>OW203998.1:25772617-28444786 GCA_934047225.1 Ypsolopha sequella | reverse complement strand
GGATATACAGAGTAATAAGGCGAACAACTAAAAGGCGAGAAGACCCGCTTCTGAGGAACGAGAAGGGCGAAACACTCAGCCCCGAGGCATCGGCCGATCTCCTGGCCAGCACGTTCTACCCTGACGACTCTGTATCGACCGATCAACCCTTCCACAAACATCTCCGAGAGCTGACGGACTCCAACCCCGAGGACATCCAAAATCTGTCGGAAGACGACCCACCGTTCACGGAAGCCGAATTGGATTCAGTCCTTCATGACATTAATCCAAAAAAGGCACCGGGACCGGACGGGCTTACCGCAGATATCTGTACGAAGGCCATCGAAGCGGGAAGGGAGGTGTTCATGGCTCTGGCTAACAAATGCCTAGAGCTTGCACACTTTCCTGCTCAGTGGAAAATGGCGCACGTAATAATCCTCGGGAAACAGGGCAAAGATGACTACACACATCCGAAGTCATATAGACCCATAGGACTTCTGCCAGTTCTCGGAAAAATCGTCGAGAAACTCTTGGTTAACAGGCTGCAATGGCACGTGCAGCCCACGCTTAACCACAACCAGTATGGGTTTACGCCACAACGCGGGACCGAGGACGCCCTCTATGACCTTATTAAGCACGTGAGATCAGAACTTGAAAGTAAGAAGATAGTTCTTATGATCTCGCTGGACATAGAGGGGGCCTTCGACAACGCATGGTGGCCGGCTTTGAAGCACCAACTAGCCACAAGGAAGTGTCCGCAAAACATATACGCGATGGTGTGCTCCTATCTACAAGACCGGAAAATAGTGGTCAACTATGCCAGAGCAACAAGCGAGAGGGATACTACAAAGGGTTGCGTCCAAGGATCCATCGGAGGACCAACCTTTTGGAACATCATACTCGATCCGCTGTTGGCCAAACTGGTACAAGAAGGAGTACATGCGCAAGCTTTTGCGGACGACGTAGTTCTTACATTCACCGGGCACTCGGTCGAAACCATGGAGCAACGAGTCAACTCGACACTGGAGACGATAGTGGAGTGGGGTACTCAGAACAAGCTCAACTTCGCCGCACACAAGACCAAGGCGATGTTGATGACCAAAAAGCTGAAGTACGGGGAACCACACCTCTATATGTCAGGGAGTAGACTCGAACTCGTACATGAGATAAAACTCCTTGGTCTCGTCATCGACCGAAAGCTCACCTTTAAGGCGCACGTGACCGCAGTCTGTAAAAAAGCTGCGGACATATACAAACATCTAGCGCGCGCAGCAAAGGTGACGTGGGGCCTGAACGGTGAAATCGTAAGGACGATATACGTAGCGGTTGTCGAGCCGATCGTTCTGTACGCAGCAAGTGTGTGGTACCAATCCACAGAACTCCAGATGATCAGAGATCGTCTGGATGCACTGCAAAGAGGATTTGCCCAGAAGATCTGCAAAGCGTACAGAACGGTCTCGCTCTCGTCGGCACTAATTCTATCGGGCCTGCTGCCCCTGGACCTTAGAGTACAAGAAGCCGCAGCTCTGTACATGGCCAAACGAGGTTTCAGTACAGACTACATACCACCAGGAAGGAAAATGGAGCAAAGGATAAGCTACCTTGAGCAGCCACATCCTTCTCAACTCATAACAACAGAGTACGAGCTCCTAGAAAACATGGATTCCGAAACTCTATCCACCCACTGCATTGCTGGGCCACAAGTGTACACTGACGGCAGCAAAATTGAGGGCAAGGTAGGAGCAGCCCTCACATGGTGGGAGGATGGACAGGAAACCAGTTTTCACACCTTCAGCCTGGACCCGGCGTGCACTGTCTTCCAATCAGAATTATACGCACTCCATAGGGCGATTGACTTGGCCAAGAACAGCACCAGTGACCGAATCAACATCTTGAGTGACTCAAGATCGTCACTAGAACTGCTGGAAAATCCCAAGTCAACACATCCCCTTACCAAGAACATCAAAGAGTGCGTAGCGGAAATCAGAGCACAGGGTCGGCAGGTGCGGCTCTTCTGGCTCAGGGCGCATGTGGGCACGGCCGGAAACGAAAGAGCAGACGAACTGGCCAAACAAGCGGCCTTGCAGTCAAGCGATGCCCCAGACTACAGTGAAGTTCCCGTGTCACACGTCAAGAGAAAGATCAGAGAGGAAACTATACGCAGATGGCAAGACAGGTATAGCTCCTCCAGCACTGGTGCCGTCACGAAGGTTTTCTTCCCGGACGTAAATGTTGCGTTCCGCACAGTCCGTGAAACCAAAATGACGCACCGTCAAGTGCAAGCCTTGACAGGACACGGGGGCATGGCGGAGTACTTACATCGGTTCAAGCTGAAAAGCAGCCCCGGTTGTGAGTGCGACCCCGACACTAGCGAGTCAGTATGGCATCTTTTACTGGACTGCCCTCGTTTCGCGGCTGCCCGAATGGAATTAGAGTACCGGCTAAACATCAAGCTGGAAAAAGCCGAACTGCGGAACATCATCGCAGACAAAGACAGCAGAACGCTCTTCCTTGCATTCGCAGAATCCGTCATACGGATAGCGGCTAAGAGGAACTCGTCCACAGACCTAACCAACACACCTCACCCTCAACCAGATAACAACACACAAACACCATCGCAGACACAACAGCCAACAACTAGCTGCTCAATGCCAGCGGAGTACCAGCTTCTGAAGTCCAGTGAGGCAGGTACACCGGGCATAAGACTCAAAGGAGTAGCGACGTTCATGGATGACAGCACCGAGAGACTCGGTATCTGCTTCTGCAGAATATGGGGAAAGAAAGTTGTCAACATCTCACCTGGCCTTGCTCTCCTCTTAAAGGGGAGCAACTTCAAGGCAACCATAAGGCGGAAAGTATTCGAGGCGCTCGGGGATGCCACCGTGGCAGGTCATCGCTGCCGAATAGTGCGAACTAAGAACAAAGTTATCGCGCTATTTGTGGCCGGCGACGACGTTTCAGAATTCGCTGAGGCGAGTTCGATGCTTTCCAGCCTAGCAGCCATCGACGGACCTGCTAAGAAAATCAGCGTGGACGCTATGGTAGTGGCCTACCTTAAAGCCGAAGTGGAAGATTACTCGGGGATCATCAGAGCCTCGAGTAAACACGAGATGGTGGTTTACGAAGACAGAGGCCAAAACCTCAGTCATCTGAAACCGTATCGTCTCGGCGAATCCTCCACCCCCATCGACAGCTGGGGCCACCCAATAGCGACTCCAGAACTAAGCGGTTCAGAGAGGCTGCAAGAAAAGATCGCAGGTGAGAGACAGCCGCCCCCTCGCCGAGAGGAGTCGGAGGGAGTGCTGTCAACCATGACCAGAGCAGCGGTCGGTTGTTTCACCAACATCTCGTCTAGAATAAAAAGACACACGGACACACTCACACCCCCCAGACCCACAACCTCATCGGGGACAGTCTCAGGAATACCCCGAACAAACCCATCAAAATCCGACAGGGGTCTGGTTGCTCTACCGGAACTCGTCACACCCACCACTCCATCAGACCACTTGTCCAACGCGCTCCTGGAGTACGTAGCGATGCTCAAAGGCACAGTTGTTTCTAAACAAGAAACATGCCGAACGATCCTCCTAGCCTATCGTCGGGGGAACGAGCAATTGCTACAGTCCAAACTCGAGGAGTGCGAAGCGGCGGTGTACAACAACGCTACCTTCCAAGTGTTGGGGGGAAACAATGGCGGGGGAATACATGGCCGCGTACAATGGCACCGGTGGTTTTGTGGAGTTGGATGAAAACGAGTCAAACCGGATGGGGAAACCTGTCTTCACCACCCCAGCGGATGACCCCATCGTGGTCGTCGCCAAGTGCACACGGATAATGCTGGAGGACAGAATCCTAAAAATAGCAAATAAACTGCTAGGGGATTCTGAACCCACCGAAGCCGTAGCACAAATGCTGACACCAGAAATGGAATGGGTAAACGGGGGTCCCAGGTTGCGGAAAAACGACCTGGGTAGTCAACAACTTTGACCGTGAAACGGACCTGGTAACGACGCCCACGCTAGAAGGAGCAAGAGACCTCCGCCAAAAACTGGAGGGCAAGCTCGGCAGAACCGCAAAATTCAGGGTGCGCACGATGGCCTCATTGCTGGTAAACGGCATTCGCGAGGGCGGGAGCTTCCGTCGGCTTATAGTCGACGAGGCTCTCATGAGCCATTTTGGAGCCATTGTATTAGCAACCCGGATAGTCGGCGTCAGCAAAATCTTGCTCCTGGGTGACCAAAACCAGGTCCCTTTCATCGACAGAGAAAACCTTTTCCCGATGAGGTACCTCAGTCCCAGTCTGTTTGGTTGCATAACAAAACAACTGCTGTGCACACATCGAAACCCCATGGACGTCGCATATGCCCTAAGGGAGATCTACAGTGGCATATACTCGTCCAAGGCTCAAACACGGTCCTTGACTCTGGAATCCTACGAAGATACGCGACCTCCAAGAAACGAGCATAACACCCTCTACCTTGTTCACACCCAGGCCGAAAAACACTTCCTAGAAGGCCTGGGTTACGGCAAGCAACAAGGGTCGCGTATCCACACAATCCACGAGGCTCAGGGACTCACGTGGGAGAGAGTGGTGATCATAAGAACTGCGAAAGTCACCCAGCAGTTGCACAGCAGCATCCATCACGCAGTCGTGGCGGTGTCAAGGCATACCGGCAGCTGTGTTTACTATACGGCTTGCCGAAAAAACGATGCCATAGTTCGGCTAATAAGGAACGCCCTGGCAGCTGAGACCGGCACGATCAAAGAGTACAACCTTAAAATGGCCTGGAGGAACCGAGACACGTCAGTGGCTGACGCCATGCTGAATGGTGGCACGGGCGGCAACCCAGTCGTCTGAGCCGGCTATCTTCCCCCCTCTCTCAATAAAAGTGTGTTATTTCCATCTCACCACAGTAATTGTCAGAAATTGTGTAATAATAATATGTAAACCCCCTAAATGTAACAAAACATGTATTTTAAATTAGACTGTAATAAAATATGTATAGAATATAGTTTAAAGAATATGTACCGATATAGAATATGTATTTAAAAAAAAAAAAAAAAAAAAAATTTTAGTTAATATAAATATTTTTAGTATATATATATATAACTAGCTATAAGTAAGGGTCCAATGTAAAAACGAACCACCTAAATTGTATTTCACACCAAAATTATTTAATCTTGTTGTAAGGAGCGAAAAGAGGAACAGAACTAAATTGCCAAAATAAACATTGCTAAAAAAGGTATGGACAACGTCCATAGCACTTGCATTCATTATAAAAAAAAAAAAAAAAAAAAAAAAAACCTAACCTAACCTAACCTAACCTAACCTAACCTAACCTAACCTAAACTAACCTAACCTAACCTAACCTAACCTAACCTAACCTAACCTTTTTTTTTTTTTTTTTTTTTTTTTTTTACGTGGGGAAACCCTCATGGGTACACCACCACCCGGGGGGGATGGTGGTGTTATGTCGGACTCTTACCGACTAAAACCCCACGGTGGTCACCGTTGGCGCATATATTGGAGGGGTCCCGGGAACCGCCGAGTGGCATACTTCCGGTACCCTCCGCGCCCGCCACCGCCGAAGCAGTGGCCCCCCCTTGGGGGAGGTAGAAACTTCCCCCCGCACCACCCTGGTGCTGCGGCGGCACGCACCACAAACGTGTCGCCGCCTCTCCCGGAGTCGCGAGGTGGTGCGCTAAGGGCCCCCCGCCCCGCGCACCTGCGACCCCGATACCCCTTTAAGCGGGCTCTTACCGCAGGCAGGGGATACCGTAGCCCTATTCTACTGCCCGGAACTACAGGGCATCGAGGTGACTACGGCCTGTCACCTCGACGTCGGCGGCCCCGTCTCGCACGGCGAGTTGGGTCCACCCTCTCACGTTCGCGCTCTGCGGCCTCCTTCTGCGAAATTACCATCTCGCAGAAGGTGGCAAAAGCGTGCCAGGCCGATCTGTCGGCAAGTACCACCCCCACAATTGCAGGCAGTGATAAATCCTGCCCGACAATCGCACGAAGAGCGCTGCGCTCCTCCACCCAGGCTGGGCAATCCACCAAGGTGTGATCTGCGGAGTCCACCACAGCGGCACAGTGATGACACGCCTCAGATGTTTCCCTTCCGATCCGGCACAGGTACTTCCCGAAGCAACCGTGTCCGGAAAGCACCTGCGTCAGACGGAAGGTAGGCGCGCCATGCTCTCGGCTTAGCCACTGCGGCAGTACGGGCTGGATGGCATCAATAGCACGCCGGCCATATGTGGACTCAGCGAGCCTCATCGCCCAGTCCTCTACAGCCTCGCCACGAATCCGCTCTCGCTCCGCCTCTATCTCCCTCGGAGCCCATCGCAAACCTTGTTGACGCGCCTCCTCTCGCCAGTAATACACGGACGAGAGGGCACTCGCGTCTAGGTCCCATGGGAGGGATCCCGCAATAACGCAGGCAGCTTCTGCGGAAATGGTGCAGTATGCCCGAATCACCCGAGAGGCCATCACTCTTTGCGATCTTCGCAAGAGGGTGATGTTCGACCTCGTCAGGGTGTCGGCCCACACAGGGGCACCGTACATGGCCATGGACCGCACGATGCCCATGTAAAGCCGCCTGCAGGATGTTTTTGGCCCTCCGAGGTTAGGCAGGAGCCTACTCAGCGCCGCACTCGTGGTGGTGAGCTTTGGCACCAACCGCTCAAAATGGGCAGCGAAGTTCCACCGGCTGTCGAGGATGAGGCCCAGGTACTTCATCGTCGACCAACCTAACCTAACCTAACCTAACCTAACCTAACCTAACCTAACCTAACCTAACCTAACCTAACCTAACCTAACCTAACCTAACCTAACCTAACCTAACCTAACCTAACCTAACCTAACCTAACCTAACCCATTGTTATTGTCGCTAAGTGCACGAGAATAATGCTGGAGGAAAGAATCCTGGAAATGGCAAGCAAATTGCGATGGGATTCTGAATCCACCGAAGCTATTGCACAAATGTCGACATTAACAATGGACTGGGTAAACGGGGGTACCAGGCTGCGGCAAAACAACCTCCATAGTAAACAACTTTGACGCTGAAAGGGACTTGGTGACGACACTCACACTGGAAGGAGCAAGACACCTCCGCGGAAAACTGGAGCCTAAACTTGGCAGAGCCGCAAAGTTCAAGGTGCGCACAATGGCGTCGCTACTGGCTAACGGCTTAGGCGAGGGCGAGAGCTGCGGTCGATTGATAATCGATGAAGCTCTCATGAGCCATTTTGGAGCCATAGTGTTAGCGATAAGAATAACCGGCGCCAGCAAGGCTCTTCTCCTGGTTGACTGGAACCAAGTACTTTTCATCGACAGAGAAAACCTCTTCCCGATGAAGTACAAAACTCCTAGCTCGTACAGAAACATCACGAAACAACTGCTGTGCACACATCGAAACCCCATGGATGTAGCATATGCCCTAAGGGAGATCTACAGTGGCATATACTCATCCAAGGCTCAAGCACGGTCCCTGACACTGGAAACATATGAAGAGACGCGACTCCCAAAAGACGAGCCAAACACGCTCTACCTTGTCCACACCCAAGCCGAGAAGGAGCTCCTTAAAGGTCTAGGGTTCGGGAAGCAACAAGGATCGCGTCTCCACACAATCCATGAAGCTCAGGGACTAACGTGGGAGAGAGTGGTTATCGTAAGAACTGCAAAAAAGAACCTGCAGCTGCACAGCAGCGTCAATCACGCGGTCGTGGCGGTGTCCAGACACACCGGCAGCTGTGTGTACTACACAGTTCGCCGCGAAAATGACGCCATAGTTCACATCATCTTGAACGCCCTGTCAGCGGAGACCGGTAAAATCCGTGAATATAACTTAAAAATGGCTATGCGAAACAGTGACATGGCTGTTGCTGACGCGATGCTAAAGAGCGGCGCAGGTGACACACGGGCGCCTGAGCAGCGGATGGTTTAGCGTCAACCAAAAATACTTCTGAGCTTAATGTTATATAACCTCTCAATTATCTCTTAATATTAAGCATAATTTAAAAAAATATATATACATATTAATAATAATAATAACCAAATAAATAGTAAAAAAAAAAAAAAAAAAAAAAAATAAAGAAAAAAAAAATAATAAAAAAAAAATATAAAAAAAAAAAATAATAATTAAAAAAAAAAAGTATATAGATATCTTTATATGTAGTTCTTAAGTTTTATGTATGTATATATAAGGGTCTTTGTTTACGGTAGAAGCATGTATCTGATAGTTTTAAGGAGCGATAATTAATAAAATAAAGTAAACACAAAAAACAAACAGCAACAAAAAAATGGTATGGGAGATCTTATCCCATAGCAAAACCTTTCATTTATAAAAAAAAAAAAAAAAAAACCTAACCTAACCTAACCTAACCTAACCTAACCTTTTTTTTTTTTTTTTTTTTTACATGGGGAAATCCTTCATGGATACCTTCCGGCTTGGGGGAGCGGGAGAGGTTATGCCGGACTCTTACCGGCTAAAACCCCATGGTGGCCTTCCTCCACGCCAATCAAGGGGCTCCGGGATCTCCTGTGGAACGCACCGGTGCCCCTCTGGCGCAACGCCGCGTCTGCGGCCCTCCCTGGGGAAGCTGAGTATTGCTTCCCCTTGCACCCTCTCCGTGCCAAGGCAGCACGAGACCACATCGTGCTGCCACCCTCCCGGAGCTGTTTAGTAGATACGAGGGGCCCCCGCCCCACGCATCCGCAGCTCGGGAGCTCCTTTTAGTCGCCTTTTACGACAGGCAGGGGATACCGTAGTCTTATTCTATGCCCGAACTACTGGGCGGTATGGAGGTGGTCACCTCTTCCTCCTCGGTGCCTCCTCCTTCGAGCGGGATTGGCCCTCTCCCTCTCCCGCTCAGCCTCCTCTTTCCGCACCATTACGCTCTCGCAGAACCTGGTAACGGCTTCCCATGAACTCTCCCCTGTCAGCATAGAATTGACTAACGCCGGTGGAGAGAGGTCCTGCCCAACCTGACTTACCAGGTCCTGCCGCTCGGAGTCCCAGGCAGGGCACTCTTCGAGCGTGTGCTGCGCCGAGTCCAGATCACCATCACAATGGTGACACTGGGCCGTTTCTTCACGTCCGATTCGACACAGATACTCACCGAAGCAGCCATGCCCTGTGAGCACTTGCGTCATCCGGTACGTGACTCGTCCGAAGCCTCGCATCATCCACGTCCAGAAATTGGGCAGTATTGCACCAACTACGCGCTGTCTGGCACTTTGCGGCTCATGTAGCCTATCGTGCCATGTTTCCAGCGCTGCGCGGTGTTCCCGCTGCTTCACCCTCTCCAGCGGCTCTTGGGGCGCATTTTCACCACCACAGTCGATGCCACGACTTGAGGCAAATACCCTCTCATCCATATCGGCCAGGATATCAAGCGGTGGAAAACGCGCGAGGAGCGTCGCCGCCTGGAACGATATCGTGCGATATCCGCGGGCGATCCGCATTGCCATCTTGCGCTGCACACTATAGAACATAGTTCTGCAACGCCTGATTCCCAGTCTTGCGGACCATACGGGAGCTCCGTAGAGAGCAATAGACCGCACTACCATCGCGTACAGACGGCGAACTTCCTCCCTGGGCCCCCCGAGATAAGGCAGCAGTCGGTGAAGTGCACCGGCTACCTTCTGAATCCGAAGGACCTGACGGCTGAAGTGCTCCTCAAACCCCCAACGGCTGTCGAGGATGAGGCCAAGGTACTTCATGTACCTTCCAATCTGGACCTGAGTCGAGCCGACACATACCGAAAGGCTGGGAGGTTCCTGGCTTCGAGGAAGCTTGTGGAACCATATAGCCTCGGTCTTCTGGGGTGCCACTCGTAGCCCAAGCTCGTGGATTTTGTCCACGATGCAGGCCACACCAAGTTCGGCGCTTCGGACGGTATTCTCGAAGGTGTCACCCTCGATCAGAACGAGAGTGTCATCTGCGTAACAGACGACTGTGACACCCTCGGGGAGACCGACGCATAGCACCGCGTCATATGCTATGTTCCACAGCAAGGGACCCAGCACTGACCCCTGGGGAACGCCGCAGTTCACCTCCCTGCTGTGTACTGAGCCGTCTCGACCCGTATATTTAATTGTCCTGTCACTCAGGTAGGCCCCTATGATCCGTTGCAGATAAGAAGGGACGTCGTGATCAATCAACGCCCTTCTGATCGCACTCCAGGGTAGGGAGTTGAAAGCGTTCACTATGTCTAAACTGATCGCCAACACTACCCCGCCCTGGGAGACCACCCGGTTTGACATGTGTCGAACACGGAGAATTGCGTCCAATGTTGATCGACCCTGTCGAAAGCCGAACTGGCTGTCAGACAGGTCGGGGCCCACTCTCACAAGATGTGAGTTTAGACGGTGGGCAATTATTCTTTCGAATAGTTTGCCCACTTCATCTAAGAGGCATATGGGTCGGTAACCGGATGGAGAGTCCGGATCTCTGCCCTCCTTCACCAGAAGCACCAGCCTGGCCTCCTTCCAGGTGCGTGGGAACTGGCCAATGCGGACACAGCTTGTAAACAACCGCCTTAGCCTGTCTCCTAGCTCCACCATGGCGAGCACCCATGCCCGACCCGGGATACCGTCTGGGCCAGGGGCGGTGTTGCGCGCTGCTAGGCGTTTGACGGCGCAGGTCAGCTCTGGTTTTGATACCTCCAGATCGTCGGACCAGATTGGCAGTTCTACGGGGGTCAAGGGCACAGGGTCATCCTGGGTTCTGGGGAAGAGAGTGTTGACCACTGTGTCTACCAGATTCGGTTCAAGGGTTTCCGTCAAAGGCGGAACCCAGGGCCGCAGCTTCCCCATGACCATCTTATATGGTCGACCCCATGGGTCCTTGTCCAGGTCCCGTAAAAGTTCAGCCCAAGACCGGGCCTTAGCCTCAGTGATGGCAATCTGGAGGTGCTTTGTGGCAATCCGATACTCCTCATAGGTCACCGCCCTTTCTTCTGCCGTGGCAAGTCGCCTTCTCCTGGTTCTGAGGTACTGGCGTCGGCACCGCAAGCAGATCGCACGCATTTCTGCAATCTCTTCCGACCACCAGTACATCGACCTCTTCTCCACTGGCTTGGCTCGGGGCATTGCAGCATCGCAAACCATTGACATGGATTCCCGAAACCATGCCACCTCAACTTCAGGATTGAGGTCAACTTCATCACCAGGAGTCTCCGGCCAGGCTGCCACGGCAGCAGCAGCTTTGAGCTTATCTCGGTCCATTTGCCTCAGGGACCACCTCCTCGGAGGGCTGCGACTCCTGAGACAAGGACCGAGAGATCGGACTGCCACCTCAAAAAAGATGTGGCGATGGTCAGAGAGGGTGACCATCTCTTCCGCAACTCTCCATCCCGACACCATGCTCTCTGCAGTGGAAGTCGCCCACGACAAGTCAACGATCGACTCCCCCTGCCAGCGCACGCATGTTGGCACCGCCCCCTGGTTAAGTAGGCGGATGTCGAGACTCGCCGCCCACTCCAGTATTGTCTCTCCCTTAGCGTCGTCCCAGGGGTTCCCCCACACTCTAGAATGAGCGTTGAAGTCCCCCAGGACAAGCATCGGACGGGTGAGATATCCGCGAATGCATACCACCAACCCGTCCAGAAATATCTCGTAGTCCGCGAGGGAGATATTGGGAGAGACATAACACCCAACCACCACCATCTGGCCCCACTCGACCGCAACGAAACCTTGCCCTCTGGCCAGGATTCTGCAGGGAGGGTCTCCATCCTTGCCTCTCCAGTACACGGCGACCAAGGCGGCTCCGTCACACATCCAGTGGGGGTCTTTTGGAACCCTGTAAGGCTCCGAAATTACCGCCAGAGCAATCGAACCCTCCGCAATGGTTTGCAGTAGCAGGTCCTGCGCACCACGGCAGTGGTTCAGATTGCACTGAAGGAAATTTATGACGGTGAATGTGTCGTGTCCATTTCCTCCGTTGGTGGCGGCTGGGTGCTAGGAGCCGCTTCTACTCTAGCCGCTGTTGGGCTAGAAGCAGAAGGAGCCTGCTTACTCCTTCTACTCTTTGGGGCACAAAGTTTTGATCCCAGCCTGTGGTTGGCTGGGCGGCCAAGATCCGAGCACAGTGGGCACTTCAATACCTTCGCGGTGCACTGTCTCGCCCGGTGGCCTGGCTCCCCGCAGGCGTAGCACCGTCCACTTCTGTCCTCTTTATTGGGACACTTGGGGCGAACGTGTCCCAACTCAAGGCAGCGGAAGCATTGTAGAGGCCTAGCCTCCAGTACCTCCACAGTTGCTGCCACCCATCCAACACGGAGATGCTTGGTTGCAGCCATCCTTTGGACCACTGTGGCTGGGCATCTCACCCACACCGTTCCGAGGGTCGAGGCCGTGCGGCGGATTTCTCCGACCTTCACGTCCGCCTCGAGACAGTTTCCGGCCTCAGCCACAGCAGCCGTAACCTCCTGTGGGGTAACGGCATCGTCCAGCCCTCTAACGCGCACTTCACCCATCTTTACCGGCCGGGACACGCGCACGTCCTTCTCGGATAGGACTTCCCGCATTCTGCAGGCTAGGATGTCAGCCTTTGAGGAGCACTCTGGGCCAGAGATCTCCAAAACCAGGCCTCCTGTGATGGCACGCTTTTGCTTGACCGTCTCAATACCGAGTTCAGTCAGCTTGATGCGATCCTTCGCTGCGGCCATAACCTCGGCGTAAGTGGTGGAGGACCCCTCCGGTACCGTCACAGTGATGGCGGCGGATGCTGGGGCTCGAGGCGGTCTCACCACTTTCTTGGCCAGCTTTTTTGGGGGTGCGTCCTGCTTTTTCGCAGTTCCAGCTTTAGCACTCTTGCGAGTCACTGCCGCCCAGGACTCGCTCTCGACTCTAGGAGCCTGATCTGGCTGCAGCGCTGGCAGGCTGGCGTTTGCTGGAGCTGGCTGACTGAGGGAAGCCACTGACGTACTAGGCTTCAGCGGTCGGCCACCCTTCTTCTTCGACTGATTCGGAGTGCCTGCACCCACAGCAGCTCCTGTCACAGCCGATGCTGCACCTTTTAAAGGGGGCCTGAGCACCCTATCAGGGAACAACTCCGATCTAAAACGACTTAACTTAGCCTCAATAAGTGAGCCGATCTGGTCAAGAGTGAGCCGCTCTTGTCCTCGTTCAATGCTTGTGACGGAGGTGACATTCCCGGCATTTGCCTCCTTGCCTTCCGTATGCAGACGACTTTGCTCTTTGGAGAGCTCGTCCACGCGCGTGGTGAGGACACTGAGTTGGGAACGTAATTCTGAGTTCTCCCGCTCCAACCTCTCCACATTAGCAGAGGCTAATGTTCTTCTTTCCAGTTCATACGTTGCCGCCCGCAAGGTGCGAGCAGCAATTCGAAGACTTCGAACATATCCCCCTTTAAGGTTGCCGGATGTCATGGCTACCTTTTCAACCTCATCCAGCTGCTCGGTGACGCGATTGGCCAACTCTGCAGTCTGCAAGTCCTGCATGGAACTTGCGAGGTCCTCCGGTCTTGGTAAGGTCCGCATGGAACGGGTTTCAATGGTCCCCCTTTCACAAGGAACAAGGAACTCATTCTCATCGGTTAACAAAACCTTCTTTTTTCCTCCGCGTTGACTTGCCGTCGAAGTCTTCTTCCGCTTTCGCGTAGTTTCCGAAGCTGTCGACATTTGTGACGAAATAGAGAGGAACGATTTAACGCTCTCTCCACTGTCACTGTCTCCTGCAATATTTCGGCGGTTGTTGCCCCCCCCAGAATACGAGGGGCAGCCCGAGCTATGCTCGGGGAGGGATTCTCCGGCTAAGCCGGTACCCTCCTGGGGTAGCTTATTTTTACAATTCGCCTCCATGGGTGGTTTTGTCGATAATCCTATCGCCTTTTCTGAGAGGGGGACGGTCCCCCTTCCCGCTCGGGACTGGAATCCTTCCAGCCATTCATCCCATCAGCACGGGAAACCTTGGGATTAGGGTAATTGTTTTATAGAGGTTTTCTTCCTCACGGCCTTGCAGAAAGGCCCCCATTCCCACATGTGTGGGCTTACGGGTTGTCCGACGGTGGCCGAAGCCCGTGCCTGCCAGCTGTTATACTGGCCAAGCTCGTCGCACTCAGTTGCATCTTCTGCTTCCTCTGATGAGCAGAGGAATGCAGAGAGCAACTCCCCCCCTGCTGGTTTTGGTCCGCGCCGTATAAACCGGTACCTCCTATATCTAGGAGGCATTCCCCTATCCGCCACCTGGGGACGCGCCCGATAGAAGACCAGCATCTCCCACGGGAACCTAACCTAACCTAACCTAACCTAACTTAACCTAACCTAGCGGCTTGCATACTCAATAGGACGTTCGTCGTTACCTTCTCCTTGCATTAACGCCGCCCCAACGGCATAGTCGCTCGCATCCGTTCGTAGCACAAAAGTTTTGCTAAAGTCAGCCTGTATTAAAATTGGTGCAGAAGGAAGCCTTACCTTTAGTTCGTCGAAAGCAGCTTTCTGTTGCTCCCCCCAGCACCAAGGTTGGTTTTTCTTGGTGAGCATCGTAAGGGGTTGAGCTACTTCAGAGAAGTTTGGGATAAACTTTCGGAACCAGGAGGCTGTCTGAAGGAGAGTTCTAAGATGTTTTAAATTGCTTGGTACCTTCATCTCTGTGATGGCTTCAATCTTGGAATGGTCAGGCTTAATACCGTCGGGGGTGTACAGTCAACTGTCCAAAGATTATTATTTTGTAATACTTTAGCGTAAGCATTTTATAGTTTACTTATATAGCTAAACAATCATCGTACAATCAGTGAAATATACGCACTCCACATTAGCGGTTGTTTTTTTCATAAATACGCCGCTCTTCATTCAATCATCTATAAAACTGTAGAGAGAAATCCCTACATTATGGTCCTTCGAAACTACTACGACTTGGTGTTTGCTGTTTGCTCTTAGTGTGTTAGCAATCGGTTAGCTGGCCTCCCACAAGCGGGTCTCCCCAGTTAATTGAGAAGGTGCTTGAATCACACGAAAGGGCTGCGGTAGCGCTCTGTCGTACGGACCATCGCGAGTGACAGTGATCTGCGTTCGAGAGGTGGTTCACCAGCATCTATAGACATCTACAGTCCATAGCATCATTCACTCAAGCATTCATCAGGTAGCCGCAGCATTCAGCTAGCCTACCTGAACATTCAATCAAAGCAAGCCACGTACAGTCAGTCGGGCTTCACTCAAGCATTCGTCAGGTAGCCGCAGCATTCAGCTAGCCTACCTGAACATTCAATCAAAGCAAGCTACGTTACTTTAGCCGGACTTCAATCCAGCATACATCAATCAAAACATCATCTTCGCGGCAAGCTCAAGACATTCACTCAATCATCATGGCAGATGTATTATTCAATCGTCAAGGTGAAATTCTTCGAGAGATTGAGAGCGTCAACACCAATTTCAAGAAGGACAGTGCGGCAAGAAAAACCACCGAATACCTCATCAAGCGGGTGGACACACTGGATCTTCTGTGGAGAGAATTTGACCTCAATAACACTAAACTGCAATCTTACGAAGACAAAACCTGCGACTACTTTTCCCGCAACATCTATGAGGAGTTGAAAAGTTATTATGAAAAAACGAAAATTATGATTTCGTCATACAATAAACCGATTGAGCCAAAGTCAACGGTACAATTTCATCTACCGATCTTCACGGATACAGATGAAGTAGGACAGCTAATCAGTCAACAAGGCACAAACTTCAGAGCCTTCGAGCGCCTCATGAACAGGGTCAACGACAGCCGCATGGAGGAGAAGTGGGAGATAGAAGATGAGTTGAAAAACCTACAACGTCTGTGGAATAGCATTGATCACCTTCATTTGCGCATAGATAACATCTTGCAAGGTAGCAATGAGGATTACGAACACGATTTTGAATCTATAGAGCGTCGGTACCTGGAAATTAAGAAGAAGCTTAACAGGAAACTATCTTCCTCCGATCATCTTCGCATTGCGACTCCGCAAATTGATATTCCTGACTTTTTTGGAAAGTACACTCAGTGGCCCACGTTCTATGACCTGTTCAACGAAGGTATTCACAAGAGCAAGTACTTGACCAAGACTCAGAAGATGCAGCATCTCAAGAGTAAAGTTAAGGGAGAAGCCGAACGTCTCATACAGCACTTGAACATTACAGCAGAAAACTATGACACGGCATGGAATCTTTTAACAAATCGATTCAACAATCCCTTGGTTCTATTTACCAATCATATTGAAGTTTTTCTGAACCAACCAGTCATTCAAAAGCAAACGTCATATGAACTCAAGAAGTTATACGACACAACAATGGAGTGTATTCTTGCCATTCATAACCTGGGAATAGACACATCCACATGGGATCCTATTCTGGTGCATCTGGTATCAAAGAAGCTGGATGCAGACACTTACACCGATTTTCAAATATCTCGCTCGTCGCCGAGAGATTTACCTGTGTTTGACGATTTCATGGCTTTCATTGAGAGAAAATTTATGGCTCTCGAACCTAATCAAAGGAAGGGCAAGGAACCTGCAGTATCCGTCAAACAACCTGACCAACAACAATCGTGGTATAAAGGGAGCAACATCAACTTGCGAAAATCAGTTACAAAAAGCTATCAAGCAATTGCGACATCACACAAGCATAAATGCCTACTTTGTGGCCTAGATCACAAATTGTTCCAGTGCAAACGATTTCTCAATCAACCTGCTGACACAATCATAAAGACGATTGAAAAACTTCATATTTGTCAAAATTGTCTTCACAAGCATAATGACACAATATGTCCATCGAAAAAAAAATGCCAGATTTGCAACGGAAACCACAATACAATTATTCATGACGCAGCGGTTTCCGTGTCTGCTAACCCAAAACCGCCGTCCGTACCTACAGCCACGGCGTCGTCATCGAACTCACAGTCCCGCCAATATAATGTAAATTATGTTGCGAACGAAGATGAAGAAATTCTACTTACAACGTTGTCACTCAATATCAAGGCCTCCGATGGTACATTCATCAACTTCAGAGCTCTTCTAGATCAAGGAAGCCAGATATCTTTGGTTTCCGAAAACGCCGCCCAGTTGTTAGGGTTGAGGCGTCAACATTATCAAGCATCAATATCAGGCATCGGCACAAGCTCAAAACAGAGCAAAGGAAAAGTAACTATGGAATGTCAATCAATCTATGGTGACTACGAGTTCACTACCGAAGCTCTAGTCGTATCCAGAGTTATCAACAACCTACCCAGTACCACACTAAGAAGAACGTCATGGGAACATCTTCAACATACAAGATTGGCAGATCCTCAGTACCATGTGTCTAAGCCTATAGACATCTTACTTGACGCGAGTGTCTATTCCGAAATTATTATGAGCGGACTCGTCAAGGGTGCACATCAATCACCTATAGCTCAACAAACTAAACTGGGCTGGATCCTGTCAGGTCAAGTTCAGACATTTGCGTGCAATGTCGTAATCAAAAATCTCGATGACATCAAGAAGTATTGGGAAGTAGAAGAAATCAATCAATCATCCGGTCCTTTAACAGTAAATGAACAATACTGTGAGGACCACTTTCAAGCAAATACCCAAAGACTCGAGGATGGTAGATACGAAGTAGCCATCCCCATGAAACCAGGCTTTGAGGAGCAGCTAGGACATTCAAAACCTAGGGCTGTTGCACAATTTATTCAACAAGAAAAGAGGATGTCCAAAAGTTCGTTATTATCAGAGAGGTACAAAAAATTCATGGATGAATACGAACAATTGGGTCACATGCGGCCGGCTGACTCACAAAGCACCGGTGCAGCTTGTTATTTACCTCACCACGCCGTACTAAAGTTGGACTCAACTACAACTGCCCTGCGTATTGTATTCAATGCCAGTTCAAGGACATCATCAGGACTAACTCTCAACGACCTGATGGAGAGCGGACCCAATCTCCAGCAAGATTTACTGTCACTCATCTTAAAGTGGAGACAGTTCAAATACGTCATCACAGCAGACATTGAGAAAATGTTTCGTCAAATACACGTCAGAGAGGCTGACCAGCATCTTCAATCAATCGTATGGAGAGTCTCACCTCACGACCTACTTCGGGAATATCATCTCACTACAATCACTTACGGCACAAAGGCCGCACCGTTCCTCGCAATGAGAACGTTACAACAAATAGGCCGAGATAATGCCGCCACATTCAAACTAGCAGCTTCTGCGTTAGAGAATTCCTTTTATATGGACGATCTGTTGGCAGGAAGTAACTCAATCAATCAAGCAAAGAAACTGCAACATGAACTATCAATTGTTCTGAAAAAAGCCGGTATGAACCTTCGCAAATGGTCCAGCAATGAACCTAAACTCATCAAGGATCTACCATCAGAGCTACTAAATGCCCCATTCGAATTTAGAGACTCCGAATCAAGAAAAACGCTTGGACTACAGTGGAATGCTTCGTCGGACACTTTTACATTCTCAAACAACATTGATTGTAACACAGACAAGACTCAATATACTAAACGACAGTTGCTATCCGACGTAGCTAAAATATACGATCCTTTGGGCTGGTACCAACAACTTACGATCAAAGCGAAGATTCTATTTCAAAAAACATGGTCGTTGAATATCTCATGGGACGACAAACTGCCAGAGAGCTTCTCCAAAGAATGGTTACAAATAAGAGATGACCTGAAAACCATTCCAACATTCTCAATCCCAAGATACTTGGGTGGCATGGAACACTCATTTCAAATACATGGATTCTGTGACGCCTCGGAAAAGAGTTACGCATGTGCAATATACATAGTAACACTCAATCATAAAGGAGAATGTACATCAAAATTAGTGGCCACTAAATCAAAAGTCACGCCACGTAACAATGAAGTTTCTCTGCCCAGGCTTGAGATCCTCACTGAATTAGTCATCAACAAGGAAGACAACCTACCCCCGGACAAGTGGGCAATAGGATGCGTCGATGAGATTCACTCCGGAAAGGATGGACATGTTCGGGTCGTTACGTTAAAAACGCAAAACAATGTTCTGAAACTTCCAATAAACAAGTTAAATATGTTGCCCGTAAACAACAACGTAATTGAGCAAACTGTTGACACATCACAACCTGCGGAACCAACATCAACGCTAAGCTCAACAAAGAATAAATCCAAAGGACGCCAAAAGGTGCGCGGAAATGCATTAAGGGGTTTATTCGCTACAGCATTAATATTTATGTCTCTGTTGTCACCGAGCATTCAGCAAACGTCAGCATCGTACAAGGTATCGCCACTGAATGGCAGTCAAACCTTTTACTTTGACAAGATCTCAGATCTTCAACATATCAGAGACGAGTGGAAGTTGGTTGTCTACCATAATATGACGTCATTTTGGCAAGGTGTGGAAGATATAAGCCTTTACATTACTCATTTGAAGAAAGTTTGTCGCACCATGTATAAACATAAAAATAATCAATATGAAGGCGTGTTACTTCAGTTGGAGCACCAATTAAATGAAATCATTCACTACAATAACATACTCAAGTTTCAAAACAAACAACGATACAAACGAGGATTGATAAATGGAGTTGGAAATGTAGCAAGCTTCCTGTTTGGAGTACTGGACGATAGATTCGCTGACCAGTACAAAAAGGATATTGAGAAAATTGCATTGAATGAAAATCATCTTCAAAACCTCATCCGAAACCAGACACTAATTGAGGAATCAGAATATAATATCCTGCGACGGCATGAAGGCATAATTAACACTCAGTTTCATTTCATGACACAATCTCTTAAGAACGTATCTATGGAAGTCAATGAATCGCGGCTCGATAGTCAGAATGGCCTATTCATTACGTCATCGACTTTGTCCGCAAACATCATTTTATCAAACTTGCGAAGTATTCAACAAAGTTTGATCGCAGCTATAACCGACGTCACTCACGGGCGCGTCGATATTCACCTGTTATCCCCGGAGCAATTAGAAACGCAAGTCCAAACCATCACGCATCATCTACAGGGTGATCTCATCATACCCAATATGGAGAACATCCGAGACTTGTACAAGATATTGCGGGTCTATGCAAGAATTATCGACAACTACCTCATTATGGAAATCAAAATTCCTCTAGTCACCAATGAAGTTTACGAATTGGACAAGATCATAAGCCTACCATACAAGAAAGAACTGCACACATATCGTTTAACAACAGCATACCCGTACTTGGCATTCAACTTGAGAAAGGACATAGCCCTTCTGTTGTCGCAAAACGACATGCAGAGATGCATTCATTCATCACAAAAGAACATACTATGTCCCATTGATACACCAATCTACGATATGAGAACAAGACAATCTATTTGTGATCTGAAATTAGTAAACATGGATCAAAATAAAGAAACAACCTGTACTTCCGAGCTACTAAGTTGCGCCGATAGATGGGTCAAATTACAAAACAAGCAGAATGACTGGCTATACACTTGTTGCGAAGAATGCACAGTGCGCATTTTATGTCCAGCTGATACGGAAATACAATCACTGTCGGGAAATGGCATCGTGAGTCTAGGTCAAGGCTGCACTTTGAAGGGTAATACCTTCACCATCTTCTCACATAAAAACTTTTTCGACCATATCAACACAGAAGTTGAAAAGATGGAGATCCCACAAATGTCCATATTAAACAGCATATTAAAGACCAACGTGCTTGACAACGCTACGCCACCAGTCTTTCAAGAAGACAATTCAATCAGTTGGAATAGACTAGGGGCCCAGATTGAGGAACTGAAGCAGCAATCCTCTCAATCTCTCACTGTACACGATGTCCACCTATATATCGTATCATACAGCGTTGGGGGATTGTTTATACTGGCGGTACTTATCGTGGGAATCATCTGCATTAGGAGGAGACTACGGAAGACGCCCGCTGTCCAGAACATACCGGTGCCGCAGCCGCGGACACTGCATAGGACTACGGCAGAGAAGAGTACCTCACCAGAAGTGCAATTAGTAAACTTTGGTGCACCTAAGACTATTTAATTAATTTGCAATATTTAGAAATTAGAAATGAAATGATTTAAGTTTCTAGATTTATATTCTTCTTTGTTCTCGGCAGCATGTACAGTCAACTGTCCAAAGATTATTATTTTGTAATACTTTAGCGTAAGCATTTTATAGTTTACTTATATAGCTAAACAATCATCGTACAATCAGTGAAATATACGCACTCCACATTAGCGGTTGTTTTTTTCATAAATACGCCGCTCTTCATTCAATCATCTATAAAACTGTAGAGAGAAATCCCTACAGGGGGTAACTAAGTGGCCTAAGTACTTAACCTCTTTGCAGGCAAACATGCACTTCTCTCGGTTTGGATGCAAACCGAATTGACGCAGCCGGTCAAACACTAAGCGTAGATCGTCTAGATGCTTCTCAAAACCATCATAAATCACCAGGAGATCATCCAGGTATGCCAGAATGATGGTATCGCCGAAACAAGCACCAGATCTAAAGCGGTCCATCAACCGTTGAAAGGTTGCCGGCGCGTTTTTCAAGCCGAACAGCATGCGGGTGAAACGGTAAGTCCCGAGAGGTGAAATAAACGCTGTTTTGTCCCTGTCAGCTGGCGCGACGCTTACCTGCCAGTAACTGGATTTCAGGTCGATGGTGCTGATGATGCAATTCCTTTTTGTTGACTGGAGGAGCTCATCGATGACAGGAAGAGGGTAATGGTCAGTTTTTGTAACGCTGTTTAGTTTACGGTAGTCTACACAGAACCTTACCTGATTGTTCTTCTTCGGAATTAAAAGAGCTGGTGAAGTCCAAGCTGACTCGCACTCTTCAATTATCCCGTCTTCGAGCATTTTGTCAATTTCAGCTTTCATTATCTCTTTCTTTGCGGGTGTTAGCCGGTACGGTGGTACAGAAATTGGCAAGTGTTCACCTGTATTAATGAAGTGCTCTGCGAAAGGAGTTGGATCTCCCCCTGGTTTGAAGATGGCCTTGTTGTCCTGAATAAGCTGATCGAGCAACAAGCACTGTTCACTGGTAAGTAGAGTACCTTCGTTCTCGCGCAGTGAGACAGGTGAGGAACCGGAAGTGACCGCAGCAACCGCTGTATATTCTTCATACTCTAGAGGGTAAGTTGTATTGCTATCTGAAAAGCACCAAGTTGCTTTGCTAAAGTCGATTTGAATACCAGCTGCTTTAAGGAAATCAATCCCCAAAAGAGTTTGGCTTGCATTGGCTTCAAGGAATATAACGAATTCTGTTGGAATGAGCCGATGATTGACCTTGACGTCAACTTGGGTAATTAACACAATACGTGATTGTGAAGTTCCATCAGCAAGCTTTACATTCATGCATTGCCTTTGAAATTTGTTATTTTTTTTGTTGGAGCAAAGCAAACAGCTGGGAGCCAGCAACACACCTTTTTGCAGCTGTATCAATTAAAGCTAAACCACGAAGACCCAATACTTCCATGTACAACACAGGCCGTAAATTATTAGATTGTGATACGTTGGGATTACATACAGAAATTCCACGACGAGGATTAGGCACAGTCACGTTTCCACTTTGACCGGAATTCGTATCACGCACGGTTTTCATTTTACTATTTAAAACCAACCCGGAAACAGTACTCTTAAGTTTGAGTAAATCAGCTGAGTGGACATGAGTACTCAACGGGTTGAGCCTACATTCACCGTTGGTCGCACTCGACGGGTTACCAAAATAATTATCTACATTTGTATTCAAAGGGTTTACAGAACACTCGTCACTGTTCGCAGTGAAAGGGTTAACATAACGCTCATCGTTATTCGCAGCTGAAGGGTTAACAGAATACTGATCGGTGTTCGTATTTGAAGGGTTAACAGAACACTGATCGGCGTTCTTATTTGAAGGGTTAACAGAACACCGATCGGTGTTTGCATTCAAAGAGTTAATAAAACACTGATCGGTATCGGCAGTCGAATGGTTAACAAAATTCTGATCGGTATCGGCAGTCGAACGGTTAACAAAATTCTGATCGGTATCCGCAGTCGAACGGTTAACAAAATTCTGATCGGTATCCGCAGTCGAACGGTTAACAAAATTCTGATCGGTATCGGCAGTCGAGGGGTTAACAAAATACATGTGCGACGTCAAGGGGTTAACAGAATTTGACGTTGATTCGTTGCTACCACTGTTATCATTCCATGCAATATAATTTTTCGCGGTAATGTTAGATTGGGCTGCGCTCACCTGATTATTTATCTCAACGGATGAAAAAGTTACCTCTCTACAATTCACATTAAGACCGAATGACTCCCGGCGTCCCACATCCGTAACACGATATTGTAGACGTAGTTGCTAAAGTGTTCGATTGACGATCGCGGAGTTTCCGACACTGTTCACTTGTGTGGCCGAAATTTTTGCAATAGCTACATTTTGGGCGAGTGTTGCGGCTTGACGACGTAGAGTTGGTGGCAGCAGTTGCGTCGGCGGGCAGCTCAGCGTGGCGGCGCGCAGGGGGGACGCCTGGCCGTTCTAGCGTAGACGGCGCGGGCGATGGCGCGATCGCAGGCGAAGCCGGTTGAGGGGGGGCGGGCGGCGCGGTGTACCGTAGTTGGCGGGACGGCTGTTGCGATGAGGTCAACGACACTGGGAGCGCGCGTTGAGGTTGCGTCATTGTAGGGCGAGGGGCGAGGGCGGGGGGCGCTTGTGGTTCCCTCAGCGCGTCCTCGATGCTTCTTGCCTTACGAAGCAACTCGCCGAATGACGTCACGGTATCTCGATCGAGCCTCCTTCTGATGCGGGTGTCGAGGAGACCGTACACCATGTCCAGCTTTACTTTTTCGGACAGATCACCTGGCGGCAAGCGCGACAGAATTGCGCGTGCTTTAGACACGAATATCTCGATGTTTTCTTGACCTTGTCGCATCGAAAACAGCTCCGTGTATATGCGGTACGGGGGACGGCGCTCACCGAATGCGCCCCGAAGTCTCTGTATAGCGTCCTTCCAGTCACGTACCTCTTCTCGGATTCCTTGCCACCATACGGCGGCAACGCCAGTAAACAGCAACGACAAGCCTTTCGTGGCGTTTTCCTCAGAAATATTCACACAGGACTTGTACACCTCGATGCTATCAATAAATGCTTCGAGCGACTCCTCAGGACAGCCTCCGTAACAGACCGTGCACTGGGAAAAATTTGCGTTCGTGGCAAGTGCTGACAAGATTGCGGACTCTGAAGCAAGGGTGCCGTCACCTATCGGTCTGGGTGTTGAAGAGCGGGCGTCTGCTAGGAGTCTCTGGCAGAATTCTGTCTGTGACCGCTGGAGTGTGGCGACCAGTTCTTGTAATGCTTCCGAGGTCATGGTGATGTTGTTTCTCGACTCGCGCTCTTGTGACGACATATTATTATTTTTTCTTGTTCGCGGCATGTTACACTATTCACAAACGTTGGGCAGCCATTTGTAGGGTTCGGGAAAAAAATGTAACACTGTGTCCTGGTACAGTTCGTGTTTAATTCACGTATTACAAGAAAGTAACAACAAACAATGTTTCCCGAGGCGGGCTAGTCGCACACTACCCAAAGACTTAAGACATCGAGGGCGCGGTGCGCGGGGCCTCACGGAGGTGCGGGACGCGGGGAGTGGGGCGACTCGTCGTCCGAGATCTATTTATCAATATGTATGGAGGTATAGCGCGTTACAAATTGCAATAATTGAAAACTGAAAAAATGATTTGAATAATTGAATATCATAGTATACATGTATACTGTTCCGTTGGTAGCCTAGCAGAAAAGAATGCTGCTCTGTTTTGAACGAAATCGTGCTTCTCGAAAAAACTGTCTTTTTTCTGGAGTCAGTTGATAAAAAGGCCTGTGAGCAAGGGCGAATCCAGGAATTCAGATTAGGGGGGGGGGCTCGACACTTTGGTTTTAAGATTAAAAAAAAAAAACTAAGATGCACAGGGCCGGCAATAACCCGAATCATGTATGCAATCAAAGAACAATCAAACGATTAAAAAAAGTATTTTTTTTATTTTTAGGTCATCTTTAATTAAGTTTTTAATGTTATTTAAGTTTTTAGGTAAGTTTTTCTGTAAATTAAATAAAGAGAATTTATATTTAAAAAGATAACTATAAACGATTAACAAGGGCACCATTTTCTGTCTTGTAAATTCAGCGCTGGACGACTCTCACGCCACGCCAGCCTCAATGACGTCATCCGCCTGGCTCTTGCCAGCGCTTACGTACCAGCCACACTTGAACCAAAAGGCATAATTCGCACCGATGGCAAGCGGCCCGACGGGATGACGCTCTTGGCATGGAGAAATGGTAGGTTGCTTGTATGGGATGCGACATGCGCGGACACTCTCGCCCCGTCCCACCTACGAGCGATCTCAGACAAGGCTGGCGCGGCTGCGGACCTGAAGAGGCGCATATATGTGGCCCTTGGAGAGGGCTACATGTTTGCGCCGTTCGGTGTTGAAACCCTTGGACCATAGGGCCCGGCCACGCGGCAACTTTTTAAAGAATTGTCGGCACGCCTGGTCGACGCCTCTGGTGACCCAAGGGCCGGAGCTTACCTCGGTCAGAGGATCAGTTTAGCGATCCAACGAGGTAACACTGCCAGCGTCTTGGGTACCCTCCCCAACGGCGACGAATTAAAAAACATTTTTTATTTAATAAAGGCCTTATATTTGTCGGTAATTTTGATTTAGATTTAGTTTAGTTTTACATCTCCAATATTGTAATTTAGATTAAGTTAAGTGTATGGTAAAAGACGATATTAGCAGTTGGAACAGGGGCCCATAAGCTGTCCCCAATCCACGTCCATGTAAATTGAATCTGCTTATATTCTACAAAAAGTAAGTACAAAATTTCCTACCAGAAAATGGTACTTAGACGATGTCCGCAGCACGAATTCCTTCCGTACCCGGAGTCCAAAGTGTGCCGGTGTTGTGACACGTTGCTCACCTCCACGGAGAACCTAAACACAACCCACCTACACCTGGATGCATCCAAACCCAGAAGATATGGTAACCTGACAAAGTTCCGCACTTGTTGGAAACCGCATGTATGCAGGTTATGTCACACACACAGGAATTAAGCTAAAAGTGTCCTCCCCGGCAAAATATTGTCAGACCTTGACTCACAAATGTTTTTTATGATATCCACATAAATTTTCTATGTATTAAACCATTAATATATTAAATATTGTGATCGACCGCGATCCTTTCCAAAATTAGGCCTTTCCGAGGTTTTTTGACAGCTCCAAGTGTCCATAGACAAAAATACCATAGACCACTATCGAATACGTTCAAAAACAATCATTTTATCCGAAACATTTAGGTTTATAATGTTATCTCATATACAGTGTGTAATAAATAAAATTAACGAGAAAATACAAAAACAGAAAAAACAGAGTTGACAATAACACAAGAAAACAGATTATGACTGACAGCATGTACATTGTTGAGAGAAGAAATTCCGGGCAACTTTACAATGGTCCCAGCACTAAGCAAGCTTGCTTGTCCTGCTGGGCTATATAAGATTTAACAAAAATACATTTCCTCGGCAAAACTTACAAAAAGAATTTGAGAAATTCGTGTTTAGATTTGTACAAAAAATTATAAATTTGTTTCCATTAATTAAAATTTAATAATTGAGAAATATAATAATTGAGAAATTACACAATATGAAAATACCTACAACCATGATGACAAACTTACACAATATAAAAATACCTACAACCATGATGACAAACTTACACAATATGAAAATACCTACAACCATGATGACAAACTTACACAATATGAAAATACCTACAACCATGATGACAAACTTACACAATATGAAAATACCTACAACCATGATGACAAACTTACACAATATGAAAATACCTACAACCATGATGACAAACTTACACAATATGAAAATACCTACAACCATGATGACAAACTTACACAATTTGAAAATACCTACAACCATGATGACAAACTTACACAATTTGAAAATACCTACAACCATGATGACAAACTTTTTGGGATTGGCTTTATTTTTTTCAAGTTTATGACTCTCATGTAGGTATTTAAGCTTTCGCAAAAGATTGACGTAAAAATTATGATACCGAGTAAAGGTCAGTTTTAATATGGCTTCATCAGGTTTTTTTCTTAAATCTATATGAAGTTTGTCACGATTCCGCGCACATCTTATTAGACCTAGCGTCATCCATGGTTTTAAAGGATGCTCTGAACGCTTAATTACAATAATTTTACTTGTTTTTTAAAGATGTCAGATAAATAGCCGAGAAATTAGAGGCACATTCAGAAACGTTTGTGTTATGTATGAATCGGCACCAGTCGATAGATTTAAGTTCCTCAATAAAAGCAGGGATATCTAATTGGGTATTAAATTGTGTTTTTAGTTGCAGGGAAGCATTTGAAATACCTAGTAAAACGAAATCATGGTCAGTTAAAGATGTTTTACAAACCGCAGCAACGCCACGCATATGAAACTTAATAAAAATGTGGTCTCGGCAAGTTTGCAGTCGGGTAGGAATAGCAACTGCTGGTAGAAGCCCGTTTTTGGCAGTAATGCAAAGATATCCATTGTTATCATTACTATTTTTAAAGCGAAGGGACAATACGAGTATCAATATTTATATCACTAACAAAAATTGACCAAGGGTTAGAATTTCTTGTAATGACTCCAGAATTTTTTTTGTGTCATGCACAAAAGCTTATCTGTAAATATCGAGTACTGAACCATAGCTTGGTAAGTCCAACTGTAAGCAATTTGCATAATTAAAGAATGGCTCAATGGCAGTCGATTCCAAGGATTCTTTAACGAACATCACCACACCTCCAGCTGTATTAATAAATTTATCTGTATGAAATGATTTATAGCCATTTAGCTTTGAAATCGGTCTACCATCGAGCCAGCACTCCATCAGGACAATGATCTCAAAGTATATGTTTGTACGTTAATGCAACCAGAAAACTGTCAAATTTAATTGTAATTTAAAATTTCAAGATTGTGGGCACATATATCATCTACTTACATCTATCATCTACTACACAAATCCAAGATGTTGAAACTTGAAAGAGCTCAGAGGGCCGTTCTAAAAGTAATGAATTACAAGCCATATAAGTATCCGACTAAAGACCTTTATGATGAAAATTCGGTCCTAACAGTAAGACAACTTTTCATTAGAGATGCCATAACAAACCTACACAAAAATCCAACTAAGCTATCGGACAAAGATAGACTTTTAGATATTGTTTTTAAAACACCTCATTGCAAAACCACCTTTGCTCAAACCTTTAGTCGTTTTTTGGGACCCTTCCTACGAGTATATAACAGACTAAGCGCATCTACGGAATTGCGAAAGCTATCTCTACAGTCTCTAAAGCAAACCCTGAATTACATACTAGGACGCTTAGATTATGCAAATACAGAAAAGTTATTAGAAATAATTAAATAAGGGTACTTACTATACCAGGATCAAATACAGTCTCAAATCACTTTACTTTCTCCAAACTACACAAAATACACACACACTCACACAACACTCAACTAATTTTACGTATTTCGATGTCCTCAGCACACACAATATATATATGCATATCTGTACTTATATATTATTATATGTTCTTCCTTATAAATAAATGATTATGTACAAACTTGTTAATTACATATTTATTAGGTTTATTTATTTATTTAAAATACTATATACACTTAATGCAAACCAATTTAAGGTTATGAACGGCGAACTACATGACCGTCAAACAGTTTTTTACTAGCACGGTGTGTAGTTTTCGACCCTGGATACCCGTAATCATTATGTGCATTAATGTCTAATATATTTAAGTATATTATTTAGGTTAGTAAATTAAATGTATATACATATGAGTAAGTTAAGATAGCCCTAAGTAATATAATAATGTAACGCACAAAAATACTACATTATGTACTTTCTGAAATAAATTCATTCATTCATTCATTCACTTACGCCCAAAAAATAACAATTGCAATAATTGAAAACTGAAAAAATTATTTGAATAATTGAAATATACATGTATAGGTACAAAAAATATAATGTAAAAAACAGAAAATTTGCTCAAACAACATCCTATATATCATAAACGAAAAACATATTAAAACGTATTTTTTTAGAGATTGCAGAGCTAGTTGCGGGGCAGAGACGGTCCAGTTCTTCCCTTGTCCAAAGAGGCGTAGCCGAGCTTCCTTCACGTTTTCTGATGTGTACTGTTCCGTTGGTAGCCTAGCAGAAAAAAATGCCGCTCTGCTTAGAACGAAATCGTGCTTCTCGAAAACCTTTCTTTTTTCTGGAGACAGTCTATAAAAAGGCCTGTGAGCAAGGGGCAATCCAGGAATTCAGATTAGGGGGCCCTTGACACTTTGGTTTTAAGATTTTCCAAAAAAGAAATAACTAAGATGCACAGGGCCGGTAATAACCCGAATCATGTATGCAATCAAAGAACAATCAAACTATTAAAAAAAGTTAAACATTAATTATTAATTTTTCAAATTCAGTTTACACTATATATTTCTATAAAAACACTTTATTATAATAATCATTTCCAGATATATTTCGATCAGTAAAGTCGGCGTCAGTGGAATAAAGTAAAATTAATATAATATCTTAAAATGTCATAAAATGAAGTGGATGATTGACAGACAAATGAAAGACAAAAAAAAGTAATAAAAAATTAAACTACTACTTTTTTTGTCTGTCAATCATCCACTTATAACTAAAAATTGGTTTCATTTTGTAAAATGTTAAATGACAATTTAAAAAAATATTAAAGAGAACTTATTTGTCATTTTTATTCAGTTAAAAAATATAATAAATATAATCAGAAATATATAGTGTAAACTGAATTTGAAAATTAAATCATTAATGCTTTTTTTTTTAAATATAAATTCTCTTTATTTAATTTACAGAAAAACTTACCTAAAAACTTAAATAACATTAAAAACTTAATTAAAGATGACCTAAAAATAAAAAAAATACTTTTTTTAATCGTTTGATTGTTCTTTGATTGCATACATGATTCGGGTTATTGCCGGCCCTGTGCATCTTAGTTTTTTTTTTTTAATCTTAAAACCAAAGTGTCGAGCCCCCCCCCCTAATCTGAATTCCTGGATTCGCCCTTGCTCACAGGCCTTTTTATCAACTGACTCCAGAAAAAAGACAGTTTTTTCGAGAAGCACGATTTCGTTCAAAACAGAGCAGCATTCTTTTCTGCTAGGCTACCAACGGAACAGTATACATGTATACTATGATATTCAATTATTCAAATCATTTTTTCAGTTTTCAATTATTGCAATTTGTAACGCGCTATACCTCCATACATATTGATAAATAGATCTCGGACGACGAGTCGCCCCACTCCCCGCGTCCCGCACCTCCGTGAGGCCCCGCGCACCGCGCCCTCGATGTCTTAAGTCTTTGGGTAGTGTGCGACTAGCCCGCCTCGGGAAACATTGTTTGTTGTTACTTTCTTGTAATACGTGAATTAAACACGAACTGTACCAGGACACAGTGTTACATTTTTTTCCCGAACCCTACAAATGGCTGCCCAACGTTTGTGAATAGTGTAACATGCCGCGAACAAGAAAAAATAATAATATGTCGTCACAAGAGCGCGAGTCGAGAAACAACATCACCATGACCTCGGAAGCATTACAAGAACTGGTCGCCACACTCCAGCGGTCACAGACAGAATTCTGCCAGAGACTCCTAGCAGACGCCCGCTCTTCAACACCCAGACCGATAGGTGACGGCACCCTTGCTTCAGAGTCCGCAATCTTGTCAGCACTTGCCACGAACGCAAATTTTTCCCAGTGCACGGTCTGTTACGGAGGCTGTCCTGAGGAGTCGCTCGAAGCATTTATTGATAGCATCGAGGTGTACAAGTCCTGTGTGAATATTTCTGAGGAAAACGCCACGAAAGGCTTGTCGTTGCTGTTTACTGGCGTTGCCGCCGTATGGTGGCAAGGAATCCGAGAAGAGGTACGTGACTGGAAGGACGCTATACAGAGACTTCGGGGCGCATTCGGTGAGCGCCGTCCCCCGTACCGCATATACACGGAGCTGTTTTCGATGCGACAAGGTCAAGAAAACATCGAGATATTCGTGTCTAAAGCACGCGCAATTCTGTCGCGCTTGCCGCCAGGTGATCTGTCCGAAAAAGTAAAGCTGGACATGGTGTACGGTCTCCTCGACACCCGCATCAGAAGGAGGCTCGATCGAGATACCGTGACGTCATTCGGCGAGTTGCTTCGTAAGGCAAGAAGCATCGAGGACGCGCTGAGGGAACCACAAGCGCCCCCCGCCCTCGCCCCTCGCCCTACAATGACGCAACCTCAACGCGCGCTCCCAGTGTCGTTGACCTCATCGCAACAGCCGTCCCGCCAACTACGGTACACCGCGCCGCCCGCCCCCCCTCAACCGGCTTCGCCTGCGATCGCGCCATCGCCCGCGCCGTCTACGCTAGAACGGCCAGGCGTCCCCCCTGCGCGCCGCCACGCTGAGCTGCCCGCCGACGCAACTGCTGCCACCAACTCTACGTCGTCAAGCCGCAACACTCGCCCAAAATGTAGCTATTGCAAAAATTTCGGCCACACAAGTGAACAGTGTCGGAAACTCCGCGATCGTCAATCGAACACTTTAGCAACTACGTCTACAATATCGTGTTACGGATGTGGGACGCCGGGAGTCATTCGGTCTCAATGTGAATTGTAGAGAGGTAACTTTTTCATCCGTTGAGATAAATAATCAGGTGAGCGCAGCCCAATCTAACATTACCGCGAAAAATTATATTGCATGGAATGATAACAGTGGTAGCAACGAATCAACGTCAAATTCTGTTAACCCCTTGACGTCGCACATGTATTTTGTTAACCCCTCGACTGCCGATACCGATCAGAATTTTGTTAACCGTTCGACTGCGGATACCGATCAGAATTTTGTTAACCGTTCGACTGCGGATACCGATCAGAATTTTGTTAACCGTTCGACTGCCGATACCGATCAGAATTTTGTTAACCATTCGACTGCCGATACCGATCAGTGTTTTATTAACTCTTTGAATGCAAACACCGATCGGTGTTCTGTTAACCCTTCAAATAAGAACGCCGATCAGTGTTCTGTTAACCCTTCAAATACGAACACCGATCAGTATTCTGTTAACCCTTCAGCTGCGAATAACGATGAGCGTTATGTTAACCCTTTCACTGCGAACAGTGACGAGTGTTCTGTAAACCCTTTGAATACAAATGTAGATAATTATTTTGGTAACCCGTCGAGTGCGACCAACGGTGAATGTAGGCTCAACCCGTTGAGTACTCATGTCCACTCAGCTGATTTACTCAAACTTAAGAGTACTGTTTCCGGGTTGGTTTTAAATAGTAAAATGAAAACCGTGCGTGATACGAATTCCGGTCAAAGTGGAAACGTGACTGTGCCTAATCCTCGTCGTGGAATTTCTGTATGTAATCCCAACGTATCACAATCTAATAATTTACGGCCTGTGTTGTACATGGAAGTATTGGGTCTTCGTGGTTTAGCTTTAATTGATACAGCTGCAAAAAGGTGTGTTGCTGGCTCCCAGCTGTTTGCTTTGCTCCAACAAAAAAAATAACAAATTTCAAAGGCAATGCATGAATGTAAAGCTTGCTGATGGAACTTCACAATCACGTATTGTGTTAATTACCCAAGTTGACGTCAAGGTCAATCATCGGCTCATTCCAACAGAATTCGTTATATTCCTTGAAGCCAATGCAAGCCAAACTCTTTTGGGGATTGATTTCCTTAAAGCAGCTGGTATTCAAATCGACTTTAGCAAAGCAACTTGGTGCTTTTCAGATAGCAATACAACTTACCCTCTAGAGTATGAAGAATATACAGCGGTTGCTGCGGTCACTTCCGGTTCCTCACCTGTCTCACTGCGCGAGAACGAAGGTACTCTACTTACCAGTGAACAGTGCTTGTTGCTCGATCAGCTTATTCAGGACAACAAGGCCATCTTCAAACCAGGGGGAGATCCAACTCCTTTCGCAGAGCACTTCATTAATACAGGTGAACACTTGCCAATTTCTGTACCACCGTACCGGCTAACACCCGCAAAGAAAGAGATAATGAAAGCTGAAATTGACAAAATGCTCGAAGACGGGATAATTGAAGAGTGCGAGTCAGCTTGGACTTCACCAGCTCTTTTAATTCCGAAGAAGAACAATCAGGTAAGGTTCTGTGTAGACTACCGTAAACTAAACAGCGTTACAAAAACTGACCATTACCCTCTTCCTGTCATCGATGAGCTCCTCCAGTCAACAAAAAGGAATTGCATCATCAGCACCATCGACCTGAAATCCAGTTACTGGCAGGTAAGCGTCGCGCCAGCTGACAGGGACAAAACAGCGTTTATTTCACCTCTCGGGACTTACCGTTTCACCCGCATGCTGTTCGGCTTGAAAAACGCGCCGGCAACCTTTCAACGGTTGATGGACCGCTTTAGATCTGGTGCTTGTTTCGGCGATACCATCATTCTGGCATACCTGGATGATCTCCTGGTGATTTATGATGGTTTTGAGAAGCATCTAGACGATCTACGCTTAGTGTTTGACCGGCTGCGTCAATTCGGTTTGCATCCAAACCGAGAGAAGTGCATGTTTGCCTGCAAAGAGGTTAAGTACTTAGGCCACTTAGTTACCCCCTGTAGGGATTTCTCTCTACAGTTTTATAGATGATTGAATGAAGAGCGGCGTATTTATGAAAAAAACAACCGCTAATGTGGAGTGCGTATATTTCACTGATTGTACGATGATTGTTTAGCTATATAAGTAAACTATAAAATGCTTACGCTAAAGTATTACAAAATAATAATCTTTGGACAGTTGACTGTACATGCTGCCGAGAACAAAGAAGAATATAAATCTAGAAACTTAAATCATTTCATTTCTAATTTCTAAATATTGCAAATTAATTAAATAGTCTTAGGTGCACCAAAGTTTACTAATTGCACTTCTGGTGAGGTACTCTTCTCTGCCGTAGTCCTATGCAGTGTCCGCGGCTGCGGCACCGGTATGTTCTGGACAGCGGGCGTCTTCCGTAGTCTCCTCCTAATGCAGATGATTCCCACGATAAGTACCGCCAGTATAAACAATCCCCCAACGCTGTATGATACGATATATAGGTGGACATCGTGTACAGTGAGAGATTGAGAGGATTGCTGCTTCAGTTCCTCAATCTGGGCCCCTAGTCTATTCCAACTGATTGAATTGTCTTCTTGAAAGACTGGTGGCGTAGCGTTGTCAAGCACGTTGGTCTTTAATATGCTGTTTAATATGGACATTTGTGGGATCTCCATCTTTTCAACTTCTGTGTTGATATGGTCGAAAAAGTTTTTATGTGAGAAGATGGTGAAGGTATTACCCTTCAAAGTGCAGCCTTGACCTAGACTCACGATGCCATTTCCCGACAGTGATTGTATTTCCGTATCAGCTGGACATAAAATGCGCACTGTGCATTCTTCGCAACAAGTGTATAGCCAGTCATTCTGCTTGTTTTGTAATTTGACCCATCTATCGGCGCAACTTAGTAGCTCGGAAGTACAGGTTGTTTCTTTATTTTGATCCATGTTTACTAATTTCAGATCACAAATAGATTGTCTTGTTCTCATATCGTAGATTGGTGTATCAATGGGACATAGTATGTTCTTTTGTGATGAATGAATGCATCTCTGCATGTCGTTTTGCGACAACAGAAGGGCTATGTCCTTTCTCAAGTTGAATGCCAAGTACGGGTATGCTGTTGTTAAACGATATGTGTGCAGTTCTTTCTTGTATGGTAGGCTTATGATCTTGTCAAATTCGTAAACTTCATTGGTGACTAGAGGAATTTTGATTTCCATAATGAGGTAGTTGTCGATAATTCTTGCATAGACCCGCAATATCTTGTACAAGTCTCGGATGTTCTCCATATTGGGTATGATGAGATCACCCTGTAGATGATGCGTGATGGTTTGGACTTGCGTTTCTAATTGCTCCGGGGATAACAGGTGAATATCGACGCGCCCGTGAGTGACGTCGGTTATAGCTGCGATCAAACTTTGTTGAATACTTCGCAAGTTTGATAAAATGATGTTTGCGGACAAAGTCGATGACGTAATGAATAGGCCATTCTGACTATCGAGCCGCGATTCATTGACTTCCATAGATACGTTCTTAAGAGATTGTGTCATGAAATGAAACTGAGTGTTAATTATGCCTTCATGCCGTCGCAGGATATTATATTCTGATTCCACAATTAGTGTCTGGTTTCGGATGAGGTTTTGAAGATGATTTTCATTCAATGCAATTTTCTCAATATCCTTTTTGTACTGGTCAGCGAATCTATCGTCCAGTACTCCAAACAGGAAGCTTGCTACATTTCCAACTCCATTTATCAATCCTCGTTTGTATCGTTGTTTGTTTTGAAACTTGAGTATGTTATTGTAGTGAATGATTTCATTTAATTGGTGCTCCAACTGAAGTAACACGCCTTCATATTGATTATTTTTATGTGTATACATGGTGCGACAAACTTTCTTCAAATGAGTGATGTAAAGGCTTATATCTTCCACACCTTGCCAAAATGACGTCATATTATGGTAGACAACCAGCTTCCACTCGTCTCTGATATGTTGAAGATCTGAGATCTTATCAAAATAAAAGGTTTGACTGCCATTCAGTGGCGATACCTTGTACGATGCTGACGTTTGCTGATTGCTCGGTGACAACAGAGACATAAATATTAATGCTGTACCGAATAAACTCCTTAATGCATTTCCGCGCAACTTTTGGCGTCCTTTGAATTTATTCTTAGTTGAGCTTAGCGTTGATGTTGGTTCCGCAGGTTGTGATGAGTCAACAGTTTTCTCAATTACGTTGTTGTTTACGGGCAACATAATTAACTTGTTGATTGGACGTTTCAGAACATTGTTTTGCGTTTTTAACGTAACGACCCGGACATGTCCTTCCTTTCCGGGGTGAATCTCCTCGACGCGTCCCATTGCCCACTTGTCCGGTGGTACGTTGTCTTTCTTGATGATGACTAACTCAGTGAGACGACTCGTAGACGTCAATATAACGCGATACTTTGCTGCGTAGCTGATGCTGGCATTCACAAGTCGTCCCCCGACTCGTAAGACTCTCTGTGTAAGCGATGAGAGTTTGCTGCTATTAATAACATTTCCATTTTTCTTCAATTGTTTAATTTCGTCATAGAAGTCGCATTCTTGCACATTCTTGATAATGAGGTTGTAGGCACTTTGTATTTCAGCCGGACTCAATGTACTGTTATGCATCGAAACCTGAGTATTTCGTACTCGCGCTATGAAACGTAATATCCATGCAGTAATTTTTGCGCTTCTTGTTATGGAGCTATTTTTATTTAATAAATCCGTTATAAATGAAACTTGACTTTGTAGTAAGGCGCTGTTTACACTAGCTCTTTTAACTTCGAGTGTGGGGTCTGGAAATGTTTTCAACTGAATGTTATTGTGATTGAAAGTGAGTAGCCATTTTGACCCATCCCACCATAAATTGTGCTCTAACAAATTGGCTGCGCTCATTCCCCGTGTGGCGCAGTCTGCGGCGTTGTCTCCAGATTTCACATGATGCCAAGCCGAAGACGGGATGACTTCCTTGATTTGGTTTACTCTGTTGGCTACAAATTGTTTCCATCTTGAAGTATTTCCATGTAGCCATCCTAAGACGACCATAGAGTCGGTCCAGGCATAAACCTGGAATAATTCTGCAGAGAAGGTCTCCAGAAATTTTTTCATCAGCTGCGATAGCAAAACTGCACCTAGGAGCTCAAGCCTGGGCAGAGAGACTTCCTTGTTATGTGGCGCGACTTTTGATTTAGCGGCCACTAATTTTGATGTAGATTCTCCTTTATGATTGAGTGTTACTATGTGTATTGCACATGCGTAACTCTTTTCCGAGGCGTCACAGAATCCATGTATTTGAAATGAGTGATCCATGCAGCCCAAGTATCTTGGGATTGAGTATGCTGGAATGTTTTTCAGGTCATCTCTTATTTGTAACCATTCTTTGGAGAAGCTCTCTGGCAGTTCGTCATCCCATGAGATATTCAACGACCATGTTTTTTGAAATAGAATCTTCGCTTTGATTGTAAGTGGTTTGTACCAGCCCAAAGGATCGTAGATTTTAGCTACGTCGGATAACAACTGTCGTTTAGTATATTGAGTCTTGTCTGTGTTACAATCGATGTTGTTTGAGAATGTAAAAGTGTCCGACGAAGCATTCCACTGTAGTCCCAGCGTTTTTCTTGATTCGGAGTCTCTGAATTCGAATGGGGCATTTAGTAGCTCTGATGGTAGATCCTTGATGAGTTTAGGTTCATTGCTGGACCATTTGCGAAGGTTCATGCCGGCTTTTTTCAGAACAATTAAAAGTTCATGTTGCAGTTTCTTTGCTTGATTGATTGAGTTACTTCCTGCCAACAGATCGTCCATATAAAAGGAATTCTCTAACGCAGAAGCTGCTAGTTTGAATGTGGCGGCATTATCTCGGCCTATTTGTTGTAATGTTCTCATTGCGAGGAAGGGTGCGGCCTTTGTGCCGCAAGTGATTGTAGTGAGATGATATTCTCGAAGTAGGTCGTGAGGTGAGACTGTCCATACGATTGATTGAAGATGCTGGTCAGCCTCTCTGACGAGTATTTGACAAAACATTTTCTCAATGTCTGCTGTGATGACGAATTTGAACTGTCTCCACTTTAAGATGAATGACTGTAAATCTTGCTGGAGATTGGGTCCGCTCTCCATCAGGTTTTTCAGACTTAGTCCTGATGATGTCCTTGAACTGGCATTGAGTTTAATACGCAGGGCAGTTGTAGTTGAGTCCAAATTTAGTACGGCGTGGTGAGGTAAATAACAAGCTGCACCGGTGCTTTGTGAGTCAGCCGGCCGCATGTGACCCAATTGTTCGTATTCATCCATGAATTTTTTGTACCTCTCTGATAATAACGAACTTTTGGACATCCTCTTTTCTTGTTGAATAAATTGTGCAACAGCCCTAGGTTTTGAATGTCCTAGCTGCTCCTCAAAGCCTGGTTTCATGGGGATGGCTACTTCGTATCTACCATCCTCCAGTCTTTGGGTATTTGCTTGAAAGTGGTCCTCACAGTATTGTTCATTTACTGTTAAAGGACCGGATGATTGATTGATTTCTTCTACTTCCCAATACTTCTTGATGTCATCGAGATTTTTGATTACGACATTGCACGCAAATGTCTGAACTTGACCTGACAGGATCCAGCCCAGTTTAGTTTGTTGAGCTATAGGTGATTGATGTGCACCCTTGACGAGTCCGCTCATAATAATTTCGGAATAGACACTCGCGTCAAGTAAGATGTCTATAGGCTTAGACACATGGTACTGAGGATCTGCCAATCTTGTATGTTGAAGATGTTCCCATGACGTTCTTCTTAGTGTGGTACTGGGTAGGTTGTTGATAACTCTGGATACGACTAGAGCTTCGGTAGTGAACTCGTAGTCACCATAGATTGATTGACATTCCATAGTTACTTTTCCTTTGCTCTGTTTTGAGCTTGTGCCGATGCCTGATATTGATGCTTGATAATGTTGACGCCTCAACCCTAACAACTGGGCGGCGTTTTCGGAAACCAAAGATATCTGGCTTCCTTGATCTAGAAGAGCTCTGAAGTTGATGAATGTACCATCGGAGGCCTTGATATTGAGTGACAACGTTGTAAGTAGAATTTCTTCATCTTCGTTCGCAACATAATTTACATTATATTGGCGGGACTGTGAGTTCGATGACGACGCCGTGGCTGTAGGTACGGACGGCGGTTTTGGGTTAGCAGACACGGAAACCGCTGCGTCATGAATAATTGTATTGTGGTTTCCGTTGCAAATCTGGCATTTTTTTTTCGATGGACATATTGTGTCATTATGCTTGTGAAGACAATTTTGACAAATATGAAGTTTTTCAATCGTCTTTATGATTGTGTCAGCAGGTTGATTGAGAAATCGTTTGCACTGGAACAATTTGTGATCTAGGCCACAAAGTAGGCATTTATGCTTGTGTGATGTCGCAACTGCTTGATAGCTTTTTGTAACTGATTTTCGCAAGTTGATGTTGCTCCCTTTATACCACGATTGTTGTTGGTCAGGTTGTTTGACGGATGCTGCAGGTTCCTTGCCCTTCCTTTGATTAGGTTCGAGAGCCATAAATTTTCTCTCAATGAAAGCCATGAAATCGTCAAACACAGGTAAATCTCTCGGCGACGAGCGAGATATTTGAAAATCGGTGTAAGTGTCTGCATCCAGCTTCTTTGATACCAGATGCACCAGAATAGGATCCCATGTGGATGTGTCTATTCCCAGGTTATGAATGGCAAAAATACACTCCATTGTTGTGTCGTATAACTTCTTGAGTTCATATGACGTTTGCTTTTGAATGACTGGTTGGTTCAGAAAAACTTCAATATGATTGGTAAATAGAACCAAGGGATTGTTGAATCGATTTGTTAAAAGATTCCATGCCGTGTCATAGTTTTCTGCTGTAATGTTCAAGTGCTGTATGAGACGTTCGGCTTCTCCCTTAACTTTACTCTTGAGATGCTGCATCTTCTGAGTCTTGGTCAAGTACTTGCTCTTGTGAATACCTTCGTTGAACAGGTCATAGAACGTGGGCCACTGAGTGTACTTTCCAAAAAAGTCAGGAATATCAATTTGCGGAGTCGCAATGCGAAGATGATCGGAGGAAGATAGTTTCCTGTTAAGCTTCTTCTTAATTTCCAGGTACCGACGCTCTGTAGATTCAAAATCGTGTTCGTAATCCTCATTGCTACCTTGCAAGATGTTATCTATGCGCAAATGAAGGTGATCAATGCTATTCCACAGACGTTGTAGGTTTTTCAACTCATCTTCTATCTCCCACTTCTCCTCCATGCGGCTGTCGTTGACCCTGTTTATGAGGCGCTCGAAGGCTCTGAAGTTTGTGCCTTGTTGACTGATTAGCTGTCCTACTTCATCTGTATCCGTGAAGATCGGTAGATGAAATTGTACCGTTGACTTTGGCTCAATCGGTTTATTGTATGACGAAATCATAATTTTCGTTTTTTCATAATAACTTTTCAACTCCTCATAGATGTTGCGGGAAAAGTAGTCGCAGGTTTTGTCTTCGTAAGATTGCAGTTTAGTGTTATTGAGGTCAAATTCTCTCCACAGAAGATCCAGTGTGTCCACCCGCTTGATGAGGTATTCGGTGGTTTTTCTTGCCGCACTGTCCTTCTTGAAATTGGTGTTGACGCTCTCAATCTCTCGAAGAATTTCACCTTGACGATTGAATAATACATCTGCCATGATGATTGAGTGAATGTCTTGAGCTTGCCGCGAAGATGATGTTTTGATTGATGTATGCTGGATTGAAGTCCGGCTGAAGTAACATAGCTTGCTTTGATTGAATGTTCAGGTAGGCTAGCTGAATGCTGCGGCTACCTGACGAATGCTTGAGTGAAGCCCGACTGACTGTACGTGGCTTGCTTTGATTGAATGTTCAGGTAGGCTAGCTGAATGCTGCGGCTACCTGACGAATGCTTGAGTGAAGCCCGACTGACTGTACGTGGCTTGCTTTGATTGAATGTTCAGGTAGGCTAGCTGAATGCTGCGGCTACCTGATGAATGCTTGAGTGAATGATGCTATGGACTGTAGATGTCTATAGATGCTGGTGAACCACCTCTCGAACGCAGATCACTGTCACTCGCGATGGTCCGTACGACAGAGCGCTACCGCAGCCCTTTCGTGTGATTCAAGCACCTTCTCAATTAACTGGGGAGACCCGCTTGTGGGAGGCCAGCTAACCGATTGCTAACACACTAAGAGCAAACAGCAAACACCAAGTCGTAGTAGTTTCGAAGGACCATAATGTAGGGATTTCTCTCTACAGTTTTATAGATGATTGAATGAAGAGCGGCGTATTTATGAAGAAAACAACCGCTAATGTGGAGTGCGTATATTTCACTGATTGTACGATGATTGTTTTGCAAAATAAGTAAACTATAAAATGCTTACGCTAAAGTATTACAAAATAATAATCTTTGGACAGTTGACTGTACAGGCCCTAATATGAAACCCTACAGGGAGATCCATTTAACTAATGCTCCACATGATTTTACCCCTTACCTGTTTTATTTTAAAGTTGACACCATGAAAATTCTCGTCCACGGACAATGCGATAAGGTTGGGTCGCCGAAGTTCGGACGCATATGCTGTTTTTTTTAGGCATGTTGCAAAACAAATATTTCCCTCATTTCCTATCACCATTTTCTTATTGGATTGTAGTGTAAATTGATAACAATAGATCATAGCTAAGCCACAATTTTATTAGTGTTCGTACATGCAACAGTTTATGCACGACACGTGTTCAAAGTGTCGATATATTTTTTCTGACTGTGCTTGAAAAAAGGTCAGCGTAGCCAAAGTTCGGACAACTGTCTAATTTCACTTCTGTAGATATGATTATTAAGTGCACAGAAAAAAAAACAGCCGGTGTTTAGTTAACAACAACATATGACATTATGGTCAATAAATTCTACCTGGTGTGGCTGGAACAACCTTTCGTTTTTTTTTTTGCATTTTCGTAGTCCGATCTTTCCTCCATAAGCTAATTTGAAGCTGAATTGAGTTTCTCAAACTTTATGTACTCAGTAGGGGAGTGCATTCTAGAATAGTATCTAAGCCCTGAAAAATATATTTTCAAACGAAACGCAAAATTCATAGTACTGACTGTTAGCTATTACAGGTTTTTATTACATGTATTTGTTATTTTAAATAATCATAGTCAAGTAAGGATATTCATTGTGAGACAGCTGGCAACACTCAGCTGTCAATTGGCAGTTTTGGCGGTATTATTGTAAGACTCTGTAAGAGGTGATAGTGTCCCCAATAAAACTATATCAAAATATCTTATCCACCTGTCTTATTTATAGTATATCATTAGATAATATTATCAATTCAGAAGTGCTATAAATATACCTAAGAGCCCAAATAAAACCGCTCAGAAACAAAAAGAAAGATTGCGTTGTAAAATGGTGGCGTGACGTTTTCAGTTGTGTTTTCAAGATCAAAATGGGCTGCATAAAGTGAAATAATAGTTTTTCATAGCCCTATTAGACGATAACAATAACTTTTAAACAAAGTTAAGTGTAATTAAGTACTTAAACCTCATCTACTTTAAATTGTGAAACAACCAGAGCGGTCATTGACCCCGCAGCCCGCTACAGGACTATCAATTTGCATCAGAAAGAAATGGAAAAATGTTCAGAAAATGATGGAAAAACAAACAAATGGAGGCTAAACTCTAGATTACGGAACGCTGGTATCTAAGAAAAACTGAAAAATGTGATATTATGCTGTGATACCTACTGAAAATTATTCTGAATCAATTTATTGATCGAGTAATACTAGGCTTGTGTCTTTGAAAGGAGTGTTATACAGAGATTGTATGTCATGGAATGTTTGATCATTATATTTATTTTCTTCGGTGAAATAAATGCATGGACATAATTGAGCCAGTGACCATAAGTTTATGCAATAATGTTACTTGGAAAACAATTTTGGAGATACACAACAAATAAGGATATTGACTAGAAGCTACAATTTAATATATAATGTGAACACACATGAAATAAGAGTGAAAAAGATAAATGGAAATTTATAATATACAGTTATGGTGCAAGGATCACACTTGCAGGAAATAACTTTCAGGTTTTTCTTAATGTCAGTAAAATAAAACTGCATGGAGTTTTTGATTGGAGGAAATTCCTACTAACCACTGTGAAGGAGTTGAGAATGATTATTTTCAGTATATTGGCTTTAAGTTGTAATTTTTCAGAATTTGAATGCACATTATAAGAGTGAAATCGAGGAAATTCAATAATAAAGAGGGAGTGCACAATATCATACTTTCAGGGTTTACTTTCAGGAAATTATTTTCAGTTTTGTTGAAGTACTGCCAAGGAGGGTTACAGCTGTAAACAAAAATAGGTACAAATATTGGAAACAGTAAGGTTTTGAGAAATGTGTAAATCAATGTGAAACCGACCAGACGACATGGTGGTATGGGTATATGTTTATATTTTCATAACCTAGTGTGTCCAAATGCACAAGGAAGAGTGAGGTAATACCATTCTTTATTATTATTATTCTGGCTATGGATTTTAATCCATTGTATTGATTAATTCTTTATTGAGGACCAGTAAACCTTGTATTTGTTAAGGAAGTTATGCTTTTGGACCCTACAGTTACACTTTCAACAAGTAATTTCAAGTTAACTTTTAATGGCTGACTCACCTGTTATGATATAACAAACAGTAGCAAATGTCTTGTAATAAAAATAAATAAATAAAATAATGGTGAGTGAGGAATGAAAGTATTGGAAGTTGGTTTGAAGCATATATTGGATACACAAATATTTACATAAAATATAGGCGATGGACGATGCAAAAGTTTAAGGGTTTAGCTCTGTTCAGTATAAGTAATTGATTGTTTTCTTACTAGATTTTGCTGTTGGTGCCTGAGGCCGATTCACAGTGTGAACGCGGTATTTCATCAACTACAATCTGAGACCGACCCACCTTGTGTGCGAACGCGGTATATGTTTAATGAATTTTATCAATCTGAGACCGACCCACCTTGTGTGCGAACGCGGTATATGGTTCATGAATTTTATCAATCTGAGACCGACCCACCTTGTGTGCGAACGCGATATATGTTTCATGAACTTTATCAAGCTGAGACCGATTCACATTGTGTGTGAACGCGGTATATGTTTCATGAATTTTATCAATCTGAGACCGATTCACATTGTGTGTGAACGCGGTATATGTTTCATGAATTTTATCAATCTGAGACCGATTCACATTGTGTGTGAACGCGGTATATGTTTCATGAATTTTATTAATCTGAGACCGAACCACCTAGTGTGTGAGCACAGTATATTTCATCGACTACATATAGCAGCATGAAGAGTTCTGTCTGCACTGAAGCAGCCTGTGGACGCCTACAATGCTTAAGAATATATTTCTACTGATAAATCTATAACGTAACATACATGCTCTTTATTGTGCACGGAAACAAAAGAAGTTATAAAATATGTTAGAGAGGGTACAATGGGTGGTCTTATTGTTTGACAGATTTCTTCCAGACAACCTTTGGGTGATAGATAATGTAAAATAGAATATGGTGCGTAGGTGGTGTAAAGAAAATAGATAAGATAAAAATTTATTTAGCTTTCTTGTTGTACAAAAGGTGTCTTGAATAATAAGTATCAAACAAGGACCCTGTAAGGGCGCTGCTAAATTTAGTCAGTGACTATAATATAATAAATAACTTATTTCTTATGTTACCTAAATATTAAATTATCTACATGTCAAAATACATACTAATCTATAATGATTGATTGAATGTGTTTTAATGTATGTGGTACAAACAAATAAAATAAATATGTATATAGATTACTTAAGGGGCTTAGTATAGTCAAATAGGTACTTCCAAAGCTTACTCCTAGTTTATAGTGCAACCAAAAATATTGAAAAAATGTATTATGAATTATCAACACTAAGACAACATGCAACATTTTTCTTTTTCAAACCACGCTTAGCCTATTTAATACATTTATGCTTTGATAAATAGATATAAACTTGATAGCTATAAAGATAACATAGGATTATTCAATCAAACAATCACGTCCATGTGAAAAGTATTATTTTCTCCTATTTCGCCCTATCAAGGACGCAGCGAGCGTCGCAACAGCCACTATGCATTGCCACTATGTTATATAAACGTTATTTTAATGTTGTTTCCGTCGATATTTGTACCGACAAACATCGAGCTGCTAATTTGGCGACAGTAATCGCCTTAAGTAAACCTTTCGTTTTGCATTGTTAATTTTTAAGTAGAATCTTTAATTTGTTAACAAATACCGAATCATTCATATTTTATATCCTTTATTGTACACAGAAACATAAACTAAGACAACAAAATAAAATATATATATATATATATGTATATTTATACATAAAAGCGGGCTTACCTTTACAGGAGGTTTCTTCCAGCCAACAAGTGTTGTGGGGAAAATTTATACTGAACAGCAGTGGGGAGAGGTAGAATTTTATTATGACATTGACAAACGAAAAAAAAGAATATATATAATAATAATAATAAGAAAATTTTATGATGACAGTGTATTTGAATGAAGTATGATAAAATCAGTTGAATGAACTGGTTAGCGGCAAGCATGTACAATTTATGACTCTGACACTGAGGTAACACTGGTTGAAATAGTTTACCTGCTTATCAGAAGAGGCCATCGGTTTTATAAATAAGTATATTAATTTTAGGTACATTTTCCTAGTTTCCGATTGAAGAAATAACTATTGAAATGAGGTCTTTATCGACACTTTTCTCATAGTTGTGACAAATAGGAATGACACGCTGGCCTTAATAATATTTTATTATATGTACTTGCCAGTATTTTTAGTTAATTTTATATTAATTTAGAACTGTGATTTCGCTGTTCTTCCGGAGTCCGTCCCTCTTACACTGCGACTTTTTCCGCATCGAGTACCGATGAACGTTGCAACCGTGACATATCCTCCTAAGACTGTCAACTAATCCACATAAGTAATTTGACTTTCACAACACAATATTTATTCTTATAGACAATAAATATAAATAACGTATATATACAAATGAACATTGTAGGTATGTACATTATGCTTGCATTAAAAATATTGAGTAATGAGTATGTAAATATTGTATGATTGGATTTAAAAAAAAAAATTAATTAAATATGACCTAATAAACACAAAGCTGCAACTATAATTAAGCTTCACACAACTCCATCATTATAATTATTCCATAATGTTAAAAATATTGATGAAGTGAACCTTGCTTTTCTATTGCAAGATAACGTTAATTGTAAGGTTATTATTATTACAACTTAAATTTAAGTAAACAACTTGTAGTAACATTTCAAATAACTCAATAAGTAACGAGATTACATTTTAAATGCATTTTATAATTTAATACCTATATGTTTGTGTTGTGTTCGGTATCGATTTTATTTGCTCAGTGGTATCGATTGGTCAAACCAGTAAAATTACTAATTTTGTGAAATAAATTAAACATATCCAAGAAGACCCTTCATTGTTACGATGTTGTAAGCCTCGCATATTCTGTTAATTTTCCACGTGGTCAAATCAGTTTGACAAAATAGTTTGACTACGTGGAGGCAGCGATTTTATTTTGCTTTTTGACCCTTTAAAAATAAATGTTTTAATTATTTGACAACTAAAGATGTAATTTGTTGACCTAAACGGACTCACCAAATTGTTGTATTTAAATAAAATTATGATGATGAAGTCCAGGAATAGGGACATTCCTCATACAGGATGGCCGATGCGCACTGCAAGGGTGCGTGTGATAGGTATCATGCATGACGAGCGCTGTCCGCGGCGACAGCGTCTGCGCTGTGCCTCTTGTCAATTTTGAGCAGTCATGCTTATTTATTTATTTATTTTTTTTTGTACAAGAAGCAAATTTCATAAGTACTTATAATTATACATGCCTTGCAAAACTACCTATATAAACAGTTGGTCTGCAGGAATGAGTCACGAGATTTGCGGAAAGGAAATAATTTGTGGGAAAGTTACTTAAATATTTTTCTTTAGATGATCAATTGTGTGGTGTCTCTAAAAGATATTGTTCAGATGTGGTAGGTAATTGTAATTATTAATTGTAAATAGGCCCTTAAAATTCATCCATTAACCATGGATGTCAATTGCCAACCTTACACCATTATTCACGTCATGCCTTTGACTCAGCTGTATTAGTTACTTAAAATTATAATGATATAAAAAAAAATATCGTTAGCAAACAATATGAAAAAATATATATATATCTTAAAATAGGGTTACAGAAACTAGAAGTTTACAAATAAGAAGGTAAGAGAATTTGAAACGCAGTGTCCAATACAACAGAGTTGCAAAAATATAGCAGCATCCTTAAAATTACATTTTAAAGTGTAACATTTGTTTAGCAGACTCCTCAATCTTTGTTAAGAAGGGGTATGATATCTCAACTTTCTGGTTATCAGTCTTTCTGGTTATCAGTCTTTCTGGTTATCAGTCTTTCTGGGAGAGAATATAATATACTTATTGTTATTATTTTTAATTATTAATTACCTACTAATAAAACAATTAATTAGTTATTAATTCACAAGTTTAAATTATGATTTTATTTGATTGTTTTGGACACCATGCTATCTTAATCAATTTACATAACTAAACTTTACAAATATCACTAGCTAAAAAAAAAATAAAAAAAAAAACTAAAGAAAACAAAATTCAGACAAATACGAATATAATAAATACGAATATTTTTATGCACAACACAAAATGTTGATGAATAAATGTTCAGATGAAATGTTGAATGTTCTATATTCCATAACAAAATTATTACAAGAAATAATACATTATATGTTTATAATATATTATATTAGTTTAAATAAATTGTAAAAATGAGATTATATTCGTTTAGGTATTTCACTTAAGTACGTAAATAAAAATTATTTACTTACAACGTACGTGACATTGACAAAAGGAAGTAGGTACTTGTGTGTTATGTTCTATTAGAATAATATTATTGTGATATCTATGTTTGTTCCGTACGTATTATCAATAATCTTGTAAAACGACTTTCATTAATACACACAATTTAAAGGAACTGATAAACCTACACTTAATTAATTAATTAAATGAGCTTAAAATAAAGTAGAAAAATGTATTTTGAGTTAAGTATATAAATTGTACTAAATTGTATTCAATTCAATTTCGTTTAAGACTTACTTATAATCGCATTGAGTTTTGGCAAAAGACATAATAAGATAATTGTAGATACGAGTATTGTTAAACTATAAATATACATGTCAATATAAAGTATGTACTCAATTTGATGTTTGAACGCTTATAACATCTATTAGAAATTGTGGATCGATTAGTGTATTTCATCGTTTTTATACAATTACCGGGTGTTTTGATTATTTTGATACCTATGTGTAGTGATTTTATCGATATAGTAAAACCTTAAAAATGTCATCTTAATTTAAGTTACGATATGAAATGTTAGATATTCCGATATTAAAATATTATAATATAAAATATTGTGATATTCGGTCAAGTTACAGTCTATTAAGATATTAAGTATGAGTAGTATTTGGTCTCTATAATTTTGCCTGAGGTCAGGCAAGGGTCAGGATGGCCGACTGTTAGCTATTACAGGTTTTTATTACATGTATTTGTTATTTTAAATAATCATAGTCAAGTAAGGATATTCATTGTGAGACAGCTGGCAACACTCAGCTGTCAATTGGCAGTTTTGGCGGTATTATTGTAAGACTCTGTAAGAGGTGATAGTGTCCCCAATAAAACTATATCAAAATATCTTATCCACCTGTCTTATTTATAGTATATCATTAGATAATATTATCATGACAATATCATTTGGTTTAAGTAATTATGTCTTTTCATTATAATAGAAAATTAAGAAAAAAAAAGTTTGCAATTGAATCAACTTTTATTGTAATCTCTTAAGTTCTTTGAACAGTTTTAACAAATAGGTACTTAATCAGTCTTATTATTTTATGATATTAGTGCTAAAATCTAACAGTCTTAATCTCTGATACTAGTAAAACAAGATGATATTAGAAAAATATAGCAAGTAAGTTTAATTACTTAATGAATTACTTAATGAGTGTTCTATCAGGTAACGTTAGGAACATTTAAAACATATCAAGTAACTTTCACTTAAACAATAGAATTACTTAATGAGTATTCTATCAGGTAACTTTAACATTTAAAATCCAAATCTCTAAAAATTAAATTAATAAGCGTTTCATTAATTTATTATTGGTATGACATAAGACAGTCTTGGTATGACATAAGACAGTCTTGGATAAAATACCTACTAATGAAAAGTCAAGTAATAAAACAATATCAGAAAAAAAACACCAAGTATCATAAATACAATGTTTTTAAAGGAGTGTTCTAGGTCACTAAAGGAACATTAAAAATATAATAACAGTTTTGTTTTTTAGTTTTTCTTAACTAATCGTAGTACAAAAATCACATTTTCTGCTTATTGACTAGTAGTATCTCTATTATTAAAGCTTCCTTAATGAATTTTTGTTACCGACTCACCTCGTTTCTCGGGTATTTCAAAAATGGTGATATTTAATCCAAATTTTCTGATGTTATTACTGATTATTTTTGGTAGATATGAATATTTGAGAACCGCTGCCATAGTCCGATGTTTGGCAACGGTAGGGAAGTCCGGATCTAGGGCTACAGACGTGCTAGGCGTTATCGAAGTATATAACTCTAGAGAGCATTTCCTAATTCTGCGCAAAATCCAACATAAAAAGCTATAAAACGATGAAAAGTCACCATAATATCCAATAAACTTTTGGATCAAAAATGACACTTTTTCTTGTAATGTCCATAAAACACGTCCAGTTCGTCGCAACGCTGACTGCGGTGATGAAGTGAAGGGACGGATAGAATAAAATGGCGTTGTAGACCATGTTGCCATGTATTAAAAACATCGCACAATTTGCGATTAATTCTATGCAACCGGTCTTCGGTCACATCCGAACTTAGGCGACCCAACCTACCAGGTTCTGTTCTCGCGCCGGGAAACTGATGCGATCAGCAGTCTGTGTGGGAATCGCTGGGGACGGAATGACCAATCAACATCACTGGTGTCCAAAGATATCCCTGACATGTATTTAGGTCGTCACTACTGTGACGAGAACACAGCGTGCCGCCGCCGCGCCGACGCTCCTCATCAGTTGATAATGTGAACCTGTTTTGCCCGCGCCCCGGCGGCGCCACCGCGCCGCTTGACCGCGCCAGCCACTTGCTGCTGCATTCACGCGCCGACCGCTGACCCGACCGACTGCTGTCTCGGGGCCGCGATACTAACAACAAGCTCACGGAAATTATACATTTTATTTATTTATATCACTGCGGTCGCTTACATAACCATGTCGTTAGTTCGACACGAGTGAGTACTTCATTACTTAACGATGAAAACACAAGAGCCCTGATAATATTGAAATAGTAATGGTAACGTTTGTGTGCAGCGGGTGTGCGAGAGTGCGGGGACGGGGGCGAGGCACAACAGTGGTGCTGGTGCTGCTGGTGGCGGTGACGTCGGCGATGATATCAGAGATGACGTCAGCGGCGACGGACGACGACGACAGCTTCAGCCTGACGCCCACCAACAACGGCTCTGTAGGTAAGTATGTGGCCCACGTTCAGTACAAGAGAGGTCGTCACCGAGTGTATACTAGCAAAAAGGGCGCAATGAGCCCGTCTCCTACATGATGATTTTTATGAAAATCAATTGCTCTTAAAAAGCTAAAAACAGTAGAAAAAATGAATGTCTCATGACGTCATCTGACACGATTTCATACTAATAATGATAAATATCGCTATCGCTAACTTCAGCAATAACATAAATTTTTCAAAAATTCAAAAAGTTTCGTGCTTTACTAATTAATAAGTTTCTGTAAAAATATAGATACTGATATTTATCAACAGGAGACGTGTCCATTAGCAAACCTATTTTGTTGTAAAAATAATAGTTCTTATGATACAGGTATAGGTACCTATATGTTGCAAGAAAATAATAATAAATAATAGTTCTTATGATACAGGTATAGGTACCTATATGTTGCAAGAAAATAATAATAAATAATAGTTCTTATGATACAGGTATAGGTACCTATATGTTGCAAGAAAATAATAATAAATAATAGTTCTTATGATACAGGTATAGGTACCTATATGTTGCAAGAAAATAATAATAAATAATAGTTCTTATGATACAGGTATAGGTACCTATATGTTGCAAGAAAATTGTCAGAGCCGTGAAATTATAACTTCAGAGTAGCTTTTGTTAAGTTTTTTTATAATCTAAACTAGCCTAGTGAAATTATAATTTCACGACTTTCACAATTTACCTGTGGCGGTGGCATATTATACAGAATGTTGATTTGGTCAGCAACTTCCATCACAGGGTAGGTTATGATGATGAAAAAAATACTTTTTTATTTTTATTTATAAACTATATTTTGGGGACGACAAATAACATCTAGTGTACGACATACATGACGAAATTGACTCAGCATTAGCGGGGCGGGGCGTACGGTGCGGGTGAGGAGGGGCACCCGAGTAGGTATACTCTCGGATTGACCTCGAAGGAATGGTTAAGTATTTACTATGTGGTAAACAAAGAAAAGTATAGTTCGCACTTGACACTTTTTGACAGTTATGAAAGTCCTCGGTAAATAAAAAAATACTACATGTAACTTTAAGTAAATCCTACGAGAGAATGTTCCTGGCAGTTGGTAAATGGATGGTCGGTGTAACTTTGAAGTAACGAACAATTTACAATAAAAAAATTTTTACTAGCACAAAATTAAATTAAAATTATATTATGACCACTGACAATAAACGAAATAGTTTAGCAATAATTTAAATATTTAATGAATAAGGAAAGTGTATAATTTTAGATAATCTTTTAATATTAATATTTTAGATTCTTTATGCGCAGTTTCAAGGTGATGTCAATTTGTTTTTTTTTTCAAGTTATGTGTAAGTATCTGTGCAATTACTTTAACAATTGTATATTGTGTAGTTATACTTTACAATTAATATGTTTATAATACGAATTTTTTCATGGAAAACCCGAAACTGACTTGCAATCAATCGTCATTGCAGTAAAATAATTATTGATAGTTACAAAAATGACGATTATTCAGAAAGTACTTGACGTAGTTGAATATTTTAGTTGAAATAAAATAAATCTGCTCTATTTTTGTTTTATTTATTACAAATTGCCCGGGGAATAGGAATATAGGTTTAAAGTTGTAATATTTTGATATTATACTACCTATATATTAGACTGATGTTATACTACCTATATATTAGACTGATATTATACTACCTATATATTAGACTGATATTATACTACCTATATATGAGACTGATGTTATACTACCCATATATTAGACTGATATTATACTACCTATATATTAGACTGATATTATACTACATATATATTAGACTGATATTATACTACCTATATATTAGACTGATATTATACTACCTATATATTAGACTGATATTATACTACATATATATTAGACTGATATTATACTACCTATATATTAGACTGATATTATACTACCTATATATTAGACTGATATTATACTACCTATATATAAGACTGATATTATACTACCTATATATTAGACTGATATTATACTACCTATATATTAGACTGATATTATACTACATATATATTAGACTGATATTATACTACCTATATATTAGACTGATATTATACTACCTATATATTAGACTGATATTATACTAGGTACCTATATATAAGACTGATATTATACTACCTATATATAAGACTGATGTTATACTACCTATATATTAGACTGATATTATACTACCTATATATTAGACTGATATTATACTACCTATATATTAGACTGATATTATACTACCTATATATTAGACTGATGTTATACTACCTATATATTAGACTGATGTTATACTAACTATATATTAGACTGATGTTACTACCTATTTTACTCCATTAATGTCTACCTTTTGAATTTGATCACTAAGATATGACTTCAATAAAGCTGATTTTGAAGGTTTTAGTTTTAGTTTGACGTATCTAAATTTACACTAAGTTGTGATTAAAACGAAGAGCCATTTTCTAGTCACGAATTTATAAACGTCAAACCTAAAATCTACTAAATTTATGTTTGACAGCACTTATTTACTCAACTTACGTGTTTTGGTATTTTCACGGCACAGTTTAGAGCTGTCACTTGAGTAAATTTAGTATTTTTAGTAAGATTTTAATCAGCTGCTCATAAGGTCCCTCATAAAAACTGACTAAATTTTCCGACGACTTTTCCTGTAGTATTTTACAGTTTTGTGATAGAAATAGATGTGTACCGTATTAAAAACATTCTTCGACACGTACAAACTTCAATCAAATACATTTTGGAATTGCAGTTTTTCCAAAATTTGTCCATTTACATACAACTTGCGAGCCTTGTATGATGGTAAGGTATGATGAGGGATAACATCGTAGTTGCTCTCGTATACAAAAACTATAAGAAACACATACTAAGGTTAATGGGAGCACTAGCGTCTGTGGTGTCGTTCAACCCTTCCGAGCTATGATTTGCTACCCGAATAATAGATTTCATTACTTGTTAAAGCAACAAACTCTCGTGAGACAGCAGCAACAATTTTTTTGGCCTACTGTGCCTGCACAACATGTTCATTGATCACTAGGCAGATGAATTAGGTTTAACGAGAAACAACCATCAAGCCGAGGTAGAACAGCTTAATGTCGAACAGATCAAGCATGGGTTCGGGCGGTTGATTGAATTTCACCTTGTATAATATATATTTTACCTATAATTTTAATCGTATATATATTGCTACATAAATTAAATAAACCTTTAATCCATGTACATTTATTATTTTATTACATATATTTTTATTAGATTAAATTTAACATGTAAAAAGTGTATATATACCTACTTTGCAACATAAACTATTTGAATTTGAATTTGATCCACTCTTAATCTGAAGGGCAAGCAACATGTTGCCGAGTCATGGAAACTCTTTCATATTACTAATAGGATTTGATAAATTAAAAATTAAACATTTTATAAATTAGATTTAATTCATAGCACTAAAACACCAAATGTTAAAATAGTACATCGCAGTCCAGATCGGGGCTCAGATTTATGTTACTCATGGTTTCTATAGGGTCCTGCCATCTTCGGGCGCACCAGCCCCATACCGACTAGGAGTAAATTTGGTCATCACTCATGATCTCTACTCATAGATAACATCAGTATCTAGGAAATGTTTTCGGCCATGCTCAGAACTGCATCAGCCATGCCATTTAGGATCAAGTGGTCATTCATTCATTTAGACCATCTTCACTGGACCTTGCATTTTCATGTATCACTTGCATCAATGGCCTCGGCTCCATGCGCTGGACTGAAAATAAATATATCATGTTTAATTATCTAAGAGATTTTAAAAGAAATTATTTGGGGCCAAAGCACGTTCTGCATACTGAATAATTAGAATGCACCTTTTTGACCGCCATAGTTTTGTAGATGTACAGATCCAAGCCGTCACAAAGAATACAGTAACAGAAAGCAGCTCTATGTGGGCGGTCCCTTACAAACTAAATGTGATTTCAAATTAGTCAGGGATGTAAGCAAATACAGGCTAAGATGGTAATTGCTCAGCTCACAGCCTTGAGCTTACTTTTGCAAGGAATACCCTAAGTAAGCTGAAGTGGAAATTGCATCAAAAGCATTTGTTGCGAGTAACCATATATAATTAAGTTATAGGAGATAAATCTTGACACGGCTTAGGCATGCTGGGCGTATCTAAAATGTTAAGTGATGTCAGTTGATTTCTGGCTTCAAAGTATCTCTGTTTTAGGCTTTGAAAGGAAAAAAACAAAGATACATACTTGCTTGCTCCGTTATATCCAAAGAGTACATTATATGTTATATCTCTGGCACGTCCCAACGTATTTTGAAGGGCGAGGTCTCTCCATATCTGCACCACTTGAGGATGAACCCCGTTTCCTAGAAAAGCAGATAAACGTTAGCACCCAGTCTATTGAAGGTTTTAAAAAAGGTATTTTGATTTTATATAGATCAAAACTTACCACGCACTAAATTCATGAGCATGTACCTATGTAGTCTCCAACATGAGGCTTCGTCTGTCTTTCTCTTGTTCGAGCTTTTACTGCTGTTACTCATATCGAAAATTTCAAAGAAAAGAATTCAATTCAATGCCATTTTATCTGGCTTCCGATAATGTGGACTCCGCACATTAGTTCCGCCAATGTCAAGTTTTTTTGGGTTTTTTTTTTTTTTTTTTTTTTTAAGTAAAGAGACGCACAGTGATTAAATAACAATTAGGTACCTACAACTAAACGAAAATTATAATCTCATCGATCTTCCGCGAGTGCAATAAAATAAAGATAAAAAATAAATAAAATTAAAATGCTTATAGAGAAAAAAAAAAACAGGAAAGAACTAGAATTAGGTACCTACAGTAAATATTGCTAATAGGATTAAGTATCCCTTTTATAATTTAATATTATTTAATTTAATAAATCTACATAATAAATATACAAATGGACTGTAAACAAGGGACAATACAAAGCTGAAGTTGACGGGGCGGGGGATTTCAGAAGGGAGAACATCATACAGAGAGAAACGAAGTTTTTGGCAATCGAAAAATATGTGGTCAACTGTACCCTCGTCTAAGCCACACTCACATAAGGAATGATCCCTTACCCTGATTTTTGCCAAGAACACATCAGGGGTACAAGCGTGTCCAAGTCGGAGGCGACAAACTACAGATGTATACAATTTATCAATGTCACGATATTTAAAGAACCACGGCCGATTTGGGATAACAGGTTGTATAGAGGCGTAATGTTTGGCCTTAGATCTCTGAGATTCATTCCAATCTTTGGACCAAGCTTTATCTAGTATATTTTTGGCTAAAGGAAGAATGTCGTGATGATAAATATGATAGTGTGAAGATTCACCTGATGAAATTGCGTTTTTGGCGTAAGCATCAACAACTTCGTTGCCTGGAATGCCACAATGTCCAGGGATCCAAGCTAAGACAATGTCAAGGTTGTGTTCCTTACATCGAAAAAGGGCTTCCCTAATCTGAAGAATTATAGGAAACCGAGATTTGGATTTAAATGGGTTAGCCATGATGGAATGGAGACAGCTCAAAGAGTCAGTAAAGATTATCGTGTTTTTTAAGTTGTGAGAGTTGGCATATGAAATAGCTTCAAGAATTGCGGTAGCTTCACCCGTGAAGACCGAGGTTTCAGGAGGACATTTAAAACTTAGAATAATTTTGTATCTAGGAATCCAAACCGCAGCTCCTACATTACCTTCAATCGTTAGTTTGGAAGCGTCGGTGTACATGGTTAGCCAACCTTGCCAGTCCTTTCCCAGAATATGATTAAAGGTTTTATCAGCCACTAATGAGTCTTTTTGTATTCCAAAATTCATGATAATCGATGGGTCAAAAATTAAAGCCTCGTACGGGATGTGAAACGGGGGATTTATATTTAATTTAACAAGATGATTAGGGATGTTAGACAGACTTATAAAGCTTCTGAGAACGCATGGAAGATCGAATACAGAATTGAAGCCTGTTTGTAAAAATAAATTATGCAGAAGTTCTAATTTGGATAAAAGAGGGTGATTTGGATTTTGGGAAATTTTAAACATGAACCTATCTGATAAATACTGTCTCCGCAAGTGAGGAGGGGGATCGAGGCATTCCACTTGTAAAGCATTTTTCGGTGAGGATCTCATTGCTCCCAAAACGATTCTGAGGCATTTAGCTTGAATTTTATTAATTTTTTCATGTTCAGATTTGTTACAAGGATCTAGTACAAAACTGCCATAATCCAAATGGCTACGAACTATAGCATTATATAAAAGTTTTTGGGAGTAGGGGTGTGACCCCCACCATACCCCGGAGAGTGCACGGAGAACGTTCACTCCTTTTTCACATTTCTGAGCGACGAACGAGAAGTGGGGAACGCCAGAAAGTCTGGAGTCAAGTATTACCCCTAAAAATTTTACCTTAGTCTCAATTGGGATGAGTTTATTTTCTACTTTGATTTCTATCACAGGAATAGTCCGTTTTCTAGTGAAAATAACAGAACAACTTTTTGAGACAGAAAGAGATAAACCGTTATTCTGAAGCCAGACATTTAAATACGATAGAGCAGTATTTAAACAACGAGATGCGACTTCCACTGAAGGATCAGACGCATATAAAGCTATATCATCAGCATATTGAAATATATTACAGAAACAGTTTACTGACTTTTCTAGATCGTATGTGTACAAGCTATACAGGATAGGGCTTAGGACTGAGCCTTGTGGGAGACCTTTCCAGATATTTCTAGGAGAAAGAAGGGAGTTGTTTACCTTAATATGTATGGATCTATCCATGAGTAGGCTACAAATAATCTGTATCAGCTTCACGGGGATATTCAGCTGTTGCAGTTTATGCCTGAGGACTGGGAGAAGAACATTATCATAAGCGGAGGATATGTCCAGGAATACCCCGACGAGGAATTCTCTTTTTTTAAAGGAAATTCGAATATCCGTTGTTAGGATACTCAGGCTATCCAGAGTACTCCTATCTTTACGAAAACCGTACTGAGATTTGGCAAGTTGTTCTCTATTCTCGACTAACCATTCGAGGCGGTTTTTAATCAAGTGCTCTAATATTTTAGCTAAACAGCAAGATAGTGCTATTGGTCTATGGGAAGAAGGGTCAGAAGGATCCTTGCCTGGTTTTAAAATAGGAAGAATAATCTGTGAATGCCATTCCGCTGGGGTGACACCACTATCGAAAAAGTGATTAATTAAATCTAGAAAAAACAATTTAGTCGAATCTGAAGTATTGATGATAAAGGAATAAGGGATACTATCCATACCAGGAGTCGAATCAATAAGGCCGTCTAAAGCTCGTTGAAGTTCAATAAAAGAGAAAGGAGAATTCATTAAGTCCATATTGGTGTTGAGACTAGATTGATAGGGAATATTGGGGAGGGGTAGGACAGGGGGAGGAGATGGAGGACAAGAGGGGGCCAGACGATCCGCAAAAGCTTCTATCCAAGTATCAGGGTCATTTGATGATATATTCTGTATGTTAAGAGAGCCGCGGAATCTTCTTATGTTGCGCCAGATAAGGGAAACTGGAGTACGAGGGGCAAGATTCTCACAAAAGCGGTTCCAGCCCTGCTTCTTTTTCTTGGACAGAAGTCTTTTAGTTTGAGCAGCAGCTTGTTGATATGCTAGGAAATTAGTCATTGACATATCGTTATTATAGACTTTTTCTGCACGAGTTCTTTTTTTAACCGCATCAGTGCAATCTGGATCCCACCAAGGGGGTGAAAGTTTACGACGTGAAGGGTTTTTAATAGGAATATGGACATTAGCACAAGAAGAAAGGACATCGGCAAACTTAGAGTAATTTGAAAGGAAGTTGGAGTTAGAAGAAGAAGGAAGGGAATTAACTTTTACATTAACGGCAGAAGAAAAACTATCCCAGTCAGCCTTATTGAGCCGATATCTTAAGAGAGGAGAGTCATTGCTATGAGAGATAGAGAAATTAGGAATAGAAATCAGAATAGGAAAATGATCACTACCATAGGTTAAGGGGAGAACTTTCCAGTTCAGGACCGAAGAAAGAGAAGGGGAGCAAAGGGATAGGTCAACAGCACTACCAGGGTTTTCATTGGGACGGGAACGACGAGTAGGTGTTCCGTCATTCAAGATGCACAAATTAAGGAAGTCAAACATATCTACAAGTACAATACCAAAGGGGTCGGTTTTGTAAGACCATGAGATGTGGTGGCCGTTAAAGTCTCCCATAACAATAATAGGATTAGGAAGAGATGATATTATTGAGCAAAGCTCAGGAATAACAGATGGATTTGGATCTGCAATATAAACAGATAAGAATGACATGTTACTAAATTTAATGGCAACAGCATTTATTTCTTGACTGTGAGGGGGTACGGGAATTTGAGAAAATGTCAAGCTGCGCCTGACAAGGATTGCAGAACCCGCGTATCCGTCGGATCTGTCATCCCTAAGACAAGAGTAACTTGGGATCCTGAATCGGGATCCAGGCATCAGCCATGTCTCCGAGACGGCAATGACAGCGGGGCTATGATTGTTTATCAAAAACAACAAATCAGATTTTTTGTTGGAGACACTTCTAGTGTTCCATTGGAGGAAGTGATACTCTGTTGAGGCCACTAGCGCCATTATTATTAATTAATAGGAAAATATCGTTAAGTTTGGAGGCTACGTTGTTCGGTAATGAATCACTACATTTAGAAATTAAATTGATGAGGGTAGATATTAAAAGCTCTAGAAGATTATCATTGGAAGAAACCATGGGAGATTGAGATAGAGCGCAGCCATTCGGTTGAGTTGATACAACGTCGGCAATAATTGCTGCGTGTGATTGTTTATCGTAACCTATACCCAAAGAGGGACGGGGACGAGGGGTAGAGAACACAGTTTTTTTGTGGGAGGAGCCAACTGCATTAGCAAATGATCTTGATGGAGAGGAAAGGGTTGAACCTGAGGAGGGAACATCTTGAGTGAGTTCTGCATATGATCTGCGAACTGTTGTAAACCTAGCAGAAGCCTCTGCATAAGAAATACTTTCTTGTGACATAACTACTTTAATATTTTTTTGACGATCTTGTTCTGGACATGTTTTGTTAGTAGTGAAGTGTTTTCCCAGGCAGTACAAGCAAGTTGCCTGTTCTTCAGACAAACAGCAACTATGACCTGTGTGGGGCTGGGCACAACGATAACATCGGGGTTTAGACCTACATTGTGTCGCAATATGACCAAACCTGCAACAGTTGAGGCATTGGATGGTGGGAAGCTGGTAAGTCACTACAGGGAGGGAAGTGTAGAAACAGAACAATTTGTCAGGTAGAATTTGTCCTCTAAATGTTACAACAACCGATTGAGTAGGGGTCCATGTAGGAGTTCCGTCTGAAATGATTTTGCGGTTAAGCCGTCGAGCCTTAAGAATGTCTCCGCAATTCTCGGGGAGTTCCACGGAGTTCACAAATTCGTCCATTGACCATTCAATAGGAACATTTTTAACCAAACCCATTCTAGTAATGTTATAGGATGGGATTTGAGCTTTATATTTATGTAACTTCAGGATTTCATTTAACATAAATTTATTTGCATCCAGACCACTTTTAAATTCAACTGAAATCCTATTTCGGCCAATACTTTTAATTCCATCTAGGACAATATTCGAAATTTTATTGTCGAATAAAAATTTACCAAATTTTATTGGGCGAATGGAGGAACCAGAGGAGGGGTCGTCCTCTACACGAGAAACGTGAATGATATATGGACCCAAGTCTTTGGCATCGTATATTTTATCTGCCTCAAAGCTGGGGTGTAGGTATATCGTCTGAATGGAAGCCTTGGTTAAATCAGGGTTTAAGATAGTACGTTTTGACGATTGTGATTCAGAATCAGGTAAAGGTCTTTTGCGATTTTTATCAACAGTGGTATCAGCAGCATCAGACAAAGTAGACAATTGAGAAAATATTTCGGGAGATTTAAGTTCATTTTCTGTTACCTTCTGAATATCCGGGGGGTCCGGAGGTTTAACAAGATCAGACACCATTTTGTTTGCTAGTCTAGAAGTTCCTAGAAGTAAGTAATTACAGGAAGTACATATAATAAAATAAGGAAATAACAATTAATAACACCAACAATACATTCACTAATGAAAATAGCAAAGAAAGATGAGAATAATAGGAATAAAGCCAAAATAAGATTTTTTTGCAAATCTGTCACGTGCGTCAACTTCCAAAGAAAAGAAAATAATTTATCATCTCGTCTCGTCTGTCAAAGTTGTTAAGTTTTGCCAGGACAATAATCTTAAAAATAACCTACATAACTAAAATAACTATGAACGTGACAGATAAAATTATTTATAGCACACTGTGCGTAAAATGACCGCTTTACGCACGCGCGTAAAGTCGGCATTTTCCGCGCTTGTGCTATAAAAAATTATACGAAACTCGTGCGAGAAACTTTTTCTCGACTCGTGTGATTGCAGCACTCGCCTTCGGCTCGTGCCGCAAACTCGCACTAGTCAGAAAACGTTTCATCGCTCTCGTATCGTAATATACTATTAATTTTGATAATGGTCAGTTCTGGTACTCTTTCTTGAAGAATTTTATCAGTAGGTTGTCCAAAAACAATGTTCCAGTTAGTAAAACCCCGGGGAAAATACTAAAATATTAAAATAAAATAATTTACAACATGGTCGTAATTCTACCAAGAAGTAGAAATTCTGATTGCTTGCCATACTGACCGAATGGAATCACCCGAAATGTTGATTATTGTCAATATTATTGTTGATTAATGGTCCATTCCTATCTGTGGTCCGTTATCTGTGAATTAAACTTAGGAGCGTCCTAAAAGCTTGTTAATTTTAGTTAGTGTGCCCTTCAAAATAGCAAAAAATAGTGATGTCATATTTTGAATTTTGAATTTTGATTAACGCAATCAAAAGATTTTGAGAGGTCACAAAACTCACCAAACGCATTTTCTTCCCAAGCATTAAAAATGTGCTTCACCAAAGCAACTCTTGCATCTGTGGTTGACCTCCCTCTAGTGAATCCATATTTCGTAGGGGGAGCGCTTCCTACGCTAATATAACTTGCCTGTGATATTTGTAAGTTAGGTTTCTATAAAATGGCGCACCCATCCCGTCTTTACCCGAAACGAATTGCCAAATACCTATACAGATGACTTATTTTCCATTCCGTTTTTAATGCACGTGTCAAAAGTGACAGAATTTTGTGACATATGTCAAAAATGACGGATAGACACCTCACCTCATGTGAAAAGCATTGTGTCGGGAAAAATGTGAGTTTAACCATTTTTTCCGTCTAACACGTCCAGGGGAGAAGTATTATGTTAGGTTATTTATTATGTACGCGTGTAATAAGTTTACGTGGAACATTTGCCAAAATTGTATCTAATCAAAGTTTAGGAATTAAACCTATTTAAATTACCCGAGTGTCTTTTCTAAACTGACCATATATAAGAAAGTTGTTTAAAATAAAATGATATCATTCTAAGGTAGTTTTACTATTTAATCAATAACTAGTCCAGTTAGTAAAACTACCTTGGGGGCCAAATTGTATCTTATTGATATGTATAAAATGAACCTATTTTAATTAGCTAAGTAACTTTTCTAACCTGACAGATGTAATAAATTAGTATGAAATAAAAAAGATGGCATTCTGGATTTCTGCGCTTGCTTCACATTAGGAAGCCAGCGCAGGTAGTTCCACGTGACGTAGTGCGCGCCTGCTATTTTGCTACCATGCACTCGATATAATACGAGTAGTACGGCGCCGAGCTGTGGGCGTGCGCTGCCGATTCGAACTGGAAGCGCGCGTTTCGGATGCAAAAGCGCGCAGTCCAAGCCATCATGCAGGTTTCTCGATCTGACACCGCGAAACCCCACTTCAAGTCGCTTAGAATACTAACGCTGCCTTCCTTGTTTATATTACAGTATGCGCGTGAAAATATTAACTGTTACAGAACATATAATGGATCACGCAATGCTGGAAAACTTGTAGACGTGTTACTCATAAACTTACGAAATCTAGTAAATTGACAAATGTTTTAGGTCCCAAAGTTTACAACCTGCTTTCAAGTGACATATTACAGTCCCCTAATTCTTTCAAGTGACATATTACAGTCCCCTAATTCTTTCAAGTGACATATTACAGTCCCCTAATTCTTTCAAGTGACATATTACAGTCCCCTAATTCTTTCAAGTGACATATTACAGTCCCCTCATTCAGTAATATTTAAAACCAGGCTTAAGTGCTTCCTTATCCAGCAGGCGTTTTACTGTCTGCAGGACTTTTTAGATAATACTAAAAGTAATTAGCTGGTATGGTAGGATGACTTCCCTGCCTGTTGATTAAAATGTTTGACATCTATTCAATATAATAATCAATTTAATTATTTTGTATCACTGTACTTTGGTACATATTTTTTAATATTGTATTCTTTAATACGTGATTGTGTAAATTTTTGACATCTAATATATCTAATTCTCCTGACATGTAATGAAGATTATGAATAAAATGATTACGATTACTCAATTATTTATTAATTTATATGATATTTGTGTATATTTGTGTATATTTGTGTATATTTGTGTATATTTGTGTATAACAGCATGAAATAAACATAACAAGAAAACTTTGGTACTTCCGAAGCAGCACAGAATGCTGTATAATTACTATGGTACCTCCGAAGCAGCACAGAATGACTCACTCGTGGTCTTATTTGAAACTCTGCACGTATATAAACTCATACAGCTTCATATTGCCTCCCTGTACCATTTTAAACAGCTTAGTCTGAACAAGAGCTGTACTATGCTAGAAAAGCACTACCATAATTACGCTATTAGCGTTTATATGGTATATTTTCTACGTCTCTGTTAAACTTTCAGCAGTTTCAAATGCTTTTTGCTGAACAAGGGCAATTTAGTACAGAAAAATATGCAAATACTGTAGAAGATGGTATATGACATGTGAACATTGATAACACTGACTTTTTAAGAGAGTATATGTGAACTAATTTTGGTGCATTTTACTGTACAGTGCTGAACTATTTTTCGCTAATCTGCCTTTATACAGCTTTTGTTTGAATCCGCATTGTTCACCGGAACACTGTGTAACTCTTTAAGATAACCTTCATGTATTAAATTAACGGTTACTACTTAGTAGTGGTTCATGAGATATTTGTTGAATATACTCACGTAGACTTTTGTTGAATATACTCACGTAGACCTTTGTACAGTAAATAAAGTTAAAAAGGTGTAATCATAGTATTCCTTTAGCGGAGGGGTTCCCTAACTCATTCACAAAGCGCACCACTTCTTCTAGAAAAAATTTCGGCAGCTCCTGCCAAGATAATTATATGTTACTATGAGGTGAAAAAAAATATAGTCAAGCGCGAGACAGACTCGCGTACCTAGGGTTTCGTATCATGGACGAAATTTTTTTTTCATTTTGTTTTCGTGAATTTCTCAACCGTTATGTTTTTCCTTTTGGAGATAAGGGATACATCTTTTTGTGGTTTTTCGAGGATTTCTCGAAATAGATGCAAGTAAATATAGAAAACTATATATTTTTACAATCAGCTCTTTAATACTTACAATTTGATAACATATTGTATTTTGATAAAATATATATTTTTTTAATATGTCTTATTTGTGTTCAACTTTTTTAAATCGCTATAGTTTTCCTGTAATTGGCCAGTTATGGCCTAAAATCATCATTTTTTTTCGATCCACCAGGAATATAGTTACTTTCCAGTCAGTATTAGATAACCTTGTTCAGATAGTCTGAAGTGAAGTCCGACCCCAACGGTAACCGCTATGTCTGTGTGGCCGCATTGTGTTACAGTGTCACTGAGCTGCAAGACGGAGAAGCAGCACGACGGCATCTGCATCAAGTACTCGCAGTGCCGCGACAACTTCACCATCGACATCTGGGGCGCCATCGACAACAACGACATCAGGTACCTCATACAAGTACAACAACTGCTTCAAGTTGTGGCACTACCACAATAATTATCCTGGACTTGCATCAACTAGTGGCAGCACCGCAACAACCTATATATAACCATACAACGGGATCAATTAATGTCAGTACCGCATCAATACAATACAACTGCATCAAATAATGGCAGCACAACGACAACCTCACTATAACTGCATCAATTAGTGGAATAATTGTAACAACTACACAGCAACTGCATTAAGTAGGTAGTAGCAGCAGCACCGCAACAACCACACTACAACTGCATCAAACAATGGCAGCACAACGACAACCACACTACAACTGCATCAAACAATGGCAGCACAACGACAACTTCACTAGAACTTCATCAATTTGTGGAAGCACCGTAACAATTACACTGCAACTATATCAAGTAGTAGCAGCTCTGTAACATAAATTATAACTGCATCAATTAATGGCAGTACCGCAACAACTACACTGCAACTGCATCAAATAACAGCAGCATAACAACAACTTCACTAGAACTGCATCAATCACTGGAAGCACTGCAACAACTTTACTCATTTGCTGGCGACACCGCAACCACTTTACTACAACTGCATTATTTAGTGGAAGCACTGCAACTGCATCAAGACCTTACAACAGTTACATTGCAACTGCATCAAATAATGGCGGCAATAATTTATCGTAGTATAGGTACATATAGAGTCAACTTTACCAATAGCGTTATCTACTCAACTTTTTCAGTTACTGTGTTTGGTAATGATAAACCTCTGGGCAACTGATCTCCACTCGATCAAAGTACTTTGGGCACAAATAGGAACATAACAAAAAAAGGAAAACCGTACAAACCTTTTGGGACACAATACAAAATAAAAATTGCTCCGGCCTGGTTCAAACTAAGGACCACTTGAGCATTAGGTAGATGCTCTTCTAGCTGAGCTACTAACGTGACTAACAACTAGCGAAATTTTCAATCTTGTACGAATCTTCTTAACATCATATAACTTAATCTATCTTGTAACATTGTGAAAACTTGCTGAAAACGACTTCTCAAAGAGATGAGACCTAGCTAGATCGATTTTTCACCCTCAAAATCCCCTACATCTACTGTAAATTTTAATTAATTAACAAGTTAACAACAAAGTACAGGTCCTCTAAAAGGGCCGTTTTTCATGAATCACATTATGATTCTGTTCTAATGCCGTCTTTTTTGCACGCGTGAAAAAACTCTGACTCTATCCTACTTTCAAATCATTTTATGATTCACCCAAGTCGGCCTTTTTAGATCCCCAGATCGAGTAAACGAATCCGCGATGTCCGAGCGGTGTCCCGAATAGTCCCGAATCGTCCCGATCAGCGCAGTCTACCGCACTCTGCTCGACAACCGGCCTCGGATCGCAGTCACACCAATCTATGGAAAATAACCCAGTCATATTTATATCACAAAATAGGGCCATAAACCCTTGCACTTTATGACTGTTTCGAGTGCACAAGCAGTCACCGTGAGATCGGAATGCATGCATTTTTCGCTAATCCGAAGTGCGGTTAAGGCTTTGGCCGGCTACAATAGACTATTCCACAACCAATTTTTCATAACTTAATTTTGGAACTAGTTTCATTGTTATACGATAATATTTGACGAAGTTAGAGAAGTTTAAAGTTCATATCTTTAAGGCGCTCTTATCCCAAAATTAGTAATTTCAAAGTCAAATAGAACTTTCAAATATCGTCTAAAACTTCCAAAAACAAAATATGCAATATAGTTCGAACCTTTATCTAGGTCTTCCACGCATGTGTTACATGATCAGATAAACTTTGCTCGATAGAAATAATTCACGAACACAGCATGTAATAAGACCTTTCAAATCATGCCATTTCCATAATTCCACTCTTTTTATTAACGAAACATACGAGTATCTGGTAATATTGCTTTTTAAATTTTCTAGGTCGACCACGTAAGTGGGTTTTAATAAACATATCCCTTATTTTTAAACAATTTAAAAACCGATAAAAACAACGGAATGTACAAAAGTGTGGTTATTTTCTTTACTCCTTACACGTAAAGAAAAAGACAGAGAGTCTTCTGGGATAAGAGCGCCTTAATGCGCGGGAATAAACGATAGCTCCCAGGAGGCGACCGCGGCCGCCCTAAAAGTGACGTCATACGACTTGTCTCTATCCAACCAGCGGTCTTATAAATATTGCGTTGTTCCAAAATATCAATCAACAACGATATTTACAACTAAAAAATATTTAAAATGGTTGTCGTCAGGTGATAATTTTGTCAATCACTTTTTTAATGTCTTTTCTTGACATTAAAAAAGTTGGGTCATGAAGAGTCGGTTCAAAAAACCCAACAGCCTCAAAGAAGTCAGATATTTGAGTATCTCAACATTAAATCGAAAATATTGTTTTTAGGGTTCCGTACCTAAAAGGTACAAAATCATAAATCATAAATCATTTATCTGCTTTGAAAAGGGTAATACATATGATGGAAAAAAAGTTATGCACAGAAATCGCCTTATTCGGCTAATAAAAAGTTAGCATGCAAATATTTAAAAAAAAAGTCAATAAAATCTACATGTCACATACTTAGTTATTCAAATACAAAATTCATTTTTTTGCATTATAATCATAATTTTATAAACAAAATACATAGTCAGAAGAGAGAAGATACATGCAAAATCATGCAAAATCACAAGCAAACACGAAATATTACGAGTACTAGCAATCTAAAAATTCTTTGAGCGAATAGAAGGTATTTTCTAAAAGCCATTTTCGTAATCTACTTTTAAACATGTTCAAGGACGGGAGATCGAGTATATTTTGTGGCAGATTGTTATAAAAGGTGATACAAATAACGTAACAATAATTTTTATAAAGTTCAGTATTAGGTTTGTGGTCGATGACCAATCTATTTGGATTTCGTTTATTTCTGGGATAAATATCTTTAGCCTTTTTAAATAGGTGAGTATTTTGTCTGACAAAAGTGGCAATTTCAATTACATACAGGCAAGGGAATGGTAAAACTTTTAGCTCACGAAACAACCTTTATGGTGAGAAAGGAACCTTTATGGTGAGACTCCGTTGTCCATCCGTCCGTATGTCACAGCCTCATAACTTTAGCACCGTTAAAGATAAATACATGAAACTTGGCAAAAAAATTGCATTAATTTACCCACATATCACGATGTAAAAAAATATGAAAAATTTTAAATTGCTCAAAATTTTACCAAAACAAAAGTAAGAAAAATGAAAACTATTATCCTAAAAATACAATATGGATATCAAATTGTAGATAATAAAACTTGATTGTAAAAGTATATACTTTTACTATATCTACTGGCAATGATTTCGAGAAATCTTAAAAAAACCACAAAAATAAGTATGTTCCCCACTTATCTCCGAAACTGGTAGACCGAAAAATATGAAAAAAATGTCAATTATAGATCATAACTGGCCAATCACAGGAATACTATAGCAATTAAAAAAAAATGAGCACAAATTAAAAACATAAAAGAGGAAGCAAAATAAATAAAAAAAAAATTATAAATATAAAATATGGGTACCATATTGTAGGTATTAAAAAGTTGATTGTAAAAGTATATAGTTTGGCTATATTTAATTTCATCTATTTGGAGAAATCCTTAAAAAACCATAAAAAATTGTATGTCACCCCGTCAGTCCCCCCCCTTATCTCCAAAACTGCTGGACCAAAAAATATGAAAAAAGTCATGGTAAGTAGTATGTGTTTATGTAAATATTACAGAAAAAATAAAGCAGTTGAGATATTCACGAAAAAAATGACAAAATTAATTTTATCATCCACAATACGGAACCCTAGGTACGCGAGTCTGAATCGCACTTAGCCAGTTTTTTAAATGTTTACGCATGTAATTATTGCCAAATTCTTAAATGACGTTCTCAAAAAGTCCTCTTTGTAAACCCGTTGATTTAAACACCTAAAAACGAGAAACAAAGCGTAAAATTTGTAGAGCGTCCGCACACGGTAGAGTCGTGTGACGTCAAATCGGTCAAGTGGGCAACGCACTCATTTCGGCGGGCGTTTAGCAGTACATTAATTTTACTTCAAACTTTGACTGTTAATATCTCTGTAAGTACTTGGTATTTTTCGATTATTTAAAAACTTTTATCCGTGATTTTTACATTACTACTAACGCTATCTGCTTACCCATAAACATAAATAAGTTAGAGTGGATAAGTCTATTAGGTGCGGCCGGTAGCAGTTGGTTAAACTAAGGTGTATCCTATTTATTCACGTCTAAAACTAAGTGTATCTGGTTGCATTCAATTAAAACTATGTCTAGCCTTTATCATGGATTTAGCAAATACCTTGGATGGATTCTGTATGTAACTGTTTACAATAAGTAACGTATATTAGCGGTACTTTTTATTCCTAATACTCTATCACTTACTCTATCACTTACTCTATCCATGTAAACTAGGTTTCAAGTAGGGTTTACACTTTGTCTATTTAACAGTAGACTAACTAGCATCATGCTTAGTTTACATGGGTAGAGTATATTATGTTATGATGGAGTACCAGGGATAAAAACATTATTAGCTTAAACAGTAATATAGTAGCTGGGAGAATAGAGTGGATAACGCATGTGTTAAAGAATAGAGTGGATAACGCATGTGTTAAAGTAGTTACTCTACTTCTAACTAGCCAAATGTAAGCACTGCTTAATATTTATCAGACTACTTTACAACATGAGTCATCCAATATATAGGTCTATATATTGGATGACTCATGTTGTAAAGTAGTCTGATAAATATTTGTCCCAGCTAGCTACTATCTACATTCTAAAATATACCTACTGTCCCAGCTAGGTACTATCTACAATATACCTACTGTCCCAGCTAGGTACTATCTACAATATACCTACTGTCCCAGCTAGGTACTATCTACAATATACCTACTGTCCCAGCTAGGTACTATCTACAATATACCTACTGTCCCAGCTAGGTACTATCTACAATATACCTACTGTCCCAGCTAGGTACTATCTACAATATACCTACTGTCCCAGCTAGGTACTATCTACAATATACCTACTGTCCCAGCTAGGTACTATCTACAATATACCTACTATCCCAGCTAAGTACAAATTCAAATTCAAATAGTTTATTTTGAAAAACAGGTACAGATATATACACTTTTTACACGTCAAATTTAATCTAATTAAGAAAATATATGTAATAAAATAATAAATGTACATGAACTAAATTAAAGGTTTATTTAATTTATGTAGCAATATATTTACGATTAAAATGATAGGTAAAATATATATTATACAAGGTAAAATCCAATTAGCCGCCTGAACCCATACCGGAGACCCGGCCAGGGACCAGGAACAAGGTTCAATGACCACCAACTGAGCCCCCAGCACGAATCCAGGCGGCCGACCAAATCCCATCCTATATACTACATACTAATAGGTTACATATATAAATACATGCCTACCTCCGCCCATTCGATTAGTCTTGCTAAGAAGAAGGGCAAGAAACTTAGCAAGATCATGTCTTTTTTTTCAACATAAAACTTATACTATACAATATATGACTTATATCTACTTTAACCAAGGGATAAGAAAATACAAGACAGCAGGAATTCAGGTTAATGAAAAAAAGAAAAACAGATATATCTTTGTCTACCTGTCTCATATAGTCCTTTTCCTTTTGCAGTCTGTAATCAATTAATGTTTACACCTTAGAGGAATCATAAGTTAAGAAATTAAACTATTTAATTAAATTATAACCTATCACCGTAACAACATGCTTCACCATCATCCAAATATTCATTTAGTTTATAATATGCCTTTTTCAATAGGCCCTGCTTAATATACAGTTTAAACCTATTCTCTGACAAAGTAAGGACCTCCTGTAGAAGTTTATTGTAAAATCTTATACCATGTCCTACAAAAGAGGTACTCACCTAAGCGAGTCTGATTTTTGGAAAAGCCAGTTTATGCTTATTTCTGGTTTCCTTACAATGTTGCTTACCAAGCCTTGGGAAAGACTCAACATTTTTTCTGACATATCTGAGGACTTGGTAAATATATTCACAAGGAACCGTTAATATATTAATTTCTTTGAACTTTTCTCTTAATGAATCCCGGTGCTTCATATTATAAATAGCCCGAATTGCTCTCTTCTGCAAAACAAAGACTGCGTCTGTATCCGCGGCTCTACCCCATAACAGCATGCCGTATGACATAATGCTGTGAAAGTAACTAAAATAGACTAGTCTAGCAGTATCTACATCAGTAATTTGTCTTATGCGTCTAACAGCGTATTCGGCCGAACTAAGTCTACTACATAGGGCTTCTATGTGGGGACCCCACTGAAGACGAGAGTCTACCGTAATGCCCAAAAACTTGCTTTCGTTAACTAACTCCAGCTTGGACCCCTGCAAAAGCAAATTACCCTCAACTTGAATTACATTTGGTAACGTAAATTTTATACATTTTGTCTATTTTGCGTTTAAAACTAAATTATTTACAGTAAACCAATCAAGCACCAGTGATAAAGTTGTATTCGCGCCGTCAAGGATATCTTTACGTCTTTTAACTTTAAAAATAAGTGACGTGTCGTCTGCGAATAATACTATCTTCATTAAGTCTTTAACTAAATAAGGAAGGTCATTTATGTAAATTAAAAACAGCAAGGGCCCTAATATGGAACCCTGTGGGACACCCATTTTAACTAATGCTCCACATGATTTTACCCCGTTAATGTCTACCTTTTGAATACGATCACTAAGATATGACTTCAATAACGCCAAAGATTTGCCCCTCACTCCGTAGTGATCCAATTTACATAAGAGTGTTTCATGATTAACGCAATCAAAGGCTTTCGAGAGGTCACAAAATACACCAAATGCATCTTGTTTTTCTTCCCAAGCATCAAAAATGTGCTTAACTAAAGCAACTCCTGCATCTGTGGTTGACCTCCCTCTAGTGAATCCATATTGTACACAGTGAAGCAACTTATTTAAATTAAAATGAAATAACAATTGATTAAAAACTATTTTTTTAAAAACCTTACTTAATACCGGTAAAACTGACACAGGTCTATAGTTTGAAGGGTCCCCGTTGTCACCTGATTTAAATTACTATCTACAATATACCTACTACTACTAAAGATTACTATCTACAATATACCTACTGTCCCAGCTAAGTACTATCTACAACATACCTACTGTCCCAGCTAAGTACTATCTACAACATACCTACTGTCCCAGCTAGGTACTATCTACAACATACCTACTGTCCCAGCTAGGTACTATCTACAACATACCTACTGTCCCAGCTAGGTACTATCTACAACATACCTACTGTCCCAGCTAAGTACTATCTACAACGTACCTACTGTCCCAGCTAGGTACTATCTACAATATACCTACTGTCCCAGCTAGGTACTATCTACAATATACCTACTGTCCCAGCTAGGTACTATCTACAACATACCTACTGTCCCAGCTAAGTACTATCTACAACATACCTACTGTCCCAGCTAGGTACTATCTACAACATACCTACTGTTCCAGCTAAGTACTATCTACAACATACCTACTGTCCCAGCTAGGTACTATCTACAATATATCTACTGTCCCAGCTAGGTACTATCTACAATATACCTACTGTCCCAGCTAGGTACTATCTACAATATACCTACTGTCCCAGCTAAGTACTATCTACAACGTACCTACTGTCCCAGCTAGGTACTATCTACAATATACCTACTGTCCCAGCTAGGTACTATCTACAATATACCTACTGTCCCAGCTAGGTACTATCTACAACATACCTACTGTCCCAGCTAAGTACTATCTACAACGTACCTACTGTCCCAGCTAGGTACTATCCACAACATACCTACTGTCCCAGCTAGGTACTATCTACAATATACCTACTGTCCCAGCTAGGTACTATCTACAATATACCTACTGTCCCAGCTAGGTACTATCTACAACATACCTACTGTCCCAGCTAAGTACTATCTACAACGTACCTACTGTCCCAGCTAGGTACTATCTACAACATACCTACTGTCCCAGCTAAGTACTATCTACAACATACCTACTGTCCCAGCTAGGTACTATCTACAATATACCTACTGTCCCAGCTAGGTACTATCTACAATATACCTACTGTCCCAGCTAGGTACTATCTACAATATACCTACTGTCCCAGCTAGGTACTATCTACAATATACCTACTGTCCCAGCTAGGTACTATCTACAATAAACCTACTGTCCCAGCTAGGTACTATCTACAATATACCTACTGTCCCAGCTAGGTACTATCTACAATATACCTACTGTCCCAGGTAGGTACTATCTAGAATATACCTACTGTCCCAGCTAGGTACTATCTACAATATTCCTACTGTCCCAGCTAGGTACTATCTACAATATACCTACTGTCCCAGCTAGGTACTATCTACAATATACCTACTGTCCCAGCTAGGTACTATCTACAATATACCTACTGTCCCAGCTAGGTACTATCTACAATATACCTACTGTCCCAGCTAGGTACTATCTACAATATACCTACTGTCCCAGCTAGGTACTATCTACAATATACCTACTGTCCCAGCTAAGTACTATCTACAACATACCTACTGTCCCAGCTAGGTACTATCTACAATATACCTACTGTCCCAGCTAGGTACTATCTACAATATACCTACTGTCCCAGCTAGGTACTATCTGCAATATACCTACTGTCCCAGCTAAGTACTATCTACAACATACCTACTGTCCCAGCTAGGTACTATCTACAATATACCTACTGTCCCAGCTAAGTACTTGTTTGATAAAGGAGTGGTAATATTTCTGACTAGTGACGGGCGTCGGCGTCACTGGTGCGAGGGTTCCATAACCACGCTCAGACACCACTAATTTTATGTTAAAGGGCGATATTAGCAGCTGGAACAGGGGCCCATAAGCTGTCCCAGATCTATAATCTACAAATATCTTATATTCTACAAAATATAGTACAAAATGTCCTACCAGACAATTGTATGATGACCTCATCAGCTAGTCCTCGCACGAAGTCCTTTCGCAGGTGGACTCCAAGGCGTTCCGGTGCTGTGGCACGTGGTTCACCTTCCACGAAGAATCTAAACACGACCCACCTACCCCGGGATGCATCCAAACCCAGAAGAAATGGTAATTGACAAGTCCACTTGTTGCACACCGCGTGTTCAGGTTATGTCACACACACACAGGAAATAGAATAAAAGTGGCCTTCACGCCAAAATATTGTCAGACCATGACCCAATAATGTTTTCTACGATGCCCACATCGATTTCCCTTGTATTAAACCATTAATATTATAATCGACCTCGATCTTTTCCCAAAAGCGTCCTATCCCAGGTTTTTGACAGCTCCAAGTGCGAGAAGTGTTACCACACACAAAAAACAACATCGTTGACCGAACACTCGACTGATGCGTTCTAAAAATATACATTTTATTCTTAACAGTCCCCCGCTCTGGGCTGAGTAATCAGACCACTAGCTCATACAACCGGGAGACGGGAGAGAGTTGTCATGGCTCGTCACAAAATCGAACCTTCGACCAACACCTCTGCGATGCGTGGAGTTCCGTCTCCGCCAAAACAACTTTAATATACGGCCCCGGCGCCAAAACAAGGATAGCAAGTTCACATCCTTCAAAAGAATTAAATTTCCTTCCCTAGGATACTCAGTCCTGTCTGACAACAGAGAGGACGAGAGTTGAGGACCGCTTCCACTTTACAATATACAGTGGCAAGCTCCTCAAAAATTAGGACAGTTTCCCCAATAACGCAGCGGAGGTGGGTCTTCGCCGACTTGACGGCAGCTTCAAAAAATTCCCCCCCCAGTGAGGGCAATTTGGGGGACTGTACCGCCAAGTTACCCCTTTCCGGGCGAAGATTTAACTTAAACTAGCATAGTTATTTACAAAACAAAAAATAACAACATCATTAGCAGTACCTCTGTAGATTGTGCCATTGTCGGAACGAATAAGTGAAGGTAAACCCCTACGCGACACGAAACGATCCAACGCGGCGACGAAGGCCTCCGTAGTCAAAGCTGATACCACTGCCAAGTGAACGGCCTTGGTGGCCAAGCACACAAATACACAAGGTATGCTTTCACAACCCGAGCGTTGCGATTGCTAAAAACCCCCGTGCGCGTTACGTATGTGTCAATTCCGACACCAACAAATTTACCAAAGATCCTTGGGTAGAAGCAAAGGATGAAGACTTCCGTATGGCAGGTCAGCTCTCCAAAATCAGCCTCCAAAACGCAGAAGTCCTTCATAATCCGTGAAAGGATTCAAACGAGCAACCGCTCACTTCAGCCTGGCGTGATCCTCGCGCAGAACTCGAAGTCTAAACTTGATGAGGTCCGCCTGAAGTACACGAACCCAGTGTACCAATGCGCTCCAACGCTCCTCTGCACTCACGGCTGGGGACAAAATATATGAATTTCATTGACTGGTTGGTATTTCAATCTAATACCACCATCATATTGGGATCCTCCAAATCTGCAAACAGTCTATGTTTATTTGAAAGCCATTTCCTAAGTTCGAACATAATCATCCAAGTATCGAATCAAATATCGAATATCCAAAATTGTGGATACCTCCACCAATGAAGAAGAACCCAGAGTCTTTTAAAAACCAATTAGGATCCATCCTAACAAATCCGCGCCCAGGAAAACATCGACTGGGGCCGGATGACAAAAACGTGGGTCTGCCAGATGCAGACCTGACGTGCATGATATTATGGACGGAGGAAGGTCCAAAGAAGGCTGCCAGCCGACAATATTGTCTATAACCATGGCTGCAGCCGCTGATTCAACTCCAGTCCACCAATACCTAGGAGCGGCACCGACGAAACCTCCAGGTTCAAAACCAATCGGTGCGCCACTTGACTTTCCGAGTCGAGGAGGGCCCGTACCCTAACTCAATCCCCCCTGGGGCCCTAGACGCGAGCCATCGCGGTAGGCAACAGAACCGTCCGCAGTTCCGTACTCATAGCTTGAACAAGCTAGTTACAGGCTACCCCACCTGTGGAGTGCAGGACCAGTCCACTGGCAGTAATACGGCTGGCGCGTGCACATCCCCACCATGGGGGGAGCGTAGCCTCCAACTCTCCCTGAGTACGGCGGGTGGTACTCTAACCGCGGGTACTCGCGGTACGGCGGTGAGTAACGGTTCAATTGGTAATATAAGATCAGCCTGTAGCTGGCTAGAGATCTTGTTAATCTGGTTTTCCAATTGTTCAGGGGCTAATAGCCGTGTATCTATGTGTCCTTGACTGATATCGGTAACTGTGTTGATTAAAGATTGTTGGATATTTCTGATGTTCGTTAAAATGATGGTTGCAGCGAGAGATGATGACGTAATATAATTTGCATTGTTGTTGTCAAGCCGTACTTTGTTTAATTCAGATGATACATTGAACAGATGATGTCTAATAAATGCAAATTGCTTATTCATAATATTCTCATTTCGCCGTAAAATGTTACTTTCAGACTCTAATATTATCGTTTGATTTTTCAAGAGGTTTTGAAGGTGATTTTCGTTGCTGGTAATTTTGTTGATATCGGATTCGTATTGCTCAGCGAATCTCTCGTCCAGCACTCCAAACAAAGTGTTAGCGATATAGCCGACACCATTCACGAGGCCCCGTTTTCTTCTCGAATGAGTCCTCAGCAAAGAGTTGTAATGCTCAATCTCGCCAACTTCATGCTCCAACTGTAGTATCACACTTTCATATTGAGAGTTGCTTGCAGTGGTAAATTCCTTGATGTGATTTACGTATTGCTTGATGTCCTGAATGCCTTGCCAATATGTAGACATATTATAATATATAACTAGCTTCCATTGATCTCTTATAAATTGTAGGTTTGATATTTTATCAAAATATAACCCCTGACTGTCCTTGAGAGAGGTAATATTGTATGACGCACTATTGTCTTGTTGATTACTTGGTGATAATAACATCATGAGTACCAATAAAATCATGCTAAAGATGTTGATAAATGCCTTCTTAGTGCGTCTGCTCCTGGTAGAGGGAATAGGAGATTGCTGCGGTGCTTGAGGAATTGCTGATGATGATGACTCAACATCAGATTGATTAAATGCTTGTTGTTGTTGTTGTGCTTCGTCGGACTCGTTTACAGGAAGGAGTATTAACTTGTTAACTGGGCGTTTCAAAATATTGCCCTGAGTCTTTAACGTGATTACTCTGACATATCCATCTTTTCCTGGGTGTAGTTCCAGGACCCTTCCCAGGACAAATTTGCCCGGAGCCATGTTGTCATCCTTAATGACTACCACATCGTCCACTTGCAGGTTTTTCTGTGGTGTTCTCCACTTGGACCTAGTCTGCAGTTGCTGTAGATACTCAGATGACCAACTTTTCCAGAACTGCTTGTTCATTGCTTGCACAAGTTGCCATCTTTTCCCCAAATTAATTGATTCTGTGTCTGTTTGCGGTCTTGATAATAATGATCCTCCCACCAGAAAATGTCCAGGTGTAAGGCAATCGTCATCTGTGCTCTCCGTTAATGCGCATAACGGTCTTGAATTGAGACATGCTTCAACCTGACAGAGAAGAGTGGTAAATTCTTCAAAGGTCAGTTTTTGTTCGCCTATAACTCGCTTCAAATGTCGCTTCAGGCTCTTCACTGCTGATTCCCAAATCCCACCTGCATTACAGTGACCAGGGCAATTGAAGTGCCAGACTATGTCCATTTCTTAAATTTTGCTGAATAAGTCTCTATCTAGACTTTGCTTGATTTCTTGATACTCTGCTTTAAGTAGGCGATTGCAACCCACAAAATTTGTGCCGTTATCAGAATACATGTGCTGTGGCGTAGCCCTACGTGCACGGAATCTGTGAAATGCTGCTAAGAACGCAGTAGAACTTAGGTCGGACACAAGTTCTAAATGTACGGCTTTCGTGGCCAGACATACGAAAACCGCAACGTATCCTTTAGTTGTTCTAATGCCTCGTCCTTTGTTGGTTTTCAAGTGCACATGCCCCGTAAAGTCAACACCACAATGTGTAAATGGCCTTGAAGGTGTGACTCTTGGCTGTGGCAAATCAGCCATGATTTGTTGCTGTGTTTTTTCGCTGCTTGCTCGTCGACATACTACACACTGTCTTAACTGTCTTTTAACAGTACGGATCCCGCTTATAATCCAAAATTTGTCTCTGATATAGGTGAGTGTAAGTTTTGGACCTCCGTGCAGTGTCGTCATGTGTGCTTGCCTAATAATCAACTCAGTCAGGCGACTATGGCTTGATAAAATTATTGGATGTTTAGCTGCGATGCTGATATTGGAGTGTTTGAGCCGACCGCCCACTCTCAAAATGCCTCGTTCATCTAGGAACGGATTCAGGCATGCTAAATTGCTCTTTGTTTGTACACGCCCCTTTTTCATGATACTATTTATATCTTCTTGAAACTCGTCAATTTGATAGTGTTTTATAATTAAATTGAGCGCGTTGTTTATTTCTGTAGCGCGCGACAATTTAGCTTTCGCTGCATTTTGCTTATCGGAAGAGTTTGTAATAAACCGTGTCATACAAGCAATTACTTTTGCGACAAATGTAATTGAGCTGTGTTCATACATGAGCTGTTTAATGATTGATAGTTCTGTTTTCTTGATTTCACCAGATGATGCTTCTGTTTGCTTGTTTGCGACGGCAACAATGGTCGTTTGTTTTTTGCTCTCTATGGTGGGTTCTGGGTACTTGATATCCGGAATGGGCTCATCATTGCATAGCCAGTCTGGTCCTTGCCACCACAGAGAACGCTCTGATAGTTGTTTCGTAGTCAGCCCTCTGGTAGCACAGTCAGCTGCATTTTCTTCTGACCTAACGTGGTGCCAGTTTGATGCTGGAATGATTTGTTTAATGCTCTGCACTCTGTTAGCTACAAATTGCTTCCATCTACAGACATCTCCCTGTAACCAACCTAAGACTATCATAGCGTCGGTCCATGCATATACTTTGCATTGCTCCATAGGTAGCGTCTCTATAACTTTTTTCATGAGCTGTGACAACAGATTTGCACTACAGAGCTCAAGCCTCGGGAGGGAAACTTGTTTATTTAAGGGCGCTAATTTTGTTTTAGCTGCCACCAGTCTTGATGTAAGCTCGCCTTTATTATTCTTCGTTACTACATAGATAGTGCAAGCGTAGCATTTTGGTGTCGCGTCACAGAAGCCGTGTAATTGATATTTTTGATTAGTATTTCCATAATGTCTCTTTATAGAAAATACTGATATATTTTGGAAATCATTTCGTAATTGATTCCACTCCCCAGAGATTTCAGTTGAAACTTCGTCATCCCATGATATTCCTGATGACCATGCCTTTTGGAACAGTAGTTTTGCTCTGATTGATAGAGGCGATAACCAGCCTAAGGGATCAAATATCTTAGAAATATCCGATAACAGTTGTCGTTTGGTTATACCTACTTTGCTTGTTTCACAATCCATTTTGTTTTGAAATGAAAATGTGTCTGACGAAGGATTCCATCTTAGACCCAACGTCTTCCTTGTCTCTGAACATTTAAAATCTAAGTGACTGTCCAGCTGATCACTTGCTAAATCTTTGATAATATCAGGGTCGTTACTCGACCACTTGCGTAGGTTTATACCGGCCCCTTTTAAAATCTCAATCAGCTGCCGCTGAAGTTGTTTTGTTTGATCTAATAAATTATGCCCACCAAGCAAATCATCCATGTAAAATGAGTTTTCCAAGGCATGCGCTGCTAATGGGTACTTCTCTCCATCATCTTTTGCTAATTGTTTAAGTGTTCTGATTGCTAAAAATGGAGCTGCCTTTGTACCGTAAGTGATAGTTGTCAATCGATATTCTTCTATAGGTACTTGCGGTGAAGGTCTCCAGACAATGCTCTGTAGGGGTTGATCTGACTCACGAATGATAATTTGACGGAAATATTTCTCCGCATCCGCAGTGATAACATACTTGTACGTCCTCCAGGTCAAAATGAGTTTTTGCAAATCTCCCTGCAAGTTCGGTCCGCTTTCCATAAGCTGGTTAAGAGTCCACCCCGTAGATGTCCTTGAACTTCCGTTGAAAACTACCCTTAATTTGGTGGTGTTAGAGTCCATTTTCCAGACCCCATGATGAGGAAGAAAACAAGTAGGCTCTGTGCTACTTGTGCTGACTAGACGCATATGGCCCAATTCTTCATATTCGTCTAAGAACGCCTTATAAGATTCGGCAAATGCTTGATTCTTTGTCATTTTATGTTCTAATTGCTTAAGTTGCGCAATTGCTTTCGGTTTCGATGATCCTAAATGCTTTTCAAAACCTGGCTTCATAGGCAACCCGACTTCATATCTACCACTTTCCAATCTCTTTGTGGTTGCTTGATAAAAATCTTCGCAATATTGTTCCTGCTCATTCATGACAGATGATGTACTCTCAACATCCTCCATCTCCCAGAATCTTGATATCTCCGCTAAATCATTTATAACAACACAGCAGTTGAAATTTTTTACGTATCCTGATAAAACCCATCCTAATTTAGTTTGCTGTGCAATTGGAGCCTGTGCTGGACCCTTGATCAGTCCACTCATAAGAATGTCCGAGTAAACGCTCGCGTCCAACAGTATGTCAATTGGCTTAGAGACATTATACTTCGGGTCTGCTAATTTGATATTCTGAAGATGATGCCATGTTTGTTTATTAAAACTCATAGTTGGTAAATTGTTATTTATAACTTTTGATAATACTAGAGCTTGTGTAGTAAAATTATAATCATCGTAAATGGATAGACATTCCATGGTTACCAAACCTTTGCTTTGCTTGGTTCCCGTACCAATGCCTGATACTGATGCGTGATAAGGACTTCGCTTCAAACCTAACATCTGAGCGGCGCTCTGGGAGATAATCGAAATTTGACTCCCTTGGTCGCAAAGCGCGTTTAGAGTGACGTATGTGCCATCCGCGGCCCGCACTTTTAGCATCAAAGTTGTCAATAATATTTCTTCGCCATCGCCTGCAACGTGATTTACATTATGTTGTTTTCCTTGATACTTTGTGTTTTCCAAAGGTGGCGGCGGCGGTATCAAAGTCTTTGAAATTGATAGCTTTTTCATGCAAGCCTCGTGCAATATTGTATTATGTTCGCCTTGGCACTCCTTGCAACGTTTCGTCGAAGTGCATACGTTGTCAAAATGCTTATAAAGACAATTTACGCAAACCTTGTGTTTCGAAATCGCCCTCAATTTGCTTTCCGGTGTCAATTCTAAAAATTGTTTGCACCTATAGAGCTCGTGTTCATGATTACACAATGGACATTTGCGCGTGTTACCTATATTTGCTTGATAGAAAGGCTTGAATGATTTGTTTTGATAATTTGAAAACCCCTTGTTTGCGTAATTAGGGTTGATATGATAGGGTTGTTTCTTAGGTAATGCTGATGATGAAGATGTTCTTTCCTTTTCCTGGACAGGTTGATGAACAGGTTCCAGAGCGGTAAACTTCAATTCAAGGAAGTTCATAAACTCTTCAAATGATTGCAGATCACGCGGGTTCTTACGCGCCTCCTTGTACTCGCTGTATGTTTTTGTGTCTAATTTTTTGGCTAACAAATGGACTAGAAGTGGGTCCCATGTACTAGTGTCCACCCCTAAATTATGTATTGCATGAATACATTCCATCGTTGTATCGTGAAGGTTTCTAAGCTCGAACGCTGATTGTTTTTGGACGTTTGGTTGATTGATAAAGGTTTCGATATTGTTTGTAAAAAGAACTTGCCGATTGGAGTACCTCTGCTTTAAGATCTCCCATGCTGAGTCGTAGTTCTCTGCTGACGTATGCAGATGTTTGATAAGACGTCCCGCTTGTCCCTTCACCTTACCCTTTAAGTGCTGCATTTTTTGCGCCTTGGTAAGACTGTTGTTGCTATGAATAGCTTCATCAAATAGATCGTGAAAAGTTGGCCATTCAGTACATTCTCCATAAAAATTGGGAACCTCCAATTTTGGTGTTGATTGCTCCTTATGCACAGTCGAACTGATTTTTTGATTTAATTTTCGTTTGATATCACGGTAGGTTTTCTCATAATTCTCGAACTCATCTTCATATGAGTCATCGTCTCCCTGAAGAATGTTGTCAATCTTAAGATGCAACTCATCGATCCCCTTCCATCTGAGCTGAATACTCTTAAGTTCGTCTTCCAATTCCCATTTGTCATTGATCTCATCTAACCTTATGCTCCTAACCAGTCTGCTAAAAGCTCGAAAATTTGTATTTTGTTGCGAAAGATATTCGAAAACCAGACCACTGGGTTCTGTTGCTTTATCTTCCTTTGCTGATTTATTTTCTTGCCCATATTTTTCTATTGATAATCGTAATTGTTGATAAGATGCTACTACATTCTCATAGATATTTTCTGTAAAATATTCGTGCTTTGTGTTTTTATACACTTGCAAAAGGTCATTATTTGATTGATATTTACTAAAAAGGTCGTCAAGTTGCTGTAGCTTCTTTTTGATATATTCAGGAGTTTTCCTGCTCTCGGAGTCCTTGCCAAAATTCGTCTTCAACGTTTTGATTTTCTCACGAAGCTCAACTTGGTCTTTGATTAATACATCCATGATTGATAATAACGGAACAATCTTACTTGGAACTCGAAGATTGTGCTGCTGACACCGTGATGCTGCGATCTGTCTCCTCTGCTGCTGCTGCGAACCCTGCGCCACACGCAGAAAAATTGCTGCTAAGCTCAAGCCACGACAGGCCGAGTTTGATGTGCTGCTGAATTGAGCCCCCTGGCCCACAGTAGCTGATAGACGAGCCTGCTTGGCCCTGCTGGTCTCTGCCGAGTGAACCTTTCGGTCCACACAGTGATGATGATAAAAATAGAACTGCACTTGTCCTAGTGTAGCACTGATAGCTCACAATATTTTACACTAATTCACTGTTCTGTGATTGATAAAAGTTCAATAAAATTGTAAAGTCTTCGACACGCACGATTTGGTAAACACGGGTCCCGCATTCGATCAAACCGCACCCCTGATACAAAATTCTCGAAGGACCAAAAAAATTTTGGGGTTATCCCAATATTTTACTGATAGTGATACGATCGGGGTTTACTCGTTAGAGTGATAAAGAAAACCGCCCGGGTTGAGAGTTGTTGAAACACTGAATTTATTGTAAAAATGTATGAATAAAAATGATGATGCGTGTAACCTACATAAATGTGCGGTGCAGACATATTGCCCGAACACCCGTGACTCCGTCTTAACACGGTGCTCCATGCCAGCTGGCACCAAAACCGGCGCGGGGAGGGGGGGCCTAGCCCTTGCCAACTCCAATTGGCCCCCGCCCGTAGGGGCCCAATTCACAACATGGACATATGTGTGATAGCCCGTAGGCGAGGGGCTCCCTACGGGTCCACGCGCAAATACATAACTCACCTCCCGGTGAGGGGGCGCGCCTCGCGCCGCAGTCCTCCGTTCCGACGGAGGGGAGTTTTTCCCGACAGCATGCCTTCCCTGGACCGAGGGGGGGGAAGTTCTCCCTGACGCACCCCCGTTGTCCAAGGGGGGGGGAGTTCTCCCTGAAGCACCCCCGCCCGTAGGGCTCCGTCGCTGCGGGACCGGTGAAGCTGCTTCAGATCTGTTGGCACACAACAATAAATGGTGAGGCCCCTCACACTCACTGCAACGTCGTGGATCGGGACAATCACGTTCGAAGTGATTGCCCAAACAACCGAAACATAGGCTCTTACGCTTCACTATGCGTCGCCGCTCGGTGACGTGCAGGTTTCGCCACTGCTGACATCTCAGCAGGTCATGCCCCGTATGGCCACACTGCAAACAGGTCGATGACCTCTTGATCACGGTGACCGCCGCCAAACGCGCAATATCGCGTCCCCGCGACTGCTGCGGTTGTCTGGGCTCCCCACATTCCGATGAGCTAGCAGACGAAAATGATTGCGCCCCAGATGGCGCCAAGTCCGGCTGTGATGTTTCTGCTACCCTAGCTTCATATTCAAGAAACCTTAATAAGTCCGTTAATTGAGGCACAGTGCTGCCATCTTTTTCTGCGGACACCCGCTCCAAACGTGACCTCACATCATTAGGCAACCTACCTAAAATAATGTGAACGAGTAAAAACGACCACTCGTCCACCGGTAAACCTAATGTTTTAAGGGAATTACACGCCACAGTGACCGGAGTCAGCAACTGCAACCTTAGTTGAGCCCGGTCGGTTACCCTAGGTAACGTCAACAATTGAGACGCATGCGCATCCGCCAGTAAGCGCATGTTCTGATACCTATCATTTAATAGGCCCCACGCTATATCATAATGATCATCCTCCACCCTGAGGTGCTGGATGAGCGACCTGGCCTCGCCCTCCAATGTTGATATCAAATATGCCATCTTTTGCCCCTTTGATAAATCTACCCTAGAATTTACTAATGAATTAAACATATTTTTAAAAGAAACCCACTCTTCCATTTTCCCATTGAATTTATTTAGTTCTAAACTAGCCAAACTACCAGACACGCCATCTACCGGTTGAGGCGTGACAACTACAGGACCTCCTGAATTTTGCCTCTTTAGCTCAGCAATATTATTTGACTTTATAACCAGCGCCTTACCAGTGGCGCCATCTGTTGGTCTAGGTGTGCTTACAACCGGGCTGCCCGATTGCCGTTTTTTGATCATGGAGGCCGCCTCTGTTATATCATCATAAATCCCTTTTATCTGAGCCAAATCCGTAACATACCTCTTCATAGGCTCGTCACTTTCCTGCAGTGCTGCCACAGCCGCCTCTGCGTCAGCCAGCCGCTGATGCATCCGCTCGGCTCTCTCCAGGATTGCATTGTCGCGATCCGAACGAGAAAGCAATCCCTGGACGGTCGTAAACCAGCGGAGCTCCTTCGCAAACGCAGCCTTGTGAGACTTGGACATCTCGCCGCAATGAACCGGGAAATTTATAAATAAAACTATTTAGCAAACACCCTGACAAGGCACAAATACAGAAGCACTGCTCAATAGATACCCTACCTATAAATAGAATTTAATTAGCAAATTTAATTCCCAATCACAAATGTATGTACTGTCCCGGTAATACAAACAAACAAATAGGTTCCTACCTAATTCTAGAATTTAATTATCAAATGTAATTCCCCATTACAATATATATTGTACCAGCAATACAAAACAAACAAATAGGTCCCTACCTATTACAACATTACCAAATTTAAATTATATTTGGTGTATACAATACACACAAACCCGAATACACATTCCACTATGCACTTGTATACATCCTTGTAAGTACATACATTCAAGCCAAGATAACAGTATATTAGCTAACAAGTTGATTTCTAAATCTATAATATAAACCGTTATATGATTATGTTATTGTAATACAAGAACACTTGATATGTACTAAATTAACAATTTATACTGATATTACTGAACCACATCAATGTGGTACCCTCCGGTAATCAATTATCTACTCAAAGCACTAAACATATCCAATGTAATTGCTACATCAATAACATGTACATTACAACCATGTAAAGCCTAGCTATGTTAACAGTTCAATGACACTGGGGCCGCCCAGTTCCGCTGTTTAAATGTATATAATCCAAAAGTGGGATTAACCACGATCATGCTACCAAAGATTGTTGATAAAGGAGTGGTAATATTTCTGCCTAGTGACGGGCGTCGGCGTCACTGGTGCGAGGGTTCCATAACCACGCTCAGACACCACTAATTTTATGTTAAAGGGCGATATTAGCAGCTGGAACAGGGGCCCATAAGCTGTCCCAGATCTATAATCTACAAATATCTTATATTCTACAAAATATAGTACAAAATGTCCTACCAGACAATTGTATGATGACCTCATCAGCTAGTCCTCGCACGAAGTCCTTTCGCACGTGGACTCCAAGGCGTTCCGGTGCTGTGGCACGTGGTTCACCTTCCACGAAGAATCTAAACACGACCCACCTACCCCGGGATGCATCCAAACCCAGAAGAAATGGTAATTGACAAGTCCACTTGTTGCACACCGCGTGTTCAGGTTATGTCACACACACACAGGAAATAGAATAAAAGTGGCCTTCACGCCAAAATATTGTCAGACCATGACCCAATAATGTTTTCTACGATGCCCACATCGATTTCCCTTGTATTAAACCATTAATATTATAAACGACCTCGATCTTTTCCCAAAAGCGTCCTATCCCAGGTTTTTGACAGCTCCAAGTGCGAGAAGTGTTACCACACACAAAAAACAACATCGTTGACCGAACACTCGACTGATGCGTTCTAAAAATATACATTTTATTCTTAACATACTATCTACAACATACCTACTGTCCCAGCTAGGTACTATCTACAATATACCTACTGTCCCAGCTAGGTACTATCTACAACATACCTACTGTCCCAGCTAGGTACTATCTACAATATACCTACTGTCCCAGCTAGGTACTATCTACAACATACCTACTGTCCCAGCTAGGTACTATCTACAATATACCTACTGTCCCAGCTAGGTACTATCTACAATATACCTACTGTCCCAGCTAGGTACTATCTACAATATACCTACTGTCCCAGCTAGGTACTATCTACAATATACTTACTGTCCCAGCTAGGTACTATCTACAATATACCTACTGTCCCAGCTAGGTACTATCTACAATATACCTACTGTCCCAGCTAGATACTATCTACAATATACCTACTGTCCCAGCTAGGTACTATCTACAACATACCTACTGTCCCAGCTAGGTACTATCTACAACATACCTACTGTCCCAGCTAGGTACTATCTACAATAAACCTACTGTCCCAACTAGGTACTATCTACAACATACCTACTGTCCCAGCTAGGTACTATCTACAATATACCTACTGTCCCAGCTAGGTACTATCTACAACATACCTACTCTCCCAGCTAGGTACTATCTACAATATACCTACTGTCCCAGCTAGGTACTATCTACAATATACCTACTCTCCCAGCTAGGTACTATCTACAATATACCTACTGTCCCAGCTAGGTACTATCTACAATATACCTACTGTCCCAGCTAGGTACTATCTACAATATACCTACTGTCCCAGCTAGGTACTATCTACAATATACCTACTGTCCCAGCTAGGTACTATCTACAATATACCTACTGTCCCAGCTAGGTACTATCTACAATATACCTACTCTCCCAGCTAGGTACTATCTACAATATACCTACTGTCCCAGCTAGGTACTATCTACAATATACCTACTGTCCCAGCTAGGTACTATCTACAATATACCTACTGTCCCAGCTAGGTACTATCTACAATATACCTACTGTCCCAGCTAGGTACTATCTACAATATACCTACTGTCCCAGCTAGGTACTATCTACAATATACCTACTGTCCCAGCTAGGTACTATCTACAATATACCTACTGTCCCAGCTAGGTACTATCTACAATTATATAATAGTACTGTTCTGTAACTGTTAACATTGAGCTAGTCATTATTATTAGTAGTTTATCCCTGGTGCTCTACCACTTACTCTACCCGTGTAAACTAGACTTAAAAAACCTACCAAGTGCGAGTCGGACTCGCGTACTAGGATTCCGTACCACCACGCAATGCGGGTACGCAACTCCTAAAATATTATGATAAATAATTCTACTTGCAGTTATTAAAGACCAACTTAACTCGACACTTACGATCTATTAAACTCTATGTATCTAAAGGGTCTAATTAAGTTGGTTACAAATAACTTCCTGAACAATTCAATATTTGTAAATTTCAGATATTTTCCTAAGTAAGGGTCCCTGTGTAAGGGTCCCGTTTTTTCATTTTGAGGTACGGAACCCTAAAAATTGCTGCGTTTCTCTTCTTTGTATTATTATTATTGTGGTTTGATGAAATATTTACGTTGACTATGCCACCCATATTTTTAATTTTTCGTGTTCCATACCTCATAATGAAAAAACGGAACCCTTATACGATCACTTTGTTGCCCGTCTGTCTGTCTGTCGGTCTGTCGGTCTGTCAAGACCATTTTGGTGGGCCCCGTATGATATATATTAAATTGAAACTGATACTTCCTATATAAGTCTACGATTCCATGGTGCTGTAAAAATCAGGCTTCTACCTCAATGCGTAAAAAAGTTATTGCACTTTACATAATCAATTTCAAACACACTTTTGACACTCGCAAGAAAATCAAAACCTACAGGGCACTGCCAGTTGACTTAGAAACTTTAAATTTTGTTTACACATAGGTCATATAGTACACACATGAGAAAAAATTACCGAAAATTACAAATATTTAATTATTTCGTAAGTTATCAAACACCTACTTTAGATCGTAAGTGTTAAGTTTCATTGGATCTCCATAATTGCAAGTTTTCATGCTCGTTTCGCTGTTTAATACCTATTATTAATAAATTAATCTTCAATATATATGTTGGAGTACTCGTACATTGAGCCAAAAGGGATGAGTAACGAAATAATGTGGACGTTGTCTGTAGGATGGCCAACTGTCCCGGCAGCCTATACTGGTGTTGCGAGTACCAGGGTCCAAACGGTGAGCTGACGTCATCGTCCCCGCCGACCACGTCGTCGACTGAGCCGACACCTCAGTCGAGTGAGCCGACACCTCAGTCGAGTGAGCCGACACCTCAGTCGAGTGAGCCGACACCGCAGCAGACGCCTAAGCCGACCCCGCAGCCCACGCCGCCGCCACAGACACGTGCGTATTTATCTGTATTATTATTTATATTATATATATTTTTGGTATGTGTATGCTTATAATCAGGGGTATTGTTAAATAGGTGTATCCCACCAAAAACATAAATGTAAAGTCAGTGCAGGATTGTCGGCTTCACCGAAAATAGGATTGAGATCAAATTGGACGCCAAAGTTTTTGGAGGTTCTTTCAGTCATGAAGCCTAGTTTACACGAGTACAGTAGGTGGTAGAGTACCAGGGATAAAAAATACTAATAATACTACTAACTTAATGTAAACAATTACAGAATGATGATGATGTCCTCCTCGACGTATCCGTCGACGGCAACTCTTATTGTTTCCTGGCATGAGCTCGGATGTGGCTGGAAAATCCGAGTTTCGTCAGAAATATCCTGTCACACGAAATACAGTGCAGTGTCCATACGAGTTGTACGTATAGTTATACGTGGGCTTGGGGCGAGTCTTGCGGTGTAAGCGTTTAGCGTCGAGGACTTCCAGTCGAACTGTTTCAAAGTTCTCGGTTCCATCATGCACAGATTTTCGCCATTCAAGTCGCATGTGTGCAAGCTCTTCCCAGGAGTTTGATGCGATGCCACTCGCAGCCAAATGACGTTTCAGGACATCCTTGTACCGTAAGTACTGACCTCCAGGCTTGCGTTTTCCAGTGGAGATCTTGGAGTAGAAAACTGCCTTTGGAGAGTCATCCATACGAACGAGGTGTATACACCATCGTAATTGGCCTTTCATGAGAAGGCACTCCATGCCAGACATTCCAGTGCGCCGGAGGACATCAGAGTTGGGAACATGATCTTCCCATTTTACGCGTAGAATAGCGCGTAGGTACCTCATATGGAAACTGTCGAGAAGCTTAATGTTGCCTTTGTAGAGGCACCAAGTCTCAGAAGCATAGAGCAGAAGAGGTAGTATTATGGCTTTGTACACGGTAAGTTTAGTTCGAAGCCGCAAATCGTTTGAATTCCAGACTCTGTGGTACAGCTTTCCGAAAGCGGCTACAGTTGGCAAGTCTTGAAGAAATTTCTGACTCTAGACGGTTGTCACTCCGTATCAGGCTGCCGAGGTAACGGAACGTTTGTACTTCCTTTAGTTGCTGATGACAGCATCGCTCGCAGGTACTCCCTTTGCACGTTGTTTTAAGACCTGGGTTTTTGATATGCTTATCACTAGGCCAAATTTTCGGCATGACAAGTCCAGACAGTCTACGAATTGCTGCAGGTCTTCAATGCTATCAGCCATTAGACACACGTCGTTAGCATATAGTACCACTAAAACGGTGCGCAGTTGTGTTTTGCGCTTAGCTCTGAAGCGGGATAGGTCGAAGACACTCTTGTCTGTTCTGATGTTTAGCTCGATTTGGTTAGTGCCATTCCTCAAGGCGTCGCTCATGATGGTAGCAAAGTATAGGGCAAATAGCGTTGAAGCCATAACACACCCCTGTTTAAAACCACTTGTGACTGGAAATGGGTCTGTGAATTCGTCTTCATGCCGAACTCTGGACGTCATTCCTTCATGGAATTGGCGCACTAGGTTAACGAATTTCACAGGACAGCCTGTCTTCTCCAAGACTGTCCAGAGTGCAGTCCTAGGTACTCGATCAAAGGCCTTTTCCATATCAATAAAGCACATGTAGAGGTCGTGTTGTTGCTCCAAGCATTTTTCCTGTAGATGCTTGACGACGAAGATAACATCAACTGTGCCTCTGTTGAGTCGGAAACCACACTAAGTTTCCGGAAGATAGCGCCCTGCCAACTTGTTCAACCGTCTATTAATGATACGGGCCAGCTGCAGAAAAAAGAGCAATACCCCTATAAGCGCCGCAATCCGATAGGTCACCCTTACCCTTGTACAGTTTCGATATAGCTGCATCTTTCCAATCTTGAGGCAATTACAGAATAGTACATAAGGGACATGTAGCCGCCAATGACCTTGAGTCGACCTGTGTCAGTACAAGTATCGACAGAACTACTCGTATATTGAAACAACGTTCATATCAGCGCGCACTACATTATGACGTCGCTGGGTCTCCGGATAGCGCAAAATATGAGAAAATAATACTTTTCACATGGACGCGATGAACGGAAAAAAAAACCATAAATTATTTTTGCAAACAAAATTTTCCTTGTATTTTAGTGCAAGAACAATACAAACTGTCAATTAATTTTATTTAACAATATAAAACTTAAATAACATTAAAAAACTAGACTACCTATAAATTAATATAGATATAAAAGATAAAATTATACCTAACTAAATTTAAAAAAACTGGCCAAGTGCGAGTCAGACTCGCGTACCTAGGGTTCCGTATTGTGGATGATAAATTTAATTTTGTCATTTTTTTCGTGAATTTCTCAACCGCTTTATTTTTTCTGCAATCTTTACGTAAACACATATTACCATGATTTTTTTCATATTTTTTGGTCCACCAGTTTTGAAGATAAGGGGGGGACATATTTTTGAGGTTTTTTTAAAGATTTCTCGAAACTAGTGTCAGTAAGTATAAAAAAAGTATACATTTTTACAATCAACTTTTTAATAACTTTTTAATTGATACCTATATTGTATTTTTATAAAATATATTTTTTATTTATTTTACTTCTTTTTTTATATTTCTCATTAGTGCTTTTTTTTATCGCTATAGTTTTCCTGTAATTGGCCAGTTATGATCTATAATTGACATTTTTTTCATATTTTTCAGTCTACCAGTTTCGGAGATAAGGGGGGGGGACATACATATTTTTGGGTTTTTTTTTAAGTTTTCTCGAAACCAGTGTCAGTTAATATATTAAAAGTATATATTTTTACACTTAGCTTTTTAATACCTACAATTTTAATTACCCGTATTGTGTAGGGGTACGGAACCCTTTATGCGCGAGTCCGATTCGCACTTTTCCGGTTTTATTTTTAATTTTTCGCACTTTAACGGTTTTATTTTTACTACTTGCTCTATTTTCGGAAATAAAGGTATACCTTTTTTATACTTTTTACCATCTAGCGTCACGAGGTAGAATTTTTCGTGGTAGATGTCTTTAATGCAAAGCAGCATACCACCAACGTCATCTAGTGTCACACAAATTTATAGATGCAGCTGGAAACATACATTTTGTATAGACTTTGAATGGAAATATTAAATTACCAACCGCAAATAACATTTTTATATTTTTTTGTTGCAATGTACACTTAACACTAACCGCATGCAAAATTTAAAGTTTGTATGCCTGCTAGAACACCTTTAGACTTTTGATGATCAGTCAGTCAGTCAGTGACAAAATAAGGAAACTTTGACTTGAGATATTTCGTAATCAAATATAGGTACAAACTTGTAATTTGGGGGTAGAAGTAGGATTAGTAAGTACTCTTGGTAACTGAAATTTCAGACTTCTAGCTTTACCCACAACGAAGATACAGGGGGGTTGAAAGTGCTGTGAGTTGCTTCGAGAAAAGGATGGTACGGTCGTTCCGCGTTTTTTTTTGCGAGACTACTTTAAATGTACGAGATACTTTAAATGTACATTAAGATGCATTCTATTACCAAATGCACTTCTCCCAAAATCTCAATTGTTTGAAAGGTATTTTTCCCCGGGAACTATGTGGCAACCGACGCCATCTCTGGTATAAAAGCTTAAAGTATATAGAGTCAACACAGTATAATAAAGAACTTATGTAATATTAATGGTGTTTTATTTATCACACAACAAATCAGATACATAACAATAAAAAATAATTAAATTAAAACTAAATAATATTTTAAATTAAACTAAATTAAAAATTCTGTCAAGGTCGCTGCCGTCGTGCGGGAGAGTACCTAGCAGGCTGGCAGCGTTACCTCGTTGTATGGCCAGACTGATTCTCTGGCCGAGGTAAGTCCCAGCCCGAGGGTCCCCGGAGGCATAGACCAGGCGTTTTGATAATAAATCTTTATAAAGAATGTGCACTCGGTCCCCACGGTCCGAGTGTCTCAACGCCGAAGGGCGCAAACATGTAGTCCGTACTCAGGGCTACATATCTGCGCCGCTTATTTTTTTCAGCTCCTTCCGCCACGGCGCCCGCCTTGGAGCAGGTCATTGGTAAGTAGGATGAGGCTAGTGTATCAACACAAGTCGCATCCCACACCAACGACCTGCCACATTTCCACGGCATCAATGTCATTCCGTCGGGCCTCTTCCCGTCGTCCCGAGAGAGCCCGTACGGTTCTGTAGTAGCTGGGACGCTACAGCTGGCAAGGGCCCGGCGGATGATGTCATTCAGATTAGCGTGACGCGCGAGGCGGCCGGCGCTGAATTGGCAAGACAGGCCGTGGTGACCAAGTGGGTCGACGCTCTCCCCACAGCGGCAGCGATGAGGTTGGTTCGTTTTTGTACCCAGTCGCAGGCTTACGGCCAAAGTTAAAGTTGTCCTATCCAACAGAGTGCCGATGTTTGGTGAAGGCAACGCATTCAGCCAGTAACCCGACTATGATGTGCTAGTGGCTAAGAGACGAGCCCTGTCAGCGATGTTGGGAGAAGTTTCAAGGAGCTGTGTTTGAACTTGTTTACACAAGGGCTCATCCCATAACCTTCATCATGACACACTGTTAAAGGCCATGGAAGAGTGTGGTATACGTGGTCCAATGAGCTCGTGGTTTAGGAGCTATTTGGAATCAAGAAAAATCTCTGTTAAAATAAATAATGTCAACAGCAAAGAGTGCGATGTAAAACTTGGAGTTCCAACTGGTTCGGTGTATGGTCCCGTCGGGTACATAATGCACGTAAATAGCATGAGTAATGTCGTTCAGAACTGTAAAGTATATATGTACGCTGACGATACGTGCATTATGTATTCGGGGACGGATTCGAAAACAAAAGAAAGATGTGTCCAGCAGGATTTTGATAATATTTTAAAATGGTCACACGACAATGGAATTATTCTAAATGTACAAAAAACCAAATATATACACATACGATCACAGAAAGCTAGTGTAAAAGAGATAGATTTTCGAATAATTGGCCATACATATGACTGTTTGCATCAAAATTATATGAACTGCATCTGTTTAAATATTGAAAGAGAAAATAAGATTAAATATTTAGGTCTAACAATAGACAAGGATATGAACTAGAAATATCATATAAAAGACGTATGTAGCAGATTACGACTATTATTGGCTAAATTCAATAATCTCAAGTATTTTGTTAACCGAGGTGTGCTATATTGTATTTATCACGCCCTAGTGGAACCGGTTTTGTTAACCGAGGTGTGCTATATTGTATTTATCACGCCCTAGTGGAACCGGTTTTGTTAACCGAGGTGTGCTATATTGTATTTATCACGCCCTAGTGGAACCGGTTTTGTTAACCGAGGTGTGCTATATTGTATTTATCACGCCCTAGTGGAACCGGTTTTGTTAACCGAGGTGTGCTATATTGTATTTATCACGCCCTAGTAGAACCGGTTTTGAGCTATGGATTAAGTAGTTATGGAAGAACTTTTCCTACATATCTATATGAAATTAAAAAGTTACAGGTGAGAATTTTGAAATGTCTAGTAAGCAAAAAAGAAAAATTTAAATGTAAAAAACAATACGAAAAATTATTTAAAATTTGTAAAATTATGCCTGTAGATGTAAAAGTAAAATATCTTATCGCAATGAAAACATTTCAAAAGTCTCATTTGAAGGTTAAGAAAACACGTTATCGTCCAGCTCGGAGCAAATCTAAATTAATACAAAGATATGTTGTGCCAAAGTACAAACATTTTTACGGCACCAGAACTTGCGCGTATTTAATACAGAATATATTTAACACAATACCGGTAGAGGTAGACGAAACTTTAAATGGCAAAATAAGTAAAAATAAATATAAAAATATTTTAAAAAAGTGTTTTCTCAGCTTTATATAAAATATGAAAAAATGTATAACTTTATATCTTAAATAAAACATGTATTTAAAATAAGTTTAGATTTAAAAGCCTTTGTAAAAAAGACATGTACACACCGAGAGCTATAGCCGATAAACTGCTGAGCAGTTTGGCTAAAAATTGTATTAAGATCATGTAATTGTCTTTTGATAAATAAATAATATCTATCTATCTATCTTTGTAATTTTGGATTAGCTGGAGGAATTAGATTTGGTTAGGAATTCATCCAGGCATTCCTGGCCTCGGCCAAGCCTGCGACCTCAACATCACCAAGTGACGGGTTTATTATAGTACCGTAGAGGTCGCGAGTGCTATGAGCCGAGGACAGGAAGGCTGGGAGTGCAACACTAGAAATTTTACGTATACCTAGGCCTCCCTTCCTGACTGGTAGGGTGGCCTTGGTCCAGGTACGCTTATCCAATGTGCAATTTAGAATTTTGGATAATGTGTCTTTTATTAGTTCGTCCAAACTGTTCGTCAGATTTTCGGATTTCCACAGAGGGGCACATCGGAGAACGTAAGTAAATTTTGGTACAAATAAGCAGTATCTGATTATGAAAAGCGCCATATATGGACTGATCTCAGTCAGGCGCCCAGATGACTCTTTAAATTTTTTTACTTGGTCCTCCACATATTGAGAGATTGATTCGTTAAAAATGGGCGCTCCTAAGAGGCGTAGCGTTTCTCTGTTTACATTTTTTATATTAGCGGTTATACTGTTAAATTTAGATAAGATATTTTCTTTTTCTTGGGCCTGAATAGATTCATTAATATAAAGTTCACACTTGGAAAAATTTAGTGATAAACCGATGGATTCGAATTCAGTAATAAGAATATTGAGATCTTTTAGAACCGTAGCCGCTTCGCCTCCAATCGTGCCATCATCCAGGTACCAAACGTTGAATTTCGAATTTAGGGTCGAAATAATTGGGTGTATGGCCAAACTGAAAATCGCCGGGCCAAGAGGGTCGCCTTGTTGACATCCAACGGCAGAATGAATAAGATGTTCGTGATATAGCAGATTTGATGGGGTGCTATAACACTGATGTACATACTTGTAAATTTGGGGGGTAACTTCTTTGACTTGGGCTAACAAGGCGCCCCTGTTGATCGAGTTGAATGCATTCCTCACGTCCACCTTCAACATCACTTCACCACCGCCGTGTTCGAGGAATGTGCGGGCTGCATGTACAGCAGCCTCACAGCCTCCACTGCTGCCGTAGCCTAGTTGAATAGGCTGAAATGTATTTGTAAATATAGGTAATAAGTGCTGGCAGCAGATTTTCGAAGCAATACGGCGGATGGTGTTGCCAACGGCTATGGGCCTGATTCCCCCATCCTTCTTTCTTAGTGCGCAGAGATTTGCGCCATATAGGGTGTTAATTATAGTTTCACAAACCTTTCCTGATAACATTAAATTTACAAGTTCCGTCAGGTCCGCCAAAAGAGCTCGACCGGTATCGCCTATGGTGCCACAGACAAGGTATTTTAAGTGTTGCGGCGATAGACCGTCGAGGCCACCGGCCGAGCCTTTTTTAAAAGACATGATCGTAGCCAGTGTGTCATAAACAGTTGCCTGAGGTGTAGGATCAGAAGGATGGGGTGGATCAGGGAGCCGTGTTGTTGATGCTGGAGATGGATGTTTTGACTGAAGGGCCGAGAGGGTTTCCGGTGTTTCGGTGGCTATTACGTCGGTGGGGAATAAGAGCTGAGCGGCTCCTCTGATATCACCCTCCCCAACTTTCGTTTCCACTTTCTTGCATATATTATCTGGGGGGTTATGATGAGCCTTTTTTTCTTTAACAGGTATATCTGGCTTGCAACGATTTGTACAATTCTGATTGATTTTATATGTCAATGAGCCGCTGTCTTTGTCTTTTGTCACATGCAGTGTCTGATAAGGGAATGATAGAAGATTTTCCCAGCTGGACTTGTCGTTATTGTTTATTGTATTACGGATGCAGGTGGAATGAGACGCAGCGACTGTGTTGCGCGCACCTCGAGGAATACGCTTTACTAGCGGTAGGTTTTTCTTATAAGAACTTAATAATTTCCAAAAAGGTTTTGTAGATATACTTGCTGAAGAATCTGAGGATGGAATGAGGGCGGTACTGCTATTGTCATTGCTCGTGTTTGGCTTGTGTTTTCTGCCAATGTGGATTTTAAGACCTCTTGTACTCTTAAACAGATTGGTGTGTGGGCAATGTGGACACTGTATGTGATCTCCAGCCGACGTTCCCTGGCTAAGTTGGTCGGCACTCGTGGATAAGACGGCGGTCTGCGACTGGGACATAATCCAAATAACTTATAAATAAAACTATAAAATACGGTAAATTAAATCTAGAAGGATACACGTCGAGGTAGGAGCATAATCAAATTATAAAAAGAAAAGGTAAAAGAGGATAAAGATTATTATATTTTATTTATTAGCCAATTTATTCTAGTTTAAAATGTTTAACAAATTTTTACACTAAAAACATGCTAAATACTTAGTACTATTAATATGTACAAAAATAACAATAATAATTATACAAAAAAATAATAGTATAGAAATTACTGAGTATAGCACAAAATACATTATAAAGCTTAAACTAGATGTCCATATGACCTTGGCCTCCCTCATCGATTTTTGCTTTATTTTGCAGGTAAATTTTTCCTAGTTCCTTCCACTTTTCTCGGTCTAGAGCGACATTTATCCAGTCTTTACCAGCAGTCAACACAATGTCGTCTTCCCAGCGTCTTCTCTGCCTTCCTCTTTTTCTTTTGCCAATCTGCGGTTTCCAGCTGGTCAGGATTTTTGTCCATCTGTTGACCTCAGTCATTCTCGCAACGTGACCTGCCCATTTCCACTTCATCTTAAGAATGTACTCTACTGCATCGATTACTTTTGTTTTGTTTCTTATCATTTTAGCTGGTATTCTGTGACAGAGTTTGAGATTAAGTAAGCTACGCTCAATTCCTCTCTGGCATACTTAGATTTTTTGTAAAATCTCTTTTGTTAATTGCCAAGTTTGGCAACCGTATGTAAGACAAGGTAGCAGGCAGCTGTCTGCAGCTTTCTTCTTAAGTTTAACAGGGAGTCGGCTTTTAAAAATTTCTTTCATCGACCAATATCTCTTCCATGTGTTGCCGATCCTTCTTTCTACTTCTTTATTAGTGCAGTCAACAAAAGATATGACTTTTCCTAGGTAGATGTATTCTTCTACATACTCAAGTGTCGTGTTTTCAATTGTTATGGGTAATCTTCTCCAGTTGGTCATAACTTTGGTCTTTGTTTCGCTCATTTCTAATCCAATTTCTCTACTGTGTGAGTGTAAGTCTTGGAGTAATCGGGATAGATCGCAAGCTGATCTCGCGAATATAACCAAATCATCGGCAAAACGTAGATTTGAAAGATGGTGACCGCTAATGATTATTCCTTCTTGCCTGTCCATCCATTTCATTTTTCGGAAGATCATCTCTAGAACACTTATAAAAAGTTTTGGAGACATTGGGTCGCCTTGTCTAACCCCTCTGCTTATTGGAAATTGCTGCCCTAGCTTTTCAGTTTTCACTCTAGCTGTACTGTTCATGTATATTATTTTGATTACGTCGATGTAATCTTTCTTAATTCCTTGTTCTTCAAGCGCTTTCCAAATTGAGTTGTGTGAAATGGAGTCGAATGCCTTTTTATAATCAATGAATCCAAGATACAGAGGGAGCTGGAACTCATTGTGTTTTTCTATAATTTGACTTATGGAATGAATATGATCAACTGTTGAAAAGCCCTTCATAAATCCAGCTTGTTCCGGAGGTTGGTTTTTATCAATGTCAGGTGTGAGTCTTTTCCGAATTATGTTGGCAAATATTTTATAGATGTTCGACATCAGACTAATAGGACGGTAGTTTCCTATGTCATTGGGGTCCCCTTTTTTATAAATTAGTGTGATGTGTGCCTCTGTCCATTGCTTCGGTATTTGCTTTTCAATAAGGATTTTGTTGAAAAGATCTGTTAAGGGTTGTATTAATGCAGCTTTTCCTGCCATCAATATTTCATTTTTCAGTCTATCCGGTCCGGGGCTTTTATCTTTTTTTAAGTTTTTGAACGCTTGTACAACTTCTTCGTTTGTAATTGGTTCTACATTTATCTCAGAACAACTGTTGTTTTCTGTTTGTGGCCCATAGTTTATCTCATCGTTAGAAGTGTAGAGCTCTGAGTAAAGCTCTGAGTAAAACTTTGTAGCAACATGCACAACTTCTTCTCTGTTGGTTTTTGTTTCACCTTTCCTGTTTGTAAGGCTAGCCATGATAGGTTTATTTCTTTTGAGTATTTTCTGCGCTTTTTTAATTGCTCCAGAGTGAAGTGAAGTCTGGAGCAAAGATTATTATAACTGACGTACAAATAAACTTACCTATGAAATTCTAAGCCTATCAAAAGATTTACCTCTAAAATATTATAAAAACAACACGGGCATTCAATAAAAGAGGAGAAAAGAAAGTAACTTAACAAAACGATAAAATGTGTCCGTATAGGAGAGTTGTGTATAGATCTCTTTCGTAAAGATTTTTGCACACCAAAAAGCCTTCATGTCTTTCTTGATCACGACATAACATGAATTTCACCAGCGATCTTTGAAACTGACTTCTTGATAAAGTCTTGAAAAACGGTCCAGAGGTTGATGCAGTTCAACATTCGCTTTGCTTTTGGTATGTTTCTTCCACCTTCCTCACGTCAGCTAATGGCTTCCATATATGCTATCGATGAATTTAAATGTTTCTAAGATATAGTCCGCTAAAAATTATTTGATTTTGCGTGGTTTTACTAATTTATAAATTTTAGAAAAAAATGTACAACTGTTTGACTTTTGTTGACATTTGACATTAATATTAATTTATTTTATTTTTATTTTTTATTTTTCTTTATTCAGGAAACAGACAGTCATTTAAAAAAATTAAATTAAATAAGGTTGCATACAATGGGACTTGGAGCTCCCTAGATAGATCTAAAGATACATACTGTGAGAAACTAAATTACTAAATTGTTTGTAATAATTGTAATAACTTACTACTTAATAATATGTAAATACTTATATATTAGAGCCAAAGGGCATAGCACGCGATGACGGCAGACGGCCCGACGGAATGACGCTCATTCCTTGGAAAAACGGGCGGTCACTGATATGGGACGCAACGTGCGTTGACACATTGGCACAGTCCCATGTCCAAGTGACCGCAATAAAGGCAGGCGCGGCAGCCGCAAAAGCTGAAGTTTTAAAAAGGCGCATATATGGAGCCCTTGGCGAGGGCTTCATATTTGTGCCTTTTGCTGTAGAAACTCTTGGGCCGTGGGGTTCGGAAGCGCGGCGACTTTATAAAGAAATTTCGTCGCGCTTGGTCGACGCTTCAGGTGACCGAAGGGCTGGAAGCTACTTTGGCCAAAGAATTAGTTTGGCCATTCAACGTGGCAACGCCGCCAGCCTTTTGGGCACCCTTCCTAACGACGGCAGCGATCTGGCCAGTATTTTCTATTTATTGTAATTATTTTAGGTTTACTTTGTTGGATTTTTTACTTTTAGGTCATCTTTAGTTAAGTTTTTAATGTTATTTAAGTTTTTAGTTAAGTTTATCAATAAACAAATACTTTATCCATTAATACTTATTGTTACAGATTATATTAATTGTTTTGATTATCTACTCCAAAGGAGTAGGCTTATGTGTTTTTTATATATGGTGTAAGAAAGACAAAAAATATCAATTTCGCTCAAGTTCTTGTTATAAAATGTAGGACTACGCCTTAAAAATGTATTTTGCGCATAATTCGAATGGCAGCGGTTTACGCAAAAAGTATCGTTTGGGCGGCTATATAATAGTAACGAGGTATTTTAAAGTTCAAGTTTTATAATAATTAACAGGAGTCTGTTTGGCCATTTATATAAAAAGCAGGTATCTAAGAAGTTGCGTCGAATATAGAGAGGAGGCAATCTGTGACGATGTGTATACTGATGTCATAATTCCGATAATATCCTGTTACATATTCTAATGTTTTAAGAAATTTACGTTGAACTCTCTCGATACGCTCAACATGAGTCTTGTATTGGGGCGACCACACAACGGATGCGAACTCCAGTTTATTTCGTACATAAGCAAAGTAAAGGTTTCTGTAAGTTGACGGCTTGCTGAAAGGTTTGGATAGACGAAGAATCATACCGAGTAGAAATGACCGTTTAAGGATATGACCTATGTGTAAATTTAAAGAAAGTTTTGAGTCTAATATAACACCCAGGTCCCGTATATGTGTAACCCGTTTAATACTACTATTATTTATATTGTAATTAAAGAGAATGGGATTATGTTTGTGGGTAAAAGTGATAGTGTAACATTTTTGAGAGTTGAGAACAAGACGGTTTAGTTTACAATACATAATAATGTTATTTAAATCTGTTTGAAGATCAATACAATCATCTGTACTTGATATAATTCGATATATTTTAGCATCATCTGCATACAGAAGAAGGTTTGAAGAATGAACACTGTTGCCAAAATCATTAATATATAGTGTAAATAAGAGGGGAACCCTGCGGAACCCCTGAAGTTATAAATTTAAATAGAGAAACATAACCTTCCAACGAAATATTAAATAAAGTCTTATCTTTTTTTTAAAAGTACATCAGTGTCTTGCTAAAGTTAACTCGCTTGTTCAGTTCAATTACTTGTAATAACCACCGAAAACAACATTACCTACTTATTGTAATTAAAAACTAATTAATAACTACTTACATACATACCAGAAACCCCCATTAACCTCGGCACCTATTTTGATCTCAATTCTTTTCTCAACGAAGTTGGAAATCCTGCAGTGCTTTTGTACTGAATTCAGCTCTTTTTTAATATTTATGTTTTTGGTGAGATATCTTTGTAATCTATTCATCAGCCTGTGTTCGTCCACTGCTGAACGTAGTTGTTTCGCCCCTTTCGGCGGTCCTCCGTTATCCTCATCCAGCCGCTGCCTGCAACATCCTTTCGGTGGTCCTCCGTTATCCTCAACCAGCCGCCGCCTGCAACATCCTTTCGGTGGTCCTCCGTTATCCTCAACCAGCCGCTGCCTGCAACATCCTTTCGGCGGTCCTACGTTATCCTCATCTAGCCGCTGCCTGCAACATCCTTTTGGCGGTCCTCCGTTATCCTCATCCAGCCGCTGCCTGCAACATCCTTTCGGCGGTCCTACGTTATCCTCATCCAGCCGCTGCCTGCAACATCCTTTCGGTGGTCCTCCGTTATCCTCATCCAGTCGCTGCCTGCAACATCCTTTCGGCGGTCCTACGTTATCCTCATCCAGCCGCTGCCTGCAACATCCTTTCGGCGGTCCTCCGTTATCCTCATCCAGCCGCTGCCTCCAACATCCTTTCGGCGGTCCTCCGTTATCCTCATCCAGCCGCTGCCTGCAACATCCTTTCGGCGGTCCTCCGTTATCCTCATCCAGCCGCTGCCTGCAACATCCTTTCGGCGGTCCTCCGTTATCCTCATCCAGCCGCTGCCTGCAACATCCTTTCGGCGGTCCTCCGTTATCCTCATCCAGCCGCTGCCTGCAACATCCTTTCGGCGGTCCTCCGTTATCCTCATCCAGCCGCTGCCTGCAACATCCTTCAGGTCGTTAGACCATCTCTCAAGCCGTCGGCACGATGTTGGCCTAGGCTACGCTTAGCTGTTCGTGGTCTCCATTCCAACTCCTTTTGGCCCCAACGTTTTATTTTCATTCCAATACAAATTAACGGCGAATCTAAAACCAGTCTCGATCATGTTTGTACAGACATAGATGGTCGCGTCGGTATGTAGCCGTAAAACCATTGGAAAAATGTATCTCTGACCATCTTTGAGTGCCCACAATAGTTACTTGCGTCACACATAAACCGCAACAAAAAACATAATTAAAATAATTTGAACACCTAAAAATATACAAACTTTTCTTTCTTCATTATCATCAATAAATTACGACAATCCTTCACTTACAATAACTAACCTGAACTTGTTTATGTCTAGGTTAATATAATCATTCCAAGAATGTTGTTCTTTATAAAGATAGTGCCAGTTAACATCATCATTCCACGAATGTTGTTCTTTATATAGATATAGATAGTGCCAGTTCTCACTCACAATAACAAATGGACAGATAATGAAATCCTACAGTCAAGTGAGCTACTTGAATTAATCCAAATGTATGCAGACTACAACCCCACCAATACACAACTACAACCCCACCAATACACAACTACAACCCCACCAATACACAACTACAACCCCACCAATACACAACTACAACCCCACCAATACACAACTACAACCCCACTAATACACAACTAAAGTTAATTTATTAATTTCAATTTAGATTGAGCACCTCATTTTGCATTAATGAGATCTGAACTTTATGAAGTTTCATTTTAGTTTAAAATAGCACGCTCTCAGCCGTGACTGTTACGACCACCAAGAAACACGCGCTCATGAAAAACTGCGTTTTTATTTAATTATAAAAAATAAAAAATATTATCTTAAAAATACAATATGAATATCGAATTGTAGATACTGAAAAGTTGATTGACAAAACATATGTATGTCCCCCCCTTATCTCCAAAACTGGTAGACCGAAAAATATGAAAAACAATTCGATTATAGATCATAACTGGCCAAATACAGGAAAGAAAAAAAAGAATTTAAAAAAAATTTTACACAAATGATAAATATAAAAAAGCAGTAAAATAAAAAATATTTATATTTTATAAAAATACAATATGAATATCAAATTGTAGGTTTTAAAATGTTGACTGTATAAATATATATTTTGGGTATATTTAACTGCATTTATTTCCAGAAATCCTTATAAAATTATGAAAAATTGTATGTCCCTCCTTATATCCAAAACTGGTGAACACAAAAATATGAAAAAAATCATGATAATATTTGTTTATGTAAAGATTACAGGAAAAATAAAACGGTTGAGAAATTCACGAAAAAAATGACAAAATTAAATTTATCATCTACAATAGGAACCCTAGGTACGCGAGTCTGACTCGCACTTGGCTGTTTTTTTTCTATCGAGTAAACTAAAAGCTTTTGCGTTTTTTCCAAAAAGTTAGATCAGCCCTATTGTCTACTATCTATATTATTTTTATTAAACCGATTGACCAAGTTACAGAATGTGAAATGGTCATTTGAAGTTGTGCATCTGTCCTAATACGGACCCGCGGTATATACATATGTATAAAAGCGTGTTTTAAGTTTGTGTGCCTATTCATTTACAACGTAATGCATAAAATAACAAATCCCTTGCCAGAATAGTAACTGAAATTAAACTATGTTTGTGAAATTCGATAAATCACATTAATTTAATATCTTTAATTCAAAAATAAAAAACCACCTTAAGTTTTGCGTTTCATAGCAGACACGAATTGTTCCTCCTTAAAATATCGTTACGATTTGGACGACTATATGTATATCATTATTGATTCATGATCTAAGCGGCTCTCACTTCCTGTAAACACTTTGCGTATTGTCCTTATAGAGATAAAATTAATTGCATTTTTGGGTTTCATTATATAATAACATCTATTTTTGACACTTATTATGATTCACAAACACTTCCAAGAGAGCAAATACATAAATTAGGAACGAACAAACAACCAAAAATACGCACGTAGTCAGTCTTTTTTTAGCATTTACCGTGACTCTGTGAAAATCTAGACCTCAGGCAGAGAATATAAAGTATTACTACTTACTCACGTTTTTATATTATACTATTATATGAGCTTTTACAAAAACATATATTGTGTAGTGATGACTCGCTTTTACATTTGTTGCAGATTGCTCGACAGAGGCAGACGGAGATTGTCCCTGGTGCGTCACGCTACATCGGTCAGTATATAACTTTAAACTCTCGCGTTTTGTACACATTATAATATATATAATCGGTCAGTATGTACACTACACAACAGAGACATGTCTGTATATGCTTGTTTTCTTGATTTAAGTCGAGCGTTCGATTTAGTCAATTATAAAGTCCTGTGGAACAAACTCAGGAACGTATCACCTTGTATAGTAAATCTGTTGAGGCACTGGTATGAGAACCAAACTAATAGCGTAAAGTGGGGCGACGCACGCTCTAGTGATTATAGGTTAGAGTGTGGCGTGCGTCAGGGTGGCCTAACCTCCCCGGACCTATTTACATTAAATATATATACCTATGTTCACAAATAAAGCATTCTGATTTCTGATTTCATCAAACGCCTCCCATCTAGGATTCAGCAAACAAGGGTGTGTGTGGATGTGTGTGTGTGTGTGATAGAGAGAGAGAGAGGGTGTGTTTGTGTGGTCCTAAATGTGAGACGTTTTGTCCGTCTACAGACCCAAAAGTGAGGCGCCTGTCAAAGCGAGGCGGTCTCACATTTTTCATGGATAATCAGACTTTATTTTCAAAATCTACGGCCTTTGTTTGGTCAAAAACATACTTTTGACGACCAAATCAGAGGCATTGAAATTTTCGCCTCGCTTTTGGTAACTTTGACAGGTTGTGTGTGTGTGTTCATAAAAAAATCACGAAATAGGTAGTACCAGGGTGTGCCCGCTAGGTGGCATTTTACAAAAATTATATGTGCAAACATATTATAGGGTTAGCCATACGCTTAAAGCTGGCCATCCCCTCACCAGAAGCAAAAAACGTGCTGATCGGCCAAAAAAGGAAAAGGGGGCGCCCTTCTAAATCAAAACCAGCGCTGGTTATTCAATGATTCTCCTGCATAGAATTTGATTTTTTACTTTTATTTCATATTCCCACTTAACTAAAATTTTTAATCTAAGATGTCATTTCTAAATTGATTATTGTGGCTAAAAATTATTTATGTGTTTCATTTACTATTCTCCCTGAACTTATTAGTTAAATATATTTAGATAATAATACATACTACCCGTGAACATTTAGATAATAATACATACTACCCGTGAACATTTAGATAATAATACATACTACCCGTGAACATTTAGATAATAATACATACTACCCGTGAACATTAAGATCCTTGGGGGAGGTCCTTGTCCAGCAGTAGACGTCTTTTGGCTGAAACCATTTTTTATTTTTTTATTTTATTTTATTTAGGAAACAAACAGTCATTTACATATAATAAGAAATAAATAGACAATAACAAACAGACCTAAAGTTCCATAAAAGTGAAACACTTATTGAAAATTTTCGAACACAATTAGACAAGACGGAATAAACTAAAAAATATGCTAAACATTAAAGAACAAGCAATATCAACTGTACGTTAATCAATTACTTATATAATAAAAGTAGTTTAACAATAATATACACACAAAAATTAAAATAAAAAATGCAAAGAACACATTCATACAATCATACAAAGAATAAAGCTTCTCCAACTTTATGTTTATAACCAGATAAGGATAATGCAAAGATATCTATATCGCTTAGACATGTGTTATACGTGTTAGAAGCACGTCGGAAAAAAGTATTTTTTGCATAATTTGTTGAGCAGAAGTGTAAATAAAAAGTATCTTTTGAACGTGAAGAGGCACGAGGAATTTTAAATCTAACTTTTTCTAGTAATGCATCGGAATCAATTTTATTGTTAATAATTTTAAAGAGAAATAAAGAATCTAGGTACTTGCGTCTACTTTGCAAGGATGGAATACTATGGCGTTTAGACGCCCTCTCATAACCTTGAAAAAAGTTTCTTGTTCGATACTCAAGTGATTTAAGAAATTTATTTTGTATTCTTTCAAGTCTATCAATGTGGACTGCGTATTGAGGGTTCCATATGACGCAACCAAATTCCAAAATACTACGAACGTATGCAAAAAACAATGTTTTAAAAGTTGCAGCACGTTTGAAGGGCTTTGAAAGTCTAAGTATTAGACCTAAGTTTTTATAGGCTCTGGCAATAATATTGTCAATATGTATATTGAAATGTAGTTTGGAGTCGAGAGTTATGCCCAGATCCCTCACCTGGTCAACACGTTTGATAACATTTCTTTCAAACTTGTATTCAAAATTAATAGGCTTATGTTTCCGAGTAAAGCTAATTGTGTAGCATTTGTCAGTATTAAGGACAAGTTCATTTAGCTGACAATAATTGACAAATCTATCTAGGTCCGATTGTAGTTCGTCGCAATCGTTTTCGGATAGGATAACTTTGAATACTTTTGTGTCATCTGCATACAACAGATGGCATGAGTTTTCTAAACAGATGCTAATATCATTAATATATAAAGAGAACAAAAATGGACCCAAGTGAGAGCCCTGAGGCACTCCGGACTCAATAATAAGATACTTAGAAGTAAAACCCTTTAGTGACACAGCCTGACTCCTATTACTAATGTATGATTTTAGCCACCTTAATAGATCACCGTGTATGCCGACTCCTTCTAGTTTTGAAAAAAGTGTATTATGTTTTATTTTATCAAACGCTTTGGAGAAGTCAGTATACACGGCATCCACTTGGCAGCCAGCATCCATGGCGTTTAGTATAAAATCAGTGTAAGTAATAAGGTTAGTATCAACACTCCGGCCTCTAAAGAAGCCATGTTGTGAAGGTGACATGTAGCGTGCAACAACCTTGGTCAACTGTTCGGTGACTATCTTTTCAAGTATTTTACCTAAAAGACAGAGCTTTGAAATAGCCCTATATTGTTTGATATCGTGTTTGTCCCCACCCTTGGAGATAGGCGTGACGAGTGCTTTCTTCCAGATTTCGGGGAAACAGCCTTCAGCCAGGGATTTGCGGTAAATAAGAGTTACTGGAGTAGACAGTTCTTTAGCACATTTTTGTATTATAATAGGGTGAACTTGATCATGACCTGCACCTTTATTAATATCAACTAGTTCTAATTGTCTAAGTACGAGAGCTTCACTGATATTAATGAAAGAAATATCGATTGGACTTTCTTCTGAAATATTGGTTGAGGACCCGCTTGTATCATTATTGCTGTTAGTGACAAACACGGAGTGAAAGTAGGTATTAAAATAGTTACATATTGTTTCGGGATCAGATGATGTTTTGTCATCGTAGACCATGGTTTCAGGAACAGCGTTAACAGTAAATTTTGACTTAATGAAACTCCAGAAGTACTTAGGTGATTTATGTATATTATCTTCTGCGAAACTTATGTAAGACTGATAGCATTCTTTAATAATTTTCTTTTCTCTAGCTCTCAGTAACTTAAAATCTTGATAGTCCAGTGGATTCCCATAAGTTTTCCATCTGGTGTGTACTTTCCGCTTTTCGCGAATTAATTTTATGAGGGGTCTAGAATACCAAGTTGGAAAGTGACTATTATTACAACCCCTACGCACTGGAATGAACTCTTTAAACAATTTATATAGGATTGTGTAAAAATGGGTAACTGCTTGCTCCGTATTCATACCTGATAGAACTCGCCAGTCCACATTAGAAAGGCCCTCATTTATTTTGTCAAAGTCTGCGGCATGATAAAGAAATTTATTTCCTTTAAACTCGGTTTTGAGTGGGCAGCTAGGCAAGGAGATAGAAAAGTCCAAAGATTTATGATGAAGGTCTTCGGGTGTTAGAGGCTCAGTGCATGCTACGAGAGTACAGCTTGCATTACATAATACTAGGTCCAGTATGCGCCCATTAGTATTTGTACACCAGTTGTATTGTTTCAAATCTGTCAAGTTCATGAAGTCACTTAAAGCGTGTGCTAAGTTATTATTATTTGTTTGAATACATAGATTGCTCAAACCATCCCTGAAGACCCAGTCCGCATACGTAATATTGAAGTCACCGACTATCAAAAATGTATCATGAGGATGGCTAAACATAATTTCAGAAACATTATCAAAAAATTGTTGCAATAAAGAGTAGTGATTATTGTTACGAGGGTAATGAGGAAAATAGGCGCAACCGATATGTAGGCACGGGGTGCGAGGGTCGGCCTCGGTACGGGCGCGGGCTTCGCCCGGCGGCGCACCCAGCTCCACAGTAAGCCACAGCTCCTCGCGATCAGGCGCACTCCACTCGTCGCGCCGACGCGCCGTGAGCCCGCGGCGTAGCGCCAGCAGCACACCGCCACCCGCACCCCCCGACCCCCCGCGGTCACGTCGGTATACATCGTAGTCACTATGAAAATATTCTGCATTACTAAATTCACTCGATAGCCACGTCTCTGTTATACAAATTACGTCATATTTGGATCCTAATACGTTTTGTAAGAAAGAATGCGATTTAGTTCGTAAACCCCTCACGTTCTGATAGTAAATGCTCAGTAAATCCTGATTAGCCATCAGTAAAAATTTCAATAGAAAATTGTCTTAAAGTCAGACAAGAGTAACTTCGAACATAAATACTTTTATTAAAACCACGAATAGATATCTTTGCAAATTTTGTTCTTATTATAATAACACGCCACATGAAGCCGTTTTTAGCTATACAATGTAAACATTTTAAAAGCGAGAGAATGAGGTAAGTACGTAAACCTATGATGTAACATAAACCTTTTGCATTGATATCAAATGTTTTGAGACAATTTGTGACTAATAGAAGTCACTTAAGTTTTGACAAATCAAGTTCATTTTGTATGCGCACAATTTTAGATTTTTCGCTTTTGCGCATTAAAATTTTGCAGTCTCTAACCCAATGGCGACGATGATAATTTTTTATGACATCTTTCTATTAGTTTGACTATACAGTGATCAGGACAAACCTATTATAATATTATAATAAATACAGAAACATTTATTTGGCACTTGATCATATATCCCGATGACTTTAGGTGATTTATTGTGTCAGTATAAGCCTCAATCGGATCCCATAGACATTCTAAGCGGGGCATGCCCGCAACTCCATCGCCGAGAAACAGAAAAGCTAGCTTATTTCTTGGTACAGTGTTAGCTAAATAATAGAAACAACAATAGGATTGGCTGCCTTCTTAAATTAACTGTCAAAATCGGAGAGATACACGCTCCATCGAGCTCATACAGACTAGACGCTAGCTCCATCGAGCTCATACAGACTAGACGCTAGCTCCATCGAGCTCATACAGACTAGACGCTAGCTCCATCGAGCTCATACAGACTAGACGCTGGCTCCATCGAGCTCATACAGACTAGACGCTAGCTCCATCGAGCTCATACAGACTAGACGCTAGCTCCATCGAGCTCATACAGACTAGACGCTAGCTCCATCGAGCTCATACAGACTAGACGCTAGCTCCATCGAGCTCATACAGACTAGACGCTAGCTCCATCGAGCTCATACAGACTAGACGCTAGCTCCATCGAGCTCATACAGACTAGACGCTAGCTCCATCGAGCTCATACAGACTAGACGCTAGCTCTATCGAGCTCATACAGACTAGACGCTAGCTACGGAGAGATACACGCTCTATCGAGCTCATACAGACTAGACGCTAGCTCTATCGAGCTCATACAGACTAGACGCTAGCTCTATCGAGCTCATACAGACTAGACGCTAGCTACGCTGGTCAAGTATATGCGTTGCTGCAAGCGGTGCTTTAAAAAGTATGGATACGGTGCCAAAACTCGAATATGTTACCTGGATTGGTCCTCATTGGTATTGCATTGTCACTGTACGTGGGTTTTCTGTAAATCTGACCTCACCCGCCAACAGTAACGGAGGTGCGCCGTGGACGCGCGGGCCGGACGGGCGCTTCTGTGGTGGAGTACTGGTGGACGGCGGCAACGCGGTGCTGACGGCAGCGAGCTGCGTGCGCGCCGCCACGCGACAGACGCTGTGGCTGCGACACGCCGCCCAAAACTACACCGTGCACTCGGTCGCCACACACCCGCGATACAACTCCGGTACTCATACTGTCTCTAATAGATAGATACAAAACTACACCGTGCACTCCGTCGCCACACACCCGCGATACAACTCCGGTACTCATACTGTCTCTACTATCTACTTATCTGCACAGTGTCTAGATGTTATTATAACATCTTGTAGCATTCGCTACAAGTATTCAACCTTTTTCATATATTTTTAGTCTTCCTTTATCGTTGATTGCTTTGCTGAATTTTCGAATTCGAATATTTGGAATGATCTTGTCAGATTTTTTTGTTATTTTTCTCATATCAAAGAGTATCGTGGTACAAGAAAGATAAATTTGTTACAAAAATAACAAATTTAAAATTTGAAAACTTGAAACAGAGCACATTTGCTCTAAACATTGTGAAAGCCAGTTTTTTTCTGCATTTCCTGGTAAGTTTTGTTTCATTCTGTGTAAATCCCTTTTGTCCCGTTTCCCCTACGTTAATTTCCTTTCCCTGATTTCATAAGCATGTCTTGACGCTGTTGTTTTATTTCTTTACAGCGACCCTTCAGGTTTTTTTTAAGGGTTCTGGTTCTTCCCAGTTTTTCCCCATTTCTACTTCAATTCCTCCCGCCATGTCGTACGGTTGTACCTATTGAGGCCGGATATAAGGACCACGTACCCTGGTGAGCTAAAGCCTCCGGTATTAAAACAGAAGTCGGCTTGGCTTCATCGACTACTCCCAGGAAGACTGGAAACACCCAAGTCACGAAGAGACCCTTACCAGGTTTTTAGTATCCGTAGCCTAACATCCAGTAGTCTGGATATCCAGCATCAATCATTTTTCTTCCTTGTGTAAAGCTAGATAACGATTGCTCTTAACACCTTAATATTACGTTTTCTTTCGGATTAGAAGTTATTAAAACTTCCGTGAAATCTTAGTTTCTGGGATCCTATAAACTAGTTTCGATATCCAAATTTAAATCCATTATTTTGTGAACAAATGCGTCGTTTAAGCTAAAGGAAAACAAAATCCTAAATAAGACGAATTAGGCAATCATTTTTATGTTGATTTAATAAGTTCCTTAGTACCCAATACTCTTCAGATATTATTGTCTTTTATACCATATTTTTCTTACTTCAGTTTTGTTATTTTTAGTTTATTTAAAGTTAAATTATACGGTTTCTTTATCCAGATTTACCTCTTTTTTTGGCTGTCACCAGGCTTGCCTGGTGGCAGTCCAAATTTAGGTCGAACCGACGAAATTACGTTCGTGATTATGTAGTGGCTAAAACCAAATTATTTAAAAAGAAACGCTACAATATGGCGCCCAAACTAAAGGTAAGTACGTATTTCTAAATATTACTTGCTGTACTTTAACATTTTTTTTCTCAATTCGACGGTGGTGTCTACGCTTTCGTAGACTAATTTTCCAACCTATTGAATTTTTGTTTGTTTTCAGGCAGCGTTTTCTCTTCTAAGGAACCCCAATACCAAGCTGTCGAAAAGAACTAAATCTTTCCAACGATGAATATTTTTGTCTTTATGGATACCCTTAATTTGTGAAATCTATGTTTTACAAATTTTAATAAAGGAATAAAGTATTTACACACTTTTTGTGTATTACCTGTTTTATTTGTGTGTGTATATTATCCTATACCTAACCTAATTTCCTTATGTATAGTTAGGTAGGACCTGCAGGTAAGTGCATTTCAATATTTAGTAGCCTATTACTTTCCATATCTATCATTAATAATTGTTACCTGTTCTAGTAAATAATTTACACTGAGTTTTCAAGTCAAATAAATTTATTGTAATTTATCCATAAATGTGGTAGTTACTAGTTAAACATATTTATTGTGTTTCCAGCATAATTGTTGATACCAGTAGATCCGGATGGTCACTTTATTCATTTTCTGTTGATCCCTAATCCAATATAGGCAATCTCATTTTGTTACAAAATTTTCACAATAATATTGAGATTGGCTCTTCCATGCAAGAAATTTTGTCGCAAATCCTCGAATTAATCTTTTTGTTTTTACAGAACAAATGTTGAATTTTTCCTGAAAAGATTTTGCAATTTCTGAAATCTTTGTTTACGTTTTCAGTCTTGTCAACTGTCAAAGTCGACATTTGAATATTTGTCTATTATTTTGAACTTTCTGGTTTTCATTTTTTAACAAACTATTTTCGCTGTATGGAGGTCAATTGAATAGCAAAACCTTTTTTTGCACATGTCATTGCGGGTTCCGGTTTACACTATTTTTGATAAATTCTCCTTTTTTGTTAAATAATGTATCCTCATGATTTTAATTTGTTGGCTCTTGGTTTGATGGTTGTTGATTTGTTGGTTATTTGTTTTGTTGATTGTTAATTTGTTGGTTGTTGATTCGTTGGTAGTTAATTTGTTGGTTGTTGGTTTGTTGGTAGTTAATTTGTTGGTTGTTGATTTGTTGGTAGTTAATTTGTTGGTTTTTGGATTGTTGGTTGTTGAGTTGTTGGTTTTTGGTTTGTTGTTTGTTGATTTGTTGGTTTTTAATTGGTTAGTTCTTGTTTTGCTCATTGTTGGTTTGTTAGTTGTTAGTTTGTTGGTTGTTGATTTGTTGATTGTTAATTTTTTGGTTGTTGATTTGTTGGTTGTTAATTTGTTGGTTGTTGTTTGTTGGTTGTTAGTTTGTTGGTTATTGATTTGTTGGTTGTTAATTTGTTGGTTAGTGGTTTGTTAGTGTGTTGGTTTGTCCTTCTTCAGGCAGCAACGGAGCAACGTTTCTACGTGATTGTTGCCTGAAGATAGTTTGTGGGTGAGAGAGCAATATAGGCTACTACCTTGTTTTTACTTAATCAAGTCCTTTTGTTTCAAGGCATTTTGATTAGTCTAGGTGTTTATTCGATTGTTTATCCTTCTGGAAGTTAATTTCCTTTAAGCTAGTTTAAATTTTTTTGTGTCGTTTGAGGATATTGTAGCATTCGCTACAAGTATTCAACCTTTTTCATATATTTTTAGTCTTCCTTTATCGTTGATTGCTTTGCTGAATTTTCGAATTCGAATATTTGGAATGATCTTGTCAGATTTTTTTTGTTATTTTTCTCATATCAAAGAGTATCGTGGTACAAGAAAGATAAATTTGTTACAAAAATAACAAATTTAACATTTGAAAACTTGAAACAGAGCACATTTGCTCTAAACATTGTGAAAGCCAGTTTTTTTCTGCATTTCCTGCGACCCTTCAGGTTTTTTTCAAGGGTTCTTCCCAGTTTTTTCCCCATTTCTACTTCAATTCCTCCCGCCATCTCGTACGGTTGTACCTATTGAGGCCGGATATAAGGACTACGTCACACCCCCGTCACTTCATAGTCAAGGCTCAAGTTATTTACCTACACTCTAACGCGCGCATCTGGCTTGTCCGCACACGCTTGTGTGTGTGCGTGAGCTAGTCTAGGGCTGGCAGCAATCGTGTGAGCGTCGTCGCCCGAGAGGGACACAATATAAGTCAGCAACTTATGTGATTCTCTTCCTAAATTTTAGCGTAGTCCAATTTCTGGTTCCCCGTGGATTAATCAGTATTAAAAAAATATATGTATATATATATATATATATATATATATATATATATATATGTATATATATATATATATATATATATATATATACATATATAGTATGCCTAAGCTTAGTAAGTACCTATATAGTTTCGTATGCATAAATGATCATCATATAATTAACAACTACTCAAACATAAATTTTGGAAAAAAAATGAAAACTTGTCAAAACATGGAAAGTTATAAATACTGATTTTATTGTTCCAAATGCGTTACTGAACGAAATTGTAAGGTTTGATCACGCAATTCTAATTTTTGAAAAAAAGTTTTCCAGGCATCCATAAACACTGCAATAACGCACCATACTGATTAAAAATCAGCATCGTGATAAAACTTTGTAACAAAACACGCGCGCAGCAAACGAGTGGTAATCGAGCTCTGCCTGACTCCAGATTTCCACTAACTTGCGGGGGACCGCGGGGGACGTTAAATTCGCGCGGGGAGGTGAGTGTCGCTTCTTTACGTAGTAATACTTTATATTCTCTGACTACGTACTCTGGAGGGCTAAAGCTTCCGGTATTAAAACAGAAGTCGGCTTGGCTTCATCGACTACTCCCAGGAAGACTGGAAACACCCAAGTCACGAAGAGACCCTTACCAGGTTTTTAGTATCCGTAGCCTAACATCCAGTAGTCTGGATATCCAGCATCAATTATTTTTCTTCCTTAGTATAAAGCTAGATAACGATTGCTCTTAACACCTTCATTTTACGTTTTCATTCGGATTAGAAGTTATTAAAACTTCCGTGAAATCTTAGTTTCTGGGATTCTATAAACTAGTTTCGATATCCAAATTTAAATCCATTATTTTATGAACAAATGCGTCGTATAAGCTAAAGGAAAACAAAATCCTAAATAAGACGAATTAGGCAATAATTTTTATGTTGATTTAATAAGTTCCTTAGTACCCAATACTCTTCAGATATCATTGTGTTTTATACCATATTTTTCTTTCTTCAGTTTTGTTATTTTTAGTTTATTTAAAGTTAAATTATACGGTTTCTTTATCCAGATTTACCTCTTTTTTTAAAGTCCAAATTTAGGTCGAACCGACGAAATTACGTTCGTGATTATGTAGTGGCTAAAACCAATTTTTTTTTAAAAGAAACGCTACAATCTGTACTAGGAGGTAACGGGGTTCTTCCCAACGATCATGCATATGGATAGATTTATTTTTATAGGTTGAAGAGTAGTCCCCTTATTTGAATTATATCGGTATGTCTGTTCTCATTGGTTGCATCTAAGAGAGATAGAGCATGAAAGAGGCTTCATTGTTAAAAAAAACGGCCAAGTACGAGTCGGACTCGCGCACGAAGGGTTCCGTACCATTATCTATAAAAACGGCAAAAACAACATGTCTGTTGTATGGGAGCCCCCTTAAATATTTATTTTATTCTGTTTTCAGTATTTGTTGTTATAGCGGCAACAGAAATACATCATCTGTGAAAATTTCAACTATCTAACTATCACGGTTCATGAGGTACAGCTGTTAGCTTGCGTTCCAATCAGACACAAAATTATATCACTTCAAAGGAATTTATTCCAACTGACAACCTCATCGCTTGAACCATCTTCATGGCTTGAACACTCAAATCGGAATGACGTGTCGCTCAGAGCGCTCGCTCTTTTATACAAAATCTACGAGCACATGGCAGACAGAAAAAAAATCGTTCTACAAAGTGAAAAACTGAAGACAAGGTCTAAATAACATTATTTTACATTATTCGTTACACAAAAGAAAACCACGTGTTTTGAAAAAAGTGACTAGCGTTATAGATTAACAATGGTGATTATAAAATTAAAGATTTATAATACTACCTGAATGAGATTCTAAATTGGTGGCTAGTAAAATTTTAACACAATAAAATGTAATGGCCATACAAGTTTATACAATACCAAGCTACGTGTTCCAAAAATGCTTACACAGCCTAGTGATAAACGGACAGACGGACAGACAGACGGACAGGCAGACGGACAAACAGATGGACAGACAGACGGACAGCGGAGTCTTAGTAATAGTGTCCCGTTGGTTACCCTTCGGGTACGGAACCCTAAAACATGATAAGGTAAATTGTCAGTTTTTGTACTTAATTGAAATGTGGTGTCCACGCAGGGAAAACGAGTCAGTCTGACTGCTCACAACCACTGAGAGCAGACAGACCAGCAAAATTCACATCAGGGGAGCACAAGCACTGATAGCAGACAGACCTACATGATACACATCAGGGGACCACAACCACTGATAGTAGACAGACCGACAAAATTCACATCAGGGGAGCACAAGCACTGATAGCAGACAGACCTACATGATTCACATCAGGGGACCACAACCACTGATAGTAGACAGACCGACAAAATTCACGTCAGGGGACCACAAGCACTAAGAGCAGACAGCCCTTAATAATTCACAGCAGGGGACCACAAGTACTGAGAGCAGACAGACCGACAAAATTCACATCAGGGGACCACAAGCAATGAGAGCAGACGGACCTACATGATTCACATCAGGGGACCACAACCACTGATAGTAGACAGACCGACAAAATTCACGTCAGGGGACCACAAGCACTAAGAGCAGATAGCCCTTAATAATTCACAGCAGGGGAGCACAATCACTGATAGCAGACAGACCTACATGATTCACATCAGGGGATCACAACCACTGATAGTAGACAGACCGACAAAATTCACGTCAGGGGACCACAAGCACTAAGAGCAGACAGACCTACACAATTCACATCAGAGGACCACAAGCACTGAGAGCAGACGGACCTACAAAATTTACATCAGGGGACCACATTAACTGAGAGCAGACGGACCTACAAAATTTACATCAGGGGACCACAAGCACGAAGAGCAGACAGACCTACACAATTCACATCAGGGGACCACAAGCACTGAGAGCAGACGGACCTACAAAATTTACATCAGGGGACCACAAGCACTAAGAGCAGACAGACCTACACAATTCACATCAGGGGACCACAAGCACTGAGAGCAGACAGACCTACACAATTCACATCAGGGGACCACAACAACTGAGAGCAGACGGACCTACAAAATTTACATCAGGGGACCACAAGCACTAAGAGCAGACAGACCTACACAATTCACATCAGGGGACCACAACAACTGAGAGCAGACGGACCTACAAAATTTACATCAGGGGACCACAAGCACTAAGAGCAGACAGACCTACACAATTCACATCAGGGGACCACAACAACTGAGAGCAGACGGACCTACAAAATTTACATCAGGGGACCACAAGCACTAAGAGCAGACAGACCTACACAATTCACATCAGGGGACCACAAGCACTGAGAGCAGACGGACCTACAAAATTTACATCAGGGGACCACAAGCACTAAGAGCAGACAGACCTACACAATTCACATCAGGGGACCACAAGCACTGAGAGCAGACAGACCTACACAATTCACATCAGGGGACCACAACAACTGAGAGCAGACGGACCTACAAAATTTACATCAGGGGACCACAAGCACTAAGAGCAGACAGACCTACACAATTCACATCAGGGGACCACAACAACTGAGAGCAGACGGACCTACAAAATTTACATCAGGGGGCCACAAGCACTAAGAGCAGACAGACCTACACAATTCACATCAGGGGACCACAACAACTGAGAGCAGACGGACCTACAAAATTTACATCAGGGGACCACAAGCACTAAGAGCAGACAGACCTACACAATTCACATCAGGGGACCACAACCACTGAGAGCAGTCAGACCGACAAAATGCACATCAGGAGACAACTCTAAAACCCAGAAATATAAATCACTTAAAGAATTAAAAATTTATTTGCGTAATCTTGGTACATAATAATCTTATATCAAGATTATCTTAGGTAAAGTATTACAATGTACTTAAATAATAACTTAATTAATATTAGGCCTCCAAGAGCAGCTTTAGGGGATGGCTACATATTTGTGCCTTTTGGAGTAGAAACTCTTGGACCATGGGGACCAGAAGCGCGACGACTTTTCCAAGAAATATCCTCGCGCCTGGTCGACGCTTCTGGTGATCGGCAGGCTGGGGCCTACCTCGGACAGCGGATTAGCCTCGCAATACAACGCCACCAGCCTGCTGGGGACCCTCCCCTGCGGCAGCGATTTGAACAATATTTTTCATTTTTTAATATTATATTTTTTTGTAGTTAGTATCTATTTTAACCTTTTGCATGTCCCCATAGAAGGGAATTCCATGTACCCGAAATGTCCCCATACATCGCGCCAAGCGAGATTTTGAGCGACTTGTTGTTAGAAATGCTCGGATTTAGTTAAGTTGCAATCATTATTACCGAATATGTTATATCTTCTAAAAATCTACATAAAATTTGCCATCTTCTCATGTAATTTACATACCTAGGCAACAATCCGAAGGAAAAATATCCTTAGATATAGTTTCAGCTCTCACTTTTTTCCGCCATTTTTTGTCACATTTTTCATCACAACACTTCATTTACACTAATTTCAGAATTTGTTTTTACACTCACGTAATCAAAATTAGTTTACACGTAGACTACATACATTTTATTATTGAAATACTCAGTAAATACTTCACAATAATTAAATATTTACGGACGTAAACAAACTCGATGCCGGTTGCGTTTTCACTGAGCAAAATGTTTCTAAAATTCATTCGTTCTAAACCGAAAACCAATGATACAAAAATGTTGGCCACACTGTGAGAAATCATAAACAATTTTTGCTCAAAAGTTCGTTCAATTTCACTCCGAGATATTTGGCGGCAATTTCATACCGCCGCTTATGATCAGACGTTTGATCATAGGGCATTTGAGGCACCCATTTTCTTATGATCAACCGTGTTCACGCTAAAAAGCGTGACGTCAGCGCATGCGCAGAAAGGGTGACTCGCGACGGAATCGAGTCCTGCGCTGACCGCCGCTCGCTCGGTCTGTTCGGATCGACGAGCCTCTCAAGGCGCACGCGCGCGCGCCCGCGCAGCCGACAGCTCTAAACAATAGACATTCGCGTCAGCACAAACAATATCGCGTACCTAAAGTGTAGTGTTAATACAAGTGCTGTGTACATCACTCAAACCAGGACATTCAATACATCCCTGCACAGACGCCAGCTCAACTAGCCAACAAGAAGGCTCAGCACGTCACCGCATCTCCCGTCGGCCCGTCCACAGACATCATCAAAGGTCAGTCAGTTTACCCACAATCTTTTTCTTCTCTCATGTCAACCCATCCATCCTCTTTCATCATCTCTGCATTTCCTGTAGCCAGCGGCTACATTTTTGGTCCTTCGGCCGGATCGAATTCTGGTCCTTACAGTCCATTTTCACAATTTTGGCCCTTCAAACCGTTACTGAACCAGCCCCCGTCGATTTGTTACAGTCCATTTTCAATCCAAGAAAATTTTTGGTTTATATCAGCCCCCGTCGATTTACAGTCCATTTTCACCCGGTTACATATTTTGCCCCCTTTCCCGGCAAAAAAAAATATTTTGTGGTCTCGAATACCTATTGCGGGTAGGTAATTGGAACCGCCGCCTGGAAAATTCCATTTATCGGTATAGAACCGGCCCCCCCCCCGCCCCTTTACAGAATAACTCATTTTCATCACGGTTGTAATTATTGTTCAGCTCAGATAATATAATTATATCCATTCGGCCCAATTGTTTATTACAGTCCACTATATTTCTTTATTAAACCCCCCCCGTCACTTCCAGGGATTAATTATCAGCCCTTATAAACCCCATACGTAAAATTAATTAAACTCAAAGTCAGCATTTTGCTCAACATTTTTTACATGTGATTCCCGACCCAATCTTTTCAAATGTTCTCGAAGTGATTCAACTTTGCTCGTAAATACATAGTTCACATTTTAGTTTCATATCGTGTTACAACGTTTTGAGTACCTACACTTCACTTTGTTTTCTATCGCGCGAAGAGGTGCAAATCTACCCACTGTCAAAGATAGTTCTCGTATCTTGCGAGATATTTTTTGTGAGAGTATAAATTCGCTTTATTTCGTGCATATACATACGTATTACGTATATTACTAAAGCGTGATTTCATCATTAGTTTGTCCGCTCATTTAGATCCGATTTCGGCTAGGTATTTTATTATATAAATAGAATAGCATTTAGCTTCGTGTAAGCGGGAAGTAGCATAATAACATAAGAGTGAACAAGCCTTGTCGATTGTAATCTTGTAATCGCGGTAATCTTGTGTTGCAGTAATATATTGCCGAACAGTTTTATCCTGATATTGTCTGCTTTTTATAGTAAATTTTTTTTTGTTTTTTCATCTCATCTCTGCTTTTATTGTTTATGGTACACATATAGGGTGTTCCAAGTTGGTGTATCAGCTCATATACAGGTTGTTTTTTAAAAAAAAAAATTTATTTTTTTTCTCTCTGTCGTGTTTATTTTCCGTGTTCCGTTTGAACATAGCCTTTGTTTTTTCGGCCCGCGCAAGTTACAAGCTATCCGCACGTTGGAGTTGGTAGCGCTCAAGTTTTAATAACTCATTTTCACATATAGTCACACTCATCACACATTCAATCAGCACATACACACTCAGCTCATTTTCACTCACACATTCAATCAGCACATACACACTCAGCTCATTTTCACTCACACATTCACTCATCACATACACATTCAGCTCATTTTCACTAAATGAAACCAGCACTCAGCGCACTCAGCACACTCATCACACACACACTCATCACATACACACTCAGTTCATTTTCACTCAATGACTTCAACTCCAACAGAGAATTCTTGTAACTCCGCACAACGTGTAGTGAACGTCACTAACACACCAATTTTGTTGCCAACCGTATCACTTGAAATAGCAGACGTACATTCACTCAATCACACTCAATTTCACTCAGCACGAGCCCTGTTAGGTTTTATCTCACGTCGCGGTACTCCAATTCTCATTCGCTCAGACTGCGGCACAAACAATGATGCAATCACTCACAAGCTCGCGAATCAGCACATAACTTGGTTCGGCGCTCTGCACGAAATAATACTCAACTCAAGAACCCTCTGCCCGATTTCATCCGACCCTACGGACTTTGAACCTCTCACGGCCGGACATTTCATTATTGGTCGTCCGTTCACCGCTCTACCTGAGCAGTCTTTTGACATCCTACCTCCATACCCTGCAAACCCGCTCCAAATAGCTCTCCCCTTCTTCCCCTCCTCAAGTGGGTGAACTGGTCCTCATCAAAGAGGATGACCTGCCTCCGCTCCAATGGAAGTTGGGGAGAATTCTCCGCACAATGCCTGGCAAGGATGGAGTGATCCAAGTTGTGGATCTGGACACAGCCCATGGAGCCGCAGCCCCGGCCCCCCCAGGATGTTCACGCTAAAAAGCGTGACGTCAGCGCATGCGCAGAAAGGGTGACTCGCGACGGAATCGAGTCCTGCGCTGACCGCCGCTCGCTCGGTCTGTTCGGATCGACGAGCCTCTCAAGGCGCACGCGCGCGCGCCCGCGTAGCCGACAGCTCTAAACAATAGACATTCGCGTCAGCACAAACAATATCGCGTACCTAAAGTGTAGTGTTAATACAAGTGCTGTGTACATCACTCAAACCAGGACATTCAATACATCCCTGCACAGACGCCAGCTCAACTAGCCAACAAGAAGGCTCAGCACGTCACCGCATCTCCCGTCGGCCCGTCCACAGACATCATCAAAGGTCAGTCAGTTTACCCACAATCTTTTTCTTATCCTGTCTACTCTCCCATTCAAATTCCATCAGCTCTGCATCCTGTAGCCAGCGGCTACAAACCGTTTGATCGTAGGACACTTGACGGGTTAAGTATTATTTATAAACGAAAACATATATTATGAAAGTCGAATATTAATATTTATTCTTAAATATGCGACGACATTTTGAGTTTGTTATTAAAATATAGTTTTAATAAGTAGGTATAACCCGGAGCATTAAAGAAAGGAATCTAAAATGGCGGCATGTACCTGTGATTTTATTGCTCAATGATACAGACAGCATAAAAAGTTGTTTCTTTAATATTTTTTTTGTAATATTTTTGGTCTATTTAAATATACAAGGTGAAATTTAATCAACCGCCAGAACTCATACTGCAGACTCGGTTAGTGATCAGGAACAATGTGTACTGACACCACCGGCAAAAATAGAAAAAAAAAAGAAAATGTTTGCTCCTATACTGCCTAGACTAGAAATTGTATTTGAACTAGTTCAGTACACATAGGAAGAAATTTTTTTTTTTGGGATTTCGCAAAAACGGGTCATTTGATCTTGTTCCTGATTACAAACCGAGTCTCCAGTATGAATTGTGGCGGTTGATTAAATTTCACCTCATATTTGAAGTTAAGTGTTTAGTGTTAACGAGTGAAATTTAACAAGAAACAAGTAACAACGTGTTGGGAAACTAGACGCGTGGAGTAAGCTTGAGCGGCAAATCCAGACTATTTTTTTTGCATGCAGTACGTAGGTGTGCGACTGAAGACAGATATACTGTGTGAGTGAGAGGGGCTGATGATGGGCGCCATCTAAGATTCCTTTCTTTATTGCTCCGGGTAATAACGTCATACTGGAGGCTTAGCATGAGATCATAATAACGGATCGACAACATTTTTTGCTAATTTCGCAAAATAAAATGTTGACCTCCCAAAGATTTTCGTAAAATAAAAAAAAATCATGGTCACCAGAAGAGAAAAGACGAAGTTATTTTTATTGTTGACCCCACTATTTTGAACTTGTTCTCTATGGAAATGGCAAGGATAACCATACATTTTATTTTGAGTTACTTACATTTTTAAATATCTTTTTACATTTTTTTTTTATTTCTTATGTTTTCTGCTAACATTTCTTAATAATCTCTAAAATTATCAGGGTTGGGTTAAAAGTCACCCAGTATTTTACAGCTAGCGCCATTTGTACTTAATTAGATGTGTTATGTGCAGGATCTCGAGAGCACGACCTGGCGTTGGTTGTACTGTCGCGGCCGGTGGCGGGTGCGGGGGTTGCAGTTCTGCGCGGCGCCTGTCTCTCTCTAGACGCACCGCCGCTCGGAGATTGCCGCGCTCTTGCTCCTGATACAGACTCAGACGCTCCCTGGACACAGGTAGGTGCGGGGGGCGCAGCACCTGTCTCTCTCTAGACGCACCGCCGCTCGGAGATTGCCGCGCTCTTGCTCCTGATACAGACTCAGACGCTCCCTGGACACAGGTAGGTGTGGGGGGCGCAGCACCTGTCTCTCTCTAGACGCACCGCCGCTCGGAGATTTCCGCGCTCTTGCTCCTGATACAGACTTCAGACGCTCCCTGGACACAGGTAGGTGTGGGGGGCGCAGCACCTGTCTCTCTCTAGACGCACCGCCGCTCGGAGATTGCCGCGCTCTTGCTCCTGATACAGACTCAGATGCTCCCTGGACACAGGTAGGTGCGGGGGGCGCAGCACCTGTCTCTCGCTAGATGCACCAACACTCCGAGAGTGCTGCCACAGTGTAAATGGTGCTGCGGTCTTGCTCCTGATACTCGACATATACGAGGGGCATGCCAAAAGAAGTTAGATACTATTTACTCCTTTGATTGACACTGGCAAGTTATACATCATCTTATAGGCTGGTTGTTTGTTGGTATATCTGAAAATAGAACGCACATCATTTCTTTTTTTTTTATTTGGATGAGCATCATTTTTCCGAGAATCTGGCGGGAATTCGCTTGCAGCAATGGAGCTCAGTCGAAGTGATTGTCGCGATATGATTTATTATGACTATAAAAAAGTTTTAAGCCTCAAGAATGTTTTGAACTTTTGGCTACTACTTTTGGTGAGTCTGGTTGCTCACGAACAACAGTATTTAATTGGTTTGCTGAATTTAAAAGAGGACGGGGATGTCTCAAAGATGAAGCGAAGACAGGTCGGCTGCCAACCGCGGTCACAGAAGAAAACGTTCGTGCAGTCGAAAAACTTATTCGCGAAAACCAACGAATTATGTATGTAGAGCTGGAGCGAGAACAGGGAATTGGATCAGCAGCAATGCAAACCATAATTCACGACCACCTTTCTCTCCGTAAATGTTGTTTGAGATGGGTGCCGCACAAACTTACCGATGAGCAGAAGACCGTTGGTTGGATTGGTGCCTATTCATGATAGATAAATTCGACGGTGGCGAGAAAAAAAATGTGTATGATATGCTGACTGGTGATGAAACATGGCTTTATAACTATGATCCCGAAACAAAGTGACATTCGACTGTATGGTGCTTTGAAGATGAGCCAACTCCAACGAAATGTCACCGTGCACGAAGCACACAGAAACAAATGGTCGCCTCGTTTTTCAGCAAAACGGATCATATTGCTACTGTAGTGCTAGAGAATCAAAGAACGATGAACTCCGAATGGTATGTGACAGTTTGTGCTCCAACAGTAATATCAGCTTGGTGTGACAAGCGACCGAAGTCAGGAATCCGACGCCTTCTCAGGCACCACGATAATGCGGCGTCGCACACGTCTGCCAAAACACTTGACTTTTTCGACTCAAACTCCCTCACTCACCCTATTCCCCTGACCTAGCACCTTGTGATTTTACCTGTTTCCAAAAATCAAAGAAAAAATAAAGGGGAAGAAGTTTGAAAGCAAAGAAGATGCACTGGCTGCCTATATTTTCGAGATTTCTGAGGTGTCTAAAGAAGAGTGGTCATTGGTATTTTCCAATTAGTTCAGACGTATAGAAAAGTGTATACGTGCTCAGGGTGAATACTTCGAAAAGATCGATACTTGTAATAAAGAATAAATTTTATAATTTTTGAGTAGGATCTAATTTCTTTTGGCATGCCCCTCGTATACGCTCATTTTTGATAATATCAGAACTCAGTGATACCCAAATTAAAAGAAAAAATTGTATATATATATATATATACTCTCTTCAACTATATTAGGCCACTTCTGTCTCCTAATCAACATGGTTTCATTATATAACTTTAAACTCTCGCGTTTTGTACACATTATAATATATATAATCGGGTCTACCGCGATCAATTTTTACCTTTTTACGAAAAGGGGACGCCCGACGTCGGGCGTCCCCTTTTCGTAAAAAGGTAAAAATTGATCGCGGTAGACCCGATTATATATATTATAATGGTTTCATTAATCGGTGATCTGTTGAATCTAATGTTACAGATATGATTGATAAGGCCTTTGTTTAAAATACATACGATTATACATACGACTTTTAGCGACCAGCAATTTTCTTTGATAATCCACTGTGGTCGAGTTCAGTTTCAAATATAGTCAGGTGTAAATTACCACATTACAAGTATTTTTAGTAAAGCACTATACAAGCACAACAAGCCTTGGTCGGCATTGACTGCGTTGCTGGCCACGCTATGATGGTCTCGAGCTTAGTCTAGCTACGCTCTCAGCCTTCAAGCTTGGTCATCATTGCAGCCCATACTCTCCGCGCTATAAAGGCCTTGACCTTTATTCCAGCTTCTCTATCAAAGGCTGCAATGCTGACCACGCTGTGTAGGCCTAGAGCTGCGCTACATTGCGCTTTCGGCCATCATCAGCGCTGCCAGCAACGCAGTCATTACATACCGCGGCAGTAATGTACTATTGTAGTACGAAAACGTGCCCAGTGCCCAGTAAATTTAACAGTATTATAATAGATACCAGTTCCTAGATGCCTTAATTGGCCAAGCGGTAGTAGAAGTAAGACAATTGTATCGATTCGGCGCAACACGACTTAACTTATTTGACAGAACTAAACTTAATTTGAGCATTCTGTATTTTTGTTTCCGTATGGAAAAGACAAAGACAGATCGCTTAAGTTAAGTTGTGTTTAGCCGAATCGACACCAATGGCACACCCCCGTCACTTCATAGTCAAGGCTCAAGTTATTTACCTACACTCTCACGCGCGCATCTGGCTTGTCTGCACACGCTTGTGTGTGTGCGTGAGCTAGTCTAGGGCTGGCAGCAATCGTGTGAGCGTTGTCGCCCGAGAGGGACACAATATAAGTCAGCAAATTATGTGATTCTCTTCCTAAATTTTAGCGTAGTCCAATTTCTGGTTCCACGTGGATTAATCAGTATTAAAAAAATATATGTATATATATATATATATATATATATATATATATATATATATATATATATATACAAGGTTAAATTCAATTAGTTGGCGAAATTTGAAACATATGTAGAACATGTCCATATGAATAACTTTTTTTAATAGGATAGTGAAAAATTCTTAAAATTCGTTTTCACCTTTCCATACTGGACGAGTCAGCTGATCGGAGCAATTTGTATAGGAGGAAGTGAAAAAAAGTTAAGAATTTCGCTTAGCTCCCATACAAACAGTTGTCCATATAGACTAGTACTACCTTTGTTTTGAGTTTCGCCAAATAATGTTATTTAACCTTATATATGTATATAAATCGTTACGACCTGAATGCCCCGGGGGGTGTCGGATGTGTTCCGAGTGTGAACTTTGAAATGCAAGTCACAGTCCACCCACACTCGGTAAACCCGCGTTTCACCTGCAAATATTACGTCCCAACGTGATGGGTGGTGAGCCCTATCATCGTTCTTCGGGCACAAATACACTCTTTTTAGGGCATGCAGGTTTCCTTACTATGTTTTCCTTCACTGTTCACAAGTGGTAAGTACCTATTAGCAAATACTATGCACATTATGTAAATTCCGAAGAACTCATTGGTGCATGCCCGACCGGAGATCGAACCTTAATCTCAAGATTAAGAGGCCAGCGTTCTACCCCTGAGTTACCGCTGCTTTTTCGTTACTTTAAAAGTAAATATATATATATATATATAGTATGCCTAAGCTTAGTAGGTACCTATATAGTTTCGTATGCATAAATGATCATCATATAATTAACAACTACTCAAACATAATTTTGGAAAAAAAATGAAAACTTGTCAAAACATGGAAAGTTATAAATACTGATTTTATTGTTCCAAATGCGTTACTGAACGAAATTGTAAGGTTTGATCACGCAATTCTAATTTTTGAAAAAAAGTTTTCCAGGCAAACACTGCAATAACGCACCATACTGATTAAAAATCAGTATCGTGATAAAACTTTGTAACAAAACACGCGCGCAGCAAACGAGTGGTAATCGAGCTCTGCCTGACTCCAGATTTCCACTAACTTGCGGGGGACCGCGGGGGCCGTTAAATTCGCGCGGGGAGGTGAGTGTCGCTTCTTTACGTAGTAATACTTTATATTCTCTGCCAATGGTAATTAATGTTACAGAGTGCGGTGAGCGTGTCGGCGGGTGTGTGCGGCGCGGGCGGTGCGGAAGGCGCGGTGTGCGCGCGCGCAGGCTCCTCGGGCGCGTGTCGCGTGCTGCTAGGCGCGCCGCTACTGTGCGGTCGTGGGCGAGTGGCAGGGGTGTCACGCGGGGGGGGCTGCCAGAACGGTGCCACCTACAGCGCCGTGTCGGAAGACGCACAGTGGCTGCGCTTGCTGCTGCCCGATACAATCAGGGACTGATACGGTGTCGTCGTCTGCACCTACACCACTGCCTACAGTTGCTTTCTACATTCAGACACACTCTAAGTCCACCCAGTGGGTACAGGGAACTAAAGCAGTCCTTGCTAGACAAGTTTCAACAAAAAATACAAATAATTAATAAATATTATGTGCTTCATTTACAATTATGTCATAGGGTACCTATGTATATAAAACCCCATTTTTTTCCCTCCGAGAGAGTTGAATACCAGAAGAAGCATGAAACTTGGTAAAGCAGTTACACTATTCGGGTGGGGGGGACACGGGTGTCAGAGTACGCTCGTACGTAAACAAAAATACTAACGCGTCGTGATTTCACACAAGGGCATATTATTTGGTATCATTTCACACAAGGGCATATTATTTGGCATGAACGTGATTATTTGGTATCATTTTCGTATAAATTAAAGATTAGGAATTCAAATTTATGTTTTTGTAATGAAAGGCATTACAAAAAATGAAGATTTTAGCGAAAAACTAAAAATTACTGTTAACTATTTTCTCTTCAAACAGATGTTACGTTAAGAATACCTAGTTACATTTTAAGTTTAAAAAAATACAAGTAGATAGCCTAGTTATTGCAGTTTCTGAAAATATATACAATGTGTAACAGAAAGGTATATTTGAAGAGCTTATTCAACCAATGGTTTAGAACCATCTCTGAAATCTCAAAAAAAAATATGCCCTCTCATACATTTCGGCCGAGCGGCATTGCATTTTATTTTTCCTGTAATCTTTACGTAAACACATATTACCGTGATTTTTTGCATAATTTTCGGTCCACCAGTTTTGAAGATAAGGGGGGGGGGACATACATTTTTTTCATGGTTTTTCAAGGATTTCTCGAAATATATGCAATTAAATATAGCCAAACTTTAATTTTTACAATTCAATTTTTAGTATCTACAATTTGATACCCATATTGTATTCTTATAAAATATTCATTTATTTTTTATATTTCTCATTTGTACTCAGTTTTTTTTAAATCGCTATAGTTTTCCTGTAATTGGCCAGTTATGATCTATAATCAACATTTTTTTTCATATTTTTCGGTCAGCCAGTTTCGGAGATAAGGGGGGGGGGACATTTATTATATTTTTTTATTTTATATATTTATTTATTTATTTATTTATTAACTACATTACACTTTATTAACAGCTAGGCCAATGGGATAGTGCAGCTAACATATACAATATAACATAAAAAAAAAAGGAAACAAAATTACTATGACATAAGAACAATAGACGTAGTACATATTTACAATTTTCACCCTAAACTACAAACACATAATACAATCAACAATAAAAATGTATACATAACAAATAATATACAACGCTGTTCTTGTGAATTCACTCAGAGAGCAGAGAAATATGTGTTTGTGATCGTGGATCCTGTTGAGCAGTTGTAGCGCTCGCGTCAGGGGAGCCTTCTGGTGAAGGTTTGTGATCGTGGATCCTGTTGAGCAGTTGTAGCGCTCGCGTCAGGGGAGCCTTCTGGTGAAGGTTTGTGATCGTGGATCCTGTTGAGCAGTTGTAGCGCTCGCGTCAGGGGAGCCTTCTGGTGAAGGTTTGTGATCGTGGATCCTGTTGAGCAGTTGTAGCGCTCGCGTCAGGGGAGCCTTCTGGTGAAGGTTTGTGATCGTGGATCCTGTTGAGCAGTTGTAGCGCTCGCGTCAGGGGAGCCTTCTGGTGAAGGTTTGTCCTACTGCTTATTATTTGGTCTTCCAACAGATGATACAGCTTACAACATGAATTAAACTAGCGTACAGGAGGAATAGAGTAACTCAAATTACAGGTAAACACTACATGCAATAGAAATGAGAGGAGTGACGTGTGACGCCATCAGTTGGTGGAAGCAGAGACGCACCCGCCTCGGCTCCGGAGACGTCTCTAGTCCCCCACCAACCAATGCTGCTCGTTTAAACATTATTTGTATGTGTAAACGTAATATATGTAACCAATTAAAATAAAATTATGTTTACATATGTAATTTTACATAATGAAATAAAAAATATATAATATATATGTATAATAAACAAGAGTAAGCTTATAATTAATTTACATTTACATTATATCTAATAATAGCTTGAAACAATGAAATTATTTCGAAAAACAATGAAATAAAAAAAAAGAATCACAAAATTAAATAAAACGTAAAATAAATTACTTACGTAATTGATGTCGATACTATTGTTATCTTTTACAACAAAATTAAGTGCGCGGCAAACTCTATTTACAATACATTTTATTTACAAGACATACATATTTTTGTGTTTTTTTTTAAAGATTTCTCGAAACCAATTGCCAGTAAATATAGTAAAAGTAGGTATATATTGGATTGTAGGGGGAGGGGTATGGGGAAGGGGGGAACGGCTACCCCCTGCTACACCCCCCCCCCTTTGTATCGAGATATTCATGGTTGAATTTTGAGGTTATGTATGTGATAATACCTCGATAGAGGGGTGAGCGGAGGGATATTAGTGAGAAGAGAGCAAGGGGATAATACTTTGCGGGTTCGTCCATCAATTTGATTCCCCTCCCCCTTCTATCGAGATATTTTTTTATAAACGACAAGGTATTGGAAATGAAACAATAAAATATTACAAATTCCTTTCTGCATCGGCTCCGGCGCTGCAGGAAAGAAAGAAAGTAAAGAAAGAAAGAAAAGTACATCGAAGTATTTTACATGATACCTTATCATATTACTTAGGACTATCTTAACTTATCTGTATACATTGAATTTGCTTATTTACAGGTATAATAATCTATGTAACATGTATAAATTTGGAATGTGAAATTGAACAGACAACTTAAAATCAAAAGTTTTTAAATATAACCCAAATAATATAATAAAAGAACATTAATGCACATAAATCATCAACGGGTAACAAAAATCGAAAGCTACAAACCGTGCAAGTCAAAAACTATTTGACGATCGAGTAGTTCGCCGTTTATAACCTTCATTTGGTTTAGATGTAGTGTTTACAGGCTTTTTTAAGGTAAATAAATGTAAGAAATAAGTGATAAACAGGTTTGTACATATTATTTATTAAGGCAGGACATATAACGTAATCATATATATAAAAAGAGAAGTCCTGACTGACTCACTCACTCATTCACTGACTCATCAACGCACAGCTCAAACCTTTGGACCTAGAAAGCTGAAATTTTGCACAGAGCTTCTCTTTGTAATGTAGACAAGGAATAAGAAAGGATTTCTTGAAATTCCACCTCTAAGGGGTTACCCCCTATGAAATATAGTGACTTAGCAATCGTACAGCAACATATCCTACAACATATCTACCTCATACCAATTTATTAGCAATTTGAGAAGATATTTCTACGCATCAGCGCTTTATTTGTGCTCTGCGATTGCCAAGTCACTTTATTTTATTAGAGAAATAAAGATGACTAATATTAATACAGTCACTTAATGTTGGTAGGTAACTAATTAGGAAACAATTAATGATACATTTGTTAAATAGGTGCTCCCATACTAACTAAAATGAAAAGGTGCTTCCATACAAACTAAAATAACAGACTTGGCTTTTCATAAGATCTCACAACTTTTTACGGTGGAAAGATTGCATTGCGAGACTTGACATTTTTGTACATTTTATGTTTTTGATGGGATCTCAATTCTTTTTGTAGGTAGTTCTCCTTTTTTTCTTTTCGGGTAATATTTCTTGCACGTCAGCTACGGATTTTCTTAAAGCTTTAACTGATCATTTGGACATACTCCAGAGAAACTAGTGTCGGGAAGGACCACTTCATAATGACCACCTAAGAAACTACCAGAGAATTGTAAACGTTTCACTGGCGTCCCAGGATTGCCACCAAATGATCCTCTCAAATGCCCATTTTTGTAAACCTCGAAAGTAAATGGATACAAAGAAGTGGCTGCCATAAGTTCGGATACGGAACCGTAGGTGGTAGTTTTCATCATTGCTGTCAAGTACAGGTCAGCTTTAATGTGTCTCCACGCTCGTCACACGTATAAAGTTGCATTTCATCCCAATGCGCTACCACATACTCAACTACCGCAAACCTAATGCCATACGACGACTCAATGTTCCCATACATAGAGAATGACAAAGAATGGAACCAACATGAACCATGTCCAGGTATAGGGACAACTAGGTGTGGAAAATATTTCAGGTTACATTGCAATATTCATTTTTACGGTAAGTTATTATTATTATTATCCACAATTAGATGCAACAGGCAGGTTAATATTTCTTTTGACCATGAAGTGAAAGGCAGGCTTGTCAGTTTAAACCACAGAGTACATTATTATGTCTAACTGGTCTTTACTCAATGACACACGAGTACATAGACATATTAGACATTTCAATATACCTACATCATAGAGGATGCATATACAAATAATAAAACATTAGCCGCTTTATTTTTCCTGTAAGCTTTACTGGATAAATAACCTTTTACCTTGATTTTAGGGTTCCGTATCCTAAGGTTCCGTGACCCTATTACTAAGCCTCCACTGTCTATCCATCTACTACAGCCGTTATACACTCACAAAAAAAACAGCCGTTAAAGTTGTTAAATTCCTTTGTCGATTTTTTTTTGTGCCTACGACTGCGTTTTTAAACGGCTTGTTTCTGTATATTTTGTCTCGACAGCAGAGTTTTTTTGAACGGAACCCATTTTGACATTAAGACAATGCTCATGTTTACGTACCGTCATATTTTGATTTTTCTTAAGACACTAAGACTTAGGAGGTTTACAATGCGTTAATGCAAAAATCGATGTTCGACGCAAGGACAAAAGCCAATTAACGAACTAACAGAATGTAAATTCACAAAGGCCTTTGTCGATTTCACAAATAATACGAACCGTTAACGAAACTTATACGAAGCGACTGGATAATTCACAAAGGCCTTTGCCTTTTTTTTCTAATACGAGTCGTTAATTCCCAAATAGCAGGCGTATAGGCAACTTTAACGAAGTGACTTCAAGTGACCGCGGCGCTTACGTTGCGTTCGTGTACACAAAGCACAAATTCGTGTATTTTCTCCTGCCCCCGCCCCGCGCACACCGCACGTCTGCCGGTTCAATCAAATGAATTCATTCGTTCGTTCTGCAGGATCAGACGCACTCCACTCGTTTGTTCTGGTATTATCGCGCGCGCTATTTTGTTAGGTACAATATAATAATAATTTGATACTCCTGCTCGTAGTATCCCTATTTAATTTGTGCTCCTGCTGTCGCTTGCTGTTTTTTGCGTGTCGTGTTTCATCACAATAGTGATGCATTTCAAATAAACAAAAATGGATATCATCACGTTTCTAGAAAGCGCGGGCTTGGTCCACCTAACTCATAATCAAATCGTTTCATTGGTTTTATTTTACAGGCCTGCGATTCCTGAACGTTAGTGGCGTCGTGTCAGCGGGAGCGGAACCTAACTGCAATCCTCTGTGGGGTGTTCAGGAGTGAACGGTGCCCAGCCAACTCTCGGACCCGTGCGAGGTATAGGACTTTCTTACATACACAAAGGATGCCTGCACTGCTCTTAATAGAGCCTCATAAACTGTCTAATGTACCGTGTTTTATTTGTCTATTTTGATAAGGTCACTATTAAAAGCAGTGCAGGCGCATCCTTAGTAAGAAAGCCCCATCTCATGACCTCACGTGCGGGCCTGAAGGGTTGGTACTGTTACCCAACGCACCCTGCAGAGCGTTGTGGCGGAGTTTCTAATACGCTGAAGCCACGACAGTTCGGGCAAACGCAGCGACAAGGCACCTTTGTCACTGCGTATGGCCATATGGCACCTTTGTGACGGGGACATATCACCTTAAACGTGGAGACTAGATGCCTTTGATATAAGGACATATTACCCTAAACGTGGGGACTAGGCACCTTTGTGATAGAGACACTTTACGTTAAATGTAGGGCTAACGCGACTTAATACGAGGTGACAATATGCAGTATACAAGTTCAGATTGCCTTCGTTTAAATTTGCTCTTACGTAGGCTTCAACTTATTTAGACGGCTCCCATTTGTTAAAGGTTTTTTGTCGCCACGTTTAGAATTTTTTCTGAGTGTAGGTGAATATAGCGCGTAAATATTTGTACATAATATAATATGTTACTTTGTCCTCTATCACGGCCAATAGTAATATGGCCCCTATCACAGCATAAAAAGTTCAATAAATGGCAATCCAAGGGGGGTCCAATTATTCGGCGTTATTTGTTTCAGCTCTATCTTTATAATACAACAATTTTGGGCAGATAAATATTAGAGTTTCTTATTCAAAAGGTGCTGATTTGTATGTCAGGCGCTACCATTTTAGCACCTTGTTTTTTGTCGCCTTTATGTTGCTATGTCATCTTTATTGTTGGTATTTACCATAATGGTTTGGGGTTTCGTACCCATATTGTGTGATGGTAGTACGGAACCCTTCGTGAGCGAGTCCGAATTGCACTTATCCGGTTTAATAGCGACTTATTTACGAAATGTTGACATTTCTCTTCTTAAATAGACTAAATGTGTTTTAGGGTTCCTTACCCAAAGCACAGATTATTATAACAAAGGCTATCTATCGTTAGAACGTTTATACATAGTACAAGTACCTACAAGTTGAAAATTTAGGCAGACTACTTTAAAGGAAAATAACAAATAATAAAAATGAGGGTTCCTTCCTAAAAAGGTACCAAATTTTTTGTCAGGCGCTACCGTTTTATCGCTTTGTTGTTGCAATTTACTTTTTGTGTAGGGGTACGGAACCCTTTATGCGCGGGTTGGATTCGCACTTTACCGTTTTTTTAGTGACTTAATTACGAAATGTTGATATTCTCTTCTTAAATAGACTAATTGTGAATGTGTCGAACATTATAAACCACCCTTTTTTGGGTTCCTTACCCAAGGAACAGATTATTATAACAAAGGCTCTATCTTTAGAACGGTAATACATACATACAAGTGCAAGTTTAAACTTGCGGCAATCTGTAGTAAATATTTTAAAGTAAAATCATGAAAATGAGGGTCCCGTACTTAAAAGGTACCGAATTGTTTGTCAGGCGCTACCGTTTTATCGCTTTGTTTTTTGTCGCCTTAATGTTGATATGGCATCTATATTGTTGTTATTTACTTTTAGGGTTCCGTACCCATATTGTATAGGGGTACGGAACCCTTTATGCGCGAGTCCGATTCGCACTTTACCGGTTTTATTTTTTATTTTTCGCACTTTAACGGTTTTATTTTTACTTCTTGCTCTACTTTCGGAAATAAAGGTATACATTTTTTTACACTTTTTACCATCTAGCGTCACGATAGATGTCTTTAATGCAAAGCAGCATACCACCAACGTCATCTAGTGTCATACAAATTTATAGATGCAGCTGGAAACATACATTTTGTATAGACTTTGTATGGAAATATTAAATTACCAACCGCAAATAACATTTTTATATTTTTTTCTTGCAATGTACACTTAACACTAACCGCATGCAAAATTTCAAGTTTGTAGGCCTGCTAGAACACTTTAGACTTTTGATGATCAGTCAGTCAGTCAGTGACAAAATAAGGGAACTTTGACTTGAGATATTACGTAATCAAATATAGGTACAAAGTTGTCATTTGGGGTCAGAAGTAGGATCAGTAAGTACTCTTGGTTACTGAAATTTCAGAATTCTAGCTTTACCCACAACGAAGATACAGGGGGGTTGAAAGTGCCGTGAGTTGCTTCGAGAAAAGGATGGTACGGCCGTTCAGCGTTTTTTTTGCGAGACTCGGCGGGGGCACTGCCGTGCCCCCAGATCTACAGTCAGACAAAGAGCGACTTCTGTGATCATGAAATGTGCAAGATTTTTGGATTCTTTCATATCTTTAAAAATACACCGCCTACGTATATATTGGGTTCCACACTCTGGTGCAATACACCAGTGCACTTCTGAAGTAAGCGTTGTTGGATTTCAGGCTAGGAGAGCCAAACACTTAGGCTTTACGTACAACAAAACCTACGTTTATAATATCAATATTATATTATCAATATTTGTAAACAGAAAAATCAAAGAAAATTCAGAGGATTTTTATTTCGAGATTTTGCGGGTGCTGTTAATTTTGTACATTCTTTTACTGACGCTGTAGTTTGAAATTATAGGTATACTAGCGCCACCTGTCGCACGAGATACACATCTAGTGCAAGACTTTATAACTTTAAAACCAAACCACAGGGTTTCCGTTTAAGCGATGAGTGACGGCTTCAGCAGGCTCACGTGTGGGGCGAGTGTGTCGCGCAGGCGCGGAGTAATGCGCGCGCCGCTGGGGCGCGGGGTGGGGGCGGGTGGCGGCGGCAGTGAGCGGCCGACCACCACCGCGCCACAGCCGCGCCCCGCGCCGCGCGCTCCTCGATCCGCGACCCCGCGGTCTCTCGAGAGGCACTACACCTCACCTACTGTGACATGTTTTTATTCCAAACGATAAGCAGTAGGTAGGCGATCGTCCAGCTGAAGCAACATGAAAGATCACGACGCATAGCACATAATCGAAGGCAATTCGTCGCAACCACGACAACGCAGTGGTTGAAGAAATCCAATTAAATTCTTAGTAGAATCTGTCGCTAGCTCGAGTCGAGTCGGACGACAGTCACTAGTGCAACAATTGTATTGTAATTATACAAATACCAAAGCAGTATCGATCGTTGATGGCCGTGATATAGCGGACAGGAGTCTCGTACAGCGTCGGTCCGGGAGCTGTGCTGAGCTCGCCCCGGCTAGGCCCAGCAGTCCGAGAGCCGTGCCCAGCCCGGCCAGGGCCGACAGTCCAGGAGCCGTGCCCAGTCCGCCACGGCCAGGCCCGACAGTTTGGAAGCCGTACCCAACCCGCCCCAGCCAGGCCCGACAGTCCGGGAGCCGTGCCCAGCCCGCCCCTGCCAGGCCCGGGGCAGACACGTAAACAACCCGCACCGATCAATGTACGTAATACAACAGCAGTTGAACGCCTATTTCTGTGCCTCCAACAATAACAGGATTTAATAACCAAGGTCCACCTTCACTAGATCCAATTTTGTGAACTTATCTGGATCACGGATCTTCGACAAGCAAATATGTCCAATCATAATAATGCACTTAGTTCTACGTACTATAGTACCTTTGTACATATTTCCTTGCTGCTGACCTTACCTGTCAACTTAAAACGTATACTTTTAAATTAAAATCCTTAGAAAGATTCTACCTCGGTCTGTGTGTCCATCAACGTCACGTCCACGTCAAATCTACGTTACATCTACGTAAGTTTTGTCAAGTTTACGCCGTACGGTGCTGGTGCTCATACCCTTTATACCTACAAATGAACGAGGTTTCTCCAGTCTGACAATCAGGTTGTGTATACAACAATGAGGTTTGTCCGGTCTGACAATCAGGTTGTGTATACAACAACGAGGTTTGTCCAGTCTTACAATCAGGTTGTGTATACAACAACAAGGTTTGTCCGGTCTGACAATCAGGTTGTGTATACAACAACGAGGTTTGTCCGGTCTGACAATCAGGTTGTGTATACAACAACAAGGTTTGTCCGGTCTGACAATCAGGTTGTGTATACAACAACGAGGTTTGTCCGGTCTGACAATCAGGTTGTGTATACAACAACGAGGTTTGTCCGGTCTGACAATCAGGTTGTGTATACAACAACGAGGTTTGTCCGGTCTGACAATCAGGTTGTGTATACAACAACAAGGTTTGTCCGGTCTGACAATCAGATTGTGTATACAACAACGAGGTTTGTCCGGTCTGACAATCAAGCTGTATATCTACAACAACGATGTTTGTCCGTTTTGACAATAAGGCTGTATATCTACAACAATAGGCTCTTGTACCTACAACAATGAGGTTTGTCCGGTCTGACAATCAGGTTATGTATACAACAATGAGGTTTGTCCGGTCTGACAATAAGGCTGTGTATCTACAACAATAGGCTCTTGTACCTACAACAATGAGGTTTGTCCGGTCTGACAATCAGGTTATGTATACAACAATGAGGTTTGTCCGGTCTGACAATCAGGCTGTGTATCTACAACAATAGGCTCTTGTACCTACAACAATGAGGTTTGTCCGGTCTGACAATCAAGCTGTATCTCTACAACAACGATGTTTGTCCGTTTTGACAATAAGGCTGTGTATCTACAACAATAGGCTCTTGTACCTACCACAATGAGGTTTGTCCGGTCTGACAATCAGGTTATGTATACAACAATGAGGTTTGTCCGGTTTGACAATAAGGCTGTGTATCTACAAGAACGAGGTTTGTCCGGTCTGACACAACGAAATTTTGTGAAGAAACGTATAAAACCAATGGAGGATATAATCAACTTAGTTGCAGATAACGTAGCACCTTCTAATGACTTTAGTTTTATTGCTGTCAAAACTTCGAAATCTGCAAAATAGTCCAAAAATGGATGTGCTGAATTGAAAATTAGGTATTACACGTTTTTAAAATGTACCTACCAATGTTCGACAGCCCAAAATAGAAGACGCCTCATAAACCTTGCTGAAATGGAATGTTTGTTTCAATAAAAAATCATTCAATCACGCATCATGAATCATTCAATCACGCATCATGAATCATTCAATCACGCATCATGAATCATTCAATCACGTATCATGAATCATTCAATCACGCATCATGAATCCTTCTAAAATTTTGACACATATTCTTTCATTCAAACTAAAAAGAAAACCTCTGGGGCCCGGTGCGCGTGGTAGAGCGCTCGTCTGCTTACCTAGAGTTCATGGGTGCTTTGGGAGCCACAGCGATGTGCTACCCTGTTAGAAAAAAACAAGACATTTTTGACGTCAAGGGTAACGTTGCTAAACAAACAGACTAAAGCCTCATGCAATGCATTGCTGAGAACACAAATTAAATGTTTAACCGAACAGAAATAGTTACAGTTTTTAGTATTGCTATAAATACTATTTATTGCTAACTACCCTCGAAAATAAGCTTTCTTCGCAGAGATCTCAGTAATTTGAGCGATAACTGAGTCATTTTCAAATTTATTTGATCTTAGGGGAAAATTTTGAACAAGAATATTTATAAGAATAAGTATGTTGTTGATTGTTTCAACATTTAATATTTACATAAGAACTATAGAACTTCATGGATTTACCAAGAAATATTTATTTTCATTTGAATAAATGCCTATTTTTGTTATTTTTTGAATTCTCGATTTTCCTTCTCCATACAAAAAATATCTGTCCGCCTATGCCTTCACAAGTTCAGACAGGATTTTCACTATTATTTCAATACTTTTAAATAATCATAGACCCCTCAAATGTCTGTGACTAAGTTTTATTTAATATATATTTAAATTAAATATACATTATCTTTCAAAATAAATTAAATAGTGGCGGTTCTTTACCAGTCCGACTAAATTTACAATTTTGTTACAAATAGTTTATATAACGTTATTTCAAAATGATCCCTTGTAATTTAGTCCGTTTCGCCAAACATGCTCTCGCGTTTGGACAATTTAGCATATTAAAACAAAATATTTTTAACAAATAAAATTTGTGTAAGTAGTTAAGGAGTTGAACTACGTTACAATTTTTCAGATTTTACACAAGTATCACAAGCATCGGGAAAAAAAACGGGAAAAACCCCACTAAAATCACGAAAAATGTAATTTAGCGTTGCAAACAGAAAAAAAAAAATTTTTTTTGTTCCAAATTGAAATATATTTTTTTACGTAAAGAGTTCCAAGTACCTTATTCATATAAAATTGTAATATTTTTTTCCTTTCGTTATTTAAAAAGAAATACACAAACTTCCAAATTCTTTTTGCGTAATTTTTCTGTACGGGGAAAATGTCGAATGTTTGAGTATTTCTTTTAAAATAATGATTGTGATTCTTGTGTCAAATCTGAAAAATTATAATGTAGTTCAACCCCTTAACTACCTACACAAATTTTATTTGTTAAAAATATTTTGTTTTAATATGCTAAATTGTCCAAACGCGAGAGCATGTTTAGCGAAACGGACCCTTAAGGTGGCAGAACCGACTCAATTCTGATTGGTTGATAGTGTACTGTCATGGCGTATGTCAGCCTGAATTTTTATCCATTTTAGTCAAGTGTCCGTGTTAAGGATATGACATGCAAAAAAAAAACAGTTCCGGGCGTGGCTAACTCATTTTGCGTTAGCGCGCGGGGGGAAATTAGCGCGCGGGGGGAAATTAGCGCGCGGGGGGAAATTAGCGCGCGGGGGGAAATTAGCGCGCGGGGGGAAATTAGCGCGCGGGGGGAAATTAGCGCGCGGGGGGAAATTCGTCACACTCCTACGCTCGCATCTTCCATAGCAAATCTTTGAATAGAGTGGACGAGGTAGGGTCAATAGTAATAGGTATTTTATTTTATGTAATTTATTTGTGTATTTCGATCATCGTTATACGGCATTGGTCCTAGTTTACTATTACGTCTTGACCTAAATATATTATGGTCGGCCAAAAGTGGTTTTTTGAGTGTTTGGTTTATCTGTTACACTCTGAACATTTCAGACACTCCCCTAGTAACCCTTTGTAGTAACGAAACGCATGGGAGGGCACGGATAGGACGGCTACCTATCCTTTTCGAAAGATAGTTAAGTGTTACTAAAGCATGTGAAACGCATTCTGAGGATAGATACAAAGCAACCACTTACTGTGGATATCGATCTATCTGTAACCCGAGGTAGATTATTGAAAACGGCTGTTAGAGATACATAGTAATATCGTGACGGTTAATTGTCAATATTACCCGTGTTTAAATATTTTTCGCCCGTTGAGCTGGTTTTACACTTGCGGGAAAATAAATTGGACCTATTATTTCTTTAATTTTTTTTTATTAAAGTTATTACAAAAAGTGGAAACTAATAAATACTTTCAGAAGGAAAGCACCACGTCACTATCTATCTCACTGTAGCCTATCTCAATTATGTCGCTATCTCTCTCATTTAACTGCACCACGTCACTATCTATCTCACTGCAGCCTATCTCAATTATGCCTCTCTCATTTAAGAGTATGACATAGCCAAAACAAAAACCAGTTCCGGGCGTGGCTTATTCTATTTTACGATAGCGCGCGGGGGGAAATTCGTCCCGGTCTCTAAGCTCGCGTCACCATAGCAAAAATACGAATAGAGTGGACGAGGCAGGGTCAAAAGTAATACGTATTTTATTTTATCTAATTTATTAGTGTATTTCGATCATCGTCATACGGCATTGATCCTACTTGCTATCACGTCGGGACGTTAATTTATTATGGTCGGCTAAAAGTGGTTTTTTGAGTGTTTGATTTATCAGTTGACCCTCGGAACATTTCAGACACTCCTTTAGAGATACATAATAATATTGTGACGGTTAATTGTCACCATTACCCATTCTTTAAATATTTTTCGCCCGTTGAGCTGGTTTTACACTTGCGGGAAAATAAATTGGACCAAAAATTTATTTACAAAAAATTTTTACTAAAGTTGTTATTACAAAAAGTGGAAACTAACAAATATTCTCAGAAGGAATGCACCACGTCACTGTCTATCTCACTGTAGCCTATATCAATTATGCCTCTCTCATTCAACCACGTTTAACTGCGTTACTATCTCATTCCAACTCATTTTAAATAGCGTCACTATTTATCTCACTCTAACGCGTGTTAAATGGCATTTCTAATGAACGTCAAATATTTTTACTGCCCGCCACTCTTTCATTCTAAATTCTAATTATTTTAAAAAATACGCAGTTCCTTTGGTAGTAAAATAGCAATAACTTTTTTTTCAAAAGTAATACACAGAAATTGCCAGATCATTTGAAAAACAATATTTGATGAGCCGTTATTTAAGACAATTTGCAAAACTAACATAGGACATTTTTTTTCAGGGTGTGGTATCGAACTAACTTAATTCCAAAAAATTGCTCATAAATTGGGTTTTTATTTTTCTTCCTGATGTAACAGCATTTCAAGGTTTATTTTTGACTTTATCAATAGCATGACAATTCAGAGTTGCGCAACAAAAATTTTATTCTTAGAATTTAGAACTGGTTAGCTTTGACTCTCAAAAATCTATTCGAATTTATAAAAGTACCATCAACTCGAAGACTATCTACTTTTTGCTGAGGTCATAATTTGATATTCTGGTCAGGCATGAGCTGGCCTACCAGCCTTCCAAGGGAAAGCGTTGACTTTTGGGACACCTGTTTACCCTTGGGATAAATCGCCAAGTGTTTAAAATATAGAAATGTATTTGTATCATAGTTTGAAATGTTCAGGTCCCTTTACGCAAAATGAAAAAACAAAACTCTTTTAAGATTAATTTGTTGTCCCTATGTTTGTCTGTTTGTCCGTTTGTCTAGGCAATTTTTCTGGGTAAAATCAATAAATGCTAATATTTACAGCCCTGTAAAATATACATATTATAACGTTTTTATGGCCTTTTGTTTAACTTTTTCAAACAAATTTTCTCCTTATGAGAATATAGAGATTAACACTTCACATAATATTTTGCATTTGAAAGAAAGCACAGAAAGGAACTGTAGAACAAATAATGTAAAAAATATAAAACCATATCTTTCTATTCTAAAGGGATTAATAATTTACTGTTTGTTCAATGTGGCGATAGCTTTGTTTATTTTTTTTTTCTTTGTTACAAAGATAACAAATATTTTCATACAAGGTTTTCCTTAAGGGCTATTTCTCCGAATTTGTAACAAAATATTAAGAAATAATTATAACGGTAAAGTACAACTTTTAGCTAAGACAATTTATTGTTAAAATTGCTAAATGCATAAACATATTTTAATGATATTATGGTATCTTCAAAATAATTGGGTTATCCATAAGCGTGATATCAGATTATTTAAGAAATTTACGGCTGGTATTACGACGACGGATAAGCCAATTATTTTATTACTATTGTAATATAATTAAAAATATGTTAATGCATACAGCAGACTTTTAACTATAAGTTTTCTTAACTAAAAGTTGTATTTTTACTTATTGAAATTGTATTTCTCATCAAGAAGTGCAAGATGACAAGATATTCAAAATAAGTTAATTGAATTTGTGAAATGGTTTCAGGTCAAAACAGTTTTCCATGAAACGGTAATTGTTTATACTTAGCAAAGTGTGTAAACTTAGTCATCTTAACATGAACGACGCCTGTATTTCTCTCTTTTTTATTTCCAGTATAGATAAAAATATACAAACTTGTTAAACTTTGTGTAAAAACGAGGCAATATTGACGATATCCTGACAGCTATTATGATGGTGTTTTATCAAATTTTGCTTTTTGGGCTGTATAGAGACGTAGTTAGATGTCACTAGAATAGAAAAAAGATATGAAGAAAATAAGCTGTAGACTTCACATTCGGTTTATACCTATTGTATGAATTTTAAGAAAAATACAGGGGTAAAGGGACCTCTTAAGGAAAACCTTGTATTAAACTATTTGTTACCTTAGTAAAAAATAATTCAAGGAAAAAAATAAACAAAGCTATCGCCACATTGAACAGTAGATAATTAATCCCTTTAGAATAGAACAACATGGTTTTCATATTTTTTACATTATTTGTTCAACAATTCCTTTCTGTGTTGACTTTTAAATGCAAAACATTATCTCAAGTGTTCATCCCTACATTTTCATAGTGAGAAAATTTGTATGAAAAACGTAAAAAAAAAAAACGTAAAAACCTAAAACGTAATATAAATAAAAACGTCAAAAGTATGTTTTTACAGCTGTATAGAGGGCCGTTTATATTAGTATTTATTAATTTTACCCAGAAAAAGTTGTCTAGACAAACGGACAGACAGACAAACATAGGGATAACAAATTAATCCTAAAAGAGTTTCATTGTTTTCATCTTGCGTAACACAACCTGAACATGTACCGACAGGATTATCTACGATCTAATCATTTTGCCATGCACTGTAAATATTTCAAAATAAATTTCTATATTTTAAATGCTTGGCGATTTATCCCAAGTAAGTGTACCTATATAATTTGCAAAAAACTTCACTTATTGGACCTGAAATGGTGAGCCAATACTAGAGGGTAATTTCACGAAAAGTTCATTGACCTTTGTCACAGATCTAAGTAAGTATAAGTAAATTAATTTGGGTTTCAATAACGATCACAAAATTATTCTTTTAGAGTAACATATATTGTTTTCCCACATAAAAGTATGAATTTATTCCAAATTCATTCAGTTTTGTTGTTATGACTATGGCACGATGTAGCTAAATCACTCATACGCATATTTTGTTGAGTTTTTAACGGCAGGAATATGATGCTCCTCGAAATATTACTTTATAAAATTAATTTCAATGTGTTTTGAAGTAGTTTTGGGAGATATTTATAGCTTGCAAAAAAGGGCACAGGTTCCACGTCTTACGGGCGCCAACGCTAGGCGTAGACTGACAATATCTTGCTGCCGCTGACTGCATCAGTGGATTTACGTATTTTTGGAAAAAGGGGGTGCTTTTTTTGACCCAAATAACGTGGTATTTGTAAAATGAATAGATATCATTGACACTAATTTTATAAAAAAAAAACCAACAAAATCGCGAAAGCGATACCTGAAACAAAATCGATAAGAAATGTGCAATAGAGGGTTACAAAAAATTCATTGACTGTACAAATATGAATCGATTAACGTGGTTTGTGGAAAATGAATACCTTAAAGTTCAACCAAAAACATGTATTTTTTTTATGGCTATACGTAACCTAATTATTGCAACAAAATCATCCGAAAGCTGACATTTTATTTCTGTTTGTATTTTCGTTCCCCTTAACTACGTTTAACTGCGTAACTATCTCAATAGACTTATCCACTCTAACTTATTTATGTTTATGGGTAAGCAGATAGTTAGTAGTAATGTATAAAGCATGGATAAAAGTTTTTAAATCATCAAAAATACCAAGTACTTACAGAGATATTAACAATCAAAGTTTGAAATAAAATTATTGTACCGCTAAACGCCCGCCGAAATGAGTGCGTTGCCCACTTAACCGATTTGACGTCACACAATTCTACCGTGTGCGGACGCTCTACATATTTGACGTCACACAATTCTACCGTGTGCGGACGCTCTACATATTTGACGTCACACAATTCTACCGTGTGCGGACGCTCTACATATTTGACGTCACACAATTCTACCGTGTGCGGACGCTCTACATATTTGACGTCACACAATTCTACCGTGTGCGGACGCTCTACAGACTTTACACTTCGTTTAGGTGTTTAAATCAAAGGGTTTACAAAGAGCACTTTTTGAAAAAGTCATTTAAGAATTTGGCAATAATTACATACGTAAACATTTAAAAAACCGACCAAGTGCGATTCAGACTCGCTTACTAGGGTTCCGTATTGTAGATGATAAAATTAATGTTGTCATTTTTTCGTGAATTTCTCAACCGGTTTATTTCTAAGTAATATTTACGTAAACACATATTACCATGATTTTTAGGGTTCCGTAGTAGCTAAAAGGTACAAAAGGAACCTTGGTGGGACTCCGTTGTCCGTCCGTCCGTATGTCACAGCCTCATAACTTTAGCACCGTTAAAGATAAATACATGAAATTTGGCCTAAAAATATATACTTTTAATATATTTACTGACACTGGTTTCGAGAAATCTTTAAAAAACCACAAAAATTTGTATGTCCCCCCATTCCCTTATCTCCGAAACTGGTAGACCGAAAAATATGAAAAAAATGTCAACTATAGATCATAACTGGCCAATTACAGGAAAACTATAGCGATTAAAAAAAAACAGCACTAATGAGAAAAATAAAAAAAGAAGTAAAATAAATAAAAAAGATGTTTTATAAAATACAATATGGGTATTAAATTGTAGATATTAAAAAGCTGATTGTAAAAATATATACTTTTACTTTACTTTTACTTTACTGGCATTGGTTTCGAGAAATCTTTAAAAAACCAAACGAAAAAAAATGACAAAATTAAATTTATCATCCACAATACGGAACCCTAGGTACGCGAGTCTTACTCGCACTTGGCCGGTTTTTTTTATATTTTTTGGTCCACCAGTTTTGGAGATAAGGGGGGGAAAAAATTTATGGTTTTTCAAGGATTTCTCGAAATAGATGCAATTAAATATAGCCAAACTATATACTTTTACAATCAGCTTTTTACTACCTACAATATGATAAGTAAGTTTTATTTTTATAAAATATTTTTTTATTTATTTTACTTCTTTTTTTATATTTTTCATTTGTGCTCAATTTTTTTTAATCGCTATAGTTTTCCTGTAATTGGCCAGTTATGACCTATAATCGTTTTTTTTTTTATATTTTTCGGTCTACCAGTTTCGGAGATAAGGGAAGGGGGGACATACATATTTTTGTGGTTTTTTAAAGATTTCTCGATACCAGTGCCAGTAGATATAATAAAAGTATATACTTTTAAAATTAGCTTTTTAATATCTACAATTTGATCCCCCTATTGTATTTGTAGGATAATATTTTTTATTTTTCTTACTTTTGTTTTGGAAATATTTTGACCAATTTCAAATTTACATTTTTTTTTACACCGTGATATATGGGCAAATTACCACCAAAATTTTAGTTTTGGAACCCTAAAAACAATATTTTCGATTTAATGTTGAGATATCTGACTTCTTTGAGAAGCTTTTTGACCCGACTCTTCATGACCCAACTTTTAATGTCAAGAAAAGACATTAGAAAATTAATTGACAATATTATCACCTGTCAACGACCATTTTAAATGTTTATTTTAGTTGTAAATATCGTTGTTGATTGACATTTTGGAACAACACAATATTTATAAGACTGCTGCTTAGATATCTCTTTTTAGAGATAAGCTCGCCTATGTACATGATATATTAGAGATAAGCTCGCCTATGTACATGATATATTAGAGATAAGCTCGCCTATGTACATGATATATTAGAGGTAAGCTCGCCTATGTACATGATATATTAGAGATAAGCTCGCCTATGTACATGATATATCTAAGAATTTAGTAAAAATTATATGTTTCTTTTGTTTACAATAAAGAATATGAGATGGAAACATTTTTATGGACTGCTCATTCCGGGTGCTGTAGTAGTTTATGGACTGCTCATTCCGGGTGCTGTAGTAGTTTATGGACTGCTCATTCCGGGTGCTGTAGTAGTTTATGGACTGCTCATTCCGGGTGCTGTAGTAGTTTCCCTGTGTGCAAACGCAAGCACAAGCTTGGGACAAGTCGTGTGACGTCACGCTCAGGGTGGCCGCGGCCGCCTCCTGGGAGCTATCGTTTATTCCCGCAAACAGAAATAAAATAAAAACATAAATAAAACCATATCTGCAGGCTGCAACAAAATATAACATGATAATAATATGTAGTTGTTAGTTTGAATATCGTTGTATGTACTACACAATTATAGTATCATCCAAGTTAAGTCAGACAGTAACTTACAATTTTTTGCATTTTTGCTTCTTCGCACTTCGCAAGCGTCTTTTTCTTAAAGCCGTTGCTGAGTAAATAAAGCGGTCATAGTCAGAATTATGTGATATGAGTACCTAACATGAGAGGAGTGCATCCGCAAGACGAAAGAACATTAACTCATCCCTTCAATTTTTATGGACATCAAAACACTTATTTTCTATTCCTTTTATTGTATTTAGAAAGTACTTACGAAAGTAAACACACTCCTAGTACTTGCAATATTTGTGAGGTACCTACATTAGATCACTTCTAATTATATGGCCAAAAATACATACTGGAGACTCGGTAAGTGGTCAGTGTTAGGATATAGGTATTCCAGTAAAATGCAGAGTTTAACGATCCAAATAATATACTATTTATTCATCGTTATTTCGTCAGGAAAGGTGTGTCACGTATAGCTCGCTGAAGGCGCAGGCAGTAAATAGGAGCTATCCAAGGGACTTTTAGTCAAGTGGTTGAAGTGGTTTGTTCATAAAAACAAATATTAACAAGTAAGAAAGAGACAGAATATAGTGTTGAAATGATATTGATTTGTTTTTGTACATTCCAACAGTAAGGACTGAGGTTCAGTGACACTTTTGAGAAAAAACACAACAAAAAGAAAACCGGCCAAGTGCGAGCCAGACTCCGCTAGAAGAACCGCTTGGCGCGCCTCTCGAAGCCTGAAGCTGTGGCCGAGGGGTTAGGCCAGCCACAGCTTCAGGCTTCGGGAGGCGCGCAAAGCGGTTCTTCTTGCAACGGCGCCAGCGGAGAGAATAAATGTTGAAGTTGTATAGACCCGGCCATGGGTCGCCGCTCGCGCGTCTTCTCCGGCTTTGAGGAACTTGCGCTCTCGCGACGGCGGTGTGCGGGGAGGCGGGCGGTTGAAACAAATGTATGTGCCTACAGCGCGGTGACCATAGCTCAGAGCCGCGCCAGTGATCGAGCGCATGGGACGAACTTAGTGTCGACTGTCGAACGCTTTGAGCGAGCGAGCGCGCTATACATTTGATGCGGTGGAAGCCACCGACGACGGGTGTCGTGGCAGGGCAAAGCCCGTCGCAAAAAAAGTCACCGATGTAGCCTCGTTATTAATGAAGTGGAAGATTATTGCAAAGTCGAATTGCTGAAACAGTAAAGGAATTCGAATACATTTGAGTAGAATGTTGTGGAGTACGAAAAAGCAGTGCTTTACTTGAACGTAGAAGACGTCCAAGGGAACATAAGGGGATAAAACAAAACGATCTTTGAGATAGGGAGGAGAACAAGAGTTGTTCAAAATACTATAATGAAAAGCAAGGATGTGGGCATTTCTATGGAACTTGATATTAAGCCAACCCAATTCAGAGCGAGATCGTGAGATATGATCGTACTTTCGAAGACCAAAGATATAGCGAATACAGAAAACATTGAGAATTGAACATTGAAAATATTGAGAAACGGTCCAGTTTGCTTAATAATTCTACAGTTAAATCAGGAAAGCAGACATCAGCATAGTCTAGAATGGGAAGCAACAGAGAATTAACCAACGTAACCTTAGCGGATTATTGTACGAACTTTTGCAGACGCTTTAAGAAATGCATAGATGCAAAAATCTTCTTACTAACTTCAGCAACATGACGATCTCAGCTTATATTGTTCTGAATGTGAAGCCCCAAGTTTTTACCTCAGTTCAGTAAGTTAGTGAGATTCCATGAAACTTTACTTGAGGCAGAGTACTGATGTCAAGCTTATCCACTAGCGCTCTGCTGCCCAAGATCATGACCTGGTTTCTGCTGGATTTACAAGAAGCCCGAATTGTTCTGTCCATAGACAAATGGAATCAAGATCTGATGAAATCTTTTGTATGGTCACAGGTAACAAATCTTGTTTACAGGATAAATATAATAATATGTCACACCAATCAGAAAAAGTGTCGTTGAGACGTATACGTTGTTTGCGCCCAATGAGATTCGAATAGAACCAAGTTATGGTAGAATCAGATAAGTTAAGAGACCGGAGGATAGTGATGAGGATGTCATTATCAACACAACACAGAGCAGTCGGGCGGACAATATATCCCGAGGATGCCTCGTTTAGAGGCGAAACACGTGTCGATAAGTTTTCTTGCTTGTTATTTAAGATTTCTTTATTTTGTGCTCGTACTGCTTGGTTTGCTTTTGCATGTTTTTTGCAGGAGGGCGGGCGGTGCTTGAGTCTCCATTTTGAATAGTAAGAGTGTTTAGCGGAATATTGCAAATTATTAATATATCCACAAATTTAAATTAATAATGAAAATGCTAATTGCAAGATATTACTTGGCCATTATCGTTCCTCCACCTGACCTTTCATATTGGCCTCATTACCATAGAACTCCGCAATGGATGAGAGCACTCGAAAGAACTCTGTAATTACTCTGTAATTCACCCTCGAAACCCTTATAAAAGGGGGTCCGGTTCTGTATTATATTACAATTTATATTCCAAATTTCCAAAAGTCTTAGAAAGCTGAAATTTAAAAATATAACTTTCATCCTCCAACCAACCCGCCCTCCCATGAAGAGGGGTGCAGGCATAGAGGAAAATGGCTAATTCCTCTTGATAGATATTTCCTACCTTGACAACTAAAAATTTTAATTCAAGCCCAGGACTTGCGCAGGATCTTTTGATTGAGCACGTGCTTCCATGCCATTCTGTATTTGCTTTTAAACATATTAACTCATTAACTGTCATTAAAGCATTTAAATTTGAAAAGAACGAAGATTTTATGGGGCCTATCTGTTAAAGTTATAAGCTCTGTTATTGATTTAATAGCTCCTTATTTAGCTTTAATTTTTAATAAATGTGTAGATGTAGATGACGATGTCTTTCCTGATTTAATGAAATTGAATAAAATGATCCCTCTTTTTTAAATCAGATGACAATGAAGACCTTTCAACTATAGACCGGTGTCAGTTTTACCAGTAATGAGAAAAAAAAATAAAAAATTGCTTTTAATATAATACTCCTTTTAAATTTAAATAAGTTGCTTCACTGTGAACAATATGGATTCACTAGAGGGAGGTCAACCACAGATGCAGGAGTTGCTTTAGTCATGCTTACTTGATTGCTTATTGCTCACTCCTCTGTATTTACAGATCACCCTCAAACAAAAACATAAATAACTTTATTAACTCACTAGACTCGCACCTTAACGCTGATAGCTAGTTACGTCTGTCGACTCTAGCGATAAAGCTCATCAACAGTCTATATTCTAGAAGCTCAGCTGCTGACTCGGCAGACGGATGCAGATAAGCCCGATGATTGTTTGTTAGTTTAAGATAGAATAAAGTTAGTCTTAGTTCGGCTATTGAAGCGAATATACGCTTTTAAAGAAAACTTTGTCTTTTTTAAAAAAGCTTTCCACGTTCCCGAAAGTTTGACTGGCGCAGCCGGTAGTATTTTCCGCGTCGCGTTAACTTAAATTCAGTAAATTCGACGAACGTAAGAAACGTTTTAATCAGGAAAACTACGGACCAAATAAATTAGTCAAGAAAAGTGTGTGAAAACCTGTTTGGTGAACCCTGGACAACGGCTAAGAAAGACGATCTAAGACTCAACGGAGGGACATGGGCAGTCTGTGAGTAGACCCAAATAGCTATTCCATTCTAATTTTCCATTCCTTTTCCACTAGTTATAAGTGTCTTGAAACAAATCGCGATATTTCCAAAAATTGATGTTCGTTATTTGATTTTATTTAGACGATATAGTTATAAGAGTACATAGAGTATTAAAATAATAGAGAGTTACAAAATAAAATAAAATGAAAAAAAGTAATTAATTATTTAAAATGGAAAATATTAAACAGATTCCAAAGGAAATTGCTAATGTCATCCCCAAATTTGACGGTGACGAAAAGCTTTTAAATTTATTTATAAGAAAGTGTGAGTATGTGATTCGTTGTTGTAGAGTAGAGGGAAATGCAGCTCAAGATTTGTATGTTTTCCATGTGATTACTTCAAAATTAACCGGAAGAGCCGCATCATTAATAAGTGAACGACAAGATTTAGATACATGGAGAGATTTAAAAACAGCTTTAGAGCAACATTTTGGTGATCCACGTTCGGAAGAATGTATTGCGATAGAGTTAGAAACATTGAAAATTGGAAATGGCGAGTCGTATTTAGATTTTTGCAATAGAATTCAACATACAAGAAGCACATTAATTGCCAAAGTAAACATGATCCAAGACCCTAACCTTCGGTCAAGTAAAATTGTGATTTACAACAATATGTCAATGAATGTGTTCCTTTATAATCTTCCAGAGGATTTACTACGCATAGTACGATTGAAAGGATGCAGTTCCTTGGAAAATGCATTGAGCATCGTCCTGGAGGAAGTGAATTTCCTATACCAATACAACACAAGAAACAAAATGTTAAAAATGCCCCATAGCTTACAGCCAAAGCCTCAACCTGTAGTACAAAACCCTTTTATTGAAAAATTCGGAATGAAGCCTTTCTTCTCACAAAACCCGCAACCACAGCAGAATTTTAAATTCGGCATTCCTCAGAATCCACCAAATATGAGACCTAATCTATACCAACCCCCTGCTCAACAAGGTCAATTCAAATTTGGCATTCCACAGAGCAAACAGATTAAACTACCCTTTCAACGACCACAACAATTTGGTTTTAGACCCCAGCTTCCACAGCAACCCACAGGATACAGGCCCCAATTTGGAGCCACACCTCAGTTTGGTTATCGACCAGCCTTTAATCAAGGACAGCAACAGTTTGGCTACAAACCACCCTTCATTCAAGGTCAACAGCAATTCGGTAACAAACCGCAAAATGTCCAGCCAAAAATGCAATCAACTGACGTAAGCATGCGTACAGCCCAACCTGCGAAACCTCAAGGATTTCGTATGAACGAATTATATAATTTGAATGACATTGAGACTGACGAAAATAATGGAACCTATAACAATGACAATATGTATGAATACTATGACTATGACGCATTTGCGTATACGGACAATACTGACGAGACACTTGAATTTCAGACTGAGACTGAACCTACTGAACAAGAGACAACTGTTGAAAATTTTCACATGCTGGCCTCATACAAACACCCGAAATAATAAATCTTAATTGTTGCCCTAAACTAAAATTGCCATATGTAGAAATCCCAGAAATTAATTCTAAATTCATGATAGACACTGGAAGTTCACGATCATTTATCAGTCCAACCAAAGCTCAAGAGTATTTCGAAAATTATAAACAGTACGAACCCTTTGAAGTGATAAGCACACATGCTTCTAGTAAACATAGTGAAGTTATAGAAATACCTTTGTTTCCCACATTCAATACCTCTGAATCACACAAGTTTTATGTCTACGACGTTGATGGACGTTACGATGGACTCATTGGAAGTGACCTCCTAAAACAACTGGATGCAAAAATTGACATGAAAAATAATATTCTATATACAAAATCCACAAAGATACCCATGATCTATAATCCAACAAACGAAATTAAACTTGCCCCACGATGTGAACAAAGAGTAAAATTACCGACCAACTTATTTAACGGATATGCTATTTTGAACTACGTAAAATTTTGTGAAGGTGTTAGAATGCCAAGTGCAATAGTGAAATGTGAAAATGGTTATGCGACAACAATTATACAAAACACACTAGAAGACGAAATGACTTTGATTGTTGATAGACCTTTCATAGTGACGAAATATAATAATAAAGAATTTGAACTTAACCACATGAGTGTTGACAATGACATTAAAAATGACCACATGAGTGTAGACAACGACTTTGAAATTGACGAGATACTGACTGAAAATTTGACTAAGTTACGTTTGGAACATATGAACAATGAAGAACGAGAAAAAATTCAAAAACTTTGTACAGAATATAAAGACATTTTTTATACGGAAAAATTACCTTTGACTTTTACGAACGACATTAAACATCACATTAGAACCCGTAATGAAGACCCCATTTATATCCGACCATACAGACAACCACAAGTAGTAAATGACGAAATCAATAAGCAAGTAGACAAAATGCTACAGAACAATATTGTGAAAGAATCCTTTTCCCCTTGGAGTGCACCCGTGCACCTGGTGCCCAAAAAGCTTGACGCATCCGGCGAAAAGAAATTTAGGCTCGTAATTGACTACAGAAAATTAAATGAACTGACAATTGATGACAAGTACCCTTTACCCAACATAACTGACTTATTTGACAAATTAAGACGAATTACCTACTTCTCGACTCTTGACCTTGCTAGCGGCTACCACCAAATCGAAGTAGCTAAAGCAGACCAACAAAAAACAGCATTTACCACCCAGTCAGGACATTACGAGTTTACTCGAATGCCCTTTGGCCTCAAAACAGCACCAGCGACTTTCCAAAGGACAATTGACAATGTATTACGTGGACTACAGGGTATACACTGTCTGGTATACCTCGACGACATTATTGTGTACTCTTCAAGCTTACAGGAACATATTGACAAGTTAAGGACAGTGTTTGACAGATTACGACAGACTAACTTAAAAGTGCAGCTAGATAAATCTGAGTTTTTGAGAAAAGAGGTCTTATACCTAGGACATATGATTACTAGTGACGGACTGAAGCCTAATAACGACAAGATTAAAGCAGTACTTGACTACCCCTTGCCCCGAACGACAACTGAAATTAAAAGTTTCCTTGGACTCATTGGATATTACAGACGGTTCATAAAAGACTTTGCAAAGATTACACAACCCATGACAGCACGATTAAAAAAGAAAAAGACTATGCCTATTAGCGATGAAAAATACATAGAATCTTTTCAAAAATGTAAGGAACTACTAGTGAATGCCCCTATTCTTCAATACCCTGACCCTGACAAACCATACATACTAACAACTGACGCTTCACAGTTTGCCTTGGGAGCTGTTCTCTCACAAGGGACACCTGGCAATGACAAACCAGTTGCCTATGCAAGCCGCACCCTTAATGATGCCGAAACTCGTTATAGCGTTACCGAAAAAGAATTACTTGCCATTGTATGGGCTGTGAAACACTTCCGCCCGTACCTTTATGGTAAAAAGTTCAAAGTTATTACCGACCATAAACCCCTAGAATGGCTAAAATCTCTGACAGACACAAACAGTAGACTTACACGTTGGCGTTTACGACTAGCTGAATATAACTTTGACCCAATCTACAAGAAAGGTAAATTAAATGCAAATGCAGACGCTTTATCACGCATCCTTATTAATGCTTTAGGTAAAGATGACAATATTTCCACTCAAGCAAACGTTGACAAAGATGAGGACCCGAATGAGACGATAAAACAACTGACAAAAGAAATCGAAGAACTAGGTAAATTACAAAAGAAAAATTTTCAAAAACCACCAGTAAAGCCAATGAATATTTCAGACTCTGACTCTGAACAACCAATAACTATCCCAGATACAGATTCAGAGAAAACCTTATCAATAGGTCGTAGATCCCCATATTCTATACCAAGCCCTTCCAGTACAACTTTAACAGCATCTGAAAAATCAGGTACTGAAACAGCTCATTCTGCACATGATACTGAATCTCAAGGTATTCCCATTTTACAGGAAGCCATTGACACAAAACCGAATCAAATATTAATCTATACCTGGTTAATTGACAAACTTTCCGTTAAAGACTTATCTACAGAAAAACAAAAAATTTTAGAAGTCCATCTACCAACTAATCGACCTGATTTAGTAAAACAATTTTTAAAAGAATACATCAAAAATAAAAGTAAATACTTCATCTACTTTGAAGATGACGAACACCGACGACAATTTACAGAAACAGTAATATGCCTATTTAAAAAAGAACTTGTAAAATTTTATGAATGCACCAAAAGAGTTATTCTCGTAGAAGACGAATCAGAACAGCAAGAAATTGTTCAGAAATACCACGCTGGAAAAACCTGCCATCGAGGTATTAAAGAGACTTTATCCCACATCAAACGAACATATTTTTGGCATAACATGGACCAAATTGTATCTAGTGTAATAAATTCATGTGAAGCCTGCCGAAAAATGAAATATGATAGAAAACCCCTAAAACCCAAATTGCAATTGACACAGACACAGACTAAACCTTTAGAAGAGATTTTCATTGATCTGTTTTCTATAGAAGGACGTTATTACCTGACCATTATAGATGCTTTCAGTAAAATCGGACAAGCGTTTGAAATTGCTAACCGATCTACTCCCGAAGTTGTTAGAGCCCTCATCAAATATTTCTCTTTTTACGGCGTACCCCTAAAAATCAGCTCAGACCCCGGATCAGAATTTAATAACGTTTTAATGAAAGAACTCCTCACTCTATATAAAGTAGAGTTACATATAGGCACCCCTAATAACCCCAATTCTATGGGTCTTATTGAACGTTTCCACTCCACGATCATAGAAATATACAGATTGGCAAAATATGAGCAAAAGTATACAGACGCTGCATCCATAATGACATACGCCATAATGGCATACAACCATAGTATACATTCCACTACTGGTATGACCCCGTTTGAAGTGTTACTAGGATATACAGACTCAAGACATGCTTTTGACATAGACTTTGAAAAACAGTACATGCAACAATTAATAAAAGAACATAAAAAACGAACTAAATATCTTTATAATCATTTGACCGAACAAGCCATGAAAAAGAAAGAAAAAATAATAAACAAAAGAAGTGGTGAGACGGAATTTAAAATAGAACCCGGTGACACAATTTTTGCAAAAGATACTAATAAAAGAAGTAGTAAAGACAAACCGCGATATTCAGAGGCTGTTGTAACAGGCAATATCTCTAGAAACGTTGTTCCTATTCGAGTTCGAAACCGTGACACTAAGGTTCCAGTTAAGAATGTTAAACGTCCTCCACAGACACCTGCTCGTCCTGGCAGTGGCCATGATGATGCGACTCCATGCGCTTCAACTTCAAGACCTAAATAAAAACCCTGGACTCCTGCCCATGAAAAATGGTGTTGCTGTTATTAGCAATGACAAATGGATCATCGCAAAGATACTAGACTTCAAACCTGTCGCAGATGATTTGGAAACTAATATCATGCGAGCATCCGAATTAGATAAGTTAGTTCATAATTTTGATAAAGATTTTACTTATAATTTTATAGATATTAAGATACAAACAGAGTACGTTAAGAATTTAACTATAGAAAAGTTTCGACAAGTAGCACCATCAATTCGTATTAAACGTGGTATAATTAACCCTCTTGGTTCACTAATCAAAGTAATAACAGGAAATCTTGATAATGACGATGCCATTAGATATGACAAAATGATTAACGAAATAAAGCTAAATCAGAATAATAATAACAAGAAATTGACATTGATCACTGAAATGGTGCAAACCTTAGCAAACTCAACTTTTAAATTAAATGATAACCTCATTCAGATTAATACAGTAATAAGAAAAGTAAGCAATAATATAAGTGAAATTCTAAAGAAAGAATACCTTAATCATGTTGAGACTCAAGTTATAAGCACATATAATTTACTTATACATAATTTTCAATATATTCTTATTAAATTGAATGAGATAGAAACTAGTTTAGCATTAAGTAGGTTAGTAATACTACATCAATCTGTAATAGAATCTAATAAGCTATTGCAACTGCTTGTAAAAATAAATAAGTTAGAAAAGTTAGTTTATCCTCCTATACTGGAAAATTTAGTTAAGATAGAGCGAACTATAATGTTAAAAGCCTACTTTAAAGAAAATCAAATAACGTATATTTTGGAAATACCACTTGTTATAAAGGACACATATATCTTTTATAAACTTCTTCCCTTACCTGTATTCCTCCAAGACCATACCGTTGTTATTGTACCCAAATATCCTTATCTCCTGGTGAAAGGGTTGAAGATCAGACTGCTTACTCACCCATGCGAAGAAATTGACGAATCCAGTTTTCTCTGCCTGGAAGACGATACCTCTAATTTTATTCAAGACCCCTGCGTCACCGAATTAATGACGTATGCTGAAAACGTGACGTCATGCAAGCAAATCCCGATATCCATTGAAGCAGTGAAAGTTCAGTTCATCGAGATTAATAGATGGATTCTCTATAGTAGAGACGAAATTTTGTTATCCAGAATTTGCATCAATGAAATATTTCGTCAGAAAGTTCATGGAACTTATATTCTTACCCTGGATGATTCATGCGAAGTAAAAATTGGAAATATTACCCTGAAACGAAACTTTATCGAAGAAGAAAACGAAGTTTATTCAAAAATGCCAATAGTCAACTTGCCGAAGATAAATCAGCCAACAGAAGCGACATCTCTGAAAACCATAAATGTAGAAGGAATTGACTTGACGGATTTGAAGTTTCTATCATACAGTCTTCAGAAAAGTGTGAGTGAAAGTAATAGTGAAAGGGCAATCACAGTGAATAGTATAAGTATTTGGACCATTGGATTATATGTAACGCTCTTTGTATTTCTTTGTTTTCTAGCATATAAGTATTACCTTAAATTGTTTAAAATTAACCATCGAAGTTCTGCTCATAAAGAAGAGAACTTCGATCTTAAGGAGGGAGGAGTTACGTCTGTCGACTCTAGCGATAAAGCTCATCAACAGTCTATATTCTAGAAGCTCAGCTGCTGACTCGGCAGACGGATGCAGATAAGCCCGATGATTGTTTGTTAGTTTAAGATAGAATAAAGTTAGTCTTAGTTCGGCTATTGAAGCGAATATACGCTTTTAAAGAAAACTTTGTCTTTTTTAAAAAAGCTTTCCACGTTCCCGAAAGTTTGACTAGCTTGAATAAAAATGTTGTTATTCTTGGTGACATTAACATCAATATAATGGAAAGTAATTTTGATTCTTACGGTGTAAGCTATTTGGAAATTCTGGCAAACCACGTTTTGCTGCCTGGGCACAGGTTAAATACTAGAGTTAATAGTTGCCTTGACCATGTTATAACTAACCTTGACCCTCATAAATTCTCTGCTTCAATAGCTGTTCTCGAAACGGCTGTAACTGACCATTTGATGCTATTAACAAATATCTACTCCAAAAAGGAACTTACCCATCAGTTAAACACTAAAACAACCACCAACTACTTGGAGGCACTTAACACCTTACGAGAGAGTAACTTACCTGATCTTATGACCACATTGAACCCCAATATCTTAACTGAAAAAACTAATCAAATCAATTTCTGTCTCTCTAGAGTTAAATACTAAAACTACAAAAATACTTAACAACAAACGCATAATCAAACCCTGGGTGACACCAGGGATGCTTAAATGTATTAAAAATAGAAATAAACTACAAAAACAATCTCAAAGGGATAAATATATCCAAATATTAAGTATAACATATAGAAGATACCGGAATTACTGCAAAAACTTATTGAAAAAATTAAAAAGAAAATATGAACTAGAGTTACTCTCTAAAACTAAAAATAATAACAAACTTTTATGGAGTACAATTAAAAACATTACAAACTTAAACAAAAAATCAAGAACTACTTAATATTTCAAGCTCTGCGAAAGATTCTGCTAAGTTTATTAACAAACACTTTGTAAATGTTGGAAAAACGCTTGCGGAACAGATCTCAGCCAATCACCTCCCTAAGGATCCTGACACTATTCATTATCTTCCGTCTCAAGTCAATTCAATCGGAATTATCGAACCAGATCCATTGGAAATTAGATCCATTATTTCCAATTTAAAGTCAGACTCCGCAACCGGATGGGATAACATACATACCAAATTCATTAAAATGGCTAAAAATGAACTTATACCAATCATAAATCGACTGACCTCCTTGTGTTTTGAGAGAGGAGTTTTTCCTCGTTTACTGAAACATGCCATAATTCACCCTATATATAAGAGTGGAGATAAACAAGATGTAAACAATTACCAACCTATCTCTGTTCTCACTGTACTCAGTAAGATCTTGGAAAAGTTAATTAATAAAAGATTAATAAACTATGTAAACAAATATAAACTCTTTTCCGATTCCCAGTTTGGCTTTCGTGAAGGAAAAAGCACAGAAGAAGCAGTATTGGCTTTAACTAACAAAATTATCGACTATCTTGGTGACAAAAAGAAGGCTTTATGTATATTTCTAGATCTAAAAAAGCCTTCCACACTATGTCCATCCCAATCCTTATAAAAAATTAGATAGGCTAGGTATTCGTGGATCATTTCTTGACCTTTTATTTGACTATTTACCGAATAGAACCCAACAAGTTAAATTACAAGAGAATAACTTTAGTTCGGAACATTGTACAACTTTATTTGGACTTCCACAGGGTAGCGTTCTTGGACCTACCATGTTCCTTAGATATATTAATGACTTAACTGTGATAAACCTAGTAAACGGGAAAGTTATCTCCTATGCCGACGACACGGCCCTTCTCTTCCATGGTGACAGCTGAAATGAAGTGTTTTCCAAAGCCGAATCAGGACTACATAACGTGACCAAATGGCTTAAAAATAACCTATTAAGACTAAATACCAATAAGACAAACTACATAACTTTTTCCTTATTGAATTCTTTCCAACCTGATAGAAACTTATGATTGACTGCCCATATTTGTCATGACCCTATCACACCAAATACATGTAACTGTACAACCCCAGATAAAGTAACTTTTACTAAATATCTAGGTATTGGTATCTAATCTGTAACTAACACAATGTGGAGCTTGTCTCTGAAATAAAAGATTTTTATTTTATATTATTTATTATTTAAAACTGACCTCGTCAGCTGCGCGTGTGTCCGGATGGCTAATTATGTTCAGTTGGACATAATACTTTATTTAAAACTGACCTCGTCAGCTGCGCGTGTGTCCGGATCGCTAATTATGTTCAGTTGGACATAATACTTTATTTAAAACTGACCTCGTCAGCTGCGCGTGTGTCCCGATCGCTAATTATGTTCAGTTGGACATAATACTTTATTTAAAACTGACCTCGTCAGCTGCGCGTGTGTCCGGATCGCTAATTATGTTCAGTTGGACATAATACTTTATTTAAAACTGACCTCGTCAGCTGCGCGTGTGTCCGGATCGCTAATTATGTTCAGTTGGACATAATACTTTATTTAAAACTGACCTCGTCAGCTGCGCGTGTGTCCGGATCGCTAATTATGTTCAGTTGGACATAATACTTTATTTAAAACTGACCTCGTCAGCTGCGCGTGTGTCCGGATCGCTAATTATGTTCAGTTGGACATAATACTTTATTTAAAACTGACTTCGTCAGCTGCGCGTGTGTCCGGATCGCTAATTATGTTCAGTTGGACATAATACTTTATTTAAAACTGACCTCGTCAGCTGCGCGTGTGTCCGGATCGCTAATTATGTTCAGTTGGACATAATACTTTATTTAAAACTGACCTCGTCAGCTGCGCGTGTGTCCGGATCGCTAATTATGTTCAGTTGGACATAATACTTTATTTAAAACTGATCTCGTCAGCTGCGCGTGTGTCCGGATCGCTAATTATGTTCAGTTGGACATAATACTTTATTTAAAACTGACCTCGTCAGCTGCGCGTGTGTCCGGATCGCTAATTATGTTCAGTTGGACATAATACTTTATTTAAAACTGACCTCGTCAGCTGCGCGTGTGTCCGGATCGCTAATTATGTTCAGTTGGACATAATACTTTATTAAACTAATTATGTTCAGTTGGACATAATACTTTATTAACTACAAATCTCCTCAGCTTGACATCATCTAAGTATAATCTTTTCAACAAACAATGTCATGGAAAATAAACCGAAGAATTCTTTTTTCTTTTTCCATTTTTTGGTCATATATACAGGTTGATAATGATCCCTCTAGCTATATTCAAGAAACCTATTCTATGTTCGAATTAGAAAATATATGTTTTGTTACTTTTGTCTTGTTTCATACTAAAAACAAAAAATATCGACTGTCAAAGTTTTCCTACAAAAACCGAATAGCGTTGTCATATCACTGTCAAGCTAGACACGTGACGCGCGTCACCGCCTCGCCTCGCCACATGGCCGACCGGCCGGCTTCCAAACGTTGTCGGCAAATTACCCTTTGTCGCGAGCCGACAAGTAAGTATTCTTTATCCGAGCCACCAAAGGACACCGCTTTTGTTTTGCATGCCGCTCTGAAAGGAGAAATCAGCGATCATAAGTTGCAATTTTCCCTTCATACTTTTACGGGCTTAGGACCGTCAAAATACAGAAGTTGTTTAGATTGCGCTAAAGAATTAAGAATGCTTTGAATAGGATTTATAATTTACAAACAGCAAGTAAATACCTAAATTACGAAATCGTTAGGTAAGTACTTAGTCACTTCTGTATTCAGGCGTACTTAAAAAATTGAAATCAACTTATGTACAAGTAATTGAAATCAACGAAGTTGTATACCTAAACTAACATTAGCTGTACTTCAGCAATTGTTCGAAATGCAGTCAGTTTCTCTAAACAGAGTCTAGCACGTTTCACCGCATTCCTTCTCAGCACTACAAAGTCACTTTTTACATCGTTAAATGCACTGATACGGTCTTTCAGTTCTTCGCGGCTTTGAGACTCCTCCGAGTATACGCGGCGTTTGATTTCTCCCCACAAAAAAAAAACACAGGGCGTGAGGTCTGAAGCACTTTGTCACCAATAATACCGGCCCACACATTAACACTGAACCGCACTTGATGGTGATGTTCGCGAATCATGTGTGGGTTTCTGTACGACCACCAGTGTTCATTGTGGCAATTGTACAGACCCACACGTGTAAACATTGACTCGTCAGTCCGTAAAATGTTTTTGTTTTGGTTCTGAAGGAACCACTCACAAAACGTGCGACGATTTTGCGCGTCAGCCTCATGCAGGTGCTGCACTGTCTGAAAATGATATGCATGAAGTCCAGCATAGTGCAACAATTTCCACACTGTTGGTTGGCTAATTTCAAACCGCTGAGCTGCGTCTCGCGTACTGGCTCGGGGGTGCCGCTCAAAGAAGTCGAACACAGCATCTTCTACCTCAATAGCCAGACGTGGCGCGCCAGCCCCTTGTGCATGGCTTGGCACGGTAAACTGACCATAATCCAGTAGCCGCTGGTTTACCGCTAAAATCGTTTGACGATGTGGAACCGTGGCGTTGACAAGTCCTTGAGCACGAAGCCGAGGAATGTTCTCCTCTTCGTACAATGTTCTCGCTCGGTAAAGATTTTCTCTACTGAGGATGTACACTCGCACCATTTCGTAATATTCGCGAGAAGAGTACATCGGCATCGTGACGACTCGAAAATAGTTGCGCGGCGGGAGAGAGAATATGCATTTTTATTGTATTTGCGCATGCGCTCGTGACGTCGGTGCGCCGGCGACTGGCGATCGCGCCCGCGGGCCGGGGCGGGGGTAGGTGGTACACAGGTGTACGGGAATGTTTTTCATTGATGGTTGGGGCCCGGCGGCTAGTCGCGTAGGATAGCCATTTTATTCGCAATTTGGAAACTTTTCCCGATAAAAATATGGGGGAAAAAAAACCTTTTTTTTTTACGATTCTGTGTTCTATTAGTGATTTGGATTCATAGATTTCAATAAAGCTAGGGGTTTCATTATCAACCTGTATATAAGCATAAAGGCAAGTATCTTAGCTGTTCCACGATTGTGCAAAACAGGGTTCGGGATTATGGCCTATTTAAGAGAGTAAAAATTTAAATTTCTAAACAAAATAAATACCACTTACTACCTTACTAGATGAAGTACTGGTTCTTTGAAAAAAATCGCGGCTCTAATGTATAGTTACTTCAGAAAAAAAACAGGAATCTCCAGAAAATCTCTCAAATAGCATTGCGGCGTTATAGGTATTGGGATTAAATTAAAGACAAAACAACGACAAAACATATTTCAGATTCATAACAATACGTTAACAAACATTGTTACATAAAAAGTTTTCCGATACTATTCATAGCTTTTCCGCAATACGTTACCAAATATTCCAATATTTTAGGGACTTATTCGCCATACAATTGCCTATGGGCGCGCGCGCTCAAATTACTTGATTATAAAATTGCCTGCACAAGGCTGCCACATTCAGTGAATCACGAGCTGTCAAGGTGGGAGGATCATCGTCCAAATTCATACTTGAGCCTTGGTAAGTGATCAGTATCATGAACCAATAACGATTTTTGTAAAATTCATAAAATTAAATTCACAATTAATGTTATCGATTTATGATGCTGATCACTTACCAAGCTTCCAGTATGAATTTGGACGATAATCAAAAAGTCACTTAGTATATTCAAAAATTTTATAAATAAATAAATGAATAAATATATCGTCACGATTATTACATACATATGTGTCGAATTGAGATTTTTTTTGAAGTCTGGTAAAATCGATTACAAACCAAATTATATCAAGAGTTTCCAAACCCAACCGGGAATTGAACCCGAGACCCTCGGCGCAGAAGGCAGATACTACGAGTATTAACTACACTGTACGGGTCGTCAGTAAATAATTGAAACCGAGACCCTCGGCGCAGAAGGCAGATACTACGAGTATTAACTACACTGTACGGGTCGTCAGTAAATAATTGAAACCGAGACCCTCGGCGCAGAAGGCAGATACTACGAGTATTAACTACACTGTACGGGTCGTCAGTAAATAATTGAAACCGAGACCCTCGGTGCAGAAGGCAGATACTACGAGTATTAACTACACTGTACGGGTCGTCAGTAAATAATTGAAACCGAGACCCTCGGCGCAGAAGGCAGATACTACGAGTATTAACTACACTGTACGGGTCGTCAGTAAATAATTGAAACCGAGACCCTCGGCGCAGAAGGCAGATACTACGAGTATTAACTACACTGTACGGGTCGTCAGTAAATAATTGAAACCGAGACCCTCGGCGCAGAAGGCAGATACTACGAGTATTAACTACACTGTACGGGTCGTCAGTAAATAATTTTATATTTAATTATCGAGATGTTATCGTGTCTTATGCAAGTTCGCGGCACTTCGTCGTGGTACCACTGCTGAAGTTATGTATGTGTGCGTGCGTAATATGCCTACTTTTGAAAACGAGCGGTGTAACAACGAATTGGGCCAGTCACAGCGCAGACAAACGGCGGTGTTGCAGTATTACTCGTATTGTTATATCAGTTTTTGAGATACCGATAAACAACGTAAAAACTTGTAAAGCCGTTTTTATGTTGTAAATAGCTTATTGTACTCGTAGTATGGGTATAAATAAAAAATTGTATTTGACGGTTTGATCGAGAGGTAAAAAAGATACCATTAGGGCATCCTGCTTCACTACTCTTGTGAGTGATGCGAGCGTGTGCGGTGTGTTGCAGGGTGGGCGCGCCGGGCCGGGTGGCAATGGCGGCGCGGCGCGCGGGATCGGCCGGCGGGTGAGCGTGCGCAGCTGCAGCATGCCGGGCGGGCGCCGGGGGCTGGTGGCCCCGCAGAACACCTTCCTCGAGAACATCATCCGCCGCTCCTCCTCGCAGCGTCAGTACCCTCATTACTATACCTGCCCTACCGCACACTTCCTGCTACTGGTGCCACAACACCGCATCACTAATCAAAATTGTTGGAATATGTCTAAGCTGTGTTTGCAGTTAATCTCAAAAACTCGGCCTTGGACACACTGCAACGTGTCTAGATTCAGTCTAGTCCCTCCAAACGAAAAAACGGAATCCTTATAGAAACACATTTACATTGTTGTCCGTATGTCCCTCTGTCCGTATGTCCCTCTGTCCGTATGTCCCTCTGTCCGTATGTCCCTCTGTCCGTATGTCCCTCTGTCCGTATGTCCCTCTGTCCGTATGTCCCTCTGTCCGTATGTCCCTCTGTCCGTATGCCCCTCTGTCCCCTTTATCTAGGGTCCCGTTATTTATATCATGTTGAAACTGATACCCCCTACAGAAGTCTACGATCCCATAGTGTTGTTAAAAATAACCAGCCAATTCCGAGTCGGACTCGCGCACAAAGGGTTCTAATCCACCACACAATACGGGTATACGTTACAGGACCGCTTATTTTCTGTTTTTGATAGTTGTCATAAACACATCACTATATAGAAATGTATTTGTGTAAACTGTTTATGTATTTTATTATAAACTATAACTTTGCTTTAATGTTTAATGTTTAAGGCTGCGTATAAACCTGGACAAATTAGTGATTTTGCCCCCGCATCCCCGCACCTCAACTGTTTGCGCGACCGGCCGTCACCGGCCGCGAGCGCTATTTCTTAGCTCCCACGAGCGGTGTGGATCCGCGGTCATTAACCCGTGCACGTGCTAGTTTTCAATAATAAGTATAATGCATCTACGATGTATAAAATTCAACCCAGTGGACAAAACGGTTTGTTCGCAATGGCATTTTTTTGCGTAATTGTGTTTGCATCTAATTTTTATATTTCAAAATTTTATTTTTCGAAAGTCATACTTGCAAAGATAATGATGACGATGATGATACAACGATACGTCGATACGTCGATTCGACGATACGTCGATACAACGATACGTCGATACGCCGATACGTCGATACGCCGATACGTCGATACGACGATACGACGATACGGCAATACGTCGATACGACGATACGTCGATACGTCGATACGCCGATACGTCGATACGACGATACGTCGATACGAGGATACAACGATACGTAGATACGTCGATACGACGATACGTCGATACGACGATACGAAGATACGTCGATACGACGATACGTCGATACGACGATACGGCAATACGTCGATACGACGATACATCGATACGAGGATACGTCGATACGTTGATACGACGATACGTCGATACGTCGATACGTTGATACGTCGATACGATGATACGTCGATACGACGATACGACCATACGGCAATACGTCGATACGACGATACGTCGATACGTCGATACGACGATAAGTCGATACGACGATACGTCGATATGACGATACGTCGATACGACGATACGACCACGATCACGATCACGACCACGATCGCGATCGTGATCGCGATGGCGATGGCGATGGTGATGGTGAGATAAGGTTTTGTTAGTCTCCCAGAGGGGTAGGCAGAGACTACAGATTTCCATCTGCTACGATCCAGACACAACTCTTTCGCCTCTTCCACATCCATCAACCATATTTATTGTGATATTAAATTGTAAGCTAAAAAAAATACCTCAGACGAAAAACATTGCGATATTCATTAGTCATCGAAATTCGATGTCATTAGTCCATTGAGACAACCTTTAGTTCAACATCTTTAATAAAACATGACCTATCTATATGAAGTTTATCATTTATTATTTATCATTTATCTATATGAAACTATATGAAGTTTGACATTGACAGTGACAATAACAAGTCGTGAATTTTTTTACAAAATATTAAAATATCACTATTTTACGTAATTATTAAGCCATTTGATAAAGATTTTATATGAATAATATCGTTGATAATTCATCTATTTTATCTACAACCTTTTGCACCCTGTTTACACCTTTAATATTTAGTCGCTTGAGGCGACCATCTCCTACCATCCGAGAAGGTATCATAGAGGCATAACGACAAAAAATCCTTGATTCGGAGCACTCACCAAGCAAAATAAAAACAACATTATGATGAACAAGTGTCGTACAATGAAATGAAATACAGAAGATAGCAGTTTTTCCTTTTTGTAACCGTGTCTCGATGGTGGCCAACATGTGAACTTTCTTAGTGCTTGTGTTATTTTTATATTAGTTTTAGTATATATATATTTTTATAGGTACCGTTATTTACTTTTCGTGGCTGACAGGTGGAAAGCTATGTCGCAGATCGCAGGCCCTTCAGTCAGTGCCGATGGTCCACCTGGCTCTGTCGCGTCGGATGATCTAGTGCAGTGTCCCGAATGCCCCCACACAAAATTTTTGAGAGGACAGCGAGGCCTTAAAATCCATATGGGTAAAATGCACAAAGGTTCAACATCTACTCTTAACCTTAGTTCTAACGCCCCACCATTAACACCCAATCAATCCAACTTCTGGCAAGAACTAAGTGAGTACAAATCTAATCTTCCCCTTGTTAAACGCATCCCTCGCGGAGCTCGACACTCCGTCGGCACATCTCTGTCCTCCTGCATAAAAAATGTCATTAATAAAAATGAGCAAGATAGCTGGGAACAATTACTTACATTTGCATACCGGACACTGCACGTATCGAAGGAGGAGCAGGGCGGCTCTCTTACACAAAAAATAAAAAATAACTGCTTAAATAAAAACACTTCAGTTACACATGTGAAAAACACTAGCGATAAAAGAAAAAACCACAATTATAATATTGTTAAAAAAATAGAAACCAGATTCAATGATGGTGATATAAAGGGAGCCGCTCAACTCCTCTTTTCCTCCGACACGATTGCTCCCGACTCCCCTGAAACCCTTTTGGCCCTGGCGTCTAAACATCCACCAGCAGCACCAACCCTACAGCTTCCCGACCCACCTCATCCCTCAAACCCGTCTCCAACAGCAACGACACAGGACGTCGAGGCTGCGATCATGTCCTTCAGAAACGGCTCAGCCGGCGGTTTAGACGGACTTTCAGCTCAACACCTGAAAGACCTTATCTGCGGAGCTACTGGCGAAACCGGCCGGGCCCTTCTTGTGGACATGACGCAGCTTGTGAACTTGATGCTGTCTGGAGAGGTTTGTGAATCTATAATTGATACACTCTACGGAGCAAGCCTGTGCGCATTAAAAAAGAGGGATGGAGGTATTAGACCAATCGCGGTCGGGAACACCATCCGCCGTATCGCTTCCAAAGTCTGCTGCAAGCATCTGCTACCGACACTTACAGAAAAATTTCAACCTCTACAGCTGGGCTTTGGAAGCCGGGGAGGATGCGAGGCTGGCGTTCATGCAGCCCGCACCTTCCTTGAAAGCGATGGATGCGAGGTGATGTTGAAGGTGGACGTTAAAAACGCCTTCAACTCCGTTGACAGGGGCGCCTTGCTGACAGAGGTCAAAGAAAATATACCCCAAATTTATAAATACATGTGGCAATGCTACAGTTCACCTACGAAGCTCATATACAAAAGCCACTTATTAAACTCAGAAGTAGGCTGTCAACAAGGCGACCCCTTAGGCCCTGCTATTTTTGGCTTAGCCATTCACCCAATAATAACAACTTTAAATTCAAAATTCAATGTGTGGTATCTGGACGACGGCACCATAGGAGGGGAAGCTAACACCGTCTTAAAGGACCTAGAAACTCTCTGCAACAAATTCAAAGACATTGGACTGGAACTAAATTATAGTAAATGCGAACTATTTATCCCAGACAAAACCTACAATAAAGACAAAATCATACAAAATTATAAAAATTTTGCCCCAAATATAAAAATACTGACTAACGAGACGCTTCGCCTCCTTGGCGCTCCTTTATTGGACCATGGCATTTCACAATACATCTCGGAACAAATAGCTAAATTTGAAGAGTCGTCCAGCTGCCTTGCTGAAATAAACCCCCATATGGCCCTTTTCATCATTCGCTTTTGTCTGTTTGTACCGAAATTTACGTACGTTTTACGTTGTACGCCTCTTTGGAACCATAAAAACTTTTTAGATACTCTTGACAAGATAATTGAAAAAACAATTATCCAAATTCTAAATTGTCCTCTCGATGAACGGAGTTGGAACCAAGCCACCTTACCAGTACGGTTGGGTGGTTTGGGAATTAGAAAAATTTCAAGTGTGGCCCTTCCCGCGTTTCTGTCTTCAATCCACAGCACACGAGACCTCTTCGGTAGTATAATAAACCCGTCACTTGGTGACGTTGAGGTCTCGGGCTTGGATGAGGCCAGAAACGCCTGGAAATCAGCGTGCCCTAATGAAAATTACCCCATTACCCCATCCTCACAGAGGGTATGGGACGAGCCCCTCTGTAAACAGGTACAAGAAAACCTCTTGGAAACATCATCTACCCCGGCAGACAGGGCTCGTCTCCTGGCCTCCAGAGAGCGTGAGTCGGGATACTGGCTGATGGCGATCCCATCCAGTAACATCGGTACCCTTTTGGATAGACACACCCTGAGCCTTGCCTGCGGCCTGCGGCTTGGCTCAAAACTTAACGAGCCCCACCGTTGCCGTTGTGGAGAAGGCGTCGGCCAACACGGGCACCATGGTCTGTCTTGTAAATTCAGCGCTGGACGACTCTCACGCCACGCCAGCCTCAATGACGTCATCCGCCGGGCCCTTGCCAGCGCTTACGTACCAGCCACATTAGAACCAAAGGGCATAATTCGCACCGATGGCAAGCGACCCGATGGGATGACGCTCCTGGCATGGAAAAATGGTAGGTCGCTTGTATGGGATGCGACTTGCGTGGACACTCTCGCCCCGTCCCACCTACAAGCGACCTCAGCCAAGGCTGGCGCGGCTGCGGAGTCAGCTGAAAACCTGAAGCGGCGCAGATATGTGGCCCTCGGAGAGGGCTACATGTTTGCGCCGTTCGGTGTTGAAACCCTTGGACCATGGGGCCCGGCCGCACGGCAACTTTTTAAAGAATTGTCGGCACGCCTGGTCGACGCCTCTGGTGACCCAAGGGCCGGAGCTTACCTCGGTCAGAGGATCAGCTTAGCGATCCAACGAGGTAACGCTGCCAGCGTCTTGGGTACCCTCCCCAACGGCAACGATTTAAAAAACATTTTTTATTTAATATAGGCATTATATTTGTTAATAATTTTAATTTAGATTAAGTTTAGTTTTTAATTTAATTTATTGTAAATACATAAATAAAGTTTACTGACCTATCTACTTATTTTGTTAAGTAATGGCGTACCTTTGCATTACTTTCATCCACTGCTTTATTTTCACTCGTAAAACATTTTTATTCCATTTTTTACATTGGTTGTATTTATTTCCCATGTTTCAAATTAGGAGATTTATTTAAATTACGAAACCGGGATGTCGAGAGCGCAAAAACGTAGCCCTCCCGTCTCAACGGAGCGATCACAACTGACCGACGGGTGAGTGACGAAACAAAGCATGGATCAAAAAGCGCGTGCGACCGAGATATCTTGTCGCCGCCTTGTCTCAGAATAAATCGACGTAAGCGCCAATTCTTAGATGTTAAATTAAATGAAAACGAAACAGAATTATTCAAAATCCCCATGCAATTATACGGGGTCATTTGTTTTCTTATCTATCTATCTATATAAATAAAAATGAATTGCTGTTCGTTAGTCTCGCTAAAACTCGAGAACGGCTGAACCGATTTGGCTAATTTTAGTCTTGAAATATTCGTGGAAGTTCAAGAAAGGTTTAAGCGATGAGAAAATGTGGAAAAATTGCGTGGAAAATACTAAAAACGACAATTTTATTTTCCCATACAAACTGTTCTTACCTGTCAAACATTTGATGTTCGCCCCGTCGCGTCGGTTCGGTATTTTAGGAATAAAAACATGTAGATCTAGATTAAATAAGGGTTTGGAATCGACAACATATATCCATAATAGTCTGATTATCGCGTATTTAGATTTAAAACATGTAAAATAATGACATTATAATGACACTTGGTTGTTGTGTTGGGTGCGTTCAGAAATATACTTTGAAACAGTAAAGTTCGCTATACGATCTGAAATTGGGTACTTCCCTAAAAATCAAATCAGCGACTCTTTATCAAATGACAAAACGCCCCGATACTATGAAATTTGTATGAGGTTTTACATTATGACGTCACAGTTTTCTGTGATCAAACTGCTTCCTTTTTTCTTAGTTTTTAGCAATTATAAAATTGTCAAACCCTCAAAAAAATCCGTCAAAATGTTTTAACGATTATTTTAGAAGATCACATTGGATTGTGTCAGTTATTTTACTTTAACAGCAGTCAAGTTTCAGAATGCACGGAATTGCATTCAATTTATCTATTACCCGCACACATTATGTTTTTAACACCTGAAAAAAGATTCAAAACTTGATTTGTCATTCTGATACTGCTTACAATGCCGGGGAGAAAACGACCTAACATAGGTCGTCGAAGTCGATCGAATGTGCGACGAGCTACCTCACGCGCTAATCGCACTGATGACCAGCGAGAGACTGATAATGATAACAGTCGTATTGGTATGGCAGATTTGCATTCTAGAGTGAATTACAATGAAGTGGATAATAGGCATAGAATGGAACGAGTTCGGGCACATCGATCACAACAGAGCGAGCACGGGAAAATGAAATTGATCGATTCCGCAGACGCAATGTTCCTGTGAACCTGGCACGAGGAGCATTCTCCTACGATCAAGAGATAGATTATAGTGCCGACAAATCTGTAACAATTGGGGAAATGTCAATCATTTGTCAACATTGTAAAGCTTTAAAATACAGCGGTGAATTTGCAGGATTATGTTGTGCTGGTGGTAAAGTAAAATTGCCACAGTTAGTCCCACCACCTGATCCATTAGACTCATTAGTTTTTGGGATGGTTGATTAATTGATTACAGGTGCTGAAACCAATAAAAAAGTCAGTGCTATGAATTTTTATTCAAACAGAATCCGTGAAGGTGAAGTAAATCATCAAAATGTGCCAGCGGCTTTTTCATCAGTTTGCAGTTGACAATATGTCAAAATTGAGACTGAACGATTGACGTACATCCGTCTAAACCAACAGCCGAAGTGGTTATATTGTCTTTGCCAACAGCAGCTTCGATCTGAAGAGTACATTCATCTTCGCGATGCTATTAATGCCGATGGCAATGCAAACAATGTGGGAAAATGTCAATTTTGCCGGCCACTTACATTGGAAGGCCGCGCCACCACGGTGTCGTGCATTTGGGTATATTTGTTGTTACTAATACATATATGTCTGAAATAATATTCAATTTGATATAATTCAAATATTTTTTATTAAAGACTATATAAATCAACCTTTACGGTAGGAATCATATTTTCTAAAATTTCCGCGATTGACACCTGAATCGGCAACATATCAATTAATCTAACAGCAAATGCGAACCAGGCTTGCTACAGATGTCTTGACTTGCCTCGCCAGGACTTGACGGCGTGGCGGAAGGCCTCGGTAACTCGGAAAATTTTGATAGAACCAGAATATTGCCGATGTTGTGCTAATGACTTTCTTAAATCTCATCCAAATCCTTTAGTTTATCGGAAGTTAAATTAAGTTCTGAAAATGTTATTCCTTCAGATGATGACACAGATGATGATGATGGCATTGTTGAGACGAACTTTGGTTTTAATAACAGTTGTTGTTTCACTCGATTTTTTTGTTTCTTAGCCCTATTAATTCGTATTATTCGGCTCAAATTGTGACCGCAAATGATACAAAACTTGAAGGTATCAACGGTTATTGTGAAACATTCGTCGCATCTTTACAATTTTTTTGTGCAACTAGGACAGGTACTTCTGTTGTTCTGCCGTTCTATCCACTTTTTACAAAAGGGACAATGCATTGTTAAGAGTTAACTATAACTTCTGAAAAATAGTTTTCAATTCAATTCAATGCCATTTTATCTGGCTTCCGATAATATGGACTCCGCAAAAATAGTTTTGAAATATCAATTATATTTTCTTGGAAACTTCGTTGACAGTGACACTGACAGTCAGTGTTGGCAGGTTACTATTACGTTTAGTAATGTGGCGTAGTCGACACAGACAAAAAAAATAGGCTGGTACTTACCTTATTTGTTAATATAAGTGTCTATATAATCTAATCTAATATAATATCTCATGCAAAATAATTATGAACATTAAGCTGGACATGTGTGCGTGATTTGCCCACTCTTTCTGCCCACTATGGAGCCGATACTTAGACTATCTGATGATGCCTTTATAAAGCTGCCGGCTCTGAAATAAATACATATGGTTTAAATAAATATGGTTCATATTAAGAGGTAAGTGATACGAAGTTCACCGGGTCAGCTAGTTTTTAATACAAATTTCAAGGCAAACTGTTTTAAGAAAGGTCCTTTAACACTCGAAAAATATGAAATATAGAGGTAACTTCGTAATTTTTTTCTATCGAGCGAACTTAAAGCTTTTGCGTTTTTGCTTCTGCACGAATATCAGCCCTATAGTCTATTATCTATATTATTTTTATTAAAACGATTGACCAAGTTACACAATGTTTTATGCTCATTTGAAATTGTGCATCTGACATTATACCGACCCTTAAAAAAAATTGGTTTTGGAATAGTCTATTGTAGCCGGCCAAAGCCTTAACCGCACTTCGGATTAGCGAAAAATGCATGCATTCCGATCTCACGGTGACTGCTTGTGCACTCGAAACAGTCATAAAGTGCAAGGGTTTACGGCCCTATTTTGTGATATAAATATGACTGGGTTATTTTCCATAGATTGGTGTGACTGCGATCCGAGGCCGGTTGTCGAGCAGAGTGCGGTAGACTGCGCTGATCGGGACGATTCGGGACGATTCGGGACTATTCGGGACTATTCGGGACTATTCGGGACACCGCTCGGACATCGCGGATTCGTTTACTCGATCTGTACTTTGTTGTTAACTTGTTAATTAATTAAAATTTACAGTAGATGTAGGGGATTTACAGTAGATGTAGGGGATTTACAGTAGATGTAGGGGATTTACAGTAGATGTAGGGGATTTACAGTAGATATAGGGGATTTCGAGGGTGAAAAATCGATCTAGCTAGGTCTCATCTCTTTGAGAAGTCGTTTTCAGCAAGTTTTCACAATGTTACAAGATAGATTAAGTTATATGATGTTAAGAAGATTCGTACAAGATTGAAAATTTCGCTAGTTGTTAGTCACGTTAGTAGCTCAGCTAGAAGAGCATCTACCTAATGCTCAAGTGGTCCTTAGTTTGAACCAGGCCGGAGCAATTTTTATTTTGTATTGTGTCCCAAAAGGTTTGTACGGTTTTCCTTTTTTTGTTATGTTCCTATTTGTGCCCAAAGTACTTTGATCGAGTGGAGATCAGTTGCCCAGAGGTTTATCATTACCAAACACAGTAACTGAAAAAGTTGAGTAGATAACGCTATTGGTAAAGTTGACTCTATATGTACCTATACTACGATAAATTATTGCCGCCATTATTTGATGCAGTTGCAATGTAACTGTTGTAAGGTCTTGATGCAGTTGCAGTGCTTCCACTAAATAATGCAGTTGTAGTAAAGTGGTTGCGGTGTCGCCAGCAAATGAGTAAAGTTGTTGCAGTGCTTCCAGTGATTGATGCAGTTCTAGTGAAGTTGTTGTTATGCTGCTGTTATTTGATGCAGTTGCAGTGTAGTTGTTGCGGTACTGCCATTAATTGATGCAGTTATAATTTATGTTACAGAGCTGCTACTACTTGATATAGTTGCAGTGTAATTGTTACGGTGCTTCCACAAATTGATGAAGTTCTAGTGAAGTTGTCGTTGTGCTGCCATTGTTTGATGCAGTTGTAGTGTGGTTGTCGTTGTGCTGCCATTGTTTGATGCAGTTGTAGTGTGGTTGTTGCGGTGCTGCTGCTACTACCTACTTAATGCAGTTGCTGTGTAGTTGTTACAATTATTACACTAATTGATGCAGTTATAGTGAGGTTGTCGTTGTGCTGCCATTATTTGATGCAGTTGTATTGTATTGATGCGGTACTGACATTAATTGATCCCGTTGTATGGTTATATATAGGTTGTTGCGGTGCTGCCACTAGTTGATGCAAGTCCAGGATAATTATTGTGGTAGTGCCACAACTTGAAGCAGTTGTTGTACTTGTATGAGGTACCTGATGTCGTTGTTGTCGATGGCGCCCCAGATGTCGATGGTGAAGTTGTCGCGGCACTGCGAGTACTTGATGCAGATGCCGTCGTGCTGCTTCTCCGTCTTGCAGCTCAGTGACACTGTAACACAATGCGGCCACACAGACATAGCGGTTACCGTTGGGGTCGGACTTCACTTCAGACTATCTGAACAAGGTTATCTAATACTGACTGGAAAGTAACTATATTCCTGGTGGATCGAAAAAAAATGATGATTTTAGGCCATAACTGGCCAATTACAGGAAAACTATAGCGATTTAAAAAAGGTGAACACAAATAAGACATATTAAAAAAATATATATTTTATCAAAATACAATATGTTATCAAATTGTAAGTATTAAAGAGCTGATTGTAAAAATATATAGTTTTCTATATTTGCTTGCATCTATTTCGAGAAATCCTCGAAAAACCACAAAAAGATGTATCCCTTATCTCCAAAAGGAAAAACATAACGGTTGAGAAATTCACGAAAACAAAATGAAAAAAAAATTTCGTTCATGATACGAAACCCTAGGTACGCGAGTCTGTCTCGCGCTTGACTATATTTTTTTTCACCTCATAGTAACATATAATTATCTTGGCAGGAGCTGCCGAAATTTTTTCTAGAAGAAGTGGTGCGCTTTGTGAATGAGTTAGGGAACCCCTCCGCTAAAGGAATACTATTATTACAACTTTTTAACTTTATTTACTGTACAAAGGTACAAATACTGTACAAATTACGAAGTTACCTCTATATTTCATGTTTTTCGAGTGTTAAAGGACCTTTCTTAAAACAGTTTGCCTTGAAATTTGTATTAAAAATAAGAAAACAAATGACCCCGTATAATTGCATGGGGATTTTGAATAATTCTGTTTCGTTTTCATTTAATTTAACATCTAAGAATTGGCGCTTACGTCGATTTATTCTGAGACAAGGCGGCGACAAGATATCTCGGTCGCACGCGCTTTTTGATCCATGCTTTGTTTCGTCACTCACCCGTCGGTCAGTTGTGATCGCTCCGTTGAGACGGGAGGGCTACGTTTTTGCGCTCTCGACGTCCCGGTTTCGTAATTTAAATAAATCTCGTAATTTGAGACATGGAAAATAAATGCAACCAATGTAAAAAATGGAATAAAAATGTTTTACGAGTGAAAATAAAGCAGTGGATGAAAGTAATGCATACGCCATTATTTAACAAAATAAGTAGATAGGTCATGTTTTATTAAAGATGTTGAACTAAAGGTTGTCTCAATGGACTAATGAATATCGCTATGTTTTTCGTCTGAGGTATTTTTTTTAGCTTACAATTTAATATCACAATAAATATGGTTGATGGATGTGGAAGAGGCGAAAGAGTTGTGTCTGGATCGTAGCAGATGGAAATCTGTAGTCTCTGCCTACCCCTCTGGGAGACTAACAAAACCTTATCTCACCATCACCATCGCCATCGCTATCACGATCGCGTCGTGATCGTGGTCGTATCGTCGTATCGACGTATCGTCGTATCGACGTATCGACGTATCGTCGTATCGACGTATTGCCGTATGGTCGTATCGTCGTATCGACGTATCATCGTATCGACGTATCGACGTATCGTCGTATCGACGTATCGCCGTATCCTCGTATCGATGTATCGTCGTATCGACGTATTGCCGAATCGTCCTATCGACGTATCGACGTATCGTCGTATCGACGTATCGTCGTATCGACATATCGTCGTATCGACGTATCTTCGTATCGTCGTATCGACGTACCGTCGTATCGACGTATCGTCGTATCGACGTATCGTCGTATCCTCGTATTGATGTATCGTCGTATGGTCGTTTCCTCGTATCGACGTATTGACATATCGACGTATCAACGTATCGACGTATCGGCGTATCGACGTATCGTCGTATCGTGGTATCGTCGTATCGACGTATCGTCGTTTCCTCGTACCGTCGTATCGACGTATTGCCGTATCGTCGTATCGACGTATCGTCGTATCGACGTATCATCGTATCGACGTATCGACGTATCGGCGTATCGACGTATCGACGTATCAGCGTATCGACGTATCGGTGTATCGTCGTATCGACGTATCGTCGTATCCTCGTATCGACGTATCGGCGTATCGTCGTATGGTCGTTTCCTCGTATCGACGTATCGACGTATCGGCGTATAGACGTATCCTCGTATCGATGTATCGTCGTATCGACGTATTGCCGTATCGTCGTATCGACGTATCGTCGTATCGACGTATCGTCGTATCGACGTATCTTCGTATCGTCGTATCGACGTATCGTCGTATCATCGTATCGACGTATCTTCGTATCGTCGTATCGACGTATCGTCGTATCGACGTATCATCGTATCGACGTATTGTCGTATCGACGTATCATCGTATCGACGTATCGTCGTATCGACGTATCGTCGTATCCTCGTATCGACGTATCGTCGTATCCTCGTATCGTCGTATCCCCGTATCGACGTATCGTCGTATCGACGTATCATCGTTTCCTCGTATCGACGTATCGACGTATTGGCGTATCGACGTATCCTCGTATCGACGTATCGTCGTATCGACGTATCGCCGTATCGTCGTATCGTCGTATCCCCGTATCGACGTATCGTCGTATCGACGTATCGGCGTATCGACGTATCGTTGTATCGACGTATCGTCGTATCGACGTATCGTTGTATCATCATCGTCATCATTATCTTTGCAAGTATGACTTTCGAAAAATAAAATTTTGAAATATAAAAATTAGATGCAAACACAATTACGCAAAAAAATGCCATTGCGAACAAACCGTTTTGTCAACTGGGTTGAATTTTATACATCGTAGATGCATTATACTTATTATTGAAAACTAGCACGTGCACGGGTTAATGACCGTTAATGAATCTATACTTTAAATAATTGGCGATTTATCGCAAGTAAGTGTACCTATATAATATGATGCTCCTCGAAATATTACTTTATAAAATTAATTTCAATGTCTTTTGGAGTAGTTTTGGGGGATATTTATAGCTTGCAAAAAAGGCACCGGTTCCACGTCTTACGGGCGCCAACGCTAGGCGTAGACTGACAATATCTTGCTGGCGCCGACTGCATCAGTGGATTTACGTATTTTTTGAAAAAGGGGGTGCTTTTCTTGACCCGAATAACGCGGTATTTGCAAATTGAGTAGATATCATTCACACTAATTTTATTAAAAAAAACAACAAAATCGCGAAAGCGATACCTGAGACAAAATCGATAAGAAGTGTAAAATAGAGGGTTACAAAAAAATTCATTAACAGTACAAATATGAGTCGATTAACGTGGTTTGTGGAAAATGAATTCCTTAAAGTTCAACCAAGAACATATATATTTTTTATGGCTATACGTAACCTAATTATTCCAACAAAATCATCCGAAAGCTGACATTTTATTTCTGTTTGTATTTTTGTTCCCTTTAATCAGCACTTTTCTAAACCACCTGTCTCTTTAGAAGATAAAGTATAAAACAAAACTCTTTTAAGCCTTTGTAATAAGCTCAAACCTGACTGCGATCATTTTACCATCAAGACTGTTTCTGAGAGTGACAGTAAGAGAGCAATTCTTTATATTACTTTAAAGGATGTTGGTGATGAGTGATGACAAAATTTGTTCGCAAATGCTGCATCTTATACTAAACGAACTTTCCTATCTGACGTTAACAACTCAAAATTCAAAATTCAAAAAGTTTATTTTGCAAAGTAGGTATATATAATACACGTTTCACAAGTCAAATTTTGCTATGTCAACAAAACAACTGTGTCTCTTCAACACTCACTCCATAGTGGCACTCCACTGTCAGCACAACATCCAGCTTTCTACCATATCTATTCATTACCCCATTATTCTCTTTCATACTCCAAATGTTATTAAAATAACCATTATAATTAAAAACATGCATTTGGGAGCAACTATTTAAATTGAGGTCCCCTAATATAATAATTGAATCACATTTGATTTGATTATATTTGTCTTCAACTACACAAAACCAGTTCATATATACATCATCAGATGCTTTAGGATGTATATAAATGACACAAATAGTGAATTGTTCAATAAAAACGATGCCAACAAATCTTCGTCATGTTTTGTCTCAAGATCTTAGCGTCGTTGTAGAGTGATGCCGGGTTGCGCAGCCAGTAGCACTCCACCACAGAAGAAGGTGGATCACGACGAAGCACAGTCCAGCCTCCGTCTTTTAGCTCTGCGTTGATGATGGATGAGCACAAATTTGTTTATGTGACTGCAATGATATCGTGTTCAACCAAAAGTAAATTCTGGCGCCAGTAATTTAACTTTGTTTTCAAGCCTCTCACATTTTGGTAAACAATGTCCAAACTGTGGGCTATACTCGTAGTTCCCATATTTCCAGAGAAGGATGCAATATGCAGGCTGTAAACCTTGGTCCTGGAGATGCTGTCCTCGAAAAGGGATCTGTAGAACCAGTAGTTTAGGCACCGTACATTTGAAAGATGTTGTATAGTTGTGGAGCACGAAGAGAAAAAGAACTTAGAAACCTCAGTTAAGGTACTGTATTGATATCAAAGTAAACAGAGTTCAGTTTGGCATCTCTTTCTCTATGTGTGTCGGTATCGACAGTTAGTTTCGTACTGCTTTAAAAACGGTAAAATATAAAATTAATTATTATGGCTAAGTAAATAAAGTAGGCTGCAACGCAAGCAAAACAATGTGTGGTTATGAAACCGTACAGGATACATTCTTTGAGTCGAGCATTATCGGGCCATCGTCAACTAACATAGTGGCCAACTGAAACTCCAATTTTAAATGATTTATAACCTTCCCTTGATTTCAAATCTTCAACACTGCAGGTTGCAGTGGGTCAAATCTCTTGGTACTTTTTAACGTCTTCAGCCTTAGAAGCCATGTTCCAAAGATGGACATATTTGCACCGTTCTACTACTATAAGAGTGGAGCTCTTGGAGCTGCCCGTACAACGCAAAGAGACTAGTCTTTGTGATATTTTCTGGATCTGCTTTCTTTCTCCATTTTTCAGTCGTGATGTGTTAGTAGTGGTAGAATAATTGTTCACATCATTTGCAACCCGAGCAATCAGTTTGTTGTTGCAGATTTTGTCAGGATGTACTTGAGTTATTATTATTTGTATTTTATGAGTATTTTGCTATTGCTCTCTATGGAATGAATAGGACTAACATAACTTCTACACACACCTTAACATACTGATCTCTCTCACTCATTTACTCACGATACACACACCCTAAAACACACGCTCTCATTTATTTTAACTTTCAGTATAGGCTTTTTTTCTTGTTTTTATTTAGTTTAATTTATTTGATTTCCTATATATATATATATATACAAGGTGTAACAGAAAGGTGTAACCATATTTGAAGAGCTTATTCAGTCAATGGTATAGAACAATTTTTACTATCGAACCAACCCTGAAATCTCAAAAAAAATATCTGTCCTTCCATACATTTCGGCCGAGCGGCATTGCATTTTTCTATGAAACAGTTATTTTTTTTTTGAGATATACGGTTTGTTCCATAGTAAAAGTTGATCTAAACAATTGACTGAATAAGCTCTTCAAATATGGTTACACCTTTCTGTTACACGTTGTATATAGATATATTTTTTTTTGTCACTTTTTGTTTGCATGGGATTTTTGACACTGATACCCTAAGTTTCAAGTTTACTTAGATTAGGGAACAGGCCTACTCCCTGGTTACAGCTTAAATTACATGTAGAAATAAGTAAAGTAAATAACTTGTTAAATAAGTAAGTTGTTAAAGATTAAAGATAAAAAAAGTCAAAAAATATTTCAAAGTTGTCACCCTAGGATTTTCCTCGCTTATCTTTGATGTGGTGCCTAGTACGGTGGTAAATTACTTTTTTGTTGTTTAAGCCGTGTAGTTGGAACTGAACATACATGCTGGCTCGTTGTAACGTATTTCCTCTTGTCACAGAATAGTTTGATACTTATTTAAGGGGTCACCTGCATTGCATACACTTGGACGAGGTTTCTTTAGAGTGGTGCCCGCTAACTGCCGGTGTACCCCAAGGTGGTGCCCTCCCTCCTCTCTTTTTTATTTTTTTTTCAATGCAAGTGCTCGTAAAGGCCCACTTTTTATGCATCAAGACCGAGCAGAAAGTCGATTATTATGCCCTAGGGCTTTATTTTTTATTTTTTTATTTAATTACAATGGTTGGCTAACTTGCAGCCTTTTCTGTGTACCATAAATGTTATACTTTTTTTCCACTGTTTAACGGCTCTAGATACAGTCCTTTTGAGCCAATCATAATTTATAGTTCACAAGATTATATTTGTTTTATTTTCTCAAACTATGCATTGAAAAACGTAGTACGAGTATGATACACGGGCGTAAGAGCAATAAATTACTCGGTTACGTTTAAAACACTCGCTACGCTCGTGTTTTAAATCGTCCTTTTCGCCCTTGTAGCATAAACTACTATTATTATATTTGTTTCTGATGTTCTTTCTTCTAACAACCACCTTTACGCAGACGACGAGACGGTCTACCACTCTACCGCCACATTGACGTAATTGAGGTAGATAATACTATCTCAGAAATGAACAGTGATTTTATATATTCACAAGTGGGCGGAGACTTTTGGACTTTTGGTTAATCCCAAAAAATCTCAAGCCATTATTTTCCGTAACAGATATATGACTAGCCTTCTTAATAGCAGATATATGACTAGCCTTCTTAATAGCAGATATATGACTAGCCTTCTTAATAGCAGATATATGACTAGCCTTCTTAATAGCAGATATATGACTAGCCTTCTTAATAGCAGATATATGACTAGCCTTCTTAATAGCAGATATATGACTAGCCTTCTTAATAGCAGATATATGACTAGCCTTCTTAATAGCAGATATATGACTAGCCTTCTTAATAGCAGATATATGACTAGCCTTCTTAATAGCAGATATATGACTAGCCTTCTTAATAGCAGATATATGACTAGCCTTCTTAATAGCAGATATATGACTAGCCTTCTTAATAGCAGATATATGACTAGCCTTCTTAATCATACACTATATCTGCAAACAATTTGGGTGTCATATTCGACAGTAATTTGACGTGGGCTGCGCATATCAATGAGGTCAGCAGGAAAGTCTTTGCCACATTTCATTCCCTTAAACGTCTCTCAAAAATGTCTCCCCTTTGAAACTAAAGTTACTCTCGCACAATTTGTAGTTTTGCGTATCATCAACTACGTTGAGGTCTGTTTCCTAAATGCCAATCAAGAGCTGCTTGGTAAACATGAACGTTTACAAAATCTGGGAATCAGATTTATCTATGGACTAAGAAAATATGATCACGTTAATTTTAGTACCGTGAACAGTTAAAATGGCATCCCGTTAAACAGCGTCAGTATGTCCATATCTTCTGTTGCCTTTTCAAGATTTTAAAGAGTCCCACTGCTCCTCCATACCTCCGCGATTGTCATGAGTATATCTTCCTTAGAGACAAGCAAGTCTGGTCTCACACGGTCTCACTTTTAAAAACACCTTCTCATAACAGCGGTGAGTATGAACACTCTTTTACTGTTAAGTCCATCAAACAGTGGAACTCATTTCCTCACACTATCAGAGATAGCCCCCATTGGTGTATTCAAAAGGAAAATAAAAGAGCACTATCTTCGAAAACCTATCCTTTAGGTATATGTATATATGAGGCATATAATATATCATTGTGTATTTATTTACTGAATATTTATTTCCATGTAAATTGTATGTAGTTAATTATTTATTTTTAATTTGTAGTTCTAGTACCTAAGTACTATTAATATAATTTGTAGTTCTAGTACCTAAGTACTATTAATATAATTTGTAGTTCTAGTACCTAAGTACTATTAATATAATTTGTAGTTCTAGTACCTAAGTACTATTAATATAATTTGTAGTTCTAGTACCTAAGTACTATTAATATAATTTGTAGTTCTAGTACCTAAGTACTATTAATATAATCTTGTTTCTGTGTATTACCGTTCAAAATATTAATATCTCATTTATATCAAAAATAAGATATTAATATCATGGAAGAAATCTCATTATTGAGTTAAGCACGCCATTGTACATAATTTTTATCATACAATTTATATTTAAGTGCATTAAGAATAAAAAAATATAACATATAAATAATTATAAAATATAACATATAAATAATTATCCCACTTGCAGTTATGGATACGTGTAATTACACGTAGTACGTAGAATGTCAGCGTTGCTAGCCTCACTGAGGCTAGTCCGATACAATGTCAGCGTCGCTAGCCTCACTGAGGCTAGTCTGGTACATTGTCAGCGTCGCTAGCATCACTGGAGCTAGTCCGGTATAATGTCAGCGTCGCTAGCCTCACTGAGGCTAGTACAGTAGAGTGTTAGCGCTGCTTGTCTCACTGAGGCTAGGGCAGCAAAGTTTCGGTACCGCTAGCCGCACTGTTTACCGTGTACTGTTGCAGCAGACAGCAGCTTCCTGCTCGCGAACGCGCAGATCGTCGACTACCCGATCGTGTACTGCAACGAGGCGTTCTGCAAGATGAGCGGCTACAACCGTGCTGAGGTCATGCAGAAGTCCTGCAGGTCAGTGTCTCTCTCTCTCTTCTATCTGCTCATACTCTGTGCTACAAGCTAACGTCACTGAATACAAATTATTTAATTATTTATTTAAAAGTAGGGATTTAGAATAAAGTTTTATCTTATTGTTTGATTAACCTTAACTTAGCTGAAATGTAAACGCGTGAAGTGACTTAGTTGAACTGCAAATGCGGGGAGCGTGACATACTGTTTATTCAAAAAAACATCGTGTTACGCTCCTCGCAGTTGTGATTTAGCTAACTTGCATCGCGCGCGATTGAACACGGTTGCTGGTAGGTATACCTAGTGAACTGAAATAATAAATGTTGTAGTTATATATATGTAGTAGTCATTATTTCGTTAGTAGTAGTATATCTGGGGGCAAGGCAGTGCCCCCGCCGAGTCTCACAAGGCAGTGCCCCCGCCGAGTCTCACAAGGCAGTGCCCCCGCCGAGTATATCTGGGGGCAAGGCAGTGCCCCCGCCGAGTCTCACAAGGCAGTGCCCCCGCCGAGTCTCACAAGGCAGTGCCCCCGCCGAGTCTCACAAGGCAGTGCCCCCGCCGAGTCTCACAAGGCAGTGCCCCTGCCGAGTATATCTGGGGGCAAGGCAGTGCCCCCGCCGAGTCTCACAAGGCAGTGCCCCCGCCGAGTATATCTGGGGGCAAGGCAGTGCCCCCGCCGAGTCTCACAAGGCAGTGCCCCCGCCGAGTCTCACAAGGCAGTGCCCCCGCCGAGTATATCTGGGGGCAAGGCAGTGCCCCCGCCGAGTCTCACAAAAAAAAACGCTGAACGGCCGTACCATCCTTTTCTCGAAGCAACTCACGGCACATTCAACCCCCCTGTATCTTCGTTGTGGGTAAAGCTAGAAATCTGAAATTTCAGTTACCAAGAGTACTTACTAATCCTACTTCTAACTCCAAATGACAACTTTGTACCTATATTTGATTACGAAATATCTCAAGTCAAAGTTCCCTTATTTTGTCACTGACTGACTGACACATCATCAAAAGTCTAAAGGTGTTCTAGCAGGCCTATAAACTTGAAATTTTGCATGCAGTTAGTGTTAAGTGTAAATTGCAACAAAAAAATATTAAAATGTTATTTGTGGTTGGTAATTTAATATTTTCATACAAAGTCTATACAAAATGTATGTTTCCAGCTGCATCTATAAATTTGTATGACACTAGATGACGTTGGTGCATACCAGCATTTATCGCTTTGTTTTTTGTCGCCTTAATGTTGATATGGCATCTATATTGTTGTTATTTACTTTTAGGGTTCCGAACCCATATTGTGTAGGGGTACGGAACCCTTTATGCGCGAGTCCGATTCGCACTTTACCTGTTTTATTTTTAATTTTTCGCACTTTAACGGTTTTATTTTTACTTCTTGCTCTACTTTCGGAAATAAAGGTATACATTTTTTTACACTTTTTACCATCTAGCGTCACGAGGTACAATTTTTCGTGGTAGATGTCTTTAATGCAAAGCAGCATACCACCAACGTCATCTAGTATCATACAAATTTATTGATGCAGTTGGAAACATACATTTTGTATAGACTTTGTATGGAAATATTAAATTACCAACCGCAAATAACTTTTTTTTTTTTTTACAATTTACACTTAACACTAACCGCATGCAAAATTTCAAGTTCGCAGGTCTGCTAGAACACTTTTAGACTTTTGATGATCAGTCAGTCAGTCAGTGACAAAATAAGGGAACTTTGACTTGAGATATTTCGTAATCAAATATAGGTGCAAACTTGTAATTTGGGGATAGAAGTAGGATCAGTAAGTACTCTTGGTTACTGAAATTTCAGACTTCTAGCTTTACCCACAACGAAGATACAGGGGGGTTGAAAGTGCCGTGAGTTGCTTCGAGAAAAGGATGGTACGGCCGTTCAGCGTTTTTTTTTGTGAGACTCGGCTATTAGATGACTAATATTAATACAGTCACTTAATGTTGGTAGGTAAATAATTGGGAAACAATTAATGATAAATTTCTTAAATAGGTGCTCCTATACTAACTAAAATGAAAAGGTGCTTCCATACAAACTAAAATAACAGACTTGGCTTTACATAAAATCTCACAAATTTTTAGGGTGGAAAGATTGCATCGCGAGACTTGACATTTTTGTACATTTTATGTTTTTGATGGAATAACCAACTCCAGCTTGGACCCCTGCAAAAGCAAATTAACATCCACTTGAATTACATTTGGTAGCGTAAATTTTATACATTTTGTATTTTTTTAATAAACCTTCCTTAATTTAATTCATGTACATTTATTATTTTATAACATATTTTTGTAAGATTCAGTATACTCGTAAAAAGTGTATTAGAAATTGAATTTGAATTTTAAAACGCAGTTTTCGGTTATTCATAATTTTGTAATTATTTTATTTTGGTCCCCTGAAATTAAATAGAAGATTTTTCTTTTAAAATATTTGGTTAACATAATTTTGCTGTATTAGAATGAAGTTTACTGTTTTCCTTAATTTGGTAATAATTTATTTTAGGTCCCCTGTACTGAAATGTTAAAATTCAATTTATTATTTGTTTTGTTTAATTTAATTAAGTATATTTTTAGGAACTGATTAATTTGATTTTATACCTTCTCTTTAATGTTCCTTTTATTAGATTTGTCGTTGAGAAGGGAGGAAAAATTTATTTTACTTTGGTGGAACTAACCGGTACCCACCAATACTAGCAAACTTATATTACAAAGATGATACTCGTAACTAGATGAAAAATTGTTGCTACTTTATTTTTGTTGATAATAAAAATTTAAATCCAACAAAAAACAATGTAGCAAAAATATTCATATAGATTAGCATCTTTTTAATGTCCACCCCGTAGGGTCTTAAGGCAATATGCGAAAAAAATACGGGTGTTTCTTTTCTGTGTATTTCAAAATTATAATCAGTTTCTGGTATATGCATTTTGACTTTTATAATCTAGGGTTTTGAAATTGGAAAACATGTTTGGATAAATTTTCAATTGTCGAAATGAGGTCTTCTAACACACTTTTTCTCCTCGTTTGACGAATAGGAATCATATACAGAACTCAAACATATTTTATTAGGTGTATTTTAACAATATCTAGAGATTTGGTATTTGAAATTTTGCTAGCTATATTAGTTTTTTTAATAAAAATATAAAACCAACTTTTTTCCCTCTTGCCCTGAATCCACCCCTCTCGCACTGCGCGATTTTTCGCTTGGAGTGACAGTGACAAAAATAAAATTCGCATAGCCTCTTAAAAGAATTTCATCAAATTTTATCGGAGCTCATGAAGTTGTTGCTGTGCGTACCATTCCCGCACGTGTCCTGTGTATCGACAGAGCGGCGCGGTGTGTCGACCACGGCGAGGCGGGGAGGGTAACACGGAGCGGCGTTGTGGCGCCCGACGCGGGGCGTCCCGTTTCTAAATAAATAAGCAAATTACTGCATTTTCTCTGCGCCTTCTTGCGAAGGGATGTTTCTAAATCAGACTTTAATAATTAATATTTTCATTAGATCCGAGCAAGACTCGAGCTCCACAGTGTATGTCGAGGTAGTGGTACTGACGGGTGCGTGTTTGTGTACAGATGCTCGTGGATGCACGGCGAGCTCACGGACGCGGTGACAGCGGAGCGCGTGGAGAGAGCACTCGACCACCACCTCGCCGACCAGCTCGAGATCTTGCTCTACAAGAAGAACCGTCAGTACTCTCTCTCTGTCTCACACATTAAACCTCTCAGTGCGTTCACAATGTATGAAACAGCAGCCGCACGAGGCCGGGCGGGTGGACCAGTGGCGTGCAGTACGTAGAGACAAGAAGACACTGTCTACCCTGACAAATACGCATCATTAACGCATTTTTGTATGTAATATTTTCTTATTCTAAGGTAATATATAATAAGTATACATTTTCTACAAAAATGTAGCGCTGCAATGCGCCATCTATCGTCATTAGCGGGAACTACGACTATTTATGAATGACTCCGCCGCTCGCTCGTACACTGTTCGATAGGTACAGAGTGATAGTAAGAGGTCACGGAACGGTGACTAACGGTTTGTATGTGTGTGTCATATAACGATGTTGAAGTGTAAGTGTGCCTTACTGAAAATACATGGCACACAATGCAAAATCTACGCTTGTGTGCGTACGTAAAGGACTCGAAAAGTTTCAGCGAAAGACAATGTCTCAAATGTCATTTGTTTGTATACGACTTTCACCGACAATTACCGAAGTCTTACGAAGGCACCTTCGTTCGACGCGATCGCCATTATTTTATTATTGTTTCGTTCCTTTGTTACGCAAATTGATGATTAGCAGTGCAAAAAATTTAAATTGCGTAAAATGGCCAGTGTTTAGTTGTGCCGACAATGTATGTCTGAAAAAGTTAAGGAATGGTGCCATTTAAAACCATGTTTTAATTAAAAAATAAAAATAATCGTGAAAGGCCGTCCCTTACCGGAATTAATTCAAATAAAAGATATCACTAGAAAATCTAATCCAAAACAATATAAAGATAAAGATAAAGAATCATTTATTTAAATGCCACAACACACACGAAACAAAACAAATTTTAACATTATATCATTGCAGTATAGAAACGCAGAAAGAAAAGTAAATCTGGATATGAGGAGCTCTGAACCGGGAAACGAACCCGGGACCTCTCGCTTGCCGGGCGATTGCGATTGCGATTGCTCTAAAACAAATTTTAAATACAACTTTTTTAACTAAAAATCAAATTTATAAATACCACACTGATACATATAAACATGGAACGTCATGTGTCGTGGCAATAAAAAGGACCCCAACTCAGCATATGCTAGTTACGGGTGTTACCAGTAACATCCCGCAACGCTGTTATTCTGCTAGGGCCTGCAGTTGATATATGAGCACAGAAACAGTACGCGGCATCCGAATAAAATAGAAGTACGTATATAAACAATAATCACATGTGCGAGTAATACTTTAATAAATATATAATATGCCTCTATTAGCTTTTTATTTGCAATTACACATATATAACTTTAAATATAATTATTAAATAAAAGACAATTTTGAACTTGAAATATATTTCGGCCCTTAGTAGGCCGTCATCAGTCAACTAGTAATTATATATAAATATAAAATATTTATTTATATCGTATATATAATTAAAAATAAATATTCATATAGTATAAACTATTTCAAATTTAAAGTAATGTGATTGGATAAATAAAAAGGCAAAATATTGGCTTAAAACAAATATAAATAATTGAAAATATTATTATTGAATGATATTGTTTACCTTGCAAATTGAAAGGAGTTAATTTATAAAGACGATGTGTATAAAGAGAGAAACGTAAGTTTGCTGTCTGAAACTTTAGGTTGGCGATTATCATTGCAAAGAGAGAAGATATTTTTTAAATTTTAATTTAAAGTTGTTCTTTTACTTCAAAGTGCGTAAAGGGGGTGGAATATTGTTCCAACACTTGGACGCCGAATATCTAAATCTACCTCTGAATGCTGCAGATTTATGTGACGGACACAAGATAAAACCTACCCTAGTACTACGCATACTGTATGAAGAGGCAGACCATTTCAATTTGTCAAATAAGTACTTTGGAAAACCTGTTTTAACAACTCCAAACAGAAGGCAGGCGAGATGATACTGCAGTCTACCCTTCATATTAAGTATGTTGGCGTTGTTAAGGAATGGAGTTACGTGAGATCGTGGAGGTATATGAAAGCAAAAACGAGCACAGGTATTTTGAACCCACTGGATGAGGCGCATCGTCTTGGCATAGAGACAAGGGCCGAAAACGGCAATGCAGTAGTTAAGTTTGGACAGGATAAGCGCCTCACAAAGCCTAACTCGTAATTCTTCTTTGAGAAAGTCACGTATGCGATAGAGCGGTAAAAACAGTTTCTCGCTCGCTCAGCAACGTGAGTTTCAAAGCGTAGTTCTTCGTCGATAATAACCCCCAAATTTCTAGCTTCATGCACTCTTTCTACTGACTCGTTCATGATAGTAACTGTAGGATTAGCTGAAGATATGCTTTTGATTTGATGACGACTACCGAGGACCATAAATGTTGATTTAGAAGGATTAAGAGCAAGAGAATTTTTGTTAGACCGCAAAGAAATTCGTTCCAAATCTTCGTTTAATTTTGTTACAGCATCATCTACATTAGCGGGAGTACAAGCTATGTATATCTGGAGGTCATCAGCATACATATGATATTGACAGTTTAATATATTACTAACGATGTATACAATATAAAAAGAAGGGGTCCAAGAATAGATCCCTGAGGAACTCCACGGTCCATAGAAGTAATTCGAGATCTAAGACTGCTACCATCACGTCTTTGCAATACCACTTGCTGTTGTCTATCACTCAAATAACTATCAAACTATCTGACTGTGGCAACATCAGTATGAGAGCTTTGATACTCGTAGCATAAGATTAATGTTAATGCAATCGAAAGCTCTAGAAAAATCGAGTAAAGTCAGAAGAGTTCCCTGTTCAGTATCTCGTGCGGCGAGCATGTTATCTACGGCGTCTAACAGAGCTGTATTTGTACTTCTTCCCCTTCTAAAACCTAAATGTACTTCTGGCAGTATTTTATTACATTCTAAATACGCTGTAGTTTGAGAGTATACAATATTTTCCAGTATTTTAGATAAATACGGTAGAACACTAACAGGACGAAGGTCTTTTACGCCAGATGGGTTATTGTTTTTAGGAATAGGTTTCACAAGAGCCATTTTCCATACTTTAGGGAACGTATTTGTACTGATGGATCTATTTATGATTCCAGTAATGACACCCAACGTCCATTGTAAGACGGTCAGCTCCTTGAGCATTCGAACTAATTTAAAATATCAATTTAGCCACAAAAGATTCGTCAACTGGATTTAATTTAAAAGTAGAAGAGCTAAATGTATGACATTCAAAATATGTTAAATAAATATATTATATATTTATTTATTTAACATATTTTGAATGTCATAGATTTAGCTCTTCTAAATTTCTCTATATATTTATTTATTATATATTATTATATATTTATTTATAAATAATATAGATACGTCTTTGCTTCCAGGGATGTTAAGAAAATGAGAATTAATTTCATTTGGGTTATTAAGAAATGAAATTTACAAAAAATTGAATATGAAACATTTAACTGGCTAACGGGTTGTAGGTAAACGATAAGTAATCGATTGTTTCGTTTTTTCTGCTTGTTATTTTCAAATAACCAAACTGTTTGGAACGATGCCGGTTACAGATGCGCATAAAAATATACAGCTTCGCTATATTTACTTGCGTCTATTTTGGGAAATCCTCGAAAAACTACAAAAAAATTGATGTCCCTCAACTTATTTCTAAAATTGGTTGACCGAAAAATGAAAAAAAATCATGGTAATAGGTATGTGCTTACGTAAAGATTACAGGAATAATATAGCGGTTTAGAAATTCACGAAAACAAAATTAAATTTTTCATCCACGATACGGAACCTTAGGTACGCGGGTCTGACTCGCACTTGACCGGTTTTTATGTCTACCCTGTGTAAAAACTGTGTGCACGCCACTGGGGTGGACAGAGGTGGACGCGGGTTGGGGTGGGGTGACAAATTAACTCACCTCGTTTTGTTTTATTGCCTCAACGAACACGAATTCCCAAATGCGAGCGGTTTCATTTTTAACCTTCGACGTCTTTGACAGAGAAAATCGAAGCTTTGCTAGAAAGAGTTTTGTAGGGTTCCGTATCCAAAGGACAAAACAGAGCCCTATTGATGTTCACCCGCTATCCATCCGTCCATCTGTATGCCACGGGTCTCTGACCATGAGTTACAACTCATTCCGTATTCGGCTCGGCTCAGAGACTCGCTCAGACATCTAAAATTTTCAAAATATCCAAATAGGTAACCAAAAATCAAATATTGATTTAAAAATTAAATTAATTTGTTCTTTAGGTGGATTAATACATTAATAATTGTCTGTTATACTTAGTATTAGACCAGTTTTACGGGGTCTATCTCATAAACTAAACGTGGACGTACCAGTCCCAAACCAGGCCCTTGTAGTTGAACACTTAGGTGAAAAAGTCAATATTTTAACAATTCGCGCCAATATCTACAGGTTTTGGATTGGTACATTACATCTTTGAGAACGTACTAATGTGAATTTCAGGTCAATTTATAAATAAATAAATCTACTCTTTTAATTTTTGTCGACACTTTTCCCATTTTGTTAACACATTTCATGTCCCATTTACTCGCCATTTTACCGCCATTGCTACTCGTATTAGGAGAGCTCAATGAAAGATAAAGTTTAAACCACAAAACTCATCATATTTTTGAAGTAAATCACTAGAATTTTATGAAACTTAGTTAGTTTACTTATCAGTGTAGTAATAAGTCCAAGTAAATTGTTGAAGGAACAATAATAATACCAAAAAAAGTAAAACAATGAAATGCCCAGCACTTAACCATTTGGTCAATTGTAAGCACTCCATATAACATGCATTCCAGTAGGTAACCAGTCTCAGGAACTGAATAACAACAAAAATTTTGTTCAAATTTTAATTGTTTTAGTTGTCAAAGTTTAGTTGAAACTGAATAAAAACTATAATTTGAACATAATTTTCAGTTTCTGAGACTGGTTTTGGTTACCTAATGAAACGCATGTTGTATGGAGTGACCAAATGGTTAAGCACTGGTCATTTCATTGTTTTACTTTATTTTTTATTTTTATTTTTATTTATTTAAGGTTACAAACAAAAGAAAAACATAAAAGAACACAAACAGACCTACAGAACCATAGTTATATAATACACAGTTATTTTAATGATACTGATACACATAAGATATATAATAAAATAAACGTAAAATTCGTTACAATTTATAAGTTACACATAAAAACTTTGTTGCCTTTACCTTAAAAGAGTTAATAGTTTCCAAAAAAATATTTTAACAAAAAAATAGTAACCGCCTTCAATAGTAACAGCAGTCATTCACTAAAAAGTTAATAATAATTCTACAAAGACCGATGGTACCGAAGCAACACTTTTGCCCACTTCTTTCTTCCTGAAACGTTATGTTGTTTAGAAGTTGGCGTTCTTATATTGGTTTTTATGTTGCTATATCGTAGGAAATACGCCGACTTCTAGATAACATAATGTTTCAGGAAGAAAGAAGTCGGCAAAAGTGTTGCTTTGGTACCATCGGTCTTTATAGAATGATTATTAACCTTTTAGTGAATGACTGCTGTTACTATTGAAGTCGGTTACTATTTTTTTATTTTATTTCACATTTTTTAGTGTTGCTGGGTTAAATTGTGAGGTATGGATAGTTCTTGCAAACGTGGTGTTAATATGAAACGAAGTTCAAGTGAGTATAAGTAGATATGTTTGAGTAGCTTCCTGCTATCAGCACCCTAATACAACATGATTACCGCAATCTCGAGTATATGATGACAATCCGTTGAAGAGTTCTACGGTGATGAAGCCAAGATCGAAGGTCAGGTGGGTACACTGGCAATTTTCAAGCAATGCCTTGCAATGAGCACCCTAACACAAACTGATTGCTGCAATCCAAAGTTATGTGCTGTCATCCGTTGAGGAGTTCTATGGTGATGAAGCCAGGATCGAAGGTCAGGTGGGTATTCTGATAATCTCCAAGTAATACCCTTGAATCAGCACCCTAACGCAGTGATTGCCGCAATCTCGAGTTATGTGCTCTGATCCGTTAAGGAGTTCTATGGTGAATATGGTGATGAAGCCAGGACCGAAGGTCAAGTGGAAGAATGACAATTTTCAAGTAATACCTTGTGATCAGCACCCAGGTACAAAGCGATTACCTCAATTTCGAGAGGTATGCTATCATTTTCTGAGGAGTTCCACTGCCTATCTCTGAAGACCTTCATCAAATCATGAATAAACTCAAAATGGGACCTACCTGGAATTATATTGTTTCAAACAAAAAAAGAATTATTCAAATCGGTTCAGAAATGACGGAGTGATGAAGTAACAACGCCAAAAAAAATATAGTCGAATTGAGAACCTCCTCCTTTTTTTGAAGTCGATTGTATTTTTATGTTACTATTGTACTAGTTATTAATGCATGCTTTTTAAATATTACATTTTAATTTTAATTGTTAATTTGAAAAAAAAAAATAACCTCTTCATTTAAACTATCTTACCTTAACTTCATCTATCCCAATTTCCATATGGATCGCTTTTAATTAACTACGAGTATCACTCTGCAGGACGGTCTTGCAGGCCAGCGCAGGTGATAGTGATCACAACAATAATTTATTAGTGTTAATAGGATAGTAGGTATGATTAAGCTCATATTAGTTAGTTATTTTATTTCTATAGAGCACTTACTACTATTGTTATATTTTCATATTAAATTCAAATGTATTTTTTAAACCAAATAAAATAATTTGTATTTGTATTTATATTTGATTAATAAGTCTGTATCACCGAGTTGCTCGTTATATAGTCTGGGAGAAAAATATATTATTGGGGTAATTGGTACGGTTTGTGGTGGTGTGGAATTTGAAAGATTTACAACGTGAGGAGGCGCGTGGAATTTTAAACGATAAGAGTTCCACTAAGTTAGAGCAGTCGACTTTGTTGTTCACAAGTTTGTGAAGGAAAACAGCGTATATGAGTTCACGACGACTTGCTAATGTAGGTATATTGTGATGGATGGCAGCGAAGCTGTAGTCAGTGAATAAATGACCGGTCCTATATTCTAGTGCCTTTAAGAATTTATTCTGTATTCTCTCAATGCGATCAATGTCGATGACATAGTAGGGACACCAAACAACACTACAGAACTCAAGGATACTTCGAACAAAAGCAGAAAATATGAAAATTATATCAGGACAATGACAGCCTTGCATCAGTCAACTGGAACCGCACGGCAGGTTATGTCGGTCACGTTCGATCTTTATATATCAGACAATGACAGCCTTGCATCAGTCAACTGGAACCACACGGCAGGTTATGTCGGTCACGTCCGATCTTTATATATCAGACAATGACTGCATTGCATCAGTCAACTGGAACCGCACGGCAGGTTATGTCCGTCACGTTCGATCTTTATATATTAGACAATGACAGCCTTGCATCAGTTAACTGGAACCACACGGCAGGTTATGTCGGTCACGTCCGATCTTTATATATCAGACAATGACTGCATTGCATCAGTCAACTGGAACCGCACGGCAGGTTATGTCCGTCACGTTCGATCTTTATATATTAGACAATGACAGCCTTGCATCAGTTAACTGGAACCACACGGCAGGTTTGTCCGTCACGTTCGATCTTTATATATTAGACAATGACAGCCTTGCATCAGTCAACTGGAACCGCACCGCAGGTTATGTCGGTCACGTTCGATCTTTATATACCAGACAATGACAGCCTTGCATCAGTCAAATGGAAACGTACGGCAGGTTTTGTCGGTCACGTTCGATCTCCGACCGACGACCGACGGATCTTCTCATTTCGGATATTATCCATCAAAGAAATCCCAAGCCTTGCCCGCTTCATAGCTCGATCAAGTCCTTTATAAAGAGACCACATCTCAGCGTACCTCATCACAGAAAGGGCGCATTGGGTGAACATCTTAATAGCCTTTAAGAACTGTGGTATTGACGACGTATATGTGGCGCAACTTACCGAATGCTGCCTACTTGCCTGTACAATATTTATACTAAGGAGTAATCTCTGATACCTTGCATTCAAAAACACTTTCAAAATAATTCTTTCAACATAAGCCAGCGATCCTATACTTTTATTTCATCATTCAACACATCGTCTTTAGAAAATAAATAAATAAATAAAAAGATTTTTATTCTTTATGTCTAATTACACTCAGTCTAGGTGTCTCTGATGAATTAAACATATTAATTCATTAACTGTAATTAAAGCATTTAAATCGCTTAACTTGAAAAAAACCGAGGACTTATGGGGCCTATCTGTGAAAGTTATAAGTTCTGTTATTGATTTAATAGCTCCTTATTTGGCATTAATTTTTAATAAATGTGTAGATGATGGTATCTTTCCTGATTTAATGAAGTTTAGTAAATTGATCCCCCTTTTTAAATCAGGTGACAACGGGGACCCTTCAAACTACAGACCTGTGTCAGTTTTACCGGTATTGAGTAAAGTTTTTGAAAAAATTGTTTTTAATCAATTGTTATTTCATTTTAATTTAAATAAGTTGCTTCACTGTGAACAAAATGGATTCACTAGAGGGAGGTCAACCACAGATGCAGGAGTTGCTTTAGTTAAGCACATTTTTGATGCTTGGGAAGAAAAGCAGGATGCATTTGGTGTATTTTGTGACCTCTCGAAAGCCTTTGATTGCGTTAATCATGAAACACTCTTATGTAAATTGGATCACTACGGAGTGAGGGGCAAATCTTTGGCTTTATTGAAGTCATATCTTAGTGATCGTATTCAAAAGGTAGACATTAACGGGGTAAAATCATGTGGAGCATTAGTTAAAATGGGTGTCCCACAGGGTTCCATATTAGGGCCCTTGCTGTTTTTAATTTACATAAATGACCTTCCTTATTTAGTTAAAGACTTAACGAAGACAGTATTATTCGCAGACGACACGTCACTTATTTTTAAAGTAAATAGACGTAAAGATATCCTTGACGGCGCGAATACAACTTTATCACTAGTGCTTGATTGGTTTACTGTAAATAATTTAGTTTTAAACGCAAAAAAGACAAAATGTATAAAATTTACGTTACCAAATGTAATTCAAGTGGATGGTAATTTGCTTTTGCAGGGGTCCAAGCTGGAGTTAGTTAACGAAACTATGTTTTTGGGCATTACGGTAGACTCTCGTCTTCAGTGGGGTCCCCACATAGAAGCCCTATGTGGTAGACTTAGTTCGGCCGCATACGCTGTTAGACGCATAAGACAAATTACTGATGTAGATACTGCTAGACTAGTCTATTTTAGTTACTTTCACAGCATTATGTCATACGGCATGCTGTTATGGGGTAGAGCCGCGGATGCACACGCAGTCTTTGTTTTGCAGAAGAGAGCAATTCGGGCTATTTATAATATGAAGCACCGGGACTCATTAAGAGAAAAGTTCAAAGAAATTAATATATTAACGGTTCCTTGTGAATATATTTACCAAGTCCTTAGATATGTCAGAAAAAATGTTGAGTCTTTCCCAAGGCTTGGTAAGCAACATTGCAAGGAAACCAGAAATAAGCATAAATTGGCTTTTCCAAAAATCAGACTCGCTAAGGTGAGTACTTCTTTCGTAGGACATGGTATAAGATTTTACAATAAACTTCCAAAGGAGGTCCTTACTTTGTCAGAGAATAAGTTTAAACTGTATATTAAGCAGGGCCTATTGAAAAAGGCATATTATAAAATAAATGAATATTTGGATGATGGTGAAGCATGGTGTTACAGTGATAATGATAGTAAGTTATAATTTAATTAAATAGTATAATTTCTTAACGTATGATTCCTCTAAGGTGTAAACATTAATTGATTACAGACTGTAAAAGGTAAAGGACTATATGGGACAGGTAGACAAAGATATATATGTTTTTCTTTTTTTTTCATTAATCTGAATTCCTGCTGTCTTGTATTTTCTTATCCCTTGGTTAAAGTAGATATAAGTCTTATATTGTATAGTATAAGTTTTATGTTGAAAAAAAAGACATGATCTTGCTAAGTTTCTTGCCCTTCTTCTTAGCAAGACTAATGGAATGGGCGGAGGTAGGCATGTATTTATATATGTAACCTATTAGTATGTAGTATATAGGATGGGATTTGGTCGGCCGCCTGGATTCGTGCTGGGGGCTCGGTTGGTGATCATTGAACCTTGTTCCTGGTCCCTGGCCGGGTCTCCGGTATGGGTTCGGGTGGCTGATTGGATTTTACCTTGTATAATATATATTTTACCTATCATTTTAATCGTAAATATATTGCTACATAAATTAAATAAACCTTTAATTTAGTTCATGTACATTTATTATTTTATTACATACATTTTTTTATTAGATTAAATTTGACGTGTAAAAAGTGTATATATCTATACCTGCTTTGCAAAATAAACTATTTGAATTTGAATTTGAATTTGAATTTCACGAGATTGTTTTACATCTTTTTTATAAATAGATATTAGTTTATTAAATAACCTATTGTATTTGCACTTAGTATTTTATTTATTAAGGGCGAGGCTGCACAGCAAATAATGTAGGCCAGAATACTAGCCTAACTTGTAATTAATTGTATTTGTGTTTTTAATCCATCAAATCCTTAATGTTGATGTTCGCAGACACGCCGCTATGGCTGCTGGTGCAGGTGGCACCGATTCGCAACGAACGCGAACTGGTGGTACTGTTCCTGCTCACCTTCCGGGACATCACAGCCCTCAAGCACCCTATCGACGCCGACGACCCCAAAGGCGGTAAAGTGACACATTCATCTCGGAATATTTGGTCAAACATACGGCTCACTAAGTACACCTCTGCTTCGACAGGTCTGTCCAAGTTCGCAAAGCTGGCACGGTCAGTAACGCGGTCTCGGTCGGTGCTGGTGTCGGCGCTGCCAGCGCTCAAGGAGCCACAACGAGCCAGCCACCTCGCGCATGTCAGTACCGCGCCGCCGCATGTACGCTCGCACTCCTTCACTAAACTCTCTCTATATTTCTTTCTCCGAGTTTTTTGCGCCGCACTGTAGCCCACTATTTTGCTCGCTACTCTTCGAATCGCGGTCACTTTAAACGTATTAGATACAGTACTACCCAAATGACTTTGTGGGTGTCAAAACAATAGGTTAAATGGCGTGAAAATTGCACTCTTTAGGAAGAACGCCCTGGGAAGTGCACAAGGAATACTGCTCAGCCAAAAGCAACCTTCACACCCTTTTAGCTAACGCAAACGGTCACCCACAAAGCTATTTAATGAGTGATCTGTACAATTAGTACTCTTGTAGTCGTGCTAAGTAAAACTGCTAACTAATTTAATAGCTCCGATTAATCTTTTTAGCTATTAGATGATTCTTTTGCAGCACTAATCTCGTTTCTGAGCACAATATTCTTCCTGTACATGCGGCAGGGGCAGGGGCAGGGTCAGGGGGGAGCGGTGAGTGAGTCGCGCGTGTTGCAGGTGATGTCGCTGTCGGGCGACGTGCTGCCTCAGTACCGGCAGGAGGCGCCCAAGACTCCACCGCACATACTGCTACACTACTGCGCGTTCAAGGCCATCTGGGACTGGATCATCCTGTGTCTCACCTTCTACACGGCCATCATGGTGCCTTACAACGTCGCTTTCAAGAATAAGACTAGCGAGGATGTTTCATTACTCGTCATCGACTCGATCGTGGACGTCGTGTTTTTTATCGATATCGTGCTAAACTTCCACACGACATTCGTGGGCCCTGGCGGGGAGGTGGTCAGTGACCCTAAGGTCATCCGCAAGAATTACTTCAAGTCCTGGTTTCTGATCGACCTTCTGTCGTGTCTACCCTACGACGTATTCAACGCATTCGACCACGACGAAGACGTAAGTGTGTTTATATGCGTGTGTGGCGGAGTGGAAAACGTCAACGGGAAATGACCGATAAATCCCGATGTGTTGCAGGGTATCGGGTCACTGTTCTCAGCGCTGAAAGTGGTGCGGCTGCTCCGACTGGGTCGCGTGGTGCGCAAACTCGACCGTTACCTGGAGTACGGCGCCGCTATGCTGATCCTACTGCTCTGCTTCTACATGCTGGTGGCACATTGGCTCGCCTGCGTGTGGTACAGCATCGGTCGGTCCGACGCCGACTCGGGACTACAGTACTCGTGGCTCTGGAAGCTCGCCAACGTTACTCAGAGTCCTTACTCGTACGTGTGGTCGAACGAGTCGGACGGGCCCGAGCTCGTGAACGGGCCCTCACGCAAGACCATGTACGTGACCGCGCTCTACTTCACCATGACCTGCATGACCTCCGTGGGCTTCGGCAACGTCGCCGCCGAGACCGATAACGAGAAGATCTTCACCATCTGCATGATGATTGTGGCAGGTGCCGAACTCTTCTGTTATTAGCCGGAGCACGCGTGACCCCCGCGCAGCGCCTTGTGGCCGGCGCGCCCCTTCTTCCCAGCTCCTGAGGAGGCACGCCAGTCCGGCCCTGCGTCGTGGGCCACGCTTACATCCCATCGCACTCCTTGTTACATTTGTTTTCACTGTATATGTTTTAATCAAATTTTATTACATTTTGTTAATTGATTATTCTCATTAGTTTGGTGAGCTATTTGTTTGTTTGTGTGCACTTGTTTGTTACGTCGTGATCTGAGACTGCATTTAAAGCTCCTATAACTTTGGGTCTCACATACTTATGTGCCAAAGCTAAAGGAGTTTCGAGTACATAATATGTATCTAGAGTTTTAATTTTTAAGGTTTTAATTTATTTTATTTGTATATCCCTATTCAGCCATGTGCTGCCTGGCTGCTCCTATCCTCTCCCTTGTGCAGGCCCACGAAGTCTCACGGCATGTCTCTTGTGTCGCGTGTCACGAGTGGTCGATGAGCGTGTCTGCGTGTGACTGTTTCTTGTAATGTCTCGTACCTCCTCGTAGTCTTGTCGCACGAGGCACCCGGTATCTGGCACCGCGCTACAGATTACTTGTGTCAGTATTTGTCATCGTATTATTTACCAGCTTTTGCCCGCGGTTTCACCCGCAAATTTTCGCGGCATCAAAAGTAGCTTATGTCACTCTCCGGCCCAAATATCTTCTTGCAAAAAAACACGTCAATCTGTTGCTTCATCGCTGCTTGAAGGACAAACCAATAAAAACACTTTCACATTTATGATAGGAGTACGGATTGTAAGTACCCGGCAAAGATATAGCACTAAATACGATTGCGCTCTATAAACAAAAAGTTAACGTATTAAAAAGTAAGTAAAACAATACCATATCGAAAGTAACCGATCTTTTGTCTATAATGTGGTAAAACTTTCGCTGGATTAGTTATGTTTACTCGTTGGTGGCACGGTACGATTGTTGCAGCGCTGTTATACGCCACGATCTTCGGGCACGTTACCACGATCATCCAGCAAATGACGTCAGCAACCGCCAAGTACCACGACATGCTGAACAACGTGCGTGAGTTCATGAAACTGCACGAGGTGCCCAAGGCGCTGAGCGAGCGTGTCATGGACTACGTGGTGTCCACCTGGGCCATGACCAAGGGGCTCGACACAGACAAGGTATACCTCTCGGTCTCGACGCAAGGGCGCTCTGCCGTCAGATCCGCTATACTCACCCAGTCGGGGACTGTTGCAGGTGCTCAACTACTGCCCCAAGGACATGAAGGCTGACATCTGCGTGCACCTGAACCGGAAGGTGTTCAACGAACACCCAGCGTTCCGGCTCGCATCGGACGGGTGTCTGCGCGCACTTGCCATGCACTTCCAGATGTCGCACTCGGCACCCGGTGACCTGCTCTACCACACCGGCGAGTCCATCGACTCTTTATGCTTCATCGTCACTGGCAGCCTTGAGGTCATCCAGGATGACGAGGTGGTTGCCATCCTGGGTGTGTATTGATTGGTGTCACCCCCACTGCGATGTACCGATACCATGAGTACTTACCGTCTCTCCGTCGCAGGCAAGGGCGACGTGTTCGGTGACTCGTTCTGGAAGGATAGCGCCGTGGGCCAGTCGGCAGCCAACGTGCGCGCGCTCACCTACTGTGATCTGCACACCATCAAGCGTGACCGACTTCTCGAGGTGCTTGACTTTTACCAGGCCTTCGCCAACAGCTTCGCGCGCAACCTCACACTCACCTACAACCTGCGGCACCGTCTCATCTTCCGTAAGGTGAGTACGAATAGACCGACCTCTTCCCGGCACATGTTATATCCTCGTGTTACAGTAGACTGGTGTGCAGGTGGCGGACGTGCGGCGCGAGCGCGAGCTAATGGAACGACGTAAGCGCGAGCCGCAGCTGGAGCAGGCGCAGGACCACCTCGTCAGAAAGATCTTCTCGCGCTTCCGACGAGAGCGCAGTGTAGCAGCCGCACCGCCGCTGCCACCACGTGCCGCGGGGGACGCTGAGCGTGGGGATCCGGGCGCTACTGTGGCGAGCACCCCGGCCCCCGTGCCCACCCCCGCAGCGCCCACAGGCGCTGGCGCCGCACGAGGCAAATGGGGGCGCCTGCTAGCGGGTGGCTCCCTGGACTCAGGCGGCGAGAGCGCGCGTGCACCCTTTACGCGTAGCCTGAGCACGCGGGATCACCCTTCACCTGTCACCGTCCCCTCCGCATCCTGCGCCACCACCGCCGCTCCGACCACGACTACCACCACCACGACGGCCTCGCACTCGCTCAAGGTAAAAAGCAGCGGGTTGTGTCACAGATACAACCGTAAATTATTTAAGTTTCCGTTTATAATGTTGATAATTCACCCACCATAATGCACCGAATATAATTTACAGAACACCCCTTCGAAGGAAGTTTCAGAGTACTTACTGCTTAGGTTAGTTTGCAGTACTTACTGCTTCAGCCCATGGTTTTTTGGGTGCGTTTGCTTCTATCAGCAAGCATTTGGCTTAATCCAGAATGATCTATTTTTCCTCTCAGTGATGCCATTTTGTTGTGGCGTATATGTTACCGTCAACCTTCTCCAAATTATCGAACTCTTTGTTCAGGTATTCAGTTCCGTTATTCGATTGAAGTGCTTTTATCTTCCTGTTGTGCAAGGTTTCCACTTGAGATTTATATTTCTTGAACTTGCCAAGTACCTTGATAATTTTCTTTAGGAAGTATAAATGACAGTAACGTGTATGATCGTCGATGAATGTAACGTAATATTTTGACTCCGCTTACGTCTCGCATTCAAAAGGTCCACACACATCACTACGTATTATTTCGAGCGGTTCCTCTGAGTATGTACTTTCGTGAGATGCAAATGGAGATCGGGTCATTTTGGCTTTGATGCAGGCTTCGCAAGTTTCCATTTTACCTTGTAAGTCCAGGTCCTCTAAAAAGGCCATTTTGCATGAATCACATTATGATTCTGTTTTAATGTCGTCTCTTTTGCACGCGTGAAAAAGCTCTGACCCTAGCCTACTTTCAAATAATTTTATGATTCAACCAAGTTGGCCTTTTTAGATCCCCAAACCGTACTTAAGCTCCTTTTTCGCCAACTTTATCAGTTCCTTTTAATTTATATGGCCGAGCTTACGATGCCATTCTATAATGTCTTTGTTTTTATTTTACACGAATTTCGCAGTGTTGCTATTGACTTTATTTCAATGTCAAAATCTAGGAAGTAGAGTCCATTTTTTTCTTTATGTTATCAGTGTCATGTCCCTTTCTTTATTTACGATGTAGGCCTTGTCTTTTTCGAATATGACCGTTCGTTAACAGGTCGGGAACAAACAAGCTGTCCTTCATGTCGATGAATCCATTTTTTTTACTTATTCTTTATTCTTTACTGTACACAGATACATTATTTTGTAGTGTATACGTCATGGTGCGCCACCATCTTGAATCGGACATTCTTGGTGTGTACGAATGGCGGATAGTGGTGCTCGCCTTATTTGTACAATACGTGCTGATTGTGACTTGTGAAGCTTTTATTTAATACAAAAGTAGTCCTACAAGTGGCGACGAAGGTAAATGTAAGTTTAAACCAAGAAATGTTGTTGGGAAATGTGAAGTAGATACTTCGGTTCACAAATTCACGATTGATCAAGCAGATCCATCAACATTTACCAGCTGATTCAGTGAACTCACATCATCGTGCCTTCAGATGGATTTACTAAATAACACTATCTTGTGTATTTATCGGTCGCCTTCAAATACAAATGCAGAAAGCTTCAATACTTCATTAAGTTCACATTTGAATACTCTGCGTTCGTCTAAAAACATTATAATTACGGGCGATATTAATATAAAAATCAAAACTAAAGATTCTGAGCCGCATTAATAGAACTCTCTATCTGAATACCTTGGCAGAATACGGAATATTGGCCAGCCATACTCTACCCACTCGAGGCATGAACTGCTTGGACCATTTTATGCTTAGAATAAATAAAATAAAATCCTCGGCTAGGATAGCGATTCTACATACTTCTGTGACAGACCTTTTAACCACTTTACTCTCTTTGTCAAAATTAGATAAGAAATACATTGTAAATAACAAAAATATAAGTAACTATCAATTACGAAAAAGCCTTCGTAAGTTTAATGAAAAAAAACCTTTCTGAATTACTCCTCTGCAAAAACCCCACCGAGCTAATTAATACTTTAACTCGAAAGTTAATAGTCTTTACAGGCAAATAAAGTAGAATGTACTGTAACTACATTTTTACTGTACCTTGATAAAGAATTTTACGCTGTTTAAAAAACCGTAATTAATTACAAAAAAAGCTCGGGAAGAACCATACAATAAAGTAATAAAAATAACTTACATCAGATATACAAATTATTGTAATAAACTTATAAAAAAACTAAAAAGAAAATATGAGAACGAATTATTAGCTAAAACTGTAAACAACAATAAACTACTTTGGAAAAATGTCAAAAATATTACAAATACCAATAAAAGAAATAACATAAATAATGAACTTCTAACTATTCAACAAACTCCTAATGAATCGGCGGATTTTATTAACAACTATTTTGCGAATATTGGTAAGGACCTTGCTCAACTAATAAAACCCATTTCGTCAAATATACAGGAAACTTACCTGGCTAGTCTTCTTACTCAACCAAACTCTTTTCTATTATTATTACCGACAAACAATGAAGAAGTTAACAAAATTCTAACAAACCTAAAATCTAGTAGTGCCCCTCGAGGGGATAACATCCCTATTGTATTTATAAAAATTGCTAAAAATGTAATTATTCTGATCATAACACATCTAGCCAACCTTTGTTTTGAAGGTGGAATTTTCCTACTAAACTAAAACAATCTGTTATCACGCCAGTGTACAAGGGTGGGGAAAGAGATGACGTAAGTAACTACAGGCCTATATCGGTTTTGCCTGCAATTTCTAAGATAATGGAAAAACTTATAAATATTAGACTGCTTAACTTCCTCGAAAAATTCACTATCTTATCCCCCTCACAATATGGATTTAGACAAGGAAAATCGACAGAAGATGCAATAGAAACCTTGACTTCTTTGGTAGCAGAGCAGTTCAACAATCAAAACAACAGTATCTCAGTATTCTTAGACCTAAAGAAAGCCTTTGATACCGTCTCTATCCCAATCCTTGTTCATAAGTTGGAAAAGATTGGGATAAGGGGTACTCCACTCAATTTGTTCAAAGAATATTCGTCTCAAAGAGAGCAGAGAGTCAAATTAGATATTTACTTTCACGAACCAACGAAAGTAACTTACGGCGTACCACAGGGAAGCGTTCCTGGCCCTACGCTTTTCCTTATATACAGGTTGATAATGATCCCTCTAGCTATATTCAAGAAACCTATGTTTTGTTACTTTTGTCTTGTTACATACTAAAAACAAAAGATATCGACCGTCAAAGTTTTCCTACAAAAACCGAATAGCGTTATCATATCACGGAGCTAGACACGTGTCTTTTTTTTTACGATTCTGTGTTCTTGTAGTGATTTGGATCCATAGATTTCAATAAAGCTAGGGGTTTCATTATCAACCTGTAAATTAATGATCTCTGTGATATGCAAATTCCAAACGCTAAAGTCATTTCATATGCAGACGACACCGCTGTTGTCTTTAAGGGAGATTCTTGGGATACTGTTGAGAATTCTGCTGAACAATGACTAGAGTTAATTGATAGATGGCTACGATGTAACCTTCTCACCTTAAATACCGGTAAGACAAATTATATCTGTGTTAGCATCTACAACAATTCCCAGCCTCCCAATGATCTGACATTGAAGATACACGGTCCAAATTGAGTAAACCTAGGAAGTAGACCAAATTGCACCTATCCTACTCTAGAAAAGGTTACGCAGATCAAATATTTGGGCGTTACGTTGACCAGCGGCTCTCCTGGTATCCGCATCTAGAACACGTGTTTCAGAGAATCAGAAACTTGGATTTTCAAGACTCTACGACATGTAGTGCCAAGCACAAATGCTAGTCTTCAGAAATTATCCAGGGACCTCCTCAAAGAGATTTACATATCCTTTGTCAAATCAGAATTAAGATACTGCATTCTAATATGGGGTGGAGCCGCTAAAACAAGATTTCTTGGAGTTGAACGTGCACAACGAGGCCTGATCAAGGTTATGTATTTCAAAAAGAGGAGGTACTCTACTAAAAGATTGTATGAACTGTGCGGACTTCTTTCAGTTAGAAAGTTATACATTTTACAAATTATTTTAAAAAAGCATAAATAAATGACATACGACGAAGAGAAGAAGGTATCAAGTAGCAACCGCTCCCATATACAAAACAAATTTTTCGAATATGCAGTACTTACGACGTTCTTCTTCTTTGTACAATATCATAAACAAAAAACTTGACCTATTCATATTCAGTAAATAATAGTATGTGTGTAAAAAGGCAACCAAGAAATGGTTGAATTCAATTGATTACGACACAACAGATAATCTTTTAATCAATTAATTAATCAATTACTCCCTCACCCTCACACCGTCCCTCTCACCCTCTCTCACCTATGCACACTTACTCACTTCCTTACACTCACAAATGTTTTTGCTGCAGCACTAAACTTTGAATTTGTATAATTTGTATTTAATTTATATCATGTTTTTGTTTTTTTTTATTATTCTTTGATTGTATAGTGTTAGTTTTTTAGTACTCTTATTATATCTTATTCTTATATTACAAACTTGATAGTAGAGTACACGTATAGATGTACGCGTGCGTGGTGCGCGGGCTGCAAGCAGCCCGCGTGAGTTGTAATAAATCGGTAGTTTCAGAAAGAACATTAGTCCATAATTTGGGGTTTTCGAGTTATTAATGTCTATGGTATCATTGAGCGTAGCCCTACAAACCCCTGCAGAAAGAACTTTAGTCCAATGAATATCAATAGAGATACAGGGGATTGAAAATCCAAATAGTTGCAAGAAGAACATTAGTCACGCTTTACCTATTTTGATTTTTGCATAAAGAACATAAGTCAAAACTTTGATAGTTTCAAAACGAACATTTGTTCCGCACTTGTGGTGGCTGTCAATCAAGTTTTTAGTCATTGTCATTATGTTCAGATTTTTCCGCGTTTTTAGTTGTTTGCTAAAATATATAGAAATACAACAAATTTTAATTGAATGTACAATAAAGTTCAGTGAATTTATTTGTATAATTTGATTTAAATAAAATTGCTTCCTACATAAAAAAATATTTTATTTTTAACTATAAGACAAACTATTGAATAAAATTATGAAACATTTCTATATTTATGTAAGTAAGACCATAAGTCCATCAAATTGTCCAACAATTAATCATTACTGACAAGCATTGTGTGTTTAAACAACACTAGTCCCACTTGAGTTGCAAAAGAACATATGTCTTTTCAAAAACGTTTAGTTAAATCGTATGCACTGTGTTAAAAAAACACAAGTCCACAATAGTTGCAGTAACAACACAAGTCCAATTATTATAAATCCATTTATCTCAACAAGTACAAAAAGGACTTTATTAAGCACGAATCCGGATATTTCTGATGAATTAAATTTGTCATATATGTGAAAAGTATATACAGCTTAGAAGATATTACTCCAGAAAAACGGTTTTTTAGGTGTACTGAAAAGTGAACAGAGTATGACTAATGTTCTTTTTGAAACTACTGATTCTTGTTCTGGGTTGTACTTTATTGTCTTTGGTTGTACATTGTTGTTGTTTTTAACTTTTCTAATTTTTAAGAGCTTATACTCGTATAACCAACTAGTGTTTTGCGTGGTGCGCGGGCTGCAGGCAGCCCGCGTGAGTTGTAATTGTTCTTTGTTGTACTCTATTTGTTGTTGTTGGTTGTTGCATTTAGTTGTTGTTGTAACTTTTTCGTTAACGTGACAGGACAAGGTATCGAGTTAGAAACACGTTTGAAATTGAGTTGAAACATGTGATCAGACGACATTCAAGTAATGGGCAGAAGTCAATTGTATCACGAAATGTCATCGGTCATGATCGGGTGGGAAAAAAAGTCATCGGTCATGATCAGTTTTCAAAATTGTCATCGTCGTAACCGTAATAGCGCGTTGAAATACGTGTGGTAACTTTGATTCAATTGAAATGGACTAATATTTCGCTTTTGTGTACTCTGACAGCTGTCAAAGGTCCAAAATGTAAACGGTCGAAATGTGCTGGAACCAACTTTCAACGGAGTCGAATCCCGCTAAGCCCAAGCTCAAACGTTTGCGAGATAGGTCCAAAATAAACTGTCTTGTAATGCTCTCGGGGTCCAGCTTCGCCTCCGGCCTCGTAGGAATCGTCCTCCGGGGTCGGCCTTCGGCCTCCCTAGAATGACATCAGATATGACTCTGGTAGCCGCGGTATCGTGCTCGGCCGAAAAAATGTCCAATCCATTTTTTTTTCGAAAAAGTGTCAAAATCCCTGTCGGTAGTCAAAAAGTGTCAAATTTGACAGTGGATTCGTAATCACCGACCCCACCTGCCCCTTGATACCGAGTTTCAAGCAAATCGGAGCACTTTTTTGGACCTGTCAAAAAAATGTCAAATTCTGTCAAATGTCAAATTTTTCTTACGCAGTCGGGTAGCGCTTGGCGGACAGATCACTAAAGTCGAAACCGCAACTCGCTAGGACTTACGGTTCGGGAGATATGGCCGATCAAAGATTTGGCAAAAAAAAATATTTTTTTTCGACTTTTTTTTTTTATTTTATTTTCAGAAAGATCTCGTCAAGCCCTTTTCTTAGAGTACCATGAACAAGGGTCTAGCTCCAGCCGTTTGGGAGATACGGGCCGTTAAAGTTTTGACACCGGGGGGGGCTAGATGTCGGCGAGACCTTTTCTTAGACACCCATCAACATGGGTCTAACTCAAGCCGTCTCGGAGATACGGGCCGATAAAGCTTTGACATTTGAAAAAAAAAAACTTTTTTGTCACCCTATGGTCCGACCCCTAGGGTTGTACCACCTTCCGTTCCGAAGATATGGCCAAAACAAAATTATTTTGTAACAAATTTTAGAAAAAAAAATCCCATCCCTAGTGACCGGGGACATCCCTAGGAACTGCGCCCGCTCGCGCTTCGCGCTCGCGGGCTTGTTCCGGTGAACTTTCTGTCAAAAATGACAATTTTTCCCATACCTAGCACCTAGGTACATCACTACGAACTTCGCCCGCTCGCGCTTCGCGCTCGCGGGCTCGTTCGCCCTTCGGGCTCGCCTACTCACTCGCGAAATTTTTCAAAACTCCCATACAAAATCCCATACAACGACCCGCCTCACTAAAATGTCAAAAACCCATGTCAAATGTCTGATTTTTTCCCCACTCAGTATTAAACACCCAACATTCCATACATACAACACTATCATGTCAGAACACTCTTTCCAACTAAACAACCATGTCAATGAGTCAGTCAGTCAGTTACCGTTTTGTAGCTTTATATATAGTCAATCAACAATCAACAATCAATAAACCATTTTTCATTTTTTTACTTTTCATCATGTGTTTATTACCATATTTGAGAACCATGCAGGAAATTGGAATTTATTGTAACGCAGAGAGAATTAAATTGTGGTTAAGTACCTACCTGCTTGCAACATTATTACGTACCAAAATACGAGTAGGTTCAATTTATAATTTTAGTTCATTCATTGCAAAGAAATATTCATTGTGTTTGTTCGTTTGCTTCCAGCAACCATGCATCAACCAACCATCCAACAATAGACTTGGGATATTCCTAAATCTATGCATCCAAAAAAATAAGAAAAAACAAAATTCCATAGACAATATAGGTAATCACATCACCTTAGAATAAGGAGGTAATCACACTTTGTAAAGTATTGGTTTACACTAAAATTATGAAGTTTGCTTCTCCATTCTTTAGTACGCGCTATCAGGTTACAATAAAACATGAAGTATGCTCCTAAATTTGGCACAGCACTTTAGTGGTTCACAATAAATGTATAAAGTTTGCTCTTCTTATGTGGCCGTAGTGTGGCTCTTCAAATAAAATGGTGTTCATAAATAATAAAAATTTTACCATCCAACCCCTATATTAGCAAGTTACGTACCAATTTTAATAAAGATGTTGTAGATTATCCGTGAACTCAGTGTGTTGCACTAATTTTAATAAAGATGTTGTAGATTATCCGTGAACTCAGTGTGTTGCACTAATTTCCATTAAGGGTCATGCACAATTTAACTTTAGCATATGCGTAAGGGCCATGCACAATTTAACTTTAGCAAATGCTTAAGGACCATGCAGATTAAAATCTCAGCAAATGCTTAAGGGCCATGCACAATTATATAGGTATTGCTATTTTGAATTTTATTTATTTTATTTTCTTTATATAGTAGATGCTAGTGATTGTTGGCACTTGGTGGAGTTTATAAAACATTGTTTTAAGAAATACTTGTACTTATCCACATATTACGAGTTGTACGTAATATGTGGATAAGTACAAGTGTTTTTTAAAACAATTATTTTCTTTATTTTATGAAACATAAACGGTCACGGACAATTACACATAAAGATTAACAAAATACAAAAAATTTCAAGAGCGACTTCACAGGACAAAATCGAAAACTAACTTACACAAACAATATCTTTTTGATCTCATTTTTAAAAACGTTGTAAGAAGAACTAAATAAATCAACACTATACAGTTCATAATTATTATTTGTGTACTGGGTTCTGGAGAAAAGCACTGAGAATAAATCTTTACGTCTAGTACGACGAGCGGGAGCTCTGAATCTGATTTTTTCAAGGAGGTACGGGGAATCCACAATTCCATTAACAATTTTATAAAGGAGACAAGAATCGATCAGTTTACTGCGTGATAAAAGAACAGGTTCTTTATAACGCTTAGAACAAGAATTGTAATCATCGAAACAGCCCCGGGCTCGATAGTCTAAACATTTCAGGAATTTATTTTGTAGTTTTCAAGGTTATTAATATGTTTCTGGAAATTCAAATTCAAATTCAAATAGTTTATTTTGCAAAGCAGGTATAGATATACCTATACACTTTTTACACGTCAAATTTAATCTAATAAAGAAAATATATGTAATAAAATAATAAATGTACATGAACTAAATTAAAGGTTTATTTAATTTATGTAGCAATATATTTACGATTACAATGATAGGTAAAATATATATTATACAAGGTAAAATCCAATCAGCCGCCCGAACCCATACCGGAGACCCGGCCAGGGACCAGGAACAAGGTTCAATGATCACCAACCGAGCCCCCAGCACGAATCCAGGCGGCCGACCAAATCCCATCCTATATACTACATACTAATAGGTTACATATATAAATACATGCCTACCTCCGCCCATTCCATTAGTCTTGCTAAGAAGAAGGGCAAGAAACTTAGCAAGATCATGTCTTTTTTTTCCAACATAAAACTTATACTATACAATATATGACTTATATCTACTTTAACCAAGGGATAAGAAAATACAAGACAGCAGGAATTCAGGTTAATGAAAAAAAAGAAAAACATATATATCTTTGTCTACCTGTATCATATAGTCCTTTTCCTTTTACAGTCTGTAATCAATTAATGTTTACACCTTAGAGGAATCATAAGTCAAGAAATTATACTATTTAATTAAATTATAACTTACTATCATTATCACTGTAACACCATGCTTCACCATCATCCAAATATTCATTTATTTTATAATATGCCTTTTTCAATAGGCCCTGCTTAATATACAGTTTAAACTTATTCTCTGACAAAGTAAGGACCTCCTTTGGAAGTTTATTGTAAAATCTTATACCATGTCCTACAAAAGAGGTACTCACCTTAGCGAGTCTGATTTTTGGAAAAGCCAGTTTATGCTTATTTCTGGTTTCCTTACAATGTTGCTTACCAAGCCTTGGGAAAGACTCAACATTTTTTTTGACATATCTAAGGACTTGGTAAATATATTCACAAGGAACCGTTAATATATTAATTTATTAACTTTTCTCTTAATGAATCCCGGTATTATAAATAGCCCGAATTGCTCTCTTCTGCAAAACAAAGACTGCGTCTGTATCCGCGGCTCTACCCCATAACAGCATGCCGTATGACATAATGCTGTGAAAGTAACTAAAATAGACTAGTCTAGCAGTATCTACATCAGTAATTTGTCTTATGCGTCTAACAGCGTATGCGGCCGAACTAAGTCTACCACATAGGGCTTCTATGTGGGGACCCCACTGAAGACGAGAGTCTACCGTAATGCCCAAAAACATAGTTTCGTTAACTAACTCCAGCTTGGACCCGTGCAAAAGCAAATTACCATCCACTTGAATTACATTTGGTAACGTAAATTTTATACACTTTGTCTTTTTTGCGTTTAAAACTAAATTATTTACAGTAAACCAATCAAGCACCAGTGATAAAGTTGTATTCGCGCCCTCAAGGATATCTTTACGTCTATTAACTTTAAAAATAAGTGACGTGTTGTCTGCGAATAATACTATCTTCGTTAAGTCTTTAACTAAATAAGGAAGGTCATTTATGTAAATTAAAAACAGCAAGGGCCCTAATATGGAACCCTGTGGGACACCCATTTTAACTAATGCTCCACATGATTTTACCCCGTTAATGTCTACCTTTTGAATACGATCACTAAGATATGACTTCAATAACGCCAAAGATTTGCCCCTCACTCCGTAGTGATCCAATTTACATAAGAGTGTTTCATGATTAACGCAATCAAAGGCTTTCGAGAGGTCACAAAATACACCAAATGCATCTTGCTTTTCTTCCCAAGCATCAAAAATGTGCTTAACTAAAGCAACTCCTGCATCTATGGTTGACATCCCTCTAGTGAATCCATATTGTTCACAGTGAAGCAACTTATTTAAATTAAAATGAAATAACAATTGATTAAAAACTATTATTTCAAAAACCTTACTCAATACCGGTAAAACTGACACAGGTCTACAGTTTGAAGGGTCCCCGTTGTCACCTGATTTAAAAAGGGGGATTAATTTACTAAACTTCATTAAGTCAGGAAAGATACCATCATCTACACATTTATTAAAAATTAATGCCAAATAAGGAGCTATTAAATCAGTAACAGGACTTATAACTTTCACAGATAGGCCCCATAAGTCCTCGGTTTTTTTCAAGTTAAGAGATTTGAATGCTTTAATTACAGTTAATGAATTAATATTCAGGGGAAAACAGGGGACCAGACTGATGAAGAAAACTCTAAATGGCTACGAACATAACTTTTGTATAAAATTTTTTGTATAAATTATCAACCTTGTTAAACGGTTTACCAATACGGAGAATATATCCTAAGGTTTTATAAGATTTTTTGAGTAATTTGTCTGAATGTGGAACAAAAGTTAATTTGGAGTCCATTGTAACACCTAAATCACGGATCTAAGCGATTTAGCGTTTTTCCGAATAGTTCGTACAGATCTACCAACTTATCTGTGAAATGTCAGAATTCAGAACTACGGCCGCCATCTTGGAAACGCCATTCGACTGTCAATTGTGATCAAGTTTGAATATTCCGTGATATTTATTAAAATTTTGGAGTTTTTTAAGCGTATACCATACCGAAAGCTTTAAAAAGTGATGCAAGGAATATTATTCTAAACTTGAAAGCATTTTTTGAATAGGTAGCTCGGCAAAAAGCCCCGATAATTCCATTTCATCAAGTTTATAAACGAATATCTGCTGCCACAGGTTAGTGTTGCTATTATAATGTGTGCATGTTTTAGTTCACTTAAATATTTTAGCTGGCCGGCGAATTATTGTCTTTTTATATATATGTTTCAGGTGTAAGTCAAGGATTGATTTCCAAAATTGTTAAAGAAAGAAAAGTAGCAGAAGAAACTCACAGTAAAATCGTGACTCCTGGAAAAAGTAGAACACGTAAAAGAGGTTTTATTGATATGGATAATTTTGACCTGGGTGTTATCCGGAGAAAAAATCATGAAATATATTCAGTTAAAAAGGAAATACCTACCGTTTCTAAGTTGCTAAAGGTGTTAAAAGAAGAAATAAATTATCCTGGACAGCGTGAATCCCTTCGCAAGTTGTTGAAAAAGTTGAGGTTTCGTTTTTAAAAAAACCCAAACAAATAGAAAAGTTCTTATGGAGCGTAATGAAATTACAGCTTGGAGAGCAAAGAAACACGACGTGTATTTAGATTAACCTTTTATTGTAAATTTGCAGAGTGATAGTGACACTGAAAGTGATCAAGAGAGTGATACTGATGATCCTAGGCCTTGGACATCTTCTGACCTTCAAAATTATATTCCTGGAGTGAGGCCCATACAAGATGACCATACATACTGTAAACCAGAATTCAGATAGGTTTACTAAAATAAAATGCCTACATTGTTTTGCATATACTTTGTTTTATTTAATATAGGTATTTGTATATAATATACAGGGCGTCCCAAAGTTATGGGACATGAAGGGAAAGTACCTTAAATATCGTAGATAGGGTATTTTGCTGAAAGAAGACTTTATGTTATTTTTAAAAGTTAGTAATTCTGCATTCAAAGATTTTTTTTTAATTACTTGCCTTGTCTGGGAATCGAACCGACTTAAATGTAAAAAAAAAAAAACCCTACTTTTATGATGCCAATCGAAAGAATGGCCAAAAAATAATAACTCTTCTTAAGTAATATAGTATTTTAAAAGAAAGGAACAACGTAAAATGTTTAAGTCAAATTTCAAGAAAGTTATTTATTGCCGACGACGACGTTCGAAAAGTAGCGATATTATCATTCCATAGATAGCATTGATTATTCGTAAATAAGTACCCACTTCATAAAATACTTTATAGCATAGTTTTCCTTATTATAAGTGGACGTGTAGATAAAATGATAAAACTTAGTATTTCAATACGTCCTCTGTAAGCTAGACAGAAGGCAAATTTAAAACAAAAATAATGTTGTTGTTAAATTTGAAAATGTTACAATTCATGAGAGCGTTTGTTTGAATGCATACTTTTTAAGATATTTTAAAAAGAAGACAAATTTTTAAAATGTTGTTCTTAAATTTGAAAATGGAACAGTCTAATCAATGCTATCTATGGAATGATAATATCGCTACTTTTCGAACGTCGTCGTCGGTAATAAATAACTTTCTTGAAATTTGACTCAAACATTTTACGTTGTTCCTTTCTTTTAAAATACTATGTTACTTAAGAAGAATTATTATTTTTAGGCCATTCTTTCGATTGGCATCATAAAAGTAGGGGTGTTTTTTTTTTACATTTAATTCGGTTCGATTCTCAGACGAGGCAAGTAATTTTTAGAAAACCTTTGAATGTAGAATTACTAACTTTTAAAAATAACATAAAGTCTTCTTTCAGCAAAATACCCTATCTACGATATTTAAGGTACTTTCCCTTCATGTCCCATAACTTTGGGACGCCCTGTATATAAGAAATAGAAAACATATATATTCTGATGGTAAGATATATTTCGACCACTTGATGTTGTCCGCGTAAGTTACATATACATCATATTTACAATAGCAGTGTATAAAAAGGAAAAAAAAATTATAACTAATGGTAATGAATTTGGTTTTGATTTGGGAAATGGTGTCATCATTAATATAATCATCATACAAATACCTATATTAAAAGACAAGAAGTCATTTATAATTTTATGTTGTTTTATTTAAGAAACATATTTCCTTACCAATAAGGTACGTATTAACCGACTTCGGTAATATTTCGACCGAATATGGCAATACTAGAACGCCACTAACGACATCCTTCAGTTCACAGTTAAGTTGGTATGTCTGTAGTCATGTTTTATAGTTTTACGTCCTCTAGAAAATGTTATAATAAAGCATTTAGCGGAATTAAGAAAAAGGTTATTAACAGAACAGAGTTGTTCTATTCTATTTAAGTCAGACTGTAGGAGGTCGCAATCATCATGATTTTTAACAATTCGGAATATTTTAGCGTCATCCGCATAGAGTAGACAATAAGAATCTTTCAAGGAGGAGTTAAAGTCATTAACATATAGTATAAACAATACTGATCCCAAGTGAGATCCTTGAGAAATACCGGAGGAAATAGATATGAAGTCAGACATGAACCCTTTCAATGCAACAGCTTGACTTCTATTACTAACGTATGAGGCTAACCAACGAAACAGATCGTCATGCATACCCATTCCCTATAGCTTCGCCAAAAGAGTGTTATGACTTATTTTGCCAAACGCCAAACGTTTGAAATACTTATTAAGGGCCATGCAGATTAAAATCTGAGCAAATGCTTAAATAAATAAAAATAAAAAATAAAAAGACATTTATTTAACAGACCATTATGGAAAAAGTAGTACAATGTTCTTAGGACCGTACGCAATAACATTTTAGCGAATTCTGAAAGGCCATGAACAGTAAAGTTTCAGCAAATGCTAAAGGGCCACGCAAATAGAACAAATGTTCTTTATTCCTTCCAGGTAGCCCCAAAATGGCTCTGACAGGATCTATTCTCAGTAGTCTTGAAAATTTCGACTGCGAAGGTGACCCGACATCAGTAGATGTCCGTTGGGAAAAATGGAAGAGAGCGCTAGAAATTTACCTGTTAACATTAGACATAGACAGATCAGTAAAAAAGCGGGCAACGCTTCTGCATGCCGGGGGACTTGCCTTACAAGACATCTACTACACCATACCTGGAGCATATGTTGATGAAGTAGATGTGACTGACGTTTATAAAGTGGCATTACAAAAATTAGATGATTATTTTTCACCAAAACAAAGCAAGATTTATGAAAAACATTTGTTTAGGCTGATGAGACAAGAACAAGATGAAAAGTTCGAGAAGTTTTTACTTAGATTAAGAAACCAAGCCGGAAAATGCAAGTTCACTAATAGTGACGAACATCTGTTTGACCAAATCGTGTAGAAATGTAAATCTGTTGATTTGCAAAAAAAAGTATTATCTTCTGGGGACAGTATAACGCTATACCAGATTGTTATTGAAGCAAATGCGTTAGAAGCAGTCGGTAGATAGTTACAAAATTTCGACAAAAATTTGGGTAATAATGGGAATCACCGTGAAATAAATAAAATAGACTCAAAAAAGTTTAAAAGTAAGACCAGACGATTTAAATCCCAAGATGGTAATGACATTCTCTGTTCAAGGTGTGGGAGCAACAACCATTTACAATTTGATAAGAAATGTCCGGCAAGAGACAAAAGATGCGTCAAATGTAATCTCATTGGTAATTTTCAGGGAACATTGCAGGACCAGACAAAAGAGAAAAATATTTAACTTCCCTAAAAATACTGAAATAAAATCAAAACAACAACGAACGGATGTTACAGAGGTGGAGTGTATATTTCACTTGGATGATGACGCAGTTATTAGTTGTTCTGTCGGTGGAGTTGAAATTGACATGCTTATTGATTCAGGTAGCAGGTGTAACGTGGTAATATATGAAGGATCTAAAGGTGGCAATCTTAAATCAAGTAAGGAATCCTGATACTTTTATCTTATGGAAGTCAGAGACCTTTGGACATAACTGGTTCATTTTAAACCAACATAATTACTGGTAGTCAAAATAGCAGAGCAACATTTTACGTCATTAAAAATGGCACTCGCAATTTATTGGGTGAAAACACAGCAATTAAGCTTAGAGTTTTACAGATTGGACTTCAAGTCAATACTATCGAGTCGTTTCCTAAATTCAAGGATATCACAGTCGTGATACCAATAGATAAAACGGTGAAGCCCGTCATCCAACCATATCGAAGAATACCTATTTCATTAGAGAAAAAGGTAAACTCTAAACTGATAGAGTTCAGTTAATATGACATCATTGAAAAAGTACATGGACCTACTCCTTGGGTTTCTTCTATGGTCCCTATTTTAAAAGAAAATGACGAGGTACGCATTTGTATAGATATGCGACGTGCTAATCATCAAAAATCATCCCTTGCCAACCATGAATGAAATGCTCCCACATTTTCGTGAAGCTACATATTTTTCCTGATTGGACATTAAAAACGCGTTTCATTTACTGGAAATTGGCGAAGACTCACGTTACATTACAACATTCAGCACAAGCAAAGGACTATTCCGGTATAAAAGACTTATGTTTGGAATCTCATGTGCACCTGAGATGTTTCAAAAGGTTTTGGAAAAAATGCTTTTAGGCTGTGAAGGCACTGCTAATTTTATTGATGACATAATTATCCATGGTCCTAATGAACAAATTCATGACCAAAGACTTAACAAAGTTTTAAGTACATAAAACAAAATAATGTACTCGTACTTTTAAATGAATTAAAATGCGTTTATAAAACAAATAAAATTGATTTTCTCGGACACAAACTTTCCAAAGAAGGTGTTAAACCCCTTGACAAATACATAAAATTCCTTCAAACTAGCAAGCCACTAGTAACCATTGAGAAAGTTCAAAGCTTTTTAGGGTTAGTGAATTTTGTAGGCAAACAGATACCCAACCTAGCTACGATGACCAAACCTTTCAGGAAATTACTAAGAAATAAAGTTAGCAAGACAGATAAAATTGACGAAAACTGGACTTATGAACATGAAAACTAATTCAAAAAGTTGATGATGTGTTTATCAAATATTAAGACTTTGGGTTATTACAATCCTGATGATAAAACTCAGATAATTGCAGACGCTTCCCCAGTTGGTCTCAGAGCTGTTCTGATTCAAATAGATGACCAGGGCCCGAGAGTAATAGCATATGGGAATAAAAGTCTTACTGAATGTGAAAAAGATACTGCTAAACGGAAAAGGAAGAATTAGCGCTTGTATGGACAGTAGAACATGTTACAATGTACCTGTTTGGCAAAGAATCTAATCTTATAAGTGATCACAAGCCCCTTGAATTTAAATTTAGTCCAAAGTCAAAGCCCTGTGCTAAAATTGAAAGATAGGTGCTTAGACTGCAAGAATTTAAATATAGAATAATTTACCGTGCCGGAAAGGCTAATATTGCTGACCCGCTTTCAAGATTGTGCAAATCAACAACTCCTGAGCCGTTTGATAGCGAAAATTATATCATCCAAATTGTGGAATTCGCCCAGTTGCAGTACCTTTAAACGAAATCGAAACCGATGAAGAAATATCAAGAGTGCGAACTGGTTTATTTAACAATGATTGGGATGATTCTGTCAACAATTACAAAACTTTTGAAACGGAATTGGTCACCAAACTTTTGTTTATGTTTTTCCAAAAACATATTACTTAGAGGGAATAGAATTGTTATGCCATGGTCATTGCGTCAGAGAGTATTAGAAGCTGCTCATGAAGGACACCCCGGCATAGTCCGAGGCCTGGGCCTGGCCCTCTAAAATGGCCACTTTTAATGAATCATATTATGATTCAGTTCTAATGCCGTCTCTTTTGCACGCGTGAAAAAACTCTGACTCTATCCTACTTTCAAATTATTTTATGATTCACCCAAGTCGGCCTTTTTAGATCCCCAGGTCTCAACACAATTCACCCATGTGCTTTCCCATACCGCAATCATACTTCCATATTCAGATCCAGATTTGCTTTTCTGTCTGCGTTTCTATATTGCAATGATATAATGTTAATTTATATCTCCTTGCGATGGATAAACCGCAAGGAGATATAAATTAACATTATATCATTAGTATTTATTTCTACCATCATAATTAACAGATTAAGTTCTCATTATGTCTAAAATAATAGTTAAAAAATAGCAGTTAGCAGGCAAGATCGTGTCTCGAATTACGGGTAATCAAAAACGGGTGCAATTAAGGGCGGATCCAGCCTGCGAGCCAGGGGGATGGTCACAGGCTCCGGATAAATCCAAATATACTTATAATTAAATTTTGTTCAAGTTCAGTTGCAGTTCATTGATAATATAATAACAATATAATGAATGTACATAATACATAATTATGTCCCGAAGGAATATGAAATAAAAAAACTCGTCATCTGGCTGAGGGCCGCTCGTTGACGAAACAAAGGGGCTTCAGAAGTTAAAATACATTTATAGGCGTTGTTGAATCGCTTCAATCTTTGACATATATGGATACTATTAAATATCGTAATAAATATGTGACATTTATTGACTAATGTTCCGTTTTAACTCTTTAAGCTTTAACCTACAACAAGTGCCTAAATAAATACCTTTACAATACTTTAAAATTGTTTGAAAAACTGATAAAATGCTTGATTTTTTTTTTATTAAAAATAGACTAGGTTAAAATGTTAACACACACGAGCAATACAAAAAAAAGATTTTTAAAACTTATAAAAATCGAATTTATTATATATTATGAAACGTATTATTTTCTCTATTTTGCGCTATCCGGCGAGACGCGACGCAGTGATCGTCGTAACAGCCACTTTGCAATGCACGCTGATATGAACGTTATTATAATTTCGTTTGTGTCGATATTTGTACCGACACACATCGATATATTTGTACCGACACACATCGATATATTTGTAGCGACACACATCGAGCTGCTAATTTAGCTTACTGAAGCCCCTGAATTGACCTTTTTTGTCACTCGAAACCACATACCAGCACACCCGGGATGCGTATTGTCCTGCTGGCCAGATAAGGTAACCACAACCAGCCAGACGGACGACGACGACGCACAGCTGCATTTCCATATTATAGTCACCGAGGACGAACAAAAAACTCTCATTTAGATGGCGCGGCGCGGCGTTAGCAGCATAGCTAGTATAGATGAAAATAATAGAGAAGTGTTGTCTTTTGGAGAAGCGTTTGGCCATTGAAAACGCAGAAAAGCAACATCAGCATAGCTAGCATAGATGAAAAATCAGCATAGCTAGCATAGATGAAACCAATGGAGAAGTTGAGAAGAGTCGTTTGTCAAGGCGATTGTACGGACAATATGTCTGCACCGCACATATAGAGGGGACAGGATGTACGGGAAATATGTCTACACCGCACATTTAGAGAGGGCAGGATGTACGGGCAATATGTCTACACCGCACATTTAGAGAGGACAGGATGTACTGGCAATATGTCTACACCGCACATTTAGAGAGGGCAGGATGAACGGGCAATATGTCTACACCGCACATTTAGACAGGGCAGGATGTACTGGCAATATGTCTACACCGCACATTTAGACAGGGCAGGATGTACGGGCAATATGTCTACCGCACATTTAGAGAGGACAGGATGTACTGGCAATATGTCTACATCGCACATTTAGACAGGGCAGGATGTACGGGCAATATTTCTACACCGCACATTTAGAGAGGACAGGATGTACTGGCAATATGTCTACACCGTACATTTAGAGAGGACAGGATGTACTGGCAATATGTCTGCACCGCACATTTAGACAGGACAGGATGTACTGGCAATATGTCTACACCGCACATTTAGAGAGGGCAGGATGAACGGGCAATATGTCTACACCGCACATTTAGACAGGGCAGGATGTACTGGCAATATGTCTACACCGCACATTTAGACAGGGCAGGATGTACGGGCAATATGTCTACACCGCACATTTAGACAGGGCAGGATGTACGGGCAATATGTCTACACCACACATTTAGAGAGGACAGGATGTACGGGCAATATGTCTACACCGCACATTTAGAGAGGACAGGATGTACTGGCAATATGTCTACATCGCACATTTAGACAGGGCAGGATGTACGGGCAATATGTCTACACCGCACATTTAGAGAGGACAGGATGTACTGGCAATATGTCTACACCGCACATTTAGAGAGGACAGGATGTACTGGCAATATGTCTGCACCGCACATTTAGAGAGGACAGGATGTACTGGTAATATGTCTGCACCGCACATTTAGACAGGACAGGATGTACTGGCAATATGTCTACACCGCACATTTAGGGAGGACAGGATGTACGGGCAATATGTCTACACCGCACATTTAGACAGGGCAGGATGTACTGGCAATATGTCTACCCCGCACATTTAGACAGGGCAGGATGTACGGGCAATATGTCTACACCGCACATTTAGACAGGGCAGGATGTATGGGCAATATGTCTACACCGCACATTTAGAGAGGACAGGATGTACTGGCAATATGTCTACACCGCACATTTAGAGAGGGCAGGATGTACGGGCAATATGTCTACACCGCACATTTAGACAGGGCAGGATGTACGGGCAATATGTCTACACCGCACATTTAGACAGGGCAGGATGTACGGGCAATATGTGTACACCGCACATTTAGAGAGGACAGGATGTACGGGCAATATGTCTACACCGCACATTTAACTAGGTTACACGCATCATAATTTTTATTCATACGTTTTTACAATAAAATCAGTGTTTCAACAACTCTCAACCCGGGCGGTTTACTTTATCACTCTAACGAGTGAACCCCGATTAGGGTTACCATATGACAGGCGTTTGAGGCATTTGACAGACATTTTAAGGTTTAGACAGGCGAGCGGCCGGCATTGGTCTGAGACAGGCATTTTTAAATTTGGCGCTTGTTGAATGACACCATTTTTCTGAAAGCTTAACTACAGAATTCGTGAAAATCTGCTAGTTTGTGTTCTCTATTTTGGCACACAATGCGGGGTCTCCGATCATATCATTGTCAGTACCTAAATATTGGGACAACCCTCACAGCAGCGATGGTCATGTGACGCTTTCCTGCGTTTCCATTGGTTTTTTGAGAGACAAACAAAACTTCTCTGTTATTTTCCTATATAAGCATAGCAATGCAGCTATAAATATAATGTGAATAACTTTTATAGACATTCGCGAAGGGGCGGTCGGCAAGCGCGCTCGGCGGCAGCGGAGGGGGGTGTGCGGGGCGACAGGACACCATCGAGGAGGAGCTGGAGGACAAGCGGGCTCCTATCACAGCCCCGCCCGCCACAGCGCCCGTCCCCACCCCCGCCCATACCCCTGCCGTCTCCTCACACGATGCGGCGCTGGCGGAGCTGCGGCGGGACGTACGGACGGAAGTGCAGCGCCTTCAAACAAAGGTTCACACCTCATTTATGTTGTTTCATTTACATACGTGGATTTTAGTTTTGGGTTGGGTTGCGCAAATCTAAAGAATGTATCGGCTCTAGGAAGGAACTTGGAACACATATTTGCAAAGGGTGAGAAGAAGATTGTGTTGTACGTAAAAATAAATATACGAAATATTGCTAAATAATTACCAAACTAAATATTGCTGGTCCTACGGGGTCACCCTGCTGACACCCGGCTGCAGAGGGTCACCCTGCTGACACCCGAGTGCAGAGGGTCACCCTGCTGACACCCAAGTGCAGAGGGTCACCCTGCTGACAGCCATCTGCAGAGGGTCACCCTGCTGACACCTGAGTGCAGAGGATCACCCTGCTGTCACCCCAGTGCATAGGGTCACCCTGCTGACAGCCAACTGCAGAAGATCACCCTGCTGACATCCGAGTGCAGAGGATCACCCTGCTGACACCCGAGTGCAGAGGGTCACCCTGCTGACACCCGAGTGCAGAGGGTCACCCTGCTGACATCCGAGTGCAGAGGATCACCCTGCTGACATCCGAGTGCAGAGGGTCACCCTGCTGACATCCGAGTGCAGAGGGTCACCCTGCTGACATCCGAGTGCAGAGGGTCACCCTGCTGACATCCGAGTGCAGAGGGTCACCCTGCTGACACCCCAGTGCAGAGGATCACCCTGCTGACACCCCAGTGCAGAGGATCACCCTGCTGTCACCCCAGTGCAGAGGATCACCCTGCTGACACCCCAGTGCAGAGGATCACCCTGCTGTCACCCCAGTGCAGAGGATCACCCTACTGACACCCCAGTGCAGAGGGTCACCCTGCTGACATCCGAGTGCAGAGGATCACCCTGCTGACACCCCAGTGCAGAGGGTCACCCTGCTGACATCCGAGTGCAGAGGATCACCCTGCTGACACCCCAGTGCAGAGGATCACCCTGCTGACACCCCAGTGCAGAGGGTCACCCTGCTGACACCCGAGTGCAGAGGATCACCCTGCTGACATCCGAGTGCAGAGGGTCACCCTGCTGACACCCCAGTGCAGAGGATCACCCTGCTGACACCCCAGTGCAGAGGGTCACCCTGCTGACATCCGAGTGCAGAGGGTCACCCTGCTGACACCCCAGTGCAGAGGATCACCCTGCTGACACCCCAGTGCAGAGGGTCACCCTGCTGACACCCCAGTGCAGAGGATCACCCTGCTGACACCCCAGTGCAGAGGATCACCCTGCTGTCACCCCAGTGCAGAGGATCACCCTGCTGACACCCCAGTGCAGAGGATCACCCTGCTGACACCCGAGTGCAGAGGATCACCCTGCTGACATCCGAGTGCAGAGGGTCACCCTGCTGACACCCCAGTGCAGAGGATCACCCTGCTGACACCCCAGTGCAGAGGATCACCCTGCTGTCACCCCAGTGCAGACGATCACCCTGCTGACACCCCAGTGCAGAGGGTCACCCTGCTGACATCCGAGTGCAGAGGATCACCCTGCTGACACCCCAGTGCAGAGGGTCACCCTGCTGACATCCGAGTGCAGAGGATCACCCTGCTGACACCCCAGTGCAGAGGATCACCCTGCTGACACCCCAGTGCAGAGGGTCACCCTGCTGACACCCGAGTGCAGAGGATCACCCTGCTGACATCCGAGTGCAGAGGATCACCCTGCTGACACCCCAGTGCAGAGGATCACCCTGCTGACACCCCAGTGCAGAGGGTCACCCTGCTGACATCCGAGTGCAGAGGGTCACCCTGCTGACACCCCAGTGCAGAGGATCACCCTGCTGACACCCCAGTGCAGAGGGTCACCCTGCTGACATCCGAGTGCAGAGGATCACCCTGCTGACACCCCAGTGCAGAGGGTCACCCTGCTGACACCCGAGTGCAGAGGATCACCCTGCTGACACCCCAGTGCAGAGGATCACCCTGCTGACACCCCAGTGCAGAGGGTCACCCTGCTGACATCCGAGTGCAGAGGATCACCCTGCTGACACCCGAGTGCAGAGGATCACCCTGCTGACACCCCAGTGCAGAGGGTCACCCTGCTGACACCCGAGTGCAGAGGATCACCCTGCTGACACCCCAGTGCAGAGGGTCACTCTGCTGACACCCGAGTGCAGAGGATCACCCTGCTGACACCCCAGTGCAGAGGATCACCCTGCTGACACCCCAGTGCAGAGGATCACCCTGCTGACACCCGAGTGCAGAGGATCACCCTGCTGACACCCCAGTGCAGAGGGTCACCCTGCTGACAGCCAACTGCAGAGGATCACCCTGCTGACACACGACTGCAAAGGATCACCCTGCTGACACCCCACTGCAGAGGGTCACCCTGCTGACAGCCAACTGCAGAGGATCACCCTGCTGACATCCGAGTGCAGATTCATATTATTTATATAGTATTCAAAATTAAAAAAATAACCAATTTGGAGCAACATACGAACAGCGATTGAAAGAACTTGGTCTAACCACGCTACAGCAGCGCAGACAACGCGGAGACCTCATTGAGACATATAAGATACTGACTGGGTGCTACGATGTTCAAGAACTTGACAGTCTTTTTAACATGAACAAAAACTATCACCTCAGAGGTCACTCCCTTAAAATCGTTGGAACAAAGTGTGCAAGCAACCCCCGTCGACACTTTCTGCCAAACCGTGTAGTTAGTGGGTGGAATAGTCTACCAGAAGCTGTAATCAGTGCATCCACAGTGAACTTATTCAAAAATAAACTTGACAATTTCATGAAAACTAAAGTGCAGTGATATACACAAAATCAGCTTTTAGCTGCCTTTGTATCAATAATAATAATAATAATAATAATAATCATCAGCCTCTTAAAGTCCAACCCTACGTCCGAGCCGAACAGCAGGCCACGTAAGAGGCGGACAACGTGTACAAAACTTACACGGCTAACAGGGCAATGGCAAACTCTTAATGATGGAAAGGAATAATGGTAAACGTATAGGGCCGCTACCTGGGGGTGATCGCCAGGGCGCGTCTGGGGCTGGCGCTGGACGTAGCAGCATGCGAGCCGCCAGCACAAACCGCAGACTGGTCCAACCACCTGACCAGTCCGCCAATCCACCAACACCACCAGTTGGCTTGGTGTCGGCAGGGTCTTCACAGACCCAGCACTCGGCACTCGCCGCTGGTGAGAGAGTACGGCGCATGAGATGGTCTAGCGAAATGAACGCCAATGCCATGCGCGCGTACTTCAGAGCAACGGGGGGCAATACCGGTGCAACGGGATATCGAGCAGTAATGTTCCGCGAATTTCTGTTGCTGGAGCCCTCGATAACTGTCACGGAACAAAACCTAGCGGACAGAGTTCGGTATATACAGCGCTCTAACGTATTTAACGCTGCCGAACTCGAACAACTGAGACGCAAGACTGTTCCTGTAATGGATAATGCACCACATGTGGAAGATGTCTCTACCCAACCAAATGGCAATGAAGAGTCAGAACTTAATCCACAAAATGTCGCAGAAGAAAACATTGCAGAAACGGTCTCCCAGGATTTAGAGCAAATGAGGAGCATATTAGAAGAGACGATTGTAGAGTATCGCCAAGTGCCTATGGAACTGAGGCCTCGGCTTCCCCGAGTGCCTCTGAGCATCAAGGTTCGGGATGTCGTTGGGGTCATTAATCAGGTGCTGCCTCCATTTCTGGAAAGCAGCATCGACCTCTGGGATACGGATACGGTGCTATTCAGCGCCGCTATGGCAGTTTGCCGGATAGTTGGCGTTCGTATGCCAGGTACTGGATCAATCACTCCCAGAAGTGGTCAGATACCAGCCTGGCAACGCAGAATTAACCGCCGTATCACCAGAGCAAGGATCCTTATCGGCAAACTGACCAGCTTCAGGTCAGGCAACACGAGGCCTAGAGTGATGCGCTTTGTTGCGGAGGCATTTGCTGGGCAAGACATTGATATATCGCACCCAGACTTTAACCAAAACCTAACAGAGCGCATCGACTACCTGAAGCAGAAGATTGCTGCTTGGGGTAAGCGATTAAGGCGATACTCCGAAACGGTAAAGAGGCACCAACACAATCGTCTCTTCGAGAGTGACCAAAAGAAGTTTTACAGAACTCTGGAGCGTCCGGAAATGAGATCGATAGGCGCTCGACCGGAGCAGGCTGATGTAGTCGCCTTCTGGCGAAGCCTATGGTCACAGCCTGTCACTCATCAGGAAGGCCCGTGGTTCGAAGCTGTCGAGGGAGCATGTGCGTCTATCACGCCAATGAACCCAGTCAGAATCTCAAAGGAGGACGTAACTGCTGTGGTCCGTAAAGCCCCGAACTGGAAAAGTCCAGGACCAGACGGACTGCAGCATTACTGGCTGAAAGGATTCTGGCGTTCCCATGCTACCCTCGCAAGGCAGTTCCAACAGGCCCTTGACGATGGTACGCTCCCGAACTTCTTAACTACCGGAGTCACTCACTTAGCTCCAAAAAGCGAAGATACCGCGGATCCATCGAAATACCGCCCCATCACGTGTCTTTGTACTCTATACAAGACGCTTACTTCCGTTCTGAACTCCAAGATTTCTCAACACATTGTTGAAAATCACATCATCTCGGATGCTCAGAACGGATGTAGGGGTGGTAGCCGCGGTAGCAAGGAGCTGCTCCTCATTGACGCGGTCGCTGGCAAACTGGTCAGACGCAACCGTCGGAACTTCTCCACCGCCTGGATAGACTACAAAAAGGCTTTCGACTCGGTTCCCCACTCTTGGCTCCTAAGGGTCCTTGAGCTGTACAAAGTCGACAATACAGTTCGACACTTCCTTGAAGCATGTATGGGGCAATGGAGTACTATCCTTAGTCTAGCAGGCGAGAAAATGACGGATGCCGATGACCAAATACGGATAAAAAGGGGTATTTTCCAGGGTGATTGTCTGAGCCCGCTTTGGTTTTGCTTGTCGCTGAACCCTTTGAGTCAACTTTTGGAGAAATCAGCGGCGGGCTTTCAGTTTCGGAGGGGAGGAATGCGGATATCGCACCTTCTCTACATGGATGACCTGAAGCTTTTTGGCCCCACAGCTCAGAAACTGGAGGAGTTGTTGAAGATCACTGATGATTTCAGCAACTCCATCAGGATGGAGCTAGGGGTCGAAAAGTGTGCGGTCTTGCATGTGGACAGGGGTCATGTTGTTCGCTCCGATGGACTCGATGTCGGCTCCAATCGATTGAAATCCCTTTCTGAGACTGAAACATACCGGTATCTGGGCATGTCCCAAACAATCGGTGTGAATGAAGCAGACATGAAACAAGCCGTTTGTGGGGTATTTTATAATCGCCTGACAAAAGTGCTTGAGAGCTTTTTGTCGGGCGGAAATAAGGTACGAGCTTATAATGCTTGGGTCATGCCTGTTCTCATGTACACATTCGGAGTGCTCAGATGGACTCAGACCGAACTAGATGCTCTGGACAGAAAAGTCCGCACAATCCTGACCCTTCATAGGATGCATCATCCGAAATCGTCGGTCATGAGACTGTATCTCCCGCGGAAGTGTGGTGGTCGAGGCTTTTTAAACGCCAAGGCTATGCACAACCGTGAAATATGCAGTCTCAGGGATTATTTCCTGTCGAAAACGGATGATGCAATCCATAAAGAAGTCGTGGCATGTGATAAAGGACTCACCCCTTTGTCCTTAGCCAGCGAAGAATGGTGCGACCCGGTTGTACTTAGCACCGCTGAACGAGAGTCTGTGTGGCGAGGAAAGGAATTGCACGGGAGGTTTCACAAGGCCCTTCACGAGCCTCATGTTGACAAAAAAACCTCCATGCATTGGCTGCGCTTTGGTGAACTCTTCGGGGAAACCGAGGGTTTTGTCTGTGCAATACAAGATCAGGTGATCAAGACGCGCAACTACCGGAAATACATTATCAAGGATGGGACCCAGGACATCTGCCGGGCATGTGCCCATCCTGGAGAATCTCTCCGACATGTTATTTCCGGGTGTTCCGCTCTTGCCAACACTGAGTATCTGCACAGACACAACCAAGTGGCCAAAATCCTTCATCAAGAACTCGCCCACAAGTACGACCTCGTAAATCAGAAGGTGCCATATTACAAGTACTCACCGGCGCCAGTACTAGAAAACGGCCGCGCCAAGCTCTACTGGGATCGGTCTGTCATCACGGATAGGACTATTCTCACGAATAAACCTGATATCGTGTTGATGGACCGGGCGCAGTCTCGGGTGTTTTTGGTGGATATCACAATCTCACACGATGAGAACCTCGTGAAAGCCGAAACCGAGAAGAGGAGGAAGTATCTTGACCTGGCTCACGAGGTTACCGACATGTGGGGCGTGGCATCCACCGAAATAATCCCAGTTGTTTTATCCGCGAACGGGTTAATACCAACCAGTCTTGAAACCAACCTGAGACGTTTGGGATTCCGCGGCAGTTCGCTTCCAGCGCGGATGCAGAAGGCGGTTCTGCTCGATACTGCTCGCATCGTTCGCCGGTTTCTTTCCCTGGGGCTCTGAACTTCGGTCGACTGTGCTTCTGCCGAGGGATGTGCCGTCTCTCTCTCTTTAAATTCTTTCGGCCAAGAGGGAGAGACGAGATCAAAAATTCTCGAAATAATAATCATGCATATCACCTATTCCGGAGCATCGATAAAATATACCTATTTTATATATATATTAAAGTTGTGGATACTGTTCGGTGTAACCGAACACCTTTGTGGCGCACGCCGCCGCTCTTTTAGATTTTAGTACACAATTAAAACCCGCGAACACTGGGCGTGTATTCCAACAAAATAAAACAAATAAAGTGAAATCATGTTTCCATTACAACTGCATCCCTGAACACTGGTCCTTCGAGCCACTGTGGTACTTTGGTGGGTTTCCGGTGTGTTAGCTATCGGTTTGCTGGCCTTCCACAAGCAGAAATCACCAGTTAATTGAAAAGGGGCTTCAATCACACCCAGAGCTTGCCAGAGATATCGCAGCGGAATCAACGCAACATCATCAGAGGTGCAGTCAACATAAACATACAGTTATAAACATATACAAGAGCGAAGATGGAGAAATCACGGAAACAATCGGGTAACTACAAGGCTTTTGAAAGAATATTTAAAAACATAAACATTGACAATATAACAGAGAGATGGGAGTATGAAGACACGTTAAAAACATTGGAGTCAAGATGGAAAGCGATCGATTCATTGCATTGGGAGCTGGAGAGTGAATTGAAAGATCTAGAACAAGAAGAGTCAGAGGAGTTATATAACAGGTACGAAACAAAATACAACAACATTAAAAAAGCTATAAACTCAAGGATATGGTCCGAGAAACATCGAGAGAAGACTACACCAAAACTAGAGGTACCAACATTCGGCGGGAACTACAACCAGTGGGTATCCTTCAAGGATCTTTTTTCTGAAGCTATCCACAACAACATGTCGTTATCAGGAGCGCAAAAAATGCAATTTTTGAAGAGCAAAGTGCGTGGCGAGGCTGAAAAACTTATACAGCATTTACCCTATCAGCTCTGAAAACTACACGGTGTGCTGGGACATTCTCAATTGCCGTTACAATAACAAAAGGAATATATTTTCAGCGCATATTAACACCTTTTTGGAATTGCCTGCTATGAAACAGCAAACACTGCAACAAATCAAACGTATGCATGACGTAACCTAGGAGAGCCTTAATGCCATCAAGAACTTAGGGGTGGACATAAGTACGTGGGATCCACTGCTTGTACACATCTTAGACCAGAAGCTAGACTCTGACAGCCACTCAGAATATATTGAGTCACTAAAGGACCGCCGAGAACTACCGGTCTTAAAGGACTTCCTTGAATATTTGGAAATGAAATTTACCGCATTAGAAACATCGCATCGAAAACATGAGGCAAAACCGCAACAACATTTTGGGCAACAACTAACAAATCCCCGTTTTGAAAAACCAACAACTTTCAGAAAATTTCTTAGCGGAAACAGTAACTGGAATAAAGGAAACAGCGGAAATTATAAACCAGTTTCGACATCAACATTCAACGTGACAACAGTAAAATGTCCACTCTGCAATTTCGAACACGGCCTGTATAATTGCAGAAAGTTTTTAGAACTGTCGGACGAGCAACGGCTAAAGGCAGTAAAAGAATTGCAAGTTTGCATAAATTGTCTTTTTACCCACCACGGCAATGAATGCAAATCCAAACATTCATGTCGCAAATGCAACAAAAAACAGAATACCTTAATGCACGATGTATTCAATAAGCCAACTTCAATGTCCAGCGTAACAATGTCAACACAAGATGAAATACAACAGCGAGGCCACTCGATGCAACAACGGGGAGAAAATGAACCTACAGAAGTTTTGCTGTCAACTGCGATGATAAGGGTGAAAGGTTCAAATGGCACCTTTCACTACATGAGAAGTTTAGTGGATGTTGGTAGCCAAATTTCGATAATCTCCGAACGAGCTGCTCAACTACTAAAAACAAAGAGAGAAAACTGTAAGGGAGTTATTTTTGGAGTGGGAGAGAAACAAAACAATGGAAAGGGGAAGATAAACATTGAATGTCATTCGGTAAACACGGACTACAATTTCCATACTGACGTCATCATTATGAGCAATCTGGTCGGCAACTTACCTATCAACACGTTTGGAAAACCGGAGTGGAAATTCATAGAAAACATTACATTGGCCGACCCCGACTTTTACATCAGCCGTCCAGTGGATATTTTGTTCGGAGCAGACATCTACTCACTGATAGTACAAAGCGGAATGATTAAAGGAGATAATTCAAGACAACCAGTTGCACAACAAACAAAACTTGGGTGGTTATTATGTCGTGGAACAAAAACATATAAATGTAACTTGGTACTGCAAGACATTGAGGAGATGAAAAAGTTTTGGGAAATAGAAGAGATCAGCGAACAAACTCAAAATCAATTTTCTTTGGAAAACCAGCAATGTATTGCGTTTTATGACGAAACAACAAGCAGGAAAGAAGACGGAAGTTATGTAGTCAGACTCCCCCTAAAAGAAAACATTGAGAACCGATTGGGCTCTTCGAATATAAGAGCGCTGGCACAATTCAAAAGTTTAGAAAAACGGTTCGAAAGGCAACCAAAACTACAACAAGATTATAAGGCGTTTATGCGGAGTATAAAGCAATGGAACATATGAAACCGTCGGCGGCGAGTTATAATGAGACGCCGGAATTCTATTTACCGCACCACGGCGTAGAGCGCGCCGATTCACTAACGACACGATACAGGGTGGTTTTTAATGCCTCGGAAAAAACAGATACAGGGTGTAAACCAGCTCATGTACACTGGCCCTAATCTACAAATAGATCTACAGATGATACTACTGAAGTGGAGACAATATCAATATGCTTTCACAGCTGATATTGAGAAGATGTTTAGAATGATTTGGATAGATGAAACAGATCAGAAATACCAAAAAATTCTATGGAGAGATGATTCAGAACAACCTATACAAACATATAATTTAACGACAGTTACGTACGGGACCCGAGCAGCCCCATTTTTGGCGATGATGACGCTAAGAAGATTGGCTGCAGATGAGCGAGAAAATTTTCCGGAGGCATCCAAAGTAGTTGAAAATGCTTTTTATATGGATGACCTTGTACATGGGACTGACACCATTGAAGAAGGAATAAAATTAATATCAGACTTAAACTTGCTTATGCAATCAGGAGGATTCAATCTTAGAAAATGGTCGGCTAACGAACAAAAAGTACTGGAAGATATCAAGAACCAGAAAAACACGTCAAAAGAGGACGTCTTCAACTTCAAAACAGAAAACATAACAAAAACATTGGGCTTGTGCTGGAACGCTACTGAGGATACATTCGCGTTTCAATGTAAAATGACGGAAGAAACAACAAAAACATTAACAAAACGGACACTTTTATCAGAAATCTCAAAGCTGTTCGATCCGCTGGGATGGCTGGCTCCGCTAACAACCAAATTAAAACTATTGTTTCAAAAACTATGGAAAGATGAAATGAAGTGGGATGATAAGGTCTCAAGCGAAATACAGAAAGAGTGGACGAAAATAAAAACAGAACTACACGTTATCAATGAATACGAAATCCCAAGATGGATATTACGAGTATGTCGCAAAGGTGACGTCATAGAGCTGCACGGATATAGTGACGCGTCCTTAGATATATACGCTTGCGTTATTTATGCGAGGGTCAGAGGTCAATCGAAGGTGGTGTTGGTCGCCGCTAAAACAAAACTGGTACCCAACAAGAAACCAACCACTTTGGCCCGTCTCGAGTTAAGCGGCACGTACCTTCTGTCAAAGCTCATGAGCAAAGATAAAGACGCTCTGTTACAATATAAACTTGAAATCTATGGCTGGACGGACTCGACGGTTACACTCGGTTGGTTGCAAGGAGAACCAAGTAGATGGAAGCCTTTCGTGGCCAATAGAGTAAAGAAAACAACTGACGTCATGCCAAGCGCCTGTTGGCACTATGTAAAGTTGGCCGAGAATCCGGCTGACGCTGCAAGCAGAGGCTTATATGCACAACAGCTGAAAGAAAACAGTTTATGGTGGCACGGACCAGCGTGGCTTTCAACATTCGAAAGTGAGAAACAGCAACATAAATATGAAACATATACCACCAGTGAAAAAGCGAGACAAAAACACTTCCAAACAAACACTATACAGACAAAAGAAAGCATAATCGACTCACTTCTAAACAAATACAGCTCATTTTCAAAAGTAACACGAGTATTGGCGTGGGTATTACGAGTATTTGCCTCGAATCGCCAAATACTGCCAAGCGAACTCACGTTACAAGAACTGTCCGCGGCGAAAATGCTGATTGTACAAAACGTGCAAAAAAAGGAATTTGGAGCGGAACTCAAACACTTACGCAAAGGTGAAACTATTGGAACAAAAAGCAACATAATAAATATACATCCGTTTATTGACAATTCCGGAGTCTTGAGAGTCGGTGGACGCCTGAAAAACTCAACGCTTAACATGGAAATGAAACATCCGAAGATCATACCGCGAGACAGTCGCCTCACCGAGCTGTTGGTCAACGAAGTTCACAAACAAACACTCCATGGAGGTCCCCGTTTGACACTGGCAAACGTAAGAAAACAGTACTGGATCCCTGGAGGAAACAATGCAGTGAAAAAACAACTACGAAAATGTGTAAACTGTCGAAAAAATAATCCAACAAACCATTACCAACTTATGGGAGATTTACCTGCCGTGCGTACTGAACCCGCACCCCCCTTTTACCACACAGGGGTGGATTATACGGGGTTTGTTGAAATTAAGGAGAGCAAGAAAAAACAAGCGAGAACTCAAAGGGCTACATAGCTCTTTTCATATGTATGGTTACCAAAGCCATACACTTGGAGTTGGTAACAGATTTAACTAGCTCAACATGTTTGGCTGCCTTAAGAAGAATGTCGGCCAGACGTGGAGCGCCGAAGCACATGTACAGTGATTGCGGAACTAACTTTGTGGGAGCTAACCGAATATTGAAAGAAGAATACGAGATTGTGCAACAAACGTTTAACGAAAATTTTGGGGGTGTGTTAGCGAACATGAACATAGAATGGCATTTCAACGTGGCCCATTGGCCTAGTGCAGTTGGAGTCTGGGAACGATCTGTCCAAAGTGTGAAGTTCCACCTCCGAAGAGTGATTGGAGAACAGCGCCTGACATTTGAAGAATTTTCCACCATCTTGACACAAGTGGACGCGTGCCTAAATTCAAGGCCTTTGTGCGCCCTCACCGAAGATATAGAAGATCTTGACTGTCTCTCACCGGCCCACTTTTTAACAGGAAGAGCAGGAGTAACCGTTATCCAAACATCAGAAGACGCGAGAACGAGTTGGCATCTTACAAACCAGATTTTTGAGCAAATATGGAAGAGGTGGAGAGAGGAATATCTAACACTACTCAACGCAAGAAACAAGTGGTTGCAACCGCAAAGAAATATACAAATTGGAGACTTCGTCATCGTCCATGAAGATAACTTGCCAGCCGGAAAGTGGCCAATGGCCCGAGTAATGGAGTTGCACCCCGGAAGCGATGGATTAGTTCGTGTAGTATCGCTTAAAACCGAAAAAAACTACATAAAACGACCCATTGTAAAACTAAGTATTCTGCCCGTACCTTCGAAAGAAACAGAGAATGGACCTACCGCTGATAAAAAGGTCAACGTATTACACAAGAAAAAATACACAGGGCTGTACTTAGTTGTGATGGCGCTGCTTTTTTTTATGACACTAATATCAAACACGCACGGAGCGGCTGACATAACAGCATTAAACCGCAATCAAACATTATATTTCGATCCATTGGCGAAGATGCAACTTATAAGAGATCAATGGACTTTGGTAACATACTACGACATGTCCCCATACTGGGAAGGAACAAAGGCGTTTGAAAAATCATTGATCTACCTCGAGAAAACGTGTAATAAGCTGGAAACAGATAACAAATGCAACATAATAGCACCGTCCCTACGTCACGAGTACACGGAATTACAATACTATAACCAGCTGTTACTTACGCAGCACTTTAGCGAACGCGCGAGACAGCGACGCGGCCTTATCGACGGAGTAGGCTATCTCGCCAATAGCCTGTTCGGAGTATTAGACCAGCGATTCGCAGAACAGTATACTCGAGATATTGAATTGATAAAACATAATGAGGCACATCTCAAAAATCTGTGGATTAATCAAACTTCAATAGTGGAATCCGAATACAACTTTGTAAAGAGAACAGAACAAATGATGAGTAAACAACATAAAATAATAAACAAACATTTTAACAAATTGGATGAGGCGGTGAACACAGTTGAGAAGAAGGTAAATGAAATGAACAATGTACAAGATTTTGCATTGACAGCAATATCCGCAAACAGTATACTACAAAACCTAAAAAACATCCAAAACATGTTGCTCGATACAATCACGGATATCTATCAAGGACAGTACAACCTACATTTGCTGACTCCACAACAGCTGCAAGAACAACTCAACAAAATAAATGGACTTTTGACGGCGGACATAACATTACCTATATTAAATATCTACGAAGACTACCGAACAATGTACAAGCTTATGAAAATTCGTGCTAGGATGACAGATGAGTACTTCATTTTCGAGATAAGAATACCACTAGTCAGCCGAGAAGCATACGACTTGTACCACGTCATCCCCATCCCTATACAATACGGAGAAGATGTTATAACAGTCAGTCCGGTATCCAAATACGTGGGGATAAACCTACAAAAAGATAACTACTTACCCCTATCCGAAGAAAACTTACAAAAATGCATCTCAGTATATAGTTCTACTTATATGTGTAACCCCCAGCACCCTATATACCAGATGAAGTCTGACAAAAATCTGTGCATTCAAGATAAAAATAAAAATTGTGCCACAAGCAAATCCGAGTGCAACAACAAGTGGGTGAGTTTGGCGCGAACAAATACATATCTTCATTTTTGCTGCGAGTTATGCCAGCTTCGAATTATATGCAATAATCGCGTTATAATGAATCAGCTGACGCGCGCAAACGTCATAGCGCTGGAAGACGACTGTGTAATGAAAAATGATCAACTTACGATTTATGGACATAAAAACTATCAGAGCCGGATCAATGTAGCGTATGAGATTAACACAATACCCCTGACATCCATAAATGACATATTCAACTTTACCATAGCGAAGGACGACGAATTTGATAATGAGACAGAAATAGAAACCACACGGCTGACGAAAGAGATAGAAACAAAAATGAAACTTTTGAAACAGGAATTGGCCTACGAGAATGATGGTAGAACCTCGTATCATGACTTCCACCACTATACCGCCATATACTGTATAATTGGAGTCTTGGTGCTGGTTGGAGCGATCGTAGTGGGAAGGCGAGTTCGGAGAAGTTGGACCGCACCGACTACGTCGGAGATGACGGCACAGGAGGCGCAAACGGGGCAGCGCTCGCCGCGTCCCCCACCGAGAACAGTCTTTGGACAAGGACCAGATCGTGCTGCTAGTAGTGCTCGTGTGATTTTGAGTGAGAGTGAATACGAACTAAAGGACTTAAGTAAAAGTGTGAAACCAATGTTTAGTAAATTAGTTTTTAACAAGGATTCTATGTAATTAAGGATTAATTGTTTTGTACTTTTTAACATTTTAAAATGAATTCACTCCCAGTCTCTCGTGGTGCATCTTTGCCCCCCGGAAATATGTTCGGTGTAACCGAACACCTTTGTGGCGCACGCCGCCGCTCTTTTACATTTTAGTACACAATTAAAACCCGCGAACACTGGGCGTGTATTCCAACAAAATAAAACAAATAAAGTGAAATCGTGTTTCCATTACAACTGCATCCCTGAACAGTTACTTTATGATGAATAAGGATTTAGAATAAAATATTAGCTGTGCAAGATATAACATTAATTTTTGAGTTACTATGCTTGGCACTTTACTCGTTGACTTTAGGTATGTTAGGCATAGATAACATGAAGAAGGCTTGATGCCTTAACATCCGGTTCTGTCTATGGTGGCGCGGGCTAACTATGGTGGACGGGTGAAATGGACTGTACGATTGATTGCACGATCCTGAGTAATCCTGACACAGAGGGAAGGACTAACTGAACGATTTTGGTAAATAGGACAAGAGAAAATCTTTCGTTAAAGAAAGGAATGCACAATACCTTATTCCTGGAGCTATTGATGTAATAAACTTCCATGTGGACGGATGCCGGCCGGCAAGTCAGCTTGTCGTGGTCTTCCACTGAACCATGGAATCCACCAAAATTACACTGAGCACAAGGGTTCTGAAGTTCTGAAGAGAGGTTACGCACAATTTCTGTCTATTCTTCAAATTAACAATAATATTTTAACCACACAACAATCCACTAGCTTGCTTGATGATTTGCGACCCGGTTAGTTCCATTTTTCACCGCGAGGTGTCGCGGCCGCCGGGCGAAAAACAGTCGCTGTCTCGCTCTTGTATGCTAGTAAGGTATGTGCAGGAGGGAGATGGGTACAGGAAAGGCCAGATATGTCAACCTTACCAAAATAAATAAATACACTAAATGAATGCGTTTTGTCAATGGCGGCAGATTTAAATGTGATAATTAATCAGCGCAACCAATCTATAATGTAGAGTTCATCAATTCTGGGTCCATAAAGGGCTCAGAGTGGTTCTTTATCTGAGATAAAGGGCATAAACGTAGGATATAGTGGCGTATAAACGAACTGACAGCCCAATAACGCGTGATTTGTCATTGTGTGCGTCAACTAGTGATGTTCATTTTACGTTCAAAAACTATCGAAGTGTGTCAGGATTATTTTGGTGTATAACCATTTCAGAAGAAAGTGTAGATAGGTTACCTACACGAGAATCGAACTTCTAAAACGGCACACAACATAAATGACTTCAGTCAACGTTGTAACGACTGAAGTTTCGTCATTCATACAGAAATATATAAATTACTTTGCACTGCTTTTATTCGTTATTTTATACCAGTAACTCCATCTGTGATGTGAACTTACGCAATTTAGAATCGGGCGAAACCCATTCTAAATAAAGAGGCGTTACTAAAATTTGGGAAAAAATGGGCGTGGAGAAAAGAAAGAGTAGTCAGTGGGTTGACGAGTACGCTTGGAGACAGGTCGATCTAGGAAACACGTCGCGTACAGTTTGGTTTCTGAGATTAAAATAAGCACCCCTAGGTCATAGATAGTCGAGGGACACTCAGGTTAAGCGCGGACCCGCGAGGTCACCTGAAGTCTGGGTCTTTCACTAGTACGGGCGAAGCGGAACGATTATAAGAAATCGCGTCGAAGTGTCGTCTTTGTTTGTGTTATAAAGTTTTAGCGTCGGTTCTGAAATAGTTCATATTAGCGACGTGCACGGTTGTAATTCAGAGCTCTGAAATTAAGTGTCGGGAGTGAAGTAAATAATATAAGTATTTTCAGTATTAAACACGAACGCGATTAAGCTTTATATATCAATTATTTGTGTCACAATTTATTAATGTAAAGAATAATATATACGTCCCTTATTCCTATCCAAAATTTAGGACCTTAAGAATTTCTACGTCTAGCTGTGCTGCTTTATATTCGATTAACAAAAAGTTGAGAAATTCGAGATTTTATAGGTACTGCGAGCTACGGGTGTCACACCACCATTTTTTTTCTCTCCCTCTCACTTATCCACTTCTACAGGATTTTAGGTACAGGTACAGGATTTCTACATAAAATTTCTCACATGACTTTTCTTTACAATTTCAATTTTTTAGGTCTTCATAATTTAGATTTTTGATGTGAATGATATATGAATACTTAGTTCTTATGTTAGGAACCCTTTCTGGTTTAGGGGCGGGGTCTTTGTGGACTGTGGTCTCTGGAGACGTCCGGGAATTCACATGGCAGTTAACTCTGATGGGAAGCCCTGCCTAGTGCTTGTGTCGGAACCAGAGTTGGTGAATTTTGCATCACTGGCTCCTTAGATTACACCTGCAATATCCCGTCCACAGGTCAAGCTTAGAAAATTAGAAACTGATTTGATTAAGTCATAGGTGTGATGAATGAATGCTTTGGAGGCAGTTTTTGTGAGGGTTTTGTATGTTTGTGTAAATTTCTAGGGACACTTGGGTTAGTCTAGTCTAGGTTGTTTTGAGGAATTTGTTTGGAAGCGGTGTCATTCTGTGTGACAACGTGGGGGTAATTATTTGTTTGGAAGCGGTGTCATTCTGTGTGACAACGTGGGGGTAATTATTTGTTTGGAAGCGGTGTCATTCTGTGTGACAACGTGGGGGTAATTATTTGTTTGGAAGCGGTGTCATTCTATGTGACAACGTGGGGGTAATTATTTGTTTGGAAGCGGTGTCATTCTGTGTGACAACGTGGGGGTAATTATTTGTTTGGAAGCGGTGTCATTCTGTGTGACAACGTGGGGGTAATTATTTGTTTGGAAGCGGTGTCATTCTGTGTGACAACGTGGGGGTAATTATTTGTTTGGAAGCGGTGTCATTCTGTGTGACAACGTGGGGGTAATTATTTGTTTGGAAGCGGTGTCATTCTGTGTGACAACGTGGGGGTAATTATTTGGTTGGTCAGGGAGATTACCGTCTAATTCTGTAGGGCCCCCACTTCATTCTGGACGTATCTAGGTCTAGAATCCCCTCAAATATCAAACATCTAGCTAAATCACCTTAGCGCTTGCAGCCGCCGACCGTCGAGTATCTACGGTTCATCGACCCCTTTTTCTAACCCAAATAACTGCAATATTATACTTTACACACAGACATTTTACTATACTATCCGATGTTTACATAATAATTTATCTAATTAAAAATATAACGTCGCGCGCAACATACGAAGTTATGAAAGTGTAATTCTTTAAACGTCTCACAGAGTGTCGAATCAAAGAGGTTCTTTATAAGTGCATTAATTATATTGTGCGTGTACTTGGATCATTTTGTCAATGCTTGAAAGCCTTGAAATGGCGGAGTTCCAGAATACAGCTAAGTCGTATCATTTAACAAATAACTAGCACATTAGTTTTTCTTGAATACTTTATTTTGCGTTGTTGAATTATGATATACCTACTTAGGTACATTGTAAATAAGAATTTCAAAATTATAGAATTTAAAATATTTTGCAATCCTGATTTTCAGAAACCGATGGAAACTTTGCGATAGCAGCATACAAAATACAAAGGTAATAAGGTTTTGTTGAATACTTTTGTGTGAATTTTGAATTTTAGTGTTCTGTTTCGATTAATTAGAAAAAGGTGGGTTTCTCACAATCTGACTGCGAAAAACACCCAGGTCATGCACATTTTAAAACCTTATTAATTACAAAGTGTATATTCAGATTGTATAAGTAATTTATTTGTTTATGTGCCTCTCTTGTCGTTAATTCTCGTTCGAAATCAGTGAGGTGCTACTTCGATTTATTTTGATGTAAACAGCTGGGTCGGGTAGAGGAGCTCCTGACGGCGCTGGCGGCACGGCTTGGCGCGGAGCCACCTCCCGCCGCGCCTGCCCCCGGCGCGCCGGCGCCGCTTGCCACGCCGGAGCCGGCGCCGGAGCCCGAGCCACCCCGCTCGCTCACCGATCCGACCGCTGCCGCATTCAGCCGCAAGAGACGCTCCAAGGTGGTACGCTGAACCCGCTACAATGCATTTTTGTACTTTTTTAGGGTTCCAATCACAACTATTAATGAGGAATAGAAATGCTATGAAAGCCGTGACTGCGACGACGACGCACCGATTTGATCAATACGTCAAGACATAACCCGCGGGCCTCACATTTCTCGCGTTAGAACCTAACTGTGTCATAGTAAGGTCGCTGGTCACGGCTTTTTACACATAATGTATAATAGAAGTACGGTGTTATTTTGTCTGTATGAAGACGGGTGAATCTATGTGTGTGCCGCGTATGTTTACTAACTAGGTAATACTACGTTATTCCAAAAAGTGGCGACAGCCGGTGCTCGTACAAAATTTGTGTCACGCCATCCCCGTGGTTCCAACTTATGACTCGTGTATTCGTCCGTCTGTCACAGCAATTTTTCTCCAAAACGGATAACGCCATAAGTTTGAAATTCCATATTTGTTGGCATCTAGCCTAGGTGGTCAATGGGTTATTGCTACATAATTATTTTTATGTGTTGTTTCAGGCGCGCAGCAAGGGCGCGGCGCCGCTGGCCCCGACGCCACCGTCACCCGGTTCGGCGCCCCCACCTCTTGGCGCCGCCACGCCCCGCCGCCCCCTGTAGCGCGCGGCGGCGCACGGCCCCTGCCCCACGCCGCGCGCTCCTCAACCACGCTAGTGCCTCTCTCTACGAGAACCCGTGCCGGGAACTCGTCTAGGATATTAAATTGTAATATTTTGTACGTACGTTCCGATACACGGGTACCAAATGTGATGGGAACGATTTCAATAAGGCCAGCGGGAAGGCCTTCGGGCTCGTGTCCGCCGCCGGTATCCTTCTTATGATAATAATAAGTCGGCCGACTTCCGTACACGTGAGATACGGGGGCCGGGAACATAGAAGGTACTAAGTTAAGTCAGAAACTGAGAGCGTCGAAGACGAGCGTAATGCGAAGAAAACTGCCTTGCTCTTTATGCATTCAAATTGTTGTCAAATGTACATACTGTTGACGCCCACTTGTTAGAGAGGCGGTGTTTATGGCCTCAAGGGCCGAGGGCTCAGTCGTCGGGCTTGTCGTACCGCAGAGCGAGTGCAGACACTGTCAGGCGTCTGGATGATATTATAACTATTGTATAGTAACACTCACTAGATAATAAATACTCGTGATTTGATATAGGACCTACCTAGCAGGAGTCAGCGCGCTGCCGCGCCGTCTTGTGATGACGTCAGAGACGGCGGCGCGATGACGTCACGGCGCTTCGAGCCACGCTATGCTCATGTTATACGCAATAATACACTAGTGTTTGTAACGGTTCGGTATTACTCACGACACGTCGACGTAGCGATCACACACACACACACACACCCTTATGTTAGCTATTCGACTATCTACTTACACACAAACGACCAAGTATTTTTGTAAACTGTATAAAATACTTTCTACTGCAAGTAATAATCTCTTAAGTATAATTTTATACGCTTTAAAAAGACATTAGGTTACCGAAATGGGTCGAGACTCTGGAGTGTGCTCACGGCGGATCCTTTGACTATTCTCATATTCTATTGTTTGTTATTTATTAAAAGTCTAATTTGAAAGCAATGAAGCATACTGCTGTTGTACATATCTACTGAGACGCGTATTGTTAATAGTGGCGATGTCCCTCTCGAGTGACGTAACGTCCGTCCCTTCAATGACGTCATGGGGCACCCCTTTAATAGTGTCATATCTCAAAGGTAGGGTACCTTTGAGATATGACACTATTGAGACCCCACATGGGGCATACAAATACATAAAAATCAAAACTGGCAGTTCGCCGGACCTAGCATTGCTGCACAAACAAGGCTTGAAAACGCTTAATAAATTTTAACCAGGAATTAATTACTTAAAATTGTAACGCAGTATAAAATAACACCAAAAATGTTACAAAGTTTAATCGAACTAGCCGATTGCAATGTATTGATGCAAATGCTCTTTGATAGGCTGCTGGTGTTTATGTTTGAACACTTTGATAGGCTGCTGGTGTTTACGTTTGAACACTTTGATAGGCTGCTGGTGTTTATGTTTGAACACTTTGATAGGCTGCTGGTGTTTATGTTTGAACACTTTGATAGACTGCTGGTGTTTATGTTTGAACACTTTGATAGGCTGCTGGTGTTTATGTTTGAACACTTTGATAGGCTGCTGGTGTTTAAGTTTGAACACTTTGATAGGCTGCTGGTGTTTATGTTTGAACACTTTGATAGGCTGCTGGTGTTTATGTTTGAACACTTTGATAGGCTGCTGGTGTTTATGTTTGAACACTTTGATAGGCTGCTGGTGTTTATGTTTGAACACTTTGATAGGCTGCTGGTGTTTATGTTTGAACACTTTGATAGGCTGCTGGTGTTTATGTTTGAACACTTTGATAGGCTGCTGGTGTTTATGTTTGAACACTTTGATAGGCTGCTGGTGTTTATGTTTGAACACTTTCAAACCGCTCTTAAAGAAAAGAAAACCCTAAAAGGAAACTAAGTACTTAAACTACCTTCCAAGCTTTAAGGATGTTATTGTAATCAAATTTTGTTATTTGCCGATAAAAACTAGTAGGGGGCATCGGGGGGGTGCCCCTCTCTCTAGTGACGCCGCGGCGCGAAGGGGGACATCGAAGGGACGGTAGCATGAAGGTTAATATAGTGCCGGAAGTCAAAAACTTCATACAAACCCCTGTCTTGCTGTTAGAGAGCTACGGCTGGCTGGGGGCTGACCTCTCCTCAAATAGTAAACAGGCATTATTTACTAAAACAATCAATGTGCTAATTTTTAGGTTTTAACACTCTAATTGCGGGCAATATTTACTCTAAACAGAATACGAACTTGTTTCGAATGATGAAATTGGTTTTACAAAAACAGCTCCTTGTCCATAGTTATCCGAGGTAGAAAATTTATTCTGTACAAAGTTCAGTACTTAAATGTATTTTATTTCTCCTGTAAAGTTGTTATTTTGGACATTGATTCTTTTTTTAAAAATGCCTCTTTATTTTTGGAAAATCTAAAATAGCTAAAACTATGTAAGGATTTTTAACCAAATGCAAATATAATTCAATAAACCTGAAAAATGTTTTACACTCACCAGGATGAAATGTGGCTCGATCTGATAGCAGCTATCTAGAGTAGGGCGGGGGACGTCCAAACCACCTGAGGTACCCAACTGATCAGACAGACTGTTTACACCAATGCATCCTGAGTCTGAGATTTCGACGGAATTTAGAGTTTTGAGGTTTTTGTTGTAAGTAGGTACTTATAGACAACTTCTGTGTGAACTGTCGAACCTCCTCCGTCATACCTACTGACCTGTGTGAACTGTCGGACCTCCTCCGTCATACCTACTGACCTGTGTGAACTGTCGAACCTCCTCCGTCATACCTACTGACCTGTGTGAACTGTCGGACCTCCTCCGTCATACCTACTGACCTGTGTGAACTGTCGGACCTCCTCCGTCATACCTACTGACCTGTGTGAACTGTCGGACCTCCTCCGTCATACCTACTGACCTGTGTGAACTGTCGGACCTCCTCCGTCATACCTACTGACCTGTGTGAACTGTCGGACCTCCTCCGTCATACCTACTGACCTGTGTGAACTGTCGGACCTCCTCCGTCATACCTACTGACCTGTGTGAACTGTCGGACCTCCTCCGTCATACCTAGTGACCTGTGTGAACTGTCGGACCTCCTCCGTCATACCTACTGACCTGTGTGAACTGTCGAACCTCCTCCGTCATACCTACTGACCTGTGTGAACTGTCGGACCTCCTCCGTCATACCTACTGACCTGTGTGAACTGTCGGACCTCCTCCGTCATACCTACTGACCTGTGTGAACTGTCGGACCTCCTCCGTCATACCTACTGACCTGTGTGAACTGTCGGACCTCCTCCGTCATACCTACTGACCTGTGTGAACTGTCGGACCTCCTCCGTCGTACCTACTGACCTGTGTGAACTGTCGGACCTCCTCCGTCATACCTACTGACCTGTGTGAACTGTCGGACCTCCTCCGTCATACCTACTGACCTGTGTGAACTGTCGGACCTCCTCCGTCATACCTACTGACCTGTGTGAACTGTCGGACCTCCTCCGTCATACCTACTGACCTGTGTGAACTGTCGGACCTCCTCCGTCATACCTACTGACCTGTGTGAACTGTCGGACCTCCTCCGTCATACCTACTGACCTGTGTGAACTGTCGGACCTCCTCCGTCATACCTACTGACCTGTGTGAACTGTCGGACCTCCTCCGTCATACCTAGTGACCTGTGTGAACTGTCGGACCTCCTCCGTCATACCTACTGAACTGTGTGAACTGTCGAACCTCCTCCGTCATACCTACTGACCTGTGTGAACTGTCGGACCTCCTCCGTCATACCTACTGACCTGTGTGAACTGTCGGACCTCCTCCGTCATACCTACTGACCTGTGTGAACTGTAGGACCTCCTCCGTCATACCTACTGACCTGTGTGAACTGTCGGACCTCCTCCGTCATACCTACTGACCTGTGTGAACTGACGGACCTCCTCCGTCATACCTACTGACCTGTGTGAACTGTCGGACCTCCTCCGTCATACCTACTGACCTGTGTGAACTGTCGGACCTCCTCCGTCATACCTACTGACCTGTGTGAACTGTCGGACCTCCTCCGTCATACCTACTGACCTGTGTGAACTGTCGGACCTCCTCCGTCATACCTACTGACCTGTGTGAACTGTCGGACCTCCTCCGTCATACCTACTGACCTGTGTGAACTGTCGGACCTCCTCCGTCATACCTACTGACCTGTGTGAACTGTCGGACCTCCTCCGTCATACCTACTGACCTGTGTGAACTGTCGGACCTCCTCCGTCATACCTACTGACCTGTGTGAACTGTCGGACCTCCTCCGTCATACCTACTGACCTGTGTGAACTGTCGGACCTCCTCCGTCATACCTACTGACCTGTGTGAACTGTCGGACCTCCTCCGTCATACCTACTGACCTGTGTGAACTGTCGGACCTCCTCCATCAAACCGACACTGTATGATGCTTTGGGCCACATTTCGTACCGGTGAGCTTAACCCTAGCCAGAGTACGAGGTCAGAGCCAAGTAACGACGGTAGTACATGCAAGTGGTAGAGTAGTGAATGGCGCCTCTATATTGTTGACGTTTACAAAGTTTATTCGAGGCATTCCGTTTTGTTATATAAATACATAATATCACTTCTGTAGATACACTTAAGGGTGAATGTAGATGCCAAGTTCCCATTTAATTTTAGACCAAAGGTCCCATTTATTCAGGTTTTACGAGGTGCTAATGTGTAACGTGTGTTTTTAATCTTATTAAATACCAATGTGTTTCAGGAGAGAATACGTTTCTAACCATATTATGTCTATCTAATTTCAAAAATATAAAAGTACCTATTGACTTGTACCTTTATGTTATGGTACCTACCTACTAAAAAAAACATTTTAACTCTAGAAGGATTCCCTGGGAACAAGAACACTCTAGGTCCTTCCTTCCAAACTTAGAGAATAATACACAAGTAATGTACTAACTTACTCGTTCACATTCTACAAAATAATTAAATTATGAGTTAGAAATTAATTACATTGCGCATTACATTATTTATAGTGTTAAAACATTATATTTTGATCGATTAAATTATAAATTTTTAGTAATTCCGTTGTTATAATTAGTTATAATGAAACTTCGTAGCATACATTAACTATAAATAGACAAACTGTTTATGTTAACCCGAGATAAGTACATAAAATGGTTATGGAGCCCCAAATGGCCTCACATTCATGCACATTGTTACTGTAGACGACGAAGTTACAACACACGTACCTACCTACAATATAGTTAAGTGTATCTACAGAATGTGTCCTCGAGCGAGTGTCAGTCGTCCCTCGAGCGAGTGTCAGTCGTCCCTCGAGCGAGTGTCAGTCGTCCCTCGAGCGAGTGTCAGTCGTCCCTCGAGCGAGTGTCAGTCGTCCCTCGAGCGAGTGTCAGTCGTCCCTGGAGCGAGTGTCAGTCGTCCCTCGAGCGAGTGTCAGTCGTCCCTCGAGCGACTATCAGTCGTCCCTCGAGCGAGTGTCAGTCGTCCCTCGAGCGAGTGTCAGTCGTCCCTAGAGCGTTGCTGAGCTCCACACAACGTGATCGCGATCAGTTTTACGTAAAATTGTATAAAAAGCTGACGGTGGCATGTCGCAGGTAAATTGTCAGAGCCATGAAATTGTAATTTCACTAGGTTAGGTTAGGTTAGATTATAAAAACCTACCGTGAAATTATAATTTCACGGCGCTGACAATGACCGGCGGACGACGCCGTAGTGTGAAGTCGCTCGGCGCCGGCGCACTGACTTGTATCTATATCAAGACGACGCTCGTTCGATGCTCGCTACGCAATGTTCCTTATCGTCTTTTTTTATCTACAATTAAATTTACACTGATGAGGACCTGTAGTTTCATTTATTACCGCCAATCCCTACTTCCCACTTAACCTTAAATTAAAGAATACCTTAGGTTTGACACAAAGGAATCGTGGAGATACAGAATGGTCCCCTTACAACTTTACCAATTTTCAGCAGGATTGTTTTTTTTTCAAATGTCCGGTTGTAAGCAGGGGCTCTACCGCGTAATTCTCATTTGTATCAACTTCAAGCAAATGCATGCGAAATTCAACGCGTGCAAAAGAGATTGCATGTTAGGCGGGCGTCGTCGCACGCACGTCAAATTTCAATCTCAAGTTGATGTTGATGAAAATGAGAATTACGTGGTAGACCCACAGGTCCGTATGTGCCCAGTCGTGATCAACTCCTGCCTCGTCAACTCCACACTTCCAAATTAATAGGCTTGGAAAAACCTACACAAAAGGGGGGCCGAGGTGACGTCGGCGACTTTTAGACATGGCGTGTTACGGACATCAGTATGACTAGCTACCTTTTGCTACTCCTTATTTTGGCGGTATATCCGTCAAAATATTTACAGATAGGGAGCTTAAACTGCAGGCGGGTCAACACTCGCATACTCGTTGTGTATGTGAATTGTGAATGAGAAACAGTTAACAGGTATCTAGGTATCTATTATTGCTTGGGAGTACTACGTACCCTGCGCTGGGAGGAGAAATGGAATGCGTTAAGTGCAAGCTAATTATAAAGACAGATGAACTTTTAAGATGTGCTTCATGTTCCAAATCACTTCACTATGCATGCGCTGGTTTGGACTACGCATCCTTCAAAAAAATACTCCCCATGAATAAGACAAAATGGAAATGTGAAACGTGCAAATTGCCAAAGGTGGGAAGTCCCGTACTTAACTCAGGAAATGGAGCGTCCGGTGCTATGTCATCGATAGTAAATATAGATATGGAAAGTTTGATAACCCTTATTAACACCAAATTTAATACATTAAAAGATTCCATCGACTCTTTCAAGACCGAAGTCACCGGACAACTCACTCGGCTTACAGAAACTGTCAACTCCTTTGACGAAAGAATTTCTGCTGTGGAAGCTACAGTATCGACTATATCTGAAACATCAGAAAAGCTGGTAGCAGAGAATCGGTCTCTTGCACACACAATTGCTCAGCTGAGAACAGAGATAAATGATCGTGACCAGGAATTATTGCAAAATGACATTGATATCACCGGTATACCCGAGGCTAAAGGTGAAAATGTCGGCCATATAGTTCTTTTAGTGTCAAAAAATCTCGGTGTGTCACTGGAAGAGCGGGATATTGTGAATGCAGCCCGTGTCGGTCCAGTACGGGCCGGTGGTGTGGTCGAGGGTGGGAGTGGCACAGCGCCGCGCCCCATCGCCGTGAGGCTGGCACGACGCGCGCTACGGGATCAAATGTTGCAAGGGGCACGAGTACGTCGCGGCGCGAACACCTCGGACTGCAGCCTGCCAGGACCTCCGCGCCGTTTCTATGTCAATGAGCGGCTCACCAGGGAAAATCGGCAACTCTTCAACAGGGCGCGAGAACTATGTAAGAGCCATGACTGGAAATTTTACTGGACGAAGGAGGGGCGTATCCTAATACGCCGAGAACAGGGCAAGGCTAGTCATCGTATACGTACGGAAGCGGACTTTCAGAGTGTTTTTGGCTCAGGTTCAGTTCGTGCAAACTCTGAATAATGTTATTAATTTGTGGACTAACGGCTTGATATTCTGTTTAAGTTTTAGTAATATGCTATTAGTCAGTTTCATTCCTAAATTAATGTGTGTGGTTACTCCTCGAAAATATTTAACGTATATCTATAGTATATAGTTGATGGTTTTATACATAATTGTGGCTCTTGTCAAACTTTTGTCCCTAAAGGTAGCAGTTTTTTATTATATATATTATCTTTTATTATTATTGTATTAAGGGCCTGCCATTCCAAAACGAGCATTTTGTTTAATTAATATTGTCAGTTCAATATCTCATTCAAATACAAGTTAAATATACTCGTATGTTACAATAGAGGATATACTCTAAACACAAGTTGATCTAAAAACGTAATTGAGTTAACTTCACTCGATAGAAAAAAATCACAAAGTAAGCTCGTCAATTTGCGAAAATTTTCGAGAATGAGGCATTCTCATTCATTTAACAACTGCTTCACTGTTCGTATCATTAAAGCCTTTCACCCCCCTTTGACTGATATTGAACTGAGAACTTGGGAATCGTCCTACATTTGGTCACTTGGTGCCCACTACGGAGCCGGACTAAACAGACAACACTGACCGACAGACAGACCCTTCTCTACCTTCACCAGATGAGAGCAAAAAGGTAGGTAAACTAAATAGGTTAAGAAAATAGGTTAAGTTTGTCAATTTATTGTTAACTCTATTTTATTTATGATATTATTCTATATTCGACTGACGACGATCCCAAGTGGGTCGAAATATATATCGAAAATTTTCTTTTTTATTCAATTTCTACTTTAATATTCGTAAGAATCTGTATATATATATAATAAAACGGTTAAAAAAAGCTTTTAAAGCAAAAGTATTTATTATCATCTCAATACTTTTTCAGAAATTCCAGAAAAACCTCGCAAATTCACTGATTATGCGTGCTCGCAGCGCACGAAGCGAGCGTTCTAATGTAGACTTTCTGACAATATCATTGAGTTCAAAATTACTTAATAAGATTATTGTGTTGGATGCGTAGGGCCTTAATTAATTAATTATTTATACATAATATATTTAGAAGGTTCCTAAAAATGAAGCTAATTCGGTACATAAAAAGTAACATACGAGGGGCATGCCAAAAGAAATTAGATACTCAAAAATTATAAAATTTATTCTTTATTACAAGTATCGATCTTTTCGAAGTATTCACCCTGAGCACGTATACACTTTTCCATACGTCTGAACTAATTGGAAAATACCAATGACCACTCTTCTTTAGACACCTCAGAAATCTCGAAAATATAGGCAGCCAGTGCATCTTCTTTGCTTTCAAACTTCTTCCCCTATATTTTTTCTTTGATTTTTGGAATCAGGTAAAATCACAAGGTGCTAGGTCAGGGGAATATGGTGAGTGAGGGAGGATTGACGCATTTTTTGAGTCGAAAAAGTCAAGTGTTTTGGCAGACGTCTGCGACGCCGCATTGTCGTGGTGCCTGAGAAGGCGTCGGATTCCTGACTTCGGTCGCTTGTCACACCAAGCTGATGTTACTGTTGGAGCACAAACTGTCACATACCATTCGGAGTTCATCGTTCTTTGATTATCTAGCACTACAGTAGCAATATGATTCGTTTTGCTGAAAAACGAGGCGACCATTTGTTTCTGTGTGCTTCGTGCACGGCGACATTTCGTTGGAGTTGGCTCATCTTCAAAGCACCATACAGTCGAATGTCACTTTGTTTCGTGATCATAGTTATAAAGCCATGTTTCATCACCAGTCAGTATATCATACACATTTTTTTTCTCACCACCGTCGAATTTATCTATCATGAATAGGCACCAATCCACCCGACGGTCTTTCTGCTCATCGGTAAGTTTGTGCGGCACCCATCTCAAACAACATTTACGGAGAGAAAGGTGGTCGTGAATTATGGTTTTTATTGCTGCTGATCCAATTCCCTGTTCTCGCTCCAGCTCTACATACATAATTCGTTGGTTTTCGCGAATAAGTTTTTCGACTGCACGAACGTTTTCTTCTGTGACCGCGGTTGGCAGCCGACATGTCTTCGCTTCATCTTTGAGACATCCCCGTTCTCTTTTAAATTCAGCAAACCAATTAAATACTGTTGTTCGTGAGCAACCAGACTCACCAAAAGTAGTAGCCAAAAGTTCAAAACATTCTTGAGGCTTAAAACTTTTTTATAGTCATAATAAATCATAGCGCGACAATCACTTCGACTGAGCTCCATTGCTGCAAGCGAATTCCCGCCAGATTCTCGGAAAAATGATGCTCATCCAAAAAAAAAAAAAGAAATGATGTGCGTTCTATTTTCAGATATATCAACAAACAACCAGCCTATAAGATGATGTATAACTTGCCAGTGTCAATCAAAGGAGTAAAGAGTATCTAACTTCTTTTGGCATGCCCCTCGTACAAATATTCAATAACTTTAATATTTACGGGCGGCATATCTAAATTTTTCAAGGTTAGTTTGCATAATGCTGGTTCATTAAATACAAAACAAGATGAATTTTGTGTAGCGATGCAAGATCACGATGCTGATATAATCGCCATAAATGAGACATGGCTGCGTGATGATGGAGATGCCTGCGCGCCTCGTGTGCCTGGGTACAGATTGCGACATACAGCGCGCCCAAAATCTTTTGTTAAAAAAAAACGCGGCAAGATCGAAAAAATTGAAAAGGGTGGAGGTGTGGGATTTTATATAAAAAATGGCTTAAGGGAATCATTGAGTTAGCGGCCGCGGCCGCGATAGGTACAGATCGTTCACAGATATTTTACCTCTAGGCTGATCGAAAATGTTTCTTAAGTATTGGACATAGAACAGCTGTCAGAGGTAAAATAACTGTGAACATTCTGTATTTGAAAAAAACTACAGCCGTCTTATTCCCGCTGCGCGGCGCACTTGCAAGCGAGTCGCCCCGCGCGCTTCCCGCAACCTTATTCTGTGAGGCGTCCGTATTCTGGTAATGTAAAGAGGTGCGATTGTGTAAGGTTGGTCATGGATGATAAATCTATACCATTGTCATGGATCGTGTAGGGCAAATTCGAATTGTGTAAAACTGTCCATAAAATGAAGACCGAAAAGTGACCGAAGGTTTAAAAATGACCGATGGTTTAAAAAATCCGAAATGAAATTGCGTTTTATTGTGTACTACCTACGTAAAATGAAATTTGATCATTTATTAACTTGAAATTTATGTCAAACACAAAAATAATAGATCTTTTTGATTACATTTTTTAAATCCACCACAAAAATTAATTTTTATAATTTAAAACATAGAATTCAATCGAAAATTATCTCCATGCAACTTGTATAACCAAACGCAACAATTGAAGGAAAACCGAGTTTCAGCTGCTCGGCCCCAGGTGGTGGCATAGGTAAGTTTACTACTACCATAGACTAATATTAGTCTATGGTAGTACTCAACAGTAGATGGAGTTGAAGAGCTTGACACGGGATTACTTTTTTTACTAGATGTGATGTCTGAAAGAGACAGCGCTATATCTTATCGTATTATTTGTCTTCGTCCGAGTTTTGTAGTTATAATAACGCGAATTAGAATAGACAACAGCGGAGGATCTAAAAAAAATGTCTATTTGATTTTAAAACACTTTAATTAAAATAAAGACTATAGCTAAGGTTTGGTACATTGGCCGATGTCAGGAAACAAAATACGGCGAAAACAAAGTGACAATAGTTTTTATGTATAACGATGAATGTGTTTCGCAACACTACAGTAAAGGGCTTATTCTAATATAACACCTCCCCTATTAGTCTAGCATCTATTTGCAAAGTTTATAGCAAATGGTGCGGTCTTCATTTCCGATGACTGGTTCGGCTGCTCGGTCGGTTCACTTTCTGGTTTCTTGGAACGTTGTTGACATCGTCGTCGATAAAATGCATACAGCAGTACAGTTGCACCGAAAAGTGCAATTAAGTAGAGTGGTATCGTTGTGTGGTAAATAGTTGATGTCTGCAGCTTGTCTGTTTCGATTGTTGGTTCCATAGAAATACGTTGCTCAACTGAATTTAAGTTACTTAAGTTCACTGAGTTTAATTTCAGAATACTTGATTGTCTAGGAGTTGATGGTTTCAGAGGCAGGGACATAATTTTCAGCGGCTGACCTCGAAGTTTGTTGTTAATATTGATGATTGTGAATTCAGATGTTTTCAGATAGCAGTTGTTTGGAATAGTTACAACATAGCTTCCCTGAAGAGCGAGATGTTGTTCTTGTTTACAGTTGAGTTCTACTTTTGTTGAATTCGGGAACGTGACGCCATAGTGTATGTCATCTAGTTCTAGTAGTGCTTCCTTGTTCATAGAGATAGTCTTAGTTGTACATGTTGGGTCCACTTCATGTAAATGTATAAGTTTTTGTATGCAGTCCTGTTGAGTCCTGATTTGGTGGCTCAGCTTTTGTTCGCAGATGTACCAACGGCTGGACTTCGGGCATTCTGCCTCAATGTACACATATTCATGAATATTGGTTGCCATAAAGGGATAAGGGGGAATAAGGACCTCATTATTTTTGTTCGGTAAGGGAGAGAGCTTATACAAGTCATACACAGATTTGTAAATTATTGGAACTTTCAGCACAATTACCAACTTATTACTAGAGAAATATGAACTTATTCTAATAAAATCATAGAATTCTCTTATCTCTAAGTCTAATATTTCACTTTCATCATAAATTTTGCTTAAACTAGTTATTACTCGTATATCCTTAACAGCATTTATATTCAGGATAGAATGATGTATAGAATTCGTTTTACTATAAGCCAAAATATTTTCTATTCCAGTTAATTGATCTGATAAGTCATTCACATTTTCACTGATAATAACAAACAACTGAGATAGGTGTGCATATTGCAATAATTTATCGTTATCCGATCGAGTACTGTTACTGAGAATTAACAATGCATGTTGCAATTTTTGCTGATTATTGACCAATGTTGACATAACCTGTTTCTGGTCATTTATGTACTTCTTATACAAACTTATATGTTGATTATAATTACGAGAAATCTTATCATCATTACTTTCTAAAATTCTAAGTGCGTTATCATATTTCTGTGCGTCACTATAATCTAAATTACCAGTTATACTCTTAATTACGGAACCCAAAGAGCCAATGAGACCTCGTTTAATTCTGGAATTTGAGAATGTATTTATCTGAGAGGATACTTTATCTAGCTTGGAATATAAAAACTTTATTTGATACTTGAACAAAGCAAAGCTATTATTAGATAGCATATTAGATGCACTGGTCAGTTGTGTTTTTATCAAGTCAATATTATTTCGAATTTCGTCTAAGTCTATATATTGTAGGAAAGTGTGGTAATGTGACACGACTTTAGTCGGTCCTAATTTAAAAGGTAAGAGACCAGGTCCGTTGTCCATACTCTCAAGTTGGATCTCCTGGGAGAGAGCCAGGTGTATCATCATCAGAACGTACCTGCAACAATTGAGATTTGCGTACTCGTTTGAGACGGGATTTCTTTACGGGACCTTTTTTCTTGGAAGTGTAAATATGAATCGGTAGATTTGAAGTCACTTTATCGTGAGTATATCGTGGGGCCAATTTATGTCTTACTGCAGTAGGGTTCTGTATGTAAATTTCTTGGTCTGGTATATAGTCTTGTTCGGGTTCCCTATCTTTGTTAACATTTTCCATTATATTAATTCTTTCTGTAAGAGATGCGTTATGTACGAGGTCGTAAACTATTTTCATTCTGTCTTTATGATTTTGAGAGTATTGTTGTAACAAACGCTCAGTCAAGTTATTGTCTATTGGGTCTCTAGGATCATAGTGTCCAGTTATCAAGTCAATGGGTCTGCATTTAGTCAGACTATGTATTGAACTATTGTAGGCTAGCAATGCATATGGAAGTAAGTCTCTGGAATGTTCATTTTTATGCTCTATTTTAAGAAGGCGTAAGTGTTCGAGAAGGGTACTATGAAACCTTTCTACCATTCCATTCTCGTTAGGTGCGTACGCTAATGTAGTGTGGTGAATGACTTTATGAAGTCGCAAGAATTCTGAAACTACCTGGTTGTTGAACTCAGTCCCTAGGTCTGTTACTATAGTCATAGGTAAACCGTGATGGGTGCTGAAATTCAGTAATGATTCACTATATTTGGAGCGGTACAGTCGTCAAGTAGGTATGCTTGGGCATACTTTGAAAATGAGTCAACAATTGTTAAGTACTTTTCTTTTTCAATAGTGAATGTGTCAGCATGTAATATTTCGAAAGGTTTTGTCGGCGGTGGTACTACTCGGAATTGGGGCCGATTTGGGTTTCTTTCGTATTTTGCGCAACCACATATGTTGCACTCATTTATGTACTTGGAAATGCTATCGCGCATTTTTGGCCAAAAACATCTTTGCGAAAGAGCTAACATCGTTTCAGATATGCCACGATGGTTTGTTTTACCTTCGTGGTATTTGCGAATAATTTCTTGTTGATTGAGATATCCTTGAATGTTTTCTATTTCAGATTTAACAAGAGTTAATTTCATAGCGGAGTTTTTGAACGTCTTTTGAATTATGGGGACGATAGAGTACATTCGGTCTAGGGGTTGAACTAATATAGCGGTGCGTAATTTTGGGTCAATATGTTTTTTTATCGCTTCTATCAAATCATTTTCTAGGGTGTCTTCAAATAGCTCAATGTAAGTCTTTATATGAGAGTCAAATGGTTTTGTCACTGTAGCCCTAGTACGTGGAGGCCGGTTAGTTATATTAAGAACTAACTGTCTCGTGAATTTGTTAAGGGGGTCCTCAGAAATAGGAATTTCTAGTATAGGATTTTCTAGGCTTGTATGTCTTGTTGCCGTCTCTGCGTCGTCTTCAACTATCTGGATTGGGGTTTCAGAAGCGTTTGCAATAATAGAGCTAGTTTCTTCATTGTAAATTTCAATACGTGACAAAGCGTCAGCATTTTGATTAGCTTTACCTTTTTTATAGTGAAGCGTGCAGTTATAATCTGCTAGGCTAAGTTGCCACCTAGTAAGCCTGGAATTTGTTATAGGATTTGTCGTTGCAGTTGTCGTAAGGGGTTTATGGTCCGTAAATATTTTAAACTTTCGGCCGAATAGATATGGCCGGAAGTACTTAGTAGCCCAAACAATGGCGAGTAATTCTTTATCGGTTGTAGAGTAATTAGTTTCACTACTGTTTAACGTTCTCGAAGCATATGCTATGGGTTTGTCCGCGCCAATTGAACCCTGAGACAAAATTCCAGAAATTGCGAAATTTGAAGCGTCAGTTGTCAGGTTGAACTCCATAGAGAAATCGGGGTACTGTAGTATCGGATCATTTAATAAGAGGGTTTTACAATGATTAAAGCATTTAGTGTATTCGTCTGTTAATGCAATTTTAGCACCTTTTTTCAGACATGACGTCAGAGGCTTCGTGATACGAGCAAAATCCGGAATAAATCGGCGATAATAGCCTAGTAGACCAAGAAAACTTTTGATTTCTTTGGAAGTTTTTGGAATGGGGAACTTTTGAATTGCGCTGATTTTATCGGGATTTGGCTTGACACCATCTTTAGAGATGATATGACCTAAATAAGGAGTTTCTTGTTTAAGGAATTCACTTTTGTCCATTTGAATTTTAAAATTCGATTCTCGAAGTCTTTGAAAAACTTTTTTCAGGTTGATCATATGCTCTTGAACCGAAGTTGAAAATACTATAATATCGTCTAGATAAACTAGACAAATAGAGTTTTGAAGGCCACGAAGGACATTATCCATAACGCGTTGAAACGTGGAGGGGCTATTTTTTAAACCCATGGGCATTCTCAAAAACTCGTAATGTCCTTGTTCCACACTGAAGGCTGTTTTGTGAATATCTTGGGGGTCCATTTCAATTTGAAAGAATCCGCTAGCCAGATCTATTGTAGAGAAGTAAAGACAGCGACCTAGTTTGTCCAAAATATCGGTAATATTCGGAATGGGGTATTTATCATCTATTGTTTTCTCATTTAATTTGCGGAAATCGACTACCATTCTCCATTTTACTTTTCCTGAAGCGTCTGCCTTTTTAGGAACGATCCAAATAGGGGCACTCCAGGCTGAAATGGAAGGCCTAATAATTCCCTGATCCAACATTTTTGTAATTTGCGTCTGAACTTCGTCACGATGAACGAATGGGTAACGGTATGTAGTCGTACATACCGTTACCCATTCGTTCATCGTGACGAAGTATGGACTGGGATCTCATCTGCAGTTCTAATGTTATGTTTTATACAGTTCGTGAAAGTCAAAGGTTCATTCTCAACGTAGAAAATATCTGCATATTCTTTACATAGTAACTTCAAGTTTGTTTTTTCTTCGACATTCAAATGGTCGGTTCTTAATTGGGACAATACTTGTTTAGTTCGCGGAGGCATAAATGAATCATCAGGTGTGTACTCTGTATTGTACACTTGCGCTCGAATTGGCTCGTTTAACGAGAAAATGACGTCACGTTTAGTGGGGTTCGTTATCTCTAAAATACAACGGTTATTTTTAGCGAAACTAAGGCAATCACTGATAATGCAATTACAAATGATTTGTTCGTTAATTGAAATTTTACAATAAATTTTAAAATTAGAATTTGCCGGAATAATAGTTTCATATAAATTTACATTATTCGATGAATACATTCGAATAGGATTTACTGCCTTCGGGGTAATAAACTCTCGCGAGCTATATTTTATGTCTGCTTTCCACTGTTCTAGTAAATCTCCACCTATCAATCCGTCAAAATAATCATGAAACTTATATACAAACAATTTGACTGGTTTGTCGTCATTGAATTCTCGGAAAGAGGGGATCGTTACGGAGTAATCATTGCGAGTTGTCGCATGAATATTTGTAACAATAAAAGGATCGTATTGAAATGGATATTGGGGATAAAATGCAGTAACAGCTTCTGGGCTGATAAAACTTTGATTTGCACCGGTGTCAATTAGTAATTTTAATGGAGGGTTCTCTATTTGAATATATGGTAGTTGTCTTTGGTTTTGCAGATTTATTTCTATCTTGGGACAGGTTTCTCTAAATCTTTGTGAAAATTTTGTCCTTCAGAAATTTCAGGTTTGATCTCGGTAATAGTCGGAAGTTCGGATTCCTGAAAGTAGTGTTGGTCATAGTCATTGTCATAATATACTTCGTAGTCAGAATAGTCAAAGTAAGAGTTGTCTTGATCATAAAATTCAGGGTAGGTTTCATTCATGTGCGTTTCCCTGGATTTAAAATAATTATTAGGTGGTGGATTGCCGTGGGTTCTCCAGTCTCTTTGTACTGGAGTCGGAGGCAATGGCCTAGCTGAAGCATGGACTACACCGCTCATGGGTGTCGGAAACCTTTGGGGTTGCTGCTGCGGCTGAACCCTAAAACCTGTGGACATGTTAGATCTCGGGAGAGCCCTAAACATATCTTGGGTTCTGGATGGTCCCGGTCGCTGAAAATTGTTTTGGTTAGTTGGGTGCATTTGTTTTTGCCAGTGAGGTTGAGGGTTAGTTCTATTCCAAGAATTGTTGTTAATCGGTTGCTGAAAATTAAAGTGTCTTGGGGGCGGTTCAGTAGTCTTTTGACTTGGTTGACTTATCGGCTTCGTGCTATTATTTTTCTGTTGTAAATACACAACATTCATTTCCTCCTGAGCATATTCTAGTGCTTTCTCTAAAGTAGGAGGTCTCATGCATCTAATACGTGAGCCTAAGGGTTCATTGAGACCTCTAATATAGGTCTGTAGGGCAAGATTTTTATACAGTGTTCTTTTTGCTTCTATAGTGGTTGAGATGGTGTCATGGAGTTGCACATATGTCATTGTAATGCTCAGCAAATTTTGAACTTTTTCATAGAATAAATGAGGGGTGTCAGCACCCTGAGTTAATAGAGATAGATCTGAATACAACGCCGTCTCATCCCTATGATCGCTGAAAGTATTAATTAGTGTCTCCCTAACTCCTTCCCAATTGTTGGGAATTCCATTCGTTGCCAAAGTGCGGGCTGCGGGCCCAGTTATTTTATTTAGTATCCCATTAAGAAGTGATAAATTTAGAATTTCATTTCCAGCTACATTTGAAATATAGGAAGTCACTAATTGGTCACATATTGTCAGAAATCGGACAAGAACATGGCTGTTTCCGTTGAATTCGGGAACATTTTTCAGTGCCTTATGTATTTCATCTAAAGTCACCATTTTTCCTATTTCTAAATCACTTTCTAATTCACTATCTTCTCTAAATAGACTAATTAAATCGAGGTTTCGCCAAACGTCCGCCTGCTCAATGCGACGGCGCCGACTTCTCTCCCTATCGCTCTCAGGACGGGAAGAACGTGGATGGAGAATTTTGGAAGGAATAGTGGCAATCAATAAATATGTGCACTTACCACATTATATGTTGGTACATCTATTCAGGATAGACCAGCTCCTCCTTTAAAATAAAGACTATAGCTAAGGTTTGGTACATTGGCCGATGTCAGGAAACAAAATACGGCGAAAACAAAGTGACAATGGTTTTTATGTATAACGATGAATGTGTTTCGCAACACTACAGTAAAGGGCTTATTCTAATATAACACGCGTCATAGTTTCGAATCAATTCAAGTGTCAAGTCAACTGCAACTGCAAGATATTTTTGAATCGGTCGGTGTCATATTTCCATGGTCGGTGTTTTATTTTATAGTATATTTATTTATTATATTAGTATGACGAGATAGCAACCGAACCAAAATACAAAAATCGGCCAAGTGCGAGTACGGCAAAAAAACATGTCTGTTGTATGGGAGCCCCCTTAAATATTTATTTTATTCTGTTTTTTAGTATTAGTTGTTATAGCGGCAATAGAAATACATAATCTGTGAAAATTTCAACTGTCTTACTATCACGGTTTATGAGATACAGTCTGTTGACAGACGGACAGACAGATGGACAGCGGAGTCTAAGTAATAGGGTACCGTTGGTTACCCTTTGGGTACGGAACCCTAAAAAGTAAGAAAAAATATTTTATTCTGTGGCCGAACTGCCCTAAACCTTTTCATAATATCTTTCCTACAAAAATATAACCCCAAACTGTGTTCATATAAAAAAACAATTCTTATTTCAGTGCCAAAGCCAAGGGTTTTCACTAAAAAGCACCACAATTTTAATTAATTGAACATCTTTTATTGATTTTAATGGTAGAATAAAAATTGTTTTACCTAATTTTATTCCAAAATAATCAAAAACACTTATAGTACATTTCAAATACCATGGCCCGATTCCACTTAAGACGGTCATTAGGTGTTAACAATAGGATTAGTGATAACAAAAGATACCTGGCCAGACCCTTTTGCGGTGTGGTATTTTACACGCAACCTAATGATCTTGATCGTTTAACCAAGTAATCTTTATGAATGTAAACAATATTTCATGTTAGTTGTCATCTGACTACGTTAGTGATTACACGTATACTGTCAATAACAATGTTTCGACCTTGGGTAACATCCATAAGTGACCCGTCTAGTGGTGAAGTTAGTTCGCAGCAACGTAAGAAAAGATTTTTAAGCAAGGACGCTCAAGATGTGGTGATAAGTGTTTATAAAACTTTGTTAAATCGAATGGGCGAAAAAGGTGTAATTAAAGAAACATCGATATTCACCAATGTTCCGGAAAGGACAGTTAAAAGGATTGTCTCATCACCCTCATCAGGACCAAGATATCTTCCCCGAACACGAATAAAAGCTTCTTTTACAAAAATTGATAATTTTACAGAAGAATTTGTGAAGAGAACTGTGTACGACTTTTATCGAAAAAATGAAGTTCCAACGCTCACAGAGATTCATCAAACATTATTAGCAAGCGATGTGGGCTTTCCATATTCAGAAACGACACTATGGAGACTTTTACGAAAACTTGGTTTTAAATATGGAAAGTTAAATGAAAGAAGAATCATAATGGAAACTTCAAGGCTTAAAAAATTAAGAGAAGAATTTATTACCAGTATAAGACTAAAGAGGTCTTCAGGAAAAAGTATTGTATATTTGGACGAGACTTGGTTTGACACCCACGATACATTGAAAAAAGGATACAGGGACAATTCTCAAAATTGTTCGACAAATACTCCATGTTCAAGAGGCAAACGTTTAATTATATTGCACGCAGGCACTGAAAATGGTTGGATTCCAAGGGCTCTTCTTGTCTTGAGCAAACATTTGAAAAACTCAAGTGCAGACTATCACGAAGACATGTGTTCGGAATTGTTCGAAAGATGGTTCATAGAGCAGCTTTTACCCAATATCCCTGCCAACAGCGTTATCGTTATGGATAATGCGTCTTATCATAGCCGGCAAGACGAAAAAATTCCCAACACAAATACAAGAAAAGCGGATATAATAGCTTTTTTAAGAAGGCGTCATGTTACTATACCTGAGAAAATAACTATTAAGAAGTTGTTGGAAATTGTAGAAAATCAAAAGTTTGAAAAGAAATACGTCATCGACAAAATAGCGGTTGAGGCTGGACATGAAATTTTAAGGCTTCCCCCCTATTATTGTGTGTTAAACCCAATCGGGCTTATGTGGAGTCATGTGAAAAAACAAATTCGTAAGACGAACATTACACCAACAGTGGGTGATACCGTAATTCAAAATTTAAGAACTGTGGTAGACAATACGAACCCCACGCTTTGGAAAAATGCTTGTGAGCATGTCATCAAAGTGGAGAACGACTTTTTAACCCACCCTGTGTATCCATTCATCATTAACACCTGCGAAACCTCAAGTTCGGAAGAAAATATGTCAGAAAGCGAATGAATCTTATATTTTTTATAATTAATGTACCTATTATGTTAAACGTAAATCAATTAAGCTAGTCGTAACTTAAGTTATCTGAATGTCTGTACTTGTTAATTATTAGACGTTACATGTAATAAATATAAAGATACCATAGTATTATAATTAAATCTTGAATTAAAACACTTGCACTGTAGTTTCACTTTATTTTTGGTTAACTCCCAACCGGTTTCGGATTTTACTCCATTTTCAAGGGAAGATCTTAAATAAAAATATTTCACTCAAGATGTGTTTCAAGTTTCACCAAGTGCCGACAATCGCAAGTATAAATTTTATTATAATTAAACATTAATGTAAATAACTAATCATACGTATTTTTATTTTCAAGTACCAAAATTTCTTAGTCACGCTTTAGTTACATACAGATTGCACCGACGCGTGCCAATTTGAAGTGCTCCAAATTAGATAACAAAAGGCAAACATTATGAGCCCTATTCTTAAGTTTCAAGTGCAATAGGGCCATGGTATTTGAAATGTACTATACCGTTAAACGATTGTCATAGACCACAAGTCGCCGCAATCATTTGACATTAGCGATGAACTAAAAAATCTTAGACAATTCGAATTATCTGTCAAATCTTAACAAATCATTCACTCATTGTCTAAAATAACGATACAAATCGTAAAGCATCTATGAATACCATAGACAATTCGAATTGACCGTTTGGCAAGTGAAATGATAAGTTTTAAGCTATCAAATGAATACGATTTCATGACTATTTTCTTACACAATCGCACCTCTGATTTTCATGTTTAGTTTATGAGTTTAGCGAAAGAATCACAAATTAGAGTAAAATAACACATGTTATATACGTAAATAAATCCAAAATTTGGGTTGATTGGTTGTTTAGTGAGACTAATTGAACGGGCAAAGTTAGGGAGATATTTAATTTTATTATGATATGATAAAGGATGGGTTTTTTGTGCGAAACGTCCTGACAAAATCAATATGTTGTCCTGCTGGCAGTACGTATTTTGTATGAAAATTTGACTTGTCCTTCTGGCAGTACAATGACCTTGACCCTGAACAGCACAACGTTATCTTGTCCACTCGTTACTGACACTCAATTTTCTTTGAAAGCTAAAAATAAAAAAAAAAAATCTAAATAATCATTAAAGCCTCTAACGTTTCAATAGTTCTGTTATCAAGCTTTGATTTATATTTTACTGAATGAAGATTCAGCAGCTAGGTACTTAGGTACTCCCTCATTACCCTTTCTTGATTTAAATTATCTTGTCCTCTCAGTAGGACATATATATTTTCTTTGTCAGAATGGTCATTCATTACTGACACCCAAATTTCTATGAAAGCTATAATATTTTAATAATATACATATAAAATGTTAATATAACTCTTAACAATTTGTATTTCTTTTACCTCGAATTCATATACTATTTTATCATTGACGTAAATATTATATTTTATGCTCTTGAGACTGAGGAGTCATCGACCTTTATTTTGGTAAACTCGCTTGGCTTTACCAGAACCGTAGTACTTTATTATTCTGTTATTACACATTATTTACCATTTATTATTGTCTTCTACAATGTTAATTTATTTATTAAATGATACAGCAAACTAACCTAATCTATACATTACACTCACTAGTTCACAATATTACACAAAATCGGAATCGTCAAATGCACTACACTACCACGAAAACACCATATTGATATTATATATATTATATGATATTAGCCAAAATTTTCTTTCCACCTTCTATTGTTTTTCATTGCCAGAAATAAAGACATTTTATTTTTTTATTTTTGCGTGACAGCGCGCCGCGGCGGCGCACAATATACGATTTGACCAATCCAGAGAGACGAAAGTCCTAAAATCAAAATGTTAAAACAGAGTTTTTTTAAATATCAATTGAACCTTAAACGAACCCTACAACTGATAACGTATTAAAAATAAATTTTTGAAGCGCGGTCCCCTCTAAAACAATGGGGCGAAGTTAGCGTTTCGGATCCAGGGTAGCCGTCACCTCGGTCAGTGCCAATCTGAACGTCGCGTCGGTGTTGTGCATGTGTTTCTCAGTTTTGTGTGAATTTAAGTACTTTTTGGTGATGGATTCCTCAAGAAGAGGTAATTATTTATATGTCATTTCATTTACATCCACTAATATATTTATGAAGACTTAGTAGTACTGTCATAAAAACACCTTCTATAAATCTACAAAAAAAATCCTAAAAAGAATGTTTACATAGTCTTAAAGTACGTAGTCAAGATGAGTCACGTCATGACTTAGCTCTTATCGTATTCTCATATTGTTAAAGTTTATTAAAAATATATTATTTTTTTGCGAATTATTGCGATTCCAATAATTTCTTATTTATTTCTTTATAGGTGTCCGAATTCGGCGAAAGTCGTTATTTGACTTTTGGCGTTCAACCCCGCCCAAAGGCAGTTTAGACCAAGTTATGATATTTGTGAAGTCAATATTTGTTAATTTGATTCTTCTACAAGACCAGGAAAAGCCCTTGAAGGCGTTTCTAAAAAAGGAATGTGAGAAGATTCGTCTGAAATGGCTTCGTAAACAGAAACGTTTAGACTTATTTTTGAATGTTAACGAAGAATGGCTGAATGAAGAATTTTTTACTATGTTGCGAGAGCAGTCCCCAAACCCGAGTTCCAGTGTTGGAAGACCAAAAAAGACTTTTGAAGACAGTTCGAAGAAAACCAAAAAGCGGAAAATTCAACATTTGTTGGAAGATTATGACGATGCACAGCTATCTTTTGCAGAACAATTGAGTGTACGAGCAACTTGGAAAACGTGATGCTGCTAGGTTAATGCAGGAAAATTTCTTCAGCTTCACCAAGACGAGCTATAATAAGAATATACAACACAAGTCAAAAGAAAGATAGATGGTAAAGTATGCAACGTGCTTTCCGAAAATAAGTCAACTCAGACATGTTTTATCTGCAAAACTACATCCAAGCAGATAAATTCCACAACATGAAAATGATGAAAATATGTACCAGTTTGGGATATCTAGCCTTCATGTTTACATCCGCACAATGGAGTGCCTATTAAATATCGCTTACCGAATCGAAATACGTGAGTAGCAATTAAATGCCAAATAGAGAAAAATAAAGAAGATTTTAAGACGAGGAAGAATGATATCACAAATAAGTTCAAAGAGATTGGTCTGATTATAAATAAAGTGAAACCGGGATTTGGAACGAGCAACGATGGTAATACCGCAAGAAGGTTTTTTTCACAATTACCAAGAAACTTCACGTATCACCCGTATCAATCAAAATCCACTATACCGTTTCAGTACGGTTCTTGCAGCCATAGCGTCTGTCTATGAAATTGACCCATACAAATTGAAACATTACTGCTCTGAAACCCGAAACTTATATCTCACCTTATACCCATGGTACAATATACCAACTACGGTACATAAGATACTTGTTCATGTTCACGGAGCAGAGATACTGAGACATTCTGTAATTCCAATAGGATAAATGTCCGAAGAGGCTTCAGAGGCCAAAAACAAAGAAATCCGCAAGGCAAGACTAGGCCACACCTTGAAAACTTCTCGAATCCGCACAAATTTCGATTTCAATTAAGTATTTGTTCGAAATTCTAAAATGTCGAATTTCACATGTTGTCCTCAATAATCGCCTTAAATCCTAGGATTATTACTCATCCAGAAGCTGAAATTGAACAAATGTGGGTGTCTTTAAAAATAAATAGTGTAAGATTGGCGATAGGGACTGCATACCGACCTGACTGGGTAAAAGTAGATACCTTCCTTGATGCTATCACAGCCTCCGTTTCCTCCATGGGGAATTACGACGGGATAGTCCTTCTAGGTGATTTTAATATAAACATATTGGATTTGACTCACTATAACACTAAGAAATTGATTAATTTCCTTGACTACACAAAATTGAACCAAGTAGTGAAAGAAGCAACACATAACCGATAAAAGTGAAAGTTTAATTGATATCATTTGTACAGACGTCACTGTTCGCGAGGTAAAAGTCGCGTGCATAGCTGATTTAAACAAACATGCATTCATTTCTGCTACTCTAAACATCAAAAAGCCTAAAATGCCCCCTAAATATATTTTAAATAGATCTTTGAGTAACATTGACGAAGAGCGTTTTGATAAGGACATGTCTGATATAAACTGGGGATATATAGACACAATGAGCAATGTTAATGACATGGTTGAGACATTCAATACTTGTTTTAACTTTATCTTTGATTTACATGCCCCTGAAAAACGTCTACTAGTTAAAGAAAGGGAAATACCATGGTTGACGAGAAATGTTAAGTTAATGATGCGACTTCGAAATAGAGCCCACGATCGATATCGAAGGACTAAGTCTGTCGTCCATAAGGATTATTACATGTCACTCAAAAAAGTTGTTGTCAATGGTATTGAGGGAGAAAAGCAAGCTTACTTCACGCAGTACGTAAACAAAAATATTAAAGACCCCAAATCTATGTGGAAGCACCTGAGAGAGCAGGTTTCTTTTGACCGTAAAAACGTTACGCTGCCACCTCAATTCGATGATCCAGAAAAAATAAATACTCACTTTTTAGATCTTCCCAGTGAAAATTTTGTTTCTATGTCCGATATCACTTACTTTGAATTCCACAAACATGGAACAAGTGAATTTGCACTCAGCCCCGTTGATGAAAAGATTATTTCTGATATTATTCGGAATATAGACACAAACGCTAAAGGTATAGATGGGATTACACTAAATATGCTACTACTAACTTTACAACATACCATTGGGACTATTACTGCAATTGTCAATAAATCGATAATCTCAGGTACTTTTCCTGAGCTCTGGAAAAATGCTTTAATCAGACCCATTCCAAAAATCTCCAATCCTTCGAATGTGCGGGATCTAAGAGCTATAAGCATTCTCCCCGTGTTTTCCAAAATTATTGAAAAAGTCGTACACCTGCAATCTGTACCACAGTTTCACCTCGCTAACACTTGTAAGCTCTGATCTGCAGGTAAATCCTCAATTTGGTAAATATATGTATATATTTTCTTGATCATGAGTCTTCTGCTTTTTATTTTGTTCTTCACTTGAGATAAGTTTAATTTTTTGTTGTGCTCTTTGTTCGTCATTTTCTTGTTCTGTACTTTGTTTATTTCATTGTTCTGTACTGCGGTCTTCATTTTTTTGTTCTATATATTGTTATACATTTTCCGTGTTTTCGTTTTTGTAATTTTCTTTTTTCCTTTTGTTCCTTTTTTTGTTGTGCACTTTGTTTTTCATTTTCTTTTTCTGTACCAACTGTGGTTTTCATTTTCTTGTTTTATATTTTGTAATACATTTGCTGTAAATTAAAATGAATCTACCAGAATCGAGTCTTCAATCGTCTTTTGTTCAGAGGCTGTCGAATCATTGTCTTTGCCGTTCATTTCTAATGCAATGAATGAGCCTGGAGATGGTGGTGGTCCAAACGATATTTTTCTCTGAAAAACATAATAAATAAGTTTGAATTTACCTAAGTACATAGTATAATTTTTAACCTACTATAAATTATAAAATAATGCAAACCCATTAAAGAAAAATACTCAAGTTTCACAAACAAATATTAAAATATAATATTAATTCCTAAATATTTACCTATTTTCAAGGATATTACCACGTTATAAAAAAAGATTGGTAAATTCTCAAACCTACCGGAATCGACTCTTCGATAGTCTTTTGTGCAGACATTGTTGGATCATTGTCTTTGCCTTCCATTTCTGAAGCAATGAATGAGCTTAGAGATTGTGGTGATCCAGACGATGCTTTTCTCTGAGAAACATAACAAATAACGCTGAATATGTTTTAATACGTAATATAATTTTTAACGTACTAGGCTGTCGGGTGACAGTTGGTAACCCTATGTAATCCAGTAACAAGATGTGGCAATTCTTCCAGGATGACCACCGGGAATGACAAAGTCCTGGAAAGGCTTATGTCCAGCAGTGGACGAACGAGGCTGATGGATGGATTTAATGACATTATAGGTTACATGCACCAGGTCTACCCGAATGAACTTTTCAGTACTTAGTCTTTTTTGCAGATTTGTCGGATTATTTTCTTTGCCTTCTGTTTCTGGTGGTCTCTTTTTAGATGCCCCTGAAATAATATATCAATTATATGTATTACAATTCTAGTTATTCAACTATTCTTACATAATATTACAGGTATAAATACCACGGCTTTGATATGCCTGCCTGGGACATATTTTCTGAAATGAACTAAGTATTTCAAATAGTGCTCCAGTCCAAAAAAAAACAGGTCAGAAGCGGAGCTAAACCATATAAATAGTCCGAGCCTTGATACTTGGGTAGTTTATTATTTAGCTGGATAGAAGTAAAAACAGGTCAGAAGCGGAGCTAAACCATATAAATAGTCCGAGCCTCGATACTTGGGTAGTTTATTATTTAGCTGGATAGAAGTAAAAACAGGTCAGAAGCGGAGCTAAACCATATAAATAGTCCGAGCCTTGATACTTGGGTAGTTTATTATTTAGCTGGATAGAAGTAAAAACAGGTCAGAAGCGGAGCTAAACCATATAAATAGTCCGAGCCTTGATACTTGGGTAGTTTATTATTTAGCTGGATAGAAGTAAAAACAGGTCAAAAGCGGAGCTAAACCATATAAATAGTCCGAGCCTTGATACTTGGGTAGTTTATTATTTAGCTGGATAGAAGTAAAAACAGGTCAGAAGCGGAGCTAAACCATATAAATAGTCCGAGCCTTGATACTTGGGTAGTTTATTATTTAGCTGGATAGAAGTAAAAACAGGTCAGAAGCGGAGCTAAACCATATAAATAGTCCGAGCCTTGATACTTGGGTAGTTTATTATTTAGCTGGATAGAAGTAAAAACAGGTCAGAAGCGGAGCTAAACCATATAAATAGTCCGAGCCTTGATACTTGGGTAGTTTATTATTTAGCTGGATAGAAGTAAAAACAGGTCAGAAGCGGAGCTAAACCATATAAATAGTCCGAGCCTTAATACTTGGGTAGTTTATTATTTAGCTGGATAGAAGTAAAAACAGGTCAGAAGCGGAGCTAAACCATATAAATAGTCCGAGCCTTAATACTTGGGTAGTTTATTATTTAGCTGGATAGAAGTAAAAACAGGTCAGAAGCGGAGCTAAACCATATAAATAGTCCGAGCCTTGATACCTGGGTAGTTTATTATTTAGCTGGATAGAAGTAAAAACAAAATTTTGAGCAACGTTTTTTGCGTGAATTGTTGCGTATAGTTTATAATAATAATTATATATCGTCACGACAGGAATCCCCGAGGGGGTTTTGTAGGTGTTCCGAGTGTGTCCGCACTCGGTACACCCGCGTTTCACCGACGATAAGTATGTCCCAACGTGGTTGGTGGTGACTTCGGGGACAAAACATTCAGCAAGTAGTAAGTATCAGTAAATACTATGCACAAAAAATCCGAAAAACTCCTTGGTGCATGCCCAACCGGGGCTTGAACCTGGATCTCAAAATTGAGAGGCCTGCGTTCTACCCATGAGCTACTATAATTGTTACCAGTAATTATTCATATCTACTCTACTATGGATAATGATTGTGTAGGTAGATTATGTTAGGTACCTACTTACTTTACTGCATGTATTTTCAAAGCTTTTGTAGCCGCTTCTTTCTTGTTTTAGGTTTTCGTGGCATTTTTCTCAATCACATTATATATTTATAATTTTTCTAAAAAAAGTTCTTTGCTAACTCGTCAAACTTCGAGTTTATTATAGCGTCCACGCGCAAACTTCACAGCACAATTTATCCTCTAAATAACTAAGTCCATTGCCGAAAGTACTCTCTGAACGCACACAAATAAAAATCCTTATTAAATATTTTCGCAAACATGTCATCAGACGCCAGGGTGCGGTACGTGGCAACGAGTGACACAGCCTCTCCGTCTGAACGCCACTGCATGACTGATGCCTGCGCCCGCGCAGAGCACCTCTTAGCCTTTGACCTTGAAATCTTACATATTTCGATATTTTTAATGGAAAAAGTTACTGGATTTACTTGAGATATGTTGCATTTAAAGTTCAACAGATTCTTAATTTTTTGGCGTGTAAATATTTCCAAACGTCATAGCCAATTAGGAGGAGTAGGGAATTCAAGCCAAAAAAACATCATACAGTTGTTTTTTTTTTTTAATATAGAAGTTTTGATCGTACGAGACCAAAATTTGTTGCAAATATTTTTAAAGAGTTATTGATTCATATATATTTTTTTCAAGCCATTTAGTCCAGCCGTAAACGAGGAGTAGGCTTTAGAAAGTACTAGGGTTTGCAATTCGAATATTCGAATATTCATTTTATTCGAATATCCGCTCCAATTTCAAATTCGAATAATTCATTTAAATTATTCGAATAGTTGAATAATAATAAAGTTTTTGTTTTTGGTCTTATTCTTACTCTGCCCCTGAGTCCCACCCCACCTTGTGTTCATTTACTCGTTCAGCCTCGTTCGTTCGTTCACTCAGTCAGTCACGCGGCCAGCGACAGCGCGCACGCATCTGTGTTGTGTTAACTTGTGTTAACACAAACAAGAAAAATAATTAAAATACTTGATTTTATTTGAATAAAATTATGCAGCAATCAAACCAAACCACAGTCTAGCTGCTTTTGTTTGTTTTGAATTGATATTGTATTGTTTTCAATCAATGTTTAAAAATATTCGAATATCCGAATATTCGAATATTTGGCTCTAGAAGTATTCATTTTATTCGAATAGTAAAATTAAACGAATAGTGCAAACCCTAGAAAGTACCCATCTGGCAGTATTTGAAGGGATCAAGCGCCTTAAATAATTTACTGATGCGAGTGTTGACCCGCCTGCAGTTTAAACTTCCTCTCTGTAAATATTTTGACGGATATACCTAACAAAAGGTTATCATTTTGATGTCCGTAACACGCTATGTCTAGAAGTCGCCGACGCCACCTCGGCCCCTTTTGTGTAGGTTTTTCCAAGATTTGAGAAACCAAACTATGCTAAGTTATTATTGTGACCTCAGAACATTTAAATAGTTCTGTGATTGTGACTCACTCAACACAATAGGTTTACGCTTTCGGTAAATTTGATCGGAAATTATTACTCCGTCTTAGATCGTTATTTCCTACTTGCTTTAGGTAACAGTGTAAATATTGAATTATTTCCTACTTGCTTTAGGTAACAGTGTAAATATTGAATTATTTTTTATATGGAGAAAATAATGTTTCAGTAAATTACTTGAAAACTTCATATTTATTTAAAATGGAACTTGCTGCAGGTAATAGAGAAAGTTACAGCCAACATTTTATTTTCTTAGAGTTAACTGCGGAAGTCTGCGCTTTGGGAACTACAGGCACTTGAAAATATTTAATATAAAGGTTAAGGAATCAAACACTTTTTTTTGTGATAGACTGCTGACGCTATTACAATTTACACTCAATTATTACAAACAGAAAATTGCAAAAGTTATGCCATTATGTTAATATTTCTTTTTCTTTTTTTAAGTTCACATATATATATTTTTTAAGTTCTAATTTTATCTCGAGCTCTTCTGTTATGTGTGATTTTAGAAGTTACCGATGTTTTCTTTTATATAGTTTTAAATATTATTTGCGAGAGATGTATACGGAATATATACAAGATATATACAATATATATAAAGATGTATACAACAGAGATGTACCTTTAATCTCGTCCACCATCAATGTTTTTTGTATCTTCTGCAAATGTATCGAAAATAAATAAATAAATAAAAAAACACCTTTTTCTGTTGTAGTTTTTCTGAAATATGCATTACTTTCTGAGAAAAAATATATTGAATTAGTTTTTGTATGGAGAAAATAATGTTTTTGTCAATTACTTGCGTGCTTCATATTTATTTAGAAGGAAATTGACTACAGGTCATTGAAATAAGTACAGCCAACATTTTCTTTCCTTGCACTTAACTACGAAAATCTGCGCTTTGGAAACTACACTTACTTTATTTTTTATATGGAGAAAATAATGTTTATATTAATAACTTGTCGACTAAAATAAAGTTTATATCAATAACTTGTCGACTAAAATAATGTTTATATCAATAACTTGTCGACTAAAATAATTTTTATTTATTTTATTTATTTATTAGGTTTGCCAACAGATATTACACTATGACATATGTATAAAAATAGCTTTAACAATTTAATTAGAGTGCATACCCAATAACAGGCAGACACAACATACTTAATTAAACAATAATAGTATTTTTGCTACATAAGTGAAACATGTTTCGCAAAACGTAAAACTGTTAAAAACTAATTAAAATTAAGGTTAAAAAAAAACAAAACAATACAATGAGAAAAGAAATAATACTTACTAAAAGAAAATCTTAACAAAAAGTACAAAATTAAATTATTTCTATCAGAGACAATAGATTCTGTTTGTAAACTCTGAAAGACTGAGAAAAAATATCAATTTGGGCATCATGCAAGGCAAGTGTATTAAAAGAACGACAAATTCTATTGATTTTTGATTTTCAGAATTCTTTATTGAGGTAATAACATTTTTTACATTGTTATTACCTCAATAATTCTATTAAGAATGCTATAATGGCCAAGATTGGTCCTTGATTTTACCAAGCCAAAAAGACGAAGCTTATTTAATCGACAAGGTACCGTAGGTGTATGTATCTTTATTTTGTCTAATAGTTGTGGACAATCCACGAGCCCTCTTAATATTTTATACAGTAGTAAATTGTCAGTCAACCATCGGCGATCCTTGAGTGAAATCAAATTAAAATATAAGAGCCTGTCGGTATAGGAATGCAATTCCTTTGTTTTTTTTTGGTGGACACATAAGAAAAATATAAAACGCTTTTGAATGCGTTCTATCCGTTTAATGTGACAGGCGTAGTGAGGGTTCCATACATTAGAGCAGTATTCAAGCAAACTACGGACAAGAGCATTGTAAACAACTATTAAAGCTGCAATATTCTTAAATCCCTTGCAGTTGCGCCACAAAAACCCAAGCATCTTATAAGCTTTTTTAATAACTTGATCTAAATGTTGATTAAAATATAGTTTTTTGTCAAGAATTACACCAAAATCTCTGATCATGTCAACTTCTTCGAGGGTATAACCATTAATGTTGTAAGAGGTAGGCAAAATAATTATTTTCCTTGTAAATTTTATATGCTTACATTTTTGTATATTTAAGGGCAATTTATTTAGAGTAGACCAAAGTGTAATTTGATCTATATCCTTTTGTAGAAGCAAGGCATCAGACAGATTGTCAATTTTTTTATACATTTTAAGATCATCCGCAAAAAAAGAGAATTTTGAGTATAGTATTTCCTCTGCCAAATCATTTATGAAGGCTAAAAATAAAATAGGACCTAAATGCGACCCCTGTGGCACTCCTGACGTTGTCAAAAAGGTCTCAGATTCATATCCACAGACAATCACTTTCTGTTTTCTATGAATAAGATATGAAGATAACCAATCAAGTAATTTCCCATGTATTCCAAGACGAGAGAGCTTATTTAACAGAGTAACATGATCCACTCGATCGAAAGCTTTACTGAAATCTGTGTATATTGCATCAACCTGTGCTCCTTCGTCGACAAGAGTTTGCAAATCAGATATATAACTTGTAAGGTTTGTACAAGTAGACATCCCGTTACGAAAGCCATGTTGATTCGGAGTGAGAACTTGTTTGAAATGGGTAGACAGTGCTGGACATATTAAAGATTCGAGTACTTTGCCAGGAATACATAAAAGTGATATTGGTCTATATTCTTCTATATTGTCGATTTTACTGTTTTTAGGAATTGGAATGACGTTAGCCAATTTCCAAGCGGTAGGAAAAGATCCAGTAGCTAGAGATTTATTGAAAATAATTTGAAGAGGATAAGAGAGATTGTGAGCACATTTTTTAAAAAAATATGGCCGGTATATTGTCAGGGCCAGCCTCTAAGTTAGCGTCAAGTTTTCCTAAAGCTGTTTCTATCAGGTATGAACTTGTTGTGAAATTACTAAAAATTAGGTTATTTAAAGTCTCTGGTTGGTCTTTTTTGCTGTCGGTTGAAGAAGTGTCGTCATTATTAACGTAGACAGAAGAAAAGTGTTCAGCGAAGCTATTACATATTTTTGCTGGAGATGTGGCTATTTGGTCTTTGAGGTACATAACATTGGGAATAGTAGAGTTGTTCTTTCTTTTGCTTTTGATAAACGCCCAAAATGCTTTAATGTTATTACAATTAATAGAACTTTCAATTGATGCTAAATATTTGTTGTAACAAACTTTGATCAAATTATGACACCGCGTTCTTGCCTTTATGAAGTCAAGATTATCCAAGGGGTCTTTATATTTCTTGAACTTTTTTCTATATTTCTCTTTTTCTTTTATAACGCGTATAAGATCTGGTGTGTACCAAGAAGGGTATTTACCACTTTGAAGTTTAGAAAGAGGAACTGATTTTTTAATTACTGCATTTATTTTGGTATAGAAAAGGTCAACCATATCATTAACATCAGTTAAGGAATCAAAATTCAGGGGCCAATCAATACTTTCTAATTCTCTGTTAACTTCAGCGTAGTTTGCTTTGAAGAAATTATATTTTTCGACACAATTTTTCTTCAGATAATTAGGTAGTGGGAATTCAAAGGATATATGCAATGGAGGATGGAGTTTGTCGATCTTGATAACGGTTCAGCTATTTGAGTTATTATGTTTGAATTACGTGAGAGGACTAGGTCAAGTATTTTACCCTTGTTGTTACGAATCGCGTTAAATTGGCATAATTCATGTAAGCTTAAGAAGTCTATAAGGGTTTGTTCTAACGCTGAGTTTGAGCAAGAAGGGACTGTGACTGAAGAACAGATTGCTAGGGAATCTTTTAGTGTCCAATTTATACTAGAAAGATTGTAATCTCCAACTATAAGCGTATCAGAATTATCTAATGAAGATAAAGCATGGGAGAGTGAATGCAGATAGTTTTCTAGTGTTTTTATGTTTAATGGTGGAGGAATGTAGACTGCACATATAGTTAAGCACCTGGCAACATTATTATGTCTACTTGTGATAGAAACCCAAAGGTCTTCGTTACTACTTTCAAATTTAAATAATCTAGAAGATGCGAGATCACTTTTATTGCTAGTTAATTCATCACGATCCCGACGATAAATAATGAATTTTTCATTCAGAATTTCAGCGTCAAAAACGCTATTATTTAGCCAGGTCTCAGTTAGTATTATGACATCGTAATCACAATTAAGACTAGACAGATACAATTCTTGTAATTTACCACGAATACTTCTAGTATTTTGATAATAAATTTTCAGACTTAGCTCTTTTAAAACAAGGCAGATTACAAAGGCATGCAAAAAGCAATATTAATTAAAATTAATTAATTAGCTAGGCAGTAGTTTTTTCAACACATCGCTACTAAAAACCCAAATTATTGGGGAGTTGTCTTCTTTTCGTAACAAAATGCGACCGTTACGAATCCACAGATGTTTGTACTGATGCTCTTTTTTGAAGGCTCTAGCTTGAGCATGTAAGGCACGATTTGAAAAAGAAAGATGCTCGCCTATATATATTGCTTGTTTGTCACCTGCTATGCCCAAATGCGACGTGTTCAGCTTATCAGTAAGATTCGATTTGTTGAACTTTAGGCAAGATGAAATCATTGTGTCTCGAAGACGAGGAGAGGAGAGCTTCACTATCAACGATCTGGGCCTGGGTGATTTCGAGTTTTGTTTAGCAACTCTCGAGCAGGATAAGACGTTTGCTTCTTCAAGTGGACAAAAAACAACTTTACTCATCTGCAATACCGTAGCAACCAAGTTCTCTCCAGAGTGCTCGGGAAGACACTGAATTTCAATAGTAGGTACATTCCCTAGCATGCTGATCAATCTGGTTCATTCTGTATGTGAGATCTTTAATCTCTGACTGCATTTGGACGGTGAGATCACGCAGTTCTTTTGTTTCAGATTTCAGTGCCGTGTTTTCTTTAGAAATTTCTTCATATTTGATTGAGATGAATTCAAGTGATTTTACCAAATCGGGAATCATTTTTAATTCCGATCGTACGGGTTCCATGGAACTTTCAATTTTTTTTTTTATTACATATGTCTCTTATTAGATTTTCTATTTTGGATAGCAATGTGGTCTCAAACCGCTCGAGGCGGGACTGAAAAGGACTGTTCTGAGAGTCCGAGTTTATCTCCTCGTCACTAGCTTTAACAGGTGTATCATCACATTTACGCTGTGGTTTCTTGCAAACGAGACATTTCCAGCTGGATTTTGCTTTAGCAGACAGTTTACCAAAATTCTCCCTTGAAAAGTTAACACATGCATAGTGATAAATATTTAAACATTGAGTGCAAGCAAGTTTGTCGGTAATACTAATGATGCGGTTGCAAGCTCCACATTGACTCATGGTCTTGTTGTTGACTGCTCTCGTACCACGAAACGGATTACTCCAAAACGATGTCGCTTATCTGTCGCTGATATTGTAGTAGCGGGCGCTTGAATGGGTCATGCAACACGCAGATTGATTTTTCGCAACGCGAGAGATCACGCGTTTGGCTTAGCGGTCCAGCGCTCAACTACACTTACTTGGAAACTACACTTACTTTATTTTTTATATGGAGAAAATAATGTTTATATTAATAACTTGTCGACTAAAATAATGTTTATATCAATAACTTGTCGACTAAAATAAAGTTTATATCAATAACTTGTCGACTAAAATAATGTTTATATCAATAACTTGTCGACTAAAATAATGTTTATATCAATAGCTTGTCGACTAAAATAATGTTTATATCAATAGCTTGTCGACTAAAATAATGTTTATATCAATAGCTTGTCGACTAAAATAATGTTTATATCAATAGCTTGTCGACTAAAATAATGTTTATATCAATAACTTGTCGACTAAAATAATGTTTATATCAATACCTTGTCGACTAAAATAAAGTTTATATCAATAGCTTGTCGACTAAAATAATGTTTATATCAATAGCTTGTCGACTAAAATAATGTTTATATCAATAACTTGTCGACTAAAATAAAGTTTATATCAATAACTTGTCGACTAAAATAATGTTTATATCAATAGCTTGTCGACTAAAATAATGTTTATATCAATAGCTTGTCGACTAAAATATTGTTTATATCAATAGCTTGTCGACTAAAATATAGTTTATATCAATAACTTGTCGACTAAAATAATGTTTATATCAATAGCTTGTCGACTAAAATAATGTTTATATCAATAACTTGTCGACTAAAATAAAGTTTATATCAATAACTTGTCGACTAAAATAATGTTTATATCAATAGCTTGTCGACTAAAATAATGTTTATATCAATAGCTTGTCGACTAAAATAATGTTTATATCAATAGCTTGTCGACTAAAATAAAGTTTATATCAATAACTTGTGGACTAAAATAATGTTTATATCAATAGCTTGTCGACTAAAATAATGTTTATATCAATAGCTTGTCGACTAAAATAATGTTTATATCAATAGCTTGTCGACTAAAATAATGTTTATATCAATAGCTTGTCGACTAAAATAATGTTTATATCAATAGCTTGTCGACTAAAATAATGTTTATATCAATAGCTTGTCGACTAAAATAATGTTTATATCAATAGCTTGTCGACTAAAATAAAGTTTATATCAATAACTTGTCGACTAAAATAATGTTTATATCAATAGCTTGTCGACTAAAATAATGTTTATATCAATAGCTTGTCGACTAAAATAATGTTTATATCAATAACTTGTCGACTAGAATCAACCAATTTTGTTGGTTTCCGATAGATATTAGACACATTTAAGATGGAAAAACGATATAAGATGGTAAATGTTGTGTAAAAAGAAATTCTTTTATGTGGCTTAAATATATTAAAATTGAAACTAGAGGCTTATTCGCCCAAAAGTTACGCAGTAACTTATTTTTATAGCAAAGCTTGAAATAGAAGAGAAGGTTATTATTTGTGAACATAACATAACTACTACGACTGTCCCTACTGTCAAATTACAATGTTCAAAATTCCAAGTGGTGCAAGATAACACTACATTCCACGCGGACGAAGTCGCGGGCAACAGAGTAAACAAATATATATTTTTTACCATTATAATAACTGAAAATTGTAAAGTTAAGTATTTAAAATATTGATATACCAAAAAAAAATTGCGGTGTAGGATACTGACACAAAAAATTTTTTTTTCGGTATTTTTGTCGGTATTTCATGCATCACGCAAAAACTAATGAACGAGTTTTGGTATGCTTGCTACTGTTCGATCCTCAGCAGTGAGGCATTAATTACAATTAAAGAAGGAAGGAATTTACTGAAACATTATTTTCTCCATACAAAAAATAATCCAATATTTTTTTCTCAGAACGTAATGCATATTTCAGAAAAAATACAAGAGTAAATGCAAAGACGTCAGCAGTCTACCAAAAAAAAACAGTTCGATTCCTTGACCTTCAACTTGACTTAACCCTAAGTCCACAATTTCTTGATATGGAACCAGTGTGCGCCGGCGCCGCCCGCCGCGCCTTGGTTATGTGGCCGAGCTCTGATTTAGTTGAATATAGATTGTAAAATAAAACACACAATCAATTTAATCCTAATTTTAATATATACAAAAGGAAATACAATGACAGACCGTCGTCGCGTCGGCCTTTATATACTTATTTCACTTACATACACGGTACATGCATGCAGCCCCCCTCGCCCCTCGCGCTCCGCGTTACATCACTTATATCGTATTATTTGCAATATTTATAGGACGACCCCCCCCCCCCTCTATGTACAACTGGATGACGTCACTCCCCGGATATTTACAATCAGTCGCTGCAGCCTGCACGGTAACGGGGGGCGCGGGGGCAGAGGGCGCGTGACGTCAGAGCGCGGCATCGCGCTTCACTTCTCAACAAAGCTTCAAACAATTTAGGAATCAACTACCTAGTTCATTTCTATATAATACAGTACATTGATAATTTTATATATTTATTATTTTCTGTATCTTTGAAGCTTAGGTCGTCTCACACAAACAAACCAGCCTGCCTGATCTCGATTATTGAATAATTACTTGTAGACTATCGCATCTGTTTAAATGTAGAGTCGTATTAGTTACTTGTAGACTATCGCATCTGTTTAAATGTAGAGTCGTATTAGTTACTTGTAGACTATCGCATCTGTTTAAATGTAGAGTCGTATTAGTTACTTGTAGACTATCGCATCTGTTTAAATGTAGAGTCGTATTAGTTACTTGTAGACTATCGCATCTGTTTAAATGTAGAGTCGTATTAGTTACTTGTAGACTATCGCATCTGTTTAAATGTAGAGTCGTATTAGTTACTTGTAGACTATCGCATCTGTTTAAATGTAGAGTCGTATTAGTTACTTGTAGACTATCGCATCTGTTTAAATGTAGAGTCGTATTAGTTACTTGTAGACTATCGCATCTGTTTAAATGTAGAGTCGTATTAGTTACTTGTAGACTATCGCATCTGTTTAAATGTAGAGTCGTATTAGTTACTTGTAGACTATCGCATCTGTTTAAATGTAGAGTCGTATTAGTTACTTGTAGACTATCGCATCTGTTTAAATGTAGAGTCGTATTAGTTACTTGTAGACTATCGCATCTGTTTAAATGCAGAGTCGAATTAGTTACTTGTAGACTATCGCATCTGTTTAAATGCAGAGTCGTATTAGTTACTTGTAGACTATCGCATCTGTTTAAATGCAGAGTCGTATTAGTTACTTGTAGACTATCGCATCTGTTTAAATGTAGAGTCGTATTAGTTACTTGTAGACTATCGCATCTGTTTAAATGCAGAGTCGTATTAGTTACTTGTAGACTATCGCATCTGTTTAAATGTAGAGTCGTATTAGTTACTTGTAGACTATCGCATCTGTTTAAATGCAGAGTCGTATTAGTTACTTGTAGACTATCGCATCTGTTTAAATGTAGAGTCGTATTAGTTACTTGTAGACTATCGCATCTGTTTAAATGCAGAGTCGAATTAGTTACTTGTAGACTATCGCATCTGTTTAAATGCAGAGTCGTATTAGTTACTTGTAGACTATCGCATCTGTTTAAATGTAGAGTCGTATTAGTTACTTGTAGACTATCGCATCTGTTTAAATGTAGAGTCGTATTAGTTACTTGTAGAATATCGCATCTGTTTAAATGCAGAGTCGTATTAGTTACTTCGCAAAAAGTAGATTAACAACATAACTACAGAGTACACAATAAATTAAAATGTAAAGTCACCCTTCCGCGCAACAATTAAGTTTGTTTCATACTAACATACTTCCGCGCGACAATTAAGTTTGTTTCACACTAACATACTTCCGCGCAACAATTAAGTTTGTTTCATACTAACATACTTCCGCGCAACAATTAAGTTTGTTTCATACTAACATACTTCCGCGCAACAATTAAAGTTTGTTTCATACTAACATACTTCCGCGCGACAATTAAGTTTGTTTCATACTAACATACTTCCGCGCAACAATTAAGTTTGTTTCATACTAACATACTTCCGCGCAACAATTAAGTTTGTTTCATACTAACATACTTCCGCGCAACAATTAAGTTTGTTTCATACTAACATACTTCCGCGCAACAATTAAGTTTGTTTCATACTAACATACTTCCGCGCGACAATTAAGTTTGTTTCACACTAACATACTTCCGCGCAACAATTAAGTTTGTTTCATACTAACATACTTCCGCGCAACAATTAAGTTTGTTTCATACTAACATACTTCCGCGCAACAATTAAGTTTGTTTCATACTAACATACTTCCGCGCAACAATTAAGTTTGTTTCATACTAACATACTTCCGCGCAACAATTAAGTTTGTTTCATACTAACATACTTCCGCGCAACAATTAAGTTTGTTTCACACTAACATACTTCCGCGCAACAATTAAGTTTGTTTCATACTAACATACTTCCGCGCAACAATTAAGTTTGTTTCATACTAACATACTTCCGCGCAACAATTAAGTTTGTTTCATACTAACATACTTCCGCGGAACAATTAAGTTTGTTTCATACTAACATACTTCCGCGCAACAATTAAGTTTGTTCATACTAACATACTTCAAAGACTTCTTGTAAAAGCTCCACGATAAGTAAATTCACGACAAGTTTAGTCTACTTTGACATCATCGGGCGATGTGTATGATTATAAGCAAGTAGGTATGAAAGTAAGTTTGGTTTGTTTACCACCTCATGTATCACCCGAAGATGTCAAATTAGACAGGCTTGTCGCGAATTAGTGGATCTGCAATCGCAGTGTTCCGTCACTCGTACATACTCAACTTGTACATTACTTTTTATACTACTTATGAGATATTGTAAAGAAAAACTATTTTAATGTGCAAATAACGGAATTTTCTAGAAACATTGCATTTTCCGAATCTCGTTAGGGCGATACTTAAATTATGTACGACAGTGCATTTAAAGTTAGAATTGGAACATAATTTAGATTTAGGTTAATAAAGCCAATTCTGAAGACTTTAATTTTAGTTTAGTGCTGTCAGAGCTTGATATTTTCCAAAGAAATTTAGCTTCTAATCCTAACTCTTAAGGACTATTTTGTATCGAAGAAAATTTAGTTTTGACAGCACTAAAACTAAAATTAAAGCCTTCAGAATCGGCTTTAATGTCTCAACTACGTGTTACATTTGGTTAAATGCTTATCATATCTTATCATATCAGCAAAGTACGTTGAACTGACAATCAAGATCATAACTAACATGTTTTACATGACATACTCATACAGGTCGTGTCAATGACGAGCTCAGAAACTGAACCACTCGCTCTTCTGATCATACACATACAGGTCGTGTCAATAACGATCTCGGAAACTGAACCACTCGCTCTTCTGATCATACACATACAGGTCGTGTCAATAACGAGCTCAGAAACTGAACCACTCGCTCTTCTGATCATACACATACAGGTCGTGTCAATGACGAGCTCAGAAACTGAACCACTCGCTCTTCTGATCATACACATACAGGTTGTGTCAATAACGAGCTCAGAAACTGAACCACTCGCTCTTCTGATCATACACATACAGGTCGTGTCAATAACGAGCTCAGAAACTAAACCACTCGCTCTTCTGATCATACACATACAGGTCGTGTCAATAACGAGCTCAGAAACTGAACCACTCGCTCTTCTGATCATACACATACAGGTCGTGTCAATAACGAGCTCAGAAACTAAACCACTCGCTCTTCTGATCATACACATACAGGTCGTGTCAATAACGAGCTCAGAAACTGAACCACTCGCTCTTCTGATCATACACATACAGGTCGTGTCAATGACGAGCTCAGAAACTGAACCACTCGCTCTTCTGATCATACACATACAGGTCGTGTCAATAACGAGCTCAGAAACTGAACCACTCGCTCTTCTGATCATACACATACAGGTCGTGTCAATGCCGAGCTCAGAAACTGAACCACTCGCTCTTCTGATCATACTCTTACAGGTCGTGTCAATAACGAGCTCAGAAACTAAACCACTCGCTCTTCTGATCATACTCTTACAGGTCGTGTCAATGACGAGCTCAGAAACTAAACCACTCGCTCTTCTGATCATACTCTTACAGGTCGTGTCAATGACGAGCTCAGAAACTAAACCACTCGCTCTTCTGATCATACTCATACAGGTCGTGTCAATGACGAGCTCAGAAGCTGAACCTCTCGCTCTTCTGATCATACTGAACCACTTACATGGAAAATATTTGAAACAAAGCAAATTCACTTAAATTTTAACACCTACTCGTCATTAGTAAATAGAAAAAGTTTTTAATGTATTTTCAGAAGTCATAATTATGAAACTGGCACATAAACAGGTTAGTAAAACACTCGTGTATACATTAAAAAACTCTCCTACTACGGCTCGTTTATGATCAGAAGAACGAGTAATTCAGTTTCTAAGCTCGTTATTGACACGACCTGTCTTTGGTTCCAAGTTTGTCCACCTAGTGCACTGACTGCACCACACGGACTCACAACAGGACACTAGTTCTGTTATAAATGCCTTACAATGGGGTTCAAGCGTCGTCCACACTTCATATAGAGAAACTTCAGACGAGTACGCAACCCTCCATCTCTCAATCCATGCTTACTGTACCCACGTGAAGCGAGACGGCGCACAGTGGATCGAAACTGCGATATTAGGTACTTGGGATTTTTTTTTTCATTTCGCGTGTCCATTTCTATACCAATCGGTAGAGCTTAGTAGACTGATCAAAAGTTGTGAAATACGTTTTTCTCATAAGACCAATACTTGGCGAGAAAAGTGTTTTTTTTTGTATGGAACGAAATTCAAAATGCTCTGGTTCTACGAAGTCTTGATCCCGTCTAGTCACTACCTGGACACTTCTATCTCTGTAATATAAAGTCATTATCGCATACCGGAACTTGCCCCTTTGTCTGCTGTATGACACAAAATGTAAAAAGGCGATATGCGAAAAAAATACGGGTGTTTCTTTTCTGTGTATTTCATGAAATACACGGAAAATTTTAATAAATTTCTGGTCTTTTGACTATATAATCTAGGGTTTTGAAATTGGAAAACATGTTTGGATAAATTTTCCTCAATAGAAATAATTGTTGAAATGAGGTCTTCAAACACACTTTTTCTCCTCGTTTGACAAATAGGAACCATATACAGAACTCAAACATATTTTATTAGGTGTGTTTCAACAATATCTAGAGATTTGATATTTGAAATTTTGCTAGCTATTTTAGTTTTTTTAATAAAAATATAAAACAAACTTTTTTCCCTTTTGACTTGAATCCGCCCCTCTCGCACTGCGCGATTTTTCGCTTGGAGTGTCAGTGACAAAAATAAAATGCGCATAGCCTCTTAACGTTTCTGGAGACGTAATATTATCAAAGTGATAATAATAGACTCTAAGTACAACAGTCTCAAGTGTAAAGGTGTACAAAGGCCGTTGGAGGTTTAATGCTAGTACTTATTCTACTTATAAGTCATAGATATTTCTTTCATAAATGACATATTGACTTGCCAATTACTATGGTTACTTAAGGGCTCCACAATGCTAAACTTCAGTCCTGCTCTAACGCTTTGGTTTTTTAAATGTCTATCCTTCTCTAATCAACGGCTGCGCACTCAAAACTTCAGTTATTTTGAAATTGCGGCTACATTAGGACATTAGCTTGTTGTACTTAGTGTCTATTGTTATCACTTTGATAAATATTACGTCTCCAGAAACGTAAAATAACATTTAAATTTAGTTTTTTAAGTTATTGGACAAATTCACCAAATTTCAGTGACATACAGCAGGCGAAGGGGCAAGTCTCGGTATGTGATAATAACTAGTCTTATGAAAAAAATGTATTATCTTTTGATCAGTCTATTAAGCTCTATCGATTGGTACAGAAATGGACACGCGAAGTGAAAAAAAAACCCAAGTCCCTAATATCGCAGTTTGTATCCACAGTGCGGCGCGCGACGCGACGCTCGCACGCCGCGACTGCAGCTTCTGTTCACTAAAATGCCGGTTTGTTAAACTTAGGACTGGACCTGGATCAGAACATGAACAACGACGGCTTCGTTACAACTAAATTAAGTCTCTCCTTAAACTGACAAACATTCATTTTATTCGTTAGTCTTATTAAGGGAACGTACTAATAAATGTACATGTATATACTTTTGTCTTAAGATATATTTCAACCCCAGTTTAGAAGAACGCGGTCACGGTATTTTTTTTTTTATAAAATATGTAATAGAAATATGAAAGGTATCTACTAAAATCCAAATAATTTTGCCTATAAACTATTTCAGTATATGCTAAAAACCCTCCATTCTGTTGTTTCGCTGTGTGATTATTAGTATTACCCGTCAAAAGACAAATAGGCCAATGAGCCAACCAATAATCGCTCCTATTAAAAGCTATAAGTGTTTGCTTTTGGCCTTTTTGTGTAGGACGGGTAGTCACATTTTTTGCTAGGTGATGCAATACTCTTAAGCAATTCATTTACGCTATGTATCTGTATATTTACTGAAGCTATCGGATCTAATATTTAGCAGATGGTGGTGGTACCGGCCGCGTCATGACACGTGTGTAACAGAGATGGTGTACAGTGGGATCGTTCATCACACGCCGTCAACATCACGTCCACTCAATGATCGCACGTATGACGTCACCACACATTTACCGTCGGACCGATCTATCACACCGACAACTATAAGTGTCTAGTTTTATCCCACCAGAAACATTCATGTAAGATATGGACTTGTTATGTATGTAAAAGTAAAAAAGAAACAATTTAAATGCGATCTTATATTTCTATTAATTAATTCAAAAGCTTGCCAAGTTCAAACGTAGGTATTTATTTATTTAGTGTTCATTTGAATCCAATAAAAAGTAAGTAAAAAAAACATGACAAGTTCAGTTTTGAATAATACAAAATTTCTAGGCCGGTTTTGTTAATTAAATATACGTCATATATATATATATATCTACTCCCATACTGCAATAAGGCAATTGCAACATCACAAACAGTTTTAAAAGTTGTAATATGTAACGGGTCTACCGCGATCAACTATTTTACCTTTTTTTTTACGAAAAGAACACCCGACGTTTCGAGACAGTTGCATGTCTCCTGGTCTACGGGAAACTGGCAAGTATGGCGAGGCGCAGTGATGAGATGCAGGTGACGACACAAGTATTTTCCTTCTACCCAAACACATTTTAGTCTTTAAAGTTAATTGTTGTCTGTTTCGCGCATGGCACACAACACTCACAGTATCCGGAGATGCACTATGAGAGGAATCCCGCGATTAAAATTTCTCCATAATTACTGGACTCCTTGTGGGAGACAATTTGAAACCATCTTCCCGATTGAAATTATTTGGATGATGTTTCTTGATTTCAATCGCTTCACGCACAATTCTAGGGTAGTAATGGCGATCGGTGGAGAGAATTTTCGGGTCATGCAGTACTATATGTTGTATTATTTGTATATGCATCCTCTATGATGTAGGTACATATATTGAAATGTGTATGCACTCGTGTGTCATTGAATCCAGTGGTTGGTCCCAGATTCTAAAAGATGTTCTGCTATCGCTGACATCTGCCAGTGTTTCACAGCTGTGTTCCTGGACCCTTTCCTGTGTGCTGCGTTTTGTTTGGCCAATGTAGGAACTTTCTGCATTGTATCTTATAGACACCTGGATTTTGAAAAGGAATCAAATCCTCTAGTGGGCGTAAATGGCTTGCCACTTTGGATAACGGAGTATATACAGTCTTAATGCATTATTTATGTAAGGGTAGTGAGAAAACGAGTGACTGTAAATAAAAATTTTAAGTGACAAAAATTATTAATTTGACTTATTGTTTTACTAAGTGAGCGACTGACTGCGAGTAACGAGAAATTAATAGAACAGCAACTTAAAAACATTCATTTGAGTTACTTAAATTACAAAATGAGAAGCTTCATAATATTTGAGACACCTGATATTTGTTCGAGTGTCAACATTATGTCCTGCGTTTTTTTTTTCAATATTTGGCAAAGGGTAGTATTTAAACGAGCGAATATAAATTCAAATTTAATGTGTCAAAAATACTGAATATAGCGTACTAAAATTCGAAGTGGGCGAAAGACTCGGGGCGAAAACAAATTTTAGAAACGGCGAATTGAAAATACAAATTTGGGTTGAGTTTAACAATACTCAGGCGAACAATTTTCTATTTTAGTGACAATTTAATTTAAAGTAATAAAGCTAGGGACGTTGCTCCGCTTCGCTCGGCTCCTTATTTTATCTTGCATGTAAACCTAACACGCTCCTTCTCGCTTCGCTCGTCATCGCACCTATTTTTCGACTTTTGGTTTATTATTTTCGATTTCATACTTTAAATTTTCCCACTCAATATTTTTAGTCGCACGCTTTGGTATTTATTCCGGACACTTGAAGTCGCTAGTTATATTTTTATTCGCCCAATTAATAATATCCCTTTGGCAAATGATTTATAGTGAGCGGCATTTTATGTTTATATCTTTAAAAATCGTCTCTATTTTAATATTGAAGTTGCCCGCTCTGTATTTCTAGTCACTCACTTGGTAATTAAATCACATGCTTAAAATTTTTGTATTCAAAATGGATTATTTACAGCCCACTTTTTGTAAGCTCGATCTGGATTTTATTATTAATCAATATTCGTCTTCAGTTTAGTAAATTTTTCGCTTATTTAAATTCATACCGCTCAAGTTATTAAAACAGTATCTCATCATCAGTGGCTAAGTTTTTTTTTATTCGATCGTTTTATTATTCCCTTTTAAGTAATGCTGTTCCAATCTTATCCGTAATACCTTTGACATAGGGCATAAACACTGGTTTTCTATTAACCTCAGGACACTTCTCCTTTGTTAGTCTCGGATGTCGCCTCTTCATCTGATATCCGTTTTGTCTGAGTACCTCCTGAACATGTGACAGCTCATCTTTCAGATGGTCAGGGTCACAGAGACCATGTGCTCTGTTTGTTAATGACGTCATGACGGACTGAATGTGACGAGCATGGTGCTGTCAAGAGGCGTGCAGGTGTGTTAGTTTTCGATATACAGTGTAGGCCAGAGATCCATCAGATCTCACCATTCATTTGACATCAAGGAATGTCAATGCATTTTTTTAGTTTAAATGTTTTGTAAGTACCTACATTGTTTATCCGATGTTATAATATTACATTATAACACCGCGATTCAGCGCTGCGATTGGCCCAATTTATTATAACACCGCTAGAGAGCCAATCAACAGCAGAGACGAGAAGTAAGTTTCGACCTTATTTCTTAAGCCACGCCTCCGTTATCCTAAGCTATAGAGGTACCGTTCTTCTTCACCTTTTTCGTGAAATTGTTAGTTGAAAATATTACAAATAAAGAGGATATTTTCGATGGTCGTACATGAAGTATTGTGTGCAACTGAACATAATTAGACACTCGTGTTCCAACGTCTCAAATAATGTTACAGTTGCACAAATAACTATAGTTGGGATCAGCGGGCCTATTATGTATCTCTAGTTGCCTTCTGGACTGGGTGTCTATCATCAAAAACATAGATATACTATCGAATTCCGATTGTCTAAGGGTATGTTAGCACTTGAAGTGACGACACAGTTCGTAAATAGTTCAATACCCACTAAAACCAATTTTGAAAGTTTAGTTTTTATCTGTGTTTTTGACGATAGCCACCCTGTCCAGTTGGCAACTTAAGATACAGAATAGGGGGGCAGGTTTCTGTTACATTTATTATATATTACTAGAGATCATTTCGAACAAACTGAGCCCTATCAACTAGAGGTAACCAAAAACAAATAATTCTTAAAATAACTACTCCTCTGTCGGCACTTATTTGTTATTTTTCCGAATAATGATAAATGAGTGATCATTTATAAAAAAAATACATGCCCTGAATTCCCATAATCTTAGAAAAAACCGGCCAAGTGCGAGTCGGACTCGCGCACGAAGGGTTCCGTACTATTATCTACAAAAACGGCAAAAAAAAACATGTCTTTTGTTTGGGAGCCCCCTTGAATATTTATTTTGATCTGTTTTTTAGTATTCGTTATACTTATATAGCGGCAACAGAAATACATCATCTGTGAAAATTTCAACTGTCTAGCTATCACGGTTCATGAGATACAACCTGGTGACAGACAGACAGACAGACGGACAGCGGAGTCTTAGTAATAGGGTTCCGTTGGTTACCCTTTGGGTACGGAACCCTAATAAACAGTCTTAAATGGAAAGAAGACCTTGTATACTTTGTATTTTTTGCAATATCGACGCGTTTTACTTGAAAAAAAAATTTCTTTTTCGATCCCTAGTTAATAGGCATTATTTGTTGAAAATGATCTTTAGTATAACTCCTTTCAACGAATAGATCTAATTTCCAAGCAGCCTGTATAATATTTATAGTTTAACTGACACCTGAAACTTGGATCGTTGCTCGTTCGGTCGTCACACTTAGTGTCCAACGACCATCGACTGAATCTAGTTAATGGCATATCAACCGACCCCAAGTACATGAGTGGTGTGGTTACTCGTTGTATACAACTGGTGGGCTCAAGTCACGATAAACCGCAGCTAGAATCGTTATTTGACAACGTTAACTTTGACGCTCATCAGATTTTTAGCTAAATCAAAACAACTTTTATGGACAACTTTTATGGGCATTTCTTGCAGGATGACCGCCGGGAGTGGCAAAGTCCTGGCAGTGGACGAACTAGGCTGATAGATGGATGGATTTATGGACACCAAGTCCGGTAGCATAGTGTTTAATCACGCGCAACGCGGCTTAGTTGAATCACAGGTGCGAGGAGCGTAAAATACTGTTTAATCGCAAAAACATCGTGTCCCGCTCCTCGCACTTGTAATTCAACTAAGTGACGTCGCGTGCGAATAAACACTATGCTACGTGTGCTGGATTGATTATAAAAACGACTCAATTTTCGTTTCCCTCAAACTTACACCGAGCACACAACGTGTGTAGGACTTCAATTGGGGCTCCTCTCCGTGACGCGGAGTGTAACATTCTGTACACGTTTTAAAATTTCGATACAGTGATCGTGCACACGTCAGGACCAACTCGTGAATATGGAGCCCTCGATCTACACATCGAGGAGGTATTCCGGAGAATCGGTCGAGATTAAATTCCTACATTTCCCGAATAAGGTACACACTGCCGGACGTTATATTTATATATTTAGATCTTCATAAATAAATGGTAGACTGTTTTCTGTAGACTGTTGCTTCACCTTTCGGATTCAAATTTAGAATAAACCCATTCACACATGATCGAGTGACGAACAAACAGACCAGCTGTCGTTGTTATACCATACGAGTGGTTATGTATTAATATTAGTGAGGATATGAAGGACCCATATCAGAAACGAGTGTAAATGACAGTTACAATGCCAGATTGTTGTTAAGACTTGTAACACAAATACACATTTACATATCTGCACAACGCGACGTGTACGAGCCACGACAGTGCTAGTGTCGCGTGTAGAGTGTCCACAATGTATATTGTAGCGAGGTGTAACATGTAAAATTTATCTTTATACATTACCTTATTTAAACGAAACTGATTTTCCTGAGAAAATATAATTCATTTGTAAAACCTAACAAAGATCGAAAACAAAAATTAATATACAATATTAGATCAGTAATGACAAGTCGACTAAACTTGTATCTCACATGAGAACTGCCTCAGAGTCTCGCTCGTAACATCAACCGTGTGGGAGATTGTTCATGAAACGAGTGAGACATCATATCATCTTCAAATACTTCCTTAAGATATAGTACATGCACGCACGTAGTAACTAAACAGGCTACATACATATGTAACGACGGAGGTATTCGCTCCGTTCAGTAACAAGTTACATACATATGTAACGACGGAGGTATTCGCTCCGTTCAGTAACAAGTTACATACATATGTAACGACGGAGGTATTCGCTCCGTTCAGTAACAGGTTACATACATATGTAACGACGGAGGTATTCGCTCCGTTCAGTAACAAGTTACATACATATGTAACGACGGAGGTATTCGCTCCGTTCAGTAACAAGTTACATACATATGTAACGACGGAGGTATTCGCTCCGTTCAGTAACAAGTTACATACATATGTAACGACGGAGGTATTCGCTCCGTTCAGTAACAAGTTACATACATATGTAACGACGGAGGTATTCGCTCCGTTCAGTAACAAGTTACATACATATGTAACGACGGAGGTATTCGCTCCGTTCAGTAACAAGTTTGGCAGTATCGGTGTGAGAGCGCGCGTGCGCTAGTGACGTACTGCGCTAGTGACGTCGGTGGTCGGCGGCGGCGGCGGCGGCGGCGCCGTGGTGCGAGTGGGACAGGTGCGAGAGGTGTGACAGAGCCGAGTGCGCAGACGAGCACAGGTCCTGGTAGCTGAACTGCGGGAACTGCTCCTCCTGCAACACGCACACACACTACTATTTTATTTTATTTTATTCAGAGACAAACAGTATTTTAGTTAATTATTACATATTTAATCAAACTTAAATAATAACATATTTATAGACCTAATAGTCTCCTTAGGGAAATAAACAATCTGTTAACATAATAACCCATCTACTCGTATAAGTAAAAATTAATATAAAATTACATGTATATATATATATTGTTAGAGATGACCAGGTCTGAGAGGGCGGGACCTAGTAGCGCGCCATGCTGACGCACGAGTCGCGTGATGCGACGGTTGGTGGTGGGGAGCTACTCGCTTGCGCCCAGTGTAGCCAACCCTACAGTTTTAACTGTAGTTTTACAGTTTTTTGGAAATCTTCTGAGTTTTTATTTTATTTTAGGCCTCCAAATCTACAGAAGTCTACAGTTTTTTATTAAAGATGCTAGCGCTATCTATTTTATTCGCTGCATAGGTACTTTGCACATGAAATCAGAAATTATTATATTTTGAGAAATCAATGCGATAAATGGACATCAACAGAAATAAGCCAGATTCCAAAAAAATGGTACTTACTTACTGAAAATTAAGAAGATTTACAAATTCAAAATGAGATTTGTTGTGATAACCTGAAATAGCACTACAAACTCGTTATCAATCAGAAACATATTTTATATAAAATATATTTTTGTTTTGTTTATAATCCTTTTCTATATGCTTTTGTCATTATTACTATAAAAAATACAAAATAAGTAAAGCTATAGATTTCACGTTTTTTAAATTCATATTTACAGTTGTCTACAGTTTTTTTTTAGCTTGTTTGCAGTTTCTCTCTAGAATAGGGTTGGCAACACTGTGCGCCGGTGGTCGGGCGCGGGCGTGCACCAGTGTTCACTTCTGTCGGCGAGCGCTTCGGTGTTGGACGTGTCATTGTGTGATAATTTGTATTTCTGATTCAAGGGTTTTCATGTAAAATCAATCGTGTTTTAGGGGTTAAGAAATTTTGTTTGTTGTTCTGCTTTTAATTCATAAAATCAGAAGTGGGATCACCACGGGTTTTATTCGCTCAAATGGCTTCTTTCTTAATTTTATTCCAAATCATAACCTTTAAATCGGGAATTTTTCAATCGACTTTGTGCACTGGAAAAACTGTAAGTTCACCCATTTCATAATGTCGGGACGACCCTCTCGGTCAAAGAACAGAAGGGGCGATTGATAGTCCGTATAATTGATATTGAACGAGAAAGGAGGGCATTGTCGGTGCGAGCAAATATGATAGCCCGCAGGTTTGCCCGTAGCTCGAAGGAAGTAAAAATTACCTTATTCCGAGCCTTTTGCACATCTTTTTATACGGGCACACTGTGGTTATCATACACGCAGAAGTCGTACAACGCTCTTCGCGTTCAATACAATAATGCGATGAGGGCACTGTTGCGGCTGCCCCGCTTCTGCAGCGCGTCGGGGATGTTCGCCGCAGTGCGCGTTGACTGCTTTTATACCACCATGCGCAGGCGAGCAACTGCGATGGCGGGCAGGGTGCGGGACAGCGGTAACAGTCTCCTCAGTGTCACCAGCAGGTCGGACGGGCCCTTTATGAAACATTGGCAGGCGCTACACACTCCGTCGTACCAAGTATGGAGCAGATAGCGTCAGCATCAACACTTTGTGGTTATTATTGTTTCTGTGTATTTCTTTTTTTGTATTCTTTTTCAATTTTAGTATTTTAGCAATTTATTTATAAATATGGATTAATTTATCTGAAATAAATGAATATTAATATTAATAATAAACATCGCAGTAGATCTCGTGAGCGTCAACGTGGTCCCCGCAGTTGTCATGATGGAGCACGTGGGTGACGCCGCCCGTCATAACGTTTCATAAAGCAGTCGTGACGGATCTAGCAGCCGTGCACTAGATACTATCATCGGTCGCCTAACTGCTATTGGGGGTAATATTGGCTGGCAGTACCACGTCAGCAATAGGGTCGTGCCCGATACCAACACCTCCAACACGTGATTGCCAAACGCCACCGCTGCCTGTGGCATCAGGCAAAACTAATTTTATTTCGTGTGAACCTAGTAGTGGTGCTTCAGACAAATTGGTGGGCGCGCTGACTTCTCTTTTGCAAGCCAAAACTGGCCATTACTACATATCTAGCTTTGACCCTAATGTGCATGATTTTGATGCTTGGTGTGTTGAAGTGGACCGAGGTCGCGAGTTGAACCGTTGGGCTGATAATGAATGCTTGTCGCGCATTGGTGCCTGCCTTAAAGACGACGCGCGTACATGGCTGAGTGATTGGAGTTCTAACGATCGCACGTGAACAAATTTTAAGTCCTACTTCCGTTCGCTTTGCCCACGGAGCATTGACATTGCTAATATTCTGTATGAAGTAATGAGCACGAATTCAAATAAATTCAAATAAATTCCCTACCTACGCTGAGTACGTCCGAAAATCATTATTGCGTTTGAAAATTGTGAAGGGGTTATCTGATGGTCTAAGAACGGCTATTGTTATTCGAGGAATAACTGACCCCCAAGTTAACTGAATCAAACAAACAAAGTCCCACGATAACGATCTCAGTGTTGACCAAATAGAAGGCGACACCACACAAGACATGTCCGTAAATGCATTAATACGAGTATCTTTGGATGCACTTAGCCAAATGCTAGATACAAAACTTGATCAGATGAAAACATCCATTCTCATCGATCTCAATAACACGATTCAAGCTGAATTCAAAAATGCCCTCAACCAGCTACGTAGCGAAGTTGAACAAAGCATAAGCGTACAAAAAAACGGACAAAAGGCCATAAAAGAAGACATCAAATCAATTGATAAGAGGATAGAAACCATCGAAAACAAATAGTTTTGTATGGCCTAACTGAAATGAATCGTGAAACGGAATACGACCTGAACGACCGAGTTTTGAGTATATACCATGAAATAATGGCAAAAGAGGAAAGAAAAGACCAGTAGTAATCGAACTAATCAGCAAAAGAATGACAAAACAAATTATACAAAACGCAAGCTACTTCAAAAACTCTGGACTCGGTATCGAAACTTTCATAGAAGGAAAACAGCTGGAAGAAAGGAACATGTTAAGGAAAATGTTACGTGAACAACGACACAACGGTCTTCATGCAATAATTAAAAACAACTAATTGATAGTGAATGGAAAAGTATACACTCCTACCCAACAGGCTAACGACCATACAAATACAACCTACCAACAAAAACAAACGGAAAACCCAAGCTTCGGTGATAACAACACGAACAACAGACATTCCGGAACTGAGTTCACCAAAAAGAACGATTTCTTCAAAACGATTTAGTAAATTTTTAACACTTCTGTGGCATAAATAAGTTATTTTTAAATCCAGATAAGTGTGCTACTAACCTAAATTGGAAAAACCATATAAAACACATTAAAGCGAAACTATCTAAATTTACATATGCCTTATTCGAACTAAAACATAGTACAAGTACCGAAACTGCATTGTCAGCCTATTACGCTTACGCATATTCCTGGCTACGATATGGAGTACTGATTTGGGGTAACAGTGTGAACGCAAACGATCTATTCATTACCCAGAAAAAATGTGTCCGAATACTTGCACAAATCAACAATGCACAAAGTTGTAAGCCATATTTCATAAAATATAAAGCTTATGACACTTCCTGCAATATACAGAATGGCCGGGAAAGAGAAGTCGAAATATTTTTTGGCTGTCTTACTTTTAAGGGTATCCAAATCACCCCCATGTATGTTCCGCGATTTTTAGTAATTTAGGAGATGTCATTTTTTTTATTATTTTTTCATAATTTTTATCCTGACATTCGTTTTGATTTTTTTTTCTCTTTCTATTGGACGTCTGTAGTTGATTTTTTTCAAAGTTATTTATTACTTTAATATCATTCATCACCTAGAAAAAATAAAGTCAACCTAAGCCTTACAGAACATGACTAAAATTGAGTTGAAAGTTTAAAATTAGTGTTAGAGCATATTAGTCTTAAAAGCAAAAAAAAATAAATAAAAAAGAGTATTTAAAATGTTTCCAATGGCTTCTAAGCATTTTCAAAAACTGCTATTGCCCTTCAGCAATAAAAACCATTAAAAAACGACCTCAATGGGTCTTTTTTTTCCGTAACCAGCCTTCAAAGAAAAAGAATATATTATATTAGTCTTATATATAGTAGATATATATAGTAGAATATATATTAGTCTTTTAATAAGGTTACTTCTTAAGAAGAAGACTTGAAAAAATAATTGTATGTAAGTTTTCTTTAAATTATGATTTAATTATGAATTCACAGTTGAGAACAAGTTTTCAAAACGCTTTTCTGTCGCTCAATCTGATTTTAAAAATAAAATCGCCCAGCAGTGGGTGGTACAGAGGGTGCTTACACCCAGCAGTGGGCCGTACGGAGGGTGCTTATAACCAGCAGTGGGCGGTACAGAGGGTGCTTATAACCAGCAGTGTTCGGTACAGAGGGTGCTTATAACCAGCAGTGGCGGTACAGAGGATGCTTATAACCAGCAGTGGGCGGTACAGAGGGTGCTTATAACCAGCAGTGGGCGGTACAGAGGGTGCTTATAACCAGCAGTGGGCGGTACAGAGGGTGCTTATAACCAGCAGTGGGCGGTACAGAGGGTGCTTATAACCAGCAGTGTTCGGTACAGAGGGTGCTTATAACCAGCAGTGGCGGTACAGAGGATGCTTATAACCAGCAGTGGGCGGTACAGAGGGTGCTTATAACCAGCAGTGGGCGGTACAGAGGGTGCTTATAACCAGCAGTTTTCGGTACAGAGGGTGCTTATAACCAGCAGTGGGCGGTACAGAGGGTGCTTATAACCAGCAGTGGGCGGTACAGAGGGTGCTTATAACCAGCAATGGGCGGTACAGAGGATGCTTATAACCAGCAGTGGGCGGTACAGAGGGTGCTTATAACCAGCAGTGGGCGGTACAGAGGGTGCTTATAACCAGCAGTGGGCGGTACAGAGGGTGCTTATAACCAGCAATGGGCGGTACAGAGGGTGCTTATAACCAGCAGTGGGCGGTACAGAGGGTGCTTATAACCAGCAGTGTTCGGTACAGAGGGTGCTTATAACCAGCAGTGGGCGGTACAAAGGGTGCTTATAACCAGCAGTGGGCGGTACAGAGGGTGCTTATAACCAGCAGTGGGCGGTACAGAGGGTGCTTATAACCAGCAGTGTTCGGTACAGAGGGTGCTTATAACCAGCAGGGGGCTGTACAGAAAGTGCTTATAACCAGCAGTGGGCGGTACAGAGGGTGCTTATAACCAGCAATGGGCGGTACAGAGGGTGCTTATAACCAGCAGTGGGCGGTACAGAGGGTGCTTATAACCAGCAATGGGCGGTACAGAGGGTGCTTATAACCAGCAGTGGGCGGTACAGAGGGTGCTTATAACCAGCAGTGGGCGGTACAGAGGGTGCTTACACCCAGCAGTGGGCCGTACGGAGGGTGCTTATAACCAGCAGTGGGCGGTACAGAGGGTGCTTATAACCAGCAGTGGGCGGTACAGAGGGTGCTTATAACCAGCAGTGGGCGGTACAGAGGGTGCTTACACCCAGCAGTGGGCCGTACGGAGGGTGCTTATAACCAGCAGTGGGCGGTACAGAGGGTGCTTATAACCAGCAGTGGGCGGTACAGAGGGTGCTTATAAAAAGCAGTGGGCGGTACAGAGGGTGCTTATAACCAGCAATGGGCGGTACAGAGGGTGCTTACACCCAGCAGTGGGCCGTACGGAGGGTGCTTATAACCAGCAGTGGGCGGTACAGAGGGTGCTTATAACCAGCAGTGGGCGGTACAGAGGGTGCTTATAACCAGCAGTGGGCGGTACAGAGGGTGCTTATAACCAGCAATGGGCCGTACGGAGGGTGCTTACACCCAGCAGTGAGCCGTACGGAGGGTGCTTACACCCAGCAGTGGGCCGTACGGAGGGTGCTTATAACCAGCAGTGGGCCGTACAGAGGGTGCTTACACCCAGCAGTGGGCCGTACAGAGGGTGCTTATAACCAGCAGTGGGCCGTACAGAGGGTGCTTACACCCAGCAGTGGGCCGTACGGAGGGTGCTTATAACCAGCAGTGGGCCGTACAGAGGGTGCTTACACACAGCAGTGGGCCGTACGGAGGGTGCTTATAACCAGCAGTGGGCGGTACAGAGGGTGCTTACACCCAGCAGTGGGCCGTACGGAGGGTGCTTATAACCAGCAGTGGGCCGTACGGAGGGTGCTTACACCCAGCAGTGGGCCGTACAGAGGGTGCTTACACCCGACGCTCTCGCCGGTGAACTAGCGAGCTGAACGTGCTATAATGTGTAGACGAGCGACCTGTATGCGCTGCAGTGCAGAGTCGTGCTCGGGCGGCGTCAGCTCGACGCTCTCGCCGGTGAACTCCGAATCGAAGTAGCGCGTGTCTGTCTCTGAATCGACGAGTGGCTTGAATGGCGGCGGGATCTGCAAACAGATGCAAAGTTTATTTAGTTTTTAGAGGCGACGTTTTCATTAAGATTGTGAGTTCTTTTACCCCCCGTTGTTCTTGTTACGTAACAATCCCGTAACATCGTCGGGCAGTTACCTGCGTCTGTCATCTGCCGCAGGATCTCATCAGAACACGACTGTTTGAATATAGATTGTAACGTGCTCCTTACACTAGTTTATCATTCAATGTAGACGAGTGGGTACCTTCTTGGCGACGAGATCGGCCCAGTTGACGGCGGCGAAGAAGGGATGGTGCATGATGTCCCTGGCGTCGTTGGGTCCCCCCCCCAACCGCGCCGCGGGGTCCTTCGTGAGCAGCCCTGCGAGCAGCGCACGCGCCGCCGCCGACAGGGTGCGCGGGAACCGAACCTGCGCCAAGCAACATTACAAATTGTCCTTGTGCAGAAACACCCATTACTAAACTTGTCAACACATATATCTATTAGAGATATTTCCGAGTGTGGATTGTCATGGAACGGTCAATACTCGTATACCGTCTTTTCACCGACGATTTTAACGTCCCAACGTGGTGAGCTTTACTTTGGGCACAAATACACGCTATTTCGGGCAAGCAGGCTTAACTCAGTGTTTTCTTTCACCATTTAGCAAGTGATAAGTTAACAAATACCTAACATAGACAGTTTAGCATCTTGCAGACTGAACTACGTACTTTAGTTAGACAGTGGCCTCATATTTTATTAATTTTTTTATTTTATTTATTTATTTGTATTACAAAAATACTAAACAATACAGGAGTGCAACAAAAACCTGTGGGGGTTTATCCGTGCACCCCGTTCCTCTTAACAACACTTAAATAAACAACACTTCATAACCTTAATCAAAAGTAAAAATAAAGAATTAACAGTTAACAAAAAAAAAACAAAGCTTACATTCTGTGACATATTCTTAAATGATTATTTTCTGCTATCAATCACGCCAAGATAAGAAGAAAACCAGTTCGAAACGAAAACCAGTTACAAATTTAAATTGTATTTATGCAAGAGTTCTTATACAAGGGCAACAAAGCGCAGATTTGTATAGAATGTTATCATCTAATAGTTTGCAAAGAGAACTTGCACTGGTCTTCGCTAACATAACATGTACACATACAGGATGATGCAGAATTATAAAGGAAAATTATTTGTGTTAGTTTGTTCATCATACCTACGATTAATAAATATTTTGGTAAGTTAGTATTATATGTGACTAAATTATATTATAATAAATAGAGGTATATTATGTTATACTTTGACTTATTGTAATTTTATTTTAGATTTTCCAAAAAGTACTGTTTAAGCTTTTGTTTTAGGTTTTTATGATAGATTTCTTGTTTGAGTGTCAGTGGTAAACTATTTATCAATTTAGGAAATATTCAGATGTTTTCTGGCCATAGAAATTATTCATGAGCGGTACTTCAAGCTTTTTGTCGGTAATTTTACGAGTATATATGTTGTGCTTTACATATTTTTGTATGTCGCTGCGAAAGTATTGTTCTTTTAAAAGCACCAGCTCGACCTTATGATGGATAGGTAGTGATTGGCAGTATTTAAATAGACTCATTGGATTATCTCTGTATTTCTCTTTTATTTTGGCAGGTACTATTAACTTGAGCATACGTAATTGTAAGGCATAGATCTTGTCCAGATATGTATTATACGTTCTTCCTAAACCGTAAGAAACTATAGATTCAGATAGTGAACTATATATATATACATAACAACACGCTAAAAGGGACTTTGTTTTTAATCAGGTATAATTTGGCCATCACAGCTCTTAATTTATTGCACACGTAATCTATATGAGCACCCCAATTTCCAATTCCAATTCCAATAGTTTATTTTGCAAAGCAGGTATAGATATATACACTTTTTACACGTCAAATTTAATCTAATAAAGAAAATATATGTAATAAAATAAGTACGAGTACATGAACTAAATTAAAGGTTTATTTAATTTATGTAACAATATATTTACGATTATAATGATAGGTAAAATATATATTATACAAGGTAAAATCCAATCAGCCGCCCGAACCCACACCGGAGACCCGGCCAGGGACCAGGAACAAGGTTCAATGATCACCAACCGAGCCCCAGCACAAATCCAGGCGGCCGACCAAATCCCATCCTATATAATACATAGTAATAGGTTACATATATAAATACATGCCTACCTCCACCCATTCGATTAGTCTTGCTAAGAAGAACGGGCAAGAAACTTGGCAAGATCATGTCTTTTTTTTTAACATAAACTTAAACTATACATTGAATTACTTATATCTACTTTAACCAAGGGATAAGAAAATACAAGACAGCAGGAATTCAGGTTAATGAAAAAAAGAAAAACATATATATCTTTGTCTACCCAGCTGAATCTATCGTCGATTATTACGCCTAGGTACATTTGCTGGCTTTCTTGCTTGATAGTCGGACAGCTACAGTGCATACTGTTGCTATGCATACAGTCATGGGTATGAGCAACTAAGTGTACGTTGTCCGCAACATTGAGGTTATGACTAGAGCGTATGTGTAATATTTTAGTCTTCGCAGTGTTCAGGGCTAGGCCTGCATCATGAGACCATTTACAAACAGTGTCGAAGTCTTTTTGTAACTTTTGCGTTGCTTTATCAATGTTTGCATCAGCAGCAATTAAGCAGGTGTCGTCGGCGAACTGATATATTTCGCATTCGGAGATCGTATTAGTCATGGAATTCACGTAAACTAGGTAATGAAGTGGACCAATAACTGAGCCCTGAGCAGTACCTATCGTTACGGGCATTTCGTCACTGAGAGTACCATTAACTTTTACGTAGTACGATCTCTCACACAGATAATCAGCACACCACTGCAGGAGAGGTCCTCTTATACCGCTCTCTTCGTGTTTGTCAACCAGTAAGTCGTGACGAAGCGTATCGAATGCTTTACTGTAGTCAATTAAAACGACTACAACGTGTTTTTTATTATTTAGGTGCATGTTGACTCTGTCTGTAAAATTAGAAAGCAAGAGGGTTGTACTTTTGTTCGCTTGAAAGCCATACTGATTAGCTGTTAGAATTTTATTTTTGTGGAAGAAGTTGTGCATTTGATCACTTATAAATTTTTCAGCTATCTTGTCAACTGATGGTAAAATGGTTATTTGGCGATAGTTTAAATAATCTGATTGATTCCCCTTTTTATGAACAGGTCTTACAATGCCAGTTTTTAATGTTTGGGGATATTTTCCATTTCTTACACTGCTGTTTATCAAATTACAGATAGCAGTGGAAACTTTGTCATCTATGCATTTTAAGTCTACAGCTCTGATACCGTCAATTCCGGGTGCTTTTTTATTATTTAGGCCTCGTATACATTTTTTGGTTTTTGCAGGAGTTGCCTTATTAAAATGCATTGTAACATTACATCGGTTTTAATAAGTAGTTTTATCCAAAAGAGGTTTATTACATTTTGGAATCGTATCTTTTATATTTTGTTCAAAAGTTTTTGAAAAGGTGTTAGAAATTTCAGAGTTCGTTTTCCCGTTAAATGCTTTAGTTAACGTTTCATCTATTGTTTTTTTATTTTTCTCTGATATGCTATTAATAACGCTCCATAATTTTCGAGGATTGTTTGCGTGACTTGATATTTCCTTTTTGTAAAATGAATTTTTAGCATTTGCAATAATTTTATTTGTTCAATTTCTTATTTTATTACACTCTTGCTTCAGAATCATATTTGTGTTATCTTTAGTCCATTGTATAAATAATTTATCTCTTTTATTACACATTTTAGTGATATAGCTGTTTATCCAATTTGCCCCCTTATCCCGTCTGTTAGAAATTTTTATTTCGTGTTTAGCTCTATACAGTGCGCGCGCGAGTTCATGTCCATCCTGAGGAATGCGGTAGTGCTGTGACCTAATCAATTATGGTGAGGTCGATAATTACTTCCGATTTAAGGCTCAGTTACACAAGAAGAGTGTCTCGGACGCGAGCGGCGATTTCTTCTAGGCAATAATATGTTCGCCTGGAAGAAATCGCCGCTCGTGTCCGAGAAACTCTTCATGTAACTGAGCCATTAGTCAACAGCTGTCAATTTAAGGTAATTTTGCAAATTATGAAATAAAATATGTGATAAGTACTTACCTGTTTATTGATAAAAAAGAAAAATATTTTTAAAACGCAATTTAATCACTATCAGATGCAAAGACAACCGACAAAGCAGAGTCGGAATCAGTATCTCCGCTGTCGCTGACTTCAATTACGAATTTGTCGATCGTATTTTTCATTAGCCCGTCTTTTTGCCAGTAATGCTCTTCCAAAGTTATGACGTGATCATCGAATCCACACCAATATTTTTCTGTCACCTGGTTTATATCCATGTCTGTTACACTTTTGCCCATGCTAACTCAATCGGGTTTAAGTCGCACATGTACGGTGACAAACTTAAAATCTCATGTCCGTGACTACGGATGAGCTGTGGGTCTACCGCGTAATTCTCATTTTCATCAACATCAACTTGAGATTGAAATTTGACGTGCGTGTGACGACGCCCGCCTAACATGCCATCTCTTTTGCACGCGTTGAATTTCGCATGCATTTGCTTGAAGTTGATACAAATGAGAATTACGCGGTAGAGCCCCCGGTCCATATTAAAAGATTTCTCTTGGGGCACATGCAGTTTTATCAAATCAAAAAGCTTGCCTTTTCTCATGCTTAGTTAAGCCTCTACATTGTTTCTAGTAAGCCAGTCTAACATAACCGTTTTAGTGCTTGATTTTGTAGGAACTTTATTTTCCTGAACATATGTATGTCCATAACGACAACGCTGGATGGTGGCAAATTGTGAATGAACATGTCAGTCGCCCATTTATCAAAGTTCGTACTCTCCATTTTGTAGGAACTTTATTTTCCTGAACATATGTATGTTCATAACGACAACTGTGTCAGTCAGTATCGCGTCTATATAATGAACCTGTTCGTGGAGCTGGTGTCAGTCAGTATCGCGTCTATATAATCGTTTCTCCAACACTTTTTAAATGTGAAGTTATTGTCATCCCATGTTTTGTCTAAATAGAAAATATCGCGATCATTTTCTCTATATTGACGAATTTTTTGAAAATAATTTAATAATTTGATCGCGCAAATACATTAGCTGGTTTTTCTACCAAAATCCTTCGCTTTGCCATTTGCCTCATTTTTGCCATTTATAGCTCATTTCCTTTAGTAGTTTTCGTAAACTTGTCAAAATCTATTTTTTCCGGTATAGCCGCCAGAAGTTTAGGAAAAGTGGGAACTATTTTTTTTGTCAAATAAAATTCTTCTATACGTCTGTGTATTACAGTTCTATCGAAATCATCTACACTTAAATTCCTCATTTTATTACACGATTTCCTTTTTTTAGAAGGCGAATAAAGAGGTCAATTTTTTGCTTCTGTTTGAATTCTGGACAATGTTCTTTTAGTAAGTCCAGTGTAACGGGCCGGTCGATCTAAAGCATTGTTAACGGGAAAAGCAAATTTATTCTCATTTTTCTTTTCAACACACACATCTGTAGGACATTTCACGTGCTTGCTTACGTATTATAAAAGGTTTTTTTCTACCTGAACTTCCTGGAAGCGGAGTAGTCATGGTTTATTCAAGATAAAATAACACAATAACTACTAATTATCGGTATCGATAAGCGCGCGTCACAACCGTCAATGACAACACTCGACTGCAGACTAAAATAATGCGGCGAGGTGGGTGAAGGCGGGGCGAGCTGACCCCGATGGACATGAACTAAACTAATGCGGCGAGGTGGGTGAGGCGGGGCGAGCTGCCCCCGATGGACATGAACTAAACTAATGCGGCGAGGTGGGTGAGGCGGGGCGAGCTGCCCCCGATGGACATGAACTAAACTAATGCGGCGAGGTGGGTGAAGGCGGGGCGAGCTGCCCCCGATGGACATGAACTAAACTAATGCGGCGAGGTGGGTGAGGCGGGGCGAGCTGCCCCCGATGGACATGAACTAAACTAATGCGGCGAGGTGGGTGAGGCGGGGCGAGCTGCCCCCGATGGACATGAACTAAACTAATGCGGCGAGGTGGGTGAGGCGGGGCGAGCTGCCCCCGATGGACATGAACTAAACTAATGCGGCGAGGTGGGTGAGGCGGGGCGAGCTGCCCCCGATGGACATGAACTAAACTAATGCGGCGAGGTGGGTGAGGCGGGGCGAGCTGCCCCCGATGGACATGAACTAAACTAATGCGGCGAGGTGGGTGAGGCGGGGCGAGCTGCCCCCGATGGACATGAACTAAACTAATGCGGCGAGGTGGGTGAAGGCGGGGCGAGCTGCCCCCGATGGACATGAACTAAACTAATGCGGCGAGGTGGGTGAGGCGGGGCGAGCTGCCCCCGATGGACATGAACTAAACTAATGCGGCGAGGTGGGTGAGGCGGGGCGAGCTGCCCCCGATGGACATGAACTAAACTAATGCGGCGAGGTGGGTGAGGCGGGGCGAGCTGCCCCCGATGGACATGAACTAAACTAATGCGGCGAGGTGGGTGAGGCGGGGCGAGCTGCCCCCGATGGACATGAACTAAACTAATGCGGCGAGGTGGGTGAGGCGGGGCGAGCTGCCCCCGATGGACATGAACTAAACTAATGCGGCGAGGTGGGTGAAGGCGGGGCGAGCTGCCCCCGATGGACATGAACTAAACTAATGCGGCGAGGTGGGTGAGGCGGGGCGAGCTGCCCCCGATGGACATGAACTAAACTAATGCGGCGAGGTGGGTGAAGGCGGGGCGAGCTGCCCCCGATGGACATGAACTAAACTAATGCGGCGAGGTGGGTGAAGGCGGGGCGAGCTGCCCCCGATGGACATGAACTAAACTAATGCGGCGAGGTGGGTGAGGCGGGGCGAGCTGCCCCCGATGGACATGAACTAAACTAATGCGGCGAGGTGGGTGAAGGCGGGGCGAGCTGCCCCCGATGGACATGAACTAAACTAATGCGGCGAGGTGGGTGAGGCGGGGCGAGCTGCCCCCGATGGACATGAACTAAACTAATGCGGCGAGGTGGGTGAGGCGGGGCGAGCTGCCCCCGATGGACATGAACTAAACTAATGCGGCGAGGTGGGTGAGGCGGGGCGAGCTGCCCCCGATGGACATGAACTAAACTAATGCGGCGAGGTGGGTGAGGCGGGGCGAGCTGCCCCCGATGGACATGAACTAAACTAATGCGGCGAGGTGGGTGAGGCGGGGCGAGCTGCCCCCGATGGACATGAACTAAACTAATGCGGCGAGGTGGGTGAAGGCGGGGCGAGCTGCCCCCGATGGACATGAACTAAACTAATGCGGCGAGGTGGGTGAGGCGGGGCGAGCTGCCCCCGATGGACATGAACTAAACTAATGCGGCGAGGTGGGTGAAGGCGGGGCGAGCTGCCCCCGATGGACATGAACTAAACTAATGCGGCGAGGTGGGTGAGGCGGGGCGAGCTGCCCCCGATGGACATGAACTAAACTAATGCGGCGAGGTGGGTGAGGCGGGGCGAGCTGCCCCCGATGGACATGAACTAAACTAATGCGGCGAGGTGGGTGAGGCGGGGCGAGCTGCCCCCGATGGACATGAACTAAACTAATGCGGCGAGGTGGGTGAGGCGGGGCGAGCTGCCCCCGATGGACATGAACTAAACTAATGCGGCGAGGTGGGTGAGGCGGGGCGAGCTGCCCCCGATGGACATGAACTAAACTAATGCGGCGAGGTGGGTGAAGGCGGGGCGAGCTGCCCCCGATGGACATGAACTAAACTAATGCGGCGAGGTGGGTGAGGCGGGGCGAGCTGCCCCCGATGGACATGAACTAAACTAATGCGGCGAGGTGGGTGAGGCGGGGCGAGCTGCCCCCGATGGACATGAACTAAACTAATGCGGCGAGGTGGGTGAGGCGGGGCGAGCTGCCCCCGATGGACATGAACTAAACTAATGCGGCGAGGTGGGTGAGGCGGGGCGAGCTGCCCCCGATGGACATGAACTAAACTAATGCGGCGAGGTGGGTGAGGCGGGGCGAGCTGACCCCGATGGACATGAACTAAACTAATGCGGCGAGGTGGGTGAGGCGGGGCGAGCTGCCCCCGATGGACATGAACTAAACTAATGCGGCGAGGTGGGTGAGGCGGGGCGAGCTGCCCCCGATGGACATGAACTAAACTAATGCGGCGAGGTGGGTGAGGCGGGGCGAGCTGCCCCCGATGGACATGAACTAAACTAATGCGGCGAGGTGGGTGAAGGCGGGGCGAGCTGCCCCCGATGGACATGAACTAAACTAATGCGGCGAGGTGGGTGAAGGCGGGGCGAGCTGCCCCCGATGGACATGAACTAAACTAATGCGGCGAGGTGGGTGAGGCGGGGCGAGCTGCCCCCGATGGACATGAACTAAACTAATGCGGCGAGGTGGGTGAGGCGGGGCGAGCTGCCCCCGATGGACATGAACTAAACTAATGCGGCGAGGTGGGTGAGGCGGGGCGAGCTGCCCCCGATGGACATGAACTAAACTAATGCGGCGAGGTGGGTGAAGGCGGGGCGAGCTGCCCCCGATGGACATGAACTAAACTAATGCGGCGAGGTGGGTGAGGCGGGGCGAGCTGCCCCCGATGGACATGAACTAAACTAATGCGGCGAGGTGGGTGAGGCGGGGCGAGCTGCCCCCGATGGACATGAACTAAACTAATGCGGCGAGGTGGGTGAGGCGGGGCGAGCTGCCCCCGATGGACATGAACTAAACTAATGCGGCGAGGTGGGTGAGGCGGGGCGAGCTGCCCCCGATGGACATGAACTAAACTAATGCGGCGAGGTGGGTGAGGCGGGGCGAGCTGCCCCCGATGGACATGAACTAAACTAATGCGGCGAGTAGGTGAAGGCGGGGCGAGCTGCCCCCGATGGACATGAACTAAACTAATGCGGCGAGGTGGGTGAGGCGGGGCGAGCTGCCCCCGATGCACATGAACTAAACTAATGCGGCGAGGTGGGTGAAGGCGGGGCGAGCTGCCCCCGATGGACATGAACTAAACTAATGCAGCGAGGTGGGTGAAGGCGGGGCGAGCTGCCCCCGATGGACATGAACTAAACTAATGCGGCGAGGTGGGTGAAGGCGGGGCGAGCTGCCCCCGATGGACATGAACTAAACTAATGCAGCGAGGTGGGTGAAGGCGGGGCGAGCTGCCCCCGATGGACATGAACTAAACTAATGCAGCGAGGTGGGTGAAGGCGGGGCGAGCTGCCCCCGATGGACATGAACTAAACTAATGCGGCGAGGTGGGTGAAGGCGGGGCGAGCTGCCCCCGATGGACATGAACTAAACTAATGCGGCGAGGTGGGTGAAGGCGGGGCGAGCTGCCCCCGATGGACATGAACTAGGGGTATAATGCAGTACCTCCTCGGAGACGATGAGCGTGAAGAGCATCTCGTGGTCCCTGTTGTAGAAGGGCAGCCGGCCGCAGCACATCTCGTAGAGCACGACGCCCACGCCCCACCAGTCCACTGCGGGCCCGTAGTCCGTGTCCTCCAGCACCTCGGGTGCGAGGTACTCGGGCGTGCCGCAGAAGGTCTTCGTGGTGCGCCCGTACGTGATGTTCACCTGCACGCACACATACACATAATATTTATGTTGTTGTTAGACAAGTTGTGTGTCAACGGGGTTGAAGGAGGAGTCACATAACAGAATGGTTCGGAATAAATGTTGAACAACTGTATGAAGTTTCCAAGGTGCACTGACATGTAGGTGCTGCCAGCTAAGTAATAGTAGTTGATGAAACTGGTACATAACAAATATTATTAAAACACGAGCTTTTTAATAGTAAACACGAGTGTTTTAATACCAAATTATGTGCAGTTTCATACACTACTTAATGTTAACTTATGCAATAGATATATTTTCCAATCCGTAAAATTTTGGTAAAATTTGTCGTAAGCTTTTCCGTTTTGTTGATAAAAGATTGTTCGTCATTTTCGTTACTCGCTATGATGCTGTCAGACATTGTTACCCTGGATGAAATCAAGGTTGGGATGAGTTAAATAACTTGATTTAAATCGATATTAAAATCACATGATTAAAAAATATATTAAATCGATACGTTTTTTAATAAAGCGTCCGAGGGACTTCTCCCGACATAAACTACGGCGCGGTGCGCACACACGTGTACAACAGGGTGTATCGATTTTACATTTTTTTCGAATTCCACATCGTAATAGTGAAATTACGATTAATAAAAATGTCAAATAAAATTTTTCTTTTTGTGTATTTTTTAACCAAAATTACCAAAAAATCATTTAACACGCCTAAAATGAAATAGAAGCTGTAAATTCAGGTAATTTTTCATTTGAGGCATTTTTAATTTAAAAAAATGTCGTACAACCTTGAAACACAACGTAAATTTTAGGACCGATTTTTTGTGAATTAGTAATGTTATAAAGCTTCAACTAAAAAAAATAATTATAATAAATAGCCATGCTGCTTTTTATTTTGTGACTATCTTTATAACATCATCATCACTCACTGAATAGGGCCCAGAATATATTTCACTTTCAACTTTAATGATATTTGCATAAATATTATTAATAAAACTACATTAAAGACGAATAAGTAAATTGATCATACATCAATTTCTCCGTGAAACTAGCGGAACGTGTTATCAGGAATGGAACTAGCGGAACGTGTTATCAGGAATTGAACTAGCGGAACGTGTTATCAGGAATTGAACTAGCGGAACGTGTTATCAGGAATGGAACTAGCGGAACGTGTTACCAGGAATGGAACTAGCGGAACGTGTTATCAGGAATTAAACTAGCGGAACGTGTTATCAGGAATGGAACTAGCGGAACGTGTTACCAGGAATGGAACTAGCGGAACGTGTTATCAGGAATTGAACTAGCGGAACGTGTTATCAGGAATGGAACTAGCGGAACGTGTTACCAGGAATGGAACTAGCGGAACGTGTTATCAGGAATTGAACTAGCGGAACGTGTTACCAGGAATGGAAATAGCGGAACGTGTTATCAGGAATGGAACTAGCGGAACGTGTTACCAGGAATGGAACTAGCGGAACGTGTTACCAGGAATGGAACTAGCGGAACGTGTTACCAGGAATGGAACTAGCGGAACGTGTTATCAGGAATGGAACTAGCGGAACGTGTTACCAGGAATGGAACTAGCGGAACGTGTTATCAGGAATGGAAATAGCGGAACGTGTTACCAGGAATGGAACTAGCGGAACGTGTTATCAGGAATTGAACTAGCGGAACGTGTTATCAGGAATGGAACTAGCGGAACGTGTTATCAGGAATGGAACTAGCGGAACGTGTTATCAGGAATGGAACTAGCGGAACGTGTTATCAGGAATTGAACTAGCGGAACGTGTTATCAGGAATTGAACTAGGGGAACGTGTTACCAGGAATGGAACTTGCGAAACGTGTTATCAGGAATGGAACTAGCGGAACGTGTTATCAGGAATGGAACTCGCGTTCACATTGACCGCCGCGTTCTAATTGTGTACGCGGGCGCTATGGAACACATTACAGAAAACTCCTGAACGCTCCCTATCTGCGCGGGCTCTAAGAGCGAGGACGCACCGCCTTGAAACCTCCTTGAACGGGTTTTTAAAACGGGAATTTTAAAGCATTATTTTTGTTAAGAAAACAATACTTTTTTTTTTCATATTATGGGATAATGTCATTATGCCCTATTTTTGAGTTCATAATCGGATATGGCTATAGATAAAATAAAATAAATTACAGTATCATCTTTTGATAGCCGGTGTGCGCGTAGCGTTGCGGGAGGGGGAAGGAGAACCCACAGGTGCTGCTCAATATATTGTCTCTCATTATATCAGCTCGTAAATTTTGACTTTACAAGCAAAAGGACTCTAGTTTGGGATTTAACAAGTATGTGCTTGCAGAAAACTACGTCCACTTTTTATATCTAGTATGAGTGGAGCTCTATTAAGTAGATAAAGATAAAGATAAAGAATCATTTATTTAAATGCCACAACACACACGAAACAAAACACATTTTAAATACAACTTTTTAACTAAAAATAAAATTGACAAATACCACACTGATACATATAAACATGGAACGTCATGTGTCGTGGCAATAAAAAGGACCCCAACTCAGCATATGCTACGGGTGTTACCAGTAACATCCCGCAACGCTGTTATTCTGCTAGGGCCTGCAGTTATATATCAAGCACAGAAACAGTACACGGCATCCGAATAAAATAGAAGTACGTATATAAATATAAATATTTATTTATGTCATATATATAATTAAAAATAAATATTCACATAGTATAAACTATTTAAAATATAAAGTATTGTGAGTGGATAAATAAAAAGGCAAAATTTTGGCTTAAAACAAATAGAAATAATTGAAAATATTATTATTGAATGATATTGTTTATCTTGCAATTGAAAGGAGTTAATTTATAAAGACGATGTGTATAAAGAAAGAAACGTGAGTTTTCTGTCTGAAACTTTAGGTTGGCGATTATCATTGCAAAGAGAGAAGATATTTTTTAAATTTTAATTTAAAGTTGTTCTTATACTTCAAAGTACGTAAAGGGGGTGGAATATTATTCCAACACTTGGACGCCGAATATCTAAAGCTACCTCTGAATGCAGCAGATTTATGTGACGGACACAAAATAGAACCTACCCTAGTACTACGCATACTGTATGAAGAGGCAGACCATTTCAATTTGTCAAATAAGTGCTTTGGAGAACCTGTTTTAACAACTCCAAACAGAAGGCAGGCGAGATGATACTGCAGTCTACCTTTCATATTAAGTATGTTGGCGTTGTTAAGGAATGGAGTTACGTGGGATCGTGGAGGTATATGAAAGCAAAAACGAGCACAGGCATTTTGAACCCGCTGGATGAGGCGCATCGTCTTGGCATAGAGACAAGGGCCGAAAACGGCAATGCAGTAGTTAAGTTTTGACAGGATGAGCGCCTCACAAAGCCTAACTCGTAATTCTTCTTTGAGAAAGTCACGTATGCGATAGACAACACTAAGGCGGTAAAAACAGTTTCTTGCTAGCTCAGCAACGTGAGTTTCAAAGCGTAGTTCTTCGTCGATAATAACCCCCAAATTTCTAGCTTCATGCACTCTTTCTACTGACTCGTTCATGATAGTAACTGTAGGATTAGCTGAAGATATGCTTTTGATTTGATGACGACTACCGAGGACCATAAATTTTGATTTAGAAGGATTAAGAGCTAGAGAATTTTTGTTAGACCACAAAGAAATACGTTCCAAATCTTCGTTTAATTTTGTTACAGCATCATCTACATTAGCGGGAGTACAATGTATGTATATCTGGAGGTCATCAGCATACATATGATATTGACAGTTTAATATATTACTCACGATGTCACCACTATACAATATAAAAAGAAGAGGTCCAAGAATAGATCCCTGAGGAACTCCACGGTCCATAGAAGTAATTTGAGATCTAAGACTGCTACCATCACGTCTTTGCAATATCACTTGCTGTTGTCTATCACTCAAATAACTATCAAACCATCTGACTGTGGCAACATCAAACCCATAGTATGAGAGCTTTGATAGCATAAGATTAATGTTAATGCAATCGAAATAGTTCCCTGTCCAGTATCTCGTGCGGCGAGCATGTTATCTACGACGTCTAACAGAGCTGTGTTTGTACTTCTTCCCCTTCTAAAACCTGACTGTACTTCTGGCAGTATTTTATTACATTCTAAATAAGCTGTAGTTTGAGAGTATATTACATTTTCCAGTATTTTAGATAAATACGGTAGAACACTAACAGGACGAAGGTCTTTTACGCCAGATGGGTTATTGTTTTTAGGAATAGGTTTTACAAGAGCCATTTTCCATACTTTAGGGAACGTATTTGTACTAATGGATCTATTTATGATTCCAGTAATGACACCCAACGTAGAAGGTAACGTCATTAAAATCATGTCCATTATAAGACGGTCAGCTCCTTGAGCATTCGAACTAATTTTAAATATCACTTTAGCCACAAAAGATTCGTCAACTGGATTTAATTTAAAAGTAGAAGAGCTAAATCTATGACATTCAAAATATGTTAAATCGGATATAGATACGTCTTTGCTTCCAGGGATGTTAAGAAAATGAGAATTAATTTCATTTGGGTTATTAAGGTGTTCAGGAATTTGGGATGACGCCTTAAAACTGACAGCAACTGTATTTTTAAGATTCTTCCAAAGGAATTTAGAATTATTCATATTTTTATTTATATGGTGCTCAAAGTATGCTCTCTTTTCGTAAAATAGTGATGAATTTACTAAATGTTTTAACTCTTTATAAGACTTTTTGTTTTTATCTGACTTATTTTTACGAAACGCGAGATTGGCTTCATCCCGTAACTTCATCATTAGTTGGACATTACTAGTTAACCATGGTGGTAGTTGTTTATTGACAAGTTTACTTTTTTCTGGCGCATAGATATCAAAAAGGTTTAGCAAAAGATCATTAAATTTAGTGCACATTGTGTCCACAGAATCGGTAAACTCGAGACTTTTCCAATCAATAAGAGCTAAATCTCGATTAAAATCTTCTTGATTAACATTTTTCAATGGTCTGAATGTAATCCACTTTGGTTGAGGTTTCTCTTTCTTAATTTTAAGTTCAATGTAGACCATCGCATGATGGTTTAAGTCTGGAATATAGTCCACGGTGACCTTTTGAACATTTGCATTGGTGCAGACGACATCAATCAGAGTTTCACTGTTATCCAAGAAATGAGTGGGCTCCGTGACATAGTTTTGTAAATTCGAGTATTTTAAAAATTCATGAAATTGCTTCGTTTTACTGTCCTGGATATCGAAAAGATTTATATTAAAATCACCCAACAAAATAATAAAATCATAGTGAGAAAAGTGGGTGATTAACTCAGTAATAGCATCAAAAAATGTGTTTACATTTATCCACCTCGGTCTATAAGCGGTACCTATGGCGATTCTACACGAGTTAACATTCAAAGTAACCCACATTTGATCAATGGGAGTGTCAGATTGAGGATGAGCTCGAGTTCTCGCGTGAATGTTTCCACTGACGTAGTACCCGACACCCCCCCCCCCCCCCCCCCCTCTGTCGCGCACGGACCGCGGACGCGGTACGTGACGTAAACGGTACCCGGGAGCGGACGGAGCCTTAGCATCTTGACCCTCGTGCAACCATGTCTCATTTATCGCGAGAATGTCTGGAGAATGTCGATGTAGTGCAACTAAAAACTCATCCAACAGGAAGTCATACAGTAGACACGTTATTCTCACTTAGTTAATGTAAAAGGATGTCGGACCATCTCTAGATGAGCCCTAGGTCTAAGCGAACCACACAGTGCGGACTGAAAAATGCGAACTTAAAACGGGATACAATTGATCAAATTAAATTTAACCCATCTTTCTATCGTTACAATATGTCTGTCCTTGTCTAGCAGCAGGTTCTCCAACTTGATGTCTCGGTAGACGATGCCATCGGAGTGCAGGTGCCACGATCTATACACGCACCTTGCAGAGACCGAAGTCGGCTATCTTGATATGTCCGTCCTTGTCTAGCAGCAGGTTCTCCAACTTGAGGTCTCGGTAGATGATGCCCTCGGAGTGCAGGTACCCGAGCGCCGACACGATCTCTGCGCCGTAGAACCTGCAACATTCACATTTACTTACAACAACCACGTCACGTTGATACTGAATAGACAAATTATCTAAATATTACGCCACTTGAAAATAAGTTAGTGAATCAGTCTACTATGTACAATTAGCAGTAATGAAACAAACTGTGTCCCATACCTCCAACAGAACAGACTCAAATAAGTTAGTGAATCAGTCTACTATGTACAATTAGCAGTAATGAAACAAACTGTGTCCCATACCTCCAACAGAACAGACTCAAATAAGTTAGTGAATCAGTCTACTATGTACAATTAGCAGTAATGAAACAAACTGTGTCCCATACCTCCAACAGAACAGACTCAAATAAGTTAGTGAATCAGTCTACTATGTACAATTAGCAGTAATGAAACAAACTGTGTCCCATACCTCCAACAGAACAGACTCAAATAAGTTAGTGAATCAGTCTACTATGTACAATTAGCAGTAATGAAACAAACTGTGTCCCATACCTCCAACAGAACAGACTCAAATAAGTTAGTGAATCAGTCTACTATGTACAATTAGCAGTAATGAAACAAACTGTGTCCCATACCTCCAACAGAACAGACTCAAATAAGTTAGTGAATCAGTCTACTATGTACAATTAGCAGTAATGAAACAAACTGTGTCCCATACCTCCAACAGAACAGACTCAAATAAGTTAGTGAATCAGTCTACTATGTACAATTAGCAGTAATGAAACAAACTGTGTCCCATACCTCCAACAGAACAGACTCAAATAAGTTAGTGAATCAGTCTACTATGTACAATTAGCAGTAATGAAACAAACTGTGTCCCATACCTCCAACAGAACAGACTCAAATAAGTTAGTGAATCAGTCTACTATGTACAATTAGCAGTAATGAAACAAACTGTGTCCCATACCTCCAACAGAACAGACTCAAATAAGTTAGTGAATCAGTCTACTATGTACAATTAGCAGTAATGAAACAAACTGTGTCCCATACCTCCAACAGAACAGACTCAAATAAGTTAGTGAATCAGTCTACTATGTACAATTAGCAGTAATGAAACAAACTGTGTCCCATACCTCCAACAGAACAGACTCAAATAAGTTAGTGAATCAGTCTACTATGTACAATACAAGAACAGATTCAAGTAGCAGTGTCTCAGGCAAAAACAAGAGAGACCAAGAAACGACAGACTACGGGAAATCAAATAAAATTACCATAGAATATAAACGATACACAGGCGAGCTTAATACTATATAGTATTTTCTACCAGCTAACCTTTGGCAATTTGGAAGTTGTTGGGGTAATGTCATGATTTTAAAATGTTTACAATTTTATGAAAAGATATGTATATATTTTACTTAAATACTCATCAATTTATATTATACTAAATGTTAATTAACTAAATTAATTAATTTATATGTTCAAGTAATTATACTACTTAAAAGTTTACATATACCATACATAAATATGTATAATGATAACAATTTACCAAATAACTCATAAATGACAGTCACAAGAAGAAATTAAGAAACATAAGAAAGTGTTGTTTTATCGAACTGTTGAAGACTGACATGGACGAAGCTTCACGGACGTGTAGCAGCAAACCGTTCCACGAGCGAGTTGCACTCACGGTGAAACAATTTGAATACATGCATCAACTATGCGCAGGAGTGCGAAAAAGCCACGCTTCGCTGGGAGGGACGAAAAAGATACGAAGCGTTCTTTCAGACATGACGGGGAATATAATATTATCCAAAATTCATTGAAAAGAGATGAAATTAATATTATAGCATAATATAAGAGAATGGATATATGCGGAAATAACTAGAAAGTAAATATATAAAAGCAAACAAGCTTAAGTATTAAGTAAACCTTAACGGTGTTACCACAAAACGGTGTTTAACTTTAGACAGTGTTTAAATCTGTTGTTGTCGCCTTTTGTTTCATATTGTATAAAAGTGACAGCAACAGATTTAAACACTGTCTAAAGTTAAACATCGCTTAAACGCCCTTTTGTAGTAACACAGTAAGTATTTTCATCCTTGTCGTCATCTTGCAATCTTTCGACCCTATAACGTAGTTTAAGTCACTTTAGGCCGATGATGCTAATGTGTAACCAATGTCATTAATCATTAAATATCCATTCTAATTCTTTCCCAAAATATATGTATTCTCTTATATAAGAAGAAATTAAATTATTTCAAACAGAGGAATTTTGCGAGTTCCCCGCCCCCGCCCCCGCCGTCGACAGTTACCTGGTGCGGTCCTCGCTGAAGGAACGCTCGCGACTGAGATGGAAGAACAGCTCGCCGCCGTTCGCGTACTCCATCACGAAGCAGACGCGGTCCGCCGTCTGGAACGAGTAGCGCAGTGCCTGCCACCACACACTCACACATTCAATATATATAATGATCACCTCTACGGGCTCAAATATTGTAGGGCACACTTGTGTTTGGTCAGTGGACTTCAGACGGCACTTAACGCTGTGGGTACATATGAGTGCACAAGGTACAGCAGTTTACATTCCACAATCCATACTCGGAAACACGCCCGACACCCTCTCGGGGTTATCATGGGGATAACGTATTTTGTTATGTATTAGATGGGGCGAAGTGAAACCAGTTGTTTATCCCATTTTATACCCTAATTGTATAAATATTTGGAAATCATTGTTTTTATGTTGTGGGCAAGAAACTTCTAAGTTCCTTGGTTGTGGCAAATAAATATATTTCTATTTATATGTAAAGTACAGACACGCGAATTACATAACTATACAGAAGGCAAGGCGCCAGGGGTCGGAGTGACTGGTCGATAGTATAGCAGCTCGTACCGTGAGGAAGGGATGCTTGGTCTTCTTGAGCACGTGGTTCTCAGTGAGCGTGTGGTCGACCTCGTCCTTCTGTATGATGAGGTTCTTCTTGAGTATCTTCATGGCGTAGAGCTTGCCGGTGCCCTTCTCGCGGCTCAGCACTACCTTGCCGAACGTGCCCTTCCCCAGCACCTTCACGAACTCGAACTTCTCAAGCGTCTGTAACACACACATGGCACCTGTACCTGCGACCTCTACTTGTGCATCATCACACCCAAACCTCCATACAAACACATTGTGGGGTGTCTGTGGTTATTATATTTAAGGCTGAGTTCATTAACATTATCTAGATCTATGTTTAAGTCGAACTAAAAATCGTCAAAATTGAGTAATATCTTAACAAACCCCTAAAATACGTAATTTTAACGGTTTTTTACCAAAATTGTAGCGGAATGTGCTTTTATTGTTTTAAATAAAATAAAAATAAAAATGGAATCTAGAGTAACAATAACCAACAATAATGTTTGAAAACGTCCACAGTCTTGCCAAAAGAGGTTTTCTTCTGACACAAGTTTTCAATTTTGCGCTCGCGACGAAATCGGAACGATTGTATTGTCCTCGTAAGTTAACAGCATGACATTTGGCTGGCCACATCCACAACTGAGTTGGTCGCGTCATGATGTCTGTTTTTAAGAGCGATTTCGCAGCCAGATTGTGAAAAACCCGCCTTTTTAGGGTTTCATGCCCAAAGGGCAAATCGGAGCCCTATTAATGCCACTCCGCTGTCCGTCTGTCTGTCTGTCTGTCTGTCTGTCCATATGTTACGGGTCTCTAGCTCTTAGACGGAATGAGATAGAAACCTGAAATTTTTATATGTTGTGTTAAGTGTTGAACCAAACCCAAATTTGGAATTTAAAATGTAATTAAATTATTTTTCAGTGGGGGGCTCATACATGAAAATTAAGCCGAAAAATGTTTTTTATCTTTCCCTAGCATGTGGGTGTCATTGTCTAGAACTCATTAAGTATTTTTTATCTTTCCCTAGCATGTGGGTGTCATTGTCTAGAACTCATTAAGTATTTTTTATCTTTCCCTAGCATGTAGGTGTCATTGTCTAGAACTCATTAAGTATTTTTTATCTTTCCCTAGCATGTAGGTGTCATTGTCTAGAACTCATTAAGTATTTTTTATCTTTCCCTAGCATGTGGGTGTCATTGTCTAGAACTCATTAAGTATTTTTTATCTTTCCCTAGCATGTAGGTGTCATTGTCTAGAACTCATTAAGTATTTTTTATCTTTCCCTAGCATGTAGGTGTCATTGTCTAGAACTCATTAAGTATTTTTTATCTTTCCCTAGCATGTAGGTGTCATTGTCTAGAACTCATTAAGTATTTTTTATCTTTCCCTAGCATGTAGGTGTCATTGTCTAGAACTCATTAAGTATTTTTTATCTTTCCCTAGCATGTGGGTGTCATTGTCTAGAACTCATTAAGTATTTTTTATCTTTCCCTAGCATGTGGGTGTCATTGTCTAGAACTCATTAAGTATTTTTTATCTTTCCCTAGCATGTAGGTGTCATTGTCTAGAACTCATTAAGTATTTTTTATCTTTCCCTAGCATGTGGGTGTCATTGTCTAGAACTCATTAAGTATTTTTTATCTTTCCCTAGCATGTGGGTGTCATTGTCTAGAACTCATTAAGTATTTTAAATCTTAGTATATCAAAGTTACCATTTTTAGACCATTTTTGTTATGGGGTCTAACCCAAAGGCCAAAGCTGTTAGGAATTTGAAATTTCTGTATATTATGTACCATTAGCTGTATTTAAACAACAAATACTAAAAACGCCGATTTATAATGTAGTTTTAGGGTTACGTCCCCGAATACTCAACAAACTTAATTTTGCAGTTTTAATGTCTGAGAGAATTAGAGCATTACCTAAAATTAAATAAATATCTACTTTTAAATAATGCACGGTAAGAAATGCAAGAATAAACCCAAGTGTGGGAGACAATTTCAACAGTCTACATGCTCAACAGTCTACATGCTCAACAGTCTACATGCTCAACAGTCTACATGCTCAACAGTCTACATGCTCAACAGTCTACATGCTCAACCGACTCACGAAAGAACTGAAGAGCCTATTGCTGGAATACTACTAAGCGAGGTAACGAAAGCGATCAAGACACAAAAGATGGATAAATCACCAGGTCCGATAAGATCACAAATGAGCTGATGAAGGGGACAATGGAAAAGTTGATTCCCATACTAACGAAGATATTCAACGACATTCTGAAAACTGGACACATCCCAAAGCAATGGGCGGAGTCTCACATCATCTTAATACACAAAAAAGGGGACAAGGGCGACATTGAAAACTATAGACCAATAAGTCTGATGTCTAACGTATATAAAGTTTTTGGAAAGATTATCCTAGGCAGAATTAGCTCTAAACTAGACGAGCAGCAACCAGTAGAACAAGCAGGCTTCAGAAAAGGATTTTCAACTATCGACCATATTCATACTGTTAAACAAATACTCGAAAAATACAAAGAATATAATAAAAAACTATATATTGCCTTCATCGACTACGCCAAAGCCTTCGATAGTTTGAGCCATGAATACATATGGGAAACCCTAGAACAGCAAGGAATACCAGGAAAATATGTAAAAATCATCAAAACTATATATGGCAACAGCAAAGCCAGAATCCAATTAGAAACTCTAAGAAGCGAATTCGATATAGAAAGAGGGGTAAGACAAAGAGACCCATTATCCCGAAAACTTTTCTCTGCGGTCCTAGAAAATATATTCCGCAACCTGACCTGGGACGATTCAGGATTGAATATTAATTCAATCGAAATTAAACCACCTCAGATTCGCCGATGATCTGGTACTGTTTGAAGAAAACCCTGAAAACCTCGAAAATATGATCCAAGTTTAAATAAAGAAAGCAGAAAAGTCGGACTCCATAAAAGTAGACATCAAAATACATGACGAACCCCTGGAATATGTCGAGGAATATATGTACTTGGGCCATCTTATTTCTCCAAAAGACCAAACCATAAAAGAAATCAACACGAGAATAGCAAAAGGGTGGAAAAGATACTGGTCTCTAAAAGAAATAATGAAATCCAAAGACCTGGGCATGTCAATAAAAAGAAAGGCATACGATACATGCATACTTCCATGTATTATCTATGGGTGCGAAACGTGGGCACTGACTAAACAACTGAGAGAGACACTTGCAACATGCCAAAGAGCAATGGAGAGAAGTATGATAGGCATAAAACGACGAGACAGGGTCAGAAACATTGATATAAGGTCAAGGACGAAAATAACAGATATCTTGACCAAAATAGACTCTCAAAAGTGGAGAATGGAGATGGACAGGTCATATGATGCGCCACACACGAGAAAAGTGGAGCAAAACAGTAACAAATTGGTACCCACGAGATGGAAAACGAAGCCGGGGAAGACAACACACCAGATGGGAGGACGAGCTTAAACTGACCGCAGGTCCATACTGGAGGAGAGTAACAGTGGAGATCGTTGGAGGAGGCCTATGCCATTAGGCACATTGAAATTAGGGACATATTATAAAGAAAACTGACTGTTATTTATCAAAAAACTGCACATTTCAGAATAAAAGGCTTTATTCTTATTTCGAGAATTTTTGATCTCGTCTCTCCCTCTTGGCCGAAAGAATTTAAAGAGAGAGAGACGGTACATCCCTCGGCAGAAGCACAGTCGACCGAGGTTCAGAGCCCCAGGGAAAGAAACCGGCGAACGATGCGAGCAGTATCGAGCAGAACCGCCTTCTGCATCCGCGCTGGAAGCGAACTGCCGCGGAATCCCAAACGTCTCAGGTTGGTTTCAAGACTGGTTGGTATTAACCCGTTCGCGGATAAAACAACTGGGATTATTCTTATTATTATTTTTATTCTTAATTTCTCTCTTTTTCTAAGAGGTAAAAGTGGCACGGACCGAGGCCAAGTGCAGAGTAGTTTACATGAATAGGTATGTGTTCTGGGATGAGTTAGACTGAAGGAATTTTCTTGTGATACGACAGGTGTTCAGAATTACAATTTTTTGCAGAAGATAAATTGTATGAGTCGGGATATCCAAAGTATTTAAAGTAGTCACAAGGTTTTTAGGAATAACACCTGTAGTTGATATTATTATTATTTAAAATAATTGGTCCAGAGATTGATCAACCAAAAATAAGGGCTACCGTAAAGGATCGGTTTGACGTCATACCGTTGTATTTCGGTAGCCTTTAATTGTTCAACCGTTAAATAAGGGCTACCGTAAAATTTAGGTTTGACGTCATTTCGGGTTGCGGTATCGATTAAATAACGGCTACCGTTATTTTGCCTTGGCATCGGCTCGTTTCTTTGTAGACGCCGCGTCACCGCGCGCCTGTCGGTATTTCTTTGATGGCACGTGGCCACCCGCAGCCATTCTAGGAGTTACGTTTTTTATCCTTTTATTAAGAGGCTATGCGAATTTTGTTTTTGTCACTGCCACTCCAAGCGAAAACACGTTCAGTGCGAGAGGGGCAGATTCAGGGCGAAAGCGAAAAATGTTAGTTTTATAATTTTTATAAAAAATCTAAAATAGCTAGCAAAATTTCAAATATTAAAGCTCTAGATGTTGTTGAAACACACCTAATAAAATATGTTTGAGTTCTGTATATGGTTCCTATTCGTCAAACGAGAGGAAAAAGTGTGTTTGAAGACCTCATTTCAACAATTATTTCTATCAAGGAAAATTTATCCAAACATGTTTTCCAATTTCAAAACCTTAGATTATATAGTCAAACTGCATATACCAGAAATTTATTAAAATTATCCGTGTATTTCATGAAATACACAAAAATGAAAGCACCTCTATTTTTTTACATATCGCCTTAAGTACTTTTAACACGTATACACGTATACAATCAAAGAGATTTATGTGTATGCCGACTGCGCATTGCAGAAACGCGGGGCGCGGGGCGCGGTGGCAGGCGGCGCGGCGGGCCCGGCGGTACCTGAGGATCAAAGTACTCTTCGCCCCGCTAGCCCCGCACCCGCGATGCAGTTGCCTAATTTCAGCTACCCAAATAATAACCGGTTAAATAAGAGATAGAAAGATTTCGGTTGTATTAACCTGTACTGAAATTCATATACGGTGATTAACCGTTTCAACGGTACCGCGTAAAGAGTCCCTGAATTGTTCATATGTACGGAACCCTAAAAGAGCGAAGCCCGACCCGCACTTGGCCGGTTTTTCTAATTAATCAAAATTCTAGGACTATCAGCAGCAAGAATGCGAAACCTTATAGCGTTGTGAGAAATGAAAATTCATGGGTTTTGGTCAGGTTAAAATATACTCAGTGACATGGTTACATAATTGCTTACGTTCAGCAACAAATTACTAAAAAAATTATTAGAAAGGTACCTAATATAAAAACAAAACTGTATTTATAAGAAATGCATTCCTTATTGGTTTTATTGTTTTCTAAATATGTATCCATCCATAGTGATAGTTAATATTCTTTGCCCAAAGGATACTAACGGACTCAATAATCTAGATTATGCCCATACATATAAATGGTGTTGGAGTGAAGATGTGTGAGTGTCATATCCATACACATGAGGCGCACTCACAATACGTCTCGGGTCGCGGAAGCTAGTGCCGAGCTGCGCAATGTCTCCGTCGTCCGAGTCCTGCTGTGCCGCCGCCGCCGCACCTGCGCCCGCCTCAGCTGCGCCCGCCGCCGCCGCCGCCGCCGCCGCAGTCGCCGCCGCGCCCACGCTCAGCTGTGACGACACGAACCGGATAGCCGCCATCCACTCATCCCTGCACACAATCACAGAATAAACTATGACACAACACTAGCGTGGTGCACTGTGCAGGAGGACATTTTCCTACATGTTTGCTATAAGACCTACTTCTAAATAGAATTTCAAGTTAACTGGTAGTGCCATCGAGGTTTTTATGGTGAGCTGAGTTGTATGAAATTGATTTTTAACTGGTATTACATATGAAAATTTTTGTTAGAAGCAAGTAGTTTAGTAAATAAATTATACACATTTTACAATCGAGGTAATCTTTTATTCATTTTTTGTTCATAATTTTGTGACTTAAAATATTGGTTATACTTATCAATGATAATTATCACTTCGAACCCTGCATAAAAGGCAATACTATTTTATTTCGCATTAAGTTTGAAGCCACAAAGGGCTGTTATTAGCTTCAATTTTATATCTATCATGAGGCCAAGGCTCGAGAAAAAGGGTTTCGACAGACAGATTAATCTTATAAGGATTACCCTTTTTATTTTGAGGTATGGAACTATGTTTTTCTGGGCTGTGATTAGCCCAATACATTGTTACACCGTTTAGATAACCAATTAGTGATTAACATTTCTTCTTTTTAAGCAAAGTATCTCTGCTATAGTCGTGATGCTCCCACAGAATACCTTCACTAAGGGTTACCGACAATAGTGGTGTGTGTGTGTGGAGAGGGCCGTGACTCACCGCTCGCGCTCTGTTTGCAAGTAGTGTTGTGTGTGTGGAGAGGGCCAAAACTCGCCGCTCGCGTTCCGTGTGCAAGTAGTGTTGTGTGTGTAGAGAGGGCCATCACTCACCGCTCGCGCTCTGTGTGCAGGTAGTGTTGTGTGTGGAGAGGGCCATGACTCGCCACTCGCGTTCCGTGCGCAAGTAGTGTTGTGCGTGTATTGACAGGGCCGTGACGTGTGTGTAAAGAGGGCCATGACTCACTGCTCGCACTCTGTTTGCAAGTAGTGTTGTGTGTGTAGAGAGGGCCATCACTCACCGCTCGCGCTCTGTGTGCAGGTAGTGTTGTGTGTGTAGAGAGGGCCTTCACTCACCGCTCGCGCTCTATGTGCAGGTAGTGTTGTGTGTGTGGAGAGGGCCGTGACTCACCACTCTCGCTCTATGTGCAAGTAGTGTTGTGTGTGTAGAGAGGGCCTTCACTCACCGCTCGCGCTCTGTGTTCAGGTAGTGTTGTGTGTGGAGAGGGCCATGACTCGCCACTCGCGTTCCGTACGCAAGTAGTGTTGTGCGTGTGTTGACAGGGCCGTGACGTGTGTGTAAAGAGGGCCATGACTCACTGCTCGCACTCTGTGTGCAAGTAGTGTTGTGTGTGTGGAGAGGGCCGTGACTCACCACTCTCGCTCTGTGCGCAGGTAGTGTTGTATGTGGAGAGGGCCATGACTCGCCGCTCGCGCTCTGTGCGCAGGTAGTGTTGTGTGTGTGTGTGGAGAGGGCCGTGACGTGTGTGTAAAGAGGGCCGTGACTCACCGCTCGCGCTCTGTGTCCACAGCGAAGTTGCGCTCGATGACCGAGGTCCACTGCAGGCCGCGGATGTTGAAGCTGTAGGGGCGCGGCTTGTCCACAGCCATGATCTGGCAGTCGCGCACCGTGAACTTGTTCAGCGGGTCGCGGTAGTTGTTCCGCTCGGGCTGCGCTTTGAATCCAACCAGATCTCCGTTGTCAAACAGGATGAAGTAGCGGTCGCGCCAGTTGCGGATGTGCTCGCCGCGCTTCTGGAGCCAGCCCTCCTTCACGATGCTGCCCGTGCCCGTGGGCTCACTCGTCATCAGCGCCGTCGCCATGCCGTCGCCGTCGTGCCTCACTGTTTGATAACAAACCGCGCGCGGCAGCGCCTCCCGTGCTGAACTGAGCCCGACTCTCTCACCGCCGGAAGACGCCTACTGCGTCTTGCGATCTATACGACATTTGCACTATAACGGCCACTATAATTCACAGAATTCAGAGATTTTCCTGTTTCATAGAACTACACACGTATGCGACGTAGCCTCGCGGTTCTGCAATAGTTTCGAATATAAAGGACTGTCTGGCGTACGATCAGTGGCGCTAGTGTGTAATTTACTCATAGTAAAGAAAGAAAGATCCGATATGTGTCACAAAACTTTGCTGCCTCTTTTATTTAGTTGCATTATATCCTATTTTGACAAATTAGTTCTGTCTGTCTGCCGCTAGGAGGAGTTTACGGCGTAGTTTTTTTTTTTCGTTCCGTTTTACGCGGAACTTTGACTTCAAAGCAGGGTCGTGTTCATAAATTACGGGTCGCGACACGGGTTGTAATGCAATCCCTGTTGCACGCGTTGAAAATTTTATACGCTATCCTGCTGTCAATGTTGGAACCTGACAAATGCTTTAATTTATGAATGGCTTTGCCCTGCTAAGCGCAAAAGTCGTATCTGACACTTTTTGGTATTTTTACTTTTTTGCATATTTGGTAGGATGGAAACACTCCCAAGATGCCCACAAAGCAATGGTACCGATTCGGTGAAGCACATCTTAACTTATTTGACTGGACTAAACTAAATTTAAGCGTTCTGTCCTTGTCTTTTCGATAGACAAAGAAAAAGACAGGACGCTTAAAATAAGGTTAGTCCTGTCAAATAAGTTAAGACGTGTTATGCCGAATCGATACCAATAGCACAGAAATACTGTGGCAAATAGAGTCCTATCTGTGCATTTAAATACTCCAAACACAAGCTTAAGTTAGTCATAGTAGGGCACCTTGTTTAAGTTAGTCATAGTAGGGCATTAGTAGGGCACCTTGTTACTAAGGGTAAAAGTCATAACAAACAAACACTAAGCTTAAAAGTCGTTTCTGTCATACATACTAAGCATAATAGTCTTATATTTTGTGAAGATAAGACTTTCATCTTTAGTAGTTTTCATATTTTGCAAAGCACTTAAGTCTGTTTATATGTAAGTAGATCTCCAAAAGGGGATAATATTACCTAGGTGTTAAATTTTCAAGGAACTGGTCTTTACGCAAAGAATTGTAGTTTTTAATGAAAGCTTTGTGCATCTAGGCGAAAACAACACCACATATCCTATTGCAGTCATATGGCATGAGGGAATAGCTGGAAGAAACAAGGAGGACATAATATCAACATTTTACAGTTTTTTTTTTAAGATGAGGGATGCTGAAAATAAGCAAAGCGAACTCTAACAAAGTAACAGTTAAACAAGACAACTTTTTTGCACTTAAAACCATTATGCCTAGTATAATATTGAATGTTTTAATCAAATGATACAACAGAAAAAAGTCCTAACTGCAGTTTTTATTTATTTTTATAAAGAGAGGTACAAAACTAATAAGTAAAAGGTTAGATTATAACACATTTTTAGCTAAACAATGACCTAAAGTAGAACTCTTAAAAACTAACTTTCTTTGTACTTAAAACCGTTAAGCCTTGTATAGTTGAATGTTTTAATCGAATGATACAACAGAAAAAAGTCCTAACTGCTATTTTTATTTATTTTTGTATAGAAAGGTACAATACTAATAATGGATAAGAATAGAACACTTTTTAGCTACACAATGCTATAAGTGGAATTGATTTCACTAAACTAATTTAGGTCGGCATTCAACGAAACACGTTTTTGTCTCTCCTATAAAATTTTAATTTTGCAAATAAGACTTTTGCGCTAAGCAGGGCACATCGAAATAATAATATAATAATTTTCACGTTTTACTGTCTACACCGCGCTTCTGGAGCCAAAATTCGGGGTGGGTGCCCCCTTACTGAGGCATCATCATCTCTACCCATAGCTATGGGCAGGTCATCAGTGTTGTGCGCCGGGGCGCACTATGGTCTTGTCCGTGGTTTGCTGCGGCTTGACTCACGAGGAGAAGAGCTCGACTCAGGGAGGTGCCGCAGGTAGCCGACGCGCGCACGCAGCAGCTTTCACTGTTAAAAAATTATCAGATATCATGCCTCTAAGTCTACAAGGCCTAAATCTACAAACCCTAGATCTTGTTTCAAAAGTTTGACTTGGCCGTTTCATGGAACGATTGCATGACACAACATTTCGATTTCTTATCATAATGGGAGTGTCTGTGCGACGACGCGGGCCGCGAAACAACCAAGCCAACAAGGCCCCAGATACGGTAGAATGCAAACTAAATAATGATAGGTCAATAGGCTAAATATGCGCAATTTACTAACCTTCCAACATTGTCTCCATAGTATCGTTTCAATTGTCCAGCAATGATTTTTCGATTTACTCCTCCTGAGTACTTGCGCTTTTTATACGCAGATTTAGAGGACATACCTAGGGTTGCCAGATGGTCCAGATAAAAAACCGAACATTTCTTATCAAAGGGTATGATTTTTGTTGGCACAATTTGTCGAGAGAAGGGGCCCTTTGATTTTGGCCAGATCAAACTGAGAAAATTACCGGAAATTACTGAGGGTGAACACAATTAAACACTTAGTAAACATTAAAACTTATATTTATTATTCTATTAGTAAGCAAAAAATCACTTTTTTATTTATTATTATAATATTTTTATTATATTATAATATTTATTATTTATTATAATATTTGGCACTCGATGCTACTGCTTTTAATTATGTACCCAAAAAACTCTTTCTACGAAGACATTGGAGATGGTAACACTGCACACATATTGTACCATCTCATGAGTGAGGTATACATATCGCGTATTTAAAAAGTAAAACGGACATTCTATTGTCCGGTTTTCCAAAACTTTCTAGACCGGAAAGCCGTTCAAAAAACCGTACTGTCCGGTCCAAAACCGGACATCTGGCAACCCTAATCCTATCCCAAGCAATATCCATGACTTGAACCTAAAACATACACAAAGATACATACAAAAGTTACAAGCATAGAAAAGTCGTGTATTTTACACCTATTTTGTAAAAGCGTTACAACAAATAAAAAAAATGTCAAGTGCGAGTCAGACTCGCGTACCTAGGGTTCCGTGCCGTGGATGAAAATTTTAATTTTGTCATTTTGTTTTCGTCAGTTCTTATTTGCTATATTTTTCCTGTAATCCTTACGTAAGCACAATAAGCATGATCTTTTTCCACCAGTTTTGGAGATAAGGGGGGGGGGACATGCATATTTTTGTGGTTTTTTCGAGGATTTCTCGAAATAGATGCAAGTAAATAAAGCGTAAAAAACTATAAAACGTGTAACAGAAAGGTGTAACCATATTTGAAGAGCTAATTCAGTCAATGGTATAGAACAACTTTTACTATCGAGCCGAACCAGAAATCTCAAAAAAAAATCTGCCCTTCCATACATTTCGGCCGAGCGGCATTGCATTTTACTATGAAACTGTAAAAAGAAATTTTCCAGATACTAGTTTTGTTCCATAGTAAAAGTTGTTCTATACCATTGACTGAATAAGCTCTTCAAAAATATGGTTACACCTTTCTGTTAAACCTTGTATATTGATACAATAAGCTCTTCAAATATGGTTACATCTTACTGTTAAACCTTGTATATTGATACAATAAGCTCTTCAAATATGGTTACACCTATCTGTTAAACCTTGTATATTGATACAATAAGCTCTTCAAATATGGTTACACCTTTCTGTTAAACCTTGTATATTGATACAATAAGCTCTTCAAATATGGTTACACCTATCTGTTAAACCTTGTATATTGATACAATAAGCTCTTCAAATATGGTTACACCTTTCTGTTAAACCTTGTATATTGATACAATAAGCTCTTCAAATATGGTTACACCTATCTGTTAAACCTTGTATATTGATACAATAAGCTCTTCAAATGTGGTTACACCTATCTGTTAAACCTTGTAAGTATATTGATACAATAAGCTCTTCAAATATGGTTACACCTATCTGTTAAACCTTGTATATTGATACAATAAGCTCTTCAAATGTGGTTACACCTATCTGTTAAACCTTGTATATTGATACAATAAGCTCTTCAAATATGGTTACACCTATCTGTTAAACCTTGTATATTGATACAATAAGCTCTTCAAATGTGGTTACACCTATCTGTTAAACCTTGTATATTGATACAATAAGCTCTTCAAATATGGTTACACCTTTCTGTTAAACCTTGTATATTGATACAATAAGCTCTTCAAATATGGTTACACCTTTCTGTTAAACCTTGTATATTGATACAATAAGCTCTTCAAATATGGTTACACCTTTCTGTTAAACCTTGTATATTGATACAATAAGCTCTTCAAATATGGTTACACCTTTCTGTTAAACCTTGTATATTGATACAATAAGCTCTTCAAATATGGTTACACCTTTCTGTTGTGTTGTGTAGGGTGTTAAACCTTGTATATTGATACAATAAGCTCTTCAAATATGGTTACATCTTTCTGTTAAACCTTGTATATTGATACAATAAGCTCTTCAAATATGGTTACATCTTTCTGTTAAACCTTGTATATTGATACAATAAGCTCTTCAAATATGGTTTTTCTGTTAAACCTTGTATATTGATACAATAAGCTCTTCAAATGTGGTTACACCTTTCTGTTAAACCTTGTATATTGATACAATAAGCTCTCTAATACCTAGAACTTGATACCCAGATTGTATTTTTTATAAAATATTTTTTTATTTAATTTACTTTTCAGGGTTCCGTAGTACCTAAAAGGTACAAAAGAAACCTTTATGGGGAGACTCCGTTGTCCGTCCGTCTGTCCGTCCGTCCGTATGTCACAGCCTCATAACTTTAGCACCGTGAAAGATAAAGACATGAAATTTGGCACAAAAATAGCAAAAGTAAAATCACCTTCAGTGACTGGGCGACTCCAGGTATTTACAAAAGCAGAAATCATTTATACGAATTATACGACATAAAGTCCTACAATAATAATGTTAAATTTACTGAATTCATGAAAAATTACTCACGCATCTTTAAATTGGTGTGTTTAAAAGCAAAAAGTATCTACTTAAATAAAAAACTTAAAAGGTCCGATAACAAAGTAAAAACAGTATGGAACATCATAAATACTGAAACTGGCAAAAGTAAGAAACGTGATAACGAGCTTAAGTTAAGTATTAACAATGAAGTCGCTACGGGAGATAAAGAGGTTGCGAATGCCTTTGAACAATTCTTTACTGAAATTCCGTCCTTAACAACTAAAGATTTAAATTCAAGCCCTGGGCTTGCGGAGGATCTTTTAATAGATAACGTACCGCAGTGTCTTTCTGTATTTGCTTTTAAACATATTAATTCATTAACTGTAATTAAAGCATTTAAATCGCTTAACTTGAAAAAAACCGAGGACTTATGGGGCCTATCTGTGAAAGTTATTAGTTCTGTTATTGATTTAATAGCTCCTTATTTGGCATTAATTTTTAATAAATGTGTTGATGATGGTATCTTTCCTGACTTAATGAAGTTTAGTAAATTGATCCCCCTTTTTAAATCAGGCGATAACGGTGACCCATCAAACTATAGACCTGTGTCAGTTTTACCGGTTTTGAGTAAGGTTTTTGAAAAAATAGTTTTTAATCAATTGTTATTTCATTTTAATTTAAATAAGTTGCTTCACTGTGAACAATACGGATTCACTAGAGGGAGGTCAACCACAGATGCAGGAGTTGCTTTAGTTAAGCACATTTATGATGCTTGGGAAGAAAAGCAGGATGCATTTGGTGTATTTTGTGACCTCTCGAAAGCCTTCGACTGCGTTAATCATCAAACACTCTTATGTAAATTAGATCACTACGGAGTGAGGGGCAAATCTTTGGCGTTAATGAAGTCGTATCTTAGTGATCGTATTCAAAAGGTAGACATTAATGGGGTAAAATCATGTGGAGCATTAGTTAAAATGGGTGTCCCGCAGGGTTCCATATTGGGGCCCTTGCTGTTTTTAATTTACATAAATGACCTTCCCTATTTAATTAAAGACTTAACTAAGATAGTACTATTCGCAGACGACACGTCACTTATTTTTAAAGTTAATAGACGTAAAGATATCCTTGACGACGCGAATACAACTTTATCGCTGGTGCTTGATTGGTTTACTGTAAATAATTTAGTTTTAAACGCAAAAAAGACAAAATGTATAAAATTCACGTTACCAAATGTTATTCAAGTGGATTGTAATTTGCTTTTGCAGGGGTCCAAGCTGGAGTTAGTTAACGAAACTAAGTTTTTGGGCATTACGGTAGACTCTCGTCTTCAGTGGGGTCCCCACATAGAAAACCTATGTGGTAGACTTAGTTCGGCCGCATACGCTGTTAGACGCATAAGGCAAATTACTGATATAGATACTGCTAGACTAGTCTATTTTAGTTACTTTCACAGCATTATGTCATACGGCATGCTGTTATGGGGTAGAGCCGCGGATACAGACGCAGTCTTTGTTTTGCAGAAGAGAGCAATTCGGGCTATTTATAATATGAAGCACCGGGATTCATTAAGAGAAAAGTTCAAAGAAATCAATATACTAACTGTTCCTTGTGAATATATTTACCAGGTCCTTAGATATGTTAGAAAAAATGTTGAGTCTCTCCCGAGGCTTGGTGAGCAACATTGTAAGGAAACCAGAAATAAGTATAAACTGGCTTTTCCAAAAATCAGACTCGCCAAAGTGAGTACCTCTTTCGTAGGACATGGTATAAGATTTTACAATAAACTTCCAAAAGAGGTCCTTACTTTGTCAGAGAATAAGTTTAAACAGTATATTAAGCAGGGCCTACTGAAAAAGGCATATTATAAAATAAATGAATATTTGGATGATGGTGAAGCATGGTGTTATAGTGATACTGATTTTGATGATAGTAGGTAATAATTTAATTAATTAATATAATTTCCTAACTTTTGATTCCTCTTAAGAGTTAACGTTAATTAATTACAGACTGTAAAAGGAAATAGACTGTATGAGACAGGTAGGCAAAGATATATATGTTTTTCTTTTTTCATTAACCTGAATTCCTGCTGTCTTGTATTTTCTTATCCCTTGGTTAAAGTAGATATAAGTAGTTCAATGTATAGTTTAAGTTTATGTTAAAAAAAAGACATGATCTTGCCAAGTTTCTTGCCCGTTCTTCTTAGCAAGACTAATCGAATGGGCGGAGGTAGGCATGTATTTATATACGTAACCTATTACTATGTAGTATATAGGATGGGATTTGGTCGGCCGCCTGGATTCGTGCTGGGGGCTCGGTTGGTGATCATTGAACCTTGTTCCTGGTCCCTGGCCGGGTCTCCGATATGGGTTCGGGCGGTTGATTGGATTTCACCTTGTATAATAATATTTTACCTATAATTTTAATTGTATATATATTGCTACATAAATTAAATAAACATTTAATCTAAGTAGTTCATGTACATTTATTATTTTATTACATATATTTTTATAAGATTAAAATTTGACTTGTGAAACGTGTATTATAAAGGGTCTTTCAACAAGGACGGGTCGATGTTAAAATTTAATAAAACAAGATGTGTGTGAGATATTAACGAAATTTATTTTTTATTTGAAAGGCCCATTTATGCCATTATGGATGGAATATGACATCGTGCAAATGTCCGCCGCGGCTTCGTATGGTGGCACGAATCCGAGAGGTCCAATTTTTAATGACTCTGCTGCATAGATCCGGCTGAATCTGAGCGATGGCCTGCGTTATGTTGGTTTTCAGGGCAACGATCGAATGTGGTTTATTGGAATAGACCTGCGACTTCAGAAAACCCCACAGGAAAAAGTCTAGCGGAGTCAAATCACACGATCTTGGTGGCCAATTCACGTCACCTCTGCGAGAGATAACCCTACCCTCAAACCGTTCATGCAGAATGTCGATTGTGTCGTTCGCTGTGTGGCAAGTTGCTGGAACCACATGTCGTTCACTTCCATATTGTTCAATTTAAGCCAAAAGAAATTGTTTATCATTGATCTGTAGCGCTCGCCGTGGACGGTGATGGCCTCGCCAACGTCGTTTTCGAAGAAGTACGGACCAATGACGCCGCCAGACCAAAATCCGCACCAAACAGTAACTTTTTGTGGTTGCATTGCCACCTGGTGAACCTCATGTGGGTTGTGGTCATCCCATATACGGCAATTTTGCTAATTAACAAAACCATTCATCCAAAAATGTGCCTCGTCGCTAAAGATTATTTTTCGGCCAAAATCGGGGTTCTCTTCCAAGCGTTCCGAAGCCCATTCAGCGAACACACGGCGTTATCTATGGTCATTAACTTTGAGCTCTTGGGTCAGTTGGATCTTGTACGGATGCAAACCCAAGTCCCGACGCAAAATTCTCCAAGTTGAAGTTTGCGAAAGGCCGAGTTCTTGTGCACGGCGAGAAATCGACTGCCTCGGAGTCTCCTGAACACTCTCACGTACAGCGGCGATGTTCTCGGCCGATCTGGCGTTCCTTTGACGTAAAGGTGTTGGTTGCTTGTTTACCGAACCGGTCGTCTCAAATTTAGTCACCAATCGTTGGAGAGTAGACATTGAAGGGCCACCGCGTCTGCCGTATAATGGGCGCAATGCGCGCAACGTTTGCACTAACGAACACTTATTTTGATAATAAAGTTTTATCATTTGCACATGCTGCTCAACCGTGTAACTTGCCATGGTGATTTGGCATCAGTGACTGAATAAGAAAAAACAGATTTGACAGATGCCGCCAAAACAAAATGGCCGCCACAGATTATTAACATCGACCCGCTCTATTTGAAAGACCCTTTATATACCTACTTTGCAAAATAAACTTTTTGAATTTTGAATTTTTGAATTTTAATTTGCTCACAAATCACGGTGTAAAAAAAATATACAAAATTTGAAATTGTTCAAAATATTTCCAAAACAAAAGTAAGAAAAATAAAAAATATTTTTCTAAAAATACAATATGGGTATCAAATTGTGATTGTAAAAATATTTACTTTTAATACATTTTCTGACACTGGTTTCGAGAAATCTTTAAAAAACCACAAAAATATGTATGTCCCCCCTTATCTCCGAAACTAGTAGGCCTAAAAATATGAAAAAAAAATCAATTAATACATAACTGGCCAATTACATGAAAACTATAGCGATTAAAAAAAATCAAGAACAAGAGAAATATAAAAAAAGAAAAATAAATAAATAAAAAATATTTTATTAAATATAATATGGGTATCAAATTGTTGGTATTAAAAAGCTGATTGTAAAAATATATACTTTTAATATATTTACTGAAAATAGTTTTGAGCAATCTTTAAGAAACTTCAAAAATATGTATGCCCCCCCCCCCTTATCTCCGAAACTGGTAAGCCGAAAATATGAAAACAATGTCAATTATATATCATATAAAAAATCAGCACTAATGAGAAAAATAAAGAAAGAAGTAAAATAAATTAAAAAAAATATTTAAAAAATATACAATATCGGTATGAAATTGTAGATATTAAAAAGTTGATTGTAAAAATATACACTTTTATTATATTTACTAGCACTGGTTTCGAGAAATCTTTAAAAAACCCTAAAAATATGTATGTCCTGCCCCCCCCCCCCCCTTATCTCCGAAACTGGTAAGCCGAAAAATATGAAAAAATCGTCAATTATAGATCATAACTGGCCAATTACAGGAATACTATAGCGATAAAAAAAAATCAGCACCATAGAGAAATATAAAAAAAAGAAGTAAAATAAAAAAAATATTTTATAAAAATACAATATGGGTATAAAATTGTAGGTATTAAAAGGATGATTGTAAAAATATACGCTTTTATTATATTTACTGGCACTGGTTTCGAAAAATCTTTAAAAAAAAAAACAAAAATATGTATGTCCCCCCCCCCCCTTTATCTCCGAAACTGGTAGACCAAAAAATATGAAAAAAATGACAATTATAGATCATAACTGGTCAATTACAAGAAAACTAAAGCGATTAAAAAAATTGAGCACAAATGAGAAATATAAAAAAAGAAAAAATAAATTAAATAATTCTTATAAAAAACCTCAAAAATATGTATGTCGTCCCCCCTTATCTCCAAAACTAGTGAACCAAAAAGTATGAAAAAAATAATGGTAATATAATGGTGTTTACGTAAAGATTACAGGAAAAATAAAGCGGTTGAGAAATTCACGAAAAAAAATTGACAAAATTAAATTTATCATCCATCACAATACGGAACTAGATACGCTAGTCGAGTCTGACTCGCACTTGGCCGGTTTTTTTTTTCATATTTTTCGGTCCACCAATTTCGGAGATAAGCGGGGGACATTTTTGTGATTTTTCAAAGATTTCTCAAAATCAGTGCCAGTAAATTTAGTAAAGGGGTATATTTTTACAATCAACTCTTCAACATCTGCAATTTGATACCCATGTTATCAAACAGATTTTTTGTTTCTCTTTTATATTGGAAATATTTTGAACAATTTTCAAATTTTTTGAGCCGTTTTTTGTGGGCAAATTAATGCTTTTTTTGTTGTTTTTATGCCCAATTTCAAGTATTTATCTATATACCTAGTTATGAGACTGTGACATACAGACGGACAACGAAGACTCACCATAAAGGTTCCTTTTGTAATTGTAGGTTCACAGCATAGTAGGTATATTTTATGCCAATGCAACTTCGATTTTTAGAATATTTCTCCTGAAATCGTAAGAACAACCAAAGACAGCATAGACTTAGGATATACTACGCCAGTTATATCCATATTCTCGAGTTTTTCAAATCTTGAAGTTGTTACCTCTCGCTCCTTCGGGTAAAAATATGGTATCGTTTGGCATGGGGGCGACGGCGGGGGGAAGGGGGGTCCCCTGGCACCCCTCCCGGTAATGCACCGTTCTTGAGAAAAACAAATTATTATAACCTAAACTCAAAGCACTATACATATGTATATGTATACGAGATTGTTAGCAAAAATGTTAGAGGGGGGTAAGGGGGGGGGGGGCATCGGAAATCTTATCTTTGTAAGGGGATAAGTGGGAGCAGTTCCCTCGTTAGAAATAGTAAACCTAGTTTTTGCTCTGTTTTTTTTCCGACACCCCTTACGTAACAAGGCACAGCCACTCATGCTTTGTTACATGCAGCGGGCGGGGGCTGCCCTCTCTTAGCGCCTCCGCCGGCTTCTAAAATAAATAAATAAATAACAACAAATAAAACAACAAAACATTCATTTTATCATTTATTAAATCCTTAATTTATGACTGTAATGTAATTAAATCATCGAAAGGATGTCTCGGGAGAAACGGAATTACACACGACGAAAATGAAAATGGCGTTTTTTTTTTTTTACTTTCCGTTTCATCGGTTTTGTACGACATTTTAAGGTTTCGTTTTCGCTTTTTATGTGTTTTGAGGTTAAAAACAATTTTTATAAGTTCTCGAAAAATATATATTCCCTTGTAATAAGAGTTGTAGCGTTATAATCGGGGTCCCAACCCCTATCAGTTTTAACCCTTTTTACCTCCATACAACTGCCAAACCAAAGGATACTAGATCCAACCATTTACAAATGTAGGTAGGATGCGCGACTAGGGCTGCCTGTTACCCCTCTCTCTGAGTTTGAGCCGGAGTCTCCGGGTTTGAGTGGTGCATGTCCGGGCTACAGGTTAACGCAGCGCCGTATACCTATCTCCGGGTTTGAGTGGTGCATGTCCGGGCTACAGGTTAACGCCGCGCCGTATACCTATCTCCGGGTTTGAGTGGTGCATGTCCGGGCTACAGGTTAACGCCGCGCCGTATACCTATCTCCGGGTTTGAGTGGTGCATGTCCGGGCTACAGGTTAACGCCGCGCCGTATACCTATCTCCGGGTTTGAGTGGTGCATGTCCGGGCTACAGGTTAACGCCACGCCGTATACCTATCTCCGGGTTTGAGTGGTGCATGTCCGGGCTACAGGTTAACGCCGCGCCGTATACCTATCTCCGGGTTTGAGTGGTGCATGTCCGGGCTACAGGTTAACGCCGCGCCGTATACCTATCTCCGGGTTTGAGTGGTGCATGTCCGGGCTACAGGTTAACGCCGCGCCGTATACCTATCTTCGGGTTTGAGTGGTGCATGTCCGGGCTACAGGTTAACGCCGCGCCGTATACCTATCTCCGGGTTTGAGTGGTGCATGTCCGGGCTACAGGTTAACGCCGCGCCGTATACCTATCTCCGGGTTTGAGTGGTGCATGTCCGGGCTACAGGTTAACGCCGCCGCGGGGCGAGGTTCACTTTGTTTTAATAAAATATTTCCTTCCAATATTCAAATCATAATAGTTCAGATACTACTTAAAGACACTTCAAAAATATTATATTTATAAATTTATCTAAGAAACAGTTTATTTTCAAATGGCAATACATAGCTACAGTACACATATCTGCCGCATTAATTTAGTTCACGAATTTGAAACCTTGGTACTCGTCAATACCTGTAGTACTATACAGTACACCGCTGGTCCTAGAGACTTGAAATTTGCAGAGTGTATTAATTGTGAAATGTAAGTATCCACTAAGGGTTTTTCAAAATTATACCCCTAAAGGGGTAAAATAGGGGATGAAAGTTTGTATGAAAGTCCGTCAGTTTTAAAGTTAGGATAATCAAATTTTGTTTTTAGGCTGATAATTGAAAATTAATTTACATGTGTTTCAGCTTTTTTGATAATTTCACCCCTGAAAGGGTGAAAAGGGGGATAAAATTGAATATGGAAAGTCCTTCATTTTGAAAGTAAAAATCACAAAATTAATTATTTATTTATTATTATGGTTGGAAACTAACGCAACATATATCGGTGTTGTTGGAATTTCAACCCTTAAGGGGCTGTAAAGGGGGATGACATTTTGTGTTTAAGTTGTACATTCACTAAATTTTATAGTCAAGTAAAAATAATGTACACGTGTATTACTGCCGCCCGTTTATCTGTCTGTCTGTCTGTCTACCACGAGCTAATAATGTACACGTGTATTACTGCCGCCCGTTTATCTGTCTGTCTGTCTGTCTACCACGAGCTAATAATGTATGATGGATGGCAGGTGGATCGTGTCGTGCTACAACGTGATCTTCTTCGGTGTCGATACATAAATAAAACCCACAGCTGGTTGATGAGAATCCCAATGATTTATTTGTTAAAATAAATATACAGGATTGCACTTTAGGATGTCTAATATAAAAGGATTTAATTTATTATAATTAATTCTGAAGTCAAAGTCAAGGCGGCAGACGGAAGTAAAAAAGAGATAAAACAATCGACAGTAAGCCGCCTGTGTTGCTATACCATAAAAAGGATTGTGAGATACCATATTCAACACTTCCCCTTCTCACAAACCGAAAGTTATGTTAAAAATACTCAAACGAAACAATTTCCATGTGCTAAATATTACAGGCAATCAATATACATTCCAAATTCTAACATTTTATATACAATTGCATAAACACGTTACACTTATATTTACATGCATATTCTCATGCATGCATCATACATTTCAATTAAGTACATAACATTATATTTAAACATGCACATGCATGTATAAAATATATTTCAATTACATATAATATACATAATCTATTTAATGTTCATACTGCTAATGAACTCAGCATGCTTCATAGAACACAAAGGTTTTGTAAGGACATCTGCAATCATTACATTTGTAGGTAAGTATCTTATAGACATCACATTATTTCTAATTAAATCTTTCACATAATGATACCTTATATCTATGTGTTTCGTGCGTTTATGACAGTACTCTTTTACTTCTAACAGTCTCTGTGCACTTTGATTATCATTATAAACAATGATATTGATGTTCCCAGGTATAATCTCTGATAAGAAATTTTTAATGAAACAAATGTCTTTGCAGACATCACCAATTGCTAAATATTCTGACTCTGTGCTTGAGAGTGCGACACAGCGCTGCTTACGTGATTCCCAGTTTACTGTGTTACTTCCCAACTTAATAACAAACCCAGTATAAGATCTCCTATCATTGGGGTCATTGGCCCAGTCTGCGTCAGTATAAGCAGTTAAGTTAAATTCACCACTTTTTATAAAACATAAAGAGTAGTTAATTGTCCCCGCTAAATACCGCAGTATGCGTTTTGCTGCCTGCCAATGTGTTTTATTAAAACAATTATTAAACTGACTTAGTTGACTGCAGGCATATGAAATATCAGGTCTTGTGCAAACTGACAAGTACATAAGACATCCCATAAGTTGCCTATATTGATAAGTTTCATCATCACATAAGCTAACACTTTCTGACTGTGCAAATTTACAATTTACAGGCATTGGTGTTTTGACGGCTTTACAGTTCTGCATACCAAAACGTAACAGTAAATTTTTAATGTATTCAGACTGATCTAATTTTAAAATTCCTTTAGGTCTTTCTCTAGTTACATTTATACCTAAGCAGCTCTTGAGAGCACCTAAGTTTTTAACATTAAAATTATTCTCCAACAAAGGTAGCAATACATTTTTCTTGGAGCTGTAAAATATGTAAAAATCATCCACATATAATGCAATTATTGTAATATCATGACCTAAACGTTTTACATAAACACAAGGCTCACATTTGCTTTGACTATAGCCATTGTCAGACAGTAATACATGGACTTTTTCATTCCAAATTCCACTGGCTTGCTTAAGGCCGTATATTCCTTTTAATAACAAACAAACTTTGTTTTTATCATTATTAATGCTAAAACCTGGAGGCTGCTCCATGTATATGGTTTCTTGTAAATCTCCATTAAGAAAAGCAGTGGCAACATCAACATGGTCGATATTTAAGTCTAATTCGTTAGCCAAAGAGAACAAAATCCGCATCGTACAATGTCGTACAACAGGTGAGAAAGTATCATTGTAATCAATGCCTTCGACTTGTGTAAATCCTCTAGCAACCAAACGGGCTTTGCACTTATCGAATTTACCAGTTGCATCATGTTTTCTCTTAAAAACCCACTTACATTTTATTACATTTTCATGAGGTGGTCGATCAACAAGTTTCCATACCTTGTTCGCAGTAATGGAATCATATTCATTCTGCATTGCGGCTTGCCATTCTTGACTGTTAGGACAAGAAATAGCTTCCTCATATGTGGAAGGTTCCTCATATGACAGACCCTGAGCCATCATAGTAAAATCAGTTTCGTAATCTGCATACCTGGCAGGAGGTTTAGAACGAGTACTGCGGACTGACCGAGTGCCAGAGCCAACAGGCGGCACAGCAATCTCTTCCCCTCCAGCTGACACCTCGGGAGATGAGGTTACATATTCATGGCGCGTGCTGCGAACAGGCGATGAAGTGGAACCGTCTTCGTTCTCGCTGCCAGTGCAGTACAACTCAGTACTATCTGAAATCACCGAAGAGTTACTCTTAGTCTCAGTGGAACTGTCATTTTCAGCTAAATTTGGTTCTATTACCTGACTAGAATCCAATACAGTACCACTACTGATATTCAGCTCCTTATTAGGGCTTGAATTCAGCACAGTGTTTTTACTAGAATTGGAACTCAGTTCAAAATTACGACTATTAATATTATTATCACTAGAATTTAATTCATTCATAAAATTGTGATCATTGGTCAATTCATAAGAAATAAATTCATGATTATTAATACTGGTAATGTTATTTTTATAAAATTTTTCTTCTAAAAACGCTACATTTCTAGAAATTAAAACATTTTGAGGATTTAAAGGGTCAGATAGTCTGAATCCCTTTGAGGTTTCGCTATAGCCTACAAAAATGTACTCTTTACATTTTGCGTCTAGTTTACGACGCTTTTGACTAGGGACAAGCGAATATGCAACACAACCAAACACATGGAGATGACTAAGGTCTGGCCTTGACCCAGTCCACATACTCTCTGGAGTCTGTCCTGAAAGGGCCTTGGTAGGGCTCCTATTCTTTAAGTAAATTGCAGTCATGACTGCCTCACCCCAGAATTTCTCAGAGAGACCTGCTCCCAACATCATGCACCGAGCTTTCTCCATAAGAGTTCTATTAAGGCGTTCTGACACACCATTTTGCTGTGCACAATAGGGAACAGTGTTTTGGTGAATAATGCCCTCATTCCTCAACAATGTTGAAAACTTAACATTACAATACTCGCCTCCGCCATCAGAGCGCAAAATCTTAACAGGTAAACCCAATTGCTTCTCTACTAGATTTTTAAAATGAATAAATTTAGTAATTACCTCAGATTTATTTCGAAGCAAATATCCAAATGTTTTCCGTGTATGGTCATCTGTGAACGTAACAAAGTACTTTGCTCCCCCCCAGCTGCTCGTTTGGATAGGGCCACAGACGTCGCTGTGTATTAACTCGAGAGGTTGACTGGTGCGCTTGGCTTCTCGCTCCGGAAACGGCTGGGCAGACATCTTCCCTTGAAGACAAGGAATACATTCCTTTAGAGTCGCTCCATCTCCATCCTGAAACAGAATACCGATAGCACCACCACCTCTAAGAGTACACATACCTGACAAACTGAGATGCCCCAGCCTTTTATGCCACATATCCATGGACACTGTAGACGCAGCAGTGACTGCAGCACTCAGTGACTTCTGTCTATGTGATGTTTCTTCACACAGAAGCAAAGAGTGCACTGATGGCAAAGACATACCAGACCTACACACTTTCCCATTCAATTTATAAATACCATTATCATTTGGGGCAAATACAATTGGGTTGCCAGAGACTTTACAACTATTAATTTCATAAATGCTACAACCTTCTTGACTAAAATAAACCGTGTAACCCTTTTCTATTAATCTAAAAACAGATAAAAGGTTGGCAGATAGTTGAGGAACATACAAAACATTTTGAATCATTCTTACTGAATTATCATTAGTTCTTATGTAGATATCACCAGATCCTAAACATTTTAACTTCTCATTATTAGCAGTCATAATACTATTATTGCACTTATTTTCTTTATAGTTCATAAACCATTCTCGATTGTTGCACATATGGGTAGTACATCCGGAGTCCACGAACCAGCCGTCATCCCTAGCAAGGAATGCAGAAGCTATGAATGTTGCGTCAGTGTCTGGAGTAACTTTCTTCTTCCTATCTCTTTTCAGTTTAAAACATCTAGACTTGACATGTCCTGTCTTATTACAGTAGCTACAGGATACATTGAGCTTGTTCTTCTGCTTCATGACATATGCTTTGTTTGTTGAATCTCCATTTGTCTTTCTAATATCTTCTTGTAAAAGCCTTGTGCGAACCAATTCACTTGACAATGTCCCAGTGACACAGATTGTCTCCAAGTTGGAAACTAAAGCATCATATTCTGAAGGAAGTCCACTAAGAAGAATCTCAGCTACCTCGGAGTCCTCAATGGTTTTTCCAATGTCAGCGAGTTGCTGCACAAGTGTTGTCACAGTTTCTATGTACTCCATCATACATGAGAATTGATAAAAATTTGTGGTATGTAACTGCCTAAGGAGTAACACTCTTCTGTACAGACCTTTATCCTCAAATACTCTGCTTAGGTTGTGCCATGCATCTTTTGCAGAATCAGCACACCGCACATATTGATAACATGAAGGTCTCACACTTAGGCAAATGCGTGCTAATGCTCGTTGACTACGAGAAATGTCGGGATCAGTGCCCTCAACACTGGCCCACAGTCCTTCCAAGACAAGTATCATCTTCATAATAAATTTCCAAGAAACATAATTAGATGCACCTTCCAGTTTTTCTATGTTCATGGCTACGTTCGTAGCCGCCGGAACACAATTACCGGCCCTTTGTTGAGTCTCACCACCACCAGCCGGGTCAATTATGTCATTCGGTCTCGGCGTCATATTTGACGTTAGTTAGCCAATAGATATTGTATTTACGCACCTTACTTCGTTTGTATTTCACGTTTGTAGCCTATGCTGGGCTTAATAACCTGATGGATGGCAGGTGGATCGTGTCGTGCTACAACGTGATCTTCTTCGGTGTCGATACATAAATAAAACCCACAGCTGGTTGATGAGAATCCCAATGATTTATTTGTTAAAATAAATATACAGGATTGCACTTTAGGATGTCTAATATAAAAGGATTTAATTTATTATAATTAATTCTGAAGTCAAAGTCAAGGCGGCAGACGGAAGTAAAAAAGAGATAAAACAATCGACAGTAAGCCGCCTGTGTTGCTATACCATAAAAAGGATTGTGAGATACCATATTCAACAATGTACACGTGTATTACTGCCGCCCGTTTATCTGTCTGTCTGTCTGTCTACCACGAGCTAATAATGTACACGTGTATTACTGCCGCCCGTTTATCTGTCTGTCTGTCTGTCTACCACGAGCTAATAATGTACACGTGTATTACTGCCGCCCGTTTATCTGTCTGTCTGTCTGTCTACCACGAGCAAATCTCAGCTGTCTGGAAATGGTTGAGGAACTGTGGATAGGTCTCATGGCGTAATGTCTGAGATCTGATAATGAGGTCCTGCCAGGTTTAATGAAACTCCTCAACAGTCGTCGATAAGATAATCGTAGTTGGGTAGTTTCCACCCCTAAGAGGGTGAAATGGGGTGTTGATTGACTCGGATATTGGAACACATATTCTTAAATTAAAATTATTAGGGCTTCGAAAATCCTACACGACATGGTAGACGTAATACTTTATATTCTCTGGTAGACGGGTGCACGGCGCGCAGCAGGGTGGTGCAGGGCGGGGGTGCGGGGAGTAGATAATCATTATAAATCAGTGGACTTAACTTAGTGATAAACAACAATGACGCCATACGTTACCCGGTTAAATTTGAAGCCTCATGGTCTCCCAACTCACATGTTAAAATTAAGAGTTGGCGCCCCAGTTATGTTGCTGCGTAATTTAAACCCACCAAAATTATGTAATGACACCAGGTTGCGAGTGAAAACTTTGCAACGAAATGTTATCGACGCTTCATACTGACTGGTTGTTCCCGAGGGGAGTCTGTGTTTATTCTGAGGATTGCTCTCACACCATCGAACTACCCCTTCGAGTTCAGAAGAGTGCAGTTTCCCCTCAAAGTCTGACCATAAATACCATAAATAAATCTCAAGACCACACTCTTAATTTACTTAAGGGAGAACTACTTTTCACACGGTCAGTTATACGTATCCTGCTCCAGAGTAAGCTGACGGAGCAGCGTGGTGATTCTAGCACCTGAAGGAAAAACAAAAAATATTGTTTACAAAGAAATACTGCGGTAGGTATAGTATTTAGTTGTAAACAATGTAATTATTTATTATCCACTTCTGCTTGTCAACTAATTAGATCTTTTCACACATCACGCTTCGTGTTCTGTTAAAACCATAATACTCTCATTCCGGAGATTAGTTAAGTTTTACGGAGAATTTCGTCCTTATTGCTTTGTTTGGGATATTGTCAGTTGTATATTCAACTGAGAGGGAGTGAGAGCACTTATAATGTTTGTTTCTGAAAAAAAAAATTGTTTCCTGTAGGCTACGCGGGCGTACTAACTAACTAAAATTAAAAGATGCTTCCATACCAAACTAAAATAACAGACTTTGCTTTACATAAGATCTCACAACTTTTTACGGTAGAGGATTGCGTTGCGAGACTTGACATTGACATTTTTGTACATTTTATGTTTTTGATGGGATTACTATTTTTTCGGTCCTCTGTTTTGGAGATAAGGGGGAGATTTTTCTTAATATTTTTATTACTTGTCGTGATAGAAGCCGTAGTGTTGGTACCTACCTACTCTGAGAAAGTATAAACTAGCTACCTATAACGGCTGAAGCTGTAGACCACTCTGACAGACGGACGGACGGACAGACAGGAGAGGCTCATGCTCATGACAAAGGGGGACCAATAAACAATCAATCAATCTACTGTTAGATATAAGTAGGTCTCTCCTTGCTGCGCCATGATCCTCACTCTCCCACCAGATTCACGCATTTCTCTCTAGCAACTCTGGCAGTATCAACAGTTAATTAATTGTATGTGAACCAGTAGTGTCGTGTTCAGCGAGCGAGAGGGAGTGCTTATGTAACCTGATGCAAGAAGGCGAGACAGGTGACTCTTGAACTTAGCTTAGGGGGAGGGGGGAGGGGTATGGAGCTGCGCGCGCACCGCCGCGGTCGATACAGCGCCGAGAGAGCGCGCGCCGCCCCGTGCCCGACCCGCCGCGCGGCAGTGGCCCGCTCGATGCCGCACCGAGCCGTGCGTGTTGCGATGAAGGTACTCTATCAGTCCGTAGCGCGATAGCGGTATGCCCGAGCCGTAAGTAGCGGGCCCCGGGCCGAGCCGTGTCAGCTGTGTGTGTGCCCGATGGCCGGCCGCGGCTGGCCACTGTCTCCACTCGCCTCACATCCATGTCGATCGATCACTCTCAACTCTAGAGCCATTCAGGATCGTCTTTCTTTCTGAGCTTCATCTACTGAGCGATCGATTGTTAATCATGCTATTTTTGTCATAGCCCATTATATTTATTTTCTGTATTAAATCAAACAAAGCATGCTTTTAATGGCGCGGCGCATAATAAATTACTCACAGATTTCCATTAAGATTTGTACGTAGGCAGAAATCGTTATTACGTCATGATCAGAAAAGTATACATTTCTATATTGCTATACAGACTTAGGGCCGCTATACAGTGATTATCACAAATGCTCGAAGAAGTCGCAAAACAGTATTTAGACATATTTAATGGTCACCTTCGACCTCGTCCTCATCTCATTGATTCATTATTGCTGTGAAATAACAATTTTCAAAGTAGTTCTAAAGTATTCCTTTGTGTCTTCTTTATCGGGTTGTGAAAACCCAAATATACCTGTATACTCTTTTTGTTTCAGCAATACATAGAATTGGTTTCAATCCCATATAATGCTAAAATTACCCAAAGGCCTTAAAAAGAAAAAGAAGGGCAAAAAGTCCAAACGCAAGGGCGAGGACGAACTATTCACAGAAGAGGAATTAGATAAATACAGAAAAGAACATCAGCAGCAGCAGCAACAGGCAAAAGCAAGCGAGGCATCTGTCAAGGAAAATGAAGAGTGGTCCAAGTTCAAGGATTTGACTACTGGAATAGACTCTGTTTTAAAAAAGACACAAGGAGATCTTGATCGAATCAAATCTACTTCATTCTTTCAACGCATCCCAGCAGGAGTTCGGGACGTCGATAGTGTCGGCAGAGAGAGGCAGCAGAAGCACAGTGAGACTCCTAAGAAGCCCGTCGTTGAGGTCACCGAGGCCGACTTTCCGGCACTAGCAGCAGCCGCAGCGGCAGCGGCGGCGGCAGCTGAAGACGATCACTCTGAGTACGGCGTCACTGACGACGAGTCAGAAGAGGACGAACAGGACGATATCTTCGACACCTCCTACGTGGACGCAGTTGAGCGCGGGGAGGTCAAGCTCGCATATGTGCCGGACTCACCTGAGCTGGATGATGATGACATCTTTGACACATCCCATGTCGACGCACTAATAAAGGGAAGAGACGAGGTTAAGAGCTCCAAAGGCAAAAAAGCGCTAGATATCGGAATTGCAGTCGAAGTTCTCACTGGAAGAATAGATAATGTGACTCTTCCTACGACTAAAAGGTCAAAAAGAGGTATTCCTGGAGATTTCTTGTTAGAAAGTGAAGATAGAGAATTTCTAACCGCCGTTGTCAAGCAAGTCAGTGAGCCTGTGGAAAAAAGTATCCTTGACGTTGATGAGGACATACCCATTTCAACTCCTATCGATCTCAGTGTATCTCTTCATACTTCGTTGATCCAGCATAACAAGCAACCGACTCAAATAGATTTATTGCCATCTGAGTTTAAGGTCAACGAAGAAGATGACGAATTCACGCAACTAGCAGCTGAATCTCTCGAAGTAAGTACAGAAGTTATAAAGTTAGAAAAAGCAGAAATAAAAGTACAGCCAGTGATTGAAGAGTCTTGGTCTGCGTTTGAGGCTGACAAAAACGAATCGGTGTTTGCAGAATCTATTATTGAGGATCAAATAGATGTTATCGACCCTTACCTCGATCAAGACGACCCTTTTGATACCAGTTTTGCTGACGCTGTTGTACCTTCATCCCTAAAAGGACAGGTTACAAACCAATCAGTAATTTTTGAAGACGACGACGACGACGATTTTGATCCCAGAGCAGAAGAAATACAAGAGAGGCTTAATAACAGAAGAAAATCTTCGGTACGAATTCATTTGACAGATCCATCGGGAATAAGGGAATCAATCACTTCAGACGATATTAATGAGAGTGTGGTATCGCGAGATCTATTGGGAGGCAGCACCACCGACTTAACTCAACTCGGCGACTCGCCCTTGGATCCGGTCGACATCAACAACTCTGACGACATCGATCCGTTTGATACAACGATCGTCGATAAAATCGTAGCACCCGGAAAGGTTGAGCTTAAATTATTGGAAAAGGAATTGATTGATGCCGTGCCTGTAGAACCCATAAGATATTGTGTCCCCAACGACGACGATTTTGATCCAAGAGCGGAAGAACCCTCACCCACAAAAGTAGAGAGAAGGGCTTCAAGACCAGAAAACCTCGTTGTGAGCAAGAGCGTTGTATTCGATATTGAAGGTGAAACACAGGTTGATTTAGGCACAAAAATCAAACAGCCAAACCCTTTGACACCTTACTATACACGAGAGCTCTCAATCACCGAGGATATTAACGAGGAGGCAGAAGCTAACGACACCGTTTCCGCTTTGACAAGAACTCGTTCTGACGAGGATTTAGCGCCAAAATTTAGCTACCAGGCAAAGAGGCGTCACTCGGAGTTGCCTCAGTCCGTGCAAACGAGAATAAACTTGAAGGCAAGTGAACTTCTCGACAGCACCCAGATCCACATACAAGCGAAGGTACTGACGCCCTGTGGTCCACCACAAGCCCCACACCCTGACCCCGACTTTGATCCGGATCCATTTGACACATCATTCGCTGGAGAGATCGTACCTAGCAAGACAGAGTTGAGATTGTTAGCTAAGGAATTCTCGTGTGACGAAACTAAAGAAAAGTCTGAACAAGATCTCCTTGACCCTTCAGCGGACGATATTTTTCAAGTGAAAGCTCTTTCTCCATTGCCAACGACCACGACAAGATTGCCTCAAGAAGATTTTGATCCTTTCGACACATCATTTGCAAGCGACTTACAGCCCGGCAGGACAGAGTTAAAGCTGCTTGAAACGGAGTTTTTAAACTAAAATTGTCATTGAATTAAATACAATGGCTTTTAACCCCTTCTTGAGTATGGGGGAGCCCGCGGCACCTGTCACCGCAGAGGCACTCAATCCATTTATGATGGCGGACGCAGAACCTGGTGACTTTACAGGAGATAACCCGTTCGCATCCAGCGCCAGTAATCCATTCTCAGATTTGGGTGGCGCCTTCGAACCACAAGTCGGAGACACGGTGCCTATCGATATCTTCGGTGCCAGATCACCAGCTGCAGCCGCTGGTGCCGAACAGTTTGTTGGTTTTATGGATGGTGACGCACCTCTTGACATGTTCGGTACAGTTCCGCGCCTAGCCAAACCTACAGAACTTGAGCTCGTTAACACAACGACTGAACAAAACCCATCCCGCCCACCACCACCAATACGCCCTTTGCCACCTGAGACGCAAACACTCATCCAGAGCGTGACGGGACACATGGAGTTTACAAGCTCGCACCTGCTCGATCGCATTCCACCGACGCGAACACCCAGTCCCGTATCCGTGCGTGACATCCATTCACCCAGTCTGACACCTGAGCCTGACCTCTTTCCAGAGGTTGAAGAGGCGCCAACAAATGAAGCATTTGACATTAATCGTAACAAACCAGCGCGTCCACCACCACCACCACCACCAGTCACGCGCCCGCCACCTCCGCGGCCCGCGCCACCTCCTGTGCCAGCTTTGCCTCTCCAGCCGGCACAACCAGCTGTAGATGACATCAACTTATTTGATGCGCCTGCACCAATTGTTATAAAACCGACTAAAGAGGCTATACTTAGTTTATACTCGGCACCCAAGCAGGAGGAGAAACCGGTTGACTTTTTAAGTGATGATATCGTCGATGATATTCCAAATGCCAATGCCGATACTCATCCATCATTAGCTTCAGCCACACCGACTTCACTGTTTACAAATGTGACGGCACCCATTTCTCCAGACGCTGATCACGTAGCAGAAGCCAACTCAACTTCAATCGCTCCGGTCTTTTCGGAGAGTACGCCCGTCGAATCGGTCTTTGTTTCGAAAGTCGTAGAATCGAAGATGGATATTGACTCGTTGCCTATAGACCACTTAGAATTCGAAGCCAAAGCTCCACCACCAATGACGTCGCCTTTTGCCGACATCACTGAGGATGACTTGGAGGCGTATCGATCGGAAGAAGGAATCAAGAACCCCTTTGAAGATGTTCCCAAAGACATTCCGGACAATGCAACCCATGTTGAATCTTCACCCTTCGATAACGATTCTGACGATACATTCGGCTCTAAAACAACGCACCTATTTGGTGTTACCACTCAAGCTGACGCATTCGGAGCTACCACCGATAGCGCCTTCGATTCCATGCAGACGACAATGGACGATAGTGACTCAAAATCAGCTACATTCGGCACAACAAACGTCTTCGAATCTAAACAGCCTGATATTTTTGGAACGAATGCGAATCAAACAATCTCCGAGACGACGTCAGACTGGGGTGCTCCAGAACCAATGGCTCAGGATTCGTTCCCCGAATCGCAGGACGCATTTGATGCATTTTCCGCAAAGTTTGACTCAACATCAGCAAACCATATGGCATCAGGTAATTCCCCGTGCTTATGATATTGTTACGTTTGTTTGTGATTCGTTCATAAATATAAGTGAATATGTACAACGTTGTGTCAGGTGCATGGGGTGACGACAGTAGAGCGGAGTGTGCAGCGAGCGGGTTCGAGGCAGAGGCGTTCGACCCGTTCCTGTCCATGGGCGCTCCGCCACCACCAGCCGCCACGCCGCACCTCGATCATCAGGGCTCCAAAGACTCTCCGGATGACACATTCTCCTTATTTATAAGGTTCCGTTACAAACAAGATTATTTATGATTTATCTGGATTGTCACTTGTTTATGGATAAATCATGTGTACTAACAAAGCTACGACCATTTCTGCAGACCAAAAGACAGCGAGGTGAGTGCAGGCGAGACGGCGGTACCGGCTTTGGCACCCCCCCCGCGTCCGCAGGCGCTACCGGAGTCGCCGCGCGTCAATCCTTTTGACAAGAGCGGCATGGACCTCGACCGCCAGTTTGAGCATCCGCGTGGTATGATCTACCAACAGTTACTTATTCAATTATACCTATGCCGGTCCTAAGCCCGGACGCGACATAATATTCTATGTGAGTACCATGCCTCACCTTATTGTGCATGTTTCAGAGATGGATCGCAGTGAGAGCCGTGGTTCGGGGGGTTCGGGGGGAGAGACGCCGCCGACGCCGTTGTTCGACGAGGACGTGTCGCAGCCGCTGGAGGAGTTCCCGCGCACCAAGTACACCGGCGCCGGCTGGGAGATGCACCTGCGCCAACCCAACAAAAAGAAGATCACCGGCCAGAGGCGAGTCTTTAGATTTCAATGGGCGAGTCACATAGTTTCAAAATTCTACTAGTCTATACGAACAAATTTTGCAACGGATCACGAAAAAATATCAGCTTTATTTTACAAATTTTGGCTAAAGATGTATTGTTTTCCTTTTCATTATTGTCTTCAAAGTAAAAGTTGGGCTAAACTAAAAATCCAGCGTGTATATTATGAATTAGTAACCCAAAAGTAATTCGAAGCCTCAAGTGCTTTTGAATTGAGCTCTAAGCGGTTCCAGGTTCTGGAAGAAGATATTCGTCCGCGTGACGTACCAGGGCGACAACCCGGTAGTGCAGCTGCTGACATCACCGACGGACAAGGAGCCCTTCCAGGAATTGCCACTGCAGGCGTGCTACTCTGTGTCGGAGGTCGGAGCGCAGCAGTTCGACCAGTTCGGGAAGATCTTCACCGTCAAGCTGCAGTATGTCTTCTACAAGGAGAGGCCGGGGGTCCGGTACGTATTGTACTACCTATAATGTACAACTTACCTAGTAACAACTATGTTAACGTGTAAGGACAAAACTACAAAACCAAGGGTTTCGTTCGACACGAGCGACAAAATTAGTATCGATTCAGTTTTACACAGCATAACTTATTTGACAGGACTAACCTTATTTAACTGCCTTAAGAGTATGACATAGCCAAAACATAACTTATTTGACAGAACTAACCTTATTTAACTGCCTTAGTAAAACCTATACCTAAGATGAGTAACCCTACTACCATTGTGTTTCCTCTTGGTCAAGACGAAATTCTTTAGTACTAAAAATCCAACAAAATCTTAGTATATGAAAGAAAGAATGAATGAATGATTAAACACCTTATTGCACACGAATAAGAAAACAAGATACATACAAAGAACAGATAGAAGGCAAGGGCGGACTTATTCCTATAACAAATTTCTTCCAGTCAACCTTGGGAAAACATGAAAACATTTTTATCTTGGAAATTTAAATCTAAATCAGTGCGCATTATTTAAAAGTTATTTTAAACCTATAACCTAAACATAAAAATATACTACACACAAATACATACATAAATACACAGATACATATATACAGACAAACAATAGCTTAGTCAGTAACTCATTCAGAGAGAGAAGAGGTAAAATTTTTTCAAGTTGTATCTAAAAGAGAACACAGTATATAATTTTTGGCACAAGAAATCAGATTGAAGGTGTAGTCTCGGTCTCAGCTAATCCTGCTATCGTATTGACAACGTACAAAAGAACATGTTCGTGACGCAAGTAACCTGGGAGTGATAGCCTCTGCGTTTTGAGAGTTATGTTGCCGAATTGACCCGAAATTGTTTTATCGTCTTAAAATGTTATATATGATTCGTCAATTTCTTTGTGAAGCTCTTCGCATCAGATTGTGTGAGGCCCTCGTTCTCTCCAAACTCAACTACTGCATTGCCGTTTACGGTCCCTGTCTTTTTGCTAAATCGATGCGCCTCATACAGCATGTTCAGAAGGCTTGTGCTAGATTTTCACGTGACTTACCATTACCTTGTCTCACGTCTGATACATCTGAAACTTGCCATTACCTTGTCTCATGTCTGATCCATCTGAAACTTTAGATGTGTAGTTTATATCACCTTGGTACTGAACCTCCCGTAGAAATTCTAGCGGTTGAATAAATTCCACCTTATAGTGTACTACTGGACTTTCTCATGCATGTGATTGCATTAATCATACTCTTATATTGTCAAAATTGGCATAATACGGCTTTGATGAAAAATCGATACGTTGGTTCAATAGTTACTTCACAAACAGAAGGCAACAAGTCATAGTATCTGAACCGGCACTCGTTGATAGAGGGTGATAGAGGGGAATGCCACAGGTTTCCATTATGGGACTTTTGCTTTTTATGATCTATTGTGCTAATATTGTTGGATCAATTGGATAATTGTGACTACCATCTATATATATGCAGATAATGTACAAGTAAACCTCTCCATCAACAATACTACAAAACAATTAACAATGATCTAGCAAGAATTGCCAATTGGTCCTCGGCAAATTCCCTTACGCTTTATCCCGCAAATACCAAATACATGATAAACAAATACAATACATAGCTGGTTTGAATCCTCAGGTGAAAATTTAAAATCAAGTCATTGATAAAGTAAATGAAGTGCGCAAACTGGGTATGATTCTGTACAGTGAAATGCATTTTGAGGGCCACGTGCTGGAACTAATGGTTTTGTACAACATACGACAGTACATAAGCACAAACATTGGGATAAAACTGTGCGAGTCCTTGATACTTTCGAAACTTAACTACTGTCTGGCCAAGAGCACATAAAATATGTCATAAACAGCACATAAACAGTTCAGGTATGGCGTCACATGTCCACGTGAAGGTATGTGAAAACTGTAGCGACTTCAGGCATTTTGTACCCGCCGCCGCCGTAATAATCTGTGCGTTTTCTTGTACAAACTTGGCCCGTACACCACCAGAATAGTGCTGGCATTTTAAATATGAAGGCTCGCCAAAAGCTTCATTTTGCCAGTTTATTGTCCAGAGTGATCGAGACAGGGGAACTAAACTATCTAAATGATAAACTTTGATGGCGCAGGGACAGGCACAAGTAGGTATAAAGTCCGAGAGTGTGCCCCTGTAATGTACCCCTGTAATGTACTTCTGTAATGTCAATGCAGTATCACAAGACTGCCGCGTTGAGGGGTAGCTTTATACACCAAGCTACAAAGTGTTGGAATGATATACCACCACCTTTAAGGGAATTAAAATCTAAAAATAATTTCAAAAAAGCATAGTTTAAATATATTTTGAGCAAGCAAACCAACACGAACACATAAACCTTATTTATTTATTTATCTGTGTAGATAGTTTTCATTAGATCTGCCTACTTTATAACTTGTATTATGACCACATTGATTACTCGGTATGTTTAATTGTACACCATAATTTATTTATTACTAATGTTATATAAATAAAATAGTATTATGTATTATACTATAATTAGTTGTATCTAGGTATGTAAGTATTTACTTTAAAATGTCGGAAGTATGCGTGACAAAACAATGGTTCTGGCATAATAACAGCGTTGTAGTGTACTGGCTGCAACACGTGCTGAGTCAGGGCTATCTACCCAGCACTTCAAGTTTTGTTTTGTATGCAATGATATTCCAGCCTGGAATCATGAACGTATGGAATATCATCCAGGCTGGAATATCATTGTTTGTACGTACCTAAAACGTGTTTGTATGTACCTAAAACGTGTTTGTATGTACCTAAAACGTGTTTGTATGTACCTAAAACGTGTTTCTATTATTTTGTTAATTGTTAATTGTGCCGAGTAAATAAAAATAAAGAATATATCTATCTATCTATCTATCTATCTAGTGAAGCAGAGCAGTGGGTAGTTAGTATTTAGTGAAGCAGAGCAGTGGGTAGTTAGTAGTTAATATATCTATCTATCTAGTGAAGCAGAGCAGTGGGTAGTTAGTATTTAGTGAAGCAGAGCAGTGGGTAGTTAGTAGTTAATATATCTATCTATCTAGTGAAGCAGAGCAGTGGGTAGTTAGTATTTAGTGAAGCAGAGCAGTGGGTAGTTAGTAGTTAATATATCTATCTATCTAGTGAAGCAGAGCAGTGGGTAGTTAGTATTTAGTGAAGCAGAGCAGTGGGTAGTTAGTAGTTAATATATCTATCTATCTAGTGAAGCAGAGCAGTGGGTAGTTAGTATTTAGTGAAGCAGAGCAGTGGGTAGTTAGTAGTTAATATATCTATCTATCTAGTGAAGCAGAGCAGTGGGTAGTTAGTATTTCACCTTATGGTGTAACTACTAAAACAGCGATGTGGGTAGTCACGTCAGTATTAATGTGTTTGTGATGTGCAGGCCCGGGCAAGTGACGAAGGCGGAGCGCATCACGAACAAGCTGTCTCAGTTCGCCGCGTACGCCATCCAGGGCGACTACCAGGGAGTGAAGGAGTTCGGCAGCGACCTGCGCAAGCTGGGTCTGCCTGTGGAACACGCGCCGCAGGTCACCACCGACCTACAGCGAGGACCAGTACACAAGACGCGCGTCACATATGCCGTCGCCGGAGCTTCGACGAGGAAGCGAGCTCGGGGGGGGGGGGCACTACGTAGTAGACAGCTAACGTGACATGCGCCTACTGTATTGGTCTGAGCTGTACATCATTTATATTATTTGTTTGACTGTACTGTATATACTCGCTCGTTAGTAGAACGATGAGGAGGGTTGAACGGCCCGCCATTCAGTCTCTTGTGTCCCCATCGATCCTATATAGTACGCAAATACTATTTAGTTTACTAAAATAATTATCAATCTTTTTTATTAGGTTGCCGTTTATTTATTTATTTATTTATTTATTTATTTATTGGGAAACATACAGTTTTCTTATAACATAATTACAATTAAAAATATATAAAATACAAAACCAAAATCGTTTCCACAGAAATCTTAGTAGTAAAATTAATTAACGCACTTTTTTTTTTTTTTTAACAACAACACAAGATACTAATTATTAAAAACACACACAACAAGCTACATAAACTACCGGCACATAAAGAAAAAAAAAAACTAAAATAAAAATATTGATAGACATATACAAAATTAATAAAAAAACTAACAATTGTTTTTAAAAGTATTAAATAATTTACCTCTAAACTGACCCAGCGAAAGATGCAATATGTCGAGATCAATAAAGTCTTTGTTATAAAGATCACAAGCTCTGACCAAAAATCTATTTTTTGCGTAGTTAGTACCTGCAAATGGTATATTAAACAAATACTTTTTCCGAGTAGTGAAAGCACGACATTTAAATCCAATTTTACTTAAAAGGTAGGGAGAATCTGAAAAATTGTGGATGATTTTATATAGAAATAAAAGATCACGGCAGGCGCGTCTATCTTCCAGAGACGCAATCGAATCTGGCTGAAAATTGAAGTCAGAACACTTTCTTTCTCTATAGTTAAGATGTTTTAAAAATTTATTCTGAATTTTTTCCAAGGAATTTATATGAGTACGATATACTGGATTCCAGACTACAGAGGCGTACTCAAGGTGAGATCTTGCTAATGCATTATAAATAGTGATAAGTGTGCTTGCGTTTTTAAATTCCTTGCCCTGCCTAAGCACGAGTCCCAGCATTCGGTAAGACTTCGCTACAATCTTTTCCATATGGGCTCGAAATGAAAGTTCGCTATCCAAAAGAACCCCAAGATCCCTCACCTCAGCCACTCTTTCAAGTGTTCTGTTACACAATGTGTAGTTGAAATTTAAACTATGTACTTTTCTTGAGAAACTTATTACGCAACATTTTTCTATATTCAGATGTAGTTTATTGGCGTTACAGAATCTACTTAAATTATCAAGATCCCTTTGCAGTAGTATGCAGTCTGCTTCAGTCTTAATAACAGAAAATATTTTTTTATCGTCCGCATATAACAACACATTAGAATATTGAAGTGATAGGATAACGTCATTAATAAAAATATTAAACAGAAGGGGACCCAGATGAGAGCCCTGGGGCACGCCAGAGGTAATGGGAATAAATGAGGATGTATAACCTTTAATGGTTACTGCCTGCGTACGGTGTTTCAAATAGGATTCCAACCACCGCAGAAGGTCTCCATGTATACCAAAATTCTCCAATTTTTGAATAAGAATTGAGTGAGAAATTTTGTCAAAGGCTTTGGAGTAGTCAGTATAGATCGCATCTACTTGAAAGCCCTGATCCATAGATGAGAGCACGCGGTCTGTAAGCTCACAAAGATTAGTCTCAGTGGAGCGTCCACTTAAGAAGCCGTGTTGGTATTCTGTTAAAAAAGGTCTAATGCAAGGAAAGATATTGTCATATACAATTTTTTCAAACATTTTTGCTATTGTCGTTAATTTAGAGATGCCACGATAATCGGCAACATTACGCTTATTGCCTTTTTTAAAAATAGGCACAATAAAAGACTGCTTCCAGCATTCTGGAAATATACCGGTATTTACGGACCTACGGAAGAGCATTGCCAGTGGAACGGCAAGTTGACCAGCACACCGATGCAAAAACACCGGGGGTATTCCGTCCGGTCCTGCTCCTTGAGACAAATTTAGGTTTTTCAGATATTTTTCCACAATATCGACAGTAATTTCTACAGAATGAATACTCAGAATTTGATTTTGGTTAGATTCTAGGGATGTAAGAGGTGGACAATCAGGTTCGAATACAGCAGCAAAAAAGTCGCTGAACAATTCAGCCATTGTCTTACCATCATCAGCGACACGGTCATCAAGGTGAACAGTGTCAGGGAAATCTGATGAATTACTCTTCTTGGACTTAATATAAGTCCAAAAATGCTTTGAGTCAGCCCGTATATTCTCTTCTGCACGCGAAATAAATAAATCATAACATACAGATTGAGCTTCTTTTTGTTGTTTACGAAGCTCTGAGAAGATCTCATAATCCCATTGTCTACCATATACTTTCCAACGTCGGTGCGCTCTAATTTTTTGTTTTATTAACTTAATCGAACCTTTCGAGTACCAGATAGGATATTTTTGGCCATATGTGGGAACTTTAATTGGAACATGTTGTTTAATTAGTGTATTCAATACAACATAAAACCTATCCACTGCCGTTCTTATATCATCAGTCCCCAGCTCAGCCCCCCAATCACACTGCGCTAACGAATAGTTTATTTTTTCGTAATCAGCTGCAAAGAACCTACGTACGATCCTCGGAGCAGACGGTAAGCTTCGCTCCCTGTAGGTTACTTGCGCTTCTATCATAAGTGACGGGTGGTGCGCGTCCTCAAAGTCCTCCCGTTCCCAAAGGGTGCCAAACGGGACCCTATAACTAAACCTCTGCTGTCTGTCTGTCTTTTCGTCCGTCCACCCGTCTTTCTGACCATCTGTCACAGCCCACAAGTTCAGCCATTATAGGTAGCCAGTTGAAATTTCGCAGAAAACATTTTACTATTATATGGCCTCTATCAGTGCAAATAATAAAATTGAAAAATTAATTTAACCCAAGGACGCCCCCATAGAAAAAAACTTCAATTTTTTTTTTATAACGTTTTAGTGACTGGAAAATATAATAGGATTACGTAAAGATTATAGGGAAAATAGCGGATATTAGAATTCCGTACTCAGCGGTAGACGCGAATTGTCTGCCAGGCGCTAGCATTTTTGCGGCTTGTTAATGTCGCTGTAAAGTTGTTGTTGTTAGTCACCATAATATTTTTAGGGTTCCGTACCTAATTAATTAGGGTACCATGTAATGTTGCTAATCAACTGATAAATTTTGATTCCTGTTGGAACAGCAATAATCATAGTTGCGCGGAAGTGAAGTAACCTCGTGTGTCTCTCAGTCTCCATCACAATTTACTCAATCCATGGAACATTTATTCCTGCTCTATGTTGTATATCCCCCTCCCCATGTTGACTATTTCGACAGTCTTGAAGATCTCCTTGTTACTCACTTGCCTAATTATGAGCGTGCTCTAAGTATGGGTGATTTCAACACAAACTTACTTCCTTCATCTGATTCACAGATTTTTCACCGCTCACAACAACTTCAGGCCCTGACCTCTTCTGTTAATGTTGCCATTCTCGAACTTGGTGCCACTCATCACATTAGTGATTCACATACACTTCTGGATCTTATTATGACCCCCTGCCCAGATTGTATCGCTTCACATGGCCAGTTTACAGCAGCTCGGTTACTCTTACGATTAAAAATCTCTGAAATCAAGCCTAAAGTAGTTCTTCAGCATAATTTTGCAGATATGGACAGGAAAAAACTTTTGGTTGATGCAAACAAGGAACCGACTGAGGAGAACTGGATTAAGTTTTAAAGCCGCAAGAAATCGTTGCAACCAGTTGATAAGAAACGCTAAACGGCGCCACATTCACACCAATGTAGAAAAATGTTCCCCTCATAATCTCTGGCGATTTTCACGGACCTTAGGATTCGGTAAAAATAAGGAGGAGCCTATTTCTTCTCTGGACATTGATGGTCTAAGTCAGCACTTCTCATCCCCTCCTCACAGTATTTACTCACTCTTGAAACACTTGAAGATAAGGCGTCTTCTTGATTCATTCCCTTTAAATGACAACAGTTTCTCCTTCGAGTCAGTTTCGGATTTCAGTAGGTATTGAAAAAATTCTGCCCGCGGCTTCACCCGCGTGGCCTACAGGAAACAAATTACATTTTTTTCAGAAACAAACATTTCAAGTGCTCTCACTCCCTCTGGGAGTCAAGCTGTAGTGCTCGGCCGAAAAACTCGCATGCTGGTTTTTCGGCCTTGCGGAACTTGGCTCGGCCTTTGGCCTCGCCAGAATGCCAAATACAGAGACTCACCGATCAAAGTTTTTCCGAAAAAGTGTCGAAATCCCTATCAGTTGTCAAAAATGTCAAATTTGAATATGGCAGCGTAATCCGCGACCCCAAATGCCCCTTCATACCGACTTTCATGCAAATCGGAATACTTTTTTGGACCTGTCAAAAAACAGTCAAATTCAAATTCAATTCAAATTCAAAAAGTTTATTTTGCAAAGTAGGTATATATAATACACGTTTCACAAGTCAAATTTTAATCTTATAAAAATATATGTAATAAAATAATAAATGTACATGAACTACTTAGATTAAATGTTTATTTAATTTATGTAGCAATATATATACGATTAAAATTATAGGTAAAATATTATTATACAAGGTGAAATCCAATCAACCGCCCGAACCCATACCGGAGACCCGGCCAAAACCTGTCAAATTCAAATTTTTTTTGGTCATGTAGCCCCAGTTTGACGGATCACTATAGTTGAAACCCAAACTTTTTACAATTAGCCGTTCGGGGATATGGCCGATCAAAATTTTGGCAATTTTATTTTTCGTTTTTTTTTTACCGTCATCTAGATCTCGCCAAGCCCTATTCTTAAAGTACCATGAGCATATATGGGTCTAGCGTCAGCCGTTTGGGAGATACGGGCCTGTAAAGTTTTGACATTTTCGGCAGGTAGATCTCGTCGAGACCTTTTCCTAGACACCCATCAACATTGGTCTAACTCCAGCCGTTTGGGATATACAGGCTGTCAAAGTTTTGACATTAAAAAAAACTTTTTTTGGCACCCCATGGTCAAACCCCTAGAGATGTACCACCTTCCGTTCCAAAGGTATTTTGCTGGGATATAGATAGATAGGTAGATAGATAGATACCTCAAAAGGAAAAAATAAAACCCTAAAAGGATCACTTGTGTGGCTGTCTGTCTGTCCGTCTGTTGCAGCCGATTTGCTCTGGCACACATACTTTCAAGAATTTTCATGTCCACTATATTAAATTTCAAAATCGATGCCATTTTCGTAATTTATGTTTCAAAAAACCATAAAAACGATACCCATATTGATATTTACACATTTCAACCCCATCGCACCCCAACAGGGGTGATGGTATTTCACGTCCACTACATTGGATTTAGAAATCGTTGTTGTTTTCGTAATCAGCGACCCGATAAACCATACAAACGATACCCATGTTGATTTTCAGAATTTGTCACCCCATTTTCCCCTTTTAGGGATTGAATTCTGAAAAAACCTGAAACCCAAGTTTACTCATTTATAGATAGGAGTACTCCTGTGAAGTCTCGAATAAAATAGTCTAACTAATCTTGTTTACCCATACAAACTTTTGACACCTGTTTTTGAAAAATCCTTTCTTAGAGGATGCCTACATTATATAAGGTATATATATGCAAAATTTCAAGTCTATAAGACCAGCAGTTTAGGCTGTGCGTTGATATATCAGTCAGTCGGTCAGTCAGTCAGTCAGTCAGTCAGTCAGTCAGTCAGTCAGTCAGTCAGTCAATCAGTCAGTCAGTCAGTCAGTCAGTCAGTCAGTCAGTCAGTCAGGCAGTCAGTCAGTCAGTCAGTCAGTCAGTCAGTCAGTCAGTCAGTCAGGCAGTCAGTCAGTCAGTCAGTCAGTCAGTCAGTCAGTCAGTCAGTCAGTCAGTCAGTCAGTCAGTCAGTCAGGACTTTGAATTTTATATATACAGATACTAAAATTTGATACGTTACAAACTTCTAACCAAAGCTCATTCGTGACGTCTATAAGCCTTTAACGCTAAAAATGATTATTTGCTATGTAACTTCTAACAGTAAAAAAGTAAATTCCTAGAATCGATAAATGATCCGTCGTTCGATTTTAATGAAATAAAGCCTATATTCTGCTCCAAATTAAGCCTCGTCCAACTGTGAAAACTACATCAAAATCCGTTTAGTAGCTTCGGAGATGTGCGCGAACAAATTAACAGACAGACAGAAAAGAATTCTAAAAATCACTGATTTGTGTTCTATTGCTCTTATTTAGTCACCCCCTTTCTATTTTTATTACTTTTGTCCAATGTACAGATACAGCGGGTTCTACTCTTTTATTATATGTATTGATTATAATCAATCAGATAATTATCGACCCTTATCTATTTTACCCTTTCTTTCCAAAGTGCTTGAACGAGTGGTCAATCGCCAACTTTTAAATTTTCTCCACACAAATAACCTCTTTAACCCCTTTCAATCGGGATTTCATACATCCCATAGTACCTGCTGCCTTCTCCAATTGGTGTGATTTATTTATTTATTTATTCAGAAAAATTTGTATAACATTACAGAATATCTTTTGCGCTATACAAATTAAGAAACTTAAAAAAAAAAATTCAAAAATAATATAACAAAAATTAAAATCGAAAAGAAAAACATAACATTCAGGCATCACTCTCACGGAACCCTAAACGTGATGTGACAGCTGGAGTTCCACAACGCGGGGTTCTATCTCCTTTGCTATTCTCTGTTTTCATAATACTCTTATCTCTGTTCTGAACTTCAGCTCTTATCACCTGTATGCCGACGACTTGCAGCTGCATTTATCTTGCAAGCAGGACTCATTGACTCATTGACTCATTGACTCATTGACTCATGCTGTTCAGAGGTTAAATTGTGATCTTGAATCTATTGGTGTTTGGACCAAGCAGTATGGACTTTTAGTCAATCCTGCTAAAACGCAAGTAATGATTTTAGGAAGTAGGGCTCTAGTGGACAAAACTGACTTACCTTACCCCAAGCTTATTTCAATAATACACCACTACCATACTGTACTGAGGTAAAAAGTCTGGGTTTGTACATCAGAAATAACATGTCTTGGGATTTACATGTGTCTGAAAGTAGCAAATAAATATTTGCATTTATACATGTCCTTAACGCATGCAAGAACTACTGGGAACAAACGCTAACACTTACATGGAGAATAACTGACGCACCACTCCCCGCAGGTGTCGCAACTGTTCAAGATCGGGTCACTGAGCTACGAGGATGTGAAGCAGTTCTCGTGCTGCATCGAAGAAGCGCTATTCCGTCTGCCGGCACATCGCGACCGCGCACTCACATACAAGATGGAAGAGGTACATACATACATTATGTATATCTCTTATACTTAGTGCACATACAAGAGGGAGGGACCCATAATGCTAATAAAACTTACTTTATTTAACAGGTAGGTTAGAGTAGGTTTTCGTCTAAGGATTCGATTTTAAATTTATTTATCTACCTGTACATTTATATTTTAAATTTATTTATCTACCTGTACATTTATTTATCTACCTGTACATTTATTTATCTACCTGTACATTTATATTTTAAATTTATTTATCTACCTGTACATTTATTTATCTACCTGTACATTTATTTATCTACCTGTACATTTATTTATCTACCTGTACATTTATTTATCTACCTGTACATTTATATCGTAAAATCCTGATTATGAACTCAAAAATAGTGTATGATGACATTTTGTCTTATACAGAAAAAATTATAAACAAAAGTACAGTTTACTTATAAAAATAATAGCGGTATCTTGAGATCCAGGTTCGGCCTCCGGTCGGGCATGCACCAATGAGTTCGGCCTCCGGTCGGGCATGCACCAATGAGTTCGGCCTCCGGTCGGGCATGCACCAATGAGTTCGGCCTCCGGTCGGGCATGCACCAATGAGTTCGGCCTCCGGTCGGGCATGCACCAATGAGTTCGGCCTCCGGTCGGGCATGCACCAATGAGTTCGGCCTCCGGTCGGGCATGCACCAATGAGTTCGGCCTCCGGTCGGGCATGCACCAATGAGTTCGGCCTCTGGTCGGGCATGCACCAATGAGTTCGGCCTCCGGTCGGGCATGCACCAATGAGTTCGGCCTCCGGTCGGGCATGCACCAATGAGTTCGGCCTCCGGTCGGGCATGCACCAATGAGTTCGGCCTCCGGTCGGGCATGCACCAATGAGTTCGGCCTCCGGTCGGGCATGCACCAATGAGTTCGGCCTCCGGTCGGGCATGCACCAATGAGTTCGGCCTCCGGTCGGGCATGCACAAATGAGTTTTTCGGAATTTATGTACATTGGAATTTATGTATTTGTTCTTACTTGTTTACCACTTGCTTAACGGTGAAGCAAAACATCAGGGATGCCAGTTTAAGTTATTTATATATATTTTTTTTTAATATAACAATGCTTTAAAATAACTTTTCTGTTATGGGAACTTATTTCATACCGAAATTTTAATATCTTGTAACAAAGAGGTTTTATATAAAATTGCCTACACATCAAAACAATACCCGCCCGACTAAGGAGGTTATAGATGTTAGGAGGAGGTTAGGAGATTAGGTTGTAAGGAGATTACTTTTCAATTTATTTTCGGCCATTTATTATCTATGGTGAGGCGGGAGGACACCCCAGTATATCGTAAAGTGGTCTATGATTGTAAGTCTATGGGGAGGACTATACCATAAAGCATGTACCAAGTTAAATTTTACTGTAAAGTCCCTTTCAATAGAATCCGGCAATAATGTAAACAAACCAATTTAAACACGATTACTCAGAAATTACTTACATTTGAATATCAATTCTGATCATATTCACATTTCAAGGAACCATACATTGTTTTTACAATCATTTATACACCAACTAACTTCTTTATGATAGTTATTTTAATAAAAAATACTCGGATGACGATAATTTCAATAGTTTATAAAACTGCCATACTATTTTTTTTATCATCGAAGTCTTATTTGTCTTTGGAAAGTTAGTGATGTCTTTTCAAGTTTTCACAAACCTTTTTTGTATTGGCTGAAATGAAAATTTAAATGAAAATTTGTAATGGCCGACCGGCCGCAACAGCTGATTTGGTCAGGTATGGGTTTGACTTGCTTTATTCATTAGGATGTGGATGTGGCTAGCGATGCTGTAACAAAGCCTTTTATAATAACTGTGACCGGTGACACGTAAAGTGATGATGAATCTGACACAAGCGAATGACGCACGGCGCGATTGATTTATTGTATGTGTATATTATACTGAATAAATTTTTATTCTATTCTATCAAATTTTCTAACATAATTTAATTAATATTTTTTAAAGAGCCTTGCCATATGTTTTGAAATATACTGAATAAATTTTTATTCTATTCTATTAAATTTTCTAACATAATTTAATTAATATTTTTTAAAGACCCTTGCCCTATGTTTTGAAATATTGCAAAAGCTCTTTTATTAATTTTATTTCTGTACTGAAAGCCCAAAATATAACAATATAACAATATAACAATCACTCACTTTGACATCAGTGTAGGTACAACACTATGATCATAGACAACTGTCTAATAATTATCTTGTTTACATTATTGCCGGATTCTATTGAAAGGGACTTTAAGTATTTTTGTGGGTCAAAGGTTTCATTTTGGTCTAAAATGGCTACAGTCAGTTAGTTATATGACTGATATGGTAAGGATGCTAACCTGACATTCTGGAAACAACGACGAAAAGGACGAACCATCTTATAACAGAACAAAAACAGTTAATCAATATTTTAAGGGTTCCGTAGTACCTAAAAGGTACAAAAGGAACCTTTATGGTGAGACTCCGTTGTCCGTCCGTCCGTCCGTATGTTACAGCCTCATAACTTTAGCACCGTTAAAGATAAATACATAAAATTTGGCACAAGAATAGCATTAATTTGCCCACATAACACAACGTAAAAAAATATATGAAAAATTCTAAATTGTTCAAAATATTTCTAAAACAAAAGTGAGAGAAATAAAAAAATATCATCCTAAAAATACAATATGGATATCAAATTGTAGATATTAAAAAGTTAACTGTAAAAACATATACTTTTACTATATTTACTGGCACTGGTTTTGAGAAAATCTTTAAAAAACCACAGAAATATGTATTTCCTTCCCCTTATCTCCGAAACTGGTAGACTGAAAAATATGAAAAAAAAGCCGATTATAGATCATAACTGTCCAATTACAGCAAAAACTACAGCGATTTAAAAAAATTGAGCATTAATGAGAAATATAGAAAAATTAGTAAAATAAATGAAAAGTATGTTTTATAAAAATACAATATGGATATCAAATTGTATTAAAATTGGTATTAAAAGAGCTGGTTGTAAAAATATATAGTTCGGCTATATTTATTTGCATTTTTTTCGAGAAATCCTTAAAAAACATAAAAAAATGTATGTCCCCCCTCCTTTATCTCCAAAACTGATGGACCGAAAAATATGAAAAAAATCATGGTAATATAATATGTGTTTACGCAAGGATTACAGGAAAAATAAAGCGGTGGAGAAATTCACAATAAATTTTCAATATAAATTTATCATACGGAATCCTAGGTACGCGAGTCTGACTCGCACTTGGCCGGTTTTTTGGACTGGAAACAGGTAGGATGATCTAAGCAGGTAGGTAACAACCTGTTGCATGAATATAAATAAAGTAGTGTAGTATACAAATAACTATCCTAATATTAAAACACTCGTGTATACTATTAAAAACCTCGCCTACTACACGCGTGTTTTAATAACCTCTTTATGTGCCAGTTTCTTTAACTAAATAATAAAATGAACTATAGATTTCTGTGCGTTTAACATATGGCAGATCTGTAATAAAATGACCAATATTTGCTGCACCTTCAGGTTCAGATCACCGCAGTAGACGAGCTGTACGTGGAGCAGGATGCGGAAGGAGGCGTCCTGAAGCAGATCGCCCGAGTGAGGCTCTTCTTCTTAGGGTTCTTGAGTGGTGAGTGAAGCACGTGGCATACTTCTTAGGGTTCTTGAGTGGTGAGTGAAGCACGTGGCATACTTCTTAGGGTTCTTGAGTGGTGAGTCAAGCACGTGGCATACTTCTTAGGGTTCTTGAGTGGTGAGTGAAGCACGTGGCATACTTCTTAGGGTTCTTGAGTGGTGAGTGAAGCACGTGGCATACTTCTTAGGTTTCTTGAGTGGTGAGTCAAGCACGTGGCATACTTCTTAGGGTTCTTGAGTGGTGAGTCAAGCACGTGGCATACTTCTTAGGGTTCTTGAGTGGTGAGTCAAGCACGTGGCATACTTCTTAGGGTTCTTGAGTGGTGAGTGAAGCACGTGGCATACTTCTTAGGGTTCTTGAGTGGTGAGTGAAGCACGTGGCATACTTCTTAGGGTTCTTGAGTGGTGAGTCAAGCACGTGGCATACTTCTTAGGGTTCTTGAGTGGTGAGTGAAGCACGTGGCATACTTCTTAGGGTTCTTGAGTGGTGAGTCAAGCACGTGGCATACTTCTTAGGGTTCTTGAGTGGTGAGTCAAGCACGTGGCATACTTCTTAGGGTTCTTGAGTGGTGAGTCAAGCACGTGGCATACTTCTTAGGGTTCTTGAGTGGTGAGTGAAGCACGTGGCATACTTCTTAGGGTTCTTGAGTGGTGAGTCAAGCACGTGGCATACTTCTTAGGGTTCTTGAGTGGTGAGTCAAGCACGTGGCATACTTCTTAGGGTTCTTGAGTGGTGAGTGAAGCACGTGGCATACTTCTTAGGGTTCTTGAGTGGTGAGTCAAGCACGTGGCATACTTCTTAGGGTTCTTGAGTGGTGAGTTAAGCACGTGGCATACTTCTTAGAGTTCTTGAGTGGTGAGTCAAGCACGTGGCATACTTCTTAGGGTTCTTGAGTGGTGAGTGAAGCACGTGGCATACTTCTTAGGGTTCTTGAGTGGTGAGTGAAGCACGTGGCATACTTCTTAGGGTTCTTGAGTGGTGAGTCAAGCACGTGGCATACTTCTTAGGGTTCTTGAGTGGTGAGTCAAGCACGTGGCATACTTCTTAGGGTTCTTGAGTGGTGAGTCAAGCACGTGGCATACTTCTTAGGGTTCTTGAGTGGTGAGTCAAGCACGTGGCATACTTCTTAGGGTTCTTGAGTGGTGAGTGAAGCACGTGGCATACTTCTTCGGGTTCTTGAGTGGTGAGTCAAGCACGTGGCATACTTCTTAGGGTTCTCGAGTGGTGAGTCAAGCACGTGGCATACTTCTTAGGGTTCTTGAGTGGTGAGTGAAGCACGTGGCATACTTCTTAGAGTTCTTGAGTGGTGAGTCAAGCACGTGGCATACTTCTTAGGGTTCTTGAGTGGTGAGTGAAGCACGTGGCATACTTCTTAGGGTTCTTGAGTGGTGAGTGAAGCACGTGGCATACTTCTTAGGGTTCTTGAGTGGTGAGTCAAGCACGTGGCATACTTCTTAGGGTTCTTGAGTGGTGAGTCAAGCACGTGGCATACTTCTTAGGGTTCTTGAGTGGTGAGTGAAGCACGTGGCATACTTCTTAGGGTTCTTGAGTGGTGAGTGAAGCACGTGGCATACTTCTTAGGGTTCTTGAGTGGTGAGTCAAGCACGTGGCATACTTCTTAGGGTTCTTGAGTGGTGAGTCAAGCACGTGGCATACTTCTTAGGGTTCTTGAGTGGTGAGTCAAGCACGTGGCATACTTCTTAGGGTTCTTGAGTGGTGAGTCAAGCACGTGGCATACTTCTTAGGGTTCTTGAGTGGTGAGTCAAGCACGTGGCATACTTCTTAGGGTTCTTGAGTGGTGAGTCAAGCACGTGGCATACTTCTTAGGGTTCTCGAGTGGTGAGTCAAGCACGTGGCATACTTCTTAGGGTTCTCGAGTGGTGAGTCAAGCACGTGGCATACTTCTTAGGGTTCTTGAGTGGTGAGTCAAGCACGTGGCATACTTCTTAGGGTTCTTGAGTGGTGAGTGAAGCACGTGGCATACTTCTTAGGGTTGTTGAGTGGTGATTGAAGCACGTGGCATACTTCTTAGGGTTGTTGAGTGGTGAGTCAAGCACGTGGCATACTTCTTAGGGTTCTTGAGTGGTGAGTCAAGCACGTGGCATACTTCTTAGGGTTCTTGAGTGGTGAGTCAAGCACGTGGCATACTTCTTAGGGTTCTTGAGTGGTGAGTCAAGCACGTGGCATACTTCTTAGGGTTCTTGAGTGGTGAGTCAAGCACGTGGCATACTTCTTAGGGTTCTTGAGTGGTGAGTGAAGCACGTGGCATACTTCTTAGGGTTCTTGAGTGGTGAGTCAAGCACGTGGCATACTTCTTAGGGTTATTGAGTGGTGAGTCAAGCACGTGGCATACTTCTTAGGGTTCTTGAGTGGTGAGTCAAGCACGTGGCATACTTCTTAGGGTTCTTGAGTGGTGAGTCAAGCACGTGGCATACTTCTTAGGGTTCTTGAGTGGTGAGTCAAGCACGTGGCATACTTCTTAGGGTTCTCGAGTGGTGAGTCAAGCACGTGGCATACTTCTTAGGGTTCTCGAGTGGTGAGTCAAGCACGTGGCATACTTCTTAGGGTTCTTGAGTGGTGAGTCAAGCACGTGGCATACTTCTTAGGGTTCTTGAGTGGTGAGTGAAGCACGTGGCATACTTCTTAGGGTTGTTGAGTGGTGAGTGAAGCACGTGGCATACTTCTTAGGGTTGTTGAGTGGTGAGTCAAGCACGTGGCATACTTCTTAGGGTTCTTGAGTGGTGAGTCAAGCACGTGGCATACTTCTTAGGGTTCTTGAGTGGTGAGTCAAGCACGTGGCATACTTCTTAGGGTTCTTGAGTGGTGAGTCAAGCACGTGGCATACTTCTCTCATTCAAATAGTATCGATGTGACGGCAGCATGTTATCATGCGTGATCTCATCTATTTACAGTTGTCTGAAAGGGGTCCTTTTGGGTGTCCGACACTAGGTCCATGCGTCTTCCTCTCAAAATACTCGAGAGGGGACGGACGCTGTGGATTTATGTTGCCGGTTTGAGCTGTCGAATACGTTTCGGACTCAATCGTTACTAAATATTCTTTATTCTTTATTGTACACACACGGAAATATAAACATAAACAAAATTAAAGTGAAAAAAGATGCACATTGGCGAGCTTATCTCTAAACAGAGATTTCTGACAGCAAAACCATCATAATAAGAAAAAGTAACATAAACGAAGTAATCATACACGTGTACCTACACAGAGAAGTAGAACATATTTTGCCTCGAGTAAAAAAAATCCGTGAATAAGTAGTGTGTGTCCACTTGTCCAGGCATGCCGGACGTGGAGATCGGAGTGAACGACCTGCGGCGGCAGGGCAAGGAGGTGGTGGGCAGACACGACATCATCCCTGTTGTCACGGAGGAGTGGATCCGAGTTGAGGACACCGAGTTCCACGCGTGCGTGCAGCCAGAGGACTTCGCCGCCACGCAGCTGATCAAGTAACGAGCGTTGTAAAGCATTTATACGACTCTTGTTATACAACGTGTAACAGAAAGGTGTAAACATATTTGAAGAGCTTATTCAGTCAATGGTATAGAACAACATTTACTATGAGGTCAAACAGATATCTCAAAAAAAAAATCTGCCCTTCCATACATTTCGGCCGAGTGGCATTGCATTTTCCTATGAAGCGAGTAATTTTTTTTTTAGATATACAAGGTTTGTTCCATAGTAAAAGTTGTTTTAAACCATTGACTGAATAAGCTCTTCAAATATGGTGACACCTTTCTGTTACACGTTGTATACAGGGTGTTTATGGAACGCTACCTTTACATTAACAATAGTAACAGCAGTCATTCACTAAAAATAAACTTTTAACAAAAAAATAGCAACCGACTTCAATAGTAACAGCAGTCATTCACTAAAAAGTTAATAATAATTCTATAAAGACCGATGGTACCGAAGCAACACTTTTGCCGACTTCTTTCTTCCTGAAACAATATGTTATCTAGAAGTCGGCGCTCTTATGTTGCTATGTTGCTATATCGTAGGAAATACGCCGACTTCTAGACAACACATTGTTTCAGGAAGAAAGAAGTCAGCAAAAGTGTTGCTTCGGTACCATCGGTCTTTATAGAATTATTATTAACTTTTTAGTGAATGACTGCTGTTACTATTGAAGTCGGTTGCTATTTTTTTGTTAAAAGTTTATTTTATTTCACATTTTTTAGTGTTGCTGGGTTAAATTGTGAAGTGTGGGTAGTTCTCGCAAACGTGGTGTTAATATGAAACGAAGTTCAAGTGAGTATAAGTAGCTATGTTTGAGTAGCTTCCTGCAATGAGCACCCTAACACAAAGTGATTGCCGTAATCCAAAGTTATGTTATCATCCGTTGAGGAGTTCTATGGTGATGAAGCCAGTATCGAAGGTCAGGTGGGTATTCTGATAATCTCCAAGTAATACCCTTGAATTAGCACCCTAACGCAGTGATTGCCGCAATCTCGAGTTATGTGCTCTGATTCGTTGAGGAGTTCTATGGTGAATATGGTGATGAAGCCAGGATCGAAGGTCAGGTGGAATAATGTCGATTTTTAAGTAATACCTTGTAATCAGCACCCAGGTACAAAGCGATTACCTCAATTTCGATAGGTATGCTGTAATTTTCTGAGGAGTTCCACTGCCTATCTCTGAAGACCTTCATCAGATCATGATCAAACCTAAAATGGGACCAACCTGGAAGTACACTCTTTCAAACAAAAAAAGAATTGTTCAAATCGGTTCAGAAATGACGGAGTTATGGAGTAACAACGCCACAAAAAAAAAAAAAAAAAAAAAAAAAAAAAACATACAGTCGAATTGAGAACCGCCTCCTTTTTGAAGTCGGTTAAAAAGTTAATAATAATTCTATAAAGACCGATGGTACCGAAGCAACACTTTTGCCGACTTCTTTCTTCCTGAAACGTTATGTTATCTAGAAGTCGGCTACTATTTTTTTGTTAAGAGTTTATTTTATTTCACATTTTTAGTGTTTCTGGGTTAAATTGTGAGGTATGGGTAGTTTTTGCAAACGTGATGTTAATATGAAACGAAGTTCAAGTGAGTATAAGTAGCTATGTTTGAGTAGCTTCCTGCTATCAGCACCCTAACACAACATGATTACCGCAATCTCGAGTTATGTGCTGTCATCCGTTGAAGAGTTCTATGGTGATGAAGCCAAGATCGAAGGTCAGGTGGGTACACTGGCAATTTTCAAGCAATGTCCTGCAATGAGCACCCTAACACAAACTGATTGCTGCAATCCAAAGTTATGTGCTGTCATCCGTTGAGGAGTTCTATGGTGATGAAGCCAGGATCGTAGGTCAGGTGGGTATTCTGATAATCTCCAAGTAATACCCTTAAATCAGTTGAGAGTAATGACATGTTTACATGATTTTGTACTCGCCATAAATAAATATTTTGCCTGTAATTTGTGCCAACAAGAGGAATAGAAAAAACTGGAGCTTGACGTCGCGATCTTTTAGGTAAATGAAAAATCAATTTATAAAAATCAATTAACTTGGCCCGTAAACGAAAAGAATGTCAGCTATTCAGCGGCGCCCCTGTAAAGGAAGGATGTGATATTAACGACATGATTGAAAATAATCTGATAAATAATCTCTATTACGGAAATTCACAAAGCGGAAGAATTTATTCTGAATACGCTCTAACCTATTAATGTACAAGTTATAAGATGGATTCCAAACGTGCAAAGCATATTCTAAACTACTGCGTACATAAGTGCAATATAATATCTTTAGTGTTTTGTTGTTTTTTAAATTTTTTAACATAAGTATAATAAAACCTAAGGCTTTATTTGCTTTTTTAACAATGTTATCGATATGCAGGTCAAAAATAAGCTTGGAGTCCTGTACAACACGAAGGTCACACACTTGTGACACTCGTTGCAAAGCCAACAACCAAAATCTTATTATGCGGATGCTCTGAGATTATTTTATTTACATTATGAATGACATTTGACAACTGTTCCGAGAAACTGAACCTACGACCCATAATTTTCTCACTTTCCTCGACTAGATACAATACACCTATGTGCACATTATGCGACCCGCGAGACGCGTCCGTGTTTAAATTAACAGTGATCCATAGATCATCTGCGCTAGAACTCCAAGTTGTCTGTAGAACCACGAGCAAATCCCTTCGTGTAGCCAACATAACTCCACCTCCATAAATTTGCCTAGTACGGTCATAATCACGGTCGCGTCTCCTACTGTATACCTATTATCAAAGATCTCGCTATCGGTTATACTTTCCAATAACCAGCTATCTACAGCTTTATTTATCAATACCAACATCATAGTAGACATAGGGTCATGAAACATCCTATAATTTTATAATATTTTGTTACGAATCCGGAGAAGATACCTGGCCATCCATATACAGCAAAAATAAGGGCGCTATAGCAATCATGTGATCAAAACTGTATGCTATGACCAAAATATTTATCTCCAGCTGTCACCGTCAAACTCTGTTTTTCCAAGCTGTGCCAGGTATATGCTACCAAAAAATTCGGTAACATTTCCAAAATTTTAATACATGTACTGAAATGGACTAAAAAATAAACAAAAAATAAATTTAAATAAAGTTACACTTTATAAAATAATAAAAATCATGAAAAAAATTCATTCATTGCTATTTTTCTCTGATTTGAGGTAGACAACTGGTATTTACCTAGCTGCTAAGCTAGTTGTACCTCGCCACAGGTTCAAGCCGCCGGACGCGTGCTACATCGAGCTGATGCGATTCCGAGTGCGGCCCCCCAAGAACCGGGAGCTGCCGCTGCAGCTGAAGGCGGTCTGGTGTGTCATGGGGAACAAGGTTTAACTTAATAATTATCTGTAACATGAATCTGAGCCACGATCCGGAAGCAACTATGAAAATGGAAATATAATAACGCATAAAAAACAAAATGAAATACAAATAGTTAACAATAAGTATATGCGAACACACATTTTTAATGGAATTGCAGTACTTTCCGAATAATTGATTTTTCTTTAGGTGGTGAAATTTTTAGTCATTTACAGCTACACTTTACCTTCTACTTGGCGCACCTATACTTTTATTATCCTCTCTTCTGCCTAAATAAATAAAATAGAGCAAAAGTAAAAGTTAATTAAATTTTGCGCTAAGTACTACAATTATTTATGAGGTCATTATAATTTTTTTGTTTTAACTCAAAATAAACAAGAAAATCAAGAAAAAACATTTTCATTAATTTTGCCTTTTACAAATTAAATGTATTTAGTTGAAATATACTAAACTTAAATAACAAAAAATTATTTTTAATTTACAAATTATATTTAAAATAAAAAAAAAAAAACATATACAAATATTGATCTTATTGATGTATAAATATTGTTTGTGGTAGGTAGGATCCGATCACGTAGGATCAATATTAAATTTTATTACTTACATGTTAAAATGTCTTAAAACCAAATTAACCTCCAAAAAAAATAAGCATAAAAATCCACATGAAATAGAAGTATTGTTGTATGTAGATGTTGAGTGTTGTCCAGTAATTGTAAGTAACTGCCGGTGGGTGCAGGTTGAGTGTTGTCCAGTAATTGTAAGTAACTGCCGGTGGGTGCAGGTGGAGCTGCGCGCGGACGTGCTGGTGCCAGGGTTCGCGTCTCGCAAGCTCGGCCAGATCCCGTGCGAGGACGTCTGCATCAGGTTCCCGATCCCCGAGTGCTGGATCTATCTGTTCCGTGTCGAGAAGCACTTCCGATATGGCTCCGTCAAGTCGGCGCACAGGTGATGCTCCTTCAGCCATAACTAATATTTATTTTGAACAATACTATGGTAAACTTTTGTTCTGATTATCCCAATTCTTCTTGTCCTGTACTTTCTAACTCGTTACAAAAAAAAATATTTTAGAAAATTCAGAAAAGTGCGAGTCGGATTCGCGCACGAAGGGTTGCGTACCATTATCTATAAAAAACATGTCTGTTGTATATTTATTCTGTTTTTTTAGTATTTTGTTGTTATAGCGGCAACAGAAATACATCATCTGTGAAAATTACAACTGTCTAACTATCACGGTTCTTGAGATACAGCCTGGTGACAGACGGACAGACAGACGGACAGCGGAGACTTAGTAATACCCGTTGGTTGCCCTTTCGGTACGGAACATTTAGTTGTTAAATTAACTTGTAATAAAATGAGTATATGTCGCCGATGGATGGTTAAATCAGCTTTCTGATTGGACGCCTAGGTCAACCAATTGAATTACTAGGTAGGTTGTTTGTAAAAGTTAAGACACCTCTACTTTTGAAAGTGCTAGCACACAAGAAAGAAAAAAGAAAGGAAGGAATAAAACGCAAGCGTCATTTAAAATTTGTAAATTTTTCTGCCACTTCAGCGCTAGCAGTCCTAAAACAAATACCTATGGCGTCAACAGCTGATTTTTGGTGATTTTTATTAGAGAGTCGAGTATTTTTAAATTTGGTTACGTTTGAAAATAAATAAAAATAATTATTGTTTAAAAGAACTTTTATCGTTTTAGATATAAATTTTCGTTTTTTTTTTCGAGAAATGTATTTTCGTTGTATTTAATTCTTAACCCATCTCTTAAGAGCGGTTTCGCAGCCGGATTGTGAAATACAGGCACTTTTCAAATTAATCAAAACAGAAAACTTAAATTCGAAATTCACCTACTTAATAGTTATTCAACAAAACCTTATGTTAGGATTAGGGGTTGCTGATGGAGAAACAATCTTCTATAATCCACATTTATTTATTTGAAATTAACGCAACTCAATAGTAGACATGTTTTATATTTGGCAGAGAACCATAGAGCACAATAAAAGTTCAAACCACACATTTGCATTCTTTCATTGCTATGCTGGTTCTACACAAACACGTAGTGTGTGTACACGACATTATACAAATTTAACACCTTATGTATTACCCATGCATTGTGCATATTGCTATAGCAAAGTTTCCATCGGTTTTCGTAAATTACAATTTCGAATTGAAATAATTACAAGAGCATTTTTTTAAACATTTGGTAAATGTAAGTTTTACTTACATTTTAATATTTTATGAAAAAAAAAAAGCTTTCTTTGAAAATAACATAAATAAAAAAGTAGCAACCCGAAACAACTGAGGCAAATGACGACGCGAATACAACTTTATCACTGATGCTTGATTGGTTTACTGCAAATAATTTAGTTTTAAACGCAAAAAAGATAAAATGTATAAAATTTACGTTACCAAATGTAATTCAAGTGGATGTTAATTTGCTTTTTGCAGGAGTCCAAGCTGGAGTTGGTTAACGAAACTGAGTTTTTAGGCATTACGATAGACTCTCGTCTTCTTCTCATAGAAGCCACATACGCTGTTAGACGCATAAGGCAAATTACTGACGTAGATGCTGCTACTATTTTAGTTACTTTCACAGCATTATGTCATACGACATGCTGTTATGGGGTAGAGCCGCGGATACAGACGCACCCTTTGTTTTATAGAAGAGAGCAATTCGGGCTATTTATAATAGGAAGCACCGGGATTCATTACGAGAAAAGTTTAAAGAAATTAATATACATATTAACGGTTCCTTGTGAATATATTTACCAAGTCCTTAGATATGTCAGAAAAAATGTTGAGTCTTTCCCAAGGCTTGGTGAGCAACATTGTAAGAAAACCAGAAATAAGCATAAAATGGCTTTTCCAAAAATCAGACTCGCGAAGGTGAGTACCTCTTTCGTAGGACATGGTATAAGATTTTACAATAAACTTCCAAAGGAGGTCCTTCCTTTGTCAGAGAATAAGTTTAAACTGTATATAAAGCAGGGCCTAATGAAAAAGGCATATTATAAAATAAATGAATATTTGGATGATGGGGAAGCATGGTGTCACAGTGATAATGATAGTAGGTTATAATTTAATTAAGTAGTATAATTTCCTAACTTATGATTCCTCTAATTTTTCTTTATCTGGATTCCTGCTGTCTTGTATTTTCTTATCCCTTAGTTAAAGTAGATATAAGTCATTTGTACCTATATATATATATGTATAAGTTTTATGTTAAAAAAAATACATGATCTTGCTAAGTTTCTTTAGCAAGGCTAATCGAATGGGCGGAGGTAGGCATGTATTTATACATATATGTAACCTATTATTATGTTGTATATAGGATAGCTCCATCGTCATAGTGTTAAGACTTTCAGACTTACTTCAGTGGATGAAAGTACAGTTGCAAGGACAATCATGTCCATAAAAACTAATGCAGAAGGTGGAGATAAAGTATCAATGGATGTGATAATATTAACTCTTCCCCACACGTTGCCAGTTATCACAAATATTATTAATACATCCATCTTAACTTTCCCAATCAGTTAGGCTTTAGGAAAGGTTTTTGAAAATATATTATCCTCTCAAGACGCTGGTGAAGGTACTATTCTTACTCTGCTTGACTTTTCCAGGGTGTTTGATTGTATTAATACGTACCCCTTTGATGCTTTCCAAACTATCATATTATGGATTTGATGCTAGTACTGGCAAATGGTTTGATAGCTATTTCTCTGATACATATCAGCAGGTCAAGCTTAAATCTGATGATGCATCTATGTCCTCGCATCCACACCTTGTACGAGTAGATAGGGGAGTTTCCAAGGCTCAATTCTCGGCCCTTTATTGTTTGTCTTGTACAGCGCTGATTTAGTTCACTAGATATCATCTTGCAAATAAATATATATAATATATAAGTATAATTTTCACAAAACCTATTTATTCAGGCGGGTTTTTCACAATCCGATTGCGAAATCGCTTTTAATTGGATGCCGCCATTTAATTAACAACCTAGCTGTCTAATTAAGAGGCTGATTTAACCACAGGGCGGTGACATATAGGTATATAATTATGTATATAGCTACAATCTCAATAGTGTCGTGTCCCCAGACGGACGGGTAAGATCAAGGGCATCGAGCGGTTCCTGGGCGCCGTGGACACGTTGCAGGAGTCCCTCATCGAGGTGACGTCGGGACAGGCCAAGTACGAGCACCAGCACCGCGCCATCGTCTGGAGGATGCCGCGCCTCCCCAAGGAGGGACAAGGTCACTCGCCACACCCACCATGTCCACTCTCCTTTTATGACCCAGAGTCGCGCGGTACTGGCGGTCCATTAGTGACGTAACTAATGGATTGTTTTGTCCGTTTTCCTGTGTTTTATCTTCATCATGATATTCCGATTGAAGATGTCTCTGAATTATGTTTATTTTGCGAAATCCATCGCTATGAATACTATAAATGTTATAAGAGTGCATTACAAACTAGAAAAGATCAATCAGAAACAAACCCAAAGACAAGAATTTGAAATTGATCTTTTCTAGTTTACAATGCACTCTAATAATATGTCTCTGAATGTTGGTCCTGGTTCGGTCGATGGCAGGGACACCTGAAGTGTTCGGTTTGAGGGGGGGGGGGGGGGGGGCAGGACCAGCACAGGAACATATTGAGCACAATGTGACCTCTCTGTGTTTCTACATTCATTACACTTCAATTCACTTTGGATCTTAGCACAGCAGGTTTAAAGATTTTGTTCAAAGGTTTATACTCAGTGCATTTTCTGAAAAATAAAACACAGCCTAGTATTGGAGTAAATGTAATGTACCAAGTTCATCCAATTGCGATGAAAGCTGAGAAATAAAAGTCATGTTTAATACAAAAAGGCAATTTAAATTGTTCTCCCATAATATTAATGTTATCACACCTTCATGTTCTGCCGACTTACCCCCTTGAGTGTAAGGTGTTCGTGTGGTTGCAGGCGCGTACACGACACACAACTTGGTGTGCCGCATGGCACTCACGTCGTACGACCAGATCCCGCCGGAGCTCGCCAAGCACGCGTACGTGGAGTTCACGATGCCGGCGACGCAGGTGTCGCACATGACCGTGCGCTCCGTCAGTCTGCAGAACTACGACTCCGACCCGCCGGAGAAGTACGTGCGGTACCTCGCCAGGCACGAGTACATGTGAGTATATACCTGTCTGTGTCTACCACTACCGACCTCAAACCATAGACGCAATGTCAATATATGTCGCAGGCGGATTGTTGATTTCACAGTAATACAAAATATCGAGCTGTTTTTTATATTATTGTGGCTAACCAACGATAAAACTGGTTGTAAAGTAAATGAAAATGAAAATATTTATTGATACCATGAATATAAACAAATCATTAGGCTATAACATACACAATAAAAACCGGCCAAGTGCGAGTCGGACTCGCGCACGAAGGGTTCCGTACCATTATCTATAATAATACAGATCGCGCCAAACTTCTAGTCCGCTCGGAAGTTGCTCTTCCCAAGAACGGCCCATACATTTTGTTCCTGCTGATGCGAATCGCCTCGTGTTTTGAGCGGACTAAAAGTTTGGCGCGATCTGTACTCGCTAACTTGTAAAGCCTACTTAGCTGTGATAGTTTTCCTTTTAATTTCGTTATGTATACTACTGCCGTGATTTTTTTCACGTCTCCAAATACAACCGTTTCGCCAGCAAGGGGGACACACTTGACTCTAACAAAAATTAACACTTTTACGTTTAATATTTCGCAAACGGAACCCTGGACCGAAAATGGTCTTCTTACACCCCCAATATTTTTAAATTACCTATCCAACGACACCCCATACTAGGGGATAGACGAGAAAAAAAAAACATCCCCACTTTACGTGTAGGGGAGGTACCCTATTTTTTTTTTTATTTTACTGTACCACTTTATCGGCGTGATAAATATGTATACCCATGCCAAATTACAGCTTTCTAGTAGTAATAGTCTCTAAGCTAAGCCGCGGACAGACAGACAGATAGACGTACATGGCGAAACTATAAGGGTTCCTTGTTGTTGACTACGGATCCCTAAAAAGACTTTATAATAAACCTTTTTTACTAGGGGTATTTGAATAGTTCGGATTTATTCATAAAGTGACCATGTCAACTTTCATTTGTTTCTTTGCATTTGTTTCGATTTCTCACGCGATAATGTCGAATGAGCTGTGAATATTTTTGGAAATGGAATGAAGACATGACATGTGAATCAGGGCCTTTCATAAGCTATTGTGAAAAAGTGGGTGGCGGAGTTCAAACGTGGTCGAGAGAGTGTTGAAGATGACCCACGTAGCGGTCGCCCTTTGATGTCAACCACCGATGAAGAGATTTAAAAATTATGTGACTTAATTTTATCTGATCGGATATTGATTATTAAGGAGATAGCTCATATTATTGGCATCTTAACTGAACACACTCGCCACATAATTTCCAATGAACTGCACTTTTTCAAGGAGTCTGGGCGATGGGTGCCTCGTTCGCATTCGACTGACGATTTCCTTTGTCTGTTTCGAATTTATTGAAAGATAAGTAAACGATGAGAATTTCTAGATAGATTGTTCCGGCGGGTCCAAATATAGGAGAACCCCCGTAAAAGCAAATCCTTAACTCAAATTCTGTACTACCTGAGTAAATTCAAAGAGATCCATTAAACTAATAATAATAGTAGGGTACACTTTGTTTCATTTCAATTCATTTTCATAGCATGGCATTTCATGTTTCACACATTTTTACAACACAAATAAATACACAGATATAATAATAATATTTAAAAAAAATGTAACACTCGGCGTCTTCCAACATCATTACAGATATTTACTTTACAGGAACTTGATATTCAGGCATCTATACCGTCTAGTAACTCCAACTGGACATTTATTGAACTTGGGGTTTAGCTTAGTCAAAATTGTCACATAATTCTCTACAAACATGACATCAGGGTGGAAAATCTGTTCAAAGTTCAATTACGCTAAAATTCCATTGTCGTTCTTTGTTTTTGTCTGAATTTACTACAGAGGTATTCTTTATTAAAAACCATGTTACCGTCATACTTATCGAAAAACCCTGGTTCATTATTTCCTTCTGATAATGATACCACTTTGTAAATAACTGTTAGATAAAACGATAGAAATGTTAGCGTCACACCGTACAATGTACATAAAATGTTAAACATTTATATCAATCGCGGTCTGTATTAACAGGGTAGATTTCATCGATATCATCAAAATATCTTCATTATTATCGCTAATTTCACAGGGGTTGGTTTCAATGCCACAATTATCTAAGACTTTTCCAGATAACTTATCCATGACACAAATTTTTACAAGGGAGCATAGGCACAAAACAAAATGAAAACGACTCACCGTTGTTTACGTGAATGGCTAATATAGCAGACGCCAACGCGCCACTCGGGCTGCCATTTTCTTATCTCCTACGAGATGACTAGTGTAGTGACTTTTGAAGCACGTGAGGGACACTTCAATCGTCTCCCGGGCTGCGTGGCTCGATGTAGGTGTTTTCATAGCTTGGATGAGCACCTTTGACGTCATCAATATATTGGCCCATAACAATAGACGCCATTTTTCATCGCTAGCGTAGTGTGGAACGTAGATTTATCCCACTTCTGATGACGGGGAGAAGTGAGGGTACAGGTAGCTGAAAGTCCGAGATACACGTCACGTGGTCGTTGTTAGGTCGATCTTGTAAATAACAGCACAGATATTTCAACATGTCTGTATTAATAATCGTTATTTAATACTACACACTTTAAAATATTCAATAAAATTAAAATAAAATAAAATAAAAATACAACACTAGATAAAAGGCGATATAAAACAATAACGAATTCTGAATAGAAAGTGCACCGCACACACCGTTCTGTTTGTGTCTTAATTCAGGCCATGATGATCGAGCCCGCGCGGTGTAGCGCGCGCGCACGTGGTTGAGTTTTCTTGTTTTACCTCCGGAAACAGGAAGTCAAGTTTTCTCGTTTGATCGACTGCCACGGTGCTACTCGATGGCGCCAGCGTTCCGGATATTCGAATCAAAAGTTGACTTTTCTCCGACATATACATATCTCGTTACAGAGTGGGCATCGAGCGCACATCGGGGCAGGACGCGCCAGCCTACGCGCTCGTCACCAAGGTGGAGCCCAAGCCTGAGCCTCCACCCGTGGTCACCATCCCCGCGCCCGTCGTGCCGCAGCCGCCCTCTTCCGACTCAGATTCAGACTAAAATAACTCAGAACAGCACGTCGGCACTGCCGCCGTTGGAAAAATACAAAACTGTGCCTTTCGTTCATCATTACGAGGGTAGTTAAAGTTTTGTATAGAGCGTAGGTCAATCAGCATCCGACATGGGAATAGATATTCTAACATGACATACTGAACAGTTTTTGGAATTTGTAAATATTCTGTGAGTGTGATTCCCAATGTGTGAGAGTGAGAGTGACAGTGATATGAGAACTTTAAGTATTACCATTCCCTGATGTTTACGTTGTGTTTTGCTAACGTTTAATTAATCGTTTTGTATAAATATATCTACTTGATAGTATTCTAGTATACGTTCGTTACGCGTCATTGTTCAAGTTTTGCACGTCCATGATTTTATACATTTTGTTTGGACCACTTTAAAAAGTTTGTCGTTTATCAGTTGGCAGTAAGATGACATATCGAAATGCTTTTATGAAATCCTCAGCATGGCTCGATAGAGAAAGTATTGATAGTACGGGAGTGTGTACATAAATACATAATAGATGTAAGTGTATTGGACAAGTAAGTGTGTATCTAACTTACTTACATTATTATTACCTCGGACCGAGAACCCACCGAAATATATAAAACGGGGAATATATTTAAAAACACGTTGTTAGAATGAAGTATAATGTTAAGGTATTTTCTACTAGTAGATCCCATAAACCCTGATGTTTATCTACCGACCGAACGAGACATTCTCTACTAGTAGATTTCATAAATCCTGATGTTTATCTACCGACTGATCGAGAAATTTTCTACTAGCAGATCTCATAAACCATAATGTTTATCTACCGACCGATCGAAATATTCTCTGCTAGTAGATCTCACAAACCCTGATATTTATCTACCGATCGAGATATTCGATTATTAGATTGCTTTTTAAAAATGTGCGAAACAAAACAAAATATATTTATTGTGTATGTTCAAACAAATAATTTAATGTTCTACAGCGGCACGTAATTTGTGTGACAATAGAGATGTAGTTTACATTTTAAAACTTGTAAGTGGAAGGTTCAGCTTTGTTGATGTTAGCGGAATGTTGGCTAGTTAAATGGGCCACTATAATTATATTTTCATATAATGAACAACTAGCTAGTGGAAGTGCCCCGCTCCTATAACTTCAACATACTCGCACCAGCGATTGTGATATAAGTTCAACGTAGACACTGACATGGTATAATCTATCTAACTAGGTACATATGTATAGGTATAATACATTTATAGGTTACGCAATACTTATTAAACTTACAGGAGAGTTTGTGTGTGTATTGTTCATAATGTAGGTATCTACAGCATCTACTTGACATAAATGTGTGACCGATTACTTGAAGCACAAAACTGTACTATAAATATAAAGATAAATATATATATATAAGGTATATGTAAATGTCGTCGCCACATCGTAGAATTGACCATTTCATGATCTGGTTGGGCAGATCGTAAAGTAAGAAATCAAAAATCTTTTAGGAAAAGTAAAAAATAGGTGCGACGACGAGCGAAGCAAAGCGAAGCGAGGAGGAGCGTGTTAGGTTTACATGTAAATACATTTGGAGGGCCGAGCGAAGCGGAGCGGAGCGAGGCGACCCTCCCAATTTTAACAGAAATACGATATGGCCACGACATGTATATATATATATATATATATATATATATATATATATATTATGTTGCCTCAAAATCTGTGAGCTTTGGGCGACTTAGCGCTTCACGTATCTACTTCACTTTATAAACATAAGTTTTATATGAATATACAGATTATTTACTATACTTACGGTTGTCGCCACTCGATCATACTTGGAAAGCTCATCTTGATTAAAACTCAACTGTTCTAGGCAAAGCACCAACCGCTTACAATAAGTGGTATGTGAGACAAGGACACATTATATACGTCTCTGGTAACAACAGATTTATTTCACAGTGAAACTCTCGACCCGTTTTAGTAGGAAAAAATGTTGTAAAAGCCGAAACTGGGTTGGGAGTTTTACTGCGAAACTAGTACAAGTGAATTTTAATCAAAATGAATATACTTTTCATGAACCAATTAAATATATGTATATGTATGTATATTTAATTTAAATACCACGATAGGTTGAAAAAGAGCCCTCTAGCTATATTGAAATATACATTAATCAGAATCACTAATACAACACAGAATCGTCAAAAAAACTTTTTTTTTTTCCTATTTTTTATTGGCAATATTTTCCAAATTTCGAATAAATGGCTAACATACGCGACGCGACATGTGACTGACAATAGACCGTAGGGCCTTTCCCGCAAAGAGCCTCCGATCTCCAGCCATCAATGAAAACATTCCCGACACCATTGTTGGCGCCCGCCTCCCCGTCCCCTCCCCACTTGACGGTCGGTACCTTTGTCTTTTATTATGAAACAAGACAAAAGTAACAAAACATATAATTTTTATTTCGAACATATGATAGAATTTCCTTTGATATAGCTAGAGTGTTAATTATCAACTTTTATAAATAATATTATTTAATATAATATATATAGATTAACATTCTGTTAAACATTATTATAATATCACGAAGAATACGATAATAACTAGCAATGATTATTATGTATATTTTTACGAAATTAGTTGGAGATGACTAAACACCCTCACACAATACCAGCGGGCCTATTATGTATCTTTAGTTGCCTTCTGGACTGGGTGTCTATCATCAAAAACATAGATATACTATCGAATTACGATGTCCTAAGGATATTTTCGCACTTGAAGTGACGACACAGATTGTTAATAGTTCAATACCCACTAAAGGCAATTTTGAAATTTCAGTTTTTATCTATGTTTTTGATGATAGGCACCTAGTACAGTTGGCAACTAAAGATACAGAATAGGGGGGCTGCTCGCAGATGATTCTTTGTGTGTGAGGGTGTGTGTGTGTGTGTGTGTGTGTGTGTCGGAGTGTCTGTATTCACACGTATGTCAAATAGTCACCTTTATTATCATGCGCCCCGTGCCGCCACGCGACGCGATCAACCACAGCCTCCGAGGCTACGGATCAACTAATATAATACAAATAATCAAGCTATGTAAGTACTTGCTGAGTGTTTTCTTCTTATTAGAAAGACCTCTTGGACAAAAATATAATAATAAATATTTAAAAAATGTGCTTAGAGGAGAGTTGCTTCCGTTATCTGTAGTAGAGCCAGGTGACCTATAGACGCTGTTCCGATATATTGTACCTACAAACATATATAGATGGACTCTATGTTCTGTTATCAATAAAAATATAATGACGTCTTGTGGTTTCTTTTATCAAACTACCTCTATAATGAATCAATATACCTAGCGTGGAGAGTTCCGAATGAAGAACAAGTTTGATTGGATTATTTTTCACCTCACAAGCTCGGAAAGGTTCTATTTATCACTCAAAATCTGCGTGTAAAACAATGAGTAAAGAAACCAAAGGAGTGGGTATAGTTGTGTATAGTTGTCTATATGCAGAATCCTGTCGCCATTGCAATGTAACGCTGTCATGAGCTCACAGAACATTTAATTCAATAGAATGGCCTTTGTCGCCTTACACCTTATGCCTTGCACCCACAGGAGACCCACAGACACAATGTATTTATCAAAACAAGCGGTGTTTGTGAAGGTTCAATCCGCCATTATTATTTAACATAAAGTTTAGGTACCTATATTAACTTTTGGTCTCAGATAAAGTTATCGGAGGTTTAAAAAAATGTAGAATGCATTTACACTTATTTCATGTCAGTGCGCCCGCCTCATTTTTAACCGACTTCAAAAAGGAGGCGGTTCTCAATTCGACTGTATGTTTTTTTTTTTTTTTTTTTTTTTTTGGCGTTGTTACTCCATAACTCCGTCAATTCTGAACCGATTTGAACAATTCTTTTTTTGTTTGAAAGAGTGTACTTCCAGGTAGGTCCCATTTTGGGTTTGGTCATGATCTGATGAAGGTCTTCAGAGATAGGCAGTGGAACTCCTCAGAAAATGACAGCATACCTCTCGAAATTGAGGTAATCGCTTTGTACCTGAGTGCTGATTACAAGGTATTACTTGAAAATTGACATTCTTCCACCTGACCTTCGATCCTGGCTTCATCACCATTTTCACCATAGAACTCCTCAACGGATCAGAGCACATAACTCGAGATTGCGGCAATCACTGCTTTAGGGTGCTAACTCAAGAGTATTACTTGGAGATTATCAGAATACCCTCCTGACCTTCGATCCTGGCTTCATCACCATAGAACTCCTCAACGGATGACGGCACATAACTTTGGATTGCGGTAATCAATTTGTGTTAGGGTGCTCATTGCAGGGCATTGCTTGAAAATTGCCAGTATACCCACCTGACCTTCGATCTTGGCTTCATCACCGTAGAACTCTTCAACGAATGACAGCACATAACTCGAGATTGCGGTAATCATGTTGTGTTAGGGTGCTGATAGCAGGAAGCTACTCAAACATAGCTACTTATACTGACTTGAACTTCGTTTCATATTAACACCACGTTTGCAAGAACTACCCATACCCAACAATTTAACCCAGCAACACTAAAAAATGTGAAATAAAATAAACTTTTAACAAAAAAATAGCAACCGACTTCAATAGTAACAGCAGTCATTCACTAAAAAGTTAATAATAATTCTATAAAGACCGATGGTACCGAAGCAACACTTTTGCTGACTTCTTTCTTCCTGAAACAATATGTTATCTAGAAGTCGGCGTATTTCCTACGACACAGCAACATAAATACCAATATAAGAACGCCGACTTCTAGATAACATATAGTTTCAGGAAGAAAGAAGTCGGCAAAAGTGTTGCTTCGGTACCATCGGTCTTTATAGAATTATTATTAACTTTTTAGTGAATGACTGCTGTTACTATTGAAGTCGGTTGCTATTTTTTTGTTAAAAGTTTTTAGAACAATCACACGACGGACGGTTGAACAATAGCACTGGCCAGCACGACGGTTGAAAAATCGCACTAGCCAGCACGACGGTTGAACAATCGCACTGGCCAGCCCGACAGTTGAACAATCGCACTGGCCAGCACGACGGTTGAACAATCGCACTAGCCAGCACGACGGTTGAACAATCGCACTGGCCAGCCCGACAGTTGAACAATCGCACTGGCCAGCACGACGGTTGAACAATCGCACTAGCCAGCACGACGGTTGAACAATCGCACTGGCCAGCACGACGGTTGAACAATCGCACTAGCCAGCACGACGGTTGAAAAATCGCACTAGCCAGCACGACGGTTGAACAATCGCACTGGCCAGCACGACGGTTGAACAATCGCACTGGCCAGCACGACGATTGAACAATCGCACTGGCCAGCCCGACAGTTGAACAATCGCACTGGCCAGCACGACGGTTGAACAATCGCACTGGCCAGCACGACGATTGAACAATCGCACTGGCCAGCCCGACGGTTGAACAATCGCACTGGCCAGCACGACGTTTGAACAATCGCACTGGCCAGCACGACGGTTGAACAATCGCACTGGCCAGCCCGACAGTTGAACAATCGCACTGGCCAGCACGAAGATTGCACGAATAAAGAAAAAAGTTTGTTTGTTTTGACCACAATATAGATACATACAAAAATATACTTGACTTGCGTCTGTCTCCCAGAGGGGTAGGCAGTGATTACAGATATCCATCTTACAGATTTCAACTACATTAGTACATAAATAAATATATTTCAAATAATACTAACTATATTCTAAATTTCAAGTTTGAAGTACTTTATCATTTTGATGATCGGTTAGTGAGTACGTGACGAAATGACGAAACTTTGATAACAGATCATTTCTATACTGAATTTATTAGAAACTAGTAATCAAATCAAAAACATTTCATGTAAACTAGTTCGCCAAGACTCACAAGCTCATAACGCTTTTACTGTTAAAAAGTTATCAGATATCATGTAGAGCCAATACCTTAACTCTACAAACCCTACATCTTGGTAAAAAAGTATGACTTGGCCGTTTCGCGGCCGTTAAACAGACACCCCCATGGACTTATAATAACTTTTTGATGATCATCATTGAGTGAGTGAGTGACGAAAATGAAACTTATCGTGTTTAATAAGACTACTTACTTGAGAATTTGGTATCTCTAGTATTATCCAGACCGAAGCCAGACAATATACAGGGTGGAAAAAATGTAAGGGCCCTGGAGAGGAACTACCTTAAATCCTTTTGTTAGTTCATCTTACTGAAAAGAAACATTCCTTTATTTTTTAAAGAAACAAAACAGCATTCAAAGATATTTTGAAATTCGCTTGTCTCACCCGGGAATCGAACCAACTAAAAATAAAAAAAATAAACCCTCGCTATTTTATTATGCGAATCAGTAAGATTATTGTTCAGGATAAAATTTGTCTATAAACATTTGGTCTTACACTCATCTGTTGTACGAGATACCCATGCAATTAAATATTTATTACAAGTTCTTTATTAACAATACCTAGTAGTGTTCACTTGTAACGAGTAGATGACACGTTATAATTTTCTTGTCTTTTTTACATCCAAAAACATCGTATGAAGTACAAGCTTGCTAATGTTATTTATCTTAAGTACCTTGTTGAAGACTTCAATAAAAAAATCGTTAAATGGTAATAATAAATCTATGCACAGCACAATTCCTGCTTGCACTAGGCATACTGACGAAAAGTTTAAAAAGTATTTTTTTTACGCGAAGCAACACATTTGAAGTTCGAACGATAACTTTCAACATTTTTAAAATCAATAAAACTATTCGTTCGAATTTCAAATTTTGTTTTGTTTTGCTTTCATTCCGTGCTGTCATTGTGTAATAATGGCGTATCATTATTACTTTACAAGTGAACAGTACTAGGTATTGTTAATAAAGAACTTGGAATAAATATTCAATTTTATGGGTATCTCGTACAACAGATGAGTCTAAAACTAAATGTTTATTAGACAAATTTTATCCTGAACAATAATCCTACTGATTCGTATAATAAAGTAGCGAGGGTTTATTTTTTTAAATTTTCATTGTTTCAGTTACCGGGTGAGACAAGCAAATTTTAGAAGATATTTGAATGCAGTTTTGTTTCTTTTAAAAAACAAAGGAATGTTTCCTTTCTGTAAAATGAACTAACAAAAGGATTTAAGTTAGTTCCTCTCCAGGGCCGTTAAATTTTTTCCACCCTGTATAGGTAAAGTCCGAAGCTATGAGAGTTCGAAAATATGACGAAACGCTTCGAGAAAAGGTACATAGTGCCCTGCTTCCTTTGGCTCATCTTAACGGGGGCACTATCGTGCCCCCAGATTTAGGAGTTCAGTGATGTACGTTGGGTACAATCTCTAACGTAATTTTTAGGCTTATGCTTGCATTCGCAATAGCGATATAAAGATTAAAGTGCCTCGAATTGCTTCCAGAAAACTTTTAACAAAAAAATAGTAACCGACTTCAATAGTAACAGCAGTCATTCACTAAAAAGTTAATAATATTTCTATAAAGACCGATGGTACCGAAACAGCTTGCCGACTTCTTTCTTCCTGAAACAATATGTTATTGTGATTGCCACAATTTCGAGTTATGTGCTCTGATCTGTTGAGGAGTTCTATGGTGATTATGGTGATGAAGCCAGGATTGAAGGTCAGGTTGAAGAATGTCGATTTTCAAAATGTGTCAAACATTATAAACCACCCTTTTTAGGGTTCCTTACCCAAGGAACAGATTATTATAACAAAGGCTCTATCTTTAGAACGGTAAAGTACAAGTTTAAACTTTGGGCAGTCTGTAGTAAATTCTTTAAAGTAAAATAATGAAAATTAGTGTTCCGTACTAAAAAGGTACCGAATTGTTTGTCAGGCGCTACCGTTTTATCGCTTTGTTTTTTGTCGCCTTAATTGCTATGGCATCTATATTGTTGTTATCTACTTTTATGGTTCCGTACCCGTATTGTGTAGGGGTACGGAACCCTTTATGGAGTCCGATTCGCACTTTAACTGTTTTATTTTTCATTTTTACTACCTGATCTATTTTCGGAGATAAAGGTATACATTTTTTTACACTTTTTACCATCTAGTGTCACGAGGTAGAATTTTTCGTGGTAGATGTCTTAATGCAAAGCAGCATACCACCAACGTCATCTAGTGTCATAAAAATTTGTAGATGCAGCTGAAAACATACATTTTGTATAGACTTAATATATTAAATAAATATTAAATTACCAACCGCAAATAACATTTTTATATTTTTTTGTTGCAATGTACACTTAAAACTAACCGCATGCAAAATTTTGTTTGTAGGCCTGCTAGAACACCTTTAGACTTTTGATGATCAGTCAGTTAGTCAGTGACAAAATAAGGGAAATTTGACTTGAGATATTTCGTAATGAAATATAGGTACAAACTTGTAATTTGGGGGTAGATGTAGGTTCAGTAAGTACTCTTTGTAACTGAAATTTCAGACTTCTAGCTTTACCCACAACGAAGATACAGGGCGGTTGAAAGTGCCGTGAGTTGCTTCGAGAAAAGGATGGTACGGCCGTTCCGCGTTTTTTTTTTTTGCGAGACTTGGCGGGGGCACTGCCGTGCCCCCAGATAATTGATAAATCTTGCTCTAAAATATTACAATCTACGTCCGTGATTACAATATTAAGTTAACGTATGTTTGTTTTATTGTGTGGGTGAGGATGTGTATGTATGTGTGATGTGGAAGCGCGTGTGCGGTTTCGTACATGTTAAGTGAGATAGGCATAGCATAATTTACTTGATAAGGTTTTGATAAGCTTTTAGTTTTTAAGGTTCGAGTAGCACCTACCAAGAATACCAACTGCATTGATGCCGAGGCTCTTTCTATGATCTGAACCTAAGCTACAGATTGAAGAACCTATCAAGGTTCAATGGTCAATGTTGAATATTCTTGTTCTAGTACTGAACTCCGCAATCACTGATAAACCTTATGGGTTTTTGATTGTGCATTTATGTAACTAGGTTAAGATTTTTGAAAATAAAGAAAAATGTAAAAATAAATAAAAATAAAAATCGGGCAAGTGCGAGTCGGAGTCGCGTATAACGGGTTACGTAATACACAAACACATTATCCACTAGCAGTTATGAATTACCAACATAACTTGACACTTACGATCTATTGAAAGGGTCAAATTAAGTTGGTCCTTGATAACTATATTTTTCCCTATGTCTGTGCTATAAGATCTAAGTGGAAACGAAATTTTGAGTTTCTAAGTTTGCAAATTTTTGTATGAAATTGATTATGTAAAAGTGCAATAACTTTTTTTCGCGTCGAGTGAAAAGCCTGATTTTTTACAGCACCACACTGAAAAAAAAAGTCCTTTATATATAACTGAACTTTTGTCTATACATTGCCGAGAAATTGTGACGAGCGAACTGCATGTACTACACTACCGAACCTAGTTCGGTTATTTTAATGATGTAATCTTCAACTGACCCTTTCTTGTAATGTTTTGCTCAATTACCTAGCGTAATAATAATCAAAGTGTTCGTCTATTGCTTAGCTTATGTCATGTTATAATTTGCAAATCAGTTCGGTAAATAGTAACCGAACTACTCATTTGTAGGCAAACATGTGTCAGGTTACCATTTGCAAACCTGTTCGGTAAGTTAACCATCTTTATTATGTAACTAGTAACCGAACTGTTCATCTAGACTTAGGCTTCTGTTAAGTTATCATTTGCAAAACCGTTCGGTAAGTTGACCACCGTTATTATGTTACCAGTAACCGAACTGTTCGTCTAGATATAAGCTTCTGCAATGTTATTATTTGCGAAACCGTTCGGTAAGTTAACCACCATTATTTTGTAACTTGTAACCGAACTGTTCGTCTATACATAAGCTTCTGTTAGGTTATAATTTGTAAAACCGTTTGGTAAGTTGACCACCGTTATTATGTTACCAGTAACCGAACTGTTCGTCTAGATATAAGCTTCTGCTATGTTATTATTTGCAAAACCGTTCGGTAAGTTAACCACCATTATTTTGTAACTTGTAACCGAACTGTTCGTCTATACATAAGCTTCTGTTATGCTATTATTTGCAAAACTATTCGGTAAATTATATACCATTATGTTTGCAACATATAGCTTAAGAGTTAAGTTATATTCAAAGAAAAGATTAATCTATACAGGTGTATGCTTAATTATGTACTTTCTTCAAGGAGATCATTCTTTACCATGAGGGGATCACAAAAAAATATAAAAAATATTGTGCAAAAAATATACTTTTACAGATTATTTATTTAAATCTGTCATAAAATTCGTAAATAAGACATTAAAATACATATTTCTAATGATTAAAAACGTAAAACCGTCGATAGCAGCTAATCAGAAGGTTGTACGTTACTTTTTTATAATTTAAAATGTTGAATTTTGTTGTACTTTAATCTCTAATGTAAGATCTATGCGAGATTGATAATTTTAAAAGTTAAAAACAAAATGTCGAAAAATATACCTTTTGTTAAATTTTTTTTATTCTCCGTTCGTGGTAAAGAATGGACCCCGTGAAAATAGGACATAACGAAGTATACACTTGTATATATTAATTCTTCATTTGAATGTAACAAAACTCTTATGCAACATATTGCAAACATAAAGGTAATTAATTTACACTCTGTATAAAGAAAAACATCATCATATATCTGGGGCGAAAATATCAGGTAAACCTAAATGTCATTGCTTATATGCACACCAATTCAAAATATTACAAATATATATATCTTTGACACACTCATGTTTGTATTTTTATTTTAAATTGGTAAACACATAGGCAATAACATAATATGAGGAGAACTACATATAAAAAAATACGCATATTTAAAATAACATTTATTTTACAGCGTTTTAAGTATACAAGACAAATATTGGTGCCTACATTCTGGATTAATTATTAATTGCCTTATCAACCATAAGGCAAGTAATAATTTTAAGAAATGAAATCTCTACACCATCTCGATAACAAAATAGTCTAAATATATTTGGAATCTTTGAAGTATTTAAAATATTTTTATATGCATATGAAATATGTATGATAATAATGTTGAATCAAAAACAGTGTCAGTAATTATTAGCACATATCGTGTTTACTACAAAACATTGAACACAATTAAATTATTATATTGATAACAAAACGACTTAAAAAAACTTAAGAACTAATCAATCTTAATTACTCAAAATTTAAAATTATTTTTCTTATTTATAATAATCAAACAAATTGTTCGTTGTTATAAACCTTATCAACAAAATAAAAAACTAGTTATACAACACAGCTGCCATCAATGCAGTCTGGTAAAATACAACATATTATTATGTTTAAAATATTATGTTTTCTATGGCACAAAATTATTATAATACTCAAGTTCAACCGTTTGCACCTGATTTGCGTGCGACTATAAACTTTTCAAAGTAATCATTTGAAAATTGAGTAACCTAGAGAATTATTATGCTGCTAAACCCTTTACAGGTCGCTTCGATGCGTAACATAACTTTTACCACTTGATGAAACATTAATATAACTTGGAATATATGATAATAAAGCATTATGTAAAGTATAAACGGTACACTCAATTGCAGAGTTTTCAACTTCAAAACAATGAAAGTGATTATCAAAACATATCGTGTTTAATGTAGAACATTCAAAAATAGTTATATGATTATCATAAACAAAAATATTTTTGATGAACATAAAAGAAATGTCTCCAAGATCTGATATGTCACGAACAAGGATTGATCCATTCTTGTACATGGTACCTTTTATTTTTGCCCATGGAATTTGACAAATGGAACAACCAGGCTTCAGTTGAAGTGTCTGTATAACATCATTTAATTTCTCAGTTGAAATTTAATTACCTTGGAGTTTGGCAATGTAAATCTCAAGGCCCCATTGCCTTTAATAATCAGCCAAAGGATCTGGCCGACTTTATTCCTCCATCATTCGGGTGGATCTTTTGTTCTTTCCTTAAGAAGTTTCACGTAAACCATGAAGTATAACGACACAAGTTAACACAATCACACAGGACGGTAAGAATGTCGTTAAGGGATTAAAAGTTTTTTTTTTCCAACAACAAAAGGTCATACAAAAATGAGCGTACCGGCGTCGACGCGGGTGCAAGTAAGACTGGCTGGTGCTGGTGGTTGGTTTTGTTTGCGTACGCGTCGTGAGGTAGGGTGGAGCGCGGGGTGCATTAGTTCGGTTATACATAAAAGAAGCAGTTCGTGTTTAGGTCACAAAACCTGTGGCTATATAAAGCACTATAGTGGGTTACAGTTTACAATTCACTTTGATGTATTTTGTCAAACTGATGAATTTGTCGTGTACAGGCAAACAAAATAAGCGATTTGTTACAAAACGTGGGTTACAAATATATCACCTATGTTAGTCAATATTTATATGAGTTTTTGCATTGGTTTACAGCATTATTAGTTGTATGTTAGAGTTTTGCTTTTGCAACTCCTTGCAAATAATTTATCTTAATAAAGCCGAACGGTTCTTTTAAAAATAAGAAAACGTATTTGTTCCACGTTCAAAAACCAGTTCGTTTATTTGACTTATGTGAGCAATAAATCAATGTTTGCTTGAATAGAACCCAACTAAAATTAACAAAACTAGTTTTATTATTAATAAGTTAATCGCTTTTGCTAATTCAAATTAACTTTGATTATTGCTCGATTAACTTCGGTTATTTTTGAATTAGCCGAAAGAGTTCGGTTATTTATTTTTTTCAGTGCATAGGGCCGTTTCAACTTGATAACTCATACGGGGCTCGAGCACAAGGGTCTTGACTTGACAGACAGACGGATTCCGATTATTTATTTTGAGGTACGAAACCCTGGAAATACAAATTTCAGACTTTGCTATAAATCAGTTGCCCGATGTTGACGACCGTCCCTCGGCTACCCCCGTCAGAGTGAAATATAGCCAAGTTGAGAGAATTATCAAGCGAATGACGAGAGGGAAATCGCCGGAACATGACGATCTCAGCACCGAGCGTCTGCAACACGCTGGATTTCATGCTGCGAGAGTGCTATTTATTAGGCACACCTACCTACCTGACGATCTTTTAAAAACTATAGTCGTTCCACTTAACGAAAATAATAGGACTGGACTGGAATAGGACTGGTGATGCATCCGATATCGCTGGCAAACGTGGCAGTTGAGGTGCTGGATAGTTGAGGTGCTGGATAGTACATAGTACTAAAGTCAACACTTAAAACTCCATTATGCACAAGTTTGCTTTTTTTCAAATTCTTGTCTTTGGATTTGTTTCAGATTGATCTTTTCTAATTTGTAATGCACTCTAATAATATTTAGAGTGTTCATAGCGATGGATTTCGTAAAGTGAACATATGGTATATAAACATAATCTTAATATTTTAATTATTAATTTTTCTTTAATTTCTTTTTTTTTTATTATTTCTATAAGTTTTCTTTAATTGGCCAGTTATGATCAACAATCGACAGTTTTTTCTTATTTTTCGGTGTACCAGTTTCGGAAATAAGGGGGGGTCATACATATTTTTGTGTTTTTTTTAAAGATTTCTCGAAACCTGTACCCGTAAATATAGTAAAAGTATATATATTTACAATCAACTTTTGAATATGTACAATTTGATACCCATATTGTATTTTTAGGATAATATTTTTTATTTTTCTCATTTTTGTTTTGGAAATATTTTGAACAATTTTAAGTTTTTCATATTTTTTTCACACCGTGATATCTGGGCAAATTAATACTATTATTGTGCCAAATTTCATGTCTTTATCTTTAACGGTGCTAAAGTTATGAGGCTGTGACATACGGACGGACGGACGGACGGACAGACGGACAACGGAGTCTTACCATAAACTTTGTACCTTTTAGGTACTACGGACCCCTAATAAAATATATTACGTTATTTTGTTAGGATTTGATAAAGGAGAACGCACTTGCTGTTATTGAAAACAGACTAAACTATTTATCTATATTGTCAATGCTTACGTCCGTTTCTCTCTGCCTCTTGAAGGAACAAGAAAATGTCCTAATTTGAAATGTGCCGTACGATAAATAAAAGTATTGGGCAAATATCCACTGCAGTATTTAATATTCATCAACCCATCATGATATAAAACATATTAGGTTATGGGCGATTAGCATAGAAGTTGTGTTTAGTCTGTCCAAAATATTTTCTTCAACAAAGACGAAAATAATAAAGATGGCGACTCATGAATATTTTCCACAACTAAAGGAGACAACCAACTTTGCAAACTGGAAGTTTCGACTACTGTTGATACTAGAGGAAAAAGGTGTTGATGAAGTATTAAGTGGTAAAGTAACTACGGAGAATAAAATTAAAGACTCAAAAGCGAAGTCGATTATTGTAACCTGCCTGTCAGATAAGTATTTAGAATACGTTAAGAAGGCAAATACGGCAAAAGAAATGTTAGAATGTTTAGAGGCTGTTCTAGAAAGAAAAAGCGTCCTCAGCAAGCTTCACCTTAAAAGGCAATTACTACAGTTGAAGTGTAACACAAAGTTCCAGGATCATTTCCTGAAGTTCGACTCATTGGTTAGCAGCATCGAAGCAGTAGGCTCTAAATTAGACGAAAGTGATAAGATATGTCATTTATTGCTTACTATACCAGAAAGATATGAAAATGTGGTCACCGCAATTGAAACTACTACCGGTCATCAAAATAATATCACATTAGATTATGTTAAGTCATGTCTATTAGATGCAGAACTGAAAATGGAAAACAGTACGAGTACGAGAAACAATGAGAATAATGAAGCCGCTTTTAACGTGACATGCTACAAATGCCATAAGCGAGGGCATATCGCTATTGAATGTCGATCCCGTGGTAGAGGTCAAGGTCGATCATTTCGTAGTGGTCGTAGAGGATTTCGTGGTGGAAGAAGTAACCACACACACTATGCTCAAGAGGAGTCAACCAGTCTACATGAGGAGCGAGAATGTTCATTCACAGCCATGTGTACACAAAGAAGTGAAAACTGTGATGAAGGATTTATAAAGTTAGTTGTTGATTCTGGAGCAACCGAACATTTGATTCAAGAGAAATACAAACACATGATGACAGATGTAAAAGATCTAAATAGAGGAGCAATTGAGTTAACTAAATCATTCGAAAATAGCAAGAGGGCTAAACATATCGATATTAAAACTCATTTTATAAAAGACTTGGTAATAAAGAAAGTTATAACAGTTGAATTCACTACTTCTGATAAAAATTTATCTGATCTGTTGACCAAAACACTTTCAAATGAAAAACTAAATTTTCTTAAAACTAAATTGAATATTGTTTGAATTTGAGGAAGGACATTTTAATGTATAAGAATAGTAGATAATTTACACCTTAATTTGTAATCTAGGAAGCAGTAGAATTTATATAACGTGTTTTATTATTTGCAAATTAAATTGTAACGTTAACGATTTTAAATTTTGAAAGAGTTAAAATCGAGGCGGGGTGTTAGGATTTGATAAAGGAGAACGCACTTGCCGTTATTGAAAACAGGCTAAACTATTTATCTATATTGTCAATGCTTACGTCAGTTTCTCTCTGCCTCTTGAAGGAACAAGACCTAAAAGAGGAAGTAAAAATTAAAGTTGCAAACGGTGAATACTTGATCAGCAAACAAAAAGGAAAAATTAAATTGAAATATCGGGACTTAGTAATAAATTGTGAGGCTCTTATTGTACGCGATCTGTCACATAACTTGTTGTCAGTAAGAAAGCTTTTAAATAAAGATTTGAACATAGTTTTCAAGAAAAACTTTGTCAAAGTTTTTAATTTTGATAGAAAATTATCAAAATCAGTATATGGAAAACTAGAAGGACATTTGTATATGTTGAATATGGAAGTAATTGAACCTGAAAAATACTGTATGACAGTTGATGATGATGATCTTTGGCACAAACGCCTAGGCCATTTGAATAAAATATCTTTAAGATTAATGAATTTACCCTACAGTAAAAGTCAGTGCGGAGCATGCATTGAAGGAAAAGCAACAAGATTGCCATTTGAGAAAAAGGAGAGACCGAATTCGAGAGAAGTAGCAGAATACTTACATACAGATATAGCTGGTCCTTTCAAAACGCCCAGTAGTGAAGGAGAAAGATACTACCAAACAATAATAGACGATTTCACACATTTTTGTGTAGTATATCCATTAATAAACAAATCGGAAGCAGAGGATAATTTAATAAATTACATAAAGAAAATAGAAAATGAAACAGGAAATAGAGTCAGAAAAATACGATGTGATAATGGAGGGGAATTTACTGCAAATAAAGTAAAGAATTACTGTTTAAACAAAGGTATTAGCATTGAATATACAATAGCCTATACACCGCAGCAAAATGGAGTTGCAGAAAGAATGAACCGGACGTTATGTGATAAAGCTAGAACAATGCTTGCGGAAACGAATCTACCAAAACATTTATGGATTGAAGCTATCCAATGTGCAGCTTATCAGTTAAATCGTTCCCCATCTAAAGCTATAAGAAACAAAATACCAGCAGAAAAATATTTTGGAAGATGTGATTTATCAACATTGAGAATATTTGGTTGCAAGGCATGGGCATTAACACTACCAAGAAAAGATAAAATGGAAAAAAGAGCACGAGAGATGAAAATGGTTGGATATGGAAGAACAGGGTACAGATTATGGGATCCAACAACGGACGAAATAATAATATCCCGTGACGTGCGATTTGATGAGACTCAAATAAAATTTGAGAATAATAAAGAAGAATCAGTGAATAGAAATGAATATTATCACAGATATAAGGAGGAGGATAACGAAAATAATGAAAAAGAAAAAGGATGTCAAAGACAAGAAGAAGTACAAATGAGATATGAAGAAGAAATGCAAAATGATGAAGAACAAAAGAGTAATGAAATAGAAGATGAAACAAGTCAAGAAAGACAGGATAATTATGAAAATAGAGAAATTACAAAAACAAGAAGTGGAAGAAATATAAAATTACCAGAGAATCTACAAGACTGTGAAGTTTATGAAGCATTTTGCTTATCGTCGATGGTCGAAGAACCACAAACGTACAAGGAAGCTATACAAAAGGGATGGAAAGAAGCAATAGATAATGAGATAGAAGCACATAATAAAATGAAAACATGGACTGAAACGGAATTACCAAAAGGAAAACAAGTAATTGATACAAAATGGGTATTTCGTACAAAAGAAAATGGAATTCAAAAAGCAAGACTAGTAGCAAGAGGATACAAATTAAAAGAAGAACAAGACTTCGGAAAGAATTATGCACCAGTTGCGAGAATTTCCACGGTACGATTTGTACTTGCACATGCAGTACAAGAAGGATGGAATATCAGACAATTAGATGTACCAACCGCATTCTTAAATGGAAAATTGGAGACAGAAGTGTACATTAAACCACCAGAAGGAATTGAAGTAAAAGAAAATAAAGTTCTAAAGCTAAACAGAGGACTTTACGGTTTAAGAGAGAGTCCAAGATGTTGGAATAAAAGATTTGATGACTACATAAAAACGAAAGGATTTGAAAGATCTCAGAATGACTTTTGTCTATACATTGGAAAAGAAATTAATATTTGGCTTGTAATTTATGTGGATGACATAATCATGATTGGAAAAGATGAAAATTTAAAAAATGCAATACAAGATTTGAAGACAGAATTTAATGTTAAAGACTTTGGAGAAATAAGGAACGGTTCATTTTTAGGGATGGAAATAGAAAGGAAAAATGAAACCTTAAAAATAACACAGAGAGGACAAATAATTAAAATGCTAGAAAAGTTCAAGATGAGTGATTGCAATGGAGTGAGTACACCATTGACAAAAGGATTTCAAGCAAATCTATCTGAGGAAATTGAAGATGTACCATACAGGCAAATAATAGGAGGTTTGATGTTTATATCAACAGTATCGCGACCAGATATTGCATTCGCTACATCATATTTAAGTCAATATCTTGACAAACCAACTAAAAGTCTTTGGATACAAGCTAAACGAGTCCTAAGATACTTGAAACAAACTATGGATGTTGGATTACTGTACAAGAAACATGACGAGAAACGCAATTTAATAGAGACATTTTCAGATGCAGATTGGGCGGGCAACAACACAGATAGGAAAAGTGTAACAGGCTCTGTTACTTTATACAATGGAAATGTTATCGCCTGGTTATCGAGAAAACAAGGTTGCGTTGCGCTCTCAACCGCTGAGGCTGAATACGTAGCAGCAGCGACAAGTGCATGTGATCTTTTGTATGTAAAAGGACTATTTCATGATTTTAGTAAGCGAGATAGTATGAATGAGGAAGATTTGAAGTGTATTCTGTATATGGATAATAGAGGAGCAATTGAGTTAACTAAATCATTCGAAAATAGCAAGAGGGCTAAACATATCGATATTAAAACTCATTTTATAAAAGACTTGGTAATAAAGAAAGTTATAACAGTTGAGTTCACTACTTCTGATAAAAATTTATCTGATCTGTTGACCAAAACACTTTCTAATGAAAAACTAAATTTCCTTAAAACTAAATTGAATATTGTTTGAATTTGAGGAAGGACATTTTAATGTATAAGAATAATAGATAATATACACCTTAATTTGTAATCTAGGAAGCAGTAGAATTAATATAACGTGTTTTATTATTTGCAAATTAAATTGTAACGTTAACGATTTTAAATGTTGAAAGAGTTTAAATCGAGGCGGGGTGTTAGGATTTGATAAAGGAGAACGCACTTGCTGTTATTGAAAACAGACTAAACTATTTATCTATATTGTCAATGCTTACGTCCGTTTCTCTCTGCCTCTTGAAGGAACAAGAAAATGTCCTAATTTGAAATGTGCCGTACGATAAATAAAAGTATTGGGCAAATATCCACTGCAGTATTTAATATTCATCAACCCATCATGATATAAAACATATTATATTTTGGGTCCCTGTACTTTATACTTTTGAATACCAATAAAGTACGTGCAAATACTTTATTTCAATCTTTACGTAAAATTAGACGTAAACTGAAAACAAAAACACAGTCGTAAAGAAATCCGAAGGAAAATGTATGACTTGTGCGCGTTGTGCGTTTGTGTTTATGCAAAGAGCACAAACAATACACTTTCACAAAAGGATTTGAGGATGTTAGTATGAAGCCTGGCCTTCCTAGTTCCTACCGTCCGCAGCCTTGATATATTTTTTTTAATCATTGAACTGCCTTGAATAAAGGATACTTTTTTTTAAAGGACCGTACTTTTTATTTACTTTCCCTGAAATCAGATATACTTTATTTCTTTTAAAAAAACCGGCCAAGTGCGAGTCAGACTCGCATACCTAGGGTTCCGTATAGTGGATGATAAATTTAATTTAATTTTTTAAATATTTTTTTTTCGTGAAATCTCGACCGCTTTATTTTTCCTGTAACTTTTACGTAAACACATATTACCATGATTTTTTTCATATTTATTTTATTTATTTATTTATTTAAGAAACAAACAGCCACATAAAAATTAACATTACAAATGGACTTAATTAATTTAGGCCTAAAGTCTCCTTAATTTAAAATATTACGTATATTTCCGCTAAGCGAAATAAATCAAAAACTTATGTAAATAATTTTTACAAATAATGGCTCAACTGAATTTGAGTTTAAGAATTGCTATCTAATAAAGAACTAAAAATTTTTCTGGTAACAGATATTTTAAATGTGGAAAAAGATACACAAAACATGTCGACATTTGTTAAATTGTCATTGTAAAATCGGCAAACACGCCTAACAAAACTGTTTTGTGCATAGCACGTTTTACAGGGAGCTATAGCAAACAAATTCTTTTTACGGCATGCACGTTCACATCTGCGAGGTATTCTAAAGTTGATTTTATGTAACAAATCGGGGGTATCTATGATATTATAAATTATTTTATAAAGCATACAAGCGTCAATGTAGTCACGCCTATGGGATAGAAGTTGTACTTTGTGTCTATCAGCTGAACTATTATAGTCAAGATAAGCATAACCTGTTCTATAGTCGAGGGCTTTCACAAACTTTTTTTGCAGTTTCTCAAGTCTATCAATATGAATCTTACTAAATGGGTGCCAGACTGAACAGGCAAACTCCAATCTACTGCGAACAAAACTGTTGTACAAAATTTTATAAGTTAACGGATTTTGAAACAGCTTTCCGGCTCTTAAAATAAAACCTAATTGTTTATAAGATTTGCTGAGTATTGTATCAATGTGTGGTACATAAGTGAGTCCAGAGTCCATTATAACACCGAGATCACGAATTTGTGTGACCCGTTTAAGATTAGTGTTACATAATTTGTAATCGTAAAAAATAGGTTTCTTCTTCCTGCTAAAAGTAATTATACTGCATTTGTCTGGATTTAAAAATAAATTATTTTCAATACAAAAGCTTTCAAATTTAAGTAGGTCAAGTTGTAAATCATTACAGTCAATAGGGTTACGTATAATTTTAAATAATTTTGTGTCGTCAGCATAAAGTAAGGAGTTTGAATGTTCTATATTATTTGTTATATCATTGATATACAGTGTAAATAATAGGGGTCCCAAATGGGAGCCCTGAGGAATCCCTGAGCTAATTAACTTATAATTTGAACAAAAACCACCAAGTATGACAGCTTGATTACGATTTGAAACATAAGATTGTATCCAACGCAGGAGGTCACCATGTATACCGAGCCGCCAAAGCTTAAGTAATAACATATTATGACAAATTTTATCAAATGCTTTGGCAAAATCTGTATACACGGCGTCCACCTGAAATTTACTATCTAAGGCATTTAATATAAAGTCCGTAAAACTTAGGAGATTACTATCCACACTACGACCCCTATAGAAACCGTGTTGACTAGGAGTAATATAGCGACGCACAGCAGAAGATAACTGATCGGTCACAATTTTTTCATGGATCTTTCCAAAGTGGCATAATTTAGATATAGGTCTATATTTTTCAATGTCGCTGCTGACCGTGCCTTTGGGGATTGGTGTGATCCATGCACGTTTCCAAATATTTGGAACGTGACCATCTCTCATTGACTTTGAGAATAATATCGTGACTGGCAAAGCCAATGATAGTGCACACTTCTTGATAAAAATAGGATGAATTCCATCAGGTCCTGCACTTTTATTAACATTTACTGAGTTTAAATATTTTAGAACAATACTTTGAGTTATTTCAATACGAGACATACTTAATACAGCAACGGAGGAAGCTTGTAAACTATCTAAATCTAAAGGGTTTTGATCTGGCTTTTCAAAAACGGAATTGAAATGCTCATTAAATTGATTACAGATCCGCTCACCACCCGTAACTTGAATACCTTTGTAAGTCATTGTATCTGGAAGAGAGTTTCTTGGAAATATTGATTTAATATAACTCCAGAAAAATTTTGGATGTTTTTTAATATTATGTTCAGAAAATTTTATGTAATTATTAAAACATTCCCGTTCCAGTTTACAGGCCCTCTTTCTCAAAATTTTAAAACTTTCATAATCTAACGGATTTTGATATGATTTCCATAGCTTATGATATTTTTGTTTTTCTTTTAATACTTTTCGCAAAGGTAAACTGTGCCAGATAGGATACGAGGGCGAAGATTTTCGTATACGGGAGGGGACGTACTTTGAGATCAAATCATTTAATATACCATAAAAAATGTCTATGCAATCTTCCATACACAGGTTTGAAAACAAACTATACCAGTCTATTTTTGTAAGATCTTTGTTTATTTCATCATAATTGCCTAACTCAAATTTATATCTATAAGTGTCCCTAGATTCAAGAGGTTCAATATCATTTAAAACGATATCAATTAAAAGAGATTTATGAAATGGATCTTCCCGCGTAAGTGGACTATCACAACTATTTATATGGCATTCAGAAGTTGATAATATTAAATCTAAAATATTACCCGATATGTTTTCAAGGTAGTTGTACTGTTTTAAGTCAGAAAATGATAAAAATTCACTAAGGGATTGAACAGCAAAATTACCACTACATGTCAAAAGTAAATCACGATCGTTATTTTTGCTAGTCCACTTGGCGTCAGAAATATTAAAATCGCCAGTAATTAAGAATGAATCATTCGGCATATCATTTATTAACTTCCCTGCTATGTCCAAGAACGATAAAAGGGTTTCTTTATACATAGGCCCTTGAGGTAAATATAGACATCCTATATTCAAAAAACGTGAATGCTTTCGATCAAGTGGCAACGAGACCCAAACGCAATCCGCAGCGGCGCCAGACGGCACCGGCCAGGCGCGACGCAGCGGCCGTAGCCGGCTGTGTACAGCCACGGCTACCCCCCCCCGCCCCGCCCGAAGCCGCTATCCGCCATAGAACGGTCACATCGATAGACAGAATACCTAGCGTCAAAATACTCTGCGTCGTAAAAATCATTCGTTAACCAGCTTTCTGTGATACATATAAAATCATAATGAGATTGAATGACTTGAGAACAGAAACTTTGTGACTTTGTACGCAACCCCCGTACATTCTGGTAATAACCATTCAGAACCGTATTAGCCATGAGGATAAAGTGGAAAACAACATTTTATATTATACATTGACGACGCATGCTTCTCAAAATTCAAAAGGAAGTATAACTTTAATAGGAACAAATAATAATATGATCCCGTGTGGTCGAAAAGATTACATCGCAAACGCCAACCCACAATAATAACATCAGTACATTGAAATGCCCCCGTCACAATAGTTTTTATTAAAAATGCACAATAACTGAAATTATAAAACAAAGTATATCAAAATAGCTATCAACTGGAGTAATATGTATTTCACAACGTAAAATGAGTTTGACACGTATTTTTACCAATAACACGTAATACAATTTAACAAAATGACAGAGTCATTTCACCTTCAAAAGGTCACTATCATTATTTATGTATATAATTCTTGAGCTATCATTTTTGCGCATCATAATTTTACAGTCCCTGATCCACAAATATGAATAATGCAATTGCGATTTCAGCTCACGAGCTTTCTTGAGCAATAACTTATTTGAGGCGGTAAGGTGATCACAAACAAACAGATTGTGCGCGACTCCAGGGTGGCCAATATCTGCGGCTGTAAGGCCTCGACGTGCACGTACTGCAGCTAGTAGATGATCCTTGCTAAGTCTTCTAGTGAACTTCACAATAATTGCAGGGGCCCTTGATTCAGAGGGGCTTGCAATGCCATCGTGTTTGTTTTGAAATCGACGCACGCGATGGATTGAGTCGACGTCCCTGTCATCTAACACGTAGCCGACCTTATCGCAGATAGCTCGCAGTATTATAGTTAGGTTTTCGCCCTTGGTCAACGGTACTCCCGAAATCTCGATATTATTCATTCGGCTAAACTGCTCCCGCGAGTTATTTTCGCTCTTGAGGGTAGCTATAGTTTCGTTCGCGCTGGTTAGATCGGATTGTAGTTTAGTAATGATAGGCACTTTGTTTTCCAACAGAATCAAGCGGTCTTCAACATTATTAAATCGTGTTTCCATTTCGGTCAACTTTGTGTTTATGTTTATGATACCCGCCGACACATTCTGAATATCCAGTTTAACGGCAGTAAACTCGGCACGAAATGCTTTCATCTCTTGAAGTACTTGCAGTATATTGGATTCCGAAGAACCAGGGGTCGCTCTGCAAGTCATGCAGCGCCAGGCAGCCTTTTTATCAGCACCCATCTTGCGATATGTAGATTCGGTAACTCCAGCGCACGGAAAATGAAAACACCCAGCACAATTTCCACACTGAACGAAGTCTGTAACGAGTTCGTTGCACTTAATGCAATTCATGTTTAGTTATTAGTATAAACGATAATTATATCGGTAATATACTCGCGTAAAAACAAAGGGCGGTAGGTAGGAGGTTTATATCGCACGGGTACGCACTATCAGAGAACCGATCGCTACCGCACGCCGACGTGGACTATTCATATTTAGATAATTCATATTTTTTGGTCCACCAGTTTTGGAGATAAGGGGGGGGACATACATATTTTTGTGGTTTTTTAAAGATTTCTCGAAACCAGTGCCAGTAAGTATAGTAAAAGTATACATTTTTACTAATAACTTTTTAATATCTACAATTTGATACCCATATTGTATTTTTATAAAATATATTTTTATTTATTATACTTTTTTTTATATTTCTCATTAGTGCTGAATTATTTTTTAATCGCTATAGTTTTCCTGTAATTAGCCAGTTATGATCTAAAATTGTAATTTTTTTCATATTTTTTTTTTTAAAGATTTCTCGAAACCAATGTCAGTAAATATGTATATTAAAAGTATATATTTTTACAATCAGCTTTTTAATATCTACCTATAATTTGATACCCATTTTGTATTTTTATAAAATATTTTTTTTATTTGTTTTACTTTTTTTTTTTTCTAATTAGTGCTGAATGTTTTTTAATCGCTATAGTTTTCCTGTAATTGGCCAATTATGATCTATAATTGTAATTTTTTTTATATTTTTTGATCTACTAGTTTCGGAGATAAGGGGGGGGGGGGAGGAGGGACATACATATTTTTGGGGTTTTTTAAAGATTTCTCGAAACCAGTGTCAGTAAATATATTAAAAGTATATATTTTTAGAATCAACTTTTTAATACCTACAATTTGATACCCATATTGTATTTTTAGGCTAATATTTTTAATTTTTCTCACTTTTGTTTTAGAAATATTTTAAACAATTTTAAATTTTTCATATATTTTTTTACACCCTTATATGTGGGCAAATTAATGCTATTTTTGTGCCAAATTCCATGTTTTTATCTTTAACGGTGCTAAAGTTATGAGGCTGTGACATACGGACGGACAACGGAGTCTCACCATAAGGTTCCTTTTGTACCTTTTAGGTACTACGGAACCCTAAAAAGTTGGCAACCCTAACAGAAGCACGCACAGATGATTTTCACGCTATTATGCGAAAGAGAGTGGCATCTATGATGTGCAAGGTCCGTGGCAGCGCCAGTAGCCTCCTGAAAACCTTCTCCAACCACATAGACAGCCCTATACATTTGTTTTGAGTAGCAGTATTGTAAATATTGTTTTTAGTGTTTTGTTTGTTTAGTGTTGTTTTTAATGTGTATGAATATAGTTGGTAAGTTCAATTTATTACTAACATATAATGGTCTGAAATAAATATTTCTATTCTATTCTGTAAAATGCTCTATGTTTTTGATAAAGAGGCATATTTCCGTTCTGGAGAGCCCGATGCCCCCTGCCGCCTCTCGGCACTGGAGCCATCCCTGCACAGCGGTGTGCTGTCCGCCTGCCGTTGGTGCGTAGGTGCAGGCAGCAGGCACACAGACAGTGAGTGGTCGTGGAACCATTTGTTGCAGTTAGCGTGGCGCGCAGGCGCGGCGGAGCGGGGTCGCGCCTGCGCTCGGGCCCGCTCGATGTCGCCGCCGCCGGTGCAGCCGAGCACCGTGCGGAGGGAACTCCCATCACCCAGTGCGTTCACCCTGGACTCGCGGCACCGCACGGCACCGCTCTCCACGCGACACCCGGCTGTTACTATTTTCGTGTACGCGAATCGATACCGATAACTGACATCTGTAAAACCGAACCCCGTCGTTATGTGGCACGGAAACGTTGCTGTGAGCCTCCTCATGGAATGTCTTGAATGTGTAACTCGTGACAATCATATCACCACTATTAACTAATGATATAGGTCAGGCAGGAATAACATAAAGGAGCTGGTTCCCACGTCACTTGACAACGAACAGGAAGAATGCGCTGAGTGAGTACCTACCTATCTACCGTATGCAACTATTACATAGTGAATGTAACCCAGCAGGTACATCAAACATGGAATGGGAACACTATGAAACGGGTCACGAGGAGAGAGAAATATGAAAATTCCAGATTTTTCTCTCTTCAGGTACCTAACTGTCAGAGAAGGTTTTATAATTCATTATTATTAATATTAATAAAACACAGGAGGATCAAGAGGGCAAACATACATACTGTGGGTGCATGTTTAATCAGTATATAACTTAGGTATCGATGTAGGCACACATGTATATACAGAAAGTAGATCACGCATGGTAGATGGTAGTGTAAGTCTAACACTAACGTCATCAAACGAAGCGGAAATGAGGGATAGGTCAGGTCACAGTGTGATCCAAGGACGTACACCTGTACAGACCCTGGGACTGTGGACCCAGGTCATAGACTGCAACAGATTTATGATACTAATATATCGTAGTAGCGATGTGCTTGGCTGATCTGTCGCCTAGGTATCGTCAGGCTGATCGGTATCGCTTGGTTGAAAGGTATCGTTAGGCTGATCGGTATCGCTTGGTTGATAGGTATCGCTTAGCGAAATAACTAAGAATTATCAAATGCCGATTTTTATTTCAGAAGTGCCAATTTAATGATTTTCGTTTCGCTTTTCTAACACTTTGCCCAACACGTTTTTTTTATCCTGTGATCGAATTTTGGTATCTCAATCAGAACTAAAGATCCAACGTCTATGTCGTCAAATTTGTTTGAGGAGTCTTTTTTAATTTTTATTATATATCCTTCGGTCAATTTGTAACTATTTAACTAGATTAGTTTAGTACGATACTTATATTACTAGATTGCAACCGTGTCATAATTATATCCCTAGTAAGATAGATATGAACCTCTTTCGTATAACTATGTTACGATATATAACTATATCCCTAGGGATATAATTATATCACGGCATTAACTATCTTACTGCGACACATACAATCTGATCTTGGACCCAGGAAGCAAAATAGGTAAAAGAAGTCTATGAGGAATAATCGTACAGCAGTCGTGTTTGAACAAACATTGTAAAGAATAAGCTGGTTTGCAAAGTTGGTGTCATGAGCTGGTGATGGAATGAGGACTTTTAGGGCCTAATGAATGACACACAAAAATTAACTTAAGGGGCGTCGTTACGCGCCAACCTCCATACAAACGCTGTCACCACATTGTGGGGTGTCTATGGAATGTTATTACAAAATTTTAGACAGATCTATGTTTAAGTCGAACTAAAACCGTGAAATTTGAGTTATATCAACAAACCTCTAAATTACAAATAATCAATAAAAATTAATCAATAAAAATTTTACGATTTTTTATTAAAAGTGTAGCCGAATGTGTTCTTATTGTTTTAGACAGAATAAAAAAATGAATACAAGTCAAAGATCGAAAATGTTATCCAGATTATTAATAACCAAAAATAATGAATGAATGAATGAATGAATGAATGAATGAATGAATGAATGAATACACACTTTATTGTACAAGGTCAAATAAAAAATTGAGTACAGAGTTTTGAACACACAATGTTGTACAAGGGCGGACTTATCACTTAAAGCGATTTCTTCCAGCCAACCTTTGGGTGGTGAAGAAAGTATTATTTTACGTAATGTGGAGGGGGATACCAATTTACAGAATACATAAATAAAAGAAGAATCAAAACCAATAAAGTGGATATACATAATGCCTAATATATAATATACTCCTATCCAACAAAACTTACACAATATATTTTATGTTTGATACATACATATCGTATACATACAAATAAATAATAAAAAAAAAAATAATAATAATAATAACTACTTAATATACTCTTAATATACTATATATAAAAATATCAATAGACTGAGTGATGAAGTGAGACTACCAACCTAAAGAAACTTCATGATGTGATTTTAAATTATTTTTAAATATCGCCAATGAAGGCGATATACGTATCTTCGTGGGTAAATCATTCCACAGACGAACGGCCTTGACCGAAAAGGACTTCCCATAAGCAGCAGAATTGTGCTTGGGAATAGTAAGAAGGCTATTTTCCTTACAGCGTAAGGAATTTACGAGATTGTATTTAATACGAAGATATTCAGGTGCGGAGGGATCGTTTAAAACGTTGTATAAAAGACTTAAGATATGAGTATTCCTACGAAGGCGAATTGGGAGCCACTTTAGACGAGCACGAAATTCTGAGACGTGATCATACTTCCGCAATCCGAAGATAAAGCGAATGCACAAGTTTTGGAGACGTTCGAGTTTGCTCAGCAGCTCCTCAGTTATGTCTAAATAGCTTACATCCGCGTAATCAAGAATTGGGAGCAGTAGAGACTGTGCCAGCATAATTTTAGTTTGGAATGGAAGAAAGAACTGCAGCCGTTTGAGTGAATGGAAAGCTCCAAACACTTTCTTACTAACTGCTCCTACTTGAGGAGCCCAAGATAACGTGTTATCCATAAGGATACCTAAATTTTTAACACAATTGGTAAATGGGATCACTATATTGTCATACTTAATTTTCGTCACAACATTCAAGTCCAACTGTGCTAGTATTCTGGGAGTACCAAATATAATAGCCTGTGATTTATTTGGATTGAGCACCAAACCAAACGATTTTGTCCATTCGGAGATGATGTTCAGGTTATCGTTAATCAAGTCAATAGCAGTATTAATATCGCCAGGTTCAGTGCCTGTATAAAGCTGCAAATCATCGGCATAAAGGTGATAAAGAGATGAAAGATGACTAGCCAGGATATTAATAAAAAGGGAGAAAAGTAAAGGAGATAAAACGCCACCTTGTGGGACGCCAGCAAGTACCGGACACCAGTCTGAAGAACCAGTATCAGTGCGAACACACTGCTGACGACCTTTAAGGTATGACTCGAACCAGGCAGTTGCTGTCGGAGATACGTTAAGCGAGCGTAGGATACTTAACATAATGTCAAAGTCAACGGTGTTAAACGCGTTGCTAAAATCTAACAACGTAACAACAGTGATTTTATGATTATCCATATTTTCTCTTATGTCGTCAGTGATCTTAATAAGAGCACTGACCGTGCTGTGTCCTTTACGAAATCCGGATTGGAAGGGATTGAGGAGTTTGTTACAGGAGAGGTATTCACAAAGTTGTTCATGAACAAGTCGTTCAAGAACTTTTGACAGCAGGGGAAGGATTGAAATAGGGCGGAACTGAGATAAAATGGTAGGATTGTTTACCTTAGGGAGAGGAATAATGAATGCTCTTTTCCAAGAACTGGGAAAGGCGCTGGATATAAAAGAGAAGTTGAGAAAATTGGTAATGTGAGGGAGGACAATGTCAATCACAGGAGTAATCATTTTTAAGCTAATGTCATCAAATCCAACGGCTTTACTTGTAATATATAGTATGCAGCGCTTAACGTCACGATCAGTGACTTGCCTAAAATTAAAAGGAGAAAAATCAGGGGCAGGTAGACTTAAAAGGTGTGATATAGTATTGTTTTTAGTAATTACATCTAACACAAAAGGTGGAGATGAGAAATGGTTGTTAAGAGCAGTTAGATCAACGTCCACGGAAGCATTATTCTGTGATTTACCAATGCCCAATGATTTAAGAAAATGCCACAGTTGTGAGCTGTTGCTTGAATTTTCAATGCTAGAGTGAATATGTCGGCGTTTAGCGTCTCTACACACTCTATTACACCGATTTCGCAGTTCTTTATACAGGTCATGATTACCGTCTGTTGGATCCTTCTTGTACCGAAATTTTGCATGATCTCTCTTTGCCATAAGAGCTTTAATTTGATCGGTGAGCCATGGTGCTGGGAGTTGCTTAACTCTCACAGGATGATATGGGGCGTGTTTATCATAAAGTTGAATGAGTAGGTAATTAAACCGCTCAATTTTACTATCGATGTCCTGTAATAGCTCAAGCTCATCCCAGTCAATTTTCAAGGCATCTTCACAAAGTTGCTGTAAATCCATTCTGTTAAAATTACGCTGGAGAATAGTACGCTTTTTGGGTTTAGGGGTACGCACCTTGTAAGAAAGGAAGATAAGGTCATGATAAGAGAAACAGTCGGCGCTTAGTTGGCCGTGGTTACTTACAAGGTCAGGAGAAGAGACTATCATCAGGTCTAAGAGAGTGGGAGCAGAGTTAGGGGGATGATGAGTGGCCTGTAGGGGTAAAATAATAAGATTTTTGTCAGATACAATTGACTGAAGTCGTTTAGAGCGATGGTCGTCTTTAAGAAGGCACGTGTTGAAATCTCCCATAACAATTGTATTATCAAAGAGTGGGGTAAGTTGATCTAGGAGATTTTCAAAAGATTCGAAATATTTGACGTGACAGTCGGGACTGTAATAGACGCCGAGCAATATTCGACTATGATTTAGGGTGACCTCAAGAAGTAAATGTTCAGCCATCCCATCATATTCTCCAGGAGATTTACTAATAACCGTGAACGGTATATGACTCCTAAGGTAAATAGCCACTCCACCGCTACCAACAACAAGACGGTCATTCCGAATTAGTTGGAAACCAGGTAAAGGGTACATTGTGGAGTCGAGAGTTGGCTTTAAAAAAGATTCAGAAACTAATACCGCATGTATATTATTATTGCCAAAGGATGTAAGCATATCTGAGTGGTGGTGAGGAATACTCTGGGCATTTATGTGAACTACATTAAAAGATTTGCGGGAATTGCAAAAAACAGAATTGATCTGTGAAGATAGAGGGGCATAAGATGTGTTAAGGTCGCTGACTGATTCATCTGAGGAAGTGCAGGAAAAGTAGTTGTCGAAGCTAGTAGTTGACTCATAATCACTCATTTATATACCTATGATAATATATAGGTCTATATATTTATATAAATAATTTTAAAATAGTACTTAAAATTCTTCTAAGTATAGATAAATACTTGAAAAATAAAATAAATACCTACCTAGTTTTAAACTTAGGTCAAGAAGATGGAATTACATTCCATCACTCACCTGCCAGTAAGACTGTAAAGACGTACAATTACACAACCAAGCAAATAATATAGTGCATAACATGACACACATAAGAAAAAGAAAGGTATTATTATTGACTACTAAGGAAATGGTTAAAGTTAATAGTTGTTCCGTAACTTTGAACATTAAAATAAAACTAATAAATTTATTTCGGAATGCAGGCAATGCAGCTGATCAAATGTCAAAAGTGAGTGACTTTGTATAAAAACAAAACACAGTACACCCTCAGAAAACCAAGAAATTACAGTAGAGGGTAGTTACATTAAGATGAGTGGAAACATGAAAACTGAAAATTTCACACTACTTGGACACTTTTGTGGCTAGTTCTAGTTAATGTTTGAAAACCTCCATAGTCTTCCCAAAATGTTGTTTCTCCTGAAACGTGTTATCAATTTTGCGCCGGTGGCGAAATCGGCACGATTGTATTGTCCTCGTCAACGAACTAAAATTTTATGGAAATCTATCTCAGTACATCCCTTCCTAGGATTATGGCCCCACAACACGGAGGTTGTGTGTGATTTTGAGTATACTACACGTACTTAGCTCACTACGATAATCACAATATGATTGGCTAGTGGTTATCAGGCCATTCCGATTTCAGCCAATCATAGACTTGAGTCGGACCGAAAAGAATGGACCTAGTCGTAGTCTTTAAGTTATTGTATTAAAGAAAATGTTAAATGCACTATACGTGGTAATGTGTCAATCGTTTATAAAGTTATTTCGTTTTTAGAGTTTTTGGTTTTAAATTTATGAACATTTCGAATACTTACGCATATTTACTGCTGCCATGACTCTTGCAGTATTTGCTCGAGTTGCTTATGCACCATTTCACGGTGCAAACCGGCATTTTGTTATAATTTTGTTGTGCTCACTAGTGCGGACGTCGCACCGCGCTGCGCAAGACTGATCAACATAATATACATAAATATAAGCCTTGCCCACCTGGGCACATAAATGGTGGAGTAAATTTTTAAGCGAGTTAATGCTTCCATAAAATTTTAGTTCGTTGGTCCTCGTAAGTTTCATAGCGAAATGAAACAGCACCTTATAGCGAAATGAAACGTCATGATATTTGGCCACACTCACAACTGAGTTGGTCGCGTCATGACGACCATCCTTAACTGGTGTTTTTACACTCTTGTTACTGCAATGCAATATTTAAATTTTTATTATTTGTTGTTTTACTTTAGAGTACTTAGGACTCTAATCTAACCAAATTGTAAACTTAATTTCATTACATTTCAAATGTTTATTAGTTTAACGGCAAGATACAGTTGAAAGCAAACAGTGTACAGTACAAACATTTTAATATGTCAATAATAATTAATTATTAAATTAATGCCAATAATAAAACTAAAATAAATTGAAATTTGTTAACAATTAAAACTTTTGCAGGATTGTGACTAAATGCCGATAAAATCCAATTTATGAATAAAACCATACAAGAACTTAAGCAAATGGGAGAACAACAAGATGAAGATGAGATGAGTACATATGGGAGAGGGTGTGTGTATGTGTGTCAAGTACGTATGGAAAAGAGGGTGTGTATATGTGTAAAATAAAATAAAATAAAATGTGTGTATGACGTATGTGTGTCAAAAGAGTGTAGATTAAAACCAATAATATTTTAATTAATGTATAAATAATGAGAATTATCAGTGCTACAAAAAGAGGAAACATATTTCTCTATCACTAAATTTAAGATCTTTATAGACTGTCACCAGTACTGTCTACAATCTACATCCTTGTTGTTACATTTTTCAAGCCAATCCATTGAACCATGAGCCAATCTACTATGGAAGAAATATCAGCTGCAATAGCCGAATAATCTTCTTTTTAGGGTTTCGTAGATACAAAAGGAACATTTATGGTGAGACTCTATTGTCCGTCCGTAGGTATGTCACAATGTTCGAAATATAATAAGCGCCTGGCATATTTGTTTTGGCAAACTATTTGTACCGTGACTGTCTGTTTTGTAAAGTAGAGGAAAGGCGCTTTGAAAAGCGTATTCTTTGATGATTCCCGTAGTTTAATTTTTAAAGGATTTCTTTTAATTTAATTTTTTTCAGAGAATATACGCAGTTTTAGGACATGGTTTTCAATATTTTGGTATGTAAATTAATCATTATTTTTTATGATTTTTTAGAGAATTCGCATGGCTTAATTTTTAAAAGATTTTTTTATATTTTTTTTTCAGAGAATTTACGTCTTTAAGGACATAGTTTTCATTATTTTGGTATTTAAATTAACCATTATTTTTATGATTTTTTAAACAATATGACCTTGTCACTTGAGAATTTTAGACATTATAGCTACTGATTATGATGTGTGATTGCTTATAAAAAAAGCGGTCTGTCTCTGTCTGTCTACTCATCTGTTATATAGCTGTCAAATTAGTCTGAAGCAAATTATTATAAATTTATCTTGATAGGAAAGGACACTTTTCTAAACAGCCATTACTCAAGTGACGTCACACGAGGGCAAATGGAAGTTGCAGTCTTTTTGTAAAAGTATTCATCATCATGAGGCTTTTTAGACCAAAAGTTCCAAAATACGGCTTATCAAACCTATATCTCTACTGTGGCAGAGAATATAAAGTATTACTTGTGGTCTTCGACCAAGATATCTTGGTAGATAGCCTGTGGTAAGAGTGTGTTGTTGGTTGTTGCAGACGGAGGGGCGCGGGCGGCGCGTGAGTGCAGCGGCATGGCGGCGCCGGAGGGGGGCGTCTCTCCGCGCCAGCCCCGCCGCGGGCCTGCGCCCTTCGCCTCCTTCGATCACGACGTCTCTGACGAGGTGAGACCCGATGTATGTATCACTCTCTCTATCTCTCTATTACTCTCTACTCTCTATTTCTTTATAACGTTTCATATTTTCTTTTTCTGTCTTGACTGAATAATTTTTACCGAAAGCTAATTTAAAACTTGAATTATTTTTACTACCACTTAATGCTAAAAAAAAATACATAAAACCATGGACGAAGTATTTCGTCCATGATAAAAATATCTCTTTATCTATTACTTAAGAGCTACGCTCTTGTCCATGCAGTAACCGCCATTCTTCTCTAGATTTTGCTAATGATTAGGGCCTGTTGAAGAAGGCATATTCTAAAATAATTGATTACTTAGACGATACTAAAGCATGGGGTTATGATAGTGATCTTTGTCATAATAGTAGTTAGTATAATTTCCTAACTTATGTTATGATTCCTCTAGAATTAACGTTAAATAGTTAATAGATGAAATTACTGTAAAAGCAAATAGAGACTATATGGGATAAGTAGATAAAGGTATTTTTTTCCTTCATGACATAATTTTCTCCTGTCTTGTATTTTTTATCTCTTTATTCAATTAAAGTATAGGCTTACTTTTTATATTTAGTTATTACATCTAATAAAATGAAAAAAAGACATGATCATGCTAAATTTCTTGCCCTTCTTCTTTGCAAGACTAATCGAATAGGCGGAGTTAGGCATATATTAATTATATGTATTGCATATATTTATTCCTTTTTCCTATATTTCTATTTTATTCAAGTGTATATATTTAATTAAATTTAAGTAAACCCAACTGTAGCCGCTGGCTACAGGATGCAGGGCTGATGGAATTTGAGTGGGAGAGCAGACAGGATAAGAAAAAGATTGTGGGTAAACTGACCTTTGTTGGAATGTTGTTCTCGATGGGCCGACAGGAGATGCGGTGACGTGCTGAGCCTTCTTGTTGGCTAGTTGAGCTGGCGTCTGTGCAGGGATGTATTGAATGTCCTGGTTTGAGTGATGTACACAGCACTTGTATTAACACTACACTTTAGGTACGCGATATTGTTTGTGCTGACGCGAATGTCTATTGTTTAGAGCTGTCGGCTGCGCGGGCGCGCGCGCGTGCGCCTAGAGAGGCTCGTCGATCCGAACAGACTCAGTGAGCAGCGCTCAGCGCGCGACTCGATTCTGTCGCGAGTTGCTTATCTGCGCATGCGCTGACGTCACGCTGTTTTTAGCGTGAACATCCTGGGGGGGCCGGGGCTGCGGCTCCATGGGCTGTGTCCAGATCCACAACTTGGATCACTCCATCCTTGCCAGGCATTGTGCGGAGAATTCTCCCCAGCTTCCATTGGAGCGGAGGCAAGTCATCCTCTTTGATGAGGACCAGTTCACCCACTTGAGGAGGGGAAGAAGGGGAGAGCTGATTGGAGCGGGTTTGCAGGGTATGGAGGTAGGATCTGGACCAGAGAATCCAAAAGCGCTGAGAGAGCGCTTGAATGAGCTGAAAGCGTTTAAGAACAGATATGGGTCTGTCGTAAAAAGACTGCTCAGGTAGAGCGGTGAGCGGACGACCAATAATGAAATGTCCGGCCGTGAGAGGGTCAAAGTCCGTAGGATCGGATAAAATCGGGCAGAGGGGTCTTGAGTTGAGTATTATTTCGTGCAGAGCGCCGAACCAAGTTATGTGCTGATTCGCGAGCTGGTGAGTGATTGCATCATTGTTTGACCCGAAGAAGTTCTGAACTTCAATGAGTTGATCCCTAGCACCTACACAGCTTGTGCCGACTCTGAGCGAATGAGAACTAGAGTACCGCGACGTGAGATAAAACCTAACAGGGCTCGTGCTGAGTGAAATTGACCATGTACGTCTGCTATTATTGGTGTGTTAGTGACGTTCACTACACGTTGTGCGGAGTTACAAGAATTCTCTGTTGGAGCTGGAGTCATTGAGTGAAAATGAACTGAGTGTGTATGTGATGAGTGTGTGTGTGATGACTGAGTGCTGGTTTCATTGAGTGAAAATGAGCTGAATGTGTATCTGATGAGTGAATGTGTGAGTGAAAATGAGCTGAGTGTGTCTATATGTGCTGATTGAATGTGTGAGTGAAAATGAGCTGAGTGTGTATGTGCTGATTGAATGTGTGAGTGAAAATGAGTTGAGTGTGTATGTGCTGATTGAATGTGTGATGAGTGTGACTATATGTGAAAATGAGTTATTAAAAACTTGAGCGCTACCAACTCCAACGTGCGGATAGCTTGTAACTTGCGCGGGCCGAAAAAAAAAAAACAAAGACTATGTTCAAACGGAACACGGAAAATAAACACGACAGAGAAAAAAAAAAAAAATTTTTTTTTTTAAAAAACAACCTGTATATGAGCCGATACACCAACTTGGAACACCCTATATGTGTACCACAAACAACAAGATCAGAGATGAGAAGAGAAAAAAAAATTGTTTACTATATTTGTGCTATACCCGGGTAAAAAAAACAGACAATAACACAAATAAACGGTCCGGCAATATATTACTGCGACGTGAGATTACCGCAACACAAAAATATCGAAAAGGGCTGATGAACCTGTTCACTTTTATGTTATTTGCCTTGAAATCACGCTTTAGTAATATACGTAATACGTATGTATATGCACGAAATAAAGCGAATTTATACTCTCACAAAAAAATATCTCGCAAGATACGAGAACTATCTTTGACAGTGGGTAGATTTGCACCTCTTCGCGCGATAGAAAACAAAGTGAAGTGTAGGTACTCAAAACGTTGTAACACGATATGAAACTAAAATGTGAACTATGTATTTACGAGCAAAGTTGAATCACTTCGAGAACATTTGAAAAGATTGGGTCGGGAATTACATGTAAAAAATGTTGAGCAAAATGCTGACTTTGAGTTTAATTAATTTTACGTATGGGGTTTATAAGGGCTGATAATTAATCCCTGGAAGTGACGGGGGGGTTTAATAAAGAAATATAGTGGACTGTAATAAACAATTGGGCCGAATGGATATAATTATATTATCTGAGCTGAACAATAATTACAACCGTGATGAAAATGAGTTATTCTGTAAAGGGGCGTGGGGGGGCCGGTTCTAACCGATAAATGGAATGTTCCAGGCGGCGGTTCTAATTATCTACCCGCGATAGGTATTCGAAACCACAAAATATTTTTTGCCGGGAAAGGGGGCAAAATATGTAACCGGGTGAAAATGGACTGTAGTAAATCGACGGGGGCTGGTTCAAAACAAAGTTATGGGCCGGCGGGAAATAGTCGGGGGGTGATATAAACCAAAAATTTTCCTGGATTGAAAATGGACTGTAATAAATCGACGGGGGCTGGTTCAGTAGCGGTTTGAAGGGCCAAAATTGTGAAAATGGACTGTAAGGACCAGAATTCGATCCGGCCGAAGGACCAAAAATGTAGCCGCTGGCTACAGGATGCAGGGCTGATGGAATTTGAGTGGGAGAGCAGACAGGATAAGAAAAAGATTGTGGGTAAACTGACCTTTGTTGGAATGTTGTTCTCGATGGGCCGACAGGAGATGCGGTGACGTGCTGAGCCTTCTTGTTGGCTAGTTGAGCTGGCGTCTGTGCAGGGATGTATTGAATGTCCTGGTTTGAGTGATGTACACAGCACTTGTATTAACACTACACTTTAGGTACGCGATATTGTTTGTGCTGACGCGAATGTCTATTGTTTAGAGCTGTCGGCTGCGCGGGCGCGCGCGCGTGCGCCTAGAGAGGCTCGTCGATCCGAACAGACTCAGTGAGCAGCGCTCAGCGCGCGACTCGATTCTGTCGCGAGTTGCTTATCTGCGCATGCGCTGACGTCACGCTGTTTTTAGCGTGAACACCAACCCTTATTTCCCTGTGTATTTCCCCATATTATTATTTATTACATAAAACTATTACCTATACAAATATATTATTTAATTACTTATATTACATTTAAACCGACCTGTAGATATGTTATATCTACATTACATAAATAAATTATTTCATTTCATTTTATATTTAATTATATTATTCTTATCTAGATAAGACATTCTTTTTACTTCTAAAAATAAAGTTCATTATTTCATTATTTCAGTCAAGCCCCGAATCGAAGCTCACGTTCCAGCTGCCGGAGATCCGCGAGGACGCGTCGCCGTCTGCGTCAGGCGTGCTGAGCGTGCCGGGCGGGGGAGGTGAGGCGGAGGGGCGCGCACGCTCCGCTAGTACGCCCGCCGTGCACGCGCTGCAGCCCGCGCCGCGCATCGACATCTCCCGTGCGTCCAGCTCCTCGCACCAGGACTCGCGCGACAGCTCGCCCGAGCTCGCACTGTTCGCGGGTACGGGGGAGGACGCGCGCCAGCGGCTCGAGCTGGGCTTCCGCGAGGACGGGGCACTTGACCTGCGCTCCTCCACCGAGGAGCTGGCGTTCCTGGAGGGTGGGGAGTGTGGGGCCGCGCCTTCCACCGACCCTAAGTCACTCCCCGAGCCTGCCTCCGTCTCGCGCCGCCACTCCCGCAAGGACAGCCAGGGCTCGGAGGCAGCGCTGCTGGTGGTGGGCCGCACGAGCCGGCTCAGCTCCGTGGGTAGCCAATGCTCGGCGCTGTCGGCGTACTCGCGTGTGTCGCGATTGTCGGTAGTGTCGGGCACCTCACGCTCGCCCTCACCGCACAAGATGCTGCTGGAGACATCGTTCTGCGGCCCCAAGCCCATCGAGACCGACCCCGAGGTCTGCGCCGCCGCCGTCGAACAGCGTCTGCTCGAGATAGCCAAGCTGTCAGCCGAGCTGCCGCCCGTGCTGCCGGCCGCTGGCCCTCCGCTGTCAGCACCAGCTCATCGTGACGTCACTGCCGAGGTCACTGCCGAGGTCACGGTGGAGAGCGTCGGTCCACGAGCGCTACATCCCGCGCCCGCCCCCGTACCCGTCACCGTCACCGCGACACTACCTCACGACGACGGTAAACACCTAAAGGAGACGAAGAACAGAGCCCGCGCCGAGGAACGACGCGCCAGGTCTCGGGAGCGCCGAGACACGTCCCGCGACCAGCCCGAGGTCTACCGGACCAGAAACAAGTCCAAGGATGTTATACGGATCAAGCTAAAGCCCGACGACGAGGACGATGAAGAGGAAGAGGAGGAGTCAGCGATGGCGCGCAAGCCGGCCTCGCTGGAGCTGCGCGCACAGCAACTACCCCGAGACTCCCGCACACCCTCCCCCTGTCCCGGCCAGCACTCGCGCAAGTCCTCGTTTTGCTCGCTATTCAAGTCACGCGAGACCATCGCCAGCCCCGAGTCACCGGCAAACGCGCACCTGCGCCGGAAGAAGAGTCTCAACGAGGATCGCTCGCGCAGTAAAAGTCGCGAGCGTTCCGCCACACGCGGCTCCGTGCTGTCCTTGTTCCGCACACCGCGGCGAAGCGCAGCACCCTCCCCCGCACCCTCATCTCGCGCCGCCTCACCACCCCCCGTGCTCCCCTCCATCCCACCCCGCCCCGAGGCAGCCGGACTCAAGTACTATGAGGACACCCGCGATGGCGTTATCCACATCCCGTTGCGTACTCCACCCGACGAAGGGACTTCGTCACGCTGCGTGGTGCGGCCCGCGTCCGCCGCCACGAGCGGCGAGCGGGGTGCCACCTGCGTGCCGGAGCGCCCTGCAACCGCCAACCAGCCCGCACGTCTCTTGCACAAACCGCAACCGAAGCCGCTCACCCGAACCGTACTTCCTGATGGAAGCATAATAATACCTCTGCATTCACCGACCGAAAAATCCCTTCCCACCGATATCATTTCGGTGGAGATCGTGAGAGAAGCGTCACCTCCCAGACCGTCGACGTCGTCCTCGTTGACGACCACGGCGACCAAGACCGAGGACGAGGAGCCGATCGTCAAAGCGACGAAGGAACCGGCGCAATCGTGTCAACCTAAGGAACCAGTGATAGAACGGGACGCGATCCAGCTCGCGTCACCCCTGTCCCCCGCAGTAATGCAGGCCGCGTCGCCGGGCGACACGTCCCCTCACCAGCGCCGCGAGCGGCTCGTGTTCACGACGCATGTCGGGAGCCGTGAGCAGGTGTTCAGCACACAGTTCAGCATCACGAAGACGCCAAGCGTCACGAGCGAAATGTCCGGCTCCTTCGCGAGCTTCCCTGAGTCCAGCGAGCCCGAGCTACTGCGGGACACACACATCGCGAGCGTGGAGCCACCGCCCCGCCCCGCACGTCCCGTCACCCCCGTCAGTGAGCCGCGCGTAGACTCCTCCGGTTCAGAGCCAAGCTCGGAGGCAGGGGGCGCAGCGGGAGGGGTGCGGCGTGGGCCATTGAGTGAGCTGCTGGCGGCAGGTGGTGTCGAAGACGTCGAGAAGCGTGGCCTCGTGCTCGGGCAGGAGTCGTTCGAAGAGGAGTTGCCCTACGTGCCGACCACGCTACCGCTTGAGCGCTCTATGGCGCTGCCGATGGTGCCAGTGCGGGAGCGCGGCGGCGTGAGCGTGGCACGCGTCGAGCGACCGCGTCCCACCGCGCCCCCTCCTGCCGGCCCACCCCGCGCGCCATACCCCGCCGCGGCGCCACCAACCTCGGAGAAATTGCGCATCTCGCTCCCGCGGCGTCCCCGCGCCGCGTCCACGTCAGCGCCGCCGCGGCCCGACCGGGCACGCACGCGCAGCGGCAGCGCGGCGGGGGGAAGCAAGGGCGAGTGGATCGACTTCGAAGAGGTCCCGGAACGGCGCAAGCAGCCGAAGCGCATCCAGACACTCCCGGCGGCGGCCGTGGCGGGGGACGGCGTCGTGTACAGCTACGTGGAGCCCGAGCACTGCCGCTGCGAGTGCCACGCCGCCACCGCCCCCGCCGCCTGTAGCCGGGACGACGAGCTGCCGCTGCTGCGCGACACGGACATCAAGCAGAGGTAGGTACTATCTAAGTACTCTATTACAGTAAGAAAAATGAACATTTAACAAAAAAATTGTAACCGACTTCAAATTGGTATTTTGTATTTATTTATTTATGGAAAAAAATGTCATCAGCATTCGTGTTTAGGAAGGAGCACTCGTTATCCGACCGACAAGGACGACTGTATTGACTGTGATAGCCCTAATGAGCCAAATGTAACAACAGTCATTCATTAAAAGTTAAAAATAATTCTATAATGACGGATGGTACCGAAACATCACTTTTGCCGACTTCTTTCTTCATGAAACATGTTATCAAAGAGTCGGCGCTCTTATATATTGGTTTTTATGTTGCTCTATCGTAAAGAATACGCCAACTCCAATGTTTTAGGAACAAAGTAGTCGTCAAAAGTGTCGTTTCGGTACCATCGGTCATTATAGAATTATTAATGACTGCTGTTACATTTGAAGTCGGTTACCATTTTTTTGTTAAAAGTTCATTTTATTTCACATTTTTTAGTGTTGACGGGTTAAATTATTCTTGCAATTGCGCTGTTTATATAAAAATACTACAATTTTATCTTTCGTTCCTCATATAGACCAAGTTGTAAAGAAAGCTTTCAGAATGCTAGGCTTTTTGTGGCGCATCTGCAAAAATTCAAATGTACGACTCCTTTAAAAATCATTTACTTTTCCCTGGTGAGCAGTATCCTGGAGTATTGCTGCAGTATTTGGAACACACACTATAGATGTCACACAGACAGAATAGAGAGAATACAGAAACGGTTTCTGTTCTTTTTGACTATACACCAGAGAAAACGCTCAGTTTTAATTTCGTACGAAGATCGATTAAAGTATTTCAACTTTGTATCTCTCGAACAACGGCGATGGATCTTTGACCAAGTTATTTTATATAAGATTATGAGAAACGCCATTGAGTGTCCTCAATTACTAGCTAGGATACAATTTGTCATTACCAGGCAGGGTACCGCATCGTCAACTTTTCTCCCTTTGTAGTGGAGAGGTCTAGAACAAATTTGGGCCACAATTATGTAGAGATCACAACAATCTTGTAAAAAAATGTCAAGTAGATATTTTTGCAGTCTCTCTTAAAAGATATAATGATTGCGTAAGATGGTTGCAAAGGATTGGAATATTTTGCGATAGATTTTTTAAGTTTTTAATTCTTCATTTTTAGTTTTACTTTTATTTTTTTAGTTAATTTAAAATATACTAAGAATATTAGTCTTTTGTTTTTTAACACTATTAAGTATCCGACAGGCATGCTGTGTTTGCCAATAATTGGGAATACACTTGTACATGTGTGTGTTTATCTTTATACACTTGTACATGTGTGTGTTTATCTTTATAGGTAATTGTAATAATTATTATTTGTAAGTGTCACCGATTAAAATTGATCGTGTAGAGCTAAAGAGAGTGAGGTGTTGGTTTGTTGCAGTCCCACGTCACCGGAGTGTGCGCACGCGCGGCCCTTCACCGGCAACTACGACCTGCGACACGCCCACCCCGCCCGACACTACGACGCGGTGAGTTCACTATTTCTGACACTAGCTCTGACATCAGCCTTTCGTAAACTTTGTTTATACCTGGATATATTTCAATGTTTGTGTCGTCACCGGATCGTTAACCCTCCTAATTGTTAATCCACAGGCAAAGCTAATTGCAGATGGCGCTAGCATAGGTCCAGCCAAAGAGAATATTAAGATAGCGTTCCTCAACGCCTGCGTAAATGTAAAATTTAAATTTTACATTTCTGACACGGTTCATGTGCTGTATGTTTTCACTCGGGTGGTTGTGGAACGGTTGACAGTTACATTTTACATTTACCCGTGCGTTTAGGAACGCTACTTAAATATACCTTGATTTAGTTTATGTACGTTTATTTTTTTATTAAATATTAACCTTTTGCCCGCGGCTTCGCCCGCGTTTATTCAATATTTGCTTCGTTTTCGGCTTGGGGTTATTTTATCAACAGCCCTTATAGCCTATTTGTTGCCCAGGATCACTACGATGATAATAAAAAATCCGCATCTAAATCCGTTGAGTGGTTCTCGAGTTAAAACGGGACAGACAGACAAAAATTATAAAAATTGTAGTTTTGGCTTCAGTATCAACAACCCATTTACTTTAAAATTTCGTCAAAATGTAAAAATATAAAAAAGTATTGTACAGGTCGCGGCACGGTTTTGACTGCTCACCGAAGGTGGTGGGAGACTAGTGCGCATGCGTTCATTTAAGACGCTACGTTTAGCGTCCCTGTTACTCCATATGCGAAAAAACCCTCAGTGCGAGTGGGACGGATTCGTGGAAAAGTAGCAAAAAGTCGGTTTTTTATTAATATAAAATTTACTAAGCTATTTTGTCAAAAAGATGTTCAAGGAGATTTTACAAATACATAATATCCACATTTGGAATGCAATTTCACAATGAAATTAATTACAATTTCAGAATTACAGGGAAAAATAAAACAATTTAGAGGTCTTTTCGGAATTAAAGCCTATCGAGAAAATTTCATCTTATCGTGTTTTCCTTCAATGAGAATCTTAATCAAATGCTCAATAAACATTTACCCAATAAATGAAATGCGTAGATGACGTTATAGTGGAGTAAATGGATTCGAAAAAACCCCATTTTTTTTGGTGTCGCCTTAACATTCATTAGATATTAGTATATCATTAAACATTTTATTAGTTTAAATATGTATCACTTATCTATACTTACTAATAATAAAGTTCCTACTAAAAATGTGGACATGGGCGGTCGGGCAATATAAAGTGGTCAGTAGGGAATCGAGAACCGGAACTGGTTTTCAGAACCGAGAATTTCGGTACTAGTCTTTATAGGAATCGGGATATCCCGGTCATTTCGGTACTTTCGGTACCAGTTCTTTTCTTCTCTTTATTGAGGTAGAAACGGTTGAAGGTGATGGTTTAAGGTCACCAGGAGCGGCCAATTCAAAATTTTATGAAAATATTAAAGAAAATTGATGAAAACTGCAGATTAAGGTGTTCTATATGGAATCATGTTCTGGACTGATATGCCCCAACAACCACTTAAAAAATGATGGAAAACATCAGTTTAACAGGTAAACAATGTAAATAAAAAAAAAAAAAAGTACCTCCAGTAAATATTGCTAATAGGACTATCCCTATTATAATTTAATATTATTTAATTTAATAAATCTACATACTAAATACCTATACAAAGGGACAATAAAAAGCTGAAGTTGACGGGGCTTGGGATTTCAGAAGGGAGAACATCATACAGAGAGAAACGAAGTTTTTGGCAATCGGAAAATATGTGGTCAACTGTACCCTCGTCTAATATGTGATCAACTGTACCCTCGTCTAATATGTGATCAACTGTACCCTCGTCTAATATGTGGTCAACTGTACCCTCGTCTAATATGTGGTCAACTGTACCCTCGTCTAATATGTGGTCAACTGTACCCTCGTCTAATATGTGGTCAACTGTACCCTCGTCTAATATGTGGTCAACTGTACCCTCGTCTAATATGTGGTCAACTGTACCCTCGTCTAATATGTGGTCAACTGTACCCTCGTCTAATATGTGGTCAACTGTACCCTCGTCTAATATGTGGTCAACTGCACCCTCGTCTAATATGTGATCAACTGTACCCTCGTCTAATATGTGGTCAACTGTACCCTCGTCTAATATGTGATCAACTGTACCCTCGTCTAATATGTGATCAACTGTACCTTCGTCTAATATGTGGTCAACTGTACCCTCGTCTAATATGTGGTCAACTGTACCCTCGTCTAATATGTGGTCAACTGTACCCTCGTCTAATATGTGGTCAACTGTACCCTCGTCTAATATGTGGTCAACTGTACCCTCGTCTAATATGTGGTCAACTGTACCCTCGTCTAATATGTGGTCAACTGTACCCTCGTCTAATATGTGGTCAACTGTACCCTCGTCTAATATGTGATCAACTGTACCCTCGTCTAATATGTGGTCAACTGTACCCTCGTCTAATATGTGATCAACTGTACCCTCGTCTAATATGTGGTCAACTGTACCCTCGTCTAATATGTGATCAACTGTACCCTCGTCTAATATGTGATCAACTGTACCCTCGTCTAATATGTGGTCAACTGTACCCTCGTCTAATATGTGGTCAACTGTACCCTCGTCTAATATGTGATCAACTGTACCCTCGTCTAATATGTGGTCAACTGTACCCTCGTCTAATATGTGGTCAACTGTACCCTCGTCTAATATGTGATCAACTGTACCCTCGTCTAATATGTGGTCAACTGTACCCTCGTCTAATATGTGGTCAACTGTACCCTCGTCTAATATGTGGTCAACTGTACCCTCGTCTAATATGTGATCAACTGTACCCTCGTCTAATATGTGGTCAACTGTACCCTCGTCTAATATGTGGTCAACTGTACCCTCGTCTAATATGTGGTCAACTGTACCCTCGTCTAATATGTGGTCAACTGTACCCTCGTCTAATATGTGGTCAACTGTACCCTCGTCTAATATGTGGTCAACTGTACCCTCGTCTAATATGTGGTCAACTGTACCCTCGTCTAATATGTGGTCAACTGTACCCTCGTCTAATATGTGGTCAACTGTACCCTCGTCTAATATGTGGTCAACTGTACCCTCGTCTAATATGTGGTCAACTGTACCCTCGTCTAATATGTGGTCAACTGTACCCTCGTCTAATATGTGGTCAACTGTACCCTCGTCTAATATGTGGTCAACTGTACCCTCGTCTAATATGTGGTCAACTGTACCCTCGTCTAATATGTGGTCAACTGTACCCTCGTCTAATATGTGGTCAACTGTACCCTCGTCTAATATGTGGTCAACTGTACCCTCGTCTAATATGTGGTCAACTGTACCCTCGTCTAATATGTGGTCAACTGTACCCTCGTCTAATATGTGGTCAACTGTACCCTCGTCTAATATGTGGTCAACTGTACCCTCGTCTAATATGTGGTCAACTGTACCCTCGTCTAATATGTGGTCAACTGTACCCTCGTCTAATATGTGGTCAACTGTACCCTCGTCTAATATGTGGTCAACTGTACCCTCGTCTAATATGTGGTCAACTGTACCCTCGTCTAATATGTGGTCAACTGTACCCTCGTCTAATATGTGGTCAACTGTACCCTCGTCTAATATGTGGTCAACTGTACCCTCGTCTAATATGTGGTCAACTGTACCCTCGTCTAATATGTGGTCAACTGTACCCTCGTCTAATATGTGGTCAACTGTACCCTCGTCTAATATGTGGTCAACTGTACCCTCGTCTAATATGTGGTCAACTGTACCCTCGTCTAATATGTGGTCAACTGTACCCTCGTCTAATATGTGGTCAACTGTACCCTCGTCTAATATGTGGTCAACTGTACCCTCGTCTAATATGTGGTCAACTGTACCCTCGTCTAATATGTGGTCAACTGTACCCTCGTCTAATATGTGGTCAACTGTACCCTCGTCTAATATGTGGTCAACTGTACCCTCGTCTAATATGTGGTCAACTGTACCCTCGTCTAATATGTGGTCAACTGTACCCTCGTCTAATATGTGGTCAACTGTACCCTCGTCTAATATGTGGTCAACTGTACCCTCGTCTAATATGTGGTCAACTGTACCCTCGTCTAATATGTGGTCAACTGTACCCTCGTCTAATATGTGGTCAACTGTACCCTCGTCTAATATGTGGTCAACTGTACCCTCGTCTAATATGTGGTCAACTGTACCCTCGTCTAATATGTGGTCAACTGTACCCTCGTCTAAGCCACACTCACATAAGGAATGATCCCTTACCCTGATTTTTGCCAAGAACACATCAGGGGTACAAGCGTGTCCAAGTCGGAGGCGACAAACTACAGATGTATACAATTTATCAATGTCACGATATTTAAAGAACCACGGCCGATTTGGGATAACAGGTTGTATAGAGGCGTAATGTTTGGCCTTAGATCTCTGAGATTCATTCCAATCTTTGGACCAAGCTTTATCTAGTATATTTTTGGCCAAAGGAAGAATGTCATGATGATAAATATGATAGTGTGAAGATTCACCTGATGAAATGGCGATTTTGGCGTAAGCATGGTTGCAGGCTTGCAGCACTGAGGTAGTAATACTTTATATTCTCTGACTGAGGCTTGCAGGCCGTGGGATTTTTTTTTTTAGGTACTTTCCTATACACGCCACGAAAAGTGGGCAAATGAATGCTGTTTTTGTGTCAAATTGTCTTTAGCTTTAACGGTGCTAAAGTTATGAGGCTGTGACATACGGACGGACGGACGGAAGGACAACGGATTCTCACCATAAAGGTTCCTTATGTACCTTTTAGGTACTACGGAACCCTAAAAATGGCAACTTATTTGCCTTCGTGTGACGTCACTTGAGAAATGGCTGTTTAAAAATGTGTCCTTTGCTATCAAGATTTTATAATAATTTGCTTCAGACTGATTTGACAGATGGATGACAGATGAGTAGACAGACAGAAACAGACCACTTTTTAGGGTTTCGTATAGTACCTAAAAGATACAAAAGGAACCTTTATAGTGAGACTCCATTGTCCGTATATGGGTATCAAATTGTAGGTATTAAATGCTAAGATTGCATCTATTTCGAGAAATCCTTGAAAACCCATAAAAAATGTACGTCCCCCCCTTTATCTCCAAAACTGTGGACCGAAAAATATGAAAAAAAATGGGTAATATGCGTTCACGTAAAGATTACAGGAAAAATAAAACGATTGTGAAATTCACGAAAAAAAAATGTCTAAATTAAAATCATCCACAATACGGAACCCGAGGTACGCGAGTCTGACTCGAACTTGGCCAGTTTTTTTAGAAGCAATCACACATCATAATCTCAAGTCTAAAATTCTCAAGTGACGACATAACCGACAATTCTTTAAGAAATCATAAATAAATAGTGGTTAATTTATATACCAAAATAATGAAAACTATGTCCTAAAATGGCGTATACTCTCTGAAAAAATAAAAAATAATGAAACTTAGAAATTAAGCTATGGGAATTGGATGCCGCCATTTAATGAACAACCTAGCCGTTCAGTTGAGGGGCTAATTTAACCATAAGGCGGCAAGCGACATGTAATATGTAAATGACGGAGACGTGTTGTCTGCAGGAGGGCGCGGGCGGCACGGAGGGCGCGGGTGGCCCCAGCGGCGCGGGCGGCACGGCGCGGCGGCGTCACTAGTCCAGGTCGCACCACTCACTACTATGTACAGTCACGTCGCTCATGTACCTACTACTTCTCACTACGGGACTTCTCTCGTCAAAGATTACCTATAAAGTTGAATGTTTTATATTACTCTATTGACTCGAAGCGAGATGTTATAATTTTTTGATAATTGTAAATTTACCAGTTCACTATTGTAATGTTTATAGCGTCGTTTTATATTTCTCCTGTTAGCCTTTAGTCAGCGAGCGTCCGCGTCGCGTCGACCTAGCGTTTTGATGATTATTGAATAGTTCGACACGTAATGTACGGGGACGGGTGTGTAGGTACCATCGGGTAAGGTACCGCTGCTGACCTACTTTCAACTCTCATTACGATTGTGATATAATAGGGGGCAAAAGTGAGTTAGCGGACTTTTCTTCGACGGTTCCTACAAATACAGGCTGGCGCGGATTTGGGTACTGAACAAACATGGAGAGTTCTACAGCATTCAGCTTTGATAATTAATTATTTTTAATCTGTCGTATTATACACATCAAAGTTACAAACGACAACAGAACATTCGGTTCTGGCTTTGGCTATCTATACGGAAATGACGTTCAACAAAATGACTGTTTGACGTTCAACAAAATGACTGTTTGACGTTCAACAAAATGACTGTTTGACGTTCAACAAAATGACTGTTTGACGTTCAACAAAATGACTGTTTGACGTTCAACAAGATGACTGTTTGACGTTCAACAAAATGACTGTTTGACGTTCAACAAAATGATTGTTTGACGTTCAACAAAATGACTGTTTGACGTTCAACAAAATGACTGTTTGACGTTCAACAAAATGACTGTTTGACGTTCAACAAAATGACTGTTTGACGTTCAACAAGATGACTGTTTGACGTTCAACAAAATGACTGTTTGACGTTCAACAAAATGATTGTTTGACGTTCAACAAAATGACTGTTTGACGTTCAACAAAATGACTGTTTGACGTTCAACAAGATGACTGTTTGACGTTCAACAAAATGACTGTTTGACGTTCAACAAAATGATTGTTTGACGTTCAACAAAATGACTGTTTGACGTTCAACAAAATGACTGTTTGACGTTCAACAAAATGATTGTTTGACGTTCAACAAAATGACTGTTTGACGTTCAACAAAATGACTGTTTGACGTTCAACAAAATGACTGTTTGACGTTCAACAAGATGACTGTTTGACGTTCAACAAAATGACTGTTTGACGTTCAACAAAATGATTGTTTGACGTTCAACAAAATGACTGTTTGACGTTCAACAAAATGACTGTTTGACGTTCAACAAGATGACTGTTTGACGTTCAACAAAATGACTGTTTGACGTTCAACAAAATGATTGTTTGACGTTCAACAAAATGACTGTTTGACGTTCAACAAAATGACTGTTTGACGTTCAACAAAATGATTGTTTGACGTTCAACAAAATGACTGTTTGACGTTCAACAAAATGACTGTTTGACGTTCAACAAAATGACTGTTTGACGTTCAACAAAATGACTGTTTGACGTTCAACAAGATGACTGTTTGACGTTCAACAAAATGACTGTTTGACGTTCAACAAAATGATTGTTTGACGTTCAACAAAATGACTGTTTGACGTTCAACAAAATGACTGTTTGACGTTCAACAAGATGACTGTTTGACGTTCAACAAAATGACTGTTTGACGTTCAACAAAATGATTGTTTGACGTTCAACAAAATGACTGTTTGACGTTCAACAAAATGACTGTTTGACGTTCAACAAAATGACTGTTTGACGTTCAACAAAATGATTGTTTGACGTTCAACAAAATGACTGTTTGACGTTCAACAAAATGACTGTTTGACGTTCAACAAGATGACTGTTTGACGTTCAACAAAATGACTGTTTGACGTTCAACAAAATGATTGTTTGACGTTCAACAAAATGACTGTTTGACGTTCAACAAAATGACTGTTTGACGTTCAACAAAATGACTGTTTGACGTTCAACAAAATGATTGTTTGACGTTCAACAAAATGACTGTTTGACGTTCAACAAAATGACTGTTTGACGTTCAACAAAATGACTGTTTGACGTTCAACAAAATGACTGTTTGACGTTCAACAAAATGATTGTTTGACGTTCAACAAAATGACTGTTTGACGTTCAACAAAATGAATGTTTGACGTTCAACAAAACCGCACGCGCTGCACAGACGGGCTGCTGCTTATATCAACATGATGGTCGAGTGAAAGTAACTCTTAGTACAGCAACAACTGTTAAATATGTTATTCCTGTGTACACTTATTAATTTTCTACATCTCTGTGTGTTACAATAGTGTCTAGAGACTGAATAGATACTCAGTCACTCAAGTTTAAAGTTAAGGTTGTCCCCTGGGGGGGCAGCGGACCAGCGGTGCTCTCTACAATACGCCCCCCGCGCCGCGCCGCTACCCACCGTCTACCGAGTTCAGGGGTAGATCTACACCGGATGTAAACGGCATACTTCACTGATCATACTGAACTACTCTCCTAAAGAAACATATATATATGAAAATAAAAACCATATTCGTTTCTAAAATTTTGTAAATGCATATACTGGGTGTTAATTTGATAACCTTTTTCCTTCAAACAGGGTGTTTTATACATTAATATGAACAATTTGTATTATTGAGCCAACCCTGAAAACGCGAAGAAAAAAACAGCTGTTCGACCAAAATGTATGAAACATCTGATTTTGTTTTTGCGATTTGAGGATTGGCCCTGTAGGCGACGCATTTGTTTTATATTTTTTGTATGTACCTATTTTAATTTACAGTCCAAAACTATTTTGTTATTAAAACTATTTGGTAATTTTGTTATTAAAACTTTGTAACTGCTGCCATCTATTGTTCAATAAATGGAACTAAGGATCGACGCACATATCACCATTCATTCAATCAATTCGATCAGTCATTCATTCAGGAGAGAGTCTATACCGCGACAAACTACTGTGCACCGATTTCCTTTTGTTTCACATCAAAAATTGTGGTTTTAATTGTTTTATCGTCTACAATTGTTGGTCCTTCGAACCGGATCTGAACCAGTGACCTATGGATCAAAAGTTGTTCATATTAATGCTTAGAACACCTGTTTTAAGGAAAAAGGTTATTATCTTAACACCCTGTATAGCGTGACTTTTGTTTATATAGCCAAATTCATACTGTAGACTCGGTATGTGGTCAGGACCAGACCAAGGTTCAGTAAAATTTATTGCTGAAAACGAAAAAAAAATAGTTGTTCCCCTGTATTAATTTACGAGCAACTCTCGAGTCATCGATCATTGAAACTTTGGTCCTGACCACTTACGGAGTCTCCAGTATGAATTTGGCTATTTCAAAAGTCACCTTAATATTTGTTTCTTTGGGAACGTTATGATCAGTAGATATGTGGTTACATTTGAAGATATCTGTATACACAACAGAACAACAAAGGTTCGAACTTTGTTCACTGTGGTCAGTAGATGTGTGGTTACATTTGAAGATATCTGTATACACAACACAACAACAAAGGTTCGAACTTTGTTCACTGTGGTCAGTAGATGTGTGGTTACATTTGAAGATATCTGTATACACAACACAACAACAAAGGTTCGAACTTTGTTCACTGTGGTCAGTAGATGTGTGGTTACATTTGAAGATATCTGTATACACAACACAACAACAAAGGTTCGAACTTTGTTCACTGTGGTCAGTAGATGTGTGGTTACATTTGAAGATATCTGTATACACAACACAACAACCGCAACAACGGTTCAAACGCGAACTTGTCTGGATTAGTGGGTTCAATAGCTAACCGAGATAACATCTACGCAAGCGTCATTCTGAACAACTGCACCAAACACCAGCCCACGCAAACCATATCTTTAGGACATCACGGTAGCAGAGAACGGAAATATATTTCAACTCCAGTTTTACTCGCGACATTGATGTAAACCTTCTTCCCACGCATTGTGGTCTATATGTATTGACTTGGAGGGGACGAATGCAAATTTTACTCATTTGGATATGAAATAGTAAATCTAATTTTAGTTACAAACAAAGGTCAACGTCTGGGGGGGTCAAGTAAATAGCCAAAAAGCTAGCGGTAAATTAAGTACCTGCTAATTAAGCAGCTATATATACATATACTGTTCTGGGGCAATATTACCGTATTTTTACTAATAAAAAAACTATTAACGTACACCGAAATTGTTGTAAGTATCAGGTATTTACCCGTTGCTTTTTGGCTATTTACTTGACCCCCCAACGTAACCGGTCTCGCTAGCCGGACGTTGACCTTTGTAACTGAAATTAGATTTATATAAGAAGCACGACTTTTCATGACAATATTAGATGAGTTTTCATTCAACCCCTCCTAGCCTAATAGGCTAAAGCATAGCCTCCTTTATTTCTCAAGCCGTGCTATGGAAATCTGGCAACATTGCTCGTGAACCGGTTTACGAAGTTTCATTTTTACCTGACGCCATTAAGTTAATACGACCAAGTTACAAATAAGCGAACGTTATGAACTTACCCACCGACTGGTAACCATTTTATTCTATCACATAATATTACGCGACTAATTTATCATTGGCGGTGATGCTACTAGATTTTGTACATGCTTCCAGTAGTGATAAGTTAGTCGGATACTACGCCACTTGATTTTGAACGCGAAGTTTGTTGATATATTTGTTGTGGCTGGGATTTTATGTGAAAAATCGAAGAATTTAATGGTTTTTCTTTATGAAAAGACGCATGTGATTGTATCAACTGTTTATGCTATTAAACAAGTTAAGTATTTTACAGTACTTTCAAAGTTTTAATGATAATTTGTAGTTGCAGTTGGTTTACAAGCAAGACAAGAACAAAGCGTAACTCTTTTACCTTTGCTCTGAGCGTAACTCTTGTTTTATTTTCAGATGGCATTTCAGATTTCAGATTGCATAGGTGAATAGGTGATCCCTATTTTGACCATTTGCAAAGAGGAGGTCTGTCATTGCCTACAGATTCCGTGAAATTTGTATGGTTTCATTTGCACGCACTTTTTAATTTTATTATTAAGGCGATATGTAAAAGTTTTAGTGTCCCTGTTACTCCATATGCGAAAAAATCCTCAGTGCGAGAGGGACGGATTCGTGGAAAAGTAACAAAAAGTCGGTTTTTTATTAATATAAAATGTACTTAAGTTGCTATCAAAATTTCGTTTAAGCAGGTCCTAGATACTGTTAAAACCCACCTAATAAAATATAGTTGCAGTCTATATGTCATTCTAAATTGTCAAACCAGGAGAATTGGTGTCGAAAAGGACCTCATTACAATAAATATTTCTATCGAGCCGAATTTCTCCAATGGCGTTTCTGTTTTAACAGATCCCTAGAAAAAGAATCCAAAAATAATTTTAATCCAAAAAGAAAAGAATCCAAAAATAAACATTTTAATTCTAGTGCGAGACGATTGATATTTCGATAACAACTGATTTTGACTGAAAAAACAGTCAAGACGAGAAATATCAACATTTGAATTTGAATTTTGAATTTGAGTCATACGCCGTTTTTAATATATCTGCGAAAAATTACATGAAAAAATGAAAAATTATATGCCACCATTACAAGAGACTTTTTTGTGCCAAGAAAGTTAGTCTGATACAATTTTACCATTGTTTTACCAATTTTACAAAACAAAAGAAATGTCCACTATATAATATCTAGTATAGCACATAATCTAGTATATTTTAAGCAGGTATATTAGAAAAGTAAGTAACACATCTAGCATACCTACCTACTTACATCTTATAATTATGTACATACCTATCAATGTTGCAGAAATAGATTATAAAATCTCATATTTTTTATTTTATTGTATTAGTGCAATCGTCAAGGTTTCAATCATGAAATAATTTCAAGATCCCGTCAACGAGGCAAGATCCCTTTTAAATTAAATTTTCAATTAAATCTGCTGGTGGTCAATACATATACCAACCATAATTAATAAATATAAATAACAATTAATAATAAATAACAATGCAATGTGACTTTTGTTGATATAGCTAAATTCATACTGGAGGCTTGGTAAGTGATTAGTATCATGGACCGATAACACTTTTTGGTATAATCGCAGAATAAAATTATGACCTTACATAGTTGATAACCCTGTCTGGGCTTGCGTTTTTACCTATTTTTTACGAAATCACTAAAAGAACCTTGATACTGACCACTTACCAAGTCTCCAGTATGAATTTGGCTATATCAACAAAAGTCACTTTGTATAAAGTTATAAATTTTGACCACCAGCCGAGATGTAATCGGTTCACGAACATCCTAAATGCGACGTTGCCAAACTTCATAGCACGGCTTGAGATAAAGAAGGCTGTGGCTAAAGTCTACAGTAAAGGTTTGCACGAGTGAAATCCGAGTAATGAAAGGTCAAAGGTCAGAATAATGTTCGCCCTCTACCGCCCGGTGTACTTGAAGTACCTGAATGTGCATGTTAGCCTCAGGACCGATAGCACCTAAGTAGTTCTACTCAGTACTGCGGCGACCATTTCGCTCCCTATACTGCGTTTCATTAGATAGTTCCTATGCCTTTAACTTGGCTCCTCTGTCTGTCAGACGTCTAAAAGAGATGATTGTATAGAACAACATTTTATATCTGTCACGTAAGTTTGCCGGTCCACGAGGGCCACGAGGACGCTATTGCAGCGCGTATGCAGTGCTGCTGAACGTCAAACATGTAATATAATTTTCGTAGGGTATGTGAAGCCAGAATCAGTTCGCTGCTAGAATACGATAATTCAGCTACAACGCGGCGAACTGTCAAAATTTGACATTTCAAATGAAATCAGCGTTAGTTGCGCGGCAAACTTACGCGTGTAGAAGTGTATACTGGATCGCATTGACACTAACATTACTACACTATAGGATTAAACAGTACGTCACGCTCCTTGCACTTGTGATTCAACTGGTGGGGAGATTAAACACTATGCTACAGGCCCAGGAACTACTTAATGAAACGCACTATATAGCTATACTGAATTGCCAGATCATAACCAAAGAGCTTGGGGTATTTGAACGCAGAACTCTAAAATTATACCGGGAGTAAATGGACAGGTGCCTTTATATTAAACCACATTATCTATTGATCATACTAAACTATTTTCCCCAAAGACAAAATTGGACCTGCCCGTGCCCATACAAAATTCACAGTAGGTTTTTTAGTAGACGTGAAATAGTTATTTGTGATGCCTCAAGAACATGTCTTGGAAATATGATCTGCAGCCGCAGTCCGACACAAACTATGACGTAACTCGTGCCTCGTTGTCTGCACGTCACCACACCACTACACACGCCACGCTCTGCGCGTGGTGTGTGTGCTGTGTGTAGCAGTTCGGGGCTCCTTCGTCTCGTCTTCGACAAACGGATCAAACCTACGCGAATGAGCAGGATAAATATTATATGTTTGTTTCGTCGTTTGACAAAGACGACAGGAGTGAGCCTCGAACGGTTGTGCTTCAGTGAAATGGTTTGTGAGGGAGGTATCCACCCATCTCTATTGTACGTATACCTTCAACTCTTTTAATAATTATGTAAAATAAATCTGAAAATATCGCTAAATAGATGCGAGTGGCTTAATATTCTTATTATTGTTCTTTATTGTACACAAAATATTTAATTACACACGTAAACTTTAAAATTAGTGTACAGCGGCGAGCTTATCTCTATGAGAGATTTCTTCCAGCAAACCGAAAAAAAGATCAGGAATACATAAAAAGAAAACAGTAATCATATGTGTACAAACTTAATATATCGCTAAATAGATCCACATGTTGGTACATGCTCTAAGATATGATGTAACAACACGAGACACTACCGATATATAAGATGACTTTTATATAGGTAGTATATAACGCTATTTAATTAAATGTCTGAATGTTTCGTTACATTTGTTTATAATTTAATTAAATCAAGAATGGCTAGGAGCAGACAGGCCACATCGCTACAGATGGATACCTCACAAGCCATTAGAGCTGGAACTGATCGCGGTGTAATGTAGCAGTTAGAGCGGCCGCACCAGATGCATCATCGAGTAGAACACAGGCGTCGCGCACCGCCAGTTGTTATGTGCAGGTGCAGGCTTGTTAACGATATCGTAATATTAGTTGGTTTCATTGATGCAATAATATGTAAGGATGTACCTATGTATGTAATGTTAAAGAGAATAATTCTATCAGTTTAGGCAAAAGTCTGAAGTATAAAGAAATATATAAGTTTTTGCTTTCAATCCTCGCAGTTTCATTCGACAACCCCGGTAAAGAAACGACAGTGATATAAATAATCAATATTTATTTACTTTAGCAACTGGACGTCGACTTTTAGTACAAATATGAGAGAGGCTGGCCACGAGGCGATCATCCGTTTTATATAAATGCGAGAAGATAACGTATACAATGAAACATTTGCTCTTATGTAACGAGGCACACATAGCGGGGCCGGGGCGAGGGTGGCGGGAGGGGTTCACTTGAAGATCTTGCCCTGGTTGAAGGGACGTCCCTTACTGTCTGTGCCGCTCCACGAGAAGTACTCTTGGACTAACTTCTTGGTCTCAGGGCTGGCGGGGTCTAGCTTCTTCCATGAGTACGACTCGTAATCGATCTGAAACAACCGATACCCGAGTTGAGTATACCCCGATAATTGTCGGCTATCTGATCGCTTGTCGCTTATTGATGTGGCGATGTTTAGTGACGTCGTTCACTGCAGACACACGCGATGTGTTCACACGGTAGACGAGCGAAGCAGTCAAACAAATATGATATGTATAATACTGATACTATGTCCTGGGCCCGTAGCATAGTGTTTAATCGCGTGCGACACCACTAGTTGAAGGAGCGTGACGTACTGTTTAATCACAAAAACATCGTGTCACACTCCCAGCACTTGTGATTCAACTATGTCACATCGCGCGCGATTAGACACTATGCCACGGGCGCTGGACGTGGCTGAGGGGTTCCAATAGTTTTATGACAGTCCTGTTGCCATGAAAGCTAAAGAGTTAAAACGAAAGATGTCACGCATCAACGAACTAAACATTTTATGGAATCATAAACTCGCTTAAAAATTGACGCCACCAATTATGTACCCAGGTGGGCAGGGCTTATATTTATGTGTATTGCGTTGATCAGCCTTGCGCTGCGCGGTGCGCGGTGAGCCGTCCGCACTAGTGAGCAAAACTAAATTAATTAAGGAGGAACAAAATGCCGGGTTGCACCGTGAAATGGTGCATAAGCAATTCGAGCAAACACTTAAAGAGTCGTGGCATCAGTTTTTTTATGCGAGTATTCGAAATTTTCATAAATTTCAATCCAAAAACTTTAAAAACCAAATAACCTTACCACATATAGTGCTTTTTACATTTTCATCTTTAATAAAAAAACATTAAAGACTACGACAGTCAAATTATGTGGTGATTGTCATCGTCCACGTCGATGACAGGGACGGAACGAGAATAATGGACCTAAATATATTTAGGTTGTACGAGTATATATGATGTTTTATAACTAAAGAGAAACGATTTGCTGTCTGCACAATAGATATTTAAGTTGTTTTTTATTAAAATTATTAAAACTCGCGTGAACGAATAATAATAATCGACTAAATTATTATTAAATATTGTTTAATGACTTGTTTGTTTAATTAATTACAGTTTTCTATCAGTTTCTGATTCTTTAAAATTACTTCTTTTTTTAATTATAATTATTGACAACAAAATGAAATTTTAATAGAAAAATAATAACCGACTTCAATGTTAACTGCAGTCACTCACTAAAAATATTAAAATAATTATATACTAACCGATGGTACCGAAATAACACTTTTTCTAACTTCTTTTAGGTCCGCGCCGTATCAGCCCTAATTAAGATATGTATCATGATCTCATTCTCACTTCATGATCCCACTTAAATAAGGGTTTGAATAAAAACACTCCTAAATAAACATGCTCGAACTGTATTTTAGTATTGATGGAACAGCTGATTGCTTCATGCCATTCTAGAGATGTTCATATTCAACGAGTCTATCGCCAGTTCTCGTTTACAAAATCAATTAAATGTCGCCGTTATATGTTTCCTGTTTAAGTGGCGCCATGGCAATATTATTGCTTGTAAATGCCGTAGCATGAAATATTCAAGTCTGTTCTTTTCGGTCCGACTCAAGTCTATGATTGGCTGGAATCGGAATGGCGTGATAATCACTAGCCAATCATATTGCGATTATTGTAGTGAGCTAAGTACGTGTAGTATACTCAAAATCAGACACAATCTCCCGTGTCGTGGGGCCATAAGGGATGGACTGAGAAAGATTTCCATAAAATTTTAGTTCGTTGGTGACGTATACAAAATATAAATATGACGATATAAAATGATGTGCGTAGCTATTTAATCGCAAAATATAGAGCTGACAATAGTATACAAGCAGTAACACTCACCTGCCAGTCAGGTGACAGCGGGAAGGCGAGCTCCTGCCCGCGCCACACCCACACGCCGCTGATGGAACTGTCGTTGTCGGACCCGAACAGACAGACGGATGCGAACGCTTGCTTGCGCATCTTGTCCAGGCGCTGGTACATGCCTGCAACACGACCAGCTCTATCACTGTCACCGCGCCGCGCCGCCCCGCACAAGGGTTCCTATTTAGTTTACAGGTAACGAGTTACGGTGGGCCCTAAGCGAGACGTGTTCTAAATATTGTCAGGTCCGTAGACAGAGGATCTAGAGACAAACAAAAACAGGAGCTACTTACATCAATGTCTTGTGGAAAAGTGAGACAAGGTGATACGATTTTTTGTTTCACGGCGCTTGCCGGCATTTTAAAGGTCAGCACACTGCTGTGCTAAACAAAGTTGACAGCTCACTACGATCTTTTAATCAACTTCCACTGTTTATGCTTTTAGGGCAAAAAATATCTTATAAGTGCAAAAATATTACGCGAAATTGTTTGTAAACAGTTTTGACCAACATTGTTAAACCTTTTTTCTAAGGAAACATGGTGCGCTGTAGTGTTTTGGGGTGTAAAAGTAACAGTGAAAAGAAATTACCCGCCATATCTTTTCATTCGTAAGTACCTATACTATATTTTATCAGATAATAGTATATAAATCAGATGTTACACTGTTTCATTAATTAGGTAGATTCATGTAAAGTTTAAAATTGATCGATGTTCAAGCTAAAATATCAAATGTATTTATTCCTTATCTAAAAATTAATTCGGATTCGGTGTTGTCAACTTTTCAAACTTAATTTTCCCAGAATTGTGGGTAATAAAATATGTATTCTGTTGTAATAAATTAAATATGTATTTAAATTGGTACGTTATAATTTTCCGGATAATTATGATTTACGTCAGAATTGGATTAAAGCCACAGGACGAACAAAGTGGCCAGCAAACAAATCCTTAACAATTTGTAGCAGACATTTTGAGCAAAATGTGTTAGTTAACAAGAAGAAACTGACTGTTCTGCATTCAAATGCCGTGTAAATATTTAGTTTTTGTATTTTCAGTACATAAATAAGTGCAGCCAGGTGCTAACGCTCTGAACACTGTTAGTGCGACAGGTTGCCCTGCGAGCGAACTATCTAATCGAGCTTTACCTTCCACTTCTATCATATTTTTTTTCGTCACTCTACTTCCATTCATCCTCTCTACATGTCCAAACCACCAAAGCATTCCTTGTACATTCCAATCACTACATCTTCTCTCGGGCCGGTTCTATATTAGATACAAAGTGATAATGATGCAGCTACACATCAGTCAGCACGATCAGGTGCAGCACGTACCGGTGATGAGGTTACAGCTCATGAAGACCTTGCTCAGCTCCTCGGGGAACTTGTACTCGGCGAACCAGATGGAGTAGTGCTCCGGGTCGAACTTCTGCCAGAAGTAGGGGATGGAGACCGCCTCGTCCTCGTTACTGTAGCTGCGCTTGAAGTCGTCCATGTTGAACGTACTGCGGAGGAGCTAATTGTACAGTTCATGCGATCCCGAGCAAGAGCTAGTAAATAATATAGAAGGCTAATGGTTCGCCATCAATCTCGGAGGGGCAGTTTTCAAATTAAATAATCTCGCTAAGCAACATTTACGAGTATGCGGCGAATCAGCCAATCATAGCATCGCTTAACCCTCTTAAGAATAGCAGTGAGTGAATTCGGTTCGCAGTCCAGATCGTGACTCGCCAACTTACATATAATATATTATATATAATAATAGGTAAGTGATAAGTGTACAAGAAAACTGGCCTCCAACCTAGAGACCCAGGTTCAATCCCCGGTCAGGCTTGTACCAATGACCTAGGTTCGATCCCCGGTAAGGGCGTCCATTAATTACGTGAGGTGTTTAGACGGGGGGAGGGGGTCGAGCCGAATCTCACGTGTAAAATTGCGAGAAAAATCAAGTAAAACATGTTTCGCCACTAAAATATGGCTAATCATTTATTAATTTATCATGAACTTCAATAGTTCCTATTGAAGTACTTCGTTGTTCGATGTTCTCACTGCTATTCTACACTATTTATAGTCTTAAATAAAAATAACTAAGCAAACTAGGTTTTTTTTAAAGTAAATTCAACACAATCACGCACAAATTAACGTATTTACACTATCTTTACGCATTTTGAAAAATCTCACCCATTAGGGGTGGGGGGGAGGAGGTGGTCGAAAAATCGCCAAAATCGCGTCACGTAATTAATGGACGCCCCCTTAATTACCAATTAACAATGAAGGAAAAACATCGTGTGAAAACCTGCATGCCCTAAAAAGTGTATATTTGTGCCCGAAGAACGGGACGTGATAATCGTCGGTGAAACGCGGGTGTACCGAGTGTGGACTGTGACTTGCATTTTACAGTTCATACTCCGGAACACCTGTGACACCCCGTCGGGCTTCATGTCGACGATATATGCATATGATATATACAAGGTGACTTTTTGATCATCGTCCAAATTCATACTGGAGGCTTGATAAGTGATCAGTATCTTGGATCAGTAACAATTTTTGTGAAATTCGTAATATGAAATTTCGGCTTCCCATAGAAATTCAGTTCCAGTCCCGAGTGAATCACTATGGGGAGTCGAAATTTCATTTTACGAATTTCACCAAAATTGTTATTGATCCATGATACTGATCACTTATCAAGCCGCCAGTATGAATTTGGACGATGATCAAAAAGTCACCTTGTATATATACAATATAATATATATAGAGGGTGTTAAGATTAAGTTGCGGAAGCCGGAAACTGGCGATAGTACCCGTCTACACAAACAACTTTTCGTGAATAAAAATTGAGAAATAAAAAAATATATATTAGTTGTAATCATACGTTGTGGTCGGGTAGCTATGCCACTTATCTATGGAATAGCTGATAATTTTTTCGCGATTCGATGGTTGTCTCCATAGCAAAAGTGTTTGGTATAGAAAAGTACTATCGTCAGTTTCCAGCTTCCGCAACTTCAATCTTAACACAGAATAAAGTTGCGAAAGCCAGAAACTGGCAATAGTACTCGTCCATACGAACAACTTCATTATATATTATATTAATATAAAACAGTAGTCACCCCTTGGGCATAGAGTCGAAGGGGTCCTTGGTCTCTTTGGGCTTCTCGTCGAGGTCGTCGAGCTCCGCGGGGGGGGGAGCCGGCTTCTCCTTCTTCGGCTGCTCCTTCTTCTCCGATTTCTTGGAGTCCTTCTTGGCTCCATCCTGCAACCGTGCACCCAAACACCTTCAATTAACGCTTACTTTTGTACGACACACCTGCCATTCACTGCACTCATGCAAAAAGTCCTATTTCATGCATCCAAGTGTGGTTGTTAAAACTATGTATGATGTATGATGCCATGGAGTCTGGGTAGTTTTGCTTCGGTTCGCGTTGGTATTACCGACTTGTTAACGCCCAGGGCGGCTAATCTCGCAACATTTTTCACACGCTTTATGTTTCATATAGGCCATCTATATAATAATGGGGGTCTGGTCTGTAGACGATGGTAATAATAGGGGTCTTGCCAAAAGTAAATCACATTGTTTCTAACAAAAATATTGATTTTGTAATACAGATAATTACATCAGTTTCGTGAGAGGGTTTGTCATAAACAAGGATACGATAATCGGATTGATATACATATACCTCAAGTTGGAAAAATACTTGAAAAAAGTCTGTAGGTGTGGAGTCGGATTCTTAAAATATTATTTATATAGATAGTGAAAATTACGGAAATTACGGCATTGATTAAAACTTTACGATGATGTACATGTATCTAATACTTAATAGATGATACCGTAAATTTATATTATTTAAAAATTGTATACAATTCCTAGGAAATTTATAAAATGCCAAGCTGATTTATCTATTTGTTTATTTCATTTTATTTTTGATCGGCCTTCTGTTTTGTCTTTGCTCTGTTCGGCCTTAATAAGCTTGGCATTTTTTTAAATTCCTAGGATTTGCATTAAATTACATTTTTTTAATTTCATTTATTTATTTATTTAAATTGCAGGTAAAATATGTATAAAAATTATTTTCGAAATATATTTCGGCCCACTTTGGGGCCGGCGTCAGTCGAATTAAAAACAATAAATGACATAAAATATATACAACCTTATGAAATGAATGAGCTTAACCTACTTTAATAGAAAAAATAAAAATAAAAAAATGAAAAAATGTAGAGGCCACCGTGCGGGTACTTCATGCGCTACCCTGAAGTTTATTTACAATATTGGGCGCACTCAAACCCGCAAGATGGCATTGCTGCCCAGGTACCCTGGTCTTGATGGTAATTGTTTTTGTTGTAAGTCAAGTCCTGGTCGAGTCGAGTCGAGTCAGTCAAAGTGGAGTCAGTGTTGTTTGTTTAGTCCTGGTCCGTAGTGCGCACCAAGTGACCATATGTACGAGTATTCCCACGTCCTTAATTTTATATCTGTCAATGGTGGGTGAAATGATTTTATGATTCTTACGGTGAAACAGTTGTTGAATATTTGGTTATGAGAGCGTACATGGATGGGGATAGGGAGATTGTTATTGTGGATGGTTGAGGTGTGTCTGTGATGATTAATGCGGATGTGTAGTTCATTACGTGTTTCTCCTACGTAGAATGCCGAACAGTGTCGACATTCTAGTAGGTATATGCATTGTTGTTCGGCATTCTACGTAGGAGAAACACGTAATGAACTACACAAACAACACTGACTCCACTTTGACTGACTCGACTCGACTCGACCAGGACTTGACTTACAACAAAAACAATTACCATCAAGACCAGGGTACCTGGGCAGCAATGCCATCTTGCGGGTTTGAGTGCGCCCAATATTGTAAATAAACTTCAGGGTAGCGCATGAAGTACCCGCACGGTGGCCTCTACATTTTTTAATTTTTTTATTTTTATTTTTTCTGTTAAAGTAGGTTAAGCTCATTCATTTCATAAGGTTGTATATATTTTATGTCATTTACTGTTTTTAATTCGACTGACGCCGGCCCCAAAGTGGGCCGAAATATATTTCGAAAATAATTTTTATACAATGTTTTAATTAAACAAAAAATAAAATTTAAATAATTCCAGAATTTTCACTATCAAAATAATATTATAAGAAGCCGACTCCAAACCTACAAACTTTCTCAGTTTTTCCAACTTTACATATATTATTTTGAATGTACTATTCCTAAGTTCCTTTTACTCAAATAAATGAATAAAAATATATATATATATCGATCTGATTATCCTATCCCTGGTCATAAATTCATCATTTATGACGATAGGATGATTGCAGGGGGGGGGGGGGGGTCGACAACACATGGATGGCGCTTCAGGCACAACACAAAGCTAGATAAACATCTATCGATATATCCACAACGCTCGTAGTTCATACATATCGGGTCGTACTGGTGCACGATCATTGTTTTTGTGGATTTATAGTTCGCTTGGTTAAATAGTTTGCACGGTTTGATATGCCGACGCAAAGGGGCCACCGACTCGCTCGTGCAAAAAGACAGCGTCAGCCACTTGTAAAACACGGCGTGTGGAGTACATCCTCGTATCTGACGAATTCATTGTTTTCGAAATTAGGATTCAAGTAGTTATTTTAATTTTCCATAATTTTATTTAAAGTAGGTAATTTAATTTATTCAAAAATTTTAATTTGTTGAGGGCAAAAAATTAATTACTGTACTTGTTTACTTTCGAATTACTTCCTAAATAAGGAGTGGCTGTATTGCAAACTATTTGAGCAAACAAACTTTTGTCCATTTCATGTTAGCTACATGCAGGCGTTAAAATAAATAAAATAAACAGTATGTGTTTGCTAGATAGTACATATATTAATAGATAAACAGCGATCATCGCGAGTGTACCTTCTTGGAGAGTTCCTGGAACTTCTTGGGGTCGAAGGTGGGCGGCGCGGCGGCCAGGGTCAGCTTGCCGACGACGGCGGCCACGGGCGGCTGGTTCAGTACGGTGAGGAACCAGCGCGACACGTTCACTAGCGACGAGCGCACCGACGGATCCAGCACGTGCTGCGGGGACAGGGGGGCATAGATATGAGAGTCACAGTTCACCGACGACCAGTACGATGGATGGTGAGCCTAACGTGCCTTCCGAAGCAAGCAGACCGAACACACCAGTGCCCCTACGGGATTTGAACCCGCGACCTGCGGGTTAGTGGTACAGTACATGATCCAATAGAACACAGAACTGGTCACTTTAGTACTTAGTACAACAAATGACACGCATTGTTCGATTTTATTAAAATTCGCGTGAGCTGACACTAAATTTTTATTTCACTTCTCATGCTCGTAAAGTTCTTGTTTATGCTAGGTAGGTATAAGCGGAATAAAATTTAATTTTATCTACTTGGGCATAAAGTAGTTTTCTTCTAAAACTATTGGCAATAGACCATACAGCCAGTAAACAGTACAACTTCATAGACAAACTTTTTGAAACTCAATAATGTTCTCGCTAGGATTCTATCATATTAGCCCAAACTGATAGGACAGAAGCTTCAGATGATGGTCAAGAATGATATTATATAGTGACTTTGTCAGATGCGTGGCTGATTTTTTATTTAAGTTCTTTAGACATGGCTGTATGGGCTAAGTGCCATTTGCCTTTCCACTTCTCCGCGGAAAAATTAATAAAACTAGTGTGGCGGTTAAGAGCTGTTGTTTTTTCTTAAATTTGCATTAAACATTACCAACTGAATGTTAGATATGTCATTTGCTAGCAATATCTCTGTTTCATTTCCTCGCAATCGAAGTGAAAAGCAGAGTGTATAACTCTGGCATAAAACCCATTTTATCCTCGACTCAATGTCTCAGATAAAATGGATTGTTTTATGATTTTATATCAAATACAAATAATATATGGTAAAAACTGTATCCAATACTGGTTACAGTTAGCACGGAGAGTATACTAATGAAGTACCTGGTACGCGTGCAGCAGCGTGGTGAACACGACGATGTCCGCGAGCGTGACGCGCTCTGTCACGAGGAAGGTGCGCGTGAGCAGGTGCGCGTCGAGCACACGCAGCGCCGCCACCAGGTCGCTCTTCGCACGCTCCACGTTCTGAAACGTGCCAAATTGTTCAACTACCGCGACGTTACGTGCCCTAGTCGACGCATCGCCAGGCAGAATACGTGACGTTGTCGTTGTGAGATGACTGTACTTCCATACTAAATTGTCTCACAATGTGTCGATTCGGTGTAACAAAATTTTAACTTATTTGACAGAACTTAATTTAAGCATTCTGTCTTTTTCTTTCTCTATCGAAAAGACAAAGACAGGACGCTCAATATAAGATTAGTCCTGTCAAACAAGTTTAGTTGTGTTGCACCAAATCGACACCAATATCATCTCGCTTCGACAACACCAAAGTTTCTGCTTGGCAAAACCTTTAGAGGGGCTCACCTCACCACCACATAATTTTATTAATGAAAACATTGTTTTGTTAGTGTATAGGTCTTCTTCAGGTTTCTGTTTTCCATAAAAGGAGAATAGTCTTACCACTTTGTTGAATTGCATGATGCCGAGGTAGGGGAACACCCAGGCGCAGGACGCAGGCAGCAGCTCACTATCGGCCCATGAGGCCCACTGCAGCACACGCGCTTGTGTCTGTAGGTCACCACCACGGAGCGCCGTATTCGACACTGGAACACACACACACATTTCCACTTTCAGACCAAATAGGACATGCATCTCAAGGGTTTTGTTAGTTAGTCACCTACACATAGATGTGAAAAACAGCAATGCATTTCATAGAAACTGTAAAATGGCAAAATTATGTCATAATAATGATGTAATCCTATCATCTCTATTGGATTGCCTTAACTCTAGCATCTGTTAGTGACTCTCATAAGTTTCACAGCTCTACAGTACAGATTAATCTGTTGAAGAAAGCTTGATTATGTTTATTACGCTGAGTTGCACGAAAACGACGCTAATTTTCCGTTAGCTAACTGGGATCTAATCTCAAGATTACATAATCTCGTGATTAAATTTGAAGCTGTTGTTCGAAATGTTTTTACTTTCCTTTAAGTGATAATTAAGTGTTTCCTGATATAAAAATAAAATTAATCTGAACACAGAATAAAAATGATCAACACTCTTTCAAATCTTTTCATAACCCGCATTATGTGTATTTAGATGTGGCGCCACTGAATGTTAATAATAGTAAAATGACTTTTATGTCATTGAAGTTAGAAGCTAATTTATTAATAGTTCGCAAATTTGTCACCGATATAGAACATACGTGCTCCCTATAACTGACTGTCATGTCAAACAACAAAATTGAAATTGAATAACCTTAGGTTCGCATTTTACTTCTGCAAAGTGGTTTAATAAAAGGTTTCCGGGAACCATGGCAAGTCCAAAAAAATACCTTTTGAATTATTCTACAAACAGTTGATTTGTCGGCTTGTATTGTGTCACCCAACAACTGCTGAAAGGTGCCTGTTGCATAGAACCTCAGCGTAACTAAAAGCTGGGTTGCGTCGATTGATCTTGACCTTTCAGTTGAAGAAGAAAAGTTATGTTCTATCCTCGATAATATAACTTGAGCAGCAGCTTTTGAGAACCTAAACCGTTCCATAAATTCCTGTTCGTACCTAAATAGTCACCACTTAACTGGAGAGAAGAGTAGAGATTCTGAGGATACTGGTCAAAACCTAGTAAAGCCTTGGTGTGCTCTCCATTTGGAGCCAGGAATAAATAATGGTGCATTCACGATCTTTGAAATTGTTTATTAGTTATACCCAGCGACATTAATCTTACACCAAACTTGAAATACTTTTATGTACTCGCGATTGAATACAATCTCCTTCTGCAACCAAGTTCTTTCTTTTCTTTTTACGAGTTTCTATCTGGTTTACAATAATTGCTTGCAGCAAAATTGTACAGCAAAGCAAAGAGCACGCCACGCCACCTACCGCTATAAATGTTATACTTTCTTCAAAATCAGCTGTGACATGGTCAGCCATCTTCCCATTTAGCGGGATAAGTACAGGATTGTTGCCACTTAAATTTTAATTTAATCAAGTGTCAAATTGGACGCTAACGGAGGTAAAATTGCGTTCGAACAACATAAACTCGAAGATAATCATGAGTTTGACAGATTTTTATTTAAATAAATAAAGGTTGCTTAAATATTTATATTGGAGGTTTCGTGCAACAGAAAATCATGATTCTCGTGATTAAATTAGTTTAATCTCTACTTAAATATTAAAATTTGTTTCGAACAACTCGGCATTAGACACACAGTGGGTGTTTGTTAGATACACAGTGAGTGTCAAACAACCATAATCAAGCTATTAACTGGGTGAAGAGGTAACTTTGCAGCTTTATGCATTCTACCTGATATAGTAATCAGATGTCATCATGCTACCTGGGGACAAAGTTATCAGGGACCAATCTAAGCCAAGTACAGAATTAACTGCTAAGGTAATGGCATATTCCCTACGATACAATAAAATAAAATTAAATTAAATAAAAATAAAATACTTCTAGATAACATAATGTATCAGGAAGAAAGAAAACAGCAAAAATGCTATTTTAGTAGCATCTGTCATTACATTATACAATATTTTTAACTTTTTAGTGAATGACTGCTGTTACATTTAAAATCAGTTACTATTATTTTGTTAAAAGTTTATTTTATTTTATTATGTACCTAGTTAGTATTGTGTTAGTTTGGGAAATTTAACCCATTTAATTTCATATCGTACCCATACTGTTCTTAATTTGTTATTGAAAATCAATGACTAAACATGTTAAATAGAGAAAATGACTGTAATAAAACAAGTGCTCCTGTTTTATGTCCCAAGGTGCATATAGAACTGACATAAACCTAATATTTTCTCAATAAATAATAGAAATAGGCTTCTCAGTAAAACAGTGAAAACACAACAATGTTCTCAACATCATAAATGTGACCTTTGTTCAAATTTTGTCAGTGATTAGTTTATAACCTAGGTCATTTTAGAAAACTTGTATAAGATTTACCAACTTAGGTGGGTAAGGGTAAAATTGAAGGAGAGCAAGGATGGTGGATCCAGCTGTTAGTTCACTATGGAGTAATATTTTTGTGCCTCCTTGTAATTCTTCAACAGTTCAAGTTAAACCTTAAAATCATTAAATACCGGTACCCACTCGTATCAACTTTACACATAACCTCCCTAGGTAATCTACTTGAGGAAAGGATTGCAGTCTTCCGATGTAACAAGTAACAACAATCCTAGATATCATATGTAATACTATTGACAACAATAGACTCACGGTAGTAGGCGATGGCATTGCTCTCAGTCAACAGTACTTTCCCATCGGCACTTTCAAAGGCTGGAACCTAGAATAAACCACACAGTTACACGTCACCGTCATATATCCAATTTGCAGAGAATACACTGAACAATCACAGGTCCTGAAGGCAGACACTCACTTTGCCGGCGGGGAACTTCTTCAGGAAGTCATCGGATTTGTTGGTTTCACCGAACACAAAGTTGGGGGCAACTTTAACGTCAGCCCCGGAATACTGTGCGGCGATTAGCGCCTTGTACGCACGGAAGTTCTCCGGATAAGTGTAAAGTACCTACGGAAATAAAGGCACATCACGTTAGTAGGAACCAAAAGTGAGCTTATTTTAGTCACTATGGCCGGAATAAACACTTGATCATTGTGATATTTTCAAGAACAATTCAACCTACCCCGGCCGCCATGGTTAACTTTACAAGAAAGAAAAATTATGACAACTGTCAAAATTTCAGCAGGAAATTATTCAAAATGTTGTTTTCATTAATCAGCGGCGCTAAAGTCACGTCTTGCATCTTTATACAAGTTTTGGTGTTTTTAGGTAAAGAATTCTTTAATTATTATTAGAGTGCATTACCAACTAGAAATCAATCAGAAACAAATTTAAAAGCACAAATATTTTTGAAAAAATTCCTCCAGCCAAGATTTAAACCTGCGACCTCCTGCTTACATGACAGGCGCGCTACCGACTGCGCTACCGAGGTTCGTATCTGGAACGACGAATTTTTCCACCATATCTGTACACCGAATTTTTGTAACTACTTGATATACCAGCTTGTAATGCACATACTGAACTCTCACGAGGGCGTTATGTGATTTCACGCCTTGCTCATTCTGAACAGAAGGCGCTGTCGTCGCTACAATATCTGTTGCATCGTTCTCATTAATTAAGATTATATATTATGTTTTTATTGCGAAATTCATCGCTTTGAATACTCTAATTATTATAAGAGTGCATTACCAACTAGAAATCAATCAGAAACAAATTTAAAAGAACAAACATTTTTGTATTATTCAAAAATTATTATAATTCAAAAATATTTGTGCTTTTAAATTTGTTTCTGATTAATTTCTAGTTGGTAATGCACTCTTCTCTAATAATAATTAGAGTATTAGAGTGTCGATTCGGTGTTACATGTTCGACAGGACTAAACTTAATTTAAGTGTTCTGTCTTTTCTCTTCTGTATCGAAAAGACAAGGACAGAATGCTTAAATTAGGTTTAGTCCTATTAAATATGTAACACTGAATCGACACCATTATCAACTTAATTAACTCACTAAAGAAACATTAAAACTTGTCTGAATCAAATACTTAAAATATATTTGAAAAAAAAAAACGACTGTGTTGAGTTATGCTCTAAGCAGCTGCTTAGCCACACAAAACTATTTAACGAATTTGAACCTTATTGACGTATACTCCAGGTGTCAATGTGTAAGAATAAGAATAAGAATTCGTTTATTCATGAAAGTAGGTGATACAATAGGTCTTAGAAATAATTTTAGGTACGCTACAGTCTGCCAGAAGGCATATGAATATTTACAATAATTTCAAGTTGTTAAAATGCTACAAAACTAGAAACTAGAAATACAAGTTTTGTGTAAACGATATCTCCGGTAGAAGCATGGGCCTGCATTAATCTCTTTGCATCCTTCGTTCGATTCTTTCCCGATTTTTTAAGCGTTCCTCCGCTGCTGCAGCCAAAAATATGCTCTCGCCTTTCCGTGTCCGATACCTGAAAAACACGAAACCAACGAACGAAAGGGAATACCTAGGTACGCAGAAAGAGTTACCAAACCCTGTAATTGTTGAGAAAATAACAGAAAGTCAGAAATAGTGATTATTATGATACTTTCTCGCTGATGTTGAGAGCTCTTTTGCCCCCACGTTCATTTGACAGTTAAGTATTTACATCAACTTGTTTTTTTTTTTAATTCATATGCAATACCAATTTATTTGCTTAAAACGTCAAATCAGTAGGGAAATCATTAACTCAATAGTTTGATATTGGCTTGAAGCTGATAGGCATTAAAATTGAATCACGCGGTACGCCGGAAAGAAATATTGGTTTCAAACGTCAAAATGAAGCGGATGTTGATGTAAATGAGAATTACGCGCTAGACCCGCAGGTCCTCAGATATGGAGACCCTGGCAGTGAAATTACAAAGGCTATACCATTTGAGTCACTACTCAAACTAAAATAGACGAGCTTTTGTTCGTGCAAATTTCTACTACAAAACCTAATCCATTTTAGTCAAAAATTGGACTAAAATGGTAAAGGCTTTGTAAGTGTTTTTCACGTTGCATGTACAAGAACAAAAGCTAATCTATTATAGTTTGACGCATGACTGAAATGGTATAGCTTTTGTCATTGCATCTGAACACTACAAAACCTAGTCGAGTATAATGCTATCCGCCATTTGCAACGCGACCGAAGTTCTTCATGCACGATTTGTACCTAACTTCACTTCTGTTATGATCATATGATGTCCGAGTTCTATTGAGGCGTTTTGAGGTTATGTGTCGTGCAATATAAAAGAAACATGATAAAAACAGTGTTATGCGATATTTTGGGTGATAATATTTTGTATTTAAAGTTAAAGGAAAAGAGTGAAGATAATTTTAATGCTCAAATTCAGTGTAAGCTTACAAATGGTGATACCTGCAACGAAAAATGTAACAACTTTCCCACATCGTTTTCTCGTTGTACAAATACGAATTGGATTGTAAACAAAACTTTTCCAAACTGTACCAAATATGAATTCCGCAAATGTTTGCATGTCAGCTATCAAGTAAAAATAAAAAAGAAGAAAAAAAAGGATTTCCGAGGAACTATAAGTGTACCGGTGGTATAAATATAAAGTTTTTAAAAGTTATTGAGAAGAGATCAAAATTATTGAGAGAAGGCTTAAACGTGGTGATAACCATTAAATATGATCATTCTCATCGAACCAAAGTTGCTCAAGCATATAATCTGTTAAGGTGTAGTGAAGAAACAAAAGAGTCATTCTACACATATTTTGACTCGGGAATGACACCAGCAGCCGCTAAAACCTACCACGAGTTACTTATAACAGAAAATTGTACCGAAGATCTAGGAGTCTTGTTAGCGAATGCCCAATGTAACCCTACGGAGAGACAAGGTATATATTTGTATCAACAATGGAGGTTTGAGAAGTATGGAGGAAGAGAGGAAGAAAGTTTCATAGACAGGATTAGACTGAAAATTAAAGAACTAAAAGAGATAGACACCAAATTATGTGTTACAGAGAATCCTCTTGTTGCTGTTGCTATAACTCCCGTGATGAGAAGAGCATTCGAAGCTGGCTTAGCGAACGAAATGATTTTTGTTGATACGAGTGGTTCTTGTGATCAGAGCAATACATGTGTCAGCTTTGTTTTTGCGGCTACAAAAATAGGAGCTGTCCCAATTGCTGTTATCCTCCATAAAAATAAGATAGAACGTGATTATTTTTTAGCCTTAAAATGGCAAAGCAAAACTTTGAAGATTCGTGCAAAAAAATATTTGAACCAAAACTTATAATGACCGATGATGATTCAGCAGAAAGGAATACTCTCAAGGTAGTTTTCCCAAAAGCCCGACTGTGACTATGTATTTTCCATGTAATGCAGGCTACTTGGCGCTGGCTTTGGCATAGTAACAACAAAATAGAAAAACATGATCGGAAGCCATTAATGTTTAGACGAATTTTATTTGCAAAAACAGCCCTAAATGCCGAAAACTACATGTTAGAACTATTAAACGATGAAATTATAGCAAAGTATGGTAATGCTAAAGCATACTTCGAATCGTATTGGACGAGACGGGAAGAATAGAGTTTACCATATAGAAGTGACGTGTTGCACAGAGGTAACAATACCAATAACTACTGCGAAGCCTCAGTAAGAATATTTAAGGACATAAAGTTACAAAGGTGTAAAGTTTTTAACATTTGCGCACTGATAGAATTTGTCACGGGAACTTTTGAGAGTTACCACAAAAATAGACTTTTGAAGTTTGCAAACAACAGAGGAAGGAGTGTAACTCTAGCTTACGAAAAATTTTGCAAACATTTGAATAAAATAGAGGAAAAACAAATACAACAAATTTCAGATACATTATATGAGGTGAGAGAGAAAGAGAACGGTGACTGCTGTCAAGTAGATATTGAAAATGAGTTTTATTTTGGACAAGGGGGTAAATATTGCAAACACCTATGTGCAGTTGAACAAAAATTTGGTATTTTCTTGAAACATTCCCTACCAAAACAGATAGGCAAAACTTCGTAAAGATTGCATTAGGTGAGAAACACTCAAGAGATTTCTATGACAGCATTGACGATTTAGATGGCATGGACTTGACAGATAGCCAAGAAAGCGCGATTGCTGACGCATCTGATAATACTACCCATCTAGTTAATCAGTCTCAGGCTATAGGTTTCAATTTACCTATTGCCGAAACAACCAATCAGAGTTATACAAGTGTGGTTGAAAACTTGCGATCAGAATTTATGAGGCTTACAGACATATTGGAAACTGATAAAAGTGGTCCTTCTGATACTACATTACTTGAAAAGTATATAAAAACTTTACAAAAAATAAAAACACCGTCACAGATAATGTCTTTGATGTCTCATTCAAGTAGATACAGCAGAGGTAGGAAAATTCGAGTACAACCCACGTCTATTGCAAGAAGAAAAGATAGAGGACTACATAGCAGCAGTCGCATTCAATCAGGAAGACCGACTAACCTTGAAAAGAAGAAACCTAAAAGACCTCATAATATAAGAATTAATATTAAAAAAAGTCAACCAAGCGCAAAAAAACATTTAATTTATCATGACAGTTTTAACACCTGGTTGTTTGTTCATTGTAATGCTACATAGTATTAACTTACTTTTGAGTTATAAATTATTAATTATAGGTTATAAATTGTATTTCAAATTCATTGTCTTACTGTGTACTTAAGATGTTTCTGTGCCATACTTGAAAATATAAAAATATAACTGATTATAAAATATGACTGATTACTATTTAATCAAAGTTTAATTGTTATTTCGTTTTAGTTATAATACATACATACATACATACCATACAAGTTACCTATAAGTGCGCTAAACTTCTTTATTTTAAATATTTAGACTGTTTCTGAAGTGTGTAAGTGTAGAGTTCTTTACCTGAGTAGATTAGATGAGACAAAATTTCGAAGGAATAACGAATTTTTTAATCAGAAACATAGATACAGCACGTATATATTTTTTCATTATTACTTACACGATAGGTGTAAAACTTAATATTATCAAAATTTACTCGTATGTACATCAATTCAATTCAACATTTCATATCAAACATTTCTGTAACATTGGTCTTAAAGCTTGACTCGTGACTTAAATGGTATAGCCTTTGTAGTTGTAATTTAGCTTGAAAAATATCTATCAAAATCTATGCTATTTTAGTCCAATTCTTGACTAAAATGGATTAGGTTTTGTAGTAGAAATTTGCACGAACAAAAGCTCATCTATTTTAGTTTGAGTAGTGACTCAAATGGCACTCTGGCAAGATCTGTGGATTCATGCGGAGATAAACAAACATGTGTGTGTGAATGTGAATATAACTCATTGTTTCGCTATGAAACTTACTATTTTGTATTCCTTGGATTTTTTTTACGAAATTCATAGGTAATAACATTAATTGCGTTAACCATCTTCGTCTCTGAGTTATATCCAAAATTAAGACAGACATTTGAAAAATAAATACGTGTTTAGCAGATTTTACTGGGACATAAACGATAAATAATAACTGGTTATTTATTAAATTTTTAAGTTAGTTTCAAATTATACCTCAATCATGACTAACCTTAGAGAATATATCAAAGGAGACGCCTTTAACAAGCGTTCCCCTCTGCCAAAGGTATGAGATTCTATATCTAACGCGTTATATAAAACTAGTTCAGCCGCCATTTCTGTCATACGATTCCCGAACGTCTTTGCATAAAGAGCTCCGAGAAAAATGCCGTTTTGTGCTGTGTATGGATGCAAAAATATGTCTAACACATCAAATTTACAAAAAGATGGTGTTACATTTCACTTGTAAGTATATTTTTGGTTATTTCATTCGTAATTTACTCATATCCAACATTTTTGAAAACGTATAAAATTCATATTTGGCGCCATAACTTCTTCACGATGACGTAGGCGTACTCCCTACAAGACTTACTTAGCAGAACTAACTTAACGAGACTAACTTAACTTGGCAGAACCGACTGTATGTGGAAATACGCCTAAAACTGGTCTAGTGTTATCTTGCCTAAGTGACTAACCACTTAGATTGTTTTCGACAAAGAGTATAGTAAGTGTCTGGTTCTCAAGAAAACGTTGAAAAATCAAAGCGTCCAGCCGTCATCTTTGCGACGACGTCACAGCCACACGCTCCACCACCGTAGAAGTAGACGACAGGCAGATTCAATATTCTGGAGATCAAGACCTACCCATTCATAGCTGTTATACCCATTTTTACACAGGTGTATGACGCAATTCATAGAAGGAGACAACCTATTTGCCAGCTGTCTTTTTTTGATTCATTTTGCCCTTAGACTTATTCTAAGATTTTCCCACTAAGTGGAAAGGCAAAGAGATCTTAGCCCATACAGCCATGTCTGAGGTAGTAGTTATTATCTGTTTATAGCCACTGTCCTCTTCTGTCGAGGATCATTTAAAAGGTCTGTCCTGTCTAAGTCACTGTCCTGTCGTTTCCACTATAATGATAGCCTTATAACGCAAATACAACTGGGTTAGAAAAAAACACACGAAAAGGCACAGCCCGCACTTTCATTGGTTACAATGATTTTAATACGCAATATTCTGTCATTATTGTTGATCAAAACACCCAAAATGCAATATTTTTTCAATGAAACAAAAAAACGACGCCATCACCAACCCGCGCCGTTTTTCTAACTCACTTGCCAGCTTTCTTTCCGACACAACTCACTACATACTTTTTGTACTCTGTAATATTAGTGCGAAAACAATCTTTGTAAATGTACAATTTCTGACATTTATTTTTTTATTATGGTCACATTTTCATTTTCTTTCTTTCCTAAACGATAGACTTCCTTCACCTTCACTCACTTGAGAGAGAGATCGATGGTGTGTGATAATTTTACGTGATTTAATTTTTATCAAGAATACGCTGGGTGGGAAAATATTACACAGATTTTATAATCGTCAGTAGGTTCTTATATTAAATAAAGATGGTAAGTCTAGTTTGATTTAGTTTAAAACCCACTACGTTTTTCAGTAATGGGGTAGTTATATTATTTTAGCCAGTCCTTTTTGGACACCGTAAAATGTATGATAATTATAGGAATACTTGCGCAGTGCTATTTTTTGTCCCCTTTTTACCATCCGACGTTAAACTTTGAGAGGAATACTGTTCTGTATGATGAAAGTATTCAATGTATTTTAGTGAGGAATGAGGATAGACGGTGTAGTAATAAACCTTGCTATTCGTTTATGTTTACAGGGTAACGAAAACTCAATCCCAATGGAGCTGTGCTCTAACTGTAAGTGCTTTTAAAGTATCTGTATTACTGAAACTTATTAACATTTGAACAAATAATATATTGTAAAACAAAAATTTCTCATCTTTTTCTGTCGTACTGCATGCCTCTACTGTGGAACACTTCTTGCTAAAAGCTAAATTTTCAACTTGACTAATAACTAACCCCGATGTAGCGTATTGAGAGGATGGTGGTCGACAGAAGCGTAACTTGAGCTTTGTTTCAGCGCGAGTAAACCTCGTTGATTTTAAGGTGGAGAACTGTGAGTGTGGTAGTGTCGCTCGCTCTCAGACATCATGACATGAACCATGTTAGACTTGTTGTGCACGTTCACACTTCTCGTCCAGAACAATTTTTTGCATTCTGTCTTGATGAATTTTAGCCAACATTACTTCAAAAATCACTTCTATAAGACCCCTTTCTGTCTACCTTACTCACAATAGTGTGCGTACAATTCTCACAAATAAGATCTCTAAAATTTTTGACTCGTGTTGCTTTGATTACATGAAGCTTATATTAAAAAAAAGCTTTAAATTGCTTGAGTATCCATTGCCGTTATAGTAAAATGTTTTTGTTTTAACTGAGGTACCAAAAATTTGAATTCAACCAAATAATTTTCCTCCTTGGTTCCATAGTTAAATGTTATTCACCTTAAAATTAACATTAAACATTGTAAAAAGCAGTTGTATGAATGGCTGAATGTAATGTTTGCATGTCGTGCATCACTATATTTCCATAACTTGTACTGACACAGGCCAAGACTCTACTTCTGCAGAAACATATCTATCAAAGATACATCGCCTCTATTTTCACATAGTTTTGTTTTGGTTTCATTTAATTTTAGTTTGTGTGTCAAGCTTACATCTATGATAAACTTTTATTGATCAGATGCATTATGCCTCCATCCTGTGTCAATTGGGGAATAAAAAAATAAAAATTGTTCTGGATCAGCAAAACATTTACATATAACTGTATGTTTCGTAAATTAGTGCATTGATTGTCACACGTAGCCTTATGTTAGAGAATGGCTATCTACCTCCATTATGATCTTAGCGAATCAGTGGTTATTGTACAATGTTTTAAGGAGGCGTGAGGAATATATGCCTGTGGGCCACAGAGGTCATGATGATGATGATCTGGGACCTGACGACCCCGCGTGCCGTGAGCTGGCTTCCAGATTGTTTATTGACCTCTGTTGTTCTCTCCATGTATTGAATGAATATTTATATTTTGTGTCTCTAGCTGTGTTCTGTCGCCTGAGGCCGCACTCGCGCTAACGCAAGGTCATTTGTTACTATTTAGTTGGTTGTTGTGCTACTCTAGATGTGGTATACATTATACATGAGCTTATGCACCCAGTTATATGTGTTAGCTGTGCTGTTTACTGTATATAATATAGTTAACTTCTAATTGATACTATTGTTCAACACAATAAATGTAAGTATTTAATTTTGGGTCATGATGTGATCAGTTTTTCTGTGAACTACAAGTTTCGAGTTTCATTATATGGATACATAATGTTCCATACCGAGCTACGTTTTCATTATATGAATACATAATGTTCCATACCGAGCTACCTTTTCATTATATGGATACGTAATGTTCCATACCAAGCTACCTTGTCATTATATTGATACATAATGTTCCATACTGAGCTACCTTTTCATTATATGGATGCATAATGTTCCATACCGAGCTACCTTTTCTTTCGTTAAATGTCAGTCCAATCAACCCCGTATAATTGTCAGGCTCACAACAATGTCATGTGGATGGACGAGATAAAAAAGGGCTATCTCACTCATTTGCATATATGTTTACCTCTTGTTGTTTGTGTGGGTATGGTTTTGGCATTCCTTCTGCTGGACCGACTACTCCGGTCTGGGTTCAGATCTCGAACCTGTTTCGAGTCAAGGCTGTGTGTGGAGGCTGGAGTCCCTTATTTTCCCTGTAGCTTATCCGTTAGTCCCATTGTTTGTGTCTTAGATTGTCTAAATATTTCAATAGTTTGGTAAACGTATTGCGACAATTATTCTGACGCTTTTACATTATTGCATAATATGTTCGTGGCCATTATAATTGGCCATTTCATGAAGTATGTTACGACAGTATGTTATCAACGAATCAAAAATAGGTGAGACGACGATCGAAGCGAGGAGGAGCATGTTAGGTTGCTGGAACGAGGCGACTTCTTTAGTTGTAACATATTTCATGATATGTCCACTTCATTTTGCCTGTTGACGTGTAGTAGAAGATAATCTACTGACGAGGGATCTTAGTAAAAAGTAAATTTCTTACCAATTTTCTAACAAATATTTTCTAACACCGATGACGCTGAGTTTTAAAATAATTTAATAACTTAGTGTAGTTTGTTTGAAAATTTGCTTATTTATCTTTATTTTTACTTATGCGTTTTGATTGTTATATTTTGGTTCAGGAGGCGGTGAATAAAAAGCACGTGATTTTGTTATGAAAGTGTCAGTGTCTCTTTACGTGAATGTCTGGCTAGCGACAGCTATTGCGTTTGCCTATATAGAAAATATCGAAAATGCAAGGGGTAAATACATGATAATGACAAAGGATTTTTTTTGCTTGTCTTTTTTTATATTTGACTTGACCCGCTCTAAGAAAAGGCAATAGCTGTCGCTGGCCAGACATTCACGTAAGTAACTGAAACTAGATTTAGATAATGGAGAAGCACAACACTTACATAACAAAATCACATGCTTTCGCATACACGTATAAATATATATATTTACGTTTTTTCACATTATTGTAAGACTTCAGCTTCAACAAGTCTTGCAATTATATTTTCTGTTATTTCATATCTGTTAATGTGCACCTTACATACCTACATTATTTTCGTACATTTTGGTTCACTGAGGGAAAATTACATTTACTTATTTGCCTAAATATCTCAGGGATTAATAAACCTGTTCGTGTACCATCAAACCTTATAACTTCGCCCACTTTTTTGGGTTCCGTACCCAAAGTGCAAAACGGAGCCCTATTAATGTCACTCCACTGTCCGTCTGTCTGTCTGTCCGTATGTCACGGGTCTCTAACTCTTAGACGGAATGAGATGGAGACCTGAAGTTTTGACATGTTGTGTAAAATTTTGACCCAAAACCGAAAAAAAAAAAATTAAGGGGGGCCTCATACAAGAAAATGGAGCCGAATTTTTTTTTTCTTCCCCTCAGAATGTCGGGTGTCATTGTCTAGAGCTCATTAAGTAGAGTGTAAATGTATTTTTTATACCTATTCGTAAATAAAGAAATGGGAGGCTATCAAAGTTGTCATTTTTAGACCATTTTTGTTACGAGGTCTATCTTAAAGACCAAATGAAGTAGTGAGGAATATATTATTCCGTATAATAATTCTTTACATTATGTACCATATCTTGTATTTAAACAGCAAATACTGAAAACGCCAATTTATCATATAGTTTTAGGGTTACATCCCCGAATACTCAACCAACTTAATTTTGCAGTTTTGTTTCATACAATTTGTAGGTAGTGATAAGCTAGGAGCAGCCCATGTAACTATATTTCCAAGCATTTTTCTCGTTGACTGAGCGATCAGTGATACCAAAATAGCCACTATGTCAATGTCCACTAGGATTATATTCGAGATAATTATTATAATTATCTCAATCTATGTTTAAGTTGAACTAAAAACCGTAAAATTTGAGTAATATCTTAACAAAAAACCCCTAAAATACGTAAGTTTGACGGTTTTTCTACCAAAAGTGTAGCCGAATGTGCTTTTATTGTTTTCGATAAAATCAAAAAATTAATACGGATCAAATATCGAAAATGTTACCTAGAATAATAATAACTAAAAATTATGTTTGAAAACGTCCAAAGTCCTGCCAAAATGTGGTTTCTCCTGAAACAAGTTTTCAATTTTGCGCCGGCGACGAAATCGGCACGATTGTATTGTTCTCGCAAGTTTCATGGAGCGTGCACCTTATAGAAATGAAACAACATGTCTTTGGCCACGCCCACTACTGAGTTGGTCGCGACATGACGACCACCCTTAAGGAACTATTTTGGTATCACTAATCGATCTGTCATCGAGAAAAAATCTTGGAAATTACCACAGAGGAAGCTACCGCACCATGAGTATAGGTATAACAAATAGTATTACCACAGAGGAAGCTACCGCACCATGAGTATAGGTATAACAAATAGTATTACCACAGAGGAAGCTACCGCTCCATGAGTATAGGTATAACAAATAGTATTACCACAGAGGAAGCTACCGCACCATGAGTATAGGTATAACAAATAGTATTACCACAGAGGAAGCTACCGCACCATGAGTATAGGTATAACAAATAGTATTACCACAGAGGAAGCTACCGCTCCATGAGTATAGGTATAACAAATAGTATTACCACAGAGGAAGCTACCGCACCATGAGTATAGGTATAACAAATAGTATTACCACAGAGGAAGCTACCGCACCATGAGTATAGGTATAACAAATAGTATTACCACAGAGGAAGCTACCGCACCATGAGTATAGGTATAACAAATAGTATTACCACAGAGGAAGCTACCGCACCATGAGTATAGGTATAACAAATAGTATTACCACAGAGGAAGCTACCGCACCATGAGTATAGGTATAACAAATAGTATTACCACAGAGGAAGCTACCGCTCCATGAGTATAGGTATAACAAATAGTATTACCACAGACGAAGGTACCGCTCCATGAGTATAGGTATAACAAATAGTATTACCACAGAGGAAGCTACCGCTCCATGAGTATAGGTATAACAAATAGCATTACCACAGAGGAAGCTACCGCTCCATGAGTATAGGTATAACAAATAGTATTACCACAGAGGAAGGTACCGCTCCATGAGTATAGGTATAACAAATAGTTTTACCACAGAGGAAGGTACCGCTCCATGAGTATAGGTATAACAAATAGTATTACCACAGAGGAAGCTACCGCTCCATGAGTATAGGTATAACAAATGGTATTGCCACAGAGGAAGCTACCGCACCATGAGTATAGGTATAACAAATAGTATTACCACAGAGGAAGCTACCGCTCCATGAGTATAGGTATAACAAATAGTATTACCACAGAGGAAGGTACCGCTCCATGAGTATAGGTATAACAAATAGTATTACCACAGAGGAAGCTACCGCTCCATGAGTATAGGTATAACAAATAGTATTACCACAGAGGAAGCTACCGCTCCATGAGTATAGGTATAACAAATAGTATTACCACAGAGGAAGCTACCGCTCCATGAGTATAGGTATAACAAATAGTATTACCACAGAGGAAGCTACCGCTCCATGAGTATAGGTATAACAAATAGTATTACCACAGAGGAAGCTACCGCTCCATGAGTATAGGTATAACAAATAGTATTGCCACAGAGGAAGGTACCGCCCCATGAGTATAGGTATAACAAATAGTATTACCACAGAGGAAGGTACCGCCCCATGAGTATAGGTATAACAAATAAACACACCAGTAAACGAGCACAACTCTCACTCAGCTGTACAGACAGAGTGACCATGCACTCACTGTATGTATGTAGGTACACCGACTACAACCACACCGGGGCTAGACACTGAAGTGAATGAGGCCCATTCCTCACGTCTTTCCACGAACAGCAAAAGAGACAAACCTACGCGGGTGAGTAAGATGGCTGTATTAATCTCGCTTCCTCGTGTAAGTTTGTCTCGTTTGCGGAAGAAGCGATGAATAGGCCTGGTTACGCTTCTGGACCAGCAGGTCAGGCAGGGTGGGTCGCACCGAGTTGGCAAAGCTTCCGTAGTGCACCGTAGTAGGTGTGCGAGTGTGCGTGTACTGTAGCCCCATGTTCGTGTGTGTACAGTCGACGCAGACGAGATCCGGCGGCTCGGCAAGCGGTTCCGCAAGCTGGACCTGGACAACAGCGGCGCGCTCTCCATCGACGAGTTCATGTCGCTGCCGGAGCTTCAGCAGAACCCGCTCGTGCAGCGCGTCATCGACATCTTCGACGCCGACGGCAACGGGGAGGTGAGTACCCCGCGTCCCCCCTCGCCTAGTGGCGCCAGGGGCGGACCCTCAATTTGTGGGGCTCTGGGCTAACTCTACTTGGGGCCCTGTCACAGGTGACGGAACCGGTATGTCATCCAGTCAAATGATGAGACACATTCGTAGATTTCGTAGTGGTGTAGTAAAAATAAACAGGGTTGGCTGGGCGAAACATGGAGCGTTTTGTACCATCCATCCATCCATCCATCAGCCCGTATTCGTCCACTGCTGGACATAGGCCTCCCCAATATTATGCCACTCTTGGCGGTCCTCAGTCATCCAAATCCAGCCGTCACCTGCAACGTCCTTCAGACCGTCAGTCCAGCGGGTGGCCTACGCTGCGCAAAAATTCAAATTCAAAATTCAAATTCAAATTTTTCATCATTATCTGGTCGTCAATAGCCAACCTGGCTACTTGTATTACTATAGAAGTCAGTTGTTTATTCGGAGTCCATAGTCTATGGTACGGATTCCATACACATTGGGAGGCCATACACAGGATTTTGGGAAGTATACATTGAAAGAGATAGCCGTCATGCTGATATTACCTGTCTCTCGTTCTATTGACCAAAGGATTTGGAGTTTTTGAACAATTCGCAGTGTTCTTAATTTGAAACACGTTTCATCACTGCTTAAAACCAGTGAGCTAAAGTCGATTTTGCTTACTGGTTTTAAGTAACAAAGGCGCGCTTTTCGAGCTAGTGAAGTAAAAATAATGTTCGCTGCCCCATATACATTTTTAATATCTATTCGTCATTTTCTATGGGGAAGTGATTCATTTTTGTTTCAATAGGTTTTATTTGGAAGTGGTTCAGTATAATCAGTAATCATACATATCATACTATACTATTAGGTACATACAATACTCAGTGCGCACTGACCACCACCCAGGTCAAGTAGAGATGGAAAAAACGGCTTTAAATTGACAACGACTTTTAGCTTACTGGCTATTTATGAAAAGCTGTCTGTATAAAAGGCTTAAAACGTTTCTTACTGTTTTGAACATAATTTACATTATAAAGCATTTTTCCTCTTTTTCTATTATCAATGAATTTCCCTTTATACATCATCGTATATACTTATATTTTGTTTACGTCGTAGGTTTTGTTTTAGATTACCTATTGTAGTTTTGCACGATATTGTTTTTTTTTTTTACAAAAATTACACAGCTTTTTTATCCTGCTGTTTTTCAAAATAGTTCCACACTACTGCTGTTTCGAGACATTTTAACGTTTATTTATACAGTAACAAAATATATTTATACTTATCTACGGTTAACAAAGTTTTTTGTTTACACGAAGTTACGTAATAAAACAAAAATGAACACGTAAAGCAATTAAAACGCAAGAAGCATATAAACACATCCGCCTGACAATGAAAGCGAATAAACACTGAAAAATATACTTGTGTCACGCATGAGTGAAAGACGCAATTGATACAACTCCGAACAAGTGAGTTGTCATAATCCTTAACCAACTTGATTTTCACGTCTGTCCTTATATCAGTTGAAACACGATTCAATTCAGATTGACGTAACGATCTCGCGAGAGTGTACTGCCGTCTTCCGCTCTGTGCAAGCGAATAGGGAATAGGTATAGAGAGCCCGGTGGCGGCAGAAGAAAGAAAGAGATAAATGAAATAAAATGTTTCGCGCGGTAAGACGCATGCGGCCCCCGCAGCCGTGCCTTACGAAAGAAATAAAAACAATCTTTACGAATATACAAATAAAACACAGTTTGTTTCGTTTTATTTTCATAACATTCATTGTTTATGTTGAGAAACGGTTTTGTTTTCAAATTCAAATCTTTCTTTAACCTTTGAACTTTTTTCATAATGTAAACATTTCACTTCTGAGCTACTGTTAAAAATAATTACCTACTTAAGTGTGTCGTCGTACTGAGTTACTGACACACAAGAGAGAAATGTGTCACTGAGTCTAAGTGAAACGTTTCTCTCTGTTCAATTTGCGCAACCCTACTGAAAAACAAGTCGAGAATTTTAAACGTTTTTAACGAAAATTTTATGCGACTGATATATAAATACCATCATTTAAAAGCGTCAGCCTAATGTCTATTACCATGAAAAATGAATCGTGTAATAATGTTTTTAAACGTAATTTTCATACAACCGATGCAAAAGTGCTGCCGTTTGGAAGCGTAAGCCTGCATTCTGTTGCCGTTCAAATTTGGTCGTCTAATATGAGCTACATTAGATGGCTGAATTTATATGGTAGTGGAGTTTAGGCTTGTACTTTTAAATAACAGTGTTTTTGCATTCGGTCGTATTAAGTTTCGTTTACAAACGTTTTCCGGTATACTAACAAAACCACCAAATTCTTCGTAAGTTTTGCAACAGGTGGCGCAGCTTCAGCATCAGCTAACGAAAAAACTCTGTTTAGTTTAAAGCTTTTCGTTTAAACGGTACCACCTCTACCCAGTGTCGCCATCTAACTTCATGAATAATTAACACGTAAACGTTTTCGTAATAAGTATATCACTGTAACGTAAATAAAATAAATATTTAAGGGGGTTCCCATACAACAGACATGTTTTTTTTGCCGTTTTTATAGATCATTGGTACGGAACTCTTCGAGAGCGAGCCCGACTCGCACTTGGCCGGTTTTCTAATTAACGCACAACGTTACAACACGATAATTACGTTAAATTAATCAATTTTTTTTTCTTTAAAGCAACTTATTTTAATTTAAAAAAATCCTTATCTTTGACTAACGATATTATGTGCGCGTCAGCAAGAACCAAATAAAAACGCGCTTCACGAGAGGTCTCGCTGAGAATAGGCGAGACGAGAGCAGCTCTCCACATTCTCGTCTGGCTCATTTCTACGCGGATGCTCGTACAAGATGAATGTTTTGTAAACATCTGCCGCTCTTGCATGATGCGCTAATTTACTTGTTGATCCGTGAAAGTAATGCTATTAACCTCTCGTCTGTTTGTTTAAGGATCAAAACAATTAATTTCATTGTTATATTTAATTCGACTGCCTCTGTGGCCGAGTGGTAAAGAGTTCGCCTGCTAACTGCTAACTAACAGGTTCAATCCCCGCGGTGTTCGGTCTGTGTACTACGGAAGGAACGTAGAGCGGTTGGTCCATTTGTTCCGGAAGTACGGCGATAGAACTCACCACCCATTACGTTTGGGACGTAATGATCATCCGTAAAAAGCGGGTGTACTAAATGTTCTTACACCGCCTCGGGGATTCATGTCGTGAAGATAATATAGTACGTGCGCATAAAAAACACAAATATTTACTTATATGTTTTTTTTTGCCACATACCTACGATAGGTTAAAAAACGATGGAATAAACAAAGGTGTTAAGGTTAAACACCAGTCGCTCGGTGTTTTCCTTGTTAAGGCCCCAGACTCTCTTTGCAACATTTCGCTTTTATCTTACCTGAGGCTTTAGAAGTGGCGCTCCCCCCTCTGCATTAAGATGTTAGAGACCGCACCTGAATATTGCTCTACTTCGTTAAATGAGTGTACGATTACTTAAAATTTGACATGTGAAGATTTTTAATTATTCAAGTAACGGTAATTTACAAAGTTTGGTTTGTTTATCGGAACAAACAAAATTAATTTGCAAAAGCAAAATAAACAAAAGTAAATCTACCTGGAATAGATGGCTTATTGGTAGCAGTAAGAGTGATTAGTATTTAGACACAATACATTTTATAGGTCATGCAATTATTTGCAGATTTTTACCGAAGGGGTGTCAAGAGGTGTTCTGAGTGTGAACTGTGAGATGCAAGTCATAAGTCCACCCATACGTGTACCTATAAGTACACCCGTGTTTCTCTGACGATTATTACGTCTCAACGTGATGAGCCCTATCGCTCTAAGGAAACCTGCATGCCCTAAAAAGCGTGTAGTTATGCCCGAAAATTTCTTTATTCATCAAGATTTTCATTTAACTAATGCCTGACATAAAAAATACCTTTATAAAATTTGGAAATGTAGAAAATTAATAATCAAATCGTAACAATGAAAACATTTAAAATTATGTATTCCTAATACTCACACACATATTGTAATCAGTTTTTAAGTAATATAATATCAAAAATAGAAACTCTTACGGTAATTAAGTGTCTGTCAGTTTGTGTTTCCATGATTATGACTAAGGTGCAATAAAAAAGGTAAACAATTTAGTTTTAGAAATGTGATGTTTTAATGATAAGAACCGCAGCTGCGTACGTTCTTTTGTTTTGATGTATTATTGTCTAGCACGTTGTTATCTCGACTGTCAGCTTTAGTGACTTCGATAGCTTTTTAAGATATTTTAAATAAAAGTAAGTAAATTAATAAAAAGGATGTAGCTTCGGCTTTAGTTATTCCAAAAAGTGGCGACAGCGGTGCCGGTATAAAATTTGTGTCACGCCATCCCCGTGGGTATTTTAGACCACAACTTCTAAAATACGGCTTTACGGGTTTTCGAATTAACACACATTAACATAACTTAATCTAAGCGAATTAGGGCATGCAATTATTCGCAGATTTTTACTATCCGGATAACGGATAATGTATTATCCGGATAACCGGATACTGATGGTAAAAATTAAGGGTAGTAATAAAAGCTCCGAAAACTAAATTAAAACCACCAAAAATAACGGCCTACCGCAAACATCTTGAAAAAAAACCGGCCAAGTGCGAGTCAGACTCTAGTCAGAACCTAGGGTTCCGTATTGTGGATGATAAATTTAGTTTTCTCATTTTTTTTCGTGAATTTCTCAACCGCTTTATTTTATTTGTAATTCTTACGTAAACGCATATTACCGTGATTTTTTTCATATTTTTCGGTCCACCAGTTTTAGAGATAAAAGGGGGGACATACATTTTTTTATAGATTTTCAAGGATTTCTCGAAATAGATGCAATTAAATATAGCCAAACTATATATTATTACAATAAACTTTTTAATACCTACAATGTGATACCCATATTGTATTTTTATAATTTTTTATTTTATTTATTTTACTTTTTTTATATTTTTAAATCACTATAGTTTTCCCGGTTATTGTTCAGTTATGATCTATAATGGACATTTTGTTCATATTTTTCGGTCTACCAGTTTCGGACATACACATTATTGTGGTTTTTTTAAAGATTTCACAAAACCAGTGGCAGTAAATATAGTAAAAGTATATATTTTTACAATCACCTTTTTAGTGTCTACAGTTTGATACCCATATTGTATTTTTAGGATATTTTTTATTTTTCTCACTTTTGTTTTGAAAATATTTTAAAAAATTTCAAATTTTTCATATTTCTTTTACAATGTAATATGTAGGCAAATTAATGCCATTATTGTGCCGAATTTCATGTTTTTATCTTTACGGTGCTAAAGTTATGATGCTGTGAAATACGGACGGACGTAGATTAGACTTTATTTTATCGAAACAGGGATTTCTTAAAATATTCAAAAAATATTTTATCCATAGTTGTTTACTTATTAAATAATAAGTGCAATATTCAAGTAGAGCAACTTTCATGATACCGTTCGCCTCTCCATAAGCATCTACGCGAGGGAAAGGGAGCAACCGTGCGAGCGGGAGGTAAAATGACGTCGAGCTACACAACACACGTCTGAACGCTGCGATGTCCCAGCGAAACTGAGGGAAATATCGACGCGTTTTGTGTTTTAAACTCTCGATAAGTTTCGATTTGATAAATGTTTTTAAAATAAGTTTTTAAATACCGTTTTTTGTTATTTCACTTATTAATAGTTCTATTCTACGTGTTTTAAATTTGACTACGCTAAACGATAGTTTTCTAGTAGAAAAAAAATATTTTATCAGTGGTTGAATTCATAAAATCACAACTACTTAAAGCACACGAAATAAGAAAACTAAAGTATTATATTAAATAATAAGTGCAATATTCAAGTAGAGCAACTTTCATGATACCGTTCGCCTCTCCATAAGCATCTACGCGAGGGAAAGGGAGCAACCGTGCGAGCGGGAGGTAAAATGACGTCGAGCTACACAACACACGTCTGAACGCTGCGATGTCCCAGCGAAACTGAGGGAAATATCGACGCGTTTTGTGTTTTAAACTCTCGATAAGTTTCGATTTGATAAATGTTTTTAAAATAAGTTTTTAAATACCGTTTTTTGTTATTTCACTTATTAATAGTTCTATTCTACGTGTTTTAAATTTGACTACGCTAAACGATAGTTTTCTAGTAGAAAAAAAATATTTTATCAGTGGTTGAATTCATAAAATCACAACTACTTAAAGCACACGAAATAAGAAAACTAAAGTATTATCCAAAAAAGTAACCAGGTAAGATTATTGTTGAAGATATGGGAATAAATGTTACCTGAGTAAATTTCTTGTTTTTGTCATAATTTTTACGTGACGTGTGCATGAATGAGACTCTCAACGCGTAGAACATAAATAAAGGTATGTTTAAAGCCTAAAAAACCTATTAAAAGTAGCATTAAAGTAAATAAAAAAATGTGTTTTGGAATCTTAAAATTCCACACTATAAATTAGTGTAAAATGTATTTTATTTATTGCTTTCTTACTAACTAAAATAAAATCTTTCTTTTCTGATAATTCTGCAAGAATGCTGATTTTTAGGGGACTGGAGCCTTAAGAAGTTAAAAATGAAAAAGATATTGGTCTTTAGCAATTCACGCCAATAGTTCAGTATAAGTTAGGTTTATGAATAAACAGTTTGAAATTTAATGTACAATTAGCCATGATTTTGTCGAAACAAACTTAAAACCGCGTTTTTTTTTTCAAATAATTTCAAATAATGGTTTGTTTTAAAAAGTCCGTCTAATGTTATTCCCAGTAACGTTGCTCCGGCGCGGATGGCCGTCGTAGTCGCCTTCGTTGTTATTGCGTTTGGCGAGTTAACAGTAATGTCGGAGAATAAATCACTGTAACCGACGAGTTTCGCACGATAAAACAAAATGAAACAGCTATTAAACAAATTATATCTTGCCGAAACAAAGCAGATATAAATAATTGCGTGGCGCCAAACTTAGATCGCAATCGATTGGTTCCAAACAACGATGTTATCTGTCCGCTTGTTGGTAGATAAACTGTTCACCGCATCGTTATCTCAGTGCTAGTGGTCCCCTCACTACAAACACACCGTACATGTAAATAGACTCTACTGTACGTACAGACCTAGCTGTGTACTGGACACCGGGCGTGGACTCTCAACGTCACTTGGGGCTCAGGGCGCCTCACATTTGGATCTTTAAATCTGTGTTCCTTATTCTGATTATACTTTGTAAATAAAATCAAATCACCTTATCTTTTAACTTACCGATTTGATATTTGTCGATTATGAAATACTTACAAACTGAAGCTCACGACATTAATCAGGAAAGTGATAATTTCTCAGGTATATAAAATATACCTGGCTTCAGTACCAATTAATTCATCTGGTAAGGTGAGGTGGTGACGTTGTACACGAGGGTGTCAGTACATGTGACGACACTCGTACTAGCGACGACACAGGACTGGGGTTACCAAACAGAACTGCCTCGCTGATGCACAGGACTAGGGTTACCAAACAGAACTGCCTCGCTGATGCACAGGACTAGGGTTACCAAACAGAACTGCCTCGCTGATGCACAGGACTAGGGTTACCAAACAGAACTGCCTCGCTGATGCACAGGACTAGGGTTACCAAACAGAACTGCCTCGCTGATGCACAGGACTAGGGTTACCAAACAGAACTGCCTCGCTGATGCACAGGACTAGGGTTACCATTTGTATGCATGTTCACAAAAATGCCTGTCTAATGTAATGTAGTAATGGAAAAATGACTTCAGTTTAAAATTTATTTAATCAACACATTACATAATGTACATACATCTAGTGACAATAATAATAATAGATTAGGAGTGCTATTTTTAGATGACATATTTTTTAATAGATTTAAAATTTGATCCTTTGATTTTATTACAAAATGCCCGTCTCAGACCAATGCTGGCCGCACACACCTAAAAATGTCTGTCATATGGTATGTGTTGTGTAGTGTACACATGGGCGGGGGCGGGGGACTAGGGCCATGCCCTCCCCCCCCCCCCCGAAAACGCCCAGGAATTCCATATATTTGACTCGACTTTTCAATTCGATTTGGGTGTATTTTTACAGCATAGGGTAGATAGGTTTGCCAAAAGCACCTTAAAGGCACCTAAAAACTTCCCTGTGATAAAACTTGCCAGAATGGACCCCCAAAATCAAATCCTGGATCCGCCCTTGCACAGGACACTATGGTCTCCTGCGTACAGAACTGATAGCGCAATCGTCAGTACCGACACATAGGACACGGACAGTATCCCAGGCTAGACTGTTTACAAATACGAATACGAATCGCTTTAACTAACGTCTAAAGGAAAACATGAAAAAAATATGAATAACCCATTTTTGAAATTGTGAGTCTTTCACAACGACACCTTTAATTATTTCTGTCTCGCCTGACATAGTTGTGTATGATATAATGATACTGATAACTTTGTACGTTGAATTCACAATCAAAGGTGTGGGTGACCCGAGATTGAGCACTTCATTTTGCATCAAGTAGAAATGAACTCTATGACGTTTATTTATAGTACAAAATAGCGCGCCTTAAACCGTGGCTGTTACGACAACCGAAATACGAGTAGCACGCGCGCTCGAAAAACTGCGTTTTTATTAAATAACTCGGCTTCTGGTTGAAATAAAAATACGATTAGATATTATTTAAACAAATTTTATAAAGAAACAACCGAATAAATCTTGAAATCGATACTCGAGATAAAATCTACTGATTTGAAGTATAAAATTAGTCAAATGGAGGTTTACAAAAGATTTTATTTACAGCAAATATATGAATCAATGACGTGGTTTGTTCGAACTTACTTCATAAATGTATTAATCAATGACGTGGTTTGTTCGAACTTACTTCATAAACGTTAGAACATTGGTGTATTGTTTTAATGACTGTACGTTATCTGATTATTGCTGTTGCATTGTTAAAATAAAGTGTGTCATTTCATTTATATTTGCCATATCTTTCCCCTCAAATGATGATTCCTTCAGAAATTATTTCGAGGAGAGTGAGAAACTGAAACATGTCGCGTATGATTAATGTATGTGTGTGTGTTGTGTGTGTGCAGGTGGACTTCAAGGAGTTCATCCAGGGCGTGTCACAATTCAGCGTGAAGGGCGACAAGCTCAGCAAGCTGCGGTTCGCGTTCCGTATATACGACATGGACAACGACGGCTACATCTCCAACGGGGAGCTCTTCCAGGTCTGTGCACCTACCCGCACTGCCCCACCACACCATACTTCTTTTATATTGACATATTTAGAATATAGCTATTTTTATAACTAGATTTAGTTATTGTATATGGGGTTATAGTAAAATGTTGAAGTCCTCTTATTTTTTCCTTATTCTAAATCTACTTCCGTAATGTTTCAACATTTACCTCTTATGTAACATTAGATAATTTCAAGTAAAGCTGTGTAACCATAAAATGCAGCACTGTGATTGGTCGGCTAAGTAGTACCTACTTCAGAAACTATACTTGCTTAGCCACTGTTTACTATCACTGTGTTTACTGAATGAAGCACCAACATGTACAACTGATTCGTTATATTTTGGGTTTTGTTGACTCCATACATACATCCATACAGAGTACCTACATTATAGTACACTAACATACATTGTATGTAAAGTAGAGTACCTACATTATAGTACACTAACATACATTATATGTAGAGTACCTACATTGTGGTACACTAACATACATTAACGTATGTTTTACTATTATATTATATTATACCTATATTATTGGTTTAAATATTTTCCCCATACATATACATACATATCTACAGATAATCACGCCTGTCTCCCAGAGACGGGTAGGTAGGCAGAGACTTCCGATTTCCATGTACTACGATACTGACACACTGCTTTCACCTCTTCCGGGTATACTATGTATCAGGATGCATTACAAACTAGAAAAGATCAATTGAAATTGAAATATATTTATTTATGTAATGTAGGTACATCAGATACACTTATTACAGGTCGGTTTTAATGTAATATAAGTAAATAATGTATGTGTATAGGTAATAGTTTTATATAATACATAATATTATGGGGAAATGCACAAGGAAATAATAAAGGTTAGGTTTACTTAAATTTAATAAAATAATATACTTGAATAAAATAAAAAATACAGGAATAAATAATATTATAAATACATGTCTAACTCCGCCCATTCGATTAGTCTTGCTAAGAATAAGGGCAAGGTACTTAGCAAGATCATGTCTTTTCTAGGGTTCCGTACCTAAAAGGTACAAAAGGAACCATTATGGTGAGACTCCGTTGTCCGTCCGTCCGTATGTCACAGCCTCATAACTTTAGCACTGTTATGAAATTTGGCACAAAAATAGCATTAATTTGCCCACATATCACGGTGTAAAAAAAATATGAAAACTTTGAAATTGTTCAAAATATTTCCAAAAAAAAAGTGAGAAAAATAAAAAATATTAAATATGAGTAGCAAATTGTAGATATTAAAAAGCTGACTATAAAATATACAGTTTGGCTATATTTAATTGCATCTATTTCGAGAAATCCTTGAAAAACCATAAAAAATCGTATGTCCCCTCCCCCCTTATCTCCAAACCTGGTGGACCAAAAAATATGAAAAAAATCATGGTAATATGTGTTTACGTAAGATTACAGGAAAAATAAAGCGTTTGTGAAATTCACGAAAAAAAATGACAAAATTAAATATTCCTCCACAATACGGAACCGAGTGCGAGTACTGCGAGTCTACTGCGAGTCTGACTCGCACTTGGCCGGTTTTTTTTCTTAATATTAGTTACTTACCAAGAACTAATGTAAAAATTAAGCCTATACTTTAATTAAATAAAGAGATAAAAAATACAAGACAGGAGAAAATTATGTCATAAAGGAAAAATAATATAATACCTTTGTCTACCTGTCCCATATAGTCTGCTTTAACAGTAATTTCATCTAATAACTAATTAACGATAATTCTAGTACAGAGGAATCATAAGTAAAACAAGTGAGGAAATTATACTAACTACTATTATGACAAAGATCCCATGCTTTATTATCGTCTATCTAAGTAATCATTTATTTTATAATATGCCTTCTTCAATAGGCCCTGCCTAATAAACAGTTTAAGAGGCTATGCGAATTTTATCTTTGTCACTGTCACTCCAAGCGAAAAATCGCGCAGTGCGAGAGGGGCGGATTCAGGGTAAAAGGGAAAAAAGTTGGTTTTATATTTTTATTAAAAAAACTAAAATAGCTAGCAAAATTTCAAATATCAAATCTCGAGATATTGTTGAAACACACCTAATAAAATATGTTTGAGTTCTGTATATGGTTCCTATTCGTCAAACGAGGAGAAAAAGTGTGTTTGAAGACCTCTTTTCAACAATTATTTCCATCGAGGAAAATTTATCCAAACATGTTTTCTAATTTTAAAACCCTACTGAACCTCTCTGACAAAGTAAGAACCTCCTTTGGAAGTTTGTTGTAAAATCTTATACCATATCCTACGAAAGAGGTACCCACCTTGGCGAGTCTGATTTTTGGAAAAGCCCAGTTATGCTTATTTCTGGTTTTCTTACAGTTTTGCTTACCAAGCCTTGGGAAAGACTCAACATTTTTTCTGACATATTTAAGAACTTGGTAAATAAATTCACAAGGAATCGTTAATATATTAATTTCTTTGAATTTTTTTCTTAATGAATCCCGGTACTTCATATTATAAATAGCCCGAATTGCTCTCTACTGAAAAACAAAGACTGCGTCTGTATCCGCGGCTCTACCCCATAACAGAATGTCGAATGACATAATGCTGTGAAAGTAACAAAAATAAACTAATCTAGCAGTATCTACATCAGTAATTTGCCTTATGCGTTTAACAGTATGAGCATTACAGGCTTGTAAATAAATTTAAACAAAGTGTGTGCATTACAGGCTTGTAAATCAAGTTAAACAAAGTATGTGTGTAAACCAAGCTAAAAAAATATTGTTGAAATAAAATCGGTGTAGAGATATGGTGGAAGAATCCAACGGTCTAGGATGAGTACCTTGGTGGTGCAGTCGGTAGCGCGCTTGTCGTGATAGCAAGAGGTTGCAGGTTCGAATCCTGAATATTTGTCTTAGTTGTAATTTGTTTCTAGTTGATCTTTTCTAGTTTGTAATGCGGTCTAATATATTTACAGTATCCGAAGTGACGGATTTCGCTATAAAATATTTTGATTTGTTTAATTTTTTTCCCGCTCTAAGCCGAGTATCTTTAATTGAAACCATAATAAAATACGTACACACACAAACATGTAGCCAGGCTAGTGCTCGTGTATAAGAAGTAGGTAATTAAATCTGCCCGCTTGTATTGAGTGCTGGGAGTCTAAAATCGCGCCCGGTTTATATTGCAGGTCCTGAAGATGATGGTGGGCAACAACCTGAAGGACACCCAGCTGCAGCAGATAGTCGACAAGACGATCCTGTTCGCGGACAAGGACGAGGACGGCAAGATCAGCTTCGAGGAGTTCTGCAACGTGGTGGGCAACACCGACATACACAAGAAGATGGTCGTCGACGTCTAGACCCTCCCTCCCTGCCTCTCTCGCTACACCTCCCTCCCTCTGTCCCACTCTAGCTAGAACACTATTCAAATGGCGGCCGAGAGCGTCGCGGAAACTATCTCCTATCGTCTCTATACAAGCTTGTAGGTGTATACCGGGTGTGAAGGGGAAGGAATCATTTGATGAAACCACATGATCTACTGATCACACTGGACCACTTTCCTGAAAGAAACAACACGATAACAGTTCCATACACAAGTCATAGAAGGTTTTCAACATTCGTCAGGAAACGCGAAAGTATTTTTTAATATCCGCGGATAGGTTTCTTAGTGTGAGTTGTTCAGTGTGATAAGTCCATTAACGGCCGGTGTAGGCGGTCTATGTTCGTCCTCGTGGAGTCGAGTCATGTTCAGTCATTAACATAATTATCAGTTTAGTACGTAGCTAGATAACAAAGGAAGGAAACGGTACAACTTCGTGCCATATTATAATAAACGTTTTTCTGGAGTCGTGTTGAGACATGCTGTACATTAATGCAACCGCGGGCGGTTTTCGAAGGTCATGTCGTGTGACTCTTGAAGAGACGCAATAAAGTTCAAAGTCGCGATAGCTCGGAGGTTTCTGCGGCGCCCGACGGCTGGTTTATCCAATATACGAGTAATTCATCTTAACATTAACTCTATTTAACTTTAAGATATACATACGTTTATATTAATGGATACATTACAAAAACAGTTTATCGTAGATAAATTATGTAGATTCGTAATTTTGTTGCGGTAATTTTCGTTCGTATTGTTATTTAGTATTTTATAATTTTTGTAAGTAGGTTTTCTGGAGGAAGTAGAATATACGAGTCCATCCCACGCACACACATCATAGTTTCGCTAAGATCGTTGCTCGGTTTGTTGATTTAATGTGTAAGTTGAAAGTCATATCAATTAGTAGCCGATTACGATAACAGTTGCCGTTCTACACGACATTTGTTAAATACTTGATAGCCGTAGTTATGTGCCCGGAGAGTAGATCCTTCACACCGAAACGTTATTGTAACACCACATAGCTCACTAATACCGAACTCTGTATACCATCTATTCAACAGCTAATGCGATATCAATCTCGATTCGATTGAATTAGTTAGCGCCCCGTAAGCAGGGGTGCTACAAGGGTCCGTTCTCGGTCCACTGGTGTTCCTTACTGTGTGCTATGCCTATTAGCCGCCTTATGTTAGCATGTACTGTATTCTTACCGATCGTATCGCCTTAACCGAATGAATTGTATAATAGTGTCGATTCGGTGTAACACGATTTAACTTATTTGTCAGGACTAAGCTTAATTTTTTGCGTTGTCTTTTTCTTTCTGTATCGAAGACAAAGACGGGACGCTTAAAATAAGGTTAGTCCTGTCAAATAAGTTAAGTCGTGTTACACCGAATGGACACCACATCGAGTAATAAAGAGTTGTACACGTAGGTACTTTCGTAAAACTAGCCGTTTCGTCTTTTCTAGATGAGTAAAATATGATAGCAGTAGCCACATTTAGTATCTATGTCGTAGGTAAATTGTCAGAGCAGTGAAATTCTAATTTCACGGTAGTTTCTTGTTAGGTTTTTTATAATCTAACACAACCTAGTGAAATTCTAATTTCACGGCTCTGAAAATTTACTTGCGACATCAATATAAGTATTTCATTAAACAAATATATCACGCGAGGGACGCGGATATCTTCCAGTGCTCGACCAGAGCCGTCTAGACATGGTTCGACTGTTGTACCTATAGACAGCAGACTGTTCTGAATATCTACCGGTGGATTCAGCTTGTCAACTGTTACTGTAACTGTAAATAAGGCTACGACAGGTAACCTCGTCCTTTGATCTCGAATATTTTAAGAGTTTAGAATCCATTTCAGTGATATTATATCAAAATATGTATTTGATTTGCATAATAAATAAATTGCATCGTTACAAACTGAAATGGGTGCTTGAAAAATGCAAATGAATATACATAGGTACTACTGTTATGATATACCAAGAAGCAGTTCCCGCCCCAGCACCGTGACGCATCTTGCTTGATCCTTGCAGATCCTGTCCCCTCGCCCCTCGCCGCCTCGCTACCCTTGACTCCTGACTCCCGACTCTCCAAGAAACTATGATGTGTCACCCCCTGTGACCTGAGCAGTCCGTGCCAAAACACCTGTGTTGCCGATATTTTTATTACTTTATATATGTTTGTTTCTTTAATCACTGTACAGAGACTTATTCCTAAAGGAAATAATCGTTTGTTTTTTAAAATTTTGTTTATTTATTTATTAATAAGTGTAGGTGTATTATTTGGATTGTTCAGAGTGTTTGTTAATCCGGAAATATTTGCAATAATTTAATTACTAGATGCACCATCGATGTCGTGTGATGCACGCAGTAGCTATAGTGCAACACGTCCTCGTATTATGTGTGTGACGCACGCACTCGCTCCATGCTTGATGTTCAACTTGAACTAATAAGCAATCTGAAGACAAATAAATCACATCAGTCACCTAATCCCTATCTTATTCGAAATATACGAGCATTTTTAAAAAAAATTGTCCCTTTGACAGTTTCTACCATGGACAAGTAAAAATCCGGGCGGTGAAGAAATATGGCAATAAATAAACAACATTAAGATCCCAAATTGTGCTTTTTAAAATTATTTGTGAGCAGCAGTCGTACCTGTAAAAGTAAACAAGAACTTAAAATTTTAAAACAACGCCGAATTCAGTGCTACTGAAATGGGATGACATATTTTCTATTTAGATGGTTTGTTGTTAATTATGTTGAACATCTATGTTATTAATATTATATATGATTTTAAAAATATAACCATACATACTGCTACCCACATTATCACTTATCGAAGAACTGAATTCCCGTTAAAACGATACCACACACACACACACATATATACTTTTTATTTTCTTGGACAAATAAGCTACTTATCCAAGATTATTTTAGTATCGATTTTACAGGCTAAGAATATTTGCAAAAATTTTAGAAAATGCTCGTTAATATTTCATATTTTTATCTAACACTACTATGTAGATAATTCTGTAGGCACAAATGTTGTTTACTGTCGAAACTTAAAATGATGCGAGACATTATAACTTGTATCACCTTGTGCAAATCAATAACGTTTATTTAATTGTTAATAGAGTTAGCTACACCTTGATGCCTTTTCTGTGGGCACTAACCTAAACTTGTTACTGATCCAACTTCCAATAATGCAAGTGATACAAGTTGTTACTGGTCAAACCTCCAATAATGCAGGTGATACAAGTTGATTTCGTTTATTACCCATATTTGAAGAGGTTTCAAGACTGCTATTCGAATTAAATTAATTTTTATGCCAACAGAATCAGGATAATTTAACATTTTTCATGTAGCTCTGTAGCTCCTAATCATTCTAGCTAGATAGGTGTGTGTTTAATAAAATAAATAATATTAGAAAACTTTTTCAAAATGAGCTATATATTTCTACAAATAAATAAAATAATGAGTGTCCGGCTCACTGGGCCACATTCTACTGTAGAAGTGTCCGGCTCACTGGGCCACATTCTACTGTAGAAGTGTCCGGCTCACTGGGCCACATTCTACTGTAGAAGTGTCCGGCTCACTGGGCCACATTCTACTGTAGAAGTGTCCGGCTCACTGGGCCACATTCTACTGTAGAAGTGTCCGGCTCACTGGGCCACATTCTACTGTAGAAGTGTCCGGCTCACTGGGCCACATTCTACTGTAGAAGTGTCCGGCTCACTGGGCCACATTCTACTGTAGAAGTGTCCGGCTCACTGGGCCACATTCTACTGTAGAAGAGAGCACTACGTGAATCTTAAATCTAGTCACAGCTGTTGTGCGTGTATGTTTATATATAAATAAAATCACTGTATAAATAATTCAATATAGTGTAACCAATATATAATATGTGACGCCATTGCGATGTTGAAGCTCTTTATAAATATGTTATATCATACATTCAGTTTTACACAAATGGGAAACTTCAGGTACATTAATGTACGTACAAACTTCAGGTACATTAATGTACGTACAAACTTGAGGTACATTAATGTACGTACAAACTTTTAAAAGACACAAGTTTTTAAATTCTGTAAATGGTAAACTAAGTACCTAATAAAGAACAACATTATCTTATTGTTCGTGTTTGTATTGTGATGAACTTCATTCTATACCTAATAATGAACTATTGGATTATGTATAATATTGGATGTGGTCATGTCTGGTTGTCTGTCTGTAGTGTAGATAGCATGTCCTAAGTCTACACTGAAGTGGAACTGAAGTTTAGTTTTATTAAATTTTCAAATTTCACTTGTCTTTTTCTAAATTCCTTTTTGGCATTTAATTAGATCACATTCACATTATGGTCCAGTAACCTTGTCACCTGAAAGGTAAAGTGTACCAGGTGCCTTGCGCCAGATGTGCTAGTCCATTTAATTAGATCACATTCACATTATGGTCCAGTAGCCTTGTCACCTGAAAGGTAAAGTGTACCAGGTGCCTTGCGCCAGATGTGCTAATCCATTTAATTAGATCACATTCACATTATGGTCCAGTAGCCTTGTCACCTGAAAGGTAAAGTGTACCAGGTGCCTTGCGCCAGATGTGCTAGTCCATTTAATTAGATCACATTCACATTATGGTCCAGTAGCCTTGTCACCTGAAAGGTAAAGTGTACCAGGTACCTTGCGCCAGATGTGCTAGTCCATTTAATTAGATCACATTCACATTATGGTCCAGTAGCCTTGTCACCTGAAAGGTAAAGTGTACCAGGTACCTTGCGCCAGATGTGCTAGTCCATTTAATTAGATCACATTCACATTATGGTCCAGTAGCCTTGTCACCTGAAAGGTAAAGTGTACCAGGTACCTTGCGCCAGATGTGCTAGTCCATTTAATTAGATCACATTCACATTATGGTCCAGTAGCCTTGTCACCTGAAAGGTAAAGTGTACCAGGTACCTTGCGCCAGATGTGCTAGTCCATTTAATTAGATCACATTCACATTATGGTCCAGTAACCTTGTCACCTGAAAGGTAAAGTGTACCAGGTACCTTGCGCCAGATGTGCTAGTCCATTTAATTAGATCACATTCACATTATGGTCCAGTAACCTTGTCACCTGAAAGGTAAAGTGTACCAGGTACCTTGCGCCAGATGTGCTAGTCCATTTAATTAGATCACATTCACATTATGGTCCAGTAACCTTGTCACCTGAAAGGTAAAGTGTACCAGGTACCTTGCGCCAGATGTGCTAGTCCATTTAATTAGATCACATTCACATTATGGTCCAGTAACCTTGTCACCTGAAAGGTAAAGTGTACCAGGTACCTTGCGCCAAATGTGCTAGTCCATTTAATTAGATCACATTCACATTATGGTCCAGTAACCTTGTCACCTGAAAGGTAAAGTGTACCAGGTACCTTGCGCCAGATGTGCTAGTCCATTTAATTAGATCACATTCACATTATGGTCCAGTAACCTTGTCACCTGAAAGGTAAAGTGTACCAGGTACCTTGCGCCAGATGTGCTAGTCCATTTAATTAGATCACATTCACATTATGGTCCAGTAACCTTGTCACCTGAAAGGTAAAGTGTACCAGGTACCTTGCGCCAGATGTGCTAGTCCATTTAATTAGATCACATTCACATTATGGTCCAGTAGCCTTGTCACCTGAAAGGTAAAGTGTACCAGGTACCTTGCGCCAGATGTGCTAGTCCATTTAATTAGATCACATTCACATTATGGTCCAGTAACCTTGTCACCTGAAAGGTAAAGTGTACCAGGTACCTTGCGCCAGATGTGCTAGTCCATTTAATTAGATCACATTCACATTATGGTCCAGTAACCTTGTCACCTGAAAGGTAAAGGGTACCAGTAACTTTGTCGCCTGAAAGATTAACTCAGAAAAAAAAGAGGGACTAGTAGATCTGGTGCAAGGCCTGAATGTAGAAGGTTACTGGATCATTAGACCCTCCACAAGTTATGGTAAAAACAAGACACAATAACTACAAAATCAGTAGCTCTGGCTGCAATAACCTAAATTAAGTACTTACTTTTAGTTACACTGATGTATTAACTGTTTTGCTGGACTCTTCATGGTAAAATAATTTGGATAATATGCAACAGCAGCCACAAACACAAACCTGGTAAAAAAATACATTAATAATAAAATTGTAAAATAACACTAAAATTTAATTTAAACTTTATTCACACTACTTTCAAACTTAACATAACTAATTATCCTATGTATGTAATTGGAGTTAGGACTAAACAAATCTGGTGGCGATGGAGAGCAGCTTGGTGTAGTCAGCTCCCTTGCTGTGCGTGCGTTCCTTCAGTATGGTGCGCAGGATGGTCGGGATGGGTACGTGGATGCGGGTGCCCAGCGGAGTGCCGTTGTCCTCTATCAGCACTATGTTGTTGCTGTCAAACTTGGGCACTTTCACATTCTGAGTTTGTTTTAGCCCCACAAGGATTCCTTTTTTCTTTTGACCTTTTATTGCCACCATCACTCTGTCACCAATATAACCAATACCTGAGGAGACCAATGGTGAGCTTAAATAATTTAAGTTAGATTAACTTATTTTTAATATCCCATGGAATGGAAATACGTTCATTTAAATTCTTCTGCACCATTTGCAATAGAAAAATCCTTTTTAACCCTAACACCTAACCTTTGTCGAATCAACGACTATGCGAAAGAAAATTCACTGTATTTTTTTGGTGCATACGCAGACGATCATATTGTCTCTTGTCAACTCTGTATTCACGAGGTAGTCGTGTTTGGTTTGTTGGTACACCATTTTTCGAAATATTACGAAAAAATTCGTTATTTCAACTTGCTTGGCAAAATTTTTAACGCGTTACAAAAAACAATATTTTTTATTTCTTTGTTATTGTATAGGATGCTATTTTTTATTTATGCCAATTTTTTTTTTATTTAAGATTTTTCAAGGTGACCGTCATATTTTTTTAAAGAAACTTGTGCCATGTAATCTTCAAGAAAAATATATATAGGTAATGATTTCAAATAAATGGACTTATTTAATAACATAATAAATGTTTGATATAGGTACTTACTTACTTGAGTAACAAAAATAACAAAGGCTATGGTTAAAATTTTACTTTTGAAAATAATGGTCTAATGAATGGTTAGGTTTAATGGTATAAACGAGAACCCTAGGGTTAAGGTGCAGACAGCAGTAACTATGTAGGTATTATATAAAACATTTCTTTTGTTTAATAAAAAGGTCATAAACTTACGTTTCTTGTTGTAAACACAAATAACTTTAGGTGGTTTGCCCTCTGCCATCGCTCGCTTCCCTATTTCCGAGTTATCAACAACTCGTAGCCGAGTCAACAGTTGTACTTCGTTCATGCATGTCGTCGTGTGGAATCCGCACGTTAGTTTTGAAGGATTTAGCGTATTTACTAGATTTCTAAACATGTTTATAAGATTTTACCGTAATCAACAATAAGAAAAGTTGTTGGTTATTAGGTTATAATACTGTGTTGCCAGATGAATTCTGGTTCAAGTCGAAAAAATTTGGCGCCAAGTAGCCTAAAAACGCCCAATATTTTTTTATTGAACAGTAGCCTAAAATCGCCCAGTTATGAGATAGGTAGTCTAATTTACTACTTATTATTATTTTCTTGTTTATGGCTTCTGATAATGTGTGTGACTAACACATTTAATTCCGCCAATGTCACGTCATAAACCAAAGCACTGTATTAATGAAAAATAATTTCGAGGGATTTGGTATCCTGTAAGTCCTTGTGGCGATTGCTATTATCTACAACAAAATACAGAAGGTGATCAAAATGTATTTAAACAATTTAACTAATTAACTATATCTTAAATGACTAATTACTAGATGAACTTAAAATTACAAAATGAATATTCCTAAAAGCATTGACCTAATGAACTCATTGCCTAAAAGTAGTCACAATGTAATAGGTCCCATGGCCGAATAAAACATGGTCTGTTCCTTTGGTTTCCATTCCAAAACATAAGCTTGCTACAATTTGAACCCTGACAACAGGATAGCATATAAAATTTTGTATGAGTGCGAATGAATGACACGAGAGCTCGTACGGCGACACTGATATTTTTAAATATTTGGAACGCACCAGCCCTTGGTGACGTCATCTTACGTGCTTGCCATTTTATGTCATTATTTCATGATAAGGAAAATAGTTTTAAGTTATTTTGTTTACAAAAAGGTTTATACTATTCATAACATTGATGAGTATTTTTGTTGTTGAAATTAAACTTAAACAAATTTAATTTTGATTTTTTGCTTATATTTATGATCAGATTTGCAGAAGTTGTGTGAAACGTTTGGGTAAAAATAAGCGTATAATACTGGCAATATCTAATGGCGTTTTTTCCATTTGTTGTCATCCTTGTTGCACGAGAGTGAATTTAATAGTTTGTTTTCACTCTACACAGAGATTCCCAAAGGTTGAAGCGCGTTTCCTAGTTGCAGATGAGCTGATTATTAAATGATAAATTGATAATCTCATCAAGCAATAATGGGCGGTTGTGCGATCCGTAATTGTAAAAATCGCTCTGAAAAAGGCGGAATAATTAGACTTTTTACTTTTCCCAAAAATGAATTGATGGCTCAAGAGTGGCTTCGCTATTGTGGCCCAAAAGCCAGCATCAGAAATTGTAAGTCCTACTTACCCCATTTATCCAATATAATTGTATATATACTTACATCGTTTCCTATTTACAAGGATTTTTACAATATTTACAGTACATAGAAGGTATTTCGGGGCGCGAAAAATCAATCTGTTATGTATCTAGATCTCATATTTGTGAAAAAACTTTTTATTTTGCGAGTTTCCACGAGCAAATTGGCTGTAATTGTACAAGTTTGAAAGGATGATGCAACTCTTCCCTTGGCGTTTGGTCCAAAATTTGAAAACCTTTTATCCACGAATGAAACCTATGCCAATCCATAGATCAGCAGTAGCAACTTTTAGCACGACACCAAAAAAATCTAAGAAGGGAAAACAGATATAGTGATAAGAATGTAAAAAAATATAATGTGTTTTTTTCTTATTCATGATATTTCATGGCTGCGTTTCTGTTTATTATGCGTTTAATCGCTCCTTTCAAGTTGCAACTATTTTTTTTAACCGAGACGTAAGATTGGCTTACGGTATCACATTTTTTTTACGCATTAATAAATAATGGTTTCTTTCCAACATTATTTTTCGACATGTAAAATTTTTTTTTTTTTTCGGTCGTCTTCACTTTCTGGATATCCTTCAAAAAAATTACATGAATAATTAAAATTTTTTGGGGATGATTTCTAGGCAAAAGACCAGATAAAATAATAATAAAAAATTCCTCATGAATTTATCAATTCCGTGCTCTCTCACGTTCATGTATTTTTTTTGCTGCATTTTTTTTCGTAGTAATTATTTTGGTCTATGTGTGGTATTTATTCTAAAAAAAGTAAGTTATAGTGACAAATTTTATGTAATATTTATATGAAGCTCTAAGATCACGTTAAATTTCGTTACGTGCAGAAGTTAGTGTGGTGTTTTCCATACGCTTTATTTATTACTTTGAATGGCGAATTTTCACTAGTATTTTCTTTCACAGCGAGAGTGTGTTCAATTCATTTGCGACTTCTGACTACATAAAGCCATTAAGGGACATTTTATTGAATACTTCCCACTTTAGCCGCCACACCCATCCCTCTGCAGCTGAAAAGTTAAAATCCACATGCATTCCTAGTAATTTATTTCTAAGGACATAAAAATTTCCACGATTCCCGAATTTTAAAGTTTGAGAACCGTCGATAGCGTGATGACGTACTCAAGTTCCCCCATTTTGGAACACAAAACCTCCACACATCACCAAGGAACATACCTTGTTTTATTATACCATGATAGGTCCCGTTTTGACATATTATGTCATCGCAAAGTATCTATGGATGTGAACCATGCAAATCGGTAACTATGTCAACCGATTCTCACGAGAAATCGATTCAAAATATTATAAGTTTGTTATCGTTTGAAATATTTTCAAGTTTATTGGTTATAATTTCCAGAATAAACATAATTATTGCCAAAGTCAACGTGAAAGAAAATATAAACAGTTCAAAAGTAAAGCCTAAAGTCACAAGAAAAAAACACTAAAAACAAACGGGAGCACAACGACTTCCAATATGGTGATAAAAAGATATTTCGGGTGCTAAAACCAGTTTTTAATTTTTTTTCTCTACGAAAAGAATCTGAAATGGAAATTCTTACGTGCCAGTAATATTTTGTAATGTTTTACCTCACTGACCTCAAATTAGATAGAGGTCTGAGCGTTGGTAGATATAAAATACTGGCCAGTAAGAAAAATATGTAGGCTTCAAGATGAAAAAATTGCTCCATGCCTTATAAAAAAAAATACTGCCATATTTCTTACCAGCCAATCTGTCTATTGATAGGATGATTTATGGAAAACTGCCTGTAAACCAATTCATTATTAAAAAATGGGACTTTAAGCAATAAATGCATGTTTTTTATGTATATAAATTTTTTTTTTGTAAACTACGAGTAATACTACTCGTATAAGTTTAAAAGCTAAGTGGTATGTAACTTTATTTAGCACAATTATTATATTATATTTTCAGTATACGCGACACCGTTACAACTACATGCAAATGTTCAAATCTAAAAAGTTTATATTTGCAAAAAAAAAAAGGAAATTTAAACTTGGCTTTTTGTGTACTGGTCTCACAAAAGCTAATTACAGATCATTACAATTATTTTATCAATATAAAACAAGTTAATTATTTTCACGTGGAATCGAATTGAGTCCGTGAAATTAGGCGATTATCTGGTTACAACACTATTATTAAGAAAAAATTGACTGAGAATGTAACTGTTTTTGAGACATTGTGTAGTAATTCAAAATTGCATTTTATTTTGGAATATGCGTGAAAATAGTACTTGAAATATGTTCCGTGATAATTAAAAAACGTTTATTTATTTTCTTTAAACCCAGTAAGTTAATAATTATTTGTTAACCGTTTCATTTATTACATGTAAAGTTATATTCTATGGTCGTTCTTATCTGTCAAAACGGGCCTCTTATTTTGTGGCAACTGTAGTGTTCGTATATATTTACAATTTAATTTTATTTACTAATATGAATTTCGACAAAATGTAAACGAAGGAAGTATCAACTAGACTCAACAAGAAACTCATGTTATTATAGAGAGAGGACTGAAGTCTAGGACATTCAAAAAATATATGGTCTACAGAACCTTCTGCAAGACCACACTCACAGAGTGAGTGATCCCTCACTCTAATTTTGGCTAAAAAGACTGGTGTACACGCATGACCTAGCCGAAGGCGACAAATAACGGATGTAGGTAGTTTATACGCTTCACGAAATTTAAAAAACCAAGGACGACAAGGGATGTTTGGTTGTATTCGACCATAGTACCACAGTATAAGCAAAGACAGTAGGGAAATTACCTGGAAGCGCTCCGATTCGAGCCTCACACACACAGACGCGTGCTCTACATGCCGTCTAAGCAGAAATGAAGCGTCAATCGCTAGGGTCGCGGCGCCGCGCCGCGCTTGCCTTGCCAGTACGCGCAGACGTAAGCAGGCGATAGGACGCGACCGTTTGTAAACTCTGTGCCGACCTGATCACGATGTCGCAAAGGTATTGTTGCGCATTTGGATGTCTAAATTCATCACGAAAAAAAGAAATCGCCTATTTTAGACTTCCGGCTGATGTCCAAAGGTAAGACTAAAAAATATCACTCAAGAGTAGTACCTACTTACATTATAAATTAAATTTTTGAAATTGTCGCGTTCTTTTTATGTATGTTCATACTGTCTGTTACCAGGGCAAAATAAAGAGTTACGCTTGTCAGAACAAAAAGCAGGTTTCTTTGAATTTGAATTTGACTTTTTTGTCGGTTGTTGCCTCCGTCGCCGCCGCCGCGCCGCCGCAATCGGTGGAGCGGCGCGCGGTACTTTCAATCAAACGGCAGAATCTTATCGTATCTCGAAAAACCCAAGTTATGATATGAGTGAGCGACAGCCCTAACGCTTCGGTGGCGCGTAGGTATTTAACTCGGGAATTCGGTTCAAATTCTCTACTGTCTTTGCTTATACTGTGATAGTACTTCCCAACTGATTTCTGGGAGTCAGACCAGGCAGCAGTCCAAGATTCCTTCAACCTTACTTTGGCCTTTACTACTTTTATTACTTACTTACATACAAAAGTAAACTTTTTTCTTCTTTTAGGATAAAGTTTTTTTGGGTTAGAAATAAACTAAACAACGTACTTATGAATAAATGAAACAATTTCGGGGATTTTTTCTTCTTCTTGATAATACAATTTTTTCTAAAAAAATTATTTGGAAATAAACAATTTTGGGGAAATTCCCTAGCTACCTCTACGTAGACTAAAATGTACTCTTAGATTGAGTTGAGTGTAGAGTACAAAATTATGTGTGTATTCAATATGTACATAGTACCTAGTGACAAATTTATAAACAATATTAATCACGATAGTATAATTTATCAACAATTAGTTGTGAACGTGTGAGTAAGTATTTTTCGTGAACTTATTCATAACTTCAAAATCAACATTCAAAAACTATCAAAAAATCCGTTTCTTTTATCATAATAGCGATTTTTATTATTTTTTTAAACTAAATTGTAGGTACATAAAAGTAGCGTTCCTAAACGCCTAGGTAAATGTACAATTTAAACTGTCTAAGTGAATTTTACATTTCTAACGAGGTTTATGAACTGTTCGTTTTCGCTCGGGTGGTTGTGGAACGAATTTTTACCTTTACCTCGGCGTTGTAGGTACCTAAAGACAATATTACAATATTTTCTATCAGTTTCATTAGCGTTTTGTCTGTGGTAATGTCATATACACACACTTTAGTTACCTAAGTCAGCAACTCGATGTGCATCAGTACAAATATCGATAGACATGAAATTTAAATAACGTTCATATCAGCGCCCATTGCAAATTGGTTGTTATGATTATCGCTGCGTCGCCGAACAGCACAAAATAGAAGAAAATAACACTTTTCACGTAGACGCGTTCTTTCGATTTATTTTGTCTAACCATTAGTGTATTGCTCGACCGTGAAGATGCATGAAATCAGTAATTATTTGTAACCTCAGTCATTCTTTCAGATATCATAAGGTAATGTAGTGTAAGGTAAAAAATATAATTTATTTATGGAACTTCACGGTGAAATATTGGAAATAAGTGCAGCATTTTTTATTTATTTAAATTTTTATCCAAAGTAACCCGGCTCTCCTGGTTCTTCTGAAAAAAGCTTTTGTTTGTAGCCTAAAATTGCCTTCTTTTTTTTCGAGATAGCCTAAATGGCGGCTTGTCGCCTATCGCAATTCTTGGTCGCCCCGCACCCTTCGAGGTAGCCTAAATGGCGAAAAATCGCCTAATCTGGCACCACTATCTCGCGGTGCCACTTAATATTTGTATGGAATCGATTGAGATATATAAGTGTAAACCGTTTTGCGCATCAAGGTGTTAACGCAATTTGATAGTTTTGTGCTGCATCAACGCATTTCATGAAAAAAAAAACAAATCATGATCATTTGAAAAAAGAAATAGAATTCGGGTTGTTATCTTGGAACATGTCCTTATCATCTTCAAATTCAGAGTAAAAGTCCATTCTGTGTTTGTAAAAAAATTGAATCTAATTAGGTACGGCCTTTAAAGGGACAGTATTAAACGTTGGTTTTAGGCAGCGTGGACGCGCGCACCATGGGTGGCTCGGTTAGGGGTGTCACAGTTGTGGGTTGCGCGGATAGCGTGGTTGATCAAGGCGCGTGCGTGCGCGGGCGCACGTGGCACGTACACACGTGTGGTGTGGGTGGCTCTGTGGTCATCTCCGGTGGTGGTTCGTCTAAGAGGTTCCGAGGGAGGCGGTGGCGATCAGGGGGGTCATGCAAAATACTGCGCCAGTTGTCGAAGGTTCACTTCACCGTGCACCATTTAACAGGCCTTGCTCAGCGAATCAAAGAAATGCACGTTACATTGGCTTGGCCCATGTTTACCCACGCTGTTTTATCATAAAGAGCGGACCGCGTTCCTTTGATTCGTATAAAAAAGTCGAGCTTGTTGACTTTGTGGCACGGTGAACTTTGGCTTGGCCAGTGTTATCACAGGCCGTTTTACTGAACCATAAAGCTGGCTTAATTTTTCAAAGTTAGCGACGTTTGCATTTTTTCATCATAATGGTGATAAATGCTGTTGGTGTGCAAAACAGAACACATCCTCTTACAATATGACTCTGTGGTGTTTTTTTTTCTACTTGGCGACATTCTTTTGCCTTATGTCAAATTTAGTGCTAAATAAGATTCCTAGATGGCACTGTCGTATTTTTTAGCAACAGAATCAAAGACAAAATTTGCACAGATTCCAAACAAACGAAAAACCACTTTGACATTGATTGCTACTTTTATCTGAGATTGCTACGAAACCTCAGAATAAGCTGAGTACGAAACACATTTTATCTATGGTGACATGAACAGCGCCATCTGGGGCAAAGCTAAGAACTAAGAAAAAAAACAACCAGAAAAACCGCTCATTGAATCATTCCGTCTGAGAAAAGATGGAATATAAATGAGTCTGTTTTAGCTGATCCTGTTCACCAATAACGTTTAATTATAAAAATAAGGTGCGAGAATATGATTATCCTCAAAATAAGTGAATCAAAAGCCTATTATAAAGAAAAATATCTGAGTCGCGACCTCGGGAGATGTTGACAAATATGTGGCAAGGAAATGTCACATTTCGCGATAAAAAGACGCGCGTGTTTGTCGTGCTCGAACCCTATTGTCTAGAATGAAGTCGCGGCGCGCACGCGCACGCATCTCGCTCGCATAAACGGCGTATTCGCCATGCTCGCTTGACACGACGAACGACTGGGGAAGAAGTTTTATTGCGAATTTTCACAGAGAATTTTCGCACGTGCGTGACCATGCTACGCTTGCTGAAGGTGTTTTGTGCGTTTGTGGATTCAGAAAAGGTTTACGATAGAGTGGTGGGTGGGGGATGACTTGTGGACAACACTATCCATCCGTGTATGAGTATATATGATCTGTGGTGTATGGAATGAGTATAGAGTTGCCATCTCTAAAAACAAAAAAGCCGGACTTAATTATCTGTTAAAAAAGCCGGACTTGGATCCCAAGGCCGGATGCTAAGAAAAACAAAGGATTTTTGACAAAACTATCAAATAAGATAAAAAAAGGGATTTTCAGATTAGTCATATAGTAACGAACGTTGAACCTTTCAACTACATATTTATTTTAGTTTATTACAATTTTCACTTATAATTACGACTAAATAGGGTTATTCTTGGGCAGTGTTTAGCGATGATCGCATTAATTTCATACATTTTAAAATTTTCTTTTCCAATGGCATTATTGGCAACGGTAATGATTAGAGATGAAACGGATAGTGATTTGGCCGGATACCGGATACCGGATATCCGGCGAGGCACTTGGCCGGATAGCCGGATATCCGGCGGCCAGATATGCGTTTCGCACTAATTGAGCAAGTCTAAACATTACGCATCAAAGTGCGTGCGGGTGCGACTGGGCGAGATTGTTTGTGCATTTTCTAAATGACGATTATTTTTAAATGTAAATTTCGTACCACAATCATACAAATGCTGGTCTGCAAACGCGAAACCATTTTCCGATCTTAACCAAATTCGTAAATTTGTATATTTTGTCTCCTTGCAGCGGTGTATACTGTATATAAATGGTCAGGGATCTAGAAAACTGCGTAATCAACTGTTCATACTGAACAAATTTCCCAAAGTAACATATTGAAAAAAATAGAACCTGCCCGCCCAGTGCCCTTTCAATATTCACAATAGGTTTTCAAAATTAATAAAGAAACATGAAAATATTTTTTCATTTCCACAAGTATGTTTCTTTGGAAAACTTGTTCAGTATGATTCTTAGACCATGTGTTTTTATGACCTGTTGAGTTACATTCGGTATATTCAATCATTGATACAATCGATTTATTTTGTGATTTAAACGACTTTTTTATGCTAAGTTAAGTATCCGGTATCCGGCCGGATACTGGCTACTATCCGGCCGGATACCGGATACCAAAAATATGGCCGGATAGGCCGGATACCGGATAGTAACCGGATATCCGTTTCATCTCTAGTAATGATTACTTAAACAGGTAATAGTAGACACATTTCTGAAAACAGAGCCTCAAAATTATGCGTCAGAGCGAAAATTGAAGAAAACTGTACTCATAACATTTCCTTAAGTCCTACACTCGGTATCTTTAAAAACAGAGTGAAAGAGTCTAATGGCACCTTTCAACTCCATGAGTATCTGTAGATAGCACAATATTTATTTTAATTATTGTTATGTATTTTTATCTTATTTTTTTGTAAATATTATATATATACAAGTAAATATGTTCATTGTTTAAATAGTTACTTAATTATTATTTATGTAGTTATATTGTTGTTATTTATAATCATTGGGTGTAAGTATATTAACATATTTAGTGTACACGTATGTATGTCTACTTTTTAGTATGACTTCTCTTTTTCAATCCGGGTTGCTGGAAGAAATCTCTTTTTAGAGATAAGCTCGCCTATGTACATGATATATCTTAGTACTTTGTAAAAATGATGTTTTTTGTGTACAATAAAGAATATGAATATGAGTACGATTAAGTGGACACCTGACGCTAGAACATCAACAACCAGGTTTTCAAGGGTTCATTGGAAGAAACTAGGTCTCTCCTCGTATTGAAAAAAATATATTTGATTTATCGATCTTATATCTAGGGATTCCACCTAAAAACAATGTTTCAAGATTTATACCTTTGGTAAAAAAAAAAAAAAATGCTTTCCACCCTCTTTTTTTTCGGTTTTCAAACGTTCGTTTCAAAGACGCGGTTAATAGATCAACTTGATTTTTTCCATAAAATAGGCAATAGAAATATGAAGGATGTTACCTAAATCCAATATATTTTTTTTCCTACAAAATATTTCAGTATTAGCTAAAAACACACCAATTTGTTGTTTCGCTGCGTGATCACTAGTATTACGCGTCCAAGAACAAGAGGCTACAGAGCCAACATATAATCGCCTCTATGAAAAGCAAATAAGGTCCTTGCCATTAGACTTATTGTGCTGGACGGGTAATAAAAAAGTTGCTAGGGTATGCCATCCTCTTAATAAATAGATTCCGTCTCAGTCTTATCTCTTTCACTTTTACGAAGTACCTACCTAAACTTTAAATTTACCGGCGTATTATAACGCTACCTAAGTGTATATGTCGTGGGCAGATCGTAAAGTATGAAATTGAAAATCTTTCACCAAAAGTAAAAAATATGTGCGACGATGAGCGGAGCGAGAAAGAGTGTGTTAGGTTTACATGTAAATAAATTTAGGGAGCCGAGCGAAGTGGAGCCGAGCGAGGCGACCCTCGTTGTTTTAATAGAAATATGATCTGCCCAGGCAGATCATGGTATGCCTAATTCTACGATCTGCCGTACAAGTGTGTTTGCGGTAAAATAGTACGACTGAATATAGAGCTGTAAACGACAGTTTAGCGACTCTTACAACGTGCTCGGAAAGAGATTTATCGGTCGATGAGTTCCATGATATCAAATTTTCACTTTAAATCGTTCCATTAGGAACTTTTCTAAGCGACCTTTATCAAATAAAAAGCGTATTGATTACACAATCAGACTGCCATTGAGCGATCTCGTTAACAGAGCTATCTCGGGTTCACGTCTCGAGATTAAAGACGGTAACTTAATCAGGCGCCGTCTCTGTGCTGGCGAGGATCGAACTCGGGGCTCCGCGACCGAACTGGGGCCCGCGATTAATCGGAAACAAAGCAAAGGAGTCGCGGATCGATTTACGTCATTAGTAGTGAGAGCCGAGTGACACCTCAAAGAGCTCGGGTTCTATCGCGGCTCATAATGCTGCTCGTGATATCCGGCGGCTTTGTGCCCGCTGTCCAAACAACCCCCCCACACAATCCCCCCCCCCCCCCCCCCCCCCTTAGCCCTCAGGATCCATTACATTAATGTGTTCAAAGAAGATGTTCGAGGCATTTCTTCATTCTGTTTGTTTGGCGGATAGTCGTACCTTTCTTTCATTGGGACAATACAACAATGCCATTATTGTGGCACAGCAGCGAAATGTTCCGATTTGGGGTCGACCAGTTTTATTGTGTTTTGTTGTTAGACCGGATGTCTTGTCTATTCAGGGCGGGAGTAAGTCGTTGGAACAAATTGCGTACCAAAATCTGCTTTCACTGCCATGAAACACAAGTGCATCCCAAAACACGAGGTGCCTACTCTAGCACCTAGACTCTAGGCTCTAGGCCACGGACAACACCGTGGTGATAGTGTACTGTGGTGTACTTGTGGGTGGTCTGTGCTCTAGGCCACGGACTACACCGTGGTGATAGTGTACTGTGGTGTACTTGTGGGTGGTCTGTGCTCTAGGCCACGGACTATACCGTGGTGATAGTGTACTGTGGTGTACTTGGGGGTGGTCTGTGCTCTAGGCCACGGACTACACCGTGGTGATAGTGTACTGTGATGTACTTGGCGGTGGTCTGTGCTCTAGGCCACGGACTACACCGTGGTGATAGTGTACTGTGGTGTACTTGTGGGTGGTTTGTGCTCTAGGCCACGGCTGCACCGTGGTGATAGTGTACTGTGGTGTAGTTGTGGGTGGTCTGTGCTCTAGGCCACGGACTACACCGTGGTGATAGTGTACTGTGATGTACTTGGCGGTGGTCTGTGCTCTAGGCCACGGACTACACCGTGGTGATAGTGTACTGTGGTGTAGTTGTGGGTGGTCTGTGCTCTAGGCCACGGACTACACCGTGGTGATAGTGTACTGTGATGTACTTGGCGGTGGTCTGTGCTCTAGGCCACGGACTACACCGTGGTGATAGTGTACTGTGGTGTAGTTGTGGGTGGTCTGTGCTCTAGGCCACGGACTACACCGTGGTGATAGTGTACTGTGGTGTACTTGTGGGTGGTCTGTGCTCTAGGTCACGGACTACACCGTGGTGATAGTGTACTGTGGTGTACTTGGGGGTGGTCTGTGCTCTAGGCCACGGACTACACCGTGGTGATAGTGTACTGTGATGTACTTGTCGGTGGTCTGTGCTTTAGACCACGGACTACACCGTGGTGATAGTGTACTGTGGTGTACTTGTGGGTGGTCTGTGCTCTAGGCCACGGACTACACCGTGGTGATAGTGTACTGTGGTGTAGTTGTGGGTGGTCTGTGCTCTAGGCCACGGACTACACCGTGGTGATAGTGTACTGTGGTGTACTTGTGGGTGGTCTGTGCTCTAGGCCACGGACTACACCGTGGTGATAGTGTACTGTGGTGTACTTGGGGGTGGTCTGTGCTCTAGGCCACGGACTACACCGTGGTGATAGTGTACTGTGGTGTACTTGGGGGTGGTCTGTGCTCTAGGCCACGGACTACACCGTGGTGATAGTGTACTGTGGTGTAGTTGTGGGTGGTCTGTGCTCTAGGCCACGGACTACACCGTGGTGATAGTGTACTGTGATGTACTTGGCGGTGGTCTGTGCTCTAGGCCACGGACTACACCGTGGTGATAGTGTACTGTGGTGTACTTGGGGGTGGTCTGTGCTCTAGGCCACGGACTACACCGTGGTGATAGTGTACTGTGGTGTACTTGGGGGTGGTCTGTGCTCTAGGCCACGGACTACACCGTGGTGATAGTGTACTGTGGTGTACTTGGGGGTGGTCTGTGCTCTAGGCCACGGACTACACCGTAGTGATAGTGTACTGTGGTGTACTTGGGGGTGGTCTGTGCTCTAGGCCACGCACTACACCGTGGTGATAGTGTACTGTGGTGTACTTGGGGGTGGTTTGTGCTCTAAGCCCTAGTCTAGACAAGAGCAATGCCCGCGAAGAATATAAAAGTCAATAAAAATAATCGGGAAAGTGCGTTCCTTTGTCAAACAAGACCCTTTGTCTCAAGGGTGGCACATCAAGTTGAAACTAATACCAAACATCAAGGTCTAAATATTTTCGTAAAATTCAGGATTCTAACAATACAGCCTTTAATATTACGTATTTCATTCATACTAACTCACATTCACACTCTTCACTGTAGACTTAGAATCTTAAAAGGTACCACGATATTTTTTCAAGCTTATTTGTGGAATTGTTAGATAATAGTAGCATAGATAGTAATAAAAAAATACACTTTATATTTTTCGAAATTTTTCGAACTCAACAGTGAGGCCGTCATCAGTATGTAATTTTAGGAATTGTACTATATCAATTGTATTAAATCAATTGTACTATATCAATTGTATTAAATCAATTGTACTATATCAATTGTATTAAATCAATTGTACTATATCAATTTGGTTATTCCATATAATTTATACAGTGTGGAAAAAACGGACCGTGGTTGGAGGGAAAATACCATAAATATAGATAAGGGACACATTCCTTTAGTTTCAAAAATAGACAAAACTGCATTCAAATATGTTTGATAAATGACCTGTCATTTACCAAACATATTTGAATGCAGTTTTTTTATTCTTGAAAATAAAGGAGTGTTTCATTTCAGTAAAGTTTGCTATCATCAATACATAAAGTGCTTTCCTTTCACCATCGGCCTTTTTTCAACCTGTACTTAAGTTACTTAATGAATACCTACTTGTTATTTCTATTTTTTAAATTTTATTTTCGCTTTACGTAACTAGTTTTTTACACTATACAATTAATTACTTAATACAAACACAAACCTGGTTGTGAAGAGCATGGTAACGAAATATTATAATTTTTGCAAAAACAAATCGGGAGATTTAGGGAGATATACTGATTTTTAGAACTTTTAGGGAGATATACTGATTGAGAAAAGCTTGTGATAGACGAACGGACAGATACTACAGTACACAATGGGTGTGTTCCATCCTTTTAGCGAGTACACTATAAGTACACTACAATAGCTAACTAATTTTATAATCACGAATGTAATTTTGTTAAGTCGGTCGATTCGGCCTGGCTTTGGACTGCCACGAGGCAAGCCTGGTGACAGCCAAAAAAAAAAAAAAACTGTATAAAGACACTATATAATTTGTTTTTTTAATGAACTAAAAATAACAAAACTGAAGTAAAAAATATGGTATAAAACACAATAATATCAGCAGAGTATTGGGTACATAGGAACTTATAAAATCAACACAAAAATTATGCCTAGTCCATCTTATTTTAGGATTTTGTTTTCCTTTAGCTTTAACGACGCAATTTGTTCACGATATTATGGATTCAAATTTGGATATTGAAACTAGTTTATAGGATCCCAGAAACTACAATTTCGCGGAAGTATTAATAACTTCTAGTCGAGAGAAAACATAACTTTAAGGTGTTAAGAGCAATCGTTATCTAGCTTTACATTAAGGAAGAAAATGATTGATTCAGAGTCTACTGGATGCTAGGCTACAGATATAAAAACCTGATAAGGGTGTCTTCGTGACTTAGGTGTTTGCAGTCTTCCACAGAGTAGTCAATCAAGCCAAGATTGTCTGGCGCCAACTTCTGTTATAACACAGGAAGCTTACCCCGTCAGCGTACGTGGTCCGTACGTTCGGCCTCAATATGTGCAACCATACAAGATGGTGGGAGAAATAGAAGAAACATTGGAAAGACCCTTAAATAACCTGAAGGGTCGCTGTAAAGAAATAAAACAACAGCGTCAAGACGTCAATACGGAAATTAACGTATTGGAAACGGGACAAAAGGGATTTTCAGAGAATGAAACCAAAAGTACACAAAACTTACCAGGAAATGAAGAAAAAAAACAGTCTTTCACAATCACTAGGGCAAATGTGCCCTGTTTCTTGGATTAAACTATATTTTAAATTTATTGTGGCAAATGTCGCCTTCCTTCTACCACGATACTCTTTGATATGAGAAAAATAACAAAAAAATGTGACAAAATATTCCAAATTTTCGAATTTGAAAATTCAGTAGAGCAATCAACGATAAAGAAAGACTAAAAATATATGAAAAAGGTCGAATACCTGTAGCGAATGCTACAATGTACACTACAAGTACACTATAAGTACACTACAAATACACTAATTTTAAAATAGGCCTAGTAGTAAGTCCCAGTAGCCCACACTTGACTAGACTTCTAATTTTCTTTTGCCATTTGATCTGATTTCAAGTAGCCGCAGTGTTTCGATAGATCCTCAGTAGCCGCAGTGTTCCGATAGATCCTCAGTAGCCGCAGTGTTCCGATAGATCCTCAGTAGCCGCAGTGTTCCGATAGATCCTCAGTAGCCGCAGTGTTCCGATAGATCCTCAGTAGCCGCAGTGTTCCGATAGATCCTCAGTAGCCGCAGTGTTCCGATAGATCCTCAGTAGCCGCAGTGTTTCGATAGATCCTCAGTAGCCGCAGTGTTCCGATAGATCCTCAGTAGCCGCAGTGTTCCGATAGATCCTCAGTAGCCGCAGTGTTTCGATAGATCCTCAGTAGCCGCAGTGTTTCGATAGATCCTCAGTAGCCGCAGTGTTCCGATAGATCCTCAGTAGCCGCAGTGTTTCGATAGATCCTCAGTAGCCGCAGTGTTCCGATAGATCCTCAGTAGCCGCAGTGTTCCGATAGATCCTCAGTAGCCGCAGTGTTTCGATAGATCCTCAGTAGCCGCAGTGTTCCGATAGATCCTCAGTAGCCGCAGTGTTCCGATAGATCCTCAGTAGCCGCAGTGTTCCGATAGATCCTCAGTAGCCGCAGTGTTTCGATAGATCCTCAGTAGCCGCAGTGTTCCGATAGATCCTCAGTAGCCGCAGTGTTCCGATAGATCCTCAGTAGCCGCAGTGTTTCGATAGATCCTCAGTAGCCGCAGTGTTCCGATAGATCCTCAGTAGCCGCAGTGTTCCGATAGATCCTCAGTAGCCGCAGTGTTCCGATAGATCCTCAGTAGCCGCAGTGTTCCGATAGATCCTCTTAAGTTCTGTAAATCTGTAAAGAATCTGGGGCTCTATATCCAGAACAATATGTCATGGGACCTGCATGTCTCTGAACTTAGCAAAAAGATCTTTGGATCTATACACTCTCTTAAACGAATGCAAAGATTTTTACCATATTCTGCTAAGATCATGCTGATTAATTCACTCTTGCTCCCCATCTTAGACTATGCCGATGTCTGTTACCCTGATCTTACTGAAGGATTGTTAAATAAGCTCGATCGTCTCCTTAATTTATTCATACGGTACATTTTTGGCCTCCGTAAGTACGACCATGTGTCGCAATCCCGTTCTGATCTTAACTGGCTTAATATCCGAAATCGACGTAACGCTCATATTTTAACGCTTCTTTGGAACATCCTCAATGATCCCCTCTCCCCCTCTTACCTGAAAGAAAGTTTCGTTTCCCGTGATTCCCTTGGTCGCCTTCATCGCCCAGAGAACCATTTACTTTTGTGCACCCCCTCACATAAAACTGACATGTTTACAAATTCATTCACAATTTACGCAATACGTCTTTGGAATAGCTTACCACTCATTATTCGAGAGTCTTCATCAATAGCTGTTTTTAAAAATAGAGTCATGCAGCACTTTTTACATATGCAAAGTAATTAATAGCTCATTTACTTTTATCAATCCTTGTATGAGTTTTGAATCGTTCTCTTAATTGCATATTATATTTAAATAATATGTATTTGTATATATGTATGTATGTATTTTTTATTATTTGTATTTTATAGTAAGTACATTTGTTTTATATGTAGATTATGTAGATATTATGCTCCGTTTGTTTATATGAATATTTTAATGCCTCTGTCATTTATTCTACGATAATATATTCTGTATTGTTTCTACGATACCTTTCCCGGCACTACCCAATAACGATCCACAGCACCAAAGGTTAACTGGAAGACAATGCTAGATAGCATTAAGTTCGCCTTCTGTACAATTTTTAGTGCAATAAAGAATTTTATTATTATTATCCTCAGTAGCCGCAGTGTTCCGATAGATCCTCAGTGGCCGCAGTGTTCCGATAGATCCTCAGTAGCCGCAGTGTTCCGATAGATCCTCAGTAGCCGCAGTGTTCCGATAGATCCTCAGTAGCCGCAGTGTTCCGATAGATCCTCAGTAGCCGCAGTGTTCCGATAGATCCTCAGTAGCCGCAGTGTTCCGATAGATCCTCAGTAGCCGCAGTGTTCCGATAGATCCTCAGTAGCCGCAGTGTTCCGATAGATCCTCAGTAGCCGCAGTGTTCCGATAGATCCTCAGTAGCCGCAGTGTTCCGATAGATCCTCAGTAGCCGCAGTGTTCCGATAGATCCTCAGTAGCCGCAGTGTTCCGATAGATCCTCAGTAGCCGCAGTGTTCCGATAGATCCTCAGTGGCCGCAGTGTTCCGATAGATCCTCAGTAGCCGCAGTGTTCCGATAGATCCTCAGTAGCCGCAGTGTTCCGATAAATCCTCAGTAGCCGCAGTGTTCCGATAGATCCTCAGTAGCCGCAGTGTTCCGATAGATCCTCAGTAGCCGCAGTGTTCCGATAGATCCTCAGTGGCCGCAGTGTTCCGATAGATCCTCAGTGGCCGCAGTGTTCCGATAGATCCTCAGTAGCCGCAGTGTTCCGATAGATCCTCAGTGGCCGCAGTGTTCCGATAGATCCTCTGTAACCGCTGGCTACAGGAATGCAGGGCTGATGGGATTTGACACGGGAGAATTGTGGAAAACAATGTGGGTGCACTGACCTGGTTGGAATGTTGATGGGCGAGAGACGAATGCGCTGACAATGTGCCGCGTGGTGTACTCCTTGTAGGGCTGATCTTGGACAGGGATGTGCAGAATGTCTTGGAGTAATACACAGCACTGATATGATCACAAGATACGGTAGATACGCGAGATTGGTTGTGGCGTCGCGAATGTGTGCACACACGTATTGTTCGGTCGACGGTTGCGGCGAAACAGTCGGCTGCGCGCGCGCGCAGACGTGCGCCTCGGTTGGCGGCGCGAGCCGAACAGGGCGAGCGAGCGGTGCTCAGCGCGCGACTCGATTCTGTCGCGAGTTACTTTCTGCGCATGCGCAACCGTCACGCTGTAGCGTGAACATCCTCAGTAGCCGCAGTGTTCCGATAGATCCTTAGTAGCCGCAGTGTTCCGATAGATCCTCAGTAGCCGCAGTGTTCCGATAGATCCTCAGTAGCCGCAGTGTTCCGATAGATCCTCAGTAGCCGCAGTGTTCCACGATACTCTTACTTCACACTTCTCAGATTGCCATACAAACTTCAACTTTGTGCATATAAACGCACAAAGCATTCCATACCATTATCCCGACTTGTTGGCAACATTTGATTCTCAAGATGTTCATGCAATTCTTATTTCAGAAACCTTTCTAAAACCTTGTTTGCCTTCGACCTCTTACTGCATTCCTGGATTCCAGTTAATTCGTAACGATCGAATTGGTGCCAGGTGTGGTGGGGTTGCTATTTATCTTCGGTCTCACATTCCTTTTTCAATACTAAGCATGTCCCCACAGCCACCTCCTAAAGATGCAGGTGAACATCTTTTTATTGAAGTCACTCTGTCTCACACTAAAATTCTTCTTGGTATGTATTATCCTCCTGATATGACCGTCAATTACTTTTCCTCTTTCGAAGGTCTCCTTCAGTCATTAGTCCCGTCTTACAAACACACTATTATCATACCCCCGACACTTCTTTGTCTTCGCTCAAGTTATTTACCTACACTCTCACGCGCGCATCTGGCTCGTCCGCACACGCTTGTGTGTGTGCGTGAGCTAGTCTAGGGCTGGCAGCAAGCGTGTGAGCATAGTAAAACCAGAATTTAGCGTGGTTAATCCCTAGGTCCTAATTTGGTTCCCCGTGGATTATTTTTGTATTCAAAATATATACATCGTAACGACTTGAATCAAATGCTCGAGGGGGTGTTAGAGGTGTTCCGAGTGTGAACTTTGAAATGCATGTCACAGTCCGCACTTGGTACACCCGCGTTTCACCTACAAATATTACGTCCCGACGTGGTGGGTGGTGAGCTCTATCGCCGTACTTAGGGCACAAATAGACAATTTTTAGGACATGTTGAAATTTGCTCAGCTCGAACGGTGACACAAAAATAATCGATTTTTAAAATTTCAACTTAATGTTGAAATTCTTACCAACTGTTACACAACTGCTTGAGAGTTGCAGTTTACGCCCTAAACCAATCCATAAAAGAAAATGCCTTGGTTTAGTTCATCGGCAGGAAATAAAAAAAATCTGCGTTCTTTATTTTTTGCTCCGTTTTCAATGCATCCATAAACACCACAAAAACGAACCATATTCATTAAAAATCAGTATCGTAATAAAACAAAAAACAAAATACGAACGCAGTGAACGAGTGCTACTCGAGCTCTACGTGCCACCAGATTTCCACTAACTTGCGGGGGACCGCGGGGGATGTTAAATTCGCGCGGGGAGGAGAGTGTCGCTTCTTTACGTAGTAATACTTTATATTCTCTGCTATTATCATGAGTGACTTTAATACCTGTCTTTTAAAGAATGATTCTCGCTCTTCCTCCTTAAACTCCATCATAAAGGCGAACAATCTTCACATTCTTCCCTCTAACGCCACACATCATTTTCCAAATTGTCGCCCCTCTCTTCTCGACCTTATGATTGTCTCCTCCTTAGCACATGTTGTCAAGCATGGTCAATGTTCTGCTGATGCATTCTCCTACTATGACCTAATTTTCCTTTCCTATAAAATCCGGCCTCCTAAGCCCAAAGCAAGAGTAATTATGCAGCGTAGTTTCAGGGATATAAATTTGGAAAATCTTCGAAAAGATGCTCTCAATACTGACTGGACTGTTATAGATAAAGCTAAAACTGTTGATGAGCAAATAGCTATATTTAACTCACTCCTCATACAAATTTATGATGCACACGCTCCTGTCTAGGCTATAAAAATTAAACATCTACCGGCACCCTGGCTTACCGATGAAATAAAAAACATCATGCAAATGAAGGTATCTGCCAAATCTAGATTTAAAACCCACCCTACAGATAGAAATAGGGAAAAATATGTAATGCTTCGGAATCACTGCAATAAGGTGTGTAGGGATGCACAAAGACGCCATATTCATGAATCAGTCGAAGATGGTGACCCAGCTAAAGTGTGGAAATTTCTTAGGTCATTAGGTGTTAGTAAATCACGTCAAGATACTATCCCAAAAGATTTGGATTTAAATTCCTTGAACCATCACTTCTCTTCTTCGTGCACTTTTGACGGTGCTACGAAAACAAATACATTAAATAATCTTTCCTCTATTCCAACACCAGACCATCCTTCTTTTATTCTGAGTCAATTTACCGCTTGTGATGTTAAGAAGCACATTCTGTCAATATCATCGAATGCAGTGGGTAGTGATTGCATCAGCCGCAATATGGTTGTTCCTATTATTGATATCCTTACTCCTGTAATAACCAATATCCTTAATAAATCCATCTCCTCGGGCACCTTTCCAACTATTTGGAAAGATGCCCAAATCATCCCGCTTCCTAAAAAAGCGAATCCTTCTTCTTTCTCTGAATACCGCCCAATCTCCATCCTATCATTTCTTTCTAAAGTCCTGGAACGCCTAGTCCATTACCAACTGAACTTTTTCCTTTCCCAAAATAAACTCCTGAATCCTTTTCAATCTGGTTTTCGTACCGGCCATAGTACTACTACAGCTCTTATAAAGATCACCGATGACATACGGTTGGGCTTAGATTCAGGGCAACTTACAGTACTGACATTATTAGATTTTAGTAGCGCATTTAACAATGTGGATTTTGACATTCTGCTGGGCATATTGCGTTCTCTTAACATATCTCCAACGGTAATTGACTGGTTTCGTAGTTACTTGAATGGACGCCGGCAGCGTATTCGTATTGAAGATTCACTATCCAACTGGTGTGATACCACTGCCGGTGTTCCTCAAGGCGGCATCTTGTCCCCTCTTCTTTTTGCAATCTTCATAAATAGTATTTCTAATCTGATTTCTTCTTCCTACCACTTATATGCAGATGATCTCCAAATTTATACGCAGGCAAAACTTAAAGATCTCCCCAGTGCTATTGCTACTACCAATAGAAATCTCACTCGTATATCGGATTGGAGCAGGCAATACGGGTTAAAAGTAAATCCAAATAAGACTCAAGTGATAATCATCGGAAGTCCTTACTTTATGTCCAGAGTGGAATGGCACATACTTCCACAAATATTCTTTGATGGAATACACGTTCCATTCAGCGATAAGGTGAAGAACTTGGGAATAACGATGGATAATTGTTTACACTGGATACCTCAAATAGAAGAAATTAGCCGGAAAATTTTTGCATCTTCAGGCTCTATGAGAAGGCTGCGTAATTTTCTGCCTACTGCTACAAAGATTGCTCTTGCTCAATCCCTTCTTTTACCCATTCTTGACTATGCTGACTCATGTTACCTTGACCTCACCCAGGAGCAATTTGACAAACTTGAGCGACTCCAAAACTTTTGCATCAGATTTATATTCGGCCTCCGCAAGTTTGATCATATCTCCGAATTTCGTTCCCAGCTAGGGTGGGTTCCAATTCGTTCTCGTCGAAATGTTCATATTCTATCTCTTTTATACACTGTGCTGTTTGATCCTTCTTCTCCCACCTATCTTAGAGAACGCTTTAACTTTCTCCATCAGTCGCATGAACGGCCACTGCGGTCATTTGAAAGTCTGAAACTGAAGACACCACCTCACACTTCAACTTTCTACAGCAAGTCTTTCACAGTCGAAGCTGTTCGGCTGTGGAATGAATTGCCTGTTTCAATACGACGTGCTCCTACTTTGGCTGTTTTTAAAAGATTTTATTTTGTGTCTAGTTTACGTATTTTGTTATATATATACATAATATTAAATTATTTAATATTTAAGTATTTTTGATTACAATAGGTACACCGCCTACGCCTTCACGTACATCCAAAATATTTTCCACCCAAAGGTTGTCTGGAAGAAATCGCTCTAAGCGATAAGACCGCCCATTTTTGCCTATATTTTTGTTTTTTTTTCCAACTTTGTATTGTCTTTTTTGTTGTTTTTCTTTTGGTGTACAATAAAGCGTATTTATGTTTATGTTTATGTTTATGTATGCACATTATTGTATGCACATTATTGTATGCACATTATTGCACATACGTAGTTGAAATGGGAGTCTCCCTTCCTCCTCAGGATGAACGCATTGACTTTATAACTAAGTATGTCAAGTGAAGTATTCCTCCAATTATCTCGTATGTCCTAACAAATACAACCCGTTTTTATCATTTTAGTTCACTTCTTGTAAAGGCAGATGTTTTTTTTTTTTTTTTTGTCCGACCTTATGTCTGATGTCGACCATCTATCGAACGTCGATAAATTAACGTTGTAAAGCAAAATTTGCTTCGTCATTATGATATGACAGGATTATAATGAAGGGTCTCATAACGAAAACAATAATTAGCCAAATCTAGATTTAGTTGCTAAATCGGGTTAACGATTTGTCTGCTAATACATTATTGTCAAGTTAAACCAGCTTAGTACTGCATTTTGTATATAACGCTCTTAGAAACTTTTAAAAAATTTCTAATATTTTTTTATGTACAGACAGCTCCCTTTTACATGATTAATTTTGATGTAATATACGTTTCTGTCTAGAAAGTTATCTCATTCATCAGTTTAAGATTGTCACATGTTATCTAATTAGTCCATTAACGGCTGGTGATCTCGAATCGACCACTCGCCAGGAGACCATTCTTGCCGCCATGTTGGAAGAGGTGGTGAATCAAATAATGGACAAATAATTTAATCAATGTGTCGTGTTCACCTCCTTTTGAACTTTCAGACTACGTCGTTAGGGTCGCATTCAGGTCGAAGCATGAATCGAAGGGTGGCGAAAAAAGTGTGTGGTTGTGTCGTGTGTGCGACCGCCTTAATAGGTGGGAAGTACGACACCCTTCAGTCCGCAGCTGCCTCAACCTCCCCCCCCCTCCTGCCCCGCGCACAGTCTTTGAACCCTCAAATTGAAATGAAATTGCATAATTCCCGCGTATGCGGCACGACGGTGGCACTGGTGGTGGTGGTGGCATGGAGGGAAATAATAAGGAGCTTTTTTGCGTCTAATGAAGTCCATTTGGAGAGTTCCCGCGACGCGGCATTTTGCATGAATTTCGCTAAATTGCTAAAGAAATAGCAGCAGAAAGCGTAATTGCATCCTGTGTTTATGATAAAGTTATCTACATAGTTATGTACATATATTCGCAAAAGTAGGCGAGCTACTCCATTAGTTGTTAAGTAGAAATGACCCCTTAAACGCACACGTGACCACATGTTAGGGTAGAACCATGGCCTCCTACTGTAAACGTTGGTCGTACACGTGACGGTCCGTCCGGACCAAGTCCGGGTAGAACCTTGGCCTCCTATTGTAAACGTTGGTCGTACACGTGACGGTCCGTCCGGACCATGTCCGGGTAGAACCTTGGCCTCCTACTGTAAACGTTGGTCGTACACGTGACGGTCGTCCGGGCCAAGTCCGGGTAGAACCTTGGCTTCCTCCGTAAACGTTGGTCGTACACGTGACGGACCGTCCGGACCATGTCCGGGTAGAACCTTGGCCTCCTACTGTAAACGATGGTCGTACACGTGATGGACCGTCCGGACCATGTCCGGGTAAAACCTTGGCCTCCTACTGTAAACGTTGGTGGTACACGTGACGGTCCGTCCGGACCATGTCCGGGTAGAACCTTGGCCTCCTACTGTAAACGTTGGTCGTACACGTGACGGTCCGTCCGGACCAAGTCCGGGTATAACCTTGGCCTCCTCCGTAAACGTTGGTCGTACACATGACGGTCCATCCGGACCATGTCCGGGTATAACCTTGGCCTCCTACCGTAAACGTTGGTCGTACACGTGATGGACCGTCCGGATCAAGTCCGGGTAGAACCTTGGCCTCCTATTGTAAAAGTTGGTCGTACACGTGACGGTCCGTCCGGACCAAGTCCGGGTATAACCTTGGCCTCCTCCGTAAACGTTGGTCGTAGACGTGACGGACCGTCCGGACCATGTCCGGGTAGAACCTTGGCCTCTTACTGTAAACGTTGGTCGCACTGAATTGAAATACAAAAGTAATTCAGTAAACTACGTATAATTGTCAGAAATAAAATGTCTCAGTGATCTACAGTGACCAGTCCTGTTACGATGTTACGCTATCCTTACATGGCTATGCATACATATATTGATACATTCATTGGTGTGCTCTACGCACACTGTACCTCCCATCCCAAAAGGAAAAAAAAACAATTTCAAGTTTTTTTTCTACATAACAAAAATCAATATTTATATAATTTAGTTCTATTTTATGAACGGTTTTAATTTTACCAACTTTTTAAATTTTTGCATTTACATCCAAATCTTCAATTACTAAATATGGGCCTAAAAATATGCTTTGTGCTTTGTCACCCGATGTGTTTCGCAAAACTACTAAACTAATTTTCTTATAACTGGATAAATATTTTGAGTTAAAAGCACTTGTACGATAGTTTCACTTTATTTATATTTTCTCCCAACCGGTTTCGGATTTTACACCATTTTCAAGGGAAGATGTTAATTAAAATACCTTAGGTTAACGTTTCTCAGAGCTACTGCCTGGAGTCAATGAAATGTATTTTAATTAACATTTTCCCTTGAAAATGGTCTAAAATCCGAAACCGGTTGGGAGAAAACATAAATAAAGTGAAACTACCTACTGTACAAGGGCTTTTAACTCAACAAGATGTGTTTAAAGTTTCACCTAGTGCTGACAATCGTAAGTATAAATTTTGGATAAATATTCTTGTCACAATTGGATTTCTTGAAAATTTTACTGTTATATAAATTTTCTCTTGCACCTTTATGGGCACCTATACTTAAGTTCTAATGCATAACTATTCGGCTGCATTTGCCAAAATAAAAATTGAATTGAACTATATACTATGATTAAATAACTTATGCTCTAATTATATATAGTTTAGGTATACTTTTTTAACTATTTATTATATGCGCTTTGTTGACAATATATATTTTGTTTGATTGTTACAGAAAAATAATGTTTCAAAATAGTGAAATGATTTTTCTTTCAAATATTCCTGATATTATATTAAAAAGAAACAACGCCATAAACTTTAAAACAGTCATTCTTTGTCAATTCTTTCAGTTTTTTTTTCATCTGCATTTGAAAATTTTTAACTGAAAAATTTTAACTGAAAATTTTCAGCTTATCGCTTATAATTTTATAAATCTTGTTATTTCAAGAATTTCATGTTATTATAAATTTTTAGCTAATTATTACATATACATTCCTCACTTACATACGTATTGCTCTTATTCACTTATTTCCATCTTCATCAAAGTCACCTCATCATTTTTAACCATTTACTTAACTTATCTCTTAGTTCGGACTGCATATTTGCACCTTTCTGGGGTCGAGACCCTCGGGCCGTGGGGTCCAGATGGTAAGCTCCTTTTTAAAGATTAATTTGCACGGCTGATCGACGCTTGTGAGGACCCGAAGGCTGGCGCGTATCTTGGCCAGAGAATCAATCTGGTCATTCAAATAGGAAACATGACGGTGGCGATCTAGACAGGGTATTTGCATTTAGTTTAGTGTATTTTTATATGGTATAGATTTTAGGTTAGTGTTTTGTTTGGGGGCGGTTTTATATAAAATAGATTGTTACTGACAGTTTAAGCATATTATGTAAAAGTATGTGATGTGTTTTTTATGAAAGATGATTCCTTATTTATACATAAAGTGACGTGGTTATCTAAATCTAACAAGAATGCGGCAGACGTGCCGCCACATTTTGTTTTAGGCAAGTTTTTAGGTAGGTTTTAATTTTAAGTATTATTTAGTTTTAATAAAAATTACTCCCCAGCGAAAAAAATAAATTTATTCATCATTTGAGGAAAAGGTACACTTATTGCACTCTTTGGTCTGACTTTACTTATTTATAACACTTTATAAACTTATCTATATGTACAGATTGTACAGGGTACATGTAATTTAGAGGCGAATCATATTAATTTGCATGTTTAATATTCAATACATCAACAATTTAAAACTTGTACGTCTGTAAATTTCTAAGTTTTATACAAATCAACCCTTTTATTTTTTTTTATAAATTGTCCTAATTTAGAGATAAAAACATTCATTCGTGTGTCTAGTAATTTACCCTTTTTTATTATTTTAAAATACCTATATTTTTCTTTCGTGTTTACTGTTCAATTAAATCACCATAAAATTTAAAATAAATAAAAATAAATAAAATAGCTTTATTGTTCAAAATATATATGTTCAAAATAAATATAATTTTACTTTGCTGTTGCATAATAAAAGTACCTGTGATGTTATTCCTTACTAAATAGCTTTTATTAACTTATTCAATAGTGGAGTTACCTATTTTATTGTATTAATTTAACAAAATACATCTCCTACTAAAACGTAACTTAATATTTATAGTTCAAAAACAAATTCAAAACTTCTTGTAAAGTGTACGTACAGTTAAGTATTCGTAAATTTACTAAGTTATTGCTAACTCAAATTAAAAATCAAAACTTAAATTTGTGGAACTAGTTTTCTAGATTGTGTACCTACTGTATGTACTATTAATAGTTCTGTGGTATATAGTACTGTATATAAATAGAACCTGTCCATACAAACTATCTTTCGTGAAAAGAAATGAGAAATCGAGAATAAAACACAGTTGTCTTATACATTTTAGTCGTAACTTTTTATGGAACAGCTGATTCTTTTTCGCGAATCAAAGGTTGGCTCCATAGTAAAAGTTATTCGATGGACGAGTTCTATCGCCAGTTTCCGGCTTCCGCAACTTCATCCTAACACCCTGTAAATACCTAATAATATGTATATGTATATATTTAATACTATACTAAATGAATGTGCTTACAACACTAGAATGTATACATTATAACTATAGGATAAGTTGTCGAAGATATATTGCCCTTTTATTTTCCTGTTGAATACACCAACGGAGGGGCTATCCCTGATAGTGTGAGGAAGGGAGTTCCACAGTTTGATGGACTTATAGTAAAAGAGTTTCCATACTCGCCGGTGTTATGAGAAGGTATTTTAAAAGTGAGACTGTATGAGACCTGACTTGCTTGTCTTCAAAGAAGATATACTCATAACGATCTCGGAGGTATGGAGGAGAAGTGGGACTCTTTAAAATGCTGCAAAGGCAATTGGTTATACGGCGAAGACTTTAATACCTTTTTTATTGGTTGGCGCATTTGTCTAATTATCTCTGACACTTAGTAAGAACTGCTTCACTAGTTAAATAATTACGGAAACAAGGTTGTGCAAGACGTCTTAGATTGTGTTTATATAATGACGTGAACAAGGTTGTGCAAAACATCTTGATAGACACAACTACTTGTTTAGCTGAGTAAAATGTCGTTTGTATTTAATTAAAAGTTTGTACCAGCAGCCGTAACTCATAACTTGTTATTGTTTATCAGATTTTTAGCAAATCATGGGAAATTTGCTTCAAGCGTTTTAACTAAATAATCACTTAATGTTTTTCTGATAAATTGTTATTATTATTAAACATTATTTATTGCAAAAAAGAAAAGTACATACGTGAGCTAGAGTGAACTAGAGTGAACTAGAGTGATTGCGAGTCTGGAAACCATTAATTTAACCATTTGCTACAATTAATTCACCATCGTATAAAGCGGGCTTATGTCAGTGTCTATCTGTGCGCGTTGTTTACCTCTCGGGAGTGAAGACGTCGAGTGGAGGACAGCGGCGAGTCAGCAGCTCTCGGGATCAAAGTTAACTCCTCAGTGCGGGAGCGAGGAGGACGAGAGTCGATCTGCATACCGCCGCGGAGACCAGCTCCTGAAGGGCTACTCGAGAGATCCTCACAGCAGGGGGAGACGCGACACTTAACTGCTACCCGATACTTGAAGTATTTGGGTGATTCATCTACTCGTGTTTATAGATATACTAGTAAGCTGTTGTGTTCATGTCAAAACTTCACGTTGTTAAATATGATATATGATGTTTTGTAGAAGAAAAAGTATTAACATACATCGTCACGACATGAAACCAGACTCCGTTATACTTAATATAATATTTATAAAATCGTAAACTGACTGACTGTTGATATATCAACGCACAGCCCAAACCAGTGGACTTACAGACTTGAAATTTTGCACATAGATACCTTATGATGGTGAATTATACGACATAAAGTCCTACAATAATAATGTTAAATTTACTGAATTCATGAAAAATTACTCACGCATCTTTAAATTGGTGTGTTTAAAAGCAAAAAGTATCTACTTAAATAAAAAACTTAAAAGGTCCGATAACAAAGTAAAAACAGTATGGAACATCATAAATACTGAAACTGGGAAAAGTAAGAAACGTGATAACGAGCTTAAGTTAAGTATTAACAATGAAGTCGTTACGGGAGATAAAGAGGTTGCGAATGCCTTTGAACAATTCTTTACTGAAATTCCGTCCTTAACAACTAAAGATTTAAATTCAAGCCCTGGGCTTGCGCAGGATCTTTTAATAGATAACGTACCTCAGTGTCTTTCTGTATTTGCTTTTAAACATATTAATTCATTAACTGTAATTAAAGCATTTAAATCGCTTAACTTGAAAAAAACCGAGGACTTATGGGGCCTATCTGTAAAAGTTATAAGTTCTGTTATTGATTTAATAGCTCCTTATTTGGCATTAATTTTTAATAAATGTGTAGATGATGGTATCTTTCCTGACTTAATGAAGTTTAGTAAATTGATCCCCCTTTTTAAATCAGGCGACAACGGTGACCCATCAAACTATAGACCTGTGTCAGTTTTACCGGTTTTGAGTAAGGTTTTTGAAAAAATAGTTTTTAATCAATTGTTATTTCATTTTAATTTAAATAAGTTGCTTCACTGTGAACAATACGGATTCACTAGAGGGAGGTCAACCACAGATGCAGGAGTTGTTAAGCACATTTTTGATGCTTGGGAAGAAAAGCAGGATGCATTTGGTGTATTATGTGACCTCTCGAAAGCCTTCGACTGCGTTTATCATGAAACACTCTTATGTAAATTAGATCACTACGGAGTGAGGGGCAAATCTTTGGCGTTAATGAAGTCGTATCTTAGTGATCGTATTCAAAAGGTAGACATTAATGGGGTAAAATCATGTGGAGCATTAGTTAAAATGGGTGTCCCGCAGGGTTCCATATTGGGGCCCTTGCTGTTTTTAATTTACATAAATGACCTTCCCTATTTAATTAAAGACTTAACTAAGATAGTACTATTCGCAGACGACACGTCACTTATTTTTAAAGTTAATAGACGTAAAGATACCCTTGACGACGCGAATACAACTTTATCACTGGTGCTTGATTGGTTTACTGTAAATAATTTAGTTTTAAACGCAAAAAAGACAAAATGTATAAAATTCACGTTACCAAATGTTATTCAAGTGGATTGTAATTTGCTTTTGCAGGGGTCCAAGCTGGAGTTAGTTAACGAAACTAAGTTTTTGGGCATTACGGTAGACTCTCGTCTTCAGTGGGGTCCCCACATAGAAGCCCTATGTGGTAGACTTAGTTCGGCCGCATACGCTGTTAGACGCATAAGGCAAATTACTGATGTAGATACTGCTAGACTAGTCTATTTTAGTTACTTTCACAGCATTATGTCATACGGCATGCTGTTATGGTGTAGAGCCGCGGATACAGACGCAGTCTTTGTTTTGCAGAAGAGAGCAATTCGGGCTATTTATAATATGAAGCACCGGGATTCATTAAGAGAAAAGTTCAAAGAAATTAATATACTAACTGTTCCTTGTGAATATATTTACCAGGTCCTTAGATATGGTAGAAAAAATGTTGAGTCTCTCCCGAGGCTTGGTGAGCAACATTGTAAGGAAACCAGAAATAAGTATAAACTGGCTTTTCCAAAAATCAGACTCGCCAAAGTGAGTACCTCTTTCGTAGGACATGGTATAAGATTTTACAATAAACTTCCAAAAGAGGTCCTTACTTTGTCAGAGAATAAGTTTAAACAGTATATTAAGCAGGGCCTACTGAAAAAGGCATATTATAAAATAAATGAATATTTGGATGATGGTGAAGCATGGTGTTATAGTGATACTGATTTTGATGATAGTAGGTAATAATTTAATTAATTAATATAATTTCCTAACTTTTGATTCCTCTTAAGAGTTAACATTAATTAATTACAGACTGTAAAAGGAAATAGACTATATGAGACAGGTAGGCAAAGATATATATGTTTTTCTTTTTTCATTGACCTGAATTCCTGCTGTCTTGTATTTTCTTATCCCTTGGTTAAAGTAGATATAAGTAATTCAATGTATAGTTTAAGTTTATGTTAAAAAAAAGACATGATCTTGCCAAGTTTCTTGCCCGTTCTTCTTAGCAAGACTAATCGAATGGGCGGAGGTAGGCATGTATTTATATACGTAACCTATTACTATGTAGTATATAGGATGGGATTTCGTCGGCCGCCTGGATTCGTGCTGGGGGCTCGGTTGGTGATCATTGAACCTTGTTACTGGTCCCTGGCCGGGTCTCCGGTATGGGTTCGGGTGATTGATTGGATTTCACCTTGTATAATAATATTTTACCTATAATTTTAATTGTATATATATTGCTACATAAATTAAATAAACATTTAATCTAAGTAGTTCATGTACATTTATTATTTTATTACATATATTTTTATAAGATTAAAATTTGACTTGTGAAACGTGTATTATATATACCTACTTTGCAAAATAAACTTTTTGAATTTTGAATTTTGAATTGAATTTTATGCAGTGTAGGTAAGCAATTAGGAAGGATTTTTGGAAATTACATTCCTAAGGGGGTAAATAGGGGATGACAGTTTGTATGAAAGTCCGTCAGTTTCGAAGTTAGGATCTTTAAATTTTGTGTTTTAGACTGACAATTGAAAATTACTTTATACGTGTCTCAGCGTTTGTGATAATACCAACCTCGAAAGGGTGAAAAGGGGGATGAAGTTGTCTTCGGAAAGTGCTTCATTTTCAAAGTAAAATGGCTACATTTATTATTTAGGTTGTCCGTCTGTCCGTCCGTATAAGCTGGAGACTCGGTAAGTGGTCAAGACCAAGGTTCAATGATCCTTTTAGCGAAAAATGCAAAATAAAATTTGTGAACAACTCCCAGTCAATTAGTATGGGAAACCTATTTTTAGGGTTCCGTACCTAAAAGGCACAAAAGGAACCTTTATGGTGAAACTCCGTTGTCCGTCCGTCCGTCCGTCCGTATGTCACAGCCTCATAACTTTAGCACCATTAAAGATAAAGACAATGAAATTTGGCACGAAAATAGCATTAATTTGGCCACATATTACGGTGTAAAAAAATATGAAAAATTTGAAATTGTTCTAAATATTTCTAAAACAAAAGTGAGAAAAATAAAAAAATATTGTTCTAAAAATACAATATGGATATTAAATGGTAGATATTAGTAAGTTGATTGTAAAAATATATACTTTTGCTATATTTAAAAACACCACAAATAATAGTATGCTCCTCCCCTTATCTCTGAAACTGATTGACCGAAAAATATGAAAAAAATGTGGATTATAGATCATAACTGGCCAATTACAAATGTTATAAAAATACAATATGTGTATCAAATTGTAGGTTGTCATTGAGGTCAAAAGTTGATTGTAAAAATATATAGTTTAACTATATTTAATTGCATCTATTTCGAGAAATCCTTGAAAAACCATAAACAAATGTATACCCTCCCCTTATCTCCAAAACTGGTGGACCAAAAAACATAAAAAATCATGGTAATATTGTTTACGTAAAGATTACAGGAAAAATAAAGCGGTTGAGAAAAAAGAATGACAAAATTTAATTTTATTTATACAATACGGAACCCTAGGTATGCGGGTCTGACTCACACTTGGCCAGTTTTTTTTGTTGTTGTGTTTTTTATTAAAAAGTGTCACTGAACCTTAGTCCAGACCACTTACCGAGTCTCCAGCCAGTATCTATGTATTTTTGGCCATATAATTATAAGTGATCTAATGTAGGTACCTCACAAATATTGCAAGTATTAGGAGTGTGTTTACTTTCGTAAGTACTCCTCTCATGTTAGGTACTCATATCACATAACTCTGACTATGACCGCTTTAATTACTCAGCAACGGCTTTAAGGCGATTACCATCGCCAAATTAGCAGCTCGATATTTGTCACTACAAATATCAACGGAAACGACATTGAAATAACGTTCATATCAGCGCGCAATGCATAGTGGCTGTTACGACGCTCGCTGCGTCCTTGATAGAGCGAAATAAGGGAAAATTATACTTTTCACTTGGACGTGATTACTCGATTGAATAATCTTATGTTATGTTTATAGCTATAAAGTTTATCTATTTATCAAAGCATAGATGAATTCAATCGGCCAAGCAACTCAGGAGCAGTAGGGAATTTGAGGTCAAAAAACACCATTCAGTAAAAAAAAAAATTCATGTAGAAGTTTTGGTGGTATGAAAAAGAAAACTGTTGCATATGTTGTCTAAGAGTTGATTATTCATAATACATTTTTTCATTATTTTTGGTTTGGCCATAAACGGCCATAAATACCCATTTGGCGATAGTAAGGCCCTTAAGACACGCACGCTTGCAAAGTGCGAAGAAGCAAAAATGCAAAAAATTGTAAGTTACTGTTTGACTTAACTTGGATGATACTATAATTGTAAGTTACTGTCTGACTTAACTTGGATGATACTATAATTGTAAGTTACTGTCTGGCTTAACTTGGATGATACTATAATTGTAAGTTACTGCCTGACTTAACTTGGATGATACTATAATTGTAAGTTACTGTCTGGCTTAACTTGGATGATACTATAATTGTAAGTTACTGCCTGACTTAACTTGGATGATACTATAATTGTAAGTTACTGCCTGACTTAACTTGGATGATACTATAATTGTAAGTTACTGCCTGACTTAACTTGGATGATACTATAATTGTAAGTTACTGTCTGGCTTAACTTGGATGATACTATAATTGTAAGTTACTGTCTGGCTTAACTTGGATGATACTATAATTGTAAGTTACTGTCTGGCTTAACTTGGATGATACTATAATTGTAAGTTACTGCCTGACTTAACTTGGATGATACTATAATTGTAAGTTACTGCCTGACTTAACTTGGATGATACTATAATTGTAAGTTACTGCCTGACTTAACTTGGATGATACTATAATTGTAAGTTACTGTCTGGCTTAACTTGGATGATACTATAATTGTAAGTTACTGTCTGGCTTAACTTGGATGATACTATAATTGTAAGTTACTGCCTGACTTAACTTGGATGATACTATAATTGTAAGTTACTGTCTGGCTTAACTTGGATGATACTATAATTGTAAGTTACTGCCTGACTTAACTTGGATGATACTATAATTGTAAGTTACTGCCTGACTTAACTTGGATGATACTATAATTGTAAGTTACTGCCTGACTTAACTTGGATGATACTATAATTGTAAGTTACTGCCTGACTTAACTTGGATGATACTATAATTGTAAGTTACTGCCTGACTTAACTTGGATGATACTATAATTGTAAGTTACTGCCTGACTTAACTTGGATGATACTATAATTGTAAGTTACTGTCTGGCTTAACTTGGATGATACTATAATTGTAAGTTACTGTCTGGCTTAACTTGGATGATACTATAATTGTAAGTTACTGCCTGACTTAACTTGGATGATACTATAATTGTAAGTTACTGTCTGGCTTAACTTGGATGATACTATAATTGTAAGTTACTGTCTGGCTTAACTTGGATGATACTATAATTGTGTAGTACATACAACGATATTCAAACTAACAACTACATATTATTATCATGTTATATTTTGTTGCAGCCCGCAGATATGTTTTTAATAAATAAAAAACGCAAATATTGCCCGTGTTGCGGTAAGTATGAATGTTGATTTTAAATAGGTAAGTATAGGTAGTTAATTTATAGGGGAGTGCGGTCAGCAACAGGTCAAGCTATACAAAATGTCACTTTTCTACATTACAGTAATGAACTCTGATTTGACGTCGTAAAATTCATATTACATTGTTTTTTTTTACAGATTGTAATAGCTTGACGTGTTACCGACAGTACGAAAGAATTATAAGTATGTGTTATTTTTACTTTTGAAGCAACATATCTACTGACCATTGGGATCAGTTAACCGTGTATAGTATATGTGTGTATATGTACTGGTCATATCGTAAGTTTGACGATATCGTAAAGTATGAAATCGAAAATCTTCACCAAAGGCAAAAAAATTGGTACAACAACGAGCGGGCGTGTTAGGTTTATATAAGTGAAGCGGAGCGAGGCAACGTCTTTAGTTTTAACAAAAATACAATCCGCCCAGGGATATCATAATATCTTCAAACTTACAATACGAACACAACATATGCATGTCGTCGCCATCTGGTTAGATCAGCTTCCTAACTAAATGGCTGGCCTTTTGGTTTAAATAGTATTTCTGGGTGGTCATAAAAAATAACCACGAAACACGGCTCGCCATACCTAACCTTCTAACCTAACCTACCGGCTCTCTTCTGCGCTGCAGGACTTCCGAAAAACTAATTTCAATCAGAAAGCTGATTTAACCACATGGCGGCGACATACGTACCAGCAGCTGGGGTTGGTTTAGGATCTGCTAACCGTGTGTATGTTTATATTAAAATAAAATTGTCCAACTCTGATAAAAGTATATATTTTTTTTTCAGATAAATGTCCGTATTGTAACCAGTCCTATACAAAAGACCTAAATCTGGAAAGGTGCAAAGGGTGTGGGAATATAATAGCTCCAAAATGGGAATATAGTGGTAATATAATAGCTATTGCGAGGTTAGCGGTATCGAGACACAACGTGCAAAAATCCGCAATACCGTCGATACGGTAACTTCTCAACGGACAACAGCAGACCTCTCGAGTTTGGGCTTATTTGAGTGTGTTTGTAAAATATGGTGACTAGGTTCTAATGATGAGACTAGAAGGTGGATGCGATATCTCCTCAACGGACAACAGACTTCGGGCTTATTCGGGCTTCGGGCTTCGGGCAGACTTCGGGCTTATTTGATTGGTCTTGATTAGTACTTTAGTAAAACATAGTGACTAGGCTCTGATAATGGCACTGGAAGGTGGAAACTGCAACTCAAAAGGATAATTGAGGATTTCCGTTGAAGCTTGGGCTGACGATAGAGTCATGAGGCTCGAAAAATCATGTTCCTTTGTTTACCTCATTAACGAAAATTTATTCAACGCGGGCGAAGCCGCGGGCAAAAGCTAGTATAATATAAAACTAAAGTAACTCTTGCTAGATCGCTAATTTACATCGCGGATGTCTGTTTTGTCGATGTCAGTGTGAAGCTGTTCAATAAGCTTGAACGTCTTCAGATTTATTTGATCACGTATCTAATTTTCGTCGTGAGCTTCAATAGTTAGCTTCCCATTCATCTTCGTCGTCACTTTCACATTCTCACATAACTCAATACTATCATCATTATTCTGTGCTATCATCAATAACCCCCTTTCTTCTCGACTTTTTACGGTAAAAGATCGTGGTGTCTTTAACTGAAGGTTTTCAGATGACCGCAACATTCGTTCATGAAATTGATGACGAAACTTAAATTTATAATAATAATAATAATAATTAATGTAGTTAATTCAATATTTTTCTGTAGATACGTATATTCGTACTTTCGACTGCGCTGCTGTCAGTACTAAATATACATATAAATAGCGCCATTTTGAAAGAGTGAGAAAGAAATGCAAAGCATTGCTTTTGAATATCAACAATACAGAATGTAGAAAATACATCGATTGTAAGTTGAAAATATCAGATTATTCTAATTAACTACGGTGTTCTTGATTAGAATACCATGGGATACCATCTTGTACAGCTGATGCTGGCTGGGATACCATCTTGTACAGCTGATGCTGGCTAGGATACCATCTTGTACAGCTGATGCTGGCTGGGATACCATCTTGTACAGCTGATGCTGGCTAGGATACCATCTTGTACAGCTGATGCTGGCTGGGATACCATCTTGTACAGCTGATGCTGGCTGGGATACCATCTTGTACAGCTGATGCTGGCTGGGATACCATCTGGTACAGCTGATGCTGGCTAGGATACCATCTTGTACAGCTGATGCTGGCTGGGATACCATCTTGTACAGCTGATGCTGGCTAGGATACCATCTTGTACAGCTGATGCTGGCTGGGATACCATCTTGTACAGCTGATGCTGGCTAGGATACCATCTTGTACAGCTGATGCTGGCTGGGATACCATCTTGTACAGCTGATGCTGGCTGGGATACCATCTTGTACAGCTGATGCTGGCTGGGATACCATCTGGTACAGCTGATGCTGGCTAGGATACCATCTTGTATAGCTGATGCTGGCTGGATACCATCTTGTACAGCTGATGCTGGCTGGGTACCAACTTGTACAGCAGATGCTGGCTGGATACCATCTTGTACAGCTGATGCTGGCTGGGTACCATCTTGCACAGCTGATGCTGGCTGGGTACCATCTTGTACAGCTGATGCTGGCTGGGTACCATCTTGTACAGCTGATGCTGGCTGGGATACCATCTTGTACAGCTGATGCTGGCTAGGATACCATCTTGTACAGCTGATGCTGGCTGGGTACCATCTTGCACAGCTGATGCTGGCTGGGTACCATCTTGTACAGCTGATGCTGGCTGGGTACCATCTTGTACAGCTGATGCTGGCTGGGATACCATCTTGCACAGCTGATGCTGGCTGGGTACCATCTTGTACAGCTGATGCTGTCTGGGATACCATCTTGCACAGCTGATGCTGGCTGGGTACCATCTTGTATAGCTGATGCTGGCTGGGATACCATCTTGCACAGCTGATGCTGGCTGGATACCATCTTGTACAGCTGATGCTGGCTGGGTACCATCTTGTACAGCTGATGCTGGCTGGATACCATCTTGTACAGCTGATGCTGGCTGGGATACCATCTTGCACAGCTGATGCTGGCTGGGTACCATCTTGTACAGCTGATGCTGGCTGAGTACCATCTTGCACAGCTGATGCTGGCTGGGTACCATCTTGTACAGCTGATGCTGGCTGGATACAATCTTGTACAGCTGATGCTGGCTGGGATACCATCTTGCACAGCTGATGCTGGCTGGGATACCATCTTGCACAGCTGATGCTGGCTGGGTACCATCTTGTACAGCTGATGCTGGCTGAGTACTATCTTGCACAGCTGATGCTGGCTGGGTACCATCTTGTACAGCTGATGCTGGCTGGGATACCATCTTGCACAGCTGATGCTGTCTGGGTACCATCTTGCACAGCTGATGCTGGCTGGGTACCATCTTGTACAGCTGATGCTGGCTGAGTACCATCTTCTACAGCTGATGCTGGCTGGGATACCATCTTGCACAGCTGATGCTAGCTGGGTACCATCTTGTACAGCTGATGCTGGCTGAGTACCATCTTGCACAGCTGATGCTGGCTGGGTACCATCTTGTACAGCTGATGCTGGCTGGATACCATCTTGTACAGCTGATGCTGGCTGGGTACCATCTTGTACAGCTGATGCTGGCTGAGTACCATCTTGCACAGCTGATGCTGGCTGGGTACCATCTTGTACAGCTGATGCTGGCTGGGTACCATCTTGTACAGCTGATGCTGGCTGGGTACCATCTTGTACAGCTGATGCTGGCTGGGTACCATCTTGTACAGCTGATGCTGGCTGAGTACCATCTTGCACGCAAACCTCCTAAAGTTATTATGTTCAGCAGTGGATGAACTAAGTTATTATGTTCAGCAGTGGATGAACAAGGTGATGGATGGATTTAATATATGATTCATTTTCTCACGCAAAGACCGATTTCTTCGATAATACTTGAGATATTTACTTGATGTTGCAAGTAAATATACCAAAAGACGGTCTCCCCGTACGTAGCTTTAACCGCTGGGGTTATAAGTTATTGGGAGCCTTCCTGTGTACAACGTGTAGCAGAAGGGTGTAGCCATACCATATTTGAAGAACTTATTCAGTCAATGGTATGGAACAACTTTAATTATGGTGTCAACCCTGAAATATTCATTTTATGAAACAGTTAATTTTTTTGGGTTGCCTCCATAGTAAAAGTTGTTTTATACTATTGACTGAATAAGTTTTTCAAATATGACCACAACGTGGTATGTATATACACACATATATATATATAGTCACGACATGAATCCCTGAGGAGGTGTCAGAGGTGTTCTGCGTGTGAACTGTGAAATGCTAGTCACAGTCTACACTCTGTACACCCGCGCTTCACCGACGATTATTACGTCTCAACGTGATGAGTGGTGAGCTCTATCGCCGTACTTCGGACACAAATACATAATTTTTTGCTCTTACGCCCGTTTTACAATGCATAGTGTGAGGAAATAAAACAAATATAATCTTGTGAACTTTAAATTATCATTGGCTCAAAAGGACTGTATCCACAGCCGTTAAACAGTGGAAAAAAGTATAATATTTATGGTACACAGGAAAGGTTGCAGGTTAGCCAACTTCTCGTAAATAAATTTAAAAAAAATAATAATAGTAAAGCCCTAGGACTAAATAATTGACTTTCTGTTCGGTTTTGATGCATAAAAAGTGGGCTTTTACGAGCACTTGCATTGAAAATGTATTTATGTTTTAATAGTAACACAAACTGCACTTCACTCCACAAAGGCAGGTTTCAGTCAACAAAACAGTAATAATTCAAGTTTTCTTCTCTTGAATATTTCCCCAATGATTAAAGTGTACGGTAACCGTCACCCCGACACTCCATTATGCGAAACTGTAATCATCAAACTATCCCCCACCCCCCCACACATCACTCTGTACACAAATATCAGTAACGCAACGCGCACGGTAACGTTTCACCCCGAACGCTGCACGAACCCCGCCGTGGCTGGTAACGGTAACGCTACGGGACTCACCCGTCCCCTCTACATAATTATTTAAGTTAATGATATAGTACACATTTCTTTCCATAAGTTGATTTCATTTTCCGTGTGCTCGAGATAGACAGTGTTATACCGTAACTGGCGAGTGCGATAAAGACGGCTGCGACCACGAGGGGTTGCTGGCCACCCCCTGCAAACCCAACGATTATAATATTTGTCTTTGAGCGCGGCGTGGAAGGTAGTTCCAGGTTGCTTTTTAATCTGCCTCTATAGGTATTTACTGTAGATGTTATGTGGTTTGTACACTCAGAGAACGGGCGACTAAGCAAGCTCTATTTATGTGAATGCAGTACGAAAGTATATATATCGGTAGAAAAATCGCAAATTGGTATACAAGCAAGCCGTTTAGCACACACGTACTTGTGGCTCAAAGGACAACTTTGGCCCACAGTTCCTGAAAAAAAAGCGCTTGGGAGGGGAGGGGGGTGTGTTATGATGACTATCATAAGTAGGTCATAACCTTAAAGTTTTGTATGTAATTTTCTCATTTTTTTCTGAATAATGTCGTGTGACATGTCAAATGAAAGGGTTTCATAAGCTGATTGTAAAAATATACTATATGATTACATTTCAGCCACTCGTTTTCTAAAACACATTTGCAAAGTACACCAGGTTTGGGCACCTCCTGGTAGGAAACAGCTCATTTTTTTGGTAATACAAACGTGTAACTACTCGTTATATCCCCACATCCAACGTGAATAAAGCAGAAAAAGATTTTAAAATATTGCAAAATTTACAAAATCCTTGCATGACGTTTTACATACAGAATCCAGTACAGTTCTTCGAACAAAAGTTCATGAAAGGAATTCAACAGTTACTACGTATTTTTTGCTTTAATTTGACGTAGGTTTTACAAAAATTTCTTCAGCCGTTTCCTACCTGGAGGAACTTGGTGTGTTTTTAAATTGTTTTTGTGTTTTTTAGTAAAAAAGTGCCTGAAATATAATGAAATTTTTATTTATGTAATATAAGTAATGACTGAAATAACATTATCTATCTAAAATTCTAAACAACTTAAAAATTTAAAACTTAAAAAATAAGTGAAACTAAAACTGCTATAAGACTAAAATGCCTAAAAAATAAACTTAACTAAGAAAATTGTACAATAATAATAACAAACTAACCTGAAATTTTATTCATAAACTGAAAATTTGTTCTAAATCGCTGCCCTGCGGGAGGGTCCCCGACATACTGGCGACATTACCTCGTTGTAAAGGTTTTATAAAAAAAAAACTTCCATACAAAAGCTTAAGGGGGTTCATAATACCCCCGACCCCCCCCTAAGGTATTTTTTTTCAAGAACTGCGGCCAAAAGTCATTACTAAGACCTCAAGTACATGTATATTAAAACATATATTTAGAGTATAGCTCTAGTATATGGCAGCGAAACCTGGACTATGATACAAAGAATAAAAAGCGAGCAAAATCAAATGAATATGAATGTATGATTTTATTTATTTAAATTTTTGGTATTGTTATTCATCTTTGCTGTACAAGTTTAAACTATTTACATGTTAATTTTAAGCTGCTACCTTTTTGCTTATATACTACTGTCTGTGGGAACTTTACTGATCTCTACATTTCTGTATTTAAATTACCATTATATATTTTGTACTGTGTAATTTCTTAAAATAAATAAAATAAAAATAAAATAAAGAGAAAGAGAGAGAGAGAGAGAGAGTAGAGGCGTTTAAGATGTGGTGTTGGCGGAGAACGGAAAGGATAAGTTGAACGGAAAGAGTCACAAATTAAGAAGTTCTAAGAAGAGTAGGAGAGAGCAGAAGGATAATAGATTGAGAATAGGAAAAATAGTCGGACACGTACTAAGACACGACAACATTATGTATAACAAACATAGTAGAGGGAAGAATAGAAGGAAAGAGAGGAAGAGGAAGACCAAGGAGGAGCTACTCGCATTAGAGCAATAAAAGAAAAGGCTAGAGTCGTGTCATTTCAAGAACTGAAGGAGTTGGCAATGAACAGAACCCAATAGAGAGGGCTACACAGACAAGAGCCAAGCTCTTAAATATACATGTGTACCAAATAGCTTGCTTGTGTACCAATTTGCGCTTTGTTATTAGTGTACCACCCACTATTAACCTCGTCAAAAAAATCGATATTATTTTGTTGCTGCATAGAGGGTTCCGTCCTGTTATAATAAGTTAGTAGATTTGAATAATTTAAACGAATATAGTTATCATTAAGTACAAAATGTATGGAAGTAACTATGTTAGTTAAGTATTGTTCCACCTAGAATTGGAAATGTATGATTTTCAGATTTATTCCTTGACTTGTGCCAAAAGAACTCCCGTCGTACCAAATTTCAAGATTGTAGGTCACCAGAAAGTACCTTACATGTTTTGATGATCAGTCAGTGAGTTGGATATTAAGTTGATAATATGTTTTCAAAGGCCGTATTTTTAGAGCGTTAAACTAGAAACTTGATTTCTTACAGCAGTATAAGGAGGCTGTACAAATTATTATTCAATATCTATTATTTTTATTATATTCATCAATTGTTTTAAAAAAAGCTTAGTGATTAATTTTCAGCAACAAACACTGCAGAGTGAACCATGGCTGGCAGTATTCAAATAAAATAAAATAAAACCGGCCAAGTGCGAGTCAGACTCACGTACCTAGGGTTCCGTATTGTGGATGATAAATTTAAATTTTGTCATTTTTTTTTCGTGGATTTCTGAACCGCTTTATTTTTCCTTTAATCTTTACCTAAACACATATTACCATGATTTTTTCATATTTTTCAGTCCATCAGTTTTGGAGATAAGGGGGACATCATTTTTTTATGGTTTGATGCTAGTAAATATAATATAGCCAATATAGATACATATACTTTTACAATCAGATTTTTAATACCTACAATTTAATACCCATATTGTGCCTTTATAAAATATTTTTCATTTATTTTAATTGTTTTTCATATTTCTCATTTGTGCTCAACTTTTTTTGAATTCCTTTGGTTTTCCTGTAATTGGCTAGTTATGATCTATAATCGTTTTTTTTTTCATATTTTCCAATCTACTAGTTTCGGAGATAAGGGGGTGGGGTGACATACATATTTTTGTGGTTTTTTAAAGATTTCTCGAAACCAGTGCCAGTAAATATAGTAAAAGTATATATTTTTTTTTACACCGTCTTATGTGAGCAATCTTTATCTTTAACGATGCTAAAGTTTTGAGGACGGACAGACAACGGAGTTGTCTATAAAGGTTCCTTTTGCGCCTTTTAGGTACTGCGGAACCCCTTAAAACTAGCACATGAGTGATTAGTTGTTAATCGAGACGTTTTCCGAGTGTCGTCACACAATTTGATCATTAGAGAAGTGATTATAGTATTTGTAAACATTTTAGTTTACCTATTCATGGATTTAATGACTTGTTTTTATGAATAAGTAATGTTTTTGCTACGTGGGTACCGTCGTGTCAGGAGAAGCCGTGTCATTGTTGGCAGTAGGTCTGTCTGTCTGTCACAGGATCTCAAGAAAATACATTTCTGTTTGTTTATCGCAATACTTACACTTGACCACTACGACGCTTGATGAAAATCGTTGTCGAGATGTAGGATGAAGTGCGCTCACCCAGAAAGTACGTGAACAAGAGTAATCACTCTCTCGTTACGACTTCTCGTGACGTCATGTCGCTTGGCGGCGTGGTTTCGTTATGAGGGTCTTGACTTCACAAGCTATAGCCGAATACTACTGTAAAGTTACAACCACAAGAGATTATGAGAGGAACGTAAGAAACGATAATTAATTATGAAGAAACCGAAAATGAGTTTTAAGAGCCGTTTAGCAAACGGATTGTGAAAAGCCCGCCTTTTTGTAATTAATCGAAACTGAACACTTAAATACAAAATTTGCTCAAAAGTTATACTACAAAACCTTATTACCTATGTATTGTGTAAACTGTCATTGCAAAGTTTCCATTGGTTTCTGTAAATCGAAATTTTAATAAAATTCACAACTGTATGTACACGGACTGTATGTACACGGACTGTATGTACACGGACTGTATGTACACGGACTGTATGTACACGGACTGTATGTACACGGACTGTATGTACACGGACTGTATGTACACGGACTGTATGTACACGGACTGTATGTACACGGACTGTATGTACACGGACTGTATGTACACGGACTGTATGTACACGGACTGTATGTACACGGACTGTATGTACACGGACTACGCTGCCTCTAAAAACGCGCATTTTTGTTTGAAACTCAAATATTAACTAAACGAAATGGTTCACGCGGTATGTTTGTTGAGAAATGTGGTTCAGTATGATCAGTAGAATATGTGGTTTCATTTAAAGGTATAGCAGTCTGTTTACATCCGGTGTAGGTAAAGGTTTTATAGGATAACTATTTAACAAATTTTGAATATACATAAGTGTTCAGTTTAGATTTATTACAAATAGGCGGGTTTTTTACAATCTAGCTGCTAAACGGAGACAGTTGCATGATTGTGCAACACTGAATATAAGAGACAGGATATGAGCATTGCGGCAACAAGAAGCCAGTATGACATGCTTATAGAGTTAAATGTACTATTCTACTGTATTGTTCAGCCTTTCGAAAGGTTTAGCCATTTTAGGGAATTTTATAATATGTATATTTGCCGTTTTAGGGAAGGGCATGTACATTGATGATAGGCTTGTAACAATGTAAAACTTGAAAAAAATGTTGGATCACTATAAACGGGCCACTTTTTATATGATGGTTTAGCCGTTAAAGTCTCCGATACAATGGTATTAGCTTTTTTACGAAAACATAAAAAATTAGCATACTCAAAGTAAAAATATTAAAAGTCGCTTGACTCAGCCGGGAATCGAACCAGTGAACATGCAAAAACAAATCAGAATGTATTTTAAGTTCATGGTGTCTACGACATCGACGGTGTAAAACACTTGTCTTAATTAATGGTGTCTTAAATTGAAGGAAGAACGAAATTTAACATAAAATTATCAATTCAATGAACCATCAAGGACAAGTACTGGAGATACTAAGTTTTTATTCAAACGAGGTTTCATTTAACGGTCGGCGCTCGGGCTCGGGCAAAAACACGGTTCGCCGTTTTTATAGTAATTTTAGTTATTTTTTTATATAGATAAAAAAGCTATTTGTTTCCCTTTCGCCCTGAATCGGTCCCTCTTGCACTACGCGTTCTTTCGCTTGGAGTGACACTGCCTGTTAAAAACTCGATACCTCACCTTAAGAGTAAGGCCTACCTTAGCAACTTTTTTTATTACCCGTCCAGCGCGAAAGTCCAATGGCAAGGAATTTATTAGCTTTTGATAGAGGCAATTATATGTTGGCTGATTAGTCTACTTGTCTTCAACGGGTAATACTAATAATCACGCAACGAAACAACAAATTGGAGAGTTTTTAGGTAATTCCGAAATATTTTGTAGGTAAGAAAAATATAGAATTTAAGTAGATTGACTTCATACTTCTATTACCCAAGCCAAGGCCAAGTGCGAGTCAGACTGGCGTACCTAGGGTTCCGTATTGTGGATAATAAATTTAATTTTGTTATTTTTTTCGTGAATTTCTCAACCGCTTTATTTTTCCTGTAATCTTTACGTAAACACATATCACCATGATTTTTTTCATATTTTTTGGTCCACCAGTTTTGGAGATAAGGGGGGGGGGGGACATACAAATTTTTATGGTTTTTCAAGGATTTCTCGAAATAGATACAATTAAATATAGCCAAACTATATATTTTTACAATCAAAATTGTAAATTACCTACAATTTGATATACATATTGTATTAAAAAAAAAATAATAGAACTCAGGACCTGGGAGACATCATACATCTGGTCACTTGGCGCACACTATGGACCCGGACTCAACAGACAGCACTGACAGACTCGACCGACTGACCTAATCAGCTAATACTCCCCTCCAAACTGCTTCTTCATCTCACCTCTTTTAACATTACCTATTCATAATTTATCAACTTTGTATATATTTATTTATTTTTTTGTTTTTTACCTGTCAATCACTCGACTGATGACGGCCTCACTGATGAGGTCGAAATATTTAGAAAAATATAAAGTGTATTTTTTATTATTATCTAATGCTACTATTATCTAACTATAAATAAAAAGATTATATAGCTTAAATTATATTTATTAATATTTAAAAAAATGCTTTTTTATTTATTTTACTTTTTTTTATATTTTTCATTTGTGCTCATTTTTTATAATCGCTATAGTTTTCCTGTAATTAGCCAGTTCTGATCTATAATCGCAATTTGTTAAATATTTAGGGGGGAGGGGGGGGGCATAAAAAGGGAGTGAAAGTATATATTTTTACATTTACCTTTTTAATACCTACAATTTGATACCTAAGTATATTATATTAAAAAAAATATTCTTTTAATTTTTTATATTATTAATTTGTGTTTTTTTTTTTAATTGCTATAGTTTTGCTACAGCATGGGAGCAAATTCCGGTAGGAGCTTGTACAAAATTGATCGCTTCCATGTCCAAGAGATGTCGTGCTGTAATTTCTGCCAAAGGACATGCGACCAAATATTGATACGTACCGGAATGTTTTATAAATTTGTTGGGAATTTTTGTAATAAAGATAATTTCAATAACAACAATATTTTTTTTACTTCTTTTAAGCAAATGGAGTGTCTTTAATTATATGGCCATATCTCTGTTAAGTTTATACTGCTTGCAATTAGGATAAACCGAATAAAAGATTAGGAACAGACGAATGTTGTTGATAATATTTCGTTTTAACACTACACAATACCTACACAAATATTTTCAAATTGTGTAGCAAGTTCCAATGGTAGTCTGATAAAAAATATAGAGAGGAATAGCTTAGTTATTTTAATATGCTGTAATTATGTGACCACCAATGTATATAACTATGACCCTAGGACGTGAACAACGCCACACTTCCGAGGGTTCTTTGGAAGAAATTAGGTCTCTCCTTATATTAAAAACATACATTTGTATTGTTGGTCTTTTATTAAGTCAAATTTTAGACTTTTTTTTAATATTTTTCATTTGTGCTCATTTTTTTAAACTTTAGTCTAAAAAATATGTACATAAAACCATTTTTTTTTAACTTTTCGCTGAAGAACCCAGTCAAAAGATCGATTTGATTTTTAGGGTTCCGTACCTAGAAGGTACAAAAGGAACCTTTATTTAGGTGAGACTCCGTTGTCCGTCCGTCCGTATGTCACAGCCTCATAACTTTAGCACCGTTAAAAATAAAGACATGAAATTTCTCACAAAAATAGCAATAATTTGAATTATATTACGGTTTAAAAAAATATGAAAAATTTGAAATTGTTCAAAATATTTCCAAAACAAAATAAAAAAATGAGAATAATAAAAAATTGTTATCCTAAAAATACAATATGGGTATGAAACTATAGATATTTAAAAGTTAATAGTAAAAATATATACTGTTACTATATTTACCGGCACTGGTTTCGAGAAATCTTTAAAAAAACACAAATATATGTATGTCCCCCCCCTTATCTCCGAAACCGGTAAACTGGAAAATATGAAAAAAAAAGTCGATGTAAAGGCTGTGTAAAGTTGATCGACGTTCGATGTCCGGTTTGTTGCCACTGTCTTCTTCACCTGGTACCACAAATTTTCTATGGGATTTAAATCTGGGCTGTACGGGTGCCAATCCAAAACTGTCACGGACGAAGTCTTTTACTATTTTTGCAGTGTGTTTCGGATCATTATCCTGTTGGAAAGTCCAAATGAGCGGTAAATTTTGCTCGGCGTAGGGCAGCATGGCTTGTTCTAAATTATTCTTGTACCCGAATTTATCCATATTGCCTTCTATTTTCCTGACAGGTCCTACACCAAGTCCTGAAAAGCAGCCCCACACTTTGATATTTCCGCCCCCATGTTTGACTACTTTCTTGGTATACTTTGGATCCATTTCTTTGTTTGGGGGGCGTCTAACATATTTTTTTCCATCAGAATTAATCATATTAATTTTTGTTTCATCAGAAAAGAGCACTTGTTTCCACTTTCGTTCAGTCCAGTGTTGATAATTTTTAGCGAACGCTAATATTGCCTTAACATTTTGCTTTTTCAAAAGTGGCACCTTTCGAGACACTCTTCCGTACAAGTTTGCCTCACATAGTCTCCATCTAATTGTTCTTGCAGACACATCCTTCGACCCTCCTGCACCAAACAACTCCGAACGTATCAGTTCTGATCCCTTGAACGGATCTTTTTTTGCCAACAACACCATCTTAGAGTCTTCCCGCACAGTAATTTTCCTTGGTCTCGGTTTTCTAGGTACGTTTTCGGTCGTGTTAAACTTCTTGGTATGTTTTATAGCATTCATAACCATGTCCTTAGAAGAGTTCAAGTAGTTTCCTATTTTTCTGTACGACCAGCCTTTGGTACGAAAGTTCAAAATAATCTTCCTAGTGGTCGAATCGCAAGTTTTGCTTTTTCCCATATTGATTGGTTTAAAACGTATTAATTTAAATGAAAAAAGTTTAGTTTTTTTAGTAATATCGACGTTTCATGAAAATACGCGGCAAAACAAAGAAAAAGAGAATTTAGTTCTTTTTTTCTTTTTCTAAATTCAGAACACAGCTTTTATTGTCTTTAATTAGCTGGCCAGCTACAAGTTAAAAAAGTTTGTGTTACTTTCCCAGAGTGCGCAGTGGCTGAACAACTAACGAATACATCTAATTTTTTGTCCCACATTTTAAGAATACAATATCATGTATGGTTTAATACCAATTAAGCAAATGGTAGTACCATAACTAAGTTTTTTGTGATCAATTAGAAGGTGTCTTTAATTATGTGACCACCACTGATATAATATGTTAAATATAATATATATCATATATCATAAAGTCCGTCCGCTGCGTTAAGGCATCTCTTCCAGCGTCATTCGAAAATTACTCTTACTGATAACGGTAAGTGTCTTAAGTGAGATGTTTAAAAATTATGAAAAAAATATATTGTGTTATTTACAGTAAGAGGAAAAAATTCGATTTCTGAAAATTATATTTGCGTTAAAAAACTGTATGAAAATATTGTTCAAAGTGAAGCTGTTTATAGATTAAAATTAAGTAAAATTGTCTACTTCTTTGAAGCAACTAATGGTATTTGTATGGTTCTTGCACTAAAATAAAAGGAAAATATTGCTTAGAAAAATCATTTATGAAAAAAAAATTCCGTTCATCGTGTCTATGTGAAAAGTATTATTTTTCCCTATTTTGCGTTATCCGGAGACTCTACGACATCGTAATGCAGTGTGCGCTGTTAGAACGTTATTTAATGTAGTTTCTGTCGATATTTGTACCGACACAGGTCGAATCAAGGTCCGTGCGCGGCGTGCTGTTTCAGTCCTGTTTCATAGAACTATGAAAACAGCAAAGCGTGTCGCTGCCGTGCGGGCACCCGAGCCGGGCACCCAAGCCGGGCACCCACGCCGGGCAACCATGCCGGGCGCCCAAGCCGGGCACCCAAGCCGGGCGCCCACGCCGGGCACCCACGCCGGGCACCCATGCCGGGCACCCACGCCGGGCACTCACGCTGAGCACCCAAACCGAGCACCCACGCCGGGCGCACGCACCGCAGTTATTTCTCTACTGTGACCAAGCGGTCGACTTTTTGAACTTAACTACGCGTCAAAAGCAGTAAAACTTGAAGGAGCTTTCTTATCGTAATCGAACGTTCGTTACGTTAAGACCTTAGATTATTGTATTACCGTTGTGAAACGAACCTTATGTTATAGGTATATTTGTATAATATTGTTATGATATCAACTAGATATTATGATATCAACTTGTCATTGTGGACTAATTTTGAAACGCAAAATGTTTTGCGCCCTTTCTTTACTATTTTCAATTTGTTTTATTATAGTATATAACTGCAGTATGACAATTTGGTTGGTCGGTATTCCGCGAATCCTAATGGGTTTATCAAGAGTCGGCACTCCGCGAAAGTCGGCATAAAGCGAAGAAATCGTTTATTTGTGGAAAAGTGCGGGTGTTTTTTTCATATCAATATTATATTGTATGTTTGTTTATGTTTAAATCACCGTTAAACATTATAATTTGTTTGCCCTAATGTGTAATACGAAACCGGCAGCCAAAGCTATCGTAAAAAATTATTTGTGGAATAAAAATACCCCAATAAAATCAAATAATTAACAGTTGTAAAACTAAAATATATGTACATACGTATAAAAAAAATTGGTCGAGTCCCTACACTACAGTACCACTAATGTACACGGTATATCTGTAAATTTAGTGAAATTGTTAGTTGAAAATATCAATAAATAAAGACGATATTTTTGATGGTCGTAGATAAAGTATTATGTGCAACTGAACATGTCTAATTATGTTCAGTTGCACATAATACTTTATCTACGACCATCAAAAATATCGTCTTAATTTATGATACTTTCAACTAACAATTTCACGAAAAATGAGAAATAAAACATTCGTTCATGAACCTCGGGTGCATCGCCCGATAATGCTGCCTTGAAGGCCAATCAGAATAAAGGGCGCATCTGTGTTGTTGATTGGGTCTCTAACGTTTTTTTAATAAATTGGGACAATCGCAGCGCAGAATCGCGGTGTTATAATGTAGTATTATACCTCTAATATCTGATAAACAATCTAGGTACTTACTTATAAAACTGCTTCTGATGTTGCAATTGCCTTATTGTGGGTAGTATGTTATATATGTATATACAAGGTGACTTTTTGATCATCGTCCAAATTCATACTGAAGGCTTGATAAGTGGTCAGTATCTTGGATCAATAACAATTTTCGTGAAATTCGTAAAATTAAATTTCGACTTCCCATAGTAATTCACTCCCAGTCCTTAGTGAATCACAGGGAGTCGAAATTTCATTTTATGAATTTTACAAAAATCGTTATTGGTTCATGATACTGATCAGTTATCAAGCCTCCGGTATGAATATGGACGATGATCAAAAAGTCACCTTGTATAGTATGGGAGTAGATGATACTACATGTGTTACTGATCGTAGCGAACTACTTTTTTCTACTATTTTTGAAATTACACGAACAAAATAATTCCATAGCAATTTTCCAGTAGAGATTGGTGTCGGTGAATTGGTTTCGCCTAATATCATAAAACAAAAGTTGTTCTATGAGACCGGTAGAAAATGGGATTTAAAATTAAATTTTGTAGCGCGTCACATATTATGTTCGCACCTGATGCCTATACCTATACCTATTCGATTCTATGCTTCTAATGTGTTCAACTAAATTAGTAAAACAAAAATTAAATAAGTAAATTCAATCCTTACTACTTCTGCTATCGGTAACTCGGGATAAATAAAACGTGAAATAATATGCTTTACTAAACATATGTACAATATATACGTTCTTGTAATACTTCTCTATATACAACACAAACATAGAGCTAAGTGCTCCATAATGAATGGACGAATAAGCAAATGAGCGCGACGCATAATTCTTCGCAAAAAATATATGACCCCCTGTCGGGCGCCAGAGGGTGTGAGGTACGATGCGGCGGTGTGGGTGAGGGAGGGGGGACTCACACATAATGAGGCAGTCCGCGATACCCACACATACAGAGCTATGTACGCGAGGTATGTATGTGGTGAGTGACGACATAATGAAGATGTTGATCACGGCCTGCGGGTTGTACGGTCGGACAAACGAGCGGCACTCACTCACGCAAGGGAGGAGTGCTATGTATGAGTACTGCTTGTATGGTAGTATATATATGGCTTTTTGTAAGATTAATACCGTTATGTAATAGACCACACAAAAGGACCTCGGAGAGAATTCAGTATCTATGTATTTATAGTATTAGTTTGGACAGGTTTTTGTATTAATCATGTGAGCATGCGTGCGCCTATATTTTTTATGTAATTTTATCTGAATCTATGTGTTAGTTTTAAAAGAATTCACAATCATTTAGGAAAATGTAGTGTGACCTAACGGCATGAGAGTTATGACAATTCATGTTCATATTCAATCGTTTATTGCTTTCATATGTACAGTGTTAGATCTTAAATATTAATGTACAGTTCACATATGACTCTGCTGGGGCATAACAATATAAAGGAATTCATCTTAGGTATATAGTCTAAGTCTTAGCGTGAATACCGACCATCACACCACAAGGCGAGGAATTTGTAAACTTTTAATCTCAAATCGGCGCCAAAGGGAACTGAGGGGGACTGACTCCATACAAATATACAGGATGTAATCGTTAAGTGTGACCAGGCGATTATTCCGTAACTATTACAGATATCAAAAAAAATTTAACTGACATCGAAAGTACATTACCTAATCAGTAAAATGACATCAATAACTTTTTGAAAATCAAACGAGAAGTATCCAAAATTTTGACATTAATCATTTATGAGATTGGTAGACTATTGGAATATGCCATTTTTCAATCAAGCGATAAAGGTTTTGAATTTAGAACGAACACCAAAGAGTATCTTTTTTTTGTAGTGTGTTGCTATTCAGCCAGTTCAAATTAATGCGATATTGAAACAAGGTTCATTACTAATTTGAAGTGGTAACTACTTGATAATCATTATTATCATATCATATATTATCATATCATAAAATGAGATTAATGTAAAATGAGTACTAGACCACTTAAAATAAGGAAACTAAAACTTTTCTACTAATCTCATACGTTGCGCCAAAACAGTATTTCTTGTTTAAATTAAAAACTATCGCTAATGTTACAAAATCCAATTACCATTTTAAAGTGTGTACTTAGACAAATCTACAGAGAGTTTTGAGGCTTTGAGGTATTGGTCTCGTGTCACTGTTAAATTAAAATCTTTGGTTTTAGAGAGCAAATTTTAAGTTAACAAGAAAAACAATTACAAAAATGATCTCAAACACATGATAAATTAAATACATAAATATCAGTTCCAAATGTTTTGTAATCACATATTATTTTTTTATTATGATTATCACATTATGATTTTTTTTCATATTGCGGTCCTCTTGTTTCGAAGGTAATTAGGGGGGACATGATAACGTTAACAAAATGCTACCTTTTCGAAGTTTTTTTGTATGGGGACCCCTTTCGTTTTAATTTTTTTAACTTTTATTATTTGCCGTAAAAGATAACACGTAATCTGTAAAAATTTCAACTGGGTATAGATAACGGCTGAAGTTGTAGACCTCTGTGACAGACGAACGGACAGACAGCGGAGGCTTAGTAATAGGGTCCCGTTTGGCACCTTTTGGGTACGGAAAAATAAAAATGCGTAAGTAGGTATTAAACAAGGTTAAGTTAGATAGGTACTCGCATCGTAATGATCTTCACAACAGAACGCAACAGTTTTAGGTCCTATTTAATCAACTCTTCGTGTAACTGTCATCCACTTCTTCCTTCGGCACGTTAAAAACAGCTTTTCCGGTGTTTTTACAGTGAAATTAAATGGATTTAAGATACGACACAGTATTTATTATTCATTTTTAGCAACTAACTAGATGCGCTTTAGCAAAATGTTACAAATAAGTGCGAGCGACCAGTGAACAAATGGGGGCACTCCGCCCGGCCGGCGACAGGAACCGTCACGTCATCACGCGATCGAGTGCCGCCTGCATTTTAAATGCACACTTTGATCTTAATTTTTATAGCCATTTTTTAAGATAGAAAAAAAGTAAAAAAACGTTTAGTCTCGTAATTTTGTTTTGGATACTTTGGCATTTGTAGAATAAAACATTTATCATCTTAATTCGGGACATATCAGGGTTACAGTACGCTCTTATTTTAAGTTTTTTGCTCATTTAGATCTTGAATTGAAGATTTGACGTTAACAATAACGCTTCAATCTTCTATATTAGCGTCTAAATGTTTTTTATGTGTTACGACAAGAAATTAGCGAAGAAGTGGTAAGTTTAGTAAAATAATAGGTAATAACAAAAATAAAATAAAAATGAGGTTGTTCTGCTGTCCGTACTGGCCTGACTAAGTAGTGTGTTAGTTACAGCCGCGCTCCCATTGGCTGACGCTCTTACTTACCAGCTCGCTAAAATATTATATACCTAATTTCAGGGAAGTACTGTTACCTCTTTCATTTACTCTTTCATCAATATCCTCAATCAATCAATACATCAATATATATAATAAAAGTGTAGAACCCGTTGTGTCTGTACATTGGAGAAAAGTAATAAAATAGAAAAGGGGTGACTAATATTTAATAAGAGTAATAGAACACAAATCAGTAACTTTTAGAATTCTTTTCCGTCTGACTGTTTGTTTGTTCACACACATCTCCGAAACTACTAAACAGATTTTGATGTAGTTTTCACAAGTGGACGAGGCTTAATTTGGAGCAAAATATAGGCTTTATTTTTATTAAAATCGAACGACGGAAAAAAAGTTATCGTCATTTATCGATTCTAGGAATTTACTTTTTTACTGTTAGAAGTTACATAGCAAATAATAATTTCTGGCGTTAAAGCAGGGGGGTCTCACTTGAACACGTGACCCGCGATAAATACCTACCGCGACGCAACCCGTCGTCGGCACTAGAGTCAGTCGAGTGTTACGCACGCTCTGTGATACACGTTCTCACTTGTACCTACGCGTCTCGACTTTTCATGTTCTGTTCTGGCTATGGATAGTCAAAGAAAGCTAACATATGTACTTGTCACTTTATTAGGTCGTCAAAATATAAATATATAAATAATTTACTCTCAGTCAAGATGCATTTCAGGTCTATTTATCAATATACAATACAGTGGTCGTATATAATGTATGAGTAATAAAACAAAATATTACATCATTCATTTATAAATAATTTTACAAACTAAAATATATGGTGACATTAATTAATGCAGCCAAATTCATACTGAAGACACGGTAAGTTGTCGGTATCAAGGTTCGATGACCTTTTTTGGGAAATTCGAAAATTATTTCCTTATTTTAAAAAACTCTGATCCCTACAAACGCAAGCCTAGCGCCGAGTCAATTACTATGGTAGGTAGGTCAACATATTATTTTGTGAAATTAACAATACTTGTTATCGATCGGTGATACTGATCATTTACCAAGCATCCAGTATGAATTTGGCTGCATAAACACCTTATAAAATACCTCTTTCACGCGTGCAACGTTTTAAACAACCCTACCGAGTGAACAGTGATTTATGACCTTGAGACCGTCACAGTAAAAGAAGCTCTAGCGCGTAGTAATTCCATACATTCTCGCTTGCACGCACGTGTGGTACCTGACTGTAGGCAATTATAAAAAGTTGCCGAACGGCGGGTGCGAGCTAGTTTGTACTTTATTGCTGCTTGGCGAGAGTAGCTATTTATTTCAATGTTTTTGCAAAGTGATTCTTCTGTACGTAGTATTTTATTCTGTGGTTAAAGGCCTACTCACGAATGAGTGTTAAAAGAAAACAAGAAAGTATGTAACGTATCAAATTATATTATCTGTATATATAAAATTCAAAGTTTTGACTTAGACACAAACATTTAGTCCTTTACTTAGTCCATTTGCAAATTGACTTACCATGGAGGGCTATCCAGCACTTCCAGTTTTCTTAGAAATTTGAAATTCCGTTCACAAATAGATCTTATAGCATATGTATAGAAAAAAACCAGCCAAGTGTGAGTCAGACTCGCGTACCTAGGGTTCCGTAATGTGGATGATAAATTTGATTTAGTCATTTTTTTTGTGAATTTCTCAACCGCTTTATTTTTCCTGTAATCTTTTCGTAATTAATTGCTTCCATTTCGAGAAATCCTTGAAAAACCGTAAAAAATGTATGTTCCCCCTGCTTATCTCCAAAACTGGTGGACTGAAAGAAATGAAAAAAAATCATGGTAATAATTACCATGTGAATTTCTCAACCGCTTTATTTTTCCTGTAATCTTTTCGTAATTATTACCATGATTTTTTTCTTTTTTTTCAGTTCACCAGTTTTAGAGATTAGGACATACATTTTTTATGGTTTTTCGAGGATTTCTCGAAATAAAAGCAATTAAATATAGCCAAACTATATATTTTTACAATCAGATTTTTAATAGGTACCATACAATTTGATACTATATTGCATTTTTATAAAATATTTTTTTAAATTTCTTTTTCTTCTTTTTTAAATTTCTCATTTGTGCTCAACTTTTTTTTAATCGCTATAGTTTTCCTGTAATTCGCCAGTTATGATCTATAATCGTCATTTTTTTAGTCTTACCTCTAAGATCTGAATTTTATTATGGTTAGTTCTGGAATTGAAAAGTAGATCGCGCTGCGAGTAAATTACGTCGCGCAATTATTTGATACTTGCACATTGATGTATCTGTCCTGATATAGTCTCACATATCACCGATACCGATATATCGGCAAAAGTTCCAATATATCGTATCGGCTAAAGCTCCGGTATATCGTATATATATTATATACATATCGTATCGGTATCAACAAAAATTGAGAGCAGCCAGACCGACTCGTTTATTGAGAGCAGCCAGACCCACTCGTTTATTGAGAGCAGCCAGACCGACTCGTTTATTAAGAGCAGCCAGACCCACTCGTTTATTGAAATCAGCCAGACCGACTCCTTTATTGAGAGCAGCCAGACCGACTCGTTTATTGAGAGCAGCCAGACCCACTCGTTTATTGAGATCAGCCAGACCGACTTGTTTATTGAGAGCAGCCAGACCGACTTGTTTATTGAGAGCAGCCAGACCGACTCGTTTATTGAGATCAGCCAGACCGACTCGTTTATTGAGAGCAGCCAGACCGACTCGTTTATTGAGATCAGCCAGACCGACTCGTTTATTGAGAGCAGCCAGACCCACTCGTTTATTGAGAGTAGCCAGACCGACTCGTTTATTAAGAGCAGCCAGACCCACTCGTTTATTGAGATCAGCCAGACCGACTCGTTTACTGAGAGCAGCCAGACCGACTCGTTTATTGAGAGCAGCCAGACCCACTCGTTTATTGAGATCAGCCAGACCGACTCGTTTATTGAGAGCAGCTAGACCGACTTGTTTATTGAGAGCAGCCAGACCGACTTGTTTATTGAGATCAGCCAGACCGACTCGTTTATTGAGAGCAGCCAGACCGACTCGTTTATTGAGATCAGCCAGACCGACTCGTTTATTGAGAGCAGCCAGACCCACTCGTTTATTGAGAGCAGCCAGACCGACTCGTTTATTAAGAGCAGCCAGACCCACTCGTTTATTGAGATCAGCCAGACCGACTCGTTTATTGAGAGCAGCCAGACCGACTCGTTTATTGAGAGCAGCCAGACCCACTCGTTTATTGAGATCAGCCAGACCGACTCGTTTATTGAGAGCAGCCAGACCGACTCGTTTATTGAGAGCAGCCAGACCCACTCGTTTATTGAGATCAGCCAGACCGACTCGTTTATTGAGAGCAGCCAGACCGAATCGTTTATTGAGAGCAGCCAGACCCACTCGTTTCACCTGCCGACACGCCGTACTTTGGTCAACATGATCGAACGATTAAATACTAAAACTCCCACATCGTTTTTTATTTCCGAGCAATAATGAAATAATGAAGTTTATTTTCAGAAGTAAGGATACCACATAAAAAAGAAATAGAAAGAAAAAAATATATTAACTCAGAAAAAAATTCAGAAAATTTCATAACGAACAAATTGAAATACAAAAATTTTAATATTTTAAGACTTGGTGCTAGGATCTATATTTAGATTTACATCTATTAGGTTAAATATAAGAGGACATAGAACACGTAGATCTAAGTGCAAGTGAAATAGCAAAAGTCAGTTGTTTAAAAGAGGTAGACACAGTTCAGGTGTAATTGCTAATCACATTCTTCACGTGCCAGTAAACTTTTACCCTAAATATTTAACTGAGTTTCCCAAAATCTATCGAAACATACTCCAGCCCAACTCCCAGCTAAATTGATACAGTTAGGATGATTCTCTTCCTCCATCAGCTCGGTCCGCGCGCGTCAGCCCTGTCACGTCCGCCACTTACCCCATTAGGCCTCCCTTGTTCGACCCTAACACGATAATTGAGACGTGATGCGAGAGGGGTGGGGACAAGGACAGGGTGGGGGCGAATTATCCAATGATTGCCAGCAGCTCGCCGCGGCGGGACGATCCACTCCTCGCTCCGGAGATAATTGACACGATGTTCAGGATAATGTCACACTTACTAGCTAGAGCTTATGTAACTCAATTTATGTTTTGGGAAAATTATTGTAACAAGAATGAGTTTCACGCTTTAAACCTATATGTTTATTATATATTGAGTTAAGATAAGTCTGTAAATGGGATAATCTGTAGTTAGGTAGCGTTACTAGCGTTGAACTTCGCTAAAGTTTGTGTGAAAATAAATTATACGTGAACTTTCAACGTACCTTTTTAAAACGATTATTTTGTTAAAACAATGTAATTTTTAAAAATAAATAAGATTGTTGGGTTGGTACCCGGCATATATTCAAAAAACTATAACTTGAATTATTACTTATTTTGATTTATAAGTTATATACAACATATTACAGCCAAATTTCTTTAAATAACAAAACAACTATTTGTACAAGGCTGCTTTCCAGAACGTATATATATGTCGCAGTAAGATAGTTATTGCCGTGATATAACTATATCCCTAGGGATATATAATATATATTAAAACAATAAAAAATAACATAAAGAATACTAAATTATAAATAATACTTAAAATATACACTAACTACAAAGCTTAAAATAAATATATCGTAACATAGTTATACGAAAGAGGTTCATATCTATGTTACTAGGGGTATAATTATGACACGGTTGCAATCTAGTGATATAAGTATCGTACTAAACTAATCTAGTTAAATGGTTATAAATTGACCGAAGGATGAAAAATAAAACATTGATTTATAATATTTTCTTCAATTTGCATCACTGTTACTTATTTTAATTTCGTTTAACGTCACAACCGTTAAGAACGATAAAAATTAACATTATTTAATTATATCTATTAATTAAAGTTATGATCATATTAGTATCAAGTAATTAAAGTTATTATCAACATTAACTAAAACGATAGTTTTTACAATATATACGTATATAGTAATACGTTATCAGATACTTAGTTGTATTCAAAATATTCTTGCTTCCTTCAATCTTTAATTTTAGTTTTGACAACATCCAGAATCATGACATCTGGAATTACACAACATTGCGCTCTTGTTACAGGCGCATCTTTTAGTAGAACACTGTGTTTTAGATTTTTTACACGAACATTTTGAAAAACCTTGGCCTCCAAAAGCTGATAATTTTTTGCATATTCCTCTCAGATTGATCTAGTAATAGGATTGTATTATATATCCTTCGATCAATTTGTAACTATTTAACTAGATTAGTTTAGTACGATACTTATATCACTAGATTGCAACCGTGTCATAATTATATCCCTAGTAAGATAGATATGAACCTCTTTCGTATAACTATGTTACGGTGTATAACTATATCCCTAGGGATATAGTTATATCACGGCAATAACTATCTTACTGCGACACATACAGAACATGCACAGTTAAAAGACGAAAAAGGATACCTAAGAAACAGATATTAAATTTATATTACACGAAAAGTAACTAAGACTTATAAACCTTTTTCAAATTTATCTAAATAAAGTGAGCACAATGTTCTTTTAAATTGTTGTATTTGAGATAATGTTGCTCTTATAAGTATGAAGCTCAAAAATGTGTGGTACACGTTTTCTAATTTTTGCGTTAAAATTGATCATGCTTAGCAGTTTAGAACCATCTATATGAGAGTTGATAAATTAGCTCACTGATACCTGTCAAAAGGTGCTGTATTTCAAAATATTTAGTTCTTGATTCATAGGTTGGTAACTGACGTTTTAATCCGTATCGACGACATGTAATGCTCACCCTTTGTATGGCTTCTATATTTTGAATGTAAACTTTGTACAATGGTGATATGAAAGAGTTGCAAAATTGTCGCGAAAGCAACTTGACTGACACTCCGAGTGTCCGGGTTCATTTCTGCTTCAGCACCGAATATTTCTGTTAGCTGTGGTCCCTGAATATTTCTGTTAGCTGACATAATCTGTCAAGAACACCATCTATTTAAATTTATTAACAGGTACGTAAATGAAACTTAAATAACATAAAAAATTAAAATCCAAACTAAATAATCTACAAAAAAAAATAAGCTAGACCTATCTAAAAAAGAAATATTAAATTAAGTAAAAAGCTTTTTCCAAATCGCTGCCAAATGGAAGGGCGCCCAAGTCAGACACTGGCAGCGTTACCTCGTTGGATCGCTATAGCTTGTATTCTTCGTGCTCGCACCGCCCGCGCGGTTGGAGGGTTGGGGCGGACGAGGAAGCACGCCGTTTATGTGCACGGCGGAGCGCATGGCTATACAGGTAGGGATTTGCTATCGAGATATATCTTGAGATTAATTTTTTTATGAATAACCCTAGAATTATGTTAAAATCTATTCATGTTAAGTAGACTACGCCAACACCTGTTTTACGGAATTGACCCTTAATATAAATATCTTTAGATTTATTACGAAGTATTTTGTACTGTATAAGATAGTTTTTTAGCTACTTTAGGTGGGTATGAAGTGATGATATTAATAAATAATAATATGCGTTTTAGCAAAATAGGTAATCAATGTTTAATTCTACATCATACATCTTTGCTTCAGACACAATTTTTGCTAAATTGACATCATTCTGGTATTCCTGCGTTGATTTATCTTTTTTACGCTCTTTAAAGAAGTTGTATACCTTATACACAATTTCTTTTGTCTGTCTTCCAATCGGTTTGCTCATCTTCGGATCGTGATGTCGTGTGCGTTCTACAAAATGCGACAAGTTCCTAATACACATGCAGCCGTGGCGAGTGACCTCCGGCGACTGGCGGTCCGTCGCACGCGTCGCGCTCGCCCACCCTCCCGCCATTCTGCCCGCACCTCCTCCGAGGCCCAGCTCCCTCGTCCGCCCCAACCCTCCAACCGCGCGGGCGGTGCGAGCACGAAGAATACAAACTATAACAACATCTCATTTATAATCGTATCTGAATGCACATTCACACTCAACTTACGACTAAAGTGTTGAAAAACTGCGGGCACGAGGACACAATCTCATGGTGATACCATAAACGCCTTTAAATTCAAGACCACTAGGTACATTGTATGTCGAAATGCCATAAATCTTGAAGACTCGTGAAGAACCTGAGCGCCCTTTGCGATGATGCGTTTACCATGCAGGAGAGGGGAGCCCCCCACTTCGCAAGTGCAGCTGCAGCTCGCAGGTACACATAGGGTTTGTGCGGGTTTATAATGAGATTATGAATATAAAAGGGAGGAGTTCAGTAGAAACCTCTTAAAGTTTGTTTCGTACACACGGTACGGGCGTCGCTAGTTACTTCACACATGGTTTTTTAAAGTACTACGGACTGATAATGTTCTCTAATGATATACTATAAATAAGACAGATGGATAAGATATTTTGATATAGTTTTATTGGGGACACTATCACCTCTTACAGAGTCTTACAATAATACCGCCAAAACTGCCAATTGACAGCTGAGTGTTGCTAGCTGTCTCACAATGAATATCCTTACTTGACTATGATTATTTAAAATAACAAATACATGTAATAAAAACCTGTAATAGCTAACAGTCGGCCATCCTGACCCTTGCCTGACCTCAGGCAAAATTATAGAGACCAAATACTACTCATACTTAATATCTTAATAGACTGTAACTTGACCGAATATCACTATATTATATATAATAATATTTTAATATCGGAATATCTAACATTTCGTATCGTAACTTAAATTAAGATGACATTTTTAAGGTTTTACTATATCGATAATCACTACACATAGGTATCAAAATAATCAAAACACCCGGTAATTGTATAAAAACGATGAAATACACTAATCGATCCACAATTTCTAATAGATGTTATAAGCGTTCAAACATCAAATTGAGTACATACTTTATATTGACATGTATATTTATAGTTTAACAATACTCGTATCTACAATTATCTTATTATGTCTTTTGCCAAAACTCAATGCGATTATAAGTAAGTATAATTAAGTCTTAAACGAAATTGAATTGAATACAATTTAGTACAATTTATATACTTAACTCAAAATACATTTTTCTACTTTATTTTAAGCTCATTTAATTAATTAATTAAGTGTAGGTTTATCAGTTCCTTTAAATTGTGTGTATTAATGAAAGTCGTTTTACAAGATTATTGATAATACGTACGAAACAAACATAGATATCACAATAATATTATTCTAATAGAACATAACACACAAGTACCTACTTCCTTTTGTCAATGTCACGTACGTTGTAAGTAAATAATTTTTATTTACGTACTTAAGTGAAATACCTAAACGAATATAATCTCATTTTTACAATTTATTTAAACTAATATAATATATTATAAACATATAATGTATTATTTCTTGTAATAATTTTGTTATGGAATATAGAACATTCAACATTTCATCTGAACATTTATTCATCAACATTTTGTGTTGTGCATAAAAATATTCGTATTTATTATATTCGTATTTGTCTGAATTTTGTTTTCTTTATTTTTTATCTAGTGATATTTGTAAAGTTTAGTTATGTAAATTGATTAAGATAGCATGGTGTCCAAAACAATCAAATAAAATCATAATTTAAACTTGTGAATTAATTGTTTTATTAGTAGGTAATTAATAATTAAAAATAATAACAATAAGTATATTATATTCTCTCCCAGAAAGACTGATAACCAGAAAGTTGAGATATCATACCCCTTCTTAACAAAGATTGAGGAGTCTGCTAAACAAATGTTACACTTTAAAATGTAATTTTAAGGATGCTGTTATATTTTTGCAACTCTGTTGTATTGGACACTGCGTTTCAAATTCTCTTACCTTCTTATTTGTAAACTTCTAGTTTCTGTAACCCTATTTTAAGATATATATATATTTTTTTTATATTGTTTGCTAACGATTTTTTTTTTATATCATTATAATTTTAACTAACTAATACAGCTGAGTCAAAGGCATGACGTGAATAATGGTGTAAGGTTGGCAATTGACATACATGGTTAATGGATGAATTTTAAGGGCCTATTTACAATTAATAATTACAATTACCTACCACATCTGAACAATATCTTTTAGAGACACCACACAATTGATCATCTAAAGAAAAATATTTAAGTAACTTTCCCACAAATTGTTTCCTTTCCGCAAATCTCGTGACTCATTCCTGCAGACCAACTGTTTATATAGGTAGTTTTGCAAGGCATGTATAATTATAAGTACTTATGAAATTTGCTTCTTGTACAAAAAAAAATAATAAATAAATAAGCATGACTGCTCAAAATTGACAAGAGGCACAGCGCAGACGCTGCCGCCGCGGACAGCGCTCGTCATGCATGATACCTATCACACGCACCCTTGCAGTGCGCATCGGCCATCCTGTATAAGGAATGTCCCTATTCCTGGACTTCCTCATCATAATTTTATTTAAATACAACAATTTGGTGAGTCCGTTTAGGTCAACAAATTACATCTTTAGTTGTCAAATAATTAAAACATTTATTTTTAAAGGGTCAAAAAGCAAAATAAAATCGCTGCCTCCACGTAGTCAAACTATTTTGTCAAACTGATTTGACCACGTGGAAAATTAACAGAATATGCGAGGCTTACAACATCGTAAAAATGAAGGGTCTTCTTGGATATGTTTAATTTATTTCACAAAATTAGTAATTTTACTGGTTTGACCAATCGATACCACTGAGCAAATAAAATCGATATCGAACACAACACAAACATATAGGTATTAAATTATAAAATGCATTTAAAATGTAATCTCGTTACTTATTGAGTTATTTGAAATGTTACTACAAGTTGTTTACTTAAATTTAAGTTGTAATAATAATAACCTTACAATTAACGTTATCTTGCAATATAAAAGCAAGGTTCACTTCATCACTATTCTTAACATTATGGAATAATTATAATGATGGAGTTGTGTGAAGCTTAATTATAGTTGCAGCTTTGTGTTTATTAGGTCATATTTAATTAAATTTTTTTTTTAAATCCAATCATACAATATTTACATACTCATTACTCAATATTTTTATTGCAAGCATAATGTACATACCTACAATGTTCATTTGTATATATACGTTATTTATATTTATTGTCTATAAGAATAAATATTGTGTTGTGAAAGTCAAATTACTTATGTGGATTAGTTGACAGTCTTAGGAGGATATGTCACGGTTGCAACGTTCATCGGTACTTAGGAGGATATGTCACGGTTGCAACGTTCATCGGTACTTAGGAGGATATGTCACGGTTGCAACGTTCATCGATACTTAGGAGGATATGTCACGGTTGCAACGTTCATCGGTACTTAGGAGGATATGTCACGGTTGCAACGTTCATCGGTACTTAGGAGGATATGTCACGGTTGCAACGTTCATCGGTACTTAGGAGGATATGTCACGGTTGCAACGTTCATCGGTACTTAGGAGGATATGTCACGGTTGCAACGTTCATCGGTACTTAGGAGGATATGTCACGGTTGCAACGTTCATCGGTACTTAGGAGGATATGTCACGGTTGCAACGTTCATCGGTACTCGATGCGGAAAAAGTCGCAGTGTAAGAGGGACGGACTCCGGAAGAACAGCGAAATTACAGTTCTAAATTAATATAAAATTAACTAAAAATACTGGCAAGTACATATAATAAAATATTATTAAGGCCAGCGTGTCATTCCTATTTGTCACAACTATGAGAAAAGTGTCGATAAAGACCTCATTTCAATAGTTATTTCTTCAATCGGAAACTAGGAAAATGTACCTAAAATTAATATACTTATTTATAAAACCGATGGCCTCTTCTGATAAGCAGGTAAACTATTTCAACCAGTGTTACCTCAGTGTCAGAGTCATAAATTGTACATGCTTGCCGCTAACCAGTTCATTCAACTGATTTTATCATACTTCATTCAAATACACTGTCATCATAAAATTTTCTTATTATTATTATTATATATATTCTTTTTTTTTGTTTGTCAATGTCATAATAAAATTCTACCTCTCCCCACTGCTGTTCAGTATAAATTTTCCCCACAACACTTGTTGGCTGGAAGAAACCTCCTGTAAAGGTAAGCCCGCTTTTATGTATAAATATACATATATATATATATATTTTATTTTGTTGTCTTAGTTTATGTTTCTGTGTACAATAAAGGATATAAAATATGAATGATTCGGTATTTGTTAACAAATTAAAGATTCTACTTAAAAATTAACAATGCAAAACGAAAGGTTTACTTAAGGCGATTACTGTCGCCAAATTAGCAGCTCGATGTTTGTCGGTACAAATATCGACGGAAACAACATTAAAATAACGTTTATATAACATAGTGGCAATGCATAGTGGCTGTTGCGACGCTCGCTGCGTCCTTGATAGGGCGAAATAGGAGAAAATAATACTTTTCACATGGACGTGATTGTTTGATTGAATAATCCTATGTTATCTTTATAGCTATCAAGTTTATATCTATTTATCAAAGCATAAATGTATTAAATAGGCTAAGCGTGGTTTGAAAAAGAAAAATGTTGCATGTTGTCTTAGTGTTGATAATTCATAATACATTTTTTCAATATTTTTGGTTGCACTATAAACTAGGAGTAAGCTTTGGAAGTACCTATTTGACTATACTAAGCCCCTTAAGTAATCTATATACATATTTATTTTATTTGTTTGTACCACATACATTAAAACACATTCAATCAATCATTATAGATTGGTATGTATTTTGACATGTAGATAATTTAATATTTAGGTAACATAAGAAATAAGTTATTTATTATATTATAGTCACTGACTAAATTTAGCAGCGCCCTTACAGGGTCCTTGTTTGATACTTATTATTCGAGACACCTTTTGTACAACAAGAAAGCTAAATAAATTTTTATCTTATCTATTTTCTTTACACCACCTACGCACCATCCTCTATTTTACATTATCTATCACCCAAAGGTTGTCTGGAAGAAATCTGTCAAACAATAAGACCACCCATTGTACCCTCTCTAACATATTTTATAACTTCTTTTGTTTCCGTGCACAATAAAGATAATAACAATAAATATGTTACATTATAGATTTATCAGTAGGATATATATATTCTTAAGCATTGTAGGCGTCCACAGGCTGCTTCAGTGCAGACAGAACTCTTCATGCTGCTATATGTAGTCGATGAAATATACTGTGCTCACACACTAGGTGGTTCGGTCTCAGATTAATAAAATTCATGAAACATATACCGCGTTCACACACAATGTGAATCGGTCTCAGATTGATAAAATTCATGAAACATATACCGCGTTCACACACAATGTGAATCGGTCTCAGATTGATAAAATTCATGAAACATATACCGCGTTCACACACAATGTGAATCGGTCTCAGCTTGATAAAGTTCATGAAACATATACCGCGTTCGCACACAAGGTGGGTCGGTCTCAGATTGATAAAATTCATGAACCATATACCGCGTTCGCACACAAGGTGGGTCGGTCTCAGATTGATAAAATTCATTAAACATATACCGCGTTCGCACACAAGGTGGGTCGGTCTCAGATTGTAGTTGATGAAATACCGCTTTCACACTGTGAATCGGCCTCAGGCACCAACAGCAAAATCTAGTAAGAAAACAATCAATTACTTATACTGAACAGAGCTAAACCCTTAAACTTTTGCATCGTCCATCGCCTATATTTTATGTAAATATTTGTGTACCCAATATATGCTTCAAACCAACTTCCAATACTTTCATTCCTCACTCACCATTATTTTATTTATTTATTTTTATTACAAGACATTTGCTACTGTTTGTTATATCATAACAGGTGAGTCAGCCATTAAAAGTTAACTTGAAATTACTTGTTGAAAGTGTAACTGTAGGGTCCAAAAGCATAACTTCCTTAACAAATACAAGGTTTACTGGTCCTCAATAAAGAATTAATCAATACAATGGATTAAAATCCATAGCCAGAATAATAATAATAAAGAATGGTATTACCTCACTCTTCCTTGTGCATTTGGACACACTAAGTTATGAAAATATAAATATATACCCATACCACCATGTCGTCTGGTCGGTTTCACATTGATTTACACATTTCTCAAAACCTTACTGTTTCCAATATTTGTACCTATTTTTGTTTACAGCTGTAACCCTCCTTGGCAGTACTTCAACAAAACTGAAAATAATTTCCTGAAAGTAAACCCTGAAAGTATGATATTGTGCACTCCCTCTTTATTATTGAATTTCCTCGATTTCACTCTTATAATGTGCATTCAAATTCTGAAAAATTACAACTTAAAGCCAATATACTGAAAATAATCATTCTCAACTCCTTCACAGTGGTTAGTAGGAATTTCCTCCAATCAAAAACTCCATGCAGTTTTATTTTACTGACATTAAGAAAAACCTGAAAGGTATTTCCTGCAAGTGTGATCCTTGCACCATAACTGTATATTATAAATTTCCATTTATCTTTTTCACTCTTATTTCATGTGTGTTCACATTATATATTAAATTGTAGCTTCTAGTCAATATCCTTATTTGTTGTGTATCTCCAAAATTGTTTTCCAAGTAACATTATTGCATAAACTTATGGTCACTGGCTCAATTATGTCCATGCATTTATTTCACCGAAGAAAATAAATATAATGATCAAACATTCCATGACATACAATCTCTGTATAACACTCCTTTCAAAGACACAAGCCTAGTATTACTCGATCAATAAATTGATTCAGAATAATTTTCAGTAGGTATCACAGCATAATATCACAGCGTGAATATATTCCAGATTCCAGTCACAGATTTCCTTCAATACTCACTTGCTTAATAACTCATGTTTGTTTATTTATTTTTGTATGTGTATCTCCAAAATTGTTTTCCAAGTAACATTATTGCATAAACTTATGGTCACTGGCTCAATTATGTCCATGCATTTATTTCACCGAAGAAAATAAATATAATGATCAAACATTCCATTACATACAATCTCTGTATAACATTCCTTTCAAAGACACAAGCCTAGTGTTACTCGATCAGTAAATTGATTTAGAATAATTTTCAGTAGGTATCACAGCATAATATCACATTTTTCAGTTTTTCTTAGATACCAGCGTTCCGTAATCTAGAGTTTAGCCTCCATTTGTTTGTTTTTCCATCATTTTCTGAACATTTTTCCATTTCTTTCTGATGCAAATTGATAGTCCTGTAGCGGGGTCAATGACCGCTCTGGTTGTTTCACAATTTAAAGTAGATGAGGTTTAAGTACTTAATTACACTTAACTTTGTTTAAAAGTTATTGTTATCGTCTAATAGGGCTATGAAAAACTATTATTTCACTTTATGCAGCCCATTTTGATCTTGAAAACACAACTGAAAACGTCACGACACCATTTTACAACGCAATCTTTCTTTTTGTTTCTGAGCGGTTTTATTTGGGCTTTTAGGTATATTTATAGCACTTCTGAATTGATAATGTTCTCTAATGATATACTATAAATAAGACAGATGGATAAGATATTTTGATATAGTTTTATTGGGGACACTATCACCTCTTACAGAGTCTTACAATAATACCGCCAAAACTGCCAATTGACAGCTGAGTGTTGCTAGCTGTCTCACAATGAATATCCTTACTTGACTATGATTATTTAAAATAACAAATACATGTAATAAAAACCTGTAATAGCTAACAGGACATATACAATTTTTATAGAATTAAATTTAACTTGAGGACAATTCATGATGTAAACAAACGGGTCACCTCAATAAATACTATGATCGGGATAGCCGATCAGTTTCAGCAGATTGAGACTGCCTTCATCTGGGCGAGTGCTGAAACTGGTCGGCTATCCCAATCATAATATAGGTTTATATTGAGGTGAGCCGTTTTGTTTGAATCATCTTAAATTTTTATGTCTTTAAAGATTTTTGTATAATTTCGGGCCGGTGATATGACTCTTTGCTTTACCAAAAGACAGTGATTCTAGAAAAAAGTTTGAATGCAGCTTTCCATAAGTCGTGTAGAGTTCTTGTAAGTTCAAAAGAATCGAATAAAGTTATAAACATGAACAATGTATTCAGTTTACATTTACATAACTATCACCTAAAGTGAGTGTGGTGTTCAAACCGCGGGTGTACGGACTAGTACGGACCAGTACGGACCAGTACGGACCAGTACGGACCAGTACGGACCAGTACGGAGCAGTACGGACCAGTACGGACCAGTACGGACCAGTACGGAGCAGTACGGACCAGTACGGACCAGTACGGACCAGTACGGAGCAGTACGGACCAGTACGGACCAGTGCGGAGCAGTACGGACCAGTACGGACCAGTACGGACCAGTACGGAGCAGTACGGACCAGTACGGACCAGTACGGACCAGTAAGGACCAGTACGGAGCAGTACGGACCAGTACGGACCAGTACGGACCAGTACGGAGCAGTACGGAGCAGTACGGACCAGTACGGACCAGTACGGACCAGTACGGAGCAGTACGGACCAGTACGGAGCAGTACGGACCAGTACGGACCAGTACGGACCAGTACGGACCAGTGCGGAGCAGTACGGACCAGTACGGACCAGTACGGACCAGTACGGAGCAGTACGGACCAGTACGGACCAGTACGGACCAGTAAGGACCAGTACGGAGCAGTACGGACCAGTACGGACCAGTACGGACCAGTACGGAGCAGTACGGACCAGTACGGACCAGTACGGACCAGTACGGAGCAGTACGGACCAGTACGGAGCAGTACGGACCAGTACGGACCAGTACGGACCAGTACGGACCAGTACGGACCAGTACGAACCAGTACGGATCAGTACGGGCGTATGTGGAATGAGAATGAACGAGAGTGAATAATTTATTTTGCAATGAGGTGAAGGTACATCATTACAACACTTAAATTAAGTTTCGAGCTTACTTATATTTAAGAAGAAGAAAATCGTGCCTATATGAACTAAAGTAAAGTTATATTTAATTTTTACAGTATTTATACGGTACATACGATAGGTAAAATCTATAAATATACTATATAATAGGTTAAATATATAAATACATGCCCATCATTTCATTAGTTTTGCTAAGAAGTAAGAAACTTAACAAGGAAATGTCTTTTTTTACCTTAGTTTTTATTTTTTCCTCCATTAATATAATAAAATGATTAGATTGTTTTAGTAAAGAGATAAAAAGTACAGATTGGTTTAAAAAAAAAATTTGTGTAGTGTATTAACATTGTATTTTATTTTTATGTAGTTTTCTTACATCTAAAATAAGAATCACAAAAAAAAACAAGACATTCCGATTATAATGTAACTTCAAATAATATCCTACAAACACTGCTGTAATCCCCAATCTATGTATGGATGGAGTAGAAAATATAAAACGAAACTAACTTCCGTACACTCGTAAAACCGTTATTATTATGTAAATACCAAATACATAAATAAAATAACACGAAAGATATGAAATTTGTGTATGTTTGAGCGTCGTGAGAGTCCCGGAGTCCACAAAGAGTTTCGTGAATAATTCATGTGCAGTTATACTGGACTCGTTACGGAGACACGTCCCGGGGGTCGCCAGGGGGAATAAAATATTATATTATTTCATATTCAGTGGCTCATTACTACTTACAAATAATGGTTCTTAAACTGCATTGGACTTTGTAACATAATTATAACGTACCTATTGTGACGATTTGTTTACTGGGTACATGACGATATTAATGGTATTTAGTACGACAATAAAACGCGTGTGATCTTTTATAAATACAAGTCCACGTGCTAATTGTTAATTATTGTAATGCATCGACAAATAACTTTATTATGCGATAGTTTAGCTGTTTTTTGTTAATTTTTATAAAACGATATGTGTTGCCTATTTTAAGCTTTATCTTTTATTTGGAATAGTAAGAAGTAAAAAAATCAATAAAACATATTTAAACTCGATATATTTCAGCCCACGGTATGGGGCCGTCATTAGTCAAATATGAAGGCCCCATACCGTGGGCCTAACGAAACATATCGAGTTTTAATATGTTTAATTTCTGTTTTTAATTCAATAAACGTACTATTGTTTTAATTTTATTTCAGTAAAATACCAAACGATTGTACCTAAAAAACAAACAAGAAAACTATTACATAGCGTATAAAAATGTTATACATATAAAAGTTAACAGGTGGCGCTGTTCATTATTAGAACGCAATAAATATTTAATTATTTCGTTTAAATAGCGTCATCTGATTTGGTAAATAAAAAGTTTGAATGTGAAATTAGTTGCAGCAATTGTATAACAGATGGTGATACCTTCTTTTCTAACTGAAATTGTAAAGCTAAGTATAACTAAATACTATAAAAACTGTAACAGAAAAGATCTGTGTTTGTCTGTACATTGATGATATTCCAAAAAAAATAGCGGTGTAGATATTGATAAAAAAAATCATTCATAATTTTCGTCAGTATTTCATGCATCACGCAAAAACTACTGAACGGGTTTTGATGCGGTTAAAACTGTACGATTCTCAGCATTGAGGCATAGATTACAAAACAAGAAGGAAGGGAGATCACTGTTCAATAACTTATTATCCAACTTAACTAAACTGGCTGCATTATATTCTTCTACGCGGACGAAGTTGCAGGCAACAGCTTTTTATAAATATAAATAATAATCATAAATACATGAATCATTATTATTCCCAGCACGACTCGTTGTCGCTACGCAGTGCCGCCGAGATCTCGTAGCACGTAGCTCGTAGCAAGAAGCTCGTAGCACCCGCTACGGAACACACGCAATATCAATAAGAGCTAGCAAATATCCAGTAATTACATTAAGCGAGATCCGTTTAGTGATGTCGGGAGTGGTTTGTAATCGAATGTCGATTGTGGAGAGGATTTGTCGACTTCAAACGGTTTTCTAAATCTCAATAAAGAGTGTAGGTAGTGGTGTAGAGGGGAGGAGCAGGCGGCGCGGGGGAGGACCTCGGGGATATTTATTTGATTTTCCTCGACTCTTTAGCTGATTGCGACTAGAGAGGGTCATTTCTGTTAGATAAAAGGTAATATTTTACTTCGGATATTTCCAATAAAAAAAATTCAAAGATTTACGAATTCCAGAGGGTTTTGTGGCAGATGTTTTGTGTAAAAATACAACCCAAGTGAATATTAGAGAAGTAAGATCAAAGATAAGTTTAATGCATGTTTATAGAGCACTTTATTATTTTATATATATTTGTGATCTACACATGGAAACTTATGTTTTACAAATAAATTATTGATATATAGATAAATTATTGATAGATAGATAAAATCATGTTTTATAGTTTTGAGCAAATCAGTTTGTAATGATTTATATAAAAACGGCTCACCTCAATACGTGTTATGATCGGGAAAGCCGACCAGTTTCAGCAGATTAGGAATGCCTTCATCTGGGCGAGTAAAGACGTCTATGCGACGACGTTACGCCTCACACATATAAATATATATAAATCATGAATTATCCTCAAGTCTCATTTAATTCTATAATCAGTTTTTAATTTTGACAGTTTACGAGTAATAAAATATAACCAGCCAAGTGCGAGTCGGGCCTCGCTCTTTTAGGGTTCCGTGCATATTACCACTATTTCAAACAAGATATTTATTTAATTTTAGTTTGGTTTTATTCCAAGTAGGATGTATATTTTTAGACAGTACTTTCGATTTATATCCTATTTGATGGCGTTTATTAGAATAAATACATTTTACATACACAAGTAGGTGAGTAAGTTTTATAACCTAATAAAAACACACCTATAGAAAAATGAATTTATTAAATTTAATAGACTTAAATAATTTAAACAGAAATTACAAACTTATCATTACCTACAAAATGCATGAAACAAAACTGCCAAATTAAGTTGGTTGAGTATTTGGGGACGTAACCCTAAAACTACATTATAAATCGTCATTTTTAGTATTTGTTGTTTAAATACAGCATATGGTACAAAATATACAGAAATTTTAAATTCCTAACAGCTTTGGCCTTTGAGATAGACCCCGTAACAAAAATGGTCTAAAATTGCAATTTATTTGTTTATTTATTACAAAGCCCACACCACAAATTTACAATTGTAAGGTAGATAAACATTAACTTAACATAGGACAATAACGGGTTAACATTATATAATCTTTACTTAAATATACTCAAATGACTAAAACATGTAAAATTTAAAACAAATTTGATAGCCCCTTCTTTATTTTTTAAGACAAAAAGATATATATTTATTTTCTACTTAATGTGTTCTAGACAATGACACCCCACATGACAGGGTAAGAAAAAAAATTGTTTTTCTTCTCCATTTTCATGTATATAAAAAATGATTGAAAAATTTACAAATTTATTTATTCTGATATGTTAGTATGTACAGAAAACTAATCTAATGTTAACTTAAAATTCAATTTTGGGTCAACATTTTACACAACATATCAAAACTTCAGGTTTCCATCTCAGAGCTAGAGACCCGTGACATACGGACAGACAGACAGACGGAGTGGAGTGACGTTAATAGGGCTCCGATTTGCCCTTTGGGTACGGAACCCTAAAAACGAGGTATAAACAAAAATAAATACGGATCCAAGAGGCCTAGCATTTATATGGCTCTACCAGAGTAAAAGCTGAGTGTAGCTGTTTTATTAACTCATTGTCGGTAGATTCGTCACGTAGTCACTACTTACCGGCCCTTTATCTTTGGTTATTCCACAGAAAAAAATATACTGAAAATGGTCACATAGAAACAATGGGATCCCACAACGGTGTACAGATCATGGCTGAATCTACAACAATTTCAATTTATTAGGATATTTTGTAATTTATTAATGATTATATGTGTGATGATGTCCTTAACATAGACTTTTGATAAAATTCAAATTCAAATGTTTGTTGTATAGCAATGATAGAATGAAACAAAACGTTATGAATTTGTAACTTAGTTGCCTTTTACTAGGCACAGCAAACAGAACTTTTATGTTAAAAGGACCTCATCATAATTATTAAAGTCAATCTACCTATACATACTTTAGAGACAATCTTCATTATGGACATTCAGAAAGCAAAATAATCCACATCCATCCCGTAGCCTGCTATATCTACAGGCCCTACGTCCAGCCCGTGGCCTACTGTACCTATAGGCCCTACGTCCAGCCCGTGGCCTGCTGTACTAACTATTTACTGAGGTTATTCTTAATGCAATGAATAAGAAGTGTCAAGTAGATGCCGTGTTTACCGATTTTGCCAAGGCTTATCTGTCATAATACTTTACTATTAAAGCTTTGGTGACTCTGTATACACGGTGATCTTTTTCGCTGGATCAAATCCTACATTGTAAATAGAAGTCAGGCTGTAATTTTGCGTGGTTACTCATCACATTTAAAAAAAAATTGCTCAGGTATTTCAAAGGAATCCTTTGTCCTTTGGACAAACTTTTGATCACTTGGGTCCTTTGTTATTTATTTTGTATATAAATGACATTACAAACAATATATCAAACTCAAATGTATTATTTTATCTGACGACACCAAGATTTTTATAATTATACATGACCCTGGCGACTGCAACCTGTTACAAAATGATTTAGACGAGTTTGAAATGTTTTGTAACAACAATAACCTATTTTTAAATGCAGATAAATGCTTCATTATTAGTTTCAGCAGAAATAAAAACTCTGTAATTTATAATTATAAACTTCGTAATCAATATTTAACCAGGGTAACGGAAATTCGTGACCTGGGTGTCATTATAGACTCCAAACTTTCATTTGTACCACATATTGATAAATTACTTGGTTAAGCTTATAGACAAATGGGTTTTGTGCTCCGTGTTGGAAAGCCATCTAAAAAGGCACCCACCTACAGACTTTTGTATAATAGCTATGTTCGTAGCCGCCTGGAATTCGCTTGTACAACCTGGCATCCATTTTATGTAAGTCATATTGACAGAATAGAAAAACTTCAAAGAAAGTTTGTTAAGGCTCTCGATTACAGAACCGGTCACGTTTACTCTGATTATACTGTATCAGCAAAACGACATAATATTGAACATCGTCGTGATTACATCGATGCTATTGTTCTGTACAAAATAGTAAATTCTATAATCGATGCCCCGCATTATTACAAAATATCCTTATCCGTGTTCCTCGGAGACGTGAACGTATTGTCGTAAAAAAAGTTTGTTTTCTATTGCAAAGTGTAAAACTTGTTATGCAAACAACAGCTTCATTAGACGTGCTAGTAAACTTTATAATGATAGGTTACACGATATTGACATCTTTAATACATCTTTAGTTTGTTATAGAAAGATTGTTTATTTTCCTTAAGGAGACTATTAGGTTATAAATATGTTATTATTTAAGTTTAATTAACTATGCGATAATTAAATAAACGACTGTTTGTCTCTGAATAAAATAAAATAAATAAAAATAAAACTTACAGCATCCGTTCAGCCAAAAGCGTATCCCTAAAATTTTTAATTTACCAACACAATGAAATAATATTAATAAATGTGTAATAAATCATCATTTAAGACCCTGTACATAATAAAATTTTTATTCTCTGTGTTTTCCTGAAATTAGTTATACAGTTTAAGCATTTTAGTTGAATTTTATTTGTATTCTATTTCATTTTCTTTCTTTCTATGGTCCTGTCTACGACGTTAACAGATCCCTCTTCATCAACAAATGCACCACTGAAACCTTCCTCGCCTCCTCACGAGCGTGCAGCCTCATTCACTCAATGTTGGAGTATATTTATATTTCCCTCGCGGATTATGTACCGGCGAGGTCGTTGCGAATAGTGCGAGGTGCAGTGCGGGGCGCGGGGAGATTGTATTTAACGAGCGAGTTATTTGTGAAAAAGCTTTCTCTAGCAAATGACTCTGCAATCTCGCACTTGCTTACATAATGCAGGCCGGGAGTGTGTGTGTTCGGGATTTTATTAAGTATACAGTTAAAGGCATGAAAGTTCCAAGATATATAACAATTCGACACTCATAGCTGAAGGACAAAATTTCATCAATAGCTTTAGAACAACCAATAGAGCAAATCGAAGAGTTGAGGTCAGAAAGTGCTGTACTGTTAGCTTGTGTTGTGTTACTAAAAACCTTTATGTGGGATAAAGTATCTGTAGCACTCTGTATATCGTGAGATAAAGCATCTGCAGCACTCTGTATATCGTAAGATAAAGCATCTGCAGCACTCTGTATATCGTAAGATAAAGCATCTGTAGCAATAAAATAATAAATGGACATGAACTAGCTTAAAGATGTATTAAATTTATGTAGCAATATATATACGATTAAAATTGATAGGTAAAATATATATTATACAAAGTGAAATCCAATCAACCACCCGAACCCATACCGGAGACCTGGCCAAGGACCAGGAACAAGGTTCAATGATCACCAACCGAGCCCCCAGCACAAATCCAGGCGGCTGACCAAATCACATCCTATATAGTACATACTAATAGGTTACATATATAAATACATGCCTACCTCCGCCCATTCGATTAGTCTTGCTAAGAAGAACGGGCAAGAAACTTAGCAAGATCATGTCTTTTTTTACATAAAACTTACTCTATACAAATGACTTATATCTATTTTAACCAAGGGATAGGAAAATACAAGAGAGCACGAATTCAAGTTAATGAAAAAAAGAAAAACATATATATCTTTGTCTACTTGTCTCATATAATCTATTTCCTTTTACAGTCTGTAATTAATTAATGGTAACTCCTTAGAGGAATCATAAATTAGGAAATTATGCTAAATTATAAACTACTCGGCGCAGCAAGAAAATAAAAATCGGCTCCCACCGACTGACAGTAGGTACCTACTACACAAACTGGCTGGCACATGGCGTCCCAGCTCTCTGCAGCTAACGACATCCGAGGATTAATGACACCCCCTCCCCCCTCCCCACCGGTAATGACGCCCCCCCTCGTCATCAGAAAACAATGACATTAGTGAGAAGTAGTTATTTTTTATGTGCTCACTTACAGTGCAAGAGATGCATGGCTTCGTTCATATAACATCTGTTAGTAATATGAATAGAAAAATTAAAAATAGTGTCGTATGACGAGTAGTTAGTCATTTTATCAAATAATGTTTTCTTTATAAATGAAATAACTGTCTGATATCTTTATCTAAGAATACAAAGAGTGACTAAAATAAATTAGTTTTAATATTAACAAGCTATAATAACACTCGGTAAGTTCTTTGGATAATTTCAATTTAAGGATTACTTTTTGGATAAAAAAAACTAAACAAACAAGAATTATTTAGAGATTTTAATGTATTACATTTAATTCAGCAGTGAGTAGTTACAAATAAGAGAATGGTTATCTGGTTGTGTGTGCAGATTCTAGAGAAGGTATCTGGTCTCAGGTTTGAGCCTCGAGCGACGAGCTTTTACTAAAATTAAATACTCTAAAGTATAAAAAGGTGTGACACTATCTAAGTATAAAGACTGTGACACTATTTAGGGCGGCTTCTTACTTATTTAAAACAAAAACGCTGTTGCTGTTCGTAAAGGTCTTTTATTACAAAGATTACGAATGGTTTTATTCCATACTTTATTTTTTCTTTTAAATTATGTATTTCTAGATGTTGTCACAAAAACCTATGTACGATAAAATTATATACACTCTGTCACGCACGCCACGTTATTCCAATGTATCAAAAAATTGCATTCCATAAAAAGACACATATAAACCTGTTCATTACATAACAGCGGCCATCTTTGGTTCCCTGATGAATCGAAAATTTTCTCTTCACTCTTCGAATCACAAATACCTCAGCCCCTACATACACATAGGAGCTAGTACAGACAAACGGACAGGCGGTCGGAGCCACCCACTGAGTAAGATGGACGCCACAATGGAAACTTTTAGATCTTCAGGGAGCTTTGTAGATAGACGACGACGTGGATATTACACTTCATACTAAGGGAAATGTTCATTAGTTTGCTAGAACTAATTTTCTCCGAAACTAAATAAAAGGCCGAAAAAAACAGGATACTTTCTGTTCCGGGAAAATGTTCCCGAAGAATCTATCAATTTCAAAATAATGAAATATTTGCTCGGGTGGTTACGGTTTTTATTAATATATATTATATATTGCCAGAAAACTAACAAACAAACAACGTTTCTTCTATACCATATATAGGTATATATACTGAAGATGTAGATAGATGTGTACTAATGACGTGCTCATGAAATTAAAGCACATGCGCTACTGAGCATACTGAGCATACTAATAAACGTTTTATTACTTTTGCAAATACATATTTCTTCAAAATAGAAAATGACTAGTAGGCACTAAACGAAAAAAACACGAGTTTAAAAATGTACGGGAAGTTAATTTTTTTAAAGAGATTTATGTTGTTTAGTTTTCTCAGCACGTCATCAATACACTTAGTATTAGACATGTAATGGGTACCCGGTTTGGCTCCGGTACCCGGCAGATCCGGCACTTTTTCATGGAACCGGCCGGGTAGCGGGTAATAGCGACGGGTACCCGGCTGTGCCGGGTAATGAAACAGTTGAAAAAAACACGTAACTAATTTTCAAATTAAATTTTTATAACAATCAAAAAACATATGAACATTAACAAGTAGTGTGAGCAATTGAGCATCATTTCTTTTGAGTCAAAATTACCAAATTTACTTTTTATAAACTTTAAATATTTAATATTTAATTAATTTAATATATTTAATAATTTAATAATCAAAGTTCATAAGGAGTAAGTAATGGTGCAAAAATACAAGTTTTTCAGCTCGGTGAGGATCCAGTCGGCTTCTTTTTTTTTTCATAGACGTTGCCTGCCTCCGAAAAAACACGTTCGCTGTATACTGAGCTACTAGGTGGAGAAAGGTAATGGGCCGCCAGGTTACGCAGTATAGGATATAGGCCTCTATTTTCTGCTCACCACATAAATATATCTGCATCCCTTCGAGCTCTGGCAGTGTTTACATAGTGATTAATTCACCTGCAGCGGAATTTTTGGGTGCGTTTAATGGATCCTGATCTTTAAAGGATTCTGCTACTACTTCTTCAAAGCATGACCAAAATAGATCACGAGTTTCTGCAAAGGTAGCTCTATGCTCATTCAGTAGAGATCTTTTCGAATTAGATGCTGAACCACCCTCTTCTTTATCAGTCTCATCATCATCATCCAATGATTGTCTTAGAACTTCTCTCAATATTTCCTGAAGAGCTTTTTCTATTTGAAATGAGTTGTAAAAAAGAGCTTTGTATCGTAGATCAAGGTATGTGGCGAGAAAATACATTTTTTTTCTGTACAAAATTTCTACATCAAATCTTGCACTTCACTTTTTTTAAGAGTGTTTCTTAGATCGGCAATTTTATCAGTTTGTAGGATTATTTATTTCTTTTGAAGATATCTCGTTAATGTGGCCACCTAGGGAATGACTTCAGAAATAGATGAATAGGTAGAACTCATCATCTTTGTGACCTCTTCGAAGGGCTTTAGCAATTCGAGCATTTGCTGTAAAATATTCCATATCAAAATTCAGCGTCCCTGATTCTGAGAAGTATAGAGAGATTGCGCGCCTTTGTTACAGTAAACGTTATAGTAAATAAAACATCGAATTCCATCAAGTGGGAACATCTTGATGTAATTTGTTTTTAGGTAAGTTAAACTCAACTTGGATTTCATATAGTTTTGTTTTGTATATAGACATATAGTGTCTTTAATAAAACTCACTTGTACACTAATGTGTGAAATAGTGTGAAATAGTGTACAAGTGAGTTTTATTAAAGATGCTTTCCAAGTTTCATCAAGTGCCGACAATCGCAAATATAAAAAAATATATATATTTAAATAGTGGTTAAAATGAGTCACAATTCTTCGGGCCGCTGATAAAATTTCAGCTATTGAGGGATGTGCTTTGATAGAGTCATCTATTGCCAGCTGAAAAGTATGAATAAAACATCGCACAGATGACAACGATATAGACGTGTTTCGTTTCGCCGGGTATCCGGCAAATCCACTAACCGTTACATGTCTACTTGGTATACGTAGCTGTACATATAGGTATGCAGTACTTACAACAACAAGTATTGTCCCTCATTGGAGTGGATCATCTCTCTGATGTCCCTCATTCCAAATGTTCATAACACCTCAATCGGACCCCTCGCCGCCCGCGGCTAGCATCCCGTACCTCGTACCCCGCAACCCGCACCCCTGCAGATGGAGACCAGATCAAAGGTTTCAGATGATTACTGGAGGAATGATGAGGTGCTTTATTCTCGAATTTAATGAGGAAAATATTTTATTTGAGGTTCTTTCATTACGACTGATGGTGTTGTGCGAGGATCATATTTTTATTCAAGAGTCTGTTTTGAGTAAATTGTCATTTTCGATACTTATTATTTGCAGTATTGTTATACAAAGAAGGACAGAAATAATAAAAAGTGATTTTCAAATAAAAAACAATTTCCGTATATGTATCTAATCGCAATTATTGTAAGTAATTTTCATTGAAAGATTTGCGGATACCATAGTTTCGTAGTAGATGTACTTTGCAGGACATCTATCTACGATGTTTAACTCAAGTTAAAACATTTACATGATGTTAGTATTATGCTGTAATATATATATATATATTAATTATTTAATTAAAATATATTTATTTTTATAAATTAAAATATATATATTTTAATTAAATAAATAATAATAATAATAACAATGTACATATTAACTCAAGACAATAAAAAATAAAAAATAATATATTTTAATTCGTTCAATGGTAACCAATAATTAAAATTTAAAATAATTTGAGTGAAGTGCGCGCGTTGATGTCTTTTATACTACAACTATTGGTACATTTGAATATTTAGTTATAAAAAGCAAAATAATATACTCCACTCAATAAATACTACGTCGGCTGCCAACAAATATATAATACTTACTGTTTACATAAAAACATAAAACTATAACATCGCGACTTTATATCCCCGAAGGAATTCAAATCAAAATGCAAAGTGAATCGTATGTTTACATTTTCGAATCTTTTTATTTTAAATTCTCAATATTATATTTATTATCTTGGATTTTTAATTAAGAGCCGTGTTTGTGGGCTTAATGTCTCACGTGCTTGTGCCAGTAACTATTATTCATATTTATTAAAAAAAAAAAGAAATGGCGTGATGAACATAGAGCTTAATATATCAAAACTTGTGCCACCGGTGGCATGCACTGAGTTTATAAACAGGGTAGGCACAAAAAATATATTTAAGCCTAAAACATTGTTTTAAGTATTTATTTCTATCATCGAAAACCCTTACGAAATCCCAAAATTTCTCAACTTTTGTACACACATATTGTACACACATATTGCCGAAGCAATTATCTCAGTAAATACTATTATATCACATTTATCATTGAATATATCTATATCATTTTATGTAATTAAAAAACACATTTTTCATTTTTTGACCTATAGAATAGTATGGTATATACTGCTAACCATCAATCTGCGTAAATAATAAAACAATAATTGTGACGGTTAATAATCCCTCATAGACCGTGTCGTCTCAGGGAATGGAAATGTGACAGAGTTGATTCTAGGATCAGACCTATAATTGGTAAGGTTCACATTTTGTAGAAGATGTCGAATAAAGTCTTATGCCCGTTTTCGCTAAACTAAGGTTACGCCTAAATCGGATGCCTAAATATTTAGGAACTCATATTTCTATTACCCTAAGAACTCTTTAATATTTAGGCAACCGATTTAGGCGTCATTTAAGGTTAGTGAAAACGGGCATTAGTCGCCTAAAAGCTTATATAAAATATATAAGCTCAGTTGTTTAAATTTGAGGCGACAGTAATAAAAGTTTTAATTGAGGCGATTTCTCAGCGGGAATTTAATTTAATTGTACAATTACGAATTCACAATGGTATGAATGAATACATTTTTTTGTTCAGCACCCAGCACCCTCGTCACACAGCTAAAGTGTTCGGTCATCGTCGCAGATGCGCGCGCGCAGTACCTCATTATTGTTATTATTTCAACTGTAAACAAAGCATAGTTAGGTATCAATGGTTTAAAAGCTCCGCTTGTAATGTCTTGGTGACTTTATGAAAACAAGAAATATCTGCCATTAACATTTTATAGTATATATTTTAGTTGAAGTATCCAATGGCTTTCACAAAAGAGCGCAAGACAAAATGCACAATAAATGTCAAAGTGTCTTCAAAATAACAGCCGATCAACTCGGTATCAAACTGAGATATCAACAATTGATAGCGCGCCATCACGTCCCACCAATAGAACACAAACAACTGTGTCCCATTGCTGTGACCCAGACAATAGGGGTACAATTTCGTAGCGGGTCCGAAAGTTGTTCGAGACGTGTCCCACCTCTCAGGTAGCTCTGTCACAATGTACCGCCCTTCTTCAAATGACAAGAAAAAGAATCATCACGTGAGATATAAAAATTGACAACATCTGAGGTATTAAAGTGAGCCTCTATGTTTAAAATGTATTCAAGGAATGTTCGAAAAGCCATTTCACATCAATATTACCTATTTAGTAAAAATTTGGGAATTTCAAGACTATGTCGGTCAAAAGTAAAGTGTGGTATATTATTAAAACTATACTTAAATTGTACAAAACGAATAATTTTAGGTGATAAACCTACAGTACATAGTATAACGTTTAAACTAGTAAATTAAGGGTCCATCAGTTATCCAGTTATTATTCCTTAAAAATAGAAGACATTTTTAAGCACTTAAGCAAAATATTAAGCAATAAGATGCTTCCTCAGCAATAGAAAGTCGGTTATTCAGTAAATTAGATCTTGTATCATTGTGTCGGTCACAGTTGAAGCTTCTAGAAAGTAGCGCTCACTGGAACAATGGTAAACGGTCTGCACAACAATGTGCACAAAAGTTTACCGTTCTAGTAATACTTATTGTACCGCTACATGTGACCTGTATGTTACAAGTTTCGTTAGAAGTGCGTTTCATTTAATTTTCATTCATTTCATTTATTTATTCACAAGCAATATACATCACATTTGAATTTCATACATAATAAAACAAACATAACACTAATAACTTATTTCTACAATAATATACATTTATGTTAATGTCAATTATAATATGTCAAAAATTTAATAATTATGTCAAAATAAAAATTTGTCACAATTCATCAATTTCGTACAGATTCCTCTCCAACAAAAACTGTCTTAATTTTTTTTTAAACCAAGTATGACTTGTAATAGTCTTTAACTCCGTAGGCAACTTGTTGAACAAGACACTGATTGATACCGTGTGCAGTGTTTAGAAATGTCTAGTTTAGGGTTAAAGTTATTTGTTAAGTTCTTGCGTCTAGAGCTAAGCCTAATTAGCCGTTCATCCGCTGTTTCAAACTTGTGCATATTCTTAGAAAAATCCGTGAGAAGCACGAATATATACAGACTTGGAGCAGTTAGTATTCCTAGTTTTTGGAAATATTCTCGGCATGACTCGGTTTGCTGTATTCGAACCATCGTACGAATAGCTCTTTTTTGAATAACAAAGGCTTTTTCAATGTTATATTTGTAACTATGTCCCCAGAATTTGATAGTATATCGAAGTCTTGACTCGACCAAAGCGTAATATACCATTTTCAATTCCTTTATGCCAACCTCATCTCTCAAGCTTCTGATTGCATAGCAGGCAGACGCAATCGATCCCACGATGGCTTTTAACTCACATCTCCAATTTAATAGCGAATCAATGTTAATTCCTAGGAACTTGACCTGTTCTACCAATACAATTTTTTCACCATTCATAGAAATGTCAATAAAATCTCTGTTTCCTGCTCTTGGTCTGAATAACATAGCATTCGTTTTAGTTGCATTGACCAATAATTGATTTGTTCTAAACCAAGTGTCAAAGGCCTTAAGGGTGAGGTTAGCTTTAAGACTTAAGTCGGCCAAATTCGAAGAGGAGATGATAGCGTTGGTATCGTCTGCATATATAACTAATTGTATATCTGTTATTACTTTCATGACGTAATTATGAGGTCGTTCGTAAAAATAATAAAAAGTACAGGTAACAATATTGAACCTTGTGGAACTCCTCTTAATAGCTTAACCAATTTAGACTTTACCACTAATTCTTGCTGATTTTCTATTGTTTTTATTTGAATGAACTGCTTTTTATTTTGCAAATAAGATTTGAAAAATTGCAAAATAGTGCCTCTAACACCGTAATGTTCCAACTTAAGCAGTAAAATGTCATGGTCAACCAAGTCAAAGGCGGAGCTCAGATCCAAAAATATACCAACGACTTTTTGTTTGTTATTAATATGTTTAATAACGTCATCTATAAGGGTATTAATTGCATCCGTCGTTCCTACGTAGCGTAGCGTAGAGTCAATTAAAACTCATGTACTTTTCAGTTTCTTGTATGTGGCTGGTTGGATAAAACTAACATTTGATGGATTCAATTGATCGTTCTTGTTGCAATATCATCTTCATCAAATTATACACAAACTCTTTTACGTTTACTCCACAGATATTTATTGACACATTAAGTTAGGTTACTTTTGACGTTGTACAAATCATTGGGGCAACAAATAATTAACATCTAACTTAACTTACATCTACAGCTTTAAAGTAGTAAAAAAAGGTGTATAAATATTTGTGGAATAAAAGTACAAAAATTCATGTATAATTGTTGATAAAATATATATTTTCCAGATAAAACTAACATGATCCAAAGCCTTTTAAATATAGTACCAAATTTGCCACAAAAATATCACAATTCAAAAATGTATAATTTGCTATTATTTGCTTATCTTTAGTTTATCCCAACGCAATTGATTAAAGCTAACATTACCTAAAATGAATAGGTAAAAATCATGCATCTATTAAATAAAAACATGGATTACAATTATACTTTATTAATAAGGTTTCAATTAAAATCATCCTTCATAAACAGTATAGTCTAAAATGACTTGTCCTTTCGTCCTACCTCAACGCCACTCGTCACCGTCAACGACAACGTGTACGTCAAAGCGTGGTCTCGGAGCGTCTCCTTCAGACTCTCGCCCTGAACTCCAAGATGCTATTAAAGATGTTTTTCCACTGGTCTCCACGGAGGCGAAGCTTGCAGAGCGGGGCGTGGGGGAGACGGTTACGTGAAGGGTACTTCGGAAAAGTACTCTTTAGAAAATCGCAAATCGTCCGCCGCCGCCACCACCACTGACACACATGTGGGAGAATGCGGGTAGATGAGGCAACTTGTCGAACTCGGATTTACTAAGTTTTTACTCTTTACTTAGATCATATTATTAGGTAGAACGTACGACTAGGCTCCTCGAACATCCATTCGCCATGCATCGCAAATAAAATTTAGCAAAATAATGGGAAAGTGAAACAATAACTCCATTTGGCAGGATCCTCACGCATAGCTTTCATTTATTAGAAACGATAGTAGTTTATTGTTTCTTACAATCTTATACATTCAATCAGCCAGTAATAGTCTAATGTTGGGTATAAACTCTTCTTTGCTCCGCTATTTTTCATCTATATAACGGCATGTCTTTTAAATTTAGTCGTTTGAAAAAAAAAAACTATAACCAAATAGTACATTTTCTTGTTTTTTAAAGTATTTACCACGTAGTAAGTAAATACATTTCTATTCGCTTGAACCAGTTGTAGCCGCTGGCTACAGGAATGCAGAGATGATGAAAGAGGATAAACGGATGGGTTGACACGAGAGAATTGTGGGTAAACTGACTGACCTTGCTTTGGAATGTTGTTCTCGATGGCAAATGCGCTGTGCAGCGTCCCTCCTTGTTGGGATGATGCAGACGGCGTTTGTGTCAGGAATGTGCAGAAAGGGCAGTGTAGTAACGTGAACACTTCACTGGTATATAACACTGCGAACACAACACTGAGACGTATGCGATATTGTTTGTGGCGTCGCGAATGTGTGTACACGTGTCACTCTCTAGAGAGTTCGGACGAAACAGTCCGGCCGCGCGAGCGCAGGCGTGCGCCTCCGGAGGCGCCTCGAGCCGAAGAGAGTGAGTGAACCGCGGGTTGGCAGCACGCGAGTCCATTGTGTCGCCAGGTGGCGCCAGCGCAGCGCCGCGATATTAGTCATGCACATATCATGTTCTAACGTCACGCTGGTAACGTAGTGTAGCGTGAACATCCTGGGGGGGCCGGGGCTGCGGCTCCATGGGCTGTGTCCAGATCCACAACTTGGATCACTCCATCCTTGCCAGGCATTGTGCGGAGAATTCTCCCCAACTTCCATTGGAGCGGAGGCAGGTCATCCTCTTTGATGAGGACCAGTTCACCCACTTGAGGAGGGGAAGAAGGGGAGAGCTATTTGGAGCGGGTTTGCAGGGTATGGAGGTAGGATCTGGACCAGAGAGTCAAAAAACGCTGAGAGAGCGCTTGAATGAGTTGAAACCGTTTAAGAGCAGATATGGGTCTGTCGTCAAAAGACTGCTCAGGTAGAGCGGTGAGCGGACGACCAATAATGAAATGTCCGGCCGTGAGAGGTTCAAAGTCCGTAGGGTCGGATGAAATCGGGCAGAGGGTTCTTGAGTTGAGTATTATTTCGTGCAGAGCGCCGAACCAAGTTATGTGCTGATTCGCGAGCTTGTGAGTGATTGCATCATAGTTTGTGCCGCAGTCTGAGCGAATGAGAACTGGAGTACCGCGACGTGAGATAAAACCTAACAGGGCTCGTGCTGAGTGAAATTGACCATGTACGTCTGCTATTATTGGTGTGTTAGTGACGTTCACTACACGTTGTGCGGAGTTACAAGAATTCTCTGTTGGAGCTGGAGTCATTGAGTGAAAATGAACTGAGTGTGTATGTGATGAGTGTGTGTGTGATGACTGAGTGCTGGTTTCATAGAGTGAAAATGAGCTGAATGTGTATCTGATGAGTGAATGTGTGAGTGAAAATGAGCTGAGTGTGTCTATATGTGCTGATTGAATGTGTGAGTGAAAATGAGCTGAGTGTGTCTATATGTGCTGATTGAATGTGTGAGTGAAAATGAGCTGAGTGTGTATGTGCTGATTGAATGTGTGATGAGTGTGACTATATGTGAAAATGAGTTATTAAAAACTTGAGCGCTACCAACTCCAACGTGCGGATAGCTTGTAACTTGCGCGGGCCGAAATAACAAAGGCTATGTTCAAACGGAACACGGAAAATAAACACGACAGAGAGAAAAAAAAAAAATATTTTTTTTTTTTAAACAACCTGTATATGAGCTGATACACCAACTTGGAACACCCTATATGTGTACCATAAACAATAAAAGCAGAGATGAGATGAAAAAACAAAAAAAAAATTTACTATAAAAAGCAGACAATATCAGGATAAAACTGTTCGGCAATATATTACTGCAACACAAGATTACCGTGATTACAAGATTACAATCGACAAGGCTTGTTCACTCTTATGTTATTATGCTACTTCCCGCTTACACGAAGCTAAATGCTATTCTATTTATATAATAAAATACCTAGCCGAAATCGGATCTAAATGAGCGGACAAACTAATGATGAAATCACGCTTTAGTAATATACGTAATACGTATGTATATGCACGAAATAAAGCGAATTTATACTCTCACAAAAAATATCTCGCAAGATACGAGAACTATCTTTGACAGTGGGTAGATTTGCACCTCTTCGCGCGATAGAAAACAAAGTGAAGTGTAGGTACTCAAAACGTTGTAACACGATATGAAACTAAAATGTGAACTATGTATTTACGAGCAAAGTTGAATCACTTCGAGAACATTTGAAAAGATTGGGTCGGGAATTACATGTAAAAAATGTTGAGCAAAATGCTGACTTTGAGTTTAATTAATTTTACGTATGGGGTTTATAAGGGCTGATAATTAATCCCTGGAAGTGACGGGGGGGGTTTAATAAAGAAATATAGTGGACTGTAATAAACAATTGGGCCGAATGGATATAATTATATTATCTGAGCTGAACAATAATTACAACCGTGATGAAAATGAGTTATTCTGTAAAGGGGCGTGGGGGGGTCGGTTCTAACCGATAAATGGAATGTTCCAGGCGGCGGTTCTAATTATCTACCCGCGATAGGTATTCGAAACCACAAAATATTTTTTGCCGGGAAAGGGGGCAAAATATGTAACCGGGTGAAAATGGACTGTAGTAACTCGACGAGGGCTGGTTCAGTAGCGGTTTGAAGGGCCAAAATTGTGAAAATGGACTGTAAGGACCAGAATTCGATCCGGCCGAAGGACCAAAAATGTAGCCGCTGGCTACAGGAATGCAGAGATGATGAAAGAGGATAAACGGATGGGTTGACACGAGAGAATTGTGGGTAAACTGACTGACCTTGCTTTGGAATGTTGTTCTCGATGGCAAATGCGCTGTGCAGCGTCCCTCCTTGTTGGGATGATGCAGACGGCGTTTGTGTCAGGAATGTGCAGAAAGGGCAGTGTAGTAACGTGAACACTTCACTGGTATATAACACTGCGAACACAACACTGAGACGTATGCGATATTGTTTGTGGCGTCGCGAATGTGTGTACACGTGTCACTCTCTAGAGAGTTCGGACGAAACAGTCCGGCCGCGCGAGCGCAGGCGTGCGCCTCCGGAGGCGCCTCGAGCCGAAGAGAGTGAGTGAACCGCGGGTTGGCAGCACGCGAGTCCATTGTGTCGCCAGGTGGCGCCAGCGCAGCGCCGCGATATTAGTCATGCACATATCATGTTCTAACGTCACGCTGGTAACGTAGTGTAGCGTGAACACCAGTTATTAAAACATTTATTTAACTCCAAAGTGGGGGTGTTAAATATGGCTGATTTGAAAGCGTCGACTGCTAATTCACCGGACTGGAACCTTTGACCAAGAAGAGTTTTCTTAATTTTAGGAAATATGAATATATTGTTAAAGCTTAGTGCTGACGCACTGTATGCAGAATGGTCAAGAATTTCGACGTTTTCCTGCTTCAAATACTCAATCGTTTGACGAGCGCTGTGTGAGCTTGCGTTGTCATGGTGTAGGATGATGCGTTGCTTTGGGTTAGATTTCCGAAGTTTGGCGATGACTTGTGTTAAACAAACTGTAGCATACCACTCTACATTTACCGTTCTACGATCTTCAAGTTCAATGGTCGCAATATGACCGGTTTTCGACACGAACGTAGTCACAATCTTCTTTGAAGTGCTTCGAGAGCGAACTAGTTGGCATTGGCTCGTCTTGGAGTACCCAGATTGTGAATTTTTGTTTGGAATCAGGATCGTAGGCATATATCTAAGACTCGTCACCACTTACGATATCGTAGACGTGATTTGACTTTTCTCGGTTGAACCTTTGAAGAGCTTTCTACCATCAGACGCGGGCTGCCTTTCTAAATTGTAAATTCGTAGTGAGGGCGATGATTCCTGCACTGACACTCCATGATTGTGAGTGTTGTGCACTTCCCCACAGTCAGCTAGCTCAGCCAGGACAACTCCTTGAAATAAAGCCGAACAGCTTCAGCTTGCTAACATAAAATCTGGTCCAAAGAAGGGAAGGTGGAGCTCATTTCGATACCAACTCTACATCTCATATCCTCAGTGGCGGGGCAGTGAAGCAGGACATGTTCCACGGTCTCGTCCTCGCCTAAGCACCCTTGACATCGGAGGCTGTTAGTCGCACGTGTAGTGAAGAGGTATTTATTCAGATTGCAACCACGTCTCGGAGCTTAGACCTTTTAAGTTTCATGAAGTACCTTGTTAGTTTGCTGTTTGTTTGTGGTATAAGTCTTGACGGTCGGCAGTTAGTTCGTGCTGCCCACCTTCTGTTCTGCTCTCTAAGTGTGTGACTCCTCATCTCTCCTCTGATAGCTTCCGCTGATGATTGATACAGATTATTGGCTCGTGTCAAAACGTTCATGTTAGCTGCCAGTTTGGCAAGAGAGTCTGCTTGTTTGTTACTTTTATGATTACGTCCATGATAACTTTACCTTGCACATTGTCGACAGGCTCTGCATGGCAATCTGCTATGATTTTTAATCTACATACGAGTTTGCTTAGCGCTGATAGCGAAGCCGCACTGTCTGTTATTATTGTTGTGTTTAGTATGTCACAAGGTTTACTTGTGCAGATAGCATTACACGTCTTGGCTACTAAGAGTTTGCTGGCCAGTTCAGGCAATGATTTACTGAGTCCGAACTCCGAAGAGATGTAACTGCAACCAGCACCGTCTTCATTTTTTGATCCGTCTGTATAGAAGGTCAATAACTTTGGTTATAGGTTATATCGCTTTCCATAGATATTTCATCCGTCTTCTCTAATAAATAAGTTTTCGTTGTTCTGTCTGTCCCGTTAGCCGCCTCCGGCACTATTTGGAGACCTCTGTCTAAGATGCGGCAGTGGTTGGTTTTTAGATTGTTACCTTTCCATATCCCCGTAGATTTTACCCGAAGAGCTGCGACCATTGCCTCTTGCTGTACGTGCAAGTGTGGTGGTGTGAGTCCAAGCAGGATATCCAGCGCCGCGGAGGGTGTGGATCTCATGGAGGGTGTTAAGTGCATGCTAGTCTTTGTATTTGTTGGAGTTTTTTTTCTGCCGTGGCCAGTTTTGTCCTTGGCCACCACACCAAGTCTTTGGTTGGTTGGTTGTCTTCTTTGTTATGTGTTCCACCTGCCTTCCTCACAGTAATTAGTCATCGAGCCGAACACCGAGGTATTTGAGCTCCTTAGTAAGATGCGCCTTATGATTGTTGGAAAAAAAATGTTTGATCTAACGGGAAACTAGCTTTCTCAAACTAAACGCTTCATGCAAGATCCACTGAATGGTTGTTCCTCAAATGCCTAATAACGACTCTATCGCCCGATATATGTATGTCACATGAAAATTGTCGAGGATTAGTTGTCCCACGAGATTTGTCAGTTAGACATACACACGCTGGAATTATAAATACCAAAGTTCCACAGTCCGCAGACATTAGGCTTCATCATGGGACACAGATGTTAGCTCTTCAAAACATTTAAACCGTGTTAGGCCTTTTCGGAAGTTATAGAAAATTATTGCATGGATATTTTACTTGGTAAGATCCATTTTCGTACGTGACCTGACATATTCAAAACAACGCTGTTACTAAACAATTGCAATAACATAAATTCTTTCAATTGTTTAGATATCCTAAATTCCAAAAAAATTGAATTATGAACTGTTCTAAAATCAAAATTGGTGGCAAATTTGTCAAGACAGAACTTAAAAGAAGACAATCTCACAGCTCCAGTATTATATTCAAAGCGAAGTAAAACGGTTCAAACAGTGAGTTTCGTAGGTCTCGCGTCTCTCAGCAACATCGACAGGCCATTACGTCGAGATTCAGATAACCCTCAGCCGCTGCTCTCCAGCGAGGAGAAGGTATTGGCTTTTTGTGGATCATTGGCGTCACTCACGGTGCCTTTAAATACGATGCGGACAATGTAAGTATTAACGAAAGCTTCAGTTGGCACAGAAAGCAAAATTTACGCATTAAAATCCTTGAATAAACATTAACAAATAAACATGTGGTCACGGTATGTCATAAGGTATAATCAAGTTTAGACTATCACTAAACCAGTCAACGCTCGTTTAATTAAGTTTCATCGACGCCTTTTACATCCCAAAGTGATAGATGGTAAGCCTTATATCCGTACTTCGGACACAAATACCCGCTTTGAAAAGGCGTGCAGGTTTACGTTTAGCGTTCAGGACACAGAGCACGTTGTTCAGGAGCGCCAAGTGACCACAGAAAGTCTCATAAACTCATTGGTGAGTGCTCGACTAATAGGAATCGAATCCGGGTTACAATATTAAAAGTTGTATCGACTGCTGCCACTGTATATCTTTTCAAACTTTACATAATGACTTATAACCTAACAGCAGTTAGGGTTACTATCTGTCCGAATGTGTCCGTACATGTCTGAACTTTGGGCCATCTGTCCAGACTTTGTCCGGCTTTTTAACTTGCCAGGGCTTTTGACGTAGAGGGAAATGTTTTGATAAATATTAAGATTTCACATTGAATTACTAAGAAATCCCTGTAACGCCTATAGCTATCACTTTTTATAACTAAAATTTCCAGACTTTTTTTGAATTACCCCGCTTTTTGTCAAAATTTATCAAATTTTGAAATGGTAAACCTACCTGGTTGTCGATTTCATATAATCAATTTGAAATTTGAAAAATTCTGACATGAAGTCGAACATTTTAAAAAAAGTCCGGTAATTTTCGTCACAAAAAGTTATAGGATGACAAACAAAAAATTCAAGGCGTAATTTTAACATTAATCTGGTCAAATTAAAAAGTGGGACAAAGTCCGTACCATCCGTGGTCCGTACGGAAGGCTGAACGCCCAGATGGTAACCCTACACCCAGATGGTAACCCTACACCCAGATGGTAACACTACACCCAGATGGTAACCCTACACCCAGATGGTAACCCTACACCCAGATGGTAACCCTACACCCAGGTGGTAACCCTACACCCAGACGGTAACCCTACACCCAGATGGTAACCCTACACCCAGATGGTAACCCTACACCCAGATGGTAACCCTACACCCAGATGGTAACCCTACACCCAGATGGTAACCCTACACCCAGATGGTAACCCTACACCCAGGTGGTAACCCTACACTCAGACGGTAACACTACACCCAGACGGTAACCCTACACCCAGATCACTAAAACCATTAAAAAAAAGTCGTATTATTATTTTTTCTTAGCAGGTACGAGTAAGTGGCAATTTTCAAGTGTAGTATTGGCAACAAAAAAAAACCAAGTTTTATCAAACGTATCAGAAAAAAATAAAAACAAAAAATAGAAAAAACATATTCTTGTTAACTATGAGCTATTTAGGTTAGACTAGATTCATATTATAGCTATTTTATTGAATTTAATAATAAATATTGATTTATAAAAAATCGCTAGAAAAGCGTTTCCTTATTGTAAGTACGTCTTGAGGCACGCGTTATACATTTAGATATGTCTATATCTACTGAGGGTAGGATATTGGTTTATAGATTGCCAGTAAAGCGAATTACCACTCGTTTGCAGGGTTCGATTCCCACCCCTATCTTATATTGGTATTTGCTTACTCATATATTCGAGGAATTCGAGTTTCTCATATAGACGTAGAATCGTACGCACAAAACGTGCCCCCAGGCTTCTCATCTACGTATCATGTCATCAGCGAAACTGAAAATACATATTTATCACTGACAAGTACCTACCGACAAGATTGTTAACATATTGACGATATATACATACGTTCAAGTATGTGATGTGATGATTTTGACATCTGGAAAAATTGTTTTTAAAATATAGTGGATGTAAGTAAAAGTATTTTTACATATTCAAATAGTAGTTTATGCTACAAGGGCGCAAAGGAATAAATTACGAGGATGATTTAAAACACGAGCGTAGCGAGTTTTTTATACGTAACCGAGTAATTTATTGCTCTTACGCCCGTGTATCATACTACGTTTTTCAATGCATAGTGTGAAGAAATAAAACAAATATAATTTTGTGAACTTTAAATTATATTTGGCTCAAAAGAACTGTATCCAGAGCCGTTAAACAATGGAAAAAAAAGTATGACATTTATGGTACACAAGAACGGCTGCAGGTTAGCCAACCATTGTAATTAAATGAAAAAAAAATTATAATAATAAAACCCTAGGGCAAAATAATCGACTTTTTGTTCGGTTTTGATGCATAAAAAGTGGGCCTTTACGAGCACATGCATTGAAAAATATATTTATGTAAGTTTTCACTAATGGAAGATAAATTTTGTTCTTGGTGAAATATCAACTTTTAAATGGATATATTATAATATCACACAAAATAATGATCTGAGGATCGCGACACCGGCGTTGAGTAGACCAGAAAGGGGGGTACAGAAACGAGAAGAAAAAAAAATACTACCACAGGATTTTGCAAATGAATAATATTAGACAAAACATTATTCTTGCACGTACCACGACGTACCGCCACTCGACACAACGACATAATTCACTTTATCAAACTAAACGTGACATTAAGTTTTGTCATATGCACACATTACGTCCACACCTTACATTTCGGCCTGCCCAGGGCCCACATTCTCTTTGTATTCGAAATATCCCTTTAAATAAACCCTTTACTATTGTATATCCACAATGGAGTTTACCAACTTACGAGTAAGTACGAATATAGAACGCTGTTAAATTTAAATTATTTAGCGGGAGTACGTGAGTCATTTTAAATAATTATAATGGTCTTTGATCTCAGTATGCAGTTATGTGATTAAATGTCTAAAGTTGTCTACATGATTTTTCCCATTTGGCTTCTCAAGAATACTTAAAGTATATTTTATGTGTTCAGTACCTGACGAAAGTTATCTTGAGTGAGGCAGATCACAAGTAAAAATTCTTGTCATTGTTGCAAATTTTGTTAACAATCGTCAGTGTAAATTGTTTCACATCATCGCTCATTGACCATGTAACTCTTGCTGGTATTTCATTTACTTAACTGACTAGAAATACTTCATTAGTCGTTTAAGTGGGTACTTCAAACTGCTTTTTGAGTAAAACAATGAGAAAACGGTTTCAGAAATACGTAGCTCCTCACTCCGGACTAATGCGTAGCGGGTCTACGAAGCGATCAAACTGTGAATGCGATCGTGTTAAAGCTTGTCGTTACATCCATTCGTGCATCAGCTTGTGTTCGTCCACTGCTGGACACAGGCCTCTTCAATATCTCGCCACTCTTGGCGGCCCTGCATCATCCTCATCCAGCCGCTACCCGCAATGTCCTTCAGGTCGTCAGTCGAGTGGGCACAAGGTCGGCCTACGATACGCTTTGCTGTACGTGGTCTCCATTCCAATGCCTTGCAGTCTTAATGGCCATTATGTCGGTGACAAAAATGGCTAGCCCACTGCTACTTCAACTAACTGATTCGACAGGCTATGTCGCTCACTTTCGATCTCTGACAGATGTTATCGTTTTAGATTTTATCCGTCAGAGATATTCCAAGCAAAGCCCGCTCCATAGTTGCTACACGATACATAATTATGTATTTATATTTAATCATACATTGTGTATATAGTTTTAAAGGTACAATGTCATCTTATTAATAATGAGTTAACGAACAAACATAAACATATTACTAATATTATTATAATTTGCGGCTGACATAGTAAGTTATTATTAAATAAGTACGTGTAATTATTGTTGACCATATATCAACTGTTTCGCCGATAGAATTTTAGCATTTTAATCATTAATAATCACACCTGAGTGTTAAAGCCGTATTTAATAAAAAAATAAACATGTTATTCTTTATAATTGACACTTTCTAACAACTTCCAAAGTCATAACGTCCCATATTTATCTGTTACATCTACTGGCTTGTTTCCTTCTTTGTCACGATTGTATCACGTCAGTTTACACATGACGTGACGTGACGTGACGTGACGTGTCGGAGGGGGAAGGGGGGTGCAGCGAGGGACACATGCTCCAACAACCACTGTTGTATTGTTATTTATTGTTATTTACGACATGTTTTGTTCACCCTCTAATAGAAATTAATGTATTCTGTAATTTCATACATAATGGTCTATCAACAATGGGTTTTGTTATCTGAGATGTAAATACATATTTAGAGAGGGAGTGGTGACATGGTATGCAAGCAACTTTAGGGTGTATTTTTATATCGTAAAATAATATAAGAAAATAAAAACAAATTTAAAATCAACAGCTGGCTTTAGATAGTCTAGCTAGGTTTGCTCGTAAAGTAGGGATATCTGCTACGACGTATGAGCTACGAACGCTACGACCTGCCTCGCCACGGGTGAGTGAAATGTCTACGGAGGTGCTACGGAGCGCTACAGTGGGATGGATGTGCTATGTCTACGGAGGTGCTACGACGCGCTACAGCGGGACGGATGTGCTATATGCATTATTACGCAGCTACGCTTCTACGGTTTTGCACAATCATAATAAAATATTGCAAGGAATAAATAAATAAATTGTTTTTTTATCGCAACTAATAATATTATCTTAAGTAAAAAAGAATCACTATTTTGATTTATAATTATTACGCTAGGTTTGACTAGTTTAAAATCTGACTTCATATCGCGCGATTATTAAGTAATAAACTATGAAACTTTAAACAGATAAGGAATATGTTTTTTTTTGTGTTTGTGTTTGAATAAGTAATTCAAATCTTGCTTGTTGTAGCATTCGCTACAAGTATTCAACCTTTTTATATATTTTTAGTCTTTCTTTATCGTTGGCTGCTTTTCTGAATTTTCGAATTCGAATAGTTAGAATGATCTTGTCAGATTTTTTTTGTTATTTTTCTCATATCAAAGAAGATCGTGACAAAGTAAGGAAATCTCTTTTACAAGATAACAAATTTAATATTTAAAATATAGAAACAGAGCGCAATTGCCCTGAGCATTGTGTAAGCCAGTTTTCCTGCATTTCCCGGTAAGTTTTGTGTAATTTTGGTTTCATTCTCTGAAAATCCTTTTTGTCCCGTTTCCAATACGTTAATTTCCTTTCCCTCATTTCATAAGCATGTCTTGACGCTATTGTTTTATTTCTTTACAGCGACCCTTCGGGATTATTTTTTAAAGGGTTTCTGGGTCTCCCCAGTTTGATTATCCCATCCGCCATCTCGTACGGTTGTACCTATTGAGGCCTGATGTAAGGACCACGTCCCTGGTGAGCTAAAGCTTCCGATACTAAAATTGAAATCGCCAAGCTTCATCGACTGCTCCCGGGAACACCGGAAACTCCCAAAGTCACGAAGAGACCCTTACCAGGTTTTTAATATCTGTAGCTTAATATTCAGCATCGATTATTTTTATTCCTTAGTGTAAAGCTAGATAACGATTGCTCGTAACACCTTATTATTACGTTTTCTTTCGGATCAAGAGTTATCAAAACTTCCGTGAAATCTTAGTTTAAAGGATCCTATAAACTAGTGTCGACAACCAAATTTAAAATCCATTATTTTATGAATAAATGCGTCGTTCAAGCTAAAAGGAAATTAAAATCCTAAATAAGTGGAATTTGGCATAATAATTTTTTTGATCTAAGAATTTCCTTTGTACCGATACTCCTCTGGTATTATTGTTCTTTTGTACCATATTTTTCTTACTTCGGTTTTGTTATTTTTGTGTTTTATTATTTAAATTATACGGTTTATTCATCCAGGTTTACCTCTTTTTTTGGCTGTCACCAGGCTTGCCTGGTGGCAGTCCAAATTTAATTCGAAATTACGTTCGTTAGTATGTAGTGGCGGAAAATAATAAATATTTTTTTTTTTTAAATAACGCTACAAAAATGGCGCCCGAACAAAAGGTAAGTACGGTTTTCTGAATATTACTTGCTGTACTTTAACGTTTTTTTTCTCAATTCGACGGTGGTGTCTACGCTTTCGTAGACTAATTTTCCAACCTACTAAATTTTGTTTGTTTTCAGGCAGCGTTTTCTCTTCTAAGGAACCCCAATACCAAGCTGTCGAAAGGAACCAAATTTTTCCACGAAGAATATTTTTTGTCTTTATGAGTACCCTTAATTTGTGAAATCTATGTTTTGCAAATTTTAATAAAGGAATAAAGTATTTACACACTTTTTGTGTATTACCTGTTTTATTTGTGTGTGTATATTATCCTATCCCTAACCTAATTTCCTTATGTATAGTTAGGTAGGACCTGCAGGTAAGTGCATTTCAATATTTAGTAGCCTATTACTTTCCATATCTATCATTAATAATTGTTACCTGTTCTAGTAAATAAATTACACTGAGTTTTCAAGTCAAATAAATTTATTGTAATTTATCCATAAATGTGGTAGTTACTAGTTAAACATATTTATTGTGTTTCTAGCATAATTGTTGATACCAGTAGATCCGGTTGGTCACTTTATTCGTTTCCTGTTGATCCCTAATCCAATATAGGCAATCTCATTTCGTTACAAAATTTTCACAATAATATTGAGATTGTCTCTTCCTTGCAAGAAATTTTGTCGCAAATCCTCGAATTAATCTTTTTGTTTTTACAGAACAAACGTTGAAATTTTTCTTGAAAAGGTTTTGCAATTGCTGAAATCTTTGTTTACATTTTCAGATTTGTCAACTGTCAAAGTCGACATTTGAATATTTGTCTATTATTTTGAACTTTCTGGTTTACATTTTTAAACAAACTATTTTCGCTGTATGGAGGTCAATTGAATAGCAAAACCTTTTTTTTGCACATATTATTGCGGCTTCCGATTTACACTATTTTTGATAAATTCTCCTTTTTTGTTAAATAATGTATCCTTTCGATTTTAATTTGTTGGCTCTTGGTTTGATGGTTGTTGATTTGTTGGTTATTTGTTTTGTTGATTGTTAGTTTGTTGGTTGTTGATTCGTTGGTAGTTAATTTGTTGGTTGTTGGTTTGTTGGTAGTTATTTGTTGGTTGTTGATTTGTTGGTAGTTAATTTGTTGGTTTTTGGATTGTTGGTTGTTGAGTTGTTGGTTTTTAGATTGTTGTTTTGTTGATTTGTTGGTTTTTAATTGGTTAGTTCTTGTTTTGTTCATTGTTGGTTTGGTAGTTGTTAGTTTGTTGGTTGTAGATTTGTTGATCGTTAATTTGTTGGTTGTTGATTTGTTGGTTGTTGAGTTGTTGGTTGTTGTTTGTTGGTTGTTAGTTTGTTGGTTATTGATTTGTTGGTCGTTCATTTGTTGTTTAGTGGTTTGTTAGTGTGTTGGTTTGTCCTTCTTCAGGCAGCAACGGTGCAACGTTTCTACGTGATTGTTGCCTGAAGATAGTTTGTGGGTCACAGAGCAATATAGGCTACTACTTTGTTTTTACTTAATCAAGTCCTTTTGTTTCAAGGCATTTTGATTAATCTAGGTGTTTATTCGATTGTTTATCCTTCTGGAAGTTAATTTCCTTTAAGCTAGTTTAAATTTTTTTGTGTCGTTTGAGGATATTGTAGCATTCGCTACAAGTATTCAACCTTTTTATATATTTTTAGTCTTTCTTTATCGTTGGCTGCTTTTCTGAATTTTCGAATTCGAATAGTTAGAATGATCTTGTCAGATTTTTTTTGTTATTTTTCTCATATCAAAGAAGATCGTGACAAAGTAAGGAAATCTCTTTTACAAGATAACAAATTTAATATTTAAAATATAGAAACAGAGCGCAATTGCCCTGAGCATTGTGTAAGCCAGTTTTCCTGCATTTCCCGGTAAGTTTTGTGTAATTTTGGTTTCATTCTCTGAAAATCCTTTTTGTCCCGTTTCCAATACGTTAATTTCCTTTCCCTCATTTCATAAGCATGTCTTGACGCTATTGTTTTATTTCTTTACAGCGACCCTTCGGGATTATTTTTTAAAGGGTTTCTGGGTCTCCCCAGTTTGATTATCCCATCCGCCATCTCGTACGGTTGTACCTATTGAGGCCTGATGTAAGGACCACGTCCCTGGTGAGCTAAAGCTTCCGATACTAAAATTGAAATCGCCAAGCTTCATCGACTGCTTCCGGGAACACCGGAAACTCCCAAAGTCACGAAGAGACCCTTACCAGGTTTTTAATATCTGTAGCTTAATATTCAGCATCGATTATTTTTATTCCTTAGTGTAAAGCTAGATAACGATTGCTCGTAACACCTTATTATTACGTTTTCTTTCGGATCAAGAGTTATCAAAACTTCCGTGAAATCTTAGTTTAAAGGATCCTATAAACTAGTGTCGACAACCAAATTTAAAATCCATTATTTTATGAATAAATGCGTCGTTCAAGCTAAAAGGAAATTAAAATCCTAAATAAGTGGAATTTGGCATAATAATTTTTTTGATCTAAGAATTTCCTTTGTACCGATACTCCTCTGATATTATTGTTCTTTTGTACCATATTTTTCTTACTTCGGTTTTGTTATTTTTGTGTTTTATTATTTAAATTATACGGTTTATTCATCCAGGTTTACCTCTTTTTTTGGCTGTCACCAGGCTTGCCTGGTGGCAGTCCAAATTTAATTCGAAATTACGTTCGTTAGTATGTAGTGGCGGAAAATAATAAATATTTTTTTTTTAAAAATAACGCTACATTGTACACTCCGTTGTTACCTAAAAGTAGTTTATGGCTAGATCTTAGTGATTCTAGCCACTAAAGGGCGCTCTTTTAGAGATATATTAATTTTGTAATATCTTCGTAACCGTAGAAGATAGGGATATATGGTGTTTGAACTAATAGTTAGAAGTATTACACGATGAAAAATGTAAATGTGCTCCAATCGGGCTGAAAATGTAAATGTGCTCCAATCAGGCTGAAAATGAATACAGTTGTATTTTTAAGACGATAGATTTAAAATGTAGAATTGCATTTTAAATCCAAAATCTTCTTCAACCTACCATCAAACAATTCAAATCAGCGTGAACATTCTACGTAATGTAGATCTAGATTTTTCTATAAACGTGTTTGCACAAAAACACAAAACAAAAAAAGTCATCGCCGTAATCCCCAAATAATTACATAACAAGCTGAATCTCAAGTTTGTGATACATTTGACTACACAACTTTCAGTCATCGTGAAGTGCCTATAGTACATACGTACTAAGGTGTTATGATATGATATATACCTTATTAAGCTTAGGTCATGGCAGTTACTAATTTTAATAGGTGGAAAATACCGATTTATAGGATCGTTGCTGACTGAAAGCAGAGAGTGACTAGAATAGTTAATGAAATGCATTAATAGTTCCGCTGAAAACAGACAATAAATGAAAGAAGAATGACAAAACAATTGTATAGAGCACACGGAGAAGGTAGAGCCCAACCGGCGGTCGTCGTAGAAACATGTATACTGGAGAAGGGCCAAGACAAAGGGCATATCGTGCTTGCATGAATAAATAGGTGATTGTGGAAGAATTAAAAGAAGTAGATTGTTACAGATAACGTTTCAACGATAAGATAAGATTTCACGCATTAAAACCGCATGCGGAGCTTTCTGCCAATCAGAACCAAAATTATGCCAGCACAGTTTTTTCTTCTCCCCATTCTAGATTACGTAGACTCTTGTTTCTTGGACCTCACTGAGGAGCTTCTCAATAAACTCGAACAACTTCAAAATTTATGATTCATTTTTTCTCTTCTTAAATACGATCATGTCTCACAGTTTCGTTCCCAGTTAAATGACTTATTTTCGATACACGCTGCACGACTCTGGAATCGCTTTTCAGTGCCAATTCAGGCATTGAAAAATACAAATCACTTTAAAATAAAAGTGAAGCGATTTTTTTCAACAGAGTACCAATCTTAGAACTCAAATATCCAATGTTATTATAATTTTTGTATGTTTATTTATTATTTACACATGTATGTGTATATTTTATAGGTATGTAATCATTTATTTAAGTAGGTTCATGTATTTTTATATGTAAGTTTATGTCTTAGATATTTAGGTTTATATATTAATCTTGATCTCCCTAATATTTTCTAATTAGTATTTACACCTCCACATGTTAATTTGTTCATCTTTCTGTTAGCTACCAAGGGTTGCCTGGAAGATATTGCTATTAGCAATAAATGCCACCCTTGTACACCATGTTTAATTTTTTCTTTTGTCTTTTATGTTATTTGTGTAAATGTGCAAAAAGCGTTATAAATAAATAAAAATAAAACAATTTGTAAGTAAAAGAGGTGTTTTAAGATTGCTACAGATAACAATTTGTAAGCACCCTTCTGTTCAATCTGTGCAGTTAAATAGTGTATTTTTTATTATGTTGGTAAGAACTCGTTGAATAAAACAGACGATATTTTAAAATAATTTTGTTGTATATTACTAACAAAAAGGTTTATTGAACCAACAATATATTCGTTATAAAGGGATGGATAACGACGATATCGTCTCTCCGCTACCGGAACAAACATCCGGAGTTTATCAAAACAACTAGTAATGTGACCCGACACTTCTCGTTCACTTGGAAATCAATCAATACCTCATTCATCGATCTAAACAAAGCATCGATCTCTGCGAGGATCGAGTGACGTCTCACGCTGTTTTTTGACACCTGTCAATTAAAACTGTCAAAACATCTGTCAGTGAGCGATTGTGCAGGCGAGGGCGGACAATGACCGCTCGTTGAGGTGTCCACAATGGCGGGATTTATGTCGAATGGTTATTTTACAATAATAATACAATTATCACGTTTTGTCGGTCAATTTGTTTAGTTTCTTAGTAAGGTACAGCTGTCGCAGGTAACGTGCTTCTTTGTTATCTTATTTATTGATCTCAAGGGTTCTATTCAGTTCTGTTAGATTAAGATATTAAGGATTAATGTTGTCACACTTGTAGACCAAGGTAAGAATTAAATAAGATCTTTTGTTATTGATAATATTTGACGAACGGAGGTTCTGAATTTGCTTTTTTTTAATGGTTAATAATGTAATGATTGTGTGGACTCGAACACACTGCAAAGTTTAATATTGTAATGATTTTTTCGAGTCATACATACTGCAAAGTTTATACAAAGCCATCCGACTGTCTCTAATAAAAAGTAATCAAATGAAGCGAATTTAGCTTCTTTTATATTTGTTTATGTATCTAACTCTATCTAGCTAGTATACCATGGACAAACGAAAAAACCGGTCAAGTACGAGTAGCAGTCGTGCCCTAAGGGTACCCAAACCAACATTAAAAAAAAATTGTAAAATTGAATTAAAAAAAATACAATCTTATAAATGTATGGAACAAAATTACAAAATTTAGCTGATCAGTAAGTCAAATAGAATTAAAAAAATAAAGTTTTGCTAGAAAGCTTAAATGTTTAAGATTGTAGGTCACCAGGAAGGTTTTAATGGTTAGTCAGTGAGTGGGACTTTTTTAAATAAAAATACGCTTTGTAATGCTTTATATATTTGTATAGCCTTATATTTGTCCAATTCCCACACACCGCCTACTGCTTATTTCTTATCGCTATAAGTCGGCACAAGCAGCAGCTTCACTCTGAATAACAAATCCAATAACAGCCGCTCTCTCATTCATTCTGACATTCTAATTACCGTTCCGAGTTCGCCCAAAGCCGCCATTTGCAATCGCAATTATGATTCCTCCGCCCTAGGTTCTGAAAACTCACCCAGGAAAAATATAACAACAATACAACTTTTATTGCTAAAGCAACAGGGCTAAAAGTTGAATGAACGAAGTGTATTTAAAAAATTGTAAATTGAAACCGCGACCTAAAGCCCAGGGCTGAAGTGAAAACACGAGTGGAGTCTTGCTTGAACGCATAATTTGAAGAATTCTTTTCGGGAGAGCCGTTGCTGATTGGCGGGCTGTGTGGCGTGCGGAGCTGTGATTGGTCGACTCGAGGCGGGTAAAAAACTCGCTTTATGCCAACTCTGGTGATTTATTCACAACTATTAGTTATGGTTGGATGAACGGACGCCTCGGGTGCTAGAGCTGTCCACAACGATGTCGATATGATCAAAATTAGTTTAAATTAGTTCAGTATTTTGTGCTATAGAGTGGAACTAATGTACCTATAATAGATACGTATAGACAGGCGGACAGGTGAAAAGTGTTAAGTACCCTTCTCTTCAAAGCATGACAATTAAATAGGAAAAAAACAAAATTTCATCCCATTACACTACAATATCGCTGAGCCAATTATTTAAAAAAACTGTGGTCAAGTCAGTCATGTTTACAAAAAATGACATTCAAAATAAACTAATTTGTTTATTAATTTATACAATGTGTAACAGAAAGGTGTAACCATATTTGAAGAGCTTATTCAATCAATGGCAAAGAACAACTTTTACTATGGAACTAAACCGGAAATCTCAAAAAAAAAAATCTCCCCTTCCATACATTTCGGCCGAGCGGCATTGCATTTTTCTATGAAACAGTAAATTTTTTTTTTCGAGATGAAGGGTTTGTTTTATAGTAAAGGTTGTTCTATCTATACCACTGACTGAATAAGCTCTTCAAATATGGTTACACCCTTCTGTTACACGTTGTATATTTTCAGAACCTTAACCTACTTACAGTTTAGTTAAGTTATAAAGTTTAACCATTTCAAAACCATATATACAAAAATAATGAGTTTATACCGATTACTTATAATATTATTGTATATATCGCCACGACATGAATCCCCGTGCATGCCCGACCGGGGATTGAGCCTGGATCTCAAGATTGAGAGGCCAGCGTTCTACCGCTGAGCTACCGCCACTATTAGTATACCAACACTAAAAGTATATTTAATAAGGATCTTTCGTCTTTCGTATTTTTGATATTTCGTATTGTAAGAAGTAATTTGCTCTTAGGACTTTATGGCGCTAAATCACATTTTAAAGAAAAATCATTTGAAGCTTTTGTTCCTCATTTAACTGATTTAAAAGAAAATTCAGGTCATGTTTCCATGAAAATACAAATAAAAAATATCAAAAACAAATATTAGTAACATCATGATCATATAAATGTCGATGAAAAACCAACCAACCGACCTCTAGTTACTGTTTACTATCCCGAGTATACGACCAGTTGTCGCTGACGTCTCAATCGACCCACCTTTTACTTACCGCTAGAGCGAGACACACACACACACACACCCTCACACCTTTCCACAGGAGAGAACGAGACGCGGAACACGCATTCAGGGATATTGTGCAACCAACGTCACCCATGGAACGTAGCGTGTCGATGCATTTTGTATCTATTTGTAAAGAAGTAAGGTTCATTATGGGTCGGGGTGGGTATTAAAAGGGTTTGTAGTCGCAATATTTAGCAGTATGTTTTCTTTAGATATTAATGCAAATAGTAATGGCGCATTTTTATTGTAAATGTTTACATAGAGGGTGCAGAGAGACAGCAAACACCGCGCCATTTTGTGACGAGAGTATTTCATTTAGAGTACCGTCAGCAGCTCAACCGAGACTGTTCCGAGAGTTGTAGAAGGTTATTTATTAGAGTGCATTACATGATTGAGAGTTTTGTAGGTGTGGTGGATAAACCAGACAAGTCACTGGCCCGCATATTGCAGAGGCACGGGTTCAAGCACCGTCAGAGATTTATTATTTTCAATAAATTTGTTTTATTTTTTTATGTATGACACTTTTTGCACATTTACACAAATAACTTAACGAAAAAAAAAAAATTTACGTGGTGTACAAGGGCGGCACTTATTGCTAATAGCAATATCTTCCAGGAAACCCTTGGTAGCTAACAGAAAGATGAACAAAATAACTTGTTGAGGTGTAAATACTAATCAGAAAATAATAGGGACATCAAGATTAAAATATAAACTTAAATATCTAAGACATAAACTTTCATATAAAAATACATGAACATACTGAAATAAATGAATACATTTGTTTCACTTGTTTTATTTAATTGATTTTTCTTTATTATATATTATAATGCACTGTTACAGTAAGTATTTACATTTTTCTTTATTATATATTATAATGCACTGTTACAGTAAGTATTTACATTTTTCTTTATTATATATTATAATGCACTGTTACAGTAAGTATTTACATTTTTCTTTATTATATATTATAATGCACTGTTACAGTAAGTATTTACATTTTTCTTTATTATATATTATAATGAACTGTTACAGTAAGTATTTACATTTTTCTTTATTATATATTATAATGCACTGTTACAGTAAGTATTTACATTTTTCTTTATTATATATTATAATGCACTGTTACAGTAAGTATTTACATTTTTCTTTATTATATATTATAATGCACTGTTACAGTAAGTATTTACATTTTTCTTTATTATATATTATAATGCACTGTTACAGTAAGTATTTACATTTTTCTTTATTATATATTATAATGCACTGTTACAGTAAGTATTTACATTTTTCTTTATTATATATTATAATGCACTGTTACAGTAAGTATTTACATTTTTCTTTATTATATATTATAATGCACTGTTACAGTAAGTATTTACATTTTTCTTTATTATATATTATAATGCACTGTTACAGTAAGTATTTACATTTTTCTTTATTATATATTATAATGAACTGTTACAGTAAGTATTTACATTTTTCTTTATTATATATTATAATGCACTGTTACAGTAAGTATTTACATTTTTCTTTATTATATATTATAATGCACTGTTACAGTAAGTATTTACATTTATCTTTATTATATATTATAATGCACTGTTACAGTAAGTATTTACATTTTTCTTTATTATATATTATAATGCACTGTTACAGTAAGTATTTACATTTTTCTTTATTATATATTATAATGCACTGTTACAGTAAGTATTTACATTTTTCTTTATTATATATTATAATGAACTGTTACAGTAAGTATTTACATTTTTCTTTATTATATATTATAATGCACTGTTACAGTAAGTATTTACATTTATCTTTATTATATATTATAATGAACTGTTACAGTAAGTATTTACATTTATCTTTATTATATATTATAATGCACTGTTACAGTAAGTATTTACATTTTTCTTTATTATATATTATAATGCACTGTTACAGTAAGTATTTACATTTTTCTTTATTATATATTATAATGCACTGTTACAGTAAGTATTTACATTTTTCTTTATTATATATTATAATGAACTGTTACAGTAAGTATTTACATTTTTCTTTATTATATATTATAATGCACTGTTACAGTAAGTATTTACATTTTTCTTTATTATATATTATAATGAACTGTTACAGTAAGTATTTACATTTATCTTTATTATATATTATAATGCACTGTTACAGTAAGTATTTACATTTTTCTTTATTATATATTATAATGAACTGTTACAGTAAGTATTTACATTTTTCTTTATTATATATTATAATGCACTGTTACAGTAAGTATTTACATTTTTCTTTATTATATATTATAATGCACTGTTACAGTAAGTATTTACATTTTTCTTTATTATATATTATAATGCACTGTTACAGTAAGTATTTACATTTTTCTTTATTATATATTATAATGCACTGTTACAGTAAGTATTTACATTTTTCTTTATTATATATTATAATGCACTGTTACAGTAAGTATTTACATTTTTCTTTATTATATATTATAATGCACTGTTACAGTAAGTATTTACATTTTTCTTTATTATATATTATAATGCACTGTTACAGTAAGTATTTACATTTTTCTTTATTATATATTATAATGCACTGTTACAGTAAGTATTTACATTTTTCTTTATTATATATTATAATGCACTGTTACAGTAAGTATTTACATTTTAGAGCTTTCCTCAATTTTGTACACTTTTTGAGCGGCGGGTGTTGCAATTAGGAACTATGAAATAATGATAAGGTGCTAGAAAAAAACGGCTAAGTGCGAGTCGGCCTTGCGCACAATGGGTTCCGTACCACCACACAATACGGATACACAACCCTAAAACATGATTATCAATATCATCAATATAAACAATAAAACAGTAAAACCCGGTGTATCTGTACATTGAAGAACAGTAATAAAACTAGATAGAGCGTGACTAAAGAAGAGTTATACAACCAATTATGAACAGAAAATCACTTGCACTATCCTACAAACTTATTTAGTACTTCCTGACCGGTTTCGCTTTTATGGCATTACCAAAGGAATTAATATAAGATGTTAATTAGGGTACACAATAAATAGTTAACATCAGCACTAACACTAACCATTACAATTGATTTTCTGTTCATAATACAAAATATTTATTTACAAAAAATACAAAAATATTTATTTCGTTAAAAAAAAAACACATTTTAACAAAAACATTGTTGAGGCCTTCTAAATAATGTATTACAAGTTCCACCAAGTGACAACTATCTACAGTATTAACATTCTAAAACAACACAAATCAGCGATTTTTAGAATTCATTTCAGTCTGTCTGTTTGTTTGTTTGTTCGCACACATTTCAGCGAAACCACTAAACTTCCTAAATAATTAAATATTAATTATTTTCTGATTTTTTCCTACATGTGTGCTATAACACCTACTTGTAAACGAAATTTCAAGTTTCTAAGTCAACTGGAAGTGCCCTAAAGGTGAGCAAATTTGTATAAAATGTATTATATGAAGGGCAATTACTTTTTTCGCGTTGAGTAAGAAGCCTGATATTTTCAAAGCACCATGAGGTCGTAGACTTCTGTAAGAGGAATTAGTTTCAACTTGATATCTCACACGGGGCCCGCACAAAAGGGTCTTGACAGAAGGACAAACAAACAACAAAGTGAACCTATAATCGTTCCGTTTTTTTATTTTTTGGTAAGAAACCCTAATAACGAGATAGCCAAAACTGAAAGCACTGAAAGTGCTCTGCGGATCCTTGTACAACAAAATACCCCTGCAAAAAAAAACATTCATCGCAATTACTTTTCGCCTTTCGAAATTATTAAAGTAGGTACATCAATATATCAGCCATGATAAGTAAAACTTATTTCAAAAACTGAATACATAGATAAGCGATGCTTTTCCACCAAAACAAAACAACTTAAAAACTCGTCAGAAAAGTCTAACCTGAGAGAATAAAAGTTGTAACTAATGATTCGAATAAAAATTGTAACCATTGATTCGAATAAAAAATCTGACAAACTGTACAAAATCAAATATTCAAGTAAGACCACAGAAATACTGAAAAACTACAACAACGGACCAGCTGAACGTAATAACGACTAATTAAACACGAGTACCTACCGCTGAATGACAAATACGAGTACCTACCGCTGAATGACAAATACGAGTACCTACCGCTGACTGACAAATACGAGTACCTACCGCTGAATGACAAATACGAGTACCTACCGCTGACTGACAAATACGAGTACCTACCGCTGAATGACAAATACGAGTACCTACCGCTGACTGACAAATACGAGTACCTACCGCTGACTGACAAATACGAGTACCTACCGCTGAATGACAAATACGAGTACCTACCGCTGACTGACAAATACGAGTACCTACCGCTGACTGACAAATACGAGTACCTACCGCTGACTGACAAATACGAGTACCTACCGCTGACTGACAAATACAAGTACCTACCGCTGAATGACAAATACGAGTACCTAACGCTGAATGACAAATACGAGTACCTACCGCTGAGTGACAAATACGAGTACCTACCGCTGACTGACAAATACGAGTACCTACCGCTGACTGACAAATACGAGTACCTACCGCTGAATGACAAATACGAGTACCTACCGCTGACTGACAAATACGAGTACCTACCGCTGACTGACAAATACGAGTACCTACCGCTGACTGACAAATACGAGTACCTACCGCTGACTGACAAATACAAGTACCTACCGCTGAATGACAAATACGAGTACCTAACGCTGAATGACAAATACGAGTACCTACCGCTGACTGACAAATACGAGTACCTACCGCTGACTGACAAATACGAGTACCTACCGCTGACTGACAAATGCGAGTACCTACCGCTGAATGACAAATACGAGTACCTACCGCTGACTGACAAATACGAGTACTTACCGCTGAATGACAAATACGAGCACTTACCGCTGTCTGACAAATCTACTAACTATTCTTACAACTTTGCTTTTGTTGCTCATGATGGAAAAAGCATAAATCAGAATCTATTGCCAAAACATGTTTATATGTACAATTTCCTGTTCATCAACTAATGAAAAATGTACCGCGAGATTGTATATCTATACGTATTATATACATATATTTTATATATTAAGTTTACCTATACGTAATTTGTGTATTGCTATTTTATGATTTTTGTTTCCTTTTATTTTGTTGAAAGAAAATGATTACAAAATCTGAAATAATTTTTCCAACAGTATTTTTCAAGTTATAACATATAACTCAAGTTAGAAAATAATATTTTCTTTATTTGTGGTATATCTATTGGGAATCGGCTGAATGTGGAACAAAATGATGTAAGTAACAATTAATTCCGATGTATTTACCTACAAAACAAGACCTCATTGACTGCACCGAAGTATAGTTCACTTAGCACACAGTTTTGGTTCACCGTCTACAGCTTGCAGCGCCGAAGTACGGTTCACTTAGCACACAGTTTTGGTCACCTTCTACAGCTTGCAGTGCCGAAGTACGGTTCACTTAGCACACAGTTTTGGTTCACCTTCTACAGCTTGCAGCGCCGAAGTACGGTTCACTTAGCACACAGTTTTGGTTCACCTTCTACAGCTTGCAGCGCCGAAGTACGGTTCACTTAGCACACAGTTTTGGTTCACCGTCTACAGCTTGCAGCGCCGAAGTACGGTTCACTTAGCACACAGTTTTGGTTCACCTTCTACAGCTTGCAGCGCCGAAGTACGGTTCACTTAGCACACAGTTTTGGTTCACCTTCTACAGCTTGCAGCGCCGAAGTACGGTTCACTTAGCACACAGTTTTGGTTCACCTTCTACAGCTTGCAACGCCGAAGTATGGTTCACTTAGCACACAGTTTTGGTTCACCTTCTACAGCTTGCAGCGCCGAAGTACGGTTCACTTAGCACACAGTTTTGGTTCACCTTCTACAGCTTGCAGCGCCGAAGTACGGTTCACTTAGCACACAGTTTTGGTTCACCTTCTACAGCTTGCAGCGCCGAAGTACGGTTCACTTAGCACACAGTTTTGGTTCACCTTCTACAGCTTGCAACGCCGAAGTATGGTTCACTTAGCACACAGTTTTGGTTCACCTTCTACAGCTTGCAGCGCCGAAGTACGGTTCACTTAGCACACAGTTTTGGTTCACCTTCTACAGCTTGCAGCGCCGAAGTACGGTTCACTTAGCACACAGTTTTGGTTCACCTTCTACAGCTTTCAGCGCCGAAGTACGGTTCACTTAGCACACAGTTTTGGTTCACCTTCTACAGCTTGCAACGCCGAAGTATGGTTCACTTAGCACACAGTTTTGGTTCACCTTCTACAGCTTGCAGCGCCGAAGTACGGTTCACTTAGCACACAGTTTTGGTTCACCTTCTACAGCTTGCAGCGCCGAAGTATGGTTCCCTTAGCACACTGTTTTGGTTCACCTTCTACAGCTTGCAGCGCCGAAGTATAGGTCCCGAAGCACACAGTTTTGGTTCACCTTCTACAGCTTGCAGCGCCGAAGTATGGTTCCCTTAGCACACTGTTTTGGTTCACCTTCTACAGCTTGCAGCGCCGAAGTATGGTTCCCTTAGCACACTGTTTTGGTTCACCTTCTACAGCTTGCAGCGCCGAAGTATAGGTCCCGAAGCACACAGTTTTGGTACACCTTCTGCAGCTTGCAGCGCCGAAGTATAGTTCACTTAGAACACAGTTTTGGTACACCTTCTACAGCTTGCAGCGCTGAATTATGGTTCCCTTAGCACACAGTTTTGGTTCACCTTCTACAGCTTGCAGCGCCGAAGTACGGTTCACTTAGCACACAGTTTTGGTTCACCTTCTACAGCTTGCAACGCCGAAGTATGGTTCACTTAGCACACAGTTTTGGTTCACCTTCTACAGCTTGCAGCGCCGAAGTACGGTTCACTTAGCACACAGTTTTGGTTCACCTTCTACAGCTTGCAGCGCCGAAGTACGGTTCACTTAGCACACAGTTTTGGTTCACCTTCTACAGCTTTCAGCGCCGAAGTACGGTTCACTTAGCACACAGTTTTGGTTCACCTTCTACAGCTTGCAACGCCGAAGTATGGTTCACTTAGCACACAGTTTTGGTTCACCTTCTACAGCTTGCAGCGCCGAAGTACGGTTCACTTAGCACACAGTTTTGGTTCACCTTCTACAGCTTGCAGCGCCGAAGTATGGTTCCCTTAGCACACTGTTTTGGTTCACCTTCTACAGCTTGCAGCGCCGAAGTATAGGTCCCGAAGCACACAGTTTTGGTTCACCTTCTACAGCTTGCAGCGCCGAAGTATGGTTCCCTTAGCACACTGTTTTGGTTCACCTTCTACAGCTTGCAGCGCCGAAGTATGGTTCCCTTAGCACACTGTTTTGGTTCACCTTCTACAGCTTGCAGCGCCGAAGTATAGGTCCCGAAGCACACAGTTTTGGTACACCTTCTGCAGCTTGCAGCGCCGAAGTATAGTTCACTTAGAACACAGTTTTGGTACACCTTCTACAGCTTGCAGCGCTGAATTATGGTTCCCTTAGCACACAGTTTTGGTTCACCTTCTACAGCTTGCAGCGCCGAAATATGGTTCCCTTAGCACACAGTTTTGGTTCACCTTCTACAGCTTGCAGCGTCGAAGTATAGGTCACGAAGCACACAGTTTTGGTACACCTTCTACAGCTTGCAGCGTCGAAGTATAGGTCACTTAGCATACAGTTAAAGATTCACCCACTAATCTCCAGCAACGTAGTTTATGATGGTCGATTGTTCACTGCTTGCAACTTCGGCGCTGCAAGCTGTAGAAGGTGAAGCAAAACTCGTACGACTGTCAATGAGGTTTCGTTTTGTGGGTAAACCATATATCAGAATTAATTATTTATACATAATTTTGTTCTATATTTAGCTGATTCACTGTAGTTAAAGCATAAATAAAGAAAATATTCAACATTAACAAAAATCATGAAGTTTGGGAAGATGATAGGACTTGTTTTCAAAAGTGGGGGTGAGGGGTGGGGGAACCCAGTGTCAAACCGTTACATTCCATGCCGTTCAAAATCGTAATATTTAAAAATGTTTTTTTTCTATCAAGCGACCTCTGCATGTATCTAACAGTGAATGGTTTGTATCTTAAAACGAGTACCTATCATATCCCAACTCCCCTTATCTTCAAAACTGGTGGACCGAAAATATGGAAAAATCTTGATAATATTATGTGCTTACGTAAATATTACAGGAAAAATAAAGCGGTTGAGAAGTTCAAGAAAAAAACTTACAACCCTAGGTACGCGAGTTTGACTCACACTTGACCAGTTTTTATTATTAGTTCTTTTACGTGGGAGCATGTACAACAAACTGATTAAATTTTATCCCTTGTATCTATTAACGTCTTTAAGTTAGAGCTGAAACAAATAACGTTGAAAAAAACATAGGCAGTCATAGGCACTGCCGACAGACGTGAAAACGTTACTGTCAAAATAGCATGTCGGTGACGGTAACGTGAACCCATAAAAGATCAAGGTTTTGGCAGGGGGGGGGCCCTTGGGTCAATTTTTTTTTTGTATTTTTGTTCAGTAGGCACAGTAACACGTATTCTTTAACAATTTCAACTGGCTACTATTACGGCTGAAGCTGTAGACCCTTGTGACAGACGGACGGACGGACAAACAGCGGAAGCTTAGTAATAAGGTCCCGTTTGGCACCCTTCGCGTACGGGACCCTAAAAATACCAGTAACTTTACAAAAAAAAAGAAAGTTGATCATAATTTAAAATTGGTCCAGTGAGACAGACAGAAAAAAATGAATAGAATATTTCGGAACGCCAAAATAGCGCATTAATTTCCATTGCGTCGCATGTCGCGTCGCGGCTCGTTCATGACAAACTAGCCGGGGCCGCGCCCCATTAGCGGTTGTCACAACGAACTCGTTATAACTTTAACAGATTGACTCGATACTGCTCCCGGACTAATTCCGACCCGGGCCAGGGCTGACACTCACCTCTCGCAACTCACTGATACATCTGTCATACCAGATGACTCGACCCTCTCGTAACTCACTGATACATCTCTCATATCAGATGACTCAACCCTCTCGCAATTCACTGATACATCTGGCATATCAGATCCCTCGACCCTCTCGTAACTCACTGATACATCTGTCATATTAGAAGACTCAACCCTCTCGCAGCTCACTGATACATCTGTCATAACAGATGACTCAACCCTCTCGTAACGCACTGATACATCTGTAATAGCAGATGACTTGACACTCACGCAACTCACTAATACATCTGGCATATAAAATGACTTGACCTCGTAACTCACTGATACATCTGTAATATCAGATGACTCGACCCTCTCGCAACTCACTGATACATCTGTCATATGTGATGACTCGACCCTCTCGTAACTCACTGATTCATCTGTTAATATCAGATGACTCGACCCTCTCGTAACTCACTGATTCATCTGTTAATATCGGATGACTCGACCCTCTCGCAACACAGTGATACATCTGTCATATCAGATGACAATCAGTGATTGGTATCACATATCATCTGGAGGCACATACGAAGTAGGAAGAAAATAATGTCCTAACATAATGATGTCAGCACGTTTCTGTCACTATCACTGGGTCTACTTCATCATCCACAGTTCGCCAACTGTTTTGAGGAGACTTCTTGCTCTTGGTCTTCTAAATGATCCAATGTTTTTTTGTTTGTGAATCTTGGTGCTAGAAATTTTAGTTTTTTGATCTGTTGAACATCAAAAGTTTGCTGTGTAGCGTCCCGGACCCATTGTTTTCTTAATATTCTGTGAACGGTGAAGGTGGATATTTTTTTTCATATGATAATTCATATCCATTTACATGTGGTTACATACTTAGAGCAATAACAACTGACCTGTAAGTTAGTCTTTAGTTTTTCAAAGTATCTATATTTAAATGCGTACCTACTAGTACATAGATGCCTATGTAATCTGTTTATGTAAGTTACCAAAATGTTATGTCAACTGAATTATATTGTGTAATGCATTTCAGTGTTTAATAAATACCTGTTTTTTTTCTGCAATACAGAATTTCATTACTTAGTGTAAAACATTCAAAGATAAGTTGGTAATAAGTACATTTTATTAAGCCCAGTTGAAAATGTCATTTTGGCTGGAAACAATCTCATTAAATTGGAAATCAAAAGGAGCGACGACAGTAAGCATACTTTTTGCCATACCGGGGTCAAAATAATATAAAATTGTATCAACGCTAATTCTCTGACGAAACGGCAACTCCGTATTTTTATTCCCACGAGAACATCAGAACGGATGACGTCAGACGTCAAATAGGCCCGCGAAATTAAAAATCAATGCCTATTTGATACAATTTGTTCAACCCTGTGCTCGCCCGAGGGCGCGCGTGACATCGTGCCATTCTGCCCCTCGCCGCTCCCCCGCCCTGCCGCGCCCGCCCCCGCCCGCCCCGCACTCGCCTGCCGCTAATGACGGAAATTATTTTATACATTAATGTATTGGGAGCCAACGATCACGGATCACGGTTCACAGGATGCTCCCAGTTCATCGGTTAACTCAATTTGAAGAAATATGACGCTACCGGAGTTCGAAATATTTTATATATATATTTCTGATGTTGGATATTTTAGTTACGCGGGACCTTTTCCTTGTTTAGGTTTTAAATCAGGTTTGACCTAGTTTAGTAATAGAGTATAGGTGACAAGTTAGTGTACAAATACCTATAACTACATTTGTATAGTAACAAGTCTAATAATAATAATAATAATAAGATGTTATTTATTCGCTGCATACAAATATAACAATAAGTAAACACATACAGCATGAAAAAGAAAGTTAAAAAGACAGTTAGAAAGAAAGTAATAAGCCTCTCGTGTAACCATATTGACATATATGTAATTGAATTTTTTAAAGCAACGGAAGCTCATGTAAAGAACGCTGGCACAATCCTTGCGATTCAGGTTCGATCCCCGGTCGGGGATGCACTAATGAATTTTTCGGAATTTATCTGTATAGTCAATGTATAGTATTCAATCAATCAATCAATCAATTTTATTTGTCCGAAAGCATGTTACAAAGGTTTTTACGTTAAATGTTACGTGTACATGTTAGTTCCAATGCTATCTGCCAGGCTAGCATACAAATATTTTAAAGTAATACATTACACTTAATTTATTTAACTTAAATTAAATTAAACCAATTATTTACAATTAATTTATCACTTAAAGGTAAACCTACGGAAAAAAATCATGAATCAAATATTTTACATGTCCAATTTACTTAATTTTATAATGTGGAAAAAACAATGTCAATTTATTCCTAATATAATAAAATAAATCAAAATAGCACAATTCAAATACCAATGTCATTGTCTTCTAAAAATATTTAGCGCTGTAATACGATTTCTTTTTTAGGATCTTGAAGACTGTCACACTAAATTGTCTTTGTGGTAACTCTTTTATTTTATCTGGTAGTTTATTGTAAAGCATTATTGCCATACTGTAGATGCTATTGCTATGAAGTTTAGAGTTATTTTATTTATTCTTACTTACCACTTGCAAAACGGTGAATGAAAACATCATAAGTAAACCTGCATGCACTAAGAAGGCCCGAAGTACGTCGATAGGGGTCACCACCCGTCATGCTGGAACGTCATAATCGTCGGGGAAACCTCGGAACACCTTTGACACCCCCTCGGGGATTCATGTCGTGACAATATACATTTATGACATAGCACGATCACAATTTAAACTGACACCTTAGCATAATACTGTTTATTCTATTAAGTACTATTGGTAATATACTGTAATATTTGTAACTTTTTAAAGAATATTATTATCTTATTATATTATCTTATTCTATTAAAAGGCAAGGGTCTTAATTTTTTCAGAAATACAACCGTAAATTATTTAAGTGGATACCTATTTTACCGCCTCTTTACCCAATCACAGAGGAAGGAATCAAATCAATGGCGGCGCACTCACTTACCTATTAGGTAACTTTGAAGAACTTTATTGTACCGATCGAATATTTCAGTATTAACTTATCATCATGAATAATAAATAAATAATAAATAACTAATAACTAATTATATTATGAAGATATAATATTTATGTGTATAATATAATTTAAATTTTATTTAAAAAACCAGTTCTTTACAATCCGCTTGCTAGAGAGCTCTTAACATGTCTTTCGAAGCACACAAAATGGTCGATACATTTGAATCACAATTTTACACAATATTCATAGAATTTCACCATTTAACTTAAAAAGATATGCTCTGTTTGTTTGAATATCGATAAATAAAAATATTCTGCAACATGGATCCGAGTCACGATCTATTGTTTCACACTTGTTTTAGTGATAGTGAGAATTAAGAAGGTTAAGTAGGTAGGTGATCATTAAACCTTGTTCCTGGTCCCTGGCCGGGTCTCCGGTGTGGGTTCGGGCGGTTGATTGGATTTCACCTTGTATAATATATATTTTACCTATAATTTTTTATTTACCTTTATTTACCTATAATTATTGCTACATAAATTAAATAAACGTTTAATCTAGTTCATGTACGTTTATTATTTTATTTCATATTTTTTTTATATACCTAAGATTAAACTTTGACTTGTAAAACGTGTATTTTATATACCTACTTTGCAAAATAAACTATTTAAATTTGAATTTGTATTTGTATGTAACAAACGTAGAGCAGCCTGTATATATTTTGATTACCGATATCATTTCGTCCGACGATTTCAGTCACGTCGCGATCTGTCGCCTCTACCTCGTATATATTACTATATCTTGTACATATGTCTATGTACATTATCTATAGAATATATATAAGAACATAACTAATAATTTATACACTTACTACAATGTCAATATTACCGTTAAAAAATAAATTCGAAAGGTGAACATAAAACTATTGTTTTAAATTTTGGGCTTACTTATATTTAATTAAATAATACATACATGAACTAAATTAATGTTATTATTTATGTGTACAATACAGATGATAAATACTAGATATACATACTAAATACGTAATTTATAAATACATCCCCACTTTGACTAGTCTTGCTGAGAAAAAGGATAAAAAACTAAGCAATATCATTTCTATTGTTTTTTTAATTTGTTATTATGTTGTTATTTATGGATTTTAGACCTTTAATAAAATAAAAGTTTTTTTTTAGTAAATAATAATAAAAATAAAGGAGACGGTCAGAATTGGCCTTAACCGCGTACATGAAATAAATTTATACTATAATTTTTGTTAGATTTATTCGTAGCGAGTTTCACTTTCATAATAACACGGACACAGATATTAAAATAAATAAGTAATGTCGCAGCCGGTCGGTGGAAAGAATTTCAGAAATACAAAGCAGCTGTAAAAACTAGCAGATGTACAAATCAGCGATAGCAGAACATTTTTTAGAATCCGGGATCAAACATTGGACAGAACTGCATGACCAGATGATTCTCTCCACCGATCGCCTTTACTATCCTAGAATTGTGCGTGAAGCGATTGAAATCAAGAAACATCCAAATAATTTCAATCGGGAAGATGGTTTCAAATTGTCTCCAACATATAATCCAGAAGTTTTAAAGGCTAAAATGTTTTTGCAGGTAGAAGAAAAACACTTGGTAGTCGGAGAGCTGACGACCAAAACGGCCAGGTTATTTAATCATCGAGAAAACTCAGGATTCAACCTCCCAATACACCCAACAAAGACAGTCGTGAGGTGAAATGATGTCGCCAGCCTTAATTATAATTAGGAAAAAAAAATTCAGGTAAAAGTATCTTTGCTACCTTTTTTTCTGCCAAGAGTTTATTCATTACAGAAGCTGAAAAAAAAGCCAGCCAAAAATCTCGGCAGTAGTATACATAACGAAATTAAAAGGAAAACTATCACATCTAAGTAGGCTTTACAAGTTAACGAGTACAGATCGCGCCAAACTTTTAGTCCCCTAGTCCCCTTTTAGTTCCTGCATCGGCAGGAACAAAATGAATGGGCCGTTCTTGGGAAGAGCAACTTCCGAGCTCACTAGAAGTTTGGCGCGATCTGTATTATTATAGATAATGGTACGGAACCCTTCATGTGCGAGTCCAACTCGCACTTGGCTAGTTTAATTTTTTCGTTATCGTTTCACCACCATTTTTGGCTGGCTTTTTTTCAGCTTCTGTAAATGAATAAACTCTTGGCAGAAAAAAAGGTAGCAATGATACTTTTACCTGAAAATTGTGTTTTTTCCTCATTATAATTAATGCTGGCGACATCTTTTCACCAACCAATCAAATCAATATTTTTTTCGGGGTTATTGGGAACATAGCCAAACAGTTTGCAACAAAAACGAATGATGCTACTTTTACCTAATTATTCTTCCCCACCTCACAACACCTGAATCATAAAAGGGTCCCTCAGGTAAGTCAAATCACGAAATTTATCGATGATTAAATTATCTGGCCATTTTAGTCGTCAGATCTTATCTATATGTATGATCTTAGACTATATGTCGTCGCCTGCATCTCATCACTGCGCCTCGCCATTATTTATTATTTTATTTAATTTTTTATGGATAGTATTCAAATCCCTATGGTAAGATTAAACGGTTAAAATTAAACGGTGAAATCTATATCTATCTAGTATCTATAGAGCGAAAAAACCATGATTTGTTGAATATATTAGTTAAACATATTTGTTGAATATATTTAGGATGACATACTAAACGCACCAAGTGTCTCCACTCCGCACCCGCACCCCGCACCCCGCACCTCGCACCGCACTCCGGAGGCTCCACTCGAGTGAATGCTCAATCAATTTAATTAGGGTTCCCTGGGTCGACAATTAACGTTTAATTTTGAATTTGGACGTTCTCCGAGCCAATGGTCGAACCGTGCTAATCGTTCTCCGTTCTGATTGGCCGCCGCCGAGCCGCCAGCTCGGCTGCGCGCTAATTATTGGCTAATCTAAAACAATTGATGCATTTCAATTCGAATTCCGAATAAATATGGCCGACCGGTGACGAAACGAGAGCATTGTTTTAGTAATTAACGATTGCCAGTGTCCATGATTGATGGCGCGATGTAGTTATGGTTTACTTGGTGATGTTGTTGTTGGTTACAGTGAAACAGTTCGTAAATGGAGAATAATATATAAAATGTGAAAAATAGTGCTAGAGCAATCTGTGAGAGTGCGAGTGTTACAGCGGGTAGTGGCTGCCAGATAACGACAAGGGTAGGTGCAGCCTACTGGCGGTACTAGGTATATATCGGTAAATAACAACTCTATTTAGCTTACTGTTACTTCATTTAATATTTACATGCTCCCTTCTATATTTTTCTTCTCATCTACTTTTTATTCTATTTTTTTATGACCTGTTCTATGTTTTTGTGCAAATTTACATTGAGTGTAATAAAACAACAACACAGCCGACCGACCGAACGTGCTCTATCTGCTATGGATTATATAGAAAGAAATGTATTTATTTATGTAATATGGGTACATTTTATATACTTATTACAGGTTAGGTTTAATGTGAAATAATTATAAAAAAAACAATTTCAACTAAGTATAATAAACGGGCTAAATATAATTCCATCCATCCATCCATCAGCCTAGTTCGTCCACTGCTGGACATAAGCCTTTCCAGGACTTTGCCACTCCCGGCGGTCATCCTGGAAGAATTGCCCATACTCACACACGCTGGACAGGCGGGTTGGTGAGCGCGGTGCCGGAACCCTTTCACCAGTGACGCCGCTGCCCGTCACCAGTCTGTTCCATATAAGGCCCGGCTATAAGGAATGGATATACCGCCATCCATCGGTCCCAGGTATGGTGGGCCTCCTGGTTTTTTGCCTGTGAGCTGTCCTCTTACTCTCCCCCGAATTACTTCGAGGGGGTCTCCAAGTAAGATGGTGGTACTCCACAGTCGAGCCCGGCATCTGCTCTACTACCTAAAATATAATTATCTACGGGGAAATAAAAATGAAAAAATAAGTTCGAATTACTTACATTTAATAACTTACATTTACTTATCAACATAAAAATATTCTTAATTCTTAATATAAATATAGAATTTAATAATAAATTGAGGCAATAAATGCAACACAGTTTGATATAAAAATAAATAAATACAAATACGTCAAATAAATAAATATTACGCCTAACTCCGCCCGTTCGATTAGTTTAGCTAAGACATGAACAAGATAAGACAAGTGCATGAAACTTAGCAAGATCATGTCTTTTCTTTTTTAAAATACATTTTTACTTTATAGGTATGTACCTAGATCTTATAATAAAATAATGTTAACTGATAAAAAATACTTAGTCTAATAAAATTGAGTTTCCAGCTCGTTTTCTATCCAGATAAATTTGTTTCCTATAACAAACTCGAACACTATTTTAGTACAATAAATAACCGTATAAAATGCATGATCTCTCTTCAATAAGGCTTCGAAACTCCGGAACTTCGAAGTAAAAAGAATGTTGAGCATCGAAACCTAAACCTAATTTTACCCACTAAATGAACATCAGATGTCACGTGACGTGCTCGGATTGTAGTTGATGAATAACAACCGTTTAATTAACTACGTAACAAACTATGTAACGAACTACATAACGAACTATGTAACGAACTACATAACGAACTCCAAAATCTGCATCCAGTAGCTTCAAAGTATAGTATTGCGTCAAAAATAACGAAATAATTATACGATATAATTAACGAAATAAAAATAAAACAACGTAATTAATCAACTTAAAGTAGTGTTAACACAAGCGAGGAGTATTTCTCACCTCATGTTCGAGTACATACATGATCCATTGTTCAAGTGTTAGAGACCATTACGTATCCTGAGAACGAAATAAACCTAGAAGACGCGTTTCTAACAAATTGTCAAATTGATAATTACCAAGTAATACCCTGCAATGAGCACTCTTACACATTGATTGCTGCAATCTCTAGTTATGTTTTCTCATTTGTAAAGGAGTTCTTTGGTAATGAGGCTAGCATCGGAGGTCAGGTGGACGAATGATAATTTCCAAATAATGCCTGCAATCAACATCTTAGATCAAAGTGATTGCCTCAATCTGGTGTGGTATGCTGTCATTTTCTGAGGGGTATCACTGCCTATCTCTAAGGACCTTCATTAGATCATGGCTCTTCACAAAACAGGACTTACCTGCTGGAAGCACGCTCTTCTAAATAAAATAAAAAAATAATTCAAATCGGTTCAGAAATGATGTAGTTCTGAATAAAATCCCAAAAATAAAAAATCGTCGATTTGAGAACCTCCTCCTTTTTTGAAGTCGGTTAAAAATCGTTAAATTGTAAACAAACATTTTTGTTTATCGTATTGATGTTGGGTCGATAGTAAGTTCATACTTTAACCCTCCATCCATGCGTCCATCCATACATCCATCTATCAGCCTGCCCTCGTCCACCGTTGAACATAAGCCTTTTCAAGATTTCGCTACTCTTGGGAGTTATTTATGCTCATACTCACACATGAGGTTGGTGAGCGCGGTGCTGAATCCCTCGCACAAGTGACACCACTGCCTGTCACCAGGCCTAGCAATTGGGGATTATGCCTGTTTGAGAGCTGTCTTTTAACACTCCCTCGAATAACATCGGGGGGTTTGCGACTTTGCGAGTAAGATGGTGGTGCCTCCACAATCGAACCCATCATCAGATGAGGTGGTACATCTAATGTACCAACTAATACATGTACCACAGAGCGGTAAAATATCTACTTGATCGGATCAGAGTTTAAACGAACAAAACCCACACTGTCAAAGAATGTTGTAACATTACAAGATTAGTAAGTGAGGGAAGCAGATCAGTTAAGAAGTGAAACCTTAAAACAAAACCTTTTCTACAAGGTGGCAGCCCTACCTGTGGTTGCAGGGAGGGCGTGAGGCGGTAGGAGGATGGGAGGGCCACGCCCCGCTACTTAGTTTTTTTAATCAACCGCCCTCTATCATTAGTATGCAGCATAATGGAGTGCCGAGACATGGTCAGCTAGGCTTCGCACCGGCTTCGTCCGTCACAAACGTGTGCTAAGTGTTGTTCCTCAATACTGAATACGAGAGGCGTGCGGATAACGTTTAGTAACAAAAGATAATAAAATATAGACCTGAAGATACAGACCTTCAATTTGAATATTTTATGTAGAGTGTTGACTCAAAACCGAATATTGAAGTAGAAATTTAATTAAATAATTTTTCATACATAAAAAAGAAGACAAAAAGTTGTTTTTTTGTCTTACCTTGTTATGCGGGTTTCATTGTCATTTATTATTCAATAATATACATATAAAGTCACAAAAATGTTTCCACACGTACAATAAAATTTAAATAATAGACAATAGCAATTAAATAAAGAGATCACATTTACAATACAAAAATACAATACAATACAATACACATTTACAAAAAATACACATAATTTACATTGATAGTGTACTTTTATTACTTTTAATCTAATAAAATTAAATTTAGATTTAATTTAAATTAAAAATTAAAAGGGGCGGAGCCTTAAAATTGTCAGTTTTAGACCATTTTTGTTACCTGGTCAATGTTAAAAACTAAATTGAGAATTGATAATTTTTGCATTAGGTAACATATTCTGTTAACATATAAGAAATACTAAAAATCGAAACTATGATAGAAATAAATTTCTATGTTTGAACACTTGGCGATTTATCCATCGCAAGGAGATATAAATTAACGTTATATTATTGCAGTATAGAAACGCAGAAAGAAAATAAATCTGGATGTGAGGAGCTCTGAACCGGGATTCGAACCTGGGACCTTTCGCTCGCCGGACGATTGCTCAGAGGTATTTGAATGGTACAGAACCCCCAGGGTGCGAGCACTAATCGCACTTGACCGGTTTGTTCAATAATTACGCAACAATGAACTAATTTCGTTCCCTATTAGAGAAAATACAGTAAATTATTATACAAATGAATAACCAAGAAGAGGAATGAGTCTGTAAAAAATAAAACCGAAGGCACCTTAGCGGGATGCAGCGGCAAATTGAGTTGAAGTCGCAGAAAGATGCAAAATGCCTATAACGGAGTTGAGTCGCACCGACGACGACGCATAGAGCAGAGAGCAATTATGCACCCCTCTGTACCCTCACTGTAGCACCACTCCCCCCCCCCCCCCTCCGCCCGGCCCACAACACCCACTTGGTAAAAATAGTTTGCGTAAATTTCTGGTAACCCTGCCGGTAACGCAGGGGTGTCACTTGTGACATATTTGTCTTTCTTGTAGGTTTAACTTGTAGGTAAATAAACTGCTATATTTAAGTAAAACCGTGTTTAATTTAATAGCAGCTTATTTAGCTCTTTTTTATATAAATATATTGATGATGGTGTCTTTCCTGACTTGATGAAGTGGAATAAATTGATCCCCCTTTTTATATCAGGTGATAATAACGAAAACCCTTCCAAATATAAACCTGTGTCAGGTTTACTAGGACTGAGTACATTTTTTGAATACCTAAATAATCTGATTAGAATAACCTTAAAATATGTCTTTAAAGTGAATTTTGTTTAAAGGTTTTAAATTTTATTTCATTTGGATTTTGAAGTCATTTAGTCACAGTCCCTTTACATTGTGGAATTTTTGAACAAGCTTGACCGTCTTCTTAACATATGCATCCGGTATATATGTATATATGTATATTCGGGTTGCGTAGGTATGATCACATCTCTGAATTCCGTTCTGAACTCATTAGGTTAACATCAGGTACCGGAGAGATTTTCACGTTCTTACTTTCTTATATGGTATTCTCAAAGAACGTTTTGTACCCCTCTTGTCCCTCGATCGTCTTCATCGACCCAGCAAAGCCTGGCTTCTTCGTACTTCTGAGCATAACAGATGCATGTACACCAATTCTTTCATTGTGAGTGCCATGATATGCTTATGAGCTTGCCGTTACACATCCGTGAGGCGGCGTCAATATTAATCTTCAAGAATAAAATCAAACAATACTTTCGTGATTTGCAGAATATTTCTTGATTTCTTCTTGTGATTGTTATTAATGTACCCCAGGATTGGTGAGCAACATTGTAAAGAAACCAGAAATAAGCAAACTGGCTTTTACAAAAATCAGACTTGCTAACATGAGTACCTCTTTCGTAGGATATGGTATAAGATTTTACAACAAATTTCCAAAGGAGGTCCTTACTTTGTCAGAGAATAAGTTAAAACTGTATATTAAGCAGAGCCTTAGAAAAGGCATATTATAAAATAAATTAATATTTGGATGATGGTCAAGCATGGTGTTACAGTGATAGTGATATTTGTCAATATAGAAGTTTATAATTTAAGTAAGTAGTATAATTTCCTAACTTAAACAGGTAAACAAAGATACATATATATTTCTTTTTTTTTTCATTACAGTAAATTCCTGCTGTCTTGTATTTTCTTATCTCTTAACTAAAGTACATATAAGTAATAGTTATAGTATAAATTTTAGTATGTAACAGATATGAAAAAAAAAGACATGATCTTGCGAAGTTTCTTGCCCTTCTTCTTAGCAAGACTAATCAAATGGGCGGAGTTAAATAAGAACTTAAATAAAAGAAAAAAAAGAAAATAAAGTTAAAAAACAAAAAGAAAGTTAAATTTGTTCTAGTGGTATGAGTGTCGCGGTAAAGAGAAAAAGTCTCCGACTCAGCATAACGCTGCAAACCGAAATCTGCGATGCTGTTATTCTGTCGTCACCTGCAGAGAGCCGCACAAATTCCATCGAGAGTGGATAATTGGTGTTTATTTAATGTGTAATTGTGTATGTGATAGGGTCCGAGGAATGAAAGGTATTTATTAACTTATGCATGTTTAAACGTGGTATAGTAAAAATTATCATTCCGGTGACGGTTACAAGAGAAGGATCATATGTGGTATATGAGTGTTGCTTAAGGGTGCATATAAGTTCAGATTGAGCACCTCATTTTTCATCAATCAGAACTGAACTCTAAGACGTTTCCTTTAATTTTAAAACAGCGCGCTCTCAGCCGTGGTTGTTACGACCACCAAGAAACACGCGCTCACAAAAAAACTGCGTTTTTATTTAACAACTCGGTTTTTATTTAACTGAAATCATGCAAATAACCTAAAATGTTAAGACGGGTTTATTTGTCACTTATTTTTAATACAAGTTTCATGGCGGTATTATTTAAGGAAGGCCCTTTAACCACTCAAAAAACATGAAATTTAGATGTAACTTCGTATTTAGAGGTAACTTCGTATTTAGAGGTAACTTCGTATTTAGAGGTAACTTCGTATTTTTTTTCTATCAAGCGAAGTTAAAGCTTTTGCTTTTTTTCTAAAATGTTTAGATCAGCCCTATAGTTTACTATCTTTATTATTTTTATTAAACCTATGGACCAAGTTACACAATGTGAAATAGTTGAAGTTGTGCATCTTACCTTAAACGGACCCGTAGGGTTGGTACACGAATGTAGCACAATATCTGCAGGAAGGAGTTTTGAACAAAAGGTTCTAACATTAATAATGGCTCTCTGTGTGCCCTCTATAGTATTATTACTGTAGTGCAGAGAGTGAGATAAACCTTTTTTATTATTCTATTTAATGATAAATGACGAAGGTTTTTAAAAATATGAATAAGTTTTCTAACTAGATACTGTAGCTGATTCTGAAGGCTTTAATTTTAGTTTTAGTGCTGTCAAAACTAAAATTATTCCAAAGTAATTTAGCTTCTGTTCCTAGCGTTTAAGGACTATTTTGCAATAAACGAAATTTTGTTGTGACAGCACTAAAACTAAAATTAAAGCCTTCAGAATTGGCTTTATTAAGATACTAATATTTTCACTTTTTGTCTTATTATGGGCCGTTCTTGGGAAGAGCAACTTCCGAGAGTAGTAGAAGTTTGGCGCGATCTGTATTATTATAGATACGGAACCCTTCGTGCGCGAGTCCGACTCGCACTTGGCCGGTTTTCTAATTAGAAAAAGAAAAGTTTTTCACAATCCGACTGCGAAAAATAACAAATTTTTAAGCACAGTTGAAAACGAAAACCCGTTTGAACAATGACGCAAACAACAACAGGCTAACACCAAAGGGTTTCTGTTTCCTAGAGAATCCTAAAATAAGCCAGCCAAATAAATTAACTAAAACTGCAAAATAAGGAATTTATACATAACAGATTACTTTTTTTAGGGTTCCGTAGTACCTAAAAGGTACAAAAGGAACCTTATGGTGAGACTCTGTTGTCCGTCCGTCCGTATGTCACAGCCTCATAACTTTAGCAAAGTTAAAGATAAATACATGAAATTTGGCACAAAAATAGCATTAATTTGCCCACATATCACGGTGTAAAAAAATGTAAAATTTGAAATTAATCAAAATATTTCGAAAACAAAAGTGAGAATAATAAAAAATATTATCCTAAAAACACAATATCGGTATCAAATTGTAGATATTAAAAAGTTTATTGTAAAAATATGTACTTTTACTGTATTTACTGGCACTGGTTTCGAGAAATCTTAAAAAAAAACAAAAATGTGTATGCCCCCCCCCCCTTATCTCCGAAACTGGTAGACCGAAATATATAAAAAAAATGACAATTATAGATCATAACTGGCCAATTACAGGAAAACTATAGCGATTAAAAAAATATGAGCACAAATGAAAAATATAAAAATGAAGTAAAAAATAAAAAAAGAAATAAAAAAAAAACAATATGGGTATAAAATTGTAGGTATTAAAAATTAAATTGTAAAAATATATGCTTTCACTATATTTACGGGCACTGGTTTCGAGAAATCTTTAAAAAACCCCAAAAATATGACTGGTGGACCAAAATATATGAAAAAAAATCCAAAATTTCGCATGAACTGACTGTAATGGAACCGGTAGACTTATGCGAACAAAGATGGAGATAGTGGGTAAGTGAGGAGTGGATAGAACATAGATGGAGATAGTGGGTAAGTGAGGGGTGGATAGAACATAGATGGAGATAGTGGGTAAGTGAGGGGTGGATAGAACATAGATGGAGATAGTGGGTAAGTGAGGGGTGGATAGAACATAGATGGAGATAGTGGGTAAGTGAGGGGTGGATAAAACATAGATGGAGATAGTGGGTAAGTGAGGGGTGGATAGAACATAGATGGAGATAGTGGGTAAGTGAGGGGTGGATAGAACATAGATGGAGATAGTGGGTAAGTGAGGGGTGGATAGAACATAGATGGAGATAGTGGGTAAGTGAGGGGTGGATAGAACATAGATGGAGATAGTGGGTAAGTGAGGGTTAGATAGAACATAGATGGAGATAGTGGGTAAGTGAGGGGTGGATAGAACATATATGGAGATAGTGGGTAAGTGAGGGGTGGATAGAACATAGATGGAGATAGTGGGTAAGTGAGGGGTGGATAGAACATAGATAGAGATAGTGGGTAAGTGAGGGGTGGATAGAACATAGATGGAGATAGTGGGTAAGTGAGGGGTGGATAGAACATAGATAGAGGTAGTGGGTAAGTGAGGGGTGGATAGAACATAGATGGAGATAGTGGGTAAGTGAGGAGTGGATAGAACATAGATGGAGATAGTGGGTAAGTGAGGGGTGGATAGAACATAGATGGAGATAGTGGGTAAGTGAGGGGCGGATAGAACATAGATGGAGATAGTGGGTAAGTGAGGGGTGGATAGAACATAGATGGAGATAGTGGGTAAGTGAGGGGTGGATAGAACATAGATGGAGATAGTGGGTAAGTGAGGGGTGGATAGAACATAGATGGAGATAGTGGGTAAGTGAGGGGTGGATAGAACATAGATAGAGATAGTGGGTAAGTGAGGGATGGATAGAACATAGGTGGATATAGTGGGTAAGTGAGGGGTGGATAGAACAGAGATGGAGATAGTGGGTAAGTGAGGGATGGATAGAACATAGATGGAGATAGTGGGTAAGTGAGGGATGGATAAACATAGGAGGAGAAAGTGGGTAAGTGAGGGGTGGATAGAACATATATGGAGATAGTGGGTAAGTGAAGGATGGATAGAACATAGGTGGAGATAGTGGGTAAGTGAGGGGTGGATAGAATATAGATGGAGATAGTGGGTAAGTGAGGGGTGGATAGAACATAGATGGAGATAGTGGGTAAGTGAGGGGTGGATAGAACATAGATAGAGATAGTGGGTAAGTGAGGGGTGGATAGAACATAGATGGAGATAGTGGGTAAGTGAGGGATGGATAGAACATAGGTGGAGATAGTGGGTAAGTGAGGGGTGGATAGAACATAGATGGAGATAGTGGGTAAGTGAGGGGTGGATAGAACATAGATGGAGATAGTGGGTAAGTGAGGGGTGGATAGAACATAGATGGAGATAGTGGGTAAGTGAGGGGTGGATAGAACATAGATGGAGATAGTAGGTAAGTGAGGGGTGGATAGAACATAGATGGAGATAGTGGGTAAGTGAGGGGTGGATAGAACATAGATAGAGATAGTGGGTAAGTGAGGGATGGATAGAACATAGGTGGAGATAGTGGGTAAGTGAGGGGTGGATAGAACATAGATGGAGATAGTGGGTAAGTGAGGGATGGATAGAACATAGATGGAGATAGTGGGTAAGTGAGGGATGGATAGAACATAGGTGGAGATAGTGGGTAAGTGAGGGGTGGATAGAACATAGATGGAGATAGTGGGTAATTGAGGGATGGATAGAACATAGATGGAGATAGTGGGTAAGTGAGGGATGGATAGAACATAGGTGGAGATAGTGGGTAAGTGAGGGGTGGATAGAACATAGATGGAGATAGTGGGTAAGTGAGGGATGGATAGAACATAGGTGGAGATAGTGGGTAAGTGAGGGGTGGATAGAACAGCGGTCATATTTATTCCCAAGGTCTATTGATAATATAACCGACAGACATTATAAAGAAATTACAAGGGTTTTTTTAGCTTATAGCTGTGGTCCGTTCCCTTTTATTGCTATAATAGATAGGGCATTAGTGTTTCAATCAAAACGGAATAGTTTTAATGCTAAGCTTAATTTTTTTGTTTATTATTTGACCATAAAGTGAAAGCTGTAAATTTTATGGCATCGTGATGCAGAGCTTAGATAAGTTATGAATGTCAGTGTACGCCATATATATTAGGTTTAAAAAGTATATATACAGGGTGGAAAAAATGAAAGGGCCCTGGAGGGGAACTACCTTAAATATTTTAGTTAGCTCATTTTACTGAAAGGAAACATTCCTTTATTTTTTAAAAGAAACAAAACTGCAATCAAAGATTTTCTAAAATTTGCTTGTTTCACCCGGGAACTGAACCAACTAAAAAAAAAAAAATGAATCCTCGCTATTTTATTATACGAATCGGTAGGATTATTGTTCAGGATAAAATTTGCCTAATAAAAATTTGTCTTACGCTCATCTGTTGTATGAGATACCCATGAAATTGAATATTTATTACAAGTTCTTTATTAACAATACCTAGTACTGTTCACTTGTAAAATAATATTGATACGCTATTATTACACAATGACAGCACGGAATGAAAGCAAAACAAAACAAAATTTGAAATTCGAACGAATACTTTGATCGATTTTAAAAATATTGAAAGTTACGATAACTTTGAACTTCAAATTTATTGCTCTGCGTTGCAAAAAAAATACGTTCCCTTTTTAAAGTTTTCGTAAGTACGCCTAGTGCAAGAAGGAATTTTGCTGTGCATAGAATTATTATTACCATTTAACGATTTTCTTATTGAAGTCTTCAACAAGGTACTTAAGATAAATAACATTAGCAAGCTTGTACTTCATACGATGTCTTTGGATGTAAGAGAGATAAGAAAATTATAACGTGTCATTTACTTGTTATAAGTGAACAGTACTAGGTATTGTTAATAAAGAACTTGTAATAAATATTTAATTTCATGGGTATCTCGTACAACAGATGAGTGTAAGACCAAATGTTTATTAGACAAATTTTATCCTGAACAATAATCCTACCGATTCGTATAATAAAACAGCGAGGGTTTATTTTTTTAAATTTTAGTTGGTTCGATTCCCGGGTGAGACAAGCAAATTTCAGAATATCTTTGAATGCAGTTTTGTTTTTTTTTTTAAATAAAGGAATGTTTCCTTTCAGTAAAATGAGCTAACTAAAGGATTTAAGGTAGTTCCCCTCCAGGGCCCTTAAATTTTTTCCACCCTGTATAATGTACCAACGAATAAACCGCCATTGACCCATTTTTTGCTCTTAAGGCGCTACGAAAAAAAAATTGACACATTTAGAACTTCTCTGTGTTACTACAAAACGGTGTTTAACTGTAGACAGTGTTTAAATCTGTTGTTGTCGCCTTTTCTTTCATATCGTTAAAAAGTGACAGCAACAGATTTAAACACTGTCTAAAGTTAAACACCGTTTTGTAGTAAGACCGTCTATATCTAGAATATTTTTATAATAATAATTCTAAAGTTGTAGTTTGGCCTCACTACAATCAATACCAACAACCAATTTATTTTATATCTCGCAATAATATTCAATATACGTACACAACTCTTTACTTCATCGTAGCAGTCTACGAAGCGATAAAGGTAACTACGTCGTAGCTCGTAGCACCTATAGCTTGTAGCGCGTAGCCGATAGAAACACACACTTAGCTGGTTCTTCTAAAAGAAACCTTGTAATGCACATTTATATACTTAGTGCTATATGCCAGGGGAGTAGGTAGAGCTTATTGTTACCCATACTGTGTGATATTAAAGGTGTTCACGTTTTAGTACATAGTAAGTTCCTTTCAACTGCAGTACATAACTAAGGAAATAACTAGAAACTCCTGTGAGAGACGATCATTTGAAGGTACCGTTGCAAAATGTTCTATAGCCCCACTACTTGCTCTCATTACAGGGCAATTAAGAGGACCTGTGCATTTTTTTCCGATACGATACTCGTATAGTGGCATTAAATTCAAATTATTTCCAAACATAGTATATTTGTAGGATTGGTAAAAAACTCCGTACTATTTGTTCTAAACATGTCATATTTCCTATAACGTAGGTAGTTTTCGTTGTCGGTTCAGTTTCCGTGCACCAAGTCCGTAGTCTGGTCGACCACATCAGGAAATTGAACACCTACAACAACGAGGACATAAATCATTTATCTTTATTTATTTATTTATTTCTACAAGTTCTCAGATCGCAATAAAAGAGCAAAACCTGCGATATCATGTCTCGGGCTCGTGTTACCGCAGACAAAGCCGCGCAAAAACGCGAGTGTTGTGATAGTACGGACACACGGACAATGCGTGACGAGTCGATTGTCTACTCGCGTACTGCGACTTGCGACCTTGTTACATTCTATGAAGATCTAAAATTCATTGACTCTATGGAAAAAGTAAAGTCTCTGTAAAGTTTTTGGATGTCTTTTGTATGAAATTGACAGTTTTTGACAGGATTACTCGGGTTCTGTTTGAGTCGTGGTGTTTGCGAGCGAAAGCCTTATTTTAAAGGTTTTGATAAATCAAAAAAGGAATTATAACGCTCTTACACGAGGAGACTATTGAATAATAGATCTCATCTGATGCGTCTTTTATTGATATTATATTTATTTATATTAATATTTATTTTCAGTTATAGTTAAGTACAGTCGGTAGCACGCAGTGTTCTTTATGTGAGGCTCTGCGGTTGGTTGCTGCCGGCGGAGGATGCACCAATGAGTTTTTCAGAGAGCATGAACCTGTGCACTGTGCTTTATATAAATTAACTTATTAGTTAAATAAAACAATGTATAAAGTAAACCTGCATGTCCGTTAAGCATGACTTGTGTTTGGTTACATCGTTGTCTGTCGGTCCGTCAGTCACTAAACTTCTACTCGTAATTTCAAAAGCATGAAACTTGGAAAGGGAACACAATTGTACCTCGGGAATAATAAAAAAACGAATTAGACGTTTTCCGAAATAATATAAATTAACTTTCTGATTCAAATACACTAAAACTGTATTGTATGATATAAACAACACCAATGTGCTTCAACGGGTAGGTGCAAGCTACGCTATAGTAATAAAGTACTAGTTAATAAACTGTATTGTATGATATAAACAACACCAATGTGCTTCAACGGGTAGGTGCAAGCTACGCTATAGTAATAAAGTATTAGTTAATAAACTGTATTGTATGATATAAACAACACCAATGTGCTTCAACGGGTAGGTGCAAGCTACGCTATAGTAATAAAGTACTAGTTAATAAACTGTATTGTATGATATAAACAACACCAATGTGCTTCAACGGGTAGGTGCAAGCTACGCTATAGTAATAAAGTATTAGTTAATAAACTGTATTGTATGATATAAACAACACCAATGTGCTTCAACGGGTAGGTGCAAGCTACGCTATAGTAATAAAGTATTAGTTAATAAACTGTATTGTATGATATAAACAACACCAATGTGCTTCAACGGGTAGGTGCAAGCTACGCTATAGTAATAAAGTACTAGTTAATAAACTGTATTGTATGATATAAACAACACCAATGTGCTTCAACGGGTAGGTGCAAGCTACGCTATAGTAATAAAGTATTAGTTAATAAACTGTATTGTATGATATAAACAACACCAATGTGCTTCAACGGGTAGGTGCAAGCTACGCTATAGTAATAAAGTACTAGTTAATAAACTGTATTGTATGATATAAACAACACCAATGTGCTTCAACGGGTAGGTGCAAGCTACGCTATAGTAATAAAGTATTAGTTAATAAACTGTATTGTATGATATAAACAACACCAATGTGCTTCAACGGGTAGGTGCAAGCTACGCTATAGTAATAAAGTACTAGTTAATAAACTGTATTGTATGATATAAACAACACCAATGTGCTTCAACGGGTAGGTGCAAGCTACGCTATAGTAATAAAGTATTAGTTAATAAACTGTATTGTATGATATAAACAACACCAATGTGCTTCAACGGGTAGGTGCAAGCTACGCTATAGTAATAAAGTACTAGTTAATAAACTGTATTGTATGATATAAACAACACCAATGTGCTTCAACGGGTAGGTGCAAGCTACGCTATAGTAATAAAGTACTAGTTAATAAACTGTATTGTATGATATAAACAACACCAATGTGCTTCAACGGGTAGGTGCAAGCTACGCTATAGTAATAAAGTATTAGTTAATAAACTGTATTGTATGATATAAACAACACCAATGTGCTTCAACGGGTAGGTGCAAGCTACGCTATAGTAATAAAGTATTAGTTAATAAACTGTATTGTATGATATAAACAACACCAATGTGCTTCAACGGGTAGGTGCAAGCTACGCTATAGTAATAAAGTACTAGTTAATAAACTGTATTGTATGATATAAACAACACCAATGTGCTTCAACGGGTAGGTGCAAGCTACGCTATAGTAATAAAGTATTAGTTAATAAACTGTATTGTATGATATAAACAACACCAATGTGCTTCAACGGGTAGGTGCAAGCTACGCTATAGTAATAAAGTACTAGTTAATAAACTGTATTGTATGATATAAACAACACCAATGTGCTTCAACGGGTAGGTGCAAGCTACGCTATAGTAATAAAGTACTAGTTAATAAACTGTATTGTATGATATAAACAACACCAATGTGCTTCAACGGGTAGGTGCAAGCTACGCTATAGTAATAAAGTACTAGTTAATAAACTGTATTGTATGATATAAACAACACCAATGTGCTTCAACGGGTAGGTGCAAGCTACGCTATAGTAATAAAGTACTAGTTAATAAACTGTATTGTATGATATAAACAACACCAATGTGCTTCAACGGGTAGGTGCAAGCTACGCTATAGTAATAAAGTATTAGTTAATAAACTGTATTGTATGATATAAACAACACCAATGTGCTTCAACGGGTAGGTGCAAGCTACGCTATAGTAATAAAGTATTAGTTAATAAACTGTATTGTATGATATAAACAACACCAATGTGCTTCAACGGGTAGGTGCAAGCTACGCTATAGTAATAAAGTACTAGTTAATAAACTGTATTGTATGATATAAACAACACCAATGTGCTTCAACGGGTAGGTGCAAGCTACGCTATAGTAATAAAGTACTAGTTAATAAACTGTATTGTATGATATAAACAACACCAATGTGCTTCAACGGGTAGGTGCAAGCTACGCTATAGTAATAAAGTACTAGTTAATAAACTGTATTGTATGATATAAACAACACCAATGTGCTTCAACGGGTAGGTGCAAGCTACGCTATAGTAATAAAGTACTAGTTAATAAACTGTATTGTATGATATAAACAACACCAATGTGCTTCAACGGGTAGGTGCAAGCTACGCTATAGTAATAAAGTACTAGTTAATAAACTGTATTGTATGATATAAACAACACCAATGTGCTTCAACGGGTAGGTGCAAGCTACGCTATAGTAATAAAGTACTAGTTAATAAACTGTATTGTATGATATAAACAACACCAATGTGCTTCAACGGGTAGGTGCAAGCTACGCTATAGTAATAAAGTACTAGTTAATAAACTGTATTGTATGATATAAACAACACCAATGTGCTTCAACGGGTAGGTGCAAGCTACGCTATAGTAATAAAGTATTAGTTAATAAACTGTATTGTATGATATAAACAACACCAATGTGCTTCAACGGGTAGGTGCAAGCTACGCTATAGTAATAAAGTATTAGTTAATAAACTGTATTGTATGATATAAACAACACCAATGTGCTTCAACGGGTAGGTGCAAGCTACGCTATAGTAATAAAGTATTAGTTAATAAACTGTATTGTATGATATAAACAACACCAATGTGCTTCAACGGGTAGGTGCAAGCTACGCTATAGTAATAAAGTACTAGTTAATAAACTGTATTGTATGATATAAACAACACCAATGTGCTTCAACGGGTAGGTGCAAGCTACGCTATAGTAATAAAGTACTAGTTAATAAACTGTATTGTATGATATAAACAACACCAATGTGCTTCAACGGGTAGGTGCAAGCTACGCTATAGTAATAAAGTACTAGTTAATAAACTGTATTGTATGATATAAACAACACCAATGTGCTTCAACGGGTAGGTGCAAGCTACGCTATAGTAATAAAGTATTAGTTAATAAACTGTATTGTATGATATAAACAACACCAATGTGCTTCAACGGGTAGGTGCAAGCTACGCTATAGTAATAAAGTACTAGTTAATAAACTGTATTGTATGATATAAACAACACCAATGTGCTTCAACGGGTAGGTGCAAGCTACGCTATAGTAATAAAGTACTAGTTAATAAACTGTATTGTATGATATAAACAACACCAATGTGCTTCAACGGGTAGGTGCAAGCTACGCTATAGTAATAAAGTACTAGTTAATAAACTGTATTGTATGATATAAACAACACCAATGTGCTTCAACGGGTAGGTGCAAGCTACGCTATAGTAATAAAGTACTAGTTAATAAACTGTATTGTATGATATAAACAACACCAATGTGCTTCAACGGGTAGGTGCAAGCTACGCTATAGTAATAAAGTACTAGTTAATAAACTGTATTGTATGATATAAACAACACCAATGTGCTTCAACGGGTAGGTGCAAGCTACGCTATAGTAATAAAGTACTAGTTAATAAACTGTATTGTATGATATAAACAACACCAATGTGCTTCAACGGGTAGGTGCAAGCTACGCTATAGTAATAAAGTACTAGTTAATAAACTGTATTGTATGATATAAACAACACCAATGTGCTTCAACGGGTAGGTGCAAGCTACGCTATAGTAATAAAGTATTAGTTAATAAACTGTATTGTATGATATAAACAACACCAATGTGCTTCAACGGGTAGGTGCAAGCTACGCTATAGTAATAAAGTATTAGTTAATAAACTGTATTGTATGATATAAACAACACCAATGTGCTTCAACGGGTAGGTGCAAGCTACGCTATAGTAATAAAGTATTAGTTAATAAACTGTATTGTATGATATAAACAACACCAATGTGCTTCAACGGGTAGGTGCAAGCTACGCTATAGTAATAAAGTATTAGTTAATAAACTGTATTGTATGATATAAACAACACCAATGTGCTTCAACGGGTAGGTGCAAGCTACGCTATAGTAATAAAGTATTAGTTAATAAACTGTATTGTATGATATAAACAACACCAATGTGCTTCAACGGGTAGGTGCAAGCTACGCTATAGTAATAAAGTACTAGTTAATAAACTGTATTGTATGATATAAACAACACCAATGTGCTTCAACGGGTAGGTGCAAGCTACGCTATAGTAATAAAGTACTAGTTAATAAACTGTATTGTATGATATAAACAACACCAATGTGCTTCAACGGGTAGGTGCAAGCTACGCTATAGTAATAAAGTACTAGTTAATAAACTGTATTGTATGATATAAACAACACCAATGTGCTTCAACGGGTAGGTGCAAGCTACGCTATAGTAATAAAGTACTAGTTAATAAACTGTATTGTATGATATAAACAACACCAATGTGCTTCAACGGGTAGGTGCAAGCTACGCTATAGTAATAAAGTACTAGTTAATAAACTGTATTGTATGATATAAACAACACCAATGTGCTTCAACGGGTAGGTGCAAGCTACGCTATAGTAATAAAGTACTAGTTAATAAACTGTATTGTATGATATAAACAACACCAATGTGCTTCAACGGGTAGGTGCAAGCTACGCTATAGTAATAAAGTACTAGTTAATAAACTGTATTGTATGATATAAACAACACCAATGTGCTTCAACGGGTAGGTGCAAGCTACGCTATAGTAATAAAGTATTAGTTAATAAACTGTATTGTATGATATAAACAACACCAATGTGCTTCAACGGGTAGGTGCAAGCTACGCTATAGTAATAAAGTATTAGTTAATAAACTGTATTGTATGATATAAACAACACCAATGTGCTTCAACGGGTAGGTGCAAGCTACGCTATAGTAATAAAGTATTAGTTAATAAACTGTATTGTATGATATAAACAACACCAATGTGCTTCAACGGGTAGGTGCAAGCTACGCTATAGTAATAAAGTACTAGTTAATAAACTGTATTGTATGATATAAACAACACCAATGTGCTTCAACGGGTAGGTGCAAGCTACGCTATAGTAATAAAGTATTAGTTAATAAACTGTATTGTATGATATAAACAACACCAATGTGCTTCAACGGGTAGGTGCAAGCTACGCTATAGTAATAAAGTATTAGTTAATAAACTGTATTGTATGATATAAACAACACCAATGTGCTTCAACGGGTAGGTGCAAGCTACGCTATAGTAATAAAGTACTAGTTAATAAACTGTATTGTATGATATAAACAACACCAATGTGCTTCAACGGGTAGGTGCAAGCTACGCTATAGTAATAAAGTACTAGTTAATAAACTGTATTGTATGATATAAACAACACCAATGTGCTTCAACGGGTAGGTGCAAGCTACGCTATAGTAATAAAGTATTAGTTAATAAACTGTATTGTATGATATAAACAACACCAATGTGCTTCAACGGGTAGGTGCAAGCTACGCTATAGTAATAAAGTATTAGTTAATAAACTGTATTGTATGATATAAACAACACCAATGTGCTTCAACGGGTAGGTGCAAGCTACGCTATAGTAATAAAGTATTAGTTAATAAACTGTATTGTATGATATAAACAACACCAATGTGCTTCAACGGGTAGGTGCAAGCTACGCTATAGTAATAAAGTACTAGTTAATAAACTGTATTGTATGATATAAACAACACCAATGTGCTTCAACGGGTAGGTGCAAGCTACGCTATAGTAATAAAGTACTAGTTAATAAACTGTATTGTATGATATAAACAACACCAATGTGCTTCAACGGGTAGGTGCAAGCTACGCTATAGTAATAAAGTACTAGTTAATAAACTGTATTGTATGATATAAACAACACCAATGTGCTTCAACGGGTAGGTGCAAGCTACGCTATAGTAATAAAGTACTAGTTAATAAACTGTATTGTATGATATAAACAACACCAATGTGCTTCAACGGGTAGGTGCAAGCTACGCTATAGTAATAAAGTACTAGTTAATAAACTGTATTGTATGATATAAACAACACCAATGTGCTTCAACGGGTAGGTGCAAGCTACGCTATAGTAATAAAGTACTAGTTAATAAACTGTATTGTATGATATAAACAACACCAATGTGCTTCAACGGGTAGGTGCAAGCTACGCTATAGTAATAAAGTACTAGTTAATAAACTGTATTGTATGATATAAACAACACCAATGTGCTTCAACGGGTAGGTGCAAGCTACGCTATAGTAATAAAGTACTAGTTAATAAACTGTATTGTATGATATAAACAACACCAATGTGCTTCAACGGGTAGGTGCAAGCTACGCTATAGTAATAAAGTACTAGTTAATAAACTGTATTGTATGATATAAACAACACCAATGTGCTTCAACGGGTAGGTGCAAGCTACGCTATAGTAATAAAGTACTAGTTAATAAACTGTATTGTATGATATAAACAACACCAATGTGCTTCAACGGGTAGGTGCAAGCTACGCTATAGTAATAAAGTACTAGTTAATAAACTGTATTGTATGATATAAACAACACCAATGTGCTTCAACGGGTAGGTGCAAGCTACGCTATAGTAATAAAGTACTAGTTAATAAACTGTATTGTATGATATAAACAACACCAATGTGCTTCAACGGGTAGGTGCAAGCTACGCTATAGTAATAAAGTACTAGTTAATAAACTGTATTGTATGATATAAACAACACCAATGTGCTTCAACGGGTAGGTGCAAGCTACGCTATAGTAATAAAGTACTAGTTAATAAACTGTATTGTATGATATAAACAACACCAATGTGCTTCAACGGGTAGGTGCAAGCTACGCTATAGTAATAAAGTACTAGTTAATAAACTGTATTGTATGATATAAACAACACCAATGTGCTTCAACGGGTAGGTGCAAGCTACGCTATAGTAATAAAGTATTAGTTAATAAACTGTATTGTATGATATAAACAACACCAATGTGCTTCAACGGGTAGGTGCAAGCTACGCTATAGTAATAAAGTATTAGTTAATAAACTGTATTGTATGATATAAACAACACCAATGTGCTTCAACGGGTAGGTGCAAGCTACGCTATAGTAATAAAGTATTAGTTAATAAACTGTATTGTATGATATAAACAACACCAATGTGCTTCAACGGGTAGGTGCAAGCTACGCTATAGTAATAAAGTACTAGTTAATAAACTGTATTGTATGATATAAACAACACCAATGTGCTTCAACGGGTAGGTGCAAGCTACGCTATAGTAATAAAGTATTAGTTAATAAACTGTATTGTATGATATAAACAACACCAATGTGCTTCAACGGGTAGGTGCAAGCTACGCTATAGTAATAAAGTATTAGTTAATAAACTGTATTGTATGATATAAACAACACCAATGTGCTTCAACGGGTAGGTGCAAGCTACGCTATAGTAATAAAGTACTAGTTAATAAACTGTATTGTATGATATAAACAACACCAATGTGCTTCAACGGGTAGGTGCAAGCTACGCTATAGTAATAAAGTATTAGTTAATAAACTGTATTGTATGATATAAACAACACCAATGTGCTTCAACGGGTAGGTGCAAGCTACGCTATAGTAATAAAGTATTAGTTAATAAACTGTATTGTATGATATAAACAACACCAATGTGCTTCAACGGGTAGGTGCAAGCTACGCTATAGTAATAAAGTATTAGTTAATAAACTGTATTGTATGATATAAACAACACCAATGTGCTTCAACGGGTAGGTGCAAGCTACGCTATAGTAATAAAGTACTAGTTAATAAACTGTATTGTATGATATAAACAACACCAATGTGCTTCAACGGGTAGGTGCAAGCTACGCTATAGTAATAAAGTACTAGTTAATAAACTGTATTGTATGATATAAACAACACCAATGTGCTTCAACGGGTAGGTGCAAGCTACGCTATAGTAATAAAGTATTAGTTAATAAACTGTATTGTATGATATAAACAACACCAATGTGCTTCAACGGGTAGGTGCAAGCTACGCTATAGTAATAAAGTATTAGTTAATAAACTGTATTGTATGATATAAACAACACCAATGTGCTTCAACGGGTAGGTGCAAGCTACGCTATAGTAATAAAGTATTAGTTAATAAACTGTATTGTATGATATAAACAACACCAATGTGCTTCAACGGGTAGGTGCAAGCTACGCTATAGTAATAAAGTACTAGTTAATAAACTGTATTGTATGATATAAACAACACCAATGTGCTTCAACGGGTAGGTGCAAGCTACGCTATAGTAATAAAGTACTAGTTAATAAACTGTATTGTATGATATAAACAACACCAATGTGCTTCAACGGGTAGGTGCAAGCTACGCTATAGTAATAAAGTACTAGTTAATAAACTGTATTGTATGATATAAACAACACCAATGTGCTTCAACGGGTAGGTGCAAGCTACGCTATAGTAATAAAGTACTAGTTAATAAACTGTATTGTATGATATAAACAACACCAATGTGCTTCAACGGGTAGGTGCAAGCTACGCTATAGTAATAAAGTACTAGTTAATAAACTGTATTGTATGATATAAACAACACCAATGTGCTTCAACGGGTAGGTGCAAGCTACGCTATAGTAATAAAGTACTAGTTAATAAACTGTATTGTATGATATAAACAACACCAATGTGCTTCAACGGGTAGGTGCAAGCTACGCTATAGTAATAAAGTATTAGTTAATAAACTGTATTGTATGATATAAACAACACCAATGTGCTTCAACGGGTAGGTGCAAGCTACGCTATAGTAATAAAGTATTAGTTAATAAACTGTATTGTATGATATAAACAACACCAATGTGCTTCAACGGGTAGGTGCAAGCTACGCTATAGTAATAAAGTACTAGTTAATAAACTGTATTGTATGATATAAACAACACCAATGTGCTTCAACGGGTAGGTGCAAGCTACGCTATAGTAATAAAGTACTAGTTAATAAACTGTATTGTATGATATAAACAACACCAATGTGCTTCAACGGGTAGGTGCAAGCTACGCTATAGTAATAAAGTACTAGTTAATAAACTGTATTGTATGATATAAACAACACCAATGTGCTTCAACGGGTAGGTGCAAGCTACGCTATAGTAATAAAGTACTAGTTAATAAACTGTATTGTATGATATAAACAACACCAATGTGCTTCAACGGGTAGGTGCAAGCTACGCTATAGTAATAAAGTACTAGTTAATAAACTGTATTGTATGATATAAACAACACCAATGTGCTTCAACGGGTAGGTGCAAGCTACGCTATAGTAATAAAGTATTAGTTAATAAACTGTATTGTATGATATAAACAACACCAATGTGCTTCAACGGGTAGGTGCAAGCTACGCTATAGTAATAAAGTACTAGTTAATAAACTGTATTGTATGATATAAACAACACCAATGTGCTTCAACGGGTAGGTGCAAGCTACGCTATAGTAATAAAGTATTAGTTAATAAACTGTATTGTATGATATAAACAACACCAATGTGCTTCAACGGGTAGGTGCAAGCTACGCTATAGTAATAAAGTATTAGTTAATAAACTGTATTGTATGATATAAACAACACCAATGTGCTTCAACGGGTAGGTGCAAGCTACGCTATAGTAATAAAGTATTAGTTAATAAACTGTATTGTATGATATAAACAACACCAATGTGCTTCAACGGGTAGGTGCAAGCTACGCTATAGTAATAAAGTATTAGTTAATAAACTGTATTGTATGATATAAACAACACCAATGTGCTTCAACGGGTAGGTGCAAGCTACGCTATAGTAATAAAGTATTAGTTAATAAACTGTATTGTATGATATAAACAACACCAATGTGCTTCAACGGGTAGGTGCAAGCTACGCTATAGTAATAAAGTATTAGTTAATAAACTGTATTGTATGATATAAACAACACCAATGTGCTTCAACGGGTAGGTGCAAGCTACGCTATAGTAATAAAGTACTAGTTAATAAACTGTATTGTATGATATAAACAACACCAATGTGCTTCAACGGGTAGGTGCAAGCTACGCTATAGTAATAAAGTATTAGTTAATAAACTGTATTGTATGATATAAACAACACCAATGTGCTTCAACGGGTAGGTGCAAGCTACGCTATAGTAATAAAGTATTAGTTAATAAACTGTATTGTATGATATAAACAACACCAATGTGCTTCAACGGGTAGGTGCAAGCTACGCTATAGTAATAAAGTATTAGTTAATAAACTGTATTGTATGATATAAACAACACCAATGTGCTTCAACGGGTAGGTGCAAGCTACGCTATAGTAATAAAGTATTAGTTAATAAACTGTATTGTATGATATAAACAACACCAATGTGCTTCAACGGGTAGGTGCAAGCTACGCTATAGTAATAAAGTATTAGTTAATAAACTGTATTGTATGATATAAACAACACCAATGTGCTTCAACGGGTAGGTGCAAGCTACGCTATAGTAATAAAGTACTAGTTAATAAACTGTATTGTATGATATAAACAACACCAATGTGCTTCAACGGGTAGGTGCAAGCTACGCTATAGTAATAAAGTATTAGTTAATAAACTGTATTGTATGATATAAACAACACCAATGTGCTTCAACGGGTAGGTGCAAGCTACGCTATAGTAATAAAGTATTAGTTAATAAACTGTATTGTATGATATAAACAACACCAATGTGCTTCAACGGGTAGGTGCAAGCTACGCTATAGTAATAAAGTACTAGTTAATAAACTGTATTGTATGATATAAACAACACCAATGTGCTTCAACGGGTAGGTGCAAGCTACGCTATAGTAATAAAGTATTAGTTAATAAACTGTATTGTATGATATAAACAACACCAATGTGCTTCAACGGGTAGGTGCAAGCTACGCTATAGTAATAAAGTACTAGTTAATAAACACAGACTTGCTGCTCCAGAATTAAGACACCAAAAGACGAGTTAGGGTGACATGATCACTATGTGACCAAACCCTTTAAATAAAGACAAAAAAGACAAGTACTTCCTATGTTGGTCACAGTATTCGTTTTTATAATAAAATACCAAAGGAAATAGATAAATAAAAACATATTCTAAGTGTAAACGGTGATAAAGGACAGGGGAGTATAGATAGGATTAGGATTCTTATTTCCTTGAATTTATCTATTTTTAGTTATAAGAGCCCTAATAGATATTTTTGAAATACAAAAACAGTTTCTATGCCAGCATGTCTGCCCCAAAGTAGGTTACAATACGACATATTACTACGAAAGTAGCCTTTTTTTCATATTTTTGATAATTTGACATGACTTCCATTTTACATATTTCACTAAAAAATACCTAACCTTTAGGGAAAATTTTTTTCGAATGGCATCTCTAACAATCTGTTATTCTACCCACTTTTGTATATGTTTTTCCTCACAATCATTGTTGACATCGTTTGTCGTTTTATGGCTCGTATATTAAAATAATAACTATTCTGTATCCCTTGAAGATGGTTTGATTTCCGAAACCTTGGGACACTTTGGGAAGTGTGCAACGGGAAGTGTGCAACATATATAATTATGTTATGAAACAAATAGTACAAGTGTTGGTGTTCAAAATCAAGATGCTTTCTATGTTTCATCAAGTGCCGACAATCGCAAGTATAAATCATATATTTTATTATTTAGTAATTCCAAGGAACTAAATTACATATTTACCAGTTATATGGTTTTTCGATCTAGATAGTGAATTGATCAACTTACGATTCTTATTATTTTCCGGTGATATATAAACCGGAAAATAATAAGAATCGTAAGTTGATCAATTCACTAGGTTAGGTTCGGTTAGTTTATAAATTACCGTGAAAAAACCTGCCGTGAAATTATAAACTACCTAGTGAATGGGTCAACTTACGATTCTTGTTATTTTCCGGTGACATATACAACGTGTAACAGAAAAGTGTAACCATATTTGAAGAGCTTATTCGGTCAATAGTTTAGAACAACTTTTACTATGGAACAAATCCTATATATCGAAAAAAATAATTACTTGCTTTATAGGAAAATGCAATGCCGCTCGGCCGAAATTTATGGAAGGGCAGATTTTTTTCTTGAGGTTTTAGGGTTGACTCCATAGTAAAAGTTGTTCTATACCATTGACTGAATAAGCTCTTCAAATATGGTTACACCTTTCTGTTACACGTTGTATATATAAATCTACTTGTTTTTTATAATAGATAATATTGTACCTAACTATTAAATAACAGTGACACGTAGTTGTTGTAAAATATATAATAAAATCAGTTTTTAAATATTTTAACATGTGAACACTTACATAAGCCTTATTCTTAGCATCAGTAATACTAACTACTAACTAATACTATATACTAACAAATAATATGTACTAACTAATACTATCTACTAACTAATACTATCTACTAGTACTATTAGTTAGTATATAGTATTAGTTAGTAGTACTAACTAATACTATATACTAACAAATACTATCTACTAGTACTATTAGTTAGTATATAGTATTAGTTAGTAGTACTAACTAATACTATATACTAACAAATAATATGTACTAACTAATACTATCTACTAACTAATAATATGTACTAACTAATACTATCTACTAACTAATAATATGTACTAACTAATACTATCTACTAACTAATACTAACTAAGAACTAATATTATCTACTAATTAATACTATCTACTAACTAATACTATCTACTAGTACTATTAGTTAGTATATAGTATTAGTTAGTAGTACTAACTAACTACTAACTAGTAGTACTAACTAATACTATAAGTATACTAACAAATAATATGTACTAACTAATACTATCTACTAACTAATAACTACTACGACTTACGCTTTACTAGCTAATACTACTACGAAGGTTTGTGTTTTAAAATATCTAACACCCTTGAAAATTAATTGATATTCAAAACCGGTTGGTTTTTAGTAAAAACGAAATATTAGTATTTTGTGCGACTGTAACATAATTTGAGACATTAAGACACGTGTCACAAGTGTCGGCATCAGGTGATTTGGACGAGTGGCACGAGTGTCACAATGTATAATTATGTTCAGTTGCACTCAATACTTTATGTACGACCATCAAAAATATCGTCTTTATTTATTGATATATTTATTAATATTTTCAACTAGCAATTTCACGAAAAATGAGAAGACATTCGTTCATGAACCTCGGGTGCGTCGTTCCGGTAAAGCTGCCTGAAGGCCAATCAAGATAAAGGGGGCGTGGCTTAAGAAATAAGGTAAGGAGTTATTTCTCGTCTCCTTTGTTGATTGGGTCTCCAGCGGTTTTATAATAAATTGGGTCAACAACTGTGCAGAATCACGGTGTTATAATGTAATATTATGACATCGGATGAACAATCTCGGTACTTATAAAACTGCTTTTGATGTTGCAGTATGAAAATATATAAAATATTATTGTGAAACTGTATCCAAGTGTAATTTCATCAAGACTATAACTACCTTAAATAACTACCTAATACCGAAATAAAATAAAATAAAGAACAGGAGTGTATCCGGGAGGTGGGTCCACACAGCGAGCACCAGCGTGTAAACCAACACTCCACCAGACGCCCTTCAACTACTCTACTTTATACAAGTTAAATAATAAGAGCATCAACACATCCCAACATTACCGAACCACCTGCCAACACAAAGAGGTAATGTGTTCCCACTCAAGACGCTGCCCACATAATACAATAATACGCGCCTTGTCCGAGCCCCCATCCCTCCCACCGCGGCCGGCCACCCGCTCCCCCCTCGGGCAACCCTCGACCGCGAGCCTATTCATTTCTTACAATTAATCAAAATTAAATCAACCTCCAACACAACAGTCCAATTTCAAATTTAAATTTCGAACGTTAAAGTTCGGTTTGTGATGGCGGAGCGTTAAGTAGGCGTGTCTCCCGCGAAGAAATCTGGCCAATAGAGTGCGGTAACAAAATATCCGTATTGGCTATTAGTAAGCCCCGCCCGCGGAGCGTGGGGGTGGCTACGGAGCAGCGGCAGAACGACGTATATGCGCGGGTCGACGCGGCACTTGTGACATTTCGTCCGCGAGGGGGTGAGTTCTGCTCAGTATCGAAGGAGCGTATGTTCGGTACCCGGACGAGGGTGTTAGGTCGAGTGGACACTGAGCGTGCCGCGAAGCACCTCGGGGGGGGGTTTCTCATGTCGAAGCTCGCAGCGGGCGGTTCTGCCGACAGATGCGCGTCGGCCGCCGCGACGATCGTTCGCGTCGCTATTTTTTTGCGAACATCTACTGAAAACCCCTCATGGCTTTCCGTAAATTTACAGTCAAAAAAAAATTCGCTTGCAAACATTTTGCCTAAGACTTTGGCCTAATTTTTACTTTAATACAAAAGCTTTAAATATTTTTACAGTGCTCCTCTGAACTATTAAATGTGCGTTTTTTTACTTATAATAAATATCTCATAAGAATATTTTTTACAAATTATCACTTGGTGAAAATTCAAGTTATCAATCTCAGAACTAAAAAAAAAACAATGTTCAAATAAAGCTTAGTACACACGTGCCGTATAACCGCTTCGAACCATGCAAGCGATGAGTGCGAGCCAGAGCGCACCGCGGGCGCCACAACGCTCGCCGTTCGCTATACAAGAACTGTTAGGCCTCTCGGACAACCGGGACAGCCGGGACAGATACTTCGAGCGGGACAATGACCGGGTGCTCAACTTGTCTGAGAGTCGCGACGGTCCCAGGACGGCGTACACGCCACAGTTCCCGCTCCCGGCTTCGGTCGCGAGTCGCGTGGCGTATGCGGCGGCGTTCAACGCTCAGGCCGCGGTCGCCGCAGCGTTTCTGCCCGCTCCACCGCTTTTGCACCACCCGCCCGGTGAGTACACGCCTTTATTTCATCTAATAAAAAAATTAATCTTATCAAGAAAGATTTCTTAATTGGCGTCGTTTTCTCTTTGAGCAGAAAAGCTTATCTGGTTTACTGATTTGTTGTCACGAAGAAATATTCTGTGGGAACAAAAAGTGAAGTTCCGTTGTAAACATTTAATCTACTTTAAGCACCATTTAAGCAGATACTTTACAACAATAGATATATAAAAAAAAAAACTTTAATATTTTTTTACATCGAGCAAGCTAATAACAAATGAACTCGAAAACAAAGTGTTGATCAACTGGGCCGATATTAGTATGTGTGTTCTTAACATCGATAGGTCGATGGTAATTAATTATATTAGGTATCTCCGAATAAATAATGACAAATAAAATTTCATATTACTTTTTAAGTTAGAGAAAACCAATCTTTTTAATAAATTTGAAGACAGACTAAAAGCTTCGAATTTCTCCAAAACAAGAACTTTAAATCTTTACCTCTAATTAATAAACCATTCAGCTGGCACAAAGAGGTAATTGTGTGAGCCCGTGGCTGCCAATTTAATTAAATGAAAAGCGCTAATTATTCGTCGCGTCGTCGATGAGACAATGAAGTGCGAACGGGTTCCGAGCGGCGTGAACTGGATATAGGCGGATTGAAGCAGTTCAAAACAGTTTAGAGTTACTGCAAAGCTTTCTTTACGTTATCTTAAGGATGTGTTATCTGAAATCACTTCTTCGAAAAGAAAAACGTCTAGCGGCGACAACGTGTGCGAGCCGTCGGCAAGGCTAACTGGAAACTTGGAAGTGCGTCCGTCCGTTTGTCGCAGACTTTTTATTTTTGAAACAAATTTTATGAGCATTTCTAATAAAATCAAATTGTTTATCAGTGAATAAGATTTTACTTCGGGCTTCGTCTACGTTATTAAAGTTTTTGTTACATTATTTTGTGTAAGTTTGTGTCTATTGCCGTTTAAAAATTAAAAGTAAAACTTATAGAAATAAAACATCAGCACCAGCTGAACCCTTGTTTTAGTTTAAGTAAATCTGGTCACGTTAGATTGTTAGTTCTACCAAGTTCAGTCCTAGCGGTTTGCCAAATGTCAATGTAACCAAATGTAACCGCAAAAACTGTTGACGGTAAAATTAAAATATTTTGAAATTAAATTAATGTGGTAGATGTCAAAAAATAACTGTATTATTTATTAATTGTGGGAAACTGCCTGATTTCATAAGATAATATACACAGGCACCATTGGCATATTTGTGTATATTTGTTTAGCGGTATTCGCGCATTTGTACGAATATTTGCTGTATTGAACATTTTTGAAGCGTGACTACAACCGACAAGTGGACGGACACGGGTATATGGCAAATACTGCAAATAGCGAATGCGGTACGTTAACTGAGGAGCCACCATTAGAAGAAGCTAAATTTAGTTGATAGTTAGTTGTAGAGTTAGGTACTTACCTCGTGTAACTTGTTGTCCTCCACAAGTTAGTGTAATTTAAGAAAAAATCTTTCCCATGGATCTGTTTAGTGAAAATTTAATGCAAATCCGTTTAGTTTGAATGAGTAACAACGTGCACCCGAACGTTAAAACTTCCACATTATTTGTATTGTTTTTTTGTTTTCTCGCTTTAAAAACCCTACACTATGTGACAAAACCCTTTCAGCTCAGTTGGCGGGTAGTCAACAACAAAATGTGAGCGTTATTTCGATATATTATAAGCTCATGCGAGTTATAATAGTTTTAAATACACTAAATACCAATATATAAAATAACTATTCGTTTCATAATTATATACATTTTTGTTTAGGATCGCTGGGACGAAGGGCAGGGACTCAGTAGATTAATGTTAACTTCCTTGTACCACATACGGTGGTAATTAAAAAAAAAAGTATTGGGAATGTGGAATTAGGATAGTCAGACCAAAAAGAATACTCAAATATTGCTACAAAAAAAAATATTACATGATTTTAAAAAATCCCTGATTGGGATCAAATAGGAGTCTAGTATCTAATTGATTTTACATGATTTACATGACTTTTTGGCCCAATTGTCCTGATTCCACATTCCTAATTTATCTATATTTTTTTTTATATAACAACGACCAATATAATAAAAGAAAGAAATAATTATTCTACTCAGTTTCTGCCCTTCTTCTCAGAAATTAAAAAGGGTGACCCTCTGAATGAATGGTAATACAAGGTGACAAGTTATGTAGTTAAATAATTCAACCAAAATGACAATAGTTGTACAAGCTGACGATAATTATTTACAGTAATGACTAGGATTATCATAAAAATGTTTTGTAGAGATAACAACTTCACTTTTACGTATTATTCTAAACATATTTCTGGATGTGTACAAACTGATAGTTCACAATTTGTATGGATTCCAATAATAATAAAGAAATGTGTTGAATTATTTCTTAATTAGTTGCTCCTAAAAAAATTAACAAAAAAATATAGAGCTACTAAGTCATATTAGTATGTAATAGTTTGAACTTGTACTGTGCTGTTTTGTCATGTACTGTGCTGTATATTGTAATGCAACACTTATAATTTTATTCTGCAATTATAACGTAAAATATTACAATTGACTGAATAGGTCTCACATCATCACATGACCATTTTATGTAATAAAAGAAAGATCGGGTGTACACCTTGCTTAGAAAATAAATTTACATTCTACTCATCGTACTTGAGGTACCACTTCCAGATAAACTTGTGGAACAGAATGAGCTAAAAATAAATTTTCCCATATTAATTTTTAATACATACTCCAACAAACTGAAATTGACATTTTCTACGAGAAAAAAAACAATTTATTTGAAAAAGTAAAAAAATATAAGTTAATCTGTATGTTCACAGTTGTACACGTCATTAATATTAGCTATTCGACAAACCACATGCATAGTCTTATCTCTGGACGTTACTCTGTTTCCAGATGTCTATATCGTGTGGTTATAGACATGTCAAAACAACCACTGTCTGTTGATTTCTTATCATGGCTTTTTAAAAGTTCGGACTTGTTTTAATTAATAGCAAATTCATTTAAAGGCTTATTTAAGGGCTATTTCAGCCTAGGTAAGTATTACAGTATACTATTTATATATTTTCATTTATTGAAGTGATACAACATCTTATTTTAATTAAAATTAAATTAAACCTAATTACTTAAATCTTTCTAAAGATTTTTTTTGCATCTTGACTATCTTGAGAACGGTTTGAAACCAGAACATGTCTCACTTAACCATTTAATTGAAAAAAAAAAACATGGCGTCTGGGCCGACGCAATAATGAGTGATTTATTAATTAGCGCGTCGTGTTGTGTGCGCGGGCGCATTGTCTGCATTCTCCATCTCTCTTTTTCTCTCCATCCTCCCGTTTTAACAGCTTTTGTGAGGCGAGTAGTACGGCGAGTCTGGCGCAGCTGGGTCGACCGAGCCTGGTACACAAACTGTGCTGTGTACAAGAACTTAAATATTCGTGGATATGTTGCCACAAACTAGCACACGTTAAAGTAGTCCTACCCCAAACTATATACAAACAACTCATGCAGTGTGCACTGACAGACTGCAAGTCTCTATCTGTTACGGCCCTGACACACCATTTCTTATGTATTATTATATATAACAGTTATTCTGTTCCGAGTGCCAGCAATTATTTAATTTATTTAAACGTACATACATTGACGTAAAAATACAGTCGAAATACAGTACAGTTCTTCAATGTATGCCACGTCACGAAAAAAAACTTTTGATATTGTATATATTCAGACAAGATACGACTGAAACGTAATGAATATTAACAGAAATTATCATTACGCTAATAAACATTTATGATAAAAATAAATGATATCTATGTCACAATTATCCATCAGTATGATCCAAGCATCTCGCCAGCAAGTTCCCAGCCCTTTATCTAACTCCAAATCAGTTCCAAGAACGAGGAGCAAAAAACCCTCCTTTCATCCCAGGACCTCTTTGTGAGTAGACAATGCTCTCATTGAGGAGGTGTGACACCTCCGACACTCCACGTCTGAACACTTCATTTGGGTTAATAAATAAAAAACTGGCATGTTATGTTGGGCCAGCTGCTGTGAGGACTGTTGTCCAGGGATGGATAGTCATTGTTCTGAAGACGCTTGTGGGGTTATGTTTTGTGTTTACGGTTTATTTTACTTAACAAGGTCAAATACTAAATGTCGTGTATGAATTGGTCTTTTTTACTTTTTAGCATTATGTAGCAGTGTACTAGGTGTTAAGTTATCGAATACCTACCTGCATATAATAAGATATGAACAATGTACTTTGATACAAATAATTCTCATTAAAAGTTGATTGTCCAATACTTAGGCCTGTGCTAACATTCTTGCGTATAAACAAGTATAAGCGTAAGCTTTCACATGGGGGGGGGGGGGGGGATTAATTCTGACAATTTTAATATCAACACGTTATTTTTGCAGCAGAGGGACTTAGAAGGAGATATTACAATCTGTTACAAAATATTTGAGGGCTTTAATTCACATTTATCAGTTGAACTTAATATTTCATTTAAAAATGTACTCACTTTTCTGCTAAAATCAGTCATAATGAGTAGGTTTCCTACTAAAATCAGCTAGAAAGGTTACAAAAGTGCTAATGAATCCGTAACACGTACAGAATTATTAATAGTGCCTAGAATTATGAATTATTTACTATGTAACATACCAAAAGTTATCAAATGTTATCTTACAAGCACCTTACAAGTAACCACGTATCTTAAGATTGAAACTAAGAACCTATATCGTATTTTTATAGTTTATTCTCCCCTCGTGAGAATGTTGAACCTATGTTTGTAAAGTACAACTGTTCGCGTAGCTCGTAGCTCGTAGCTCGTAGCTCGTAGCTCGTAGCTCGTAGCTCTATAGCTACGGCGCGTAGCTTTGGGATGCTTATCGGAATGTGAGTAACATTCTTTACTTGCTTTTAGTCCAAAAAAATTATAGCAAATATAATAAAATAAAAAGTGTTTATCTTGACTAAAGCTCTCTTGCTACGTTTGGATTAAGAAATATAATTTTAACTAGTCTTTACCCACCACGGTAACAAACTTGAACACCTGTATCACAAATCCTTTCTTTCAGGTGTGTAGGCTCTATATTCTTGTAGATTTAGTGATGAGTGAGTGGTACTCCACTTTATATATATATATTTATATATATAACATCTATATATATATATATATAGTGGGTCCCGTTTCTCTTGTTTCAGGGGGAATTTCCTAAAATCCCACTTCTTAGGGGATGTGTACGTGATACAAGGAGACAGCCACAGACGTTTAGAAACAGCGGGAACAAGTTCACGGTTTAGCCGTTTGATCGAAATATATGTATATTATAGTTGGAAAACCATAAATTAAAAAGTGAATTTATAATATTTTATAATTTTCATAATAATATCTTTATTCAGTAATACAAGCCAGTTTACAAAATTATCTTAAACAAACTATGAGTCAAATCTACTTCAGGCAAATCGAACCAACAAGTTGCCAAACTAAACTGCATGACAACAATCTGTACATAATTATGTCCCTATATACATACGAAGTAGCTCTATGGCTTTAGATAGACAGAATAAGAGGATAATAATGAACAGGTCCCAAACTCCGTCCGGTGGGTAATATGGGTCCGGCCGGTATATGGGTCAGAGCGGGTTCCGTACGGTATCGATCGCGGAGGAATGCGAGGCGCGCTCGCAAATTAGACAAGCGTATTAGCAGGGTTATTAGCGGCCGGCGGACCCCTAGTTAGGTGTGCTGCACACTGGTGCCGACCAGATATGCGTAGACGGGTGTGTTTCCGTACTGAAAAATTCAAAATATTTCAATTGTAAGGCTTATTTCCACGAGAAGGTTTCAAGCATACCTCGCTTTCTGTGTGCACAGACATGACAATAAGTAACTCCTTTATCATTTATGATTTATGATTCACTACTTAGGATACTTTCTTCGTGAAAATGTTCAGAATAGTAATCCGTGTGACAAGAGTCCCACCCATGTCTCTGCGCACGGTTACAACTCTAAAAGGGATTCTAATTAAAATTTACTTGTGCAGTGTTTAATATAAGTAAAGAGTGGACACGAACAAAATTATTTTTAATCAAAACGCAAGAAAAACTACGAAGTTTTAGTGCTTGTATGGCCTCATAGCAAAATCAATCAAATTCAAATTTCTATTACAAAGATATAGATGGCACCTTACACTATGTAACAAGTACATTGTCAGAATTACGTTTCAGTAACATCTAATTCCACATCGAAATTATTCAATAGAAATAACTAAGAGCACTAAACCACTAGTGCATCGAGTACTCAAATTTTTATAAATATTTCAGTCTAAAAAGGATCCACCCGCATACTCTAGACATCGACATATCATCGTCACAATATCCCAAAAAAAAAAATCGTAAAAACTAGGCCGGCCAATTTTATCCTAGAAAACAAAAAAAGAAGAAAAGCTCAGAAAAATATTCAGTGTTTTTTTGTTTAACTATACATGCGAAATACATATAAACCAGGTTCGATTACCGTATGACTGTACCGATTTATAAGTAAGAAACAATATTAAATTTAAAATGCAAAGGTCAATCTGAATAATTAAATCGGTCACGGATTTAAATGTTGTGGAGCACATTGGTGTTTGGTTCGGTCTGCGTGCTTTGGAGGGAACGTTATGAAATTAAATGAAATGAAATATATTTATTTTCAATGGAAGTGCTCGTTAAGGCCCACTTTTTATGCATCAAAACCGAACAGAAAGTCGATTATTTTGCCCTAGAGCTTTATTATTATTTTTTTTTTATTTACAATGGTCGGATAACCTGCAGCCTTTCCTGTGTACCATAAATGTTATACCTTTTTTTTTCACTGTTTAACGGCTCTGGATACAGTCCTTTTGAGTCAATCATAATTTAAAGTTCACAAGATTATATTTGTTTTATTTCCTCACACTATGCATTGAAAAACGTAGTATGATACACGGATGTAAGAGCAATTTATTCCTTTCCGCCCTTGTAGCATAAACTACTATTATGTTATATTATGTAATATGGGTACATTACATACTCTTATTACGGGTCAGGTTTAATGTAAAATAAATAAAAAAAACTTTTTAACTTAGTATAATAAACAGAAATAAATTAAAAAAAAGTTTGCGTTACTTAGATTTAATAATATTATATACTTAAGCTGTAGGTCCATATATTTGTAATAATTGTGGGTATACGAATGTAAATTGTGACTTGTCACAGTCCATACTTCGAAACACCTATCACATCCCCTCGGGGATTCATGTCGTGAAGATGTATAATATATAAATGATACAATACAAGTAGCTAAACTATCGACCAGCGCATATCTCCCAGTGTGCTACCATCACACGACGAAGGGGTACCCATTATTGGTTCGCATAACTCTTGCAGCACACATGCACACGTCGTCACAAACTCACGCGCGTGTGTCCGTGTGTCGACACGCTCGGGTTGAGAGTGTGTGTGTGGATCTAACCCTTCCCCATGTGGAACCAGTTAGTTGGTGTTGGTGAGTGGTCTAAGTGAGGAGATGGAGTTGAGAGGGATGCTCTTAGTTATGACTAGCTTACGCTCGCGGCTTCTATTGTGTGGTCCTCGTTTTTGGGTCAAGACTAGACGACTACCTGAATTCTCAGAATCACACATTACGGGTACAAGCTTTTTATGATTCTTTTTAGGGTTCTGTATATACGGGACCCTATCTTGTTTTTTATTATCTTATTTTGATTGAATGTCTAACATGAGACGATAATATGTCACTAAAATTAGAAAAATTTACGTGCGATTTTTAACGTTTTTGTGATTTAATATGTTTTGTTTACTGTTTTCACATTTATTTCATTTATTTGATACCGATGTTTGGCTTAGACTGAAAATCGGCTGCTATTAATCTGCATGCTTAAAGCTACATACATGCAGAGTGTTTGATCATTTTGTTTTCAGCTGAATACTTTAAAATGTAACAGATTTATTTTATTTTATTTTAAATTGTTATGTATTTTTTTTTGAAAACAATTAAACTCCTATTCTATTATATTACAAAGCCTCCGCTGTCTGTCTGTCCGTCCGACTGTTTGTTTGTCACAGTGATCTACAAGTACAACTTCAGCCGTCATAGGTAGCCAGTTGAAATGATCATACAATACGTGTTACTATGGCCTCTACCTCTATCACGGCAAATAATAAAAATACAAAAAAAATTCAATCCAAGGGTGGTCCCCTTACACTCCGAATACAACAATTTCGAAAATATTGCATTTTTAACGTTATTTGTTATCTTTAAGAAGTTTATACATAAAAATTTCAAATTTAGTCAGGTTACTGCTGTAGCATTTGTATTGTTATTATGTTACTATAATGTTTTTAGTGTTCCGTTCCCGTATTGCGTGGTGGTACGGAACACTTTGTGCGCGAGTCCCACTCACACTTGACCAAACTATTCTAAATATTTTTGTAGAATACTACTTTTCGCTGAATTTTAGGCATAAATAGTATTCTCTGTAACTGTGACACAAATAGGATGCAAGAGTGTCTCAATGGCTAATTTTATTATGTTCAATATATAACTTTAAACTCTTGCGTTTCGTACACATTATAATATGTATAATCGGGTCTACCGCGATCAATTATTACCTTAGTAGATGCTAGTGATTGTTGGCACTTGGTGGAGTTTATAAAACATTGTTTTAAAAAACACTTGTACTTATCCACATATTACGTACAACTTTATTATGCCCGACCGGTTTCGCTGTAAAGCATTTTCTAGGGCTTTTTACACATCCTAACTAACAATTAAATCTTATAAACTACAATCATGTCTAAAATGACGTGCAATAAACATTTAGGATGTGTAAAAAGCCCTAGAAAATGCTTTACAGCGAAACCGGTCGGGCATAATAAAGTTGTACGTAATATGTGGATAAGTACAAGTGTTTTTTAAAACAAAATTATTACCTTTTTTACGAAAAGGGGACACCCGACGTTTCGAGACAGTTGCATGTCTCGTGGTCTACGGGAAACTGTTAAACGTGGAGCTGATATGGTTAAAATCGCAAAGATTTTTAATTTTAGACTAGGGGCCATTGTTTGATTAGATACTTAAATTTTATTATGTACTTAAATGAATTTAACTGATTAATTTTGGTAACAATCACAAAGATTTTTAAGCAAAGGCATCGCCAGAGGGGACAAGATGACATAAATTGTAGGTAAAATAAACTAATTTTAAGTTTTTTAACATAATCTTCTTGGGTTTCTCGCGAATTTTTCGACTACTTTATTATTAAAATCTCAAAAGTTTTTCGAATCTCTGGGGGGGGACAGCCACCCCCTTCCCCCCTTTGACGTTGCCCATGTTTTTAAAGTAAAGTTCAGGAGCCAATATTTTTTCTTACAATAATTAAGATAAGCAAGTAAGATTTCTTTATGAGTTATAGTGTCTACATGTTTATTATGTATGATATGAATGTATGTTTGTTTGTAGTAGGTATGTATGTTTGGATATTTCACTACGTCGTCGATTGATAGCTCATTTGTCATAATCGGCTTCAAAACATTTTAAGTATTGATTTTTTATTAGCTTCGAAACTAAAAGAAGGGACAACCCTGAAACAGTAGGTATTTAAGTCTCGTACGGGACGTAAGTTAAACTACTGTTCTGGTTTTACTATGCCCATGGTCTCGCTCGCGCTATTTCGTTAGATGGAATGACCAAGTAATGGGTGAATGTTTATTCACGACCATCATATCGTCTTCGCTTGACATTATTTATAATCTTTTCAACTAAAATTTTCATGAAAAATTAGAAAAAGTAAGCTATTTTCTTTTATTTGATCCTTTAAGCTTATGCACAGATCTTAGCTGTTCAGTCTAATTGTCGGTAATTTATTGACTAACCCCTATTATAGGTCTTCTGTGCGAGCATTACAGGCTGCTTGGCAGAGATACTTTAGTCAAAATCAAAAGAAGAAATACTAGTTGATTATCTAAACGGTGTAGCAATAGATTAGGCCAATCACAGGGCAGAAAACGATATTATGATATTATTTTTACATCGTTTTTTGCAATACTGACAATTGACAAACAATGTAGTTACGGTCAACAAATAAATAAGTAGGTAACCAGTCCCAGCGGTAACACTTTGACCCTAAGATACACGAGTGATATATTATGACATAACGAATACTTAATCCATAGTGAATGTGTATATGTATAATATTGACCAAGTATTCATCACCTCATCTTTACGTGCAGGTCTTAGGATCAAAGTGTTTACGCTGGGCCTGGTTACCTATTTATTTCGTATTTCTATAAACAAAAATGACCAAAAGGAGAAAGAAGTATTTTGAGAGAAAAAAATTGTTAAAATATTTTTGTTCAATGTGTATTAAGTGCAAAAATATGAAATTTCCGTTGAAACTCTGGGACCATGGGGCCCAAGTGCGCGACGACTGTTTCAAGAACTGTCGTCGCGTCTGGTCAACGCCTCTGGTGATCCAAGAGCCGGAGCTTACCTCGGCCAGAGGATTAGTCTATCGATTCAACGAGGTAACGCTGCCAGTCTCTTGGGTAACGATCCAGCGGCAACGATCTAAATCAAATTTTTCATTTAATTTAAAATATTTGTAATTAGTATATAATTTTCGTTTTTAAGTCTTAGGTATTTAGTGGGAATTGGGAAATGGGATGGGAAGTGGGATTAGATAGTTCATTTTTATTTAGTAAAAGTAAACCGCGTATATCTCTAACTTGGGCCGCACCAGGTCGCGGCTGTAGACTAATGTCTTGCGGGTGATCGCGGTGTTTGTGCGAGGTGCGAGTCGAGCCCCGCGGCCCTCATGGAGCCCCCTCACTCGCTCGGGCCCCGTAGCACTGAACTGACTGGGGCCCCGACAATAGCGCACTCACTGAGACCCCAATCCAATCCTTCAGCCAATATCGGACACTGCTGGATATAGGCCTCACCAAGGGCGAGGCCAACCAATGAGCTATTTCACTAAGGACCTCCTCACGGCATGGTTACTGCTGGGACTGCACTAACTGAGGCCCCAACCGTGTTGCAGGTTTAGTTATCAATGGTCAACGCATTTACTTTGCAATTATTTTACGAGATGGTGTAAATGTCAGTCTCCATTTAAGCACCAAAAACCTGTTAAAATAATGATCAGTGGCGACAGTTCCCCAACTATCAGTAATGTTTCCAGGCTGCGTGTAGAAGGGCTGTCGCTAGGGCGCTAGGTTCGCTAGGAGTGTGTGTAGACTAGCGAGGGCCCTGGAGGGCGTCGAGGGTCTCCGCTCCGACACCTCCAAACAAAGGGCGCGACGCCTCGCGTCGCGCGACCTCGGTGTGCACACTGCTTTATTGTTTTTGTAATTTTCTTGGGAACTTAAAAAAGACTGTTTAAAAGCAAAACTACGGTTATTAAAACTCGCGTGAGTTGGCATACTAAATTATTATAACATACGGCTTGAACATCACGTGTGATTATTTTTGACTATATGCCAACCATTTCACAGATACAATTTCGGCGTTATCAAGGCGAGTGTCGTCCTTAGGCACTCAGTACCCGTTTGACAACGACGGTGAATGCCGCTCCGTGGTCCTAAGAACGACACTCACCTTGATAATGCCGAAATTGCAATGGCGAACCGTTGACATGTAGTCAACAACAATCATACGTGAGTGTTAAAGCCGCATGTATTCATAATTTAATACTACGGTTGTTTGTCTGTTACACAACTCAACAACGGCTGAGGTGTTAGTGTAGAAGATTGAGAGGGGTAGCCTGCTACAGATCTCCATTTGCTACGATAATGTTACGTCTCCTTGGCTTCTTCCATAATCAATCAATTATGTCTTCTTTAATATGTCTTTCATGACCTTATATTTCTTTTATCATACTTCCATCTTCTATAATGCCTAAGTACAGATATAATATAACACCTAGATATAAAAACTAAAAGTTCAGCTAGAGACCGTAAATTTGAAAATATTGTAAATATCCGTAATTCATGCGGGGGCGCAAATAAAGCGGCTTTACGAACAGATTTCATTAACATTGAAGACAAAAGTTACACATCTTCGTTACGATTTAAATATTTAACAATAAACTTGCCTGAGATCTAATAAGTATTAATATGTCAAAAAAAATTCGCACCGTTTCTCTTTGTATCATTAATCTGAAAACTAATTCTCAACCGGTTTTTAACTTTACTTCTCTAGCTTTAATGACAAATTTGCCTGCATGTCGAAAAAACATGCCATCGTCAACGTTAATTAGCCTGAAAACAAAACTATTTGCCTCACCGCTGCATTTCCAACTTTATTAAGATCTGTTAAGGCTTCTTTTCGCCCAGTGAAGTAGGAGTAATAATAGAGAACTCTCGACCTACCGGGAAGCGCGGGATTTCCCGCGGGTGTTCCGCAAAAAGTTCTACTTTACTATTTTTGTTGTGAAATTAAGACTTTTCTTTTGCGATAAAATGACTGTGACTCGATTTAATTGGACCTAATTGTTTCATCGCCAGGAATTCTAAGGAAAATATAAAAGTAAGTATCTATAAAAAGATTTTCTTTTAAATTTTTCGAATCGTACTAGATTTAATTATTTGTTAATTTACTTACCCATTTAGGAATTAACAAACTGTTACTAAAATTTATTTGATAATTTGTGTAAGTAGGTAGGTATCAATATACCTAATAACAAATAATAAATCCAGTTAGGTCAGTCATACATTATAAGATAATAACATTAGTGTGAGAATAATAGGAAGGAACATCTAATGATTGTCTATTGACCGACAGTGTGATCTGCCTTAACCCTCCTAATTATCTTTGTCGCTAAGACAACAGATTACCGTCCAGATCGTGGTTTGAATCAAACCTACAGATGAAACATTATATTTTTAGGTTAAATAGGTTTCGAGGCCTTCCACATGAGAACCAATAAAACTGAATTTTAACCTCATGATGGTGAATAAATTTACAAGAAAGCTGCAACTTCCATTTGATTTCATGTGACGTCACTTGAGAAAAGGCTGTTTAGTAATGTGTCCTTCGCTATCAAGATAAATTTATAATAAGTACTTTACTTCTGATTGATTTGACCGATGGATGACAGATGTGAAGACAGACAGAGACAGACCACTTTTTTATAAGCAAGGCAAAAGTTCACAATCAGTATAATACCTTAATGCCCCAAGTGACATCTTATCTGAAAATTATTTAAAAATAACGGGCCAAGTGCGAGTCAGACTCGCGTACCTAGGGTTCCGTATTGTGGATGATAAATTTATCTTGTAATTTTTTTTCGTGAATTTCTCAACCGCTTTGTTTTTCCTGTAATCTTTACGTAAACACATATTACCATGATTTTTTTATATTTTTTAGTCCACCAGTTTTGGAGATAAGGGGGAGGGACACAAATATTTTTGGGGCTTTTTAAAGATTTCTCAAAACTAGTCTCAGTAAATATATTAAAAGTATATATTTTTACAATCAACTTTTTAATACCTACAATTTGATACCCATATTGTATTTTTATAAAATATTTTTTTCATTTGTTTTACTTCTTTTTTTATATTTTTCATTAGTGCTGAATTTTTTTTTAATTGCTATAGTTTTCCTGTAATTGACCAGTTATGATCTATAATTGACATTTTTTTCATATTTTTCGGTCTACCAGTTGCGGAGATAAGGGGGGACATACATATTTTTGTTTTTTTTTTTAAAGATTTCTTTAAACCAGTGCCAGTAAATATATTGTAAGTATATATTTTTACAATCAAATTTTTAATGTCTACAATTTATTACCCATATTGTATTTTTAGGCTAATATTTTTTATTTTTCTCACTTTTGTTTTGGAAATATTTTGAACAATTTTTAATTTTTCATGTTTTTTTACACCCTAATATGTGGGCAAATATAATGCTATTTTTGTGCCAAATTTCATGTATTTATCTTTAACGGTGCTAAAGTTATGAGGCTGAGACATACGGACGGACGGACAACGGAGTCTCACCATAAGGTTCCTTTTGTACCTTTCAGGTACTACGAAAGCCTAAAAATCATAAAAAAATAATGATCAAAATAAATTATATACGATGGTAATGAAAACTATGATCTTAAATGGCGTATACTTAATTACTTACATATGGTCCCAAGGCCCCACGTGGGGCAGAGGGCTGATACAATTTTTCCACCGCTAGCGTTTATTCTCTGAAAAAAAATTTAAAAAAAATCTTTAGGGTGTTAAGCTATGGGCATTACTACAAACGCAAACAAATCTAAAGAAACCCAAAGAAATGGACCCTCGCCACGATCTGTAAGATGAACTCTCACCACGATCTGTGAGATGGACCCTCGCCACGATCTGTGAGATGGACCCACGCCACAATCTGTGAGATGGACCCACGCCACGACCTGTGAGATGGACCCATGCCACGATCTGTGAGATGGACCCTCGTCACGATCTGTGAGAAGGCCACGTTCTGTACTGCGATCTATAGTGTGTTACCACAGTAAGAAGCTTACGTATAATTATTTCAAATCGGAAAAATAAGTTCTTTCAACTTTTAAACAAACATTCTTTTCTTCAGAGAACGATTGAATATTCCATAAAAAACATATTTTTGGCAACTGCACATTGACTTCATAAATAACCTGATTACAGCGCCAAATAGCGTCTTTATCCCTCTCCTTCTGGCTTACTTTATTGCCCTATATCCGTCCCTGTCTAGCAAAATGCAAAATAGCCGATTACAGTCCAACCAATTGGAGCTTTCATCTACATCAAGGGAAATTGGACTCTGATTCTCAGTGATAAGATTCAAATATGCTGAAACTGAGCGCTCAAATAAGTTGGTAATTTTATATGATAATGGTGTTTCTAGGGTGAATATAAATTTGGGCCTTATTTCCAATGAGTTATTTAATGCGAGCGTTATATGATCTTATTATGTAGATTATATTAACGGCATCAAGCCATTTTCTATGTAATGGGGAATTTTTGGCACTTTTATTTCCTTTCTTGGCTTTCATGATGGTGAAAAACATTTCCTTCTTCCGAACTGTTGAAATATTACTATCAAGATGTCTGTCTGCAATTTTGCATTTGCTGGTAAAACGGAATGAAATGGGAACAAATTTATTTCTCAAAACCAAATTAAATTTTTCCTTAATTTTCTTGGAGTAAAATTGTAAACATTTATAATATCATTCTCAAAACACTCGTATTCGTGACTGAGACGCCCCAAAAATCTATACCCTCACCTCCTCCCCCGCCGCACCGCTCGCCTCACCACCGGGGACGCCTGATACACTTCAGTTTTGGACTTTTTAACCCAAGATGGCTTAATTTCCTACTTCTAAACGTTATTTCTTTCTTTAAAACACAATTAGGTCGCTCTCGCACTGGGAGACTAAATGATGCTCAACTTTTTTCATATACAGGCTGTATAAAGAACCAAGTTTTAACTATAAGCTACTCTAATTAAAGCTTGGACAGTAGATCATTTTTATGAAAGAAAGTGCTTGACCTGTTTTTAAAAAATAACTAAACGCTTTTTGTTAATGCTTATTAGTATAGTAAAGTACCTATATTATCTCTGATGGATAAAATCTGAAACGAAGATATCCGTCAGAGATCGAAGGTGACCGACATAGCCTGCCGATTCAGTAAGTTGAAGTAGCAGTGGACTGGCCACATTTGTCGCCGACGTGATAACCGTTGGGGTCGTAAGGCATTGGAATGGAGACCACGTACAGCAAAGCGCAGCGTAGGCCGCCCTCGTGCTCGCTGGGCTGACAATCTGAAGGACATTGCGGGTGGCGGCTGGATGAGGATGACTGAGGACCACCAAGAGTGGCATAATATTGGGGAGGCCTATGTCCAACAGTGGACGAATACGGGCTGGTGGATGGATGAAGTATAATAAAAGGCCTCGAAGTGATATGAGGAATCAAATTTCGGTTGAAATCACGGCTCAGTCTTCAATTTCACCTTATATGTATATGGTTTCTGTGGTTTAAAATCAAAGTAAGAGAACACAATTTTGAATAAACTATTTACTTCTAAAAGTGGTTTGGCCTACTTAAGATCATACCGAGAACAAAATATTAAATAAGAGACGCCAAAATAATATTTCGGTCTAAACGTGACTCCGCTCTTGGCCCTGCATGATAACATCAGTAGGCTCTAAGACGTTGTGACAAACAGCTCAGTTTAATTTATAGGAATAAAGTGTAAGCTTCGATTTAGATTCGTAAAAGTCAAAACTTTACTTATTACGAAGGAAATTATAAATTTGTTAGAAAGACGTTACAATAAAAAATGCACAAAAAGCAAACCCGCGAGCAAAAACTAGTAATAGTACACAACACCATAATATCAAAACTTTTAAGTCAACAATAACTTCTAATCCAGAACCATAAAAATCAGCTTTTCCTTTCGATGATGCCTAATTGTCGCGCAACATTGATCTCTGCATGTACAGAAAGCTTCCCCAGGAAGGCGACGGGGGTGAAGTGAGACGAGGAGGAAGGAAGGCTCCAGGATTAGCATTTAGCCTTGTTTCAGTCCGCAAGGAGCGGAGATATTGTATACAGAACCTCCTGAAGGCTTCTCCGGGTGCTCTGGACTATATTCTTTTGTTAGCAATAAGTGTCGCGGGACGGCTAAGGGGCCTGGGTGCGGGGCGGGCGGCGGGGTATAACATTTCGGGTCTAATTTGATGCTCTTGAGACTCGTAAAGTTGACGTATACAGCATGTAGCTAGGAGACTTTATAAAACCACATATAATAAACCAAATCGCAAATTAAATTAAAATAATAGAATTAACCTACACATTTAACCTATACAATTTAGTGAGTATAAAATTTTCCAAGAAAAATAATATAATTTATTATATACTAAGGCAATCAGTTGTATTCTACTAGTTTGTTCCTTGAGGCACGTAGATAAGACCAATTAACATATTTTACAGTTTAGAGATATCACAAATAAATATAATGTCTTTACATATGAAATTGCTGAATTTTTTTTACAGATTAATGAGTTCATAGTATCTGTGATTCTATAGCTATTGTCATTATTTGTTTGAAAGTTGATTTTATGGTTTTACATCTATGTATTCCATTTTGTTTTTATTTTCAGTTTGATATCAAAATTAAAATTTCAAAAACAGTTCGTCCTAAATGCCATCCATTTTCATGATAAGATTCGTAATAATATTTTACAGCTGACACTTTTCTTAAATAAAATTAATGTTGCTATTAGTTTAATGTTGTCTCATTCATACATGAAAGAAATTACATAATTTGGATTTGTCATTCATAAAAAAATGCAAAAATGTTAGTACTGAAAATTGAGTTTCCTTCAAATTTTCTATTTCATATGTAGAGGTATAGACATAATATTATCATATGTTTTTAAAGATTTCTACCGGAATGTTAGTTTCGTTATATTATATAGGTATAATATCTCCGTCAAAATCAGTGTCCTTTGTCATTCATAATTTGTCAATGAATATAAGCTTAGCGGTCCCAACATTGACTCTTGTTGAATAACGAAGGTCACCAATTCAGAGGCATCGTTACGTGCAAACTGTCACCACATTGTGAGGTGTCTATGGAATGTTATTTAAGGCTCAGCCAATTAACAAATTTAACAATATCTTGATCTAGATTTTGATTTCATAATATTTATGCTTTTGATGACTCTCGCAATCCAAGGAATCGAATTGCATAAATTTTTCCGTGAATTTGAGGTTCGTGTGAGGGCTACGCGCACACAAAGTGTGTAGAGCGCCATTATCTCACTCTTTCACGTGAATTTGGTCCCTCTCTGGCTTTTCGAGTTTAAATAATAGATGTCTATATATTTTAGCTCCATTATGAGTTTATATAATAGATTTCTATATATTTTCGCTCCATGATAAGTTTTTTTGTGGTTAGCTGTACCAAACGACGTTGTAAATCAATAAATATACCCACTGTTATTGATGTGGAAGGCAAATAGTAAAATTTCGTCGTTCAATTTCTAAACGCTCGCTGTTTTCCAATGTGCCTTTCGGCAAATTGAAAAACGCCCGCTGTATGTAAAATTACAGTCATTTTATAAAAAGCCGAAATCGAAAGTCTTTCACCAAAAAGTTAAAAATAGGTGCAACAACAAGCGAAGCGCAGCTCCCAGTATGTGCATGTAAGTAAATATTGGGAGCCGTGCGTTGTGGAGCGGAGCGAGGCGTCCCGCAATACTTCTAACAGAATAAATTTATGACGAGGCAAATTAGAAAATGCCGAATTCTACTATTTGACAATGATTCGTCAAAAAGCAAAATAGCGATCGTTTAGAAACTGACTATGCCGTAATTAAGCCAGTTGCAACATAGAGAGGATTAAATTTGGGGCGGATCTGTATATTAAAAGCAAATTTTAATTATATTGAAGGCGGTTATGAAGTATATTTACAAAAAAAATCAATAAAGTTGACACTTAGATCAAAGAATTGACAGTATTGATAGGTTGGTAGTCCCATGGCTATCTCCTCCAATGACATTGGACTCATATCATATTGTTGCTCGATCCTGTGTGTTTACCAATGGTTTGCTCTCACTATATACACGTTAATGTATATTTACTATGAGATGTCATCTAAGGAATCAAATTTATTTTTACAGTGGAAAATGAATATATTTAAAAACCTATTTGTCATGTGAAAGTAATCGTACATATTCACTAAGTTCTGAGTTATAAATATAACAGCTCTCTATTATGTGATATATTAGTAAATTTAAGCAAACACGCACGGAACTCCTGTCGTGGGCCTACCATGAGTATTGGACTCGATTGTCGATACGTTAACGAATATATTTGGATGAGAAATTGTACAGCGTCCCTAGCGGTTTACAACAGGAACCAAAATTTTAAATACAAAATATTTTACGCAGTCGCTAATATGTATCGAGTGCAAAACTCATGGTAGGCCCACAGGTATTTAATTTGCATTAATATTTCGCAGATTATGATATAGACGTAAGAATTACTTGAGTTACAGCTATATGTCCTGTGGTTACAGCTGATCTTAAAAGTTACTTACTAGTTATTGTTAGGGGAAAGCATGCAAACCCACTATTCACCCTTATTGCCTTAGTAATAAGTGCAAAAAAATTGTCAATGGAACTTCCCCCGATAGAACAAAGGGTAAAGTCTTCTTGCGAAAAACTCACCTGTTGGGTAATAAAATAATGAACCAGTTCACAATTAATTAGTGCAGAATACCACAAATCTCCGCGAGCACCAATAAATAAACTGAGCGACTTCACTACAAGAAACAATTAAACTTAATTAGTTAAATAACTAAGCGTCGTTGGCCGACTTGCGCACCAACCGGAAGTTGCTCGCAAACCGGAATTGGAGAAAAGGTGACAGTTAATTAAGTTACGGCTTAGCTACTATTTCCATCACAAATTTCATTACTCTGTAGAGTGTTTGTATTTTATCCGAAATTTAAAGGATTTAATAAGTTTTCGCGCAATTAAAATTAAGAAGATTTAAAAAAAAATGTTCCCCTTCGTCTCTTTTTTTGAACTTTTCGCTATATCTAGTTTTATTCAGAAACAATACTTGAAAAAAGAAATACTTAGTAGATTTGATTGATGTTTGTTGAAAGGACTCCATTATTGAAGACAAATCTCAGTTTTACTTTAGTTCCACAATATTTATTTGATCTTCTTAGCGGCCGGTGTGGGACCACAACAAGTACAAGTTCTTTGTTCATCTTTTTTGTCATGTCAGAATGAAATCCTGATCTTGTACAAAATACAGTAGATAGTTAAAAATACTAACTAAAGTCTTACTGGAGTATAATTAAAAAAGAAGGTTGGTATTTATGTGCAAAAAAACTGCAAATTAGTACTTTTTTTTTAGAACTGTAACTCAATAATTCAATCAAACGCTAACATTTATGTTTTCCAATGAAATATCTGCTTATAATATGGTAATGGTATTACTAGATGATATTCTATATTTTGTGAAGTAGTTTTTAAATACTTACTTAAAGAAATCCTACAAAATAAATTTATTTTCACGAGTGGCCTCATGACCGCATACATTGTTCCATAAATTCTGTCAGAAAAAAAAAATCTGACCAAAATAAGCAATTATAATCGAGGAAAGGGCGACGTGCCCTTTTAACCCGAATATCTGTCACAAAGTTTACGAAAAACTGTTCCGATTTCGGTGTCGTCAGTACACAAAGGTACAGTCAGCAGAGGCGGCTCGAGGCGCCCCCCTCACCCCGCTTCCGTCGCGTCGCCTCATTGTTAATTAATTTTTTTGCTAACCCTTTCACGTGGCACACTCGGCGGGCTCTCTTCACTTCGTCTATTTTTTTTTTTGGAGGTTTCTTTTCAAATATACTTCAACATTTGTTTATTTTTGTTTTCTTGTCTACTAATAATATTAACCTAGTTTTAATAGGCTCTTTTTGTGTTGCTGCAATATTTATTAGGTACAAATTGAATCAGATTCTGAAGGTTTTAATTTAAATTTAAGTGTTATCATAACTAAAAAAAATACAAAGTAAGCTTCTCTTATAGAAAAAAGACTATTTTACAATAAAGAAAATTTTGTTTAGACAACAGTTAAATTAAAATTAAAGCCTTCAGATTCTGCTTTAATGCCATTCTAACTATGATTCCACGTGCAACCCCCCCCCCCCCCCTCCTCACCGTACACAAATCACTTCAATTTCAGTATATAAAGTGTTAATTTTCTTATTTGTGCACGAGAGGAACGCTGCTTAATGAGCTGACGGTTGAAGGCACAGTTCTGTGTCAGTTGCTTTTATACAGAACCACACTGTATTTAGGTATACTATTGAAAACTTTATAAATATCTATATATAGTTTTGCTCACATGTTTAGTTTTACTTAGAATGGGAGTCATATTTGAGTCATATCTTTAATAATTTACGCAGTTTAAAGTATTCCTTTTTTGTGTCCGTTAAAGTTATCTCATTCTACTTGTATATAGGAGGTAATAGTCTGTTTGCATTAACATATACATGGTCCCGTAGCATAGTGTTTAATCGCGCGCGACGCCACTAGTTGAATCACAAGTGCGAGGAGCATGACGTACTGTTTAATCGCAAAAACATCGTGTCACGCTCCTCGCATTTATGATTCAACGAAGTCGCATCGCGCGCGATTAAACACTATACTACGGGCCCTGGTCATATTAATGAAACTAATTTTTTTTACTTTATTTTTTGTATCTCAAAACGTTTCTCAGTATAATCCAGATTAAGAAGCTCCGATAAATTCAGATAATTTGTGATCGCTGTGTTTACCTATAATTGGTTTGCACCCCAAACTTAGTTTTAATGTAATTTTGTGTAATTATTTTTGGTGTTAACCTGTTGGTGAACAAATAAGTGTGCAATTGTGCATTGAGGTACACTCTACCTAATTCTAACAGTTTGTAACGTCCCGGATGCACTCACTATATTACACTGAGGTACACTCTACCTAATTCGAACAGTTTGTAACGTCCCGGATGCACTCACTATATTACACTGAGGTACACTCTACCTAATTCGAACAGTTTGTAACGTCCCGGATGCACTCACTATATTACACTGAGGTACACTCTACCTAATTCTAACAGTTTGTAACGTCCCGGATGCACTCACTATATTACACTGAGGTACACTCTACCTAATTCGAACAGTTTGTAACGTCCCGGATGCACTCACTATATTACACTGAGGTACACTCTACCTAATTCTAACAGTTTGTAACGTCCCGGATGCACTCACTATATTACACTGAGGTACACTCTACCTAATTCGAACAGTTTGTAACGTCCCGGATGCACTCACTATATTACACTGAGGTACACTCTACCTAATTCGAACAGTTTGTAACGTCCCGGATGCACTCACTATATTACACTGAGGTACACTCTACCTAATTCTAACAGTTTGTAACGTCCCGGATGCACTCACTATATTACACTGAGGTACACTCTACCTAATTCTAACAGTTTGTAACGTCCCGGATGCACTCACTATATTACACTGAGGTACACTCTACCTAATTCGAACAGTTTGTAACGTCCCGGATGCACTCACTATATTACACTGAGGTACACTCTACCTAATTCGAACAGTTTGTAACGTCCCGGATGCACTCACTATATTACACTGAGGTACACTCTACCTAATTCTAACAGTTTGTAACGTCCCGGATGCACTCACTATATTACACTGAGGTACACTCTACCTAATTCGAACAGTTTGTAACGTCCCGGATGCACTCACTATATTACACTGAGGTACACTCTACCTAATTCTAACAGTTTGTAACGTCCCGGATGCACTCACTATATTACACTGAGGTACACTCTACCTAATTCGAACAGTTTGTAACGTCCCGGATGCACTCACTATATTACACTGAGGTACACTCTACCTAATTCTAACAGTTTGTAACGTCCCGGATGCACTAACTATATTACACTGAGGTACACTCTACCTAATTCGAACAGTTTGTAACGTCCCGGATGCACTCACTATATTACACTGAGGTACACTCTACCTAATTCTAACAGTTTGTAACGTCCCGGATGCACTAACTATATTACACTGAGGTACACTCTACCTAATTCTAACAGTTTGTAACGTCCCGGATGCACTCACTATATTACACTGAGGTACACTCTACCTAATTCGAACAGTTTGTAACGTCCCGGATGCACTCACTATATTACACTGAGGTACACTCTACCTAATTCTAACAGTTTGTAACGTCCCGGATGCACTCACTATATTACACTGAGGTACACTCTACCTAATTCGAACAGTTTGTAACGTCCCGGATGCACTCACTATATTACACTGAGGTACACTCTACCTAATTCTAACAGTTTGTAACGTCCCGGATGCACTCACTATATTACACTGAGGTACACTCTACCTAATTCGAACAGTTTGTAACGTCCCGGATGCACTCACTATATTACACTGAGGTACACTCTACCTAATTCTAACAGTTTGTAACGTCCCGGATGCACTCACTATATTACACTGAGGTACATTCTACCTAATCATAACAGTTTGTAACGTCCCGGATGCACTCACTATATTACACTGAGGTACACTCTACCTAATTCTAACAGTTTGTAACGTCCCGGATGCACTCACTATATTACACTGAGGTACACTCTACCTAATTCTAACAGTTTGTAACGTCCCGGATGCACTCACTATATTACACTGAGGTACACTCTACCTAATTCTAACAGTTTGTAACGTCCCGGATGCACTCACTATATTACACTGAGGTACACTCTACCTAATTCGAACAGTTTGTAACGTCCCGGATGCACTCAATATATTACATTGAGGTACACTCTACCTAATTCTAACAGTTTGTAACGTCCCGGATGCACTCACTATATTACACTGAGGTACATTCTACCTAATTATAACAGTTTGTAACGTCCCGGATGCACTCACTATATTACACTGAGGTACACTCTACCTAATTCTAACAGTTTGTAACGTCCCGGATGCACTCACTATATTACACTGAGGTACATTCTACCTAATTATAACAGTTTGTAACGTCCCGGATGCACTCACTATATTACACTGAGGTACACTCTACCTAATTCTAACAGTTTGTAACGTCCCGGATGCACTCACTATATTACACTGAGGTACACTCTACCTAATTCTAACAGTTTGTAACGTCCCGGATGCACTCACTATATTACACTGAGGTACACTCTACCTAATTCTAACAGTTTGTAATGTCCCGGATGCACTCACTATATTACACTGAGGTACACTCTACCTAATTCTAACAGTTTGTAACGTCCCGGATGCACTCACTATATTACACTGAGGTACACTCTACCTAATTCTAACAGTTTGTAACGTCCCGGATGCACTCAATATATTACATTAAGGTACACTCTACCTAATTCGAACAGTTTGTAACGTCCCGGATGCACTCAATATATTACATTGAGGTACACTCTACCTAATTCGAACAGTTTGTAACGTCCCGGATGCACTCAATATATTACATTGAGGTACACTCTACCTAATTCTAACAGTTTGTAACGTCCCGGATGCACTCACTATATTACACTGAGGTACATTCTACCTAATTATAACAGTTTGTAACGTCCCGGATGCACTCACTATATTACATTGAGGTACACTCTACCTAATTCTAACAGTTTGTATCGTCCCGGATGCACTCAATATATTACACTGAGGTACACTCTACCTAATTCTAACAGTTTGTAACGTCCCGGATGCACTCACTATATTACACTGAGGTACATTCTACCTAATTATAACAGTTTGTAACGTCCCGGATGCACTCACTATATTACACTGAGGTACACTCTACCTAATTCTAACAGTTTGTAACGTCCCGGATGCACTCACTATATTACACTGAGGTACATTCTACCTAATTATAACAGTTTGTAACGTCCCGGATGCACTCACTATATTACACTGAGGTACACTCTACCTAATTCTAACAGTTTGTAACGTCCCGGATGCACTCACTATATTACACTGAGGTACACTCTACCTAATTCTAACAGTTTGTAATGTCCCGGATGCACTCACTATATTACACTGAGGTACACTCTACCTAATTCTAACAGTTTGTAACGTCCCGGATGCACTCACTATATTACACTGAGGTACACTCTACCTAATTCGAACAGTTTGTAACGTCCCGGATGCACTCAATATATTACATTGAGGTACACTCTACCTAATTCTAACAGTTTGTAACGTCCCGGATGCACTCACTATATTACACTGAGGTACATTCTACCTAATTATAACAGTTTGTAACGTCCCGGATGCACTCACTATATTACACTGAGGTACACTCTACCTAATTCTAACAGTTTGTAACGTCCCGGATGCACTCACTATATTACACTGAGGTACACTCTACCTAATTCTAACAGTTTGTAATGTCCCGGATGCACTCACTATATTACACTGAGGTACACTCTACCTAATTCTAACAGTTTGTAACGTCCCGGATGCACTCACTATATTACACTGAGGTACACTCTACCTAATTCGAACAGTTTGTAACGTCCCGGATGCACTCACTATATTACACTGAGGTACACTCTACCTAATTCTAACAGTTTTTAACGTCCCGGATGCACTCACTATATTACACTGAGGTACACTCTACCTAATTCGAACAGTTTGTAACGTCCCGGATGCACTCACTATATTACACTGAGGTACACTCTACCTAATTCGAACAGTTTGTAACGTCCCGGATGCACTCACTATATTACACTGAGGTACACTCTACCTAATTCTAACAGTTTGTAACGTCCCGGATGCACTCACTATATTACACTGAGGTACACTCTACCTAATTCGAACAGTTTGTAACGTCCCGGATGCACTCAATATATTACATTGAGGTACACTCTACCTAATTCGAACAGTTTGTAACGTCCCGGATGCACTCACTATATTACACTGAGCTACACTCTACCTAATTCTAACAGTTTGTAACGTCCCGGATGCACTCACTATATTACACTGAGGTACATTCTACCTAATCATAACAGTTTGTAACGTCCCGGATGCACTCACTATATTACACTGAGGTACACTCTACCTAATTCGAACAGTTTGTAACGTCCCGGATGCACTCAATATATTACATTGAGGTACACTCTACCTAATTCTAACAGTTTGTAACGTCCCGGATGCACTCACTATATTACACTGAGGTACATTCTACCTAATTATAACAGTTTGTAACGTCCCGGATGCACTCACTATATTACACTGAGGTACACTCTACCTAATTCTAACAGTTTGTAACGTCCCGGATGCACTCACTATATTACACTGAGGTACATTCTACCTAATTATAACAGTTTGTAACGTCCCGGATGCACTCACTATATTACACTGAGGTACACTCTACCTAATTCTAACAGTTTGTAACGTCCCGGATGCACTCACTATATTACACTGAGGTACACTCTACCTAATTCTAACAGTTTGTAACGTCCCGGATGCACTCACTATATTACACTGAGGTACACTCTACCTAATTCTAACAGTTTGTAATGTCCCGGATGCACTCACTATATTACACTGAGGTACACTCTACCTAATTCTAACAGTTTGTAACGTCCCGGATGCACTCAATATATTACATTGAGGTACACTCTACCTAATTCTAACAGTTTGTAACGTCCCGGATGCACTCACTATATTACACTGAGGTACATTCTACCTAATTATAACAGTTTGTAACGTCCCGGATGCACTCACTATATTACACTGAGGTACACTCTACCTAATTCTAACAGTTTGTAACGTCCCGGATGCACTCACTATATTACACTGAGGTACATTCTACCTAATTATAACAGTTTGTAACGTCCCGGATGCACTCACTATATTACACTGAGGTACACTCTACCTAATTCTAACAGTTTGTAACGTCCCGGATGCACTCACTATATTACACTGAGGTACACTCTACCTAATTCTAACAGTTTGTAACGTCCCGGATGCACTCACTATATTACACTGAGGTACACTCTACCTAATTCTAACAGTTTGTAATGTCCCGGATGCACTCACTATATTACACTGAGGTACACTCTACCTAATTCTAACAGTTTGTAACGTCCCGGATGCACTCACTATATTACACTGAGGTACACTCTACCTAATTCTAACAGTTTGTAACGTCCCGGATGCACTCAATATATTACATTGAGGTACACTCTACCTAATTCGAACAGTTTGTAACGTCCCGGATGCACTCAATATATTACATTGAGGTACACTCTACCTAATTCGAACAGTTTGTAACGTCCCGGATGCACTCAATATATTACATTGAGGTACACTCTACCTAATTCTAACAGTTTGTAACGTCCCGGATGCACTCACTATATTACACTGAGGTACATTCTACCTAATTATAACAGTTTGTAACGTCCCGGATGCACTCACTATATTACACTGAGGTACATTCTACCTAATTATAACAGTTTGTAACGTCCCGGATGCACTCACTATATTACACTGAGGTACACTCTACCTAATTCTAACAGTTTGTAACGTCCCGGATGCACTCACTATATTACACTGAGGTACACTCTACCTAATTCTAACAGTTTGTAATGTCCCGGATGCACTCACTATATTACACTGAGGTACACTCTACCTAATTCTAACAGTTTGTAACGTCCCGGATGCACTCACTATATTACACTGAGGTACACTCTACCTAATTCGAACAGTTTGTAACGTCCCGGATGCACTCAATATATTACATTGAGGTACACTCTACCTAATCCTAACAGTTTGTAACGTCCCGGATGCACTCACTATATTACACTGAGGTACATTCTACCTAATTATAACAGTTTGTAACGTCCCGGATGCACTCACTATATTACACTGAGGTACACTCTACCTAATTCTAACAGTTTGTAACGTCCCGGATGCACTCACTATATTACACTGAGGTACACTCTACCTAATTCTAACAGTTTGTAATGTCCCGGATGCACTCACTATATTACACTGAGGGTCACTCTACCTAATTCTAACAGTTTGTAACGTCCCGGATGCACTCACTATATTACACTGAGGTACACTCTACCTAATTCTAACAGTTTGTAACGTCCCGGATGCACTCACTATATTACACTGAGGTACACTCTACCTAATTCGAACAGTTTGTAACGTCCCGGATGCACTCACTATATTACACTGAGGTACACTCTACCTAATTCTAACAGTTTTTAACGTCCCGGATGCACTCACTATATTACACTGAGGTACACTCTACCTAATTCGAACAGTTTGTAACGTCCCGGATGCACTCACTATATTACACTGAGGTACACTCTACCTAATTCGAACAGTTTGTAACGTCCCGGATGCACTCACTATATTACACTGAGGTACACTCTACCTAATTCTAACAGTTTGTAACGTCCCGGATGCACTCGCTATATTACACTGAGGTACACTCTACCTAATTCGAACAGTTTGTAACGTCCCGGATGCACTCACTATATTACACTGAGGTACACTCTACCTAATTCTAACAGTTTGTAACGTCCCGGATGCACTCACTATATTACACTGAGGTACATTCTACCTAATTAACGTCCCGGATGCACTCACTATATTCTAACAGTTTGTAACGTCCCGGATGCACTCACTATATTACACTGAGGTACATTCTACCTAATTAACGTCCCGGATGCACTCACTATATTACACTGAGGTACACTCTACCTAATTCTAACAGTTTTTAACGTCCCGGATGCACTCACTATATTACACTGAGGTACACTCTACCTAATTCGAACAGTTTGTAACGTCCCGGATGCACTCACTATATTACACTGAGGTACACTCTACCTAATTCGAACAGTTTGTAACGTCCCGGATGCACTCACTATATTACACTGAGGTACACTCTACCTAATTCTAACAGTTTGTAACGTCCCGGATGCACTCACTATATTACACTGAGGTACACTCTACCTAATTCGAACAGTTTGTAACGTCCCGGATGCACTCAATATATTACATTGAGGTACACTCTACCTAATTCGAACAGTTTGTAACGTCCCGGATGCACTCACTATATTACACTGAGCTACACTCTACCTAATTCTAACAGTTTGTAACGTCCCGGATGCACTCACTATATTACACTGAGGTACATTCTACCTAATCATAACAGTTTGTAACGTCCCGGATGCACTCACTATATTACACTGAGGTACACTCTACCTAATTCGAACAGTTTGTAACGTCCCGGATGCACTCAATATATTACATTGAGGTACACTCTACCTAATTCTAACAGTTTGTAACGTCCCGGATGCACTCACTATATTACACTGAGGTACATTCTACCTAATTATAACAGTTTGTAACGTCCCGGATGCACTCACTATATTACACTGAGGTACACTCTACCTAATTCTAACAGTTTGTAACGTCCCGGATGCACTCACTATATTACACTGAGGTACATTCTACCTAATTATAACAGTTTGTAACGTCCCGGATGCACTCACTATATTACACTGAGGTACACTCTACCTAATTCTAACAGTTTGTAACGTCCCGGATGCACTCACTATATTACACTGAGGTACACTCTACCTAATTCTAACAGTTTGTAACGTCCCGGATGCACTCACTATATTACACTGAGGTACACTCTACCTAATTCTAACAGTTTGTAATGTCCCGGATGCACTCACTATATTACACTGAGGTACACTCTACCTAATTCTAACAGTTTGTAACGTCCCGGATGCACTCAATATATTACATTGAGGTACACTCTACCTAATTCTAACAGTTTGTAACGTCCCGGATGCACTCACTATATTACACTGAGGTACATTCTACCTAATTATAACAGTTTGTAACGTCCCGGATGCACTCACTATATTACACTGAGGTACACTCTACCTAATTCTAACAGTTTGTAACGTCCCGGATGCACTCACTATATTACACTGAGGTACATTCTACCTAATTATAACAGTTTGTAACGTCCCGGATGCACTCACTATATTACACTGAGGTACACTCTACCTAATTCTAACAGTTTGTAACGTCCCGGATGCACTCACTATATTACACTGAGGTACACTCTACCTAATTCTAACAGTTTGTAACGTCCCGGATGCACTCACTATATTACACTGAGGTACACTCTACCTAATTCTAACAGTTTGTAATGTCCCGGATGCACTCACTATATTACACTGAGGTACACTCTACCTAATTCTAACAGTTTGTAACGTCCCGGATGCACTCACTATATTACACTGAGGTACACTCTACCTAATTCTAACAGTTTGTAACGTCCCGGATGCACTCAATATATTACATTGAGGTACACTCTACCTAATTCGAACAGTTTGTAACGTCCCGGATGCACTCAATATATTACATTGAGGTACACTCTACCTAATTCGAACAGTTTGTAACGTCCCGGATGCACTCAATATATTACATTGAGGTACACTCTACCTAATTCTAACAGTTTGTAACGTCCCGGATGCACTCACTATATTACACTGAGGTACATTCTACCTAATTATAACAGTTTGTAACGTCCCGGATGCACTCACTATATTACACTGAGGTACATTCTACCTAATTATAACAGTTTGTAACGTCCCGGATGCACTCACTATATTACACTGAGGTACACTCTACCTAATTCTAACAGTTTGTAACGTCCCGGATGCACTCACTATATTACACTGAGGTACACTCTACCTAATTCTAACAGTTTGTAATGTCCCGGATGCACTCACTATATTACACTGAGGTACACTCTACCTAATTCTAACAGTTTGTAACGTCCCGGATGCACTCACTATATTACACTGAGGTACACTCTACCTAATTCGAACAGTTTGTAACGTCCCGGATGCACTCAATATATTACATTGAGGTACACTCTACCTAATCCTAACAGTTTGTAACGTCCCGGATGCACTCACTATATTACACTGAGGTACATTCTACCTAATTATAACAGTTTGTAACGTCCCGGATGCACTCACTATATTACACTGAGGTACACTCTACCTAATTCTAACAGTTTGTAACGTCCCGGATGCACTCACTATATTACACTGAGGTACACTCTACCTAATTCTAACAGTTTGTAATGTCCCGGATGCACTCACTATATTACACTGAGGGTCACTCTACCTAATTCTAACAGTTTGTAACGTCCCGGATGCACTCACTATATTACACTGAGGTACACTCTACCTAATTCTAACAGTTTGTAACGTCCCGGATGCACTCACTATATTACACTGAGGTACACTCTACCTAATTCGAACAGTTTGTAACGTCCCGGATGCACTCACTATATTACACTGAGGTACACTCTACCTAATTCTAACAGTTTTTAACGTCCCGGATGCACTCACTATATTACACTGAGGTACACTCTACCTAATTCGAACAGTTTGTAACGTCCCGGATGCACTCACTATATTACACTGAGGTACACTCTACCTAATTCGAACAGTTTGTAACGTCCCGGATGCACTCACTATATTACACTGAGGTACACTCTACCTAATTCTAACAGTTTGTAACGTCCCGGATGCACTCGCTATATTACACTGAGGTACACTCTACCTAATTCGAACAGTTTGTAACGTCCCGGATGCACTCACTATATTACACTGAGGTACACTCTACCTAATTCTAACAGTTTGTAACGTCCCGGATGCACTCACTATATTACACTGAGGTACATTCTACCTAATTATAACAGTTTGTAACGTCCCGGATGCACTCACTATATTACACTGAGGTACACTCTACCTAATTCTAACAGTTTGTAACGTCCCGGATGCACTCACTATATTACACTGAGGTACACTCTACCTAATTCTAACAGTTTGTAATGTCCCGGATGCACTCACTGTATTACACTGAGGTACACTCTACCTAATTCTAACAGTTTGTAACGTCCCGGATGCACTCACTATATTACACTGAGGTACACTCTACCTAATTCTAACAGTTTGTAACGTCCCGGATGCACTCACTATATTACACTGAGGTACACTCTACCTAATTCGAACAGTTTGTAACGTCCCGGATGCACTCACTATATTACACTGAGGTACACTCTACCTAATTCTAACAGTTTGTAACGTCCCGGATGCACTCACTATATTACACTGAGGTACACTCTACCTAATTCGAACAGTTTGTAACGTCCCGGATGCACTCAATATATTACATTGAGGTACACTCTACCTAATTCTAACAGTTTGTAACGTCCCGGATGCACTCACTATATTACACTGAGGTACATTCTACCTAATTATAACAGTTTGTAACGTCCCGGATGCACTCACTATATTACACTGAGGTACACTCTACCTAATTCTAACAGTTTGTAACGTCCCGGATGCACTCACTATATTACACTGAGGTACACTCTACCTAATTCTAACAGTTTGTAATGTCCCGGATGCACTCACTATATTACACTGAGGTACACTCTACCTAATTCTAACAGTTTGTAACGTCCCGGATGCACTCACTATATTACACTGAGGTACACTCTACCTAATTCGAACAGTTTGTAACGTCCCGGATGCACTCAATATATTACATTGAGGTACACTCTACCTAATTCGAACAGTTTGTAACGTCCCGGATGCATTCACTATATTACACTGAGGTACACTCTACCTAATTCTAACAGTTTGTAACGTCCCGGATGCACTCACTATATTACACTGAGGTACACTCTACCTAATTCGAACAGTTTGTAACGTCCCGGATGCACTCACTATATTACACTGAGGTACACTCTACCTAATTTGAACAGTTTGTAACGTCCCGGATGCACTCAATATATTACATTGAGGTACACTCTACCTAATTCTAACAGTTTGTAACGTCCCGGATGCACTCACTATATTACATTGAGGTACATTCTACCTAATTATAACAGTTTGTAACGTCCCGGATGCACTCACTATATTACACTGAGGTACACTCTACCTAATTCTAACAGTTTGTAACGTCCCGGATGCACTCACTATATTACACTGAGGTACACTCTACCTAATTCTAACAGTTTGTAACGTCCCGGATGCACTCACTATATTACACTGAGGTACATTCTACCTAATTATAACAGTTTGTAACGTCCCGGATGCACTCACTTTATTACACTGAGGTACACTCTACCCAATTCTAACAGTTTGTAACGTCTCGGATGCACTCACTATATTACACTGAGGTACACTCTACCTAATTCTAACAGTTTGTAACGTCCCGGATGCACTCACTATATTACACTGAGGTACACTCTACCTAATTCTAACAGTTTGTAACGTCCCGGATGCACTCACTATATTACACTGACGTACACTCTACCTAATTCTAAGAGTTTGTAACGTCCCGGATGCACTCACTATATTACACTGAGGTACACTCTACCTAATTCGAACAGTTTGTAACGTCCCGGATGCACTCACTATATTACACTGAGGTACACTCTACCTAATTCTAACAGTTTGTAATGTCCCGGATGCACTCACTATATTACACTGAGGTACACTCTACCTAATTCTAACAGTTTGTAACGTCCCGGATGCACTCACTATATTACATTGAGGTACACTCTACCTAATTCTAACAGTTTGTAACGTCCCGGATGCACTCACTATATTACATTGAGGTACACTCTACCTAATTCGAACAGTTTGTAACGTCCCGGATGCACTCACTATATTACACTGAGGTACACTCTACCTAATTCTAACAGTTTGTAATGTCCCGGATGCACTCACTATATTACACTGAGGTACACTCTACCTAATTCTAACAGTTTGTAACGTCCCGGATGCACTCACTATATTACACTGAGGTACACTCTACCCAATTCTAACAGTTTGTAACGTCCCGGATGCACTCACTATATTACATTGAGGTACACTCTACCTAATTCGAACAGTTTGTAACGTCCCGGATGCACTCACTATATTACATTGAGGTACACTCTACCTAATTCTAACAGTTTGTAACGTCCCGGATGCACTCACTATATTACACTGAGGTACACTCTACCTAATTCGAACAGTTTGTAACGTCCCGGATGCACTCACTATATTACACTGAGGTACACTCTACCTAATTCTAACAGTTTGTAACGTCCTGGATGCACTCACTATATTACACTGAGGTACACTCTACCTAATTCTAACAGTTTGTAACGTCCTGGATGCACTCACTATATTACACTGAGGTACACTCTACCTAATTCTAACAGTTTGTAACGTCCCGGATGCACTCACTATATTACACTGAGGTACACTCTACCTAATTCTAACAGTTTGTAATGTCCCGGATGCACTCACTATATTACACTGAGGTACACTCTACCTAATTCTAACAGTTTGTAACGTCCCGGATGCACTCACTATATTACACTGAGGTACACTCTACCCAATTCTAACAGTTTGTAACGTCCCGGATGCACTCACTATATTACATTGAGGTACACTCTACCTAATTCGAACAGTTTGTAACGTCCCGGATGCACTCACTATATTACACTGAGGTACACTCTACCTAATTCTAACAGTTTGTAATGTCCCGGATGCACTCACTATATTACACTGAGGTACACTCTACCTAATTCTAACAGTTTGTAACGTCCCGGATGCACTCACTATATTACACTGAGGTACACTCTACCCAATTCTAACAGTTTGTAACGTCCCGGATGCACTCACTATATTACATTGAGGTACACTCTACCTAATTCTAACAGTTTGTAACGTCCCGGATGCACTCACTATATTACATTGAGGTACACTCTACCTAATTCGAACAGTTTGTAACGTCCCGGATGCACTCACTATATTACACTGAGGTACACTCTACCTAATTCTAACAGTTTGTAACGTCCCGGATGCACTCAATATATTACATTGAGGTACACTCTACCTAATTCGAACAGTTTGTAACGTCCCGGATGCACTCACTATATTACACTGAGGTACACTCTACCTAATTCTAACAGTTTGTAACGTCCCGGATGCACTCACTATATTACATTGAGGTACACTCTACCTAATTCGAACAGTTTGTAACGTCCCGGATGCACTCACTATATTACACTGAGGTACACTCTACCTAATTCTAACAGTTTGTAACGTCCCGGATGCACTCAATATATTACATTGAGGTACACTCTACCTAATTCTAACAGTTTGTAACGTCCCGGATGCACTCACTATATTACACTGAGGTACACTCTACCTAATTCTAACAGTTTGTAACGTCCCGGATGCACTCAATATATTACATTGAGGTACACTCTACCTAATTCTAACAGTTTGTAACGTCCCGGATGCACTCACTATATTACACTGAGGTACACTCTACCTAATTCTAACAGTTTGTAACGTCCCGGATGCACTCAATATATTACATTGAGGTACACTCTACCTAATTCGAACAGTTTGTAACGTCCCGGATGCACTCACTATATTACACTGAGGTACACTCTACCTAATTCTAACAGTTTGTAACGTCCCGGATGCACTCAATATATTACATTGAGGTACACTCTACCTAATTCTAACAGTTTGTAACGTCCCGGATGCACTCACTATATTACATTGAGGTACACTCTACCTAATTCTAACAGTTTGTAACGTCCCGGATGCACTCAATATATTACATTGAGGTACACTCTACCTAATTCTAACAGTTTGTAACGTCCCGGATGCACTCAATATATTACATTGAGGTACACTCTACCTAATTCTAACAGTTTGTAACGTCCCGGATGCACTCACTATATTACACTGAGGTACACTCTACCTAATTCTAACAGTTTGTAACGTCCCGGATGCACTCAATATATTACATTGAGGTACACTCTACCTAATTCTAACAGTTTGTAACGTCCCGGATGCACTCACTATATTACATTGAGGTACACTCTACCTAACTCTAACAGTTTGTAACGTCCCGGATGCACTCACTATATTACACTGAGGTACACTCTACCTAATCAACCCCTTGAGAAACAAAAAAGAAACTCAAGCTCTGATAGTGAGACCATGTGAATGTACCAACACATAGAGATGAAGACATAAACATACTCGAGGAATATGTCCACGGTAAGTAAGGATACAGCGCAGCACGACCATCAAATATTTTGAACTTTTATAATATAGACGCTGCAGTAGTACGCAGTGAGATTTTTTTCTTCTACACATTTAGTTTCAATCAAATGATTTTATGAAAAACAGTAAAATCATTTTAGTTAAGAAATATTATTAAGAATTAATTAATTTATTAAGTTTGTACACCGATATCTAACAGATAGACACTTCTAAATAGATAGACACCTAAACTCTTCAAACTATTTGAGACATACGTAATTATGTATGAACACTCAAATGGACGTTGGTTGCATTTGACGCCTTGTTTTATGTAACATATTGGCCATTTAGGCTAAAGTGCTTTATTACTTTGACTTCGTGGATACGAGCTGTGTAATTGTGTATCTGTATATATAAAATTCAAAGTCCTGACTGACTGACTGACTGACTGACTGACTGACTGACTGATATATCAACGCACAGCCTAAACCGCTGGTCCTAGAGACTTGAAATTTTGCATATAGATACCTTATATAGTGTAGGCATCCACTAAGAAAGGATTTTTCAAAATTCAACCCCTAAGGGGGTGAAACGGGGGTCCAAAGTTTGTATGGGGAAACAAGATTAGTTAGACTATTTTATTCGAGACTTCACAAGAGTACTCCTATCTATAAATGAGTAAACATGTGTTTCAGGTTTTTTCAGAAGTCCACCCCTATAAGGGGGAAATGGGGTGACAAATTCTGAAAATCAACATGGGTATCGTTTGTATGGTCTATCGGGTCGCTGATTACGAAAACAACAACGATTTTAAAATCCAACGTAGTGGACGTAAAAAGGCATTTCCTGAATTTAACCCCTAAAAAGGGGAAATGGGGTGACAGTCTGAAAACCAACATGGGTATCGTTTGTATGGTTTATCGGGTCGCTGAATACGAAAACAACAACGATTTCTAAATCCAACGTAGTGGACGTGAAATACCATCATCCCCTGTTGGGGTGCGATGGGGTTGATATGTTGAAATGTGTAAATATCAATATGGGTGTCGTTTTTATGGTTTTTTGGGACGTTAATTATGAAAATGGCATCGATTTTGAAATTTAATATAGTGGACATGAAAATTCTTGAAAGTATGTGTGCCAGAGCAAATCGGCTGTAACAGACGAACAGACAGACAGCCACACAAGTGATCCTATTAGGGTTCCATTTTTTCCTTTTGAGGTATCTATCTATCTATATATCCACAATCTATCTATCTATCTATCTGTCCATCTATCTATCTATCTATCTATCTATCTATCTATTTATATCTTTCAATATCTCAGCAAAATATTTTTGGAATGGAAGGTTGAAGGGGTTGGACCACGGGGTACCAAAAAAAGTTCTTTTTTTATGTGAAAACTTTGACGGCCTGTTTCTCCCAAACGGCTAGACTTAGACCCATGTTGATGGGTGTCTAGGAAAAGGTTTCGACGAGATCTACCCGCCGAAAGTGTCAAAACTTTACAGGCCCGTATCTCCCAAACAGCTAATGCTATAGACCCATGTTCATGGTACTCTAAGAAAAGGGCTCGGCAAGATCTAGATGACGTTAAAAAAAAAAGTCGAAAAAAAAAAATTGCCAAACATTTGATCGGCCATATCTCCCGAACGGCTAATCGTAGGGAGTTCGGGTTTCAACTATTGTGATCGGTCAAGCTGGGGCTACATGACCAAAAAAAAATTAAACAGTTTTGACAGTTTTTTGACAGGTCCAAAAAAAGTATTCCGATTTGCATAAAACTCAAGGGGCATTCGGGGTCGCCAATTACGCTGCTGTATTCAAATTTGAAATTTTTTGACAACTGATAGGGATTTTGACACTCTTTCGGAAAAACTTTGATCGGTGAGTCCCCGTGTTTGGCATTCTGGTGAGGCCGAAAAACGAGCATGTGAGGACGGAGAATGCGCCCGCGAGGCCGAAGGCCGAGCAGGGCGCGTTCGTAGTCTGAGCATGCAAGTTTTTCGGCCGAGCACTACACCTTGACTCCCAGAGGGAGTGAGAGGACTTATAATGTTTGTTTCTGAAAAAAAATGTTATTTGTTTCCTGTAGGCCACGCGGGCGAAGCCGCGGGCAGAAGCTAGTCCCAAATAATTTGAACGAATTTTACGAAATTTTGTGAAAATAAAACTAAAAACAATCGTATTTTGTCCTAACTCGAGCATTTGTGTTTAGTACCTGAACTTTGTGAACCAGAGGATGTGTGCCCTGCCCACTCTGTTCTACCAGCCAGGATGTCCGCCCACCCTGGTATACCATCCAGCATGTCCGCCCACCCTGGTATACCATCCAGCATGTCCGCCCACCCTGGTATACCATCCAGCATGTCCGCCCACCCTGGTATACCATCCAGCATGTCCGCCCACCCTGGTATACCATCCGGCATGTCCACCCGCCCTGGTATACCATCCAGCATTTCCGCCCACCCTGGTATACCATCCAGCATGTCCGCCCGCCCTTGTATACCATCCGGCATGTCCACCCGCCCTGGTATACCATCCAGCATTTCCACCTACCCTGGTATACCATCCGGCATGTCCACCCGCCCTGGTATACCATCCAGCATTTCCGCCCGCCCTTGTATACCATCCGGCATGTCCACCCGCCCTGGTATACCATCCAGCATTTCCGCCCACCCTGGTATACCATCCGGCATGTCCACCCGCCCTGGTATACCATCCAGCATTTCCGCCCACCCTGGTATAACATCCGGCATGTCCACCCGCCCTGGTATACCATCCAGCATTTCCGCCCACACTGGTATACCATCCAGCATGTCCGCCCGCCCTGGTATACCATCCGGCATGTCCGCCCACCCTGGTATACCATCCAGCATTTCCGCCCACCCTGGTATACCATCCAGCATGTCCGCCCGCCCTGGTATACCCTCCAGCATGTCCACCCGCCCTGGTATACCATCCGACATGTCCACCCACCCTTGTATACCCTCCATCATGTCCGCCCGCCCTTGTATACCATCCGGCATGTCCACCCGCCCTGGTATACCATCCAGCATTTCCGCCCACCCTTGTATACCACCCGGCATGTCCACCCGCCCTGGTATACCATCCAGCATTTCCGCCCACCCTGGTATACCATCCAGCATGTCCGCCCGCCCTGGTATACCCTCCAGCATGTCCACCCGCCCTGGTATACCATCCGACATGTACCCACCCTTGTATACCCTCCATCATGTCCGCCCGCCCTTGTATACCATCCGACATGTCCACCCGCCCTGGTATACCCTCCAGCATGTCCGCCCGCCCTGGTCGCAATCCCCGCATGTAGCGTCGCGTCGCGCGTCGTCTCACGTCTCTCTGTTTACGATCACATCAAAGCTCCGGCCGCGCTGAATGTGAATTGGGTTTTTTATCGTTTTTCCGACACCAAACTTTCTTCACCCCCCTCGCTACCTCGCACCCGCCCCTCCCCTGCCGGGACCACATCACTCAAGTGAACAACTACGGGGTCTCTCCTCACTTTATGTAAATAAACGCTGACTCAATCGTAAAGATTTAACTTCAATCATTGTATTTAAAACACTGTATGGGCCTTGTTGTCCTAGCTGAAAAGATTTTGTTCCAATACTGAATCAGATGGGATGATTGGTAGATCAAGTAATGCTACTAATATTGGGCACAGCGCTGCTGAGCGGCGCGCAGTTCCCAAACCACGCATGCTACAAGGAGCGCTAACTGCCTGCTATTACTGGTCACCCCCTCGTATGTCGAGCTAGTGATGGACCGTACTTGTATGTCGAGCTAGTGATGGACCGTACTCGCTGGAGTCTCGTTATGAGTACTAGTTGTTCTTGTTTATTATATTGAATGTGTCAAACACCAAAAGAAGATTGTACAACCTAACATCATAAAAAATATGTATATTTTTCGAATTGTATTGTCGAACTGAGAACCTCCTCCTTTTTTGAAGTCAATTAAAATAGGATAGTGTTTTTATCAAATTGCAAACATCATGAAAAAATCTGGTACATATATTTTAATTTTACACAGGTGACATTTAATTAAACAGATCATAAAATAATAATAACTGAGTTGATCATGATTATTTAATTTTCGTTTCATTGATTAGATTAAAACCAGTTAAAAGTTTCCATTATCCCCAAAAATTATGTTTACCCAAAAAGAGGTGGGGCAGTGCGATTTCTAATGCTATTTTGAACTATTAATCTTGTTTTTTTTTCATATAAGACGTATTCTACAAATGTTTGTTAATATACCTTAAAATTATTGGGTTTACGTTTAAAATCACCTATATACATTCTAAACTTTTAGTCACTAAAAAGTTGAAATCTGTTATTAGTACTTGTCTTTACAAAAAAATTTTACTATAGACTGAAATCACGTCAAATAATCAGCTGTTTTCTGGATACATCACTGAAATCACGTCAAATAATCAGCTGTTTTCTGGATACATCACTGCTTGACTAACATGTATCGAACAAACGTTTTTTTTTTTTTATAAATTCACGTATAGCTCCATAGCAAAAGTTACTCGCTAGTTAGTTTGTCATAATTATACTTAGTTAGAAATACAGTTAAAATAAGTATACAGTTAGTTTTTTTTGGGTACTGAATTGAAATAAGTTTCTAAACATATTGCCACAAAATACAAAAACTGACTGACTTTAGATTTTAGGCAACTTGATCAACCAATATATTTTCCAAAGTTTTCCAAAAAATATTCTTGATATCGTAAATCTTTAGCCGGGACAAATGCCCATCACTAGACCCCCCACCGCTCGCGGCTCATTTCCTCCTGCCATACAAACGAAACTCAATCAAATACTGCACAAAATAAGATTTAATTTCCATCGACAAACACTTCCTTTTTTTTTAATCTTGTAGCCAAGTGAATTCAAACTCTAATATTGAAAAGATAAAGTATATAATTGCTCGTGCAGTCTCCGAGCGCGCTTTGTGCGTACAATGGTATTGCGAGAGTACCGAGACAAGGGCAGCTTTGTGTTGATTTTATTGTTTTTGTTTGGAATTTACGAAAATGTATAAAGAATAGTAACCCAAAGCATAAATTATAAACCAAATATTATTATCTGATAGCTTTTTTATGTATCTATAACACTTTATGGATGTATGTCCGAAATAAATGATAAGATAAGATAAGATGCGTTTATTCATGAATGTAGGTAGGTAGTAATACATTTGATCTTAAAGATAACTTATGTGCTCTACACTCTGCCGAAAGGCGTATGAATATAAAATTAATTAACATAAAAAGGTTTTTTAACATTAGCATGCATTCATGAGATGTTATTAGATATGTAATTAATAGGCAGTCGGGTCTCAGCCTTAGGCTTAACTTACAAAGAAAATAATTGTATTTTAATGAAACATGTCAAAGATTTGAATAATTACAATAACAAATATCTATGTCACAATATAAAATTAGATTGATTTATCATTAATAACTCTTTCACTGTATAATAACATTTTTCAGTTAAAAGATTGAATAATTTATTTTTAATGATTTATTATTATTAGTATCCATTATCACGTAGCAGGTCTACAAAAAGTAAGTTCTCTCTTTTGGTACGGGTAGCAATTAAAGACACGCTAAGTCAACAGAAAATTTTCAAAGATGTATAGGTAGCTATAGTAGGTAGGTAGCTATGGGTAGCTATACCGTATAGCGAGATAAGCCCATGTTGGTATAATATATATTATATAATATATTATATTATATATTAATAATATATATTATAATTCACCTTTGGCGATAAAGTCATATACAACGTTCAACAAAAATACATACATACAATACATACATAAGAAAAATACCTAAACAGCCAAAAGGGTTGCAGAATATCAAATAAATGGCAATTAATTACACATCCCGATGTAACAACAATGAGCATGGATATTGTAAATTACAATGTAACCAAATACCCTACATAGAGACGCGTACAGTAATGCAGCAACGTTCGTTACCGCCCTTGTAGTGGCATTGTGTGCTGGGATCATTGTGTGCCGGGATCATTGTGTGCCGGGATCATTCAGCTCCAAATATTGTGACACCCGGGACCCACCTCTCTCTACTATGTTATTACTTCACACCGACTCAGGTTTTAAAGATTTGGTCGCACATTGTCGCGACACAAAGAAGTACCTGTTTGATTTAGTGTCGCTTAAACTTAGATGTCGGTCGTTTTGTCGCCGATGAGGATGTGCAATTAGTTATAAACTTAGATGTGGGTCGCTTTGTCACTGACGATGATGTACAATTAGTTATAAACTTAGATGTCGGTCGCTTTGTCGCCGATGAGGACGTACAATTAGTTATAAACTAGATATGGGTCGCTCTGTCGCCGATGAGGACGTACAATTAGACTAGATGTGGGTCGCTCTGTCGCCGATGAGGACGTACAATTAGACTAGATGTGGGTCGCTCTGTCGACGATGAGGACGTACAATTAGTTATAAACTAGATGTGGGTCGCTCTGTCGCCGATGAGGACGTACAAGTTACAAACAGGGATTTTGTAAATTGGATCTAGGGTTTTTGGCAACTTAATTTATACAGACAAATGTATGCTGGAAAATCGTTAATTAATTAGAAAGGCGCAATTACTATTTCTGCGGAATTGAAAGATTAAATTTTGTTTCCCTGCCTATCTACTATTTTAAATTCAATTTCAAAAGTTCTTTATTTTCATAATCATTACAAATGTACCTAACAACTACAAACACAAGTTGCCAGACAAAACCCTCATACTAGAATATTGTTTTAACCAGGCTATATTCGCCTACATAAAACTTAACAACATAAATAGTACTTAACTCGTTGAACCATGATGGACACAATTAAAAAGTATGCTAAATTTGATCATGCTTATTTACGAAATTGTGCACTTATGTGGTTAAAAAGATACACTTATTACTATCAATAACACTTACACAATATAAAAAAATTAAAAATAAATTACGAGGTAGTAAAAGTTAATGCTAACAGCATAAAATCCCTATCTACTGAGTGACTTGAAACTTAATAATTTAACAAGAAATAATTTTAGGCATTCCTAAATATATACAATGTAGGATCTCGTTTCATACCCCTGATATGAATTTGTCAAAGACACATTGTATTTATTTTGTATTTATATTTGTACCCGAAATACAGTGACAAGGCACCATCATGATGGGACGTAATAATGGTCAGTGTACCGTGGGTGTACGAGTGTGGACTGTGACTTGCACTTCACATCTCTGACATCCCCTCGCTGATTGATGTCGTGACGATGTATTTTATAACAAATGTATAATTTTTTACATTTTGCAACAGCGATATAAGTTCTTGTATAAAGTTTAAAATAGCACCTTTCTCGGAAACTGTAAGCATTATTTAGATAGCGGCTTCACAAGTAACACAACCTGACTCCCACGATCCTATCACAACATACCAGGCGCTAGAGTCACTCGCGTCGTGTGGAACACCTCAGTCAGTGGAGACACTTCACAAGTAACACAACCTGACTCCCACGATCCTATCACAACATACCAGGCGCTAGAGTCACTCGCGTCGTGTGGAACACCTCAGTCAGTGGAGACACTTCACAAGTAACACAACCTGACTCCCACGATCCTATCACAACATACCAGGCGCTAGAGTCACTCGCGTCGTGTGGAACACCTCAGTCAGTGGAGACACTTCACAAGTAACACAACCTGACTCCCACGATCCTATCACAACATACCAGGCGCTAGAGTCACTCGCGTCGTGTGGAACACCTCAGTCAGTGGAGACACTTCACAAGTAACACAACCTGACTCCCACGATCCTATCACAACATACCAGGCGCTAGAGTCACTCGCGTCGTGTGGAACACCTCAGTCAGTGGAGACACTTCACAAGTAACACAACCTGACTCCCACGATCCTATCACAACATACCAGGCGCTAGAGTCACTCGCGTCGTGTGGAACACCTCAGTCAGTGGAGACACTTCACAAGTAACACAACCTGACTCCCACGATCCTATCACAACATACCAGGCGCTAGAGTCACTCGCGTCGTGTGGAACACCTCAGTCAGTGGAGACACTTCACAAGTAACACAACCTGACTCCCACGATCCTATCACAACATACCAGGCGCTAGAGTCACTCGCGTCGTGTGGAACACCTCAGTCAGTGGAGACACTTCACAAGTAACACAACCTGACTCCCACGATCCTATCACAACATACCAGGCGCTAGAGTCACTCGCGTCGTGTGGAACACCTCAGTCAGTGGAGACACTTCACAAGTAACACAACCTGACTCCCACGATCCTATCACAACATACCAGGCGCTAGAGTCACTCGCGTCGTGTGGAACACCTCAGTCAGTGGAGACACTTCACAAGTAACACAACCTGACTCCCACGATCCTATCACAACATACCAGGCGCTAGAGTCACTCGCGTCGTGTGGAACACCTCAGTCAGTGGAGACACTTCACAAGTAACACAACCTGACTCCCACGATCCTATCACAACATACCAGGCGCTAGAGTCACTCGCGTCGTGTGGAACACCTCAGTCAGTGGAGACACTTCACAAGTAACACAACCTGACTCCCACGATCCTATCACAACATACCAGGCGCTAGAGTCACTCGCGTCGTGTGGAACACCTCAGTCAGTGGAGACACTTCACAAGTAACACAACCTGACTCCCACGATCCTATCACAACATACCAGGCGCTAGAGTCACTCGCGTCGTGTGGAACACCTCAGTCAGTGGAGACACTTCACAAGTAACACAACCTGACTCCCACGATCCTATCACAACATACCAGGCGCTAGAGTCACTCGCGTCGTGTGGAACACCTCAGTCAGTGGAGACACTTCACAAGTAACACAACCTGACTCCCACGATCCTATCACAACATACCAGGCGCTAGAGTCACTCGCGTCGTGTGGAACACCTCAGTCAGTGGAGACACTTCACAAGTAACACAACCTGACTCCCACGATCCTATCACAACATACCAGGCGCTAGAGTCACTCGCGTCGTGTGGAACACCTCAGTCAGTGGAGACACTTCACAAGTAACACAACCTGACTCCCACGATCCTATCACAACATACCAGGCGCTAGAGTCACTCGCGTCGTGTGGAACACCTCAGTCAGTGGAGACACTTCACAAGTAACACAACCTGACTCCCACGATCCTATCACAACATACCAGGCGCTAGAGTCACTCGCGTCGTGTGGAACACCTCAGTCAGTGGAGACACTTCACAAGTAACACAACCTGACTCCCACGATCCTATCACAACATACCAGGCGCTAGAGTCACTCGCGTCGTGTGGAACACCTCAGTCAGTGGAGACACTTCACAAGTAACACAACCTGACTCCCACGATCCTATCACAACATACCAGGCGCTAGAGTCACTCGCGTCGTGTGGAACACCTCAGTCAGTGGAGACACTTCACAAGTAACACAACCTGACTCCCACGATCCTATCACAACATACCAGGCGCTAGAGTCACTCGCGTCGTGTGGAACACCTCAGTCAGTGGAGACACTTCACAAGTAACACAACCTGACTCCCACGATCCTATCACAACATACCAGGCGCTAGAGTCACTCGCGTCGTGTGGAACACCTCAGTCAGTGGAGACACTTCACAAGTAACACAACCTGACTCCCACGATCCTATCACAACATACCAGGCGCTAGAGTCACTCGCGTCGTGTGGAACACCTCAGTCAGTGGAGACACTTCACAAGTAACACAACCTGACTCCCACGATCCTATCACAACATACCAGGCGCTAGAGTCACTCGCGTCGTGTGGAACACCTCAGTCAGTGGAGACACTTCACAAGTAACACAACCTGACTCCCACGATCCTATCACAACATACCAGGCGCTAGAGTCACTCGCGTCGTGTGGAACACCTCAGTCAGTGGAGACACTTCACAAGTAACACAACCTGACTCCCACGATCCTATCACAACATACCAGGCGCTAGAGTCACTCGCGTCGTGTGGAACACCTCAGTCAGTGGAGACACTTCACAAGTAACACAACCTGACTCCCACGATCCTATCACAACATACCAGGCGCTAGAGTCACTCGCGTCGTGTGGAACACCTCAGTCAGTGGAGACACTTCACAAGTAACACAACCTGACTCCCACGATCCTATCACAACATACCAGGCGCTAGAGTCACTCGCGTCGTGTGGAACACCTCAGTCAGTGGAGACACTTCACAAGTAACACAACCTGACTCCCACGATCCTATCACAACATACCAGGCGCTAGAGTCACTCGCGTCGTGTGGAACACCTCAGTCAGTGGAGACACTTCACAAGTAACACAACCTGACTCCCACGATCCTATCACAACATACCAGGCGCTAGAGTCACTCGCGTCGTGTGGAACACCTCAGTCAGTGGAGACACTTCACAAGTAACACAACCTGACTCCCACGATCCTATCACAACATACCAGGCGCTAGAGTCACTCGCGTCGTGTGGAACACCTCAGTCAGTGGAGACACTTCACAAGTAACACAACCTGACTCCCACGATCCTATCACAACATACCAGGCGCTAGAGTCACTCGCGTCGTGTGGAACACCTCAGTCAGTGGAGACACTTCACAAGTAACACAACCTGACTCCCACGATCCTATCACAACATACCAGGCGCTAGAGTCACTCGCGTCGTGTGGAACACCTCAGTCAGTGGAGACACTTCACAAGTAACACAACCTGACTCCCACGATCCTATCACAACATACCAGGCGCTAGAGTCACTCGCGTCGTGTGGAACACCTCAGTCAGTGGAGACACTTCACAAGTAACACAACCTGACTCCCACGATCCTATCACAACATACCAGGCGCTAGAGTCACTCGCGTCGTGTGGAACACCTCAGTCAGTGGAGACACTTCACAAGTAACACAACCTGACTCCCACGATCCTATCACAACATACCAGGCGCTAGAGTCACTCGCGTCGTGTGGAACACCTCAGTCAGTGGAGACACTTCACAAGTAACACAACCTGACTCCCACGATCCTATCACAACATACCAGGCGCTAGAGTCACTCGCGTCGTGTGGAACACCTCAGTCAGTGGAGACACTTCACAAGTAACACAACCTGACTCCCACGATCCTATCACAACATACCAGGCGCTAGAGTCACTCGCGTCGTGTGGAACACCTCAGTCAGTGGAGACACTTCACAAGTAACACAACCTGACTCCCACGATCCTAACACAACATACCAGGCGCTAGAGTCACTCGCGTCGTGTGGAACACCTCAGTCAGTGGAGACACTTCACAAGTAACACAACCTGACTCCCACGATCCTATCACAACATACCAGGCGCTAGAGTCACTCGCGTCGTGTGGAACACCTCAGTCAGTGGAGACACTTCACAAGTAACACAACCTGACTCCCACGATCCTATCACAACATACCAGGCGCTAGAGTCACTCGCGTCGTGTGGAACACCTCAGTCAGTGGAGACACTTCACAAGTAACACAACCTGACTCCCACGATCCTATCACAACATACCAGGCGCTAGAGTCACTCGCGTCGTGTGGAACACCTCAGTCAGTGGAGACACTTCACAAGTAACACAACCTGACTCCCACGATCCTATCACAACATACCAGGCGCTAGAGTCACTCGCGTCGTGTGGAACACCTCAGTCAGTGGAGACACTTCACAAGTAACACAACCTGACTCCCACGATCCTATCACAACATACCAGGCGCTAGAGTCACTCGCGTCGTGTGGAACACCTCAGTCAGTGGAGACACTTCACAAGTAACACAACCTGACTCCCACGATCCTATCACAACATACCAGGCGCTAGAGTCACTCGCGTCGTGTGGAACACCTCAGTCAGTGGAGACACTTCACCATCACAGAACGGCAATCACAACAACACGGAGAGAGGATAATTACAGAAAGGTGGACTCGAAACCTTTTTGTGAAGTCATTCTTACAAACTAACAGATAAAACTTCTTTTGTATAAGATTTTCACACCCCATCATGCATTTCAAATTACAAAAACCGTCTAATCTATATTCTATTGTGTAACACGACGACAATAGCAATAAACCGAGCGATATAACGGCAATAAATTAATATCACAACCACTTTGGGGGCCAGTAGTTAATAAAGCGAAGTAGAGGGTCTCGCTAAACTTTGTAATCCTACAAGAATTCGCCGCCCGCTCCGGCGACCAGCTTACGTGGACCGCTCTACAGAGGGACTCTACTCTGCTCAGCTGATTTCTCATTTGAGAATTTCAAGTAAAGTGCTAACACAAAGTAATTAATTAGAGCCTTAAATAAACAACAATATTTTCGGCACAACTACAAGTATCTACGAGCACTGGTAAAGTAAAGTGAAGTAATTGTGGGACACGAGAAGATCCTCCCCGAGTGACGTATACAGAGACACAACCACTATGGTCACTGTCAATACGCGCCTGCTGCACTCTGGACAGTTGGATCAATAGCCATCTATCTGGTGGTGGAAAGATTCGACCGTGGCTATGTGACGTAACCAAGCCGCCAAGGGACTCGTTATATTCCGTCATGACGTCATAAGAAGCCGTACCGGGAATGGTTGTAAGCTGTAGTGTAGTATTAATCATTAGTTTGTTACCAACTTCCGTAGATTCCACGACCCTGAATATACTGATACCCTGAACTGCACCTGCTGTCACTCCATCACTTTCTGGACGAGCGCCCTTCATCCTAGGTCCCATCGACACTTTTCATGAGGCGCGGTCGAGGCCAAGCGCGAGTTCATTGTAAGTAAAGAAACCTATTTTGGAAAATATAAACATTTTAAGTTTTAACCAACAATTAAACTCGTCCCAAACTTTTGATGATACCTTCTAGAGGTCAGAGTGACCTGGTCGAGGACAACAGGATCTAATGCGCGAAGCTATTTCAATTAGTAGGTGGGGGGTGGTGCAGGGGGTGCGGGGTGGTGCAGGAGGTGCGGGGTGGTGCAGGGGGTGCGGGGTGGTGCAGGGGGTGCGAGGTGGTGCAGGCGGCTGCTGGCAACCCTCGCCACTGTCGGTAATCCCCGAACAATGAGGACTGTTGCACCGGATCTGGTACAAGCATGCGGTCACCATTATTATATTAGCTATTTTATTAACCTGTAAGGTTGTCCGAGCTACGACCTGGACTGCGACCTGTTCTATCGGTAACAACAGTTACCTCTCTCATTCTCATCGCTAAAATAATATAAATTATTACTGACATTGATAATGGAATTGTACACTACGATGATAAAAACAATACCTTACATACAATATTATATAGAAAATTGACGTTCGTAACTGAGTAAGCATGTTCAGTTTATAGTATTATTATTATTAGTTTTAAATGTATTTATATCGTCACGATATGAATCACCGGGGTGTCAGAGGTGTGAAATGCAAGTCACAGTTTACACTCGGTATATTCGCTTTTCACGGACGATTATTGCGTTCCAACGTGATGAGTGGTGAGCCCTATCGCGGCACTTTGGATGCCTCCCCAAGCACGCTGTCAAACGTGGATCGAACCTGCGACCTCTGGGTTGGCAGGCGAGCAGTCTACCACACAGCCACAGAGGTGCTCCATTTATTTGTCTTCATTAAAAGATATTTATATGGTTTATCAAAATTCTCGGCACCCAACCTTGGACGCTAAATGCCTATCATAATTCATAATGCAATTATTCTTCAGTGTGTTTTTGTCACGTCTACATAGTATCCAGAAGCGTTCTATGTGTCGATCATACATAGGTATATAAAGAGATCAAACTAAAGAAAACTCATGAAAACAATACCTACGTGTAAGCAAATTCTCTTATTCAAACTAAATAGCCGTAAAGCGTAGTGCACACAGAGCGGTGCGTGCAAGATCCGGCCGTGTCGCGAGCTCGAACGTGTTATGAATTTCAATTTGACGTTTAAACCAAGATGGCGGCCTCACCCGCTTCTGTCTAGTGGCGCTTAATGAATTATAACAAGAATTAATTAGGAATTTTACAAGATCCAACAAGATAACACCTCATTGTTGTTTCGACGTCCATCTCGACTCAAAGGTTAATCACGGTTTAAAATGTCTGAAATATTGACGTCTCTATTGACGAGCAAGGCGCTGTTTGATTCTCAAATAAATCAATAAACGTATTAGAGACAAAATGGTTCATTCTTTTCCGATTACTCAGCTAATGCATTGTTGAAGCGAACAGTGGAGCTGTCAGCGCGTCACGTGATCGACTCGAGTGGGGTCGTCTCCAGTCACAGAGCACAATTAAATCTGTTACGACAACGTTTCAATTAATCTGTACCGGGAATTTGATACAAATAGACAATGGGAATTTCGTTCTCAAGATAATTGGACGACTAATTAGAAAATCCAGAGTCCTTAATGAACGTTTCAATTTGTAATTTGAATCAGATCATCCATATTATTACTTTAGGAAAGCCAACTGAGTTTATATTTTTATTTACGTAATATATTACGTTCTCTATGTAAAAATGTATTTTAAATATTTATGTAAATGTACAAAAGTGTAATAAATAAATAAAAACCAAAAAATAATTTGAGATTTTAATTTTTTAACTTCAAATAATTCAATGTCATCTGGAATTATTAATAATTTTATTACTTACTTAATTTTAGCCAGGTGATGTCAAGTTCAAGAAATAAAAATAACTTTTTCATCACATCTTTTCGACAAACGACAATTGGCTATAAAAACAATTTTAAGACAAAATCAATTTTATTCCCATAGGGGTTTGCGCTTTCTCTCTTCTGCTTGGTCCGCGTTCGTGCTTTTGATAGATGAGCATCATTTAACCAAAGAGGTCGAACGCATACATTTATGAAAAAGTTACTGGCCAGTTAGGCTTTGGTGGCTATGCGCACTGAAAAAAAAACTATATGTAAATTCTTCTTTCTTTTAATTTCTTTTTTCTTATGAAATATTTCTGTAGAAATGTTCACGCTAGTTTTGACTAAGTTATTAATATTAGCTGTGCTCGGGATTCTACTAAAGAATCTTTTGCTTCACTCTGAATTCAAAATAACCCCTCGACGACAAATAACTGTTGCTCATATATTTGGATACTTAGTAAAGCCGTGTTAACAAAGGTTAAACTGAAGTTATCCTTACCATGGACATGTAACCCTTAAGTAACAAAGAACTTGTAACAAAGTTATAAAGAAAGTTAGTTACAAAAAACTAAGAAATACATTATAATATAATCGTTATGTGGATACAAAAAAAAAAACAATGAATTCAGGTTATTATCCCGATTTGTGTATCTACATAATTGGCTCAAGTAAAGATATTTTACCACAACTGAGTGTAACAGAATCCCCGGGGCTCCACGGAAGCTAAACTTAATCTCTTAAGCCAAGTTGACACAATGTGCTTGACGTATTAAGTGGCCCAATGATGTCGACAATGAATGACAAAAACCAGAGTGGCTCGTCGCCGTAGTGTGCACTCTTCCTTAGCCATTGTTTACTCGCAACCCGATACCGGCCATTGTGGATTTTTTTCTTTTTTTTCTCATTTAGTTGAGAAGAAAATCTCTTTAGACATGAAAGCGTGACACTTGATACGTATTGCGCCTAATTTCGTTGTGATTCTATTAGGCGGAATGTGTGGGCTCTACATTATAGGAATGTGTGGGCTCTACATTATAGGTTTTGCAGCTTTATTTAAGAATTTTGTAAAAAATACGTTAATAGACGTCCAAGGAATCTATATAGGAACAAAAAATTTGGGTGCGATTTACGTTAGAAATTTAAAAAATATTTTATTTGGCGAATGAATACGAGCATGTTCAGGTTTTTGCACAATAAAGCATTTTGAAATGTAAAAATGAAACGGTTGTTTTATAAAATTGCTTCCCACTCTTAATTATGTACAATGTAGCAAGAGAGTCTACGCCTGTATTTATAGCAACGATGTGTTACCGTCCGTGAACAGGTTTCACCTCGTCATCTTCAGGCAGCATGCAGCTAACAAGTGTAACAACCGACACCTTTCCGACGGTTACATCCATTCACAACACAAATAACCCTCCACACAATGGGCAGTAACACGCATCAATTCATTTATTTATTTATCTTTCTGTCCCACACATAATTGAGGAAGTCTTTAGCTTAGCGAGTCTCGCGCCTTTTGTGCCTTTCTTTTTTTTTCCTAAGCTCTGGACAATCGGTTACAGAACTGCCGGCCGTTAGAAAAGGTTTTTTATGCAAATGTGAGCGAATCTCGTGGATTCGTGGTACGGTATTGTTGGTCTGTGGTATTCATTTCAAGGGATCGATTGTTTTTTTCCCTATTTTTATACGTACATTATTAAGTTTATTCGTTCTGATATTAATTTCATACAAGTAAAATTTTCATTTTAGAGGTAATTTGTAGTAATTTTAACTTGCGCACTATTAATTTCTTTAGTCAAAAATTTTAATAAACCGTTTAATTATTTATCTCGATGTGTCTAAAACCATCGAAGCATTCCTTTTTGTATTCTAGTACTAAATCTTTATTTAAGCTGCAACGATCCCTTATGTCGAATTTATATGTCAATTTATTTAAAATAATAAACAGGTTTACTATTATCCGACCATAAACGTCCAGGTGTACAATGTGGAGTCACCTGCAGTTCAAGTATTTACGAACAGAAATTACCGTAATAACGGGTATGTTACAAACAGAGATGATCGTAATAACGGGTATGTTACAAACAGAGATGATCGTAATAACGGGTATGTTACAAACAGAGATGATCGTAATAACGGGTATGTTACAAACAGAGATGATCGTAATAACGGGTATGTTACAAACAGAGATGATCGTAATAACGGGTATGTTACAAACAGAGATGATCGTAATAACGGGTATGTTACAAACAGAGATGATCGTAATAACGGGTATGTTACAAACAGAGATGATCGTAATAACGGGTATGTTACAAACAGAGATGATCGTAATAACGGGTATGTTACAAACAGAGATGATCGTAATAACGGGTATGTTACGAACAGAGATGATCGTAATAACGGGTATGTTACGAACAGAGATGATCGTAATAACGGATATGTTACGAACAGAGATGATCGTAATAACGGATATGTTACGAACAGAGATGATCGTAATAACGGTATGTTGTGATATGACGCCGCAATAAGAACTGTCAATAGATAGCCTCGTTAGCTTAAAATAGCATCGTAAAGTGAGAGACCCTGTGTGACTCCCCCCATGAGGAAACCCGGTATAATTCCCTCTCATGGGGATACCTTTTATGACTCCCCACCATGAAGAAACCTGTGTGATTTCTCCCCATGACGAGACGCTGTGTGACTCCCCCCTTGACGAATCCCTTTGTGATTCCTCTCATGAAGAGACCCTGTGTAACTCCCTCCCATGAGGAGACTTTGTGTGCTTCTTCACCATGAGGAAACCCTGTGTGACTCCCCCCATGAGGAGACCCTGTGTGACATGAGGATTAGTGTCGTGATGATGAAATATAATTGAGTGTATTTTGTTTCAGGTTTCCCGCAGATCAAGTCTCCCTACAGTCCCTCTAACCAGAACCAATTCACAGGTATGTCTAAACTGATTATTCAAAATTCTTATTCTGTTTCTCTAATTAAAATAACCGTAATAAAGTTTTCGCACTTTGTTTTCTGAAGGACTTTATTATTTGATTTAGTTTGAACTTGAACCTTTTACGATCTAGTCTAGAGTCTATATCCTAGACATGTACCTCTACATAACGTTGTGTGAATAAATTGTAAGATAGATTGGAATGGAGTGTCCCAGTGTTCCAGTGTCCCAGTACCCACTAAACTCTACTGTGCAGTATCGATAGCCACGGCTGCACACACACACCAGCTCCGACTGTAGAGGGCCCAAGATATCCAATTGTCTTAGAAGCAAATAGCAAACAATGCGTTTGTCAGTGATTTAGGAAAGTGGCTCCAAGGGGGTAAGGAGAGGGGGGATTTCCTTGCCCCCCCGGTCCGCTCGGTCCCCGCGGACGCCCACTACAACCCTCCTTTGTCTCAGTAATGAATCCGCCAAACATCACCGCGCAGCCGTCCGAACGAAGCGGTACCCTAGATCATAGGTAATCATTGCTCTATCGGAAACTCAACCCTCCTGACCTCGAAATAAAGTTAAAATTATATCGAACCAAATGAGCTCAAAGGCCCTTCCAGCGCAAGAAATTAGAGGAATTTGCTTAGGACGTGAGGTTTTAGAAAATTCCCTGTTAAATGCAAATTAGAGAAGTCGAGATAAAGACATAACATAGCGATGACTTAATTAATTCACAATGGCTTTTTAACTTTTTTTATGAGAGTAACATGGGGTGAAGGAAACGAAAATTGGAATAGAATGGCGTATTCACCTACAGACTACAGACCTTGCTGTGACCCTAGGGTCCCATAGCGAGCTTACATACATACTACAGACTATGGCTGTGACCCTAGGGTCCGACTCTGACTGCGGGCTCCGGTTGTCTGTAAAAGGCGCTCGATATAAAACAAACCACCTGACTTCTCCCCACATACACACGGCAGCCATTTGTAAAAATTGCCTCCGCCGCCATTTCTGTGCGAGAATTTCATATTCGAAACGCCGCAGGGTGAAATTCTACGGTGAAATTCACCATAGATTTGACATTTCTTCATGATGGCTGCCGCCTTTCATTGTTTCTAAAACAAAGCAATCCACATCGGTATACGGTGGTCTTTTCAATTTGCTTTGTTACAAAAAGCCGCCATTTTGGCTGCAAATTAGGGGTTGGTTACGTACATGATTAACCAATAAGTCAATGACTCTGAGAGTGTTCAAGGGGCCAATAGGATAACTTTTGATAGTAAACCAGGTTCAATTCTGCAATATTTTGAGGGACTCTAAAGCTCATCGTCTTTTAAAAATAAGTATTCTTAAATTAGGTTCAGGAGATTGGAGCTGCTAAAATAATAATATTTTTTGGGCGTTCACAAAATGACTACATACCGCAGAATGTTGATTCCAAGGTATCATTTGGTAATTATCAGAATACTCATCTGACCTCTGATTCTGGCTTCATCACCATAGAACTCAGCACACAACTTGAGATTGCGGCAATCAGTTTGTGTTAGGGTGCTGATTGCAGGGCATTACTTGATAATATACTTACTTGACCCTCGTTATATACTGACAGCGTGACAAGAAATACCCATATTTCACAATTTAACCCGTCAACCCGTAATTGCAGTCATTTACTAAAAAGGTTAATATATATAAATGTAATAATACATAATAAATATACTGACCGATCGTACCGAAATAACACTTTTGTTGACTCCTTTCTTCCAGAAACTTATGTTATCTAGAAGTCGGCGTATTCCCTACGATATAGAACCGAATATGAGGGCGTCGACTTCTAGAGAACATATGTACCTTTTTAGTGAATGACTGCAGTTGAAGTTGGTTACTGTTTTTTCTTGTTATTTCGTACAATTTTCTCATTGGTGAGATGACATTGCAAAAATGGCCGGCAAACAACTGAATACGACGGCTATAAGAATTAGAATGAGCAAAGGTTATACCCAGCAGGTCTATGCTATCATGAATTCATGACACAGAACAGGTATCTAAGTTCAGTCCATCTGTATGTCACAATATCACAACTTGTAAATCGATTGAGCTAGAAACTTAAAATTCAGAAGAATAATTGCGTTCAGCAATGCATGTAGTAAAATTATACTTTCAAACTGACGTTTTGTTGTTCCAAAACTTGCGGACTTTCATTGAAAAAGTAATAAAGCTGTATACTGGTTGCTAATAGCTGAAAAGTTAAAAACTGGTGATACTACTCGTATATGTGTATAAAATAAGTAGGTACCTACCTGTTATTTTTTTAAATTCTTCGCACAGAATTGTTAACCTAGTTTTAATTTCACATTTTATATAATATACGAGGAGTAAATTCTTTTATTAGTATAACAATTTCTCATAATTGTCTTCACTGGTGCATGATGTGGATGCCTTTAATTAAGAAAACAAATAGCTATTTAACTTTTAAATTATTCCATTTAAGTAAGTTTATTGTATTTCTTGTTGGTGTTCCTAAATAATAGTAGTTTATGCTAGAAGGGCGAAAATGAATAAATTACGAGGACGATTTAAAGCACGAGCGTAGCGAGTGTTTTAAACGTAGCTGATTAATTTATTGCCCTTACTCCCATGTATCATACGTTTTTCAATGTATTTCAGTGTGAGGAAATAAAACAATTATAATCTTGTGAACTTTAAATTATGATTGGCTCAAAAGGACTGTATCCAGAGTCGTTAAACAGCGGAAAAAAAAGTATAATATTTATGGTACACAGGAAAAGCTGTAGGTTAGCCAACCATTGTAAACAAATAAAAAAATAATAATAATAAAGCCCTAGGGCAAAATAATCGACTTTCTGTTTGGTTTTGATGCATATCGGTTGGTGATCATTGAACCTTGTTCCTGCCCCCCTATTCTGTATCTTTAGTTGCCAACTGGACTAGGTGCCTATCATCAAAAACATAGCTAAAAACGGAACTTCCAAAATTGCTATTAGTGGTTATGGAACTGTTTACGAACTGTGTTGTCACTTCAAGTGCGAACATATCCTTAGACAATCGGAATTCGATATTATATCTATGTTTTTGATGATAGGCACCCAGTTCAAACGGCAACTAGAGATACGCAATAGGCCCTCTGGTCCCTGGCCGGGTCTCCGGTATGGGTTCGGGCGGCTGATTGGATTTTACCTTGTATAATATATATTTTACCTATCATTTAAATCGTAAATATATTGCTACATAAATTAAATAAACCTTTAATTTAGTTCATGTACATTTATTATTTTATTACATATATTTTCTTTATTAGATTAAATTTGACGTGTAAAAAGTGTATATATCTATACCTGCTTTGCAAAATAAACTATTTGAATTTGAATTTGAATATAGCCGGCTTTTGCTTGATATGTCTTTATTGTATGACATTGTTACTGGTCGTATTAACAGCATGAGCATGGTATCTAACTTTCCCCTTAGAGCCCCCTCATTTCTCACCCGGCACTCTGCTAAACACTTTTATTATGTACCCAATGTTCGCACAAACACAAAAATTAATACAATAAAAAAATCTTTAAAATTGATCCATATACTCCAGGACTTCATTTCGATATAAAATTATGAATGAAATATATTGCCCTAATGAATAACCGTGATTATAATGATAATTATGATTTTGCTAAACACCTTCTCCTTTTTACATTCCCCTCACTTACACAAACACATACTCTCTCATACATACTCATCTTACATTAACTCCACACAACACAAATATCTTGTCGAACAAATAAGCAAATTAAACTATAAGATTACGTTAGGTAATTAAGTTGCTTTATTGTCTTTAAATGTTTAAATATACGAGTAGTCTAAATTTGGACTAACGAATTAGTTAAGTTTGGATTATTATTTTTAACAGTTGGGGAAATTTTTTATTGGCCGTAGTTTAAGTTTTGAAATATTGTTTAGAGTACATATTTCGCTGTTAATTTCCTGAATAAACTAAATAAAATGAAAAAATAAAATAAAAGCGGGCCTTTACGAGCACTTGCATTGAAAATAAATAAAATATTTTTTGTGGAGTCAACCTTAAAAAGGCAAAAATATATCTGTTATTCGATACATTTAAGACTTTTTCTACAGAAGAGCTCATTTCTTTTTTCGGAATTTCCGTTGTAAAATTCGTTAATATTGACTACTTACTACAGTTTCAGGCTTTATACTTGCTTAAATTTAAAGAGATTTTTAAATATCTCCAATATATGTGTGTATTTCCATCCCCCGCATGCAGTGTAGGTATGTCGATGTAAAAATTACTGATTAAAAAAACCACTACATCCGACCCAGAAACCGTCAAATCAAATATCTGAAATCCTGTTAACGCGTCGTCAGGCGGCAGGCGGGCGCCGCCGCGACAACGTTCTCTGTTACCCAAAACATTTGTTAGGAAATTAGTTTTTTTCTCCTCCGCTACAACCAAACACCTCACAAACATTCAGTTAGACTCACCTTTATCTATATGAGTGTAAAGTGGAGAGTTCCGTGGTGGAGAAGCTCGAGTCAGTAGCAACAAAGTGCTCGGTGTTGGGTGTCACAGTGTAGCGAGCGTGAGTGGCGACACGTTACAACAACAAGTAGTTCATGAACGTCGGTCGCTACTTACCGAACTGTCGACTCGGAATTGTTCATTTAGTCGGACAGGTTGGAGACATGTTTGTGATGAGGTGATGTCTGTCCACGGCATTACTAATAAACCACTAAACCAAATTGAGCTGACATATTAAATGTTCTTACAGATACAGAGTTTTTAAATGACGTCAAAATTGACGTCAATTTTGTAAATTATACGTAGGTATTCGGAACACGTACGACACATTGAAAAACAACAGATCATGGCTCAGATACAACGTAATCAAAGGATACAACATACTTGTTGTTGTTTACACGTGATGTCCAGAAAAGTAGTTGCTTGTGTTCGAATGGGCGGTGGTAGGCATGTATTTATATATGTAACCTATTAGTATGTAGTATATAGGATGGGATTTGGTCGGCCGCCTGGATTCGTGCTGGGGCTCGGTTGGTGATCATTGAACCTTGATCCTGGTTCCTGGCCGGGTCTGCGGTATGGGTTTAGGCGGTTGATTAGACTTCAGCTTGTATAATATATATATTTTCTATCATTTTAATCGTATATACAACGTGTAACAGAAAGGTGTAACCATATTTGAAGAGCTTCTTCAGTCAATGGAATAGAACAACTTTTACTATAGGGTCAACCCTGAAATCTCAAAAAAAAAAATCTGCCTTTCTATACATTTCGGCCGAGCGGCATTGCATTTTCCTATGAAGCGAGTATTTTTTTTTTTTCGATATACTGGATTTGTTCCATAGTATAATTTGTTCTAAACCATTGACTCAATAAGCTCTTCAAATATAGTTACACCTTTCTGTTACACATTGTATATTGCTATATAAATTAAATACACCTTTAATCTAGTCCATGTACATTTATTATTTTATTACATATCCTTTTATTAGATTAAATTTGACGTGTATATATATCTACTTTGCAAAATAAACTATTTGAATTTAAATTTGAATTTGAATTTGAAATTTGAATTCGATTCCGTAAATCTATGACCTCAATTTTACATGTAGTAAACATAGTTTAATGCCTTTCTCAATTTTTGGCCTCAAGTACAGAAGGACTTGTTAGGGCTTAAAAAACCATGCCGCCAAGCGACTCGTTGTGTTCCGACATGACGTCATGAGTAGCTGTACCGCGGAAGGGTTACAGGCAGTGCGGAGTATCAGCCATTCATTCGTTATCGACTTCCGTAGATTTTTCTAAAAGTCTCTGGTAAGACTAATTAACGCCTCAGCTGTTATTACTCTCCCAGTTTCTGAACGAGCGCTCTCAATCTCAGTCAGGCGCGGAAATGACTAAGTTACGTAACAAAAGAGGAAATAAAAAAAATAAGATAAAATATACCTGAGTCTCCAGTCTCATTGGCGTAGTGAATTAAAAAATACCTCGTCCTAACTAGCACAATATCCTGGTGGGTGACGTCACCTGTAAGATCCCACAGATGGGTAATACCCCGGCGCGCCGCCGCGCCGTGTATCATCAGCTCGTGTGAGAGTCCAACGGGAGCCACTAATTGTGCGGTGTCCGGTGTCGAACGGCGCGGCGGACGGGCAGGGTCGCGGGGGCGGGCGGCGCGATGACGCGCAGCTGGCATCACCGACATCCTACAACATTCACGTGACACTTCATTTAGCCGCCTTAGGTTTGGGCAAAAAAATTATAATCATTTATTTATTAATTGGCAGGAAACCAACTGATTTTTTGTAGATAGAAGTAGCTTATGCGTTAGTCCGGGTCTTAATCTTTCCCATTATAAAAGCTTCATCGTGACTTATAGATTGGTTCCAGAGGTGTTAATATATACCTAATAAATAAACATACCAACATTTAGTAATTATTTATTATAGACTGGTTTATTAACATAATTTGTAGTATTAGAAGGACTACGTCTACGTGGTTCACATAGATTAAATTATATTAAGGTTTGTTAATGCGAAAACCATTTCGAGATTTAGGTTTAAAAGGTCTAAAAAACAGCTACAACTTCTATTTGCCTTTGTGTGACGTCACTTGAGAAATGGCTGTTTAGAAATGTGTCCTTTGCTATCAAAATAAATTTATAATAATTTGCTTCCAACTAATTTGACAACTGGATGACAGATGACTAGGCAGACAGGAACATACCACTTTTTTAAAAGCAATTACATATCATAATCAGTATAATGTTTAAAATTCTCAAATGACGTCATTACGGAAAATTATTTAAAAAATCATAAAAAAAGAATATCAAAATAATGAAAACTATGTCCTAAAATTACGTAAATTACCTTAAAAAAAATATTTAAAAAAATATCTTTTACAAATTAGGCCATGGGAAATGAGATATGAAACTTGTACATCGGCAGTAGTTTAGAAGTTTATGGTAAAAATGAACGATAATGATGGGAAAAATATGTCATAGTTAGCTTTCACGTTTGATGCAACCAGCGTAGCAGAAGAACTACGTATTTGCTACGACGTAGCAATAACATGTGTTCTACGTGATTGATGACACAGAGCTAATGTTTGTAATGTTGTCCGAGTGTGTAACCCGAGACCTCCACTTCATAATCAATTAGAGACTCACACTTGTCGCACTACGGACATGCGATATTCGTACTACTCATTTTTTGTTGGACCGCCTCTATGGTGTAGTAGTTAGAGTACTGAAGCACTAATCCAGAGGTTACAGGTTTGTTCAGTCTGCGAGCTTCAGAACTTACTTGAAGTTGGTGTTGATCGATAATATTTGTGCCTCTAAGTGCAACGTTAATATTCACCACTTATCACACTGGGACGTGATAATAGTTGGTAAAACGTGGATTGATAACACAACCACTCGAGTCTATTTCATTTGAAATCACCAAGTACATAAATTTATATATATTTTTACATTTTGCAGTGTTCTTTTCATTCATGTTAAAATGTTATATTTAATAAAAATGGACAAGATATGTTCTTCTAAAATGGTATTTTGTGCAACTGTAACATGATTTGAGACATATTCTCCACACTGGCTCCATAAATTCATTCATATAAGAATTACATAGACAATAATAATAATGGAGATGTTGATTGTACAGGAATATTTAAACTGTTTTTATAGACCCTCTCACCTGCACTGGCCTGAAGAAAGACCGTCCCGCAGAGTGAAAGTTTAACAATTTGGACACACAAATTGGAATAGGTGTTACACCTTATTTAATAGGATACATTATTATAATAATTATTAGACAAAAGTAACGTTAAAACATCGTTACAACAATATTAACATACTTATTATAAATATAGTTAAATGAATGAGTGCTTCATAAAGAAAGAGGGTGAGGGTGAGTGCATGAGTGAAGATGTGTGTGATTGTGTGTGTGGAGGGTGTGTCATGTTTGTGAGTTTATTTGAATATCACGCATCCTTATGCTATAGTATCTGTGAGTTAAATAAACTGACTAACTGGCTATGAATCAACTTTCAAATAACCTTCAATCTGATCATAATCTTTGCCTTCCAACCAGCTTCTAATTTTTTCCTTTTGCTGCTTTATTTTCAAACAGCTTTTTTCCATTATAAACTTTTTCATTAAAAATGGTGCTAAGAAGGGACGAAATCTGTGCGCAAAGGTAGTTTTACAAACAGGTGTTTTATGTAGGTTTCCAAACCGAGTTCTACAAGAATCATTGGTTCTGTTTGAGGTGTTCATGTTGCTTAAAATATTCGTAATGAATAGTTTTCGCACACTAAGCACCTTTATATCTTTGTACAACTCTGTGGTTGGATACCGATAATCCTTCCTAAATAGCACTTTTAATACCGCCCGTTGTGCTCGCTCGATCTCGAGTAGGTGTGTTTTAGCAGCTCCACCCCAAGTGCCTATACAGTATCTAATGAGAGATTCAGCTAGTGCATAGTAAATATTACGCTTTAGGTTAATGTCATCAATGCATCGAAGTCTCTTACATATGTAAAGAAGTCTTCGAATGCGACCTGCAACCAGTTGACAATGATTTGCCCAGTTGAGTTTATCATCAACAAGCACACCTAGGTACCTTATGGTGTTAACTCTTTCTAGATTTGGGCAGTCACAAGTTCCATTTTGTGCGCATTTGTGCATTTTGACACCTTGATCCGGACACTTGGTGTGGTCAGTTATTCTGAAACACATATATTTTGTTTTACTGACGTTAAGCGTCAGCAGATTTTTTTCTAACCAATCCCTGACGTTACCTAAACCCTGGTTTGCCTGCTTAAAAGATTCTTCCCATGTTGATCCTGAGAACAGTAGGACAGTATCATCCGCATATGATAAAATTAAGTTTTTGTCTAATGTAAGGCTGCAGAGGCCATCAATATAAATTAAAAATAATATCGGACCGAGTACACTTCCTTGTGGGACACCGTAATCAATTTTTGCTGTGTCACTGATGCCAGCAGAATGAATTTTAACCTGTTGCTCTCTGCCACAAAGATAGCTTTTAAACCACGAGTTAGCTAAGCCTCTAATCCCTAGACCCTCTAGTTTGCGGAGAAGCAAGGGAACAGACACGGTGTCAAACGCCTTAGCCAAGTCTAGAAATACACCAATACAATGACTACCTTTATCCAATGCATCCACAATATGTTCCACTAAGTGGATAACAGCGTCAGACGTGGACTTCCCTTTCCTAAAACCATATTGATTGGGTGAAAGAAGTTTGTTTTTTTCTAAAAAGGTATATATTCTTGCCTTGGCAAGCTTTTCTATGATTTTGGAAAGAGTCGGTAGTAGAGAAATTGGCCTGTAATTTGACACCGCCTCCACATCCCCAGCTTTGTGAATAGGTACAACGATCGATTTTTTAAAGGAATCTGGAAAAATCCCAGTTTCAAAAGAAAGATTAATTATGTAAGTGAGGGGATATAACAATATGTGTCCAGAGGTTCGCAAAAATTTCGCACTTATACCATCAATGCCACAGGTTGCATTAAATTTTAACGAATTAATAATTCTTCTGACTTCATCCTGGTCTGTAGGAAAGAACATAAAGCTGTCACATGGGCTGGAAAGGGTAGGCTGCATACCAGAGACAAGATCGTCTTCAGTCATATTAAGGCTTTGTAGATGTTTATCAGCTAGTGTTTTGCCAATGTTTGAGAAAAAGCCATTTACTTTATTCAAAGAGCCTTTAGGGTCTGTTTTGTTTAAAAGCATGCTAGCAGAGTTCGTATTTTTTGAAGTTGGGAGCGCAGCTGTCTCTTTAATGATTTCCCATAACCTTCGCGGATTTCGGCGATTTTCGGAAAGTTCAGCATTCACAAAAATGTTTCTGGCTGTACGAGTGGCACGAGTGCAAATATTTCTGTAACGTTTATATTGTTCTTGCAATATAACATTAAGTGGGTTTTTGCGAGCTTTCTTATGTAAAAGGTCTCGAACTTTATAACATTTTATTAATCCGGGAGTGATCCAATTTCTTTTCTTTGGACGAAATTTATTTCTTGTTTGAACTTTAGTAATATGTCTATTTAAACAATCTGTTACAGTATTAATGAAGATATTTGTAGCACTATTAACGTCTAGTCCAGAGAAAAGAGCATCCCAATTTAATTTCTCTAGCTCTTCTATAACTGCCTTGTAATTTATAGATGAAGTTTCTAACACTTTCGGTTTTTCTTTAGGTTTATCATGCTCTAAAGATATCAAAATAGGGGAATGGTCCGTTATTTTTGTATGGCATACAATTGAAACAACTTTTTTTTCAGATTTTACCATGCCGTGGTCCAATAAAGAATTCTCTCTTGTAAGTTCACTGATAACAGATTGTAAGTTATGGGAAGCTAGGCAACACAAGTAATCTGTTTGTCTGGGATCAACGGATGTAATGTAGGTATCTATATTGATATCACCGCAAAGTATAATGTTTTTTCGCTCTTTTATAGAATGTAAACAACTATCAAGGGACTTTACAAATTCTGTTGTATCCTTAATGGACGGAGTGCGATAAATGGCTAGTATAGTTAGATCTGAGCCCAACTGTAGTTCGATTCCGTTTGCATTTGTAAGTTGCATATCCTTGGTAATAACTTTATATCTGGATAAAATCGAGACATGAGTGAAAACTATAACACCTGACGCTTTGTTTATTTGATTATTTGAGCGACATAAAGTATAGCCGGGTATACTAGGTATAAATTCCCTAAGCCAGCACTCTGTCAAAACAATAAAATCGAAATCTGTGTTGAACCTTTTTAATAAAACCATAAGCTGATCGAAATTCATGTAAATACTTCTAATATTAACGCAAAAAATAGTGAAACTACTATTTTTATTTAAAGGTTTTATGCACATCTCGGGTTCCGTAAATACATACTGTTGTGCCATAGAAAGGCCAGCGCCATCCCTATCAACTTCATTAATATCTAACCGGACCATATAATAAAATAAACAAAAAATATTTTACCCGGGCGTAAAAACGCAGCCGGGTATGTAATATAAATATCTGTAAAATAAAAAAGGGACAGCGCAGGCCTTCGTCTCTAAAGGTCTGTAAAAAGACGATGAACATATTATTTTGTATATAATGGCTATACACTTGTAGTAGCTTGTAAATATAAGATAATAAGCAGCTGCACGTTTTCTCGACAAATAATAATAGTCGTTTATGTGAGGAGCAAATCGGATCTTTCAAGGTTAGTCTTAGTCGGCCGGTAACAGAGAAAGAGATTAGTTGTAAGTTATTGATCATGATCAAATTGTTTGATTCTATTGAATAACAATAATTATGATAAGTTAATTTGATTCTAGGTCTCGTCAATCTGCTACAATTGATACGTGATATAAAGATAGTGTTTAAAATGTGTAGTGTAAGTGTAATCCGTAGGGATAAGTGTTGAAAAAGGTGTGTTTTACATATTGTGTATTCATCAAACAGAAACAAGATTTCACGTAAGTAGTCTGATAATAACTCTAAAGCTATATGTACAAAAACAACGATCAAAAGTAAATAAAAATAAAAATGTTCAGAGAAAAAACGTATGCATATCCAGTTCATTCTTAATAACAAAATATTTACAGTTCGGCTCCTTTCGCATTAAAATTTGACCATTCTTAGTCCAAACAAAGCCTACTTCGTTTTCTTTTGCGAAAGTTTTTGCCAGGAATAATAATTTCTTACGCTGACCAGTTAGCAGTTCATTTATATAAATTCTCGGGCCATGTTCTTTCATATCAGGATATAAATCTTTCATACCAAGATTTTTCTTCACCTTAAGTTGGTTCAGGATATTAATTTTTGTGTTTTTGGAGTCGAATTTGACATGTACGTTGCCTTTGTGTTTACCTTTTTGTACTTGGATGACTTGAATTATCTTTTGTTGATCTAGATGGAAGTCAACTGATTCAGCTAGCTTTACACAAAAATCTCTCAAGTCTTCCTGCTTCGTCAAAGGCAATCCCTTTATTTCAATCATATTCTCCAATTTGTCTTGATTATAATCATCATGCAGAGATTGTAGTTTTTGTAACTCACTTTTTAGTTGGTTAATTTCTACTTGTTGTGTGTCAATCGCTAGAAGTTTTGTTTCGCACACACTTATTCTTTCTTGGTTGGACTTCAGCTGTGATTGAATGTCTCTTTGACTTTCAATAATTTCTTTTTGCTGCACCTGAACAGCCGTAAGCGCTGTCAGGATGCTGGCGACGTCCCGCTGGAGCTTCGTGAGGCTGTTTGAGACATCCACAGGTATACTGAACGGGCTCGGTGACGTAGGAGCACTATTGGAGGCCGGTGGATCCGACGCCGCCGCCGTCAGCTGCAATGCTCTCGGCGGAGCAGGTTGCACTGTGCACTTGTTGCAACGCCAGAACGCACTCTTTGTTTTTGTCACTGAAACGTCTTGTTCCGTGGTTTTGGCACAAACATAATGCAACCAACGACTACACTTTCCGTTACATTGAATGCCACTTTTTCTTGTCACTGTTTCCGAGCATATACCACAGATAGTCATTTTTATTTTAGTGATTATTATATATTATGACTTATAGAACACTTTTCACTAAATTTTATTAAGTATAAACATAAATTTACTTGTAATTTGATTTTATTTCGAAGACACAAACAAAGACGTGTTAACCTATTCCAAGTGCGGGTAGAATGTAAGAATTGTAGAATTGGTAGAATGTAATATTGCAGCACAGACCGCGGAACATTCCCGTATGTACTCACTGAACTATATGCACCATAGGGAAACGTTCCACTGACTTACTTGTCACTCTTTTACAAAAATGAAGTGGGTTTATCCAATTTTTCTCAAAAGTACCTATGACCAAGAACAATTTATAGCACTTCCAGGTTTTACAGCCATTTTGTTCGTTCAATAATAAAATAAGTGCTGTATTCAGGTGTGTGTCACACGGTTCAGTATTCAGAAGTACAGATTGTTGTATTGCTAACGGCCACCTACATATCCCGAAGCTGGAGCACACAGATCGAGTAATATTGTCACTCCGTTGCAATACAGCGCGCAATGGTTCTACGGGTTAGAGCTGCGAGTAGGTAATTAATCATATATTGTTATATTTAAACTTGCTATAGATTTTCCAAAATAAAGATTTATTAAATAAATAAATTACCCGGATGACATTATAAAATATTTAATAAATATATTGTCACGACATGAATCCCCGAGGGGGTATCAGAGGTGTTCCGAGTGTGAATTGTGAAATGAAAGTCACAGTCCACACTCTGTACACCCGCGTTTCACCGTCGATTATTATTACCCGGATGACATTAGCTATAGTAACAATCAGGGTACCAATTTACAAATTCTATTTGCTAGATAAAACACTTAATAAAACAGAGCGAGCAAATCTTCTTGACGCTGTCAAAAAAAACGGTTTCATAAAATATTGAATTCTTATTCCGGTGTCTCAAGGTCGAAAATGCCTCGCCGTAATGGAAATTTCAATGTTGTTCTACAGTGCTTAATTTATTATACGATCAGTGGCCTTAGGGGGGTCCTTGAGGGTTCGAGAAGGGGGCGGGGGGGTTCTTGTCCTAATCATGAAGACGTCGCCGTTCGAGCGAAGAATTACACTTTTTATTGGATAATAATGAGAATTTTCAGGTTAATTTACGTGAAAAATTGCCTGAAGACGTAAAATGTTTTCAGACAGCGTTTTTGTTCTCACTTAAATTATTTTAACAAGATATTTGTGACTAAGTAACTCGACATTTTATAGGAATTTCTGAATTGGTTCTTTGTCACACAAAGTTGTGTAACTACCTACAAGGGCCTTGCATTCAATCAATATTCAGTACGCAGGTACCCGTGTACCAATAATAAATTGACAGGTTCCATTACATGGAACCACAAATACATTACATTATCGGCATATACATAATGTACATATACTATACACATTTTAATACTTACTGTGAATTTATTATGTATAGTTTCTTTTTTCATTTGCTTTGGTATTCTTCTTCTGGAAAGTAATTCAGTACGATCAGTAGAGCATACCAGATGGTTAACACCGTTATAGGTTGATACCAAAACTTCAGTAAAGTTGTGATTAGCCAGAGTTCAGCGAGCGAGGCCCACGTTGTAAGGCCGCGCCAATGTCCGGCCAATCAAAGCCTTCGCCGATGTCCGTTCGATTCATTTATCTGAGTTTCGATCATTCAGTGGCTACACTTGCGAGGTGATTAGCCCCGCCTCCGCTCCATCCTGGGCTCCCTCCTCCCCCCTCCCCCGCTACTACCTCCCTATTACCTCTCGGGATGTTTCTTGCGATACCTCGATTCGGTGGAAAACAGTTTTTCATTTTTTAAATTATGTGCACCCAAAATATTTTGTACTTTACAAATATCCTCATTACATTAATCTGAGTTGTACTGAGTGCGAAGTATAAGTATCATATTATGAGAAAAGAGGTTTATATATTTTCGACAGACGTAAGTCAGAGTTACGAGCTGACTTAAACCGGGTACTATTAATTATATTAATTTTGTGCGTACTTAGTAACCGTATAAATCTAAAATCTTATACTTAAGGCGATATGCGAAAAAAATACGTGTGTTTCTTTTCTGTGTATTTCATGAAATACACGAAACATTTTAATACATTTCTGGTATATGCATTTTGACTATATAATCTAGGGTTTTGAATTTGGAAAACTTGTTTGGATACATTTTCTTCCATAGAAATAATTTTTGAAAAGAGGTCTTCAAACACACTTTTTCTCCTCGTTTGACGAATAGGAACCATATACAGAACTCAAACATATTTCATTAGGTATGTTTTAACAATATCTAGAGATTTGACATTTTTAATGTTTCTAGCTATTTTAGTTTTTTTAATAAAAATATAAAACCAACTTTTTTGCCTGTTGCCCTGAATCCGCCCCTCTCGCAGTGCGCGATTTTTCGCTTGGAGTGACAGTGACAAAAATAAAATTCGCATAGCCTCTTAAATAATATTCAGCAATAAATTAAAATAATTTTTGTGAGCTTGTTCAGTCAGTACAACAATTCATGTAGTACATAGTATTTGTATACTTACCACTTGCTGAACGGTGAAGGAAAACATTGTGACCTAAAACTTGTGCATTTGTGCCCAAAGTACGGCGATAGGTCCCCGTATCACGTTAGGACGTTAAAATATTCGGTGAAAGGAGGTTGTCACGCGTGTTGAGTATCCACACTAGTATATCCCAAGTCCACGAGGACCATATTAATGTGTTTTGGGTACCTTCTGTCATGTATCGAGGACCATATTAATGTGTAAGATGATATATTATTTTACTCTTCTTTTAGTAATAGCACAGTATATTATAGTAAGCCCACCGCTAGTACAGAAGACGGCGATGTTCGTCAAAACCATTATATTTTTACAGCCCGTTGACTTGAGACGTCACTCCATTGTTTTGGGGTCGTCTCGATGTGTTCGTGTGTGTGAGGGTGGGTGCGGGTGTATATGTGTGGGTGCGGGTTTCTTTTTTATAATATTTTAATGACTTCATCGTAAGTTAGTTTGAATGGAAAAAAATGTTTTCTATAATAATCAAGTTTTCAACTAAAATATATTATATAACAAAAGAACATACAATACAAAAATATATCGTCACGACACATATCCCCAACGATTTCGTCAGAATTGACTCTGAGTGTTGACTCTCACTAGAACAGCCGACACTCGTAGCACCCACTTATTACAGACGACTATAACGCCCAGCGACCTAACTTGATACGGTGAGCCTTGTCTACGTACTTCTCATTTCTAAATATTATAATAGTAGTTTATGCTACAAGGGCCAAAAGGAATAAATTACGAGGACGATTTAAAACACGAGCGTAGCGAGTGTTTTAAACGTAACTGAGTAATTTATTGCTTTTACGCCCGTGTATCATACTACGTTTTTCAATGCATAGTGTGAGGAAATGAAAACAAATATAATCTTGTGAACTTTAAATCATGATTGGCTCAAAAGGATTGTATCCAGAGCCGTTAAACATTGGAAAAAAAGTATAACATCTATGGTACACAGGAAAATCTGCAGGTTAGCCAACCATTGCAAACAAATAAAAAAAAAAAATAATAAAGCCCTAGGGCAACATAATCGACTTTCTGTTCGGTTTTGATGCATAAAAAGTGGGCCTTTACGAGCACATGCATTGAAAAATATTATATTTTGCGATAAAGATCCCAAAGTTTTGCAATCATTATAGTATGTACCTATGTAGCTACATGCTCTCTATTACTTACTTTAAAGTAAAATAAAATAAAAACCTGCACCCAATTAGGTGAAGTTTTTATTGTAAAAATACATCGATACACGAAATACAGATAAAAGATAATTGTAACGCGAATATATTTCACTTCACTGCCTGTAACAATTGCGTAGGAAGCGGAACGATTTGATAGATTCTCCTCGCGACTATACTTCATCTATATTTCATCTATATATTCTAATAAATGTGACAAAAACATAAATACGGCCTATAATGGTATTAAATAACCAACAATTTATTAGCAAGCACCCTAATGTGGATCGAGTAGGTAGGTAGGTAGGTATATGGTTACATCATTACTTGTGCGACCCCTCAACAATATCGCTTACAAAAAATACCGAGTCCACCGGCGCCCCGCCACCCCCTCTAAAGAGCCCCAAGGGGCACTCATCCCCCCGAAAAAAAATGATTTTCCTGAACCCCCAGGCTTTGCTGCAATTTCCCTGCGCGAGTCCCTGTTCCCATATTAGATGAATTTAGAGACGTTGCCAATTTTTATTTAACTCTGATAATGACACTAGTATTATTGCAGTTTGTACGAGTATATTTTGAAATATTTGGTGTGTATTTCAACTGCGTTAATTATCTTTGAACAGCTTTTAATCTAATATAACCCGAAGTGATTTTTAGAATCTTGCTTGTGTAAAACAGTAGGTATCTAATACAAAACTCTTTACTGAAAACTGATATTTAAAATTTGTGTCATAGAGACACGATTATTGTTAAATTACTATAGTTTGACGTGGGTACATTAATGTAGTATCCATGCATGCTAGTAATACCTTTATGTACTCGTGTGAGTACACACAAACAAACAAAACAATTGGGTCGTCATTACTATAATAACTTAACTAAATGAACTTATTTAAACTGAATTAATAGTCTCATTACGAGGACAATATAATTACATTATAATTGTATTGTATTGTATTGTATTGTATTGGTTACGCAAATTGTCTACAAATAGACAGGTCCCACACTCGCGTCGATGCTCAGGTAATATTTACAATTAAACATTCCTTTAATTAACTCACATTGTTCATTCGATCACTCTTCATTATAGTAATTGGGCATACGTACATCACTAGCAATATTCATTATGTACATATTCATTATGTACAGATGTGTATAGATGTAGGTAATCCCTGTTTAGCGCTACATAATAAAAAATCAAAAGTATTTAAAATATTGATTAGATTCCTTATTCATTGAAATGATAGATTTGTTTGACGATATACCATTTACGTAGTTATTAGGTATTTCTTTACTTACATGTAACTGACAACCAGCGCCGAGTTAACAGTTCCTGAAGCCGGTTCACCTACCTCACTACAGGACCTACATATGTAATAACACTTACGTTATTGCTCTAACAAATAATTAGAAAGACCATGATGTCCTATGATTTACGTTTTAAGTTATCAATGAGAAATGGAAATACGAATCAAAGTTTTAATTTCTCTGTAATCTTTATATCCTGATTAAAAGTGTTCGCAAACAACAGACGAGAAGTGACCAAAAACAACCAAGATAAAAGAGCAAAAAGACACCTTCTCAGATCATAATATCGCGGCACAAAGCACTCTTTGTGGACGCCACAATAAGGCCAGCTCTCAGTCTTGTGGACACGGTTTGTTCTTGCTGGTTTTGCTTCATTTTTGTTCACACCTGCGCGAGCACAACAGATATCAGGTAATGTGATATCTCTTTCAAAGAGCCATTTAATTTTACAATAAACTCCTAAAATTACTTTGTGCAGATTTTTTGGGTCTAGAACGATAATGTTTTCTGCCTTTGTGAACACGAAGTACATAATATTTGGTCTCTACTTGACCTTTTATAAAACAAATTAGTATATAATATCATTCACTTTGCTTGACACCATAAACATGATTTTTGTAAATGTGTCGTCTTACATAATTGTCTGCACCAATAAACGTAGATACTATATACATACATATATACCAAAGAGCTAAATGGACCAAGCCCTTGTAAATCAGGCGGACAGACGGACATACACCGAAGAGTTGCCGTTTTGTGACAACCACATAAAACTGCACTAAACTTTCCGGTTGTGTATTGCAATACAATAATGCAGTGCTTCTCAAACACACGAACATCGACTCACTTTTAAACATGCAGAGATTCAGGTGTCACTAAAGCTTTGACATAGAAAAAAGGTAAGATAGTACTCATTTAATTTTCATGTATTTATTAAATAAAAAACTTTTTAATTGTTCATTGAATATTTTCAACTGAAATGAGTCATTTTAGTGTGAAGAATTTGTTTTTTCTAGATTTTTCATTATAATAGCTTAAGGTTTTGGCTACTTTTAATCGCAACATATTTGACAATTGCAGATTATTTTGATATTTATTTTTTATACCGACCATTGCTGAAAATCCTACTTCACATAGCGGGACGATATTTGTGTTTGTTAAGGCTCAGTATCAAGCTAGACTTCCGTCTTGCAATAAAGCTTTTTTTTTAAATGTCTATCCTGCTCTAATCAACTGCCGCGCAAGCAAAACTTAATTTTTTCCATTTGCGGCTACTTTAGGACAATTAATAAAAATCCTTAGGTAAAGTTTGTAGAAAATTCTCGTGAATTTTGAGATTTATAGCTTTAAAACTTACATGTCATTAACGCCATTTTTTATTTTTTTAGACCTGACTGCGATTTTTTTTCCATCAACCGAAGATAATCAAGCAATCAATCAATCAATCAAAATTAATTATTTCTCGATACATAGGTAATAATGATATTACAATTTTTGTCATGTCCCATATGATCTGCCTAATAGCGTACAAAATTAAATCTTAAAACTAAATATATCATAAATATATTATTACATTGATTACATATTTACAGCATTTTGTATATCTATAGTCACAATCCCAATATGAGGCAAAATAAGTAAAAAATTAAATTATATATTCATGTCATCTAAATATTCGTTAGTACCATAATAAGATTTAAAAATCAAAAACTCCTTTAATTTAGTTTTAATTTTAAATGAATATACATTTACAATGTTTCTGATATGGTTGGGAAGCTTATTATTTCTCGAAGAGTTCCGTGTTACGAGAAAAGGCTTTTAAGCTAGTGGAATATTGTTTGTTGTTGTAAAAACTAAATAAGTGAAGGTTAGTCTTCACAAACAACGCAACCTCATAATGATAATTAAATCATTTTTTGTTAGTTGTATAAATAATTACGGCTAATAGTAATTGAATAAAATGTTTATTTAGCTTTGTACGGAGTCTTAACCAGCCTGGAGTTAGACGACTCATTTACGACCTACTGCAATCAGCTCACGACCACCAAACGGGTTGCAACCCACACTTTAGTAAACGCTGCATGTGTTAGTAGTAATTTGTTTTCAGACATTTTATTAAAATAATCTGTGGCGGAGTGGCAGAGCGCTCGCCTGCTAACACAGAGGTCAAGCTGTTGTGCCCCAAGTACGACGAAAGGGCACGACGGTGAAAAACGGGTGTACCAATGTGGACTGTGACTTTCATTTCACAGTTTATACTTGGGAACACCTCTGATTCATGTCGTGAAGATATATATGTATGTGTTATTAAATAATAGGTGTGGTGACCGTAATACTAAGATTTGTTTATTTTTGTTTCATGTATCGTAGCAGTACAGCGGCTATATTCAGGTAAAACATTTTATTTATTATTTTAGGTACCTATTCTTGGATAATCACTATTAATGGCGCATTTGATATGAACTCAAGTCGTGTGCTAATAAGTTGTATGCTAGATGTGAAACGTAAGCAATAAGTTTTCAAGACACTACTTTTGCAACTATTTTAGGGTTCCGTACTCATTGAGTTCCAAATGGGACCCAATTACTAAGCCTCCCTAGTCTGTCTGTCTGACACCGAAAACTTTGTAACGTAGGTATTTAGGCACATATATAATCGATCAAGGAGTAGAAAACAAAATACTATTTAAATGTGGGGTTAATTAAAACTTAAATAGGTGCAAAGTTTTTTTTTTATAAATATGTCGTACGAAAGAGCTACAAATAATTATTACAATTGTTGGTCCAGTGGTCTTATATTTCTGGTATGATCTTGTTCATGACGACTCTCCTCTCCTGATATCCTGGGTTTTAAAGTTAAAATTTAGATGTTAATAGTAGTAGATATTGAGTCATAAATTATCAGAAAACTGCAGGTTATTTTGACATTGTAAGTAGCTGTTGAAAAAAAGTTTAATTAGGTCTATTGACCAAGTCTGTAAGATAGATCTGAGCCACGATCTAGACTGTGGATTGTTTTAGCGATAATGAAAATTAAGTTAATAAAGTTAACCCTCGTTGAGCTCGTTATATTTGTTTAGTTACTCTTCTTTCATCCATCTGTTTAAATGTCCAAACTGCGGTAGCCTACTACAACATTATTTAAATGTCCAAACTGCGGTAGCCTACTACAACATTATTTAAATGTCCAAACTGCGGTAGCCTACTACAACATTATTTAAATGTCCAAACTGCGGTAGCCTACTACAACATTATTTAAATGTCCAAACTGCGGTAGCCTACTACAACATTATTTAAATGTCCAAACTGCGGTAGCCTACTACAACATTATTTAAATGTCCAAACTGCGGTAGCCTACTACAACATTATTTAAATGTCCAAACTGCGGTAGCCTACTACAACATTATTTAATCCTTAATGCGTGATTTCGTAAGTATATTTTATATTTGTAAGAAATGCTAGTACTTTAATATAGCAAAAAAGAAAACTAAAATTTAGGAAATATACGTACAGTCAACAAAAAAGATAGGTAACGCGGCGCGGCGCAAACACTTTGATCATAAGACCCATAGGTGAGTTATAGATGAGATTAAGGATACTTGGCGGCGTAGCATAGTCTTTAATCGCGCGCGACGCCACTAGTTGAATCACAAGTGCAAGGAGCGTGACGTACTGTTTAATCGCAAAAACATCGTGTCACGCTCCTCGTACTTGTGATTCAACTTAGTGGTGTCGCGCGCGATTAAAGACTATGCTACGCAGCCATGTCATCTCATCTCATACACACATTCACAATTGAATCAGTATTCCTCATCTCATACACACATTTACTATTGAATCAGTATTCCTCATCTCATACACACATTTAATATTGAATCAGTATTCCTCATCTCATACACACATTCACAATTGATTCAGTATTCCTCATCTCATACACACATTTACTATTGAATCAGTATTCCTCATCTCATACACACATTCACAATTGATTCAGTATTCCTCATCTCATACACACATTTACTATTGAATCAGTATTCCTCATCTCATACACACATTTAATATTGAATCAGTATTCCTCATCTCATACACACATTTACTATTGAATCAGTATTCCTCATCTCATACACACATTTAATATTGAATCAGTATTCCTCATCTCATACACACATTCACAATTGATTCAGTATTCCTCATCTCATACACACATTTACTATTGAATCAGTATTCCTCATCTCATACACACATTCACAATTGATTCAGTATTCCTCATCTCATACACACATTTACTATTGAATCAGTATTCCTCATCTCATACACACATTTAATATTGAATCAGTATTCCTCATCTCATACACACATTTAATATTGAATCAGTATTCCTCATCTCATACACACATTTACTATTGAATCAGTATTCCTCATCTCATACACACATTCACAATTGAATCAGTATTCCTCATCTCATACACACATTTACTATTGAATCAGTATTCCTCATCTCATACACACATTTAATATTGAATCAGTATTCCTCATCTCATACACACATTTAATATTGAATCAGTATTCCTCATCTCATACACACATTTAATATTGAATCAGTATTCCTCATCTCATATACACATTTAATATTGAATCAGTATTCCTCATCTCATACACACATTCACAATTGATTCAGTATTCCTCATCTCATACACACATTTACTGTTGAATCAGTATTCCTCATCTCATACACACATTCACAATTGATTCAGTATTCCTCATCTCATACACACATTTACTATTGAATCAGTATTCCTCATCTCATACACACATTTAATATTGAATCAGTATTCCTCATCTCATACACACATTTAATATTGAATCAGTATTCCTCATCTCATACACACATTTACTATTGAATGAGTATTCCTCATCTCATACACACATTCACAATTGAATCAGTATTCCTCATCTCATACACACATTTACTATTGAATCAGTATTCCTCATCTCATACACACATTTAATATTGAATCAGTATTCCTCATCTCATACACACATTTAATATTGAATCAGTATTCCTCATCTCATACACACATTTAATATTGAATCAGTATTCCTCATCTCATACACACATTCACAATTGAATCAGTATTCCTCATCTCATACACACATTTACTATTGAATCAGTATTCCTCATCTCATACACACATTTAATATTGAATCAGTATTCCTCATCTGATACACACATTTAATATTGAATCAGTATTCCTCATCTCATACACACATTCACAATTGATTCAGTATTCCTCATCTCATACACACATTTACTATTGAATCAGTATTCCTCATCTCATACACACATTCACAATTGAATCAGTATTCCTCATCTCATACACGCATTTACTATTGAATCAGTATTCCTCATCTCATACACACATTCACAATTGATTCAGTATTCCTCATCTCATACACACATTCACAATTGAATCAGTATTCCTCATCTCATACACACATTCACAATTGAATCAGTATTCCTCATCTCATACACACATTCACAATTGAATCAGTATTCCTCATCTCATACACACATTTACTATTGAATCAGTATTCCTTATCTCATAAATCACTCGTCAGTGGGTCTAAGGATCAAAGTGTTTGTGCTAATCCTCTACTTATCTCTTTCGTTGACCGTACACAACATACCTACATTTAATTATATCATGCAATTTATAACATAAAATATTATAGGTACATAATATTACACGACACACGTTGCCCACGCGCCACACGTCGACACTCCTCCACTGATGACGCACACTGATTGCCACAAATTGGCCGCGCGACAAATTGACAATCTCAGCCGCGGGAATCCTGTAATTGCTTTATTTTTACGAGTGATATTTGTTGACAGTTTAAGGTACGGTCTGCAGAAACGTGAACCACTCTAACTACCGGGGGGCCGCAGCTGCAATAATCATCATTTAATAGATATTAGCGTTCCCTTCACGATACTGAGTATGAACGGTTTTTTTACAACCGGCCAAGTGCGAGTCCGACTCGCGCACGAAGGGTCCCGTACCATTATCTATAAAACGGCAAGAAAAACATGTCTGTTGTATGCGAGCCCCCTTAAATATGTATGTTATTCTGTTTTTTAGTATTTGTTGTTATAGCGGCAACATAAATACATCACCTGTGAAAATTTCAACTGTCTAACTATCACGGTTCATTAGATACAGCCTGGTGACAGATAGACAGACGGACAGCGGAGTCTTAGTAATAGGGTCCCGTTGGTTACCCTTTGGGTACGGAACCCTAAAAATTTGTATAAGAAATAGGGCAAGTATGAGTCTGACTAGCGCACAAAGGGTTCCCAACCACCACACGGTACGGGTACAGAACCTTACAATTATAATGGTAAAAAACAACAACATAGATGCCATAGCAATAATTAGGCGACAAAAACGAACCGTTAAAATGGTAGTGCCTGCCAAAAATTCGGCACCCTCTGAGTACGGAACCCGAATAATATACCTTTATGTTTTATTTATTTATTTATTTTTCCTGTAATCTTTCCTGTAATAACCACGATGTTTTTTATATATTTTGTTCGTCTTGTTTCGGAGATGAGGGCCCCCCCTCACGTGGTAACGTTAAAAAAAAATACTTTTCTAGGTTCGATCCCCTTCGAGTCATGAATTATTTTTGTGATTTGATTGTATTATTTTGCTATTTAGGGCATTTTTTGAGTTTCCTTTACATTACTTAGAGTAGAGAAGCTTTGATGTCAGTTTGTCCCTGTGCCCGTGGACTCCGTAGCTTAACTCAAGAACTACCTTATTAAAATAAAGCATTTAGGTAAATACCAAAAAAATCCGTAATTTGGGTTCCATCAAAATATGAAACCTCATAGCAATGTTTCGGTTCAAATACGTCTGGGTGTGAAGAAGGCATGTTTTTCATCAGAATTATTTATACCTACATATACATCTACTCCTGTCTCCTAGAGCGGTAGGTGAAGTTCACAGATCTCCACAATTTTCAGACTCCTTTCTATGTGTGTGATATAAGACCTACCTGTAAACGAAATTCCAAGTTTCTAAGTCAATTGAAACTGTCCATATGTCTTCATGGTAAGCAAATTTGTATAAAATTGATTATGTAAAATGCAATAAGTTTTTTTCTCGTCGTGTAAGAAGCCTGATTTATTTACAGCAGCATGGGTCTGTAAATACGGGGCCCGACCAAAGAGGTCTTGACACACAGACAGACGGACAATAATAAAGTGATCCTACAGAGGTTTCGTTTTTTTCATTTCGAGGTATACAACCCTAAAAAAGGCCAATTATAAGTTTGCAGTAATCCGAGGTGGATTTTATAAATTGAGTGACTAAATCCGCCCGTCAGGGTCAAGATGCCCGCGCCCAAGTGACGATGACGATTAGTGGCTTTATACAGATATAAATATAAACTTTAAAGTTTCTTACCCAGTGTGTGACGTCCACAAGTGCGCCGACCGGTTCCTTGAGGTTGGCTCCTGGCACCCCGCAGGTCAATGGAGTTGTAGATGCCTACTTTACCCACTACCCCTTCGAGCTCGAAACCCCAGAACATTCCCCTATCCAAGACTTTCTGCTTTTGCAGCGCATAAACACGTTATCTTGGTCAGGTCGGCACGACACACACAGTTACATGTCCACACCGCACAGCACCAGCCAACACGGCTTCAACAATGTCACGTCCTCGCGTGTAAAAACCATCATATATTATCCATATATAGAGACACAACAAAACCATTTGCTTACTTTTACTATTTTCTCAACACGAGACCTTACCACGGGTAATTTATTCAACTAACTTCCAAGTTATACAAAATATTTGATAAGTATCCGATTTCTCACACTAACGGGTATACGTTATACAAAGTTATATTCCAGTTCTAACAATAAGATATATTGTTTTACAAGATCGTAACAAATCGGAAAAGCGGCGGTAGCACGGAACGCTGGCCTCTCAATCTTGAGATCCAGGTTCGATCCTCGGTCGGACATGCACCAATGAGTTTTTCGGAATTTATGTGCATAGTATTTATAGGACCTGATACTTACTACTTGCTGAACGATGAAGGATAACATCGTGAGGAAACTAAAAACCGTGTATTTTTGCCCGAAGAACGGTGATAGAGATCACTACATCACCACCCATCACGTTGGGACGTATAATTGTCGGTAAAATGCGGGTGTACCGAGTGCCGTCTGTGACTTGCATTTCACTTGGCATTTCTCCTGACTCTCCTCAGTACTATTTCTAAATTTTGTACCAAATTAAATCAATGCTTGTAAAATAATTCATCATCACATCACTGAAACAAAAAATATTCAAAAATAGCGCTAGATTTACCGGAAACATCGTCATCGCAACAAAACTTATTCCGAAATAGCGCTAGATTTTCCGCTAGGAGTCAAAAACCAGTTTTGAGCGCAAAGTAGTCAAAAAAGGCAGTCAAAACGCAAATGTCACAACATTTGTATCAACCAATTGTAAAATCACAATCGAGGACCAACATTTTGGGCTGACATGATCAAATTTCAAAATTTTCCTAAAATTTCCGTATTTTAACCACATCGCATCAGCGAAGCAAAAGGATACAGCGCATCACTACAACGTTAGAATTTGGCGAAATATCATGATTGAAAAGTGTTTTTTACGTAATTATTTTAATTTGATGTTGTAATCACCGTATTTACATAGTATGGTAGCTGGGAGTAGATAAAAGAACTTAGTTCAAGTTTAAGCATTCGAAAATATTATATTTTATTATAAATAGTTAAAAAAAAAAAACAATTACTTAACCTTACTAAAAACTTCAGAGTAAGAATGTTCGGCACCAAGGCTGGGCGAGCGTTCACCTCACATCATATACCCTTACCATCAAGCGCGGTATTAGCCAAGTAATCCCATAATGAATAATAAAATATAATATTTTCGTATTTTTTGCGAACGGTACCCACATTTCCATGCTCTCTCTCTCCTGCTTACCAGCAAATAAATCTAATTGGTGACGTGAGCGAGATCTCCAGCGAATTGGCTCAGAATTGCCAATTTCGTCAAGATTTGTGCTCGCCTCGCCAGCCGCGTCGTCTCGCGTCGCGTCGCGTCGCGTCGCGTTATTGGCTCAATATATCGAATAAACCAAGCATCATAACATTTTATATATCTTATTTCTTCGATATTTTGAAGCAACTTCAGCATAAAAATTGGCTGACTTCACCACTCCTTTTCACTTGATATCAAATGGTCATATAAACGTATTCCAAATTTGCATGCAATTTCAAATTATGCTTCTTGAAGTCCCAGTGAAGTTTCTATACAGACTTCAGCTCAGTCAGCCAGCTGATGTCGAGTTATACCAAAACTAGCCCACGAAACCCGTTAACAAAACCCTTCTCCATGTGCAACGTACAAGACATTTCATTAATCATACTAGCTTTTGACCGCGGATTCGCGCTCGTCTTCTTCAATTAATCAACAGTTTTCAGCTCAGTGGCTATTTTATCAACACCGCTTATAGCCTTTATGTTGCCTTGGGAAATGATAATAACGAAAACTGCATTCACATCCGTAGAGTGGTTGTTAAGTTAAAACGGAACAGACAGACAAAAATTCTAAAAAAAAACAGCTTTACTTTTTTACTACTTTATTTTTAATATAGTAAAGATACCAGTAACAGTAATACCTTGACTTCACAATGCTCGTAGACTGGTAGTGGCTGCTACATGTCGGTCGTAGCGATATGTTCGTAGTTACCACTCTTTACTTGGTTGTGTGTATGGCGTAGCATCTAGCGTAGGATAATTCTAAATTACCATATCGCTGGGTCAATACCACAAGATTCTATGTTACAATCTTAACACTATCGAGTTAAGAACGATACAAAGTTCTATGTATCATTAGCTTCGATTTGCAGAAACGAACTATTAGAGGGCAGCACTTTACCACATAAAATATTAAATTTTACATAGTTCAATGTTATGTTTTTCCTTGGAAAATGAAACAACAAAGTCCTATGTTCAAACAGAGAACCCAGTTAGATGACAAGGTTCTATGTGAATTTTATGTCATGCATGATAATGAAATCAAAGTTTCGAAATAAACAATTTTGTTTTATTTGTCTCGGAGGAACAAAGTCCTAAGTTCTGGTTTTGAAATAATTACATAATTAATATTTTTTCATCTCAAAGTTCGATGTTTTAATTTCAATAACATTTTAGAATATTAAAAGGGAATAGCCAATTTTTTGTTTTTAATAGGCCTTATATGTATATAGATAGTTTTACATAAGATATATAATGTCACATTTACTAAGGTCAAAAATATTTCAAAGTCTAAATTAATTAGTCTAATTCAGTAAAAAGACATTGAAAAGCTTGTAATAGTGAGCCAACGATATGCAGACAATGTCTTTATCATTATTAAAAAAAAAAAACGTAACTTCTACATAAATGGACATGCATCATACAATATAAGGTTGGAATTCACAGTAGAAACGGATCATTACTTATTGATGGATGTAAGCTCTAGTTATAGCATCGTAAAAATAGAAATATCAGAAGAAGCACTAAAACATTTAAGTTCTGCTATTTTAAACCAAATACCTCAGTAAAAAGGCATTCTTTACTCTCGTATACAGCTATTTATATGTATTTAGCAAATACAGAAACAAATTACAAATGGAACCAGATTTGAAAATATGACTTCGTAGTTAACATCAACCCGAATATCATAGATTTAGTTGTAAAAAAGCAACACCAACCTTCTCATTAAAATTTATATATTTAGGCTTTTTTTTCAGTTTTTTACAAATTTTATTCATAAATAACAAATTCAATAACATTATAAAATTAAAATTAATGTAAATCAAAAATTACCTAACAATAAATATGTACGTCCTAAAATTAACTAAAAATTATATTGATTTTTAAGTCAACACCGTTGCGGGGTACCCAAGATGCCCAAGACGCTGGCAGATTTACCTCGTTGGATCGCTAAGCTGATCTTCTGACCGACGTAAGCTCCAGGCCTTGGGTCACCAGGGGCATCGACCAGGCGCACCAACAATTCCTTAAAAAGCCCCATGGCCCGAAAGTTTCAACACCGAACTGCGCAAACATGTAGCCTTCTCCAAGAGCCGCATATCTGCGCTACTTGAGATTTTTGGCCGATTCAGCAGCCGCGCCAGCGTTGGCTGACGTCGCCCAGAGGTGGGACGGGGTGAGAGTGTGAGCAAACGTCGCATCCCAAATTATTCCGCGCCAAAAGCGCCATCTCATCGGGCCGCTAGCCCGTTGCGAAATATGCGGTTCTAAAGGCAAGGGCCCGGTGGATGACGTCATTGAGGCTGGCGTGGCGTGAGAGTCAACCAGTCCTGAATCTGCAGGACAGACCATGGTGCCCGTGTTGGCCGACCCCTTCTCTGCAACGGCAACGGTGGGGCTTGTTTAGTTTTGAGCCAAGCCGCAGGCCACAGTCAAGGCTCAGGGTGTGCCTGTCTAAATTACGCATTTATACGAAACAAAATTACTTAAATTTAGTTGGTTAAAAAGTATTTTTTATAACGTACTAAATATAAATGATCCTAATTTTATATTAAGGGGTCCCCGCGATTTCTAGGAGCCCGTAGCTGAAAAAGTTAAGGAAACGCTACCCTAAGGTTATAGAGTGTAGTTATGTCTCTCGTTAACATACAAGCCAAAACCGTGTTACTGAGTGGTATAGTAGACCTTGGGTATTTATGTACACATATTATTAATAAACCGGGTGTAAATCACACGATCAATTAAACCACATAATTTACTGATCATACTGAACAACTTTCCCAAAATAATGAAATCGCGGTAAAAATCATCTTGTGTGACTAGATTGGTAGGTGTGTAGAGGCAAAAAAGGTGTCAGGATCGTTGCATATGGAAATCTTTAGTCTTTGCCTTCTTATCTGAGAGGCAAGCGTGGTTATTGTATTAACTAAATTTGTGTGTTGTTGCAGGCGTGTCCTCCCTGGAGGCAGCGAAGGACTTCACGGTGGACGGACTCACCGGGTATAACGGTAAAAAGAAGAAGAAGAAACGCAGACACAGGTACAGCTCTATGTCTCTCACTTTCTATCTTCCCTCTGGTGATGTGACCATATTGATTAAGTGGTTAAGTAACACTATAATTGTTAAGGTGATATGTAGTCCGTGCAAAGGTCGGGGAAAATTTACAAAAAGTTGGTTTTAAATTAATACAAAATTAAGTAAAATAGCTATGATAATTTCCATCACTAGTAATTTAGGTATTGTAAAAACCCATCTAAATAAATATTTTTAATAAATATTTCTATTTGTCAGAATACCAAAAAAACTGTAAATTTAGACCTCTTTTCAATAATTATTCCTACCGAGTGAAATCCTTCTAATCGCGTTTCTGATAGTCCAAAATCAAGAAAAAGGTCCCAAAATTGTTATATTAATTTATTTAATAATATAATTATACTAATTATATAATAATACTAATTTATTTAATTATTTATTTAACCATAGTCCTGACGATATGTCCATCTCCACAGCCGCACCATCTTCACGTCCTACCAGCTGGACGAGCTTGAGAAGGCCTTCAAGGACGCACACTACCCCGACGTGTATGCGCGGGAGATGCTCTCTCTCAAAACGGACCTGCCAGAGGACAGGATACAGGTAGGACGAAATATATCAACGTGCTTCCAGCTGGACATTATATTGTGTAACTATCCGTAGTAATTGTGTTATAATTACAACGCATAGGCAGACGTTTTCCATGGAGTGTCCTGGGACCTTATTTTCCATCATCAGCATCTATCGCTATCGTTTTATAGGTATCGTGATTAGCTTAGAAAGGACGTTACACATCATTTCTAGCCAATCACGCGTACATTCAAATGAGATAGCAATATATATTGAAATTAGACAATATGGGGGCTGGTCTTGGAGATTTTGATAATAGAATAGGTACCACATGAAACCACACATAACATATCATATCGTCACTCTCCTACACCCCTTTTTTACCGAACATTTTTAGGGGGTTGTCCTTATCGCCGAATGCAGGACATGCAGGTTTACGTCACAGTTTTGTAGTTAAATAGTAAGTAAACAAATACATTCCGAAGAACGGATTGGTACACACTCGACTGGAAGAAAGGATTCGAATTCGGGTTCCGAGATTAAGAGTCGTACCAACTCCTTGCTCTGTACGTCGCTCTTTATTGGGAGATTACTAGAGTCAATACGTCATTCTACAAGGACCTGGGGTTCCCAGAATGGAAAGTGATACGGATTAATTACAACTTTGATTCCATTTTTTAACCAAATGAATCAAAGTTTGGTACATTTTACACAATACTTAGTAAGCATGAGTTGCCAATGTGACTGTTGCTGTCATATTAGAATTGCAGCATTTGAAAGAGCGCAGGACATACTCGCAGGTAGCTTGTATGCACATCTCTAGTGCGATATATCTAAAGTGTTGGGACATTTGAGCTAAATCTGTTATTTAAACTAAATAATTAAACATTTATTTATGCGCGTTTTAATAATGAATAGCGCTACCTGTTGATTTTTTTATTTACTAAAATTGTATACGCGTGGCGTCTATAGGCCTTCATCGCCAGGAAATATTATTTGCTATGTAACTTCTAACAGTAGAAAAGTAAATTCCAAAAATCTTTAAATGACGATAACTTATTTTTTTGAAGCAAAGCCTATATCCTTATCCAAATTAAGTTCTGTCTAACTGTGAAAACTAAATTATTATTACATACGGCTTGAACATACACGTATGATTGTTGTTGACTATATGCCAACCGTTTCACCGATACAATTTCGGCATTATCAAGGCGAGTGTCGTTCTTAGGACGACGACGCGGCGTTCAACGTCGCGTCGTTGTCAAACGGGAACTGGCAGCCGCCGAGTGAAAACTACATGAAAATCCGTTCAGTAGTTTCAGACATGTGCGTGAACAAACAGACAGACAGTCAAAAAGAATTCTACAAGTCGCTGATTTGTGTTCTATTACTCTTTTTTAGTCACCCTCTTTATATTTTATAACTTTCCTTCAATGTACAGACTCACCGGGTACTACTGTTTTATTACTCCTCGATATGTATTGATATTGATTATTTGTTATTATTTTATATTTAGGTTTATTTTTGTAAGCAAACGTTATTTTTGTGTACGTGTATGATTATTCTTATTTAAATTGTAATTGTTTCCTCAATGGTTTGCTGTAAGAAATCTCCTATTAGAGATAAGCTCACCCATATATAAGTAATACCTCTTACTATAACAGTTTGTGTTCGTGGTTCTGTATATAATAAATAATACAGAATAGGTTGATAGTCAGTAAGTATTTTTGGTTTAAAGTTTAAAGTTCACACGTTCTATATTTTAATATATGTATAATTAACAAAGAGACACATATGTATTAAATCTATATAACCAGCTATACACCTACTGTAAACTTAAATCAGTAACAAAGAGACTTTTGTGTCAAAAATGTGTATAAACATTAGAATATGCTGAGAACCAAAAAACAAATGAAACCGCAAAATAATGCTTTGTTCTAAATCTATAAAATCCAATCAGATTAAATTTCAATTGCTTTCTACTCAAATAATTGACAAGCTAAAACCTGCAAAAAGTTTGCGCCAATATAACGTCAGCAATCAATAGCGAATGATTGCCTGCGGAGGAAAAAAAAGGAAATCCGATATTCTTGGATTGTTGAACCAAAACGTACGGCCCATCGCCGTGCTGACTTACCAGCCTCGTAGGGTGACCATGCGTACTACCCGCTGTACTACATTTTACAAACTTAGAACGTCTCTTAAACTTATTAAATTGAAATAAATGAGTTAAGAGACTAATTGTACACTCTGAACTGTCGCACTTAGAGAAGGTCAGATCTTGATGCCATACCAAAAGATTTATCGTCTTATTTGTACGGTAATGCATCATCTAATAAATATTAAATTAACTTAATGTATTGCCCAACCTATACTTCCTGTCTTCAAAGACAGGTCCAAATTGCAGTTGGAGTATGTATTCACATAACAATTTTTTTTTCTTGAATTTGAAAACACAGTCACTATCCCCGTGATAGGACATGTATATTTGAAAAATGCAGTAGTTTGGTATGTAGGTTGAATAGGACAGAAATAAAACGTTAAGGCTATGATACAAAATGGTGGTAAAAAGTTACTGGCCTTAATGTAACTTTGAAAAGTTGTGAGTAATATAATAACTAATTATTAATTTTGGGGTTTACTATGAGAAATAAATGGTCATAACTTTATTGATATTTGTTAACACTATATAACCAAGCTGATTAAATAAAAATAATTATTATCGAATCGAATGAAACTTGAAGAAAAAACAAATAATTGCTGAAACAAGTCGGACCGTATCGACCGTAAGACTGACGGAACACATCAGATGCATGAAAAAACTCGATTGCAACGGATCCGCCGTTGCAGACCACGTCATAAATTCGGATACCACACATTTCATGCGATTCAACAAAGTGAAAGTGTTAGTGAGTGAAAAGTTACTTGTGCCACGTGAAATTCGCGTATCCATCGAAACTAATCGACGACCCAATTGCAATAGAGACAGTGGTTGTGCTTAAAACAGTAACTAGATCACGCACAGAATATAATGAAAGTGACGTGAGTTCTGCGTGTCTATCGATGAAAGTGACGTGAGTTCTGCGTGTCTATCGATGAAAGTTCAGATAACGCAAGCCCGTCAGTAATAAATTGTACGGACGCCCAATGTCCGACCACTCACGCCAACTGCACCGATGACGTCCCGCGTCCCACTTGCCCAGAAGAAGGCAGTCGGAATCTGCTGAAACTGGTCGGCTATCCCGATCAAAAATAGTTATTGAGGTGAACCGTTTTGCAATAATCATAAAATAATTAATCAATAATACAGACTGGGGTTGCCGACTTTTTTACTTTTGACATTATCATGACTTAAATTCAAAATTCAAATGTCTATATTTGTATACTTTATAGGTTATAAAATTTGGTGGTTTTACCATCTAAACTCTTATATAAAAAATAACAAAAGTATGGTTTTCCTACCACTCAAATGATGGCCACAAGAGCTTTTAACTAATTGTGCAATAAAACGTCACGTCAAATCACTTCAACCGACCGACATTCGACACTTTGTAACACGATACTACACCCAAACGATTTGTAAAGATTTCACGGAAGGAATTTTTTTTCTAACGTCGCGCGCTTTGGTTCTATGTTAGAAAAGGAAAGGTTTTATGGAAGGAGAGAACATCCAATTAATTAGAAGAGTACCTAATACTTACAAAATACATTTAAACCTTTAATTTGAATTTAGTTTTTGTAAAATATATTTCTAGCCGGTAGAATACTCTCGGATTTTCAAAGGTTATAGTTATCAAGTAAAGATTTCCCCACTCGGTACGACAACACGCCGTGTAACCGAGTGGCACCTACCCTCTTTCCGGAAACGCTACGGGAAAAACACAAATACAACCTGCCCTCCCCCCCCCGCGCGCGCCTCATTCCCTCCTCTCCACCTCGCCACCCCCGGAACCCGCACACGCTCGCACATTTATGAAAATTTCATTTCCAAACACGGGCATCGCGTTACAAACTAAAATAAACCATAACATGCTCGCATAAAGTTTATTACCTCTTAATTTTCTCCAAGAGGAAAATTAATTTAACAATTTCAGCAAGTTGCGCCTTCAGTCTTTAGCATAGAGTTCGTTTTGCCTTGTTTTTCAGTAGTTATGAATGATGGTCGTTGAAATTTCGGTATAATGGCTGACTGGGGATTAGGTTTCCCCAATTGTGCGGCCCGTGTGCTGCAGTAAATGGATTATTTTACAATCAAACGTCTCGTCTTGGAGGAAGAGAAGAATACAGATAGACCACGAGCTGCAGCGAGTGTTGTTATTGTATCTAGTAGGTACATAGTGCACACATGACAGTGACGTCATAAGGTAACACTCAATTTAACATTTCCGTTAGTCATACATAACATGACCTATGGGTTTCTGAAAAATTTTTTTGCTCCTGGCAATTATTAAATATTTAGGCATCTGATTGTGGATATTACGTGGACAATAAAGCTTATTCTGAAGGCTTTAATTTTAGTTTTAGTGCTGTCAAGACTTAAATTTGTCCAAAGTAATTTAGCTTCTGTGCTTCACTCTTATGAACTATTTTGCAACGATGAAAATTTAGTCTTGACAGCAGTAAAATTAAAATGAAAACCTTCAGAATCGGCTACATTGAACTCGTTAGCTTAATTAAACTCTTTTATATATTATATGATTATAATTGGAACTTATATTTTAAAATTACTTACAGAACAACAGGTATAGATACCTGGTATATTCACTTGTATATTCACCTACATATTTTTGTTCAGTTTAAAAATTCAAAATTCAAAATTCAAAAAGTTTATTTTGCAAAGTAGGTATATATAATACACGTTTCACAAGTCAAATTTTAATCTTATAAAAATATATGTAATAAAATAATAAATGTACATGAACTACTTAGATTAAATGTTTTTTTTTAATTTATGTAGCAATATATATACGATTAAAATTATAGGTAAAATATTATTATACAAGATGAAATCCAATCAACCGCCCGAACCCATACCGGAGACCCGGCCAGGGACCAGGAACAGGTTCAATGATCACCAACCGAGCCCCCAGCACGAATCCAGGCAGCCGACCAAATCCCATCCTATATACTACATAGTAATAGGTTACATATATAAATACATGCCTACCTCCGCCCATTCGATTAGTCTTGCTAAGAAGAACGGGCAAGAAACTTGGCAAGATCATGTCTTTTTTTTTTAACATAAACTTATACTATACATCAAATTACTTATATCTACTTTAACCAAGGGATAAGAAAATACAAGACAGCAGGAATTCAGGTTAATGAAAAAAGAAAAACATATATATCTTTGCCTACCTGTCTCATATAGTCTATTTCCTTTTACAGTCTGTAATTAATTAATGTTAACTCTTAAGAGGAATCAAAAGTTAGGAAATTATATTAATTAATTAAATTATTACCTACTTTCATTAAAATCAGTATCACTATAACACCATGCTTCACCATCATCCAAATATTCATTTATTTTATAATATGCCTTTTTCAGTAGGCCCTGCTTAATATACTGTTTAAACTTATTCTCTGACAAAGTAAGGACCTCCTTTGGAAGTTTATTGTAAAATCTTATACCATGTCCTACGAAAGAGGTACTCACTTTGGCGAGTCTGATTTTTGGAAAAGCCAGTTTATACTTATTTCTGGTTTCCTTACAATGTTGCTCACCAAGCCTTGGGAGAGACTCAACATTTTTTCTGACATATCTAAGGACTTGGTAAATATATTCACAAGGAACAGTTAATATATTAATTTCTTTGAACTTTTCTCTTAATGAATCCCGGTGCTTCATATTATAAATAGCCCGAATTGCTCTCTTCTGCAAAACAAAGACTGCGTCTGTATCCGCGGCTCTACCCCATAACAGCATGCCGTATGACAAAATGCTGTGAAAGTAACTAAAATAGACTAGTCTAGCAGTATCTACATCAGTAATTTGCCTCATGCGTCTAACAGCGTATGCGGCCGAACTAAGTCTACCACATAGGGCTTCTATGTGGGGACCCCACTGAAGACGAGAGTCTACCGTAATGCCCAAAAACTTAGTTTCGTTAACTAACTCCAGCTTGGACCCCTGCAAAAGCAAATTACAATCCACTTGAATTACATTTGGTAACGTGAATTTTATACATTTCGTCTTTTTTGCGTTTAAAACTAAATTATTTACAGTAAACCAATCAAGCACTAGTGATAAAGTTGTATTCGCGTCGTCAAGGATATCTTTACGTCTATTAACTTTAAAAATAAGTGACGTGTCGTCTGCGAATAGTACTATCTTAGTTAAGTCTTTAATTAAATAGGGAAGGTCATTTATGTAAATTAAAAACAGCAAGGGCCCCAATATGGAACCCTGCGGGACACCCATTTTAACTAATGCTCCACATGATTTTACCCCGTTAATGTCTACCTTTTGAATACGATCACTAAGATACGACTTCATTAACGCCAAAGATTTGCCCCTCACTCCGTAGTGATCTAATTTACATAAGAGTGTTTCATGATTAACGCAATCGAAGGCTTTCGAGAGGTCACAAAATACACCAAATGCATCCTGCTTTTCTTCCCAAGCATCAAAAATATGCTTAACTAAAGCAACTCCTGCATCTGTGGTTGACCTCCCTCTAGTGAATCCATACTGTTCACAGTGAAGCAATTTATTTAAATTAAAATGAAATAACAATTGATTAAAAACAATTTTTTCAAAAACCTTACTCAAAACCGGTAAAACTGACACAGGTCTATAGTTTGATGGGTCACCGTTGTCGCCTGATTTAAAAAGGGGGATCAATTTACTAAACTTCATTAAGTCAGGAAAGACACCATCATCTACACATTTATTAAAAATTAATGCCAAATAAGGAGCTATTAAATCAATAACAGAACTTATAACTTTCACAGATAAGCCCCATAAGTCCTCGGTTTTTTTCAAGTTAAGCGATTTAAATGCTTTAATTACAGTTAATGAATTAATATGTTTAAAAGCAAATACAGAAAGACACTGCGGTACGTTATCTATTAAAAGATCCTGCGCAAGCCCAGGGCTTGAATTTAAATCTTTAGTTGTTAAGGAAGGAATTTCAGTAAAGAATTGTTCAAAGGCATTCGCAACCTCTTTATCTCCCGTAACGACTTCATTGTTAATACTTAACTTAAGCTCGTTATCACGTTTCTTACTTTTCCCAGTTTCAGTATTTATGATGTTCCATACTGTTTTTACTTTGTTATCGGACCTTTTAAGTTTTTTATTCAAGTAGATACTTTTTGCTTTTAAACACACCAATTTAAAGATGCGTGAGTAATTTTTCATGAATTCAGTAAATTTAACATTATTATTGTAGGACTTTTTGTCGTATAATTCGTATAAATGATTTCTGCTTTTGTAAATACCTGGAGTCGCCCAGTCACTGAAGGTGATTTTACTTTTGTTAGAAAGTTTTTGCATCTTAAACGTATTTTCGAACTCTTTGGAGACTATGTTGAAAAGGTCTGTAAAGAGAGCGTTTGGATCGTCTTGGAGAAGATTAAAATGTGCTAATTTAACTTCTAGGTTTGCTTTGAAACAATCTACTTTGTGAGTTGTAATAGGCCTGCAAAAAGCTTTTTTGGGCAATTGATTTACGCTTTGTTTAATGGTTATAGTTTGGCCACTGTGATCGGACTGCAAGCGGTTGATTACTTTATTGTCTGAATATTCGCAATCACAGTTTATGGAGTTTTTATTCCATATTTTTTTGAACCGAAAACAAAATCTCCGCAAAATGTAGGTAATTACCTAATTTAAGGCTTTAAACAAAAGAGAAATTACAATTGACAGAAATAATTGCATTTAAACAAAAATAAGACATTTTATATCACTAATAATTTTATTTTATTATTTTGTCGTTCCATTACTTATATTTCATAGAATTAAATCAGATTCAAATATAGTGTTGAATAAGTACTGTTCATGTCATATATTTATAACATTTAATGTACATTTACACATATACATATTATACATTATATCAAACAGTATTATTATTACAAATATTTAAAAGTGTACAAAGGCAGCACTTATTGCTAATAGCAATATATTCCAAAAAACTAAAGGGGAGCGTGAAAATGTAAAAAGAAAAAAATAATTATAAAAGAAATAAAGTAAACTACGTAGATTAATCAATAATGGTATAATAAACTAAAATACATAGACAAATACAAAAAAATTAAAGAATAAATATACTTGTATAAATACATAAACTTAGACAAATGGATGAATAATATAGGTCTTAACATATGAAATTGCCGTTTTCTATAGAGAATTTGAAGGAAACTCAATTTTCAGTACTATAATTTTTGCATTTTTTTTAGGAATGACAAATCAAAATTATGTAATTTTTTACGTGTATGAATGGACAACATTAAGCTAACAGCAACATGAATTGAATTTTTGAAAAGTGCCAGCTGTAAAAAATGATTACGAATCTTATCACGCAAATGGGTGGCATTTAGGACGAAGTGTCTTTAAATATTTAATTTTTATAATCAAACTGGAAATAAAAACAAAATTTAAAACGTAGATGTAAAACCTTGAAATCAACTTTTAAAAAAAAACAAATAATTCGAATAGCTATTGAACTACAGGAATCATGAACTCATGAATCTAAGAAAATTTCGGCAATTTCATATGTAAAGCCTATTATCATAAGTATACTTAGATATTGAGGTTACATCATCATACAGAAAAGACATTAAGACACTAACATTTGTATTACGAGCATGATGATGTATTGTGTGTTACACTCCATCATACACGACAACACCCATCCTGATTCTATGCGCTCCCTTGAAACTTCAGCTTTTTCCAGCCACTGTGCCATTCGTTTTCTCGACATTTTCAAACTGAAGTTAAAATTTAAACGCATAACGCCATCTATCTCAAGTTGGCGCAAACTGATCGTTGTCATAGCAACCGCTCCCTGATTGGCTACTTTAGCATTACCACACCGGTAACGAATGGCCTAAGCACCACCGATTACCACTTGAACCTAAACCCTCAATACAAGAACTTAGAGTTCACTTTTAAATGAAAATATTGAGGTAGTTTCGTTGAAAGAAGTTTATGGAAGTGTTTTATTAGCTCCGCCCTTTTCGAGGCATGGCGGACTCGCTTTGTCTTGGCGCGATTGTCTTTTTACAGTATGGGAACACCTGTATTGATCTGCACAGTTTTATGAAGACGTGCTTTATAGCGACCTTTTTCTAAACCACTACAATAATTGGTTCTCTTTCTAACCGTGTTTTAGTTAAATCTTATTTATTTTTTTCTTCCGACTAGATACTTAGCTATTCAATATTATATTAATTATATTAATTATATTAAAGAGCATTCTTTAAATAAGCAGCTTCTCACCTTACGTTTATATCATTTTAAGGGTTCCGTAGTCAATAACAAGGAACCCTTATAGTTTCGCCATGTCTGTCTGTCTGTCTGTCTGTCCGCGGCTTAACTTAGAGACTATTAGGTAGTACTAGAAAGCTGTAATTTGGCATGGGTATACATATTTATTACGCCGATAAAGTGGTATAGTAAAATTTTGAAAACATTTTTTTTTTAGGGTACCTCCCCTAGGATACCCTATTTTTTAGGGTATGATTTTTTTTCTCGTCTATACCCTAGTGTGGGATGTCGTTGGATAGGTAATTTAAAAATATTGGTGGTGTGAGATGACCATTTTTCGGTCCAGGGTTCCGTTTGCGAAATATTAAGCTTAAAATTGTTAATTTTTGTTAGAGTCAAGTGTGTCCCCCCCCCCTGCCAGCGAAACGGTTGTACTTAGAGACGTGAAAAAAATCACGGCAGTAGTATACATAACGAAATTAAAAGGAGAACTATCACAGCTAAGTAGACTTTACAAGTTAACGAGTACAGATCGTGCCAAACTTTTAGTCCCCTCTAAACACGGGGTGTTTCGTATCAGCAGGAACAAAATGTATGGGCCGTTCTTGGGAAGAGCAACTTCCGAGCGTACTAGAAGTTTGGCGCGATCTGTATTAGTCGACAAACTTATAAAATGTACTTGGAGAAGAAGTCCGCATACTGTGCAGGGCAACTACGGAACCCTACACTGCACGTGGCCCGACACGCACTTGGCCGGTTTTTAACTTATATTACTATCTTGCCGACTTCGACATTTACCTACTATATATTTCAAATATATTTAAAACAATATAAATAATTATATTTTTTATATTTACCATCTTAATGATGACATGACCAAAACAAAAAAAATTACAGATTTTTGACAGTTCCTAAAAAGAGGTTCGATTCACATGAAACTCGGTATTAAGGGGTTTTTGAGATCGCTGATTACCGTCCCGTGTTCAAATTTGACACTTTTTGGCAACTGACAGGTTTTTTGACAGATTTTAGGCAAAACTTTAATTGACCATTGACGCTATTCAGCGAGGCAATGCTGCCAGCCTTCTGGGTACACTACCGAACGACGCGACGGTGGTGATCTGGCCAGCATTTTTCATTTATTTTAATTATTTTAAGATTATGCATGCAGGTATATAGCTTGTAATTTACTGTATTTATATTTATAGGTTTAGTCTAATTTTTAATGTTATTTAAGTTTTATTTTGGGTCAATAAATAAACTTTATTGACCATATCCCCGGAACAATAAATTCGGAAAATGTCTCATTTTATTTTTGAGAAAAGCATGTTATACGTGGTATACATGCTCCGACTATTAAGTAGCCCTACTGGACTTGCATTATAAAGGTCCTCACCCTGCAGGCTCGGACTTTTTATTTCTCTTCCAGGACTCACTTTTTACTCACTTACTGGTCTCTGCAGTAATGTACTATTATCGACTTCAAAACACGAGTTTATTGCTCATACATTAATAGTTCACTGCGTGGATATTTTATATTGTCCAATTTTCATGAAATTCAAACTCACATCTCAAACTGCTGTCTACGCATAACGACCAATATTTTTTATTTGAAACACGCATATTGACCAATACGCATAACAAACTTACCTTACGTTTACACCGAATTAAGCCCCTCAACACTTGGTATAGGGTTCACTAACACTTGTTCTCTGTAAGTTAGCTAAATAAAACTACGACAAGGTTATAGCCAAAATCAAAGAGCCACACTGATCGGGTTATATTGCGTATTATACGCAGGGCGTTCAATAAAACGAGAGAATAACTATGTTGCCGGTAACTTTATTAAATGTTATTTTATTTTTCAATATAGTTGCCTTTTAGCATAATACATTTGGAATATCTTCACGTAATGGTGAAGCCATGTTTCATCTATGGTTGTAAATCGAGCCAAAAAACGATCAGGATCTTGTTAGAATAGACTAGAATAAGTCTTTATTTGCATTGATAAGGGTACAAATGGTAGTGTTATAAATAATAAAGAAAAATGAGCGACTTAATCAGCTATTAAAGCTGATTCTGAAGGCTTTAATTTTAGTTTAAGTGCTGTCAGAACTTAAATTTCTCCAAAGTAATTTAGCTTCTGTTCTTAACACTTATGAACTATTTTGCAATGATGAAAATTTAGTTTTGACAACACGAAAACTAAAATTAAAGCCTTCAGAATCGGCTACAATATTAATTTAGGATACAAATATGTTGGTTAATGAAGATAAGACCTTAATATATTTAATGAATTTAGCATGCATGTCAAATCTCAAATGGGGACTTAAAAAAATGCAAAAATTAACAGATTACATTCACACAATGTTCCTACACATTATATAAATGTTTTAATTGGAGTGTCAATTATAATATTCTAAGTAGGCTTTCAGACTATAATAACATGTATCTAATCGCCATTGTTTTAACTTATATTTAATCATATTTAGAGGAAGCTCAACCATCTCTTTAGTTCTTGTTGCAACAGTTCCAAAAAAGCTCGAGAAATGTTCAACCTGGTTTGTTTTTGTGCATCGGTAAGCGTTTTGGGGACCCAGCGCGTGGATACTTTTTTCATCCCCAAACGTTCGTATAAAATGCTACAATGCTAAAATTTAAAAATGCTAAAATGCACACTACAAGTCTTCGGTTATAAAACGTACCGTGACAAAATATTTTTTTCGATTTTTAACCATTTCTTTGGTGGCGACCCTTTGTAGGGCGACCCGAGCAAGAATAATTTTTGGTGGATGTTCTTTCAGGTCAAAACTCGGTGCACCAACGTGACAAAACGGTAACTGTAGAATACGGTGGAGTATGTCTGTTGATTAACTCGTTCCACAGTAAAATTTTCAGTACAGGTACTTAATAACCATCACCCGCAATTAAATTTTTTCCATTTTCGACAACACGCTACGACAGACTGCAGACAAAAGGCTTCTAATTTTAAGAAACAAAAGATAAACAAAATGTTTCCTTTTTTTAATCTAATCAATATTCCAGCTTTATCAGCCAGTAGTTACTTACTTTTTTTTTTGTTCCAAAGAGTCTGTACCTCACTATTACTTTATAATGAACGCCCCTCGTACTAATTTTATATATAGTTTTGAGGGTGTTTATTTCGGTAATATTAAAAAAGTCGTTTTTGGTACAAGTACATACTCGTAAAGCGATAAAATGTCCTGTATAGGTTTGTTTTGATCACTTTTAGCGTCAGTTCCACCAACTAGTTAGGTACCTACAGGTATCACGGCTGGGCCAGTGCGGTGCGGTGTGGAAGCCGGAATTCGCGCACGCACGCTAATTGCTAAATTCGCTCAGGAATGACACCGACTCTCCCTGTCCCCTCAGTCCCCTCTCATCCACACCCCCAGACATATACACATCCTCACACACACACGTCCACGTTTACGTGAGGTAACAGCTTATGGACGCCGCTGATGTCATTGTAATCTGGTATATACCTGAGTGTATAAGCAACGTTCTGACGTTATTTAAAGAGTGACAATCTTGAAAGATATTTTTAACGATTACTTTCTATTTCTTTACTATAGGTAACTCTGTGATAAAAATGGCAAGAAAATGATGTGTACGGCATGATCTTGCAAAGTTTCTTGCCTTTTTTCTTAGCAAGACTAATCGAGACTAAAGTGGTACAGCTAGGCCAAGTATTTATATAATATGTAACATATTAGTGTATGTATATAGGTAGATAGGTAGCTATCATGTGTATCGTAAATTGTATTAATTAAATATAACATTAATTCAGTTCATGGACGTGTATTATTTTTATTAAATAAAGGTAAGCTCAAATTTTGAATTATTTGTTGCATTTTCCCGTTTAAATTTATTTCGATTATTTGTTACATTAGAATTGACTTGTAATAAATGTAAGTAAACAAATTAATCATTTTCATTTTCATTCAGAACCGGTTTTATAAAATTGAAGTAATTATCATGGTTGTTAGGGGTAACATTAAATAACGAGGTGAACTTAGAAGATAACGGCAAAACCAAAAATGGATATAGTGACATAAAATATTTTCCATAAAGTTTATTGAGGATAATAAGTAGATAATGTACTTCATACGCGTACCATTAAATTTTAATCAAACAACACATAACAGCCTACCAGCCTCACACACACAACCACACAGACCCATCTCATTTAATTAGACACTTACGTACAAACACTGGTTAATAGACATTCCCACTAATAATTTTCCTCGTGTGAAACACAATATTCCGCCCCACCTCCCCCTGTGTGTGCGGTGTGTGTGTGGGGGGGGAGGGGTAGCTCCAATACGTGTCAGTAATTAACTCTCGCGCGTACATTCCGCGCACCACCTTATTGCGGGCCGAGTCAGGTGACCACACGACCCGTTATTAGCTCACCGTTATAAGACATTAAAGAATCGGTGTGTTGTATAATTAAACAAAACGGATTTATTAAATTAATATCCATATTTAATTCGGGTTTTTATTTCAAGTTCATGGATATTTGTACGATTATATAAAGATATATTCAAAAACAAACAATACTTTTTTTATTAACAATATTTTTGCATGTTAAAAAATAATTTTATTTTTATTGATTTTTTATTTGTTTCAATGTATACTATACTTAATCTGAGATACAAACATTTAAAAAAGCAGCGATAGCTCAAGGGTAGAACGCTGGTCTCTCAATCTTGAGATCCATGTTCGATCCCCGGTCGGGCATGCACCAATGAGTATTTTCGGAATGTATGTGCATAGTATTTGTTCTTACTTACCACTTGCTGAACGGTGAAGGAAAACATGGTAAGGAAACATGCATGCCCTAAAAAGCGTATATTTGTGCCCGAATTACGGCGATAGAGGTCACCACCCATCACGTTGGGACATAATAATCATCGGTGAAACGCGTGTGTACCGAGTGTAGATTGTGACTTGCATTTCACACACAGAACAACTCTGACACGTGTTCATGTCGAGGGTGTTTAGATTAAGTTGCGGAAGCCGGAAACTGGCTGTAGAACTCTCCCATACGAACTACTTTTCGTGAAAAATAATTGATAAATCAAGAAGAAAAAACAGTTGTCTCATACATTTTGGTCTGGTAGCTATGTGAATTTTCTATGGAACAGCTGATTGTTTTTTCGTGACTCTAGGATTCGCTCCAAAGTAAAAGCTGTTCGTATGGACGAGTACTATCACCAGTTTCCGGCTACCGCAACTTCATTTTAACAACCTGTATATATTATTATTTTATTTTTGATAAGACTACAGTGACATAAAAATTAACTGAAAAAAGCTGTCTCAAAATTGGCTGGATTTTAATCGCTCAAAACGGAAAACCAGGGGTCATACTCGGCTATCTATAAGGTTAAATAATATTAGTTGGTGAAACTCAAAACATAGGTAGTACTAGACTATATGAACAACTGTTTGTATGGGAGCTAAGCGAATTTTAGCGAATACAAATTGCCCTGATCAGCTGACTGGTCCAGTATGGAAAGGTGAAAACAAATTTTAAGAATTTCGCTTAGCTCCCATACAAACAGTTGTTCATATAGACTAGTACTACCTATGTTTTGAGTTTCGCCAACTAATATTATTTAACCTTGTATACGAACAGCTAGATATAATACTGGTATATCTATACGAACATTTTTTACTATGAAAACAACCCCTAAATCGACAAAATACACCCAGCCTCTATAAATACATACTAACATACACATACAATGATAAATCACAGATTATTCATGGCGTTCTAGAAATATAATAATGTATGAGTGTTGAGATGCCTTGTGTTATATCTAGCCTGGATACCCTATACCTCTTCTTATCGGAGGGTGGAAGGGGGAGAGATTATAACGCACGGCGGTGACGTATGCAAATGAAGACGGACGGATAGTCCCGACTAACAGTTTTATCAGGGACACCCTGCTGCATGCTGACTATAATTTTATACAAAAGTCTGTTGTGGGGTTTGTGATTATAATCTATTAGAGTTGAACTTTAAAGAGTGCAATCATTTTATTATCTCATCTTTTGTTCTTGAAAAGTGCAATCATATTTCATCAATCATCAAATACAGGATTTATTAACATTATATCATTGCAGTACCTATAGGAACGCAGAAAGAAAAGTAAATCTGGATGTGAGGAGCTTTGAACCGGGATTCGAACCCGGGGCGTTTGCTCTAACAAAAAAAAATATATATTTTTATCATAGTCACAGGATTTATTAATGACGTACTCTGAGAATTGAACCACATGCTCTACTGATCATGCTGATCAACATATGGTTTAATTTCTTGAGCATATCTAACTTATTTAATTTTCTGATCACGTATTTACTCCCTGAATCTAACTTATTTTCTTATCAACACTTAGCATCAAACATCATGACGCCACCAACTCAGTGTTGTGGGCGTGGCCAATTCTAAATAAGTTTTTGTAAAACCTTGTTTGTCTCGGTAAAAAGTACTAGAAAATATAATTGCTTTACAATTTTAAAACAGTAACATAACTTTGGGTCGACACATAACGGTCTTGAATATTGAAGCAACTAGATAGACGAGGTAACTAGTGAGGTAACTCCAGCTGTATCGATATCGGCGTCTAGCGGAGCGGCGGCGATGGAGGGCGGAGGTATCCGTGAAGGCGCGTAATTGCCGAGAAATAGGATCAGCTCCTTGCAGCGTTGCTGCTCACTCGCGGGCCTCGGCTCCCGGCACCCGGCACCCGGCCCAGCCACGGATAGACGCTATTTTATCAATACCTACTTACTTGACTGAGCGAAATCTACTAAACTATGAATTAGATTCCACACTCAAGTTGCACTTTAAAATTTTGGTATTTTGAAGCTACATTTATTAAATTTATTGATTATGGTGGTGCAGGCGGCTGTGATAGTCATGTTTATGAGCTATAAAATACTTTTGTACAATGAAAAAATGTACAGTTTTGATAAAATATTTGTAATTTTTTTTTCCATAAGCTGTCTAAAGTGTCTTCTTCAAGCTTCAAATAAGCATTTATCTCTGTTTACAAATCCCATTACAACAAGTAACACCAGCTCGTATAATCCAGTCCGGGAGTACAGACAGACGGACGGCCGGTCCCCTCGCCGCGGTCATTGTCGTACAAGTGGCTTGCGTTAATTGAAACGCCTTATGTCGGGAAGGAACGCAATTATACAGTTTGGGAGCTTATTGGAAATTGTGGAATATTCCCTTCGCAGCTATTTTGCAAATTAGTTTTAGGTTAAGTCAGTGTAAGTTTAGGTTAAGTCAGTGTAAGTTTAGGTTAAGTCAGTGTAAGTTTAGGTTAAGTCAGTGTAAGTTTAGGTTAAGTCAGTGTAAGTTTAGGTTAAGTCAGTGTAAGTTTAGGTTAAGTCAGTGTAAGTTGTTCGGAGCAGCTGATAAATAAAGGCTGATAATTTTATACAATGAGACATAAATTGACTTTAATTAAACATTTTTATTTTGTTGTAAATGTCTTTTGGACCAGATACTTGAAAGTCGTTAAATTTAACATTAATACTTCTTCGCACACACAGACGAAAGGCAAAAATAACAATTAAATGTGACTACATCCAATAATTCACCATTAGAAAAGCCTAACAAACCCATAACATGACATAATTTGATTGTAAACAATTAATGATCCTCTCAAAAAGTAAAGTCATCGTATAAAATCGCAACAATTTAATAAACAACGCCCTAATTCGTTTAGCATGTCGACGCACGCGACAGAGGGAGCTGAGCAGAGCCCTGCACAATGGCGACCGCCATAATCGGATCTGGGGTGATCTATCGCCGCACTCCAACTGTTGTAATCTATTTATGAGATAAACTATAAATTATCTACTTACTGTATCAACAACGACGGTTATTGTTTATTACGATGTACGACAGTTGTTTTTATACAAGATTCTGTCGCATTTTGTTTGAGTTTGGTAGTTACATCACCAGTAACATATTCATTCAACTTACCAAACGTTTAACAAAAAACGGTTACTCTTTTTATCTACACTCATATCGTAAAATCCTGATTTACTTATTAACTCAAAAATACTCGTAGTGCAAAATTAAATTTTTTGTACGAACGTCTGTAATACAGAAGAAAAATTAAATAAAAGTACTGTTTACTTGACAAAACAATGCGTTTAAATAACTTTTTCTGCTATAAAAGTATAGTTCTCAGAATAAGGAATACAAATAGAAGCCTGACTAAAATAAGAACTGGGCATTGGCCATTGTACTCATCTAACGTAAATTACTCCTGTGTGCGAGTGAATGAAACGACGGACCGCACTTACTTTATATTTTTTCCTGGTGTGTCACTAGATTGAACCAAACAAATGTCAGATGGATGTAATTTGGATGTATTTTAAAAATTATAATACCATCAAATTAAATATGTCTCATCATTGTATCGTTGTGTTGTAATATCGTACGTTGCGTGCATCACATCTTAATTTGGTGGCATCGAAATGTCTATTGCATTTTGCGAAAGTTTACAGCTTCACCGAGAGAAATTAAATATTTTGGTGCTCTTCCTCTCAAAATTCGTAAAAGTGTGATTTATTATTGTTTGTGTTGATTGTTTTTTTAACATTGTAATAAAATGTCTTGTGCGATTGAAGGCTGTAAATCGCATACAGGAAGAAAAGAAAACAACAATGAAGCAATATCATTTCATCGGTGAGTTTTGATAGTTTTTATGTTAATAAGTTGCAGGATCATACCTAAAACTCAGTAACAATAATAGTAGTTCTTGTAAATCATACTCGTGTTCAATTCTACACCGATATTTGCCTGTTTTATATAGATTTTCTGCCGACTACGAGAGGTTATGTTTTTTCGTATAGTGATGTACTAAAGTCCGTGTGGCCGTGTGGCAAACTATCGAACATTGGTTCCCGCGGCAGCCGTGCATAAAGGGCGCGAGTTAAAAGAAAAATAATGCCGAATAAATATCGCTATATTTTATTGTTACAGATTTCCAAAAAGGGAAGAATTAAAAAGTGAATGGCTTAGACGAATAATTTGACCAAATTGGGCAATTAAAAAAGCGGTCATATTTGTTCGAAACACTTTACGTCGGATTCTTTTAGACCAAACGAAAATTTAAAATGGAGACTTTTAAAAGCAGATGCCTTACCAACGTTATATTTACCAGATACAGACACATTGGTAACCTTTAAATAATTATGTATAATTGCATTATGAATCTTGTTTGTAGGTACGTGCTTGTACTATACTATAGTATATTAAATCGATAATTTTTCAATTTTAGGCAACAGAACCAGTACCTATGGATGTCTGTGGTTTAGAAAAGTGCATACTTCTATGTTCGCAAATCGTTCTGAAAGGCCTGTTCGTTCACGTTACTGCCGTGATCGACTTCACGAAGAAATTCCGCAGATCAAGACATTTTCGTACTTAGTGGTTGACAATAAAAGTACTTTGACAGGGTAGTTCTATCGTGAAATGAATTTTGGGAATGCTTATTGACTTGAACTGCGCGTAATTTGATTTCTTATTACAGGTTATTAGGTATTTTAATCGTTCATTATTTGTTATTAGTTTTTATTCAAGATAAGTTGATGTTTATTTCATAGAAATAAAAAAAAATGAAATTACCTCTGTAGTAATTGCGCTGTCATCGCTCATCATTGACATAATATTATTATTACGAATCCTATAAGTCTGAGATTATTATGATTTCTATTGTTGCGATTAATTCCTTCTTCCTTGATTGAACAAAGACGCGACATCAACGAACATCTATTTGATTGAGTTAAGAGGCGACTTAAAAAGTATCCACTTAAATAGTTTACGGTTGTATCTCTGATACAAGCTACAGCATTTTTTGTACTAGAAACAAGCACAATTTTGGACTTAACTTATGTACCTACCTGCCTACTATATAGTAATTTGTACTTAATAAAAAATATGCTAAACGAAAGATATCCTTTTATTAATTCCTTATTTACACAATATAACATGTGTCCCACTGGGGTAGACAGAGACCACTTTGCTATTAATTCTCTTGGCCTCCTTCCAAAGCAAGAGGATGTCACCAGAAAGGTCGGTGCCTCCTGCATTCTCTTTTTTTTCACACTTTGATACGATATGATGTGTGGTAAGGAGATTGGTCGCGGTTCATTTCGATTTCGTTTATTTATCGTAGTCAAAAATCGACATTGTTACATCACTAGCAAAGCAACGAACTAGTGACAACCTACCTAATTATAGTCGAGTCCAGAATTAGGCGAACTAACTTGACAGCCGAAAATGTTGCCAGACATAGAAAAAAATAAATAGTGATAGGTTTATGTCGACACAAATATGTCGATATAACCTTGTGCCTTCTATAAATCTGATTCTATTTATATTTTATCAAGTAATTGTCGTCGAAACTTTCACAGTCATACATACTTGCCAAATAGGGACGAACTACAGCAATTTATATGATATAATATGATCTGAAGGATGTATTGTTTAAAGCGGATATTTACGATACTTACTCCTCAAATTAGGAATAAAATACAAAAATAATTATGTTATTACAACAGGCCATTGTGATCATTTTAGGTGGTTTCTGTCGGGCTAGTACGGTACATTTCATGTTCCATACATATAGCATTCATCCCTTTCTTTCTGGCAAATATTTATTTATTTATTTATTTATTTATTATCAACAATAGAACACTATCCTTACAGCTAAGCCAATGCGATAGTGAACATGAACATTATATATACCTACCTACTATATATCTATACTTACAAATAACTATATTACAAACAACACATTAGAAACAAAGCAGATACAATTTTATAACACAACAACAACAACAACAGGCAAAATCATTAATATTATACACAATCATAAATAACAAATAACATATAACGCTGTTCGTGTGAACTCACTCAGGGAACAGTGAAATATGTCAATATGGTCATGGATCCTATTAAGCAGCTCCAGCGCTCGTGTCAGAGAAGCCTTCTGGTGAAGGTTGGTCTTACTGCGCCCTATCTTAAACAGTCGGCTCTGCCGCGCCCTCAGTGAGTCATTGGACACCCGTAACTTACATTGCGCAAGCAAAACTAAGTTGAATTCTTTTCCACGCCATACCCTAAACAAGTATGACGCCAGAGCAAGTTCGCGCCTAACCTCTAGCTGATTATATCCCACTATACCCAAAACGAATAATGTGGGATACATCAACGGGTATTTATAGTCGAGTCCAGAATTAGGCGAACTAACGAATGGGCGGAGGTAGGCATGTATTTATATATGTAACCTATTACTATGTAGTATATAGGATGGGATTTGGTCGGCTGCCTGGATTCGTGCTGGGGGCTCGGTTGGTGATCATTGAACCTGTTCCTGGTCCCTGGCCGGGTCTCCGGTATGGGTTCGGGCGGTTGATTGGATTTCATCTTGTATAATAATATTTTACCTATAATTTTAATCGTATATATATTGCTACATAAATTAAAAAAAACATTTAATCTAAGTAGTTCATGTACATTTATTATTTTATTACATATATTTTTATAAGATTAAAATTTGACTTGTGAAACGTGTATTATATATACCTACTTTGCAAAATAAACTTTTTGAATTTGAATTGAATTTGAATTTGAATTTGAATAACTTGACAGTTCATTGTACACTAATGTTGCCAATGCTTACAATGCTTTAGTTGTAATGCGGTCGTCTGGGCCCCCCATGAGGTAAAGTATGCTCTCATGTTAGAGAAAATACAAAACAAATTTACGAGATTACTGTACATGAAACTTTATGGCGTATATCCTATAGTCGAGTCCAGAATTAGGCGAACTAAGTTGACAGCCGAAAATGTTGCCAGACATAGGAAAAAATAAATAGTGATAGGTTCATGTCGACACAAATATGTCGATATAACCTTGTGCCTTCTATAAATCTGATTCTATTTATATTTTATCAAGTAATTGTCGTCGAAACTTTCACACTCATACATACTTGCCAAATAGGGACGAACTACAGCAATTTATATGATATAATATGATCTGAAGGATGTATGGTTTAAAGCGGATATTTACGATACTTACTCCTCAAATAAGGAATAAAATACAAAAATAATGATGTTATTACAACAGGCCATTGTGATCCTTTTAGGTGGTTTCTGTCGGGCTAGTACGGTACATTTCATGTACCATACATATAGCATTCATCCCTTTCTTTCTGGCAAATATGAAAGTGCGATAAGCACAAACGCTATATATCGACGATGATAATTCCAAATCCATTATGTGTTCGATTTTAATTAATTGAATTAATTTTTATTATTATTATTTTGCTTAGTAAAATTATTAGTATGATTCCAAACACAATAATAATGATTAACTAGACTTTTTAAACATCGATATAAACAGCACTAGCCAAACTGTGGCAAGTTCGCCTAATTCTGGACTCGACTTTAAGAAAAAACTAATACATATCCATCTCTCTCTAACGCACTAAAATGTCGTAAGAAAATCAAGGATAGGTGTCTTTCTCCGCGTATTATTTTAGCCAGGTTTCTATTTGTATTCCTTATTCTGAGGTATAGTTACACGAAGTAAGAAGGCAAAGGGAATTTAGCTCATACAGCCAAGTCTGAGATTTTAATAGGGAATGGTTCGAATGTTGGTCCTACTTGTGACCAAACCCAAGCGCGGTAGACTGAGGTTGATTTTAATGATAATAGAACTTGTGAACGGACCCTTGTCTCATATGCGCAGTGAGTTGCTGGATAATGTGTTTGAAAAGTTTTATTTGGGCAGAAATGTCTGACAGCAGTAATACTGAGCAACAAAAATGATGAAAAATCAAAACGAACCAGCAAAATCAAGAAAAGCTTACGACAATTTGTTACCAAGATCGTATGGATTGAAAATATGTAGGTAACGTATTGCATGAGTGTAGGTAAATAAAGTGTTGTATGAAAATGCCTACGGCTCGTGTTTTGAACTCACACTCGTGTTTTAATAACCTCTTTATGTGCCAGTTTCATAAACTACACTTGCGAGCTTTAAACTGGAATCACCGTTTAGGTCTAACCTGTTCTTCGCATTAAGTTTCCAGTTTCCCTGAACTTCATGTATACTTTTGAGACACAAGACTGACTCAGAGCTGAAGAGCGATAGTACGCTGAGACAACCCTTGCCGGATTCTGCAGGTGTGGTTTTCATTTTCTATACTGTCTATGTTCCCAGCAGCGTGAACTATTGGACTTATGACAATTTTTTCACACGCGGCCCTTTTTATAGGGTATCCGGATTTCCAAAACATATTTTGTTTTATTTAAAAAATTTAATGACTTTTGTTTTTATGTTCCATGACATAAGCTGAATAAGTTTTGGTTATGATATTAAAAGAGGTTGAAATCCAATAAAATTACCTTTCAAATGATATACCACATTACATAATTTTTTTGTATTTAAATTGCTAAATATTTTTTGAACAATCCCGTTTAGGTGATTCCAGTGTACTATGTTTAAATTAAAAATCAAATAAAAAGTCACGTAATGTACAAATATATCATGGTCAACACAGTTCTTGCGCCGTAGTATAACAATTTTTTTTTGCCAAGTATAGTTAATAGTCTCATAATATTAATAAGAAAAAATCGTAACATTTCTGTACAGTTAACCGTCAGTCGTGGGCCGGTCCCGGAGCCCCACAGGCCGGGCAATAATTGGACATTATCCCACAATAATAATGATAACTTTGTGTCCCGGGGGCAGCTTGTGGCTCTTTAAACGGTGATTATGGATCTGTACAGTACAATGTACATCACATCCCCACTGACTACTATTGTTTGTGGGAGTTTGGAGATCATTGCATATTTATGTGCGACTTTTTAACCCCGTTGGAAAATATCGAAAATAATAATTTTAATATAGTGATTACTAAAGGATTGTATTGTACTAATACACTGTGTGAAATTATCAAACGATTATACAATCTTTGTCAATGCACTAATTATTTACTCACTATATGTCTACCAGAATCTCATGGCATTTAAAAAATAAACAAAAAATAGATTTTTATATGGCAATGTCACAGTGTCACCTGTCAAATCAAAGAACGAAAGCTGCTGAGATTTTGTGATTATCTTCTTACAATTGGTTGTTTTTGTGAAAATGTCGAAAAAGCCACTTCGATCTCAAGCGAGAAATATTGTTTTCAATGTTTATCGTAAAATAAAGGAAGAAGAAGGTGTTAATCAAACTCAATCATCTATTTTAAAGCGCGTGGTAGAGTTGGCCGGTAAGTTGGAGTGAGTTGTTTTGATACTTTTAGTTTTATTTTTCTTAGATACTTAATTGTGACTTCTTTATAGGGGTTTCCAGTACTACTCTACGGCGAATCGTAAGTGAGGGCACATCGAATAATGGTGGGTTTTCCACGCCTGTTAAAAAAAGGAGAGGGGGAAAAAATTATAATAGGGCGATTTAAAATAAATACCTCTTTATCTTCATCATCTGATGAAGAACAAGAAATGCAAGTAGAATTCTTGGAACCATTTTCTAGTTCTGAATGAGGTGTTAAGTTATTCGTATAATTGAATTCTATATCCTTTTATTTTATACTATAAAATAAATTAGTAAACAAATTGATTTATGATTTTTTTAATTTTCATTCTTTCATACACATAACTAATATACTTCATGTTCATTAATACTAGACCTAAATAAAAATTAAACATTATCAAGATCGTTTAATCCAATTTCCCCAGTATTGCACACCACACAATTTTATTTCCCCATTTGCCATGAGATTCTGGTAGACCTAACACAGTTAACACTCAACACGCTTTCTTCATCTCGACACTTGTAAAACTTAATCGGCCTCTGTAATAATAAAACTATTCACATATCATATAACTTTGTTGCAAATCCATGAATAGTGGAAAGACAGGCCCTAACAAAACATTATTTAAGGGCAAAAAAATATTAAAAATACACCAACTTAGTTGTGTTTATTTCTTAATCCTTTATTGCACAAAAGTTAAAAAGTACAACTTGGTGCTAAAAGCATTTTCTCCCAGTTTATTCTTCACTGTATCAAACTATATCTAACTTTGTTTGTCCCTTATCGATCTACAAATTAATCTCTTAGTATCAATTCGATCTAATCAAGTGATCCCCACGTCTGCCCGCCCCTCAGGTAATTTAAAGCGTGAAACTAAAAGACTACAGACATCGTTTTGCTAAAATTACACATGTTCCCTCCGCCCCCCGCCCCCCTACCTCCGGTAGTCCCTGCGGCCCCCTCTATAGGTCCCGTGGGACACTTGACACTCTAATGTTCAACTATTAATATTTATTATAGTTAACACGGTGCAAATTGAATTTTTAATGTAAATTATTGTCAACGAGCGACGATGTACTCTTCGTTATTTGTTTTAAATCAGATTTAATTATAATCTGCGATGACAACTGAGTTTTTACAAATAACACATAATGGATACCGATACACATAGATACAATTATATTCGACTAAAAAACATAAGATCTCACCAAAGTACTCATATATTGTTTGAGTATTGTTAAGCAGCAGGCTGATTTAATTTGTGTATAATATTTGCCAAACATTCAAATGTATGTGTCAGTTACTTTAATGTATATATCAGTTACTTTAATCAAAGAACTACTTATTGAAAGGTAAATTTTTTCGTTCACCGGTAAATACTTACATTTATTATAATATAAATTACCTACTTAGTAGAACCAGTCAGGATGACCGAAGGGCCTCACCACAATCCTACTACTCTACTAACCCAGAAGTTGAATAATTAAAGAATAAATAAGTCTCCCTGGTGCCAGTGCCCGCCAACTCTTCATGTATCTATTGTCCGTGAGCTTCATTATCAGCGCTCAAATATTTGTTGGAGATTAGCGACCAACCGGCGCACGCGCCGCGCCTCTACCGATTTCGTGCTACGTTGAACGTATAATACTTCAATAATAATAACACAGTGTGCTTTAAAGAAAATATAATAATAGATATATCGTCACGACGGTGTCAGAGGTGTTTTCGAGTATATAGACTATGAAAAGCAATTCACACGTTTCACTGACAATTATTACATCCCAGCGTGATGGGCCGTGAGTCCTATCACTGTACTTCGGTCACACATATGGAAACACAGATTAACGTCCCTTCCAAAGCAAGCAGACCAAACACAAATAATTATGCTTCTAAGGGATTTGAATTTGTGACTTCAATGTTAGTGGCCGAGACGTTCAAACCACTAATCCATAGCGGTGGGTGGTTTCAAAGAAATTCATATTTAGGAGTGCAAAACAAGTTCACGTCATTTAAACATAATGGACGTTAAGAAAATAATTTTATTAATTTTGCTATTTGACAGGGAAGGTTGCCCATATTGGACCAATTTTGGTTCAACTGAAATTTTCTTAGAAATGTGATGGTTTAGGGTTTTGATTTCTGTCTTATTGCCAAAAGCAGTTATCTATTATTAACATTTTCTTTAGTTTAAACTATTGCTTATTGGCAAATACAAAATTTTTCTATTTTTAAAAAAGCTTCCAAAAGGTACGATATAGGAAACCGGTATCCTAATTTGTACCTATGGTGTCCCAAATCGTACTTAGTAAATATGTACTACTATTTTGAAGTAAAATACTATCAAAATTAACGTCTTAAATTCCCTCAGTAAACAAAAATATCATACCTACCTATAATGTTTTGGATAAAGCAAAAGATTTTTGTTATTTTTATTCTGACATATCAATATCAACCATCTTATAATATTTAAAAATATAAAAATATTTAAAATCTTCTACCCTCTTTCGGCTTTCTTAAGCAAGCAGTATTCATAATTTCATTTTAAAGCATTGGTTGTTGATAATTTATAAATAAAATCTAGTTATTCTGCGTTTTTTTTTTAAGTACGATTTAGGCACGTTGTGGGTGGTACGATATAAAAAAAAAAAAATTTGAAACCGGAATTTTGCTAGTTACAAAATTTCTTACACAGTCCTTAATATACACTGTTTTCAAATTACAAGTCAATTATAAGTATAACGGAAAACTTATCATAATTTCACTACAGCCTTAGGTTTTCGGTTGAAATTCTTTATAAAAACTGACAAAAACAATTTTTATTGAATAAAATTATACTCCGGCCTCTTTGCCAGAAAGCAATATGGCGCCTTCGTTGTTATGTTGGTAGCGCATAAAATAATGTTGCCTTTATAAAAATATACTTCTTAGTTTGGTATATATTACGAGGGGTACGATTTAGGAACGGTACAATTTGGGCAACCCTCCCTAGTATCCGTAATTTGAAATTGTAAATTTTGAAAAAGGACTCTAGTACTTGTAATGCTGATAAATATAATAGGTACCTAATAAATTACCTTTTAATTGCAAATTATGCCAAATCTTCTGTTTAAAATGGAATTTTATATTTTCAAAATAACCATTTCACTATATTTATGATATCAATGACTAAGAAAACAATGTTCATTTCAGGGGAAAAAAAGGGACCACGAAGCGAGTGCTCTTTTATATCAATTAGTCAATATACGAAAAATATTGTTATTATTTTCAAAGGCATTTTGAGCCACCACTGTTAAGAGGCCCCTTCACGCCTGGATTTTTCTCAAGATTCATACAAAAGGTAAAAACTGATTGTGAACTCAACAGCTTATTTTTTTCATAAGTATTATCAAGCGACATCTAGTTACGTCTCTATACAACGCCAAAAGCAACATTTGATAAAACACCATCATAATCGTACTTCCTAGCTGTCAGGATATTGTGAATATTGCCTCGTTTTTATGCAAAGTTTATCAAGTTGTATAATTTTATCCACTTATACTGGAAATAAAAAAACAGACTTCGTCCATGTAAAGAAGAATAAGCTTATATATACACTTTTCTATAAATAAACAGTTATCATTTCATGAAAAACAGTTTTTACCTGAAACCATTTCACAAATTCAGTACCTTTTGAATATCTCGCTACCTCGAACCTCTTGATGAGAGATGGGTCGGAGTGCGGTGTAAGGAAAACATAATGTAAAAATGTGTGAAAAGTTTCATTGAGATCAAAGCCATTTGGACGTCACAAGCGCCTAAAGCATTTATATGGCATCTAAGCGGAAAGGGGCCATTTAAAGTTCTGATAAAGTAAATATTCTAAATTAATCCGTAAATTGACTAATTAGATATTTAGATACATTAGTGTTTTTATGAAATTTTATTATCTGAACTAGCAACTAAACATAACTATGTCAATGACAAGCAGTGTACTATAATGTAAGTATCCATCGCCTGAAGCAAAACGTGACAAATACAAAACTTACAAAAAACACATTCATAAATAGTAATTGCCGATTATTGCACTTTGCTCATCGCGACACGTGCCTCTAGAGGGGACGGACAGACAGACAGACACATATACAAAGTAACCCCTATTGTTAATGGCATAAGCTTTATTTTAATTCTCGAGAGATTATGTGGCGGTGAACTCGTCTAATGAGTCAGTTTCCGAAATGTCCCGCTGAGCGACGCGTGGTGTACACTTTGTTATTATTTAAAACTTGGTGTTTTTGTTGGCTAATGGTCAGATTTTGGGTGATTGAATCACTATCTGATCGCTGCTCTTTACACAACTCTTGCCATAAACTAGAGTCGTTTTAACTTCGAACTGCAAAACACAAGTTTCTGACAAGATCAGATCAAATGATCCGTGAGTCTGGAGCACACAATTACTCGGGCATCATTTGTCAATATCTGTGTACGTAGTGAGCTATAGCACGCACAATGTAGACACAATGTGTGCGAGTGTGTAACGAAGACGAGTCGAGACGAACATAATCACATTTACCACAATGCTCGGCCGAGCACAGTCGCGGACCATTCTTATTTGATGTTGATGCTTTATCGTTCACTGCTACAAAGTGCTACGCGACAACGTAGCATGAGCTACGTCATCGTAGTTCCCGCTACGTTAAGTCTGTAGGCAGACAAATAAAACCGATATTAGTAACCTTTCAGGGTACAGATTCGTAATCTACTTAATAACATAACATAATTTGAACTTATGAATAAACCATTTATATCTAATTATTATTGTTGTTATTTAGATTTCCGTTGCGTCCAAAATTTGTTACTAGGTTTTTGACTCGGCTAGCTCTTAGAGGTCCGGTTTAGATGCTTGGCTTTACGACATGAGGAATACGTGAACAAAACACAGTTAATGGGCGCCACTTAATTTTATTAGGTAAAATCAAGAAAACCTAGAAATTATAAATATTTACAACAAAATAACTAAAACCAAATTAATTTCCTCACTTGATATTAAATCACAATAAATTATTTTATATCCCTTTCTGTGTTCATAAGAACAAAATTCTAGCACATATTTATTAATCGAGTTCTATTTCATACCCGACACAGTACAATTATTTAATAAATTGTTGTCCTATATAAAGAACAAAATAAATTCTCCTCCTCTAGTACTTTTTTAATATTTACATAAGAATTAATTATGGCTAATACCACTTATCTTTCTACTAGTTCACATGTTGTTCTTTCTAAAGCACATCGATTGGAAGGAAATATCCGTATTCCGCCACCGTTAATTATGATGTCTTAATCACTTCCAAGCAAACAGTATTCTATACGAATAAGGAACGGCATTTAACTGTAAAGAACGAAATACATTTTCTTTAGATCTCGAAGGCCAAAACAAGAACAAATAAAACAAAAGTTATTCCAACTAAAAACTCACCAGCCGTTCCCTACTTTTCTTATTCTAAATAAATAAATTATTCAATTGTTCAACTTTGAGCAGAGGCTCACGAATGTAGTCATTAAAAATATTTATTTTACAATATTTCCTGTAAACATTCTACTTCTTTTCTGACATTTTTATTTTCTTCCTTCAAAAAAATGACACCACTTCACTTCACCTTTTTGTTCTTTTAATTCAAAATTAGGAAACCTATTTTATGGTCAGTATTGAAATGTCAAAGTTAAGAAAAGTTTGTAAAAAAGAGAAAACTATTTCAAATGCACAAAACTCATGCAACATCACACCCTTCTTAAGAGTGAAAACAAATTTCAGTATTTGTTTGAACAAGTTTGTCTTACATTACTTTTAGGAATATTCGATATTTTAATATTCAATATATACAGAACAGAACATACAACATTTTTAATAATAAGAACTTATATCATGGACTCACGTAAATCAACACCTAATCTAAAGCAACATGAACAATATCCTTTACATGTGTAAGTCCAACAGAACGCCCATTCATATCTACTAAACGATAGGTGAGTGGACTCACACGTTCTTGAATTTTACACTTAATATTCCTTGGTGCTAATTTACTAGCAAACTGTTCACCTGCCTTAGACAATATATAATTTTTTTTCCAGACTACTTGTCCAACGTTTAATTCTAAGGGTCGCCTCCTTAAATTTTATAATTTCTTGCCGCGTTCATATGCATTTCTTAAATTTTCTCTAGTTTTTTTAAAGACAGATTTGATTTCTTTTAAAGACTCAGAATATGCATTTCTGTCTGAAAAAATTAGTTCTGGTTCTTTTAATTCTGTATTTCTGTGAAGTTCTCCGTCTAATATAATTTGTCTGCCATGTACTATAAAATAAGGCGTAGCTCCTGTGGCTTCATGAACACTGTTATTTATAGCACATTGTATTGCAGCGAGGTTGTGATCCCACAGAGTATGGTCTTCTTTTATATAACATGAAATAATGTCCCCTACGACCCTATTTATTCTTTCCACAGGGTTTACCTGCGGCGTGTAGACAGCAGTATAGAAGAGATTTGGGATATTATATTTTTTAATAAATGCCTTGAAATCTTTTGAAGTGAAAACACTGCCATTGTCACAAATAATTGTTTTTGGTACCCCATGGACCAAAAATACTTCTTCCTCTAATCTTTTTATAATGGCAGAAGTAATCGCGCGTCGTAATGGAAAGATAAAGGTATACTTTGAAAAGTAATCACTCACGACCAAAATAAACGTGTAACCGTTTTTAGACCTAGGCATCGGGCCATGTAAATCAATTGAAATGGTCTGGAATGGCTTATCTACTATTTTAGGCTGTCCCATCAAACCCGGTTTAGCTTTGTTGGATGACTTATTTGCTAGGCAAGTTTCACAACTTCTTACATATTTTTTAACGTCTCTCAATAGCTTTGGCCAATAATATCTTAACGCAATACGTTTCAAAGTCTTCTGGACTCCAAAGTGTCCTGCAGTTGGTTCATCATGATTCTTTCTTAATATTTCTTTTCTCTGTGATTCTGGGACCACGAGTTTCCATGACGTATCTGACTCTAACCCATACTTACTTCGAATGTATTTATACAATTTTTGTTCTGACACACAAAATTTTGGATATTTATCAGGGTGTTCAGAGCAATTTACATATACCTTGTCATACCACGTATCATTTGTAGGAGTATTTATGTTCATTTCAGCTATTTCTAGCCGGCTCAAGGCATCTGGTACAACATGTAAATGTCCTTTTCGGTGTTCTATGTCAAAATTGTATTGCATTAGCCTCATGGCCCATCTGGCAAGTCTACCGCTAGGTGATTTTATACTAAATAACCACTTTAGTGAAGCATGGTCAGTAATTACAGTAAAATGCGTTCCTTCTACATAACACCTAAATTTTTCTATGCTGAAAAGTGCTGCCAAGCATTCTTTCTCAGTCACTGAGTAATTCTTTTCCGCACTATTCAAACTTCTAGACGCATACGCTATAACTTTCTCTTCACCATTTATTATTTGAGTAAGGACACTCCCTAAGCCCTTATCACTTGCGTCACACTGTATAAAAAAGTCCTTTGTGAAATCTGGACTTGTCAGTATAGGTGATGTTATAAGGCAATGTTTTAATTCATTAAATGCTAGTTGAGCTGCATCTGTCCATTCAAATTTCTTTTTCTTAATACTTGTAAGTTCGTTCAACGGCGCAGCGATAGATGAAAAGTTTGGTATAAATCTTCTATACCAACCTACCATACCTAAGAACCGTTTGATATCCTTGGCTGATCTAGGGGCCTCTAAGTCCACTATTGCAGCAACTTTATCTGGATTAGTTCGTAATCCGTGTTTATCTACCCTATAGCCTAAGAAATCTAATTGGTCTCTGCAAAAATGTGATTTTTCTGTATTTATAGTCAAGTTTGCTTCTTTTAATTTTTCATAAACTCTGTCTAGCAATGACAGGTGTTCATTGAATGTTCTTGATATTATTATAATGTCATCTAGATATATAAAAACTGAATATGACAAATCCGAATTTTGAAATTCTGGCCCAAATATAGTATCCATTAACCTTTGTAAAGTTTGAGCAGCGGTGGATAATCCAAAACACATTCTGCGAAATTCATATAACCCTCTTTGAGGAACTGAAAATGCTGTTTTTTCTTTGCTTTCTTCTTCTAGTTCTATCTGCCAATACGCTGACTTGAGATCAAGTGACGTCATAAATTGAGCACCGCGCAGTCCACTTAAGATAGAATTAATATTTGGTAATGGATAACTGTCGAATTTAGTAGCACTATTAAGCTTACGGCAGTCAAGACAGACTCTTGGTTCTCCATTAGCCTTTCTGACAACTACTAATGGACTATTCCATGGGGAATTAGACGACTCGACCACTTTGAGGGATAACATTTTATCTAATTCCTTATGGATGAGTTCTAACATGGCAGGAGAAAAAGGATGATTCTTCTGTCTTATTGGTGGTGAGTCTCCGGTATTAATAACATGTTTGACTAAAGGAGTGCTACTTAAACCCACTTCAGCTTTCAAAGTTTCAAATTTTCTTTTTCTTTCTTCAATTAAAAGTTTTTGTTTTTCTGTTAAGTCATTTATAGAGTGTACAACAGCGGAAGGTTCTAAAAAAAAGTTATAATCAGATAATGATTCTATCGTAGCCAAATCTATTACCGCTGTCGATATGTTAAATAAATTCCAAAAGTCGATACCCAAAATAATAGGGGTTTTGATTTCTTCAATTATCAGAAACCTGACTACCTTAACGGTTTCTTTATACTGTACAAGTACGTCAGTCGTGCCTTTACTTAAACATTGTGACCCGTTTGCAGTATAAACGGACGTAAGTTGACTGTTGTTCAGTTTAGCGCCAAGACTTTGAAGTTTTTGGAAAGCAAACAAGTTCATTACTGAACAAACAGCACCTGAGTCTAACCGGCCCATACATTGTTTCCCTAGAATGTTAATCTCTAAAAAAGGTCGGCATTCTTCTTTTTTAGGATTAAAATACACCTCACTTATTGTTTTAGAGTTCAAAAATCTCTTAACAAAGGAAAGCCAGTCATTCCATTCTATACTAGTGGTTCTATCTAAGTTCTTTTTCTGTTTTTCTATGTTAAGTTCTGCGATATTCTTTGTTAAGTCTCGTCTTTGCTCGAGGCTTTTTGTAAGTTTAAATAATTTTTTGATCTGCATACATTACAATTCGAACGTATGACACCATCATTGCCACATCCATAACAATAGATTCTTTTGTTGAATTTACAATCCTTTGTTTCGTGGCCTTTCGAACTACACTTTGAACAAAGGTTCTCGTCTCTTTTATCAACTTCTGACACCTCAATAACGCTTTTTTCTTGATTCTTGTATTTAATTTCATTCTTGCGTTCATAACACAGATCACGATGAAGCAAGTTTTCCTTTCCTATCGGAGGGTTCACGTGTGCCGCACACTCCGTCCTTAAGTTTTCTAAAACTTTACACCTTTTCCGCATTTCATCTAAAGTCCCAAATTTCTCGAGAAATACTTTAGATTTATAAAATGGCGTTAAATTATCTTTGACAATTTCGACTTTTTCTAGTTCTGGTACTGGTTTAGACAACCTCTCAAAATAAGTCATCATGACGTAAATGTATGCAGTAACGCTTTCATCTTCGTGCTGTGTTCTAAGATATATTTCTTTCATGGTTTTTCTATCATAAGAAATAGGTAAATATTCTTCTTTTAATTTTACTACTAACTGAGACCAACTTTTAGTCTCCCTACCATAAAACCTGAACCAATCTAACGCTTCTCCAACAAATAGATCATAGGCTCCATTTAATAATTCTTTTTCGCTAAGACTTTTACTAACTCTTGTCTCCTCGACTTTCTGTATAAACGCTACTATACCCATCTTACTGTCTCTTCCAGAAAATTTTAGTCCCCAGTTACCAACAGATCTAGTAGGGTCTACGAAAACTTGAATAGGTTCGTTACGATTGTCCGTGGTTAGAGAATTAATTTGTTGTTCTAGTGACGTGTCATGTTTCTGAGCTATTTTGTTGCAACCTGCCTCTACGTCTGGATAGTCAATAGGTCTACGTGTTGGAAGAATATTTTCTGATATAGCTTTTAAGATAACATCACATTCATTCTTTAAGTTCGTAATACTTTCGCAAGTACTTGTTTCTTCAGTTGATAACATATCTAATCTCGATTTAACATGTAAAATTCTAGATTGAAGCCTATTCAATAATGCTTCTTCTTTATCTGAAGTTTCTAACAAATTATTAATTTCTACAATTTTCTTGCTACAAACCATACATTCTGATTCGACATCTAAATCATGTAAACGTTCTTGTATCAGTTCTAATTTGTTTTCCTTCTTTAACTCTACTAACTTTTTCCTCATTTCATCGACTGTGTCGTATTCGGTTATACCTCGAATTAACAACTCATATTTTAGTTCATCTTTAACCAAGTGTCTAAAATTTGTTGCAGCCATTTTAGCTTCAATCTTGTCTAAATCTTATAATTAATACACGTTTATTTAATTCTGATGTTTATGTTTTGTTCACGCTGTCACCAAGCCCCACGTTGCGTGCGCCAAATATGTTACTAGGTTTTTGACTCGGCTAGCTCTTAGAGGTCCGGTTTAGATGCTTGGCTTTACGACATGAGGAATACGTGAACAAAACACAGTTAATGGGCGCCACTTAATTTTATTAGGTAAAATCAAGAAAACCTAGAAATTATAAATATTTACAACAAAATAACTAAAACCAAATTAATTTCCTCACTTGATATTAAATCACAATAAATTATTTTATATCCCTTTCTGTGTTCATAAGAACAAAATTCTAGCACATATTTATTAATCGAGTTCTATTTCATACCCGACACAGTACAATTATTTAATAAATTGTTGTCCTATATAAAGAACAAAATAAATTCTCCTCCTCTAGTACTTTTTTAATATTTACATAAGAATTAATTATGGCTAATACCACTTATCTTTCTACTAGTTCACATGTTGTTCTTTCTAAAGCACATCGATTGGAAGGAAATATCCGTATTCCGCCACCGTTAATTATGATGTCTTAATCACTTCCAAGCAAACAGTATTCTATACGAATAAGGAACGGCATTTAACTGTAAAGAACGAAATACATTTTCTTTAGATCTCGAAGGCCAAAACAAGAACAAATAAAACAAAAGTTATTCCAACTAAAAACTCACCAGCCGTTCCCTACTTTTCTTATTCTAAATAAATAAATTATTCAATTGTTCAACTTTGAGCAGAGGCTCACGAATGTAGTCATTAAAAATATTTATTTTACAATATTTCCTGTAAACATTCTACTTCTTTTCTGACATTTTTATTTTCTTCCTTCAAAAAAATGACACCACTTCACTTCACCTTTTTGTTCTTTTAATTCAAAATTAGGAAACCTATTTTATGGTCAGTATTGAAATGTCAAAGTTAAGAAAAGTTTGTAAAAAAGAGAAAACTATTTCAAATGCACAAAACTCATGCAACAAATTACAACAAAAAATATATGAATAAAGTGTTATACCGTATATAACAGATGTCTTCATAGAATTATTTATGTATTATCATATTTATCTAAATAAAGCATGTTTATCTCATCTAAGTATGATATACTTATATATTTGTAAGTAGTCTAATTTTAATCGTATAAATTACATAAATTAAGTAAACATTTAATCTAAGTAGTTCATGTACATTTATTATTTTATTACATATATTTTTATAAGATTAAAATTTGACTTTAATAATTTTATTTACTTACCGTAATTTTATTAAATATACATAACAATCAAACACTTAAAAATCTACCTACAAAATAATAATGAATAAAGTAAATAATACTCAAACGGTTCGAAATATCTGTAAATTTCGTTTTCATTTTTATTTCATCCGATATTTGAGGCATGACATGTGCTCGAACAACGCTGTATGTTATTATTATGGCGAAAGATATCTAATGATTAAACAATGCTAACCTTTTTAACATACATCGTTGTTCAACAGTATGCCAACGTTTGACTGCTGCTAAATTATGATTGTAAAACAAAACTCAGTTGTAAACAATGCCAGTGTTGACGGACAGCATTCCAAAATGTAACATACAGCTTTGTTCGAGCACACGCCTCATTTATAATAAATATGAAAATATCGGATATATTTATGATATACCTTTTACCTGTATATAAATCTGATACAATATTTATTTGTTTTTTTTTTGTTTTAAATTACGCTTATTTTATAATTTAAAATAAAATCAACATTTTTTTATAACTAAAACACATTAAATAATAAGAAAATCATAGCAACACACAATATTATTACATCTAATTAAATCTCATACTTGTAATATTTGCCAATTAGTATCAAGTTAACAAAACAGCAGTCTAAATTATAATTTTTGCTTGATGTATAGCTAGTGATATTTTAATTATATATCGTTTTATATTACTGACATATTATATCATCATTATTTCAATGTGAACCCTGCTTACATAATATGTAAATTAAAAGAAAACACCAAAGTTTTAATCAGGTTTAAAAATCTAGACTCTTCAAAAACCGTAATGCAAGGTCCCTTGTTGTTTAATTTAATTCTCATTATGTATTTCTACGTATAATTTAAAATAAAACGACGTCTGAAGTAGGTCAATGTAGAAGTGCCTGAATCGTGAATTTATCGAATGGCAACCGCCTCAATAGCTAACTCGATCGTAGTCGACGTGAATACACGTTTACTTACTATTTGCTCACTTCCTCGCATCCGAAACTAGACTTTATGTCGACCATATAAGTTGCCGTTTGCATCTCCAAAAGGTTTAATTTACTATCGTTTACGTGAAGTCGTTTCAAGCATAATGGCATGAAGATGGACATTTATATCTATTAATTTGTGGGCGGATTTTATTGATGAAATGTATCTTTTGTGTAATTTTCCGTAGAGTTCGAAAATTTCTGTTTATTGCCATACAACCTATTATTCAAGAAAACCTCTTAAAAAGGGGGTTATAATTTAACACTGAGACAAATTACAGAGGGATAAAGGTCCATACCGTTTTAAGCCTGAAGTAACAATCGCAGGATTGTACCTATATAAATCTTTAGATTTAGATATTTTGTAATAGTAAGTGAAACATCCGTGAATAGAACAATGTGATTATTAATATGAATACTCAACCAAACCATTAGAGTGGTGAGGTAAACAAACAGTAGCACAGTCAGTACTTCACCTACAACCCTAGCTCGCAGTTCATCTCATGCTAGTAGTTTAGTTCAATATGCACTATCTAACTAGATGCGGCTCAACTAACTTGCTGTACCTAGAGAGACATCAAGTTTCTATGTGCCTCTCTAATAGGGAGCCTGCACACATCGCTATTGATTGTGATACATGTGGTGTCTATTATACAACACACACGCCGCTGACAAGTTAAAAAAGACTTTTGTAGATTGAAGAAACGTCGGTATCTCCCAACAATGCAGTCTCCAAGTCCCAGGTCCTCAAGTCGAGGCGAAGTTTGAACAGACGAAGGAAGTTCTAACTGTCCCCGGATTCACCAGTTTGCTCTCTTTTTAAACTCTTCTTTCACTCGTTAATAGTTCCCGAGGGCGTGCACTTCGTTCCTTAGTAGTTAGCAGTTAGCTGTCAATTTGTTTGCAGAAAATCTTGGGCACGAGAGAGTCTAAAGTTCTCTCTCTAGAGAAAGTTCTCAAGTACGTTACTGTTAGTTAATTTTGTTTTAATCTTTATTTAATTCAGTTATACGGATTGATTATATTGTATGTACCTGTACTGCGAACCATAACACAAAGAATTTGGTTTGGTTACCAACGTTACTACCTATGTACCATGTCTATTTACATATCTTATAAGAAGCTGTTTTATTTTATTTTCTATACAAGTATGTGACTGGTCAGTATATGGGAAAAATATACACAATGTACTTATAAGGATTTTATGGCACAATCGATTTTTGTAGGTACACCAAATCAGTTCAGTTGATAGCAATTTTCCTGAAAAGCCTATCTATGTAGCAATGTGTTTGTGTCTGACGACAAACATTTTTAGTAACCGAAATAGTTTGCCACTATATATAAATGAATCCATACGAAATATCTCGTAGTTGACAATCGTCATGACATATCTGTGCACAGATAAAGCAGGCTAAATAATTGTAAACTACGAGTTAACTCGTATTTGACTATTTATGTGAATGAGTATATTTTTTTTGTTTAAAAATTTCTAAAAGATGTAATGTCGATGTAAAAAAGTCACATTTTTCGAAAAAAAAAACCTACCTTCAAGTTATTTTTTTATAATATTAGTAAAGACTTCTTATCCTTTTTTATCTCTTTTATTATTTAAAGGAATTCCTATGCTGTTGGATGGATGTATTATTTAGGGTGCCAATATAAAATAAAAAAAGTCGCTTAGAGGATGCCAACGCTCTTACTTTTCTTACTGCATCTCTCATAGAGACTTTCACTTTTATATAAAATATATTCTAATCCGCAGGGTAGATTGGAAGAAATCTCATTTTAGAGATAAGTTTACCCTTGTACATGTTAATTTGTTTATATTATGCTTGTAAATGTTTATGTTCTGTGTGTACAACAACTAATAAGAGACTTGTTCTTTTTTTTTACTTTTTTTTATACTTTTTTCTTTTGGTTTCTTTTGTGTAACACACTGTTCAAGAATTTTTTTGTGCACCTGTTATTGGTTTATGAATAGGATTTACACAAATTTTATTTTTGTATTGCGTTTCTATACTGCAATGATTTGTTATGATATGTTAACGTAATCTGCTGTATCTACGGAGACAAACGTAACGTAAATATACGTAACGATGTGGTTCCCCGTTTAGCACTGAGCACATACAACAATACACTGACTGACTGATCTGTCGACGTGTAGAACCCACACCAAACGGCTAAACCTACGAACATGAAATTTTGAGATTTTAGAAAATTCCCACGGGATCGGGAAAAACGGGATCCGCGCGGGAAACGCTACGAGGCGTCAGCTAGTATATGAAAAAGAGTCCTTCGAACAATTTCTATATCCCTTTTAGTTTAGGTTTTCCTCCTACTGCCCCGTGTCAACCATATTACAGGAAAATTTTAATATTGTATAACCAATAAATATATTTTTTAATACAGTTGCTCAAAAAGTGGCGTATTGCAGGGACGTATAGCGTTCGGGATGTAGGCTATTACATACTCGAGCTTTTTCTTTACCTTTTCCGAACTCGTGCGTTCTCTTTCCCAACTGTCAAAATAATGTCTATTAAAAAGAAAAAACCAACCACGAAGTTTTTACAAAAAAAAAATCATAGAAGTTTTTATGATTCATGCAAATATTTCTAAAAAGAAGGTACTAATTTGTTTCAATATCAAATTTAATGATTTGATTCAATGAGTTAGGTTAGGTTTCATTTTCATTTCATATCAATAAAAAAATTCTACTGAAGACTTGGCTGTATGGGCAAAGTTCCCTTTGCCTACCCAGAATGGGTGAAGAAAACAAAAAAAATCTCTGCTTATATTCTTTTACGGTTGGCGCCATTTTCCAAAAATTTTCTTTGCGTGTTTAGTTGATTTCGACGATATTTTATTTGAATTAACACCACCGGAACTCAGTATAATTGCACAAAATGCTTCGGAGAACATTTTACCGGAAAAGTCAAAAAGTCGCTACATATCTACATACGAAGAATTTATTGCGTGGAGTATTAGTTAGTTGAGTTTATTGTGTTTTTATTATTTTATTAAATTGCTTCATTTTTTCGCAACTGTATTAAAAATAGTTGTTCAGTACACGTGCGGAACCGTCATTGCAACTTGTTCCGACTGTCAACCCTCACCTTCGGCTGCGCCTCGGCTCGGGTAGACATTTGTCGGAACTCTTTGCAATGACAGGCTTTCCGCACTCGTAATGAAAAATACTATAGATTCCGGCGCCGTGCATTTTCTATGATCAGATATTTTATTACCGCAACATTAAACATTTAAAATACACAATTTGCTAACACAATAATCCCCCTTCTGTTCGCATTATCCCGAGTATATTAGATCATATGGAGACTGGTCTCTGTTGTTTGTTGTTTGGTAGAGAAAGAGAGAGATAGAGAGAGTTCGTATTTGAGAGGAAGAGGGAGAGCGCAGCTAATGTTGTGGAACTGATCTAATGTGGATGATGACAAGTACTATAGTCTTGGAGAGTGGAGATGCTATAGCTAATGAATATACATTGAGAACGTAGTTGCCAACTTTTAAAAACGAAACGTACCAACTTTTACTTGTTTTATAAAGTAAAGGCCCCATTATCAAAACTAAAATTATAAAGCCGCTGAATGACTATCATATAAACATTGTATTAATACTGTTATTATTAATTCGTCACAAATAATGATCATTAATGATGATTTAAGTATTGATTTTTCATTTGACAATGAAACTGTCACAATTATAGAAGCGGACAATAGTATCTACGAGTTACAAAGCGGGTTCCCCTCTGTTTACATTTAGTTACATGTTTCAATCAAATTATATTAAGTTATTGTCATGTAATCGCTTGAACTAAACAATATTATGGGAGCCGCTAGCCGTTCATTGTTATTGGTAAAATATTAACAACTTCACTGGCCTCAGTTATCGTAATAAACCACGTAAGTACGAGAAATAGCAACCTCAAGTAGTTTAAACAACTTTTGTCAAGCAAATAAATTATAGTGTTGAAAAAATAAGGAAAATACTCTTCGTATATTGATATCCACTTATTATGAACCTAACGAACATATTTCCTCAGAATTATCTACAAGTATTGTCCAATTTCATGGAACTAAATTGATTAAACACGTTTTAATTACTGACAAGTAGCAACTGAGTACACAGCTTCTTATTACCCATTTAGCAGTAAATTAATTTACATTAATTAGTGTACAAAATATTCATTATTCATAACATGGTAATGGAAAAATATATCAGAGACATTTATTTTTATTCTAGATGGAACATTTGTGTCAGTGGGTTTTCTTGCCTGTGTAGAAGCAAGTTAAATTATTGATGTACGAACGCCAGCACGACAGGTTACCTATTTACAGTTCTTATTGCGGCGTCACAGCCGATAAAGTAGTTTACAGGAACCTTGAATTGGAGCCTATAGTACATTATGGTAATAAATAAATGAAAGATCACAACGAGCTATGTCTGTGAACTAGTAAAGTATATTACGTAAAAACCTACCTACCTATACATAACACTAGTACATAGTTAAATTGCGCATCATCCGATAGCTTCGTCTCCACAAGACGACGTGTAATGTAGTCACAACAGTGGCCGGTGGGGCATGGAGGCTGGCCTCCTGCCGCGAGATTTGTGCCCTCCACTCTTTTAGGTAGTTTATTGGTCTGCGATTGTGTGTTATTATATTTGTGACGCAAGTATGTATCTTGAAGAATACGCATACGTATTGTAAGATATGGAGTACACGTTTCTTTGATATCTACCTCAGCAGTTCGTAATATTCAGCTAAAAAATAGAAGCCATAATGTGTCTCTTGAGGTACCTCATCTCAGCGTCATCCGAAAATTACTGTATCTATTAAGTTATTTATATTATTTGGTTTGTTTAAAATTATGAAATAAATATATATTACTAGCTAAACTATATAGAACAACTTTGTTTTAGGAAATTATTCTCGCGTATAAGAAACAGCTTGAAAATATTGTTCAAAGTCAAGTTGTTTTTAGACTAAAATTAAGTAAAATTGGTTATATCTTTGAAACCACTAATAGTATTTGTATGGTTCTTGCACTAAAATACAAGGAAAATATTGCTTAGAAAAATAATTTATGTAATTTTTTTTTTCGTCCATGTGAAATGTTTAATTTTCTCCTATTTTGCGCTATCCTGAGAACCAGAGACGTCGTAATACAGTGTACGCTGATATATGAACGTTATTTTAAAAAAACCAGTCAAGTGCGACCGGGAATCCCATTTAGGGAATGTTGTCATTTTGTTTTCGTAAATTTCTCAACCACTATATTTTTCCTGTAATATTTACGTAAGCACATACAACCATGTTTTTTATATTTTTCGTTCTACCAGTTTTGGAGATAAGGGGTAGCGCAAAAATCCTTCTTGTTTTTTAATTGACGGTAAAATAAAATATAAAACTCAACATCCACTAGTGGCCGACTATACACTTCCTGATACGTAAATGGACTGTAGCGTATAACTCAGCTAGTTCTCTGCACATATACGTGAAGGTACGTTTATATACGTTCTCAACCTTTCCTTTTCTAAACAAACTACTTAGGAATAAGATCTTGAGGACGTATGACTTCTGCGGCACTTGTGCAGTTTTTTCTTAACCCTATCTTATCAGAAGTGTAGTGCAAATTGGATGGGTTGTCCTCGACCCGACAGCACCCGAGGGTTGTTTACGGGGACCTGTTGGACCCCAGGCTGCTATAAAACTATTTGACGGGTTAAGATTGGAGTCCTTACCCGGAGCTGCTGAAAGGTCAAGTATATTTTGTGATCTTTGAGTCCACTGTTTGTGCTCGGGTCGGTTCTAAAGTTTACCTTTTTAGACACCAATTTGCATACTTGGAACTGTAATGGTTTCGGTGTAAATAGTTCCAATAAACAATGGTTATACAATACAGGTTGTGGAAGCCGAAAACTGGCGATAGTACTCGTTCATGAAAATGAAAATGAAAATGAAAATTTCTTCATTTTAAAATAAGTTACCTAAATTATTAAAACTCTAGTTCCCACAAAAAGTTTCCTTGTGTAGTGGAAACTAGGCTCCTCCCAAAATATATTTAAACATAAAGAAATTAAGACGTTAATTTACAGTCTAATAAGCTTAATAGGTATATCATATTTATATAATAAAACAATCTAAAACCTACTTATTTACATGAGTATGGCATAAAGACAAAGATACTTATTGTTAATAATGTACGACTTTGTGTTGTATTAGAAATAGTTTGTAAGTTGTGTGTGAAGGTGTGTAGTGTATATGTGTGTGAAATGAGTGTGTGAGAGTAAATTGTATGAAATTCCTTACTTATGATGTTATAGATGATTTTTAAATGTTGACTATAAAAGAGGATAAAAGTAAAAAAGAATTTAATTTAAGGCGAAAGGGAGTCAACAATTAGGTTTAATCAAATGTTCATATGATTAAAATTCCGTGAAAAATAAATTGACAAATCGAGAATAAAAAATCTGTTGTTTCATACATTTTGGTCGGGTAGCTGTTGTAACTTTTCTATGGAACAGCTGATTTTTTTCGCGATTCGGGTGATGGCTCCATTGTAAAAGTAGCTTCGTATGGACAAGTACTATCGCCAGTTTCCGGCTTCCATAACATCATCTTAACACCCTGTATAGAGCATGAACTAACCTTAGTAGTTCTAGTAACAGATAACATTTATTTTTTTGTCAAATAATATTTTATACGTCGGAGAAATAGCCTAAGGTCGTTTATAAATGGCTATTCCCTACAAATCGAAAAGTAAAACTTATACCATGGGAATGTTTAATAAAATAAATATTTAACACGTACATGTAAATCACACTTTATTAAATTTTTTGCTGTGTCTTTATTAGGTCTCCATGATAGCAACATTTTACACACAAATTAGAATATTGGAGGTAATTGTGCGTTATCCCCGTCTCATTCCCAGTCCCACAATCCCATTCTCCGTTTATTTATTTACGAGTATATATAATCAGACATCTATCATATTTTTCAATGCAAGTGCTCGTAAAGGCCCACTTTTTATGCATCAAAACCTAACAGAAAGTCGATTATTTTGCCCTAGGGCTTTATTATTACTTTTTTTTTAATTTATTTACAATGGTTGGCTAACCTGCAGCCTTTCCTGTGTACCATAAATGTCGTATTTTTTTTCCACTGTTTAACGGCTCTGGACACAGCCCTTTTGAGCCAATTACAATTTAAAGTTCACAAAATTATATTTTTTTTATTTCCTCACACTATGCATTGAAAAACGTAGTATAATACACGGGCGTAAGAGCAATAAATTACTCGGTTACGTTTAAAACACTCGCTACGCTCGTGTTTTAAATCGTTCTCGTGATTTATTCCTTTGCGCCCTTGTAGCATAAACTACTATTAATGGAATGTTTACGAAATGAGGTCCAAAGATAAATTTTTGAATTAGATGGCTGTAACAGTGCCTTGGCTGCTCCAAATTCAGAGGAAGCTAAGATACTGCTGAAATTAGCAAAGATTTGTATTAAAATTAGAAATGACTATATGTAGTTAGTAGCAAATACCTATTTTTAATTTGTACAATTAGGGTGACATGATTACATCGTGACCAAACCCTCCAATAAAAAAAAAAACATAATCATAATGTGTTAAAAGAATCATTATTTCAAAAAAGCGAACTTGTAGTGACCACACATGAGCTCGATTCTGAGAAGTGGTCAACATGCATCTTCTAATCACCAGCATCGAGTGTTGACAGAGAGTAGTGGAGTGACAGCCGAGACCAGTGCCTACACGCTCGTTAATGTACAACACAAATAATAATACTACAACAATAATAATGTGAGGGCTATTGCAACAATATTATAATAATAATAAGAAGATAATAAGTAACTCTTTTATGTTGCGAGGACGTGGGATGAGGGCCTATTGTTGATACGTGTTCAAATTGTTAAATCATTTTGGTTTGTTTGAATAGATGACTTATTAGGATCGGTTCAGGTGTTATGTGTTAGTTATCAATTGTTGATCAGTTTATAATATATGTCTGAGTGGAAAGGAGCATAAATAGTACACGATAGTTTCTTATATCACATTGAATAAAATAGATAAATAAAAAATGAGTTCAAAAACTAAAACCCGACTACTGTAATATCACGCTCTAAAAAGTATGAAACAAGAAAATATACTCATCTCCAATTGTTATCCACAAACAGTTCAAAACTTATCGTCTATTAAATAAACAACTTACAAGTAATACATTTTAATGTATTTAATAAATATTCATAGTGATGTTCAGAGGATCGCCGTGGTCATATATTATGCCACTTTGCCCTAAAGCTTATGATCGCTGACGAATGTATTGTTTTTTTTTAGGGTGGTGGGCATACGAGCACGGCTATCTTCTGAACATCACTGTGAATATTTATTAAATACATTAAAATGTATAACGTGGAAGTTGTTTATTTCATAGACGATAAGTTTTGAATAGTTTGTACATAACAATTGAAGATGACTATATTTTCTTGTGTCATACTTTTTAAAACGTGATATTACAGTAGTGGGGTTTTAGTTTTGAGCTAATTTTTTATTTAAATTATTTTGGGGATATAATTTCGTGATAAAGTATATGCAGAGCCTCTTTACATATACAAACGTATTTATTATATGTATATATTTTGGGACGGGTTAATTTAATAGAAATGATTCCCAATTATCGGGTGCAGGCAAGCAAAGCCGCAAGCAACAGCTAACAATACATATATTTTTGAAATGCGCGAATTAAGCCCTTTCATTTGATACCCAATACGGCATAATTAAGACATATTTTTTTCAAGTCCATGACTTTATGCCCTCTAGAGGGCGCTATATTCAATTTAATGTAACGTATCCTATAACCAACGGACAATCAAGATGCTTCCAACGATACCTTATTTGTCAAATTATGATAAGTAGTTTAGAAGTTATGAGGGAACAGATGAACATTCATATATACATACATACATACTGGTCAAAATAATAACCTTCCTTTTTGCTTCGCCGCAGACGGGTTATAATGTAAAATGTAAACAAAAATAAAACATAGTTAGATGTTTAATAGGCACGATATTTTTTGGTTTTTTATTTAATAGGGCTATCGTAAAACTTCGATAAATTACAAAGCGACAGTTTCTGTTTATTTACAAGAGTGACAGAGAATTGCGGGACAGTAATGCGGAGCCTGCATCTCGCGAGACCATAGACTAATTAGTCTACAGTGCGACAGACAGACAGACAACTGTACAAACAGACTGTTGTTATACATGTCTCTCTTGTTTTGTTTGGTTAACTGCAGGCTAGAGTGTCACAACATCTCGCAAGTATAAATTGACAATATTTTTTTCCCTCTGAATATTTTTCTGAGTTCTTTTTTGTTTTTCTGAAATGGAATGAAATATATATATTTATGCAATGTAAGTATTCATCAGATACATATATTATCTTAGTCTTAATGTAGTATAATTAAATAATCTATGTCTAATAGTTTTATAATATGTAATAAATAATAATAATACGAGGTAATAAACAAAAAATAAAGGTTAGGTTTACTTAAATTTAATAAAATAATACAGTTGAATAAAATAAAAAAATAAAATATTATTAAACATAATACGTAAATATAACCAATACTTACTTCTTTGTCACGGGGTTGGCTTTTCATCAAGTTGGACACTTGATGTTCGCTGAGTCGTTACCCAGGTAGATTTTGGTCTACTGGGTCCCCTTTTTTCAGTAGCCATGGAAAAGCATTTTTTTACTACATGATCTTCCGGCCTTCGCATGAGGAGGCCGTACCATTTTAAGCGTGACTCTACCAATTTGTCCTCCACTGGCCTCACTTTGACACTGCCTCTCACATGCACGTCGCGCTTTGCGTTGTCTTTTAGTGTGACACCCCCAGACCAGTGCAATATGCGCATTTTTTGGGAATCTTTTGCTCATGTGTCTTTAAAGGTGTCCAAGCCTCCGTACCATATATAGCATTGCTTGTCTAACGGCTGTTTTGTATACATTGCCTTTGGTTCTTATACAGGCATAGTTCCTATGTGGACCTTATCATAGTATACTGGTAAATAAACACTTTTCTTTAAAATCAAAATTATATCAACAAAAAAGCCTTTTCTGAAAACAAAGCGCGAGAAATTACCTCCCGCCGTTTTCGTTCGACAGGTGGCGCTGACAGCGCGCCATTGTGCAGCCAACATGGCCGCCGCGTCGTAACCGTGTTTATTTAATAAAATAACAGAATAACAAGGCTGCGATAACAACCGGTGACAAGTTAATAGCGCTCTCGATACGCTCTCTTGGGCTGGGTAATCGGTGACGAGGCGGTTTATGTCTACAGGCTGGTTAGTGCCGTGTCAGTGCCTTTGTTGCTTTTTTAATGAGGCCTGCTCGTTTGGCGCGCTCTTTCATGCTGGCCACTAAATGGTCTGAAAACTTTTTGTTGATCGATTAAGGGATAAATCGTTCTATAAGGCCAGCTGTTCTTGTATTTTGTTTCGTGTTCTCGAAAAATATCCTCGATTTACCGACGCGTCCTGCGTCCCTACAGTTATGGCTCAATATCGGCGAACGTATTCATATAACTGTTAAGGGCATGCGTGACCCGAGATTAAGCATTTGCATTCATTATCTGTTTCGTAGTTGTTACAACATCCCAAATATCACGCGCTCACAAAAGCTCACAAAAATTAAATAACTCTGCCTCTAGTGGAAATAAAAACACAGTTATTTTTTAAATCTTATAAAAAAAAAATAACAAGTTTTATAAAGAAAATACCAACTTAATACGGAAATAGATCGATACTCGAGTGAAAATCAATAAGAAGTCTAAAATAGATTACAAAAGATTTTACAGTAAATAAAGGTTTGTTCAAATTTACTTCATAAACTTTAGAAGAATATAAGTATAAGAATATTTTTTGACTTCATGGGTACCTATTCTGATTATTGCAACAAAATAACCCAAAGTTTGTCATTTTATTTATATTTGCGTCATCCTCCCAACAAATAACAACACAAATAAAAAAACCATGCAACAGTCAAACTAAATAAATTTCACAAATATATTTCTTATAAAAGTATAACTTCAAACCCGCTCATTTTTACCTGGTCCACTGTTATATTTTTGTGATCCTGAACAAACACATTTAATTCGGTCGACACGTTTCATTAGTCTAATATTGTTGCCTGCAGACAATAATCAGCTTGATTATGTTGGCACAAGTGTTCCCCTGGCAACCAGCTTGTCATATTTGTCTCCCGAATTCCGCTCCACTCGTAGCCTTCATCAACACCAGTTGGTACTATCTAAGAAAATTCTGCTGGCGCAATTTTTTCTTTGATACAAGTCTAATAAAGCCGAAAAGTGAGACGGTGGATTTTTATGTGATAATAACAGCTAAGCGGATGATTATTCATACGACATAATTCTTTCGACCCTTCTAATATTTGAATAATAAACGCGCTGTTATAGTCGCTCGATACTTTTAATATATATTTATTTCATTTTTTTTTTCGAATAACAATTAATTTTGTAAGCAAAATCTCAAGGCAGAAGGTTTGTACTTATTCAAATTCAAATTGAAATAGTTTATTTTGCAAAGTAGGTATATGCATATAATAAACGTTTCACAAGTCAAAATTTAATCTTTTAAAAATATATGTAATAAAATAATATATGTACATGAAGTTAATTAAAGGTTTATTTAATATATATATGATTAAAATGATAGGTAAAATATATATTATACAAGGTGAAATCCAATCAACTGCCCGAATCCATACCGGAGACCCAGCCAAGGACCAGGAACAAGGTTCAATGATGATCACCAACCGAGCCCCCAGCACGAAATCATTTATATCTTTGTCTACCTGTCTCATATAGTCTATTTCCTTTTAAAGTCTGTAATTAATTAATGTTAACTCGTTAGAGGAATCATAAGTTAGAAAACTAGGTATAAACTACTGTCATGGCAAATATCATTATCACTCTAACACCATGCTTCACCGTCATCCAAATATTAATTTATTTTATAATGTGCCTTTTTCAGTAGGCCCTGCTTAATGTACAGTTTAAACTTATTCGCTGACAAAGTAAGGACCTCCTTCGAAGTTTATTGTAAAATCTTATACCATGTCCTAAGAAAGAGGTATTCACCTTGGCAAGTCTTTGGAAAAGCCAGTCTATGTTTTTTTCTGGTTTCTTTACAGTGTTGCTCGCCAATCCTTGGGAAAGACTCAATATTTTTTCTGACATATCTAAGAACTTGGTAAATAAATTCACAAGGAACAGTTAATATATGAATTTCTTTGAATTTTTCTCTTAACGAATCCCGGTGCTTCATATTATGAAGTGTGATAGTGTGATAGATATTAATAAACAACCAAAGCCGGCGCACCAATTCCAGTTTTCAATAATAAAAGGCTGTGGTCCTTAGCGTTTTCATAAAATGTATCTTAACGTTTTCTTGTTAGCTTAATAGTGGAACAAATTGATTATTTCTATGGATTAAAATTAACATTTAGAAACATACAAGATCATCAGTTAAATATTAGGCTTTTGATATGGCACGTCGTATCGTAGATTTGTAGCGTCATCTCTGTCGTACGAAGCACTAACAGTCCGGTGACAATAGACAAAGTTAGCCGATATGACATATCAAAAGCCCAGTGGCGTGCACAGAACTTTTTGCTGGAAAAGAATGAAAAGGTTAAATAAGAATCAATATATTATCAGTATATAAATGAGATTTTTTAATATCACTTTGAAAAATAATTATTTTTATGACGCCACTGTCTACGCTAAATTGAAAACAACAGCCTAGTGCTGTACCTAATAAACAAAGTAACCCGAATAATAAAAACGATAGCGTATATTTAATTCGTGCTAACGTTAGTTTAAATTAATTTGTCGATTTTACGGTTGCTTATGTTCGGAAAAACGATTTGTATTGAATGAGTGGGTGGCGAATGAACGAATAGACGCAAAGCATAAGCAAAGCAAGGTATAGGGCAGATTTATCACTTATTACTTTACCAACTATCTAATAACTTTTAGCCAAATCAAGATTTTTAATAAACGAGTAAGGCTTTTTAAAACATTTAACATTATAGTAAGATAACTAATCTTTACAAGGATATTCGTTTGATTAATGAGTGACATCATTTCTGAAGGAGCTCGTCTACGCAGGGGTTGACACTGCACGTCCGGACGAGTTCCGCACCGCTCTGTCTGTTTGCTTGCAGGAGCATATTGTCGCAGTGTTTGTCGAATTATCCGGACCAATGTTAGCATATCGTTACACTGTGACGCCTCCACTGAATTATGCTGTTTACTCTGTGCCACTCGAACTTTTTGTCACTACTTTTTATTGGTTTATTCCGTCACAAATGGTCACAAACGAACGTTACATCCTTAATTTCGATCGTGAATCGTTCCAGTTCGTGAATCTTGAAACATTAACAGATGAATATCCGATCGTATAAAGAGAAGCACTGACAGAAGCTGAACTATTCAAACCAATTCGCAATATCGCAAATCCGGTTTAAATATCATAATCGCATATTAATATCGTATCGAAATTGCACCGGTACCGAATCGAAAAGGCATCTGGCCGAGTAATTAAAAAACATATTAGGGAGTTACACACAAGCGCAAGGGTTTCTTTAAAGACCCTTTTACTTTGACAAGTCGCTCTCTAAGCGGATTGGAGGATTGCGAGGTATTTTTTCTATAATTGAGTGGTTATTGAGTTGTTACAAATATGTAAAATTGGTCAGTGGAGTGGAAATGTAGGGAGAGAATCATTTTCAGAATTTTGAGAGGTATAAAAGGAAAAACTGGTTTATTTATGAAACATAATCTATGCGTACCAATTTATCACATACAAAGCGGAATTTGCAAATAATTAAATTAAAATATAAAAGTGTTTAATAAATGTTTATAACGGATACAATAACACTTAAGTCAGCAAGTTAAACCCAATTAGCGTACTAAATAGAAGTTTGTGTCATCATTACCGTTGCCGTATTAGTGACCATGGGTTTGTCGAATAAACACAAGTCTATACTTAACCAATCATGTGATCTCATTTAAACAAGCAACAAACAGACGGTCAGTGAGGCTCGTCATCTGATTAGACGTCAATTTAACGGTTCCGAACGTCACTCGGGCCGGCAATCATCTCGCAATGTGCCTACTTGGTCCGGACAGAACGGCGATTGCCCAAAACCGCTTATTCACGCTCGCTAGTTGCCCGGCAAGTACAGCTGGCGGGGGTGGTACAAGACACTAGAATCAGCGGGCTCTCAAATGTTCCACGCCCGAACCGTTTAGTTCGCAGCGTAACATTGCACAGCACATAGTGTCCAAAACTATTATTTGTTTTTTTTTACATTAAAGAAGCTCACATCTAATCTAATGATGAAAAGAAATAAAATATAAAATTGTTTATCTACACTCTGAACGTAAAACCCTGATTATAAGCTCAATAATTGTGCATAATGACAATTTTTTTTACAAACGTGTCTAATACAAATAATATTAAATTAAAGTAAAGTCTTCTTAACAAAATAATGATTTAAAATATTTTTTCTGCTATAAAAGTACCATGAAAGACTTTCTTAAAAAAAGAATTACAAGGTTTCGCTGTCACACAGAACATTGCCAACATTTTATTGAGTGGGCAGCGTTCTATTTGATAGATAAACCCTCAGAATAAGGAATACAAATAGAAACCTGGCTAAAATAATACGTGGAGAAAGACACCTATCCTTGATTTTCTTACGACATTCTAGTGCGTTAGAGAGAAATGGATATGTATTAGTTTTTTCTTAATTAGGTAGGTTGTCACTAGTTCGTTGCTTTGCTAGTGATGTAACAATGTCGATTTTTGACTACGATAAATAAACCTTTCTGGTGACAACCTCTTGCTTTGGAAGGAGGCCAAGAGAATTAATAGCAAAGTGGTCACTGTCTACCCCAGTGGGACACATGTTATATTGTGTAAATAAGGAATTAATAAAAGGATATCTTTCGTTTAGCATAATATTTTTTATTAAGTACATTACTATATCGTAGGCAGGTAGGTATATAAGTTAAGTCCAAAATTGTGCTTGTTTCTAGTACAAAAAATGCTGTAGCTTGTATCAGAAATACAAACGTAAACTATTTAAGTGGATACTTTTTAAGTCGCCTCTTAACTCAATCAAATAGATGTTCGTTGATGTCGCGTCTTTGTTCAATCAAGGAGGAAGGAATTAATCGCAACAATAGAAATCATAATAATCATTGACTTATAGGATTCGTAATAATAATATTATGTCAATGATGAGCGATGACAGCGCGATTACTACAGAGGTAATTTCAATTTTTTTATTTCTATCATATAAACATCAACTTATCTTGAATAATAACTAATAACAAATAATGAACGATTAAAATACCTAATAACCTGTAATAAGAAATCAAATTATGCGCAGTTCAAGTCAATAAGCATTCCCAAAATTCATTTCACGATAGAACTACCCTGTCAAAGTACTTTTATTGTCAACCACTAAGTACGAAAATGTCTTGATCTGCGGAATTTCTTCGTGAAATCGATCACGGCAGTAACGTGACCGAACAGGCCTTTCAGAACGATTTGCGAACATAGAAGTATGCACTTTTCTACACCACAGACATCCATAGGTACTGGTTCTGTTGCCTATAATTGAAAAATTGTCGAGTTAATATACTATAGTATAGTACAAGCACGTACCTACAAACAAGATTGATAATGCAATTATACATAATTATTTAAAGGTTACCAATGTGTCTGTATCTGGTAAATATAACGTCGGTAAGGCATCTGATTTTAAATGTCTCTATTTTAAATTTTCGTTTGGTCCAAAAGAATCCGACGTAAAGTGTTTCGAACAAATATGACTGCTTTTTTTAATCGCCCAATTTGGTCAAATTATTCGTTTAAGCCATTCACTTTTTAATTCTTCCCTTTTTGGAAATCTGTAACAAAAAAATATAGCGATATTTATTCGGCATTATTTTTCTTTTAACTCGCGCTTATCCTTTATGCACGGCTGCCGCGGGAACCAATGTTCGATAGTTTGCCACACGGACTTTAGTACATCACTATGCGAAAAAACATAACCTCTCATAGTCGGCAGAAAATCTACATAAAACAGGCAAATATCGGTGTAGAATTGAACACGAGTATGATTTACAAGAACTACTATTATTGTTACTGAGTTTTAGGTATGATCCTGCAACTTATTAACATAAAAACTATCAGAACTCACCGATGAAATGATATTGCTTCATTGTTGTTTTCTTTTCTTCCTGTATGCGATTTACAGCCTTCAATCGCACAAGACATTTTATTATAATGTTAAAAAAACAATCAACACAAACAATAATAAATCACACTTTCACGAATTTTGAGAGGAAGAGCACCAAAATATTTAATTTCTGTCGGTGAAGCTGTAAACTTTCGCAAAATGCAATAGACATTTCGATGCCACCAAATTAAGATGTGATGCACGCAACGAACGATATTACAACAAAACGATACAATGATGAGACGTATTTAATTTGATGGTATTATAATTTTTAAAATACATCCAAATTACATCCAACTGACATTTGCTTGGTTCAATCTAGTGACACACCAGGAAAAAATATAAAGTAAGTGCGGTCCGGTGTTTCATTCACTCGTACACAGGAGTAATTTACGTTAGATGAGTACAATGGCTAATGTCCAGTTCTTATTTTAGCCAGGCTTCTATTTGTATTCCTTATTCTGAGGATAAACCTCTGATTTCTTTTTTTTTAAAGAAAGTTTCTCATTACATTATACGAAGTAGGAAGGCAAAGGGAACTTAGTCCATACAGTCATACATGACTGAGGGTTTAATATGTTATACCAATGAAGTTTTATATAAAATTGCTTAAACGTACAAAACAATACCCGCCCGACTAAAGAAGTTAATAGTTGGGAGGAGGTTATGAGGTTAATTAGATTAATTAGATTGTAAGGAGGTTAAAATTGAATTTATTTTCGGCCATTTATATAATCAAGTGCCAAACGTATAGTCACAAAAAAACCGGCCAAGTGCGAGTCAGACTCGCGTACCTAGGGTCCATATTGTGGATGATAACTTTAATTTTGTTATTTGTTTTTCTTTATTCATATTTTTTGGTCCACCAGTTTTGGAGATAAGGGGAAGAAACATATATTTTTTATGGTTTTTCAAGGATTTCTCGAAATAGATGCAATTAAATTTAGCCAAACTATATATTTTTACAATCAGCTTTTTAATACCTAAAATTTGATTAACATATTCTATTTATATATATGTATATATTTTTTTAAATTTCTTTTTTATATTTTTCATTTGTTCTCTATTTTATTAATTGCCATAGTTTTGTCTGTAATTGGCCAGCTATAATCTATAATCGATGTTTTTTTCATATTTTTCGGTCTACCAGTTTCAGAGATAAAGGGGGGTGACATACATATTTTTGTGTTTTTTTTTTAATATTTCTCGAACCCAGTGCCAGTAAATATAGTAAAAGTATATATTTTTACAATAAACATTTTAATATCTACAATTTGATACCCATATTGTATTTTTAGGATAATATTTTTTATTTTTCTCACTTTTGTTTTGGAAATATTTTGAACAATTTAAAATTTTTCATATTTTTTTTTACACTGTGATATGTAGGCAAATAAGTGCTGTTTTTGTGCCAAATTTGATGTCTTTATCTTCAACGGTGCTAAATTTATGAGACTGTGACATACGGACGGACGGATGGACGGACGGACAACGGAATCTCACCATAAGGGTTCCTTTTGTACCTTTTAGGCACGGAACCCTAAAAAAGGACAAACGAGTGCTTCCGCCCTTCTCGCTCAGCTCGTTTCGTACTACTTTTTCTTCTGTGGTGCAGTCTAGTTCTCTGTATAATGTTTTTAAAGGAGTTTTGTGAGTCAAAAGTTTTATTTTGCTAGCTTAAACAGAAATAAATGGCTGACAGCAGTGGGTGGTACGGATGACAATTTGTCTTCACCCACCACCTGATATTCTGGAAACAGCGACGAAAAAGACGAACTACCAGAAAAATCAGACACAGCTTTGGTACTATCAATTATTTTGATAGTACCAAGTTTGATAGTAACAAACATCCTTTCGCATGAGTGACAACTACACATAACTAGACATTAAAGTACTCGCGTATACTATTAAAAACCTCGCCAACGGCTCGTTTTTTAACTCATACTCGTGTTTTCATAACATCTTTATGTGCCAGTTTCATAAACTACTATTTTAATATATTTCATATATAAACAAACATTATATAAATATAATATATTTCCATTTATTGATATTTCTATTTTGGCAATATTAAATACTTGAGAACCTTCATAGGTACTTTGTGTATTATTATCACAGATACATTTACAAAATAATATTATATCATTACAAATAATATACAAGATGTTAAGATGGTAATATTTTTCTTTAAAAGGGGGTGTTTACCCTGGAATATGGACAATTATCACTGCGGTGCCATGTGGCAACACTTAAGTAGCAAAATTAATTTATGTAAATTATACGCCTAATATATTTTCAGAGGGGTCTGTATATCAGTTTGCTGAAGATACTTGCATGGTAGTAGCCCATAAAAACATACACGAAGGTCAAAATCCATTGCAAAATAACTTTGATTTACTTTGCAAGTGGTCGCATGATATAGGACTGATCATCAACAAATAACAAGACATTCCCGATACATACGAGAAAAGATGAAGGCCAGGCCGTCTATCATTGCGCATAATCACAATTGTATGCAATAAACCAACCTCAAAGTATGTAACTGTGAACGCTTAGAGTTAGTAACACAGCATACTTACCTGGGACTGGCTATCGATTATAACTTCAATTGGGGATAGCATATTGAACATGTATGCAATAAACTTAGGTATATTAGGTCTAAATTGTCGTTTCTTAAGTATAGATTACCGTACAATACACTCCGAATGTTGTATATGTCACTTGCTGACTTCTGTAATTTGTTGTAGCCTTAGTAGTTACGGTAAAACCTACAAAATATTGTATATTGAATACATTTATATACTGCAACTTCGTTTACTTAAAATATTTGTGCCTTTGTCTATTAGGCACAAGTATAAATAAGACGAATTATTTAAACACTGCAAAGTCGTAAATGTTTTCAATAAAGTGAAAACTACAAGTAACTACTAACATCTCTAGTTGTCTCTGTAGTAAAGCTAGTTCGTACAAAGTACTACAAACTAGTAACTACTAACGTCTCTACTTTTGAGATTTTCAGTAAAAAGGCTTACTGTATTTTACAGCACACAGTTACTGATGTAACATAAAATATTTTGTTCTTTATTAGTTTAACAAAACCTAACACACTTCGGAACAACAGTTGTGACATTGATTGATTTTTTACGGAAAAATGTTTTAGAAACAAACTTTTAATTGAATAATACAGAAAGGTTTAAGGAAGAAGCAAAGGAAAATGACGAAGGGAAAGAAAATAAAATTCAATTATGAAAGTATGAAACCGACCGACGTCCGGGGGTGAGGTATGGAGTGAGCGGGGCGGAGGGAGAGGGGATATTGCACATATTTGATCAGCCTTTGGATTGGCTTTCACTTTAATATGATTTGATTGAGACGAACGATCTATACGATGTTACCACAGTAATAGTAGAGTCTTCACAATACAATTGGTTTTGTGATATTACGGAGTTTAGAGGTAATGTTTCGTCTCGTAGTTCCAATTTTATTATGTTTCTTAGTTCACTAAAGGTATTTAGTTTTTTAGACATAAACAGTCAATGTTTAAACAAAAGTTAAATGATAATACTTAAATCTTGACAGTTGATGTCTAAAAACGCAAAATCATTTAAAACCTTATTATAATAGTAGTTGAAGTGATAAAAAAATACTCTAACGACCTGTTGGTTTTATTTATTAGTAGATATTATGGATCATGTTTATGGTTGCAAGTTTCCTGATTTATGCATTATTTTCAAAATCAGCTAATTACATTTTATTACTCGAAACAAGCGAACAAAAACCTCGCTGCTTACTCCACGCGTCGGCACACCGCCATCCGTCACCGTCCGTTACCGTCCGTCAGATGTCGGCAAGCCGTCCTGTCGCCCGTCACCTATACGTCAGATGTCGGCAAGCCGTCCTGTCGCCCGTCATCTATACGTCAGATGTCGGCAAGCCGTCCTGTCGCCCGTCACCTATACGTCAGATGTCGGCAAGCCGTCCTGTCGCCCGTCACCTATACGTCAGATGTCGGCAAGCCGTCCTGTCGCCCGTCACCTATACGTCAGATGTCGGCAAGCCGTCCTGTCACCCGTCACCTATACGTCAGATGTCGGCAAGCCGTCCTGTCGCCCGTCACCTATACGTCAGATGTCGGCAAGCCGTCCTGTCACCCGTCACCTATACGTCAGATGTCGGCAAGCCGTCCTGTCGCCCGTCACCTATACGTCAGATGTTGGCAAGCCGTCCTGTCGCCCGTCACCTATACGTCAGATGTGTCGGCAAGCCGTCCTGTCGCCCGTCACCTATACGTCAGATGTCGGCAAGCCGTCCTGTCGCCCGTCACCTATACGTCAGATGTCGGCAAGCCGTCCTGTCACCCGTCACCTATACGTCAGATGTCAGTAAGCCGTCAACTACACACATTAACTTGTAAACTAATCAAACCGTGTCCTTGGCACCTACAAATTGAATAATAACCTGTTAAGGCGCCACACGCCGCGTGACGCTATTGTCCCGCAAATTGCCACCAAATTGGGAACAGACTCACAATCGCGACTCCATTAAGGTCGCTCCTGCACCTGATTGGTCGACACGCCCCCCCTCGTCCTCCCCACAGCCCGCGACCTCCGTCAGACCGAAGGAATGGAATTATGCACTCCGTAAATAAGACCGCTTTTTGTTCAGTTTGCTTATTTAACCTGAGCGTAATGAAATTGCTGACTGTCAGCTTTTCTTCGAGTGACGTCATCATTTTTCATAAAGCTTTGAATACTGAATTACTCAGATAAATGGAATCCTTTTCTCTGGAGTTCGCTCGTTACTTCGTTACTTGACTCCCCCTCGGTATTGGTTTGCGGAGTGACCGTGGTTAGTCAATTAGATGTTCGGACATGTGTGGCTTGCATTTAACTTATCTGTACGTAATATAATAAAATGGTGCAAGTTTACTCTTTAACGTAGATGTACGCTACATTCACAACATATTTAATTGTAATTTTTTTGCCAGAAAACGGTTAAAGCTTTAAATAAGGGTTTGACATATTATAACTTTATACGAAATGTCTGTGAGTTAAATAGTCTCATTTGCAATTAAGGATTATCCAATTCACATTACTTTTATTATTCATCTTACATATTTATTATATCATTATTTTTTTGTGATCATTTTTACGGTAGTAGGTACTTGTTTGCGTACGTACTAACCCGTAGCGAGTAATAGTGCAGCTCTCGTAGCACTTCGTAACACTTCGTAGCGGTGCTACGCTTTTATCAACTTGCTACATCGCTCTCTTTTAAAGTTACGTTCAGTTTCTAGTACAAATATAATAGTAGTTTATGCTACAAGGGCACAAAGGAATAAATTACGAGGACGATTTAAAACACGAGCGTAGCGAGTGTTTTAAACGTAACCGAGTAATTTATTGCTTTTACGCCCGTGTATCATACTACATTTTTCAATGCATAGTGTGAGGAAATGAAAACAAATATAATCTTGTGAACTTTAAATTATAATTGGCTCAAACGGACTGTATCCAGAGCCGTTAAACAGTGGGAAAAAAAGTATAACGTCTATGGTACACAGGAAAGGCTGCAGGTTAGCCAACCATTGTAAACAAATTTAAAAAATAATAATAATAAAGCCCTAGGGCAAAATAATCGACTTTTTGTTCGGTTTTGATGCATAAAAAGTGGGCCTTTACGAGCACATGCATTGAAAATATATTTTGTATCAGATTCTCATTGACATCTAGTTTTTATAGTCTGAGCAGAGAATTGATAAGTTAATTTATTTTTCCTAACAAAACTAATGATATAATTCATGTCACAAAAAATACCAAGACCATAATAATTCTGAGATATAAAAATTATGTTTATCACAAATATACCAGTATTTCTACGTTTTTACAACTTGATATATTCTTATACAGTTTCGTATTTAGCTACAATAGTTTTCCTATCCAAGAGAATGTGTTTTACAATAAAATAGCGACCAGAACCGTCGTCGTGTCCTCCCGCCCCGGAACAAATCTGTCCCCCGAGGGCTCGCGACTCCCCTCTGGATTAGTATTCACTTATCGACTCACACCCGATTATATCCACTTTTCACCGAAAACACTTGAACCGGTCCCTCGTAATCTCTATTGTTGGGCGATAAAGCCGGTTTTAAACTGATGTGTTAACAGAATGTGCGGGTAGTTCGGTTAAAGTGTTGTTATTTGTTAAACTGATGTGTTAACAGAATGTGCGGGTAGTTCAGTTAAAGTGTTGTTATTTGTTAAACTGATGTGTTAACAGAATGTGCGGGTAGTTCAGTTAAAGTGTTGTTATTTGTTAAACTGATGTGTTAACAGAATGTGCGGGTAGTTCGGTTAAAGTGTTGTTATTTGTTAAACTGATGTGTTAACAGAATGTGCGGGTAGTTCAGTTAAAGTGTTGTTATTTGTTAAACTGATGTGTTAACAGAATGTGCGGGTAGTTCGGTTAAAGTGTTGTTATTTGTTAAACTGATGTGTTAACAGAATGTGCGGGTAGTTCAGTTAAAGTGTTGTTATTTGTTAAACTGATGTGTTAACAGAATGTGCGGGTAGTTCAGTTAAAGTGTTGTTATTTGTTAAACTGATGTGTTAACAGAATGTGCGGGTAGTTCAGTTAAAGTGTTGTTATTTGTTAAACTGATGTGTTAACAGAATGTGCGGGTAGTTCGGTTAAAGTGTTGTTATTTGTTAAACTGATGTGTTAACAGAATGTGCGGGTAGTTCAGTTAAAGTGTTGTTATTTGTTAAACTGATGTGTTAACAGAATGTGCGGGTAGTTCGGTTAAAGTGTTGTTATTTGTTAAACTGATGTGTTAACAGAATGTGCGGGTAGTTCAGTTAAAGTGTTGTTATTTGTTAAACTGATGTGTTAACAGAATGTGCGGGTAGTTCAGTTAAAGTGTTGTTATTTGTTAAACTGATGTGTTAACAGAATGTGCGGGTAGTTCAGTTAAAGTGTTGTTATTTGTTAAACTGATGTGTTAACAGAATGTGCGGGTAGTTCAGTTAAAGTGTTGTTATTTGTTAAACTGATGTGTTAACAGAATGTGCGGGTAGTTCGGTTAAAGTGTTGTTATTTGTTAAACTGATGTGTTAACAGAATGTGCGGGTAGTTCGGTTAAAGTGTTGTTATTTGTTAAACTGATGTGTTAACAGAATGTGCGGGTAGTTCGGTTAAAGTGTTGTTATTTGTTAAACTGATGTGTTAACAGAATGTGCGGGTAGTTCAGTTAAAGTGTTGTTATTTGTTAAACTGATGTGTTAACAGAATGTGCGGGTAGTTCGGTTAAAGTGTTGTTATTTGTTAAACTGATGTGTTAACAGAATGTGCGGGTAGTTCGGTTAAAGTGTTGTTATTTGTTAAACTGATGTGTTAACAGAATGTGCGGGTAGTTCGGTTAAAGTGTTGTTATTTGTTAAACTGATGTGTTAACAGAATGTGCGGGTAGTTCAGTTAAAGTGTTGTTATTTGTTAAACTGATGTGTTAACAGAATGTGCGGGTAGTTCAGTTAAAGTGTTGTTATTTGTTAAACTGATGTGTTAACAGAATGTGCGGGTAGTTCAGTTAAAGTGTTGTTATTTGTTAAACTGATGTGTTAACAGAATGTGCGGGTAGTTCGGTTAAAGTGTTGTTATTTGTTAAACTGATGTGTTAACAGAATGTGCGGGTAGTTCGGTTAAAGTGTTGTTATTTGTTAAACTGATGTGTTAACAGAATGTGCGGGTAGTTCGGTTAAAGTGTTGTTATTTGTTAAACTGATGTGTTAACAGAATGTGCGGGTAGTTCGGTTAAAGTGTTGTTATTTGTTAAACTGATGTGTTAACAGAATGTGCGGGTAGTTCGGTTAAAGTGTTGTTATTTGTTAAACTGATGTGTTAACAGAATGTGCGGGTAGTTCGGTTAAAGTGTTGTTATTTGTTAAACTGATGTGTTAACAGAATGTGCGGGTAGTTCGGTTAAAGTGTTGTTATTTGTTAAACTGATGTGTTAACAGAATGTGCGGGTAGTTCGGTTAAAGTGTTGTTATTTGTTAAACTGATGTGTTAACAGAATGTGCGGGTAGTTCGGTTAAAGTGTTGTTATTTGTTAAACTGATGTGTTAACAGAATGTGCGGGTAGTTCGGTTAAAGTGTTGTTATTTGTTAAACTGATGTGTTAACAGAATGTGCGGGTAGTTCGGTTAAAGTGTTGTTATTTGTTAAACTGATGTGTTAACAGAATGTGCGGGTAGTTCAGTTAAAGTGTTGTTATTTGTTAAACTGATGTGTTAACAGAATGTGCGGGTAGTTCGGTTAAAGTGTTGTTATTTGTTAAACTGATGTGTTAACAGAATGTGCGGGTAGTTCGGTTAAAGTGTTGTTATTTGTTAAACTGATGTGTTAACAGAATGTGCGGGTAGTTCGGTTAAAGTGTTGTTATTTGTTAAACTGATGTGTTAACAGAATGTGCGGGTAGTTCGGTTAAAGTGTTGTTATTTGTTAAACTGATGTGTTAACAGAATGTGCGGGTAGTTCGGTTAAAGTGTTGTTATTTGTTAAACTGATGTGTTAACAGAATGTGCGGGTAGTTCGGTTAAAGTGTTGTTATTTGTTAAACTGATGTGTTAACAGAATGTGCGGGTAGTTCGGTTAAAGTGTTGTTATTTGTTAAACTGATGTGTTAACAGAATGTGCGGGTAGTTCGGTTAAAGTGTTGTTATTTGTTAAACTGATGTGTTAACAGAATGTGCGGGTAGTTCGGTTAAAGTGTTGTTATTTGTTAAACTGATGTGTTAACAGAATGTGCGGGTAGTTCGGTTAAAGTGTTGTTATTTGTTAAACTGATGTGTTAACAGAATGTGCGGGTAGTTCAGTTAAAGTGTTGTTATTTGTTAAACTGATGTGTTAACAGAATGTGCGGGTAGTTCGGTTAAAGTGTTGTTATTTGTTAAACTGATGTGTTAACAGAATGTGCGGGTAGTTCGGTTAAAGTGTTGTTATTTGTTAAACTGATGTGTTAACAGAATGTGCGGGTAGTTCGGTTAAAGTGTTGTTATTTGTTAAACTGATGTGTTAACAGAATGTGCGGGTAGTTCGGTTAAAGTGTTGTTATTTGTTAAACTGATGTGTTAACAGAATGTGCGGGTAGTTCAGTTAAAGTGTTGTTATTTGTTAAACTGATGTGTTAACAGAATGTGCGGGTAGTTCGGTTAAAGTGTTGTTATTTGTTAAACTGATGTGTTAACAGAATGTGCGGGTAGTTCGGTTAAAGTGTTGTTATTTGTTAAAGAGATAATGTTGTGTCGAAATTAATTGACTTGGTTATGATAAATTGGTTTGTTTATATATTGGTACCGTTTAACTTCTTTGTTTTAGTGCCTTAACCCTTAAATGCTATACGGGTCCTTACGGACCCGAGCGCAAACTGACTTTTTTTAATAACTCTAACATCTAATTAGCTAACACCTCCTTCCCTATACCTACCTAATTTGTTAGTGCTTATCAAATGTATTTTCATTGTTTCCAAGAATTAGGACCCAGAATAGTAATAGTGGTTGTAAATAACTAAGATATTTTTTATTCTTCAATTAATAATAATTTAAATATTTATTTTGCAAGTTGTTACTTTTGTTTTGATTTTATGTTGTTTGAGGTTAAACTCAAAGTACATATGCTTTTTAAGGGTTCCGTAGTACCTAAAATGTACCAAAGGAACCTTTGTGTTGAGACTCCGTTGTCCGTCCGTCTGTATGTCACAGCTTCATAATACCGTTCAGGATAAAGGCATAAAATTTGGCACAAAAATAGAATTAATTTATCTTACATATCACGGTGTAAAAAAATTTGAAAACTTTGAAATTGTTCAAAATATTTCCAAAACAAATGTGAGAAAAATTAAAAATATTATCCTAAAAATACAATATGGGTATCAAATTGTAGACATTAAAAAGTTAAATCTAAAAACATATACTTTTACTATATTTACTGGCACTGGTTTCAAGAAATCTTTAAAAAAACACAAAAATATGTATTTATCTCCGAAACTGGTACACCAAAAAATATTTAAAAAATATTGATTATGGATAATAAATGACCAATTACAGGAAAACTATAGCAATTTAAAAAAGTTTGACACAAATGGGAAATCTAAAAAAAAAAAGTAAAATAAAAAAATATATATATTTTATAAAATTACAATATGGGTATCAAATTGTAGGTATTAAAAATTTGATTGTAAAAATATTTAGTTTGGCTTTATTTACTTGCATATATTTCGAGAAATCCTTGAAAAACCATAAATAAATGTATGTCCCCCCCCCTATCTCCAAAACTGGTGGACCAAAAAATATGAAAAAAATCATGGTAATAATGTTTACGTGAAGCTTACAGGAAAAATGAAGCGGTTGAGAAATTCACGAAAATTACAAAATTAAATTTATAATCCACAATCCGGTACCCTAGGTACGCGAGTCTGAATCGCACTTGACCGGTTTTTTTTATTTTTTAGTTCGCTTTTAAAAAGTTGTAATTTCGTCTACTTGTAAAAGTTAAATGTTGTTATAAAAATAATTATTTATTTTAATTAACCTGACATACATAGGTCACTGACATTAGTACAATGAGCATTTTTATATAGTAGATGCTAGTGATTGTTGGCACTTTATAAAACATTGTTTTTAAAAAAAACACTTGTACTTATCCACATATTACATATATCTAAAGTTATATGAGCATTTTTGACCATGAATTATCCAATATATTTTGTGTCAGTATACTTTATTACGCTTACAAATTGATATTAGACAAAACTAACGGTAAAATAAAAAAGAAAACACCTGAAAAACTTTACAAATTCAAATTCATATTCAAATAGTTTATTTTGCAAAATAGGTATACATAATACACTTTTTACACGTCAAATTTAATGTAATAAAAATTAATGTAATAAAATAATAAATGTACATGAACTAAATTAAAGGTTTATTTAATTTATGTAGCAATATATATAAGATTAAAATGATAGGTAAAATTTATATTAAACAAGGTGAAATCCAATCAACCGCCCGAACCCATACCGGAAAGCCGGCCAGGGACCAGGAACAAGGTTCAAACATCCTATATACTACAAACTAATAGGTTACATATATAAATACATGCCTACCTCCGCCCATTCGATTAGTCTTGCTGAGAAGAAGGGCAAGAAAGTTAGCAAGATACAAAATATGACTTATATCTACTTTAATCAAGGGATAAGAAAAACAAGACAGCAGGAATTCAGGTTAATGAAAAAAAGAAAAAGAAAAAAAAAAACATCCTGTTTACTGTGTCATAAACAGTGACATGACGAAAATTACAGTTACATACGGACCCAAATACGAAAAAAGTTATAGTACTTAATGGTTAAGTACAATCATGACTTTAATAATACAATTTCAGAAATGTTTAAAATTGAAATTTTTGATTTATATTAAATTGCTGCCTTTAATGTACTCATTGCATTGGTACTCACGCAGCAGCACCGTAGTAGAGTAAACCTGCAAATTGACAGAAACAGAACAGAATTCGACAGAACCGTAACAAAAACAATCCATTCAAATAATCTCTTCTTACAACAAATTATTACACCAGCGAACACAAAACAGAAGGGTTCAACATTAGCGATACAACCCTTCTACAAATCGACCAGTTTCCCCTGACCCCCGCTCTCACCGGCGTCTCTACATACTCTGTCACCGCGGCAGGCCACGTGTCGCTGGTCACGTGGACATAAGACTAATAAATTAGTGCATGTGAGCAATTCTCATGAACTGCGTCACGGATCATTACCGCGCCTGTGTGTGTGTGTGTGTACAAATTAACAATTATGTTGATGTGTTTAGGGGGTGGAAGGGAGTTAGCGGGGTGTGGATGGAATGCTATCCATGTTAATGTGAAAACGCGCTCACCTCCTTCAGGCTAAGGATAAAATATGTAATTGTTTTCTTTATTAATTATATATTAATTAAATTATTAATTAGTTAAAATAATTCTTCAATTTTCAACAGAATTGAGACAAAGAGTTACAATACAATAGTAGTAAGTAGTAACCAATAAGATATGGAACTAAAGAATCAAGATGATCCAGTGTTTGCATCTTCACTTGTCGAATCTTCACTTGTCGCATCTGAACAATTCTATCACTAATACGTGTCCTGATCGACAAGCTGATAACAAGTCACAAGTGCCCACAGCAATAGTCCTGTTGAGTTGTCGACACAAACTGGGGTCCAATCAATATATGTCCAGCGAGGGATTGGTCCCTAACCCTTTCGTGTTAAGCCACCTTGCTGTACCATCCCTCGGTATCATCCCTCGGTGAGTGATGATACAGAAATAATTTCACAGGAATCAGATAAAATGTATTGTATTGTTCAACATGTTATACAATAAAGAACGTGTATGTCTGTCTGAAGATTGTGTCGGTAGTCGATATACATACATACTCGTGTAGATTGTGTTTGCAATACTAATTTTGTTTTTATTGTTGGTTTATTGTTTCGATAAGATATTTTTTTATTTGGTTCTATTTTCAAGAGTTAAATTTAAAATTTAGTGCAAAAGTCTTTCAAAGCAATTTTTTGGTGTGAGTAATGAAACAATGCTATATATAACTACTTTAGATTTTTAAAACACGAATAACAGGAAAACCTAGAGTGAAAACTTATTTGATGTGGTTCATTTAAATCATAAATATGTTGATATTTTGGATCGTCTAAACAAAATAAATAAACAATGATAACTAGATCTTTTGTTATCTAACAAACAAATCATCATAATTTTTTTTTTATTGTATGCTAGGACTCCCTAACCGATCACGTTTTAAACTCTCGTCAATACTAGAACTACTCTGTAGTTCTGTTGATATTTTTATTAAGTGAAAAAAATATAAACATTTTCACATATTTCACTGTATAGTTATACAATCCAATTGCCTATAAATGTGTAACTGCTGCACTGATCAAAATAAACGAGCTGCTATAACCTGAGTTAAAACCAGCTCGATCGGTACAAACAAAAAATTGTATCAGTAATATAGGAGTCACACACAAACATAGCTGTTGAAAATATATGTCATGTTAATGTCATGACAATTGGACTTTTATAATGCTGATTTTTCACAATATACAGTCATGGATATGTTTAGGGAAAGCAAAAAAAAGGTTAATACGATACAAGTTTTTTTGTGACAAGGTTGTTTTTATTAGATTTTACTGTTTCATTTTTTCTTTGCACCAGAATTACTCCTAAATGACACCAAATTTGCTCCTAGGTAGCACCAAAATTACTCCTAGATAGCACCAAAATTACTTCCAGACAGTAAAAGAATTATTCCTAGATAGCACCAAAATTGCTCCTAGATAGCATAGAAAAAGTTAAGTCCGTAGTGAAAACTTATGACAAGAATATTTTTAACAAATTATAATTTTAATTGACTCAACTTAAATGCTGGGATATCCCGTGAGAAAGTTTAAACGTCGGAAAATATTGAAGAAATGTTGCCCCTACTCGATTAATTGTATGTAATTTATGAGTACAAAACTTTTATTTAAGTAGTTGGAAAAAATATGACTTTCGTAAATATATTTTATGACTTTCGGAAAGCATTATACTAAAATAGGACCGTAAAAAATTTGAATAACTTCACAATTTTTTTTGAGTTTCTCTTATTTATTTATTTACACAAGAACCTTATACCTACTTACAGTTTTATACCAACTCGCAGGTTAAAACAATACTTCATAATATAATATAATTAAATTACATATATTTCTTCTTATATAATTGTCCTTACATATTTAACTAATTTAAAAAGTTACGTACACTTGCAGCAAATTTTGCGAGTGTGGTGTTAAAATCTTATTATGTCCCTCAGTGTTCGAATATTTAATACTGAGGACGGGGCAACATTATGTCCCTCAGTGTACGAATATTTAATACTGAGGATGGGGCAACATTCGGGAACTGAAACAATTGGCATAAGACAATCTTAATGGCAAATGATACATCAACAGGAGCATCGTTCATAAATCTACGACAGATAGGATATAGATTATTTCTAAAAACAATGTAAATGTATTGAAACAATAAAGTAAACTTAAATAACATTAAAATTAAAATGAAGAAGACTATAATAAATATATCTTAACTTTTTATTTCTTGATTTATGTCCAATAAAAACGAAGTTGAGAATCTCCCATCATCAAAATAAATTATTTTTATACGTTTAAGTTTCATGGATATCGTTTATGGTATGCTAGTAGGTGCAATGCTGATACTAAATATACTACAGTATGTAAGGTACTTAATTGGATAAGGATTAATGCTGTATTGCTTAAAATCGCTTCGTAAATGAGCCATTATTTCTCGTAAAAAGTAAAAAATAATAAAATGGTTATTGTGGGTTATCCCTAAGAGATAGACACATATCATTGCAAATTTTTTTGTAGACCTTTTTAAGGTGTACAATACTGTAGTACATTATTTTGATCTATCTCGTAGGGTTCAGCCAGCGTTTGCAATGTAAGCGCAAAAAATGTGTATATTTACATCACATTAGAAACCTCTAAATATATATCACTGTTTCTCTACTATATTATGCATGTATTATACATACAAACCTTCCTTTTGAATTATTCTATCTTTTAAAAAAACCGCATTAAAGTCCGTTGCGTGGTTTTAAAGATCTAAGCATACATAGGGACAGACAGACAGCGGGAAGTGACTTTGTTTTATACTATGTAGTGATGATGAATATAGATATTCATATATACAGGCTGGAAAAAATTCAAAGGCCCTGGAGGGGAACTACCATAAATCCTTTAGTTAGCTCAATTTTCTGAAAGGAAACATTCCTTTATTTTTTAAAAGAAACAAAACTGCATTCAAAGATATTCTGAAATTTTTTTCTCACCCAGGAATCGAACCAACTAAAAATTAAAAATATGAACCCTCGCTATTTTATTATACGAATCGGTAGGATTATTGTTCAGGATCTCATCTATTTTACGAGATAACCATGAAATTAAATATTCATTACATGTTCTTTATTAACAATACCTAGTACTGTTCACTTATAACAAGTAAATGACACGTTATAATTTTCTTATCTCTCTTACATCCAAAGACATCGTATGAAGTACAAGCTTGCTAATGTTATTTATCTGTTGAAGACTTCAATAAAAAAAATCGTTAAATGGTAATAATAAATCTATTCACAGTACAATTCCTTCTTGCACTAGGCGTACTGACGAAAAGTTTAAAAAGGGAACGTATTTTTCAAATTTGAAGTTAGAACGATAACTGTCAACATTTTTAAAATCGATAAAAGTATTCGTTCGAATTTCAAATTTTGTTTTGTTTTGCTTTCATTCCGTGCTGTCATTGTGTAATAATGGCGTATCATTATTACTTTACAAGTGAACAGTACTAGGTATTGTTAATAAAGAACTTGTTATAAATATTAAATTTTATGGGTATCCCGTACAACAGACGAGTGTAAGACTAAATGTTTATTAGACAAATTTTATCCTGAACGATAATCCTACCGATTCGTATAATAAAATAGCGAGGGTTTATTTTTTTTATTTTTAGTTGGTTCAGTTCCCGGGTGAGACAAGCAAATTTTAAAAGATCTTTGAATGCAGTTTTGTTAATTTAAAAAAAATAAAGGAATGTTTCCTTTCAGTAAAATGAGCTAACTAAAGGATTTAAGGTAGTTCCCCTCCAGGGCCTTAAATTTTTTCCACTCTGTATATTATGGTATGTTCTATAGCACAAGCATTAGCACGCATTTGTACAGTCGCCTGGAGCTCAAACTGACAACACTCTTACGGCTTTACACCATTATAAGAACAGCCAATAGATAGCCTGTCATGCTGGCGTCCGTACACTAGCACAGCTCAGTAACACACACACAGATCTTCATACACAAGATGTTACTAAATAATTACTGCCAGGTTGATGTAAGGGCTTATTTCGTCGCCGCCACGCGACATTGTCGGATGGAGCGGCTCGATTAAGCTCTTATTATTTGCAGGTCGGATTGTGAGATTAGTTAGTGATCGATCACTGTGTGTATTCTCTACTCACCGCTCACAGTATAGAACTATTGCCTAGTTTACACGGGTAGAGTAGCCGCTCTATACTCTTTGCTCACACTAAACTATACTTTAAAAATAAACTATGCTAAGTACCCACCCCGCATTACCCCGCAACACCCCGGCCGGCAGTGGCGGACAACTTATCCGTGGTTGATAAGATGTCTAATGGCTAAGTGGTATGTGTTAGTTATTTAACAAAAAAATAGCAAAGTGCAACAAAATACAACCGACCTGTTTCAAAATTGGATTAATTATCATATTATAAAATACGCCAAGTGTGGAAACAAATGCACGATTGGTGATCCGATGTGTTGGTAGTACGATACTATTTTTCGTACAAATTGTATTACACCAGCATAATGAAAAACTTCATTAAATGAATAATTAATTATCAAAAAGCAAACATTCAAAAAAAGTTAATACTAAATAAGTACAAACGTGAGTAATTGGTGTCCGATATGGCAGCAGTATCGGGCCCCGGGTCGGTAACACAATGCACCATATCACGAAGGCGGGCAGCCGGCGGGACGCGGGCAGCGGGTGGGACAGAGTGCGTGCCACTGGCGGGACCGAGACCGGAATACAGTTTAATTACTAAATTTAATTAGAAATTAACTGTTTGTCGGTCGGCAGCCGCTCTGTGGCAGACATGCGCGGTTACACAGGGTTGTTTCTACAAATACCACTATAATGCAAATTAAATAATTAATAAATATTCGATTTAATTTCAACCCAATAATCATTTAAAGGCATGTTTCGATAAGATATCTACCAGAAAATGTACCTGAAATGTAAAGGAAACATATTAAAAATAAATTCACGATCGAATGGATTACGACATAAAAATAATCCACATTAATAATTTAAACACAACACACGAAATTATAACACAAGAATTTGAAGATATTTCCGGGACAAGCCGGGACAACCCTATCAAATACTCGTATAAGTTGCTCGCTGTACAAACGAGACGAGCACCGAATTTGAAAATTTAATTAAGTTGCGTTTTGTTCGCGTAATTGGTTCGTTTGAAACGTTTAGTTACTTACTATTGTCAGCGGCGACGCTTTGTTGGACTCCATCGACTTATTTGAACAAACCCAAATGGATTCCAAACAAACTGATCTGATTACATTCCGTGAATATGTTCACCTATTCTTTGAGACATTTCACTTCAAAATTAAGATTTTTTTATTTTATTTACTCGTGTAATAATATGTCCTACTTGATATGTATGACTACTGGATATTCATTGTGATCTTGAATAATTAAAATAGTCGGTTCTTTAAAAGATAATATCTGGTTAAAAGCAACCGTTTGTCAGTTATTCTTCGACTAACAAACAATCTCACAGTAAAGCCGTTTATCCACTGTGGAACTAATCACCCCAAGGGCACGACTTTGTGTGATCTCCGGGAGAAATCTTATAAACCAAGGTGTCTGTGCCATCAGCCGCACCGTCACACACACACATACACCCTCACACCCTCACACACACACACACACCCTCGCACACAAGAGGAAACTATCATCACAAGTTTCATTACCAACAATGTAACGCGTATAACTTAGGTACGGTGTGGTTAAAGAATTCAAGATATTTATTGTATGATTTTAAAATAAAATACTGATTTGGAGCTGTAGCACAATAACTTTAATAAAACACTTTTAAATAAAAACCACAAAGTTTTACTAGTAATGGTAGAATAATTGAAAAAATAAGTAAAAACTAGACGTACAACAGTTCTGTTTGCCCGCAGGTTTGGTTCCAGAACCGTCGCGCGAAGTGGCGCAAGACGGAGAAGTGTTGGGGTCGAAGCACCATCATGGCGGAGTACGGACTATATGGCGCCATGGTGCGCCATAGTCTGCCACTGCCCGAGACCATCCTCAAGAGTGCCAAGGAAAACGACCAGGTGGCGCCCTGGCTACTTGGTGAGTCACACATATAGCTACTTTAGACTATAGTATGGACTGTACGGCGGCGCCTGAGACCATCTTAAAGAGGATCAAGGAAAACGACCAGGTGGCATCCTGGCTACTTGGTGAGTCACACATATAGCGTCTATAGTATCTGACTATATAGCTTCAATGTTCTCCGGCATTAACAAAGGTCATCATCCTACTGGTAAACATAAAGAAGGTAGAGCAGCGTGGTATCGACAAATGACCACTCAAGACCAAATATACTCGTACATTTAAAATTCAAGAACGTTTAGATAAATACAAATGATTACGAACTCCCTGATATGGAGGTAAGTTGTATGCTTAATGTGGTGTGATTTTTTTTGGTTTTATTTGTCTTAAATTATAAAGTATAATCTTAACTTTAGCTAACCGTGAATTTTGAAAATTATCTAAAATTCCCATCGTCCTCGTCCACACAATAAGTATGTAAACACTTTCCTCACATATACCAGAACCGCAAAGGTCCGTTAGGTCCCACACGTAGCGGTTCATAGAACACGTGTATCATTAAACTAACGAGTACAAACTGCCCAAAAACTGGCTTCACTCCCGTCATATATCTTACGTTGATAATTTTGTTCAAGAGTCGAGAGCAGTGACGGACGGGGGGCGACCGTAGCAGCCCCTCCCCCCCTCTCATTGCCCACCAGCGTCCTCTGGTGAGTCCACACTACATCACTGTTCCTTATTACATACCTAGCGTTCACAAACCCACACTTTTCGGTAATTAGCTCTCGCCTCTTGGACAGTATCACTGTAGGGGCCTTAACGAGTCTCGAAAATAATAGGTACTTTAACTATCAATTAATAATGTAACAGAAATAGCAAAATTACCAATTTATATAGTAAAAAGTCCTCCCATATATACGTAGGTACAGATAGACAAAGGTCCACATAAACCTGCGGTCGACCGTCTCATGTCGAAGGCTCTAAATCCTAACAAAAGGCTGCATTATTCAAAACACATTGTTTACGTTCACAACGAAAACAAAGCCGAGTATAATTTTTAATCTCGACCGTGGTGATGCTCATTTTTCATCTAGAATGGAAAACAACCTACTATTTACAGAAACGAGGCAAAAAGGGCTCTATTCCGTGGGTTATAGAGTTCATGTGAGATGTCTCACTTGGAAGACAAACAGAGTCCTCTTGACAGCTTATGAGGAGCTCTTTTCATTTTGTTTTTCTCTGCTGCGAGCTTTGGATTCAAGATGTCGTCGTGCGATTTGTGAAAGTCGGTGTATTGTATAGAGCATGCAGGGATAGTCGTTTTATGATTATTTACTTTGTATTGTGCAATTGTACACAAGGTATACTGTCTTGCGTGTAAGTTATATTAAGTTTTTACTGCATTAACTTTTTTCAATTATTACATAGGTACAAATCTCCGTCGGTTAATGTTAGATATACGAGGCCTCTCAAATATATTATTCATATAAGAAATCTTCAAGTGATGATGACCTTTTCTTCAACGTGTCATTAAAATGAAAAAATATTATGATATATTCTGTTTTAGAGATGGGTCCTGGCAGCCAATCATATATAACAATGAGGTTATATAATAACATTGATATATTAGTAGTTTATGCTACAAGGGCGAAAAGGAATAAATTACGAGGACGATTTAAAACACGAGTGTAGCGAGTGTTTTAAACGTAACCGAGTAATTTATTGCTCTTACGCCCGTGTATCATACCACGTTTTTCAATGCATAGTGTGAAGAAATAAAACAAAATACAATCTTGTGAACTTTAAATTATGATTGGCTCAAAAGGACTGTATCCAGAGCCGTTAAACAGCGGAAAAAAAAGTATATCACTTATTGTACACAGGAAAGGTTGCAGGTTAGCCAACTTCTCGTAAATAAATTAAAAAAAAAATAATAATAAAGCCCTAGGGCAAAATAATCGATTTTCTGTTCGGTTTTGATGCATAAAAAGTGGGCCTTTACGAGCACTTGCATTGAAAAATATACAACTAGCCCCCATTTTCATGTTTGTTGAAGTTTCAAAGTGAATAAACTGTGTTGTTATAATAGCACAACCGAGAAAAATAGGAATAAGATGAATCAGTGTGAATCATAATTAATATTTACGTATTTTGTTTGTCCAAATGTAAGGAAAATGTTATACGTAATAAAGAGCAAATCAACAAGCCCCCAGAGAGACATGGCCTAGACTCAGCCAGTCTCGAGCTAGTTACACATAGAGCACACACAATAGACCGGGCGAGCTGTTCTGGACATTTCATTAACATAGAGCCTCACCCCTCCGCCCTCCTCACTTCAGTCTCACTCGGTTAAGGGGAAGACTAACAGTAATTTTATTTAAATACTGCTGGACGCCCGCCACGCAGCGTTTCTCGCGTAAATCCCGTTTCTCCCGACTCCATAGGAATGTCCTAAAATCTCTTCTTAATAAATAGTGAAATTCGGGGTTTTACAAACCACGTAGTCAGTTTCTAAACGCTCGCTGTTTTGCAATTGGCCGTTCGGCAAATTGTAAAATACCTAGTCATTTTCTAAACAGCCGCAATCGAAATAATTTCATCAAAAAGTGAAAAATAGGTGCGACGACAAGCGGAGCGAGGAGGAGCGTATTTAGGTTTACATGTAAGTACATATTGGGAGCCGAGCGAAGCGGAGCGGAGCGAGGCAACCCTCAATAGTTCCAACAGAATTACTATATGATGAGACAAATAATAAAATGGCGAATTCTACTATATGACGAACATTCGTCGAATATCAAAATAGCGAGCGTTTAGAAACTGACGACGCCGTTTGTTAAATGCCAAATTGTACTATTTGTCTGCGACACCTACATCATTATATGAATCCTACACAGTCCAAATGTCATGTTCCTAGGTCCAGCCGTTTGGTCTAGCCTATCTGTTGACAGATTCAGTCGGGCTTCTATTGTATTATTTAAATATTTAAAGGCGTGGTAGAGCAACACAAGCCAATGGTTTCTAATATAAAATGAACTTGAATATGTTTTCTGTATTTAACTTGCAAAAATCAAAAGATTTCATCATTAACTTAGCTTGACAGAATCTTAAATAGATCTGTGGCGAAAAGGCGAAGTGCCCGTAGTAAAAAAACATAATAATGATTAACTTAGCACTTATCTATGCGAAAGAAGAATAAATCCCAAAACTAAATAAATAAATAAAAACTAAATAAAATGTCAAAACTAAATTTTCTTCATTGCAAAATAGTCCTTAAGTGTTAGGGTTAGAAGTTAAATGACTTTGAAAAATTTTAAGTTTTGACAGCACTAAAACTAATATTAAAACCTTCAGAATTGGCTTTATCATCGTAACGCCTGCTACGACGTAGCACTCTCGTAGCGGCCGCACGACAAAACTACGCGAGTCGTAGCCCTCTACGTGAGGGCTACACGTCGATACTTTGTTAAATACCGCTCATTTTAGAGTTCCATACTGAAAGGGCAAAACAGAGCCCTATCGATGTCACTCTGGTGTCAGTTTTTCCGTCCATATGTTACGGATACTGACTGACTTACAGACCTCAAATTAGGATTTTTTGTGTAGAATGTTCACATTAAATCAATTATAGATTAAGAAACACAGTTAATTTTTTTTACATACATGAAAAAGACCAGAAAAAAAATTCTTACCGTGGCATGTAGGATGTCAATAATAGTCAATATCTAGAACTCATTGGGTGCAAATATATGTATTTTGTATTTTTTTGTCTTAACAAATAAAATGCATCAAAGTTAACTCAGTGTACGTCATTATGTAAACACCCAACACTACGTGATCCACCTCCAATCAGAGACACAGGAGACATTAGTGAACCTAAACCCGCACGCATTATAAAACAGACATCAAAAAGCTCCAACCTAACTGCATTCGGAACATTACCATGCGGTCTGAAAAACGCTTTCGCCTTAAGGTTGATGCGTCAGATCGCGTTCCGAAATGCAAAACTTACGATAGTTTTTCTTATTTCATGATAAAAATATTTAATGAATGTGAATTATGGCACACGCTACAATAGTTTAAAGTCAATTAGTATTTTCTTGCAATGTCCTGTTATTTAATGCATTACTTTGTAAATGATCCTGCACAACAACTTTAAAGCGTGATAAAAGTTGTGTAGGATCATTCAAAACGTACAGCATAATAAGATAACACAACTTTGCAAAATCCTAATTGACATTAAACTATTGTCGCGTAGCACCACATAAATAACATTTTTTTCATACTTATTAAAAAAAAGGAAAAACAATCACAAGTTTTACGTTTGGGAACGCGTTCCGTCGCAACCACCTTAAAGTGCGGTGGAGGGGGGGTGGGACGGGCGGTGCGCGGCGCGGGGGCAAGGGGCGGGGCAGGCAACATGGCGCCTCATTGTCTCGGCACTGATTAACAGAGATTTAAGGGCTGCAGCGAACGTGTTAACATTTAATTATGTACCTAGCTTGGTGAAGGCTAGGATTTTTATTGGTTTTGTTTTAGGTTTTCTTGGTTGGGTTGCCGATAGTGGGGGGGGGGGGGGGGGTAGGGCGAAGATTAACTTAATGATCAATAATTCATTATGGATGTTTATCGAAATTGATTCAGAGATGATGAGTTTTGTATTGATTTGATTTTGTTTCGAAATAGTACAGTATTCACATATTGTCAGATATACCTAAGAAGTACAATATTTGCTTTTTTATAATTAGTAGTTACGGTAATCAATTTTAATATTCCGACATCCTTTATAAAAGCACCGCGATTTTCAATTAAAATAATATATATTGTTTTTTTAGTGCCGATGAGTTTATCACTGTGATAGTGATAGTTTTCACGTGTCTGTACACAACTTAGTTTTAAATTTTCATTTAGTGTTTACCAATAACACTAATCAATCAAATGATCAATTAAAACACTCAAAAATGTCAAAATAACATAAAGTAATTACTAAAATTGCAACGCAACTTGCAGGTTCATTACAGATACATTACAGTTTCTTCATAATATTAATAATATGTCAGCAATAATTAATCAGTAGTTCATCGATGCAATAATTACAAAAACAACATTTAGTTAATTACAAACACATGAAAAAACATATCGTCCCGAGAGATATCCCCAAGGGGTTATCGAAGGCGTTTCCCAGTGCGGTCCGTCACTAGAAACAGTCAGCACTCGTACACCCTCTTTTCACCAACGATTTTTGCGTCCCAACATGAAAGGGGTAAGGCTCACCCCCTAGCCGTACTTTAGGCGCAAATACACGTTTATTAGGTTATGCAGGTTTACATTACAGTATTTCGTTTACCGTTCACCAGGTCGTAAATATACAAATACTATACATATAAATCCCGAAACACTTAAGAATGCATACTCGTATTTGAACTGTGGTCTCAAGATTGATAGTCCGCCGTCCTAACTTCGAGCTACCTGCTAATTTTAACACAAAACATCTAAGGACATACAAAATGCCCGACTCTGTCCCCGGTACACTGATACTTCGGGTGTTCACTCGCCCCACCTCACTCCTCACTCCTCGCGACAAGACAGATGGATCCTAATGCACTATGAGAGCATTCTGGATCACTCGATTACACACTTGCTTTGTTCCACTCGCGTACCGACCACTTGTCTACGAGAGAGAAGTCTCTAAAACCATTAGCACGAGTGAAAAATCCGACTATTACTTACTGTAAGCACTGACGCTGGGAACGAGTCCTCGTCGCTTTGATTCACTATAATTTGGAGCTGATACGTCTTTTGTTGCACTTTCGAGTGTTTTCGGTATCTCTTTTTAGTTTTAAAGTGCTAATCGAGAAGCTTTTTGAGGGCTCTGTAGAGCAACTCTTTGAGCTCGTTTGATGACTCGTGTGATGACGTCATAATGGATAACATGAAGGCTGAAAAACATCTCTTACATATTAAACGACATAAAATCCTACAATAATAATGTTAAATTTACTCAATTCTCTGAATTCTGGCAAAATACACATGCATTTTCAAATTAGTGTATTTAAAAGCAAAAAGTGTCTACTTCAATAAAAAAATTAAAATTTCCGAGAATAATGTAAAAACAGTATGGAACATCATAAACACCAAAACTGAGAATAGTAAGAAACGTGATAACGAACTCAAGTTAAGTATTAACAATGAAGACGTTACAGGAGATAAAGAAGTTGCAAATGCCTTTGAACAATTCTTTACTGACATTCTTCCTTAACAACTAAACATTTAAACTCAAGCCCTAGGCCTGCGCAGAATATTTCTAATGGACCACGTGCCTCAGTGCCATTCTTTAATTGCTTTTAAATATATTAATTCATTAACTGTAATTCATAGAATCATTTCAATCTCTTTACTTAAAAAAACCGAGGACTTATGGGGCCTATCTGTGAAAGTTATAAATTCGGTTGATTTAATAGCTCCTTATTTAGCATTAATTTTTAATAAATGTGTAGATGATGGTATCTTTTCTGATTTAATGTGATTGAGTTAATTGATCCCCCTTTTTAAATTAGGTGAAAATGGGGCCCTTCAAACTTTAGATCTGTGTCAGTTTTACCGGTATTGAGTAAAATGTTTCAAAACATTGTTTTTAATCAATTGTTACCTCATTTTAATTTAAACAAGTTGCTTCACTGTGAACAGTATGGATTCACTAGAGGAAGTTCAATCACAGACACAGGAGTTGCTTTAATCAAGCACATTTTTGATGCTTGGGAAGAAAAGCAAAATTCGTTTAGTGTATTTTGTGACCTCTCAAAAGCTTTAGATTACCTTAATCATGAAACATTCTTATGTAAATGGTATCACTATGGAGTGAGGGTTATTAAAATCATGTATAAGTGATTGAATTCAAAAGGTTAAAATTTTGTTAATCTAAGATAGTACTATTCGCAGACGACACGTCACTTATGTTTAAAGTGAATAGACGAAAAGATATCCTTGATGTCACGAATACAACTCTATCACTATATAATAAAGCAAATAATTTAGTTTTCAAAGAAAAAAGACAAAATGTATAAAATTTACGTTACCAAATGTAATTCAAGTGGATGTTAATTTGCTTTTGGAGTGGTCCAAGCTGGAGTTGATTAATGAAACTAAGTTTTTAGGCCTTACGATAGACTCTCGTGTCCCCACAAAGAAGCCCTATGCGGTAGACTTAGTTCGAACGCATACACTGTTAGACGCATAAGGCAAATTACTGATGTAGATACTGTTAGATTAGTCTATTTTAGTTACTTTCACAGCATTATGTCATACGGCATGCTGTTATGGGGTAGAACCGTGGATACAGACGCAGTCTTTGTTTTGCAGAAGAGAGCAATTCGGGTTATTTAATTTTATAATACGAAGCACCGGGATTCTATATGGCGGCACGTCTAACACGTTTGCCGCATTCCTTTTAGATATCAAGAATCACGCATAATTAAGTATAAATAAGGATTCATCTTTCATCAATATATATTACATACTTAACCATCAAACTAGCAGTAACCATTTATTTTATACCGCCCCCAAATTGGTGACCCCGAGTGTGAACTAAGCAACCCGACGTGAACACTAGGAAAACCCGACTGCAACATTATCGCCGGGGACCCGGCGTGGTCCCCGGGCGTACGGCGACACCCAACTTGAACTGGACATAATCACCGGGGACCCGCCACCACTTCACCCCGGGCGCATGGCGCTATACTAAGCAACCCGACGAAACAAGATGACACCTACTAGGCCAGCTGCAACAAAAAACTCCAACATGGACACATTGGAAATCGCGACAACCTCCATCATATCCCGGATTCCGGAGTTGTGGAGGGATTAGCCCCGACTATGGTTTACGCAGTTCGAAGCCATCATCACCCCTCAAAAGCAAGGCGATGACTATAAGTACAACATGGTTATCGCAAAGTTATCAAAAGAGGAAATACAACAAGTAAGCGACATACTCACGGCCCCACCAGAAACCGATATATACAAAGCAATCAAAAACCGCTTGATTGGGTGCTACGAGGAATCAGAACAACTCGCAAAAATCAAGATTCACACAAATATCAGCATTCGATAGTCACAACAACAATGGTAACGACACCGCAAATGGCATTGCTAGTATTTCAGAACAACTCGCAAAAATACAATTCAACAAAAATACAGCAGCACGGTCACGGTAACTATCGACGCAGCACTCAGCGGAATGCAATCATCAGCGTTATTCGTCATGATCAAGGTCCAGAAACATCAACAAAATTCTATGGCAATATAATGGAGAAAACTAAACACACTGTGTGAAAATAGCCGTTTAACAATTAACACTACCGACTGAAAACGTGGTATAAGTTTTTGTACGGGCAAACAAAAACTCCAGCAGCCAAATCTTCGCAGTAAAACAAAACAAGTTCTTCAACACTCGCGCAGCAGCCAGCACTTTTCGAGCTTAACCAGACCAAATGCAGCCTTCATAGCTTCTTGGTCCTGCAGCTCACCCTTATCACTCGTCCCGACTCACCGTGGACTAACTGCACAGAAGACACACGTCTTCAGCAGCACCGCTCATCCCGACTCACTGTGGATTAGAGCAAACTAACTGCACAGAAGACACTCATCTTCAACAGCACCGCTCGTCTCAACGAACACTGGAGCAACCTGGCAAATGCAAGCAACCTCGCGCTATGACTACTTCCTCATCGAATCTTGGTATCAGAAAACGAGACCAAGCATTGAGAAGACATGAGAACAATTAAATCAAAGGCTGTGAAGAATTAAAAAGGAGTGAAATATTTTTGGGTGTCATGACGTCAACTTTTATAGAAATAATTTTATAAACGCTGTAAAGAAGCGATTTGTGACCAGTGCTTACAAAAATGTATACTATGTTGTTATAACTTACAAACGCAATATTTGTAATATTAATATTATTTCAGCATGTTCTATTGCAAATTTTGTATTTGATATCTATTGTTATTTTTTTATTGTTTAGGCAAATTTTTATTATTATGTTTTATTTCATTTTATTGAGGGGGGAGTATTATGGCGGCACGTCTAACACGTTTGCCGCATTCCTTTTAGATATCAAGAATCACGTATAATTAAGTATAAATAAGGAGTCATCATTCGTCAATATATATTACATACATAACCATCTAACTGGTAGTAACTATTTATTTTATACCGCCCCCAAATTCTATAAGAGAAAAATTCAGAAAAATTAATATATTAACGGTTCCTTGTGAATTTATTTACCAAGTTTTTAGATATGTCAGAAAAAATGTTCAGTCTTTTCCAAGGATTGGTGAGCAACATTGTAAGGAAACGAGAAATAAACATAAACTGGCTTTTCCAAAAATCAGACTCGCCAAAGTGAGTACCTCTTTCGTGGGACATGGTATAAGATTTTACAATAAACTTCCAAAAAAGGTCCTTACAGGGCCTACTGAAAAAGGCATATTATAAAATAAATGAATATTTGGATGACGGTAAAGCATGGTGTTACAGTGATAGTGATATTTGTCATGAATTCATGATAGTAGTTTATAATTTAAGCAATTAGTATAATTTCCTAATTTATGATTCCTCTAAGGAGTTAACATTAATTAATTTCAGACAAATAGACTATATGACACAGGTAGGCAAATACATATATATTTTTCTTTTTTTCGTTACCCTGAATTTCTGTTGTCTTGTATTTTCTTATCCCTTAGCTAAAATAGATATATAAGTAATTTGTATAGCATGAGCTTTAGTTTGTAACTGATATGTTTAAAAAAAAGGAAATATGCTAAAAAAAGACTTGATCTTGCTAAGTTTCTTGCCATTCTTCTTAGCGGAGGTAGGCATGTATTTATGTATGTAATATATTAGATTTGGTCGGCCGCCTGGATTCGTGCTGAGGTTCGGTTGGTGACCAGTGAATTGTTCCTGGTCGCTGGCCGGGTCTCCGGTATGGGTTCGGGCGGTTGTTTAGATTTCACTTTTATACAAGGTGAAACAAGATTTTAGCTATCATTTTAATCGTATATTATATTGCTAAATGAATTAAATAAACGTTTAATTTAGTTTATGTACATTTATTACATTTTATTACATATATTTTTACAAGATTAGATTTGATTTGTAAAAAGTGTATTGTGTATACCTACTTTACAAAATAAACTATTTGAATTTGTGCTTTAATGTACATTGAATTCTTTAAATAAGTGTATTACTGAAGAAGTCCATCAAATAATTCCTCCTGTAGAGTTCACATAAAGATTTATTAGGTTTGTAATGTTACTCTGGGACCAGTAAATTGTTTTCAGTCCCAATAATCCGACAAGCAACTGCCCAAATAGCCTTTAAGCAAAGCACATTAGCGGACCTTTGGAAACTATCCGGGACATCAATCGCTCGTCGCGGTCAAACTCTAATTACTAACTGGTCATTACGCGGAGTGCCATTATCGGACATTCCAGCTACACGGCCGGATTGTTGCGTTGCCAACTCTCTACTTGGATCCCTGGCTACCCTTATGTATGATTTTGTCAGCCTATAGCATTTAGTCGTGAAGTTTAGTTCGGAATGTTCAAAGACCTAAACATAATTAATTATACTTGAATATTTTCAGTTATGTGCACAGAAATATAAGTATTGTAATGTAAAATGATACGTTAATGAGTGTATATAAGATATCTGGTCACACAACTGATCCGAGCGAACATTACCGCGGGTCAGAGTTAGAACATTAGTCAGCTCCGTGGTCTCGTACTCACCAGAGATAAATCCACTTGATTTATATTGCAAGTTCTACTTAAGCGTAGCTCTACTTAAGTGTAGTTTCGGGACAGTTTAGTCTGCGGTTCAGGAAATTAGGTTCAAATATGGAGTTTGTATTTAGAACAGACGGGATATTTTCTAAACAAGTTCTTTGCCAGTCCACTGCACTGATATGTGTGTCACTCCACTGCACTGACATGTGTGTCACTGCACTGCACTGACATGTGTGTCACTCCATTGCACTGACATGTGTGTCACTCCATTGCATTGACATGTGTGTCACTCCATTGCACTGACATGTGTGCCACTCCATTGCATTGACATGTGTGTCACTCCACTGCACTGACATGTGTGTCACTCCACTGCACTGACATGTGTGTCACTGCACTGCACTGACATGTATGTCACTCCATTGCACTGACATGTGTGTCACTCCATTGCATTGACATTTGTGTCACTCCATTGCACTGACATGTGTGCCACTCCATTGCATTGACATGTGTGTCACTCCACTGCACTGACATGTGTGTCACTCCACTGCACTGACATGTGTGTCACTGCACTGCACTGACATGTGTGTCACTCCACTGCACTGACATGTGTGTCACTACACTGCACTGACATGTGTGTCACTCCTTTGCACTGACATATGTGTCACTCGACTGTATATCACTATTTCAAATTTTATGTTCTAACGCTGATGGATTGCATGGCAAACACATATGAAATGAAATGAAATATATTTATTTATGTAATGTAGGTATAACAGATACACTTATTACAGGTCAGTTTTAATGTAATATAAGTAATTAAATAATCTATGTGTATAGGTAATAGTTTTATGTCATAAATAATAATATAGGGAAATAGGTCTACAAACTTGTCGGTGGATTCATCACAATCAATAATGCGCTCTAATATTAAAACATTATGGAACATCGTGATGCCACGGATATGTTTGTCGATTTGTAGTAGAAATCAAAATGTAATTTTTCCTTTTAAAACCTACCCGCTCAGATACAATCATATTATGAACATTTAATTTAACATAAAACTTAACTATGTATTAACTTAGATTAATCAATTTACTTATGTGGTAGATTGTAATAGCACCGCAAACAAACCCCTAAGGGTTTAAGTGGTGTATATTTGAAATATGTTTATGCAACTGTATGTGTGTAAATAAAAAATAAAAAAATATTATAAATACCTATAGAGGTATATGCAATACATATAATAAATATATGCCTAACTCCGCGCATTTGATTAGTCTTGGTAAGAAGAAGGCCAAGAAACTTAGCAAGGTCATGTCTTTTTTTTTAATAATATTATTTACAACTAAAAAGTAAGCCTATAATTTAATTAAATAAAGAAATAAAAAATACAAAACAGGAGAAAATTATGTCATGAAGGCAAAAAAATAAATATAATATCTTTGTCTACCTGTCCCATATGGTCCATAGATCAAATGTATATTGATATTGTATAGTTGTTAGGAGTAATAATATTAAAATGGGTAAACATATGTTTACCCGGGTGAACCCAGGTCTCCCCAACGCTCTGGGTGGGTAATGTTACGTGTTGAGCTGATAATTTGGAAAAGTTCATGTTTCTGACACTAATAGTATATTTCGTGACGAGTATAAAATGGCGGATTTTCTTACCCGAGGAATGAAACTAGTTTCGACGTGAGCCGAAGGCGAACGTCGAAAGCTTACATTCCGAGGGTAAGAAAACCCATTTTTAATCGTTGCGAACGATACTTTTTCTACTACCTGATTTATGTACTTAAATATTGAATTTTTCCTTTCAAATTTAATATATTTTAGGACTTTGCAAAGCGCGGCGCGGTTTTTACCTTTTTTTTCAGGCTTCGGCCGGCGACTTTTATTTGTGGCCAGTATCATTTTGCGAAAGTGTCAGACGCGATATAATCGATCATGTCGTGAATCGGAACGCAGGGAATTTCGATTGTAAAGACAAACTAAGGACGTCAAAAAGAACCTAATTTAGCATGAAATGAAGACAAACGTCAAAAAGAACCTAATAAATAATAAATAATTCTTTTAAGTGGCTTCGTCGCTTTAATTCATTTATGCTTTGATTAATAGATAAACATACATAGCATGGGATTTTTCAATCGAACAATTTCGAATTTAAGAAATAATTTTTGTTGGTTTCTCTTCTTGATTAGATGCTAAGTACTCTCCTTGAATTGAAACGATAGATCTGGTCTCATAAATACGAGTAGAACCAACGGACATGACACTTTAATTCCATCTCACACAAGCAATAAATACTGTGCCACGATTACATATTCAGTGCACCCTGCGCAGTTTATATGAGCTGTAAAAATTACAACAATCCACGCTGATATTAAAATTGTAGTGAAATGTGCGGGTGGAGGAAAGGCGATGTGCTCGGCTTCATTACTCATATATTAAAATTTAAAAAGTGTTATCTACTGGAGGGGAAACGGTCTGACTCGGACAACATTCGTTTGTAGTTGTGAGTACAATATATAGGTACAGTGGGTTGTTTTAAATGTATAATTACAATACAATCAAATATCTCCTTGAAATGTATATTTACAAAGTCCTTAGGTATGTCAGAAAAAATGTTGAGTCTTTCCCAAGGCTTGGTGAGCAACATTGTAAGGAAACCAGAAATAAGCATAAACTGGCTTTTCCAAAAACCAGACTCGCCAAAGTGAGTACCTCTTTCGTAGGACATGGTATAAGATTTTACAATAGACTTCCAAAAGAGGTCCTTACTTTGTCAGAGAATAAGTTTAAACAATATATTAAGCAGGGCCTACTGAAAAAGGCATATTATAAAATAAATGAATATTTGGATGATGGTGAAGCATGGTGTTATAGTGATAGGTTATAATTTAATTGATTAGTATAATTACCTAACTTGTGATTCCGACTGTAAAAGGAAATAGATTATACGAGTATGAGACAGGTAGGCAAAGATATATATGTTTTTCTTTTTTTCATTAACCTGAATTCCTGCTGTCTTGTGTTTTCTTATCCCTTGGTTAAAGTAGATATGTCATATATTGTATAGTATAAGTTTTATGTTGAAAAAAAAGACATGATCTAGCTAAGTTTCTTGCCCGTTCTTCTTAGCAAGACTAATCGAATGGGCGGAGGTAGGCATGTATTTATATATGTAACCTTATTAGTATGTAGTATATAGGATGGGATTTGGTCGGCCGCCTGGATTCGTGCTGGGGGCTCGGTTGGTGATCATTGAACCTTGTTCCTGGTCCCTGGCCGACTCTCCGGTGTGGGTTCGGGCGGTTGATTGGATTTCACCTTGTATAATATATATTTTATCTATAATTTTAATCGTAAATATATTGCTACATAAATTAAATAAACCTTTAATCTAGTTTATGTACATTTATTATTTTATTGCATATATTTTTTTTATAAGATTAAATTTTGACTTGTGAAACGTGTATCTTATATACCTACTTTGCAAAATAAACTATTTGAATTTGAATTTGAATCTGTTACTGCATATGTTAATATGGATATGTCGTTGGCACATCCTACAATTGAGCATATCATGTTAAAACTAGAAGGGTCACCTCGCTTCGCTCCGCTCGTCGTCGCCCTTTTTTTTTGAGTGAAAGAGTTTCGATTTCGTACCAATTTTACGATGTGCCCACGACACATACATAATGTCTGTACATATATACTATATGTATTTGTACAAACATAAGTGCCTTGAGTTCTTTATTTATTGTGTAGAAGAAAATAGTAACTTAATTTTTCGACGGCAGAAAAATGTTTACGTCACTGATTACATGACACCTCATTCCTTAGTTAACGTACATCACTTCTGAAAATAAGTTCATAGTTTTATCTTGCGGGCTTTCACGTCCATTCTTCACCGCCATCCTCAGAAGCCACACATAATTCAGCAACACCCTGACATCGAGTGTCTCACACGTCATCACACAGCGACGTGCAGGATGCAGCCTCGATCCACCACTTCATTATCATTTTATGTCTCGAAGAGTTATAGCCTTCCCGCTCTGCATAGGGAATAGGAGCGTCTTTACGAGATACGGGATACTGCGTGGGTCGGGAGTCGAGACGTGTCTCGTTACCGAGCTCATCATCAACTACGTTAAAATTTCAAGAGAGAGGCACTGCGACTGTTTATATCTTTACTTTCGTACAGTAAATAATTGATTAGGTCTTACGGCTGTAAGGAAGGGTTGGTCCCTCGTTCCATGATCTCTCGGGAGGTGTTGGTGTTCGATTATGCTCGCTTTTATTGTTACCTACAAATACACAACATAATAAATTGTTGGGTAGTTCTTCTTGCGTTATTTCATACAACTACTATTGTTTGCTACAAGTATATAGTTCTCTTCTTGCGTTATCTCATATAACTACTATTCGTATTGTAACTTGTGAGTATAGAGAGACTTTCGTTGTATTAGGTTTTATATACTATATATGTCGCCGGCACATCGTAGAATTGGGCATATCATGATCTACCTAGACATATAGTATTTCTCTAAAAATTAGGAGGGTCGCCTCCCTCCGCACCGCTCCGGTTGGCTCGGCTCCTCAAATGTAAACCTAACACGCTCCTCCTCGCTCCGTTTCGCTCCATTCGTCATCGCACAAATTTTTTGACTTTTGGTAAATTAATCAATCGCCTCAAATTGTTTTCAGTTTTGAAATAGTGTCCTTTAATTCACTTTGTATTTTTTTTTTGTATTTTCTCCCCTTATGTGCCACTTAATGCTTTAGAGATTTAAATTGTTTTATAGATAACATTTTATTTGAGTTATTATTGAATAAATAATATTTTTAAGCCTTTTCTTTGGAGGGGTCCAGGGCCCTTAATTTTTTTCCATCCTGTATATAATACACTTTTTACACGTCAAATTTAATCTAATAAAAATAAATGTTATAAACTGATAAATGTACACAAACTAAATTAAAGGTTTATTAAATTTATGTAGTAATATATATACGATTAAAATGATAGGTAAAATATATATTATACCTATACAAGGTGAAATCCAATCAACCGCCCGAACCCATACCGGAGACCCAGCCCGGGACCAGGAACAAGGTTCAATGATCACCAACCGAGCCCCCAGCACGAATCCTGGCACGTTAAGCTTATGTGATCGAAATAATATTTTTAAACGACTTCGAAGCGAATGCGCCGCTATTGATTCCTTCCTCTATAATTGAGTAAAGAGGCGGCGTAAGAAGGTTGTATCTCCGACACAAACCTCTGCTTTTTCTTTTACATAATGGAGATTGGAGGATTTAGTGTGGGTTCATCAATAAATTAGACTGTTAGATAGTTTATACTTTCAAAACTTCATAGGTACGAAATTTTGCTCCACACTTTCCTGAGGCTGACAGACACAACTATTTGTGTCATGTCAACTATTGGCCACATTTTAGGGACTTACTAAGACGTAGCATAAATAAAGACTAAAGAGTCCATAGTAAAGTAACCAATACTAACTGTTAGTCACTGTAAACGTGGCATCGATTCAACAAGAACTAAAGTTAAGTACTTACTTACTATCGACTTTTATCTAAGAAGAACCTTCTATCTTATTGCAGGCATGCACCGCAAGTCTATCGAGGCGGCGCAGCATCTGAAAGAGTCAGGGTCGGAGCGCGAGGGCTCCGAGGCGGAGGGAGAACCGGGGCGGGAGGGGGCTCGCTCCGCAAGCCCCAGGCACCAACCTGACACACAAGACCATCAGGTGGGTTGTGGTAGCGCCTGAAGTTTTTGTATATGCAATTTATGTTATCGGAAGAGAAAACTACACATTGCTTATAGTTTATTTGCAGGCGTTTGGAGACGCGTTACTAATTGGTCAAATATTTTTTTCACCTCACAAGCTCGGAAAGGCTCTGTTTATCATTAGAAATCTGGATGGAAAAGCACACTTTATCCGCTAGCGTGGAAAGTGTTTTTAAAATTCGAATATTTTTTGTTCAATAAAGGTTTCGTACAATAATATTACATATATATGGAACCTCATTGGTTTCATAATAGTTTATATTCTCTGCAGCCAGTCCACTGAAATGCAAATACTTATTTCATGTCATGCGTGCCTCAATTAAAGAATAATCGCACGGACCAGCAAGAAAATTTTATTGAAAACAAAAACTTGAAAATTTCCTTCTCTTCATTCAATTCACTTTCCTTCCATTATTTTGGTTTGTTTTTTGATAAAATCCATGGTATTTGGCCCTGATAAAATCGAAAGAAATCATAAAATATGAGCGAGGCTAGCAGCGACGAAGATATAAATTTAACACCTGCAGAATTAGTGCAAACGGTACATAATGCCGAGTTGAGTTTTCTTCCGGAAAATCACGCGACAAATACAAAAGCGCACGATTTATATTTTCTTGCACCTAACATTTTCGTCGCTTTAGTGAGGTGAAAAGTTGTGTGTTTCGCTCAGCAGCAAAGTTATTTAGCGTCTCGTACCTTTGAAACCCTCGCTACGCTAAGGATTCTATATTTGAACAACGAGCGAACTCAGGTTTCAATACAAGGTACTCGCGGCAAAAATTAACTTTCCAGCCTTGCATGACAAATAACTAATGTTCACTTAAATTCACTCCACACAAATTTAAAATTTTCAACAATGGTTCATGTAAGTACATTTGGAAAACTATTTATATTTATATTTGGTCGTGTTGTCCGTTCGTGACGTACGAGTAGTACATACATAAGTACCTAACTCTAGAATTACGTAGTCGGGTCATAAGTTCTGTCACGTATCAAGTACACATTTTCAATTTAATTTTAATAATTTATAAATGGGAACATAAATTTAGGTTTTACATGTATGATAGTTTATTCGAAATGACCTCCTTGATTTTCGATACAAGCCCCTAATCTGTGTGGCTAGTCATCGATAGAATAAGCACGACATTGAGGTCCATTTCGACCACTGCTTTGATGAGGGATAGCTTCAGCGACTCCAAATTTTTATGAGGTTTTGCGAAGGCTTTTTCCTCTAAATACTGGCATATTTTATAATCCAAGGGATTAGGGTCCGGACGGCCAATCTTCGTGCCTGACGAAATCAATTTGATGGGCGTCCAACCCGTTTTGCGTACTTTTGGCTTTATGAGCCGGTGCAGAATGTTGCTGGAATACCCAGTGGTGATTTGTGAACATTTTTCGTTTAAGAGGCTCTACGAGGTTTTGCGGAACCGTATTTTGGTACCTACATCAGAGCACTGGTTTTCACACCTTTTTCACAAAAAAACATCTTCGTGCCACGAAGTTCGTGGGGCTTAAATACGACACTCCAAGCCAAACCATCACCGATGAGGGATGATGATGACCACATTGAACGCGCGGGAAACGCCTAATCACTTCATCACCTTGTCATTTTGCTTATTGAAGCTCTCTTCGACTGTAAAAAAAATTTCACCTGAAAATATGATTTCTCGGTATTTTTTCCCGCGTACCGTCTCAACAAAACGCGTGATCGATGAAGCCAATTTTTTTTCAAACAAGCGTTCATGAGGTGTGCTGTTTTTTAACGGTAAGCCCGTAGCCCGAGGTCTTCCTTTTCATAGTAGTTGTTTAAACCCATCTAAAAAGCCAACAGTTTTATGCTTTCGCACGGGATTTTTTTGAATTCGCTCCTTGATTGTGAACCGTACGAGGTCGACCACTCCTCAGCCAGAGGTATTCTATTCTTGAATTTCCTCGTATCGTTTAATAGTGCGATAAACGAACCTTTGTGTTACTTTCAAAAACTACATTTGCAGCGTAACCACAACGATGCAACGCAATTACAGCGACTCTTGTCTTCTTTTTGTGTCCACTTCAAAAGAAATGTTTATACTGTCTTTGTTGAAAATTAAAGAAAAGTCTACAAAACCTATGTTTTTAAGATCGTGAAACATTTAAAATTCGAACGCATTTTATTGATTTTTTGTCTGCATTCCAAATTCAAAATTGCGAACCTATGACAGTATTTATGACCCGACTACGTATGCGATAAGATAATTTATGTTGTGATATTATTTAAGAATTAATTTAATTTAATTTGCTAGGATCATGTTTGATACCACTTATGTATATTGTAACACCCTGTATTGTACAACATGAATGCAATAAATATTTGAGTTTGAATTTGAATTTGAGTTGACGGGCTGAGTGAGTTGAAATTGGACATAATGTCAATCATTTTCGATGATTCAATGATTTCAAAACTCATTGCAAAATGTAGTAGATTTCACCCGGGCCCAGAAAAATTATGGACTACCTATGACGCTACATTGAATTTTTTTAATGATTTTATGATCTGGCAACTTTCGTTTTTCTTCTGGATTGGGTACAATGATTGATACGAGTATGCAAATAAAGTATCAACCAATGTTCATCCCTTCATTCCAGGCGCAGAGTTCCCCGGCCAGCAGCGCGACCTCGTCATCGGCGAAGGTGCGACCTGGCTCCCGCTCGCCGGAGACCAGCCATGACCACCACGAGCAGGTGTACGAGGACCCGGAGGCGTTCCGCAACAACAGCATCGCGTGCCTGCGAGCCAAGGCGCAAGAGCACCAGGCGAGACTGCTCTCTAACAACTTGCTGCTGCAGGTCGGTACTGCTTCTTTTTAATTAACACTGGGCTTGATGGGAAACGTCGATGAGACTTAACATGAAGCGCGCTCAGGCCCGGACTTAGAGACCCAGGGCCCCTAGGCACTTGACATTTGGGGCCCCCCATCCTGATGCCAGTTTGGAAATTAAACAAACAAAATGCACTGTACTAACACAAAATATAAATTTTAACCGTCTTTCATTTCTTACTATAAATAAACAATCAGAAATAATATAATCAGAGATATGCTATACAGTTGTTAATATGTACCGTCCATGTCTATGGAGCCAATCCTCGAATCGCGAAAAAAAATCGGCTGTTCCATAGCTACCCGACCAAAATGTACCTATATAACAACAGATTTATTTTTCTCGAAAAGTTGTTCGTATATGTACGTGTACTATGGCCAGTTTTCGGCTTCCACAACTTCATCTTAACACTCTGTATAAAGTGAAATTTTATCAACCGTCCGAATTCATACTGGAGACCCGAGTCTCAGGAACAATTTTTAATGACCCTTCAAGTGAAATTCGAAAACAAATTTTCTTTGCTCCCGTACTGCCTATACTAGTAATTGTATTTGAACTAGTCCAGTTCATATGGGAACAATTTCTTTTTTAAGATGTCGAAAAAAAGATCACTGAGCCTTGTTCCTGATCACTAACCGAGTCTCCAGTATGAGTTGGGGCGGTTGATTAAATTTCACCTTGTATTATATCAATGTCACTTTAGTTATGTCAACGGACGTCATACGTGGGTTATGTCAACGGACGTCATACGTGGGTTATGTCAACGGACGTCATACGTGGGTTATGTCAACGGACGTCATACGTGGGTTATGTCAACGGACGTCATACGTGGGTTATGTCAACGGACGTCATACGTGGGTTATGTCAACGGACGTCATACGTGGGTTATGTCAACGGACGTCATACGTGGGTTATGTCAACGGACGTCATACGTGGGTTATGTCAACGGACGTCATACGTGGGTTATGTCAACGGACGTCATACGTGGGTTATGTCAACGGACGTCATACGTGGGTTATGTCAACGGACGTCATACGTGGGTTATGTCAACGGACGTCATACGTGGGTTATGTCAACGGACGTCATACGTGGGTTATGTCAACGGACGTCATACGTGTGTTATGCCCCATAATATGTTTTTTTCCCCATTTCTCTATAATTCTATTTCCGCCTGCCAGCAGACAGGCAAGCTACCTGGTCGAGGTAGCTAGGTGGTTGGGGCCCCTAGGCTGCCTGGGCCCTAGGGCCGGGCCTTCTAGGCCTATAGGGGAAATCCGGGGCTGAGCACGCTCGCACCGAAAGTGGGTGTGTAAACGTCGATGAGACTTAATATGAAGCACGCTCGCACAGAAAGTGAGAGTGTAAAACCAGACGAGGCACTTATCAGCCTGTCTAAGAATTTCCACGAAATGTACGGAAGTCGGTAATGGGCGAAATGCTACGCAACTGCCATCTAATGTTGACATGCGAGACGTGACGAGAGCGGTATGGTGTCGTCATTGTGTATGGTGACAAGCCATGGCTGAAGTCTACCACCAGTTGAAGTAAAGAGATTTATCAGTTAGTTGGGTCTAGGTGTAAGTGTCCAGAATGCGCCAGGCTATGTCAGTTTACGTCACTAGAAGAGGCTCCGTTCTTACACCCCAAAATGCCCGCCGTTTATAAAATGGCTTCGTCTTTTTCTAAAAAGCCGAAATAGAATGTCTTTCACCAAAAAGTGAAAAACAGGTGCGATGACGAGCAGAGCGACGAGGAGCGTGTTAGGTTCACATATAAGTACATATTGGGAGCCGAGCGAAGCGGAGCAACCCTCAAAACGTCTAACAGAATGACTATTCTATATGCCTAGGCAAATTAGAAAAGAAGATTCGTCAAATAGCAAAATAGCGAGCGTTTAGAAACTGACGACGCCGTTTGTAAACGGCGGAATTTAACAGCTTGCCTGCGACATATCCACTATCTGTGTGAGAGCGGTTCATTATTGGTCTCATCGACGGTTTCTATCAGACTCTGGTGGTGACACCTACTGTTAGTGTACAGTAAAGTGTTGGTACTGTACAAGAGTAAGATCACTGTGTTTAAAAAACATTATCAATAAAGACTTGTTAACACGTTTATAATGAAATATATATATATATATTGTTGGACAAATTCGTTCGTTAGTAAGTAAACAGGGTTAAGCGATTAGTAACTAGATTCGATTGCATTATATCTAAACTACACTTGTAACATTAACTGAAACCACAGTTGTAATGATTACACTGAGCAACAGTAACCTAAGTCTTTTACTTATCACACACAGGTGTACATTATATCTAAACTACACTTGTAACATTAACTGAAACCACAGTTGTAATGATTACACTGAGCAACAGTAACCTAAGTCTTTTACTTATCACACACAGGTGTACATTATATCTAAACTACACTTGTAACATTAACTGAAACCACAGTTGTAATGATTACACTGAGCAACAGTAACCTAAGTCTTTTACTTATCACACACAGGTGTACATTATATCTAAACTACACTTGTAACATTAACTGAAACCACAGTTGTAATGATTACACTGAGCAACAGTAACCTAAGTCTTTTACTTATCACACACAGGTGTACACTTAATACTCGTATGTATTTCCCTCAAGGGGGGGTGCGGTTTACGTTTATTTTATTTTGAGTTTCGTAAAGAATCATCCGATCCAAAGTCCAATTATCTTGGCAAAACACAATGTACAGGAATATGCGAACTGAACTAGCATTCAGGTCATTGAACGAACATTATATTTATTTACGAATCGTACATCGTCTGATGTTATTAAAGGTTTTTGGGTGAAAGGTAACTTTTACTTACTTTTAAACTTTAACCACATAATAAAGCCGATTCTGAAGGCTTTAATTTTAGTTTAAGTGCTGTCAAAACTTAATTTTTTCCCAAGTAATTTAGCTTCTATTCGTAACACTTATGAACTGTTTTGCAATGAAGAAAATTTAGTTTTGACATCACTAAAACTAAAATTAAAGCCTTCAGAATCGGCTTTATTGTACTGACAGTAGTAAACATCTACTCACCAATTACTATGGGAATAATTACTACAGGAATAATTACTATGGGAATAATTACTATGGCAAGAATTACTATGGGAATAATTTTGTTGGTGTATAGCAGGGACTAGTTTACGTAGTTGTGTATGTCTTAGACCAATAGTTGTTTTTGTATATTATGATCTGTAAGTCGTTTCTGAGCAAGTCACAGATACACCTCGTGTATTGTGAGGACGATGAATTAGTGATAACCTGATGAGTTCAGACTAGCTTTACAAGAAAGAGCTAAAAATACTCGAAATGTACATGAATCACACTACATCATTCACAAATAGTTTAGATTGTTCCAACTTCTGCCCCATCTTAACGCGCCCTTCTGTATAGCGAAGTACTGACGTCACCAAATCTGAATATTTTTTAAATATAGGTAGTTGGTAGTAGTAAGAAGTACTTCATATCCAATATGGCGTACGTTTTAATATCCTTACGTATACCAAGTATATTTAATCTTAATTTTGTTATCTGTAAATTGTCATAAATTATCTGCACCTAAAATCAAATCATTTGGTCCAGTGATTATGTTACCTAATGTCAATTAGAATTAAGTTTCTTATTTTGCAACATATACCTACCTAGACCTAATTTATATTATTATATACGTAAGGTTGTTTTTTATTTTGTTTGCAATCTTTTGATTTATTATTTTTGTGGTTCTGAACCCAGAACTTCTACTTCCAGGTCCGAGGTCTGTCTCGAGCGCACAACCCACCGAGCGCAGGGCCGGCGCCAGGCGCGGGGGGCGAGGACGAGGGGCCCCTCGACATCGACGTGGGCACGGAGGCGCCCCCTCTCGACCCCGCGCACCCGCACGCCCCGCACCTCTACTGACGCGACGCGGGGGGGGCCCGCGCCGTCTCCGACGCCGACTACTCACACTTCTAGGGCGCTGATAGGTTGCCCGCCCGTCACGTGATAGTGTCTGAAAAACTGTTATATTTGAATTCGTTCGTACTTAACTGTAATTATGTAAATTGTAGTGTACTTTACTTATGTACTTATTTAAAACACATTTTTGTTCGTGCAATACATTTAGTTGTTTAAGTATTTATATCCGTAGCCTGTTGTGTTAGACTATTGTATTGTATAAAGTTTGTAGCTGTTAGTTTATTGTAAAACAATGTCAGATAAGTAATGGCTAATTTTGTGGATTGCTAGTGCTATGTAGGGGAAATGAAACATCTGTGGTCACTCTAACGTTAAACTTAAACATATGCAACCTGTACCTTATGTATTAGGTAATATTAAATATTTGTACATAATATTTTAGGGAACTAAAAGAATTTAAAAGAAGTATATTTTGAATCGTGAAGTCATTTCAGTTTCGGTTGTGCCTAAGTTAATAAATTTTTATCGCTTGGCACAAATTTTACAACATTGTGTATGCCTAATTCTATGTGAATGAAGAAAATTTTATAACAACGAATAACTATTATCTAAAATCTATTTATTAAAATTATTTGAGTTCCATTATTGAAAAATATAATCCGATCGAATTTTAACATCGAAGACATTCCTTGAAAGACTTGTTAATTTGTTTGTTTGATGTTTTATGAGATATAACTACGTTCCAAAACAATGTCTGTTTTATAACAAAGTCCTATAATTTTTTGATAAAGTTTTATACTTAAAAGATTTGTGCTGTTTTTTTTCAAAAGTTAATACAGAATATTTTCTCAATATTTATGTGATTTGTACCAGTTCTTACTTATAAAGTTATAACCTAGTACTAACCTAAGAATCTAGACTTGTAATGTATATTGCTATTATAATAAAAATAAATAAAATAAACAAATACCGAAAGCAGGTGAAGTTTCATCGCAATATTAAATAATTATTATTCCGATGAATAAATGAACTTTAAAAAACTATCATCTTGTATTATTTCATTGAACCTTCGTTGAACTAGTTTCCATAACAAACAATGGCAAAATAACATAAGCATATGATATAAGTATCATAAATATTGTAAATAAAAGCATATATTACAAGGTAGCCCAGGAGTAGAACGCTGTCCTCTCAATCTTGAGATCTAGGTTCGATCTCCAGTTGGGCATGCACCTATGAGTTTTTCGGAATTTATGTGCATAGTATTTGTTCTTACTTACCACTTGCTGAACGGCAAGGAAAACATTGTAAGGTAAACCTGCATGACTTTAAAAGCGTGTATTTGTGCCCGAAGTACGGCGATATGGCTCACCAGTCACCAACCATCATGTTGGGATGTAATAATCGCCGGTGAAACGCGGGTGTACCGTGTGGGTACTGTGACTTGCATTTTACAGTTCACATAATATGGAACTCTCTGACACCCCCTCGGGGATTCATGTCGTGACGTTATATATATATATTTTTTTTTTAATATACGCCAGAAATATATATCGGTATTTCCTGGTGTTGGTATGGTATTATTTGATAACATCACTTTCATTAGTTACTATCAACAGCGACTGGAAAACCGGATATTAAATAAATATTATAATATAAGGGCATCGTTTTTAATTAAAAGGGAGATTTCCATTCAATTAACGTAGTTTATTATTTTTAAGTTAAAACATTATTGGTAAATACATCAACAGTAACAACATACCGAAGACTTTGTACAACACTGACAAGTTACCCTCAAACATAGGTACGTAAGTTATATTTTATACTTATGTACTTAAATATCATATGAAGAGTACACAACAAGATTTAAGATTTTGGACCTACATCGTTTTACTTGTACCCTTCATATCGTCAGGGCCGTATTATAAAGATTTGAACCCCTGAGCAACAACAAAGTGATCCCCCTTACACGGTTACACAATGAAATAGAATAAAATAAGATAATCGTTCTATAACTTTAAAAATGTTCTGTGAGATATGATAAAACGAGCAAAGAAATTTCTAAATTGTAGTAAGTTTACGAGGCTAAAAAAGTAACGAAATTAATTTGTTGTAATATGTATTTTATTTAAACTACATCGTTCTCATAGATAAACCAATATGAATAGAAAGATACGACAGAAACATCAAGACGCACAGGACTGATAGAACAAAAATGTATCTTATGGTAATTTGTGTTTATCGCATTTTTATGTATACTTAGTTTTAGAAAATCCCTTGCAATAGTTAGTTTATTTAAATTAACAGTTCGTGTGTAACATTCAAACTAGTGGAGGCCCCTTTTGTCCTCCCTTAAATGCGGCCCTGCATAATCATGCCAGTGGGTACACACACCCTCGCTCTGTACAGAGACGAGATGTGTCTACCATTAATTAAACTTGTTCATAACGAGTCGCACACACACCGACAGAAGCTAGTTTCATAAAAATGGGTCGGTATACATTTCCCATAAGAACCTATACGTTCAAATATTATTTATTTATATAATTATTTGTAAATCCGTAACATTTCTATGAGTTTTCAGTTAATTAATAAATATATCAAAGTATCAATATATACGTAGCAAAAAGCGACATTCTTTTGCAATAAGCATAACTACGTATAAACTTTAAATTGTAAAATGGCACGTATCTCAAGGCGTTAGGTCCCATTTTAAAATGGACTTGTGTAAAACAACACAGCACTCTGGTCGAAAATATATAAATTTTAGTACAACTTTTGAGCGAGAGTCGTGAGCCCCTTCTGTCGTCCTAGTCCGAGCTATACACAAGGTATATAGGTATATTATATGCCTCCCTCACCCGATAGGGGGCGTGCATGCTGGTGGTTTGTCATTTTTTAAATGGATTCTTTGGAACATTTTCATAAATGCCTTAAGATGGATGCGACAGATCGCGTTCCCTAAACGCAGAATTTATGATTGTTATTTTAATTTTTTTAATAAAAGTCTAAAATAATTGTGATTTATGGCATTATGCGACCATAGTTTATTGTCAATATGCTTTTCTAGCCGAATTGTGCTATTTAATTCATTACTATGTAAATGATCCAACACAACAACTTTAATGCATTATATTTGCAAGTGGTTCAACTCAGCCCGCGGGCTAAGTTTGTTGCAGGCTGAGTTGCCACTGAACTGGTTTAAACCTGTTTATATATAATTTAAAAAGTAAATCAAAAAATTGCTAGAAAATACTAATTGACATTTAACTATGTCCGCCTAATTCCGTAAATGACATTTATTTAATATAAAATAAGTATTAGTTTTAAGTATTTGTTTAGTAAAAAAAAAGGAAAAAAAGTTTATTGCTTCGAAAAAAGTTATTACAGTATTTTAAAAATCATACAAATACGTACACTGCACAGAAATAAAAACACACACAATTTGAACAAGGGGTCCCTAAACTCGGCCAGGGGCCAGTAACGCGGGTTAAAAAAATTATGTCGCTGTGACAAAGGGTATCATTACTAAAATATTGATATAAATAAAACTAATAAACAAACATGATAATATACCAATAATAAATCGTTTGGGACCGCGATCCGCCCTTAAATACAAAATGTTTATTATTTAATAATAAAATCACTTACATAGTACTGCAACTAAGTTATCGTCGACAAGAAGCGCCGTCCACATACAATAAGATCATATAAAACTCTTTTGGCAGTTGTTGTACAAGTGTTGTACAGTTATATATTGTTTAAATTCTCTGTTAAAATATTGTAAATATATATATTGAGTAGTATTGTACCAATCTATATAATTTCCTTTCTCTTTTGTGATAATAACTACCTATTCGCTCTAACATCAATAAACATTTCTTTGCCACCATATAATATTGAGACACGAAAAAATCACTAGAAAAATAAAATAATGGACATCTTTATTATGCTTCACTCACACAAGTAATGTTGTGTATGTAGTTAATGTACATACAATGTATAACATCTATGTATTAGAGTTCATTACACACCAAAACAAGTTATCTTATTATGTAATTTTGTCACATTCACAGATACTTGAAACAACTTGTACTGAAATTCATATATGTTTCATGTTGTCTCTTATTTTTTACAGACTACTAGCTTTTGCTAGTGGTTTTACTCCTGTGGTAGTGTCTTTCAATTATCAAAAATTTTTGGCTTGAAGGTTACTTATTAACACAATATTGTTATAACATGACTTTTAACAGATCCATCTCCACACTTTCATGTCACCTTTAATAACTTAACTTATAATAAGTATATCTAATAAATAATAACATTGTACAAAATAAAATGCTTTAAATTTTACCTCGGTGCAACTTGCATCTATAAACTTTAACCTCTCATCTATTATATATATATATTGCCCAGATACGTAGGATTAAAGCTTGTTTACAATTGTAATGTAATGTAATGCAATCAAAACGTAATGCATAAAATTACATCATTTATTGTGAAATTTAATTATCATTATTCCTTTTTATCAAAGAGTAAGGAGAACAATATTCTAAATATTATTAGAGTGCAATACAAACTAGAAAATATCAATCAGAAACAAACCCAAAGACAAGAATATGAAAAAATTCCCCGGGCCAGGATTCGAACCTGCGACCTCTTGTTATCAAGACAAGCGCGCTACCAATTGCGCCACCGAGGTTCCTACCCGGACCGGTGAATTCTTCCATCATACTTGTCCACTGTTATTTTTGCTTCTGCTTGATATACTAGCTTGTACAACACATATAGAACGCTCACGAGGGCGTTATGTGATTTCACGCCTTGTTCTTAGAAACAGATGGCGCTGTCGTCGCTACAATATTGTTGCTTCAGACAGTTAAGAAATTCACAGTTCTCATTAACTAAGATTATGTTTATTTTGCGAAATCCATCGCTATGAATACTCTAAATATTATTAGAGTGCAATACAAACTAGAAAATATCAATCAGAAACAAACCCAAAGACAAGAATATGAAAAAATTCCCCGGGCCAGGATTCGAACCTGCGACCTCTTGTTATCAAGACAAGCGCGCTACCAATTGCGCCACCGAGGTTCCTACCCGGACCGGTGAATTCTTCCATCATACTTGTCCACTGTTATTTTTGCTTCTGCTTGATATACTAGCTTGTACAACACATATAGAACGCTCACGAGGGCGTTATGTGATTTCACGCCTTGTTCTTAGAAACAGATGGCGCTGTCGTCGCTACAATATTGTTGCTTCAGACAGTTAAGAAATTCACAGTTCTCATTAACTAAGATTATGTTTATTTTGCGAAATCCATCGCTATGAATACTCTAAATATTATTAGAGTGCAATACAAACTAGAAAATATCAATCAGAAACAAACCCAAAGACAAGAATATGAAAAAATTCCCCGGGCCAGGATTCGAACCTGCGACCTCTTGTTATCAAGACAAGCGCGCTACCAATTGCGCCACCGAGGTTCCTACCCGGACCGGTGAATTCTTCCATCATACTTGTCCACTGTTATTTTTGCTTCTGCTTGATATACTAGCTTGTACAACACATATAGAACGCTCACGAGGGCGTTATGTGATTTCACGCCTTGTTCTTAGAAACAGATGGCGCTGTCGTCGCTACAATATTGTTGCTTCAGACAGTTAAGAAATTCACAGTTCTCATTAACTAAGATTATGTTTATTTTGCGAAATCCATCGCTATGAATACTCTAAATATTATTAGAGTGCAATACAAACTAGAAAATATCAATCAGAAACAAACCCAAAGACAAGAATATGAAAAAATTCCCCGGGCCAGGATTCGAACCTGCGACCTCTTGTTATCAAGACAAGCGCGCTACCAATTGCGCCACCGAGGTTCCTACCCGGACCGGTGAATTCTTCCATCATACTTGTCCACTGTTATTTTTGCTTCTGCTTGATATACTAGCTTGTACAACACATATAGAACGCTCACGAGGGCGTTATGTGATTTCACGCCTTGTTCTTAGAAACAGATGGCGCTGTCGTCGCTACAATATTGTTGCTTCAGACAGTTAAGAAATTCACAGTTCTCATTAACTAAGATTATGTTTATTTTGCGAAATTTTATATAAAGTTTATTTTTTTTCATATTCTTGTCTTTGGGTTTGTTTCTGATTGATATTTTCTAGTTTGTATTGCACTCTAATAATATTTAGAGTATTCATAGCGATGGATTTCGCAAAATAAACATAATCTTAGTTAATGAGAACTGTGAATTTCTTAACTGTCTGAAGCAACAATATTGTAGCGACGACAGCGCCATCTGTTTCTAAGAACAAGGCGTGAAATCACATAACGCCCTCGTGAGCGTTCTATATGTGTTGTACAAGCTAGTATATCAAGCAGAAGCAAAAATAACAGTGGACAAGTATGATGGAAGAATTCACCGGTCCGGGTAGGAACCTCGGTGGCGCAATTGGTAGCGCGCTTGTCTTGATAACAAGAGGTCGCAGGTTCGAATCCTGGCCCGGGGAATTTTTTCATATTCTTGTCTTTGGGTTTGTTTCTGATTGATATTTTCTAGTTTGTATTGCACTCTAATAATATTTAGAGTATTCATAGCGATGGATTTCGCAAAATAAACATAATCTTAGAGAACAATATTGTTAATGCTGCACCGAGATACTGCTGGGTACCTACAGTAAAATATGTTCCGACACCTCGACCAACTATACTGACCACCTATATTGACCAACTACAACTATGTACGCGATGAAACTATTGTTTACAATCAAGCTAACTGGTTGTTGAGATACTAAATTTATTAAAATGTAGCTCCTAACGAGACCACTAAAATAATAACATCTTTTGACATATGTCAAACATGACAGAAAATCATATTTTTATAGTTTCTAATTTTGACATACGTCAAAAGAAGTATGAAAAAATGTTCATCTCTTTGTTATGATAACTGTCATAAAATCAATGAAAATATCTCTAAAAGAAATTAAAATGTGTCATGTTTGACACCTATCAAAAAATCTTATTAATTTTAGTTCTATAATTATGAACAAATTTAAAAACACCTCATAACACCGGAGCGTATGGAAACTCTTTTACTGTTAAGTCCATCAGACTGTGGAACTCCCTTCCTCACACTATCAGGGATAGCCTCTCCATTTGTGTATTCAACAGGAAAATAAAAGAGCACTATCTTCGACAACCTATCCTGTAGGTTCATGTATATATTAGGTATATACAGGCTGTAATCGTTAAGTGTGACCAGGCGATTATTCCGTAACTATAACAGATATCAATTTTTTTTTAACTGATATCGAAAGTACGTTACCTAATCAGTAAAATGACATCAATTACTTTTTGAAAATCAAACGAGAAGTATCCAAAATGTTGACATTAAACGTTCCCATACATTTACTATGAGATTAGTAGAAAGGTTTTAGTTTCCTTATTTTAAAAGGTTATTTTAGCTTAGTACTGGTATTAAAGGAAACTGTTTATTAACCTTACAAAGTAATAAAACTATCTTTTTAATTGAATAATATTTATTTCTTAGTAAGTACAACATTTTGTATTCAAAGCAGATGTTCGAAGTGACGTCCTTGTTGTGCGATACAATGTATGGGAATGTTTAATGTCAAAATTTTGGATACTTCTCGTTTGATTTTCAAAAAGTAATTGATGTCATTTTACTGATTAGGTAACGTACTTTCGATGTCAGTTTAAATTTTTTTGATATCTGTAATAGTTACGAAATAACCGCCTGGTCACACTTAACGATTACACCCTGTATATACGGCGGTAGCGCCACTAACCTTGCCTACCGGCTCTTTTCTGCGCCGAACTATATCCGAACATTGAGTTTAGGAGACCACTGAAAATGCAGAGTTAACGATTTAAATAATATTAAATGTATTAATCGTTATTGTAACTATAGAGGTGTGTGCTCTCTACCAGACCGATCACACAACGGTACTTGAAACTAAAAAATAAACATTGATAAATACTAAGAAATAAACATTGATAAATACTAAGATATTTATAATGTTGAGATCCATCCGGTACACATACTTACCTTATTTTATATTAATACATTTCAAATGCTTCGACCGAAACTTATGGCACCGTTGAATATTAATAAATTTTGAATACAACCTCGGCCTAGTGGCATCCACAGAATGTACAAATAGATAGTAATTATTAAATAAATATTTTAATGTAATGCAAATTATAATAGATCACTTACACGTAACTGTTTACACTAACACATTACTCAATACTTACAGTTATATTATTATTATTCACATTTTCATGTGAATTAGACAAGTTTTCTTAGCTTTTGCCAATTTGTCGATATAAAATATGCTTTGCAGAAAATTTGTGGTTTGGATCATAAATCTGCATAATAGTTCGCTTTATCGTTTAGAACTGATATTTGTAATGGACTGACGTTTCTATATTTACTAGAGGTCTGTAAAAGCTTATATCGTATCCTACTAACAAAAAACTAATTTTACCAACGGCACATTAAAACTGCCAAGTGCGTGTCTAACACGCATGAGTAGTTTCGTAGCATTTATAAAAGAAATATGTGAAAAGCTTGGCTTTCATATTTATAACATTTGAATATTAAATTATTTCGATATCAAAAAAGATTACCATGTTTTTTTTTTCGTGTTATATTTCACAAAACAAGGGACCTAAATTTGTCTTAAAGGCCTTTTATATGGCACTCACATGACCGGTTTTGTAAACAACACATGTGTAAGAGTGTTTCTTACTGCGCGCTACGAAACACTAAAAAGTAATATTTTGACTCAATTCTTCATTTAGGTAACGCTTTCATACAGAAATATCGATCCTCATCTTTAAAATGCAACACAATTAAAACACTTTGCCCCACGATTAAAACATCTAAAACCGTAAATAATAAAAGTATACAGTAACTTATCTAGCTAGCAGCCAGTTGTCGGAGGTACGAACAGTTCAGTAGTTGTACTTGGGTCCCTCCATATCTTCGGAACTCTTCACCAGCATGTAGAAGCTGTTCACACACAGGATGCAGTACCCGACCACACCTGCAAACACCATACAAGATCGTTATAGTATTTTGTGCAACTGTTACATAACGTGGGTCATTGTGACTTGTTTAGATAAGCACATAATAGACTGCACGAGTGTCGAAAAATGACAAGTGAACACTCGTTCATAAAGTCCAATTGCGTCTGACGGTATAGCCGCTAGGGAACCAATCAGAAGCGAGAATGAGACAATAGGTCGTTTCTTAAAAAACGTCGTCTTTACTTGTCGTCACTTGTGGTTTATTCTCTAGCGGTGTTATAATAAATTTGGGCAATCACAGCGCAGAATTGCGGTGTTATAATGAAATATTATAACATCGGCCAAACAATGTAGGTACTTATAAAACCGCTTCTGATATTATACTTACCTTATTGTATGGGAGTAGATACAATTATTAGTAACCCTGTCACACCAGAGACTCCGTTTAAGAGGGTGGCATACCCTAGCAACTTTTTTATTACCCGTCGAGCACAATAAGTCTAATGGCAAATACCTTATTTGCTTTTCATAGAGGCGATTATATGTTGGCTCTTTGGCCTCTTGTTCTTGGACGCGTAATACTAATGATCACGCAGCGAAACAACAAATTGATGTGTTTTTAGCTAACACTGAAATATTTTGTCGGGAAAAAAATATTGGATTTAGGTAAAATCCCTTCATATTTCTATTGCCTATTTTATAAAAAAAAAAACAAGTTGATCTCTAAACCGTGTTTTTGAAACGAACGTTTATAAACCAAAAAAAAGAGGGTGGAAAACATTTTTTTTTTGACAAAAGTATAAATCTTAAAACATTGTTTATAGGTTGAATCCCTAGATAAAAGATCGACAAATCAAATATATTTTCTTCAATATGAGGAGAGACCTAGTTTCTTCCAATGAACCCTTGAAAACCTGGTGTTGTTGATGTTCTAGCGTCAGGTGCCCACTTAAACTCGGGTATATGAACAAGCTTTCAAAGCCCATTGCCGTCACAGCCACAAAAGCTAATATATAATAGCTATATATTATATATCTACTTGAATGTTACTGACAACCAAGACATATTGTAGTTTCTGGGTAGTTATGGTAATTTTATCACATTTGACTTTGAGTATATTGTTTGAAAATAGTAAAACAATTGGAAACAAATTTTTAGAGGAAAATTTTATGGGAACTTTTGTTGTTTTTTCCGGGGTCTTCGATACGTTTCCCATCTACATACGAGTACAATCCAAATTTCAGCTCAATCAGCCAATGGTTTTTGAATTATGCGGTAATTTCAGTTATTTGACTTTTTTCTATACTTTTCTATATAATTTCTATTATAAAATACGTAGGAATCTTTAGTAAACAATGATGATATTTCCCAGGGTACAGTCTACGAGTGTGTATAGGTATATATTTAGTTAATAGATATAAACAACTCACTGAAGTACAGCAGTCCCTCGAGGAAGGTGACGAATATGTCAGAGCCGGAACTCGCCAGTCCGTACACCGCGCTGGTGACCAGGATGTAGAGCAGTGAGCTCACGTACAGCGCGCACATCACCAGCACCCACGTGCGGAGACACGCTCTGTGACGCTGCGGGGGGGAGGGGGTTATACGAATATGTCAGAGCCGGAGCTCGCCAGTCCGTACAGCGCGCTGGTGACCAGGATGTAGACCAGTGAGCTCACGTACAGCGCGCACATCACCAGCACCCACGTGCGGAGACACGCTCTGTGACGCTGCGGGGGGGGAGGGGGTTATACGAATATGTCAGAGCCGGAGCTCGCCAGTCCGTACACCGTGCTGGTGACCAGGATGTAGAACTTTTCAATGCATGTGCTCGTAAAGGCCCACTTTTTATGCATCAAAACCGAACAGAAAGTCGATTATTTTGGGGGCTTTAGGGCTTTATTATTATTTTTTTTTTTATTTACTATGGTTGGCTAACCTGCAGCCTTTCCTGTGTACCATAGATGTTATACTTTTTTTCCACTGTTTAACGGCTCTGGATACAGTCCTTTTGAGCCAATTATAATTTAAAGTTCACAAGATTATATTTGTTTTCATTTCCTCACACTATGCATTGAAAAACGTAGTATGATACACGGGCGTAAGAGCAATAAATTACTCGGTTACGTTTAAAACACTTGCTACGCTCGTGTTTTAAATCGTCCTCGTAATTTATTCCTTTGCGCCCTTGTAGCATAAACTACTATTATTGGTTGGCTCATTTGTCTATTTGTCTTGGACGGGTAATACTAGTACGCAAAAGATTTAAATATTTTGTATGGAAAAATAATCAGAATTGTAGTAGATTCACTTCATATTTGTATTACTTATTGAATTAAAAAAATAAATCAGGACAATCCCGTAATCGCGTTTTTATAAGGGAAACATTAAACCCAAACAAATTAGGGTTAAAGTATGTTTTCCGAGTCCGAAATTTTCCATCAGAATCCTCAAAAGCCTGGCGTTGTTCATGTACTACGCTCAACTTGCCGTCCGAGGCCGCCAAAGTTAGAAGGGAAAAAGAAATAATGGTCGACTCAAACATCAGCAGGTCTCACCTTATAAGCGCCGTAGAGCAGCGTGACTCCCAGCAGCACATGCACGGAGCTGGTCACGGCGACGATGACGGCCACGGTGTACGCGGATCGGTACACGTGCTCCACGTCGTCCACGGAGCCCACCAGGTCACGCAGCTGCGCCGCGAACACGCCGATCGCCACCACCATCACCAGGGAGCTCAGCTGCAATGAGGAGCAACAGATCACTAGGGATGACTACGAGGGATACCGAGACCGTGCATCGTCATCAGTGCGAGATCTCGCAGGATTCGCGAGATCAAACGGCAGCACTTGCTATGTGTTAAGAGCGCTATAGCAAAATTTTCGCAAAGCATTTTTAACGGCCTAATTCTCGCAATCGGTAAAAGTTTTGTACGAAAATCTTTTAACCACCATAAGTTCCATTATTTTTATTATGAAACTATTACTTAGAATTTTGATTTAACTTGAGGAAATTACAGAAATATACAGGTTATGAGTACAGTTTTCTTAAATTTTCGCTCTGACGCATAATTTTGAGGCTGTTTTCGAAAATGTGTCTACTATTACATGCATTAAAAATAAATTACCGTTTGATAATATTACTTTGGAAAACTACTGACAATTTTTTTTTATTAAGGATGAATTAATACATTTAAAAAATGTATGAAATAATGCGATCATCGCTAAACACTGCCCAATAATAAGGTTGCAGGTTAGCCAACTTCTCGTAAATAAATTTAAAAAATAATAATAATAAAGCCATAGGGCAAAATAATCGACTTTCTGTTTGGTTTTCAAGCATAAAAAGTGGGCCTTTACGAGCACTTGCATTGAAAAAAACAAATTAATTGAATTGAATTTGTTACTATCGTGACGATGTATTATTTTTTTCGTTTATTATTACTACTATCGGTCGTACTGCAGCCACATTTGGGACGAGGCTCTGCAAAGTATCAGCTTGCTGTCCTGGATTCGATTCAACGCCGAGCAATACGACTCGTTGGGGATGAATCGTTTATGGGTGCTGAATAAGCCTCGAATTGCTTACCTCTCGGTTTTTAGGGTTCCGTACCCAAAGGGTAACCAACGGGACCCTATTACTAAGACTCCGTTGTCCGTCTGTCAGTTCGTCTGTCACCAGGCTGTATCTCAAGAACCGTGATAGTTAGACAGTTGAAATTTTCACAGATGATGTATTTCTGTTGCCGCTATAACAAATACAAAAAAAAACAGAATAAAACAAATATTTAAGGGGGCTCCCATTCAACAGACATGGTTCTTTGCCGTTTTTATAGATAATGGTACGAAACCCTTCGTGCGCGAGTCCGACTCGCACTTGGCTGGTTTTTATAGGCTATATGGATTGACTTACCAGATGCAAATACCCGACGACCTTGGCCCCTGCTTCCAGACCCATGCAGCAGCAGAATGACGTCATGTGAGGCAGCCACGACACCATGGCTGCTGATGTAGCGGCCTGCTTGTGACTTCTGGAACCGAGAGACGAACGTACCGTCACCAACGAGTGTACAGAACGTACGTACGTTCCTTCTGCAACGGACAACAGCGCGGCACATGTAACTGCTGATTACGTCACGCACATTGTGGCAGATAGTCACCAGTGTACTAGCATGAAATAGCACGATAGTCATGTACTGTAGATTCTTTGTATAAATATTTACCAGCGTAAGAGTGCAATTGGTGCGAATCTCAACTGGAAACTAAGCTTTATCAATAAACGTTATTTGTTTAACAAAGATAATGTATTCAGTTTTAGACTGGGTGACGTCGTGCAGTTTAGAGATGTCGTCGGCACATCGTAAAATTGGGCATTTCATGATCTGCCTGGGCATATCATATTTCTTTTAAAACTAAGAGGGTTGCCTCCCTCCGCTCCGCTACGCTCGGCCCCCAACCTTCCTCGCTTCGCTCGTCGTTGCACCTATTTTTGACTTTTGGTGAAAGATTTCCGATTTCATACTTTACGATCCTCAGCTCAATTCTACGATCTGCCCACACAGAGACATTATCTTTCACTTGCAATATATTAATATTCACTTGCGATATTTGTTCATGGCGTGATATACCTAAATACCATGCCGTATAAAGTAACGTAACGATTACACAATGTAAGGAATATACACTTTAGGTTTTTGATCGAGAAAAGCAATACTCATTCTTAGAAAAACTATTTTAAAATCACACGAAATCGGCATTTGCAATTTTACCGCATATGCCAGAATTTCCGTCATCATGATACTATAAAAGTACTATAGATGAAAAACCTCAAGACAGTCGAATGAGCCGGCGGCAGACAACTAGGGTGTCACTCACCGGGATTCACCAAGAGAAGGAAAGATTTAGTACTCCAGGCAAATAAGACAAAATTTGCCCGGACCCGGACATTTAAAACCACAAGCTAAAGATTATTGGAAATGTTGAAAAATAGTGTTCTGATTAATATTCCAAACTTCCCAAAAAATCCATCTTGAGGAAAATCCTTCATCTTGAAAAAACCACCGTCATCTTGGATTTGTCGAGTTTTAACCATAGCGGCTGAACCGAGCGTCTGATTGTATTCGTTTTTGTGCCAAATTACCTAATTCACGCTGCGTTATCTTCCAAAACACTAAAATTCATAATTACATACCAATTTTGGTATTTGGAAAAAAATAATATTTATTCCAATACAAAAATCAATAATTGTTCCAAAATTTTAATAAATGTTATCTTAACATACAAAAAGAGTAATCAAATAAGATTATATACAAATAGTTGTATACTTAATTAATATTAAGAATCTAATGTGTACACCTCATTGGTAAAATCATATTGAAACTAATTGTTAATATAAGATCTTGACATTAATGCATTTACATGAGATTTACGGCAAAAAAACGCACTTTTTAAGACAAGGCGTGAAATAAATATTAAATAGGCATAAGCAGCAATACAACAAGAATTATTGAAGGTAAAAGTGAGGTAGCTTATTTCGTGTTATCACTGGAGCTTGACTGGCTGTTCATTTACTTGTGATCAGTTTTGACGGTAGGTATGCATGATCTGAAAAAAAAACCGCCTCGCATCTCTTCTGTCACTCAAGTTAACAGTTGCAGGATATGTTGTTGATTAACCGCTCCGGTGCTGGTTCTTTTTTAGTTGGAATGGGTTTCAGGTGACCTGCATGCGCCATCCATCCCCTCTCTACTTATTTTTGGGAAGTTTGGGATATCAATCAGAACACTATTCTTCAACATTTCCACCAATTTTTAGCTTGTAGTTTCGAATATCCGAGTCAATGTTTAATTTTACAACATTGACCACGGTACATTTATCGAACTCGCTTGCTGACGATATAAATCGTTTGTTTCCACCAATTATGCTGTTTTGTGCAACTATAACATAATTTGAGGCATTGGGACACGACTGCTTGTTTACAAAAGGAACGAAGTGAGTTCGTTCGTTTCGTAATCATTTTGCACGAGTGTCCTAATGTATAATTATGTTCAGTGGCACACAATACTTTATTTAGGAGCATCAAAAATATCGTCTTTATTTATAATATTTTCAACTAACAATTTCACGAAAAATAATAAAAAGAACTTTCGTTCATAAAACTCAGGTGCGTCGTTTCGGTAATGCGGCTTTAAAGCCAATCAGGGTCAAGGGGGCGTGGCTTAAGAAATAAGGTCGAAACTTAATTCTCATCTCGGTTGTTGATTGGGTTTCTATCAGTTTCATAATGAATTGGGCCAATCGCGGTGTTATAATATTATAAACAATCTAGGTACATATAAAATTGCTTTTGATGTTGCAATTGTCTTATTGCAGTATGGGAGTAGATACAACTATTTTGTTAATGACAAAATACATCATATTAATTTAATGTTCAGTTTGTAAAAGTTTACTTGAAAGCAATATTTAACATTTTGAAAAATTCAATTACCGTTACGTAATTTTTCGATTTTGTTATTGATATGAAGAAATAGCTTTTTTGTTTAACTACATTGTACTGCGAGTATATGTAGGTATGTGTTACAGTCAGATTAATTCATTATTATTAATTACCGGTAATACTAGGTTGATCAGTTATTATCTGGAATCGGATACTTTACATGAATTTATAGGGATGCATTTTATTTTATTCGAATTGCCTAGCGGCCAGTGTCAAAAAGAATTTGATAAATGACTGTCACCAAGTTTTTTTTTGTCATTTTCATTCGGCGGGTACTTTATTCGTGTGGTTATCCAATATTTCTGCCTGATTTTTTTTTCTACTAAACGTGTGTTTGAAGAACAGCAAACTACTTTAGGAGATAATGCTCCGTCTTATTCTTCAGTAGTATCCTGGAACGCCGAATTTAAACGCGGCAGACCCGTCTGTAACGACAAAACTCGCTCTGGGCGCCCAACTACGCCGCTACTGAACACAACGTTAAAAAAAAAGGAATTTTTAAGATTATTTTTAAATCATTTTTACTAAGCCGATTGTGAAATGGTCAATTGAAGTTGTGCATTTGACATTGTACGGACCCTTAGGTGACTGGGCTAAATCGATTTGTATTGATCTAAACTTTAATCTCTATTCATATTAAACATGAGCAAATTATAATATTGCGAGCTGTCTCTGCTGTGTTAGGACCACGTCAGAACCCGTATTCCAAAATCACTATATTTTCTTATATCTCTAAATAACTGTTCTGAGGTCTCCATGTTTAACTCAAATAGGTACTGAATGTAAAAACAATAATGTGTGTGCAACAATAGAATATCATTAAATTTTTGAATTAAGAATGTCATAGTTTTTGTGTAAAAAGTTTTGATCACGAATCTTGGACCAAAGTGGCCAAGTGCTACGTTAAAACGGCAACTTCCTCCATTATTTACCGGTAATTATTAATACACACAACATTTCATAAAGCACACTAATGTCAGTGCCAAATATAAAAATATAAGCTCAAACACGTGAGTATTGTTTGCAAATAAACCAGAATGGCAATTCCGTGGAGTTGTTTTCGAGTTAAAACGGAACATACCTACATACATACAGACAGACGAACATTGTAAAAATTGTGGTTTTGGCTTCAGTAATAACCCATTTCATTTAAAATTTCGAAAAAATATTTAAACGCACAGACATATATTTTTAACACTTTATTATTAGTAGATAGGTATATTATATATGTATATACACAGGGTGTTAAGATAAAGTTGCGGGAGCCGGAAACTAGTAATATAACTCCTCCATATAAATTACTTTTCGTGAAAAAAAATTTAGAAATCGAGACAAAAAACATTTTGGTCGGGTAGCTATGGAACTTTTATATGGGGCAGCTGATTTTTTTTTGAGATTCGAGGGTTGGCTTCATAGTAAAAGTTGTTCGTAAGAACGAATACTGTTCAGAATAAAATGTATATTTCGGAACGCATCCATCAATGGTCTATATAATTTGTCTATGGACTTGGAGCTGTCAAAAAACGAGGGACGTGGAATTTTCTTGATATAGATCGCGGACGATTTTAATATGTGTTATTAAGGGATATTAACGGTAAATCGGTGCGGACACCGTAAAGAACATAAGTAAATCAAGGGCTGAGGATATTTTGGCGTGAAGGCCACTTTTGAGTGAGTTTCCTGTGTGTGTGTGACATAACCTGTGTCCACGCGGCTTCCGACAAGTGGACTTGTTAATTACTATTTCTGGGTTCGGATGCATCCTGGGGTAGGAGGTTTGTGTTTAGATTCATCGTGGAAGGTGATCAACGTGTCACGGCACCGACACGCCTTGGAGTCCATGTGGAGGGTCTTCGAGCGATGACCAGTGGATGACGTCATCATACAACTGTCTGGTAGGACATTTTATATTATTTATTTTAGAATATAAGATACTTGTAGACTATAACTCTGGGACAGCCTATGGGCCCCTGTTCCAGCTGCAAGTATCACACTTTAGCATACAATTAGTGGTGTCTGAGCGTGGTTATGGAATCCTCGCACTAGTGACGCTGATGCCCGTCACTAGTCAGTATTACCACTTTTTGTAAGCTACAATTTGTGGTAGCAACGAGCGTTTATATCAAACAATCTTTGGTAGCAGAGCGTGGTTAATCCACCTAATAAACCTTTGGATTATATACATATAAACAGCGGAACTGGGCGGCCCCAGGGTCATTGAACTGTTAACATAGCTAGGCTTTTACATGGTTGTATTATTGATATGTTATTGATGTAGCAATTACAAATTGGATTTGTTTAGTGCTTTGAGTAGTTAATTGATTACCGGAGGGTACCACATTGATGTGGTTCAGTAATATCAGTATAATTTGATAGTTTAGTACATATCAGGTGTTCTTGTACTACAATAACATAATCATATAACGGTTTATATTATAGATGGGAAATCAACTTGTTAGTTAACACATTGTTATGTTGGCATGAATTTGTGTACTTTCAAGTTGTATACAAGTGCATAGTGGAATTTGTATTCAGGTTTGTGTGTATTGTATACACCAAATATAATTTAAATTTGGTACTTAATGTTGTAATAGGTAGGAACCTATTTGTTTGTTTTGTATTACTGATACAGTACCTACATTGTTGTAATTGGGAATTACATTTGATAATTAAATTCTGGAATTGGGTGGGAACCTATTTGTTTGTTTGTATTACCGGGACAGTACATACATTGTGATTGGGAATTAAATTTACTAATTCAATTCTAGTTATAGATAGGGTATCTATTGAGCACTGCTTCTGTATTTTGTGCCTTGTCAGGGTGTTTGCTAAATAGTTTTTATTTATACATTTCTCGGTTCATTGCGGCATGATGTCCAAGTCTCACAAGGCTGCGTTGGCGAAAGAGCTCCGCTGGTTTACAACCGTCCAGGGATTGCTTTCTCGTTCGGATCGCGACAATGCAATCCTGGAGAGAGCCGAGCGGATGCATCAGCGGCTGGCTGATGCAGAGGCGGCTGTGGCAGCACTGCAGGAAAGTGACGAGCCTTTGAAGAGGTATGTTACGGATTTAGCTCAGATAAAAGGGATTTATGATGATATAACAGAGGCGGCCTCCATGATCAAGAGGCGGCAATCGGGCAGCCCGGTTGTTAGCACACCTAGACCAATAGATGGCGCCACTGGTAAGACGCTGGTTATAACGTCGAATAATATTGCTGATGTAAAGAGGCAAAATTCAGGAGGTCCTGTAGTTGTCACGCCTCAACCGGTAGATGGCGTGTCTGGTAGTTTGATTAGTTTAGAACTAAATAAATTTAATGGGAAAATTCAAGAATGGGTTTCTTTTAAAAATATGTTTACGTCATTAATAAATTCTAGGGTAGATTTATCAAAGGGGCAAAAGATGGCATATTTGATGTCAACATTGGAGGGCGAAGCAAGGTCGCTCATCCAGCACCTCAGGGTAGAGGATGATCATTATGATATAGCGTGGGGCTTATTAAATGATAGGTATCAGAACATGCGCTTACTGGCGGATGCGCATGCGTCTCAATTGTTGACGTTACCTAGGGTAACCGACTGGGCACAGCTGAGGCAGCAATTACTAACTCCGGTCACTGTGGCGTGTAATGCCCTTAGAACATTAGGTTTACCGGTGGACGAGTGGTCGTTTTTACTCGTTCACATTATTTTAGGTAGGTTGCCTAATGATGTTAGGTCACGTTTTGAGCGGGTGTCCGCAGGAAAAGATGGCAGCACTGTGCCTAAATTTACGGACTTAATGAAGTTTCTTGAATATGAAGCTAGGGTAGCAGAAACATCACAAGCGGACTTGGCGCCATCTGGGGCGCAATCATTTTCGTCTGCTGGCTCATCTGAATGTGGGGAGCCCAGACAACCGCAGCAGTCGCGGGGACGCGATATGACGCGTTTAGCGGCGGTCGCCGTGGTTGAGAGGTCATCGACCTGTTTACAGTGTGGCCATACGGGGCATGACCTGCTGAGATGTCAGCAGTGGCGAAACCTGCACGTCACCGAGCGGCGACGCATAGTGAAGCGTAAGGGCCTGTGTTTCGGTTGCTTGGGCAATCATTTTGAACGTAATTGTCCCGAGCCACGACGTTGCAGTGTTTGTGAGGGGCCTCACCATTTATTGTTGTGTGCCAACAGATCTGAAGCGGCTTCACCGGTCCCGCAGCGACGGAGCCCTACGGGCGGGGGTGCTTCAGGGAGAACTCCCCCCCCCTTGGACAACGGGGGTGCGTCAGGGAGAACTTCCCCCCCCTCGGTCCAGGGAAGGCTTGCTGTCGGGCAGAGCTCCCCTCCGTCGGAACGGAGGACTGCGGCGCGAGGCGCGCCCCCTCACCGGGAGGTGAGTTATGTATTTGCGCGTGGACCCGTAGGGGGCTTGCCTACGGGCTATCACACATATGGCCATGTAGTGAATTGGGCCCCTACGGGCGGGGGCCAATTGGAGTTGGCAAGGGCTAGGCCCCCCCTTCCCGCGCCGGTTTTGGTGCCAGCTGGCATGGAGCACCGTGTTAAGACGGAGTCACGGGGTTACTCACCGCCGTACCGGGAATACCCGCGGTTAGAGTACCACCCGCCGTACTCAGGGAGAGTTGGAGGCTACGCTCCCCCCATGGTGGGGATGTGCACGCGCCAGCCGTATTACTGCCAGTGGACTGGTCCTGCACTCCACAGGTGGGGTAGCCTGTAACCAGCTTGTTCAAGCCATGAGTACGGAACCGCGGACGGTTCTGTTGCCTACCGCGATGGCTCGCGTCTAGGGCCCTCCTCGACTCGGAAAGTCAAGTGGCGCACCGATTGGTTTTGAACCTGGAGGTTTCGTCGGTGCCGCTCCTAGGTATTGGTGGACTGGAGTTGAAACAGCGGCTGCAGCCATGGTTATAGACAATATTGTCGCCTGGCAGCCTTCTTTGGACCTTCCTCCGTCCATAATCTCATGCACGTCAGGTCTGCATCTGGCAGACCCACGTTTTGTCATCCGGCCCCAGTCGATGTTTTCCTGGGCGCGGATTTGTTAGGATGGATCCTATTTGGTTTTAAAAGACTTTGGGTTCTTCTTCATTGGTGGAGGTATCCACAATTTTGGATATTCGATATTTGATTCGATACTTGGATTATTATGTTCGAACTTAGGAAATGGCTTTCAAATGAACATATACTGTTTGCAGATTTGGAGGATCCCAATATGATGGTGGTATTAAGTTGAAATACCAACCAGTCAATGACATTCATATATTTTGTCCCCAGCCGTGAGTGCAGAGGAGCGTTGGAGCGCATTGGTACACTGGGTTCGCGTACTTCAAGCGGACTGCATCATGTTTAGACTTCGAGTTCTGCGCGAGGATCACGCCAGGCTGAAGTGAGCGGTTGCTCGTTTGAATCCTTTCACGGATTATGAAGGACTTCTGCGTTTTGGAGGCTGATTTTGGAGAGCTGACCTGCCATACGGAAGTCTTCATCCTTTGCTTCTACCCAAGACGGACCTTTGGTAAATCTGTTGGTGTCGGATTGACACATACGTAACGCGCACGGGGGTTTTTAGCAATCGCAACGCTCGGGTTGTGAAAGCATACCTTGTGTATTTGTGTGCTTGGCCACCAAGGCCGTTCACTTGGCAGTGGTATCAGCTTTGACTACGGAGGCCTTCGTCGCCGCGTTGGATCGTTTCGTGTCGCGTAAGGATTTACCTTCACTTATTCGCTCCGACAATGGCACAGACTACAAAGGTACTGCTAACTATCTAAAAGATATTGATAATTTTTTGTTTTGTAAATAACTATGCTAGTTTAAGTTAAATCTTCGCCCGGAAAGGGGTAACTTGGCGGTACAGTCCCCCAAATTGCCCTCACTGGGGAGGGAATTTTTTTGAAGCTGCCGTCAAGTCGGCGAAGACCCACCTCCGCTGCGTTATTGGGGAAACTGTCCTAATTTTTGAGGAGCTTGCCACTGTATATTGTTAAGTGGAAGCGGTCCTCAACTCTCGTCCTCTCTGTGGTCAGACAGGACTGAGCATCCTAGGGAAGGAAATTTAATTTTTTGGAAGGATATGAACTTGCTATCCTTGTTTGGCGCCGGGGCCGTATATTAAAGTTGTTTTGGCGGAGACGGAACTCCACGCGTCGCAGAGGTGTTGGTCGAAGGTTCGATTTTGTGACGAGCCATGACAACTCTCTCCCGTCTCCCGGTTGTATGAGCTAGTGGACTGATTGCTCAGCCCAGAGCGGGGGACTGTTCAGAATAAAATGTATATTTCGGAACGCATCCATCAATGGTCTATATAATTTGTCTATGGACTTGGAGCTGTCAAAAAACGAGGGACGTGGAATTTTCTTGATATAGATCGCGGACGATTTTAATATGTGTTATTAAGGGATATTAACGGTAAATCGGTGCGGACACCGTAAAGAACATAAGTAAATCAAGGGCTGAGGATATTTTGGCGTGAAGGCCACTTTTGAGTGAGTTTCCTGTGTGTGTGTGACATAACCTGTGTCCACGCGGCTTCCGACAAGTGGACTTGTTAATTACTATTTCTGGGTTCGGATGCATCCTGGGGTAGGAGGTTTGTGTTTAGATTCATCGTGGAAGGTGATCAACGTGTCACGGCACCGACACGCCTTGGAGTCCATGTGGAGGGTCTTCGAGCGATGACCAGTGGATGACGTCATCATACAACTGTCTGGTAGGACATTTTATATTATTTATTTTAGAATATAAGATACTTGTAGACTATAACTCTGGGACAGCCTATGGGCCCCTGTTCCAGCTGCAAGTATCACACTTTAGCATACAATTAGTGGTGTCTGAGCGTGGTTATGGAATCCTCGCACTAGTGACGCTGATGCCCGTCACTAGTCAGTATTACCACTTTTTGTAAGCTACAATTTGTGGTAGCAACGAGCGTTTATATCAAACAAATACTATCATCAGTTTTCGACTTCCGCAATCTCATCTTAACACCCAGTTTAGAAGATAATGTAACAAATATGCATATTGCAAATCAATTTGAAATAATAGTAGTTTATGCTACAAGGGCGCAAAGGAATAAATTAAACGTAACCGAGTAATTTATTGCTTTTACGCCCGTGTATCATACTAAATTTTTCAATGCATAGTGTGAGGAAATGAAAACAAATATAATCTTGTGAACTTTAAATTATAATTGGCTCAAAAGGACTGTATCCAGAGCCGTTAAACGGTGTAAAAAAGTATAACGTCTATGGTACACAGGAAAGGCTGCAGGTTAGCCAACCATTGTAAATAAATTAAAAATTAAAAATAATCGACCTAGGGCAAAATAATCGACTTTCTGTTCGGTTTTGATGCATAAAAAGTGGGCCTGTACGAGCACATGCATTGAAAAAAGGCTTAAAAGTGAAAAACATTCGGAACGGAAACGTACTGGGTCAGTGGAATTAACTTGTTAATAATAACGTTGTGCTCAAGGAAAATATTGTTGTGGCCGAACTACCCTTGATTTATATTACGTCATTATTAATAACTAGCGACCCGCTCCGGTTTCGTACGGGCATATATTATACATATAAACCTTCCTTTTTAATCCCTCTATCTATTAAAAAAAACCGCATTAAAATCCGTGGCCTAGTTTTAAAGATCTAAGCATACATAGGGACAGAGAGCGGGAAGCGACTTTGTTTTATACTATTAGTGATTTTTGATATTATAATAATGATTAGCGTATGACAGAAAGGAAGTAGATAAAACACGTTATTATTTATTATTTATTAGTATGAGTCGGCCATTACAATACAATTCATGTCTGTTATTTTTAATTTTTATGAATTTGACACTACAATAAATAAAAACCAGGTTTTCTCTAGATATTTTAAAAAAATGTAATTAATACAAGGTATCATCTATACAAGGTGACTTTTTGATCACCGTCCAAATTCATACTGGAGGCTTGATAAGTGATCAGTATCTTGGATCAATAACAATTTTTGTGAATTTCGTAAAGTGAAATTTCGGCTTCCCATATAAATTCAGTTCCAGTCCCGATTGAATCACTATGGGGAGTCGAAATTTAATTTTACGGATTTCACAAAAATTGTTATTGATCCATGATACTCATCACTTACCAAGCCACCAGTATGAATTTGGACGATGATCAAAAAGTCACCTTGTATGATTATGTTTAATAATTGTTGTATTTTATCAGAAAGTATGATTTTAATAATATATGGACCCATTTTTTATTCTTTCGATTGACAAACCATTTATTAATATTTTAGCTTATTTTTGGGTCACTTGAAGGACACATAAACATTTATACCAATAAGCGTGCAAAAAAGTAATCAAAGGTCAAACAGCCATACTCACTGTATGTTCCCAACGGTGTTGACAGTTGCCATGGCGATGAGTGCACCACTCTGATGACGCTCCCCAATATTACTACAACCATGTTCTGGTCGGGGCGCAGCGCGCGGCGCCAGAATACAGGCAGGAGTTGCAATTTAATTGTGTACAAAAAGTATGTAAAGTCTTGTACACATGCCTAAGTTAGAAGCGGCAGCGTTTCGTTCACGCACTCATTACGGACCGAGAAGGGAAGTGCGACATTTATTAAATTACATATGTATATGTACATATTACAAGTAGTTTTAGATGTGTAACTACTGTAAGTTGAATTCATAATTAATTATTAAAAAACGGATAGACTTGCATGAATTATCTCATATTTATTAGGAGTACGGGACTCAACGTGCTTGGTTTTTATATTTTCCCAAATTTTCGGCAGTTTCATCTGCCATGGTCGCGGGATGACTCGACGGTGAGCCCCGTACTCCTAATAATGTTTATAGAGACCGTGTAAATTTAATTCTCATTCATCATTCTCATATTTATTCATGCAAGTCTATCCTACTTTAAATAATTAATTATTACAAGTAGTAGTACCCACAACACAACAAATTGTGATATACATAAGTTACGTTTCTCAAACTAAACCAGGTTGATACCAGTAATTTAATGAGAATCAATTACATTCGCGTCTACAAAGAATTTTGCGTGTTTTGGATTTTCATTTGGGTGAAGTGACGAAAAGTTGCTACAAGTAAAGAGAATAACGAAAAAAAATACTAATAAAAATCTATTTTTGTTAAAACTGCCGCAATATTTCCGCTTATTATAGTCGTACTATAACTAGACCTGCGGGTCTACCGCGTAATTCTCATCATTTTCATCAACATCAACTTGAGATTGAAATTCGACGCCCGCCTAACATGCCATCTCTTTTGCACGCGTTGAAATTCGCATGCATTTGTTTGAAGTTGATACAAATGAGAACGCGACCGCCCCTGCCTTGTCCCGCGGCCGGCAGACACCGTTACAAGTATGGTCTGCGTCAAGGTCACCCCCCCCCCCGCGAGTAGCAAGCTGATGGATGCTGATTATACTCGTTGTACTGGTGGACGGACGCTTCATGTTGATGTACAGGCAACGACACGCTCGGAATTGTGACAATTATTTCTTATGACGCCTGCATTACGGTCAAATTCAGCCAAAAAGGTGTGGCTTATTGAGGCGTTGAGTGTACCAGCTTGATACTTATAATTTGGGATGCTAGTGATTATTGTAAATCGAGGAAAATTGTAATGCATTATTGCAGAGGGTAATGGATTTAGTTCTGAGGAGGATTTAGCATCTACACTCTTATCCTATGAAGTAGGTACTGTGGGAAGCTAACGATCTGGTTGTGATTATTTGTTTGTCCGTTTGTCCATCTGTTTGTCTGTTTCTTTTTTCACAGCCGTAACTACAAATGCTACAGACATGTGCGATACTTCAATAAATGGTAGAATGGTAGGTCTTGGTGAGAATAAATTCCCGCGGCAAAGCGGAAATACTTTGCGGTTTTGAATTTTATGTTTTATTTTATTTATTTTATTGTTATTACAAAAACCACAGCCTTAAACATTTATAATAGTAGCTAATAACATCAAAACTTATGCCAATTACGGTTTTACAATTTCTACAATAATACATTTAAAACTAACTTCATAGACCAAGAGGAAAAAATACATACATTTATATACAGAAAAATAGTAATATTGAAAAGTTAGCGGCGTAGGATGTCAGAGTAAAAGTAAGTGTGTGTATGTATGGTAGGGTAGGGAACTAGGATAGAGGAATGTTGATAATTATTTGTTACGAATATAGTATGCAGTCACATTCTTATTATATATCTATTTATTAAGTATCTTGCTTATTACTTCCCTCTTAAAACTAGCTTCTGATCCATAAAATAGATCTATAGATGAGAAGGAGGTATTGTAAAGCCTCTGAGCCCTAAAAATTGTGGAATTTTTTGCAAAATTTGTGTGGGCTGCAGGTACATGAAACAATGTTGTATGTCTAGTCCGTTTAGATGGTGCACGTAGTTGCATCATTAGGGTTGTTAACTCTGAGCAGTCAATATTATTATTACATATATTGTGTACAAACATCATGTCAAAAAGTGTACGCCTATCCTCCAGAGTTATAAACTTATGGTGCATACAGGAGTCATTGTAATCGATGGCCGAGTAGTTAGAACGGAAATTCAGATATCTTAAGAATCTTTTTTGTATTCGTTCAATACCGCTTTTATAACATTCATAAAAGGGATTCCAAATAGAACAGCAATACTCAAGTAGACTTCGAACGTATGCGTAATAGAGAACCTTGACACAGCCCAAATCTGTAAAATCACGAGAGATTCGCATGATGAAACCTAGGCTCTTGAAAGCTTTGTCCATTATATTGGCAAAATGATGAGCAAAAGTTAATTTACAGTCAAGTAGAACACCTAGGTCACGCACCAGCTGTACTTTATTAATTTCAGTGTTTCTAATGGAGTAAGCAAATATATTAGGTTTTCGTTTACGTGTGAAGGTAATTGCCATGCATTTTGAGATGTTAATGCTTATTCTATTCTTACAATAGTACTCAGCTAGACGTTCAAGGTCCTCCTGGAGTTGCAGACAATCTGAGACACTCACTATGTTCTTATACACCTTAGTATCGTCAGCGTAGAGTAGAAATTTTGCATGATGAAAGCATTCAAATATGTCATATAGGTAGGCCACATACAGGAGAGGACCAAGAATGGAACCCTGTGGTACCCCAGAAGTAATTTCAATGAAGTTAGACTTGTGACCACTCAGCACCACAGCTTGACTGCGATTTTTAATATATGAATTCATCCACCTAAGCAAATCGCCACAAATACCAAGGTGCTGCAGCTTCCGCATGAGGATGACGTGATCCACGCGGTCGAATGCTTTTTTGAAATCCGTGTAGATCACGTCAACCTGACCACGGTTATCCATACCTCTAGACACGTCATTAAGAAAAACAGCAAGGTTGGTCGTAGTAGATCTGCCCTTGAGAAACCCATGCTGTTGCGCGGGAACTGACTTTGCAATTGAAGAGTAAATAAAATTGTGGACAACTTGTTCCATTACCTTACTGAGAACGTTTAAAATTGAAATGGGCCTGTAATGTTCTATAGCTGATTTTATTCCCTTTTTATGAATTGGTACAATATGTGCCATTTTCCATATTGTAGGGAAAACTCCTTCATTAAATGACCTATTGAACAAAATAGCAATTGGCTCAGATAGCGCCTTTGCACATTTAACAAAGAAAATGGGAGGTAAACAATCGCTTCCTGCTCCCTTAGATGTGTCAAGGTCACCTAGAAGCTTTGCAACACTATCACGTGTTACTACCAATCCATCTAGTATATCTGTGTTTAATACTTCAAGAAGATCAGAGGGGGGATATTCTTCTGCAGGCTTCGAAAACATATGTTCAAAGAAGTCGCTAAAACCTAGGCAGATCTCCTCTTCATTATTTAAATTCTGACTGTTATATTGCATTTGACTTGGATAGCCAGATTTATTTTTCCGTTTTGATTTCACGTATGACCAAAATAGTTTAGGTGTGGTTTTTATATTAGCTTGTGAGCGTGAAATGTAATCTCTATAACATTCTTCCTGAAGGGAAGTCTGCCTGCTACGTAACAGTGAGAAAGTCTGATAATCTACCGGATTTCTATACTTCTTCCATCTTTTATGAACTTTGCTCTTTTCTTTCGTGAGATTGATTAAAGCACGACTAAACCAAATTGGATACTGATGAGATGAAGTTATAAATATTTGTGGTATATATTTATCAATTAGGCTATTGATGATTTTATAAAATACATCCACAGCTTCATCAACAGACCCATGCCTCAACACAACCCAATCAGTATTCAATAACTCTGTGTTAATAGAAGCATAGTCGCCTTTTCTAAATAATTTCTTTTTATGGGGTTTAGATTTCAAAGAAGGGATCGTGACGTCTACGGCATTTAATTGAACCGGGGGGTGAAATACATCTTCCTTGGAGATTGGATCAGCACGTTCAATTCCTATGTTAAAGTTCGTAAAAATTAAATCAAGTGTATTGTTGCATGTGTTCGTCAATAAATTATGTTGTTGCAAACCTATAGATGATGTTGTAGTTACTAAGTTAGATGCAGTATTTTGCAATTCAGTTGTTCCTTTTTTCAGTAATAGTGGTCCTTCTTTTGTCCATTTAATGCAGTATAAATTAAAATCCCCTGCGATGATAAAATAATCATCAGGATGTTGATCTATGATTTGTGAAAGTGAATCAAGGAACAACTGCATTTTAGTAGGTAAATTAAATTCAGGAAAGTAGACAGTAGCAACGTGAAGATCGCGATTAGAACCCAAGGCCCGCGCACTCACCGTGATCCAGACGCATTCAAGCTGACTGTGTCCCCACTCCGGCCTCGCACGTGCTCCGAGCCGCGATGCACACAACGCCATCACACCTCCGCCAGCGGTCGGCGAGTCCCTATCCAATCGAAATATGTCGTACCTATCGTTTGATAACTCAGAGTTAAGTATACCTTCACATAGCCAGGTCTCCGTTATAAGTATGAGATCATTGTCTGAAAGGAGTACATTATTGTAAAACTTAGAAGTTTTTGTTCGTAGCCCACGTACATTTTGGTAAAATACGCTTAATGATTTACTCGTCGAGAGCTCGGTAACTAAAAGGTGAATAAAATAATTCTGATATGTAGCACTGATAATAGTTGGTACCTGCAGTCGACGGGGTAACCGGTTTGCTATGAGAAAAGATTGCTGGCCAGTGCTTCTTCGGTCTCATAAATAGGAGATAGATATCGCAGAAAGGACGTGATATGTAATTTAGTTTGAGCGTTTTACTTAAAAATATTACCGAAGCAAAAGTAATGTATAGTATACAGATAGATCTTTTGATAATACTTGCTATTGAGTTAACTTCTTTTAATATCTTGGTTTGTTGCAATTTTAACGTGACAAAAAATAATATAGGTATACTATAGGTGTATACGGGTAGGATAGGAGTGTAAATGTTTGATAAGGAATGTGTTAAGTGTATAAGTACGTTTTTATATGGAGGGGTATGCGGGAATTTAGTGTTTTTTGTGTGTGTTGATAATGTGTGGCACGCAAATAGAAAGTATAATACAATACAATACATAATAGTATAATACAATGTTAAAACGGAAGGCACAAATTCAAGAGATATTTCATACAGTTTCTGGCTAAAACACCGCAAATAACCTTGGGAACCAGAATCCGGACTAAATGTTAAGGGTTCTGTACCCAAATGTTAAGGGTTCTGTACCCAAATGGCAAAACTGAGCTCTATTAATGTCACTTTACTGTCTGTACGTCCGTATGTGATGGGTCTCTAGCTCGTAGACGGAATGAGTTACAGACCTAAAATTCGGATAAGTATTTTGTGTAGAATGCTGACTCAAAACCGAATATTGAATTATGTTTTTTTTTTTTTTTTAAAGAGATGCTGATAAGCATGACCACCAAAAAGGTAGGGTGTCATTGTCAACAATTCAGACATCTGAAGTCGATATTGACTTTAGTGGGGTATTATTAAATATGATTTGGCAATTTAATATATTTTTGGATGTGGTTAAATTTTTGTTTTAGAGATATTAATTTTGAGTCCAAATTGTTAATCTTTAGACTGTAATGTAACAACAAGTGCAATAATTGTAATGTAACAACTACTTCTAAAGTTTAGATTCTAAACTATACATTTTTTGTTGAACTGTAGTATTTTTATATAGCTAGTGACAATGTTGTGGACAATGTAAACTACTATCTAAAAATGTTATATATACCTCTTGGGTCTAGTGGGCCACCTGTATATGTGGTAGACTTAGTTCGGCCGCATACGCTGTTAGACGCATAAGGCAAATTACTGATGTAGATACTGCTAGACTAGTCTATTTTAGTTACTTTCACAGCATTTTGTCATACGGCATGATGTTATGGGGTAGAGCCGCGGATACAGACGCAGTCTTTGTTTTGCAGAAGAGAGCAATTCGGGCTATTTATAATATGAAGGGATTCATTAAGAGAAAAGTTCAAAGAAATTAATATATTAACTGTTCCTTGTGAATATATTTACCAAGTCCTTAGATATGTCAGAAAAAATGTTGAGTCTCTCCCGAGGCTTGGTGAGCAACATTGTAAGGAAACCAGAAATAAGTATAAACTGGCTTTTCCAAAAATCAGACTCGCCAAAGTGAGTACCTCTTTCGTAGGACATGGTATAAGATTTTACAATAAACTTCCAAAGGAGGTCCTTACTTTGTCAGAGAATAAGTTTAAACAGTATATTAAGCAGGGCCTACTGAAAAAGGCATATTATAAAATAAATGAATATTTGGATGATGGTGAAGCATGGTGTTATAGTGATACTGATTTTAATGATAGTAGATAATAATTTAATTAATTTATATAATTTCCTAACTATTGATTCCTCTTAAGAGTTAACATTAATTAATTACAGACTGTAAAAGGAAATAGACTATATGAGACAGGTAGGCAAAGATATATATGTTTTTCTTTTTTCATTAACCTGAATTCCTGCTGTCTTGTATTTTCTTATCCCTTGGTTAAAGTAGATATAAGTAATTTGATGTATAGTATAAGTTTATGTTAAAAAAAAAAAAGACATGATCTTGCCAAGTTTCTTGCCCGTTCTTCTTAGCAAGACTAATCGAATGGGCGGAGGTAGGCATGTATTTATATATGTAACCTATTACTATGTAGTATATAGGATGGGATTTGGTCGGCTGCCTGGATTCGTGCTGGGGGCTCGGTTGGTGATCATTGAACCTGTTCCTGGTCCCTGGCCGGGTCTCCGGTATGGGTTCGGGCGGTTGATTGGATTTCACCTTGTATAATAATATTTTACCTATAATTTTAATCGTATATATATTGCTACATAAATTAAAAAAACATTTAATCTAAGTAGTTCATGTACATTTATTATTTTATTACATATATTTTTATAAGATTAAAATTTGACTTGTGAAACGTGTATTATATATACCTACTTTGCAAAATAAACTTTTTCAATTTTGAATTTTGAATTTTGAATTTTATGTATATTTAACTCAATATCACCCCGGGTGTTGCATGACAATGACACCTTTGCCTTTCTACTGTCTTTATGTTTATTATTTATGTTATGTATAGTAATAATTATTATTAGTTAGTAAAAGAAACAATATAAAATTGTAAAATAGGCATAATATTACTAGGTATATTTATTCCATTAATCCAAAAGTAAGTTCTTACTACTTTTAATATAATTTTAATGTCTAACCTGACAGAGATAAAAGCAAATTAGATCACGACCTCCAAGATTCATGCCAATATAATGGATAATAATAATGGGTATGTTGATAGTATATTTCTGGGTTTAAACTGTTTTATAGACCCTCTCACCTGCACTGGCCTAAATAAAGACCGTCCCAAAGAGTGAAAGTTTAACAATTTGGACACACAAATTGGAATAGGTATATATATATATATTTTTTTTTTCTCCGCGCTCTTACTTTTTGCGGGCTACGTACATATAAAAAAATTACTTTTTTTTTTTCTTAACATCGAAAGCTTATTCAAGTTTTAGAAAAAGAAAACTTCATTAGATTCTGTTAACAGAGATATAGTGAAAATACTGAAACCACGCCAAAATTGGCGGGAAACAAAAAAGGCCAGTTATGCTGGCTGGGAGCTGATTAATGGGATAAAAAGTATCCTATGTCCAATTCCAGGTCTAGAACTACATTTGTGCAAAGATTTATCTGAATTGGTTTAGTATTGTATGGTGTGAAGGAATAAAACAACACTTTTCTATCGAAACTGGACACCCCATTGCTATCGTATGGGAACTGATTTATGGGATAAAAAGTAGCCTATGTCCTATTCCAGGTCTAGAACTACATTTGTGCAAAGTTTCAGCCCAATCAGTTCTGTAGGTACGGCGTGAAGGAGTAACAAACATACATACATTCAAACTTTCGCATTTATAATTTTAGTGGGACGAGACGGGATGGGATTTTATGAAAATAGTATTATGTATATCATATATTATTTATAAGGGAAAAATAAAGCTCAAGATATTTTTCGGGCCCAGAGTAGGGCCTGGCATTAGTTGGGAAGTAAATATATATTAATAAAATACCTAATCATAAATTAATACTCCTATAATAATATTAATATAGGTACAGAGAAATAAAAAAGAAAAGAGAGAGGTTATTTCATATAAATTTAATCAAATACTTACCTGTTGTTTATTTACAACTAACCTAGGTACCTAACTTATTTTTATACTTATTTTTATCCCTCCACCTCAGATATAACAATAATAAATTATACACAATGATACAACAAACAAAACTAACTCAGTGCATTTCTGATACCTAACTAGATATTTATTTTATTTTTCATTTTACATCATCCCAGTTTAATCAACAAAATACATAATATTACATGGTACATGCTTCGATCAACAATATAGAACATTGATCGAAGGGTACATGCAAAAGATCCATACAATTGTTATCAACATAAGGAAGCTTGTCTAGCAACCTAGTGATACAGATATGTATTGATATCGGTAAGTTACAGGTCATATGTGGTATTATGAAAAATAATAATACCTACCTAACTTAAATAACAAAATATCTTGCTCTACCTATGTTTCACAAATAAACAATTGATTCTGATTCTTTACATTATATCAGTTAACATTATATCATTGCAGTATAGAAACACAGAAAGAAAAGTAAATCTGGATGTGAGGAGCTCTGAACCGGGATTCGAACCCGGGACCTCTCACTTACCAGACGATTAATATACTTACTATATAGCTGCTTGTGAAAATTATATAGGCAATACGGCCCTGTTCTATAGAAAATTAGGTTATTACAAGCAAAAAAGGAGGAAACAGTTAGTGTCAAAATGGGGTCAGGAAAATGGTTGGGAGTTTCGGTAAGGTATCCAGGATATTCAAACATTTTTTTGATTTTTCTGTATTTTATCCTAATGCACTATTATCTACACCTCAAGCAACCTAACAGATTGACCCTCTGTCTCACCTTGTCCCCATAGCTATGCCCATATTTGTTTTACTACAAAAGTACCTGCCCCCCTATCAATACTTACTTTGACCGAAAATAAATATTAAAGGTTCTTCTCTTTTGTTTCTGTATAGACACTTGCAATTAAGCTAACCTAGGTAAATCTAATTCTACATTGTCATTCAGACGCATTTGTAGAAAATTTAAGGAATAAGTAATTAGTTTAAGCCAATTTTGATTAAGAAAACTCACAAAAATTAGGGAAAATTAAAAGAACACTTACCGAAGAAATGCTTGTAGTTTCTCACCACACAAAACTTAGGTGTAATATATTTGGGAACAAGCCAAGAATGTTGGATGAATTGATTTAAGTACCTAGATATATTTTAATCACGTATCTCTATATCTGGTATTGTACGTATAATATGAGAATCTGAGAATGAGAATGTGTATTGTGTATGTATTGTTTTCAAATACTTTTTTTCATACATCATTGACATAATACGTCAAAAGACGACGTTTTTGAAACAAGCTACAAACACGGTCAGTTTAGCACCATCACATAACGTACAACATTAGGTCAGGTTTAAACATTATACAAGTATTTTTAGGATTCCATACCTAATTGTAAAAAAAAAGGAACCATTATGGTGAGACCCCGTTGCAACCTTACAACGCGTTATCCGTCTACAGCCTGATAAAGACTTGTCACAAAAATACCATTAATTTGCTTCTTACATAATAATAGTGTAATCAAAAGTTTGAAACAAAAGCACTTTTTACTTAGAATTATAAATCTGGCCAACGGAAAATTCTGTGAATGCAGTTAAATTGTAAAAAAAAAAAGAAAAAATTCTGTGTTTATACTTTTTTTCTATCTTAAAAATTTACAGAGTTATTAAAGCTCAAAGTTCGATACCTCGCGAAACGATTTTGTCAACTGAGCGTGGCATGTAGCATCAGTGATGACGTCACAACTAGTGTCAGCTGATCGGATCGGTCGGGCTCATTCGGCTAGCGCGCGCTGTTCTGTAAACGACTCGCACTATACACACGAAAAAGAAAAGAAATAGAAGAAATATTGCATTGTGCCCATGTTCAGTAACTCGAGTGTAAAAACACCAAACAAGTTATATTTTTGGGTGTCATTAAGCCCTAAAATCAGAAAAAAGTGGGTCGGTACTGGTAGAGTGTTGTTGTTCATAGAGTCACATGTGTGGCGATATTGATTGATGCGTATGTGGAGTGCGTTTTTGGTCTCACCTACATAGAAAGCCGGGCAATGTCGGCATTCTAAGAGGTAGATTCAGTTACTTGTCTTGCATGTTGTGTTAGTTTGTACATGTAGAGGTTTTTGTGTGTGGTGAGTGTTTATAAGTGGGTTTGTGTTGATGATAGAGCAGGTTTTGCATCGTGGCCGCCTACATGGTGTTGTGCCTGTGCTTGTGGTGTTGGTGTTCTGTAGAATAGCTTTTGTTTTGTTTAGGATGGATTTTATGTTAGCATTTTGCCTGTAGCAGATTGGTGGGTTCTGTGGTAGCAAATCTTTCGTTTCACCGTTTTGGTTGAGGATGGGGAGACTGTCTTGAATGAGGCTTTCAAGTTTATGACTACCATCGAAATATGTGGTGGTAAGTTTTAGTTGGTTTGTGTAGTTTCTGTGTTTAGTGTTGTTGTTATGGTATCTCGGTCTGTGGTAAATGTGTTTTCGTAGGAAGTTGTCTGGGTAATTTCGTTTTAGTAGTCACGGTGGTATAGCGGCCAGGTTTACGGAAACATTAAAAAAAAAATACAATATGTAACGATTATACTAAACCCAGACTTTTTTTGTGTCTTTTGCCGGTGGCTGCTATTTTAAGCGCCAGTATTTGCCAGTATCGAGTCAGATGCTGACATAGGTAGTATTTCTGACATAGGTAGTAATTCTGACAAAGGTAGTTATTCAGGCGCCGCGTCATTAATTCGGTACAATTTTAAAACATCCACCTTTATCACATTCTTTGTTAGAGTAAATTCTTTTTTATTTATCATAAACGGTAATGGGTAAGATTTTAACTACTATTTTCCCGACTTTCCCTAAAAGTGACGAAATACAGAACTCTACGGTTGAAATGCTAAAAGAATTTGGAAGTAAATTTATTTGGCGTGGCGTGCCCTTGATAAAGGAAGTCAGCACTCCAGAGCCGTTCATAAATTAACAATTTCGTCAGGTTCCAACACTGACAGCAGGATATCGTATATAATTTTCAACGCGGGCGACAGAGACGGCGTTAGAACCCGTGTCGCGACCCCTAGTTTATGAACGCGGCCCAGGGGGATCAAGTTGTGCAACTCATCGTTGATCGAAATCGTTTGTCGATAGGCTGTGATTGGATACCAAAATATCACATCGAAGTTTGAACAGTTTTGTATCCTATCACAGGCATTTGCGCTCAACGATTTCGATTAACGATATCTGCAAAGGTTTTAATTTTAAGCTTCGTCATCTGGTCTTTTGGAGACAGCTTTTTTTTTTAATAATTTTATGGCTCTGGTATCAAGCACTATTGAGCCAGTTTTCAATAATTTATCTTCATTTACTGCGTAAAGAAACGGCATGAGACGTAGGGCGTTAGCAGGGTGCTAGGGAGGTTTTCGCCCCCCTGTCTTGGAGAAATATACACGGAAAATTAAAAATATTATATTTTTATATGTATTATAATATAATGTGACTTGAAGTGACGTAAAATACCCAAACATTTAAATTGGTATCATCAATAGCAAATTGTATTATATTTAATAATTAGGGTACTTTTCCTCCAGGGGGCAATTGTTTAGTGCATCCTGTATAGTAAGTAGCACGCATTCTGTGAAAATTTTAACTATGACAGGCGGACAGGACAGATGGTGGGGCGCGGCGCAGCAGAGGTCCCCTTTGACTACGGAACTCTGGAAACTAGTCAATAATTAAAGAATTTAGTATTAATTTTTATTTGCTAAAAAAATAATTAACAGTCTTTTAGAATGTACCTATATAAAAATATAAAAATATCCTGGCGGTGCGGCGGGTAGTTCCAAAGAGGGTAGCCCAACCTACGAAAGATACGCCACTTAACCCGCTCTGCGAGTTATAGGCAAAGGCTGAGGTCAAAACGGAGAGGATATGACTCTAGAGTACTCAACTCTCTGGTCTCTGGCTTGTCGCAGATCCTTCTCGTTCATTATCTGCTTGTGTCGACTGTGCACCACCACCACGCAGTACAACGATACACCTGTGGGATACAGTACAGATGTAAGTACAGAGATGACATATACTGAAATACATGGGCGAATTATTGGTTTTGAAAGCAGACGTACTGTTAAAAATGTTTTTTTTTAACATGTTTTAGGCTACGAATAAATCAGTACCTTCTGGAATATCACGTCTCCGTTTCATTCAAATTCAAATATGTACATAGTTTATTTTGTAAAGTAGGTATACATAATACACTTTTTACTAGTCAAATATATGTAATAAAATTATAAATGTACATGAACTTAATTAAAGGTTTATTTAATTTATGTAGCAATATATGAAATGAAATATAAACATGATTCAAATGATAGGTAAAGGTGTCGATTCGGCTAAACACAACTTAACTAATTTGACAGGACTAACCTTATTTTAAGCGTTCTGTATTTGTCTTTTCGATACGGAAAGAAAAAGACAGAAGGCTCAAATTAAGTTTAGTTCTGTAAAATAAGTTCAGTCGTGTTGCGCCGAATCGATACAATTATCTATAATTATACAAGGTGAAATCTCATCAACCGCCCGAACCCATACTGGACACCCGGCCAGCGAGCAGGATCAAGGTTCAATGATCCCTTTTTTCAAAACCATAAAAAAGAAAAAGAAAAAACGTAAAAATTCCGCTCCCATTCAGACTGGATCAGTTCAAATACAAATCAAACCGAGCCCCCAGCATGAATCCAGGCGGCCGACCAAATCCCATTCTATATACTACATACTATACGTTACATATATAAATACATGCCTACCTCCGCCCATTCGATTAGTCTTGCTAAGAAGAACGGGCAAGAAACTTTTTAGCATATTTCCTTTTTTTATCTGTTACATACTAAAACTTATACTATCCAAATTACTTACATCTACTTGAAAATACAAGACAGCAGGAATTTACGGTAACTAAAAAAATAAAAACATATCTTTGCCTACCTGTCTCAAATAGTCTATTTCCTTTTACGGTCTGTAATTAATTAATGTTAACTCCTTAGAGGAATCATAACTTAGGAAATTTACTACTTAATTAAATTATAACCTACTTTCATGACAAATATCATTATCACTCTAACACCATGCTTCCCCATCATCCAAATATTCATCTGGGGGCACGATAGTGCCCCCCGCCAAGACGAGCCAAAGGAAGCGGGGCACTACGTACCTTTTCTCGAAGCGTTTCGTCATATTTTCGAACCCTCATAGCTTCGGTCTAGATAATACTAGAGATACCAAATTCTCAAGGTAACATGTAGGAAGCAGTCTTATTAAACACGATAAGTTTCAATTGTCTAGCTTTTATACTTTGAATGTTATTAATACCAAAAATACGTCGATTTTGTCACTCACTCACTCACTGATGATCATCAAAAATCTAGGGTACTTCCTGAAGTCCTAGAAAGCTGAAATTTGGTATGCAGGCTAGGATTAGCACACAAACAACAAGAAAATTAAGAAATTTGTAACTTTCACCCTCCAACCCCTCTTAAGGGGGGTCTGGTTCTGCATTAAATAAAAATTTCAATTCCAAACTTCCATAAGTCCTAGAAAGCTGAAATTTTGTATGCAGGCTAGGACTAGCACACAAACAACAAGAAAATTAATAAATCTCTAACTTTCACCCTCCAACCCCTCTAAAGAGGGGTCTAGTTCTGTATTAAATAAAAATTTCTGTTCCAAACTTCCTGGAGTCCTAGAAAGCTGAAATTTGGTACGCAGGCTAGGATTAGCACACAAACGACGAAAAAATTAAGAAATCTGTAACTTTTAATCTGCAACCCCTCTTAAGGGGGGGTCGTTCTGTATTAAATGAAAATTTTAATTCCAGACTTCCTGAAGTCCTAGAAAGCTGAAATTTTGTATGCAAGCTAGGACTAGCACACAAACAGCAAGAAAGTTAAGAAATCTCTAACTTTCACCCTCCAACTCCTCTTAAGGGGGGTCTGGTTCTGTATTAAATAAAAAATTCAATTTCAAGCTTCCTGAAGTCCTAGAAAGCTGAAATTTGGTATGCAGGCTAGGATTAGCACACAAACAACAAAAAAAATAAGAAATCTGTAACGTTTACCCGCCAACCCCACTTAAGGGGAGTCCGGTTCTGTAATATTAAAAATATATACCCAACTTCCAAGTCCTAGAAATTTTAATTTTATTATTTGCCGTGTTAGAGGCCATAGTAACAAACAGGTAGGTAGGTCAGCGCGGAAAGACAAGTTTTTAATTCTTTCAGACTAATGTAGAAGGCACTACGTGTCGTTTACAGCACGATATAACTTTTCCCTACATGTTGAAATCGTTACTAATATTAGTTATACTCTTGATAGGTACTCTCTGGTAGCTGACTGATTTCTGTTCTATTATTGAAAGTAAAGTTTAGTTAGTTAGACATCGTCGTCGAAAACTAAGGTCCGGTTACTTGTACGTGAATTGACAGGTAGAATTGCTCATGTTATTGCGCACGCAGATAAATATTAACGAGTATACTACTGCAACTGTTTTCTTGTGCTGAGGACGGAGAAACCTATCATGATTCCGAGTCTTATTCTTGAGCTTAAGATAAAAATAAGGCAATAAGAGTTATAATTATTTTTAATAACGCTCTTAAACATGAACTTGCGCCTGAAAAAACGAAATTTGAATTATTTAATAGAGCATTCGTACACCGTGAGCATTTACGATCTGTATCGCGTATGCCATCACTATCCATAAAAGCCAAGGGCTAAGTTTAAATAATACTCTCATTGATATCGGGTCATCGACGTTTTCTTCTGGGCATACTTAAGTAGCACTTTTGAGGGTGACTGGTTTGATAGGGGTTCACCTTATTAATATTGACTTTGCAACAGTCAGCCATAAATTAATATAATCGCTTAATAACTAAGTACCACCCTGATCTATCGCTTATTGCAAATAATAAAACAACAAGAAAAAGAAGCAAAGATAGGGAGTGGCATATAAAAAAGTTATAGCACAGGCGCAAGAAATGCAGCCTGAAAAAATAAAAGAAGTAGAGCATCTTACAAAAAGAAATGAAATCCCATCAAAAACATTTCATGTAAACTAACGCCAAGACAGAAGCTCAAAACGCTTTTACTGGTAAAAAGTTATCAGATCTCATGTAGAGCCAAGCCCTTAACTCTACAAGGCCTAACTTTACAAGCCCTAACTCTATAAATCCTACATCTTGATCAAAAAGTTTGGCTTGGCCGTTTTGCGGTCGTCAAACAGACACTCCCATTTGTGTCATGCAATAGTGCCATGAAACGGCCAAGCCATACTTTATGATCAAGATGTAGGGTTTGTAGAGTTAGGGCTTGTAGAGTTAGGCCTTGTAGAGTTAAGGGCTTGGCTCTACATGAGATCTGATAACTTTTTACCAGTAAAAGCGTTTTGAGCTTCTGTCTTGGCGTTAGTTTACATGAAATGTTTTTGATGGGATTTATTTTATAATATGCCTTTTTCAGTAGGCCCTGCTTAATATACAGTTTAAACTTATTTATCTAACAAAGTAAGGACCTCCTTTGGAAGTTTATTGTAAAATCTTATGCCATGTCCTACGAAAGAGAAACTCACTTTGACGATTCTGATTTTTGGAAAGGTCAGTTTATGTTTATTTCTGGTTTCTTACCAGTGTTGCTCGTTAATCCTCGAGAAAGACTCAATTTTTTTCTGACATATCTAAGAACTTGGTAAATAAATTCACAAGGAACAGTTAGTCTATGAATTTCTTTAAATTTTTCTCTTAACGAATTTCATATTATAAATTGCCCGAATTGCTCTCTTTTGCAAAACAAAGACTGCGTCAATATCCGCGGCTCTAACCCATAACCGTATGACATAATGCTGTGAAAGTAACTAAAGTAAATAAAGTTGTAATATAGTATGTAATAGACTAATCTAGCAGTATCTACGTCAGTAATTTTACGCCATATTTATAATAACTAAAAAATATATAAACTCAAGATGGCGACGACAATGAAACATGAATCAAAGAGGATCTGAAAACACCCCCTGGTATACTCACAAGCTCTGGCCAGATGGAAGAAGATCATGAAGGCCTCCTCGGCGAGCATCTCCCCAGTGTCCTGCAGGATCAGACTGATGCCGGTAAGACAGAGAACGAAGAACACCGCTGACAGGATGCCTGTCACGATCGTCCACGGTAGGGTCAGGGAGGCGCGTTTCTGGAATAGTCGTGATCATGTTAATTTCTATAATCTCCCCATGCCTCCCACAGGAAGTATTTGGGAAATAGGTTCACTATGAACAAGGGTATGTGTTTTTTTATGTGGATACTTCTATGTTTGCATGTCGTCTAGGGGGGCCTATTCAGAACTTGTACGTTACTTCCGTGATCGACTTCAGGAAAGAATTCCGCAGACCTTGACGGGGAGTTCTTTTGTGAAATTATTTTGGCAAAGCTCTGTGCGTAATTTGATTTCTTATTACAGATTATTACATTTTTAATCATTCATTGTTTGTTATTCAAGATAGTTGATCAGAATAATAATAAAAAGTTAGTGATTGCCCTTTGGCAAAGTGAGTGTAAAAATCTTTTAACTTTTTAAATTTTTGAATTTTAATGTACATAGTGATAGTAATGCAATTTTAGTTTTATACTTTATATATTTATTTATTTTTATTCTGATTTAATTTTAATTTGGTATTTTTATAATTTTATATGGATAAACATTGTAAATATTTTAGTCTGGAATAAATGATTTGATGATTGCGATACTATCACTCATCATTGATATCTTATGACGCGTCAATTGATTGGCTGTGTCCAAAATCGGAACTAACGCCACTGCCATACTCCTTGTTTCATAGCTGTCAATGTCAATGTTATCCACGCGCCATCAGATCCTTGTAGCACTAGATGTTGTTGGAATCTCTATAATTACCTCGGACCTTCGTCCGAGATAATTACTATGTATGGTCGCGATTAATTCTTTTCTCGTTGATTGAGCAAAGAGGCTATCTGATTGAGTAAAGAGGTTAGAGGTTTCTCCGTACTATAATATAACTGACAACTTCATACCTTAGTGGTGGCAATGATGAGCAGCACCCCGCAGAGTAGCTGCACGAAGCTGACCACGGCCAAGGTGGAGAAGAAGGCGAACTTGTGAGTGGAGAGAGCCGTGCTGCCGGGGTCAGCGGGGGCCAGGGGGCGCAGTGTCACGATCATCGTGTACATGAACAACTCCAGGACTGCCACTAACTGGAAATATGAAACAACATAATAAAGCGCCTCCGAGTTTAAACCGAGCAATCTGACTGTTTGAACCGTTTGCAAATTAAACTTAGATGAAAAATGAAAATGAAAATTCTTTATTGAAAAACTGATTTTACAATCCGAGCCAGGTACCTACCACAGATATTCTGTCTATTGAGATGGGCCGGCCACAGGCGGTTATGTTTAGAAAGTTATTTCGTTGTTTTTAGGGTTACAGGGTATTAAAAAATGCCGCCTATTGTGTCTGTCTGTCTGTCAATCTACGCTTCGAATAAAATATATTTTTTAATATATGTGTATGAGTAGTATCGACGATTACGGAGGGAAAATGTCGTTGTGTTATCCATTTTAAACGTAATAAATACTCGATGCCAATTTTGAACTTTCTAGGTAATCTGGAACTGGGTTAGAGATTTGATATATAGGTGAGTGAGTGATAAATTTGACGATTTTTGGACGTTAATATCTAAATGCCTGTTTGGGGTGTGTTTATGAAATTGGGAGCACATTTGTATCTCGCAAGTCTCAATATATAAGCCCAATTTGACATGTTTATGTGAAATAGTATTTGAGTTATGAGGGGGTCAAAAGTGGCTCCCAATGGTTGGTGTAATATTACACACGGTACCGCTCGCCATTTTGTTAGCTTGAACTTGGATTGACACGCTACCACATGTCTAGGTAAGTTTTAGTGTGTAACTGATATGTATGTAAAAAAAAAGGAAATATGCTAAAAAAATTACATGATCTTTATTTAGACTATATGAACCCAACCCGTACTTTTGCCAGTTTTCGGTTGCTGTAACATCATATTAACTAAAATGCGATCATGTTTCTCAATTTCGTTTTCGGTAAAACTTCGCTATTCTCTCACTTCTTTAAATCGCTCTCAAAAGCTGCTTTGCCTATTGTTGAGACTGGTTTGCCCTTGTTTAATCCCTTGGGCTCCTTCACCACTAAATAGCCATGCTCCTCCCATTTCCCGAACACAGGTCCAAAATGTATAGGCATACAAATACTTTCACAGTGTCAGCAATCCACCTATGGAATAAATATTCTCTCTTTATACGTCCGAACATCTCCCTCTATCTCTACCAGAGTCTATCATCACTATCGACGAAAGTCGACTATTATTATCGATAATCGTCGTCACTAAGTTGACGTCGCCTACTTTGATTTCAAAAAAGCATTCGACTTGGTCGATAATGACTAATTGCTGTCAAAGATGGTGACGTTCGGCTGCACTACCAAACTTTTACAGTTCTTTGCGAGCTACATGAGGAATAAACAGCAATTTGTGGAGTACGCGGGATGTAGATCTGAACTCTATTTCACTAGAACCGGAGTGAGTCAAGGAAGCACCTTGGGGCCGCTCGAGTTCAATATTATGATCAATGACCTACCTACCACCCACCCACGAATTCCAAATGCTTACTGTTCGCAGATGATTTGTAATTGCTTTTAGCAATTAAAGAGAAAACTGACTGTGAGCACTTCCAAGGAGACGTGAATAGGGTGGTTGAATGGAGCCAGAAAAAACAAGCTACAGTTCAATTTCAGTAAATGTTCTATAATAACATTTAGCAGAGCACTGACACCACTCCACTACAAATACCAATTAGACAACGCACAGATAACGAGAGTGGATTCGGTGAGGGATCTGGGGGTAAGGCTAGACGCTGAACTGAGATTTAGGATTCATACTTCACGTAGCAAATGAGTTTACAAACTTAAATTTTAACAGCACTATACGGAGCATTAGTCAGAAGCCAGTTGGAGTGCAACGTCACTGTATGGGCTCCACACGAAACCAAGTATATTAAATGTTGGAGCGCATACAAAACAAATTTACAAGATACTTGTAATGGAAAATGTATGGCGTCTACCCTTTCTATCCATTGATGTATCCGACCTTGTTCGTGCTTGGCATGGTTGGATACAACATGTTGGAAGTTAGAAGAAATATGTCCCTCGCACTATACATTTTAAGATATTTCGAGGTAAACTTGCCAATACGAACATACTGGAGGGGGTGAAATTGTGTGTACCGGATCAGTATGCGTATTCGCAGTGCCTCACGGGAGGACCAATTTTCTCGAAAAAGCACCTTTGACGCGCATCATGCGCACACTAAATCTGGTCGCGGAGAAAATCTGATCGGGTTCGCAAGGGCTGCTATGTGGGTATTACGTTACTGAAAAATATATGTATTAGTTGTTATTTAGGTTGTTTATGTTAAATTAAGTTAGTTGACTTCTTACTCTATTGTATTAGGATTACCGGTAATAATAGCTATAATGTGTGTAAATAAATAAATCTACAGAATCAGTCACCTCACCGGTAATTTTCACTTTGCCCCCTGAGTAATTGATAGTCATTTTATCTATTCGTGATCTAGGTGTGATAATTGATAGCAAATTATCTTTCGTTCCTCATATAGACCAAATTGTAAAGAAAGCTTTCAGAATGCTAGGCTTTTTGTGGCGCAACTGCAATAAATTCAAATGTACGACTCCTTTAAAAATCATTTACTTTTCCCTGGTGAGCAGTATCCTGGAGTATTGCTGCAGTATTTGGAACACACACTATAGATGTCACACAGACAGAATAGAGAGAATACAGAAACGGTTTCTGTTCTTTTTGACTATACACCAGAGAAAACGCTCACTTTTAATTTCGTACGAAGATCGATTAAAGTATTTCAACTTTGTATCTCTCGAACAACGGCGATGGATCATTGACCAAATTCTTTTATATAAGATTATGAGAAACGCCATTGAGTGTCCTCAATTACTAGCTAGGATACAATTTGTCATTCCTAGGCGGGGTACCGCATTGTCAACTTTTCACCCTTTATAGTGGAGAGGTCAAAAACAAATTTGGGCCACAATGCCATTTCTAATCGTTTATGTAGGGATCACAATAATCTTGTTAAAAAATGTCAAGTGGACATTTTTGCAGTCTCTCTTAAAAAATATAATGATATGTTGCGTAAGATAGTTGCAAAGAATTGGAATATTCTGCGATAGATTTTTAAGTTTTACGTTTCATACAGTTCTAGTTTTAATTTTACTTTTTTAGTTAATTTAAAGTTATTTAGAATATTAGTCTTTTGTGTTTTACCAAGTCGCTTAGAGCGCTATTAAGTGTCCTACAGGCATGCTGTGTTTGCCTTTTATTGGGAATACACTCGTACATGTGTGTGTTTGTCTTTATATACGTTTTAACTTTTGTAAGTGTCATTTCTGTTGGCAGACCAATAATAATAAATAAATAAATAAATAAATAGACCTCCTAACTAGCAATATGTATTTAGATCTGTATCTATCTATATTTTTGTATTTTTGAGTAGATATATGTTGATATTATTAAAAGTTAATATTCATAAATAAAGTAAATAACTTGATAACATTTTAGAATTATACGGTCACCATAAACATTATTAGGAGTAGGGAATCCTTCAACCATGGCAGATGGAACTCTGTCTCTAACGTAAATATGAAAACTAAACTAAACACGGTGAGTACCTACTCCTAATAATGTTTATGGTGATCGTGTGAATCTTAAATCTTATCAAGTTAATTGCATTATTTATGAATATTAACTTTTAATAATATCTACATATATATTCATAAATAAAAAAGTTTTGATACATACATAAATATAATTAACTTATTTGGCACTACCCTTGAGATCTCGACATCACTAAAGATTTTCTGGTAGAGATGCTAATTACCATTAGGTTTTGCCTTTGTGCATTGTATATTTTCGTGCAATAAAATATTTATATACTTTCTCTTTTTGTGCATTTACGTACAGGTTGAAGAGCTTAGGCGAAGACAACGTCCCCCTGCGTTACTCCGCCCTCCAACCCGTATGGCTCTGAGAAAGCATTGTCGTAGCAAACCAAGTCAAATATCTTCTCTTCGACAGTCTGACACCATAAAAGCAGTTTTAGTCGAAAGTCCTATTTTGAAACCAAACTGATTATTTTGTTGTTTCAGATATTTATTGTCTGATTGTGAATAAAGCAAACTACTTAACTTTTTTCCGTACCGGTGTCAGGTAAAGTTGTGCCACGATTTGTTAGACAAACTCTACTGAGATTGGCCTAGTTGTTGTGTCACATATATCAACAGTTTATTTTTCAAAATTACTACCACCACAGTTTTCGTAATTTCAACAGATATGTACGAATGTCCTACTCAAGCGATTTTTGGGATGGATTCTGTATACAAATTTTCGATCGCTCGAACGGTTGTACAAAGTGTATAGATTGTAGCTAGCATTTTAGTTAGATGTCGGCTGGCTGAAGATGTTCGATACTGAGCTCTTCATAGCCAGGAGATTCTACTTTTAACTTACCTATATCTTATAGCCACACTAACATCTTTAGCTGTAATTCTAGTATGTATCTCCTTACCACTATGTCCACCACTGGACACCGAGTGTGATGGTCTCAGCGGGGATTTAACAGCAAAGAGATCCTTACACATTTCAGCTTTACACTAAGGTCATTTAAATAAACGATCGACACTCAAGGAGAGACCCGGCTTGCTATTTAACTTGTTGGTGTGGACTTCCAACATCTACGAGAATCCTGTTGATGAGACGTAAATTATGTTCATTCTTATTTAGTTCTCGTGGTTTTGGCACCATTAACAAGGTCTGAGTAGTTTTTGTTATTGACACCCACGCCTATTTCATGGACCGCCTGACTCACCGTGTACAGGTATCCAATGATAAGAGTCCCAGTTGACAGACTGAAGCAGAAGCAGCAGCTATTCACCATCGGCACACTCATTGTCACTCGACACTGAACCTTATCACTCAAACAACACAGAACTTTTACCATATAATTCCAAACGCGTGTTTTTCCCTCGATGCTGAATTGTATAATGTTTACATTACAAACGCAGCTAATTTTAGCAAATGTCATCACATTACTAATATCCCGTACACGTATCTACTAGCTTGTACAATGACGTCACGTCGGTGTTATCAAGGTACTATTTCTATTTAGCTGATGTCTTGCTGATAACATTCACCGGCCATGATTTTCAAAGCTGATAAGCCGTAGCGTCGTTTTTGATATGATAGTGTTTAGAGTTCAGTTATTTTGCAATTTAATTAATTTCATTGTCAGATTTATTATCTTTATACACATATACCAGGAGTGCAAACATGTGTGTCGTCAGTTTTAGTTGTTCTGTTTCAGCTAACAATTCTCAAAGCCTTGCATCTGACTGAAGTAACAAGTACTCATTATGTAGAGACACCTGCAACAATTCCAACGTCTGTAAGCGCCAGTACATTTCAAGCGTCTGTCTGTATTTGTTTTGTACGTTTTGACGTTCAGTGACCACTACTTTAAATGACCTCTAATTCACTTGACCATTTCTGGATTTGACCACTTCTTGTTCGCACCACTTCTGTATAAGGCCATTTTAACGCTATGACGCCGAAATAAGAACTGCCAGAGTAGCCTGTCATACTACCATGCTGTTATAACATAGTATAACATATATGGAAATATTAATATAATTGCTTAACATCCTATAAAATTCGTCTGAGGGCTTGAGAACAAATTTACTTGGCTAAGGTATTGTTTATAATCATGTTTATATCCCGAGCCTACGGTCGTAGGGCTAGGGAACCACCCTAAAAAACACACACATACCCTTTCTTTCATATACACAATACATATACACACACACACACACACCCTCACACACAAGACACCCACTCTCTTGTAGTTATATTATTATATTATTTCACAACATAAACCCTCATACACACACATTTTTTCTTTATATAAATACCTAATCACTATGTATTAAGCAAGACCTAATTTTAATTTTAATACAAAATTGTAAAATAAGATCCGTAGAAAGAGCGGGTCTCCCTTAAAACAGGTTGTAAAACTTAAAAGGGGAGTCCCACCCCCTCAAAACCTACATTTTGTAAAGTAAATAAAGAATTTTTGATTTTGATTTTGATTTGATTTTTTGATAAGTGTCAGGTGATACATTTACATGTGCATTAATTATCACTTATTGGAATTACTCAGCCACAGATAGTATCACCAGTATCACCAGTATCACCACAGTATCACCAGTATCACGTAGTAACACTTTATATTCTCTGTAATACTTTATATTCTCTGGTATCACTAAGTATACTGAGGTAAACATGTTACAAATCTCTGTCTACATATTATGGTGCGTCCAATGTCTGTACTCTTATGAGACACACTTATATAAATAATTATACGACGCTGACACATGGAGTCTTTTGTCTTGAATTTTTACAACACTTCGGAATTATTTAGGTATTTTATTAAAGACGAAATCAAAAATATTTTTCAATGCATGTGCTCGTAAAGGCCCACTTTTTATGCATCAAAACCGAACAGAAAGTCGATTATTTTGCCCTAGGGCTTTATTATTATTATTTTTTTTTATTTCTTTACAATGGTTGGCTAACCTGCAGCCTTTCCTGTGTGCCATATACGTTATACTTTTTTTACACCATTTAACGGCCATGGGTACAGTCCTTTTGAGCCAATTATAATTTAAAGTTCACAAGATTATATTTGTTTTCATTTCCTCACACTATGCATTGAAAAACGTAGTATGATACACGGGCGTAAAAGCAATAAATTACTCGGTTACGTTTAAAACACTCGCTACGCTCGTGTTTTAAATCGTCCTCGTAATTTATTCCTTTTCGCCCTAGTAGCATAAACTACTATTATAATTAGCTTTTACCGAACAGACAACGTTGTGAACAAAGTAACAGTGCTTGGTATGTAGGAACTTATTAAACTAATATAATTTAATACCCGCTTGTCTCCCAGAGGTGTAGGCAGAGACTACAGATTTCCATCTGCTACGATCCAGACACACTTCTTGCGCCTCTTCCACATCCATCAATCTAGTCATACAAGCTCTTCTATTCCGGGTGCATTTGACATGGCCCTTCTTCACTATGTCGCCAATTTAGTCAGCATACGTCCTTCTAGTGCGGCCTGGTCGAGCTGTACCTTCCACTCGCGCATTATAAATATCTTTCGTCACTCTACTTTCATTCATCCTCTTTTTTTTAATATACTTATTAACTCTCTTGTCAACGTCATTATATGTCAGTGAATAAGTAGTCAAAACTGATAATACGAAAATAATTTGTGCAACTAAAACTACAACTCTTGTGAAACTAATTTTTTATCAGTCTTGTCCGACATTATATAATATTCTTACATAATTATAACAGGGATTACTTTGAAGAAAAAAATATTTTCATTTTGCTACAGTTCTGTTATATCAAGTGGAAGGTACATAACTAGTTTTATTTGCATTCCTTGTTTGTTTGTAAGAACTACAATTTCTCTCTATTTCTGGTATGATATTTATGTACATAATATGTCCATTCTTTTGGAAAAGTTATCTTTATTCTTGTGAATTTCTATAAGCGATTTATATATAAACAATGAAATAACAGTCATAACGGAGTTATTTTTTTAAATAAGTTCGCGACGATGTTGATGTTTCGATTCTTATTGCTTTTTTTGGCAAATCAGGACTTTTTTATTTCGGTTACATTTCCCCAACAATGATGGCACAACTTACATATATATCACCGAATGTATACAGGCATTGTAGACTGTAATTAAAGAATTTTTTTTGCCAACCAACTGTTTTGATTTTTGCAGTGCTTGCCATCTCTTTACGTGTTTTAAAATTTGTGGTTGATGGTTTAGTTTAAAATATTTGTATTTGTTACTATAACCGACGATCCAACGATTCTATTACATAAAGTTGTATTATTTCATGTAATCAGGTTTGTGTGAATGTAAATATGTAAGTATGTAGGTAAGTTATACGGAACCTATTAACGTATTAAGGCCGGTCGTAGTCCCTGCCTCGACACAATGGCTTCAACCGCACGACATTCCTTAATCTCCTCTTTTATAATATGTAGCAGAAAATTGTAGTTTTCACCACGACTCGAACAATGGCCCAGCTCGTAGTATCGCGATGGGGACATGTGTATATAAATATTGTATAAACGTGCAATGAGGTTCAGTGTTGGTCTTCTGTTCTTAGTGCAATATGGTGAGCTACTTCAGTTTGTGTCGTTTGTAATTAATTAGGTCTCTTAGGTACTCCATCTTGGAATTGTGTTACTAAATAGTGATTGGTTCTTTTTAGTTGTGTTTTGTTATATCGCAGTAGTAAAATTAATCTAAAATAAAATTACCAATAAATATGTACAATCTAAAATTAAAGAAAAAGTAAAAATCACAGTAGTTATTTCCTGCCTTGCTTGTGTACATTGCAAATTGAACCGTGAATTTTTCGTTTTTGGTGAAACATATCATTATCATCATTCAGCCCACATCCACCCACTGTTGGACACGGGGTTCTACTTCTCCACCCCATTTTCGTCGGTCTCTCACCAGCCTCATCCATTGCCCAGTAATAGCCCTGAAGATATCGTCTCGCTATCGGGCCATCGGTCTACCCACTGACCGCTTTCAGTAACTGCCTGGTATACCTAGCACGCGCCAGAGATACAGCGTCTATCTATCCTACTTGCGCTCTCACGCATATCGCGTTTGTCAATGTACGAAAGAGCAAGTATAATAGAAAGGGACTGTATCGACAGTGCGTGGTAGACACCCTGGTCCACCGTCCGTCTCCCGTGTCATCTAGTCAGATGTCCCACCCGTGTCCACTCGAGGGACAGGGGCTCTACCGCGTAATTCTCATTTGTATCAACTTCAAGCAAATGCATGCGAAATTCAACGCGTGCAAAAGAGATGGCATGTTAGGCGGGCGTCGTCGCACGCACGTCAAATTTCAATCTCAAGTTGATGTTGATGAAAATGAGAATTACGCGGTAGACCCGCAGGCCACAACTACTGAACAACTTGAACAAAGAAAGTCATCGGCAGAAAGTCTACATTTTCACGTTTCCTTACTAACTTCTAAAACCTGCCGTGAATTTTATATCGGCCGGTCCTTTTTTTTTCATTTTTCTTTTAGTTGCTCAGTATGATCAGATTTATAACTAGCTTATGTGGTTTCATTTGAAAATACGAAACTATTTACACCCGGAATATATATATATATATATGTGTCACCGGAAAATAATAAGAATCGTAAGTTGATCAATTCACCAGGTAAGGTTAATGTTAGTTTATAAATTACCGTGAAAAAACCTGCCGTAAAATTATAAACGTCAATAACGTACGACATTTTATCTGAAACTATGACAGAAATAAATGTCCATGTTTGAAGACTTGGCGATTTATACATCGCAAGGAGATATAAATTTACAGTATATCAATGCAGTATAGAAACGCGGAAAGAAAAGTAAATCTGGATGTGAGGAGCTCTGAACCGGGATACGAACCCGGGATACGAACCCGGGGTATTGATATAGATATAGGTATCGTAACATATAGCTAGGCAATATGTTAGGTTTAGGTAAAGTTAGGTCTCATAGGTAGGTTAAAGATCTATTTGTTCGGGCTTAGTTGGCAATCGATAACCTTTATGGATCGACATACGTCGCATTGACTGATTTATTTCGTGTTTTCCAAAAATAAATACAGATCCAGTATAAAAGATCTTTCAGACAAAACACGAGCAAGATTCCTTAGAGAGTCCCATCAGTTTGAAGGTGGCTCTCCATAAATAAATATTCCTTCGAGAGTCCTGTTGAAGTATAGCTGACTCTCCATAAGATTCCTCCTGGAGTCCTCGAGAAGTAAAATATCTCCAGCACGATAAGCGAGTGCCCTACGAAATTCAGAGCTCCCCCTCCTTAATGTGCATATGTTAATTAGGAAAAAATATAAAAAAGGAAATACTACAAGAACTCAAATTGAGATAAAGTAGTATAATTCAAGAAGATTCCTACTAGAACCCGAACAAAGTGACTGTACGTCACAGTTTGTATAGAAACTACGGCGTAGTGGTTCTACAAAGCGGAATAATTATACAGTCGTAGCACCTGCTACGACGTAGAAAAAAATAGGTATTCATAGAAACACGATATGAGACACGAAACATTCAGTGCGAGGATCACATTCACACTTGCCTGGTTTTATTTTCAATAATATTATAAACAACCCTAACTCTACATTTGTTATCGATCGTTTTCGGTAAACTGTCGATTCGTTAGCACATTCCTACAAATGTTCTAAAGTGACATCATGATCTCTCTTTTTGAGACTCGTCACGATGAGCCGTTCCTTTATGTAATGTCGGTGGTTCATATCCGAGTGTCCGACACCTTCACACCGGTCGATAATGTCCGGCGATCGACACAAGTTACACGCAGCCGAGTGTGGCCGCTGTAGGTTACGTCACACCTGCGCACGCGCTCGTTCCCACGGTCGAGCTCGTGCCGGACACTTTCACTCTCGCCACCTGATGTACCCCCTCCCCCCCCCCTTCCCCGTCTACCAGGGATCTGGTCGTTTTGACAATGGTTGACATTTCAAAGGGATCAGATAAGGTGCATCTGCTGATTTGGGTTGGTCGGACGAATGGACTATGTTGAGATTAAACCATCGACTTCACTTTTTGGTTGTCGATTTACACAAATACAACTAGGTCGTATTACATATTCAATCTAAACTCGTTATTGATTGAACTCGTACAGCCTTAAATACGTCATCATTTGGCAGTTCTGAAAGTCGGTCATTTTTTCTGCGTATGGAGGCTGTTTGTATTGCACTGTGGTTGGACTCCCATGTAGACCCATCAGTTACCAGCCATCCCGCTCGGGAGGGTACAGACTCGTACAAATTTAAATTCAAATTCAAATAGTTTATTTTGTAAAGTAGGTATATATAATACACTTTTTACACGTCAAATTTAATCTAATAAAAAGATATGTAATAAAATAATAAATGTACTACTAGATTAAAGGTGTATTTAATTTATTATATATATATATACGATTAAAATGATAGGTAAAATATATATTATACAAGGTGAAACCCAATCAACCGCCCGAACCCATACCGGAGACCTGGCCACAGGGACCAGGGACAAGGTTCAATGATCACCAACCGAGCCCCCAGCACGAATCCAGGCGGCCGACCAAATCCCATCCTATATACTACATAGTAATAGGTTACATATATAAATACATGCCTACCTCCGCCCATTCGATTAGTCTTGCTAAGGAGAACGGGCAAGAAACTTAGCAAGATCATGTCTTTTTTTACATAAAACTTATACTATACATATGACTTATATCTACTTTAACAAAGGGATAAGAAAATACAAGACAGCAGGAATTCAAAGAGCTTCACCATGTTGTTTGACTTTGAGAACCTTTTGACCTTTGGCCGGAATAAGAACTACCATGGTGTACCATGAATTGTGGAAGATAGTACAGCTATAGTAATGAAGCACGTAACTTCTATCAAGAGCCGTCATTTTATGGTTTGCGACTCCTCACAAGACAGTTAAAATCATTTTACTCTCCAAAAAGCCCGAGATCGCGTCTTTCACAAAAAATCTCATTTCTCATTATGTATGTATAAGGGTCGGCGTTCCGAAATTCGGGGTTCGGGGTTATGGCTTTTTAAGATGGTAAAAATTAAATTTTCTGAACAAAATAAATACCACTTGTTACCTTACAAGATGAAGTGCAGGTTCATTAAAAAAAATCACGGCACTAATGTATAGTAAGTTCAGAAAAAAAAACGGGAATTTCAAGAAAATCTCTTGAATAGCATTGCGGCGCTACGGGTGTAACCTGAACTTGAAAATCCTGTTTTTTTTCTGAAGTTACTATACATTAGTGCTAAGATTTTTTTTAATGAACCTGTACTTCATCTTGTAAGGTAACAAGTGGTATTTATTTTGTTCAGAAATTAATATTTTACTATCTTAAAAAGCCATAACCCCGAACCCTGTTATGCCCAATCTCGGAACTCCGGAAATCATTTTTTATTAGTATACTAAACGGCCGCCTGGTCTGATACTCGTATTAGATGTCGAATAATAAATACTAAAGCAAATATCTTGCACTTGCTATAAACTCGTCGAGACGGTCATGTAACGTTCTCTCTCCATCATTACGTGACGTGGTCGGTGAACACTTTCACCTCGAGCAGTAAGTCACCAGCGGCGACCAGTAAGTCACCAGCGGCGACCAGTAAGTCACCAGTGGCTACCAGTTCCAGTCTACTGATGTGACCTCGGCATCTTCACGCCAGCTCAGACTTTGAGATTGCGTTATATCATAACGTCTTTTTTGGACGAATTCGCACTAACGTTACACCGAGTTCAGGTATCTTTAAATAAACCACACCCTGTACTGATCACAGTGAACAATTCGCACTAACGTTACACCGAGTACAGGTATCTTTAAATAAACCACACCCTGTACTGATCACAGTGAACAATTCGCACTAACGTTACACCGAGTACAGGTATCTTTAAATAAACCACATCCTGTACTGATCACAGTGAACAATTCGCACTAACGTTACACCGAGTACAGGTATCTTTAAATAAACCACACCCTGTACTGATCACAGTGAACAATTCGCACTAACATTACACCGAGTACAGGTATCTTTAAATAAACCACATCCTGTACTGATCACAGTGAACAATTCGCACTAACGTTACACCGAGTACAGGTATCTTTAAATAAACCACACCCTGTACTGATCACAGTGAACAATTCGCACTAACGTTACACCGAGTACAGGTATCTTTAAATAAACCACACCCTGTACTGATCACAGTGAACAATTCGCACTAACGTTACACCGAGTACAGGTATCTTTAAATAAACCACAGCCTGTACTGATCACAGTGAACAATTCGCACTGACGTTACACCGAGTACAGGTATCTTTAAATAAACCACACCCTGTACTGATCACAGTGAACAATTTGCCCTATTAAATATAAATATAAAAACCGGCTAAGTGCGAGTCAGACTCGTGTACCTAGGGTTCCGTATTGTGGATAATAAATTTTATTTTGTAATTTTTTTTCGTGAATTTCTCGACGGCTTTATTTTTTCCTGTAATCTTTACGTAATCACATATTACCATGATTTTTTTCATATTTTTACCGGTTTTGGAGATAAGGGGTGGGACATACAATTTTTTATGGTTTTTTAAAGATTTCTCGAAACCAGTGCCAGTAAACATAGTAAGAGCATATATTACAATTTAGTACCGATATTGTATTTTTAGGATAATATTTTTAATTTTTCTCACTTTTGTTTTGGAAATATATTGAACAATAAAAAAATATCATTTTTTTTTTTGCACCATGATATGTGGGCAGATTAATGCTATTTTTGTGCCAAATTAATGTTTTTATCTTTAACGGTGCTAACGTTATGAGGCTGTGACATACGGATGGACGGACGGACAACGGAGTCTCACCATAAAGATTCCTTTTGTACCTTTTAGGTACGGAACCCTAAAACGAAAATCTGTGTCAATATCGGTATAGTATCTCGTTCTGATACATCGTATTACGACACGACTCAATCAACATGCAACAATTGTCTATAACATCACAGAGATATTCGCCAGGTAGAGCGGAGCTGACTCATCGCTATTAAATGCCTACAAGACATAATTGTTGATCACTGACCTAGTCTGTGCTACAAGTTATATCAGACTAGATAGGAAGCTATTAACATTCCACTTCTACTTTTTTCACGAATCTATCAGCGAAATTTATCTCTGCTTCATTTATTAAATTACGTATTTATTAATTATATTTTCAATGCATGTGCTCGTAAAGGCCCACTTTTTATGCATCAAAACCGAACAGAAAGTCGATTATTTTGCCCTAGGGCTTTATTATTATTATTTTTTTTTATTTATTTATAATGTTTGGCTAACCTGCAGCCTTTTCTGTGTACCATAAATGTCATACTTTTTTCCCACTGTTTAACGGCTCTGGATACAGTCCTTTTGAGCCAATTACAATTTAAAGTTCACAAAATTATATTTGTTTTATTTCTTCACACTATGCATTGAAAAACGTAGTTGATACACGGGCGTAAGAGCAATAAATTACTCGGTTACATTTAAAACACGAGCGTAGCGAGTGTTTTAAATCGTCCTCGTAATTTATTCCTTTGCGCCCTTGTAACATAAACTATTATTATTGAATTATTATATTGTTCGTTCATGCTTAAGGACAGTTTTCACTTGACCTTTCTGCCTTTCCCATCTCTGTAGGACTTTCACGAAGTATTAACAACTGGTTATATGTATGCACTATGATCGGGATAGCCGACCTGGTCCTCTAAAAAGGCCATTTTGCATGAATCACATTATGATTTTGTTCTAATACCGCCTCTTTTGCAAACGTGAAAATACTCCAACTCCATCCTTTTTTCAAATCATTTTATGATTCACCCAAGTCGGCCTTTTTTAATCCCCAGTTCAGCAGATTCAGATTTATATTCAGCTAAATTCAAATTCAAATATTTATTGCATTCATGTTGTACAATTACAATACAATACAATACAATATACAATATACATAAGTGGTATCACACACGACCCTGTAAGGCCGTAGCTATTCCGATCATAGTACATATTGAGGTGAGCTGATCATGAATTATCCTCGAGTTTCATTTAATTATATAATAGTACTTGAAGATTTCGCATAAAATCCTCTTTTGTCCTAGAATTAATGAATAATTTATGTATTAATATAGGTACATCATATACACTAGTATAATAATGGTGATGGCAATGAAAAAAATTCATGTAAAACAATATAACTTCATATTTAATAAAATGTGCTTTGTTAGTAACGATGACATATCGTCATAATAATGCATCATAACGTCAACAGGATATTTAGGAATTTCACTAAAATGCTGGCCGTAGCAGTGAGAAGAAAATCAGTAGGTAATTAATACCACGATTATGTCTTTGGACGTACTGTCATACTCATGCATTGTGCTTTGTGCAACTGTGACATAATGAGAGCTATCGAGACTTCGTTCGTTTCGTAATAGGATGCACGAGTGTCCCAATGGCTAATTATGTCCAGTTGGACACAAGACCATCAAACAACTCGTCTTCGTGTGACATTATTTATATTGTAATGTTTTCAACCAACAATTTATATTATAATGTTTTCAACTAACAATGTCACGGACTATTTTTATTTAAAACTGCATGGTAAAGATGCGTTTACCCTAGGCCAAAGGAAAAAAAGAAATATAAGTCGCTGACTGGTTAGCTTAGCAGTGTCATAATAAATTGGGTCAATCACAGTGCAGAATCGCGGTGTTATAATAAAGAAACATCGGTTTTTAACATCGCGCAAACAATGGAGGTACTTATATAACCGTTTTTGATGTTGTAGGTACCTTATTGTAGAATAGGAGTAGATAAAATATTATTTAAAGTATACGATTTAGTACGACACAGACGATAAATACCTATAAATACATTGAATTCTAATACGTTACGTAAATAATAAATATATAGATGCCAAACTTCGCCACTTTGATTAGTCTCACTGAGAAGAAGGGCAATAAACTTAGCAATATCATATATTTTGTTGTCATGTTGTTTAAATGAATGTGTTGTAGTTCGCAGCTCCGATCGTGTTCTATAAACGATACCCTCGTTTCAGATAGTACTATGGGCGCTGTGTGTGATCACACCTGAGGTGTTCACTCGTTCAGTAACGGACAGTTCAGACACCCCCGACAACATCACCACCTTGTACCCAGTTCCTCATCGAACCATCCAAACAGGCGACACACCCAACACAACTACAATCAAACCTCTTTACAATGATAACGATAGCGATAAACAGAAAACAGAAGCAACAGTTTGGAAACTGGAGACAGCTTTCGGACAGTCCAAGATTCAGGAGAAAGAAGATGACAACAACGGAACGGACTCCACGGAGCAAGTCGTGGTCGAGAAACCTGAGAACAAAACCAAAGAGTTTAAACCGAGCCAGCATCTCGGAGATTTCTTCGAGTATGACCTGCAGGCACCTCCGTCGCCTGAGCCTTTCAGATTTCAAAATTTATTTAAAAAGCCACCCACGGACTTTCACAGGTAATAACTGAATATTTTTCTTGTGATGAATTATTGGCAGTAGTATATATTACAATTCAACAGAGAACTAAATTGGAGATGCTTTATTTAAACACAACAAGTAATTACAAATAGAGAACTAAATTAATTGAAGTCTATTCATTTATATGAATTATTATGTTTTCAGCTCACCTAAATTCGCACTAAAACATACAAACGACATCAAATTCGAGCATTTTCCATATAAGTTCGAAAGTCCCACCCTAACAAAAGCCAAGAGCCCCTGGCTGCCCACCGGGGGAACCCTGGAGGCTCCCAAGCAGCCCGCCGGAGGTCTCTACAAGAGCCCCGACCCCTTCATAGACAGGCCGGCTCTGGTGGAAGATGAGGAGGACTTCGGTCTGGACTCTAGTGGAATTGTCAAGAATGCCGTTAAGAAACAGTGAGTTATTGTTTTTTCTTCTATTGCCGCAAGTAAGGCGGGTGTAAACAAATAAGTACATTATTACATCGAATTTATTGAGAACACAACTCATATTCTATGCATCAAACTGAACAAATTTCCTCAAGAAACTTTCTTACCAAAAAGAAAACACAGAATCACTTGTTGTGGAATATGGTTGATGCCCCCCTACAGTAACTCTATTTTAACCCGCGGTATGTGGCTAGCTATATATATTTATAATTCAGAGCCACATTCACTTTTAACGTAACCACTAGTTCTCGGGCTGTTTTTCTCGACTCACTGCTTGTGATTGGTACAAAGAAATATTTCCTACTACCTCATATATTGTATTTCATTAATTTTTTCTAATAATAAACTGAAATGTAGGTAACTTTTTAGGTTTGTGCGATTATGTGCATTTCTGCCGTGAAAATCATTAGTGCAGTAAGTCGATTTTTCTTGGAACAAAATTTTCGCCTTACTGCACTAATCATTTTGACGGCAGGTGTATTTACCGCCGCACCTCAGTACAGCAAGTTGCCATCAACTACCACCCTTACTGCACTAATCATTTTGACGGCAGGTGTATTTACCGCCGCACCTCAGTACAGCAAGTTGCCATCAACTACCACCCTTACTGCACTAATCATTTTGACGGCAGGTGTATTTACCGCCGCACCTCAGTACAGCAAGTTGCCATCAACTACCACCCTTACTGCACTAATCATTTTGACGGCAGGTGTATTTACCGCCGCACCTCAGTACAGCAAGTTGCCATCAACTACCACCCTTACTGCACTAATCATTTTGACGGCAGGTGTATTTACCGCCGCACCTCAGTACAGCAAGTTGCCATCAACTACCACCCTTACTTTTTATAGTTTTCTTGGCTATTTTCTGTTTATTTCATTCATGGAATTCGAAATATTAAGAAATAATTTTAACGACCTAAATACAACTTTTTTATTTGGGTCGTAATAATTATTTCTTGATATTTTTAATTTGTAACTGCTGATCAATCATGAAATCTTGTTGATCAAGTAGTTATTATGCGGACTGAATATTTATTATACAAACTCATGTTATTGTAAGCTGCCTATTTATGATTTAATTTTTGACCGTTATTAAAATTATTTGCGGAACAAAGATTGCTGCCTGATTTTTTATGCTGACCAAATTATTTAAATGCTGTTTTTTTGTGGCGCACCATTACTTCTATATAATAGTGGTACTTCCAGGATCGAGCCCAGAGAAATTATTCGTCCAAGGCACCAGCCTATATTATATACAGGTGTTAAGATGACGTTGCGGAATCCGGAAACTGGCGATAGCACTTGTCCATTCGAACCACTTTTACTATAGAGCCACATTTTTTTTTTTAATTTAATTTATTGATTTTCCCTTCAATCGACAAACAATCAACTTTGCACATTCTGAATGTAATATTCATTGGTTTCTGATTCCTATAACTGATGCGATGTATCGTCGAGAAGTGAATGAAACAGTCATGGCCGAGTGGCCAGCTGATATGAAAGTATCGAACTTATTTCACCATTAATTACCTATACATTAAGTATCGAAGCAGGATATTAACAAATTTGCATCAAGGGGGCTCCAGGGGGAGGGGGCTCCTTTCTCTCTACAAAATTAATAATTTTTCGATAAATGTAGGTGAAAGAAACAGTTACGGCAATGTAGCCCGTAATGCATTTTGATACAGTTGTTCTAAATTGAGTCGTTAAAATAAATAGGTATGACTTTCTTTTACAAATTGACCGCCCCGGAGTGTGTTAAAGTAATGAATATGACCTTTACGTCTGTCATGTAAGAAGTTGTTGTCCACCGTGGATGTCACTTTGTTATTATATTTATTATTTAACCTTCATTTTTATTTTTGGTTTGTAATAATTGCTTTGGCCATTTGTCAAAAAAAACCGTGTGTAACTTTTGTTTCATTAACGTTTGTTTCAATCATTTTAAAATAATTAAAATTAAATAAATAGTAGTTAACCAATGAGATTAAAACAAATACATTAATTGTTTTATGTATTAAACGTTCTTTTGTTTACTTCACGATTAATCACGATGATTTAGTAAAGAAAAAATAGTAATTAGTAATAACAATCACAAGTTCTTTCTTTTTTTTCCAACCGTAAACCGACAGACATCATCAACATTTATTTTGACACAATATCCATTATCCTCTTACTCTTATATATTATACAAGTACCTCTGTAACTCTTTAACTACTTTTTTTGCTTATTTTCATATAATTTAATTAACACTAAATAAACTTGTACCATACTCGCACCATGCAGATTAACTAAAGAAATCAAATCAGACTTGTCTAGTTTAAATTCTTTCTTATTCACTTCATGTCCCTGCGGCGTTTGATTTATGTATCCGCTTTGATTTATATCGGTTTTTAGTTGCATTTGTGATCGTTCGTGTGTTTTATTACCGTCATTAGTCATGGGATTGAAATTGATATGTGTTAATGAATAGTGGGCGATGAAGCGAGCTAGTTGATGCTGTTTGTGATCCTTTGAGATGTGAACCTAGATTCGTGACGCTAAAAATGGTGGCCGTCGTCGGTGTAGGATGCAACTAGATCTTTAGTGGTCTAGATTTTACAGACAGTTAAACGTGAATTATTTTGGTAGTTAATTACAAAGTAGAGCTACTTTCAAGAAATGATAATGTCTGAGTACCGATTCACTTAGCTTAGTTTTCGATGAAGTTAGTTTTGAGAAATTTCACTGGCAGTTTACGTGTTCCTGAGTGAGGCTATAGTCAATCAGTTACTACTAGCAATATCAACATGATTATTACATTCACATAATTTACATAACTGTCTACACAATCTACATAATTATGTGTTACAGCGTAAATAAAACAGAAAAATGCACAACATTTGTATCTTCCACTGCCCCTCTAGCCTGGTGGTATAGTGCTGCCCCTCTAGCTTGGTGGTATAGTGCTGCCCCTCTAGCTTGGTGGTATAGTGCTGCCCCTCTAGCTTGGTGGTATAGTGCTGCCCCTCTAGCTTGGTGGTATAGTGCTGCCCCTCTAGCCTGGTGGTATAGTGCTGCCCCTCTAGCCTGGTGGTATAGTGCTGCCCCTCTAGCCTGGTGGTATAGTGCTGCCCCTCTAGCCTGGTGGTATAGTGCTGCCCCTCTAGCTTGGTGGTATAGTGCTGCCCCTCTAGCTTGGTGGTATAATGCTGCCCTTCTAGCCTGGTGGTATAGTGCTGCCCCTCTAGCCTGGTGGTATAGTGCTGCCCCTCTAGCCTGGTGGTATAGTGCTGCCCCTCTAGCCTGGTGTATAGTGCTGCCCCTCTAGCCTGGTGGTATAGTGCTGCCCCTCTAGCTTGGTGGTATAGTGCTGCCTCTATAGCCTGGTGGTATAGTGCTGCCCCTCTAGCCTGGTGGTATAGTGCTGCCCCCCTAGCCTGGTGGTATAGTGCTGCCCCTCTAGCCTGGTGGTATAGTGCTGCCCCTCTAGCTTGGTGGTATAGTACTGCCCCTCTAGCTTGGTGGTATAATGCTGCCCCTCTAGCCTGGTGGTATAGTGCTGCCCCTCTAGCCTGGTGGTATAGTGCTGCCCCTCTAGCCTGGTGGTATAGTGCTGCCCCTCTGGCCTGGTGGTATAGTGCTGCCCCTCTAGCCTGGTGGTATAGTGCTGCCCCTCTAGCTTGGTGGTATAGTGCTGCCCCTATAGCCTGGTGGTATAGTGCTGCCCCTCTAGCCTGGTGGTATAGTGCTGCCCCCCTAGCCTGGTGGTATAGTGCTGCCCCTCTAGCTTGGTGGTATAGTGCTGCCCCCGTAGCCTGGTGGTATAGTGCTGCCCCTCTAGCCTGGTGGTATAGTGCTGCCCCTCTAGCCTGGTGGTATAGTGCTGCCCCTCTAGCCTGGTGGTATAGTGCTGCCCCTCTAGCCTGGTGGTATAGTGCTGCCCCTCTAGCCTGGTGGTATAGTGCTGCCCCTCTAGCTTGGTGGTATAGTGCTGCCCCTCTAGCCTGGTGGTATAGTGCTGCCCCTCTAGCCTGGTGGTATAGTGCTGCCCCTCTAGCCTGGTGGTATAGTGCTGCCCCTCTAGCCTGGTGGTATAGTGCTGCCCCTCTAGCCTGGTGGTATAGTGCTGCCCCTCTAGCCTGGTGGTATAGTGCTGCCCCCCTAGCCTGGTGGTATAGTGCTGCCCCTCTAGCCTGGTGGTATAGTGCTGCCCCTCTAGCTTGGTGGTATAGTACTGCCCCTCTAGCTTGGTGGTATAATGCTGCCCCTCTAGCCTGGTGGTATAGTGCTGCCCCTCTAGCCTGGTGGTATAGTGCTGCCCCTCTAGCCTGGTGGTATAGTGCTGCCCCTCTAGCCTGGTGGTATAGTGCTGCCCCTCTAGCCTGGTGGTATAGTGCTGCCCCTCTAGCTTGGTGGTATAGTGCTGCCCCTATAGCCTGGTGGTATAGTGCTGCCCCTCTAGCCTGGTGGTATAGTGCTGCCCCCCTAGCCTGGTGGTATAGTGCTGCCCCTCTAGCTTGGTGGTATAGTGCTGCCCCCCTAGCCTGGTGGTATAGTGCTGCCCCTCTAGCCTGGTGGTATAGTGCTGCCCCTCTAGCCTGGTGGTATAGTGCTGCCCCTCTAGCCTGGTGGTATAGTGCTGCCCCTCTAGCCTGGTGGTATAGTGCTGCCCCTCTAGCCTGGTGGTATAGTGCTGCCCCTCTAGCTTGGTGGTATAGTGCTGCCCCTCTAGCCTGGTGGTATAGTGCTGCCCCTCTAGCCTGGTGGTATAGTGCTGCCCCTCTAGCCTGGTGGTATAGTGCTGCCCCTCTAGCCTGGTGGTATAGTGCTGCCCCTCTAGCCTGGTGGTATAGTGCTGCCCCTCTAGCTTGGTGGTATAGTGCTGCCCCTCTAGCCTGGTGGTATAGTGCTGCCCCTCGTGGTTTTTACACCTGTTGAACGGTAGATGTCTTGGAGCCTCCATTATCTTAAAAATGTAAAAGAATACTTATGTATATTTTTCAGTTTATATGCCTAGTAATTCGATTTCAAAATTAGCATTATTTCACAAAATGTAGGAATATATTTCAGAAATATAATTGAATATTGCTTAAATGGTTGTACCAAAACCAAATATTTTCAATACCGTTTGGAAACCCTATTGTTGGTATAACAATCAGCATAAAATTAAAAAAACTAACCTAATTTTTAAAATATCGCGTAATTTCGCTCGCACTCTACTTCACTTTTATTATCAAAACAAAATGAAATCATTGTTTTCAGCAGTTTTCTTGAACAACCACAATAAAGCTAGATTATTAATGTATAAGTTAGTGTTAAAACAGAAACTAGTGTAGAACAGTCAGCAGTAGTATTATAAATATGGTAGCTACGTATAGTGTTCTATCAAAACTAACTGTACATATTTGGATTTCTAGGTTGTCATAAAAAATTACCACCAACTCCTAACTTAAATTACCGGCACGCTTTTGCGCTGAGGTATTTCTGAATTTTCCAAGTATTTTTTCCCATTGTGCCCTCTTATCTACACCTGAACCAGTACAGTGGGACAGTTGTTTAAATGATGAAGACATTTGATGTTCAGTTAATATTTTTGATGTGAAAAAAAATATTCTCCATAAATAAACAGTACTAACGTAGTTACAATAAAAACAGATGCCGGACATTTTTTTATAAAGTTAATTTGTCTGGTTTTAGCTCCCGGAACCCATGGAAGCAGCTACTGCACGTGATGACAGCTTTCATCCCAGTGGGACTCATAATCTCCGCACTCACCCCACAGCTCATCAATATAGAGAGCACCGCGCCGTACTTGCCGTGAGTACTTACATCCCAGTGGGACTCATAATCTCCGCACTCACCCTGCAGCTCATCAATATAGAGAGCACCGCGCCGTACTTGCCGTGAGTACTTACATCCCAGGGGGACTCATAATCTCCGCACTCACCCCGCAGCTCATCACTATAGAGAGCACCGCGCCGTACTTGCCGTGAGTACTTACATCCCAGGGGGACTCATAATCTCCGCACTCACCCCGCAGCTCATCAATATAGAGAGCACCGCGCCGTACTTGCCGTGAGTACTTACATCCCAGGGGGACTCATAATCTCCGCACTCACCCCGCAGCTCATCAATATAGAAAGCACCGCGCCGTACTTGCCGTGAGTACTTACATCCCAGTGGGACTCATAATCTCCGCACTCACCCTGCAGCTCATCAATATAGAGAGCACCGCGCCGTACTTGCCGTGAGTACTTACATCCCAGGGGGACTCATAATCTCCGCACTCACCCCGCAGCTCATCACTATAGAGAGCACCGCGCCGTACTTGCCGTGAGTACTTACATCCCAGGGGGACTCATAATCTCCGCACTCACCCCGCAGCTCATCAATATAGAGAGCACCGCGCCGTACTTGCCGTGAGTACTTACATCCCAGGGGGACTCATAATCTCCGCACTCACCCCGCAGCTCATCAATATAGAGAGCACCGCGCCGTACTTGCCGTGAGTACTTACATCCCAGGGGGACTCATAATCTCCGCACTCACCCCGCAGCTCATCAATATAGAGAGCACCGCGCCGTACTTGGAGTGAGTACTTACATCCCAGGGGGACTCATAATCTCCGCACTCACTCCACAGCTCATCACTATAGAAAGCACAGCGCCGCACTCGGCATGAGTACTTACATCCTGAGAGGACTCATTATCTCCGCGCTTATTGCACAGCTCATCAATATAGAGAGCACCGCGCCGTACTTGCCGTGAGTACTTACATCCCAGGGGGACTCATAATCTCCGCACTCACCCCGCAGCTCATCACTATAGAGAGCACCGCGCCGTACTTGCCGTGAGTACTTACATCCCAGGGGGACTCATAATCTCCGCACTCACCCCGCAGCTCATCAATATAGAGAGCACCGCGCCGTACTTGCCGTGAGTACTTACATCCCAGGGGGACTCATAATCTCCGCACTCACCCCGCAGCTCATCAATATAGAAAGCACCGCGCCGTACTTGCCGTGAGTACTTACATCCCAGTGGGACTCATAATCTCCGCACTCACCCTGCAGCTCATCAATATAGAGAGCACCGCGCCGTACTTGCCGTGAGTACTTACATCCCAGGGGGACTCATAATCTCCGCACTCACCCCGCAGCTCATCACTATAGAGAGCACCGCGCCGTACTTGCCGTGAGTACTTACATCCCAGGGGGACTCATAATCTCCGCACTCACCCCGCAGCTCATCAATATAGAGAGCACCGCGCCGTACTTGCCGTGAGTACTTACATCCCAGGGGGACTCATAATCTCCGCACTCACCCCGCAGCTCATCAATATAGAGAGCACCGCGCCGTACTTGCCGTGAGTACTTACATCCCAGGGGGACTCATAATCTCCGCACTCACCCCGCAGCTCATCAATATAGAGAGCACCGCGCCGTACTTGCCGTGAGTACTTACATCCCAGGGGGACTCATAATCTCCGCACTCACTCCACAGCTCATCACTATAGAGAGCACAGCGCCGCACTCGCTGTGATAACTTATATCCCAGTGGGACTCATTACATCCGTACTCACCCCACAGCCAGGGATTGCTCAACCGCTAAATAAGGGCTACCGTAAAATTTGGTTTGACGTCATACCGTTGTATTACGGTAGCCGATTGCAGGGCAAGGCAGAAAGGGTTGCGGTATCGATGTTCCACAACAGCTACCGAAATTTTGCCTTGGGTTCGGCTTGTTTCTTTAAAGATGCATGCGCCCACCCGCAGCCATCTTAGTGGACTTCTAGAAGTGCGTAGGTCTGCTAATTTTGAAAATCGGCCGGGCCGGAGAATAAAAAAAAACTAAATCGCCTTGAGTACTAACATCCCGGGGGACTCATCATCACCGCACTCACCCCACAGATCATCATTGTAGAGAGCACCAATCCGTTTTCTCTATGAGTAATTATATTCCAGGGGCACTCATTTACTTCTAAACTATCTACACTATAAAATAATAATTAATAATAATATTATAAAGAGGAAAGATTTGTATTTTTGTATGTTTGTAACGATTAAAGTCATAAACTACAGGACCGATTTCAAAAATTCTTTAACCATTAGAATGCTACATTATCATTGAGTAACATCAGGCTATATTTATTAAAACTTCAATAATGTAACCCAAGGTGTAAAAAAATTTGCCATAAAATGTATTTTATCGCATGCGCTGCGAAAACTATTGTTGATAGAACAAAAAATGTTCTACAATATTAAAGAACATATCACGCGATACCATGTCCAACTATTGTAGTTATGTCAACTACTTATGTCCTGTATAAAGATACATTTACTGCACGTTTACTTCAACATTTAAAAAAAATGTCCACCCGTGCGAAGCCGGGACTTTCAACCAGATTTCACCTGGCATCAGGGAGGTACTAACTGAGAAATTTTATAAATTCTTACTCTGTAGAACGAGGGGGTAAGATACTTATTTTATTACTTACGTCGTTGTACGTCGTACAACACCTGCTTGGCTTGCGGGAAAAAGTATATTTTGACTTCTCATTTGAAGTATTTTAAAGGTGATACAACTTGACCAGCCCTGGTGAAAGCGTTAAGATCTATGTAAACCGTGAACGCAATCTGCGGCCATCGCGGATTCTGTCTGAGCTGTATTCGGAATTTAAACCATCCGGAACATTCCGAAATTGATTTTTACTGTGAAATTCAACCCGCACCTGTTCAAGTGAAATCTATTGTATTGGAGATTATTAGGATAATATAGATAGATAAACAGATAAAATCACAATTTATGACACGCGCATGCACCTAAATGATAAGACGAATGCACATTTCATTATTTTGAATATGCCGCTGGCTGGACTAAAATAAATAACAATATGACATCATCCTTTCGTTAAAATTAAATGGACAACAGTGACTATTTCATTCACCGATGGACGGACATTCGGACACAACACATGATGGGCTTAAAACTTTTTATTTTGTTTTAAAATCGATGAATCCGAAATTATTGCGCAATTTATAAGAAACTCGTATTTGTAAGTACATACATAACAACAATGAGTCGAGCATTGTGTGCCTATCTACTGTGCATTCCTTAGATAATTTTAAAATTAGCTCACACATTAAGTATTTACCAATACAATGACATTAACAAACATTGCATAATGTCGTGGCCATACATTATATGTCAACGAGATCAGTCGAGCAACCCACTCCCTAAAGCAACTCCACAATTTTCTACACTTTAAAAATAAAATTATCCTTACGCAATCTCTGCTCCTCCCCTGGTTGATAATGCCGATGTTTGTTTCGTCGATATCACTGAGGAACTACATACTAAACAAACTCAAACGTTTTCAAAACTTAGGTATCCGGTTCATCTATGGTCTTCGCAAATACTATTACGTGTCTCAGACAGAGAGAGTTCGCTTAGAGTTAAAATGGCTTCCTATTCGTCTTCGTCGGAATTTTCATATTCTCTCTCATATTTATAAATAATGTTATTAAATGTTTATTTCCTCGAGATTTCAAATATATTTTCTTATTAAAACTCCTGAACTTATGGTTACTCATTGAATTATAATTTTTGAATATAATTTTTTATCTACAGAAGTACCTTAAATATCTAATGGTATAGGTACATGTTGTATTTAGTCCAGTATATTGAAATATATTTTATTTAGAGGTAGGCATGTATTTATATATGTAACCTTATTAGTATGTAGTATACATATAGGATGTGATTTGGTCGGCCGCCTGGATTCGTGCTGGGGGCTTGGTTGGTGATCATTGAACCTTGTTCCTGGTCCCTGGCCGGGTCTCCGGTGTGGGTTCGGGCGGTTGGTTGATTGGATTTCACCTTGTATAATATATATTTTACCTATAATTTTAATCGTATATATATTGCTACATAAATTAAATAAACCTTTAATCGAGTTCATGTACATTTATTATTTTATTACATATATATTTTTATAAGATTAAATTTTGACTTGTGAAACGTGTATTTTATATACCTACTTTGCAAAATAAACTATTTGAATTTTTGAATTTTGTGTGTTAATATTTTGTTATACAGGATGTTAAGATGAAGTTGCGGAAGCTGTAAACTGGTGATAGTACTCGTACATACGAACAACTTTTACATCGCTCGAATCGCGAAATAAAATTAACTGTTCCATATAAAAGTTCCATAGCTACCAGACCAAAATATATGAAACAACGTTTTCTTTTCTCGTTTTCTCCATATTTTTTCTTTGAAAACTTGTTGGAATGGGCTAGTTCTACCACCAGTTTCCGGCTTTCGCAACTTCATCTTAACACCCTGTAAATTCATTTGTTTTATGACATAAAATGAAATATATTTATTTATGTAATGTAGGTATAACAGATACACTTATTACAGGTCAGTTTTAATGTAATATAAGTAATTAAATAATCTTTGTATACCTATAGTAATAGTTTTATATCATAAATAATATTATAGGGGAATAATAAAGGTTGGGTTTACTTAAATTTAATAAAAAAACATTTGAATAAAATAAAAATATACGAATAAGGAATAAATAATATAATAAATATATGCAATACATATAATAAATATATGCCTAACTCCGCCCATTCGATTAATCTTCCTAAGAAGAAGGAAAGAAACTTAGCAAGATCATGTCTTTTTTTTCATAATATTAGTTACAACTAAATGCAAAAAGTAAGCCTATACCTTAATTAAATAAAGAGATAAAAAATACAAAACACGACAAAATTACGTCATGAAGGCAAAAAAAAATAATACCTTTGTCTACCTGTCGCATATAGTCCATCTGCATTTACAGTCATTTCATCTAATAACCAATTAACGTTAATTCTAGAGGAATCATAACATAAGTTAGGAAATGATACTAACTATTATTATGATAAAGTTCATTATCATAATAGCCCCCATGCTTTATTATCGTCTAAGTAATAATTTATTTTATAATATGCCTTCTTCAACAGGCCCTGCTTTATATACAGTTTAAACTTATTTTCTGACAAAGTAAGGAGCTCCTTTGGAAGTTTGTTGTAAAATCTTATGCCATGTCACCACCTTGGCGAGTCTGATTTTTGGAAAAGCCAGTTTATACTTATTTCTGGTTTCCTTACAAGACCCAACATTTTTCTGACACATCTAAGGACTTGGTAAATATATTCACAAGGAACCGTTAATATATTAATTTCTTTGAATTTTTCTCTTAATGAATCCCGGTGCTTCATATTATAAATAGCCCGAATTGCTCTCTTCTTCAAAATAAAGACTGCGTCTGTATCCGCAGCTCTACCCCATAACAGCTGACTTTATTTGTACTACCAATTATTATCCGTTTATTATTATAGTGTCCTCTCTCCTACTAAGGTTTGCTGGAAGAAATCTATTTTCAGATACAATACAGAAAATAAAGAATAGAATTGACCATTTCATGATCTGATTTGCCATATCATGAAATCTGTTAAAACTAAAGGGGTCGCGCTTCGCTCGGCTCCCGAATTTCCCAAATTCGGAAGCTGAGCGAAACGGAGCGGAGCGGGGCGACCCCTTTAGTTTATGGTCACAACAACCTAACGTGCTGTTCTTCGCTTAGCTCGTCGTCGCACCTATTTTTGACATTTCTGTTGAAAGACAAATCAAATTACTTATCTTACTTCATACTTATGATATAGTCAATTTTACGATATGGCAATGACACATACTTACATGACAATAAATATTAACACCCATAAAACGACAAAGTGATGATGGCTCGCATTGTCACAAGTTGTTACTTCCGCGAGGAGGGTAAGCGCTAGGCAGTAATTGATATATAACTACAGACAGACAGTTATACTGTAACTAAACGCATCGTATTACGATCGTTTTTTTCGTTCACCGGTTACGATATTTCTTTCTGGAGTTTGTATTGAACACAAGCAAACAACCACGACTTTACTTTAAACAGCAGTTTTTTGGCCGATTTTAAATTAAAATTACTAAGTATATAAACTTTAAATCAAGGATATACTATACAGAAAGAGGTAACCTCTAAATTCTAAAGCCCTAACTAGGCTGCTCGACTGCTTTAAACTATACTTGTGATTTGGAAATAACTTAATTGTACATTATTTGTTCATATTTGGTAAATAAAGAGATTAGTTTGAACATCCGTTTACAACATTCTCGCAGTCGATTGAGTCATTTCCTCAATCGTCTCGACAATTTTCCCTTTCATATACCGACAGACGAAGCAGCAAATAGTTGTATATAGAGAGACAGTGAGGATGATTGCCGTACAATGTAAGCATTATCCACGGACGTACAGACCGACACGCCATTCAGCCACACGCGATTCACCAAGATATCAATTTGGACTTTTATTACCCAAACTGAAGTGTTGAAAATAAAATCATTAAGTAAATTGATAAAAAGTGAATGGTACTTTTTAAAATAACAGGATTACCACATGCATTCTTTGAATAAACGGCGTATGTTTGTGGTGGAACATTGGACCGAAGTGTTGCCGCCTGTGGACTCTGACACGGGACACAGCTGGCTCAGCCCTCCAGGCTACTTAGTACCACGTACGGTGACCAACTGTGAAAGGATATATTACGACCTTAGCGTCATAATAGGTGGAAATATCTTGGTACCTGACCAAATGACGTCATACATTTGATTCCAATTGAGTTACATTCCAGCGAGGTACCGAGATATTTCCAACGGGTTGTACTTACCAATTCCCTTTTATACGTCGATGACTAAGTTCTACTTGCTTCATGAATGAACTGCAGGAGAGGTCAACTGTTGTGGATGATGCTTTTAAAAGCAAATGAATGAAAATTTACGTAGGAAAAACAAAAGTAATCGTTCAAGAGAGGAATGAAGTGATGACCGAGTGCAACATTAAGATTGGAGACGAGGATTTAACTAATTTGTCTATCTGGGTTATCTACTTGGACGCGATGGAAAATGTGAACCATTGAAAGAAGAATAAATGCGAGAAATGAAGTGAACTGAGCCCTGCACTTCTGTATGGATAGCCAAAGTATGACTGCAAAAATAAAGCGAACTGAGTCCTGCACTTCTGCATGGATAGACAAAGTGTAACTGCTAAAATATAATTTCTCTAACAACTCTTCTTTAATAATTTCAGACAAGAATCACGAAAAAGCGCTATTATTTTTCACATAGTCTTCCTCTTTCAATTTCTATCGACCGACCAAAGATCATTGTCATGGTGAAAAGTCATGGTGAATGCATTTGAATGATAAGCTTTATACTTATTGTAAGTGGGCTGGACCGAGGTGAAATATTTCTGTCTTGAAAAAAAGTGTTTTATAACCAATTTATTAGTAGAGCATGTAGGTATTGTAGGCGTGGTGTTAGTGGGTGCGGGCTGAGAGAGCGGGGTGAGGGGTGTGTGTCGGAAGGACGGATGTCCGCGTGTTACGTGGAGGTGCGCGCGCGCACGTAAAGGCCATCACGCGTGAGTCTGACAGACGGCCACCACAGTGACCATGCTGCCAACAACGGATAACAATTATTTTATATTGTGTGATGAGTATATGAAATACCAATGATAGATGTGTCATTGAAGTTAACATCGTTTTATGTGATTACACCAGCATGACTTAGGATTATTACATAAGTTATTTGACAAACGAGACATTCATTGTTTTTTGTTGTATATAATTCCTGTAAATATAAATTGATTAATAGTATTATTATAGGCATGGAAATTATTTCATTTTAGAGTTATGTCTACGTCACCTGCAGTTCAATTTGGCTACTTGTGAACGATTTTAACAGCTATTACTCCGCAATAAGAACTGTCAATAGGTAGCATGTTATGCGGGCGTCCGTACACCTTATATAAATATTTGTACAGACCTTCTCAGTACTCTTGACGAATGGCTACCCTAGTCGCGAATTATCAACGAATACGGTGGTGTGTAATAATGACCTGGTGTGTAATAATGCGCTGGTATGTAATACAACGTTCGATGAGTGAACCGGCCTCAATCATTATCAATTCATTAATTCAATCTTTATTGAATTTGGACGCTAATGGGTGCGAGCAAATTGTTACGTGTGTGATATTAACGGGCAATAGAGCGTCACTCTCTGTGGTCACACAGAGATACTCGGATGCATTCCTATTCACTTTCTACGATTATCATCAACATATCATAAACATTATTTGGGATTTTTGTACATTGTTTACATCTACTAACAATGAAGTTGTAAAATAATCGTGTCTGTACATTGAATATTTTTGCGAAATTTTAAATGAAATGGGTTATGGGAATTGTACTGAGGCCAAAACTACAATTTTTACAATTTTTGTATGTCTGTTCCGCTTTAACACAAAAACCACAACACTGATTTAGATGCGGTTTTCTTTATTATCATCGTAGTGACCCTGGTCGACATATAAGCTATACGGGCTGTTGATAAAATAAGCGCCAGGCCGAAAATGTGGCAAAGATTCAATAAATGCGGGCGGAACCAAGGGCGAAAGACTAGTCTTGAATAAATATGTAGAGGTATAAATATGTAGAATTATAAATATGTAGAGGTATAAATATGTAGAATTATAAATATGTAGAGGTATAAATATGTAGAATTATAAATATGTAGAGGTATAAATATGTAGAATTATAAATATGTAGAGGTATAAATATGTAGAATTATAAATATGTAGAGGTATAAATATGTAGAATTATAAATATGTAGAGGTATAAATATGTAGAATTATAAATATGTAGAGGTATAAATATGTAGAATTATAAATATGTAGAGGTATAAATATGTAGAATTATAAATATGTAGAGGTATAAATATGTAGAATTATAAATATGTAGAGGTATAAATATGTAGAATTATAAATATGTAGAGGTATAAATATGTAGAATTATAAATATGTAGAGGTATAAATATGTAGAATTATAAATATGTAGAGGTATAAATAGACAGAGAAAGTTACGGTAAAACTTAGGGTGCAGTTTTACAGTTATTTAATTGGGATTGCCTTTATTTTTTATTTGATTTTTTGATTTTTATAAGTTTAATAATTTAGCGATTTAGTTAAAGTTTCAATAACCTACCTTCCACGTTTACAATCTCAAGAGAGGTTTTTTCGATAATGCGTACATATACTATATATACTACATATACTATATATACTACATATACTATATATACTACATATACGACATATACTTCATATACTACATATTTGGCTCTATTAATAATTCTTATAATTTCCAAATATAACGGTATCTGTTATATTTACTATTCGTCAGAAAGTTTAATTTATCTCATGTAATACTATACGATCTGTCACAATTAACTAATGAATAGTTCACGTCAGCTGTCACATAACACAATAGATAGTATTCCCTATACTAATACTATACTATCTACCACCACGATACTATTAAAAAAGTTTAAACGATTTGTAAATATGAAACGAAAATGCAAATTCCGATACACTTCCGTAACTGTTGCGTCAACTTGCGAATACATTAACTATGTTCTAATAGAATTTAATTATGGAAACATGTATCAGATTACATAAGTTAGTAAATTTAGAAAATCTGTTAAATATGTTCAGCGTCCACGTTCACCTGTTCACGTGAACGTGTAACTGATGATAAAAGCGCACTTTTCGACTTATTTAACTTTAGTCGGTAACAATAACTTATTTAACTTTAGTCGGTAACAATAACTTATTTAACTTTAGTCGGTAACAATAACTTATTTAACTTTAGTCGGTAACAATAACTTATTTAACTTTAGTCGGTAACAATAACTTATTTAACTTTAGTCGGTAACAATAACTTATTTAACTTTAGTCGGTAACAATAACTTATTTAACTTTAGTCGGTAACAATAACTTATTTAACTTTAGTCGGTAACAATAACGAAAGATGCAAGTATTAAAAATTACTTTATTTAAAAATAAAATGCCACGTTTTAAGTAGTTAACAATAAATCAAGTGCCGATGTCGATTGTCTTGTAATGAATAGGTCATATAACAAGCAATTAGTTATACTGGTTGGTACCCAGAACCAGTCAAAGTGCATGTCAGTCATGTTTAGAAATCCACGTGAACTCAAGTTTATTTTAATTTGATGGGTTACATGAATGAATGAAAGTGATACCTTGTAAGGCTAACAACTGTATCTATCTACATAATAACAGCATATTATACTCTTTGTACCTGCCAGTCCAACACCTACACATCTTCGCATTTCAAAACTAATTATATTTTATTTTACCTATTTAGTAACACCAAAATGTTGTTACAACTATTTATGATGTACTTTGTACAGTTTTATCCTTATTACTGATAATCTACCAGACACGATTCGGTGTTACATGTTTGACTAAACTTAATTTAAGTGTTCTATCTCGCAATAAAGAGCATTCTTAATTTTATTTATGCCCATTAAATTGTTATATATAAGGTCTTTCAATTTAAATGGAAAGTAATTTAGTAGGTGATTCAATATCGTTAATAAATCACATTCCACTGCAAAGTACTCTTTTTTGCGCGAATTTTTTCTTCACTTGTCCATACAAACTGAGTCAGCTGATCGGACCACTTTGTACTGAGAAGTGAAAAAAAAGTTCGCGCAAAAAAAAGTGCTTTGCAGTGGAATGTGATGTATTAACGATACTGAATCGCCTCCTAAATTACTTTCCATTTAAATTGAAAGACCTTATATATGTACGTAATTGTATGTAGAATTACTGATATATGTAGCAAGGTATATGTTAATGATTTTAGCAACAAAAGCTGGTGATACTAATAATAAATAGACGTCCATACGATCAACTTGTACTGTGGTGCCAACCCTGACATTACGGACAGAAAAGCTATTCCATTCATTTTAGTCAAGTATTCAATGAACATTTTTGTTAACTTGATGATTTTTTTTCGTGGTTTGAGGGTTGGCCGGTCTGACGATAAAAGTTGTTTGTAATCTTAAATGGTACTATCACTTAAACATTTATATAAATTTCACGGAATATGTTTTGACACACACACTCTCACACGCGCACACCTATCACAGCTAACACTAACACTGCATCTTAATCAATATAATTAACCATGTTTTTGTATTTGAAAATTTAATGTAACAATGCACCTCATTAATTTTATTCATTTGATAATGAAAATGAAAAATCAACATTTCTTTATTTTAAAAATAGGTACATTATTTTATAAAACACTAGTCCCCATAGAAAGTTTCCTTGTATATTGGAAACTAGGCTCCTCCCAAAAGTATTTAAGCAAAGAAATTTAGACGTTAATATACAGTCTTAACTTAGTAATAGGTATATAATATCAGCCTGTTCATAAAGTAGAGCTGTAGAATGGTGAAACTAAAGAAACAGTGTTACCTTTAGAACAACACGTTGTGCTCGCTCTATTTCTAACAAGGAAGTTTTTGCTGCACTACCCCAAGAACATATGCAATAGCTTAAAATACATTGACTAAGAGCTTTGTATGCTTGTACTAGTAATTTGTGGTCTGTAACTAGTCGTAAGTTCATAAAGATATACAAGAGCTTTCTCAATCTTGCTGAATTTGCTGTAATATGTCCCCCCCCCCTGCAGTTTGTCATCTATGATACCCCAAAATATTTAAGAGATTTAGTTCGTTCAAGTATGGTGCATTGACATGTAGTAATAAACCGGTTCCAACCACGATTGCAAAAGTATGCAGATTTAATTGAAAGGAAGAAGAGGAGCTACACACTACTTTTTTGCTAAAGCAAAGATACTTTGTTTTTTGTGTGTTCAGGGTGAGGAGACTGTCCTCAAGCCAGGCGGTTACTCTACTCAACCCTTTTTATTCCATATCTTTGACTGCACTCCAAGACTTCTCGTGAAATTTATTAACAGTGTCGTCAGCAAACATCAATAGGTCAGCTCCTTTAATGTTAATAGAGCATAGCTCATTGATGTAGAGCAAGAAAAGAGTTGGTCCGAGGATGCTACCTTGTGGAACACCATAAGAACAGGAAGCTTTACCACCCATGTGCGTACTGAGCCCCTTATATATTGCTCCCTGTTAGTGAGATAACATTCGAACCACGACAAAACTAGACTAGACTCGCACCAGCATTTTCTAATCGGGCCAAAAGTATTAGGATAGAGACGGTGTCAAATGCCTTCTTTAGATCCAGAAAAAGTCTAAGACATCCATCACTAGCATCCAAGTAGTTGGTGATCTATGTGGTTAATTTTAGCACGGCATCGTCGGTGGACCGTCCTGCTCTAAAACCATACTGATTTTCAGCCAGGAGATGGTGGCTCTCTAGGTAACTTACAAGTCTTCTGTTAATATTATGTATTCTTGTATAAAATTTAATGATGAGCACTTTATCTTTTAAAGTCTACATGGTTGTTCAAAAGCTAAGGTCAACATAGGGAGGGCGCTGACACCTAAATCTTAAGATACTCTCTTACTTTAGGTGTCAGTGCAACTACTTATCTTGTTTAATAATTAAGCTGATCTCTAATATTTTTGTTTATCTAATGTGTCAATCAAGAATTTTATTATTTAAATATTATTATAAATATGTTTAGATGAACATTCCATCATAAAAATAAATTTGCAGGATTAACTCTCAACTTAGAATGACAACCATCGAAAACTTTGCGCTTAAATTTAAATTATGAGTATTATTTTTACAATCCACGACGACTAATCTGGTCTACTAGTAGTAAGTCCAGTGGCGGATTTGCAGTCTTGGCCGCCCTAGGTCATGTAGTACCAGCCGCCCCTTTATTAGATCCTATCATTTAGGTAATACATATGAATTTACTTTATGTTTATGTCGTATATAGAATACAAGTCACATGGGTATCAAATTGTTATTAAAATATATAGCTTGGCTATATTTACTTGCATCTATTTCGAGAAATCCACAAAAAAATGTATGTCAAAAACTGGTGGACCAACAAATATGCCAAAAATCATGTTAATATCTGCTTACGTAAAGATTACATGAAACTATATTTTTCATTGAGAAATACACGAAAAGAAAATGACAAAATTAAAATTATGGAACGCGAGTTTGATCGGTTTTTTATATTTCAGTAAGCACGAAAATGGAGACATTAGCCTTTTCTTTGATATCTGACACGCTTAGTTTCGTCAGGTTAATAATAAAATAAAATATTTAATAACAAGGTAATAGTTACTTTGGGTAGTTTCTTGTCATCATCAGTGCATTTTTTGCCACGATTGGCCGTCCCTAATATCTGGGCGCCCTAGGCCCGGGCCTACTGGGCCATAGGGCAAATCCGCCACTGAGTAAGTCGTGTACATGCACGTTGCTCTAGTGTGCGTGCATGCTGGAGCGTGTTGTACACACACATGTGCACGTTATACAGATATTTCACACAACCAAAGCAGATTTGTCGTCGTGGATTTCAAGAACTATAAATCCTTTCATCATCTAAGTCATCATCTAAGTCATCATGTTACCACCTTCCTAATCTGGGATGCAGATTCCACACTCGTGCTCGTTCTTGGTGCAGGTACAAGGACCGCTTCGCTCGTCGGGTGGACATGTCTCCCCCTCACCCGTATGAGTGGCCCTCCCACATTTCGGAGCAATGTCGCCGGAGGTTGCTGTGCGAGCTGTTCGAACATTATGTGAAGTGAGTCGATTGTTGTGTCTTATTCTTATTACAATATAATTTATTAACTCAGACAGTTGTAGGTCTTACTTTAAACAATATAATTTATTAACACAGACAGTTGTAGGCCTTACTTTAAACAATATAATGCATTTACTCAAGGCCTTACTTTAAACAATATAATTTATTAACCCAGATAGTTGTAGGCCTTACTTTAAACAATATAATTTATTAACACAGACAGTTGTAGCCCTTACTTTAAACAATATAATTTATTAACACAGACAATTGTAGGCCTTACTTTAAACAATATAATGCATTTACTCTAGGCCTTACTTTAAACAATATAATTTATTAACACAGACAGTTGTAGGCCTTACTTTAAACAATATAATTTATTAACACAGACAGTTGTAGGCCTTACTTTAAACAATATAATTTATAACATTGACATCAATTTATATTCTAGAGATCTGCAAATTTGCAATAAAATATAAAGACTTTTATAAAAAATTTGGAGATATATCAAATCACTCATTAAGACATAAAAACAAATTATTACTGCCACAATCAAAATTAATATAAGGTCTCTATGTAACTTCTTTAAAAACTACATGTAAATCCGTTCAGTAGTTTCGAAGAGTTGCGCGAACAAACAGACAGAAAAGATTATATGTTTGTATGGCGAAATCCATCGCTTTGAATACTCTAATTATTATTAGAGTGCATTACAAACTAGAAATCAATCAGAAACAAATTTAAACACACAAATATTTTTGAAAGAAATCCCTAAGGCCATGATTTGAACCTGTGACTTCCTACTTACATGACAGGCGCGCTAGTATCCGACTGCGCTATCGAGGTTCGTATCTGGAACGATGAATTTTTCCACCATATTTATACACCGATTTTTTTTTTGTAACTGCTTGTTTATTGAAAATTGTAAAGCTAATTATATTAAATACTATTAAAAACTGTAAAAGAAAAGAGCTGTGTCTGTCTGTACAATGATGAAAAATAAAAAAATGAAAATTGGCGGTGTCGGACACTGATACAAAAAAAAACTGAATTATTGTCGGTATTACATGCATCACGCAAAAACTACTGAACAGGTTTTGATGCGGTTACAACTGTACGATTCTGCAGTGAGGCATGAATAATAAAGAAAGAAGGAAGGGAGACCAAAGTTTGATAAGATAGTTTTTATTGCGGGATATCCAGTGGATTACACTGTAGCCGCGTTATCTTCTTCCACGCTGACGAAGTCACAGGCAACAGCTAGTGTAAAAATAAGTTTGATGTAATTTTATGAATATGAATATGAATCAATGTAAGATATTAAAAAGTATTAAAGCATGTTGTGTTGTACAGACCCCCCCGTGACCTGACCAAGCTGGACTCACCCTGCGCGCACATCCGCTGCGACAACCCCACTGCCTTCGTCCCACTGCTCTACTGGCTGATGGACACCCGCCTGCACCCCGCCAGGGGGGGACCGCCACTCGACCTGACACCACTCAGGATTGTTGCTGATAGCCAGAGTTCCTCCATAAACACGAATCATTTGAGGAATCATTGAATAAAAACGATAAATCATTCTTCACTGTTCGAACAGAGAGAAAAAACACAGTCAGGCCAGAAGGTGTTCAGTAAATATTTATTAAAATCCTTGTCACCTCCCCCCCCCGTTTAATATAAAATTTCTATAATATAATATTGGAAAAAACTTATTTAATTAAACCTATAGTAAGTACTTATTTCTTTACTGTTTCTTTTGAGTATATTATAATTTACATTAATATAAGTAATTAATAATAAACGGGTATTAATAAAACGAGTGACTGTAAATTAAAATTTTAAGTGACAAAAATAAATAAATTGACTTATTGTTTTACTAAGTGAGTGACTGACTGCGAATAACGAGAATTCAATAGAATAGCAACTTGAAAAATATGTAAATGTTTTAGCGTCCCTGTTACTCTATATGCAAAAAAACCCTCAGTGTGCGAGGCACGGATTCGAGGAAAAGTAGCAAAATGTCAGTTTTTTATTAATATAAAATGTACTCAAGTTGCTATCATAATTTCGTTTAACCAGGTCCTAGATACTGTTAAAACAAATCTAATAAAGTATAATCGTAGTCCATGTGTCATTCCAAATTGTCAAACCAGGAGAAATATTGTTGAAAAGGACCTCATTTCAATAAATATTTTTATCGAGCTGAATTTCTCCAATCGCGTTTTTGTTTAACACATCCCTAGAAAAAGATTCCAAAAATAATAATCTAAATATTATTAGAGTGCAATACAAACTAGAAAATATCAATCAGAAACAAACCCAAAGACAAGAATATGAAAAAATTCCCCGGGCCAGGATTCGAACCTGCGACCTCTTGTTATCAAGACAAGCGCGCTACCAATTGCGCCACCGAGGTTCCTACCCGGACCGGTGAATTCTTCCATCATACTTGTCCACTGTTATTTTTTGCTTCTGCTTGATATACTAGCTTGTACAACACATATAGAACGCTCACGAGGGCGTTATGTGATTTCACGCCTTGTTCTTAGAAACAGATGGCGCTGTCGTCGCTACAATATTGTTGCTTCAGACAGTTAAGAAATTCACAGTTCTCATTAACTAAGATTATGTTTATTTTGCGAAATCCATCGCTATGAATACTCTAAATATTATTAGAGTGCAATACAAACTAGAAAATATCAATCAGAAACAAACCCAAAGACAAGAATATGAAAAAATTCCCCGGGCCAGGATTCGAACCTGCGACCTCTTGTTATCAAGACAAGCGCGCTACCAATTGCGCCAACGAGGTTCCTACCCGGACCGGTGAATTCTTCCATCATACTTGTCCACTGTTATTTTTTTGCTTCTGCTTGATATACTAGCTTGTACAACACATATAGAACGCTCACGAGGGCGTTATGTGATTTCACGCCTTGTTCTTAGAAACAGATGGCGCTGTCGTCGCTACAATATTATTGCTTCAGACAGTTAAGAAATTCACAGTTCTCATTAACTAAGATTATGTTTATTTTGCGAAATCCATCGCTATGAATACTCTAAATATTATTAGAGTGCAATACAAACTAGAAAATATCAATCAGAAACAAACCCAAAGACAAGAATATGAAAAAATTCCCCGGGCCAGGATTCGAACCTGCGACCTCTTGTTATCAAGACAAGCGCGCTACCAATTGCGCCACCGAGGTTCCTACCCGGACCGGTGAATTCTTCCATCATACTTGTCCACTGTTATTTTTTTGCTTCTGCTTGATATACTAGCTTGTACAACACATATAGAACGCTCACGAGGGCGTTATGTGATTTCACGCCTTGTTCTTAGAAACAGATGGCGCTGTCGTCGCTACAATATTGTTGCTTCAGACAGTTAAGAAATTCACAGTTCTCATTAACTAAGATTATGTTTATTTTGCGAAATCCATCGCTATGAATACTCTAAATATTATTAGAGTGCAATACAAACTAGAAAATATCAATCAGAAACAAACCCAAAGACAAGAATATGAAAAAATTCCCCGGGCCAGGATTCGAACCTGCGACCTCTTGTTATCAAGACAAGCGCGCTACCAATTGCGCCACCGAGGTTCCTACCCGGACCGGTGAATTCTTCCATCATACTTGTCCACTGTTATTTTTTGCTTCTGCTTGATATACTAGCTTGTACAACACATATAGAACGCTCACGAGGGCGTTATGTGATTTCACGCCTTGTTCTTAGAAACAGATGGCGCTGTCGTCGCTACAATATTGTTGCTTCAGACAGTTAAGAAATTCACAGTTCTCATTAACTAAGATTATGTTTATTTTGCGAAATCCATCGCTATGAATACTCTAAATATTATTAGAGTGCAATACAAACTAGAAAATATCAATCAGAAACAAACCCAAAGACAAGAATATGAAAAAATTCCCCGGGCCAGGATTCGAACCTGCGACCTCTTGTTATCAAGACAAGCGCGCTACCAATTGCGCCACCGAGGTTCCTACCCGGACCGGTGAATTCTTCCATCATACTTGTCCACTGTTATTTTTTGCTTCTGCTTGATATACTAGCTTGTACAACACATATAGAACGCTCACGAGGGCGTTATGTGATTTCACGCCTTGTTCTTAGAAACAGATGGCGCTGTCGTCGCTACAATATTGTTGCTTCAGACAGTTAAGAAATTCACAGTTCTCATTAACTAAGATTATGTTTATTTTGCGAAATCCATCGCTATGAATACTCTAAATATTATTAGAGTGCAATACAAACTAGAAAATATCAATCAGAAACAAACCCAAAGACAAGAATATGAAAAAATTCCCCGGGCCAGGATTCGAACCTGCGACCTCTTGTTATCAAGACAAGCGCGCTACCAATTGCGCCACCGAGGTTCCTACCCGGACCGGTGAATTCTTCCATCATACTTGTCCACTGTTATTTTTTGCTTCTGCTTGATATACTAGCTTGTACAACACATATAGAACGCTCACGAGGGCGTTATGTGATTTCACGCCTTGTTCTTAGAAACAGATGGCGCTGTCGTCGCTACAATATTGTTGCTTCAGACAGTTAAGAAATTCACAGTTCTCATTAACTAAGATTATGTTTATTTTGCGAAATCCATCGCTATGAATACTCTAAATATTATTAGAGTGCAATACAAACTAGAAAATATCAATCAGAAACAAACCCAAAGACAAGAATATGAAAAAATTCCCCGGGCCAGGATTCGAACCTGCGACCTCTTGTTATCAAGACAAGCGCGCTACCAATTGCGCCACCGAGGTTCCTACCCGGACCGGTGAATTCTTCCATCATACTTGTCCACTGTTATTTTTTGCTTCTGCTTGATATACTAGCTTGTACAACACATATAGAACGCTCACGAGGGCGTTATGTGATTTCACGCCTTGTTCTTAGAAACAGATGGCGCTGTCGTCGCTACAATATTGTTGCTTCAGACAGTTAAGAAATTCACAGTTCTCATTAACTAAGATTATGTTTATTTTGCGAAATCCATCGCTATGAATACTCTAAATATTATTAGAGTGCAATACAAACTAGAAAATATCAATCAGAAACAAACCCAAAGACAAGAATATGAAAAAATTCCCCGGGCCAGGATTCGAACCTGCGACCTCTTGTTATCAAGACAAGCGCGCTACCAATTGCGCCACCGAGGTTCCTACCCGGACCGGTGAATTCTTCCATCATACTTGTCCACTGTTATTTTTTGCTTCTGCTTGATATACTAGCTTGTACAACACATATAGAACGCTCACGAGGGCGTTATGTGATTTCACGCCTTGTTCTTAGAAACAGATGGCGCTGTCGTCGCTACAATATTGTTGCTTCAGACAGTTAAGAAATTCACAGTTCTCATTAACTAAGATTATGTTTATTTTGCGAAATCCATCGCTATGAATACTCTAAATATTATTAGAGTGCAATACAAACTAGAAAATATCAATCAGAAACAAACCCAAAGACAAGAATATGAAAAAATTCCCCGGGCCAGGATTCGAACCTGCGACCTCTTGTTATCAAGACAAGCGCGCTACCAATTGCGCCACCGAGGTTCCTACCCGGACCGGTGAATTCTTCCATCATACTTGTCCACTGTTATTTTTTGCTTCTGCTTGATATACTAGCTTGTACAACACATATAGAACGCTCACGAGGGCGTTATGTGATTTCACGCCTTGTTCTTAGAAACAGATGGCGCTGTCGTCGCTACAATATTGTTGCTTCAGACAGTTAAGAAATTCACAGTTCTCATTAACTAAGATTATGTTTATTTTGCGAAATCCATCGCTATGAATACTCTAAATATTATTAGAGTGCAATACAAACTAGAAAATATCAATCAGAAACAAACCCAAAGACAAGAATATGAAAAAATTCCCCGGGCCAGGATTCGAACCTGCGACCTCTTGTTATCAAGACAAGCGCGCTACCAATTGCGCCACCGAGGTTCCTACCCGGACCGGTGAATTCTTCCATCATACTTGTCCACTGTTATTTTTTGCTTCTGCTTGATATACTAGCTTGTACAACACATATAGAACGCTCACGAGGGCGTTATGTGATTTCACGCCTTGTTCTTAGAAACAGATGGCGCTGTCGTCGCTACAATATTGTTGCTTCAGACAGTTAAGAAATTCACAGTTCTCATTAACTAAGATTATGTTTATTTTGCGAAATCCATCGCTATGAATACTCTAAATATTATTAGAGTGCAATACAAACTAGAAAATATCAATCAGAAACAAACCCAAAGACAAGAATATGAAAAAATTCCCCGGGCCAGGATTCGAACCTGCGACCTCTTGTTATCAAGACAAGCGCGCTACCAATTGCGCCACCGAGGTTCCTACCCGGACCGGTGAATTCTTCCATCATACTTGTCCACTGTTATTTTTTGCTTCTGCTTGATATACTAGCTTGTACAACACATATAGAACGCTCACGAGGGCGTTATGTGATTTCACGCCTTGTTCTTAGAAACAGATGGCGCTGTCGTCGCTACAATATTGTTGCTTCAGACAGTTAAGAAATTCACAGTTCTCATTAACTAAGATTATGTTTATTTTGCGAAATCCATCGCTATGAATACTCTAAATATTATTAGAGTGCAATACAAACTAGAAAATATCAATCAGAAACAAACCCAAAGACAAGAATATGAAAAAATTCCCCGGGCCAGGATTCGAACCTGCGACCTCTTGTTATCAAGACAAGCGCGCTACCAATTGCGCCACCGAGGTTCCTACCCGGACCGGTGAATTCTTCCATCATACTTGTCCACTGTTATTTTTTGCTTCTGCTTGATATACTAGCTTGTACAACACATATAGAACGCTCACGAGGGCGTTATGTGATTTCACGCCTTGTTCTTAGAAACAGATGGCGCTGTCGTCGCTACAATATTGTTGCTTCAGACAGTTAAGAAATTCACAGTTCTCATTAACTAAGATTATGTTTATTTTGCGAAATCCATCGCTATGAATACTCTAAATATTATTAGAGTGCAATACAAACTAGAAAATATCAATCAGAAACAAACCCAAAGACAAGAATATGAAAAAATTCCCCGGGCCAGGATTCGAACCTGCGACCTCTTGTTATCAAGACAAGCGCGCTACCAATTGCGCCACCGAGGTTCCTACCCGGACCGGTGAATTCTTCCATCATACTTGTCCACTGTTATTTTTTGCTTCTGCTTGATATACTAGCTTGTACAACACATATAGAACGCTCACGAGGGCGTTATGTGATTTCACGCCTTGTTCTTAGAAACAGATGGCGCTGTCGTCGCTACAATATTGTTGCTTCAGACAGTTAAGAAATTCACAGTTCTCATTAACTAAGATTATGTTTATTTTGCGAAATCCATCGCTATGAATACTCTAAATATTATTAGAGTGCAATACAAACTAGAAAATATCAATCAGAAACAAACCCAAAGACAAGAATATGAAAAAATTCCCCGGGCCAGGGCGTGAACAAGGCGTGAAATCACATAACGCCCTCGTGAGCGTTCTATATGTGTTGTACAAGCTAGTATATCAAGCAGAAGCAAAAAATAACAGTGGACAAGTATGATGGAAGAATTCACCGGTCCGGGTAGGAACCTCGGTGGCGCAATTGGTAGCGCGCTTGTCTTGATAACAAGAGGTCGCAGGTTCGAATCCTGGCCCGGGGAATTTTTTCATATTCTTGTCTTTGGGTTTGTTTCTGATTGATATTTTCTAGTTTGTATTGCACTCTAATAATATTTAGAGTATTCATAGCGATGGATTTCGCAAAATAAACATAATCTTAGTTAATGAGAACTGTGAATTTCTTAACTGTCTGAAGCAACAATATTGTAGCGACGACAGCGCCATCTGTTTCTAAGAACAAGGCGTGAAATCACATAACGCCCTCGTGAGCGTTCTATATGTGTTGTACAAGCTAGTATATCAAGCAGAAGCAAAAAATAACAGTGGACAAGTATGATGGAAGAATTCACCGGTCCGGGTAGGAACCTCGGTGGCGCAATTGGTAGCGCGCTTGTCTTGATAACAAGAGGTCGCAGGTTCGAATCCTGGCCCGGGGAATTTTTTCATATTCTTGTCTTTGGGTTTGTTTCTGATTGATATTTTCTAGTTTGTATTGCACTCTAATAATATTTAGAGTATTCATAGCGATGGATTTCGCAAAATAAACATAATCTTAGTTAATGAGAACTGTGAATTTCTTAACTGTCTGAAGCAACAATATTGTAGCGACGACAGCGCCATCTGTTTCTAAGAACAAGGCGTGAAATCACATAACGCCCTCGTGAGCGTTCTATATGTGTTGTACAAGCTAGTATATCAAGCAGAAGCAAAAAATAACAGTGGACAAGTATGATGGAAGAATTCACCGGTCCGGGTAGGAACCTCGGTGGCGCAATTGGTAGCGCGCTTGTCTTGATAACAAGAGGTCGCAGGTTCGAATCCTGGCCCGGGGAATTTTTTCATATTCTTGTCTTTGGGTTTGTTTCTGATTGATATTTTCTAGTTTGTATTGCACTCTAATAATATTTAGAGTATTCATAGCGATGGATTTCGCAAAATAAACATAATCTTAGTTAATGAGAACTGTGAATTTCTTAACTGTCTGAAGCAACAATATTGTAGCGACGACAGCGCCATCTGTTTCTAAGAACAAGGCGTGAAATCACATAACGCCCTCGTGAGCGTTCTATATGTGTTGTACAAGCTAGTATATCAAGCAGAAGCAAAAAAATAACAGTGGACAAGTATGATGGAAGAATTCACCGGTCCGGGTAGGAACCTCGGTGGCGCAATTGGTAGCGCGCTTGTCTTGATAACAAGAGGTCGCAGGTTCGAATCCTGGCCCGGGGAATTTTTTCATATTCTTGTCTTTGGGTTTGTTTCTGATTGATATTTTCTAGTTTGTATTGCACTCTAATAATATTTAGAGTATTCATAGCGATGGATTTCGCAAAATAAACATAATCTTAGTTAATGAGAACTGTGAATTTCTTAACTGTCTGAAGCAACAATATTGTAGCGACGACAGCGCCATCTGTTTCTAAGAACAAGGCGTGAAATCACATAACGCCCTCGTGAGCGTTCTATATGTGTTGTACAAGCTAGTATATCAAGCAGAAGCAAAAAATAACAGTGGACAAGTATGATGGAAGAATTCACCGGTCCGGGTAGGAACCTCGGTGGCGCAATTGGTAGCGCGCTTGTCTTGATAACAAGAGGTCGCAGGTTCGAATCCTGGCCCGGGGAATTTTTTCATATTCTTGTCTTTGGGTTTGTTTCTGATTGATATTTTCTAGTTTGTATTGCACTCTAATAATATTTAGAGTATTCATAGCGATGGATTTCGCAAAATAAACATAATCTTAGTTAATGAGAACTGTGAATTTCTTAACTGTCTGAAGCAACAATATTGTAGCGACGACAGCGCCATCTGTTTCTAAGAACAAGGCGTGAAATCACATAACGCCCTCGTGAGCGTTCTATATGTGTTGTACAAGCTAGTATATCAAGCAGAAGCAAAAAATAACAGTGGACAAGTATGATGGAAGAATTCACCGGTCCGGGTAGGAACCTCGGTGGCGCAATTGGTAGCGCGCTTGTCTTGATAACAAGAGGTCGCAGGTTCGAATCCTGGCCCGGGGAATTTTTTCATATTCTTGTCTTTGGGTTTGTTTCTGATTGATATTTTCTAGTTTGTATTGCACTCTAATAATATTTAGAGTATTCATAGCGATGGATTTCGCAAAATAAACATAATCTTAGTTAATGAGAACTGTGAATTTCTTAACTGTCTGAAGCAACAATATTGTAGCGACGACAGCGCCATCTGTTTCTAAGAACAAGGCGTGAAATCACATAACGCCCTCGTGAGCGTTCTATATGTGTTGTACAAGCTAGTATATCAAGCAGAAGCAAAAAAATAACAGTGGACAAGTATGATGGAAGAATTCACCGGTCCGGGTAGGAACCTCGGTGGCGCAATTGGTAGCGCGCTTGTCTTGATAACAAGAGGTCGCAGGTTCGAATCCTGGCCCGGGGAATTTTTTCATATTCTTGTCTTTGGGTTTGTTTCTGATTGATATTTTCTAGTTTGTATTGCACTCTAATAATATTTAGAGTATTCATAGCGATGGATTTCGCAAAATAAACATAATCTTAGTTAATGAGAACTGTGAATTTCTTAACTGTCTGAAGCAACAATATTGTAGCGACGACAGCGCCATCTGTTTCTAAGAACAAGGCGTGAAATCACATAACGCCCTCGTGAGCGTTCTATATGTGTTGTACAAGCTAGTATATCAAGCAGAAGCAAAAAATAACAGTGGACAAGTATGATGGAAGAATTCACCGGTCCGGGTAGGAACCTCGGTGGCGCAATTGGTAGCGCGCTTGTCTTGATAACAAGAGGTCGCAGGTTCGAATCCTGGCCCGGGGAATTTTTTCATATTCTTGTCTTTGGGTTTGTTTCTGATTGATATTTTCTAGTTTGTATTGCACTCTAATAATATTTAGAGTATTCATAGCGATGGATTTCGCAAAATAAACATAATCTTAGTTAATGAGAACTGTGAATTTCTTAACTGTCTGAAGCAACAATATTGTAGCGACGACAGCGCCATCTGTTTCTAAGAACAAGGCGTGAAATCACATAACGCCCTCGTGAGCGTTCTATATGTGTTGTACAAGCTAGTATATCAAGCAGAAGCAAAAAATAACAGTGGACAAGTATGATGGAAGAATTCACCGGTCCGGGTAGGAACCTCGGTGGCGCAATTGGTAGCGCGCTTGTCTTGATAACAAGAGGTCGCAGGTTCGAATCCTGGCCCGGGGAATTTTTTCATATTCTTGTCTTTGGGTTTGTTTCTGATTGATATTTTCTAGTTTGTATTGCACTCTAATAATATTTAGAGTATTCATAGCGATGGATTTCGCAAAATAAACATAATCTTAGTTAATGAGAACTGTGAATTTCTTAACTGTCTGAAGCAACAATATTGTAGCGACGACAGCGCCATCTGTTTCTAAGAACAAGGCGTGAAATCACATAACGCCCTCGTGAGCGTTCTATATGTGTTGTACAAGCTAGTATATCAAGCAGAAGCAAAAAATAACAGTGGACAAGTATGATGGAAGAATTCACCGGTCCGGGTAGGAACCTCGGTGGCGCAATTGGTAGCGCGCTTGTCTTGATAACAAGAGGTCGCAGGTTCGAATCCTGGCCCGGGGAATTTTTTCATATTCTTGTCTTTGGGTTTGTTTCTGATTGATATTTTCTAGTTTGTATTGCACTCTAATAATATTTAGAGTATTCATAGCGATGGATTTCGCAAAATAAACATAATCTTAGTTAATGAGAACTGTGAATTTCTTAACTGTCTGAAGCAACAATATTGTAGCGACGACAGCGCCATCTGTTTCTAAGAACAAGGCGTGAAATCACATAACGCCCTCGTGAGCGTTCTATATGTGTTGTACAAGCTAGTATATCAAGCAGAAGCAAAAAATAACAGTGGACAAGTATGATGGAAGAATTCACCGGTCCGGGTAGGAACCTCGGTGGCGCAATTGGTAGCGCGCTTGTCTTGATAACAAGAGGTCGCAGGTTCGAATCCTGGCCCGGGGAATTTTTTCATATTCTTGTCTTTGGGTTTGTTTCTGATTGATATTTTCTAGTTTGTATTGCACTCTAATAATATTTAGAGTATTCATAGCGATGGATTTCGCAAAATAAACATAATCTTAGTTAATGAGAACTGTGAATTTCTTAACTGTCTGAAGCAACAATATTGTAGCGACGACAGCGCCATCTGTTTCTAAGAACAAGGCGTGAAATCACATAACGCCCTCGTGAGCGTTCTATATGTGTTGTACAAGCTAGTATATCAAGCAGAAGCAAAAAATAACAGTGGACAAGTATGATGGAAGAATTCACCGGTCCGGGTAGGAACCTCGGTGGCGCAATTGGTAGCGCGCTTGTCTTGATAACAAGAGGTCGCAGGTTCGAATCCTGGCCCGGGGAATTTTTTCATATTCTTGTCTTTGGGTTTGTTTCTGATTGATATTTTCTAGTTTGTATTGCACTCTAATAATATTTAGAGTATTCATAGCGATGGATTTCGCAAAATAAACATAATCTTAGTTAATGAGAACTGTGAATTTCTTAACTGTCTGAAGCAACAATATTGTAGCGACGACAGCGCCATCTGTTTCTAAGAACAAGGCGTGAAATCACATAACGCCCTCGTGAGCGTTCTATATGTGTTGTACAAGCTAGTATATCAAGCAGAAGCAAAAAATAACAGTGGACAAGTATGATGGAAGAATTCACCGGTCCGGGTAGGAACCTCGGTGGCGCAATTGGTAGCGCGCTTGTCTTGATAACAAGAGGTCGCAGGTTCGAATCCTGGCCCGGGGAATTTTTTCATATTCTTGTCTTTGGGTTTGTTTCTGATTGATATTTTCTAGTTTGTATTGCACTCTAATAATATTTAGAGTATTCATAGCGATGGATTTCGCAAAATAAACATAATCTTAATAATAATCTATTTTATCAAAATAGTACTTTCTTTCTTTGAAGTAGATATGCAAGTTCTAAAACCATAGATTTTCTTTCCGTAGCGCTTTAAATTACAAAATGAACAGCTTCATAATATTTGAGCGACCTGATATTTGTTTGAATGTCAACATTATGTCCTGCATTTTTGTCAATATTTGGCAAATGGTTTATTTATAGGGAGTGGCATTTTATGTTAAATGAAGGGGGTAGTATGTAACAGAAGGGGTGACAATTTTCTGTTTTAGTGACAATTGAATTTTAAGTAATAAAACAAGGGACGTCGTCTCGCTCCGCTCCGCTTCGCTCGACTCCTTATTTTATCTTACATGTAAACCTAACACGCTTCTCCTCACTTCGCTCGTTTTCGCACCTAATTTTTGACTTTTGGTGAAGTATTCTTGATTTCATAGTTTAAATTCGCCCACTCAGTATTTTTAGTCGCTCACTTAGTAATGAAGTCGCACGCTTAAAATGTTTGTATGCAAAAGGGAGTATTTGCAGCCCACTTTTTGTAAGCTCGATCTGAATTTTATTATTAATCAATATTCGTCTTCAGTTCAGTTAATTTTTAGCTCACTCAAATTATTGAAACAGTATCTCATCATCAGTCGCTCGTTTTATTATTCCCCTTAATAAACTGTAACAAAAAACATTTATTTAACTTGTAAAATACAATTGTTATTAGGTATTCATTAAACGTTTAAAACGTTTACTTTCCACAATTATAAATCTTACTCCTAGTTAAGCTACCATTACGTTATTCTTATGTAGTTCTCATTATTTATAAATAATTATGTTTCAAATCAATTAGTGACTCGGTAAAATGTCTGCAGTATTATCATTTGGAGGAACTTAAGAAAGAGAAATAATATTTTTGTTAATATTTGATGAAATAAAACATAATATCATGACGGAGATTCTTTGTGTGTTTGGTATTTTCATTTCAGACATCCTATTTTGGCATATTTAGAGAGGATGAATGAAAGTAGAATGACGAAAAAAATTTACTGTGCGCAAGTAGAAGGTAGAACTACCTTGCCGCCCTGTGGGATCGTATGTTATTAAATTGTTGACATACTGAAGAAGGGCAAAGTCAAAAGCACCCGGAATAGAGAGAGGGACGTTGCATTTTAAATGTATACTACAGGGTGTTAAGATGAAAATGTGGAAGTCGAAAACTGGCGATAGTACTCGACCACACTAACAACTTTCCGTGCAAAAAATTGGGAAATCGAGAAAAAAAAATCTGTTGTTTCATACATTTTGGTCGGGTTGCTATGTAACTTTTCTATGGAACAGCTGATTCTTTTTCGCGATTCGAGGATTAGTTCCGTAGTAAAAGTTGTTGGTATGTACGAGTGCAGTTTCCGCAACTTTATGTTAACACCCAGCATATGTTTTTAATGGAAGAAAAGTGGGAAGGACGGCTCGGTCACCTCAAACGACGAAGTCTACGCATGTTGTTGAAACTGCCGCTAAGTTAGAAAACTTGTGAGTCTATGTACACGGCGTTCTTATACGCGCAGTGACGCGATACAGACGTGAACCACACGCGCGTCAGTCAAACTACACGCGCGTCAGTCAAACCACACGCGCGTCAGTTGAACCACAAGCGCGTCAGTCGAACCACACGCGCGTCAGTCAAACCACACGCGCGTCAGTTGAACCACAAGCGCGTCAGTCGAACCACACGTGCGTCAGGCAAACCACACGCGCATCAGTCACACCCAGAAACTTTTTTGATACAAACGCAACAATCTGCTGGACTGAAAACGCGTGTCCCGTGTACATAGACCTTAATTTTCATAACGGAAAATGACAGCTGACCTCTGACCTTCTGAGATGACTCCAGAAGAAAATCTTTTAATTGATAAAATCAGAGCGCAGTTAGGATAATTGAGATACATATACTCAGCCTGTCTCCCAGAGGAGTAGGTGGAGGTCACAGATTTCCATCTGATACGATCCTGATACACCTCTTTCACCTCTTCTACATCCATCAATCTAGTCATACAAGCTCATCTATTCCGGGTACTTCTTCAGTATGTGTCCAATTTGGTCAGCATACGTCCTAGGGCGGCCTGGTCGAGCTGTAACTTCCACTTCCGCACAATAAATTTCTTTCATCACTCTACTTTCATTCATCCTCTCTACATGTCCAAACCACCGAAGCATTCCTTTTTCTATTCTATTCACTACATCTTCTTTCAGGCCGCAACGATCCCGTATGTCGATATTTTCCACTCTGTCATTCAATGTTAAACCACACAACTACGCAAGGAACGCACTTCCACTGCATTCACTCTACTTTAATGTTTATCTTGCCATAGGTACCCAACATTCACTACCATTATAAGTGTAGGAACCAACTGAACCACCAATTGTGCTTTTTCACATTTTGACTGCCTATAAAAGGGCTCCATTCGCTTTATTTTCCGCATTCACTCTTGTTTCAATGTCATCGTCACATTCGCCATCGCTCGTAAATAGACAACCCAGAAACAAGCTTTTACGAACCCAATTTTTATTTTCGTTTAATTCTATAAATTTTTTCTTATCACTGAAGGATAAGTATCTTTTGTGTCGTTAACATCTTCACCCAAAGGTTGCCTGGAAAATATTGCTATTAGCAATAAGTGCCGCCTTTGTACACAATGTCTGTCTTTTATGTGAAAATGTATTGTAAATTATGTTTGTAAAGGTACAAAAAGTGTAATAAATAAAAAATAAAAAAGTATTTAAGGTACCATGTATACCAGGTTTACCTCACAGCTCGTACAAGCTATGTAAGGCGTAAATATAAGAACAATACAAATAAAAAACTTTCATACATTTTGTTTACCTTTGAATTAAGGTAGAGGACTGAAGATGTAGTCCAATATTTTTATTTGAGACTTTAATAGATCGCTTCAAATTAATTTTACTTAATACAATATTAAATTAAAAAAGTTAAATGTTGACCCACCCTACATTATTCATCCCACAAGTCTCTCCACACGTGACTAATGGCGTTGCCTCAACAGCGCTCGAACAAAAGACATCAACGCGCTCACGAGCAATGTTCCTTCTCCTTGTTTAAATGTTGAAAGTTCTACAAGTTGCTATATTTTGTGGGAATTTGTGTTTGTACAATTTTGTGACCATAAATTGTATTCAACTAATGAAAAGAGTATGTATTCTCCATCTATCCATCCATCCATTAGCCTAGTTCATCCACTACCTTTCCAGGACTTTGCCGCTCCCGGCGGTCATCCTGAAAGAATTGCCCATACTCACACACGCTGGGCAGGCGGGTTCGTGAGCGCGGTGCCGGAACCCTTGCACCAGTGACGCCACTGCCTGTCGCTAGTCTGTTCCATATAAGGCCCCGCTATTAGGGATGGATATACTGCCATCCATCAGTCTCAGGCATTGGTTTTTGCCTGTGAGCTGTCCTCTTACTCTCTCCCGAATTACTTCAAGGGGGTCTCCAAGTAAGATGGTGGTACCTCCACAGTCAAGCCCGGCATCAGCTCTACCACCTACAAAATATGTATTCTCATGTATTCAAATCATTTTTATATGTAAACAAATGTGCTGACGTAAACACGTTAAAGACATCTACAAGCATGTACTGGTATATCAAATGACACATAAAACTCTTTCTCTCAAAGGCCGGTGTATCTACAAATCATACAATCTGCCAATATTTGCTTATAATATGTATGACACAAGCCAACTTAACACTTTCACTGTCCATTCGCCGGGTCGACGTGACAGTGACACGCGTAAAGAATAATTCATACCTAAAGTCAAAAGCAGATAAACAATCAGTTTTATAATTAATAGATAGAAAATAAAAGGACTACCTTTAAAATTGCAATGCTTTTAATGATTTAACACGAAACATTGATATCGATCTGTTCGATTGAGCAACATACTGCTGTGTTCCATACGATTTTTTTTCATCTGTATATATAAAATTCAAAGTCCTGACTGACTGACTGACTGACTGACTGACTGACTGACTGATATATCAACGCACAGCCTAAACCGCTGGTCCTAGAGACTTGAAATTTTGCATATAGATACCTTATATAGTGTAGGCATACACTAAGAAAGGATTTTTCAAAATTCACCCTCTAAGGGGGTGAAACGGGGTTCCAAAGTTTGTATGGGGAAACAAGATTAGTTGGACTATTTTATTCGAGACTTCACAAGAGTACTCCTATCTATAAATGAGTAAACATGTGTTTCAGGTTTTTTCAGAATTCCACCCCTAAAAGGGGGAAATGGGGTGAAAATTCTGAAAATCAACATGGGTATCGTTTGTATGGTTTATCGGGTCGCTGATTACGAAAACAACAACTATTTCTAAATCCAACGAAGTGGACGTGAAATACCATCATCCCCTGTTGGGGTGCGATGGGGTTGACATGTTGAAATGTGTAAATATCAATATGGGTGTCGTTTTTATGGTTTTTTGGGACGTTAATCATGAAAATGGCATCGATTTTGAAATTTAATATAGTGGACATGAAAATTCTTCAAAGTATGTGTGCCAGAGCAAATCGGCTGTAACAGACAAACAGACAGACAGCCACACAAGTGATCCTATTAGGGTTCCATTTTTTCCTTTTGAGGTATCTATCTATCTATATATCCACAATCTATCTATCTATCTATCTGTCCACCTATCTATCTATCTATCTATCTATCTATCTATCTATCTATATCTTTCAATATCCCAGCAAAATATTTTTGGAATCGAAGGTTGAAGGTACAATAAACTTCCAAAAGAGGTCCTTACTTTGTCAGAGAATAAGTTTAAACAGTATATTAAGCAGGGCCTACTGAAAAAGGCATATTATAAAATAAATGAATATTTGGATGATAGTGAAGCATGGTGTTATAGTGATACTGATTTTGATGAAAGTAGATAATAATTTAATTAATTAATATAATTTCCTAACTTTTGATTCCTCTTAAGAGTTAACATTAATTAATTACAGACTGTAAAAGGAAATAGACTATATGAGACAGGTAGGCAAAGATATATATGTTTTTCTTTTTTCATTAACCTGAATTCCTGCTGTCTTGTATTTTCTTATCCCTTGGTTAAAGTAGATATAAGTAATTTGATGTATAGTATAAGTTTATGTTAAAAAAAAAGACATGATCTTGCCAAGTTTCTTGCCCGTTCTTCTTAGCAAGACTTATCGAATGGGCGGAGGTAGGCATGTATTTATATATGTAACCTATTACTATGTAGTATATAGGATGGGATTTGGTCGGCTGCCTGGATTCGTGCTGGGGGCTCGGTTGGTGATCATTGAACCTGTTCCTGGTCCCTGGCCGGGTCTCCGGTATGGGTTCGGGCGGTTGATTGGATTTCACCTTGTATAATAATATTTTACCTATAATTTTAATCGTATATATATTGCTACATAAATTAAATAAACATTTAATCTAAGTAGTTCATGTACATTTATTATTTTATTACATATATTTTTATAAGATTAAAATTTGACTTGTGAAACGTGTATTATATATACCTACTTTGCAAAATAAACTTTTTGAATTTTGAATTTTTGAATTTTGAAGGGGTTGGACCACGGGGTACCAAAAAAAGTTCTTTTTTTATGTGAATACTTTGACGGACTGTTTCTCCCAAACGGCTAGACTTAGACCCATGTTGATGGGTGTCTAGGAAAAGGTTTCGACGAGATCTACCCGCCGAAAGTGTCAAAACTTTACAGGCCCGTATCTCCCAAACAGCTAATGCTATAGACCCATTGTTCATGGTACTCTAAGAAAAGGGCTCGGCAAGATCTAAAGTCGAAAAAAAAAATTGCCAAACATTTAATCGGCCATATCTCCCGAACGGCTAATTGTAGGGAGTTCGGGTTTCAACTATTGTGATCGGTCAAGCTGGGGCTATATCACCAAAAAAAAAATTAAACAGTTTTGACAGTTTTTTGACAGGTCCAAAAAAAGTATCCCGATTTGCGTAAAACTCAAGGGGCATTCGGGGTCGCCAATTACGCTGCTGTATTCAAATTTGAAATTTTTTGACAACTGATAGGGATTTTGACACTCTTTCGGAAAAACTTTGATCGGTAAGTCCCCGTGTTTGGCATTCTGGTGAGGCCGAAAAACGAGCATGTGAGGACGGAGAACGCGCCCGCGAGGCCGAAGGCCGAGCAGGGCGCGTTCGTAGTCTGAGCATGCAAGTTTCTCGGCCGAGCACTACACCTTGACTCCCAGAGGGAGTGAGAGCACTTATAATGTTTGTTTCTGAAAAAAATGTAATTTGTTTCCTGTAGGCCACGCGGGCGAAGCCGCGGGCAGAAGCTAGTGTATTATATTTCTATTTGCGGAAACTTTTAATGACTGGCCAATGTTATTTAATGGGACAAATTTAAACTTTCTTTAAAATTAACGGAAATAACAATAAAAAAAAACGATCAAGTGTGTGTCGGGCCACGCGCAGTGTAAGGTTCCGTAGTTGCCCTGCACAATATGCGGACTTCTTCTCCGAGTACATTTTATAAGTTTGTCGACTAATACAGATCGCGCCAAACGTCTAGTACGCTCGGAAGTTGCTCTTCCCAAGAACGGCACATACATTTTGTTCCTGCTGATGCGAATCGCCCTGTGTTTAGAGAGGACTAAAAGTTTTTCGCGATCTGTACTCGTTAACTTGTAAAGCCTACTTAGTTGTGATAGTTTTCCTTTTAATTTCGTTTTCGTTATTATTTTCGTAACAGCCGTGATTTTTTTCACTTCTCCAAATACAACCGTTTCGCCAGCAGGGGGGGGACACTTGACTCTAACAAAAATGAACACTTTTAAGCTTAATATTTCGCAAACGGAACCCTGGATCGAAAAATGGTCTTGTCACACCCTCAATATTTTTAAATTACCTATCCAACGACACCCCACACTAGGGGATAAAAGAGAAAAAATAATTCATCCCTACTTTACGTGTAGGGGAGGCACCCTAAAAAAAAATGTTTTTCAAAATTTTACTATACCACTTTATTGACGTAATAATTATGTACCAATGCCAAATTACAGCTTTCTAGGACTAATAGTCTCTAAGCTGAGCCGCGGACAGACAGACAGACAGACAGACAGACGGACATGGCGAAGCTATAAGGGTTCCTTGTTTTTGACTACGGAACCCTAAAAATTGTAACACACTACACCAAAATAATACAGAATGATATAAGATTTTTATTGTGTTATAATTAAAGTCGTCGCGGCTCCTTATTTTATCTTACATATAAACCTAACACGCTCCTCCTCGCTTCGCTCGTCATCGCACCTATTTTTTTTTTTACTTTGATTTTCATAAATTACCTAATGCTGATAAATAAAACAGTACCTACCTACTTAAAAATAATGGTATTATATATATGGTATTATATAATAACTGAACGTTAATGTTGATAGTAACAAATAACTGAACGTTAATGTTGATAGTAACAAATAACTGAACGTTAATGTTCGGTTCTTCAGCGACTTTGAAGTTTTTGAAAAAATATTGTCAACTAAATGTAAGTCACCATCCGAAGAGAGACTCTAAACGACCTATTTCCTCTTGACCAAATGTTCTAGAGAGTAACTACAAATAGCACTCGGAGCACTCCTGAGTGACCTCTCACGTTCTTGAGGTTTCCTCAACAAGACATAATTTACGCAGTACGCAGTAGCTAGCAAGTTTACATCCTGCTAAACGTGTCACAGACATTCAACTTGGTTAAATGATTTAAATAAATGTTAAATATTGAATTTCTTTATACATTTACTCCTAAAACAACTTGTTATTTATTCTCCAAAAGAGATGGTGCTCCATCCCGCTCAGCTGCCATATAAATGCTTTAGGTATTTCTGACGTCCTGATGATTTTGATCTCAATGAAACTTTGCACACATCTTTATCTTTCTTTATCTTTCTTTATCATCTTTTTTATTTTTAGTATAATTGAAAATTATACAACTTGCTAAGCTTTGCGTAAAAACGTAAATGGTGTCCCGTAAAATGTTGCTCTTTGTGTTGTATAGAGACACAGTTAAATGTTGCTAGATAATACGAGTACTTATGAAAAAAAATATGAAGAAAATAAGCTGTTCTGCATTTCACTTTCCACATGATTGACTGCCTGGGGCACATGCACTTTTCACCAGGATCTGTGATCAATATGTAAACATCAACTACAGAATGTGTAGGTACCCCGCTATTTGTTTTCTTTGTGTGCTGAAACTTATATCTTTTTGATACTCATTGACATGATGTCATGATCCTCAATGACAACTGGATACATGCTTTATATTAGAGTGCTGTTGTTCCACATTTCTTCTCTTTAAACATATAATATTTCTGTAACACTTGGGCGGTCACCTCTTTCCATTCCGCTTCGCTCGGCTCCCCAAATTTAAACATTAAACTTGTAAATTTAACACGTTCCTCCTCGCACCTATTTTTGACTTTTGGTGAAAGATTTTATATTTCATACTTTCCGATCTGCCCAGTTCTACGGTCTGCCCACGACATATACATGAAGCACTAAGCGCTTTCAACCACAGAGTGCGGGTACATAATGGTGATGGAGTCGTTAATGGCCGGTAAATAAGTAAGTAAGTAAGTAGATGTCACACATGGATCCTGTGAAACCGAACTGAACCGCAAGCTCTCTGGAGCTTTCTTTTCAAACGGAACACACCACGAGCAAATCGGTTATTAGATACTTAAAGTATTGGTACTTGTCATAGAAGAATAAGCGAAATGAGATATATTTTAGGCATTTTGGAATTAAGTATAGATCTGACATGGACAGTATTATTTCGCACGAGAACTCTCCAAAACTGTTATTTATCATATTATGAACACTTGGACAAAGAAGATAATGTCGGAGAATTAGACCACTATCTAGAATCTTGCAGTAAAATGACCTTAACAATTGTAATGAAAGCATATCTTTAAGCACAATTCGGATCTTATAGTTTTAGTAGATTTTATGAACAGGCCGTCTCTGTAATCTAGTCCCCTGTAGTTCGAACGTCTCGACCACTAATCCAGAGGCCGTAGGTTCAATTCCCGGAGGGGCACATTTGTATTCGGTCTGCGTGCTCCAGAAGACACGTTTAAATTTGTGCTCGAGGTAGGGCAATAGGGCACACCATCCACGACGCTGGGACGTAATAATCTTCGGTGAAACGTGGGCGTGATCAGTATTTCATAGTCCATACTTGGTGACATCTCTGGCATCCTCTCGGGGATACATTGTGTTGCCATGACAACGTATTTACTCGTCTCGTATATATTTAAAGTAGCTTTCAAAGTTCACGTGAGTGCAATGACAAGTGGTTTTCACGGCAGATTTCAAAGAACTCGGTGAACAGACAGTTTCTGTTGCTGGAGAGATGATCTGATGAAATTTCATTGACTATTAAAATATACGAATGACCTCTCACTTCTGATTATGGAGAATTGTTTGTGCCACAGCTAGACATTACTTGTAATTATTAGCGATTTCACTTACCTTTACGTAATAAGTTTTTCTTGTCATCAACTAATAGGATTTTGTTTATATCCTTTTTCAAGGTATTTTCATAACCTTACTTCTTAGTTCGAGAAGGTTGGACAGATATTGATACCATTAACGGATTAATGACTCATAAGTTCAAGTAACTTGTTAAGCTAATTTGACAGAAAAGGTCAAACATATTATTATGAACACATCGATACATCACACTTTTACTATTATAATTGGACCCGCCAGACAGTAAGTAAATCTTCAATGTCATGTAGTGCACCTACAAGCGATCACAACAGCATGATCGAACCTGTACACAACGAACGACATATGAGTACGGTTAACAAACTTATTCGTTTACACAAGTAACAGCAGAGCCTTCTTTTTAAATAACTAGTACAAGGGAGCAACGGCCGTACATGCATTTTGAAGAGTACAGACCGAAAATCAAAACGAAACATAATTAGTGAAAAAGATATATTTCTTTCCACATACTGGTTGTTGATTTGGTCAAAAACTTCCGTCACAGGGTAGGTTATGTTGGCCGAAATAAATGAATTATTATTATTTAAAACGCTACACCACTGCACGCACTGGTGGAGTGGCGGCGGTGTGCGATGGGGCACCCGAATATGTTGGAACTAGCACTTCGTGCCGCAGTGACCTTTTATCAAGAGAGTTTCAGTAAAAATAAAAAGGGACGTATCTTCTTTTTCATGTGGTATTCATTTTTGTACGCTGTTTTTTTTGGATAAATGTCCTGAACACAACCTAGGCTGTGACGGAAGTTGCTGACCAAATAAACATCCTGTATATAACCAAATTATTTGCAAAATATTACAAAGTAATAAATACCCAATTTTATTTGTTCTATGCCACTTACGGACGCCCCGGAGGCTATGACCTTATTTAGAGAGTTTTTATCTATTATTCTTATATTTGATTTTGATTTGATGTGAACCTTTTACGATTTTTCCTTATTGTTTAATATTAATATAAACCTTTGTTTTGAACATAAGCTCTTATCATTATTCAGTCCACAACAGCCAACTTTGTACTTAATTTACTCAATTTATTATTTTAAACTGAAGTCAAAATATGTCTTATTATCTTTTAAATGTGTTTTTATCTTGTATAATATATATACAATATAGAATATCATACCATTATACAAAATTATACAAGGTGTAAAGATAAATTTACGGATGCCGGAAACTGGCGATAGTACCTGTCCATACGAACAACTGTTCGTGAAAAAAAAAGAGAAATAAAAATGAATACAGTGGTTTGATATAATTTGGTCGGGTAGCTATGGTTCCGTAGTAAAGAATGCTCGTTTGGACGAGTACCATCCGGCTTACACATATTACGTAAACATAAAGACAAAAAAGTCAATTATATTCAATTTTTATAAAATAAATATTTACTATTTATTATTTATTTAAAAAATATATATATTTATTATTTATTTTTACTTATTCGACTGACGACGCCCACAAGTTGGTCGAAATATATTTCGATTAAAAAAACACTTTATTATTTATTGTATTATAAAACAATAAAAGGCCAAAAAAAGGGCTTAAAAATATTATTTATTCAGTTTTTATTACAAACATATTATTTTCAAATTTTTCTTACTCCTTAAAACAATCAAACTCTTACATTCGCGCTTTTGATTGCGTAAATAAAATGCGGATATCCGATTGTTAGATTGTTAGATTCTTACAAACTGTGCCTTTAGTACTCGTATAATGCAGAGGACCTTGGTATCCATCCTGAAACCAGACCACTGGATCAGAGGTGGTCCCACAGTAGACACAAGAAGACCACAAGTGTAATGTCACGTCCGTCCGTCCGTTCAGTACGGTCAGCAGCAGCGAGTGCTCGGTGCTTTCGTTGAGTTTTCTCTTGTAATTGCTGCGTCCGCCGGCCTCGTTGCGTCATACCCTGTACTGACAGCAACGACGAGAGAACACAACTGGCTCTATTTATAAAAGCAATCATTGTATTCAGTCTAATGACTAAAAACGCTTTATTAACTACACAAGTACCTAAGACATTTTCAAAAACCACAAAATATTAAAATGCACTATTTCTACTCAAAATACAATATTTACGATTCATTTAACTGAGGTTTCCACTCGTTTTGCGGTTGTCATACTGATGTGATGAACCTCAACAGTTGACACAGATAGCGCGAACATTCCCGAGATGAAGCTATGACATAACGGCCCACACCCGGACCATTGCTGTCGTTACCGCAGCAGTGAATGAGTCGCTTACACAACCGGCGCAGGCGCAGCTCTCTCCGCCGCCGCCCGCGCAGAGCGCCAGTCGCACCTGACACGCCGCCGCGCACGACACACGACCACACAACAATAAAAAAACTACCCCAAAAATAAACAAAAAAAAAAAGTGAAGACTTTGATTTTGAAATTTGTGAGTTTACAAAAATTTCAAACATCAATTCGTTGCGGGTTCTCAAGTAAGACTATTTAATCGAATTACGAATTTAATCAAATTCAGGATAAATTTTTGATAGTCCAGTGGATGGTGAGGGCGGGTGAGTGAGAGTGAGTGTGAAGGAAAGTGAGACCGGACGGCATGCAGCGCGCGCGCTGATAACTTTTCACTTTCTACCGAGGACGGGACACGGCACGGTGAGTCGACCCCTGCACTACTGTACCTACTGCGTCAGCTATATTACTGGCTGGTTCACACTACGTGTGTGTGTACGGCCCTTCACTTCAACTTATGTACCATAGGTCGTATTTGTTGAATACAGGATTTATTTGTTACAAAATGTTGAACCGATAGGTTTGTTACCTCTGGAGTTCAAGCATTTCAACACTTCAATAGCTACATCGAGCTTTAAATAATCTACCCATTATGAAGCTGTTCCATTCGTAAACCAGTATCAGATGGGTGCAGCGATCGACGCAGTATTTTAGATGGAAAAATCGGAAGTCAAAATGTATTGAAACACAAAACATATCGTCAAGACATGAATCCCGAAGGGGTGGCAGTGGTGACTCCAGGTGTGAACTGTGAAAGTCACAAATAACACTTTTCACGGACAATTTTTGCGTCCCAAAAGTGATGTGTGGTGAGCCTTATCGCGCATACTTCGGGCACAAATGGAGTTCCGAAGCACGCAGACCGAATATAAACGAATGTGCACCGCGGGGAGTGAACCCATGACCTCTGGGTTAGCAGGCGAGCGCATTGCCACTCGGCCACAGTTGACAGACAATATGTTGAAATATTCCATGCCACATGAAACGTAAATACTATGGCGTAGCGGTCTACAAGTAGCTACGTCGTAGAAAATAATTATTTGTAAATAACAGTAAGAAAAACAAATGATCCACAGATCAATTTGCAACCTCATGGCAATGAACACGTCTCTTTACATGTAGGAACATTGCTGTCAGCAAACAAAGTTAAATAACTCGTACACTCCAACTCAATAATCGAACATTCTTCGAAAACATAAAACCATTACAATTTAACCAATTTATCAATTATCCATAAATATAAGTCGCCATAACGGTTGGTAATGGTTTGATAGCTCTCGGCGCTCAATTGGCGGCCGTCATTAAATGACACAAATATTGTGTTATAAATTGATTCACACAGCTTCGTACAGGGCAATAATTGAAAATAATTTTCTTTAAGAATATTACACAATAATGACCGCCTTTGTGGCCTAGTAGTTTGAAACCCTCTACTACTAATAAGTAGGTCGTAGGTTCAAATCCTGTAGTGGCACATTGGTTTTCGATCTGCGTGCTTCGGAAGGTAGGTCCTTATATGTGCCTGAAGTACGGTGATAGGTCTCACCACCAATCATGCTTGTAATATTCGTCGGTGAAATATGTGTGTATGAGTGTGAGCTGTGATGTGACAGATATAGTCTGTAACACCTCTGACCCTCCTCGGGGATTTATGTCGCAACGACTGACGATGTAGGAATTATAAACGATCTCATTCGCCAAACAATAAAAAATACCTACTAGTTACACTGAACTTTTAATGATTAGAAATTAAGTTTCTACGAATAAGTGCTACGTTTTTTGCAAAAGTTAACAAAACTTATTGCAACCTTTATGGCAAGTAGACACATAACGAAACTTTTGAGCAGTACTAACCATTAGCTACTATATTGACATCAACTCTTGATAGTATTAATGGGTAGTTAGTAGTTAACTTTCGTTTAGATACGTCCGAGTTAACTAAACTAAGCGTCGGTCAGCGATGCTTTAGAAAACGATATATAAGTCCTCCTTTAAATCCTTCTACTCTATGGCTCACATTTTTTTACGTAAAGTGGTCTTCGTTTCTACGTAGTACGTGGCCATACTATGCCCAGTCGATAGCTATACGTAGTACGTAGCCATAACATGTCAGTCGGTGGCTATACGTAGTACGTGACCATAATGTCAGTCGATGGCTATATGTACTACGTGACCATAATGTCAGTCGATGGCTAGATGTATTAGGTGACCATAATGTCAGTCGATGGCTATATGTACTACGTGACCATAATGTCAGTCGATGGCTATATGTACTACGTGACCATAATGTCAGTCGATGGCTATATGTATTAGGTGACCATAATGTCAGTCGGTGGCTATATGTATTAGGTGACCATAATGTCAGTCGATGGCTAGATGTATTAGGTGACCATAATGTCAGTCGATGGCTAGATGTATTAGGTGACCATAATGTCAGTCGATGGCTATATGTACTACGTGACCATAATGTCAGTCGATGGCTATATGTACTACGTGACCATAATGTCAGTCGATGGCTATATGTACTACGTGACCATAATGTCAGTCGATGGCTGTACGTAGTACGTGACCATAATGTCAGTCGATGGCTATATGTACTACGTGACCATAATGTCAGTCGATGGCTGTACGTAGTACGTGACCATAATGTCAGTCGATGGCTATATGTACTACGTGACCATAATGTCAGTCGATGGCTGTACGTAGTACGTGACCATAATGTCAGTCGATGGCTATATGTACTACGTGACCATAATGTCAGTCGATGGCTATATGTACTACGTGACCATAATGTCAGTCGATGGCTATATGTACTACGTGACCATAATGTCAGTCGATGGCTATATGTACTACGTGACCATAATGTCAGTCGATGGCTATATGTACTACGTGACCATAATGTCAGTCGATGGCTATATGTACTACGTGACCATAATGTCAGTCGATGGCTATATGTACTACGTGACCATAATGTCAGTCGATGGCTATATGTACTACGTGACCATAATGTCAGTCGATGGCTATATGTACTACGTGACCATAATGTCAGTCGATGGCTATATGTACTACGTGACCATAATGTCAGTCGATGGCTATATGTACTACGTGACCATAATGTCAGTCGATGGCTATATGTACTACGTGACCATAATGTCAGTCGATGGCTGTACGTAGTACGTGACCATAATGTCAGTCGATGGCTATATGTACTACGTGACCATAATGTCAGTCGATGGCTATATGTACTACGTGACCATAATGTCAGTCGATGGCTATATGTACTAGGTGACCATAATGTCAGTCGATGGCTATATGTACTACGTGACCATAATGTCAGTCGATGGCTGTACGTAGTACGTGACCATAATGTCAGTCGATGGCTATATGTACTACGTGACCATAATGTCAGTCGATGGCTATATGTACTACGTGACCATAATGTCAGTCGATGGTTGTATGTACTACGTGACCATAATGTCAGTCGATGGCTATATGTACTACGTGACCATAATGTCAGTCGATGGCTGTACGTAGTACGTGACCATAATGTCAGTCGATGGCTATATGTACTACGTGACCATAATGTCAGTCGATGGCTGTACGTAGTACGTGACCATAATGTCAGTCGATGGCTATATGTACTACGTGACCATAATGTCAGTCGATGGCTGTACGTAGTACGTGACCATAATGTCAGTCGATGGCTATATGTACTACGTGACCATAATGTCAGTCGATGGCTGTACGTAGTACGTGACCATAATGTCAGTCGATGGCTATATGTACTACGTGACCATAATGTCAGTCGATGGCTGTACGTAGTACGTGACCATAATGTCAGTCGATGGCTATATGTACTACGTGACCATAATGTCAGTCGATGGCTATATGTACTACGTGACCATAATGTCAGTCGATGGCTATATGTACTACGTGACCATAATGTCAGTCGATGGCTATATGTACTACGTGACCATAATGTCAGTCGATGGCTATATGTACTACGTGACCATAATGTCAGTCGATGGCTATATGTACTACGTGACCATAATGTCAGTCGATGGCTATATGTACTACGTGACCATAATGTCAGTCGATGGCTGTACGTAGTACGTGACCATAATGTCAGTCGATGGCTATATGTACTACGTGACCATAATGTCAGTCGATGGCTATATGTACTACGTGACCATAATGTCAGTCGATGGCTATATGTACTACGTGACCATAATGTCAGTCGATGGCTATATGTACTACGTGACCATAATGTCAGTCGATGGCTATATGTACTACGTGACCATAATGTCAGTCAATGGCTATACGTAGTACGTAGCCATACCATGTCAGTCAATGGCTTTACGGGCGTTACTTTGAGCTATCCTCTTATGTTTTCATTTTATCCATCCTAGTCACTCCGCACATTCCCCTCAACATTCGCATTTCTGCTACATGGATCTTCTTTCCTTTAGTAGCGGTTAAGAGGGTTAAAGTATTATTGACAACATAAGTATTTCCCCGTAAGTACAATTTATCTGTAGAACACCTTCAGTCTAACCACGACCTTGAAGTGATTCTAGTCGGAACAGACAAAAAACACCGTTTTTGCTTCACGATTGACTCTCTATTAGATGACATGACATTCTTGTTACTCTTGTACATGTCGTAATATTAAATACAACTAACTAAAAATATAAACAGATTCATCAACACTGATTCTATCAAAGATACGATTACATTAATAAAAGCATTTTTACTACTAAGCAGGTAGCTATTGAGTACCTAATAAGGCTATTTTATCTTAGACGGCTTAGGTCATACTGGATACTCAGTTGGTAAGTCATTATGAAATGAAACTGATTACTTGAATAATTGATAGTTTGGTCCCTTTTTCTTAAGTTAATCAATCAATATGGAAAGCTCATAATTTCAGGTGTAACATATTTGATGACTGAGATATGACCCGGCCAATTCCGATGGTATGGAAATGTTCACTATTATCTAAATATCAGGCGAGAAACTGCTTATTTACGTCGAAAATAAAAAATATTATTCTGACTATCTTCATTCATAGATTTTTGGTCACAAATCAGCGAGATATTTCAACTGATCATTAGGTATGGTTATTCTCAAAATTCAAAATTCAAAAAGAATCCATCTATCTATCTCCATAGAGATATTTATCTCCATGGTCGTGATATTTGAGGTCCTGCTGAGCAATTTTATTGCATATAAGATTATGTCTCTGCCATATAAAAATTTCCGATGCCCATGAGTACTCGTAAACTAATCCGGAGTTCACACTTTCAAATCCCGTATGGACACATTTGTATTCACTCTCCGTGCTTCGGAAGGCACGGTAAGATGTGCGTCTAATTTGTGTCCGAGGTACGGCGATGGGGCTCACCATACATCACGTTGGGATGTAATAATCTTACATGAAATGTAGGTGCACGAGTGTGGACTGTGACTTGTCTACACCTCTATCACTTCCTCGTGGGGTCATGTCGTGACGATGTACTTGTATATATTTGGTGGTTTATAATGTTTATAATAATCTTTAAATCTATTTCGCTAGTCATTTATTAATTTATGAATATAGTAAGTAATTTATTTTGTGTAATAATGTTATTGCATGCAAAATATAGTAGATAAGATAACCATGGAAGGATGTATAAGTATATCACAATTTCCGTTTGTAAAACTTTCTGTGTACTGTATTGTATGTATTAATATTACATTCTACGAAGATTTAACCATAATTTGAACCGTAGTTTAGGTAGTTTCAAACAATGGAACTTTTTCGCGTCTTATCTGTCAGTCTGTCTACTTATGTCATGTTATATGACCTGACATATTATCATACAAAAAAGTGATAATAATCAACATTCAAGTCAAATCCCGGTGATAGACTCCATGTGCCGCCGCGGTCAATAGCTAATGAGGGAATACAGAGAAGGGGATAAAGGACCTCTCTGTTTACTGCTGTCATACTGAACACTGCACCGGCTTCCTATACCTATAATGTCTAATGTGTAGATATCATACAAGTATTATCTAATACATAAATAGATCGAATGATCGTCAGAATCCTCGACGAAGTGTCAGGGACATGTCCACTTGGTGCACCCACGTTACAGATGATTACGTCTCAACGTGATGGGCGATATACTCTCCCACTTCTCTCCCCGCTTAACGTACCTCCCTCCCGAAGCATGTGGAGTTTACGTCGTCGTAGTGTCGTACACCGAACACAAATGTGTCCCTACGGGATTCGAACCCACGGCCTACGTATTAGTGGCCGAGACGGTCGAACCACCAACACCACAGAGGCGGTCTGTTTTCAAATATTGCATTCTAAATGCCAGTTCTCTGAACTCTCCCACAAGCTGACGGTTATGTTATATCAGTTCACAATGTGCATCGGTCAGGTGTTGTTGTTAGAACACAATAGATCCACCTGCTGTACCTACACAGACTGGTGGGTGTGTCACTCAGGTTGACACTGACACAGATCTGTCGTGCTGCTGCCTAATCTGAATATTTCTAATGTCACGTCGGATGCGTCGTCGCCGTCGTCAGCGCGTTTATGGAAACCCTTTCAGTATACAGAACCCCAGTATTTCTGAACTGCAGGAGCCTTTAAACGATTGAGCGCGCAGTTTAATGGATTAAATGCTACCCTGCTTTTAGTTCTGTAATGCGAGAGGCTTTACAAACGCAATACTAGCCTTATGGATATTAATTCCTTCCGCTACTCAAACTAAAATATAGTTTTAACAGAATACGCTCTGTAATGACTTCTATGTAAACGAGCTAAGATTAAAGAAAGAATGAATATCATACTATTAGGAAATAAAAATAATTTGAGTTGCATAAATGTAAACTTAGATCGGGGAGCATAGCACACAAATCCCTCCCGCGTGTCAGTTCAACTACTTTTATGCTTTCTAGGGATCTGAGTAGAGGAAAGTCTAGAATACTACACCGGAAACAATACCCGAATCCAGATCGTTTGCAACTCTGAATAGCGGAATGGTTTAAGGTAACTTTCTGTGAATCAATGCTAGTAAGCCCTCCCGCAGCTGAGAAGTACTGGGGTTCTAAATACTGGAAGGGTTTTCATAAACGCGTCGTCGGCGCAGACGCAAGGAGCGAGCTTTCTTTTTGCTTTGCTATTCAAGTAAAGGACAAATCGTGGTAGGAGATTTTAAGGGAAAAAAAGTATTCTAATGTTTACAGTAAAAAAAAAAACTATATCGAACGTATTTGAGATTCAGTTCGGGCTTTATGCTTATTTAATTTTTAAGTAGCTAGCTACATCTATAAACTAAAAGAAGAAAAGAAGCAAACTATTCCCGAAAAGCTTTTTTAGCAACAGTGCATTTAACATTAGCGAAAACACAAATTATAACAATACACAGGTTTTCCCCAAGTTTTCCATACCGCGCCATGCATGCAACATGCCCCGTGCATTCCTGTTTACGTAGTTGAACCTCGGCTGCACTGGGCCGGCTCGACCAATCAGAGAGCGGCTCCTAACGTGACATAAGCACTTTCACTGCCGTGCACCTAACAGCCGCCTGCCGATTTTGTAAGCGTATTGGAATTCCGAACGCGATGCTTTCTTATTTCATTTTTATTTCGAGTCTTATCTCCAGTGGAAGCTACTCGTCGATTATGTACGGTAGGTACTCATTAGCTCTCATTGAACACGCTTTTGCTATAGAATCCCCGCGGGGGTGCCAGAAGTGTTCCGATTGTGAACTGTGAAACCCTTTATTTTTCATACGTTTTTTCTTGTGTGATGATAATTGTACTCACTATAACTCCTTACATTACAATAGTACATGTTAAACTAGACTAGTGCAATACATAAATGCTGCAAAATTTTTAGGAAATGTTCAAGAAAATAAACGTGTGTCTTATTTCAATCGCAGTAATTTTTTAAGTTTTAAGTAAATAATTACTAAAATGATAAAAAAGATACCATTTCTAATGATTTTTAATGATTCATAGGACGCAATTTAAAATAGTAAAATGTCCCCCACAAAAATGTGTCCGCATTGCTTTTTCTTGACGTTCTTCTACAATACTACACCCTTGTGTGAATGTCTGTCATTGTCACCATTATCTGGTGGATCTCTTGCTACATCTTGATACCATTATTTGTTACAAACAAAGTGACTTAATACTAACTATAACATGCTTCGTAAAGAAATATTTTAGTCTGTAGTCTATTATTATCGATGAAACAACAGTGAAACAATAGATAGCAGGCTCGAGTTTATTTTAAACAAACAACATTCAAATTTAAATAATGATCAACTTAAAACAATGCTACTTACTTATTATTATATTTTGTATCAAGAAAGACGAAAAATATAGGGTTAAAATATAAATACAGGAGTATTTCAACGATCAAACAGTGGACTCCTGCCTTTAATGTGTTTGTTATCTGCTATTTGGTAACCGATTGGTCTTTTGTCAACTTCCGTCTTCAGCGAGTATTGTTTGGCCTGGTTCCGATATCAATAACGAGTTCAGGCTTTACTTTGGAATATATTTCAGTTTTAATCGATATTATATTAGCTTTTATGCTAATTTCATTTCGATGTATTATTTAATTTGTCTCATTAACAGTGCTTTCCGATTAAATACGAATGTATATATATATTACATAATTAAATACAAATGTATGTATAATACATAATCAGTTATAATAACAGTTTCTGGAATTAATTAAAACTAATGAAGTGATCGAAACTTAGAACGTTCCTATTGTAGAGGTAATTAATTAAAACTAATGAAGTGATCGAAACTTAGAACGTTCCTATTGTAGAGGTAATTAATTAAAACTAATGAAGTGATCGAAACTTAGAACGTTCCTATTGTAGAGGTAATTAATTAAAACTAATGAAGTGATCGAAACATAGAACGTTCTATTGTAGAGGTAATTAATTAAAACTAATGAAGTGATCGAAATTTAGAACGTTCCTATTGTAGAGGTAATTAATTAAAACTAATGAAGTGATCGAAACTTAGAACGTTCCTATTGTAGAGGTAATTAATTAAAACTAATGAAGTGATCGAAACTTAGAACGTTCCTATTGTAGAGGTAATTAATTAAAACTAATGAAGTGATCGAAACATAGAACGTTCTATTGTAGAGGTAATTAATTAAAACTAATGAAGTGATCGAAACTTAGAACGTTCCTATTGTAGAGGTAATTAATTAAAACTAATGAAGTGATCGAAACTTAGAACGTTCCTATTGTAGAGGTAATTAATTAAAACTAATGAAGTGATCGAAACTTAGAACGTTCCTATTGTAGAGGTAATTAATTAAAACTAATGAAGTGATCGAAACATAGAACGTTCCTATTGTAGAGGTAATTAATTAAAACTAATGAAGTGATCGAAACTTAGAACGTTCCTATTGTAGAGGTAATTAATTAAAACTAATGAAGTGATCGAAACATAGAACGTTCTATTGTAGAGGTAATTAATTAAAACTAATGAAGTGATCGAAACTTAGAACGTTCCTATTGTAGAGGTAATTAATTAAAACTAATGAAGTGATCGAAACATAGAACGTTCCTATTGTAGAGGTAATTAATTAAAACTAATGAAGTGATCGAAACTTAGAACGTTCCTATTCTAGAAGTAATTAACTGGATGAAAGCGCAGCCGTTTTAACTCGTAGATAAAGTAATAGTTAACAGCAAGTTACTGTTTATAATTAACCGACATAATTTAACTACAGCGTTGTTCACCGGCCCAGTTGGGCAAAGAGCATAGAGAGTGAAACTACAACTTTTACTGACTAATGAGACACGGTTCCATGTCGCGTTTCAACTGAGACATTACGACTATAGACCGAACTTGGAACGTCCACTTTGGTATATTTAATTATACATAGTCATAATTATACATAGTCATAATCAGCGAACTGTGCTACTTGTTTGAAAACATAAAAGTTTAAGCTATTCATTATACATACACATTATACATTATATATACACAATTAATAACGTCACCTTATTTGTCAAATATTTGTTTTAATTTACTATGCTAAATGAATTTTTATTAGAGTATTAAATTGTTTTTTTTTTATTAGATTAAATTTGACGTGTAAAAATTGTATTATGTATACCTGCTTTGCAAAATAAACTATTTGAATTTGAAAACATGAATTACGTACTTCCTTAAAAGTGCCTAGTAATATTTTAATGTAACATTTTGCTGGTTCCTTTCCGCCATTATGTTACAACGGAAATGAGTATTTTACCGGAACTAAATGTTACTTATTAATTAAAAATGTTCCACTCGTTACGATATTGGGTAATATTCGTACATTAATACTTTAAAGCAGTCTTTATTTCTCCTGTAATGGTTATATAAGTTATATAAGTCTCTGGTCCACAAATATTTAACTATTTTTTCAATGCAAGTGCTCGTAAAGGCCCAATTTTTATGCATCAAAACCGAACAGAAAGTCGATTATTTTGCCCTAGGGCTTTAATATTTATTTATTTTTATTTATTTACAATGGTTGGCTAATCTGCAACCTTTCCTATGTAACATAAATGTTATACTTTTTTTTTCCACTGTTTAACGGCTCTGGATACAGTCCTTTTGAACCAATCATAATTAAAAGTTCACAAGATTATATTTGTTTTATTTCCTCACACTATGCATTGAAAAACGTAGTATAATACACGGGCGTAAGAGCAATAAATTACTCGGTTACGTTTAAAATTTATTCCTTTTCGCCCTTGTAGCATAAACTACTATTACATACATACATATCTGCTAGGATCATCGTCCTGGCGCAACTCTTTTGCCTCTTCAACATCAATAAATATATTCATACAAGCTATTCTATTCAGTATGTCGCCTATTTTGTCGGCATACGTCCTTCTAGGGCCGCACGCCAGCTTTACCTTCAAGTTACGCAACATACATTTCTTTTGTCACTCTACTGTCATTAATTTAATCTAGACTACTTATTTAAATTCTTAATTATTCAAGAGCCAGCTCTCCTGCAGCAGCTCATTGTAGGTAGGTACCAGTAAAAAACATCACAATAGAATCAACAATAACAATTGGGATTCCTAAAAAACCTAGATCGCTTACGACATGCAATAGGTGTATGACCTAAATAATGGTTTCTAAAAGACATTTCCGTGCGAAAACTCTTTTACTTTATCTTATAATCAGAGGTTTTCTAACGTTTTCTACAGATACGGTTTTACAATCGCCACGGAAAACTCTGTGAAAGAGACAACCCGTAGCTGCCATGTTGACCTACATACATGTTGCATTGCACTCGCCAGTTTTTGTGCAGTCGGGTTATGTCGCTATATGTATAGGTAGGGCGGAGTGTAGATTCGGTGGGAAATAGTCATATTATGAATGTCTTGTGTATTTTCCACGCCGATTTCTTATCATTTCTTACCATTTGTTACGATATGTTGCCATTTGAAACCATTTCTAGACTACGTTTAAATACTGTCATGCATGAATTAGATCGATTTCACATCAAAATTGGGCATTACAAGATTTTTGAAATTTTTCACAGTTGAATCTGCGAAAACTTGTCGACTGTTTCATAGTATTTATGGGGTGAGCCCAACGACATTGGTGAGCCATTTGTTGACATCATGAATTCTTCTCAAGTTTTATGTATTCAAAATTACAAATATATCACGTGTATGTATTCCATCCATCAGCCCGTATTCGTCCACTGCTGGACATAGGCCTCCACAATATTACGTCACTTTTGGCGGTCCTCAGTTATCCTCGTCCAGCCGCCACCCGCAACGTTCTTCAGATCGTCAGTCCAGCGGGCACTAGGGCGGCCTACGCTGCGCTTTGCTGTACGTGCTCTCCATTCCAATGCCTTACGGCCCCGACGGTTATCACGTCGGCGAAAAATATGGCCAGCCCACTGCCACTTCAACTACTGATTCGGCAGGCTATGTCGGTCACCTTCGATCTCTGACAGATATCTTCGTTTCGGATTTCATCCATCAAAAATATCCCAAGCATATGTGTATTATATAATTTTTATTTTATTTAGTTTATTCAGGATATCAACAGCAATACAATTTTAATATAAAACAATATAGAACATGTTAAGCCAATAATAGATATCCAAAAAATATACAAATTTAACAAAATACAGAAAAAAAGTAAAACACACAAACCCAATTACATACGTACTAATAAGTTATAAAATTAAAAGTTATTAAAAGTAATAAAATTAAAACAAATATGTTACAAATTGCACACACAAAATGGACAGATATAGGTATTTTAATTAACCCCCGTAATCGTCCAATCAGAATGAAACAACTTTCCCAAAGAAACAATGAAAGTAAAATTGCACCTGTCCGTGCCCGCATACAACATTCATAGTAGGGTTTCACGACATAGTCTCCGAGGGGGTGTCAGAGGTGCTCACAAGTGTCAACTGTGAAATTCAAGTCAAAATCCACAGTTGGTTGGTACATCCGTTTTTCCCTACGAATATTACATCCCAAACATGATGGAAGGTGAGCCCTACGTACTACCATCCCAAACATGATGGAAGGTGAGCCCTACGTACTACCATCCCAAACATGATGGAAGGTGAGCCCTACGTACTACCATCCCAAACATGATGGAAGGTGAGCCCTACGTACTACCATCCCAAACATGATGGAAGGTGAGCCCTACGTACTACCATCCCAAACATGATGGAAGGTGAGCCCTACGTACTACCATCCCAAACATGATGGAAGGTGAGCCCTACGTACTACCATCCCAAACATGATGGAAGGTGAGCCCTACGTACTACCATCCCAAACATGATGGAAGGTGAGCCCTACGTACTACCATCCCAAACATGATGGAAGGTGAGCCCTACGTACTACCATCCCAAACATGATGGAAGGTGAGCCCTACGTACTACCATCCCAAACATGATGGAAGGTGAGCCCTACGTACTACCATCCCAAACATGATGGAAGGTGAGCCCTACGTACTACCATCCCAAACATGATGGAAGGTGAGCCCTACGTACTACCATCCCAAACATGATGGAAGGTGAGCCCTACGTACTACCATCCCAAACATGATGGAAGGTGAGCCCTACGTACTACCATCCCAAACATGATGGAAGGTGAGCCCTACGTACTACCATCCCAAACATGATGGAAGGTGAGCCCTACGTACTACCATCCCAAACATGATGGAAGGTGAGCCCTACGTACTACCATCCCAAACATGATGGAAGGTGAGCCCTACGTACTACCATCCCAAACATGATGGAAGGTGAGCCCTACGTACTACCATCCCAAACATGATGGAAGGTGAGCCCTACGTACTACCATCCCAAACATGATGGAAGGTGAGCCCTACGTACTACCATCCCAAACATGATGGAAGGTGAGCCCTACGTACTACCATCCCAAACATGATGGAAGGTGAGCCCTACGTACTACCATCCCAAACATGATGGAAGGTGAGCCCTACGTACTACCATCCCAAACATGATGGAAGGTGAGCCCTACGTACTACCATCCCAAACATGATGGAAGGTGAGCCCTACGTACTACCATCCCAAACATGATGGAAGGTGAGCCCTACGTACTACCATCGTAAATTACTAATGCGTTGGGACCTTGTCTAAATAATTCACAATGACGTTTGTTTAACAACAGTCAGAAAAAAAGTGTTAAAATCATTTACTTGGGATCATTTACTTTACATTATGAGTCAAAACCATAAATATAAGTAGATACTAAGAACAAAATATACTAAATATATAAGTAGGTGATAAGAACAAAATATACTAAATATATAAGTAGGTGATAAGAACAAAATATACTAAATATATAAGTAGGTGATAAGAACAAAATATACTAAATATATAAGTAGGTGATAAGAACAAAATATACTAAATATATAAGTAGGTGATAAGAACAAAATATACTAAATATAGTAAATATATAAGTAGGTGATAAGAACAAAATATACTAAATATATAAGTAGGTGATAAGAACAAAATATACTAAATATATAAGTAGGTGATAAGAACAAAATATACTAAATATATAAGTAGGTGATAAGAACAAAATATACTAAATATATAAGTAGGTGATAAGAACAAAATATACTAAATATATAGGTAGGTGCTAAGAACAAAATATACTAAATATATAGGTAGGTGCTAAGAACAAAATATACTAAATATATAGGTAAGTACTAAGAACAAAATATACTAAATATATAAGGTTAAATAATATTAGTAGGCGAAACTCAAAACATAGGTAGTACTAGTCTATATGAACAATTGTTTGTATGGGAGCTAAACGAAATCCTTAAAATTTGTTTTCACCTATCCATACTGGACCAGTCAGCTGATCAGGGCAATTTGTATGGGAGGAAGAGAAAAAAAGTTGCGAATTTCGCTTAGCTCCCATACAAGCAGTTGTTCATATAGACTAGTACTACCTTCGTTTTGAGTTTCGCCAACTAATATTGTTCAATCTTATATAGGTAGGTACTACTAAATAGTAAATATTCTGATAACTGGTGTGAGACACGCACTTAGCCACGACACGTAAATAGTAATAGTCACGTGAAAATGTAATAAGTAGATAGCTTTTCACTGAACGCTCTAGTTCTTCTATGCGCAAGCGCACCGCCACGCCATAGCGCGTGACGTGTCATCGCCACCACCACTGCGTTTTTTATATTAAGATTATGTTTATTTTGCGAAATCCATCGCTATGAATACTCTAAATATTATTAGAGTGCATTACCAACTAGAAAAGATCAATCAGAAACAAACCCAAAGACAAGAAATTGAAACAATTCCCCGGGCCAGGATTCGAACCTGCGAGTATTCATAGCGTTGGAGAGAACTGTGAATTTCTTAACTGTCTGAAGCAACAATATTGTAGCGATGACAGCGCCATCTGTTTCTTAAGGACACGGCGTGAAATCACGTAACGCCCTCGTGAGCGTTCTATATGTGCACTACAGGCTAGTATATCAGGTAGAAGCAAAAATAACAGTGGACAAGTATGATAGAAGAGTTCACCAGTCTGGGTAGGAACCTTGGTGGCGCAATTGGTAGCGCGCTTGTCTTGATACAGGTTCGAATCCTGGCCCGGGGAATTTTTTCAATTTCTTGTCTTTGGGTTTGTTTCTGATTGATCTTTTCTAGTTTATAATGCACTCTAATAATATTTAATTTTTATATTGTTGAAAAATACTTCACAATATATAAACAAAATTAAATAATTGTGTATTATCCATTGAAATAGTATATTTCGTGACGAGTATAAAATGGCAGATTTTCTTACCCGAGGAATGAAGCTAGTTCGCGAAGGCGAACGTCGAAACTTTACATTCTGAGGGTAAGAAAACCCATTTTTACTCGTTGCGAACGATACTTTTTCTAATACCTGATTTATGTATTTAAATATTTAATTTTTCCTTAAAATTTAATGTATTTTTTGACTTTGCAAAGCGCGGCGTGGTTTTTATCATTTTTTTAGGCTTCGGTTGTCGGCTTTTATTTGTGGCCAGTATCAGTTTGCGAAAAAAGAGTGTCAGACGCGATATAATCGATTATGTCGTGAATCGGAACGCAAGGAATTTCGATTGTAAAGACAAACTAGGGACGTCAAAAAGAACCTAATTTAGCATGAAATGAAGACAAACGTCAAAAAGAACCTAATTTTGTAATAAATGAAATTTCAATACGATATTTCAAACTGACCTGATAGTCATTCTGCAACGGTGCCCGGAAAGTTCGATTTTCAAAACTAATTTCGAGTATTAAATTATAAATGGAACTTTTTCATAAAGGTAGTAGAAAAATACTTTAATGCAAAACGGGTTGGTACAAGTGGTTTGCCATCAATATAGTGCTGATAATCACAAGCATTTTCATCTGTTACATTGTCATCTGTTACATTGTCATATGTTACAAAGCTGCTGCATTCTGTATCTCTTGTGAGTCTGGAAGTCGTAATATAAACATTGAGGCGACATACCCCACCTTGGATCGAGTAATCAAGTATGTAGTTGTAAACTTATAACTAATAACTTTTGCTCGACGCACAACTTGTTAAAATTTAACTCAAAGTTATTAGCAAGACAATAAGTTACACTCATTTCACTACTATCAATATTTTGATGTAACCATTCGCACGCGTAGCATACTACTACCGCGGAATAGACGATTATCTACTTTTGAACTTTGCTGTGCAGCCATTAGTGTCAAAGGCGAATGGACGGAGCTTGGCGCGACAGTAAATGCGCAAGTGCCATATCATCTCCATGAATGGACAACATACTATAACACGAGCTTTAGCCTTCGCCCGCGTTGATTTAGTTTTTGGGTTTGATTTAGTTTTTGGCCAATATAAATTCTAAAAGGATGAAAAACAAAAAACTTTCAAGGCAAAAATTAAATTATACCGACTTACGATAGAGTATGTACGTATATATATATATAACTATAATGTTAATATATATTATGTAATGTAAGTTTATATATTGGTAAAAGTATTTTTATATCCCATAACTACTCAAAATTAATATTTTACTCTATTGCATTCATATTTTATCTATTTTTGTTTCAATTTTTTAACTATATGCTGATTTTATTGAATATAAGTTAATTAAATATGTTTTTCTTTTTTAATGGCGGTGGCAGAATAACAGCGTTCCTAATGCCTTTGGTATAGGAACATATGCTGAGTCACCGTCCTTTTTAACAGTGCCATACAACTCTACTTTGTCTATAATAGTGTGTTAGATAAATGTAGTTTTATTTTATTTCATTTATTAGTTATCAAATATTTTAATATTTTTCGAACAACAATTTTATACTTACTGACTTTGACTTTTGCTTTTAATATAAATTATTTTATATGTATAATGTAAAGCCTGTTGTTAGTTCAATCACTGTCAAATCATCATTCAATTCCTAACTCAGATGTTCAAATTTTGTAATTTAGGCCACAAAAACATTTAAACGAAATATTTAACATAAACCTTGCACAAAATATTTGTAAATAGCTCATTATTAGAATGTTATTACCATGTAAGGTCCTTCCTAACTACCTATACAAAAGGTATTATTTACGGTCTGATAGGTTTCACTTTTCCTTTGTAGTTGAGCACCTGTGTAAACTACTTCAATGTAGTAACCTCTGGATAGCTATTTATTCTCCATTTTCATGGTTCATTGTGAACAAGAATTAAGTAACATCATGTGGAACTTATTACAATACAGCCAATTTTATACCTGTGTTATAAAGTATCGAGTACCTAAGTATTGTTTAAATAATACTATTACCTAGACGAGATCAGACGCCAGCCAGCGAGTCCATTAAACTGAAGGTAGGAAATTTTTGCTTCATAATAAACTTGAAATAAATATTTGTATTTTGCTATAATGAGCTTTTAATTTAATTTTATACTTATAAACACAACAAAAATAACAATTTTAAGTATTTTCGAGATATATTTGGGCCCATTTGACTGATGTTTGTTGCTGGCCCCAAAATGGGCCGAAATATATCTCGAAAATACTTAAAATTGTTATTTTTGTTGTGTTTATAAGTATAACATTAAATGAAAAGCTTGATAATAAAAGGTCACAAATTCACTTAGATTAAATTATGTTAAGGTGTGCTAATTCGACAACCATTTTGAGATTTAGGCTTAATAAGCCGTATTTTTGAACTTGTGATCTAAAAAACCTCATGATGATGAATATTTTCACGAAAAAGCTGCAATTTCCATTTGCCTTATTGTTACGTCACTTGAGAAATGGCTGTTTAGAAATGTGTCCTTTTCTATCTAGATAAATTAATAAAAATATGCTGCTGACTGATTTGACAGATGAATGACAGATGAGTACAGAGACAGATCAGTTTTTTTTATAAGCAATCACACATCACAATCCGTATAATGTCTTGAATTCTCAAATGACGTCATAACTTCACTGTGAAATCACCTCTGCAGAGTGCACAGCCTGATGAGGGAGTATTTACGGACCTTAAGGGGTTTCATATTACTGCTAAGGAGGTGAAGCGGGCTATAATGGGCCTAGTGAGGGGAACATCGAACATCTTGCCAGTGCTGGTGTGCACTAGCCTCGTGTACTGGTGATGTTCTACTCATGTTGTCTCGTCCATTCTTATCTGCCCGGTGATATGATGAGAACTATTGTTGTGCCAGTGGTGAAGGATAAGACAGGAGATCTGTCTGACAAAAACAACTACAGACCCCTATGCCTAGCCACTGTTCTAGCAAAGGTCTTCAACAGGCTACTGGAGATGCAGCTAAAGGAGCCGGCTGTTCCACTGAAAATGCAATTCTAGTATTGAAAAGTATTGCAAAATATTACACTGAAAGACGAACACCTGTCTATGCGTGCTTTCTTCACCTATCGAAGGCCTTAGATCTAGTTAGGTATGATTTGTTATGGAAGAAACTAGCAAATGCGGGACTTCCTGATGTTCTGGTGTCTGTATTTCGCTACTGGTACAATAATCAAGTGAACTTTGTCAGGTGGGGCAATGTTTTCTCCGATCCCTACAGATTGGAATGTGGTGTAAGGCAGGGCAGATTGACATCTCCCGCACCTTTTAACCTATATGTTAATGCACTGATTGAGGAGTTTGGCATGAAACCATATGGGTGCTATATTAACGGTGTATGCGTGAATAACATAAGCTATGCGGTTGATATGGTGCTACAGAGTCCGTCAATCAGTGTACTTAGGAAGCTTTTGAAGATATGTGAAAGTTATTCAAAAGAACACGGTCTTACATACAATGTACATGAGAGAGTACATGGCGTTCAGGACGGCAATTCTGGCACATGCGACAATTTGCGAAGGACAAAGGCGGGTGATTTTTAGAAGCTCTTTGCACAGAAACGTATCAAGTCTTTAAAAGAAAACCCTTTTACCCGGATTAATTAAATGTTTTACATGTCTTTAAAGGAGTTTTACTTATTAGTATTATCATCACGCGGCATTTATCACGCAATTAACGAAGTCGTATGAAACATAAAGCGTGTGAAAAATGTTGCGAGAATAGCCGCCCAGGGCTAAAAAAACGTGCTCCTGATATTGAACCTGCAATTTTTTTTAATGGGACGGCCCTGAGGAGGTTCCATGAATTCAAATATTTTGGTCATCATATCAATATTGACTTGTGACGACGTTGATATGGAAAGGGAGTGCAGGGCTCTCTCAGTCAGAAGTAACATCCTGGCCCGCAGATTTGGCAGGTGTACAGAGGCTGTTAAAATAACATTATCTAAAGCCTATTGTCAAATTTTTTATACTTATGGTCTGTGGACCAGTCATTTGAAAAAGACCGCGAGAGTCCTGCGCGTCTAGTATAATAACGCGTTTAGTGCTGTTGGGTCTGCCGCGGTGGTGCAGCGCATCTGGCATGTTCGCGGCTGCGCGCACGCTCTTGGCTACTTCGGTATTATGAGGTCGCGCGCCGCATCACTGTTGTTTCCATAGATATCCGTGGTTGTTTCGCTTGCGCACTTCTACCAACACCATTCTGAGCATGGTCGCGGATAGGATTGACAGCTCATTCATCGAACATTGGGTGCAGTTGTCAATTCTACCCAACTGTAAATAAATATTGTAAAATGTATGTAAATGTAGTACTAACAATAGCAATTAGGAATTTTGTTTCTAACAAAATTGATGAAATATCTGAAATAAACGTTTATTATTATTATAACCGACAACTCTTTAAAAAATCATAAAAAAGTAATCGTTAATTTCTATACCAAAATAATGAAAACGATGTCGTAAAACGTCGTATATAATATGAAAAAAATAGTTTTTTATATTTTTAAATTAAGCTATGGGAATTCTTAATTAAGGCTATAACAATGTTGCTGTCTGTTTGTTCTGTTCAAACGTAACATTAATATATCCCTCGTAAGCACAATGTTATGAGAACTAATTAAATACCTATAGATTCTGATTAATAAGTAGTCTCTTTGTAATATTTCTGTAATATTTCGCGGTAGCTCAATCGTTGTGACGCCGGACGGAAGGACTCTCAATTTTGAAACCCAGATTCGAATCCTGCCGGTCCAGCAAGCACCAATGGGTTTTTCGAAATCAATATGCGTGCGTAGTATTATAGGTAAAAGGAAAAAAATATTTTTAACATTTCCCAAAATGGGTCATCGGTCCTTGATACCGACTACTTACATAGTCTTCAGTTTGAATTTGGCTGTATACATTAATGTCACCTAATATATAGTAATATACATATATAGTTTGAACTATATATAGAGAATTTATTTTAAAGTACCTAAATAGAAGGTGACGTCACTTTGTGGTAAATTGCGCACTTTTAGCGGTAGATCGAGCAACAGGACAAGTTCATTATTTCCTTACATTCTGCACTAATCGTTGTTCTAAGACTTTCAAATATTTCACTTGAAATCGCCATTCGACTGCCTGAAGGCTGGTGGAGTGATTCCCACAGTTTTCTCTGTGATTATTGTAATTAGTAGTAATCGGTCCGTTTGAGCGTCGCCGGCGACTCGTTCGGTACCGATTACTAAATAGTAATCGAGTCGGATTGTGCTAAGTTCAGCGACGAACCGGAGAGTATGTGGTTTCTTCAGTATCCGGCCTCAGTAATGTCTATCTATTTAAGGTGACTACATCGGAAAATTATCAACTCGATTCGTGGTGGTTCAAATTTAGAATAAAAAGTTGTTACTGGCTCGCAGTGCAACATGACTGTTACGTCAGTCGCTGCGGCTGACAAATGCGAAAATAGTATGTTTTTATTTATTGTCAATAAACTAAAATGAGGTTCCAAAAAGTAAGAGAACCATAACATTTTATATAATCTTGTTTAGAAGTCAACAAATTTTTATACTATTTCGACAAAAACTGCAACAGCAACATTGTTACAAGTGGACAAAAAACCGAGGAATGAGGGTGAATCTAGAATTTTGGAAGTGAACACTTCGAAAATATTATGGGTTCGTGTCACTGTCTACGTCACCGTCACCGACATGACCGTCGACAGTAAAGTTTTCACTTTTGTCCGCAGTCTTTGTTTTTTTTCTGTTAGGAATTTCTGTTAAAATTTAGGCATCATATTCGTATCATGTATATGTATATTTCTAAAAAAATGCTATAGCTACCTTATAAAATGGTTACAAAGTTTCTCAGTTCAAGATCGTTGGCTAACAGAGGACTGAAAATTGGCAGTAAGAGGGATGACCTTTATATTAACGATGGCTCACGGATTGTACGCTAAATTGTTATTTCAAACTTCGATAAAAAACTATTATATGGTTAGTAGTGACTATTGTTGTACAGTGGAGATCACGTTAACCTTTACACATTGCACTTTGTACCTATATCTTATACACTTCATTATATGAGCTAAATTAGTATTGCAAGTGTATAGCTTGATGTGATCACAACTGTACAGCTTGACAAAAAAGAATTCGTTGCGGTAACACACGGAATTAAATATTTTGGCCATAGTATACTATTTTGGTCTTATTATATGGTGTAGCTACATGTGTGGTATAGGACCAATAGGACCCTCATTTTTTCCAAACTCTTTTTTACCAAGCTGTAAACAAACATAAAAATACATCAAGCCGTTTCGGGTACGTAACATGGGTACATATAAACTTTCGCATTTTATGTTATGTTCTATAAATACCACACAAACACATCTCTCGGTAAGCAAAAATTATTATCCTGAATGCCGTGCTGTTTTCACACTATCGAAGAGCAATAAAACCCGATAATTGATCATTGTAAATAACTATGTCAACGACATTCCATTTTCCTTTTCTTCAGCACGCAAGTGTTGATCACGTGATAACGGACATGCGCACTGTCACATATTTCCTTGATTTATTATGTTGTTTTATTTCAATAAGTCCATCAAAAACGACGACGTTGATAACTAATAACTAACCTATGGAAACTCGTTTTGTTTCAGATGAATCCCGTGAGCCACAAAAGTATACACGCCATACTATGGCTGGTCTGTCTGACTGTTACTCTCACAGCGTCAGAACCCTCAAACCAGAACTCCACCACCACCAAGACAGTCAGGACCACCATTCTCCCTTCCAGAACCACCAGGACCGAGCTAAAGGTCTCCAGAAGTCTCAACCCTCACGATACGCAAACAGTTAATGTCAGAACAAAGTCTGGTGCCTTGACCCAACTCATTATCAAGAAGAAAGAGGGCAAATCTAGCACTTTAAATACAGCCAGCACGACCGAGGCACCAACAACGCCCTCCACCACAACTACACTATCAGACGTCAAGTTGAACATTACATCTGATAGTGAAGTGAAGAATAAAACTCTTGAGAGCAGAGAACAAAGAAAACTAAATATCCTCAGTCCAGCAAACAGTGATCTAGCAGGCTACGACTACTATTCCAATAAAAACCCAAAAACTGAAGAACTAACTGACATCAAGGCTGAATACGGCAACTGGTCGCCAGTCTCCGTCTACCCAGAATCACACATTCAAGAAGACGGTGGGAAACCCGAAGCAGACCCTGAAACTTCCAGCTACTATCCAACTTATGACAACGACAAAAAAACAGAAAACAAAAGGGTATACATTACGTCAGCAAGTTTCACGGACTATGGAGGTCCCATAAAGAACTATAGGTTTGATCCTCTCAATCCAGTCATTAAAAATGACAGAAACCCGGTTTACATTGAAGTTGTTAGCACTAAAGTGTCTGATCCTGAAGGCAAATCTTTTAAAGTACCTGACCCAGTCATGATCAGCTCCGAACCTATGTACATCAAGAAAGCTATTGATAAATACAATAATAAGCGTGGAAGATCTATCTTGACTTTAGGAGAAGATGGAATTCCAGAAATCCATGGAGTAAGAGTCCCCGACGATGAATCTGATAAAAAGACGTGGCGAAACGCTAGAGTTGTCAACGGAGAATTGCAGCCTTACCCTGAAGGGTATACTCCACCGAAAGCCATTCCAGAAGCAGATGTTTACCCGGATGTTGCTTCAGCAGAACCAGATCAGAGCTTCGGACCTTTCACCAAGGAGGATAACTTCGAGCACAAAGACGGTCCTTTCACCAAATATGACAACCTAAAATTCGAGGCCAGTGATAGTATTGACCCAAGTCCTTACTTGTCCAGTGACAATCCTGCCTTCACTTACAAACACACGAAAGAAAATCACTATCTGAAGTCCGGTTACGGTCCTTTCACTAAAGCAGATAACTCGAAAGTTGCAAACTCGAAGCTAATTGAATACATTAAACAAATAAACGAGCAAGAGGCCAAGCGAGATTACTTCAGCGGACGCAGCTCAAGAGCGCATAATGGAGGAGACATGGAATTTGCTGAAAGCCACATCCAGAGACGCATGTTGCAACATCCTGGAGAAGTCAACTTTCCAAACTCAGCCATGTATACTCCTAAAAACGCCAAACCCGGTTTCGACGAGGGTGTCAGAAATCCAGTCCTTCAGTATGCTCATCCCGAACTTGGCGTCCAGCCAGCCAAAGCTACTCGTGACAACCCAGAAAACTACGAGACCAGAAAAGTCAAATACTACACAACGGTCCCTAAAAGCGCTCATCCGTACCCGATGGAGTCAATTGATCCCTACAGCCAGCAGCGGTCCCAGAGCTCCAACCCTCCAGCAAACAGGTACTACGAAGACGAGTACAAGAAGTTCGCCTACTACGAGCAACAGCATCAGCCCCAACATCAGCATCAGCACCATGCTGCCAGATACCCGTATAGCTATGGATACATTAAGCGCACTCCTGAACCTTCCATGTGGACAAAATTTACCAAGTCCATGAAGGATTCCATCCAAAGTGCTAGTGACACCATGCATCAGTTAACCAAGCCTTTGATAGACCCTATCGTCAAAGTCACTCAACCCGTGTTAGATCCTCTAGTCGAAGCTACTCAAAAAATCACCCACAATTTAGGATTTTATCCATCGAATCCAAAACAAAGCCAAAGATACGCTCAAGACAAGATTGGAGTTGCCGCAGCAGCTGCGTCGGGATCCCCCGCGATGTTACCAGCCATAGGTCTAATGGCTGGAGGAGCGGCTCTAGGTCTAGGAGCGGTGGCTATGGGAAGATTTCTAAACGCTGATCTGATGCGTAGTGCCGTAGACTTAAACGAAGACTTGGACGAGCTAGAAAAGGAACACAAGCGATCCCTGGTGAACGCGCCGTATGACATCGACAAGCAGTTCATAAGCAGACAGAAGTTTTACGACGACAATTACAAGATGCCCAGCGAAAATGTCTACGTAGTGATGTCTCCTGATGGTTCTGGAGGGAGGAACAAGAGGGAAGCCCTGAGGTTGTACGACACAGCTCTGCCTGGAGGAGCGACGATCAGGCGGGTGAGGAGATCTCTGGTGGAGGGGACGGATGAGGATCTACAGCATCTGGAGGGCAGCCCTGGCTCGTCGACGCTGACGGCTGCTGCCATGGACCTGGTGAAGCAGACCGACTGGAGAGACTCCCAGTGCGCCAAGTTCACCTTCTGTAAAGTGTTAACGTCGCAGTCTTCGGATTCCATGTTTGTCATGGAAAAAAAGATGGAGTCACTTCTGAAACTGTAAGTAGATTTTTATTTTTGGCACCCGTGTGTTTAAGTTTCAACATCTATCGCTATTGCTTTCAAAGGTCACATGATTGGCTAGAAATGACGTGATACATCGTTTCTAGCCAATCACGCGTACTTTTGAAAGCAATAGTTGTCAAAGTTAGACGGTCAAACGGAAAGACATGAACGTATAGGTGACAAGGTTCCCAGAAGTTCCCATGCTATTTATCTTCACAACATTCAGTAGTTTTTACGTAAAGTTTTTTCAGTGTCAAAGTAAAGCATATTTGCACGATGTTGTTTGTATCTTAACACTAAAATACTCCTTGAAACTAACATGCTCTTTTCTCAGACGAAATAAAATAATCTGAGGCTTTTTATAAAAATGATATTGTAAAGATATACCCGCGTAAATATATGTTTATTTGACAAAATGGCATTCTAATAAATTAAACCGTCAATGTATTAGATCTAATCTATTCACATTTTGTGTTAGTTATAATTATAAAACATGAGATGATAATTAATAATTACATATCTACAATAGACAGGTATCCTCTCTAGGCTCGCGCTCGTCAAGCGTTATGTAAGGAGGCACATTATCATCCTAATGTGTTTAACTCACACTTTCCACAACCTTCATATCACTACTTGTATTCGATTACATAAACCTTGCCAAAAGCACCACAGTATCACGCGAAATTTAGTGAATTCAATGCGAATACCAATAGCCTAAACTAAAACTAAGCTCAGATACAGAATGCTACATTTACATGTCACTTGGAGAGCAAAGAACACTTTTAATCAAACTGAAATACTTTTAACAATCTGTAAGATGGATCTGCTACGGTCTGGAATGCGATTTATTGCTTTATTGATAGTGATTATGAGGGTAAAATAAGATCGAAAAGCAATCAAAGACAATAAATTTGTTATTTTCCAATATTACTGAAAACAAAATATTGTTATGCAATTGATATTTTGACAACATGTTAAAATAGATTTTTATTTACGTATTTTGTTTTTTTTTTATTATTGATCCTAAAATTACGTTTTTATTTGACTGTTACATAAAGTTTTTAGGAAATAATTGTCACAAAGTTAAACTCACATAATCGTCATCTAGAGAGCTCACTATATCGTTGAACACTCTATGTTTCCAGAGTGGTCGCAAATTTAATATTAGCAACATGATATTTTAGAGAAAGTTAAAACTAACTATTATGAGTGGAATAATATACAAATAACGTGGTAATGTGCAGGTTTGAGAAGCTTTATGAACATCATATTTATAGTAAATTACCGCTTTTATTTAATTAAATTCTGATAAAATTGATAGGTTGTGCCTGACTCATAAAATTTATTATTTATATTAGATTCATAAAATGTATAATGGGCACCGGCTTTCTATGACGAGTAAAAGTAAATAAAATATTCACTCGCACTTACTCTCACGCAAAATTTTACAGTTTACAACTCGGCAACTTCATTAATAAACCCAATTTAGAAATAGTTATTTGTGCAACAAAAGTGCAAAGATTTTTGTTGCGAGTGCTGAGAGCAAGCGTGGTAAGGTTTTAAACGTACAAGAAACAAAATCAATTTGCTCTCGTGTGAGACATACAACTTTTCACCTCACTAGCGAGAAAACACAATATGTAAAGACACTATCTTTTCAAACGAACTTTTTTTTCTTTAAATAACACACCATTTAAAAATATTGCACATAAAATTAAATGTAAGGAATCACAAAAGCCGTGAAAAATCGGAAAATCTTTGAAAACGAAAAACACAACCATAACGTGGGCGTTTTACTCTATACATATATCCGTTTCCGGTAGAATTTCATTTGTTTATACCACTGACCTCTGTACAATACATTGACATGTTTTGCCATACAAATAGACAGTTCTTTTTTGTGCCGATTTAAAGCGAACTAAAATTGACACTTGTTATAGTAGATAACGTCATTTTCTCATCGTTATCATTAGTTCCAAGTATGCTCACGTGACTCACTTCAGCGATAAGCGCCAAAATGTCGATAATCAAAATTCATCACTATCTGGTCGTCAACAGCCAGCCTGGCTATTTGTAATACCATAGAGGTCAGTTGTTTATTCGGAAATTATAGTCTATGGTACGGATTCCATACACATTGGGAGGATATACACAGGATTTCGAGAAATTTACCTTGTCTACGGTATCCGACAAGCTGTGGGGCTGTGTAAGTAAAGCCTCCCAATCTGTATGGAATCTTTATAGACTGAAAGAGATAGCCACCATGCTGATGTTTGCTATCTCTATTTCTCTTGAGCAAAGGATATGGAGTTTCTGAACAAATCGCAGCGTTCTTAATTGGAAACACTGTTCTTCACTGATTGAGCAAAATCGATTATTGCTCACTGGTTTTAAGCAACAAAGGAGTGCTTTTCGAGCTAGTGAGGTGAAAAGTACTATAGGTACCTCATTCATTATAGCTACATTCGCATGACAGATATCGTCAGTTAATTTCCAGAAGTTTTCCAACACTGCAACTAATCTGTTCTGTAGTTTTATACGTACAATTGTACAAATATACATTCGTTTCCTTGTGCGGATAGAGGCGATTGTTGTTTTATATGATAATAACTAACTTTTAAACTTAGTTATGATTTTTCACTTTTGTACCGGGCCAAAAAGTGGAACCACCAAACAATTCAATTCAAAAAATTCAATTTTAATGAAGTATAAAATAATAATAACAAAACACATCTTCGCGCTTTAATGTCCCCGGTAGGGTATCAAAGGTTTTCCAAATGTGGATGTCACTGAAATACTAACTAATAATCAACACCTCCTATTCTCCGAACATTTTTACGTCCCAAAGTGACAGAGAGAGTCTTTAATTATCGCTGAATTCTACTGAGAATAAATACTTACACGCTTTTAAAGCATTTTGTGGATCTCATTGGTGCATGCTGGACCAGCAGGGGTCGAACAACTCAATGGTGCATGCTGGACCAGCAGGGGTCGAACAACTCAATGGTGCATGCTGGACCGGCAGGGGTCGAACCGAGTCCCACTGATTGGGTGCCGGCCGCGGCTCGTAAATAATACTCGTAGTACAAAAAGTAGCTGCTATACTATCAATCACGAGAACCAATGAATCAAGTACCGCTAATAAAGAAATCATTTGAAAATCATTTGTAATTAGCATTAATGTACTTGTGTGTGCGAAACACTGTAAATTACTTATTATATATAATTGCCTAATAATTAATTATACTTACAACTGTTAGTGAATCATGTACAGTGTGTGTAACACACGCGATGTTTTTTCTGCATCTCTCCAGGAAAGTTATACCTTTCATGTTGTTATTGAATAAGTAATCGTTGATAGATATATGCAGGAAATATCGGTAACTGTGTTAGACACGTGATTTAACACTAATTACTAGGTGTTACTGTAACCAGTAATCACTAACAATTTTCACTTTAATCCTTTAGTCCTGTCGGTCGAGCATACACCAGAATGTTTTTCACAATTGCTGTGCGTAATATTTATCATAATATACATACTGTGATCCAAAAAGTGACGTCGTAAATTTTTTTTTAGATTCTTCATTTCTGGGTGTATCCGAAAATACCCCGTGTATGTTCCGCGATTTTTAGCAGTTTGGAAGTTATGATTTTTTAAATTTAAATTATTTTTTAAAGTTATAATCAACTATACAACATTCTTCATTACAAGTTACCGAAAAAAGGGTCGAAAATGAAAATTTTAGGTTTGAGTTGGACGGAGTTAAGTTTTCAAATTTTTCTTAACAATACAAAATGGATGTATCATAGGTTCAAACTACTTTTAAAATTTTAAACAATTTATTAGCTTACCAAATCATAAAAAAAAGTTTATCTCTATTTTAATTGAATAATTATCACTTGCTGAACGGTGAAGGAAAATATTGTGAGGATGCATGCTCTAAAAACAGTGCACATGTGCCAGAAGTGCGGAAAATATCGTCCGAGAAAAGAGGATGCACAATTGCACATTGCACAAGTTTCGACTGTTACTGGGACAGACCTCTGACAGCTACGCTACGGTTTATACCGGGCCTTATTGTGTAACTTGAACATCTATCGCTATCACTAAAAATTATGTGTCACATCTAAGGCCATTCTGCTCTTTAAAAAAATAATGTGCAGTCGACGTGAAACCACTTTCTTACCTAGTTTCTACACAATACAATACAAGTATATGATACTTGCTTAAATATACTGGGTGTGTATAGAAACTAAACATACATATAATCAACTGATCAATACATAACTAATTTCCCGAAAAACATACCCACGCCGCTCTTCACAAACGTGTTATAAGAGGTGGAAATTGCAGCGAAAATTTCCATTTTCGAGGAATTATCCGGGAATATTGTAAATTTTCAAAAATAATAAAAAAATTGACAAATTATGTTTTTTGATCAGTTATGGTAAAACTCCTCGATGTCACTGCATCTAGGAGGCAATGTGTTTTTAACCTTTAACCGTATATTCCCGCTGAGACCTGTAATTAGTAACTGCGATGCAGCTATCTCCAAGTTCAGAGACACCAGATGTTTTGTGCAGTCTTACTACATATTAGTACATTCATCGAATGTAATGAAGCTAGTCAACGAGTGACGTGTCCAGGAGCGAGCGATACTACGGAAGTTTGGGAAGTTGTTTCCATGACTTTAGGATAATTTCAGGAACATATGTGATATTTCACCGATAGCAGATATAGTCCATCTCTTTCTGTTTCTAAATTCTACCGATGTACTATTACATTAACCACAGTGCACTGTAAAGTTCTAGAACTCTTGTCACATATGTACATAACTAAAAGCACTTAAGTCGTATAATGTTCACATTCGAAGCCAATAAATTTCCCCATAACACTTTGTATTCACAAGATGTACTGAGTGTCCACTGTCACTTTCGTTCTGTCATACATACCGTCAGATCAGTGGAACAAATTATTGTTTTGCTTATTTATGATGTCCCATGTTATTATCATTATCATACATAACGTAACATTTGAGATCTCGCCCAATATTTTCGAGTAACTTTATTTTAATAGAACCTTTAAAGTTATTCCGTTTCAACATCTCTATGTTTCGTTACACTTTTTTTTACTTTTCGTGTTATCGGAACGTTTTTGATGGTTAAAAGACATGATCTTGTTAAGTTTCTTGCCCTTCTTCATAGCAAGACTAATCTAATGGGTGAACTTAGGCATAAGCTTATTTATTTAACTTATTTGTATTTATTTCATTGCAATACATAAATAATGATAGATTAAATTATATTTATATAGTTATAACTGCAATAATATGGAGTGCAGAAGCAAAATTTATTTTTTGTATGTCTGTCCATCCATCCGTCTGTTTGTTCATCTATCTGACGGTTGGATATAGGTAACCAGTTCAATTTTGACACAATACGTGCTACTATGGCCTCTATCACAGGAAATAATAAAAAAAAATGAATCCCTTCACAAAAATTGGTATCTTACAACTTATTACTTACAAAAAACCTCGAAAAGTATTTTTTTGTTTTTATTTGTTTCAGCTCTATCTTAAAGACGGTAATACATACAAGTTTCAAAATTGGTCAGATTCTCTAAATAAAAGTAAAATTCTAAGTTAAATATAATAAATTTTGATTACACCTTCTTTGTTTAATTTGTAGAACATGTATAAATTAAATTAAATACATATTAAACCAACAAACTCAAGATATATTTCGGGACCGATTTGGTCCCGAAAAAAAGAGAAATAATGAAAATTTGGAGTCCACATACAGACAGCTGATTTTTTTTTTTTCGCAATTCGAGCGTTGGCTCCATAGTAAAAGCTAACAACTTTATGGACGAGTACTATGGTCAGTACCGGCTTCCGCAACTTCATCTTAACACCCTGTATAGGAACAGGCAAAAAATACGCGTATGTTTACAATTTCATACTTTGATATCAAATTAACCTGTAATATACGAGTATGTAACTACGAAACTTTTTATCTAAAAATACGCCTCATCCCGCGTCAGCCTCAGACTGCTTGCCGCCAAAAAACTGACGCAACAAAAAGTAAGCCAGCCAGCTGTGCGTTCAGGTGCGTTCGTAACCTCCAATATTACGTAACGCTGCGTTCAAAAACGCGTGGCCGAGTCTCGTGGCGGTGAAAGTGGTTTCCGACTGCATTCCGGACCCGGGGAAATGCGTGTGTACTTAAACAATTTTATGATTGTTTTATATTCTAAATAAATATTAAGTAAAGATTTTTTCCCAGAAAAAAAGTATCGAAGTGTTAGGTAGTAACAATATGTACGTATATAATTGTATTATATTATATTTTACACACTTGGTATATATAATATTGTGAAAATGTGAAATACTACATTTAATTTGGGAAATTGAAACTCTGCATACCTTGATCCTTAATCTAAGGTACAATCTCCAGCGTTTTTACATATTTATCATTTACGCCTAACTACCTACAAGAACATGAAAAAAAATATATATTTTTCACCCTTTTCTCGTCTAACACGGAATAGAATGCAGAAATAATCACATAAGCAGATGTGGTTTGTAAAATACCGGTCAAGTCCAGTCAGAGTCGCGTTAGGTACGTGTTGCAGGGTTCCGTAACGTGGATGTAAAGTTTAATTTTGTCATTTTGTTTTCATGGATTTCTCAACCGCTACATTTTTTTTCTGTAATCTTTACGTAAACACGTTACCATGAATTTTAGGGTTCCCTACCCAAAGGGTAACCAACGGGACCCTATTACTAGGGCTCCGCTGTCTATCTGTCTGTCCGCATGTCTGTCCGTCTGTCTGTCCGTCTGTCACCAGGCTGTATCTCATGAACCGTGATAGTTAGACAGTTGAAATTTTCACATATGATGTATTTCTGTTGCCGTTATAACAACAAATACAAAAGATAGAATAAAATAAATATATAAGGGGGCTTCCACACAACAGATATGTTTTTTTTACCGTTTTTATAGATAATGGTACGGAACCCTTCGTGCGTGAATCCGACTCGCACTTGGCCGGGTTTTTTTTCTTTTTCGGTCCACCAGTTTTGGAGATAAGTGTGGAGACATACATTTGACCTATAATCAACATTTTTTTATAGATATTGGTGCTGATTCGGCGCAACACAACTTAACTTATTTGACAGGTCTTACCTTATTTTGAACGTCCTGTCTTTGTCTTTTCGATACAGAAAGAAAAAGACAGAACGCTTAAATTTAGTTTAGTCCTGACAATTAAGTTAAAATGTGTTACACCGAATCGGTGTTAATATCTACAATTGGATACCCATATTGTATTTTTAAGATTTTTGATTTTTTTTTCTCTCTTTTATATTGGACATATTTTGAACAATTTCAATATTTTTTTTACCACTGTCACTGTAACACCATGCTTTATTTCCTAAGTCTATGGTATATCCTAAGTCTATAGTTAAAACTGTATATTAAGCAGGGCTTACTGAAAAAGGCATATTATAAAACAAATGAATATTTGGATGATGGTAAAGCATGGTGTTATTTGTCATGATAATTGTTAATAATTTAAGTAAGTAGTATAATTTCCTAACTTATGATTTCTCTAAGAAGTTAACATTAATTAATTATCTCATTTTTGCAAAGAGTTAAAATGGTTGCGTCTTCGTCGAAATGTTCACATTTTACCCTACCTATAACATTAATTAATTATCTCATTTTTGCAAAGAGTTAAAATGGTTGCGTCTTCGTCGAAATGTTCACATTTTACCCTACCTATTTAACATACTTAAGAATCCACTTTCCCCGCTTACCTTCGTGTGCGTTTTGAATTTTTAATCAGAGACAGACCCCTACCACAAACTGGTGCTTGTGGTAATATCTTAGAATAAGGAATACGTAATATCCTAAGTTTATAAAATGTACTAAAGTTGCTATCAAAATTTCGTTTAACCAGGTCTTAGATACTGTTAAAACCCATCTAATAAAATGTACTTGTAGTCCATATGTCATTCTAGGTATATTATCAAACCAGGAGAAATCGTGTTGAAAAAGGCCTCATTTGAATAAATATTTATATCGAGCCGAATTTCTCCAATCGCGTTTCTGTTTTAACAGATCCCTAGAAAAAGCTTCCAAAAATAATATACTATTTTATCAAAATAATACATTATTTACTGAAGTAGATATGCAAGTTCTTAATGTGTCGATTTTTTTCCGTAGCGCCTTAATACGTCTTTCTTTGCAAAAATGCGCAACGCAGCGTGTGGACACGCCCTAAGTGCTCAGTGAGCTGCAGTTAAATCAAAGTTCCTAATTCTCTTCACCTACTTATTCCAAATATGGACCATTCGATATTTGAAAATAAAATAAGAAGACAATTAGAATATTATCCAATAGTCATGCGTTGTCCCACTTTCACCGACGCGACGCGGCGCATGCGACTCGTGAAAAGCTTGAATTTGTTGCGCAATATCCACTTCGGAAATATCACATAATCACGTTACTGACCCATGTATGTCAACCGGATGATTAAGTTGACTCATTCATTATAATTATTAGAATATTTAGGTTTAAATGAAATTGATAGCTGCGTGCGGCATCCTTGCGCCCGCATGCAATATCATGCGTACATTATCTACACGTTCCGTCAATGTAAATGACATCGGCTTGAAAATACGCTTCTTTTGACAAAACTGCATACATTTTCTAAATATTTTAAAATAATATGAAATTATCGGAAAAATTAATTTTAATTAACTTATAGCTTTGAAATAGTAACACATCGAATATATTTCGTGATTTTTCGTGGCTTTTCCGGGGTAATTCCTCACCGAGGTACATTACAACTTTCAGCTCAAACAGCCCGGGCATTCTCTTGTTGTTCCCGAGAACTTTCAATATTAATAATTAGATAACCCAACATTCACGTGACCCAACAATCACGTGACCCAACCTTTGAACACTCCGCTTCAAACCCTATAGTAATATAATAAATGGTGGTCTATGTGTGACGTTGCAGGATCTCCCGCGGCGGCAGCGCAAGCGCAGCGGCCGTGGCGCACCATCTCGGTGACGTCATGGCGGCCTCCCGCGACCACGACTGTCACAGATTCCAGTGCATCCAGCACTGACCCTGGAGCTACATCGAACTACTTCTTCATTCAAGCCTACAGAAGTCTGGTTTCGTTCCGGTGTAAGGGGATACACTGCAGCACGTAGAACACAGTCTATCTCATTGCCATCATCCGGAACAAACCGGAACAAACCGGACCAAACAGTTCTAGCGATGATTACAGCGCCAAGGCCTCTGTCCGATATGTTCTTTTAAGGTTTTAGATACCTACAACAGATCACATATTCTGGATAGGTACTGGAAAGACAATTTTTATAAGAAGTTAGTCGATAACATAGAATTGATTTATAAAACTGTGACTACAAAGTTGTAATACTTATTTCAAAAGAGGAATACATCTCATAGACATGTAAAAGCATGTGTGTGATAGATAGAGAGTTCTCGCAATCACTCGACCGATGTAAACAAACATTACCTTTCTATGGCTCGGCCGCAGTCGGGTAATACATGGAATATTGTGTAGCTAGTGCACTAGTACGCACACTATCGCTATGTAAATTGCAAACTTACGTGACTTTGTTGGAAAATAATACCCATATAATAGATACTATAGATTGTTGTATATTGTTTATTTAGCTTGGTAATAATCAGCTTTGCAAAATTATGCTAATATTCTTAAAGCAAAGACAGCTTTGTCTTATGGAGTGGCCTATTTATAAAAGGAGCTATTTTAAGTTTTTACAGTTTTGTAAAACGACAGCATTTCCCGGCGAAATGTCAAAGTGATTTCTTTTAGAAATTTTAATTTATTTTATTTAAAAATAATAATACTTAGATAATTTAGTGGTTAATTGTACAGGGCGATGTTATTACATAACAGATGACTAATATAAGTTGTTTTGTAGCAATTGAAGCCATAGCACATGTAGAGTCCGTGCAGAATGCAGATGTTGATCGCCTTGTGGGATTTTATATTATTAGGTTCTTGTATTTATTGTTACCAAATACCTACTTAATTATTTATTTTGGTTTAAATGTCTTTTTTATGCGGTTAATATAGATTTTTTTAAAGAAATTCTATTTTTATAGAATATAATTCTATTTTTATATTCTATTTTTGTAGAAATTATTATTTTATCTAATTTTAATAAATTATATATAGACTTAAGTACCTAAACTTTTAAATTTTTCTTTACTTCCTTCAGTATACTTACATAATATTTCAAGAGTAGTTACTATCAAAAGCAGTATCAACCCAAAGTTAGCTTTGGGTAATTTCGTCTTTTAAAATAACTCTGTGTTATATAATAAGTACTCACTAAAATTAAAATCATTTTGAACTTCACGGTGTGTTCCATGAAACATTCACGGTGTGTTCCATGAAACATTCACAGTGTGTTCCATGAAACATTCACGGTGTGTTCCATGAAACATTCACGGTGTGTTCCATGAAACATTCACAGTGTGTTCCATGAAACATTCACGGTGTGTTCCATGAAACATTCACAGTGTGTTCCATGAAACATTCACGGTGTGTTCCATGAAACATTCACGGTGTGTTCCATGAAACATTCACAGTGTGTTCCATGAAACATTCACGGTGTGTTCCATGAAACATTCACGGCGTGTTCCATGAAACATTCACGGCGTGTTCCATGAAACATTCACGGTGTGTTCCATGAAACATTCACGGTGTGTTCCATGAAACATTCACGGTGTGTTCCATGAAACATTCACGGTGTGTTTCATGAAACATTCACGGTGTGTTCCATGAAACACTCACGGTGTGTTCCATGAAACATTCACGGTGTGCTCCATGAAATATTTACGGTTTGTTCCATGAATTGTTTCTATTTATTAAGTTATACTATACTGCGATAAGTTGTAAATAATGCTTCTGCCGAAATGTAAATTATTTATTTATTTTTATAATAATAAAGTTTCAAATAGATATTCAAGTCTTTTATTTCTACAACATCTTAGTTTTTAAAATGTTGATATCCGTAGTAACAGTGGCTGGACCGAGGTTAATTGACGAGGAGTCATCTAAACAAATAAACAAACGTAAACATTTTGGAGTCACATCCATCTGTCCGTCCACTGTATAACTCATCTGTCCGTCCACGGTAGAATTCATCTGTCCGTCTGTCCGTCTACGGTATAATTCAACCACGGCTGGACCGACTCAACTGAAATTTGGTATCTCATTTATACACAAGGAATGTATCCATGACTATGACTCCCCGAGGAGATGTCACACGTGTTTTCAAACCGTGAAATGCAAGTCACAGACCAGACTCGTACACCCACGTTTCACCGTTTATTATGTCCCAACGTTACGGGTGGTGAGCCATACTTCGGGTACAAAATGGACCCACAGTTGAACGTGCCTTCCGAAGCACGCAGACGGTACACTAATATGCCCTTACGGGATTTGAAACCGCGACCTGCGGAATAGTACTCGAGTCACTAGACCACAGAAATTGGGTCAGCCAGTAATTCCTTCTTCTGGCTTCCACTTACCCAGGTCACTGGTCTCATTCGGCTTCCACTTACCCAGGTCACTGGTCTCATTCGGCTTCCACTCACCCAGTTCATCGGTCTCGTCCAGCTTTCACTTACCCAGGTCACTGGTCTCGTCCGGCTTCCACTTACCCAGGTCACCGGTCTCTTCCAGCTTCTACTTACTCAAGTCACTGGTCTCGTCCGGCTTCCACTTATCCAGGTCACCGGTCTCGTTCAGCTTCCACTTAGCCAGCTCATCGGTCTCGTTTGGCTTATACTTACCCAAGTCACCGATCTCGTCCGGCTTCCACTTAACCAGGTCACCGGTCTCTTCCAGCTTCTACTTACTCAAGTCACTGGTCTCGTCCGGCTTCCACTTATCCAGGTCAAGGCTCTCTTCCAGCTTCTACTTACCCAAGTCACTGGTCTCGTCCGGTTTCCACTTACCCAGGTCACGGTCTTGTCCAGCTTCCACTTACTCAGCTCATCGGACTCGTTTGGCTTATACTTACCCAGGTCACCGATCTCGTCCGGCTTCCACTTACCCAGATCACCGGTCTCTTCCAGCTTCTACTTACTCAAGTCACTGGTCTCGTTCGGCTTCCACTTATCCAGGTCACCGGTCTAGTCCGGCTTCCACTTACCCAGGTCACCGGTCTCATCCGACGGCGACGGGTCAACATCCGCTATCCTAGGAACTAACACATAGTCTCAGTTCTTTATAACACATTCAAAAGTCCTTTTTCTCCTCCCTTTATATATATTTATAGATCGGAGCTATGCTCCTCCGAATTCCTGAACACAGTACCACTTTGTATACAAATACAAATATACAAATTTGTATACAAATTCTTTCACAGTGTCAGCAGTCCACCTGTGGAACAGTCTTCCCCTTGACATTCGACAATCTCCTCCATCTCTACCTTCAAAACCAGAGTCCATCAACACTATCTACAGCTACAGACTCATTCACCAAACTTATATAATTAACATGCCCCCCTGAGTCATTTTCCTTTTCGTAACTAGGTACCAATGAATTTTTATGTATTTACATATTGTACTTATATTTATATGTATATTTTTTGTATTTATTATTAGATAATACATATATACACATAACTACTTAATTTTATGTGGGTTTATTTATTTATTTTATTTATTTATTTATTTACTCAGGTTAACAAACAGTTACAACACAGATAAAGTAATAATTTTAATACAGGTTAATACAGGGTGTCCCATAAGTGGCACGTCACAGTGACACTGGAGGTAGGCCAGCTTAAGAGGCACCGAACCAGCCTAACATGACCCCAGGAAAAGTTGCACGGTTTTCAAGTTATTGGCAAATTGGTGTTTTTGGTGAATTTTCACTTTTTTTAACATTGTTAGTGCCAGCATTCACTTGGGAAGCTCTCGAAGTTATTTTTTTCATGTGTATAAAACATGTGTGTATTAAACAGAAATAAATTCAGGAATTATTTTATGAACATATTTATTTTTGAATAGGGTATAATATTTTTACATGTACATGTATTTTTAATATTTTTATTATCATTTACTGCCCTCTAAAAAGAGTGAGCTTATTGTAAAGCTTCCTTTTGGTTTCCTTCACATTTGACTTACGAACTAAATACTTAACGCGTATATCAACATATTGTTGAACAACGGCCCTTAGCTGATGAAGTAGGTGATTACTGCATGGTTCTTGTTCAAACAAATGAGCATGATGAACGTTGAAAATATCTGTTCCGATAAATAATAATAATAATAACCCCAACACCTAAACACCCAGACCCGCAAACCCAAGACTCCTTGACCCCATCCCTGCTACCTAACCTACGAACCCCTGACCCCCTGTCCTTACGATCAAAATCACGACCGAAAAACCATCCATCCATCTATCCAACAATGTACAATGGAGACCACATCAAATTATACACTTGCAGTACGAAATTAGCCCCTACAGAGAAGAATAAACGATAGGTACAAAGTCCAATGCGTCTTACTTGATGTTAGGGAATGCAATCTCGAGTCGAGATCGGCAATTCGAGATCTCGCGTGATAAACTGATAACCCTGGGGTCGATATTGGCCATTCGAGATCTCGTCAAACAAACTGGCGAGATCTCGATTGTACTGCCGCGCACCGATCAACACGAATGATTCTCACGCACTCTGTCTTAAAATCTCGTTCGAGGTCTCTACCTGTTCGGTCGAGATTACGAACGAGATTTCAAAAACGAGAGTGCCTGTTCACGAGAATAAATCTCAAAAAGAGCTCGAGATCTCGCGAGATTGAGATCTCGCGAGATCGAGATTGCATGCCCTACTTGATGTGGTCTCCACTGTACGACCTCACGAACTCACGACCACTCCTTCCATCAATTTATTTATTTATTTATCTACCAATTACTCGTCGGGACCAATCCAACGAGTACAAACTCGGTGGACCTACGTTTAACAGGACTGACTTCCTATGATCACCTTCCTGCTGCATCATCAGACCCTGAACAATATTAACTGAATAAAGTTATAATTATTATTATTATGAAATTCTTTATTGCACACGTTAAATTTTTGTACATCGGCGAGCTTAATACTATTCAGTATTTTCTACCAGCTAACTTTTGGTAATGGGGCAAGTTATCTATATTTATTTAGTTTTTCGACTTATAGTCATTCTACCCATACAAGTTTTATTTTAAGTAGGCACTGGTTTTATTTTAAGCTCAATTTTATTTAATTTTACATGTGGATTTTGTATTGCCTGAAATAAAGACATTTTGTTTTACTTATTATTTTAAAGCTAATAACCATCACTTCGAATAAAAAGAAACATTCAAATCGGTCAAGCCAGAAGCGGGAAAATTGCCCACATACAAATACATAGATACAGGTTGAATTGAGAACCTCCTATCTCATTGAAGTCGGTTAGAAATTATATAAATGCTCAAATCTAAATGCTGCCTGCTAAATGGTGAGCGGGGGGTGTGGTGCGGCACGCAGGTGGGTGTGCTCCGCGCCTTCGCTCCTGTAACGTCCCCCTGACACCGTAAAACGGCTATTGCGTCGCCTCATGCGGCTATCTTCAGAGGCGACTAAAATATTGGCGCGCACCCTTTGCCGCGCCGCGCCGTGCGGCGTGGGGGGAGTAGGCGGTAACGCGCGAGTGACGCTTGACTGACAAGTGATATGACAACGCTATTCGGTTTTTGTAGGAAAACTTATGAAATAGGTAAGACAAAAGTAACAAAACATATATCTTTATATCAAACATAAAATTGTTTCCTTTGATATAGCTAGTGGGTTGATTTCCAACCTGTATATAAATATTATTTATAAATAATGTGATTTCGTTAATTGGCATAGATTAAAATATGTTAAGGTGAGTTAATTCGAAAACCATTTCGAGATTTAGGTTTAATAAGCCGTATTTTAGAACTTTTGTTCTGAAAAACCTCATGATGATGAATATTTTTACGAAAAAGCTTGCAACTTTCATTTGACCTTCGTGTGACGTCACTTGACTGAAGGCTGTATAGAAATGTGTCGCTTGCCATCAAGTTAAGAGGATATACCGTGGCGAAATCAGTGTTTGATGGGCGTGGTTTCGCGCTCGCCGCGAGCAGAGAATATAAAGTATTACAGCGAGTCAGCGCGACAAACCGCAGCTGCAGGAGTATTGCCGTTGCAATATTCCACAATTTCCACATAACATACTAAATAACTAATCAATTCAAAAATAAATATTATATTATTAAATACAAATAAATTTAATTATCATACAGATACAGTTATCGAGTTTTCACTGTATTTTGAAATTTTAGAACAAAAGCAGTGGAGTCGCTATTATGGTTTTATTTTCAAAAATATTGACCACAAAAAAAAAAGTTTTCGTGATGATAAGCTAATCGTTGGTATTAGCCCAGAGAATTTTTTACACGTCATTTTCAGGATAAATTGTAAAAAGAAAAGGACAATGGTTCTTTTAAAATATTTTAATCAGAAGAATTCAAAATCAACCACGTGGTTTACAATCTCCTCATTATTTTCTACTACTACGGCCTTTGGTCGCGAGTTTGTCTCTGGATAATTATTTCTTGGAGGGGCTTTCGGACACATGTTTTCTTTATCCTGTTCTTTCACATATTCTGGATCACGAATTTGTAAATTTAGTCTGTGTCTGGGATCAACCACTTCTGGTAAAAGACAATCATTGAAAAACGAAAGCAAATGTGGCTCCATTCTTTCATGCCAAAATAATAATTGGTCATGCTTTAGTATAATTTCGGTTTTTATCTGATTATTTCCGTACCATACGGCCAATGCACATTTTCCTTTTTGACAAATATATAATTGGCCTTGAGCTTGAATAAACCAATCAGATTTTTGGTTTACTTCTATATGTCCAGTTTTCTTATTTTTACGCCAAGAATGCATCTTTATGAATTCATTTGAATACATTCTGTAACAAAAGTGAATATTGTAAACAAAAAGCTAAAAATATATTTACTTTTAAATATTTTGTCTTTATTTATTCATAAACTCACGAAACTCACAATCTTCGATGCCTATTTCGTATGGATGTTCTTGTTCATCATCATGAGTATGATCTTCTTAATGTCTGCGCTTCTTAGTCACATCCTTAGGTCTAGAATAAAAAGACAATATTATACGAATGTGACAGTGGAATACACGTAAGCAGACACAACCGGTATTTGCCGTATGGGCAGAGTTTGCTGGGTAGCTGGGCTGCAGAGTTTATTCAAACAAAAGATTATCACATTTCACACAATTCACAGTTACATTTTCAACATTGTTGATAAAAGACTAAAAAATGACATATACATATATATATATATATATATTATTTCATTACCCCAATTCCAAGGTTTAAAATTATATTGAAAAGAGGCAAATTTGGGATAGTACCCCCTTAATAGAAATATATTAGTACTTAGTATTAAAATTATTTATAAACAGAATATTTTACTTTTTTACTTTGATATTATATTACTTTGACATTTTGATACATGTGATGCTAGATTATTATTGTTTAGATTAAATTTTTTGACATCTGTATTGAATTTATTTACTTTTTAAATTATTTATCCTCTTTTACTTTTTATTGTTTTAGATTGCAATTGTTTGTGTTAACTACATTGAGAAGTGTAACTGGCGGTTATAAATAAATATAGGCTCGTCTCTTACAAGAGTATACGAACAAAGGTACCTTCATTTTTTTTTCCAGAATAGCTCTTGTTATTGTTATTAATCTCACGAAATTTCAGTTACCGGAAATCGATAGTTTCCTCAAAAAAAATGTTCAAGTTTCGTAAAATAACCTCAAAAATTGTCTTAAGGTGCAATTTTAATTGATTTTATGACTTGATATTTTTTTTTTGGTTGTGTTCCGAAACTGCTGTGAGTTATGCATTAAAATTGACGTAATTTAATTTTTTTGTTGTTATAGTATAAAACCAATGCAGGCATTTTTTTTTCTTTGTGATTTCATTCAAAGTTTATAAAGTTTATGCATGTCTTTTATTTAGCTTACCTAATAGGTTGCCTTTTTGTTGTATTTATGCTGATTAGTGATTTAATAGAAAAAATACGTTGAATCTGTTGCAAAACCGAATCAGAGCACCTGACGCTATGCAAAAAATAGGTTGAATCTGTTCCAAAACAGAATCAGAGCACCCTGAATCTATACAGTCGTGTGGGTACTACCCCTAGAGTACCTACCTACAGCCCTCGCCTGCCGTGACAAAGCATAGGCACCCGTGCGAGCCGTAGAGGCTGAGGCTGGTCGCCGAAGGCGACCAACAAGCCGAAGCTCCGAAGGTGAGCATGGGTGACTGTGCTTTATTACGGAAGGGCGAAGGGGCTGCACTTTCCGCAACGCCCAAGCAATTGCAAAAGTAATTTTGGGTCTTTAAAGTTAAAGAGACAAAAAAGTGAGGTTTTGTTTTGATTTATTTTTTTTAAACTATTTTCATTTCCCCCCCCCCCCCCCTCCCACTATACGTACACTTAATATTCGAGTTATTTTATTCTACCTAAAATAACCTAGAAATTTTTTATTTGAAAAAAAAATTAAAAAAAAACTATTGATTTCCGGTACCCCCCCCCCCCCCCCCTCCCCCTCTAAACATATACATAGGTACATATACTTATATAAGAGTCCTTCCTAAACATATCTTATGTCTCATGTCTTATACCATCACCGGGTCCCTGAAAAACATAACCCTCCCTCGGGCGGGCGGTCGGATAAATGACGAATTCAAGTAAACAAATAAACTTTTTGTTTGAAACAAATTTTTGGTTACAAAATGCTCACCTTTCTTGATTTTGCTCGAAGTCGGTAGATGCATAACATGCCAGACGAGCTATTTTTGTCTGGAGATAGTAGTAGTAACTCCTGTCCTATAATTTTACAAGAATAATCTGTCCCTGAGTCTGATATTAATACATCATCAACTGATAAAGATCGATTAGACCTATAAAAATATAAAGAAAATATGACAATGATAATGGTGAAAAAATAGATTTGGTATAATGAAATATATATGATGCTTCATTTAAAAAAATTTAAATATTGGACATATTTCAATTTTTTATACTAGGTACGTAATATATATTTGTAGCTATTTTATCCAAATTTGTTTTGAGAAGAAAGAAAAAATAACAAATTACTACACTTAAATATTTCTAACATCATATTTTACTTAAAATTATAATATTCATAACATTTTGAAACCCTTACCCTCTTTTTGGAATCGACTGGGTGTTTAAAATTCTCTGCTCGTTTAAATTAAATATCATCAATGACGACTCCATGACTTTGCTTTGTTCTGTTGCTCCCGAACCACTTGCACTGTCATTGAACGTCTGTGCTGATGGGTTTATATCATCTATCTTATTTTCATGGTTATGTAAACATCTTTTAGCCCTGAAAAATATCACATAATATATAAGTAAAGCGTTTTACAGATACTACACTAGATTCCAGAAAAGTCCGTCCTTGCAAGTTGACATGTAACAAATAAAAATCATATGTAGGTACTTACATGATTTTTGCGACTATGTCGTGACCTCTAGCTTGCATGTACTTCTTATATTTTTTTTTACGTATGATTGTTCTGTTTTTATTTATTCCCCATTTTGGGGTATTGTTTTACGACTACGATTTATATCAGTAAACAACAATCAGTTTTAACCCTAAAACGAATCTTAACGAGATAAAAACTATAATGCAATAATGAATATTAACTTAGCAATAGAATATGATTGATAACAAACTTAAAATTTGTGGAAACGGGGAAAAACAAAGAGGATCAAACGCAGCACAGGTCCTTCTCACGGTAGAGCTCAGCGAGCACTGAAGAAAGTGAACGAGTGTGACAGCGCTATAGCCCGAACGTACAGAGCAGCAGTAGCACACGCGATAACAATAGTGCGCGCAAATCTCGACCTTACCGTCACTTGACGCGCAATTCATGTAAAAAATCGTAAAAAAATAACTAGAGTACCCAACTGAAAAATGATAACAGATAATTTAAAATGAAACGTTTCACATTCAGAGAAAAATCGTGGTTAGGATACGTTGAACCATTGAGGAGTAAAATTAAAAAAAAGGAAATATAAGACGTTACTTTGGAATTATTTTCTATCGAGAAAATTTTATCCAATTGCGTTTTCCATAACACATAATTTGAAGAATATGCCCAAGATTCATATAGTCTGAAACCAGATCTTTATATATTGTAGTTGTGTCATAAAATGAAATGAAAAACCCACTCCGATGTCAGTATATCCCCTTAAAAAATATTACTGTCAGAGTCACAGAACAGAACATGAAGTCCATGTCTGGGTCACAGTATAAATATAACTGAACGCAGTAAGTGTTGCTGTCTTGTTACGAAATCCCAGATTGATCGGTTAATTTTATTTGTTATGAAGTAATGCATTATTAAAATAAATATAATTTTTGATGACAACAATTTCTGTGATGGATTAATATTGACAATCATACATGAGAGATACCAAATATAATGTGCACATAATGCGATAAAACAGAGATGGAGCTTTTAATAGTCACCGAGACAATCTATATTGTATCTCGTTTGCTCGCATAGCTCTGTCCCCTCATTTAATCTGTTTTCACTTCGTGTCTTCTTCTTAGCCTGTTCCATCGTGCGTGTAGCCATTTGCTATGGGGGCGTTCATAATAATATATCACGTGACGTTATTTAGGAGAGCGCTGTCGTCCAGTGCCACTTTCACGTAGTCACGTAAAAAATGTCACGTGACTTTTATCTGTTGGTAAAACTAGCCAGTTGGTCACGCGGTTGTATGGAAAAATTAATCACTTTATATATACAAGGTGAATTTTTAATCATCGTCCAAATTCATACTGGATGCTTGATAAGTGATCTGCGGGTCTACCGCGTAATTCTCATTTTCATCAACATCAACTTGAGATTGAAATTTGACGTGCGTGCGACGACGCCCGCCTAACATGCCATCTCTTTTGCACGCGTTGAATTTCGCATGCATTTGCTTGAAGTTGATACAAATGAGAATTACGCGGTAGACCCACAGTATCTTGGATCAGTAACAATTTTTGTGAAATTCGTAAAATGAAATTTCGGCTTCCCATATAAATTCAGTTCCAGTCCCGAGTGAATCACTATGGGGAGTCGAAATTTCATTTTACGAATTTCACCAAAATTGTTATGGATGCATGATACTGATCACTTACCAAGCCACCAGTATGAATTTAGACGATGATCAAAAAGTCACCTTGTATATACTCGTATAAGCCTTCATTCGGACTATATTATATATATTATACTATACTTTTTTTGACTATATTTTTTTGTTATTCATATATAATTCTTTTGTTCCATTTTTGTGTGGGTCCGTTTGCCAGGTGGCAAAGGCCTCCTCCAATCTTCTCCATTCTGGCCTTACTATGGCCACTCTACCCCATGTTGTTCCCGCGACTTGTTTAATGTCATCCTCCCACCTTCTTTGTGATCTACCTCTCTTTCTTTTCCCATCCCTTGGGTACCATTGTGTAATTATTTTACTCCATTAATTCTCCAGGATAAATGGAGTAAAAAAATCAATTTATAGTAATAATAATTTGTACTCCTTGACGTTTCACTTTTTAAATTACTTAAACTAGCAGCCTTTACTATTTATTTAACATGTAGGTACAAAAAACATAAATGACATAATTCGTTGATTAATTGAACTAGAGAGCGAATCGAACGAAGTTCTCCGAGTCTACTTGAACAATCCGGCGTTAGTATGTATGTATGAATTGTTGTGTGATTGTCCGACCATAACTCGAGTATCGTTGATCGGAACGTCATGAAATTTGAATTTTTAAGTTCGAGCCAAATCGGTCAAGATCGAATCGCGAGTTCATAGTACGGGGCGAACTACTAGTTTATTTGCCTTTTAAAATTTAATCACCGAGATGGTAGGGCGTTAAATTTCAGCCAAATATACGTCACGTGATTAATAGGCACCTCTTGTGACTGACAAAGTACAGTTTAGGGTTTTTTTTTGCAGACGTTGGTAACACTCAACATAGTTTCGTTGTTGTTGTTGTTTTATTTGTTTGACAGATGTACCAATATATCCTCTGTGGATGACAGATTTTTTTTTTACAAGCAAGGCAAAAGTTCGCATTCAGTATCAGGCCTAAAAGGAGTCATGTGACGTAACATCTGGAAATTCTTTAAAAAATCATAAATAAATAATGACTAATTTGAATACCATAATATTGAAAACTATGATCTAAAAGCGCGTAAATTCTCTAAAAAAAAAATTAAAAAAAAACTTTTTTTAATTAAGCCACGCGAATTGATATCTGGCACTACCCTTAAACTCTCCACATTACCAAACGTTAACTGGTAGAGAATGCTAATAATAAATCGCCTTTGTGCATTGTATGTTTTTGTGCAATAAAGTATTTACATACACACATACGGCTGAGGCAGCGCCACCTGGCCGGCGTCCTGATGGTCTACATCCAGCACCACTTCCGCGACTGGCTCCTCGTTGCACTCTCTACACGGCTGCAGGTCTTCCTCCAACTTGTAGAACTGGGGAGAGTGAAGCATCGGCTCTATACGAGGTGATCTATTGAGAGTTGGTCAGTGAACAGAGCCAACGTTTGATGATCCTTCTCATAATATTCAAAAATATACAATATACAAGCTGTGTTTTAATTGTGAAATACCGAAAACAAATCCGGAATCAGTTCCATACATTTTGGCCCAATAGGTACCTATCTTTTGTATTGCTAATATTTTTGCGTTTTCAGCGTTGACTCCATGAGCGTTGACCACGACTCCAACAAAGGGAAGCTAAATTTTAATTATTAAAATATCGTGTCACCGATCCTGACTTACCAAGTCTCCAGTATGGTGTTGCTGTACTTATCAAACAAAGTCAGTTCATATATCGCGAACCTAACCTTTGTCACGGTGTGATATTTAATCTTTGACTAAATTTAAATTTAAATTTACAATGTTTCTTCTCAATGCCCACCGACCTAGAGATGTCAACAATGGTTGAAATTGTTTATTGGTTAATTGATAAAAAAAAATTATCGATAATTTTGTTGGTTAAATATTCATTAATATTTTTATTGAATACGACCATTGAATAAAAAGATTAACGAATATTTTCAACCAATAAACAAATACTCTTGGGGTTTTAATTAGGCATTTCAATAACTTAACTGTCGAATTTTGTCTCAACCACAATTCAAGACAATCACAAACGTCATAAAATACAATTGGGCCGTGTCAAATTTTAAAATTTTGTCTGGTAAATTAAATATGATTTTTTTCTGTTAAATTCAATAAAACGACCACGATAAAAAACGACCACGAGAGAACAAGCGAGGTGTCTAATCGTTCTACGCTCGGCGCCGCCTTAAGCATTCTTAGTATCTATTTGTTTTATGCCTTATGCTTTAATGACTAGACTCATTTAATTTATTTTCAGCTTGTATTTAATTTCACCTCTAAATTATTAGTTTTCTTTTCATCTTTTCTGAAGAAAGCTTCCGTTCTGCTTAATTTTAACGTACCATCAACTCATTTCTAAAATCAGTGGCACACATGGAAGCGTTTCAACAGCTGTGTACTGAACTGAGTATGTCATCGACGCGTTTTAGCGTCAGCGTCAGCTCTTCCCTTGACGGAGCTGACGCCTTCATTCGGCTGACCGTCCTCGACTCCTGAGCCCTGAACCCTCAACCTGGAACTTCGGCGGCTACGGTCTCACTATCGGGACCTCCAAGCACTTCCACTCGACTAGGGGAGTACTTGACCGTAACGAGCTACAACAAAGAACTGATCAGTGTGTAGGGACTTCGACCTACCGCGACCCTCTCTAACTGTTTTATTCTAAAATATATCTATTAAACTTTGTTATTATTTTATTTATTCTAAATTAAATTATTACTACATGCGGCTTGAACACTCACCGATACAATTTCGGCATTATCAAGGCGAGTGAAACGGTTGGCATATAGTCAACAACAATCACACGTGAGTGTTCAAGCCGTATGTAATAATAATTTAGTATGTCAGCTCACACAAGTTTTAATAATGTTATATTCTAAATTAACTTAACTTCTTAAGCCACTTTTAGGCAACCTTTTATGTTACCTAAAAACGTAACACTTTCTATAGCTATTTCATGATAACACATGAAATGATACGGAATCTGAAATTGTATGTTCGCTATAGATGCAGTTTTTACTGTGGCTAGAAAGCTTTTACAAGGAATGTTTGTGAATTTCCTATAACGCTCTGATTATAGAAGGCTGAGAAGGGACAAAATTGAAACAAGTCCCTGTTTCCTTTGCCGTCAGCAAGTGTATTTACACAAATACTATCCAAATAAATTCAATAAACTCAATAGTAAACGCTCGCTGGTCTCTCAATATTAAGAGTCTAAGTCCTAACGACTGAGCTACCGCCCTGCTTACAATAAACAACTATGTTGACCAAATTGGCGACATACTGAAGAAGGGCCATGACAAAAGTACTCGGAATAGAAGAGCTTTTATGACTAGATTTATGGATGTGGAATGGGCGAAAGAGGTGTGTCAGGATCGTAGCAGATGTAAATCTGTAGTCTTTGCCTACCCCTCTTATAAATAGGTGTGAGTGTATGTATGTATGTGAATAAGTAGTAAAACATCTCACTCTGCCATCAGACCCTAGTGCATAGAACTTTTTGGTGTGGGGGCAGTCGTAGTCGTTCGCACTCGCAGCCATCCCTTTGGTGATGTTAGCGTTCACCAGCGTGTGTGAGCCACCGGCATAGCGGGTACATCTGTGCTTGCTGGCGAACAGAACAAAACAATCAGTAACAATAACGTCAACAGTTCACTGGCATCATGGACTTAAATAACTATAAGGACTAGTTATTACAAGATATGACAAATTAACTAGCATGAAATTTAATTTTAATTATAAATTTACCAACTCGATATACATATGTCGGTACAAGTATCAACGGTTTGATAGTTTACATTGTGACAAGTCATATAAAAAATAGTTTAATTCAGCAAAAGTGTATACATAGCTTGGAAGTTTTTTTTTTTTAACCTACATTACTTTCATGGCAGATTTCGTTTCAATTCATGCAATAGTTTTCACATTGGAGTGGTTCATTTGTAAATAGTAGGGACTTTCCATAGAGAACAAAAAATAACATAATTTCTAAACTACTTATACATTGTTGCTGAACTAATGTATATTTTTATATAGCTAATCATAATTTAATCTACTTAATGGAACTTTTTGGACGTCTTTAAACGGCCCACCCTCTATTTTATTTATTAAAGTGTATTTTATTTATTATTTATTATACTCGTAGCTCGACAATAAATAACGTCAACTTGAGGTGTACATGAATGGAATCAGTTGTTATTTCTAAGATCAGTAGTTCTTTTTAAAGGAAACGATTGATTCGAGGAACCTCACGGCGAGATATTGGAGATATGTGCTGATATTATTTTTAATTTATTTTAATTTATATGCAGGGAGCAACAAACGGCTTCAAACATCATTTTACCGGAACGCGTTTTAAATAAGAAACTAGTGTCTCCATATAGTAACCCACCCGTCTGTTGCTTCCAGCAGCTTGATCTCCGACCAGCACGGCTCCACATTCAGCTTGATCTGAGGCTGGGCGGGCGCGGGAGGCTTGAACGCGGGGAGGGTGGGGGGCGCAGAGCTGCGCGGGTCGGTGTACTCCATGAGAGCCGGGGTCGTGCACAGCCCGCATTTAGCGTTCTTAGCCAGCAGTCGGGTGATCAAAGCGGCCTGGAACAACGACAGAGAGTGACGGAGACGAAGGACGAAAAGGAACAACCGATGTGTTCCAGTTCTAATGGTACATGAAAGTAAAGTACTTTAAATATTTAAAAAAGCACATAAAAGATTATTTTTTTCAAGTGGAACTTTATTCCAAGATTTTTGGAACATTGCTAACATGTATCGGGAATAGAGAAGAAAAAAAATGAAAACAGATATTCTTTATTTTTATGACACCGCGATTGAAACGGTTTATTTATACGCAGGGCGTTCAATAAAGGGTAAGAATGAGTATATTGCCGGTAACTTTAACTAAATGTTATTTTATTTTCCGATATAGTCGGCTTTTAGCATAATAAACTTGGAATATCTTTTTTCTAAGCTTAAAGTTCCTTTCTTACAAAATTATTCGTCCTGAGCACGTAAAATTCCTGTACTGCAGCTACTACTGCTTCATCATTTTCGAATCTCTGTCCTCTCAGATAATCCTTCGACCTTGGAAATAGATACAAATCATTATTGGCAAGGTCGGGTGAATATGGAGGATGCTTAAGTATTTCGAATTCCAACCGTAGCAACGGCAGACCAGTGAGCCGGGGCATTATCTTGATGGAACAAAACAATTTTTGCTAGTTTGCCTCGCCGTTTCTCGCGAATTTCGTTAATCATTTTTTTTATTTGTTCTGTATACAAAGAGCCCATAACAGTAGCACCATGGTCGAGATATTTTATTATGACCACCCCTTCACTATCCCAGAAAAGAGAGCCCATAATCTTTCCAGCGGAACGATTTGCCTTAAATTTCTTAGGGGTTGGAGACGATGGTCTTTTCCAAGTCATGGACTTTTTTCATGGACGTTTTGCTTCTGGATCGTAATGGTAAAGCCACGTTTTATCCATGTTGTAAATCGAGCCAAAAAACGATCAGGATCTTGTTGCAACAGTTCCAAAGAAGCTCGAGAAATGTTCAACCTGATTTGTTTTTGTGAATCGGTAAGCATTCTGGGACCCCAGCGCGCGGATATATTTTTCATCCGCAAGCGCTCGTGTAAAATACTATGCACACTACCAGTTGAAATCTTTGTTTCTTCGGCTATACCATGTACCGTGGCACGACGATCTGCTAAAACGATTTTTTCGACTTTTTTAACCATTTCTTCGGTCACTACCGTTTTGGGGTGACCCGAGCAAGAGTCAACTTTGCTGGATGTTCTTCCACGTTTAAATTCGGCGCACCAACGTGCAACTGTAAAATACATTGAAGGTTTTGCTCCTAAAGTATCCTGAAAGCCTTGATTAACCCGTTCCAAAGTGAAATTTTTCAAGCACAGATTGTCTAATCTGTCAAGACCCCATTATTAGTTTGGAGTTCAGTTTTGTATTATATAACTTTTTGTTCACTTCAGTCACCAACTAGATGGCGTTGTGGGTATTCTGCATCGTGATATCGATTGTTCTGTAACATTAGCAGTAGTCATTCCGAGTATCATTTGTAAACCGACCCATTCAACCTATTCAACCCATCCATATGCCTGGTAATATACGGTTCAATATCACACGGTGTTTCATTTGTTGGGAGAATTGTTCCCAGATACTTAATAACCGCGCACAATCTGGGGGCACAGCAGTGCCTCCGCCGAGTCTCGCAAAAAAACGCGGAACGGCCGTACCATCCTTTTCTCGAAGCAACTCACGGCACTTTGACCCCCCCTATATCTTCGTTGTGGGTAAAGCTAGAAATCTGAAATTTCAGTAACCAAGAGTACTTACTGATCCTACTTCTGACCCCAAATTACAACTTTGTACCTATATTTTATTACGAAATATCTCAAGTCAAAGTTCCCTTATTTTGTCACTGACTGACTGACACATCATCAAAAGTCTAAAGGTGTTCTAGCAGGCCTACAAACTTAAAATTTTGTATGCGGTTAGTGTTAAGTGTACATTGCAACAAAAAAATATAAAAATGTTATTTGCGGTTGGTAATTTAATATTTCCTTACAAAGTCTATACAAAATGTATGTTTCCAGCTGCATCAATAAATTTGTATGACACTAGATGACGTTGGTGGTATGCTGCTTTGCATTAAAGACATCAACCACGAAAAATTCTACCTCGTGACGCTAGATGGTAAAAAGGGTAAAAAATGTATACCTTTATTTCCGAAAATAGAGCAAGTAGTAAAAATAAAAAATAAAACCGTTAAAGTGCGAAAAAAAAAAACGGTAAAGTGCGAATCGGACTCGCACATAAAGGATTCCGTACCCCTACACAATACGGGTACGGAACCCTAAAAGTAAATAACAACAATATAGATGCCATAGCAACATTAAGGCGACAAAAAACAAAACGATAAAACGGTAGCGCCTGACAAACAATTTGGTACATTTTTAGTACGGAACCCTAATTTTCATTATTTTACTTTTAAAGTATTTACTACAGACTGCCCAAAGTTTAAACTTGTACTTGTATGTATTACCGTTCTAAAGATAGAGCCTTTAATTGTTATAATAATCTGTTCCTTGGGTAAGGAACCCTAAAAAGGGTGGTTTATAATGTTCGACACATTCACAATTAGTCTATTTAAGAAGAGAATATCAACATTTCGTAATTAAGTCACTAAAAAAACGGTCAAGTGCGAATCCGACTCGCACATAAAGGGTTCCGTACCCCCACACAATACGGGTACGTAAACCTAAAAGTAAATTGCAACATCATAGATGCCATAGCACCATCAAGGCGACAAAAAACAAAGCGATAAAATGGGATAAAACGGTAGCGCCTGACAAAAAATTCGGTACCTTTTTAGGAAGGAACCCTCATTTTTATTATTTGTTATTTTACTTTAAAGTAGTCTGGCTAAATTTTCAACTTGTAGGTACTTGTATGTATAACCGTTCTAACGAAAGAGTCTTTGTTATAATAATCTGTGCTTTGAGTAAGGAACCCTAAAACACATTTAGTCTATTTAAGAAGAGAAATATCAACATTTCGTAAGTAAGTCGCTATTAAACCGGATAAGTGCAAGTCGGACGCGCTCACGAAGGGTTCCGTACTACCATCACACAATATGGGTACGAAACCCCAAAGCATTATGGTGAATACCAACAATAAAGATGACATAGCAACATAAAGGCCACAAAAAACAAGGCGCTAAAATGGTAGCGCTGACAAACAAATCAGCACCTTTTGAATAAAAAACTCTAACATTTATCTGCCCAAAATTGTTGTATTATAAAGATAGAGCTGAAACAAATAACGTCGAATAATTGGACCCCCCCCTTGGATTTCCATTCCATATTATTATTTGCCGTGATAGAGGACAAAGTAACATATATTATATGCAAATATTTACGCGCTATATTCACCTATAACGGCTGAAGCTGTAGACCCCTGTGATAGATGGATAGACAGCGGAGGCTTAGTAATAGGGTCATGGAACCTTAGGATATGGAACCCTAAAAATCAAGGTAAAAGGTTATTTATCCAGTAAAGATTACAGGAAAAATAAAGCGGTTAATGTTGTATTATTTGTATATGCATCCCCTATGATGTAGGTATAATGAAATGTCTATGTACTCGTGTGTCATTGAATAAAGACCAGGTTGAGACATAATAATATACTCTGTGGCTTAGACTGACAAGCCTGCCTTTCACTTCATGGTCAAAAGAAATATTAACCTGCCTGTTGCATCTAATTGTGGATAATAATAATAATAACTTACCGTAGAAATGAATATTGCAATGTAACCTGAAATATTGTCCACACCTAGTTGTCCCTATACCTGGAGATGGTTCATGTTGGTTCCATTCTTTGTCATTCTCTATGTATGAGAACATTGAGTCGTCGTATGACATTAGGTTTGCAGTAGTCGAGTATGTGGTAGCGCATTGGGATGAAATGCAACTTTATACGTGTGACGAGCGTGGAGACACATTAACGCTGACCTGTACTCGACAGCAATGATGAAAACTACCACCTACGGTTCCGTATTCGAACTTATGGCAGCCACTTCTTTGTATCCATTTACCTTCGAGGTTTACAAAAATGGCCGTTTCAGAGGATCATTTAGTGGCGATCCTGGGACGCCAGTGAAACGTTTACAATTCTCTGGTAGTTTCTTAGTTGGTCATTATGAAGTGCTCCTTCCCGATACTAGTTTCTCTGGAGTATGTACAAATGATCAGTTAAAGGGAGTGCACTTTAAGAAAATTCATAGCTGACGTGCAAGAGATATTACCCGAGAAGAAAAAAAGGAGGACTACCTACAAAAAGAAATGAGATCCCATCAAAAACATAAAATGTACAAAAATGTCAAGTCTCGCAATGCAATCTTTCCACCGTAAAAAGTTGTGAGATCTTATGTAAAGCCAAGTCTGTTATTTTAGTTTGTATGGAAGCACCTTTTCATTTTAGTTAGTATGGGAGCACCTATTTAACAAATGTATCATTAATTTTTTTCCTAATTAGTTACCTACCAACATTAAGTGACTGTATTAATATTAGTCATCTTTATTTCTCTAATAAAATATAGTGACTTGGCAATCGCAGAGCACAAATAAAGCGCTGATGCGTAGAAATATCTTCTCAAATCGCTAACAAATTGGTATTAGGTAGATATGTTGTATATGTTGCTGTGCGATTGCGAAATCACTATATTTTATTATAGAAATAAAGATGACTAATATTAATACAGTCACTTAATGTTGGTAGGTAACTAATTAGGAAAAAATTAATGATACATTTGTTAAATAGGTGCTCCCATACTAACTAAAATGAAAAGGTGCTTCCATACAAACTAAAATAACAGACTTGGCTTTACATAAGATCTCACAACTTTTTACGGTGGAAAGATTGCATTGCGAGACTTGACATTTTTGTACATTTTATGTTTTTGATGGGATTAATTTTTTTCCATTTTCGACAAAAGATGATCAAATTGTTTCCTTTTTTAAAACCTAATCAATATTCCAACTTTACCAGCCAGTATTTACTTTTTTTGGTTCCAAAGAGTTTGTACCTCATTATGACTTTATAATGAATGCCCTTCGTAGTTATGAGGCCCAACCTTATATATAACATAACACGTTCCTTCCATTTCAAATCCCATTTAAAAGAATTAAAGATGCCCTGTAGATACTCGTATGTGGTACCTTGGGTTCTCCCACGGTGTCAACGAGCTTGATGATCCTGTCGTCCAGCAGCTTCAGCTTATCCTGCATCTCATCCCTCTCCGCCAACAGATGCATCAGGTCCGCCTTCGTCTCCATCACTTGTCTCAGGTCTTTTATCGCTTCCTATTGAAATATATATACCAGCTGTCAATTCACAGGTTATATTGTAAATAAAACAACATATCCTTCTTTTCATACAGAACAACTTTTCCAAAGAAACATACAGAGTAGTATAAATTCAAATACTTTATTTTTAGGGTTCCGTAGTACCTAAAAGGTACAAAAGGAACCTTATGGTGAGACTCCGTTTTCCGTCCGTTTCTCCGTATGTCACAGCTTCATAACTTTAGCACCGTTAAAGATAAAGACATGAAATTTGGCACAAAAATAGCATTAATTTGCCTTCATATCACGGTGTAAAAAAAATATGAAAAATTTAGAATTGTTCAAAATATTTCCAAAACAAAAGTGAGAAAAATAACAAATATTAGCCTAAAAATACAATATGGGTATCAAATTGTAGGCAATTAATGTTGATTGTAAAAATATATACTTTTACTATATTTACTGGCAATGGTTTCGAGAAATCTTTAAAAAAAACAAAAGTATGAATGTCCCCCCCTTAACTTCAAAACTGGAAGACCAAAAAATATGAAAAAAATCATGTTAATATGTGTTTACGTATAGATTACAGGAAAAATAAAGTGGCTGAGAAATTCACGAAAAAGAATGACAAAGTTAAATTTATCATCCACAATACGGAACCTTAGGTACGCGACTTGCACTTGGCTAGTTTTTGAAATAGGTACAATATTTCTTTAAAAATCGCTCCGTCCTCTAGCTTGTAGTCTTGTAAAATCGAAACTACCTGCCAAACGACTTCCTGTCCATGAAACTTGCTGTAGCACACTTCCAGCTTATGGTTGAGCTCCAGTTTGGCTTGTTCGAACTGTTGCTCCGTGAGCAGTCCGTCCATTTGCGACAGGTTGGCCTTGTCTCGCAAACAATCCTGCATCTCCTCGCGGTCCACCTTCTGCTCTCCATGGCTCTCCAGTGTCGATATCAGATCCTGCTCAGAAGAAATACTCTCTACATACTTAACTCAACGTAAATCTGTGGTTGACCGCCTCTTTGGTCTAGTAGTTTGAACCAAGCTGTAGGTCGCGGGTTCACATCCCGTACCCGTAAGTCTGCGTGCTCCGGAAGGCACGTTAACGTTGGGTACATTGCATTGCACAGTCTATACTTAGACTGTGACGTGCATTGCACAGTCTATACTTAGACTGTGACGTACATTACACAGTCTATATTTAGACTGTGACGTGCATTGCACAGTCTATACTTAGACTGTGACGTACATTACACAGTCTATATTTAGACTGTGACGTGCATTGCACAGTCTATACTTAGACTGTGACGTGCATTGCACAGTCTATACTTAGACTGTGACGTGCATTGCACAGTCTATACTTAGACTGTGACGTACATTACACAGTCTATATTTAGACTGTGACGTGCATTGCACAGTCTATACTTAGACTGTGACGTGCATTGCACAGTCTATACTTAGACTGTGACGTGCATTGCACAGTCTATACTTAGACTGTGACGTGCATTGCACAGTCTATACTCGAAAATACCTCTGACATCTCCTCGAGGATTCATGTCGTGGCGATGGATATCTATGTATAAAATAAACACGAGCTCTAACTTTTAAATCAGTTGTTAGCTTCTTCTGGTAGGTATGTAGTCGTGTCTGGGCACTGCTCAGGTGGTCCACCTCACCAAAGATGGTCTGGACGCGGTCCCCTAACTCCATTATTGCTGCAAAAGGAATAAATGTCCTCAAGATGATCGACATGATTGTCCATACAGCCAACACGAACTGTCAGGACAACAGACAGCGTTAGTACAGCCATGGCATGAACCTGCTCACCCATCGCCTCAGAGTTCGCATTCATACTCGCCATCTGCTCCATCCCAAACTGAAGATCGATACGCATCTGCCCCATTTGCTCCATGAAATTTTGTATCTGAAATTAATTGATTAATTTTACTATTGGCTCTTACAGAAACCTTTGATAATAGAAAAAGAAATATATTTATTTGCCACAAAACAAAAATTATGATTAAATTAAATTGTATTAAAATTTATATTAAAAGCTACAGTGCTGTAAGTAACAGAACGTTAGCTACAGTGCTGTAAGTAACAGAACGTTAGCTACAGTGCTGTAAGTAACAGAACGTTAGCTACAGTGCTGTAAGTTACAGAACGTTAGCTACAGTGCTGTAAGTTACAGAACGTTAGCTACAGTGCTGTAAGTTACAGAACGTTAGCTACAGTGCTGTAAGTAACAGAACGTTAGCTACAGTGCTGTAAGTAACAGAACGTTAGCTACAGTGCTGTAAGTTACAGAACGTTAGCTACAGTGCTGTAAGTAACAGAACGTTAGCTACAGTGCTGTAAGTAACAGAACGTTAGCTACAGTGCTGTAAGTTACAGAACGTTAGCTACAGTGCTGTAAGTTACATAACGTTAGCTACAGTGCTGTAAGTTACAGAACGTTAGCTACAGTGCTGTAAGTAACAGAACGTTAGCTACAGTGCTGTAAGTAACAGAACGTTAGCTACAGTGCTGTAAGTTACAGAACGTTAGCTACAGTGCTGTAAGTAACAGAACGTTAGCTACAGTGCTGTAAGTAACAGAACGTTAGCTACAGTGCTGTAAGTTACAGAACGTTAGCTACAGTGCTGTAAGTTACAGAACGTTAGCTACAGTGCTGTAAGTTACAGAACGTTAGCTACAGTGCTGTAAGTAACAGAACGTTAGCTACAGTGCTGTAAGTAACAGAACGTTAGCTACAGTGCTGTAAGTTACAGAACGTTAGCTACAGTGCTGTAAGTTACAGAACGTTAGCTATAGTGCTGTAAATTACAGAACGTTAGCTACAGTGCTGTAAGTTACAGAACGTTAGCTACAGTGCTGTAAGTAACAGAACGTTAGCTACAGTGCTGTAAGTAACAGAACGTTAGCTACAGTGCTGTAAGTAACAGAACGTTAGCTACAGTGCTGTAAGTAACAGAACGTTAGCTACAGTGCTGTAAGTAACAGAACGTTAGCTACAGTGCTGTAAGTAACAGAACGTTAGCTACAGTGCTGTAAGTTACAGAACGTTAGCTACAGTGCTGTAAGTTACAGAACGTTAGCTACAGTGCTGTAAGTTACAGAACGTTAGCTACAGTGCTGTAAGTAACAGAACGTTAGCTACAGTGCTGTAAGTTACAGAACGTTAGCTACAGTGCTGTAAGTTACAGAACGTTAGCTACAGTGCTGTAAGTTACAATAGTGCTGATTTTCACATTGACCCGTGTCACAATATACACACGAAAATAAACATAAGTACAATTAATTAACAACAATCATATAAGGGACATAACACAATATTATAGATGACACAAGAATTAATTATTAATAAATTTAATTAAATCTTAAATAATAAATTAAATTAATTAATCTGACTACTTTAAAAATACTCAAATGATTTTAAAAATGTCGTAATCGTTGTTGTATTTGAAACCTTCACCGTATATACGTAGCTGGTTTATTCGTCCAATATATGTAGGTACTAGCTTCTGCTCGCGGCTTCGCCCGCGTGGCCTACAGGAAACAAATTACATTTTTTTCAGAAACAAACATTATAAGTGCTCTCACTCCCTCTGGGAGTCAAGGTGTAGTGTTCGACCCAAAAACTTGCATGCTCAGACTACGAACGCGCCCTGCTCGGCCTCCGGCCTTGCGGGCGCGTTCTCCGTCCTCACATGCTCGTTTTTCGGCCTCACCAGAATGCCAAACACGGGGACTCACCGATCAAAGTTTTTCCGAAAGAGTGTCAAAATCCCTATCAGTGTCAAAAAATGTCAAATTTGAATACAGCAGCGTAATTGACCGGGGTCGCAAATTGCCCCTTGAGTTTTATGCAAATCGGAATACTTTTTTGGACCTGTCAAAAAACTGTCAAATCCTGTCAAATTTAATTTTTTTTTGGTCATGTAGCCCCAGCTTGACCGATCACAATAGTTGCAACCCGAACTCCCTACGATTAGCCGTTCGGGAGATTTGGCCGATCAAATGTTTTGCAATTATTTTTTCGACTTTTTTTTTACTGTCATCTAGATCTCGCCGAGCCCTTTTCTATGAGTACCATGAACATGGGTCTAGCATCAGCCGTTTGGGAGATACGGGCCTGTAAAGTTTTGACACTATCGGCAGGTGGATCTCTTCGAGACTTTTTCCTAGACACCTATCAACATGGGTCTAACTCTAGCCGTTCTGGAGATACAGGCCGTCAAAGTTTTGACACAAAAAAAAACTTTTTTTGGCACACCGTGGTCCAACCCCTAGGAATGTACCACCTTCCGTTCCAAAGATATTTTGCTGGGATATTGATATATAGATATATAGATAGATAGACAGATAGATAGACAGATAGATATATAGATAGATTGTGGATATATAGAAAGATAGATACCTCAAAAGGAAAAATAGGGACCCTAATACTTGTGTGGCTGTCTGTCTGTCCGTCTGTTACAGCCGATTTGCTCTGGCACACATACTTTCAAGAATTTTCATGTCCACTATATAAAATTTCAAAATCGATGCCATTTTCGTAATTAACGTCCCAAAAACCATAAAAACAACACCCATATTGATATTTACACATTTCAATCCCATCGCACCCCAACAGGGGCTGTAGGTATTTCACGTCCACTGCGTTGGATTTAGAAATCGTTGTTATTTTCGTAATCAGCGACCCGATAAACCATACAAACGATACCCATGTTGGTTTTCAGACTTTGTCACCCTATTTCCCCCTTTTAGGGGTTGAATTCTGAAAAAACCTGAAACACATGTTTACTCATTTGTAGATAGGAGTACTCCTGTGAAGGCTCGAATAATTCCCCATACAAACTTTGGACCCCCGTTTCACCCTTTTAGGGGGTGAATTTTGAAAAATCCTTTCTTAGTGGATGCCTACACTATATAAGGTATCTATATGCAAAATTTCAAGTCTCTAGGACCAGCGGTTTAGGCTGTGCGTTGATATATCAGTCAGTCAGTCAGTCAGTCAGGACTTTGAATTTTACACAAGAATTAATTATTAATAAATTTAATTAAATCTTAAATAATAAATTAAATTAATTAATCTGACTACTTTAAAAATACTCAAATGATTTTAAAAATGTCGTACAAGGTCGACGCATGTTAAAAGACCTCCGAAAGATATACCTGCGCAGTAGGCAAATTATCGGTCAATTTGGCGGTATGAGGTGCGGTGGGACGGGGGAATTTCGCGCGGCCTGGCTTTACTGCCACGCGATTGGCTCGTCAGTCGTCTTTGCATCGCAGCGCAGTGTCCACATTTCGTTGGTCCGCAAAGTACAGACATGGAAATAATTTTCTTGTATTGTATCACGGTGGTTTTACAAAGAAAGGAAAAAAAAATATTTACGACGTTTATTGTTTTATGTGGAAGGAAGCTGATGTAGGCAAAGTACATAATTTAAGGAAGGCGTGAAACCATTATCATAAATTATAAATATTTAATATAAATCATGAATAAATATTTAGATTTTTTATTACTAACCTGTTACAAAACAGACATTAGTGACGCTATTCTCAGATAAAAATTTAGTTACATAATTGATCAGTATAATAGATAAAATAACTTTTTTCCGCGAGTGTACCACATGCGCAGACGTATCCCCACCACAGGGCGTCTGGGGCTCTTTTTACATGCGTCGACCTTGTAATCGTTGTTGTATTTGAAACCTTCACCGTATGTAGCTGGTTTATTAGTCCAATATATGTAGGTATAATAATGTCACTGTAAAATAACTTAAACATATTAAAATAATTGAGTTTTTGTAAATCTAGTAGTAACGTTCGACGAGTATAATATATTACCTTTTAAAAGTAGTTATTTTGACATATATTTTTATTTTGACATATATTTTTATGCAGGGGAGGAGGTCATTCCAAATTCTGGTGGCCGCACATTTGAAGCCACCTTTAAAACTTTATGTTTTATGTTTTGAAATGGTCATCCTGTCAGTGGTTGCACTTCGGTTATTAAAGCGAGGGAAGTTTTTAGCAAATACACATTTATTAAATAAGTCAAACGGTTCACTTTTATACTACTCTATCAATTAAACTGGCAAGGTGTAGTTGCCCGCGACCCTTCATTTTTAAAAGAAAGTGTCTAACCTGCCACCAGCGGCCGTTTAGCAAAATAATAAATTCTGTCACTAGCTGTAGAATAACAAAAATAAATTTGTAGATATATTAATAATTTGCAATATTCCGCTAAACACTCTTACCATGCTATTCAAAATGCAGACTCAAGCACCGCCCGCCCTCCCGCATAAAACATGCACAAGCAAAGCAAGCAGTACGAGCACAAAATAAAGCAATCTTAAATAACAAGCAAGAAAACTTATCGACACGTGTTTCGCCTCTAAACGAGGCATCCTCGGGATGTGTAGTCCGCCCGACCGCTCGACAGCAAATGACGAGCTGCCGCCCGGAGCTCACCTTTTATACACCGGCCTGGCTAGTTGTTTGGTGGGAATAAATGGATGACGAAAACATACGTAAAAGGGGGGTACTTATAAAATTTGTTTGTTCGTTGAGTAAATCAGAGTTATTCTTGTTTTTCAATATCTCTAACTGTTCTAGCACACACATTCTTAAACCTTTCTTACAAATATGTTTTATATCAAATGAATGATTGTTAGGCAAACTATGACCGGACTCTAAAATATGTTTCGCAAAATGTGATTTTTCGGGATGATTATTTCTATAGGCTGAGATGTGTTCTTTATACCTAGTTTCAAAGCTACGACCCGTTTGACCGATGTAAACACCGTTACATTCACTGCAGCACAATTTGTAAATACCCGACTGTTGCTTTTTATCTAACTTATCCTTTCCATTGCAAAAATAATAAGATCAAGCGGCTTTGCAATGGAAAGGATAAGTTAGATAAAAAGCAACAGTCGGGTATTTACAAATTGTGCTGCAGTGAATGTAACGGTGTTTACATCGGTCAAACGGGTCGTAGCTTTGAAACTAGGTATAAAGAACACATCTCAGCCTATAGAAATAATCATCCCGAAAAATCACATTTTGCGAAACATATTTTAGAGTCCGGTCATAGTTTGCCTAACAATCATTCATTTGATATAAAACATATTTGTAAGAAAGGTTTAAGAATGTGTGTGCTAGAACAGTTAGAGATATTGAAAAACAAGAATAACTCTGATTTACTCAACGAACAAACAAATTTTATAAGTACCCCCCTTTTACGTATGTTTTCGTCATCCATTTATTCCCACCAAACAACTAGCCAGGCCGGTGTATAAAAGGTGAGCTCCGGGCGGCAGCTCGTCATTTGCTGTCGAGCGGTCGGGCGGACTACACATCCCGAGGATGCCTCGTTTAGAGGCGAAACACGTGTCGATAAGTTTTCTTGCTTGTTATTTAAGATTGCTTTATTTTGTGCTCGTACTGCTTGCTTTGCTTGTGCATGTTTTATGCGGGAGGGCGGGCGGTGCTTGAGTCTGCATTTTGAATAGCATGGTAAGAGTGTTTAGCGGAATATTGCAAATTATTAATATATCTACAAATTTATGATGGACTTCCGCAAAGTAACGCCTTTTTCAATAAATTTTATAACAAAAATAATTATTCTGCCACAAGTTTATGATTATTGAAATGTAAATATATGCCTAACTCCGCCCATTTGATTAGTCTTGCTAAGAAGAAGGGCAAGAGCACACCCCGACTCTATACAGTCTTTTAACTACTACCCCTAGAGTGCATATAAAAAGCCGAAGGTGCGAAGGGAGGGCAGCCCTCGCCCGCTGTAACAACGGCCTTCGGTGACCAGCCTCAGCCGCTACGGCTCACGCGGGTGCCTGACCTTTGTTACGAAAGGGCGAAGGGGCTGTACTTCCCGCAGCGCCGTAGCTGATGTAGAAATGAATTTGTGTCATAAAAATACTTCAGTATAATAAATATAGGTTCAAATGGCCCATAAATTAACTTGCAGCAGGATAGCCGTTTCTGCTATTCTGCCACCAGTAGCTATGCTCACTAAGTTCAACCAACGTGTATTGAATATTGTACCTTATCTAGTTAATGTTAGGAATTACATATCAATAATCTAAACTTGTGGTAGAATAATTAGTTTTGTTATTCTGCCGCTAGTGGCAGAATATATTATTTTGCTAAACGGCCGCTGGTGGCAGGCTAGATACTTCCTTTTTAAAATAGCCTGCCTGTTTCGGTACAACGAAACATGATAGTGTAAGGTTAAAAGCCTCCTAAATAATATTGACCACATCTGCTCTTGGTGCACCCTGCGTCAAACACGTGACTGGCAGAAACGGTGCAATAATCTTCTGATCACCGAGTCAGAGCACCGTGGTTACAGCAAACCCCGTAATATTCCTGTCAAGGGCATTTCAGCGTTGTCGCTGTCCAAGAGACCTAGGTCCATTATCCAGCAGTGAAATGTATGAGCTGATGATATTGCTGAGATGACGTTGCGGTACAAGCACCTGCGTGACGATGCCAGAATCGAACCCCCCGAGCTGGTCCAGGTAGTCCGCCACCGTGATTCGAAGTTCTATAATCCTCTGGTCCAGCTGCACCGATTGCTCAAACTTCTCACCTGAAGTAGACAGACACTTGCATCAGAGAGCATTCTCAGGCACTACTTAAATTTTTAGGATTTCGTCTAGAAACCGTCGAAGTCTCGATATGTATTTGCACAAACGTGGCATATGAAAATGAAAATGAAAAATATATTTATTGACACCAACAAATAACTTACATACTAAATTGTGACACTAGCCTTCATACTAGGATTCCCTGGTGACATGGAGACTAGGTCCTTCCATAACTATATAATATAAAAAAAATTGAAAATATGCTAAACATTAAATTATAAATTAGAAACAAAAAAAAAAACATTAGTTAAAATTAATAAATTGGGTGAACATGCTATAATTAATTATATCTATATATCTATACAACGTGTAACAGAAAGGTGTAACCATATTTGAAGAGTTTATTCAGCCAATGGTATAGAACAACTTTTACTATGGAGCCAACCCTGAAATCTCAAAAAAAAATCTGCCCTTCCATACATTTCGGCCGGGCGGCATTGCATTTTTCTATGAAACAGATAAATTTTGTTTTCAAGATACAGGGTTTGTTCTATAGTAAAAGTTGTTCTATACCATTGACTGAATAAGCTCTTCAAATATGGTTACACCTTTCTGTTACACGTTGTATATCTCGTATATGGTTACCGGCAATCTGTATAATTCAGGTATTCTATACAATATCTAGGCAATGTACAGAATACCTCGGGCGTCCAGACAAAGTATGAAATATTATGAATGTGATTGTCCGTTACATACTTTACCTAGGTAATGTATACAATTCCCAGGGATTAAAATTAATAATTGCGGTTCTCATCAATAAAATAATCTTTATAAAAAGGTAGGTAATATAATATCTTCCATTTACACTTCGCTCCTGTCACTTTTTCGATCTGGCGATGCCTGCCCACATCACTAATCGTTTCACCAAATCCTTCACGGTCAATGCTGTTCGACTCTGGAATGAACTTCCACAAACCCTCAAAGATCTTCCTTCTGTGTCCTCTTTTAGATACAACTTGAAAAAATTGTATCTCTTATTTCTCTGAATGACTTACTGACTAAGCTACTGTTTGTCTGTATATATGTATCTGTGTATTTAACTGTCTGAAACAACAATATTGTAGCGACGGCAGCGCCATCCGTTTCTTAAGAACAAGGCGTGAAATCACATAACGCCCTCGTGAGCGTTCTGTATGTGCAGTACAAGCTAGTATATCAAGCGGATGCAAAAATAACAGTGGACAAGTATGATGGAAGAATTCGCCGGTCTAGGTAGGAACCTCGGTGGCGCAATTGGTAGTGCGCTTGTCTTGATAACAAGAGGTCGCAGGTTCGAATCCTGGCCCGGGGAATTTTTTCAAATTCTTGTCTTTAGATTTATTTCTAAATTGATATTTTCTAGTTTGTAATGCACTCTAATAATATTTATGTTATAGGTTTAAAATAACTTTTACCTATTGTTATGCACTGATTAAGTTAAATTTTCAAGATAAAAATGTTTTTATGTTTTCCCAAGGTTGACTAGAAGAAATTTATTTTAGGAATAAGTCCGCCCTTGCCTTCTATCTATTTTTTGCGTGTTTCTTGTCTTCTTATTTGTGTGCAATAAAGTGTTTATTCATTCATTAATTCATTCCTCTAATGAACGTTAATCAGGCTATTGGTTGAACGCGATCCCCTCCAATATCGGCACCTTACTGGACAGGACGACTTTCACTCTGGCTGTAAGTCTGCGTCTTGGTGCCAAAATAAACCAAAATAAACCGAAATCGCTGCCGTTGTGGAGTTAGTGTCGACCAGCTTGGTCATCATAGCCTTTCATGTCAGCGCAGCGCAGTACAGTGCCAGCCTTAATGACGTCAATCCGCCGGGCTCTTGCCCGGGGTTAACGTGCCAGCTACCTTCGAACCTCCAGGTCTAGTCCGTGACGACGGCAAGAGACCCGACGGCATAACTCTTTTAGCTTGGAAGAACGGGTGGCATTGGTGTGGGACGTGACCTGTGTGGATACACTGGACCCGTCCCGCGTCAATGCGACCGCCACTAGGGCTGGCGTGGCAGCAGCTGCAGCAGAGGCCTCCAAGAGGCGCACATATGGAGATGAGCTGAGCCTTAGGAGATGCCTACATTTTTGTGCTTTTGGGGTAGAACCCTTGGGCCATGGGGACCAGAAGCGTGACGACTTTTCCAAGAAATATCCTCGCACCTGATACTACTAGTCATTCGTTCGTTACAGGTAGTTGACGTATTACCCGTCATTCGTTCGTTACAGGTAGTTGACGTACTACTAGTCATTCGTTCGTTACAGGTAGTTGACGTACTACCAGTCATTCGTTCGTTACAGGTAGTTGACGTATTACCCGTCATTCGTTCGTTACAGGTAGTTGACGTATTACCAGTCATTCGTTCGTTACAGGTAGTTGACGTACTACTAGTCATTCGTTCGTTACAGGTAGTTGATGTATTACCAGTCATTCGTTCGTTACAGGTAGTTGACGTATTACCAGTCATTCGTTCATTACAGGTAGTTGACGTACTACCAGTCATTCGTTCGTTACAGGTAGTTGACGTATTACCAGTCATTCGTTCGTTACAGGTAGTTGACGTACTACTAGTCATTCGTTCGTTACAGGTAGTTGACGTATTACCAGTCATTCATTCGTTACAGGTAGTTGACGTATTACCAGTCATTCGTTCGTTACAGGTAGTTGACGTACTACTAGTCATTCGTTCGTTACAGGTAGTTGATGTATTACCAGTCATTCGTTCGTTACAGGTAGTTGACGTATTACTAGTCATTCGTTCGTTACAGGTTGTTGACGTACTACCAGTCATTCGTTCGTTACAGGTAGTTGACGTATTACCAGTCATTCGTTCGTTACAGGTAGTTGACGTACTACTAGTCATTCGTTCGTTACAGGTAGTTGACGTATTACCAGTCATTCATTCGTTACAGGTAGTTGACGTACTACTAGTCATTCGTTCGTTACAGGTAGTTGACGTATTACCAGTCATTCGTTCGTTACAGGTAGTTGACGTACTACCAGTCATTCGTTCGTTACAGGTAGTTGACGTACTACCAGTCATTCGTTCGTTACAGGTAGTTGACGTATTACCAGTCATTCGTTCGTTACAGGTAGTTGACGTACTACCAGTCATTCGTTCGTTACAGGTAGTTGACGTACTACCAGTCATTCGTTCGTTACAGGTAGTTGACGTACTACCAGTCATTCGTTCGTTACAGGTAGTTGACGTACTACCAGTCATTCGTTCGTTACAGGTAGTTGACGTACTACCAGTCATTCGTTCGTTACAGGTAGTTGACGTACTACCAGTCATTCGTTCGTTACAGGTAGTTGACGTACTACTAGTCATTCGTTCGTTACAGGTAGTTGACGTATTACCAGTCATTCGTTCGTTACAGGTAGTTGACGTACTACCAGTCATTCGTTCGTTACAGGTAGTTGACGTACTACCAGTCATTCGTTCGTTACAGGTAGTTGACGTACTACCAGTCATTCATTCGTTACAGGTAGTTGACGTACTACCAGTCATTCGTTCGTTACAGGTAGTTGACGTACTACCAGTCATTCGTTCGTTACAGGTAGTTGACGTACTACCAGTCATTCGTTCGTTACAGGTAGTTGACGTACTACCAGTCATTCGTTCGTTACAGGTAGTTGACGTACTACCAGTCATTCGTTCGTTACAGGTAGTTGACGTACTACCAGTCATTCGTTCGTTACAGGTAGTTGACGTATTACCAGTCATTCGTTCGTTACAGGTAGTTGACGTACTACTAGTCATTCGTTTGTTACAGGTAGTTGACGTACTACCAGTCATTCGTTCGTTACAGGTAGTTGACGTATTACCAGTCATTCGTTCGTTACAGGTAGTTGACGTACTACTAGTCATTCGTTCGTTACAGGTAGTTGATGTATTACCAGTCATTCGTTCGTTACAGGTAGTTGACGTATTACCAGTCATTCGTTCGTTACAGGTAGTTGACGTACTACCAGTCATTCGTTCGTTACAGGTAGTTGACGTATTACCAGTCATTCGTTCGTTACAGGTAGTTGACGTACTACTAGTCATTCGTTCGTTACAGGTAGTTGACGTACTACCAGTCATTCGTTCGTTACAGGTAGTTGACGTATTACCAGTCATTCGTTCGTTACAGGTAGTTGACGTACTACCAGTCATTCGTTCGTAACAGGTAGTTGACGTACTACTAGTCATTCGTTCGTTACAGGTAGTTGACGTACTACCAGTCATTCGTTCGTTACAGGTAGTTGACGTATTACCAGTCATTCGTTCGTTACAGGTAGTTGACGTACTACCAGTCATTCGTTCGTTACAGGTAGTTGACGTACTACCAGTCATTCGTTCGTTACAGGTAGTTGACGTACTACCAGTCATTCGTTCGTTACAGGTAGTTGACGTACTACCAGTCATTCGTTCGTTACAGGTAGTTGACGTACTACCAGTCATTCGTTCGTTACAGGTAGTTGACGTATTACCAGTCATTCGTTCGTTACAGGTAGTTGACGTATTACCAGTCATTCGTTCGTTACAGGTAGTTGACGTACTACTAGTCATTCGTTCGTTACAGGTAGTTGACGTACTACTAGTCATTCGTTCGTTACAGGTAGTTGACGTATTACCAGTCATTCGTTCGTTACAGGTAGTTGACGTACTACCAGTCATTCGTTCGTTACAGGTAGTTGACGTACTACCAGTCATTCGTTCGTTACAGGTAGTTGACGTATTACCAGTCATTCGTTCTTGAAATAAATATATATATACTGCTACATAGAGCACTTATTTTATTTTATTTTTTGTTTAATTAAAACATTAAGTATATAAAAAGTATTTTCGAAATATATTTCGGCCCACTTTGGGGCCGGCGTCAGTCGAATCCTGACGCCGGCCCCAAAGTGGGCCGAAATATATTTCGAAAATACTTTTTATATACTTAATGTTTTAATTAAACAGTCATTCGTTCGTTACAGGTAGTTGACGTACTACTAGTCATTCGTTCGTTACAGGTAGTTGACGTACTACCAGTCATTCGTTCGTTACAGGTAGTTGACGTATTACCAGTCATTCGTTCGTTACAGGTAGTTGACGTATTACCAGTCATTCGTTCGTTACAGGTAGTTGACGTATTACCAGTCATTCGTTCGTTACAGGTAGTTGACGTACTACTAGTCATTCGTTCGTTACAGGTAGTTGACGTACTACTAGTCATTCGTTCGTTACAGGTAGTTGACGTACTACTAGTCATTCGTTCGTTACAGGTAGTTGACGTACTACCAGTCATTCGTTCGTTACAGGTAGTTGACGTACTACCAGTCATTCGTTCGTTACAGGTAGTTGACGTATTACCAGTCATTCGTTCGTTACAGGTAGTTGACGTATTACCAGTCATTCGTTCGTTACAGGTAGTTGACGTACTACTAGTCATTCGTTCGTTACAGGTAGTTGACGTACTACCAGTCATTCGTTCGTTACAGGTAGTTGACGTATTACCAGTCATTCGTTCGTTACAGGTAGTTGACGTATTACCAGTCATTCGTTCGTTACAGGTAGTTGACGAACTACCAGTCATTCGTTCGTTACAGGTAGTTGACGTATTACCAGTCATTCGTTCGTTACAGGTAGTTGACGTACTACTAGTCATTCGTTCGTTACAGGTAGTTGACGTACTACCAGTCATTCGTTCGTTACAGGTAGTTGACGTATTACCAGTCATTCGTTCGTTACAGGTAGTTGACGTACTACCAGTCATTCGTTCGTTACAGGTAGTTGACGTATTACCAGTCATTCGTTCGTTACAGGTAGTTGACGTACTACCAGTCATTCGTTCGTTACAGGTAGTTGACGTACTACCAGTCATTCGTTCGTTACAGGTAGTTGACGTACTACCAGTCATTCGTTCGTTACAGGTAGTTGACGTACTACTAGTCATTCGTTCGTTACAGGTAGTTGACGTATTACCAGTCATTCGTTCGTTACAGGTAGCTGACGTACTACTAGTCATTCGTTCGTTACAGGTAGTTGACGTATTACCAGTCATTCGTTCGTTACAGATAGTTGACGTATTACCAGTCATTCGTTCGTTACAGGTAGTTGACGTATTACCAGTCATTCGTTCGTTACAGGTAGTTGACGTACTACCAGTCATTCGTTCGTTACAGGTAGTTGACGTATTACCAGTCATTCGTTCGTAACAGGTAGTTGACGTACTACTAGTCATTCGTTCGTTACAGGTAGTTGACGTACTACCAGTCATTCGTTCGTTACAGGTAGTTGACGTATTACCAGTCATTCGTTCGTTACAGGTAGTTGACGTATTACCAGTCATTCGTTCGTTACAGGTAGTTGACGTACTACTAGTCATTCGTTCGTTACAGGTAGTTGACGTACTACTAGTCATTCGTTCGTTACAGGTAGTTGACGTACTACCAGTCATTCGTTCGTTACAGGTAGTTGACGTATTACCAGTCATTCGTTCGTTACAGGTAGTTGACGTACTACCAGTCATTCGTTCGTTACAGGTAGTTGACGTACTACCAGTCATTCGTTCGTTACAGGTAGTTGACGTACTACCAGTCATTCGTTCGTTACAGGTAGTTGACGTATTACCAGTCATTCGTTCGTTACAGGTAGTTGACGTACTACTAGTCATTCGTTCGTTACAGGTAGTTGACGTACTACCAGTCATTCGTTCGTTACAGGTAGTTGACGTATTACCAGTCATTCGTTCGTTACAGGTAGTTGACGTACTACCAGTCATTCGTTCGTTACAGGTAGTTGACGTACTACCAGTCATTCGTTCGTTACAGGTAGTTGACGTATTACCAGTCATTCGTTCGTTACAGGTAGTTGACGTACTACCAGTCATTCGTTCGTTACAGGTAGTTGACGTACTACCAGTCATTCGTTCGTTACAGGTAGTTGACGTACTACCAGTCATTCGTTCGTTACAGGTAGTTGACGTACTACCAGTCATTCGTTCGTTACAGGTAGTTGACGTACTACCAGTCATTCGTTCGTTACAGGTAGTTGACGTACTACCAGTCATTCGTTCGTTACAGGTAGTTGACGTATTACCAGTCATTCGTTCGTTACAGGTAGTTGACGTATTACCAGTCATTCGTTCGTTACAGGTAGTTGACGTACTACTAGTCATTCGTTCGTTACAGGTAGTTGACGTACTACTAGTCATTCGTTCGTTACAGGTAGTTGACGTATTACCAGTCATTCGTTCGTTACAGGTAGTTGACGTACTACCAGTCATTCGTTCGTTACAGGTAGTTGACGTACTACCAGTCATTCGTTCGTTACAGGTAGTTGACGTATTACCAGTCATTCGTTCTTGAAATAAATATATATATACTGCTACATAGAGCACTTATTTTATTTTATTTTTTGTTTAATTAAAACATTAAGTATATAAAAAGTATTTTCGAAATATATTTCGGCCCACTTTGGGGCCGGCGTCAGTCGAATCCTGACGCCGGCCCCAAAGTGGGCCGAAATATATTTCGAAAATACTTTTTATATACTTAATGTTTTAATTAAACAGTCATTCGTTCGTTACAGGTAGTTGACGTACTACTAGTCATTCGTTCGTTACAGGTAGTTGACGTACTACCAGTCATTCGTTCGTTACAGGTAGTTGACGTATTACCAGTCATTCGTTCGTTACAGGTAGTTGACGTATTACCAGTCATTCGTTCGTTACAGGTAGTTGACGTATTACCAGTCATTCGTTCGTTACAGGTAGTTGACGTACTACTAGTCATTCGTTCGTTACAGGTAGTTGACGTACTACCAGTCATTCGTTCGTTACAGGTAGTTGACGTATTACCAGTCATTCGTTCGTTACAGGTAGTTGACGTATTACCAGTCATTCGTTCGTTACAGGTAGTTGACGTATTACCAGTCATTCGTTCGTTACAGGTAGTTGACGTACTACTAGTCATTCGTTCGTTACAGGTAGTTGACGTACTACTAGTCATTCGTTCGTTACAGGTAGTTGACGTATTACCAGTCATTCGTTCGTAACAGGTAGTTGACGTATTACCAGTCATTCGTTCGTTACAGGTAGTTGACGTATTACCAGTCATTCGTTCGTTACAGGTAGTTGACGTATTACCAGTCATTCGCTCGTTACAGGTAGTTGACGTACTACTAGTCATTCGTTCGTTACAGGTAGTTGACGTACTACTAGTCATTCGTTCGTTACAGGTAGTTGACGTATTACCAGTCATTCGTTCGTTACAGGTAGTTGACGTACTACCAGTCATTCGTTCGTTACAGGTAGTTGACGTACTACCAGTCATTCGTTCGTTACAGGTAGTTGACGTATTACCAGTCATTCGTTCGTTACAGGTAGTTGACGTACTACTAGTCATTCGTTCGTTACAGGTAGTTGACGTACTACTAGTCATTCGTTCGTTACAGGTAGTTGACGTATTACCAGTCATTCGTTCGTTACAGGTAGTTGACGTATTACCAGTCATTCGTTCGTTACAGGTAGTTGACGTACTACCAGTCATTCGTTCGTTACAGGTAGTTGACGTACTACCAGTCATTCGTTCGTTACAGGTAGTTGACGTACTACCAGTCATTCGTTCGTTACAGGTAGTTGACGTATTACCAGTCATTCGTTCGTTACAGGTAGTTGACGTACTACTAGTCATTCGTTCGTTACAGGTAGTTGACGTATTACCAGTCATTCGTTCGTTACAGGTAGTTGACGTACTACCAGTCATTCGTTCGTTACAGGTAGTTGACGTACTACCAGTCATTCGTTCGTTACAGGTAGTTGACGTATTACCAGTCATTCGTTCGTTACAGGTAGTTGACGTACTACTAGTCATTCGTTCGTTACAGGTAGTTGACGTACTACTAGTCATTCGTTCGTTACAGGTAGTTGACGTATTACCAGTCATTCGTTCGTTACAGGTAGTTGACGTATTACCAGTCATTCGTTCGTTACAGGTAGTTGACGTACTACCAGTCATTCGTTCGTTACAGGTAGTTGACGTACTACCAGTCATTCGTTCGTTACAGGTAGTTGACGTACTACCAGTCATTCGTTCGTTACAGGTAGTTGACGTATTACCAGTCATTCGTTCGTTACAGGTAGTTGACGTACTACTAGTCATTCGTTCGTTACAGGTAGTTGACGTACTACCAGTCATTCGTTCGTTACAGGTAGTTGACGTATTACCAGTCATTCGTTCGTTACAGGTAGTTGACGTATTACCAGTCATTCGTTCGTTACAGGTAGTTGACGTATTACCAGTCATTCGTTCGTTACAGGTAGTTGACGTACTACTAGTCATTCGTTCGTTACAGGTAGTTGACGTATTACCAGTCATTCGTTCGTTACAGGTAGCTGACGTACTACTAGTCATTCGTTCGTTACAGGTAGTTGACGTATTACCAGTCATTCGTTCGTTACAGGTAGTTGACGTATTACCAGTCATTCGTTCGTTACAGGTAGTTGACGTATTACCAGTCATTCGTTCGTTACAGGTAGTTGACGTACTACCAGTCATTCGTTCGTTACAGGTAGTTGACGTATTACCAGTCATTCGTTCGTTACAGGTAGTTGACGTATTACCAGTCATTCGTTCGTAACAGGTAGTTGACGTATTACCAGTCATTCGTTCGTTACAGGTAGTTGACGTATTACCAGTCATTCGTTCGTTACAGGTAGTTGACGTATTACCAGTCATTCGCTCGTTACAGGTAGTTGACGTACTACTAGTCATTCGTTCGTTACAGGTAGTTGACGTACTACTAGTCATTCGTTCGTTACAGGTAGTTGACGTATTACCAGTCATTCGTTCGTTACAGGTAGTTGACGTACTACCAGTCATTCGTTCGTTACAGGTAGTTGACGTACTACCAGTCATTCGTTCGTTACAGGTAGTTGACGTATTACCAGTCATTCGTTCGTTACAGGTAGTTGACGTACTACTAGTCATTCGTTCGTTACAGGTAGTTGACGTACTACCAGTCATTCGTTCGTTACAGGTAGTTGACGTATTACCAGTCATTCGTTCGTTACAGGTAGTTGACGTATTACCAGTCATTCGTTCGTTACAGGTAGTTGACGTATTACCAGTCATTCGTTCGTTACAGGTAGTTGACGTACTACTAGTCATTCGTTCGTTACAGGTAGTTGACGTACTACTAGTCATTCGTTCGTTACAGGTAGTTGACGTATTACCAGTCATTCGTTCGTTACAGGTAGTTGACGTACTACCAGTCATTCGTTCGTTACAGGTAGTTGACGTACTACCAGTCATTTGTTCGTTACAGGTAGTTGACGTATTACCAGTCATTCGTTCGTTACAGGTAGTTGACGTACTACTAGTCATTCGTTCGTTACAGGTAATTGACGTACTACCAGTCATTCGTTCGTTACAGGTAGTTGACGTACTACCAGTCATTCGTTCGTTACAGGTAGTTGACGTATTACCAGTCATTCGTTCGTTACAGGTAGTTGACGTATTACCAGTCATTCGTTCGTTACAGGTAGTTGACGTACTACCAGTCATTCGTTCGTTACAGGTAGTTGACGTACTACCAGTCATTCGTTCGTTACAGGTAGTTGACGTACTACTAGTCATTCGTTCGTTACAGGTTGTTGACGTACTACTAGTCATTCGTTCGTTACAGGTAGTTGACGTATTACCAGTCATTCGTTCGTTAGAGGTAGTTGACGTACTACCAGTCATTCGTTCGTAACAGGTAGTTGACGTACTACCAGTCATTCGTTCGTTACAGGTAGTTGACGTACTACCAGTCATTCGTTCGTTACAGGTAGTTGACGTACTACTAGTCATTCGTTCGTTACAGGTAGTTGACGTACTACTAGTCATTCGTTCGTTACAGGTTGTTGACGTACTACTAGTCATTCGTTCGTTACAGGTTGTTGACGTACTACTAGTCATTCGTTCGTTACAGGTAGTTGACGTATTACCAGTCATTCGTTCGTTAGAGGTAGTTGACGTACTACCAGTCATTCGTTCGTTACAGGTAGTTGACGTACTACTAGTCATTCGTTCGTTACAGGTAGTTGATGTACTACCAGTCATTCGTTCGTTACAGGTAGTTGACGTACTACTAGTCATTCGTTCGTTACAGGTAGTTGACGTATTACCAGTCATTCGTTCGTTACAGGTAGTTGACGTACTACCAGTCATTCGTTCGTTACAGGTAGTTGACGTACTACCAGTCATTCGTTCGTTACAGGTAGTTGACGTACTACCAGTCATTCGTTCGTTACAGGTAGTTGACGTACTACTAGTCATTCGTTCGTTACAGGTAGTTGACGTATTACCAGTCATTCGTTCGTTACAGGTAGTTGACGTACTACCAGTCATTCGTTCGTTACAGGTAGTTGACGTACTACCAGTCATTCGTTCGTTACAGGTAGTTGACGTACTACCAGTCATTCGTTCGTTACAGGTAGTTTACGTACTACTAGTCATTCGTTCGTTACAGGTAGTTGACGTATTACCAGTCATTCGTTCGTTACAGGTAGTTGACGTACTACCAGTCATTCGTTCGTTACAGGTAGTTGACGTACTACCAGTCATTCGTTCGTTACAGGTAGTTGACGTACTACTAGTCATTCGTTCGTTACAGGTAGTTGACGTACTACTAGTCATTCGTTCGTTACAGGTAGTTGACGTACTACTAGTCATTCGTTCGTTACAGGTAGTTGACGTACTACCAGTCATTCGTTCGTTACAGGTAGTTGACGTACTACCAGTCATTCGTTCGTTACAGGTAGTTGACGTACTACTAGTCATTCGTTCGTGACAGGTAGTTGACGTATTACCAGTCATTCGTTCGTTACAGGTAGTTGACGTACTACCAGTCATTCGTTCGTTACAGGTAGTTGACGTATTACCAGTCATTCGTTCGTTACAGGTAGTTGACGTACTACTAGTCATTCGTTCGTTACAGGTAGTTGACGTACTACCAGTCATTCGTTCGTTACAGGTAGTTGACGTATTACCAGTCATTCGTTCGTTACAGGTAGTTGACGTACTACCAGTCATTCGTTCGTTACAGGTAGTTGACGTACTACTAGTCATTCGTTCGTTACAGGTAGTTGACGTACTACCAGTCATTCGTTCGTTACAGGTAGTTGACGTATTACCAGTCATTCGTTCGTTACAGGTAGTTGACGTACTACTAGTCATTCGTTCGTTACAGGTAGTTGACGTACTACCAGTCATTCGTTCGTTACAGGTAGTTTACGTACTACCAGTCATTCGTTCGTTACAGGTAGTTGACGTATTACCAGTCATTCGTTCGTTACAGGTAGTTGACGTACTACTAGTCATTCGTTCGTTACAGGTAGTTGACGTATTACCAGTCATTCGTTCGTTACAGGTAGTTGACGTACTACCAGTCATTCGTTCGTTACAGGTAGTTGACGTACTACCAGTCATTCGTTCGTTACAGGTAGTTGACGTATTACCAGTCATTCGTTCGTTACAGGTAGTTGACGTACTACCAGTCATTCGTTCGTTACAGGTAGTTGACGTATTACCAGTCATTCGTTCGTTACAGGTAGTTGACGTACTACCAGTCATTCGTTCGTTACAGACTTCCGTACATTTGGGCAAAATGATCTCACTCTCCCAGTTTCGCTTCATCCTATAGGTGGCATTGACGCTTCCACCATGTGCGGTAGTGGTCAAACTAAAGTTTATATTATACATGAAAAATTTTACAAATATTTGACTGCATGACAAACTAGAAAGAAAACAAGAAAGACAAATATTTTGAATAATTTCTCGAGCCAGGATTCGAACCTATGACCTCCTGCTTTAAGACAATTTGTATTGATCTTTTCTAGTTTTCTATTTTCATAATAACAGCGTTGTAGTCTACTGGCTGCAACACATGCTGAGTCAGGGCCTTTTTACCCAGCACTTCATGTTTTGTTTTGTACCTAGAATATGTTTGAATTATTTTGTTGATAGTGCTGAGTAAATAAAGATTATATATATCTATCTATCTATCTATGTATCTATCTATCTAGTTTGTAATGCACTCTTATAATATTAGGATCTATAATATTTCACCTTAAATACATATATTTTTTTAACACTTTACAACATTTTGCTGTCATTTTCTGGATCTGGATATATTCAGAAAAGGACTGGAAATTGGTTCAGCATAACTTTACCCGATGATATACAACACGGTACACTTACCAAGCTCCAGCGTGTTGGAGACTGCGTGTTCCGCCGCTGTAGAACTCTTCTGGGTCATCTGGTCTACACTCTTTAAGATCTCATTCTTCATGTCAGAAAGAGCGATGCTGGGGAAATAAACGCATAGATGCTAGATGACGAAAGACAAAAAACTTGATTATACTCGTAGTTCCAAATTATGCAATGTTAAAACATATTAACAATATTCCGATAGTCTTTTATGTAAAGACAATTCAAGATGCTGACCTTGCTTGCATGCCTGCCTGCCTGTCAGCGGCCATCACTGTTATTTGGCCTGTATTATACAAGTGTTCTGATATATGGCTACACAATCTGGTCGCACCTCATGTCGGCATGTGTGACCGGGGCTGCTGGCAAAAGCTTCACCGTGGAGCTGATCGACATCCTCGGCATGATCAGGCTTTGTCTAGGCATGATCAGGCTTTGTCTAGGCATGATCAGGCTGTTTGCAGACTTCATGCTGGGACGTTCCTCTGAGTACACCTTAACGGAGCTCGACCGTTGTTCCTCCAGATGTTTGCGGTTGCGCTTGGCGGTTGCTGGGTCTATCGATACGGATTTACGTCCCTTTATCACCTGCAGGTAATTAGGAACAATTAAAACCGTCTCTTTGGTTCGAGCATCTCCACCGCTAGTCTGGAGGTTGCTAGTTCTAATCCCAGGGGGACACATTTGTGATCAGTCTACGTACTTCGGAGCCACGTCAAGCTCTGGTTCCATCTGAGAGCTAAATATTACTCACCATCGATCACCGGGACGTAATAAAATAATCGTCGGTGAAACACCAATAAATGTGAACTGTGACTTGCATTTCTCAATCCATACTCGGAAAATACCAATGATATATATATATGTATATGTATGTATATATATGTATATATATATATAATGATATATATTGACGATAATGTCTCTACGATCCCTATATATTGACGATATTGTCTCTAAGATCCCTATATATTGACGATATTGTCTCTACGATCCCTATATCTTGACGATGTTGTCTCTACGATCCCTATATATTGACGATATTGTCTCTACGATCCCTATATATTGACGATATTGTCTCTACGATCTCTATATATTGACGATATTGTCTCTACGATCCCTATATATTGACGATATTGTCTCTACGATCCCTATATTTTGACGATGTTGTCTCTACGATCCCTATATATTGACGATATTGTCTCTACGATCCCTATATTTTGACGATGTTGTCTCTACGATCCCTATATTTTGACGATGTTGTCTCTACGATACCTATATTTTGACAATGTTGTCTCTACGATCCCTATATTTTGACGATGTTGTCTCTACGATGTTGTCTCTACGATCCCTATATATTGACGATATTGTCTCTACGATCCCTATATATTAACGATATTGTCTCTACGATCTCTATATTTTGACGATGTTGTCTCTACGATGTTGTCTCTACGATCTCTATATCTTGACGATGTTGTCTCTACAATCCCTATATTTTGACGATATTGTCTCTACGATCCCTATATCTTGACGATATTGTCTCTACGATCCCTATATTTTGACGATGTTGTCTCTACGATCCCTATATATTGACGATAATGTCTCTACGATTCCTATATATTGACGATATTGTCTCTAAGATCCCTATATATTGACGATATTGTCTCTACGATCCCTATATATTGACGATATTGTCTCTACGATCTCTATATTTTGACGATGTTGTCTCTACGATCTCTATATCTTGACGATGTTGTCTCTACAATCCCTATATTTTGACGATATTGTCTCAACGATCCCTATATCTTGACGATATTGTCTCTACGATCCCTATATTTTGACGATGTTGTCTCTACGATCCCTATATCTTGACGATAATGTCTCTACGATTCCTATATATTGACGATATTGTCTCTAAGATCCCTATATATTGACGATATTGTCTCTACGATCCCTATATCTTGACGATGTTGTCTCTACGATCCCTATATTTTGACGATGTTGTCTTAACGATCCCTATATATTGACGATATTATCTCTACGATCCCTATATTTTGACGATGTTGTCTCTACGATACATATATTGACGATATTGTCTCTACGATCCCTATATATTGACGATATTGTCTCTACGATCCCTATAAATTGACGATATTGTCTCTACGATGTTGTCTCTACGATCCCTATATATTGACGATATTGTCTCTACGATCCCTATATCTTGACGATGTTGTCTCTACAATCCCTATATTTTGACGATGTTGTCTCTACGATCCCTATATATTGACGATATTGTCTCTACGATCCCTATATTTTGACGATGTTGTCTCTACAATCCCTATATTTTGACGATATTGTCTCTACGATCCCTATATCTTGACAATGTTGTCTCTACAATCCCTATATTTTGACGATATTGTCTCTACGATCCCTATATCTTGACGATGTTGTCTCTACAATCCCTATATATTGACGATATTGTCTCTACGATCCCTATATTTTGACGATGTTGTCTCTACAATCCCTATATTTTGACAATGTTGTTTCTACGATGCCTATATCTTGACGATGTTGTCTCTACAATCCCTATATTTTGACGATGTTGTCTCTACAATCCCTATATTTTGACGATATTGTCTCTACGATCCCTATATTTTGACGATGTTGTCTCTACGATCCCTATATATTCAAATTCAAATAGTTTATTTTGCAAAGTAGGTATATAAAATACACATTTCACAAGTCAAAATTTAATCTTATAAAAAAATATATGTAATAAAATAATAAATGTACATGAACTAGGTTAAAGGTTTATTTAATTTATGTAGCAATATATATACGATTAAAGTTATAGGTAAAATAAATATAATACAAGGTGACATCGAATCAAACGCCCGAATCGACACCGGAGACCTGGCCAGGGACCAGGAACAAGGTTCAATGATCACCAACCGAGCCCCCAGCACGAATCCAGGCGTCCGACCAAATTACATCCTATATACTACATACTCATAAGGTTACATATATAAATACATGCCTACCTCCGCCCATTCGATATTTACGATATTGTCTCTACGATCCCTATATCTTGACGATGTTGTCTCTACAATCCCTATATCTTGATGATGTTGTCTTTACAATCCCTATATCTTGACGATGTTGTCTCTACGATCCCTATATCTTGACGATGTTGTCTCTACGATCCTTATATCTTGACGATGTTGTCTCTACAATCCCTATATCTTGACGATGTTGTTTCTACAATCCCTATATCTTGACGATGTTGTCTCTACAATCCCTATATCTTGACGATGTTGTCTTTACAATCCCTATATCTTGACGATATTGTTTCTACGATCCCTATATCTTGACGATGTTGTCTCTACAATCCCTATATATTGACGATGTTGTCTCTACGATGTTGTCTCTACGATCCCTATATCTTGACGATATTGTCTCTACGATCCCTATATCTTGACGATATTGTCTCTACGATCCCTATATCTTGACGATATTGTCTCTACGATCCCTATATCTTGACGATGTTATCTCTACGATCCCCTATATCTTCCCTACAAGTGAAAGTTGTTTGTTTGTGGGGTTGTTGCTTTGTTTAGTTACTAAGATCTCGAAAACTACTTGATGAATCGACATGAAACTTTCACTATTTGAAATGAGGACCGAATGTTGAGCCACAAAATCCTGTTCTGGAGAAATTGTACGGAAGCTCGAAGTGAAGGCAGATCTAATGAGATCAATGGTTACTACACACTGTAGGCTCAATCTGGACATTAACAGCCACATACTGATGAAGATATATAAATGTTTAAACTTACGCCAGGTAAGTAATGTGGCCATGCCTGAGGCTCTCGGCCCTGAAACTGTAAATCATATTAATTTAACTTTGAGACGTCTCACGCACCATTTCCACATTGATCTAATGACATCTACCTTCTCATGCGGTTGTAGCTGCGTTATCAGGTCAGCCAGCCGCTCAACCGCTTGTTCCGCCGCTTGCACTCGAGCGTTCAACTGGAAATAAGTTGGGACAAGCATGCTTCGTAAATAAAAGTTAAGTGGAAATGAAAAATTACGTATATTTTCATATTTTGGCGGCCATTTGGGATTTATTAATATTATATGGGAAATTATTAATCGGCCGAATAAAAATATAATTAGCGACTTCACGTGTCCGGAATAAATACCAAAGCGTGCGACTAAAATACTGAGTGGGCAAATTTAAAGTATGAAATCGAAAATATTTTACCAAAAGTCAAAAAATGGGTGCGATGACAAGCGAAGCGAGGAAGACCGTGTTAGGTTTACATGTAAGATAAGGAGCCGAGCGAAGCGGAGCGGAGCCAGGCGACATCCCTAGTTTTATTACTTAAAATTAAATTTTCATTAAAATAGAAAATTTTATCGCCTGAGAATTATTCAACTCAACACAAAGGGGTATGCAACTTTTCGTACAGGGGGGTGGGATACTAAATTTTTTTTGAGTGGCCATATGTGAAATATGGCTCATTTTACAAAGTTTAATATGAGCATATATATTTTTGAAAAATTGGAGTCGTGAGATGTGCGGCTCAACCTTTTTTTTGCAATTAGTTTTTGGAAGGCACTTTTTTTTATGTTAAAAAAATTTAATTTTTTTATCTTAAACTGTTTTAATTCACTTAGTCTTATCTAAGAACACTTACTTGAAAAAAAATAGCGTCGTGAGATGTGCGGAAACCCCTTTTTTTGCAATTATTTTGGAAGGCACTTTCTTTTATGTTCAAAAAATGTAATTTTTTTATCTTAAACTGTTTTAATTCACTTAGTCTTATTTAAGAATACTTACTTGAAAAAAAATAGCGTCGTGAGATGTGCGGAAACCCCTTTTTTTTTGCAATTTGTTTTTGGAAGGCTCTTTTTTTTATGTTAAAAAAATGATATTTTTTTATCTTAAACTGTTTTAATTCACTTAGTCTTATCTAAGAATACTTACTTGAAAAAAAATTGCGTCGTGAGATGTGCGGAAACCCCTTTTTTTTGCAATTTGTTTTTCGGAACGTACTTTATTTTGTTGTTAAAAATGTAATTTTTGTGTAATTTTACTTAGTCTTATATAAGAATACTTACTCTCAAAGAATTTGGATTGTCAGATGTGCGGCACTACTTTTTTTTGCTATGGGTATTCGGTAAGCACTTTATTTTGTTGTTAAAAATGTATATTTTTTAACTTAAGTAAAACTGTTTCGTAAATAGAAGCATGTGTCTGTAGCAATTAATTCATCAGGTACCGCTCTTATTAAACAAAAACCAGATCTAAGGCTGAACGGAAAGGCGGGTGGTGTTCTAGGGTTGTTGTTTACAGAGTGGTCCCCAAGAACACGGCGACGATCAGTCAAAGGATATTGTTAAGGTAACTCAACTGTGGTGTACTGTACAAGGCTATAGCAAGGTAGCGGGAAGGAAAACTTGGCAAAGAAAAGGCCAATACCTAGCAGAGGGCAGATGAAAGTTGATTGATTTAGAGTTTTAAGTGCTGGTCTCACCACCATCTGTTAACATGCCTGATAATTTATGTGGCAGGTAATTCATACCAAAATACGTTTAAATTTTAAACTTATATTCTTGATAGCGCTTATCACCAAGACTAAGTGTTGAGACAGGCCATCCATCCATCAGTTTGTCCACTGCTGGACATAGGCGATTCCAGAATTTCGCCACTACAGACAAGCCATAAATCAAATAAATACTGTTAGTCAAATGTTTACTATTAATTATATTTCATGCATAAGTACATACACTTAAAATGGATATGACTAACATACAAATGTTTACATATATGTATATAAATATATTTATTATATAATACGTAACTACTAATATAAATAATATAATAATAAATAAAACACGTAAAAATAGTATAAGGCAAACAAATAATTATTCGGAATCTAATTCAGATTCTTCGTTTTCCACATCAGGTCTTATTACCAAGTCTAAAAATTCAGCAGGTTTGAAAAAATCATCATAGCGCCCGCAACCCATGTACCACAGTATAGACATGACATGGGAGCAACGTCCTAGGCCTAGCGTTCTTTTTCCAATAATACATGAACAATAATGGCCAATTATTAACTTTATAAAAATCATTCTAATTTATTCAGAAATTAAAGATATTTGGGCACCTACTTAGCCATGATGATCCTATCATAAACGTCATAGTCGAGGGTAAAATGGAAGGAAAAACGGAGGAGGCAACCCATTAAGGACCAAGTTCAGTGACTATTTTAAGGCAAAGGCAGGAGTCACACGGAATTAATTTTGGCGAAGATGCTGTAGGTACCGACAAGAGCTGAGCTCTTACATAAATGATGAATATTCGGAGATATACTTAAAATTGATGCACTTGTTGCTTCGTGTAGGATGTATCACAATTCACATCACAATGGTATGACCTAGACTTTTTGCCTACTACCGACAACTGCAGTTCGCTTGAACTCAAATCCAGCGCTACTACTCATATTTCAAAATGGAAAAAGTCCCATTGCCGCACAGCTTTCAATAATCAAACCTATATATATTATGTTTTATTTTTGATTTCCAATCGATATATTATGTACGATTGGTTACAGGCCGCCAAAAATATTTTGGTATCCCAGTAAGTTGCATACCCCTTCGTATTTTCAAGTCGCAGTTTTCAACATTTTTATTCGCCCACAGTCTTTCGCCCACTTAATATTTTAGTACGGTATATTCAGTATTTTTGACACCTTAAATTGAATTTATATTCGCTCGTTTAAATACGACCCATATTATATTATAAATAATTGTATTTTTTATAAATTATTATAAATGAGCCAAATTTAGGTGGCGTCGGCGCATAAGCCGACGACGCCACCTAATTTTGGCTTAGCAAAGAGTTCCATTAGTCAAAAGGATAAGCTAAGAGTTGGTGAATCGTGTTTTTCTCTAGGCAACTCTTAAATATTTAGACATCCGATTTAGACGCCTCCTAAGGAGGGTGAAAACGGACACAAATAATTTAAACAGTCGCTTTTCGCAAATTAAAAATGGATAAACATAGAAACACGATGCATGCATTCTTAGCTTGAACATAAACTTCAACATAAGCTTGAACATAAACTCCAGTTTAGTAAATCTTCGTACCTTCATAGTTTCTATGGTATTAATAAGCGAAGCGCTTCCCCCAACGATATCCTTCACCAACGTTTTATTATCAGGAAGCTTCAGCCCTGGGATGGGTCCTATCATCGACAGCAGTTCCTTGACCTTCGCTTCCAACAACCTGAACTCAGCGACCGTCACCACATCTATAGTCGGTTTACCGATACTTAGATCACTGCTGTCACTCATGGCGGGGCTCGCAGTCTTGATGGCTTGCTTAATCTTAGCATCTTTCAGTAAAGTGCGCTTCAATCCGGGAATAGCCTGGGTTACAACTTTAATAAAAAACATTTATCAATTAAAACTCGCGTGAGCTGACATACTAAATTATTATTACATACGGCTTGAACACTCACGTGTGATTGTTGTTGACTATATGCCAACCGTTTCACCGATACAATTTCGGCATTATTAACTGAACATATTCGATCCATGAAGAAACTGGACATCAACGGGTCAGCAGTAGCAGAACATGCACTAAGTTCGGATACGACCCACTTCATCCGTTTCGACAAGGCTACAGTATTAGTGAAGGCGAAATATACCATTCCTCGCAAAATACACGAAGCCATCGAGATAAGTCGTAATCCCAACTTCAACAGGGATCATGGTTGGCAGCTGGCTCCGTCTTGGAAACCGGTTCTCGATGGATCGAGCAACTTTAGGACAGTGCCCAGTGACAGTGACGATGTTGTGAGTTCGTTTTGTTTAATAACCGCCCCTAATAATAAACAATTGGAACAATTAAAAGAATCAAGTGCATCCACCATCCCACCCCCCTCGACGACGCAGCCAACGCTCAGCGCACGAGCAATGCGTGCAGCTCGCCGATCGGCAGCTGCCAGCATAGATAATACCTGCCAGTGCCCGTTTGACAACGACGGTGAACGCCGCGTCGTCGTCCTAAGAACGGCACTCGCCTTGATAATGCCGAAATTGTATCGGTGAAACGGTTGGCATATAGTCAACAACAATCACACGTGAGTGTTCAAGCCGTATGTAATAATAATTTAACATTTATCAATGTTATTATACCTACTTAGTTTTAAATTATCTTATAAAAATACTATATTCATTTAAAACTATGTACCTACGAGTATATTAAAAGGCAATTAAGTCAATACATCATATTTATTTACATTGATAAATATTAATGATAAACACTCACACACGTCTCCTACAAATTTCTATCGACTACGATCCTGACACACCTTTTTCGCCTCATCTACATCTATCAATCCATCATTTATCAATTTTTACTTCTCCAGTATGTCGCCACGCTATGGCACTTGCCCAACATAATATATGATTCATTCCTAATTCTTCTTTCATTCACCCTCTCCATATGCCCAAACCATAATTCAATATAATATAATATATTTTATTCAACAAAACAGTAGTAAAATGTAATTATATCAGATACACTTAGGTATAAATTGTGACATAAAACTAAAATTAAATATACCTAAAATATAAATATTTACTAACTAATAAAAAAAAAAATGTTCGGCACCTATTAAAAATTAAGTTAAATAAAATATGCTGGCCAGATCGCCGCAATATTATATTAATAATTAATATTAAAATTAATATTCTTTATAATTGTGTTAATAGATACCTTGAAGTTCATAGCTGAAATAAAAATCTGTAAGCAAAAAGTCGAGTCCTGCCCCCCTATTCTGTATCTTTAGTTGCCAACTGAACGAGGTGCCTATCATCAAAAACATAGATAAAAACTGAAATTTCAAAATTGCCTTTCGTGGGTATTGAACTATTAACAATCTGTGTCGTTACTTCAAGTGCGAAATCGGAACTCGATAGTATATCTATGTTTTTGATGATAGACACCCAGTCCAGAAGGCAACTAGAGATACATAATAGGCCCACTGGCTACTGATGAAAGACTACAACGAAACCGAGGCATTTCTTAAACCAGTATGCTGATTTTCTTATGTTTTATTATATCACTCGAGTTATTATATCCACGGTCGAACGTATACCATTACAGACACTTACAACCACTCATATCACTGGCTATGCCCTTTTTTAGGGAGTAGGGCACTCAAAATTATTTTGTGTACACTTTATGTTACAGGAACCATAGTGGGAATGAACTAGTGGTTATTAATATGTACCAGTCAAAATGTTACAGGAACCATGGTGGGAATGAACTAGTAGTCAGTAATATGTACCAGTCAAATTATTACAGGAACCATGGTGGGAATGAACTTGTGGTTATTAATATGTACCAGTTGCTGTCAGTTTTAAGGCGTCATCCCAAATTCCTGAACACCTTAATAACCCAAATGAAATTAATTCTCATTTTCTTAACATCCCTGGAAGCAAAGACGTATCTATATCCGATTTAACATATTTTGAATGTCATAGATTTAGCTCTTCTGCTTTTAGATTAAATCCAGTTGACGAATCGGCTAAAGTGATATTTAAAATTAGTTCTAATGCTCAAGGAGCTGACCGTCTTATAATGGACATGATTTTAATGACGTTACCTTCTACGTTGGGTGTCATTACTGGAATCATAAATAGATCCATTAGTACAAATACGTTCCCTAAAGTATGGAAAATGGCTCTTGTAAAACCTATTCCTAAAAACAATAACCCATCTGGCGTAAAAGACCTTCGTCCTGTTAGTGTTCTACCGTATTTATCTAAAATAGCGGAAAATGTTATATACTCTCAAACTACAGCGTATTTAGAATGTAATAAAATACTGCCAGAAGTACAGTCAGGTTTTAGAAGGGGAAGAAGTACAAACACAGCTCTGTTAGACGTCGTAGATAACATGCTCGCCGCACGAGATACTGGACAGGGAACTATTCTGGCTTTACTAGATTTTTCTAGAGCTTTCGATTGCATTAACATTAATCTTATGCTATCAAAGCTCTCATACTATGGGTTTGATGTTGCCACAGTCAGATGGTTTGATAGTTATTTGAGTGATAGACAACAGCAAGTGGTATTGCAAAGACGTGATGGTAGCAGTCTTAGATCTCAAATTACTTCTATGGACCGTGGAGTTCCTCAGGGATCTATTCTTGGACCTCTTCTTTTTATATTGTATAGTGGTGACATCGTGAGTAATATATTAAACTGTCAATATCATATGTATGCTGATGACCTCCAGATATACATACCTTGTACTCCCGCTAATGTAGATGATGCTGTAACAAAATTAAACGAAGATTTGGAACGTATTTCTTTGTGGTCTAACAAAAATTCTCTGGCTCTTAATCCTTCTAAATCAAAATTTATGGTCCTCGGTAGTCGTCATCAAAGCATATCTTCAGCTAATCCTACAGTTACTATCATGAACGAGTCAGTAGAAAGAGTGCATGAAGCTAGAAATTTCGGGGGTTATTATCGACGAAGAACTACGCTTTGAAACTCACGTTGCTGAGCTAGCGAGAAACTGTTTTTACCGCCTTAGTGTTATCTATCGCATACGTGACTTTCTCAAAGAAGAATTACGAGTTAGGCTTTGTGAGGCGCTCATCCTGTCAAAACTTAACTACTGCATTGCCGTTTTCGGCCCTTGTCTCTATGCCTAGACGATGCGCCTCATCCAGCGAGTTCAAAATGCCTGTGCTCGTTTTTGCTTTCATATACCTCCACGATCCCACGTAACTCCATTCCTTAACAACGCCAACATACTTAATATAGGCATGTATTAATATAGGCGGAGGTAGGCATGTATTTATATATGTAACCTATTACTATGTAGTATATAGGATGGGATTTGGTCGGCCGCCTGGATTCGTGCTGGGGGCTCGGTTGGTGATCATTGAACCTTGCTCCTGGTCCCTGGCCGGGTCTCCGGTATGGGTTCGGGTGGTTGATTGGATTTCACCTTGTATAATAATATTTTACCTATAATTTTAATCGTATATATATTGCTACATAAATTAAATAAACATTTAATCTAAGTAGTTCATGTACATTTATTATTTTATTACATATATTTTTATAAGATTAAAATTTTACTTGTGAAACGTGTATTATATATACCTACTTTGCAAAATAAACTTTTTGAATTTTGAATTTGAATTTTGAATATGAAAGGTAGACTGCAGTATCATCTCACCTGCCTTCTGTTTGGAGTTGTTAAAAAAGGTTCTCCAAAGTACTTATTTGACAAATTGAAATGGTCTGCCTCTTCATACAGTATGCGTAGTACTAGGGTAGGTTCTATTTCGTGTCCGTCACATAAATCTGCGGCATTCAGAGGTAGCTTTAGATATTCAGCGTCCAAGTGTTAGAACAATATTCCACCGCCTTTACTTACTTTGAAGTATAAGAACAACTTTAAATTTAAATTTAAAAAATATCTTCTCTCTTTGCAATGATAATCGCCGACCTAAAGTTTCAGACAGAAAACTCACGTTTCTTTCTTTATACACATCGTCTTTATAAATTAACTCCTTTCAATTGCAAGATAAACAATATCATTCAATAATAATAATTGTTTTAAGCCAAAATTTTGCCTTTTTATTTATCCACTCACAATACTTTATATTTTCAATAGTTTATACTATGTGAATATTTATTTTTAATTATATATACGATATAAATAAATATTTATATTTATATACGTACTTCTATTTTATTCGGATGCCGTGTACTGTTTCTGTGCTTATATATCAATTGCAGGCCCTAGCAGAATAACAGCGTTGCGGGATGTTACTGGTAACATCCGTAGCATATGCTGAGTTGGGGTCCTTTTTATTGCCACGACACATGACGTTCCATGTTTATATGTATCAGTGTGGTATTTATCAATTTTATTTTTAGTTAAAAAAGTTGTATTTAAAATGTGTTCTGTTTCGTGTGTGTTGTGGCATTTAAATTAAATAAATGATTCTTTATATTTTATCTTTATCTTTATCAGTCAAAATGTTACAGGAACCATGGTGGGAATGAACTAGTGGTTAGTAATATGTACCAGTCAAAATGTTACAGGAACCATGGTGGGAATGAACTAGTGGTTAGTAATATGTACCAGTCAAAATGTTACAGGAACCATGGTGGGAATGAACTAGTGGTCAGTAATATGTACCAGTCAAAATGTTACAGGAACCATGGTGGGAATGAACTAGTGGTCAGTAATATGTACCAGTCAAAATGTTACAGGAAACATGGTGGGAATGAACTAGTGGTCAGTAATATGTACCAGTCAAAATGTTACAGGAACCATGGTGGGAATGAACTAGTGGTCAGTAATATGTACCAGTCAAAATGTTACAGGGACCATGGTGGGAATGAACTAGTGGTTAGTAATATGTACCAGTCAAAATGTTACAGGGACCATGGTGGGAATGAACTAGTGGTTAGTAATATGTACCAGTCAAAATGTTACAGGAACTATGGTGGGAATGAACTAGTGGTTAGTAATATGTACCAGTCAAAATGTTACAGGAACCATGGTGGGAATGAACTAGTGGTCAGTAATATGTACCAGTCAAAATGTTACAGGAACCATGGTGGGAATGAACTAGTGGTTAGTAATATGTACCAGTCAAAATGTTACAGGGACCATGGTGGGAATGAACTAGTGGTTAGTAATATGTACCAGTCAAAATGTTACAGGAACCATGGTGGGAATGAATTAGTGGTTAGTAATATGCACCAGTCAAAATGTTACAGGAACCATGGTGGGAATGAACTAGTGGTTAGTAATATGTACCAGTCAAAATGTTACAGGAACCATGGTGGGAATGAACTAGTGGTTAGTAATATGTACCAGTCAAAATGTTACAGGAACCATGGTGGGAATGAACTAGTGGTTAATAATATGTACCAGTCAAAATGTTACAGGGACCATGGTGGGAATGAACTAGTGGTTAGTAATATGTACCAGTCAAAATGTTACAGGAACCATGGTGGGAATGAACTAGTGGTTAGTAATATGTACCAGTCAAAATGTTACAGGAACCATGGTGGGAATGAACTAGTGGTTAGTAATATGCACCAGTCAAAATGTTACAGGAACCATGGTGGGAATGAACTAGTGGTTAGTAATATGCACCAGTCAAAATGTTACAGGGACCATGGTGGGAATGAACTAGTGGTTAGTAATATGTACCAGTCAAAATGTTACAGGAACCATGGTGGGAATGAACTAGTGGTTAGTAATATGTACCAGTCAAAATCACGAACCGATTTTAACAGAGAATATAGATAAATATAAATATAAGGTACATTTGATTGATACTTTTTTATATCGTACACTCGTCAGTGCGTACAAATACAACAAAATGCTAAGACAATGTTGAACCTTTGTTATTGATATAATAACTTATCAAGTCCATATTATAATTTGGCCGTGTCGGTTAAGGGCGAATTTTTTTAAAAGTGTACCATCTGAAAATTTTGCCTTTTAATATTTTTCATGAATAATTGTATTTTTTTCCATGGAATCTTGTTCAGTAATGACTTAACCTTAATAAAATCTAAAAGGATTTTTCATTTGTGCCTTAAATTAATGATAAATTTAAATTTGAACCATAGTAGAGCAGCTAAATATTCTACTGACTAACGAAATTATATTCCACAAAAAAAAATAACTATAATACAAATTTATTAACAAGTATTTTTAGTATCATCTATAAGGTAATGTTAAATAAAATAAAATACTACTGTTAATAAAATATTTTTTAACATTTAAATATTAATACTTTTGTGTCCTATGACTAACGTTTGGAAAATTCAAGTACTCATTTTTCTTTTTAACTTTTAAATTAGAATCCACTTAGTTTTCTATTATATATGTACAGAATAAACATAAAATTATCTATTTACCATACAAAACAAAGCATCATTACATTACATAAAAATTTAATATATTAAATTTATTGTTTATTTTCGGAGAGGACAGTAAGTCAGTGGAAGATTTAAGTTACTAAGTGGATATGTAAGGGACTTATCACATTGCAAAAATTATCCATATATTTTGTATCGGCGAACTATGATAAACTTTCAAAACATTAACCAATTTTTATTTAAATACAACTTTTGTTAGTTGAAGTTATTATTTGAGTATTACTGACTTAGTTACCGTTATCGTCAAACTTAATTATCCGAATTAAAACAAATTTAAAACTTTTCTGATGATTCATATACAATAATTGCACTGCGGGATACTCAAAATATGCAGTATTGTCTAGGGAACTACCTGTTTATAGGAAATAAACTATAGACTATAACCAAGTGGAAATCTAACCATTAAAACAATTTTAAACTCGGTTCAGGTTTTATTCATGACTATGTCCTTAGGTAACTGCCTGTTCCCAAGGAACATAATATAAGCCTATGTCCAAGTGAAAATTTCCTTTTACATACAACAAACAAACAAATAAATATTACCTCTTCCTACCTAAATCATATTTTATTTGCACCAAAATCATAAAATGTTTAAAAAACTAAATATTTGCAATATGCATGCGGTTTTAAGCATTCCGCTGACTAACAATTCTATCCACTGACTAAAATTTTCAAAATGGTGGTCAGGGGAACGTTACGAAATCCCGAATACAAATAGTTTTTGTCATTTAATTCTGAATTTTATGAGTAAATCGTTAAAATAATGCCACATTCCATGAGAAGGTAAACGCAAGTTTTGAAGAAAACACAATCCGAGTGAAAAATTGCGAAGAAATTACCTTAGAATCCCCGATCGTCAGCGGAAGTTAGTTTCACTCACTTTTTTTTTACAAACTTCGGCGACTTCTACCGAGCGTTTGATGACGTTTGCAACATTGCGGAGACGCTTAACATGCTCCTTTGTGATGCCATATAAAAAAAACTTACTTTTTTGTGCGATTTTTATATATATTTATATCAAGAAAGTCCGTAAGTCAGTGGAAAGTTCCACCCTGGTCAAATTTTAAGACCGCAGTTTATAAATCAATATAAATATAACTCGCTGGATCTCCTGAAAGCCCATCGAAATTTATAAATGGAGAAGTTACTAGCTATTTGAAGATATAGTCAACATAAATCTACGTAAAATGGTTGCAATTTTGTTTTCAAATTTGTATCAGAAAATGTCGAAGGGACATAGCAAAACTCAGTGTTATTTTTTATTGCTTAAGGTGAAATATATGTTAATATTGATAAACTATTAAAATAAAAATAGCCAAAGTGACGTCTAATAATGTTTCATGCTTATAAAACTAAATACGCTTGAACAAGAATTCATTTTATATGGAGAAAAAAATCTGAACGTTGACGGATACCCCAAAAACCGTAGGTACACTTTTAAAAAAATACGCCCTTAAAGTCAAATTCCACGACACGACACAAATAGGTACCCGATATGTATGTTGTCCCTCAGGTGGTCAAATGTATCTTCCTGCTTCAACTAAAGTCACTTGCACTAGCGAACGCCCCACGGCGTCGGTCGCGCGGATCAGGATAATTCTCAGTAGATCCATTATCCCGAATCCGTGAGAATTTCCGGCCTTATTCCTTGTCTACAAGAGAAACTCAGTGCAAAATATCGGCTTTCTGGGTCCAAATGTTTGGACGAGGCGTTAATGAGTGAGTTAGTGGGTCAGTATTTACGATGATAATTTAATCAACACTTTGGGCCCAAATACAAAGTTCTATATAGTTACTCATAAGTAATTTTAGAATCCGGGATTAATGTGCCTACGAGATTCCAGCCCGCGACCTCCATGTGCTATGATTTCAACTAAATACCTTTTTTTTTCTTCTCCTGAATCTGTTCGAGTTTGGCTTCAGACGTGGACTGTGCACTTTTGGTTTCTTCAGCCTGCTCGAGTTTGTCATAGGCCTTAGTATCCGAGGTAATGGAAGACTCCCTTGATTGCGTGGTGTTGCTGATGAGAACCTTCAGGTCCAGCAGTCGCAACTGTTGCGCTAGGAGGTACAACACCTTCTGCATCAGTTTGAAGTCCACCAAATTTTGCTGTACCGAAAAAAAATGAGTTAATTACTTGGGTTTTTTTATAAACAATGAGCTTACGGTAGATCACTATACTGTACTATACTATACTATACCCCACCGGATGGGAAGCATCAATGAAACCTAGCATGAAGCACAGAAAATGAGGGTCAAAGCAGGAAAGTATTAAGTCTGTCACGGGACTCTCGCAAAATCTACGGAAGTTGGTAACGCACGAATGACTGACACTGCCTGTACTTATACATATATTTATGATGGACTTTCGCAAAGTAACGCCCACTATACCAGTATTACTATTACCAGTAACCACTCTCAGTGCATCGTATCGTCATAACATAAGTCATACATTAGTTCATGCGACAAGTATTACTATTACCAGTAACCACTCTCAGTGCATCGTATCGTCATAACATAAGTCATACATTAGTTCATGCGACAAGTATTACTATTACCAGTAACCACTCTCAGTGCATCGTATCGTCATAACATAAGTCATACATTAGTTCATGCGACAAGTATTACTATTACCAGTAACCACTCTCAGTGCATCGTATCGTCATAACATAAGTCATACATTAGTTCATGCGACAAGTATTACTATTACCAGTAACCACTCTCAGTGCATCGTATCGTCATAACATAAGTCATACATTAGTTCATGCGACAAGTTTGCTTTCTTCTATCCAACACAGATAAGTTTTGGTTATAATTTTACTTATAGGTTAAAACTTTGTAAGGCTATTGTAACTTTTACTTTATTACCCTCGTTGTATAATAGAATAGCTGTTTGTTTTCCTTAAATAAACAAATTAGGATGGTGACAAGCCATGGCCGAAGCCTACCACCTATTGAAGTTGGGTTTTGGTATAATTGTGGAGCGAACACCGGGGGTTTAAATTTGAAGTACCTGATTAGTTGGTTGTACAACCCGGGTGACCAATAATAATTTGGTTTGGTACAACCAAAACCTACTGTCAGTTTCGTACAAATCGCAACAAAGACCGAGACCCTTTTATTGTACTTTGTACTAAGAAACTAGGCTTTGCTTTTTTATGTGGATTGATGATAGTTTCCTTTTGACAGCAAAGCCCAAGAAGATTTTTGTCTGAGCGTTTAATTAAATGCAAATATTTGATTCATCCATTTTTATTGAAAGTTCTCATTTTCTATGCTTCTTTCAACTCATTTTTTTAGGGTTTTTTTAAATGAAGTGTTTTTTTTATAATAAGTGATTCAGTTTTATTCTGGGGTGGGTCTGTTTGATTTCCATGTGGGCCGGGCCCACCCCCCCTCCGCCCCTACTTTGTAAATATGTACATATTTTAGTTAAGGCGATACCAAAAAAAAATGGGGTTTTGTCTATTCCATTTACTCCACTATAACGTCATCTACGTACTACATTTTTGGGTAAATGTTTATTGAGTATTTGATGAAGATTCTGAGTGAAGGAAAACGCGATTGGATGAAATTTTCTTGATAGAATTTAATTAAATATAACTTAAATATAACTTTTACGTATCGCCTTAAAAATATCGTGGTAGAAGAAATTGCCCTCACATCAGCTGGTCCCATAGCTCTGTTGATGAGATCCTCGACTGTTGTTAAAAAGGATGTTTGGCTATTAGCGAAAGTTCCATCCTCCATTTCTTCCATTTTGAGATATTTTCTCTTTATAGTAAGATAGTTGCTCGAATGTTTCAAAAAACTTTTTTAAATTACGTAGTTTTACTTGAATTTCGTAAGTACGTTTGTTTTGTTCTATCAAAGTTATACTTACTTCTTTTTCCTTTAGCAGGAAGCAGTAAAGAGTTAAGAGCGATTTCGCAGCCGGATTGTGAAAACCGTAACTGTCGAAAACTCTTCCATTACGATGTCAAGATCAAGCAGTTTCTCGGAACATCCCTACTAGCAGCGCGTTCCGAGTGGCGATATAATTGATTTTTTTTATCACGTAAATGGTCATTCCGAGTCAGTATTAGCGCGATAACGATAGCCCTACAATGGTCGCTATGACGTCATAGATGACATCATTAACATAAAATTTTGAATTTACACGGTCATTATAAACATTATTAGGAGTACGGGACTCACTGTGTTTGGTTTTTAAAGATGGCTTCAAACTGTCTGGTACATGGAATCCAGTGACTGAGTTGTGCAAAATCCAGTCGTTGCCGCAAGTAATAATAAACGACAGAGATAGATGGTAGATCGCTACACTTCCTAGCCTGTTGTCATAGCTGCACCGACCAGTCATCCCGCGACCATGGCAGATGAAACTCTGCCGAAAATTCGGGAAAATATAAAAACCAAACATGGTGATTCCCGTACTTATCATTAACGATGCCATGTTGTGCTATCATCTATGAAAAGTGACAGCCGGCTGGCGGGCATTTCAAAAATATGTTATTCGGAGCATAAGAGTTTATTATTAGACCATGATTCAAAGATTATAGTTTGAGGAAATCACTTCTTGGACGTTACGCAAACAAATTTCTACAAATCCTGTCACTTTCAAGTTTCGACGTCCATGTCGCGTTCAAAAGCGGTCCAAATGTAGGTATTATGAGTTAAAGCAGTCTTATGAAATGATGGACACCATTGTCAATTCGGAACGACTTGATGGGTGTGAGAAGTTTGATGGTAGTGTTGGCACTATTCCTATTAGTGTCATGCGGAACGCACGTTTTGACGTTTGTTAATTGTTTCAAATTTCAATCAATTTGACATTTTAAATTTGTTGTTGTTGACTGGTGGTTGTTGCGTTGGTAGGTTTATTAATTTGTGGTAAATCGTACGGAAATGAAGATACTCATAATACTGTTATGGTCCGTGGGAGCGTACTCTGACAATGTGGGATTGACCTACGACTGCCCGTACTGCCAGCCGGAGCAAGTTCACATCGCTTTTGGTGGTTCGTATTGATTGTTGTTGTATTTCTTTGTTCTATTTAACCTAGATAAATGCTAAACCAATTGAAATTATACTGTAAGAGGCAAGTTTTGCTCATTTACTAAAACGGCAGCTACTGACATTAACAATGATAGTGCAGCTATAAGAATTTTTACCATGACAAGGTTATTACAAATTAATTAGGAATTTCAATAAATCAAAGTCGTTTTATCTGGTTTGTATAATGTGTCTCCGCTAATATGATCTAATTTCTTATCTCTTTGTTTTGTTTAAGTCTTTATTTTATTCAAAATATGATACAAATATTTGTATAAGTAGTGTGCAGCACAGCCCTTGTTATCTCTTGCTTGCGTGCTACACTTTATAGAAACTCAAATGAGAATGAGAATGTATATTATAATCCACTGATATACATACAGTGTCATGTTAAATTATGTCCTGTTAGAGAGGCCCGGCCCTGTCTCATTACCATCCACTGATATACATACAGTGTCATGTTACATTATGTCCTGTTAGAGAGGCCCGGCCCTGCCCCATTACCATCCACTGATATACATACAGTGTCATGTTACATTATGTTCTGTTAGAGAGGCCCGGCCCTGCCTCATTACCATCCACTGATATACATACAGTATCATGTTACATTATGTTCTGTTAGAGAGGCCCGGCCCTGCCTCATTACCATCCACTGATATACATACAGTATCATGTTACATTATGTTCTGTTAGAGAGGCCCGGCCCTGCCTCATTACCATCCACTGATATACATACAGTATCATGTTACATTATGTTCTGTTAGAGAGGCCCGGCCCTGCCTCATTACCATCCACTGATATACATACAGTATCATGTTACATTATGTTCTGTTAGAGAGGCCCGGCCCTGTCTCATTACCATCCACTGATATACATACAGTGTCATGTTACATTATGTCCTGTTAGAGAGGCCCGGCCCTGTCTCATTACCATCCACTGATATACATACAGTGTCATGTTACATTATGTTCTGTTAGAGAGGGCCGGCCCTGTCTCATTACCATCCACTGATATACATACAGTGTCATGTTACATTATGTCCTGTTAGAGAGGCCCGGCCCTGTCTCATTACCATCCACTGATATACATACAGTGTCATGTTACATTATGTCCTGTTAGAGAGGCCCGGCCCTGTCTCATTACCATCCACTGATATACATACAGTGTCATGTTACATTATGTCCTGTTAGAGAGGCCCGGCCCTGTCTCATTACCATCCACTGATATACATACAGTGTCATGTTACATTATGTTCTGATAGAGAGGCCCGGCCCTGTCTCATTACCATCCACTGATATACATACAGTGTCATGTTACATTATGTCCTGTTAGAGAGGCCCGGCCCTGTCTCATTACCATCCACTGATATACATACAGTGTCATGTTACATTATGTCCTGTTAGAGAGGCCCGGCCCTGTCTCATTACCATCCACTGATATACATACAGTGTCATGTTACATTATGTCCTGTTAGAGAGGCCCGGCCCTGTCTCATTACCATCCACTGATATACATACAGTGTCATGTTACATTATGTTCTGTTAGAGAGGCCCGGCCCTGCCTCATTACCATCCACTGATATACATACAGTGTCATGTTACATTATGTCCTGTTAGAGAGGCCCGGCCCTGTCTCATTACCATCCACTGATATACATACAGTGTCATGTTACATTATGTTCTGTTAGAGAGGCCCGGCCCTGCCTCATTACCATCCACTGATATACATACAGTGTCATGTTACATTATGTCCTGTTAGAGAGGCCCAGCCCTGTCTCATTACCATCCACTGATATACATACAGTGTCATGTTACATTATGTCCTGTTAGAGAGGCCCGGCCCTGTCTCATTACCATCCACTGATATACATACAGTGTCATGTTACATTATGTCCTGTTAGAGAGGCCCGGCCCTGTCTCATTACCATCCACTGATATACATACAGTGTCATGTTACATTATGTCCTGTTAGAGAGGCCCGGCCCTGTCTCATTACCATCCACTGATATACATACAGTGTCATGTTACATTATGTTCTGTTAGAGAGGCCCGGCCCTGTCTCATTACCATCCACTGATATACATACAGTGTCATGTTACATTATGTCCTGTTAGAGAGGCCCGGCCCTGTCTCATTACCATCCACTGATATACATACAGTGTCATGTTACATTATGTCCTGTTAGAGAGGCCCGGCCCTGTCTCATTACCATCCACTGATATACATACAGTGTCATGTTACATTATGTCCTGTTAGAGAGGCTCGGCCCTGTCTCATTACCATCCACTGATATACATACAGTGTCATGTTACATTATGTCCTGTTAGAGAGGCCCGGCCCTGTCTCATTACCATCCACTGATATACATACAGTGTCATGTTACATTATGTTCTGTTAGAGAGGCCCGGCCCTGTCTCATTACCATCCACTGATATACATACAGTCTCTATGATACAGGTATCATGTTACATTTTTTGAAATATTATTCCCAGAAATAAAACATTTTAGTTTTACAAAATTTAAATTGATGTTTTTCCTGTGGGTGGTGTATCAGTAGGTACAATTAAATTATCATTGTTACTTGATCTGTCTCCCATTTCAATAATAATATAACAGTTGCTTGTTTGAGATTGCCCCTTGTTGATGATAACCTTTCATTAAGGCGATATGTGAAAAAAATACCGGGTTGAAAAAAATCCAACCATGTTTTCCAAAAACAAATCCCTAGATTATATAGTCAAAATGCATATACTAGAAACTGATTATAATTTTCTGTGTATTTCTTGAAATATTTTCTGTTTATAAATATTTTCTGTTAAATAGTTTCTGGTATATGCATTTTGACTATATAATCTAGGGATTTGTTTTTGGAAAACATGGTTGGATAAACTTTCCTCGATAGAAATAATTGTTGAAATGAGGTCTTCTAACACACTTTTTCTCCTCGTTTAACATGTGGCAGCCATGTACAGAACTCAAACATACTTTAACAGCATCATTGTCTCAGACAAATAATAAGACAATAAACCCAATCCATCCATCAGCCTAGTTCGTCCACTGCTAGACATAAGCCTTTCCAGGACTTTGCCACTCCCGGCGGTCATCCTGGAAGAATTGCCCATACTCACACACTTTAAGCAGGCGTTGAGCGCGGTGCCGGAATCCTCGCACCAGTGACGCCGCTGCCCGTCACCAGTCTGTTTCATATAAGGCCCGGCTATTAGGATTGGATATACCGCCATCCATTTGTCCCAGGCACCAAGATAAACCCAAAGTAAATTTTAACCATAAGACAAATAACCTATCGCAAATGAATGTTAAAAGGACACTTGGCAATCCCTAAAAAAAGTTTCGGGTTACAACGAAAGACCTTATATTGAGGTGAGCCGATTTGTTTAAATTAATATAATTACATATTCATAAAAATCAATACATTTCAGAAAAACCCAACGACATAGTGGTAACATGGTCCACATTCAATGACACCCTGGAGTCACGAGTGGTGTACGGAGAGTCGGCGATGGACCAGCAAGCGTCTGGCTCCAGCACCAAGTTTGTGGACGGTGGAAGACTGCAGCGGTACCAGTGGATCCACCGCGTCACACTCAAGGGTCTCAAGTTTAATACCAAGTATGGTCAGTATCTGCTGGTCACTGATCAACGTAATACTCATACACAATTCATACAAAATCTCGTTTCAAGTTTCCTTTACGCAATCGCAATTAGCCAGTTATCAAAAATAGTAGTGATTATTCTTTTGTAACACATTTCAACTGTATCACAATGTGTTAAGATTGAAAACCGAAATGCGCGAATGCATGCTTAGAATGTAATCAAGCATTGAATTGGCGGGTCGTTTCCATCCATCAACCTATGTATGGTTCGTCCACTGCTGGACATAGGCCTTTGTCTATATTCTTAGCGGTCCTCCTGGAAGAAATGCCCAAACTCACACACGCATCTTTTCGACATCACAGAACTGATTTGCAGTTGGTGGCCAGGTCGACTGCATTTGCCGTAGCCAGAGGTCGTCCCACGTGTAGGAGTTCGGGCAAGCAGGGCATGAGAGCATGTGGAGCATGGTCTGGGTGGCAACTCCACATTTGCACTGTGTGGGATTTGTATATCCCCCATCTGCTTAGGAACTCTTTGCATATACACGCTAAGCAGACAGGTTGGTGAGCGCGGTGCCGAAACACTCGCACCAGTGACTCCTCGGCCATAGCTTCAGGCTTCGAGAGGCGCGCCAAGCGGTTCTTCTTGCGACGGCGCCGGCGGAGAGAACATATATACCTATATATGTATGAAGTTGTATAAAGCCGGCCATGGGTCACCGCTCGCGCGTCTTGTCCGGCTTCGAGTGACTTGCGCTCTCTCGACGGCGGCGGTGTGCGGGGAGGCGGGCGGTTGAAACAGTGATCGAGCGCACAGGACGAACCTAGTGTCAAGCGCTTTGAGCGAGCGAGCGCGCTATACATGAAGGCGCCGACGGGTATCGTGGCAGGGCAAAGCCCGTCGCAAAAACCGCCTGGAAGCGCAGCAAGAAGCGCCGCCAGACGCCTGAAGCTGTGGCCCTGGCGTGACGCCGCTGCCCGTCACCAGTCTGTTTTATACAGGCTGTTTGGGACATGGATGTAAATATTTTTAGAGATGATAAAGGAAGTGATTTTGAACATGTTGACTAAATTTAGTATTATGCAAAGTTTTGTAGTTTCCGAGATATAGACATTTTTCAGTTTTGTCCACTTAGAATTACAATAAAACACTATTTATAGCTAAAAATCTTATTTTTATTTTAAATTATTTCTAAATAATTATCTATTGAAGAAAAAAACTAGGTAAATGTGTTCATAAAGAAGTGAAAATAAAACATAAAACTAAATACGGTACGAAGAAACAGATCTTTTAATGAAATTTATGTAAAAACCGAAAATTATCTTTTAAACGCAGTTACCTAATTTTAAGAAGACAAAACTGAAATATATTTCAAAAACTAAAAAACTTTCCATAATAGTAAATTCAGTCAGAAATGTTCACTTGCTTTATCTTCCCTCAAAATATTTACATTGATGTCCATGTATACTGGCCGGTAATAACGGATAGATATACCGCCATCAATTGGTCCCAGGCATCGTGGGCCACCTATGGCCGCATACACACACACACACACACACACTGTGGATCCTAATATTGTTTATGACTAATATCATAATAACTCATAACTGCTGTATCGCAGGGATCAACAATTTGAACCGGTATTAATTAACAATGGATTTTATTGAATGATACATACGTATGTTGTGATATCATATGACATAACTGTTATTTATTGTTTCAATTCATATGAAATACAATAATATTGACGTATACCTGAAATTGTACAACAGGTCCATAAAGCAGATCGCTCTTTAACCACGTTTGTTGGCAGTATACTGGGTGTTAAGATGATGTTGCGAAAGCCGGAAACTGGTGATAGTACGCGTCCATACGACAAACTTTTACTATGGAACCTACACTAAAATCGCGAAACAACATCAGCTGTTCCATAGAAAAGTTACATAGGTACCTACTTACGATTTTTTTTACGATAAAGTTGATCTTCTAGTCGAGTACTATCGACGTGTAAAAAGTGTATTTATATGTACCTATTCTACAAATTAACTATTTGAAATTGCGTTTGCAGTGTACCACGCGGGCTCTGTGTATGGATGGTCGGAGCCGTTTAACTTCCACGTGCCACCCGAGGGGGAGAACTGGGTGGTGCGCGCCGCCATCTACGGAGACATGGGGAACAAGAACGCGCACGTGAGTGTGTAGCTGGTCTGGACTATCTATCTAGGCCTAGGTTTCAGTTTTAAGTTAAAATACTGAGCAGATCTCGATATATATACCATTTTGTGCGCCTGAGTGCGACACGCACGTTGGCGATGCATGTATGCGTATAACTCACCTTTTAAATTGATGGCTTTATGAGTGACCCAATAAAGTTTTTTTTGTTGTGATGAAAGCACTTTTAGTTTTCCACAAATTATATTTACGATTGCCAGATGGTCCAGATAAAAAAACCGAACATTTTTATCAAAAGGTATATTTTTTTTGGTACAATTTGTCAAAGGGCCAGATTTTGGCCAGATCAAACTGAAAAAATTACCGGAAATTACAGAGAATGAACACAATGAAACACTTAGTAAACATTAAAACTTATATTTATTATTGCTATTTGGTAAGCAAAAAATCGATTTTTAACATATTTGGCACTAAATGCTACTGCTTTTAATAAACGTTTATTGCCTAAAATTGTTTCTTTAAATTCAATGCAACTGAAAACAAATAATTCGCTTTTTATGGTATTCACACCTAGTCGATATATTTCGTCAGTCCATACATTACCCATTACGATAAAATCTCTTTCTACGAAGGCATTGGAGACGGGAGCACAGCACACATATTGTACCATCTCGTGAGTGAGGTATACATATCGCGTATTTTAAAAAAAACGGACATTCTATTGTCCGGTTTTCCAAAATTTTCTAGACCGGACAGCCGTTCAAAAAACCGTACTGTCCGGTCTAAAACCGGACATCTGGCAACCCTATTTACTCTGCCCAACCGGACTTAGTCCATTATAGTTTTTCTCTTTCCCCCAATCTTGGTATACCGTATAAGTTATTTTCTGAATTGAATTATTTGTAATCTATTTAATAAAAGAACAGCCTGACTGACTGATCTTTCAACGCCTAGACCGAACGGCTGGACCTAGACCGAACGGCTGGACCTAGACCAAACGGCTGGACCTAGACCGAACGGCTGGACCTAGACCGAACGGCTGGACCTAGACCGAACGGCTGGACCTAGACCGAACGGCTGGACCTAGGAACATGAAATTAGTTTCCTTGTATGACGTAGACATTCGCTAAAGTAGAGGTTTTAGTAAATGTATTAACTGCAGTCGATGTCGTACCTACAAGACGAGGCGCAGCGCGGCAAGTTCGACGTGATCATACACGTGGGGGACTTCGCGTACGACATGGACACTGACGACGCGCGCGTTGGAGACCAGTTCATGAGGCAGATTGAGCCGCTCGCCGCGCTCGTGCCGTACATGACGTGTCCCGGGAACCACGAGGAGAAGTAGTAAGTGATACTAGCACATCCGTCATCATTACTTGATGTTTCCGACAGATGATGGGTGGTGGGTCTTATCGCCGTTAAATATTAGGAAACAAATACAAATGTGCCCCTACGATATTTGAACCCAAGCCCTCCGGTTCAACCGTTGATTCAACAGTTGATTCAACTGCTGGGCCGGGCGGTGAACCCAAGTATGTATGTTAACAGCAACTTCAGCAACTACAAGAACCGTTTCTCGATGCCGGGCGGCACACAGAGCATGTTCTACAGCTGGGACCTGGGCCCCGTGCACTTCGTGTCCATCTCCACTGAGTTCTACTACTACCTCAACTACGGGCTGCAGATGCTCGTCACCCAGTACGATTGGCTCATCCAGGACCTGGAGCGGGCCAACCTGCCGGAGAACAGGTGAGCTGTGTGCTGCGGGTACTCTTTACCAACCTGCCGGAGAACAGGTGAGCTGTGTGCTGCGGGTACTCTTTACCAACCTGCCGGAGAACAGGTGAGCCGTGTGCTGCGGGTACTCTTTACCAACCTGCCGGAGAACAGGTGAGCTGTGTGCTGCGGGTACTCTTTACCAACCTGCCGGAGAACAGGTGAGCCGTGTGCTGCGGGTACTCTTTACCAACCTGCCGGAGAACAGGTGAGCTGTGTGCTGCGGGTACTCTTTACCAACCTGCCGGAGAACAGGTGAGCCGTGTGCTGCGGGTACTCTTTACCAACCCGCCGGAGAACAGGTGAGCTGTGTGCTGCGGGTACTCTTTACCAACCTACCGGAGAACAGGTGAGCCGTGTGCTGCGGGTACTCTTTACCAACCCGCCGGAGAACAGGTGAGCTGTGTGCTGCGGGTACTCTTTACCAACCTGCCGGAGAACAGGTGAGCCGTGTGCTGCGGGTACTCTTTACCAACCTGCCGGAGAACAGGTGAGCTGTGTGCTGCGGGTACTCTTTACCAACCTGCCGGAGAACAGGTGAGCCGTGTGCTGCGGGTACTCTTTACCAACCTGCCGGAGAACAGGTGAGCTGTGTGCTGCGGGTACTCTTTACCAACCTGCCGGAGAACAGGTGAGCTGTGTGCTGCGGGTACTCTTTACCAACCTGCCGGAGAACAGGTGAGCTGTGTGCTGCGGGTACTCTTTACCAACCTGCCGGAGAACAGGTGAGCTGTGTGCTGCGGGTACTCTTTACCAACCCGCCGGAGAAAAGGTGAGCTGTGTGCTGCGGGTACTCTTTACCAACCTGCCGGAGAACAGGTGAGCTGTGTGCTGCGGGTACTCTTTACCAACCTGCCGGAGAACAGGTGAGCTGTGTGCTGCGGGTACTCTTTACCAACCTGCCGGAGAACAGGTGAGCTGTGTGCTGCGGGTACTCTTTACCAACCTGCCGGAGAACAGGTGAGCTGTGTGCTGCGGGTACTCTTTACCAACCTGCCGGAGAACAGGTGAGCTGTGTGCTGCGGGTACTCTTTACCAAAGAACGTCACGATTTTAGAACCGATATTTGATGTACCGACAGCAAAAGTCAACCTTTTTCGTCAACCGATATAAAGGAAATAATACCTGCTTTAGCAAATTTTAATCATTTCTTTTTTCATTAAAAAAAGGTTAACGCAATGATCTTGCATGATTCGACGCAAACTTCAATTGAGAGTAGGCATGGGAATGATTGCTACATTTAATTCATTGTCATTTGATGAAATTACTTTAATTTATCACAGTGATTTCACATGTGAAATTTCACAGACAATAATTTCTCATGTGCAATGCACTAATGTCACACTTGCTACACTTATCACCTTACGGCATCTATCTTTAAGGTTTATTTTTTAAATACTCTCATTCGTTAGTCAAGGACAAAGTTCACCAATGAGTCATACGGGTCCCTTTTAGTGTAGCGACGAATCAGAAAAATATGCCTTCCTCCTTCTGACACGCCCACTGTAGTACGATTCGTCCCTAATCGATCGCTCTTTCTTCTATGCGAATGATCTGTGATTTTTAACAGACTATGTGAAGGAAAGAAGCAGGTGTGACATATGAAAACGCGTTTAATATGATTTTTCACATGCTACTTGTGAAATATTCCATGCCCAATTAAGAGTGTGTGGCGCGAGCGTTGTGCAGTAATTATGTGTGTCAGTATACGACACCGATGGGTCCGTGAGACAGACGCGGTTGTTGCAGTTTTGGGTATAGAGATTTTCAATTTTCAAACGTTGTATTCAGGATAAAAAACATTACAGAAATAGCAATTTCAAATGCACCGCCAAACTGCAAGGCAGTTTATTGGCAGTTGGCGCTCTCACTCTTGTAAGAACTGGTCCTTCCAATCTTTGAACGGATAGCATCACAACATCCTGGTGTTATTATTATTATTATGATATATATACATATATATGATTTTCGCAGTTAGATCAATGATTGAACGAACCAGCTCAAATTTTCTCTATATTATATTATGTTTTCACAAATTAACATTTTTATGTAGGTATTTAATTTTATAGTTCTTTTGGCAAACATATAATTTATTTTACACAAGAATTTGTCACTTTTTTCTTAAATACAGGTTTGGAAAAGGTATCATTTCTAATATCATTCGGAAGATCATTGAGAATTTTAGGAATTAAATATTTTCTGGTTCTGGAACCATAGTAATTGCATATTTTAGGGACAGTTAATTTTTTGTTACTCACCTTTCTTGTAGTGATGCTATGTGAGATAGGATTTTTATACTCATTATTATTAAACTCCTCTAACAGAATAAGCAATTTAAATTTTTCATGGACAGGTAAAATTTTACAGATATTATAAAGTTGATCATAATCATAGTGACATTTCTTCTTTGTTTTTTTTATCAATTAACAATTTCATGATTCTTTTTTGTATGGCATTAATCTGGTCTATATAAGTTCTGAAAGTACAACCATAACTGCCCAAGCCATATGATACGATCGAGTCTGCGAGTGCATAGTAAACAGAGTACATTGTAGCTCTGTTCACTACGCCTCTCAGCTACTATTATATCTAATATTTCTGTTGAATATGTCAGAGTATGCTGGTGTTCACCACACGCTATGTCTTTGAAGTAGCCGACGAGGCTATATCAGCCCCCTTGTGGGACGTATCATAACATGCAAATCATTTGAGCAAACGAAAAATTAAATATCCACGTCACTAAACTCAAGCATCATCTCACTAATCGAAAGCACCTTATCACTCGACATTAGAGCCTCATTTCGCTCGGCAGGTCTGCCCGCCCCTGGATCATTATATACGGACACCGCCCCATGTACTGCGCCAACGACGAGATCGAGTGCGAGAACAAGTTCATACCAGTGCGAACCGGCCTGCCGATATTCGGCTTCGGTAAGTGATTGTAGACCGTATTGATGGAGGTTATGGTGTGTTTTCGCAGAGCTCGCCGGCCGTGGATCGTGTTGTATGGGCACAGACCGATGTACTGCAGTAACAGCGATGATATCGACTGTAGCGTCGAGTGGACTAGAGTCGGGCTGCCGGTACTGAGGATGTTCAGTAAGTTGTTTGGTTTTGTCGGTGCGTTGCTGCTGGCGCCTCGGTAGGAACATTGTGGCTTTCTATTCATGTCTGCATAGTCAAATGTCTTATTGCAGCATCATAGCCGTTGTAATAGTTTACTAATAGGTAACTTGAAGTTGATCTGCAGGCGACTGTAGATGGCTAATACGAGTATCAACGATGAGTGAGATCTAAGTTATTTAAGTTCAATTCGTGTAGCATGTATCAATATGTGTCTATTTTTTCTTACAAATTATCGGCGAATGGTAAAAACATGAAAGACGCATTTGTAACAAAGTGTAATTCGACAATGGCACCAGAGACTGAAAAGGGCAAGAGTCATTTTTCAGCTCTATTCAGACTTCTATGCTTTTTTTCTGCAAATTTTTTGAGTTTTTTTTGTATGGGGTCCCCCTTAAGTTTAATTGTTTTTCTTCATTGCAAAATAGTCACTCCTCAAGCATACATGTTTCAATGTCCGCAGGTCTGGAGCCACTCCTCAAGCAGTACAGCGTGGACCTGGTGATCTGGGCTCACGAGCACAGCTACGAGCGGACCTGGCCGCTCTATGACCAGCAGGTCTACAACGGGTCCGTCGAGCACCCTTATGTCAACGCCAAGTGAGTCCAGTTTCAATTGGCAAGGAAAATGACAAGTTGGATTACGGTGGTTCTTTTCTCTTTTTGTGATTGGTCGCCATTGCAGCAGATGATTATGACGTATATAGGGTGTCTTTGATAAACACTGGAAAATGCACATTTGTTTTACTGCTGGAGACTGATCAGAACCAAGGCTTAATAACCTGTTTCGGTTTTTTGTTTTTTATTTCTAAGAGAAGCCAAATTTTGCTACGCGTTCTGTAACCGTTATTAAAAATGTATAAAGGAACCGGTTTAATCAAGCAAACTCGTATGCCTAGGAAAACTAGATTTAATTAAAGTTTAACATGACAAGTTGATGAACTCCAAGTATTTTAGAGATTGTGTTAGTATTATTTAAATATACTCGTAGTAGTGAGACGTTTGAGTGAGGTGCTTGTTTGTAACACGTTTGAGTGAGGTACTTGTTTGTAACACGTTTGAGTGAGGTACTTGTTTGTAACACGTTTGAGTGAGGTACTTGTTTGTAACACGTTTGAGTGAGGTACTTGTTTGTAACACGTTTGAGTGAGGCGCTTGTTTGTAACACGGCTAGTGACGTTATTGTGTTTTGTCGTCAAAACTAAACGTGTGACGGTTTTTCAAAATTATTGTTAATACAAGGTAAATAACACTTCAGATTTTGAAACTTTTTTTCATGAATATATCACAATTGCATTACAAAAATTCCATTCACGATTATTTTCTACATTAAAAAGCTACTCACGACATTAAGCCATTTCAACCGACTGGTTTCGTAGCAATCGGTGCAACTTCATCGAAGACTAAACAGCGGCAGTGTGGTGCAGTCAGTTGCGTCTAGTATTAATCATTCATCTGTTACCGACTTACGTAGATTTTACACAGGTCCCTTAACGCGTAGTCTGCTTGGAATCTGCCACTTTTTGTGCGAGCGCGTATCATCCTAGCCGGTAGCGTAGCTGGAACTCTTTGCTGGAAAAGCAATGAGAATGTCAAGTGTGACTATAAAAAAATAATAAAATAATTCAGAGGTGTGTCGTGCGTGAGATACCCGGTTAGAACGCAGTTCCTTGCGATACTGACGCCCAAGCCGTTGCTCACCCCACCCCGTACTATGAATCGCGGTAATAAGCGTCGGTAAAGAAGTGTACGTAAGCGATACATTGAAAACGCAACGATCGAAATGTTACACTTTTTTCGGCCTAGCCCTCGTCCGCCAAGCGTCTGAAGAGCCATAGCCAAAATGTCGGTATAATTTGGGGGTACCCAATTTCATTTTTTTATTTTCTGAAACCTATCGTGTGGGGTAACAAATGAAAGGGCTTAAGGATGGTCGTCATGACGCAACAAAACTTATTTGTTGGCGTGACCAAATGTCATGCTGTTACATTTCGCTGTATGAAACTGTGCACGTTCCATGAAACTTGCGAGGACAATACAATCGTGCCGATTTCGTCGCCGGCGTAAAATTGAAAACTTGTTTCAGGAGAAACCACATTTTGGTAAGACTGTGGGCGTTTCCAAACGTAATTTTTGTTTATTATTTATCTAGATAATGATGGCCTGGGGCCGTTGGATGGCGGCATCCCTAAAAGCCGGGCCTTATATGGAACAGACCGGTGACAGGCAGCGGCGTCACTGGTGCGAGGGTTCCGGCACCGCGCTCACAAACCCGCCTGCCCAGCGTGTGTGAGTATGGGCAATTCTTCCAGGATGACCGCCGGGAGTGGCAAAGTCCTGGAAAGGCTTATGTCCAGCAGTGGACGAACTAGGCTGATGGATGAATGAGATAATGATAATAATAATAGATATTGTTTATCAGAAAACAGGTGGCTGAAATGAAATGGTGTAGAATATTTTTACTATCAGCCCTTTCATTTGATACCCAAAACGATGTTTCAAAAAAAAAGTCCGTACAAAAGTATTATGACGTCATCATTTCTATTAGATACCACTTTGAGATGGCCATCATAGTTTTTTGACATGCTTACTAAGCTGTCTTACTGTGGTGAAAATAAAAATGAGTTCCAATACTAATAGATACCATTTCATGGCCTATGGACTATTACGCGTGATAAAGATTTTTTTTTTCCAAAAATTAATATTCAATTTAAGAGCTGTGCTCTTGTCGACGAAGTCTTCTCCATCCACCTCTGAACTCCGCCTTTACTTTAGCTTCTTGATACGACACGATATTTACGATCCATGAATGTTCTCCTATGCCTTCATCTCTTTCTTTTCCCTCCACATTTCCTTCAATGATGTTTTTGATAAAATTGTCGTGTTGTATCAGATGTCCCAACACCTTTCCTCTTTTATTAACTATGGTCTTTATCAAAACTCGCTTTTCGTTTAGAATCTGCAGGACCTCTTCATTGCTCTTCTTTTCCATCCAATTTATTCTTTCCATTCTTCGCCAACACCACATTTCAAAAGCTTCCAGTCTTTCTCTGTCACTTTTTATCATGGTCCACGTTTCACATACATATAGAGCAATGCTCCAGACGTATACTTTTATAACAAGTTTTGCAATATTCCGCGATATGTGAGCTTTGAAAAGTTACTTTTTGTTGTTAAAAGCTTTCTTTGCCATCGCTATTGTAGCGACTATGTCTGGTGTACATCTGAAGTCATATACATTCTAGAAGTATCTTCCTAAGTATCTAAACTGTTTCGTTTGGTTTTGAGTTTAATTTAATTGGGTTATGTTTTGTTGTAGTTTTTGATGTTATTAAAGTTTTAGTTTTATTTATATAAATTTTTAACCCCACTTCTTGAGATACTAAATGCATATCTGCTACTAATTCCTCTAACTGATTTAGACTTTCCACAAGCGCTGCAATATCATCAGCAAAACGAATAAACTGAATTTTTGTTCCATTAAACTTGAGCCCCCCCCCCCCCCCCCCCCCGTTCTATTCGTGACTCTATTAGTGTTCTGACTGCACACTAGATGAAGATGTTAAATATAACAAGTGAAAATGGACACCCCTGTCTTACTCACTAAAAATTAATATACCACTTTGAAAAAGTAATATTCGTATGAAAATATCTGCTTCTAAAGCAACTGAAGTCAATTTTTTTTTTCAAAGTGTTATTTGCATCTTAGATCGACGCTGTCCATCAGTGGTGGTGGTGGCTACACAGCTACACATTTTGTATAAATATAACAGGAATGCTGCGAGATGATGCCGATGGCTTTATGTCGTGATTAGCTATTTAATTACATATAATTTGAAGCTGTAACCTGCACTTGTAATATTACCAAGCTAGCTCTAATGAGATATAAGTTCAACTACAGTGTGTCGTGTATTGTCCGCAGAGCGCCCGTCCACATAGTGACCGGGTCGGCCGGGTGTCAAGAGAAGACTGACAAGTTCGTCAGTAAGTATTGTCGTATATTCGACTAGCGATGGCCCCACAGACCGTTGTTCTTAGCTGATGTTACGTCATACAAGGAACCTGCGGCATGAATTTCTTGTTGTTAAAGCCGTTGGTGTAAGTGTTGACAGAGCAGTCAGTCAGGATATTCTTGTATATATACCTATCTAAATAAGTAAGTAGGTATATACAAGGTGACTTTTTGATCATCGTCCAAATTCATACTGGAGGCTTGATAAGTGATCAGTATCTTGGATCAATAACAATCTTTGTGAAATTTGTAAAATGAAATTTCGCCTTCCCATAGAAATTCACTTCCAGTTCCGAGTGAATCACTATGGGGAGCCGAAATTTATTTTTACGAATTTCACAAAAATTGTTATTGATCCATGATACTGATCACTTCGCTGCCCCAATACTTGTATATGGTATAGACCATTTTTGAGAAATTGGTTTTTTCAAATAAAACTGTGTATTTACTCATAACGCACCATATAATGTCACAAAATTTGCTTTATAATTACCATAACCCATGATATTAGCAAAAATAAAATATTGTATATCCAAAAAGAAAAATTCCTTCAGATCTTGTATATGGTATATCCATTTTTGCTCAAAGTGAACGCATCCAAATTTAAAACTTCATGCTTCTGTATGGTATATCCATCTGCCAACCAATCAGCAACAAGCATTCTCGTGACGTCACAGCCACATGACGCCATTTTGTTTGCTTATTATTTGTTGTGATACGAACGGAGTAGCAATTTTTTGGCTAAAATAATCGATAGAAACAGCTACGTTGTAGTTTTCGTGGCAAATATGTCTGTTACGAAGGAAAAAAAGGACCACACACATTTTGAGATGAGTTAAGAAAGGAACGTTGCCGATTTATTGATATACTTTTGATTTTACTCTGTGTAAGCGTTTTCTATACAATTGATACAGGTTGGTTCAATTTTGTTCTTGACTTTATTCAGTTTTGTCTGCCTGAGTACGGTACAAGGTTAAATGTACAAGAGTTACATAAATAATTGGTTTCTTTTAGCTACAATTAGTACCTGAGACAAGTTCTTATTTTACCCAAGTTTATGACTTATCAAAATTAGTGATTTATCAAATTTCGTGTTTTGGGCAAAGGTTGGCTATCTTGGTGCATGATTTTAATAACAGTTTTAATTGGATAGGTTCCTTGAATATTTCTTTGTTTTGTTTGATACATTTTTTTTTCATAAGAATCAGAATATGTGTTTTGTTTATAAGGAATTAAAAATGTAAAAAAACCAAAAAAGTGACTTGCAAGTGTAAAATAAAACAGATTTATCAAATCCATTCAAGAAGCTCTAAAAACAGTTTTTAGGTTGAAAGCCTAAATAAATCCTTAATAAATCTTTTTTTTTGTAATATCTCTTTATATAATATCATTTCTTTTTAAATCTTATTTATTCGTTTTTTTTTTGGTAAACGTAACCTTTTTTAAATAACTTGCTTTTGCCCACGGCTTCGCTCACGTGGATATCGTTTCTTTGCTATTCCATGGAAGCTACATATACTTTTTAGAATAAAAAGTAGCCTGTGTCCTATTCCAGGTCTAGAAATATATTGGTGCAAAATTTCAGTCCAATCGGTTGAGTAGTTACGGAGTTAAGTGGTAACAAACATGTACGTACACATTAACAAACACATTCACAAACTTTCCCATTTATTATATTAGTAGGATGTCGGATAATGTAATAATAATTTTTGCTTTTAAAGTGTACTTTCTACAAGATTTGTAGAAATTTGAAAAAAAAGGTATACAGATTTCCTAAATCTTGGAAAAGCCGCACTTTACATAATTCTACTATATTTTACTATAAGCAGTCTAGTCTAGCAGTTTTTTACTTATACAAGGTTTTGACATAAGGGTTTCCATTTTTTTTTAGGATCCCTGAGGGTTCCACATCTGCAACCCTATAATTTAATACAACAATAATAATAAAAAAAAACATAAAAACGAACATGCTGTACATACAAAAAGTCTTTACAATAAACAAGCACGGACCTGAAAATTGGTTATACTACCGTACATCCACGTTAGTGTATCGTATATCCAATAAGACAATTTCGGTTGACTCATTTTATTGTATATCCACTTTAAAACTGAAAATAAGCAGTGTTTGGCTTAAATATTTTATTATTAAGTTATATTTTCATAACAAAGAACATAACATCATTCCTAAAACATCGTTAGGTATGCTAAAATTCTTCTAATATTCGAGTAAACAAAAAAAAACGTCTCCTGTAAAATTAGCTAAATGGTCTATACCATATTCAAGCACTAGGGCAGCGACTTATCAAGCCTCCAGTATGAATTTGGACGATGATCAAAAAGTCACCTTGTATATCTAAATAGGTAGATATATTTTTGTCAAAAGAAATACATGAAGCGAAAGTATAGCAGATAAAGGTGAGAATATGTAGATAGGTATGTTTTTCGAATCCGAAGCTGCATGCAACAATCCGTCCGGTGTTAATGTACGATGGACAGGTCATCCTTCCAAACTGAACAACTGTTACAAAGAGACATGTACCCGATCTAAAGAGAGAATAACTAGAGTTTCGATAATTTCCGCGTGTATGTTTTTTTTTTTTAATCTTATTTATTTTACAAGCCATACATCTTAAGATTAATTCGGCTTAAAAATAATTACAATGTTGGACGATGTGTAAAACAGTTGGGATTACTACTATGAGTGTTTTTATAATATTCAGATCTATGGTTCAGTGAGTCTATTATGAAACTTACAAATCTATCACTATATTCGGCCGTGAACCCTGAACTTAAGATTTGATGGAGAAAGAAGAGAAAATCGCCAGTAGAGCACCGAGTTTATGTTTCTTTGTGAAACTTGTTCAGTATGATCAAAAGACTACATGTTTTCAATGTACACCTGTATATAAAAGCGTGACACATATTCCGAAACTACGCACTTGAAAGGCAGTTAGGTTCCTTGTACTACGCAGGCACTCGCTAAGAAACGATCTTGTGGTACCGGTGCCGGTGCTGGGAGATGTTGTGGTAGAGGAGCCGTATTTTTGAATCGTTCGTTTTCAATTTACGTGCGAAAATATATACCTGTCTCATCTTGCAAATGACAAGTTCTGATGTGCTACGTGAGATGGGTATATACTTTCGCGCGTAAATTGAAAACGAACGATTCAAAAATACGGCTCCAGGTACCGGGAGATGTTGCATACCGAGAGAAGTTGCACAGTATCAGAGTATTATTATCTATGGTATCAGTCATTCGTCTGTTACCGAGTTCCGTAGATTTTGTGCAATTTCCTGGACAGACTGATTACGCCTCGTCCCAGTTTCTCTGCGAGCGTCATCTTAAGTCTCCGATGGTCGTTGATCACGAGCACAATTGAAAATATATACAGGGTGTTGAGGTAATGTTGCGGATGCAGAAAACTGGCGATAGTACCGTCCATACGAACAACATTTCGTGAAATAAAATCTAGAAATCGTTAAAAAAGCAGTTGTTTTATATATTTTGGTCGTGAAGGCCGTAATGTACACTGACAGGTATTGGTACAGCAATTTTTTTTTTATGTTTCGGTGGTTCGTTCCATAGTAAAAGTTGTTCGAATGGACCAGTACTCTTACCAGTTTAAGGCATCCGCACCATCATATTAACGCCTGTATATTTCTTCCATTGCGCCTTCTATTTGTCAATACAGGACAATAAAAAAACAATTTTTTTTTGGTGCTGAATTTTTCTTTTACTTGTTGTAAAATTTGTGCGCTGAATCCGAATTTGAACTATCGGGTCTCAATATTTGTACGACAGATTGTATTTTTAAATTTAGCTATTTTGTACTAATTTAGTGAGGGGGGGGGGCTCCACAGTTAGGACAAGTACATTTGTCGCCTTTATCTTTAATAATATTACAATATAGCTCTGTTAGATATTAAGATAAAAATATTCATGACACAAAGCGTAGTTTTTAATTTAAAAACCACTTGTACTATAGAAAAGGCAGGGTATGAAATGTACGGACCGAAGCAAGATTTTAAAAAATATTGAAAATTTGAAAATTAAGACTTACATAATCAAAAGTTCTGTTATTTTGACCAAAATAAATACTGATTTTGAAGTTGCAGAGAACGAATGATTTTTATTGCAAAATATCTTTAAATGTAATAAAAAAACTAAAATTTTGAATATTTACAGTTAATTTAAAAAACAATGAGAGCTGATAGAGATAAGATAGTTCAGATTCAGATTCAGCACACCATTTTTAATAAGTATAACAAATTTAATAACTGTCCAAGCACCAAAACCTTGTCGGCCAGTGCAATGATTTAATTTGGTTACCAAGTTTCTGTCTCCTCCCTGCAGACAATTGTAGGTCTAATGAGGTAGGCAATAAAGACGATATTGTGTTGTACAGATAATCCGCCGGTGTGGTCGGCCTTCCGCAGTAGCGACTACGGGTACACGAGGTTCCGTGCGGACAACAAGACTCATCTCTACCTGGAACAGGTCAGTACTGATACTTATCGTAGTGAACTGCTGCTTGCACCTTGCGGAACCTTTAAGGGTCGACTCTTCGGATTTGTAACTAAATCTCGAGATAGAATTACAATGCACAAAGAACAACTTTTAGTTGAGAACAATTTATGAAAATTGTTTCCTATATGCAGAAAATATTTTTAATGATATTACATACAGTAGCTTCAAAATAATTAGAATTTCCATTGCCGTGAGTTTAACTGTGAATTACTAAAACTTCACACCTATGGGAAATACGATTAGTTTGAAGCTTATATTTGTTAATATTTGCGGGGTTCATTTTCTGTTATTGACTAGGTAGTCGACATTCAAATTCAAATAGTTTATTTTGCAAAGCACGTATATATAATACACTTTTTACACGTCAAATTTAATGTAATGAAAAAAAATATGGAATAAAATAATAAATGTACATGAACTAAATTAAAGGTTTATTTAATACATTACTATACAGGTTGTCAGTAAGATAGTTAGTTGTTGATGGCCAGACTTAAAGCACCAATATTTTGAAGTGGATACTTCTTTTTTTTCGCATCTTATACTGGGTGTAATGATGACCTGCTCAGAAAATGAAACCACATGTAGGGAATACCTCTACAAAGCCATAAAAAAAACAATTTCGAGAAAATATTTCTGTTTACAGAAATTTGTTTTCTCGAACAAAATAAATCGTGTTCCAAGTGTGCACCTTCCCTTCCAGTATTACTACATGTCAGTAACCTGCACGAAGCGGCAACATCGCATTTTTGAAGCATGTAAAAAAAACGTGGTTAGTACGTTGCACTTGTGAGCGAAACTAAATTAATTATTAATTTGTAGATCTATTAATAGGAATGTCGAAATGAAATTTAGTACAAAGAACCCTCATAACATCCCCTATACGTGGTTTCATTTTCTGAGCAGGTTATTATTACACGGTGTATAAGGAGGAATTTTTCCGTCACTTCCGGAACGATTTTTTTTAACAAAGGATAATTTGATTTGTTTAATTATTTGTTGCGGGTGGCGGCTGGATGAGGATAACTGAGGACCGCCAAGAGTGGCGTAATATTGGGGAGGCCTATGTCCAGCAGTGGACGAATACGGGCTGATGGATGGATGGAATTATTTGTTATTAGTTATTATTCATGATAAGTTAACGCTTATATTACGTATAATCAAAATAATGAAAAACAAATTAAACAACCTCTTTAGCAAATGCGCCGCCACTGATATATTATTATGACATCTAAGGCCGCTATTAATTACTTCCCCTGTGATTGAGTAAAGAGGCGGGTTAAGAAATATCCACTTAAATAATTTACGGTTGTATCCAACAATGTGTGTAAATCGTTGATAAAATACAGTGTGAAATGTTGCAGGTGGACGTAGAGAAAGGTGGCGCTGTCATCGACTCGGTCTGGATCGTGAAGGATCCACAAGTGAACCAGTTTTAGATGTTTCATACAACAGCCACATCGCCGGTTGCCACAAACATGGATATTTTTTTAGTTATTATAACGTAGGCTACTGTTTTGGGGAAAATTGCATTAAGAAAGCTTCCGTAGTGAGAATTGTATAAGTTAATATATCTAATAATAAAATAAGCTGTAACCGTCAGTGATAACGTCGTGATAAGAATGTTAAGGACAGGTATAGTAACTTAGAGTTATATAGGACAGGTATAATAACAACGACTTTTTAAATATTTAGAAGCAAATACTTATCATGGCGAATTATTATTTTTGATGTAATGTTTAGATTTATGTCGAACTATTCCAAAGAATTTATATATCTTATTAAAGTATGTGATACATAATGATACCACGATCTGAATATAGCATTTATTTTATTATTTTTACTAAATAAACTATTTATTTGAGAAATTGTTTCCTTTTCATAAATCCATTTCACTCTGAAACACAAACTAAGGTTGTGGAACGAGTCATACGGGTGACAGTCATACGGGTGACAGTCATACGGGCGACACTCATACGGGTGACAGTCATACGGGCGACACTCATACGGGTGACAGTCATACGGGCGACACTCATACGGGTGACAGTCATACGGGCGACACTCATACGGGTGACAGTCATACGGGCGACACTCATACGGGTGACAGTTAATGTTTTATATCTCTAAAATTACAAATTTTGTTATATAGATAGCCAGACAGACAGGTGATCATATTGTCGACCAGCTAAACATGTTTTGACACTTTTTGCTTTTACTACTATATCTTTTCTCCTTTTAGTTAGAATTTGTGGGTCAAACCCTAAAGATTTATGCTTCTTTAAGATAGCTGCTAGAATGTACAATTTCCTGATTGTTAGTAATTGATAATCTGCATATATATTTACATATGTAGTTAGTTTTTTGAGTGTTAAGCGTCAGTAAGTTTTCTGAAAGCCAATTTGCTATCCCAGCTAGTCATATTTCTACTCTTTCATGAACCTCTTGCCAAGAACCACGCGTAAAAACTATTGCCGTGTCATCTGCATAAGATATTATCCGGGCATTATTTATTTTTAAATTGCACAAGTCGTTTTTGTATACCAGAAACAATGTTGGGCCCAATAGACTACCTTGTGGTACGCCATAGGTTATGTTAAAGTCATTACTGAGGTGCTGGCCAATTTTAACAAGTTGTTTCCGGTCATTCAAATGATCTTTGAACAGTGCCAGTGGTAAATCCTTGACACCAATACATTCTAGTTTTTGTAGAAGAATGGGTACAGAGACGGTGTCAAAAGCCTTCTTGAGATGTAGAAACACCGTTAGGCATTTTTTCCACTTTGAAAAAATGACTAACATTTTTTCCACTTTAAAAGAAAAAAGATTTATTATCAAGGTAAAAAAACACTACAAAAAGCAATGATATTATTGATAGGATGTATATTGTAAAAACTATGTAACAAAAAAATATATAAGTTATAAAATTACGTATAAAATGGTCGTAGCCCAGCTATGTGCTAAAAAAAAATCATTTTAGATAGCGCTGATTTTCAGCTACTTTGGTCGACGATAAAAGAGCTTAAGGCTGAAACAGCATCTTCTGTAGATCTTCTTTCTGAAACCATACTGTGTTTCTGATAGGATATTGAGTTTTTCCAGATAGTTAAGAAGTCTCTTGTTTATCAGTTTTTCTAATATTTTTGATATCGAAAGGAAGTACAGAAATTGGTTTGTAGTTATTGACATTGTCTCTGTCACCACCACCCTTCCACACCGGTGTAATAATATATTGTTTTAAATGTGATGAGAAAATGCCCTTGCTAAAACAAAGGTTAGCCAGGTGATAAAACAAAACTGTACAAATAAATCTTACTTGGAGACCCCCTCGAAGTAAGGACAGCTCACAGGCAAAAAACCAGGAGGCCCACCATGCCTGGGACCGATGGATGGCGGTATATACATCCCTAATAGCCGGGCTTTACATGAAACAGACTGGTGACGGGCAGCGGCGTCACTGGTGCGAGGGTTCTGGCACCGCGCTCACCAACCCGCCTGCCCAGCGTGTGTGAGTATAGGCAATTCTTCCAGGATGACAGCCGGGAGTGGCAAAGTCCTGTAAAGGCACATGTCCAGCAGTTTACGAACTAGGCTGATGGATGGATGGTGGATGTACAAATAAAACAGTACATACTCGATATATATTTTGTCCCCAGTGGGCCATCATCAGCCAAGTAATTGTATATTTCATACGCATATAGGTACATAGTCTGATATAACTTGTTATTGCAGGGCTCCGGTCCACATCGTAACTGGCTCAGCAGGCTGCCAGGAGGGGAGAGATCGTTTCAGAAGTAAGTATCATTTTTCTTCCACCTGTATGTATATCATTCAAACTCCTAATCAATAAAACAAGTTAGTAAAACAAAGAATTATACCCAGCGGGGGGCTGAAACGATCTGCCGGCCAATGAATGATAGCCAATAATTAAACATATGACTACTGTAATTTTGAAGCTGTCGTGGTTTTAACTAAAGATACTATAATGTAACTGGTCGTTTTTTTTTACCAGTTTTTATCATTAAGATTAGGTTGAACGTTCATTATAATAACTTATAACGAAACAGGTTACAGTTAAGACTCACTTTGACTTTTACGAGAAAATCTCGATGTTTCGTTCAAACTTCAGAGCGAGCATCACGCTCCGCGGAATGCTCCGGCGCATGATGGGCGCATGTAACTCCCTCGTAAGGATGAAGCCTGAAGGTCACTCTTAAGGTGGATGGTCCGAGACAATTTTCATGCAAACTTGTGAGAACCAATAACGACGACACCAGTATTACTGTAAAACATTTTGTTTATAAGAAAAACTGATTGTTATACACGTTCAATTAATTTTAATGTTGTCTAATGATGCTATTTAAAACTTCCATACATTGAATTACGAAAGTTTTAAATAGCAAAATTTCATTGTCAAACATTTTGTTTGTAACAGATTATTCGCAGGTGTAAAATTAATCTAACTTCGAGAAAAAAGGAACAAAACAAGGTTTATGATTCTTCTGTCGTCGTCATCGGTTCCCACAAGTTTGTATGAAAATTGCCTTAGATCATCCACCGTAAGTTTAAACAAAACGTCGAGCTTTTGTCGTAAAAATTAAAGTGAGTCTTAATATATATTTCGTTATGATGGACACAAAGAACCGGTTCAAATACATGTATTGTTAGAACCACGACAGTTTCAAAACTTATTTGCTTCGTTTCAAATGTTTATAATTGCAAATGTCAAATAGATGGTTGTAGCTAGTCCCCTGCAACGACACCAGTATCATTAGTAATGAACCCGCAGGGTCTCCGGCGTCCTGGTCCGCGTTCCACTCACAGGACTACGGGTACACGAGGTTCAAGGCGTACAACGGCACGCACATCTACATGGAACAGGTTTGTATCGAGGGTACTTCTACTATGTACCTTTAATTACTAAGTACCCTGCTAACGGGCTGCTTGAAAGAAGCGTCCCGTCTACTGAAACAACCACTGACAGTCGTTCATAAACTCACACCGAGTTGGGTTTCCTACTCGGGTCGCAACACTAACCCGTTCAAAAATGAACTCGCGTCTCAACACCGACCGTTCAAAAATGACAGTGTCGCTACACTGGTGTCGACTTTTTCATCATCAACTCTGAAGTGCGTTCATTAAATAACCCTGGGCTGGGTAGGAACACTGGGGTTTCGTCGTGTGACGACACTCCAAACGTCAGTTGTCATTTTTGCATTATATTTAGTATAATAACGTTAACGTTGAGGGGGTCCTCTGTACGAAATTTAACGTAAATATATCAACTATAACGTTGAGAAGAGCCCCTCGGTACGAAAATTAACGTCATTTTATTTACGAAAATTTACGTGAATGTCAGGTGACGTTTGGAACCTATGCGAACCCAAGGCTGCCGCCATGCTAGCGCGCTATTTGTATAACACAAACCAATCCCTCTATAATTTGTGACACAAACTGACCACATCATGACTGTTCCAGATTTCGGTAGACTTGGAAGGACAGGTGATCGACAACTTGTGGCTTGTGAAGGACCTGAAACTTGCTCCATGACATTATGAACATTGAGGAATGAGAACATTAATTATTTTAAGTATTAATATAATTGTTACGCCGCCATTTATTGTACCTAAAGTTTAGTGCCACATGATCTAAGAGGCTTGTCCATCTCATTGTTTGTGCTATATGTATATGTAGCAACTTTTGTTTTTATTTTAATAATACGTAACCAATAAATAAGCTACATGTTTATACTACCTACGTGTTTCATTGAATCCTATTCTTTGTTTTATTTTTATGTTATTTTATGGTCGGAAATTAAACAACAATTTGTACTCAATGTGAAACTTTTATATTCACAAATTATCATTATCATACAAAATCATAAAAAAATTAAATAAATTCATCAAGTATGGAACTGATTATCTTATTCATATTAAGTCAATGTCAAAATTATTAAAATGCTACTGTTTTCCAATTCTAAGACCGTTTAAACACAATTCATTTGAAAAAATAACAAAGACGCTAATGACCTTAATAGGTCAGTAGGTGAATTAATTGAATTAATTAAAAATTAAATATATCGTCACGACATAATTCCAACTGAAATGCAAGTCACAGTTCACAGTTGCTACGCCCGCTTTTCACCGACGATTAATATGTCCCAACATGATGGGTGGTGAGCCCTATCGCCGTTCTTCGGGCACAAATACACGCTTTTTATGGCATGCAGGTTTCCTCTTTCCTTCACTGTTCAGTGTTCAGCAAGTGGTAAGTATTAGGTAATACAAATTTTGTATTACCTATAATTATTAATATTTATTATTATTATTAATTTTATATTATATATTTATTTATATATAACATTTAATGTTATACACATAAATTCCAAAATATTAATTGGGGCGTGCGCGACCGCGGGTCGAACTTCGGTATCAATATTGAGAGACCAGCATTCTACCGCCGCGTAATCAATATCACAAACAATATTTTTGTTAAAAAAGAAAGAAAAACGCTTTCCACAACAAAATTATTCAAAATGTCGCATTAAAACTGGAAAACACTAGCGAAAATAGAAATTCAGCATTTTATATCTAATGTAGGTACTTTAAAATTTTAACTTACGCGGTAAAACAAAATATAGACGTGATATAACACGACTAGTCTTCAAGGCAACAAGATTCAACTCTCACTTCGGCGTCTTTGATCGCTTTGTCACTCGGTTCGGTTCGCGCCGAGCTCGCGTCACTATTCACATTGCTGTCGTCATCATCATCATCCTCATCTTCACTGTCATCATCCTCGATCTGGTCTTCAGTCGCGTCTGCAGTGTCCCTTCTAGTGCCGACATCCGGGATGTTCCTCCCGTGATGCCTCGTGTAGGGCTTGATCAGAGTGATGAACCAAGACTGCATGACAGACACGTAGAACCGACCGAAGTCTCTGAACGAGTCGGCGTCTCCTCGCGAGAACCGGATGGTGACCACAGCGCTCCTTGGCTGCTGACAGAACACCACCATAACTTGGAACTCCATCTCTATCTTCTCTGTGCTTTCTTCCAAGATCTGTGCCGTCAACCGACTCTCCCTCTCCAGGAAAACCAGCGACATATCCTTCGGGTAATGCTTCCGTTTCCAAACGGCTGTGTTCATTAGCGTCCAGTATTTCTCCTTCTCCTTTTTCATTTCCGGATTAGTTTTCTCCTCGATCTTACCTAAATTGAGTTTGAATATCTTCTCGAAGATGTTGAAGACCGCTTCTCTGACCCTCGCTTTCCAATCGTCGTCGACGATAGTGTTGACAATCCGCGGGAACAGGTTGACCCGGTACTCGGGGTGCGGTTTGTTCCTCACAATCTTTGGCCTCTCCGTGAGAATCGTCTTCAGGAACTGCTTACAGTGGTTCAGTTTGTCCTGTTCGTACGCGTTTGCCGCGAACTTGAAGTAGGCCACGATCTCGGCCGCCATTCTGAAGGTGACGCCGGAAGCCACATTGTGACTCTGTTCGAACGGGTCTTGGATACAGAACGCGGTCCCGACCTTCACCGGATTTGTATAGAGGCCCTTCGTATTCTCCTTGTAACGAGCGAACTCGTTTGGCAATGTGTCCAAATCCTTAAAAGCGTCCTTTTTCATCGGGCGCCCTAAAAACGGACACACGACGGTTTCCTCGAAATTGAAATTAGAATAGAACTCGAAGAATCCTCCCAGCAACTCGGCTATAGACGACGTGGTCGTCGTGGGCAACAGGAGCTCCCTCTTGTTCATGAATCCAGTGTTCCAAAAGTCCACGACACAATCGTACGCCGGATCTCTCTGCAGCCACTCGACACTCGGCAGAATCGACATCGGAGGCTGCTGCAAGTAGAATATAATCAGCATCGTCAACGCGTAATTGGACAGCTTCCCGGTCCCCGTGAGCCCGTGAACCTTGCCCCAGTACTTGATGATGACCGCTATCGGTAACAGCTTGGGGTCGCAGTGCAGGAGGAACGTGATGAGCTTACTGTTCTGCGCTCCGAGGGGAGTCTTGAAGCTGAGATCGCAGTTGGTGTTGGTCGGCACGTGGTGGAACTTGATGATGGGCGTGTTGGCCCTGGGTATGGAGAGTATCTCTGCGAACACTAGCGGGTGCTGCTGCAGGACCCGCTTGGCTTTGGTGACGTAGTTGGCGTGCGGGTGCCGCAGCCTGGCGGGCACGTCGAGGAAGCAGTCCGCGTCGCTCGTCTTGATGCCCAGGCCGGTCGTGACCGAGCCGAACGGCATCGCCACGCAACCTGCGAGGAGATTCTAATTTATCAACTCAAAAATCGCAAGTTTAGGAGATCTGAGCTAAAAAATATTAGAACCTGAAATCATCATTGAGACGAGCAGTGGCCGAAATAAACTTTAGTATCTTATGTATGTAGTATCATAAGTAATTTTATATTTATTATATGTGAGACAGTATTTAAGGACCAGCTAGGTACATTAGTTTTACTGTATCAATCATACCTGCCCCCTGCCCATAAAAATCCCTATATACTTTTGTGACGTGTAACAGACATCAGTTCAACCAGTGAAGTGCTCTAAAACGTTTGCCCGTATCGAAATAGTAAAAGAAAAGATCAAGCACGCTCAGACAAGCTCTGCAGTCAATGACTCTCACAAGGCCCTTTCTGCGGGGAAAATAAGATCTTTTTGTAAATCTGCTACACATTATATTGAAGTCACACAGTTCCCCCAAGTATCTCCTGCTATCGACACACTTACCGGGCCATAGCACCGACAGCGCTTGCTCCACATCGATATAGAGCTGCGACAGTTTCTGCACCTCGAGCTGCGTCAGACGTATCGAGGCAAGGATTGTGTCCACTTGACTGTGGAAGTCGCCGGACAAGCCGAGCTGCGCGGGGTCCACTATCACAGTCTCTGGAAATATTTGTATCATATTATTTACCTTAAGGACCCGGTGCAGACCCGGACGCCAACTCTGATGCGAAGCGAGACTTATCGCGACAATAAAGCGCATATTTGGTTGGATGATCTCAACAAGCGACTCACGCTTTGCCCCACGCCATTCGAACTGTGCTGAGCGAGTCTCACCCTTTGCGTTGGAAATAATAATTATACCACTCACTTTTCATCAGAAAGTGATATCAAACACGGTATAATAGCTGCTTAGCAACAGTGGTTAATTTTTGAGTAACGGCGGGCGAACCCCCTTTTCGGGCCCCTATACCCCCCCCCCCCCCCCAAATGTTTCTTCATGTCCCCCGGACTAGATCTACTTAGAATGACCCAAAGAACATTTGTGGTGAGTGGCTTGCTTGTATCACACTTTTTGTACGGGCAACCTTCCGTACATTCTGCTACGTTGCGACCTAGTTATGTCCAGCGTGTACGTGATGTTATTACTTTACTTTATACATTTTATTTATCTATCAAGTGAGTACCTACTTAGCTACCGTAGAGATCACAGCTAGAGAAAACTACTTTTCTCTTTATTAAACCATCTTCAAATTACAAGTCTGTTTCCACTTTCTACACCACTCCACTTCATCTAACGACAACAACAATCGTACGGCCAGAACTGATCACTCTGACCATACATCAATTTGATCCGGCTCGAAGGACCAAATTGATGTATGGTCAGAGTGATCAGTTCTGGCCGTACGATTGTTGTTGTCGTTAGATGAAGTGGAGTGGTGTAGAAAGTGGAAACAGACTTGTAATTTGAAGATGGTTTAATAAAGAGAAAAGTAGTTTTCTCTAGCTGTGATCTCTACGGTAGCTAAGTAGGTACTCACTTGATAGATAAATAAAATGTATAAAGTAAAGTAATAACATCACGTACACGCTGGACATAACTAGGTCGCAACGTAGCAGAATGTACGGAAGGTTGCCCGTACACTTTTTATAGGTCAGCTTTCACATTTATTCGCCCACTGTTCTCACTACTCTATTACCATAGTGTACGCTAGCTGGAAGAAATTTATATGGGAATAAGCTCGCCTTAACCAGATACGAACCTGGCTGCGTGAGAGAACGAGCTCTCAAAATGCTGAGCGATGGGCAAGCATGACAACTTGTAGACAGACGAAAGCGGTTCTACCCACCGTGGACCGTCGTCTGACAAAGAAACTACTTCGTCTCAATAGACTGAACCTTCGCATGATGGTAGGGCTAATTACGGGACATAGTAACCTCAACAGACATTTCTATAATATAGGTCCGACGGACAGTCCTCTATGCAGAGCTTGTATGGAGACCGAAAAAAACGCCGACCCACGTGACGATAGACTGCGTAGGCGTCAGCACACAACGGGCTAAGATCCTCGGTGAACCGGGGACGCTTCGGATTCTGGCGAGAGCTGGGCTGGCTGGAATAGCCGGCTCCCCACTTTCCACGCACAAAGGTCCGAGTAAGAGACTGGGTGCGGAAACCGAGCCCACCAAGAAGAAGAAGAAGAAGCTCGCCTTTAACACACACTTTATTTTGTGAAATAAGGAATAAAGATTGGCCATAAACAGCGTAATTTGAAACTTTTAAGGGACAGAGAAGGCTTATATCCAAGCATGAATGAAAGGCACCAACGATAATGACGACAAACCTTTCGTCTTGCTCCTGGTGAAGTCCCTCTTGATGTCCCGGTCGCGCGCCTGGTCCCGGTAGCGCTGGTTGTCGGCTGCGGCGGTGTACGGCTTCACGGAGAGGAACTGCCCGTACACGTTGAGCACGTTGGTCTGCTCGAGCGCGCGCTGCGCGTCAAGTGCGCTGGCGCAGATCAGCACCGCGGACCGGTCCGTCATGCGCTCCACCTTCACCTGGCAGACCTTCGCGAACGTCTTCACGAGGTCCGCCGCCATCGTGTAGTTAGGGTAACCTGGAAATTTTTATTCTAATTTCATTTTCAATCAGTATTTTGAAATTTAATTATCAGATTAAATTTACGTACTATCGTGGACGAATAAATATAAAATTTGGCTATCTAAAGATGACGAAGTCGAAAGTATTAGTATTGGCAGACGACATCGAAAATAATGACACTACATCCGGCGAACGAAATAAATCTAGATGACACGTTTCTAACAATTTTTCCGTCGATAGTACCAGACACTCAAAAAGGCAAAAGTCTAATGATTGGTTCTTACCACAGATTACAGGAGATACGGTAAGAGGGGGTGGCGCTTGCGAACGCATGGGGCCCTAAAATAGGTGTGTTGTGTTATCCGTGTGTGTGGCTACAGGTTTACTGGCTAAAGGTACGCCGCCACTTTTTGCATGTGTACTATTAGTGTGTGTAAGAAATTTTAGATTGTGTGCCGTGCTTTAAAGTCACAGATAACTATGAAACCACAGCGTAGTGGGACTAACTAGAACCTGCAACCTCCGGACTAGTAGTCGAGTACTCCGGACCAGTGATCGAATACTCCGGATCAGTAGTCGAGTACTCCAGACCAGTGGTCGAGTACTCGAACAATTAGACCACAGTTTAAGCTAATATCTTTACCCGAGACATTTATCTTATGGTCGTCCTTCGAGGCTCCGGCTGGCGACGCGCGCTGGCGCCACGAGCCAGGTGTGGCGGGGGCGTTGGTGCGCCGCGCGGCGGCGGGCGCAGCGCGCGGGGACTCTCGCGACGCCACCTCCATCGCTCATGGGTGCAGCACCTCTCCTGGAGTACCAATATACTCTCATTGAAACAACACTGAACATGGAAGGTTATAATATCTTCGCTAAACTATCAACTCTACAGTCTACGTATATATGTAGACGTGTTTGTCTGGTCACATGTACAAGACAATAACCTGCCTGATTGATCTATGAACGCCTACACCAAATGGTTGGACCGTAGAATAAGAAATTCGGACCGTAGGTCCCTTGTATGACGTAGATATCCGCTAGAAAAGTGTTTTGGAAAATTTCCACGTGATCAGGAGACAGGGGCTCCAGGTGGGCAATGCTGAGGCAGAGAATATAAAGTATTAGCTGGGGGTGTGCGCTAGTACTGTCATAATTAAAAGCAAAAAGCTTTCCCCAGAAAGATTAGCACGTGCAGTCTGATCAATTATTTCGTAATATAACACAATAACACAAACAAACGGAATTCCCATGGCTTAATTTTTAAGTTTTCTTTTTTTCAAATAATTTACGTCATTTTAGGGCATTCTTTTCATTATTTTGGTATATAAATTAACCATTACTTATACTGATTGTGATGTGTGATTGCTTTTAAAAAAAAGTGGTCTGTCTCTGTCTGTGTACTCATCTGTCATCTTGCTGTCAAATTATTCTGAAGCAAATTATTATAAATTTATCTCGATAGCAAAGGACACATTTCTAAACAGCCATTACTCAAGTGACGTTACACGAGGGCAAATGGAAGTTGCAGCCTTTTCCTAAAAATATTCATCGTCATGAGGTTTTTTAGATCAAAACTTCGAAAATACGGCTTATTAAACCTAAATCTCGAAATGGTTTTCGAATTAACATAACTTAAGCTATGCCTATTGCTGACACAGTGTATAACAAGATAGGTATCTAATATAAACAATTACACTGAACGTGTGATAAAATGAACTGACAATACATTTATTTTCGTAGACTATGAATTAACACGTATCTTGAGTTGTGCTTTTAACTCAAGCTTGTGCAATAGTTTCACTTTATTTATGTTTTCTCCCAACCGGTTACGGATTTTACACCATTTTCAAGGAAAGATGTTAATTTAAATACATTTCATTGACTCCAGGCACTAGCTCTGAGCGACGTAAACATTATCATTGTTGTTGTTTTTAGGAATCGCTTTATTCCTACAAAGCATAATCATGGGTCGTTTCGACCCTTTAAGGCCATCAATTGCCTTTTTTCCAATATTAACAAACAGAAGTAATTTATTTTTGCGTTTTTATAATTGATATTACGTTATGCAGTAAATAAAAAAAAGTAATATCTAAGGACTTATGGGTCGGTTGCGCCAAACATGCTCTCGCGTTTGGACAATTTAGCTCATCAAAACAAAATATTTTTTTCAATGCAAGTGCTCGTAAAGGCCCACTTTTTATGCATCAAAACCGAACAGAAAGTTGATTATTTTGCCCTAGGGCTTTATTATTATTATTTTTTTTAATTTATTCACAATGGTTGGCTAACCTGCAGCCTTTCCTGTGAACCATAAATGTTATACTTTTTTTTCCACTGTTTAACGGTTAACAGTCCTTTTGAGCCAATTATAATTTAAAGTGCACAAGATTATATTTGTTTTATTTCCTCACACTATGCATTGAAAAACGTAGTATGATACACGGGCGTAAGAGTAATAAATTACTCGGTTACGTTTAAATCGTCCTCGTAATTTATTCCTTTGCGCCCTTGTAGCATAAACTACTATAACGAATAAAATTTGTGTAAGTAGTTAAGAAGTTGAACTACATTATAATTTTTCAGATTTGACACAAGTATCACAACCATCGAGAAAAAAAAATCGGAAATCTTGGAAAATGTACTCGTAATATCTTGGAATTGAGAATATAACACATAGACATAGAGACATAGACATAGAGACACAAGTGGTAACTGTCATCGTCGGAGATAGGAAATATTCGGTGACGTGATAAACATTATGCTTCTAGGGTTACAAAATAAAACACAATATTACAGAGATATTAAACTTACACCAACAAACTTACCGGTACCAACGGTGCACACTTTCAAGAAGTATTTGGGCAACAGGAATCCCTTTTCATCACCACTTGTCAGAATAACACCATTCTCTGACTCATAGAAGTGTATCTCTCCTTCCAGCGCTTTCTTTAAGTCTATGAAGATGTAGAGTTCAACGTCTCTCCTCAGGCCACTGACCACGGTCCTATCATTCAGTGTTCCCTTGGCGAAGTGTATGTGCTGTCGACTCATACGACTCAACCCTTGTGCCTTGATTTGTGGCCAGAACCTGAGGTATGTACCATGGACTATTGTTTTGTATTTGGGCTGCAAAGACAAATAAAGAGATGAGTGAAATAATTAGTATTTTTTTTTTTACCTTAAGTAACATCAAAGTTTTTTTGTCATTAGTTAATGATGTGATGAGTTCCTTTTTATCACAGAAAATGCATTAGTAATCTTTGACTGATTATAACCCATTATTAATATCCAAGTAAGTAGGTAGGTACTGTACAATCTTGTTGACGACCAATACTGATATCTCAAGTGCAATATCATTGTCCAACAAATAAATTGTATAGCACCACACAAAACCTTTTTCTTTTAATTTTTAATTTCTTTACCGTTTTAAGAAATAAAATAAAAATATAAGCAATCATCTAGACAGAGCTGCAGAGTGAAATAGTTTTTGAATGTATGTTTTGATTTATGAAAGATTATTTTATTTATTTATATAATAAGATATAAATATCTTGTATTTTATGTATAATAAGATAGACATAAAATATACAAGATTTTGATTTATGAAAGATATACATAAAAGATATACATACTCGTAACTTTTCAATGTAATTTGAAAAAAAATAAAAATTCAAAGTAAGGCAAACAGTTTAACTTGGTGGAATCATGGACTGTTCGTCTATGGTTGAATAGATAAATTCATTTGAAGGACAACAATTATACATATCAAGGAAAGAAATTTATAGTCTCATAAATAATGTTCATTGTGAGTATGTGAGCATATGTTAAGTGTAAGTTTGTGTTTTGAGTGAGTTTGATCTGTATAAAATTGTTTGATCCCAGCAAAAACACAGTAAAGCAACAAATTCATAGTCTCATAAATAAATAATTATAAATGCGAAAGTTTGGATGGATGTTTGTTACTCCTTCACGCCGTAACTACTGAACCGATTGGTCTGAAAATTTGCACAAATGTAGTTCTGGACCTGGAATAGCACATAGGCTACTTTTTATCCCATAAATCAGTTCCCATGGGATGGCAATGGGTTGTCAAATTTCTTTAGAAAAGTGATGTTTTGCTCTTTCACGCCCCGTACCTACCGATTGGGCTGAAACTTGGCACAAATGTAGTTCTAGACCTGAAATAGGACATAGGCTACTTTTTATCCCATATATCAGTTCCCATGGGATGGCAATGGGGTGACAAATTTCTTTAGAAAAGTGAAGTGTTTTACACAAGCTCAAGCACAAGCTCCTTTAAATTTGCACAAGCGCAAAGTACAAAAAAATGGTACCAAATAAAAAGAAAAACGGTCAAGTGCGAGTCAGACTCGCAAGTCGTCCGTAATTCGACAGTTTTGCGAATAGAAAATTTAATTTTGACATTTTTGGAACTTTAACGGTGAGATTCCGTTGTCCATCCATCCGTATGTCACAGCCTCATAACTTTAGCACTGTTAAAGACAAAGACTTAGAATTTTGCACAAAAGAGGAAAAAAAAAATATTCCTAAAACCACAATATGGGTATCAAATTATAAGTATTAAGGAGCTGATTATAAAATTATATAATTTGGCTATATTAACTTGCACCTTTTTCAAGAAATCGTCGAAATACCACAAAAAAAATGTATGTACCCACCCCGATAATAGGTCATAACTGGCCAATTACAGGATAATTATAGCGTTTTTTTTTTATACAAATGAAAAATAAAAATAAAGTTAAATAAATTTATACATATTTTTTTAATACAATATAGGTATTAAAAAGTCGATTGTAAAAATATATAGTTTTGATAATTTACTTGCATCTATTTCGATAAATCCTCAGAAAACCACAAAAAATGTATGTCCCTTCCCTTATCTCCAAAACTGGTGAACCGAAAAATGTAAAAAAAAAAACCACGGCAATAAGTGCTTACGTAAAGACTACAGAAAAAAAAATTGAGAAATTCACGAAAAAAAAGACCAAATAAAATTTTCTGTTCCCAAAACTGTCGAATTACGAAACCTAGGTACGCGAGTCTGATTCGCACTTGACCGGTTTTTCGTCAAATATAACAGGAATAATTAGCGTACTTACGGCTACAATCTACTACGCGGACTCAATGCGGAACTTATTGAAAATCATTTTTGAATTAGTAAACGTGCGACAACAAATTTTATAAGCAATCGTGCTTTTTCCGTTCAGAAACGCTGATACGCCTTCGACCTCGCCAAAGACACTTTATCTGGGGATAAAATATCTAGCCATCCATCAGCCTGTGTTCGTTTACTGCTGGAAATAGGCCTTTCTAAAATTTTGCCACTCTTGGCGCTCCTCCGTCATGCTCATCCAGCCGCTACCCGCGAAGTCCGCCGGGCCAGCAGGCACGAGGTCGGTCTAGGCTACGCTTTGCTGCACGTGGTGTCCATTCTAGGCCTTTTGGCTCCAACGGCAATCACGTCGGCGACAAATATGGGCCTACCCACTGCCACTTCAACTTACTGATTCGGCAGATTATGTCGATGACTTTCCGCAGTGCTTAAAGGCAAAAGTATTTAACCGATAAGTTATCTCTTACCAAGGGCTTGATCCACCGACTTAAGGTCGCTTAAGGAGCTATGGAGCGAGCTTTGCGTGGGATATCTCTAATGAATAAAATCGAATCAAATAAAAGTAAAAAATAATTTCGTTCGGAAACGCGGCTCGGCCTACGGCCTGAACAAAACCACTTTAGCAAAGGACATTTCAAAGAACAAAAAAATAGTTTCGTTTTTAAAAGCGGCTCGGTCTTCGGCCTCGCCAAAGACCACCAAAGATACTTTACAAATTATGATGACATTTTTCAGGGTATTCGGAAAATCATTCCATAAGGACAAGAATATTTTTCGAAATACAGTTGCTTTGAAGTTATAGAGCTGAAATTTTGCTTCTGTTACTAGGGTTGGGTTTAAGGATTTAATATATTTAAGAAAAAAATATTGTGTTTCAAAGTGTTAACACACTAACCGAAGTTTAATTCAGAGAAAAAAATTATAATTTCGTTCAGAATTTACCTAAATTTTCAATTATGAATTTCCAAATTTTACCTCGGAATCAAATCAGTGATCGAGAAATTATTTCGTGAGGAAACGTAGCTCGGCCTTCGGCCTCGTCAAAGCCTGAGAATCAAACAAGAGATCAAGAAATAATTTTAAACTACAAAAAACTAAATCCACGCGGGCGAAGCCGCGGGCAAAAGCTAGTAGTCTCATAAATAATGTTCATTGTGAGTATGTGAGCATATGTTAAGTGTAAGTTTGTGTTTTGAGTGAGTTTGATCTGTATAAAATTGTTTGATCCCAGCAAAAACACAGTAAAACAACAAATTCAAAAGATATTATGTGTTATGTATAACATAAAATCTACATAATATCATCTTCACTTTCTTTAAGTCTGTTTCTGTTACAATTAAAACCTGCAGAAATTGTTTGGTTCTAGGGACTGACATAAATATGGTGGGTTTTTGTCCAGACAAACTTGAGAGACTTATCTTTTAATTAAGTTTCAAATGCCATGAATTTAATATTAGATTACTGCTGCGGCTGGCATTTCAGACATTGATGTGATGAAGAATGTGATAAATGTAGGTTGACGCGTTAGCCGAGGCACACATACATGAGTCCATCAACTCCCAATTGCCGCCAAGGCTTGTATGCTTTTCTCAAACAATTAGTAAAATACGTTTTTACTCTACGCAATTTAAAAAGTTGATATGCTAGTTACCTTTAGCAGTAAACATTTCTACAAGAGTAACACTTACTTTGAAGTCCTGATATTCACTATTTGGTCTTCATTCAAAATATTTTCATTGGACTGTATTTTCTTTGATTGAGCTTATTTTAATTAATAATTAACATCAATACGAATAAAGCTTTCACGTTTCGCGCACTATGTTTTTATTTTCTTTGCCTTCATTTGTATTCAGCCAGTAACATTAAAAAACCTCTTTGTTAATTGAAATTGCTAGTGACTAAACGTAACAAAACCTCATTCCATATTCAAATAACATTATGGATGCATGATAAGTGTGATAACACAACAGATATGGATTTTCTTACTAACATTGCCAGCCGCTGATGGCGATTATGATTTGATTTATCTCAAAGAAGGTTCCTTAAATTATGATTGTATTACGCCATTTTGAGAAAATACTATTAAACTAAATATACCTCTAGTATAGGAATGAGTTCCTGATCCCCTACTTGACGTATGCTGTGCCCCTGGTTTGCCTTGATCTCTAGCACTTCTGTTTGTGGGTTCAACCTCAGTTTGAATCTCTGTTTGTCGTTATTGTTTACTACTCTCTCAATGTCAGTTCTCTTGTATTTTCCTCTGAACGTTCTATGTTGTAGGATTTGGGACACTTCTATGTACCCTTCTGAGCTGAAATTACAAGATATGTTTATATAAATATTTATATAAGGTCCTACAATACAAAAATACATCCTCTAAGATCACAGCATGTACATTTGTTCAAGTTCATGTAGCTAGATGAGTGAGAATTGCCTTTGTTCAATTTTCAAATTAGTTTTCAGCTCTGAGACAGAAAAGACAACAATCCAGTAGAAAAAAATATTTAGCTTGATTTTTTTTACAGTTGCAAAGTGGATCAATCTGCTCACTCAATTTCTAAGGAAAAGTGAAAAATTGTGGAATGTGTTGATCCATCAACAACACTCAAGAATTACTTGCTCTTATTTCACTTTGAGTTTAGGAGCTTATGTCAACAGTGTGTTAGCTCTTGGTTACAAACATATCATATTAACATAAAACACTACACATTATCAATAACATATAACATGCCTTTATAGCCTAATTTAACATTGCATGGTGTTTACAAAATTAAATCACATGCAAAATCTTAACTGTTAGGGTTAAGTAATCACATAGGGTCAATAAGGGGGCAGAAATGTGAACCACCTAACAGTTTATCCTACCAGTCTCTCGGAACTATATTCCAACTTCGACCTAAATAAAATTAATCATTTTATTATGGTCGAAATTTTCCATCATCCCCTTGTCTATATTCATAATTTTATAACCCATTATTATCTATCACAGTGTATTTGTAAACAAAGAATAAGCATTCGCCAAACATGGAAACAAAAAGTTAATGAAATAAGGTCATCAGCTTAAGATTCCTCATGGTCATTTGGCAAGTTTTGATACCTTATACTGAGCCCTTCTTCGATAGCCCCATGTCTCAGCAGCCAAGACAATGACTTGCTCAGTCTAACGTCGTTATTGTTCCTGAAAATAAACCCATCCATACTACCTGGTATAAGCAAACATCGAAAATTATAAATAAATAAAAAATACACTTACATCGACTTGACAGTACAACAATTTTTCCAACAGGCTACAACATAGGGTTTGTGAATTACTTTAACATAACATTTCGACGGATAGCAGTATTATCTGTAATGAATAATATTAATTGAATAATACTCGTACCTAAGTAAATCCCAAGAATCCCTTTGTCTTAGGAAACTTTGAAAAAAATAAAACTTTAGATCAAGTATACCTACCGTGCTTCACACAACAGTTGTTGCACTGTTGCAGAGTGTGCGGAAAAAAATTCGTCGTCGTCGTACTGTTATTTCATAACATAACATAACGCTGGGCTGCGTTCAGTTTGATCACCCGCTTACACCCACCTAACACTACAAGATAAAATCACGGCCGAATAAAACATGGCCTGTTCCTTCGGTTTTCATTCTAAAACGCTTACTTTCTTAAATTCTCAACTTAAAAACGCTTACTTCAATTTGAAGATTGACAATAGGATAAAATATGCATTTTTGCATGAGTGCGAATGAATAAGCACGAGACCTGGAACGGCTACAGCTTCCCTGCACATGCTGATCCTAAGTCTATGATATGCTGACCAAATTGGCGACATACTGAAGAAAGGCCATGTCAAAAGTACCCGGAATAGAAGAACTTGTATGACTAGATTGATGGATGTGGTAGAGGCGAAAGAGGTGTGTCAGGTGTGGAGATGGGAATCTGTAGTCTCTGCCTACCCCTCTAGGAGACAGGCGTAAGTATATTTATGTATCTATGTAGTTTTTATTATATTTATGAAGTACTAGCCACTTATATCAATTGCTTACAAATAAGCATTTACTTTTTTATCCTAGACTAGACTTGTCTCATTGACATTTTAAACATTTCATATTGAATTTAATGTTTTTTTTATGAGTAAAAGTGTTTTTATTTAATCAAACAATAAAATTAACTTAAATAACATTAAAATAATTTAAAAAAAGGGGACTTGAAAAAATGAATATAAACTAAACTAAACTTAAAATATTTACATAAGGTAGAAAATGCATTTAATAATATTGTATTTTAATATTGGAATTTTTTCGTATTCTTCATTTGTCGTTTCATTACATCTCTAGTTCTGTACGATCTCTTTCTGGCAGGTTTATATTCCTGTCCGGAGACGCTCTACATATTGTATATGTACTGCAGTTGGTCTATGGTATTGGGTGGGGCTAAAAATATAATGGGTCTTCAGGCGACTATCCTTGTGAAAGTGTGAAATTTGTCATTTTTGAATGTCGAATACGTCGCATCCTGTCGATTTGGGAAATTGAAACTCTGCATACAGATACCTTGATCCTAAATCTTAAAGTGCTATCACTGGTGTTTTTACGTATTTATCATTTTGTAATGCCGGCGCCAGACATGTGTACACTTATTTGAACACTCGAGTGGACACACTGTGTGGCACGAGACTTTGTCTATGTGTTCCAAAGTTTGTACACAGCTTTGCACTTTGCCGAGCGGTATCGGTTTTTTAGCGCACATCAAAGGAATGTGTTCAAATAAGTGCGTAGCCTGCCACACTATTTGCAAAGACCAGTTGCCGTTGCGCGAGCGCCGTTGTACGGAACGGTTGGGTAAGACGCTACGTGCTTGATCGCTTAAAATGGACTGGAGTAACGAATGCGTCCTAGAATTTATTGAGTTGCTGCAAGGGGAACCATGTATATATATTTTCGATATATTTTGTTGCACATGTAAAAAATAATTACATGCACATAAATAATATAAGCACACTCCGTCCACGAAATCGTCGTCCATCTCCTTTGTTGTCTACCAGCATACTGTGGAGAAAAGAGTTTGCGAAGCATGTGTGGCAGGTGCGCCAAATGTGTGTACAAAGTCGTCAAAGAAGTGTGCAAATAAGTGTACACATGTCTGGCGCCGGCTTAACTATAGTACGCTTTGCGCCCCGCCCCTTTCTCGTCATTTAATGCAGAACTAAACACATGTGAGTAATGCAGGGTCAAATCTAAATGTTTTTTCTTCAATTAATTATTTTTATTTACTTTTTTTCATACACTTTATTATTTATTTTAATATTATTGATTTGGCATGTTGGAATAATTCAAAATTACAATTAAATATCCAATATTTTGAAAATTATTTGGAAATTAATTTCCAATGAGCATTTTTGCTTGTGTCAAATTTAATGTTAAATAAGATTCCTAGATGGCACTTTTATATATAACCCGTCGGAAATATCTCTGCACCTCAGTTCACCCGCAAACGTAGGTAGAGACCTTGTGGGTGGGGGGTTTCGGGTGCCTAGATATTTCCGACGGGTTGTACTTTAGCAACATAATTAAAGACAAAATTTGCACAGATTCCAAATCCACTAAAAACCATTTTGACATTGATTGCTACGAAACATATTTTATCTATGGTGGCATGAACAGCGTCATTTGGAGGAAAGCTAAGAACTAAGAAAAAAAATAATGAGAAAAGCACAGGCACTGCTTAGGAGCTTTGAGTGTAACGAATCACGGTTACGGAAAGTAGTAGAAACAGAATATTTGCAAAAAAATACAAAACTTAGTAGGTACCTAATTTAGTGCATTTACGATTTTACCGCCCATTTACATTTATGTTGTGAATTCCTTCAGCAGTCAGCAATCAGTCAATTTCCGAAAATCCTGCTAGCCTTACATGGCCGGTGTTTAACACCTTTTGACACAACAAAACACCAAATCCCATGTGTTTAATGTCAAATTGGGCTGTCAAAAGGTGTTAAGAGACTGTTAAAAACCGGCCATGATATTATCACGGAACACTTTTACCAGGAGGTTATTATAGTCTAGCTGGGCAGAGTTCAGTTTGATTATCAGGTGGAGGTTCGGTGAAGGAGCCTCATAACACTGACAGCAGAACAGCAAATACAGATCAGCGCGTGTAAAAGAGATAGCATGATAAACGGGCCTCGTTAGGCTGCGGTCATAAACTAGGAGTACGACTCGGGTTTTAATGCCAACTCTGTCGCACGCGTTGAAAAGGTATCGACGATTTAAATGAAGGAGCGATACCCGTCAAACTAGAGCACTAAAAGCATAGGTATTATCATCCACCATTTTGTATCCTGTCAACGTAAGGAAATATACGTAAACAAACAAAACAAAAATACAAAATACTATAAAAATGGTTAATTTCATACTTAATACTAAAAGATCTGACGGAAATAGTAACAGAGTGAGTCATGAATGTGTTTTTTCTTCGTCTCCTTAACGTGCCGAGTGGGAGTAACATTCTAACATTCATCACAATAGAATTTCTCAGCCAGTTGCTTTTGGATTTATAGTGTTTCATATTGTCATAAATGTAAGTACCTACCTAAATTCAGTCAAAATTTCCAATTAAAATTCAGATTTGAGTTATCTCCGTTCATTTTTATATTTATTTTTCTTAAAATTTTCCAGACGATCATAGCCTAACCTCAAAAGTAATTAAACAAAAAAATACTATAGATTAAATCATTTAGACAGATTGAGATTTAGACACATTATCACTGAGTGGTAAAGCGCTCGCTTACTAACCCAGAGGTCGTGGGTTCAATCATGAAAAATCATGAAAAGCGGGTGTACCAAGTGTGAATACCAACTATGAATGAACGTTTCGAATTTCAACAGAAATAAATATAAAAATTAACATCTCGCCCCCTTTTCGATACTCGGACCCAAAGTCTGGATTGTAATCTACTTATAAATTTAAAATTCGACTGAATTTCGTACCTTTTAGAGAAACATTTGTAATTCCAACAACTTTTTCTGCAATGTTTACATATGTTTCCTTACTTTGACAGGATACAAAATGGTGGATGATAATACTCATCTTTTTAGTGCCTTAGTCAAACTATACGATACCTAAATATCTTTTACATGCGTTGATTTTGTATACTCAAATTCAAATTCAAATTGTTTATTTTGCAAAATAGGTATATATAATACACTTTTTACACGTCAAATTTAATCTAATAAAAATATATGTGATAAAATAATGTACATGAACTAAATTAAAGGTTTATTTAATTTATGTAGCAATATACAGGGTGGAAAAAATTTAAGGGCCCTGGAAGGGAACTACATTAAATCCTTTAGTTAGCTCATTTTACTAAAACGAAACATTCCTTTATTTTTTAAAAGAAACAAAACTGCATTCAAAGATTTTCTAAAATTCGCTTGTCTCACCCGGGAATCGAACCAACTAAAAATTAAAAAAATAAACCCTCACTATTTTATCATACGATTCGGTAGGATTATTGTTCAGGACAAAATTTGTCTAATAAACATTTGGTCTTAGACTCATCTGTTGTACGAGATACCCATGAAATTGAATATTTATTACAAGTTCTTTATTAAAAATACCTACTACTGTTCACTTGTAATGATATGATATATGATATATAATGATACGCCATTATTACACAATGACAGCACGGAATGAAAGCAAAACAAATCGAAATTTGAAATTCAAACGAATACTTTTATTGATTTTAAAAATGTTGAAAGTTATCGTTCGAACTTCAAATTTGTTGCTCCGTATTGCAAAAAAAAAAAATACGTTCCCTTTTTAAAGTTTTCGTCAGTACGCCTAGTTCAAGAATGAATTTGTGCTGCGCATAGATTTATTATTACCATTTAACGATTTTCTTATCAAAGTCTTCAACAAGGTATAACATTTGCAAGCTTGTACTTCATACGATGTCTTTGGATGTTAGAGAGATAAGAAAATTATAACGTGTCATTTACTTGATACAAGTGAACAGTACTAGGTATTGTTAATAAAGAACTTGTAATAAATATTCAATTTCATGGGTATCTCGTACAACAGATGAGTGTAATACCAAATGTTTATTAGACAAATTTTATCCTGAACAATAATCCTACCGATTCGTATAATAAAATAGTAAGGATTTTTCATTTTTATTTTTAGTTGTTTCGATTCCCGGGTGAGATAAGCGAATTTTAGAAGATCTTTGAATGCAGTTTTGTTTTTTTTTTAAATAAAGGAATGTTTCCTTTCAGTAAAATGAGCTAATTAAAGGATTTAAGGTAGTTCCCCTCCAGGGCCCTTAAATTTTTTCCACCCTGTATATATACATATACAGGATTAAATCCTTTAATTAGCTCATTTTACTGAAAGAAAACATTCCTTTATTTTTTAAAAGAAACAAAACTGCATTCAAAGTTCTTCTAAAATTCGCTTGTCTCACCTGGGAATCGAACCAACTAAAAATTTAAAAAATAAACCCTCACTATTTTACTACACGAATCGGTAGAATTATTGTTCAGGATAAAATTTGTCTAATAAACATAATGGTCTGACACTCATCTGTTGTACGAGATACCCATGACATTGAATATTTATTACAAGTTCTTTATTAACAATACAAACTAGAAAATATCAATCAGAAACAAATCCAAAGACAAGAATTTGAAAAAATTCCCCGGGCCAGGATTCGAACCTGTGACCTTTTGTTATCAAGACAAGCGCGCTACCGAGGTTCCTACCTAGAACGGTGAATTCTTCCATCATACTTGTCCACTATTATTTTTGCATCTGCTTGATATACTAGAATTCGTCGGTCTAGGTGGGAACCTCGGTAGCGCAATGAGAGGTTTTCTTTTTGAGTATTAAAAAAAAAACATAGTTTCCAAGAACTCTATAGATGGCGTTGAACTGACTACGTTACTGTGCCAAAGCCAAAACGATTGGAAAAAAAAACATTGCGTCACGTCACGTCACATACGCTCGTTGGTTGACTGACATGTGTACGCATACATATGTGCCAATTCTTTGTTATGGTCCGTCCAGGTTTAAAATGTACGATGGCTTGTACTCATTGCGCTTTACGACTTTCATCTTTAGGAAAAAGGTGTCTGCCACAAATCCACAAGGCACAGACTTCTCTTCTTTTTTCTTGGGACATTTTCTTTCTGGCGTAGAAAACTCATAAAAAGACTGCTAAATATTTTTTTCTTTTTCATTGTTGTTATTATGTATTTATTTTCAAAATGCCATTGTTATGTGATGTGACTATGACATTAATTACTTTTTTATGTACGTTTCGTTTTACGATCTCAAAATTACATCCAAGTGAAATAATCTCGGACGAATTTGATGCTTCGTCCGAGGAAATAATCAAAAAATTATGTGACGTTCCGTTCCTTGCAGTAACTTACCAAGTTCAGCGCCATCTATCCAGCGACTAGGGAAGAGTAAAAAAAAAAGAAAAGAAAATCCCTCGCTTGTCTTGATAACAAGAGGTCACAGGTTCGAATCCTGGCCCGGGGAATTTTTTCTAATTCTTGTCTTTGGATTTGTTTCTGATTGATATTTTCTAGTTTGTAATGCACTCTTATAATATTGAGAGTATTCATAGGGATGGATTTCGCAAAATAAATATAATCTTAGTTAACGAGAACTGTGAATTTCTTAACTGTCTGAAGCAACAATATTGTAGTGACGACAGCGCCATCTGTTTCTTAAGAACAAGGCGTGAAATCACATAACGCCCTCGTGAGCGTTCTGTATGTGCATTACAAGCTAGTATATCAAGCAGATGCAAAAATAACAGTGGACAAGTATGATGGAAGAATTCGCCGGTCTAGGTAGGAACAGCGCTTGTCTTGATAACAAGAGTAGTAGTGTAGATGCCTATTTAGATGACAAAGATCCACTTATGGTTGGCTAGAATTGAACAAAAATTGTAAGAATTAAATTTTTATCTATTTTAACAATTTATGTTTTTCGAATTTATGGTTAATTTTATTTTATTTTATTGTTATGACATTTCTATTGAATGTTATTTTTCAATTTTTATTTTTTAATTTTTTTGTGTTTTAGTACGTAAGATTTATTTCAATATTGTAACTTTGACGTGTATAAGTGTGCTTTAACTGCTCCTATATACTTAATAAACGCTTTGACTTTGACTTTGACTTTGAAGACGTCGCAGGTTCGAAACCTGGCCCGGGGAATTTTTTCAAATTCTTATCTTTGGATTTGTTTCTGATTGATATTTTCTAGTTTGTAATGCACTCTTATAATATTTAGCGTATATATATATATATATATATATATATGTATAGGCTTCCTATAGAAATTCACTTCCAGTTCTGAATGAATCACTATGGGGAGGCGAAATTTAATTTTACGAATTTCACAAAAATTGTTATTGATCCATGATACTGATCACTTATCAAGCCTCCAGTGTGAATTTGGACGATGATCAAAAAGTCACCTTGTCTATATATATATATATATATATATATATATAGCTACATAAATTGAATAAACCTTTAATTTGGTTCATGTACATTTATTATTTTATCACATATATTTTTATTAGATTAAATTTGCTTGGTGTCGATTCGGCGCAACACAACTTTACTTATTTGACAGGACTAACCTTATTTTGAGCGCCCGGTCTTTGTCTTTTCGATACTCGAAAAAAGACAGAACGGTTAAATTAAGTTTAGTCTTGTCAATTAAGTTATAACGTGTTACACCGAATCTGTGTTTTTGTCTTTTTTGCGTTTAAAACTAAATTATTTGCAGTAAACCATTAAGCACCAGTGATAAAGTTGTATTCGCGTCGTCAAGGATATCTATACGTCTATTCACTTTAAAAATAAGTGACGTGTCGTCTGCGAATAGTACTATCTTAGTTAAGTCTTTAACTAAATAAGGAAGGTCATTTATGTAAATTAAAAACAGCAAGGGCCCCAATATGGAACTCTGCGGGATACCCATTTTCACTAATGCTCTACATGATTTTACCCCATTAATGTCTACCTTTTGAATACGATCGCTAAGATATGACTTCAATAACGTCAAAGATTTGCCCCTCACGCCGTAGTGATCCAATTTAATTAAGAGAATTTCATGATTATCGCTATCGAAGGCTTTCGAGAGGTCACAAAATAGACCAAACGCATCCTGCTTTTCTTCTCAAGTATCAAAAATGTGCTTGACTAAAGCAACTCCTGCATTTGTGGTTGACCTCCCTCTAGTGAATCCATATTGTTCACAGTGAAGCAACTTATTTAAATTAACACTCAATACCGATAAAACTGACACAGGTCTATAGTTTGAAGGGTCCCCGTTGTCACCTGATTTAAATACTCTATCCTGCTGTCAGTGTTAGGGGGGGGACAGCGGGCGATCAAACTGACTGAGAAGCAGTCGCACTCAACTCAGCCAACAACTCGAGCGATTTGCTTAACCGAATCTTTCGATTATTGAAATCACTCGAAACGTAGTAGGTACTCGATTATTGTCATCGCTATATAAAACATCGCTTTTTTTCTTTTCTTATTATTATTATTATTTTCTTGTTTATGGCTTCCGATAATGTGTGTGACTAACACATTTAATTCCGCCAATGTCACGTCATAAACCAAAGCACTGTATTAGTATTTCTTTTCTTGCTTATAAAATAGTCCTTACTAATAAAATATTACCTTGGAAAATTTCAAGTTTTTGACACAATGCCTTCATCTGCTTTATAATTTTACTTTAGAAAAACTATGAGTAATGGAACGCAAAAATCAATGAATTGAATACCATAGACCAAGAGCATAGACAACGTAGGTCAGCTGACATAATTTTTATCATTGGTCTTGTGATAAGTTGTGATTCTCCGCCATTCTCAGTCCGTCTTTTACATCTTTCTCGACCCGTGAGTTGAATTTTTATTATTATTAGGTATATTGGAAATATCTCTTGGAGTCTACTGGAAGTGCTTGTGTTATTTTATGTGTTTTGTTCAATTGTGCTGTGTTTGTCGGTAAGCTTTGCCTGATTGTGCCATAGCCAAATTTTTTGACTGCCATGTAAAGTCCAGTATAATTTTGGTTTTGTAGCCAAAAAACTCAGGATCTTTGTTTCCTGGCTTTATTTATACCCTTGTAAGCAGATTATGTTCTGAGTTTGCCCAATAATGTACAAGTTTGTCATAGGTATCATGTACCATGGAACCCTATCATGTGACTAAAGGTTTTGCTGTTACAGCGGATTCTGCGTAGTTTTTGTAGTTTTATCTAAATCTATTCACTAGTCTGTCGCACCGGATTATCTTTAAACATAAATTCCAACTAGAATCCAAAGGCACATTTTTCACTACCAACACTAAACTCTTTGTAGTAAAAAAGTCAAGGGTCAACTTTATTTCCTGTAATTAGGTATTTCATATACCATTTATGAATTCTCAAGGAATATTATATGACATAATACAACATTTTACATCTGTAATTACTACTAGGGAAACTGCACACAAGTACCTGCTGCTGTTTTCTGGTTAAATACTACTTTACCTAGAATGAGGTCATAGAATTATGTAGGTAGTTTATCGACAGTCCGACCAAATTACCCCTTGAAATGATTATAAGTTTGTAAGTTTGCACAGTACCTGGTTTATTAGTCTTTCTACAAAAATTTACACTGAGAAAATAGGTATATGGCTGGGAGGTCGAGCTGCTAGAGCAAACTGGTTGTCATGATAACTTTATTGCTGTTCCTGTTTGACCCAGTCTTTTAACGGGGTCGCAAAGACTGCAGTTCTTTATCTGACACTCATTTGTTTCTAGCACATTGTTGTCTTCATATGACTACTTGGTTGACGTTAATCTTATGGCAACATGGTAGAGCTCTATGTCTATGAACTATAAATTTCCAGAAAAAAAAACACCTTTTCTAACTGATTTTAAAGTGACTTTGCATTGGAAAAAGGACTGTTATCAACGTGTTAGGTGTCAATGTTAATTTTTTTATGACAACCAACTCCTTCAGTGCAAAAGGTGGTGCTAACTTATTGGCACTCTGACTAAAAAGATGGTGTTATTAGCGTTGATTGGTCTAGTGTCAGTTCCACACTCGGGATCACTTTTGACAACTCTTTCAGGTACATTTTAAAATGTATAAATATACATGCTGATTTTTTGACCTGAAAGGTAGGTGATCTACACAAGGAGTACTATTAATATACACATTTGAATTGCAATTTAAAATAAAAAAAATCTTTTGTAAAACACGAGTTTAATTCGTGAACCACAGTACCACCTATGTTCTTAACTATGCAGCCACAGAACACAATTGGTAGCGTATCAGTGAGGTTGCTTGAAACTGGGAACTGTCCAGATTCACTAAGGTGCTGTATTGCTGATGCTGACAGAATCATATTTTGACTTAACATTTGGGCATTCCTCATTCCTGGAATGCACAACTTTAGTATTCAAGTTTCCTGCGTCAGCATAAAAGCGTCTCCTTCTCCTAAGTTCCTACAACTTGAGATATAACACCACACCATTGATTGTACTGAAAATTTGAATATTCTTAGTTTCGAATTTTTTATTTAGATGAGAGATAGCGATCACTGAATCCCCTGAATCCCTAAAGTGACTGACAGAAACCCTCCCATCATCCCTTCTTCTCCCCTTGCGGGGTTTTCCCATCCCAGTTATTCTGTTATCATCATTTTGCTGGGCTACAATGTTTCCACCAAAAAATTCAGTTCTTTTTTTTAAAATGTTTTTTTTTCAATTTAGCCATTGGTATTGACAGTACTCCTTGTGTAGATTACCTACCTTTCGGGTCAAAAATGGTCACAAAGTCAGCCTGTGTATACATGAATCCATGAGAGTTAAGAGGTATTCCCTTATTGGTGTATGCCCGACCTGGGATTGAACCTGGATCTCAAGATTGAAAGCTTTTTATACTTTTATGTTTTAAAATGTCAACCCACACATGACTCCTACTTTATAAAGAAAAATTTTCTACTGCAATCCTTGCGATGGTCAGTAACATTTGCAGGTATAAGAGGCATTTTTGCTTTATCATGGTAAAGCTCAGGGCAGGGCATCATTCACTGTAGGTATTTCCTGCATTCACTCCTCTGCCAATGTTACAACTATGTCTTAGATACAGTAGTAATAATGTAACTAAATAAGTAAGTCTGTCAGACAAACTTGTCATTGATGGATGAAGGAAGGTATCAACTGTTTTATCACCCTCCATCTGATAACAAACTGTCAGCTGATCACTTGAAGACAGCAGAGCACTGGCCTTCTATTACACCCAAATTTAAATTTTAGTTTTACAATGGCTAACAAGATAACTGTTAATATCTCTTAGCATGGCATACCCGGCAAGGCTTAGCTAAAACTGAATTTTATAAAGCCATTCTTCTTGAAAGAAATGAGTGAACAATAACAACAATATATATTTGTGTATACATTTCAGAGTTACAAGTGAGTGGTAAACATGTCGGGGCTCAAGAGGATCGCCAATGCGGAGAAGGAGGCGGAGTTTGGTTATGTGTACGCCGTGTCCGGGCCCGGTAAGATAATATAATATGTTTTAACCCCTATTTCACATATGAGAATTTCAAGTTAAGGGATACAATCAGTGTTGTGACTGGCTCATATGATGCTTACGTCCCTTAACAAGATTTGCTTAAGTAAATGCTTAGTTTTTCCAGCCTTTGATTTACAAAGAATTATATGTACAAAAACTCTAATGCTATTTATTGATTTTGTGTCTCTTATTGTATATCTTATTACTGGTCTTTTGTGTACGACTCACGGTCGCCTTTTCTCTAGCTTGTTACTGAATTGGTCACTTTCCACTTCTAAAATTAGCAAAAGCTTATAGCACAATGAAACATTTCTCAAAATCTTGATCTTTTGCCATAATTGAAAACCGCATCAAAATCCATACATCTCAAGTTATGGGCAAAGACATATACAAAATGCTAACCGCTCGGCTCCCATGACTCACAGTTATACATAGCCTACTAAAACCAGTAACAGTGGAACAAATAAATCAAGGCACAAGTGAACATACACACAGACAACCTTTGTATTGTTATACTATGTTATATACCAGGTCCTACCTTTAAATGATACCACATATTCTACCGATAATAATGAAACAATTTTCCAAAAAAAAAAATGCAGTGTTATTTTCCAAAAAAAAATTGTCCTTTTTTTTATTTACCCGTTATTTATGTTTCTTTGAGAAGTTGTTCTACATGATCAGAGTACTTAGTTTTATTTATGTCTTGTCCTGTCCATTTACCCCCTGTATATAGAAACTAGATTATAAACAAAACCCTGTGGCTTATATAACTCGGTGTATTGTCGTGTGCAGTCGTAACGGCGGAGAAGATGTCCGGTTCAGCTATGTACGAGCTGGTGCGAGTCGGGTACAACGAGCTGGTCGGAGAGATCATCCGACTGGAGGGAGACATGGCCACCATTCAGGTGAGTAGTGCTGTCTCTAGCGCACTGACCTTTAAAACATCAATTTACCACAAACACATACATACATATTACTATCATGAACTATGAACTATCTAAATGAGATACTACCAATAATAATAGCAATGTATATAATAACCAGAGATCAGGATTAATTTGATTTGTTAATTTGGACTTAAATGGACGTTTACAATAATTTTTCATTTCTTTTTCATTTTAACAATGTATATTATTTTAAATATAAATGATTAATTATTTCTTAATTTCTAAGGGATGACTATATTAAAGCTTAATCACATTTTTTATTGAAGAAAAGTCACTTCACTTTTTAAGAGCGGTTTTACAGCCGGATTGTGAAAAATCCGCGTTTTTTTAATTTACAGAAACCTATGGAAACTTTGCTATGGCAGCATACACAATACATAGGTAATAAGAATAACTATTGAGTGAATTTTGAATTTAAGTATTCTGTTTCGATTAATAAGAAAAAGGCTGGCTTTTCACAATCCGGCTGCGAAAAGGCTCTTAATTAATATGTATCAGCCGATGAACATAACAATGCAAAAAACAAAATTAGAATCCTAGGGATATACATGGGCAAGTTCACACAGCTAAACTTTCAATGGTTACATTACATCATACCTGCAAATTATTGATTAATGAAAACCTGCCAAGTGTTACATACTCAGTAAGCAAGGAACCTAAAAAACTTTGTTTTTAAACAAGTAATAAACGTTGTACATTCCTATTTTTAATTTAAGAAACCTCCTTGGAACTGGGCAACCATTTAGATCTAAATATTTTGCCGTCGAAGCCGACAATGATGCAATAATTGAACGTGACTCAGGTATACGAGGAGACGTCAGGCGTGACAGTGGGCGACCCGGTGCTCAGGACTGGCAAGCCGCTTTCCGTGGAGCTGGGTCCCGGTATCCTCGGCTCCATCTTCGACGGCATCCAGCGCCCGCTCAAGGACATCCACGAGCTCACCAGCTCCATCTACATCCCCAAGGGAGTCAACGTGCCCTGTCTCGCGAGAGAGACCGCGTGGGAGTTCAATCCCGTTGAGGTTAAGGTATGTAAGCGGTTCATTAGTCTGGAACCCCAGCAGCACATATTTAAATTGTTCGTGTTCAGATTTCTCCATGTTTCCTCCCACTTATTTCACCGTCATAAACAGAAAAAATCACTAAGCTGGTCGAATGTAGCAGCAGTAGCTCAGGGGTAGAAAGCTAGCCTTTTAATATTGAGATCCAAGTTCGATCCCCGGTCGGGCATGCACCAATGAGTTTCGGAATTTATGTGCATAGTATTTGTCCTTACTTACTTACCACTTGCTGAATGGCAAGGAAAACATTGTAAGGGAACCTGCATGCCCTAAAAAGCGGGTATTTGTGCCCGAAGTACGGCGGTAGGGCTCACCACCCTTCACCTTGAGACGTAATAATCGTCGGTGAAACGCGGGTGTGACTTGCATTTCACAGTTCACACTCGGAACACCTCTGACACCCCTTCGGGGATACGTGTCATGACGATATATTTATTTATGTTAAACACTAAAACTATAAGTACGGCACACGTGCTCATATTTCTCACGCACATTTATAACTAGTACACATGCAAAAAGAGGGCGACGTATCACCCTGTAGCCAGCACACACAACATCTCCATCGACATTGGGTCTCGCATCAAGCTTAGTTTAGGCCAGATGTGTTAGCAAGCGCCATATATCCTGGTATCTGTGCTCAGCAGTACACATGATTCTCCCCTACTTATTCAGCTAGGTACGATCCCCAGCATTACAGGATATCTATTGGCAGTTCTTATTGCCGTGTCATAGCCGTTAAAATTGTTTGCAAATAGGGAGCTTGAACTGCAGGCGACTGTACGTATCCGTATTAGAACCGTCCTCTTTGGGCAACACAATATAACGTAGTCCACCCGACAGTAGTAACGGTTGTATATGTCGACAGATCGGCACCCACGTGACCGGCGGAGACAAGTACGGGCTGGTGCACGAGAACACGCTGGTGAAGCACCACATGCTGCTGCCGCCCCGCGCCAAGGGTACCGTCACCTACATCGCGCCCGCCGGCAACTACAAAGTTACTGTGAGTATACTTGTATACCTTTAGAAAATGGTTGTACCTGATGCGGTTTTTAGCTGCTTGGTTATTTATTTCTCTCGTTCCAAAGTTGCTGATATATATTTTTTAACTCTTTTAACATTTGGAGACATTTTGACAACGTCACTTCAAAATCTTAAAAAGCTTTCGTACAGTTTGTTTGATCAATTAGTTTCAATTTAAATTAAAGTTAATGCTTTCCATTAGTTTCCATTCGTCTGGTAAACTAAACCTAATGCCATGGTTCCGTAGGACGTGGTGCTGGAGACAGAGTTCGATGGAGAGAAGAGCCAGTGGACGATGCTGCAGGTGTGGCCGGTGCGACAGCCGCGACCTTGCACGGAGAAGCTGCCAGCCAACCATCCGCTGCTCACCGGACAGCGAGTGCTCGACTCTCTCTTCCCGTACGTTTATATTACAAGTTTATGTCCACGGCTCGACACGGGGCGGCATGACGGACTCCGGCTTTTGCGCTAGATCAGACCGTTGAGGGCGTGTCATTGACCGGCTGCGGTATGCTCGCCACGCATGAATTTGTCCTTGATGTTCGGCCTTGACCGTCCGTCATTTTATCGGCACATTGAGCCTTGTCCGTTCCGATATCGGAATTGAAACCGATGCCTTCCGTTGACCGGCGTCCGGCGCCCGATGTCGGAGCCGGACCGTGGATAAACGCTCGGATAAAGTCTTGCTATCAAAAAATGAGACTGGAAAAGCGCGGAAATTTAAAGAGATCTTTGTAGGTATGTTAAAATTGGTTGTAGAACACAAAAATGTTAAAGAGATGAGATACATTTCAACAACAAACGCTATGCCCCATAGCAAACATTTGTGAGACAAGGACTGCCATTAAAATGATTTATTGAAGTAATACTCAATTCAAACCTTATCAGGTTATGGGCCCAGCAGTCTTCCCCGTCTACCTTACTGTTGTAATGGCTGTTTGAAGTTTGAATCGGTATAGTGACGTAAGTGTTGACATTGCAGGTGCGTGCAGGGAGGCACAACCGCTATCCCCGGAGCGTTCGGTTGCGGCAAGACTGTCATCTCACAAGCCTTGTCCAAGTACTCCAACTCTGACGTCATCGTCTACGTCGGGTGCGGGGAGCGTGGTACGTACACACACACACACACACACACATATACACTAATGTTGCGAAGAAATAAAGGAAAACTTACCTATTAAGTGTCACCAGTGCCAAAACTTAATAAGTTGTTTTTGTTATCCTTAAGTTTTGTTGCACGTACGTTTAGTGTATAGAACATTCTCAGAGAAAAGCATACTCAGCTACTCACGCTCCTCTACATCAGGGGGTTTTGAATAAGTCCCGCCCCAATCCGTAGCTCGGCCCTCGGACTTGAAAATTTGTATCGATTCGGCATAACACGATTTAACTTATTTGACAGGACTAACCGTATTTTGAGCGTCCTGTCTTTTTCTTTCTTTATCGAAAAGACAAGGATAGAACGCTTCAATTAAGTTGTTAGTCCTGTCAAATAAGTTAAGATGTGCTACACCAAATCGGTACCATTATCGATTTATTTTGTTACGCGATATGTTTCTGAGGATTATATTATGCACCCACGCTGTGGGTATATATATAACTATATACTTATTTATTTATTTATACTTGTACATTAAATTTGTATGTAATGGCTAAACCATGTTGTACGTTGTCCCCCCCCCAGGTAACGAGATGGCAGAAGTACTGGGAGACTTCCCCGAGCTGACTGTAGAGATCGACGGTGTCACCGAGTCCATCATGAAGCGAACCGCGCTCGTCGCCAACACGTCCAACATGCCCGTCGCCGCCCGAGAGGCGTCCATCTACACCGGTACATCTCTAGACATTACTTTAGTTCTACAGACCAAGTTATATACTTTCTGCGACGAATATTTTTTTTGCAACCTACTTTCATTTTATTTTTTTCTCTTTTTTCGGATAAAACTCAACCTATATATCTTTTAATGACCGCGTCTGTTGTTTCGACCAATAAACCGGAGGTAGCGGATACAAATCCCTCCGGGTCACATTAGTGTCCGGTTTGCGTCCTCGAGAAAACACGTTAGGGATGGTCGTCATGACGCGACAAACTCAGTTGTGGGCGTGCCCAAATGTCATGCTGTTTCATTTCGCGATAAGGTGCACGCTCCATGCAGCTTGCGAGGACAATACAATCGTGCCGATTTCGTCGCCGGCGCAAAATTGAAAACTTGTTTCCGGAGAAACCACATTTTGGCAAGACTGGACGTTTTCAAACAATATTTTTGGTTATTATTAATCTAGATTACATTTTCGATGCTTGACTAGTATGAAATTTTTTATTTTATCTAAAACAAAAGCACATTCTGCTACACTTTTGGCAAAAAAAAAACGTTAAATTTACGTATTTTACGGGTTTGTTTGTAACATATTATTAAAATTTCAGGGTTTTTAGTTCCCCTTAACCATAGATAATGTTAATGAACTCAGCCTAAAATTCCATAGACACCCCACAATGTGTTGATAACGTTTTCATGGAGATTTGCGCGTAACGACGCGTCTTAAAGTGTAGGTCCACGTGTCAGAAGTACGGCGTTAGGTAGGTCACACCACCCAGCCCCCCCGCCCCCTGCCCTGCCACGACAGGACCCGTACTATATACAAATGAATGAACACAGGTATCACCCTCTCGGAGTACTTCCGCGACATGGGCTACAACGTGTCCATGATGGCTGACTCGACCTCGCGTTGGGCCGAGGCGCTGAGAGAAATCTCCGGTCGTCTCGCCGAGATGCCGGCTGACTCCGGGTACCCGGCCTACTTGGGTGCCAGGTGAGTGGCCAAGGGTCCTTCGTGTTACACGTCATTTGAAATTAGGAGGGGATCTGCCCGCTTATTGTCTAACTACAACATCTATCGCTATATCTTTTAAATGTATCATGATTGGCTACTAAGACATCACACATCCATCACGATACATTTGAGAGTGATAGATGTTGAAGTTAGACAGTAAGGACACTGGTCTGCAGGGAGTTTTCCGAAAGTTAAAAGCTATTGTTTTAACATCAATATTTATTTTCTAATGCAGATAACGAAAGTTTTGTGAGAGGGTGGAGTCATTAGACAATGGGAGTTGTTATGAGATCACTATAAACCACTTTTTTCCGTCCGCCTAACAAGCATCTCCAGGTACGAGACGGCTCAGTAAATTTTCTAAAACATACGCTGAATGTCTTTTAATATACTCATATCTAACCTCAAAAAGACGATTTTAAAAATATCAACGTTTACATTCTTTTTATTATAAAACTTTTTAATAAATGAAAAATTATTTTTTTAATAAATATTTTTTTATCGTCTTTTTGAGGTTAGATATGAGTATATTCTGACACATTTGGCGTATGTTTTATAAAAAATTACTAAGCCGTCTCCTACCTGGAGGAGGCCAAACTTGGTAGGTTTTGAAAATATTTATTGGATTTTTAGAAAACAGGTGGCCGAATTGAATGATGTAGTATTTTTTACAATTCCCATAGCTTGAGTTGATAACCAAATGATTTTTATTTGTTTATGATTTTTAAAGAATATTTAGATATGACGTCACTTGGGGCATTTTAGGCATTATACTTATTTGTGATGAGTGATTGCTTTAAAAAAAAAGTTGTCTGTCTCTGTCTGTCTACTCATCTGTCATCCAACTGTCAAATCAGTCGGAAGCAAATTATTATAAATGTATCTTGTTAGCAAAGGACATCACGCGAAGTTTGTAGACGGAGTGATTTAACAATCTCAATATTATATTGATGTTAGTAACTAATTAGTCTCCTTACATGTTTTAATAATTCAAATAATTTTCTGGTAAATATATAATTATTTTGTATTTAATCCTCGTGATACAATTCCAGATTGGCCTCCTTCTACGAGCGTGCCGGTCGCGTCAAGTGTCTCGGAAACCCTGAAAGGGAAGGTCAGTACACTAAAACAACTTATTTTTGTGTACAAATTGATGTAATTTAATTATAAGGTAACAGGTCTGTTTTTATACACATTCGATCTACTGTACCCAACAAGTATTACCGAGGGCTTTTACTTAAAAATAGATTATTTATAAACTATGTTTACATAGCAGGAATAGCAAGTTTGGGAAAGTAGTTTGGGCAGATTATTCACATTTGTAGAAAAAATTCAACATGATAATGTATAAGTCCAATCAAGTGGCGTCAGTCACAACTCTATAATAATTCCGTGCCCCCCTCCCCCCCTCAGGTTCCGTGTCGATCGTGGGCGCGGTGTCCCCCCCCGGTGGAGACTTCTCAGACCCCGTGACGGCGGCCACGCTCGGTATCGTGCAGGTGTTCTGGGGTCTCGACAAGAAGCTCGCGCAGAGGAAGCACTTCCCCTCCATCAACTGGCTCATCTCCTACAGGTCAGTCGGGGGAACGGAAAGGGCGCTGACTCAGTATCGAGCGATTTTCAGCTCATTGTGTCCATCAAAATTGGGAACCTTTGTATATCTATGTTGCAGGAGAAGACGGATTTTATTGGGTTTAAAATTTTAAAATGAAGCTCAAGCTGATTATGTCTACATTGAAATTGAATGTGACATAATGTACCACGTTTTATTAAATGATTTATTTCGGTTCATCGGAATCAATAGGCAGACATGTTTACATCTTTGGAATGATGTGCTCTTGAAATTAACTGTCACTACGCAATAGTGCCCCCCCCCTCCCCCCATGAAATATATAACTGAACTGGAGTGCTAACCTGTATTGAAACGCCCACGCTAAAATAAATGACCTTCATTCTCTTCGTTCTCTTTTACTCATGAAACATTAATGTAGCGCCCTTGTTATAGAATTTTAGCGCTCCAGTATGTTCATAAGCTTGTTGGTCCCCTCGCTCACCCCCCTCCCCCCTACTTTGTCGAAGCTGCGTCAATGCGCAACTGTGACGACACCTGTGACTAACTTCACGCCTATCTTACCTACTAGCTCACTCGAACTTTACATAAGTTCTCGTCAATCCCTTTTAAAATAAATAGCTCTTTCTTAAATAAATATCTATGTAAATACGTATATAAACGCCTAGTGTTTGTTGTTGACAGTAAATACATGCGTGCGCTGGACGACTTCTACGACAAGAACTACGCGGAGTTTGTGCCGCTCAGGACCAAGGTAACTCACCTCTGTCACTTATTGTATCATCGCCATCGTCATCATGTCTTGTATTTTTTATCTCTTTCATCCCTCCATCAGCCCGTATTCGTCCACTGCTGGATATAGGCCTCCCCAATATTACGCCACTCTTAGCGGTCCTCAGTCATCTTCATCTAGCCGCCACCGGCAACGTTCTTCAGATGGTCAGTCCAGCGGGCACGAGGGCGGCCTACGCTGCGCTTTGCTATACGTGGTCTCCATTCCAATGCCTTACGGCTCCAACGGTTATCACGTCTGCGACAAATATAGCCAGTCCACTTCAACTTACTAATTCGGCAGGCTATGTCGGTCACCTTCGATCTCTGACGGATGCCTTCGTTTCGGATTTTATCCATCAAAGATATCCCAAGCATAGCCCGCTCCCTAGCTCGTTGAGCGACCTTAAACCGTCGGATCAAGCCTTTGGTAAGAGACCACGTCTCAGCGCCGTACGTCATCACTGGAAGGACGCACTGGTTGTATACTTTAGCCTTTAAGCACTGCGGTATTAGCGACGTAAATATGTGACGCAACTTCCCGAATGCTGCCCACCCCAAGCATATTCTTCTGTCAGCCTTATCTCTTAATTCAATTAAAGTATAGGCTTACTTTTTAGTTGTAACTAATATTATGAAAAAAAGACATGACCTTGCTAAGTTTCTGGCCCTTCTTCTTAGCAAGACTAATCAAATGGGTGGAGGTAGGCATATATTTATTATTCCTTTATTTTTATTTTATTCAAGCGTATTTTTTTAAATTAAATTTAAGTAAACCCAACCTTTATTATTCCCCGGCATATTTCCCCATATTATTATTTATGACATAAAACTATTACCTATACACATAGATTATTTAATTACTTATATTACATTAAAACTGGCCTGTAATAAGTGTATCTGTTATACCTACATTACATAAATAAATATATTTCATTTCATGTTCATCATCATCATCAATCACCTCACATCCACCCACTGTGAAATTAAAATGAAATATATTTATTTATGTAATGTAGATACATCAGATACACTTATTACAGGTCGGGTTTAATGTAATATAAGTAAATAATATATGTCTATAGGTAATAGTTTTATATAATAAATAATATTATGGGGAAATACATACGGAAATTGTACTCTCTCCCCCCGCAAACCGTCTTCGTCCCAGCTCTCAATTAAGTTGTATACCTATAGCTCGGTTCGTCGTCCCCTGCGCGTGCGCACTAGCGCTCTGAGTTGTGCTAGAGAGGTGCGAGTAACGTAGTACCCTCTCTCGAATAGACACATACATTTATTGGTTGGATCCGTAGTCTCCAGTTGGATCACATGAACATTACTCGCAAACAAGACACTTTTTGTTCTTGGAATAGTTGAAAGAAAGCTAGACTGATGCAGAACCTGGCGATTTCCAAGGTTGTTTTTAACTAATACTTGACGAAATAACAAATCAATTTTCCGTCGTATTAATAATATGTAATTTTTCAATTAATAATAAGGAATAAAACGTTGTTTTATCCCCCATGACCCTGACAGTAGATCTGTATATCCGACAGTGAAGCTAGTAATAAAGTGGTAATTTCCCATCGGTTCCCAGGTGAAGGAGATCCTGCAGGAAGAGGAGGACCTGTCCGAGATCGTGCAGCTGGTCGGTAAGGCGTCGCTCGCGGAAACAGACAAGATCACACTCGAGGTCGCCAAATTGCTGAAGGACGACTTCTTGCAACAGAACAGGTCAGTTTGGGAGACCAGTTATCATATTTATATATAATTACAGTTAGAGCGCGAGACAAAAAAAAAACATATATCGTCACGACGTATATCCCCGAGGGGTGTCAGAAGTGTTTCTGAGGGCTGAAACACTCATACACCCTATTTTTATTACCTATGATTTTTTTCGTCCCTACGTTACTAGAGACAAAAGTATATCTGCGTCATTTTCCCCGATAACACCTCCAACAGCTAGGCTCTGTTAGTAACGAAATATATATGGTCCTGTTCCGTTTTGCGAATATTTTGCATTAATTATTAATAACCAAATGAAAAAAAAATTATGCCAACCTATCGTCATATTTGTTGTTTCAAAAATACTACAACCTTAATTATGTATATAAGTATAATTTTATTATGTACATTTAATTGCATCTAGATGAAGTGCTTAGATTTGTTATTTATTTATTTATTATTTATACAGCTTTACAGATAGAAATCCATTGCACTGTATAATTAAGTTTTTACAAATACAAATAAAAACATTCACACAAACCTATAGTTTACACATAAAATTAAAATTCAACATAATATGGCAAAACAGAATAATTTACCTAACAGTTTAAATGTAGGGACATAGTCAGAGAAGCCTCTTTCTCACAGAACCTTAAGCACTCTCGCATTACATCCATCAATCTGTCAAAAAATAAGTCACACAATATATATTGGTAATTATATTGGTAATAGATGCGTTCGAGGCTCTGATGCGATCAAAACGGAACGCACCCAGTACGTAGTAGAAACACTTCCTTCTGAAGATACTAATATGTTAATGTATAATGTTTTGTATTACAGTTACTCGAACTACGACCGCTTCTGTCCGTTCTACAAGACAGTCGGCATGCTAAAGAACATCATCACCTTCTACGACATGAGCCGACACGCTGTCGAGTCCACCGCCCAGTCAGACAACAAGGTGCCCCACTGTACTTTACTGTAGCACATGTTGTACCGATATTTGTTGTACCCATTATGGTCACACGTTTGGTCACTAACACGCTGACTGAGAGCGTCGATGAGAACTACAGACGGCAGATTATAAACATTGACTTCAAGCTTATTGTATACAGAGGGTTAAGGTGGATGGTTCAAGTTCAAGGCAGTTGTCATAACTGTGGGAAGCAATAACGACGACAGAAGTAGTATAATTTCGTTTTGTACTTTTTTCTATAAGTTCCATTAATTTTACACCCGCGTATAATCAGTTTTTTTTTACAAACAAAATGTTTTACTATCTAATTTTGCCATTTAAAACTTTCGTAATCCAATGTATGAGAGTCTTAAATAGCAAAATTAGATTGTAAAAACATTTTGTTTGGAAAAAAACGGATTATTCGCGAGTTTAAAATTAATTTAACGTGTAGAAAAAAGCAACAGAAAGAAATTATAATACTTCTGTCGTAATTGTTGGTTCCCAAAAATGTGTATGAAATTGGCCTGGGACCATCTTAAGGTGAAGTTGCGTAACTCAGAAATTGGCGATACGAACAACTTTTACTATGGCACCAACCCACACAATATACACCGACAGTATCTAGGTGTTGAACCAACACATAAACCGCGAAAAAAAAAGATAAAATTACTTTTATTTTTCTTAATTTTTTTCACGAAACTTTGTTCGTATGTAAGAGTACTATCGCCAGTTTCCGGCTTCCACAACGTCGTCTTAACACCATATATAAATGTTTATATTGTGTTTTGCGAGCAGTTCTGAACTAACGTGAAGACAAAGTGTATCTAAAACTATATTTTGTCACGTTGTGCAGGTGACGTGGAACAGCATTCGTGACGCCATGGGCAACGTACTCTACCAGCTCTCCTCCATGAAGTTCAAGGTAAACGATATTGTACTTACGGAGACCAACATAAAGCGCCTTTTACAATGGCTACATGTTGATATTGGAGCTAATGCCCTCCCTTGACGTACCCTGAAGGTTCATCAAAGCGACGCACAGTGTTGCCTCGTAGAGATGAAAACGCGGACTTAATTAGTTTTGAAGGAAATTCGTATTCTTACAATGGAGTATTTATTGAATAACATATAATACGTGAAATCGTAGTCATAAAGTTAACAGTAATTTTTTTTTATTTATTTTAATAGTTCAATCTGCAGTCTTGAAAATGTTTAACTATTTTAATTATTGAAATTTCTGTGAAGTGTACGTCACACAAGATGTACAGGTTTTGCTTATTAGTAATTTTCCCGGATTTCTCATCTACTTATACGCAGTGGCGTGCGGTCCATACATACAAAAAGACAGTCTACCCTGACAAATACGCATCATTTACGCATATCGTAATAAATTTTCTGCTAAAATGTAGCGACACCGACCACCATCTATTGTCATTAGCGGGAACTGCGAGTCTCAGTTCCGATTCGCTCGCTCACTCGATGCCAAAAGACATCGCGGAATGGTGTCTGTCGGTGTCTATGTGTGGGTCATATTCTAACAGTCTATGTTTGTGTGCGTTACTGTAAATACATGGCACACAATGCAAAAGTTTGTGCTTGTTTGCGTGCGAAATGTAGGCGACGACTGTGCAAAAAGCCAACGGCTTTTTACGACATTCACTGAAAATGCCACCTTCGCCTTGGCGGCTTGGCGGGCGTCATCCATTATTGCTTTTCGTTCGTTTTTTACGCAAATTGATGACAAGCAGTATAAAAAAAATGGCTAAAGTAGAGCCACTGAGTGATGGCACTTATGACAGCTGCATTTAGTGATGAGGTACATTTCAAATTTCGGTTAAAAATAAAAATCAAGTGTGAGTTTACTCAACATTAGACACGTCATTCAACATTCAACATAATGATACAAAAGGAAAATGTGCCAAAACCAGTGGCGTAGATCGGAGGGCTATGCGGTGTAGTGCCCCGGGGCCCCCAAGAGATGTTTAAATATCTAAATCGAAAAAAGTATTTTACTATCATTTATTTTCGTTTAGTTTAACTTCGTCATTGTTTTGTTTTTAATTAAATATTATTGCGTAACTTGGCGAACTCAAACACGACCTATAAAACATGAGAAACTTTAAAAAAAAAAAACTTTGTTTCTATACGAATTCTATTGCACAATAAAGCAACATTCAAATCGAAATATAATAACCGAAACAAGTAGTACATCACTATCAACAATGAAGTATTACATTTTTTAATTCACACTTGCTTATACATAATTACGATACTTTGTAGGCATTTAAACGTCATAGGCGCCATCACTCGATGGCTCTACTGTAGTGCCAGTGTTTACTGTGAAAGTCATTCAATGTGACAACATGTTGTACAATGTGTGTGTACAAAATTTAAGAAATGGTGCATTTTTTAAACTGTTTTGATGATAAAAACAAATAATTGCGAAACGATATTTTAGGTAGCAAATCGCAAACAGTAACTTGATTAGTAAAGTATAAGTTATACGTATAATTAATATATATTCCTGCAAGAAACAATAAAATTTTACTTATAAATTGGCCAGTTTGGCAAGATGTTTTTAGTTACGCAAGAAGTACACATCTTGAGTAATTTTTGGTATTAATTACAAAGCGGTCAATAGGGGTTCATGTTCGACAAAATCATTCGTAAAATAAATAATGTTGTTGTTTTTTAACTCTTTTGATTCTAGTTTTTTTGTATTACTTGGGATACTATCTTTAAATACAAAAATATGATGTAATAAGACCACACCTTCTTAAAGCACATCCATACTTTTGTAATCACGGAACAGTTCAACTTGCAACACAATATTTAAAACCTTAAAAGATGTTTTTGACGCACGAACAGAGAAAAATGACTGGCAGACAATATCAAATATCTCAAATAATTTGTTAGAAAACTACCTTCAATATAATGTTATTAAAATAGTTTAACTATTCAAGATCACATATATAACATTTTTAAGACGTACCTTGCAATTTAATAAATTTACTTTTGTCTAGTTTAGGCAAGACTGTGCATGGCTTTTTGGGCTATAGCCCAGGGCCCCGTGGACATAAAGGGCCAGCCCCCATCGAAGACAACGGACAATATTGTGAATAAAAAAAGAAAAGAATAAAACAATTCCTATCCTGGTTGGCAACCCTGGGGATATGGCATAGCAGACCATATCGAGCTATAACCGCTTGATACGACATATCTATCCCTCTCAAAGTAGATCAACAGAGTGAGAGAGAGCACTGTATCACGCGCTATGCGTTTGCTATACTAGCTGAGATCAATTAAACCGTGTGCATCTTCGGGCCAACAAATTATTAATTTTAATAGTAATTTTACCTCTCCTATGTGTAAACACAGATCTGTGACTCCCTCGAATATGTGTTAACACAGATCTGTGACTAATGCGATTATGTGTAGTAGCAGATCTGTGCAAAAAATATATGGCCCTTAAAAATGCGATTTTAGGTTCTAATCCTATGAAAATATTGTTTAAAATGGTTTTTAGAGTAAAGAATGGTATACAAAGAGACTGAACGAACCATAAACATTCGATCAATCGACCGTTATTAGCGTCATATTCTAGTTTGAAATTCATTCATCGGCTTTGTGAGTGATCATGCAATATTGAAAGTGTATTTATTCAATGTTTTTCTTTCTGTAAGTATACTTTCTTAATAAAAACAGTTAGTTTATATGCTAATTCATATGGAATTATAATCAAACTCAAATAAAATAGCCAAATTATGATCAAAATATCATTTCCTACACTAGGTACATATTCAGTGAAGTGGTTTATTCAACCGTCTGTACAATATACCTGCGGTACTAAAGTATGCTCAAGTCTGCTCTACATTATTCATTAGTTATCTGGCAAACAAATAAATCGCTTAGTACATAGTCTCCTATACAAATATATTGTTATTTTCAACAATTAGTCGCTTTCGCGCGCGCTCTAATCGCGCCGCACCTGTACATAGATAAGGTGCGGTGAAAGAATACTTTCCCACACGGAGCGGGCGCCTTTGCGATCCACATACCAGATGGGAAAAATCTAAGATGGTAAACAAAGGTAAAACCGCAACTTGCGTTTCAAAATAAGTTAACTATTACAGGTTAGGTCTGTAATATATATGGCAATTTGTTGAAATGGCAATGACATTGAAACACAATTTAATATGATAAATTGCCATATTGTGGACCTAACCTTGTCATCGTTAACTTATTTTGAAACGCAAGCTGTGGTGATTCACCTTTGTTTACCAGCTTAGATCTTTCTTTAAATTACTATTAAAATTATTAATTTGTTGGCCCGAAGATGTGTCATATTAAACCGGTCGCCTAACGTAAAATGAAAATAAATATTTGTAGAATAAAAGTACAGGAATTTATTGTTATTCTTTATTGTACACAGAAAATAAACATTTACAAAAATCGTATATTTATGTCTGAAACGCTGTCACTTAAACGTAAAAAACTTCACTGAAAAGTGGGTGTACGTGTGAGTCAAAATTCTGAAACAACCCTTATATGACGATATACAAGGTGACTTTTTGATCATCGTCCAAATTCATAGTGGAGGCTTGGTAAGTGATCAGCATCATAAATCGATAGCAATTTTTGTGAAATTCGTGTAGTGAAATTTCTGCTTCCCATAGTAATTCACTACCAGTCCTGAGTGAATCACTATGGAGAGTCGAAATTTCATTTTATGAATTTTACAAAAATCATTATTGGTTCATGATGCTGATCACTTACCAACTCTCAAGTATGAATTTGGACGATGTTCACAAATTCACCTTGTATATGTAAGTTCAAACATTATAAACCACCATCTGCAATAATCATATAACCATTATTCTCCTATTTATGAATGAGGTGTTATCCCCAGGACCCCGTGAAAGATGGCGAAGCCAAGATCAAGGCAGACTTCGACCAGCTGTTGGAAGACATGGCCGCCGCCTTCCGCAACCTCGAGGACTAAGCGCTCTGTAAAACACGACACAGATGGGATGCTCGTATCGGACCTAACGCCAATTTAAAAAAAAAATATCGGCCATGTTGAAATGTCGACCAATCAGAACCGCGCTTTTGAATGTGTCTAAAAAATAGCACAACAAGGATGGTGATCGTTTGAGGTCCTGTTCGAACATCGTTTTGTTAATTATTATACTATTAGACATAATTATGTGTTACGGCGCAGTCCATGTAGAGTGTTTAGGTTAATGAATATATTTAACACAAAAATGTATTTCGTAAAAACTCGTGTTTCAAAACTTGTTGAGTTTCTTAGGCGTTGCGCGGCGGCGTCCATTGTAGCTGTAATCCTCGCTCACTAGAAACTAATTCTTCCTCCATATAAATGTATTTTTTTGTAAATAAATCTCCCACAATCACGACTTTATGAAATAATAATGGTGCATTTTTCTAGTGGGCGGTATGTTACAACAGTTACGTAGTTGTTAATATATTAGTTATTATTTTTAAATATATACTTATTTATATACAAAATATAAATGAATTATTTGACCCAATAATGATATTCTGAATGATTGTTATCTATCATCGATCAAAGAAACATCGATTCATCGTGTAGCCTCTTGCATTCCACGTTATCTTTAGATGTTACTGAATCAACTATCGGTTGCTAATTAACAATAACATCTTTACAATTGCTTTTTGTTATCGCTTATGAACAGTGAATCGTTGCCATAAATATGTATGTAATAAATTAATAAATAATCGTGTAAAAATGGCAGGTCTTTTTGAGATTTAAAGAATTTATCGCAGAATTTTAATAGCTTTTTAATTTTGTCGCAGCAGTATTATTATAAATTATATTTTTTCAGCAAAATGAATGCAGCTATTTAGCCTCAGCGACTACTAACGTTGTCGTGTAGGTACATACATAGCTGGTTTCAATAAGATTGTGTACAAAGTAACTTGTTCTATGCAATAATAAAGTATAATATCTCGCTGTTTGTTAAACTTGCGTGTTGAGAGGAGACGTGGGTTATGAGTAAATATAAAATATACAAATTGTAAATGTCTTTTATTATTTATTGTAATATCAACTAGTCTAGGTCTGGTTTCTCAAGACATTAACGCAGTTAAGGCGCGACCAACTCAGTTGTGGGCGTGGCCAAATGGCATGCTGTTTCATGTCACTATAAGGTACACGCCCCGTGAAACTCGCGAAGACAATACAATCGTGCCGATTTCGGCGCTGGTGTAAAATTTAAAACTTGTTTCATGAGACACATGATTTTGGCAAGGTTGTGGACGTTTCAAACATATCTTTGGTCATTATTAATCTAGATCGGGGGTCTCTAAACTACGGCCCGCGGCCCAAGACCGATCCGCGAGCACCACCAATCCGGCCCACGGTCGCTGGCGGGACATGCCCGGGTTCTATCCCGCTAAAGTTTATTCAAAATTCACAAACGTATAATATTAACGTGATGCTATTTATTATAGGATCAAAATTTACAACTCGTTATTATGCGTATTTGTCTAAAAATAGCTTTATTATAAGATGGTTATTCACAACCCTATTTCAATCAAGGCCTGCGCACAGCATGCGCTGCGGCCAACTCCGTCGCAATGTATAATGTTGCCCGAAGAACCAGCCGAAATTGCGAACGGAGCGGAGTACACTGCTGCGCCCTGCACGATAGATATCTTAGTACACTGCTGCGCCCTGCACAATAGATATCTTAGTACACTGCTGCGCCCTGCACGATAGATATCTTAGTACACTGCTGCGCCCTGCACAATAGATATCTTAGTACACTGCTGCGCCCTGCACGATAGATATCTTAGTACACTGCTGCGCCCTGCACAATAGATACCTTAGTACACTGCTGCGCCCTGCACAGTAGATATCTTAGTACACTGCTGCGCCCTGCACGATAGATATCTTAGTACACTGCTGCGCCCTGCACGATAGATGTCTTAGTACACTGCTGCGCCCTGCACGATAGATATCTTAGTACACTGCTGCGCCCTGCACGATAGATGTCTTAGTACACTGCTGCGCCCTGCACAATAGATATCTTAGTACAAATCTACAGTATTTGAGCTATTATAGTCTTTGCCCTCGGGACAAAGTGGAGGAATGTAATGAAAAAATAATCTTTTTTCTACTACCTTTATGAATAATTTCCATTTAATACTCAAAATTGGTTTTGAAAATAGAACTTTCCGGGCCCCGTTGCGTAATTTGAAATATCGTATTGAAATTTCATTTATTGCAAAATTAGGTTCTTTTTCACGTTTGTCTTCATTTCATGCTAAATATTAGGTTCTTTTTGACGTCCTTAGTTTGTCTTTACAATGAGGGCTTTTCAGACAGCATTAAAAAAAAAAATAGTTCAGAGTGCGATCAATAGACGGCGCTGACGCATGCTCTCATGCCAAAAATATACAGTCTACTCTATGGTTCCTGATTCAGTGTTGCCAACTTAGGGAATTTGCACTAAAACTGGTGGTTTAGAAACCCATTTTAGCGGAGAAATATTGTTTTTAGTGGCTGGTTTTTTTTGTGGATTAGACTTTAGTTGGTGAAAAAAGACACTCTAGCACCAAAACATTTAAAGTTTAATTTAAGTTACATTATCCAAAGAATTAGGTAATTAATGCTATTTCATTATTGATTTTTCCACATTCTAACGCTTATGTGGAAAATAGTACTATATAATATTAAATATATTGAAATCTTTATTATAATATATAAGGTTAGGTCTTGTCATAGAGTAGATTTTGTTACGTCATACATTTTTGAAATTAGAGCATACGTCAGCGCCATCTAGTTCATTTTGGTGAAACTTGACTAAGAGCTGTCATGAAAAGCCCTCATTGAAATTCCCTGCGTTCAGATTCAAGACATAATCGATTATATCGCGTCTGACACTCTTTTTTCGCAAAATGATACTGGCCACAAATAAAAGCAGCCAGCTGAAGCCTGAAAAAAAAAAAGATAAAAACTAGACATGCGCAGTTTAAATCCTCTTAAGGAACAGAGATTTATAAATCTTTTTGTTGTGAAGATTTACATCACTCCTATACATCTTTAAATCCCAAATAATTCACTGCTCGAAAACAAAAAAAGAATCAATACATCAATACATCACGTTCCACTTGTAGTGAGTTTGATTACGTATTTGTGTTGCAGGAAAACCGATTTATCAATAAAATACCTACCTACCTGGTATTTGAAAAACATAAGAGAATTATTAGGCTAGTCAATAATTTTTTTTTTGTAAATAGGTACATACTTAATTAGTGCAAGAGTAAACTTAATGGGTTTATTTTTTGTTTTTCCAGCTAACCTTACTAGACTGATAATGTAAGATACTTCTGATTTTCCTTCATACTTTACAGGCTTAGGACTGTCAACCTAGTTTTGCAATTAATCAAAAATATATAAAAAACACTAGGTTGGCGTATTTAAAAATCAGTGTATGTACATGATTTGAATATACATCTATTCTATCTATTAACATTTTGTTATTTACAGTTTTATTTTACATTGCTGCTGATGAACAGCAATTGTGACAATTTTTTCGTTTTTAACCTTGTCCTTCGTTCGTTCATAGTGTACCCCGCTTTTGAGAATATTCTCTCACATGGCACGGAAGTAGCGACCAAGTGAAGACGTTTAAAAACGTAACTGTACAGAAGCGGGTACACATGACGTCTCTCATGCCACCATACAAAGGGGTCCTTAGTTCGCAATAAGATGGGTTCCGTCATGTATTTATCTACTTCTACTATACCAGCTGCAGTGGTGTTAGCTGGCGTTAATTGGGCGACGTCACTGTCATATTCGTCCCAGAAGGCATTTGAGGACGATGTAGAGGGTAGACTTGGTACCGGAATTGGTTCAGGCTCCGGTTCGGTTGTTGCTCTTCGTGCTTGTCCAACTTTGTGCTTCAAGCTGTTCAGGGCTTTTTCAAAATTTTGGTCGTTTTTGAAAGATCTTCGTTTAAATCTTGGGTCCAATATGGTTGCCTCAGTATACAAGATATGAGATTCTATATACGAAAATCTTTTTTCGAGTTCTTGGTCCAGTTTTTGTAGCATTTGCCTGATGGCTTCTATCGAAATAGGCTCCCGTAGTCGAGCTTGCGTCTTTGACGACATTAATTTGCACATAGGTATTACTTTGGATAGAGTCACATTTTTTTCGGCACTTATTTCGCATGTGACATCCGAGTATGTTTGTAGTATAGGCACAGCGCCTTCAATAATCGACCAGTCATTGTCATTTAGCGTCAAGTCACTTCGCAGCAAAGCTATTGTGGCAATTACAGCATCCTTTACGCGTAGAAGTCGGGAGAGCATATCAAATGTGGAATTCCACCGAGTAGACACGTCTTGTTTAAGTTTTAAGGGGGGCAAACCCAACTGTTTTTGCATGTCCAATAGCTTGGTTTGAGCGTGTGAGCTTCTTTTAAAGAATTCTACAATGGACTTCACTTTGGAAACTGTGGTAGAAATGTGCGTGATCGCTGCTTGTACACATAAATTAATGCTATGAGCAAAACACGCTATTTGTCGCCAATCGCCGTCTTTTAATGCTCTAGTTATATTTGCTGCGTTGTCAGAAGCAATCGCCGTAATTTTGTTTTCTATTTTCCATTCCCTAATCAAATTTTTCAAAAAACTTATTAGGTTTGCGCTTGTATGGCGTTCGTTGTATTCAATGCAACCTAATAGAATGGATTCCATTTTTAACCCGTTTTCTGAGGACACTAAAAAGTGCACCATCACTGCTATGAAGCAATCATTATTAATTGAAGTCCACCCATCGGTCGCCAGACATACCGCAACGGCACCCTGCACTTTTGCTTTGGCCCTCTCCAGTGTTTTTGTGTACAGTTTAGGTAGCAAACTCTCACTCAAAGTTTTTCGTGTAGGTAGCGAATATCCAGGACACAACATAAAGATGAACTTCCGGAACTCGACATCTTCCACTAATTTTAATGGATGGTATTCACGTGCAATCATTATCATTAACTGCTCATCCAGCTTTTCGGCGCGCCAGGTAGGTACGGGTTTAGTGCTTTGTACAAAGTCTGTCATAGTCTTACTAGAATACGGCGGCACCAGTGGCCGCGGCGGTGGTGGCGGCGGTGGCGGCGGCGGCTGCGATGATGTGCTGCAGCCAGGTACGTCGAGTTCGACCACATTAAAAGCCGCACGGTCTGTACCTGCAGCAATTTGTTGCTGATTTTCTGGTACTATCTGCCTTTCCATGACAAGGGGTACGGTCGGGTGTTTACTTTTCATGTGTCTATTTAAATTACAGACATTACCACCTGGTAACGCTAATGTTTGAGCACAGTAAGCACACTTGGCCTTTTTGGCCTCTGTTTCTGTAAAATGTGACCACACAGCACTTCTCTTCCGTTGGGGTGGCATTTTCAAAATGTTTTAACAAATATTTACACTACACTACACACTATTTTAGCAGTTTTTAAAGGTATACAGTTTTTTATTTACACACAAATATATTTACAAATGTCCGAAAAAAAGAAATAGCAACACACTTTAGTAAGTTAAATATCAAAATTATCTTTACAACTCAAAACAAACAATTCAAATCAAAAGCAAGAAGTAAACAAACAAAACAACGCGTCCCGCGCGTCCCTCATAATGCACGATGAATTCAAAAAAATACGTAAACAAACCAACACCAACGGATTTCATCAATTACAATTGATTTTGCACTTTATTACAATGACATAAGTAATAGTTCCTTATGCGGGACTAACGTTAATTCATTCGGTCATTGCCGTACGCATGCGCAAACGTTTCAAATCATCGTTTGTCTCTTTTTTATTCATCTAATTCTGCAACAGTCGTCTAACATACTTCTTTTCATGCTTCTATCAATCTTAAATGAACCGTAAAATCAAGGATTTAAAGATGTATTTGGAAAACGTATGATTTACTGATGTAATGATTATTTTTAGAGGATGTACATCTTTTTTACCATTCACTCCTGAGTTACACATGTCTAATAAAAACCGCGCCGCGCTTTGCAAAGTCATAAAATACATTAAATTTGAAAGGAAAAATTAAATATTTAAATACATAAATCAAGTAGTAGAAAAAGTATCGTTCGCAACGAGTAAAAATGGGTTTTCTTACCCTCGGAATGTAAGCTTTCGACGTGAGCCGGCTCACGTCGAAACTAGCTTCATTCCTCGGGTAAGAAAATTCGCCGTTTTATACTCGTCACGAAATATACTATTTTGTCGGAAACCTAACAAAACAAAAAATTAAAAAGCAAGTAACATTTTACAAGAACAAAACGAAAAAAACCTAACACACCGTGTATATTTCACAAAAATAATATGCTAAAATTGGTACCTAACAAAAAAGGATATCACTTTCTGAAACTTTTCTGGGACAAGAATAAAATGTGTTTTGTGAAAATATAATGCACTAGTCTCTTCTCAAAGATAATATGAAATGAACCCTGACATAGTAGTCAAGCAATTAAAATCAAAAGATATGTAGGAGTCTTTTGAACTTTCCGAAATATTGGCAATCAAATTATCAGTAAGACGTATGGGACACGTGACTTTTCATGTATAAAAGTTTCGAGTGTTTTTTATTTACTCAATTTTAATTAAATATGTAGTTATGATAGCATATTCAAACGAAAAATGAGCCGAGCGAGAGAAGCACACGCCACTCGTATGTCCTTGTACAGCAAGTTGCCAGTATATATATAATAATAATAATAATAATCTTTATTCAAAACGTACATCAAGCTTTACAAAAATACATAATTACTTGGTTAATACAAGTATTGTGATTTGGCTTCCAGCATACAGTATATTGAATTCCAGCGCCTTCCATCGGACTAAGTGCTACTAAATATGGGCACTTCGACAAAAAACAGACTAGGTAATCATTTTTATGGCTATTTAACAATTTTAAGAAACAAAGTCAAACCTAATCTATGTAGCAATGCAAAAAATTATGATCCTATCAATAAAAATATTACTGTTAAATAAAAACACAAATTACAAATACACAGCGAAAAACATAAATTAATATACAGTATCAGAGAAAAGTGCTTTTTTATCAGTTGTACAAAGATAAAATAAATAGGTTGAACGTATCATGGAGAGTGTTTTTGGTGCGATGTGTGGAGAGGTATATATTAATATTTATATATTTGTATATAATATGTAAAGGTAATAAGACAAACGAAGAGCAAAATTATGGTATGAAGATGAGCGCTGAAAATGGTAACACCTACCTATTTATCAATTGATAAAAGATTTTCGGTCGTTTTATAGTCATGCTGCAAGAGAAAACTATGCACTGCCGTTTTACAACTATGCATAATCTTGGGGTATTTATTAAGTTTTTATTCAGCTTATTATATAAATAGTCAGCTAGGAAGATATGTTGTCTTTGCAAGAAGGCAGTGCGGGCGTGAATAGTAGTGCAAACGTTATCATGTCTTCTTGTGGAAGAGTAGAAATTCTGATCAAAAGATGGTTTATTACCAAACAGAAAATAAACAGCTGCCGTACTTTGAGAATATTACAGGTTGAATAGAGATCTTAGGGTAGGTAACGATAATGCTTGCACGTCATTACCTTGAGGACAGATCTTTGCGCGAGTTCAAGGCGAATCAAATATGACTTACAAGTGCCACCCCATGCTGTAATGCATTGGCCTAGAATTGATCTACACAAGCAAGGCATGATAAACAAGTGTAAGTACCTACCTACTCTACGATTAGCTACATGCCACATGTCTTAGTTGTTTAAAAATCCAAATAAGTTTACTAACGCGTCCAAACAGTAAGTCGATGTGAGGTTTCCAGCTCAATTGATCATCTACTATGACTCCAAGATATTTTATTGATTTGGTCCTTTCAATGGGTATGCCAGAGCATTTGGTTTGATCTTCATAATTGTGCACTTAAATTTGTTTGAAATCTCTTTTGTTGAATGGAAAAAGCCAAATACTTCGTTTTGTTCAAATTTAATGTTAATATAATAGGTTCGACATAAGCCAGTCTGAAACTACTCTAAAGCCGGCGCCAGACATGTGTCCACTTATTTGCACACTTCTTCGACGACTTTGTACACACATTTGGCGCACCTGCCACACATGCTTTGCAAACTCTTTTCTCCACAGTATGCTGGTAGACAACAAAGGAGATGGACGACGATTTCGTGGACGCAGTGTGCTTATATTATTTATGTGCATGTAATTATTTTTTACATGTGCAACAAAATATATCGAAACGTCCGAGAAGAAGGCTTGAATGGATGTGTGTCCATTTTGAACGATCAAGTACGTAGTGTCTCACACAACCATTCCCCACAACAGCGCTCGCGCAACTGGTCTTTGCAAATAGGCGAAATAGTGTGGCAGGCTACGCACTTATTTGAACACATTCCTTTGATGTGTGCTAAAAAACCGATACCGCTCGGCAAAGTGCAAATCTGTGTACAAACTTTGGAACACATAGACAAAGTCTCGTGCCACACAGTGTATCCACTCGAGTGTGCAAATAAGTGGACACATGTCTGGCGCCGGCATCATCCGCGAGAGAAAACGTCTCGGCCCAATTTGGCTAAAAGGACTATTTTCCAGCCAGGCCAATAACCAATAAAAAAAAAATATCTTTGTATTGTATGGCAATGGCGATTTGTATGGCAATGGCGATTTGTAGATTGGTTTTGTTGTGCCATTAAATTCTTTAAAAATTATGCAGTTTTCTTCCTTTTCCTGATGCATACCTAGATAGACAATTACATTATCTATGTAGGTAACTAGTTACTAAACAAGTAAAGCTTTCTATAATGGATCAAGGTAAGTTGTGCCCAGGTAATTGTTGTTCAAGCTTTTAGAGCATTCCGCTTGATGCCCTCCCGTTGCCTCTTCCAGATGACATCCTGGACGTGTCGCAGCTGAATCTCGAGGGCGATTTCGACACTCAGCTGGAGTCTCTACTGACTGCCGTGAGACTGACGCGGGAAGAGGTCGAGAACCTGAGAAAGTTGTACCAGGATCTGGAGCAAGCTTTACGAACTCTATGGGAAGGTAAGACCTAGTGAATCTAGTGATAGGCTCTAGTTGCTTACAGTAGCCTCAAAGTTGACATGAAATAATTATAGCACTCAACTGTTTAGTCACAATTTGCATAGATTACATATATTATGTTAAGGTGTGTTAATTCGACAACCATTTCGAAATTTTGATTTAATAAGCCGTATTTTAGAACTTATAGTCTACAAAAACCTGATGATGATGAATATTTTTACGAAAAAGCAGCAACTTCCATTTACCCAACCCTACCCTAGACCCAGTAAACACCTACAATATCCCATCTAGTGTCAACTCTTTTGCCCTGCCCAAAACTGATGTTGCTGAGATCGAGGCTATTGTGATGAATCTCGATAGTAATAGCGCAACAGATTGGGACAATATCTCCACAAGACTACTAAAATTGTCCAAACACATCATAATTCCTATTATTTCTCATCTTTGCAATGTCTGCTATGAGAAGGGAGTCTTTCCAAAAGCTTTTAATGCTCAATAATACACCCCATTCACAAGAGTGGGAACAGAGACAAAGTTGGTAACTGTAGGCCCATATCAGTCCTTTCAGTATTGTCTAAGACAAAGTCGGTAACTGTAGGCCCATATCAGTCCTTTCAGTATTGTCTAAGACAAAGTCGGTAACTGTAGGCCCATATCAGTCCTTTCAGTATTGTCTAAGACAAAGTCGGTAACTGTAGGCCCATATCAGTCCTTTCAGTATTGTCTAAGGTTATGGAAAAACTTATCAACAACCGTCTAAAGAACTACTTTCACAAAAACAACTTCTTATCAAATGCACAATACGGGTTCAGAAATGGGAAATCTACTGAAGACGCGGTTGATGCTCTGAGTCAGGACATTGTTTATCATCTAGACAAAGGCCAAAAATGTATCGTGGTTTTCCTCGATCTTGCAAGAGCTTTTGATACTGTCTCCGTTCCTATCCTCTTAAAAAAAAATCGAGGGATATGGTAGAAGAGGTGTCGCACTTTCTCTTTTCACCGATTACCTACAAGATCGTCAACAACGCGTGAAAATTGCCGAATACACTAGCACGGACAATTACATTACTAGGCCAGATTTTATTTTATTATATATAAATGACCTGTGTTACATAACCCTAAAAAACTGCCATATATTCTCGTATGCAAATGACACAGCACTGATTTTTCATGGAACCAACCAAGCTCGTCTGATAACAGAAACTGGACTACAAACAGTTGTAAAATTACTCAGAAACACCTTACTCACCCTTAATATTTCCAAAACTCATTATTTGACATTTTCAATCCGTGGTAACACACAACCACCCACAGACTTCTCCATCAACATGCATGGATATCTTGAGTGGAAACCATTTGCAGAATGTTTGTCTGTCTGTATGTATGTTCCGTTTTAACTTGAGAACCACTTGACGGATTTTGATATGGTTTTTTTTTATTGTCATTGTAGTAAAAAATTCGAGTTGGGAGTTATTTAAATAAAAAAGTTTATATATTATTTAAACGTATTTATTTATTATAATTAATTACTAAATCTATAAATTCGTTACTGAAAAGTACTTTCGTCGGTTACGGCACGTTCGAAGTAGATTGTAGATTGGTATTCTGACGATTTCGTAGCCACTACTTTCGCGCTTTGTTAACTTTTTTACTAACAATAATCGATACAACAGCAAAGCAAACACAAATTAAATTAGTTACTTGCAATAGAGTTATAATTTTCATTATAACCTTTCATTAATTACAAAAAAGTCAATTCCCTTCGATTTAATATTGTATTCAAACAACCACATACGCAGCAATTTCGAAATGCTTTACTCATTTTTTATACAACAAAATACGTCACTCCAAGTGTAACTACAAAACGGTGTTTAACTTTAGACAGTGTTTAAATCTGTTGCTGTCTTTCTTTTACAATATGAAAGAAAAAGTGACAACAACAGATTTAAACACTGTCTAAAGTTAAACACCGTTTTGTAGTAACACCGTAGGGATCGTCGTAAGTACGCGTCTATGTGTGCGTGCGCCTGTTTTCGCTAGTTATATGGAGAAAGCCTTCCGTTAGTGGTTATTTTGTGCCTTTGCTATCAAGATAAATTTATAATAATTGGCTTCCGACTGATATGACAGATGAGTAGACATACCACTTTTTTTATTAGGAGTAGGTAATAACTCTTTCGGCGGAATGGAACGAAACCCGCTCCTGGAATTCCATACCTGGTTTGGTAACTATTGCTTTTAAGGAACTAGTGACTGGTTAATCACTATTTGATTGCTACATACATGTGACGAACCGTTACTAATATCAGCTATGTTATGGCGATTGTTTTTGGTACTATGTGAAAATAATAAACATAATATCAACAGGTCTTTGTCCAGGCTTATGACTGGCTGCATTATTACGAGTATCTTAGTACTTATTATATACTCACAAATATAGTCTCAGTCTTGATGAGTAGCACACGTTAGGTATTTGACACAAGCCAGACTGGTTATTTTCATCTACCTCCACATTATGCACTGACATGTATAAACTACCATTTATGTCCAGTACACTACAGTACTGTAGTAATACTTTATATTCTCTGACTGTAGTATGCACACAGTCTACTCGGGATTTAGTAGGAATTTTGCTGAATCATGAAATCACTTCTTGTATTATTTATTTTTTTCATTACTTCCTAATTACATTAAGGGAGGGGAAGCTCTGAATTTCGTAGAGCACTCGCTTGTCATATTTTGTCAAAACTCTAGAAGGAATATACATTCCACCGTTCCACACTAAAAATCCTTACTCACTCTAGCACACATTTTAGTTACTTTTTAGTCTATTTTAGTTACTTTCACAGCATTATGTCATACGGCATGCTGTTATGGGGTAGAGCCGCGGATACAGACGCAGTCTTTGTTTTGCAGAAGAGAGCAATTCGGGCTATTTATAATATGAAGCACCAGGATTCATTAAGAGAAAAGTTCAAAGAAATTAATATATTAACTGTTCCTTGTGAATATATTTACCAAGTCCTTAGATATGTTAGAAAAAATGTTGAGTCTCTCCCAAGGCTTGGTGAGCAACATTGTAAGGAAACCAGAAATAAGTATAAACTGGCTTTTCCAAAAATCAGACTCGCCAAGGTGAGTACCTCTTTCGTAGGACATGGTATAAGATTTTACAATAAACTTCCAAAAGAGGTCCTTACTTTGTCAGAGAATAAGTTTAAACAGTATATTAAGCAGGGCCTACTGAAAAAGGCATATTATAAAATAAATGAATATTTGGATGATGGTGAAGCATGGTGTTTTAGTGATACTGATTTTAATGATAGTAGGTAATAATTTAATTTATTAATATAATTTCCTAACTTTTGATTCCTCTTAAGAGTTAACATTAATTAATTACAGACTGTAAAGGGAAATAGACTATATGAGACAGGTAGGCAAAGATATATATGTTTTTCTTTTTTCATTAACCTGAATTCCTGCTGTCTTGTATTTTCTTATCCCTTGGTTAAAGTAGATATAAGTAATTCAATGTATAGTTTAAGTTTATGTTAAAAAAAAAGACATGATCTTGCCAAGTTTCTTGCCCGTTCTTCTTAGCAAGACTAATCGAATGGGCGGAGGTAGGCATGTATTTATATATGTAACCTATTACTATGTAGTATATAGGATGGGATTTGGTCGGCCGCCTGGATTCGTGCTGGGGGCTCGGTTGGTGATCATTGAACCTTGTTCCTGGTCCCTGGCCGGGTCTCCGGTATGGGTTCGGGCGGTTGATTGGATTTCACCTTGTATAATAATATGTTACCTATAATTTTAATCGTATATATATTGCTACATAAATTAAATAAACATTTAATCTAAGTAGTTCATGTACATTTATTATTTTATTACATATATTTTTATAAGATTAAAATTTGACTTGTGAAACGTGTATTATATATACCTACTTTGCAAAATAAACTTTTTGAATTTTGAATTGAATTTTGACACACTCCCTAGTAGTCTTAAACAACTGAACTCAAGACCCAAGTCGTAGGGCTAGGGAATCTCAATCTAAACACTCCATTTTTCACGCAAACTCACACATCCACCCTCTCTCTCTACACATACACACTCTCACATTCACATTTATATTCAAGTGCATAATTTTGTATATTGTGGTTTATATTTACTTTATTTTTTATTTTTTACCGAGGTGATTAGGGACTGGCACCTGGAATACAGATCTTTCGGTTTAGCTCAGGTGCCAAGGTATTAGTTTTGTATAGTTTTTCCTTAAAAAAAAATAAAAATGTGTATAAACGTGTGTAAGAGGGGTGTAGTGTAGGTGTAGTAATTTTTCATTGCTTTGAGTTTGTGTCAAAGAGTGAGAGAGTTAATGCTGTGTATGTATTTGTTTATGTATAGCTATAAGTTTTTCCTTTTGTAAATAAACAATTTTATTATTATTATTATTTATGGAGAGCCACCTTCACACTGATAGGACTCTCTAAGGAATCTTGCTCGTGTTTTGTCTGATAGATCTTTTATACTCGATCTGTATTTATTTTTGGGAAACACGAAATAATTCAGTCAATGCGACGTATGTCGATCCATAAAGGTTATCAATTGCCAACTAAACACGAACAAATAGTCCTTTAGCCTACCTATAAAACCTAGCCTTACCTACACCTAATATATTGCCTAGCTATATGTTACATCTCCCCCCTTAATGAGAAAAATTTTGTTTATAAAATACAAACAAAATTTTACTTTACAAAATTATCTAACTACCTAAAAGTGCAGGGACATTACAATGGGTAGATGGCCTTCACTGCAGGCAGATACCTTAAAATCTTAAGTTAAAGTCAAAACTCAAAGTAAAAATTTCAAAGTAGCTCAGCCGACCTGCTGAAAAGATCGACCAATCCAGTCTAGTCTCTCTAAAGTCCAAAGCTACCTCAAATAAACAAAAATTAAGTTCATTCAGATAATGAACCAACGTCTGACTTAGTGTTAAAGTTCTGATGAATCTCATAACCTATCTCTGCTTTTATACAATTCAAAATAATAAATAATTGGTAATGTGAAATGAAAATTTAATTCATCATGAGGACAATTAATGTCGCTAAGAATAATTAATATTCTTCCATCCAAGCACAAAAAAAATTTGTCGACACAAATAATTTGTAAATTATTTTTAGAAATTATTTCCAAGTTGTAAATTAAAATCAAGAATTATTATGAGATGTCATCATTAATTTGTTATTAACTTCTCATTTATACAAAGCAAAGTTTTTTTTTTTTTCTAGAGGAGTCTTAACACGAAACTGATGCTTCTTAACTTTTGCGAGTCTCAAGACAGTGTCAATTTATTTAAGCAAAATCTAAATTTTAAAAGAAAATCCCTATTTAGTTGAAGTGACCTAGAATGTGAGAGTGTATATCAAATCGATATACCTCGCGAATGGAAATTATTTCCTTAAAGCGAGTTCTCACAGAGCAGTCAGTCTTCCAATTGATCCCTAAATCCTTAAGTAAATAAATAAATATATTTTACCTATAGCTTTGTGACCTGCTCTTCTATCTGTAAAGCTCCTCTGTAAATAGCCTATAACTATAACTTTGACGAAACATACAATAAAATATAAAATTTATTGTTACCTTCTTTGATGACACCTCGCCTTAAATTTATTACAATATTTTTCCATACATCACTTAATTATAAAATCTTCATGTTTCCTTGTCCTCGCAGTATCGTCACATGTAACAAATTATACATCTATTACTATGCAATACAGTAGTCATATAATAATGAAACTAATTTATATACATGACATGTTTTCTTTTTACAAATAAAATAAATAATTATATAAACAATTAAACTCGTGAATGAAAGGGTTTTAATCTATTTACATGCACAATGTCTCTTTATCTATTTGTACCTATTTTCTTTATTATATAATATAGTTTAGTTAATTTAAATCAAATTATCATATAACAGTGTTTGATTGTACATGATTACTTAAAAACAAGTTACATAAAACAAGTTGCCAGTAAGTACGTCTGTGCCCGAACTAGGTGCTAGAGTACTCTAGACCGGTGTTTCAGGCAGCAGCGCTCTTCCAATATTCAGAATCTTATGATAGTTTTATTGAGTGAGACAAGTAAAATTATATAGTGTAAAATAAAATAAACTAAAGTAAATATGTGAAGGGTGTTCCTCTCTGTGTGTGTAGGTGTAGAGTGTATATGTGTGAGTGTGAGAGGGTGTGTCAATGTGTATGTATGAAAGACTAAATAATAATAATAATAATAGTTAAGAGTTACATAATAATAAAATAATAAACTTGAACTTAAATCATGACTGAAAAGTGATTTTGTTTAAAGCTTTTAGGTTTATATATTTAATAAATGTTCTGTTTCACTGTAATTTAGTTTTTTAAGCCATTCAATGACAGTTCCTTTACATTGTGTTCTATTTAGTGGGTATATATTAATTATTTTATTTATTTTATTGTAAAGATATGGTCCGAGGAATGGAAGGTATTTATTAACGTAAGCGTGTTTAAACGTCGGTATAGTACAAACTCTATCATTACGTCGACGGGTTAGAAGAGAAGGATCGTATATGGTATGAGAGTGTTGCTTAAGGATAGTATACAGAATAAAGAGTTGACGTACGGAGGAGAGTACATTACACGAATGTAGTAAAATATCTGTAGGAAAGAGTTTTGGGCGAAAGGTGCTGACTTTGAGAATGGCTCTCTGTGCTCTTTCTAGTATTATTAATCTACTTTTTGGAGCTCCACCCCATGAAGTGATGCAGTAAGTCAGTATTGATTGGCAAAGAGAGAGATAAACCTGTTTTATAATTTTATTGTTTGCAACATGACGAAGGTTTTTAAAAATATGAATTAGCTTTCTTACCCTGGCGGAGACTAATTCTATATGCGAGGCGAAGCTAAGAGTGTTATCCAAAACTATTCCTAAATATTTAATATAATTCGTTTTTTCTAAAGGTGGGCATGTGCAGTTTTGAGGTTTTGTATCGGTACAAAAATGAGCAATTATTTTGTTTCGTTGTTTTATTTCAAAATTTCGCATACTAAAGGTAATATATTTAGTTTTTTTGGAGTTCAGGGTCAGAGAATTCGTGCGGAGCCAAGTGGTTACCTCATCAAAACCGTCCTGTGCAGCATTATAAGTATCCTCCCATGTACTTCTTGAAAAGAGAATAGCTGTGTCATCGGCATATGAGACAATTTTTCCATGGGCAGGATTAAGATCACAGAGGTCATTTATGTATATGAGAAATAGAGTGGGGCCTAGAATGCTGCCTTGCGGGACACCAAAAGTAATTGGTAAATCGGAGCTCATGTGATTATCAATTTTGACACATTGATATCGTTCACTGACATAATCCTGCAGTAGCTTAAGTTGGTTACCTCTTATGCCAATATTTTCCAGCTTGCTGATAAGAGTAGGAAGAGACACCGTATCGAAGGCCTTTGCAAGGTCTAAGAAAATGCCAATAGTTTTTGATCCCTTATCTAGATTCTCAACAACATAGCTAGTGAGCTCATGTACTGCATCATCAGTACTTCGTCCAGTGCGAAAACCGAATTGAGAATCTGATAAAAGGTTGTTTGACTCTAGGTATTTAATAAGGCGGGAGTTTATTATGCGTTCTAGGAGTTTTGAGATAGAAGGAAGGATAGAGATTGGCCTATAATTGTCAACGAAATTCTTGTCTCCGGTCTTATGTATAGGAAGTATAACTGATTTTTTTAACACTTTGGGGAAGGTACCTGAATTTAAGCATAATTGAAAGATGTATGTAAGATATACGTATAAGATGTATGTATAATTCGTATCAGAGACCCTTCTGACAATCTGGAATGGACCCTTATATAATCGACGTAATTTTGTACTTATTCCAGTTAATCTATTGGGCACATAGATCATGACTAATTGCCCATGTTGAAAATTAATTTGTTTGGCTTTCTTATCATATTGCCTTTTTTGATAAATTTGTGCCTTCCGTATGTTTCGCAATTAAGAGAGTGTGAGAAAACCTCAATGCTGTAACAAAACTCAATAACAATGGATTTTCAAAAAAAAATGCTGGTGGCTTAAGAGTGGTTTCGCAGCCGGATTGGGAAAATTCCGCCTTTTTCTAATTAATCGAAACAGGAGTACTGGCAGGAACTTGGTATCGACTCGACGTCGATTGGATAAATAAAAATGTAACTCTTATTTCATTGCATTAAGGGTTATCGTTTAGAATTTATCGATTCTATCTGTCAAATTTATCTAATCGACGCGTACGTGCTCGCATAGCAGAACCCTTAAAATAAAAATATTCAATAGTTATTCAACAAAACCTTATTACAGGCAACGTAAATCTAGCGGTGAACGAAACGCGGAGGGGATAGCTGCGCATTGGTACAGTCGCGCACGCAATTATTATTTCTACAAATTATAATGATGGTGATATTTTGTTATGACTTATGACATTTATGTAATTTGCTTTTTGTACCATTGTGTAAACTAGACGTAAATAGTTCTTTATCTACTATAATAATATATGGATTAAAACAATCATTCCACCAATCATTTGGTTTGATTACTAAACCGGGAAGTCCGGTGACTGATTTTACCTGTCAAATAGGGCACTAGTTCTGCAGTTCCATAGATTATATTCTGTGGTTTCTATAACAACTATGTCAATATTTTTGTACTCTTTTTGGCCAACTCTGTTTAAAGTGCGGATAAGAATCATCTTTTGTTAGCACGCTCGTGTACGAGTTAAAATATGTTATAAAACTGAGGAAATTGCGCTGCTCAATGAATGCTGCCTACCGGTTGTCGTCAATGAATAGTCGATCGAATACAGTTATGAACGCGACTGTATACCAGAAGTTCGCGGAGCGTCGTGACTATGCGGGAGACCGAGTGCGACTGGGGAGCCAATCAGCCAGCGCTTACGTATGCCCGCCTCGCGCCCCGCTTCCTCCGCCACGTCACCTTATTTTTGACTTCTACGCATTAAGGCGATACGTAAAAGTTTTAGCGTCCCTGTTACTCCATAAGCGAAAAAACCCTCAGTGTGAGTGGGACGGATTCGTGGAAAAGTAGCAAAAAGTTGTTTTTTTATTAATATAAAATGTACTAAGCTATTTTGTCAAAAACATTTTCAAGGAGACTTTATAAATACATAATATACATATTTTGAATGCAATTTCGCAATGAAATTAGTTAGTATTTCACAATTACAGGAAAAAATAAAACAATTTAGAGGTCTTTCGGAATTAAATTCTATCGAGAAAATTTTATCCAATCGCGTTTTCCTTCAGTGAGAATCTTAATCAAATACTTAATAAACATTTACCCAAAAATGAAATACGTAGATGACGTTATAGTGGAGTAAATGGATTCGAAAAAACCCCATTTTTTTTTGGTATCGCCTTAACTGTCACCGCTAGATTTACATGCCGCGGCGTGTACCTATGTATTGTGTATATTGCCATCGCAAAGTTTCCATTGGTTTCTGTAAATTAGAATTTCAAAATTATTCAAATCCAATTTTTTTTTAATTTTTCTGTAAAAAAAATGGATACTTTGCGATGGCAACATACACAATAGGTACATAGGTAATAAGGTTTTGTTGAATAACTATTGAGTGAATTTTAAGTTTAATGTTTTATGTTTCAATTAATCCGAAAAAGGCGGGTTTCTCACAATCCGGCTGCGAAACCGCTCTTAAACTCAACAGCAATGAAATTCCATACAACTTTGCTGGCGCCTATTCAATAGGTCGACTTTGCTCAAAGAAAGTTGTCAAAATAATGACCACATTGTGTAAGCATTTTTGAGTAAAATGATACTCACCCAATGCTAGTGCTAGTGGGAACTCTCTTGATAAAGGAATATGTTTTATAGATAGGTGTGATGTGTAAATTGTTTCTTGTGCATTATACTGCCTATTTGTAGACATTGTTTTATAAATAAATAAATTATGTTTATTCCTCTCTTTCAGATTGCAAAGTGATTCCCTTTGGATCAATAGTAACAGGTATGGGTATAAAGACAAGTGATGCGGACTGTTATGTAGACATACCGAGCCTAGAAAAAAACAAAAATACACCAGCAAATTGTGTTAAAAAAGCCAAAAACATCCTGTTGAGGTTCAGGCACTTTAGAGATCTTTTTGCAATAATCACAGCTAAAGTTCCGATTGTGCAGTTCACTCACGTCCCGACACAGACACACTGTGATGTCAGCTTCTCCAGTAGGATGGGAGCGAGGAACAGTGAACTCATGTGCTTCCTGCTGCAGCTGGACAGAAGGGCCCTGCCGCTAGCGATACTCATTAAGTACTGGTCTAAAGTCCACGGCATCACTGGAATGAACAAACTGCCGAACTATTCATTGATCATGATGATCTTGTTTTATCTACAGCAGTTAGATATTTTGCCGTCTGTAGAGTTTCTGCAGAGATCAGTGACCACGCCGGATATTGTAGAAGGCTGGGACACTAGTTTTGATTGCTCAAGAGCCAGAATACCTCCAACGAAGAATAATGCAAGTATCAAAACGCTGTTGGGTGGGTTTTTCAAGTATTATAGGGATTTTAAATTTAAAGAATATATAATATGTCCCTACCTTGGTCATCCTTTAAAGAGGGAAATTTTCAATGACTTGGATAATGTTCCTGTAGAGTTCGACATATATTTACACAGTGTCAGACAAAAACGAGAACTGCCTCTGCGAATAAATACTTGTTTTTGTATTCAAGATCCATTTCAGCACAATAGAAATTGTGCAGTTGCTGTATATCCAAGATTAGAAAAAATGGTCCGACTGTACATTGATCTTGCAGCTAGAATTTATGAAGATTGTGGTCATCATGATATGGTCTTGAGAGAAATTTTGATACAATCTCCAAATGAAGTTCCAGAGTTACAGCCGCATCCAAATCAAAAACAAAATGATGCCATAAACGCGAAGGCTAATTCGCATTACAAAGTAACCAAAAGGAAGCATAAAGTAAAACCATTTATGCATCAAGATTTTAATCTTGAAAATGTCACATTGAGTACAATACAGAACAATGTACTACAACAGTTCGTTATAGGTGGTGGTAGAGGTCACCCATTTATGTACAGAGGTGTAGGTAGAGGTCATCCTATGAGCAGAGGTGCACGGAGAGCTTACCCCACTGTAAACAGAGGACCTGGCAGAGGGTACCATGCTATGAATGATGCTGTAATCAAAAGAGGACAATATCGTCAAAGGTGGAATTAATTTACAAACATTGTTAGTTTAATTTCATAAAGTGTATTTAGTAAACATGATTGAGAATTTACAATAAAAGCATTTGTACACCTAAATATGGACTTACAATACGCGTCAGTTGAAAGAGCAGGTGTAAATATAATTATTAGTATTAGATCTGGTATCCATCAAAATGGAGTAGGTGTAGGCAAGCCCAGCTTTCTTACTATTGTAATTCTTGGTTAGGGGCCGTCCATTAATCACGTGATGTTTTTAGCTACTTTTTAAGCCACCCCTACCCAAAATCACGTGTATTTTTTGGTACAAAGTATATTAAAAAATTCAGAATATTATCTTTAAATTAAATTATATCTAAAAATATCTATATCTTTAATTGCTTAGCGACGGCGAGTCAAGGTCACGCACCGTTTTTCGGTTTAAAAATTGCGCGTTCAAAGAAAAAATAAATACACGTGATATCTCACTACACGATATTTGGTGATTTTTTCCGAACCCCCTCCCCCCCCCTTTCGAGCCTCACGTGATTAATGGACGACCCCTTATTTGAACAAGAAAACCCAAAACTGGCCGAACAGGAGCTGGTCCTTAGGCTGCCAGGGGGAAATAAAACTGACTGAATAGGGGATGGTCTTAGGTTGTCATGGAGAAATAAAACTGGCTGAACAGTGCCAGGAGGAAATAGAACTGACTGCACAGAGGATGGTCTTAGGCTGCCAGGGGGAAGTAAAACTGACTGAACAGGGGCGGGCCCTTAGGCTGCCAGGGGGAAATAAAACTGACTGAACAGGGGCGGGCCCTTAGGCTGCCAGGGGGAAATAAAACTGACTGAACAGGGGCGGGCCCTTAGGCTGCCAGGGGGAAATAAAACTGACTGAACAGGGGCGGGTCCTTAGGCTGCCACCGGGAAATAAAACTGACTGAACAGGGGCGGGTCCTTAGGCTGCCAGGGGGAAATAAAACTGACTGAACAGGGGCGAGTCCTTAGGCTGCCAGGGGGAAGTAAAACTAGCTGAACAGGGGCGGGTCCTTAGGCTGCTAGGGGGAAATAAAACTGACTCAACAGGGGCGGGTCCTTAGGCTGCCAGGCGGAAATAAAACTGACTGAACAGGGGCGGGTCCTTAGGCTGCCAGGCGGAAATAAAACTGACTGAACAGGGGCGGGTCCTTAGGCTGCCAGGCGGAAATAAAACTGACTGAACAGGGGCGGGTCCTTAGGCTGCCAGGGGGAAGTAAAACTAGCTGAACAGGGGCGGGTTCTTAGGCTGCCAGGGGGAAATAAAACAGCAACTTTATTTGTTCGTAGTATTTCATTCTGAATATACATTTGTAAGCCATCTCGATTATAACAAAATTATACTAAGTAGGTACCCGATTAATTTAATAAATGTTACAAGATCTTGGCGAACATCTTGAAAAGTTCTAAATTTTCGCATTATGTTTATTTGGCGCACCGAAGGGCGAAATCCGTCTATCCTTCACCACACCGCTTTTTGCTCAAGATGTTTGCCGGTATCTGCAATAATAAGGAGGTAAGGTTCATGTTTGTCTTTCATTAACCAGATCGAATATATCACTTCGCCCTTCAGGTCTTTAGACACCTGTAACAAAGAATGAATCACATTGGGTCAATTTGTTTGAATGCTAATGGCAGGTTCGGCAGCTGTCTACGTTACCTGTTTAATGTTTACATGCGATTTATTGCATGCCTGGTGTATAGGTACAAAGTCCAGTGTTGGGAAATGCTGACCAGTCCTTCGTTTCATCTGAAATATTAAATTAACACGATGACTCGAGCATGGAGACTGTTTTCTTATTCAGCTGTTTTGTTATCTTTTCTGTTAAAGCACTCAATATATATCATCACCAATGCCAACTGGTTTCCGTCCATTTTTTCCAGCTATCTTATAAATACTTTCGGCCCACCTGGCCGCCGTTTTGTCGATTATTAGCCTGGCGCTTCGTTACCATACTGTACACTTACAATAGTCAGTGTGTTGGATTTACCCACCCTATTCAATGTTAACGACTTTAGTTTTATTACAAATACAGTATTTGGGACAGGCTCTAACAAATTGCTGCCGAAGATAACTTACTCATAGACGGTGTAGGTCCTACCACAAACCTGCGGAACCCGCTGATGACGTAAACTGGAGTTCTGATCATGTACATATACATAGGGCGTTCAATAAAAAGTAAGAATGATTATGTTGCCGGTAACATTTATTAAATGTTATTTTATTTTTTGATCGCCTATTAGCATAGTCCTGATCATCTAAAAATTCCTGTACTCCAGCGACTACTGCTTTATCATTTTCGAATCTCTGCCCTCTCAGATACTCCTTCAACTTTAAAAATAGATAAAAGCCACTAGGGGCAAGGCCGGGTGAATGTGGAAGATGCTCAAGTATTTCGAAGCCAGCATCTCGAATTGCAACCGTAGCAACGGCAGACCAGTGAGCCGGGGCACTATCTTGATGGAACAAAAGAATTTTTGCTAGTTTGCCTCGCCGTTTCTCGCGAATTTCCTTAATATTTTTTTTCATTTGTTCTACATACAAAGAGCGCGTAACAGTAGCTTCATGATCGTGATATTTTATCATGACCACCCCTTCACTATCCCAGAAAAGAGAGCCCATGATCTTTCTGGCGGAACGACTCGCCTTAAATTTCTTAGGTGTTGGAGACGATGGTCTTTTCCAAGTCATGGACTGTAATTTTGTTTTTTAGATCGTAATGGTAAAGCCACGTTTTATCCACTTTGTAAATCGAGCCAAAAAACGATCAGGATCTTGTTGCAGCAGTTCCAAAGAAGCTCGAGAACATTTGTTTAGCCTGGTTTATTTTTGTGCATCGGTAAGCATTCTGGGGTCCCAGTGCGCGGATACCTTTTTCATTCCCAAGCGTTTGTGTAAAATATTGTGATATGCACACTATCTGTCGAAATCTTTGTTTCTTCGGCTATGAAACGTACTATGACAAGACCATCTGCTTAAAACAATTTTTTCGACTTTTTGACCATTTCTTCGGTCACTATATAAATAGGTATGAAATAGAGCTCTTTTTTATGTTCAATACACACTAATTTCAAGTTGACTTCTTTCGGCTTCACCGTTGTCTTAATACGCTCATTTTCAGGCAGTTTAGCTTAAAAGTGATGATTTTACGGGGTACCTAATCAAAAATTTCTGTTAAGCTTATAATAGTGAACCTACCCATTAATGATAAACTTTTCTTCATTAACTTCCATTAGTTCAATAATTTCGCAATTATTTGTCATGAAATACTTATCCTCAGACTTAATGAAAGGTTAAAATACTGAAAATTCTTCTCTAAACATATTTTAAGTGAATCCGTGAGTCCATTATGACAATATTCACTATTGGACTGGATTTCTTCTCTACAAATATTTTTGGCAGGCATAGAAGTGTTCTGGGATCATATGGGAAAGGATTCGGAAATGTATCATGCAAAATATTTCAATGCCACTGGAGCAATATTTTTCTCTAGAGCCCATTTTCTTATTAGTTCACGAAATAGAATGTCCTTCATAAACTGGTTTTCTTTGCCATCTTCATCTGTGTGTATCAGATCTTTCACAAACATATACTATGTTCTCTGAGTAGCATTATTTTATATAAATTTTGAATGGCTAGAACCTTCATCGCCGCGATTTAAAAGCTGCGCTTGGCTGCAACACGGTTGATCACTACAATCTTAATAAGAAATGTGATTATTAGATGTACTAATTGTAGTTTTTGTGTATACGAAACCATCACCACTGCACATTGATAATGACACTTGACTGCCAGCGCCGCTTGGTTGCTAATCGAACAATTTGATCAGGTTTTTGTTGTTTATTTTTATCCGTTTGATACTTATAATACTCCCTTAAAAGTTTCTTCTTAATCGCACCACTTCCTTTCTCTTTTTTCAAAGTTTTGTGTCCATTATGATCAAATAGAAAACTACATGTAGGTACACAACTGTTATCGGCGCGGAACTCGGCAGCGAGCAAATATGAGTTATTAGCTACAGAAGAGGATAAAATCATGCCATTAGAATTACAAGAGTCCTGGCGAAATCTTGCATAGTATCTTAATCTGTATTAAAGCTTACAAAAGCACTATAAGCATTAAGAATTCACATATACTACTACAACTATCCAAAAACATTTTGCAAAGCTATTAAAGAGAATCGGCACCAACCGTTATCAAGCTTAATTTAATGGCATTATAAGAGAATAATTCTATTCAATCAAACAGTCTACAACAGTAATATAGACTCTTGTACAGCCGGCATCTGCACAAGGGGTTGTAATTTACCTCATTATACAGACATACATACCCCTATGGTATAACCAGCTATGAGCGTAAGTTGCGACTAAAGGCTGAACAATAACATCCAAATGAACTGATACAATGCTCAGAGTGCATTTTTGCTCCCTTTTGCAGCTCTTAATCAGCAAGGCTGCACATGACTCAAAAACTCGCTTGTGCAGTCTTAAATCCCATCTGGAACTCTTATACATCTTTAGTAAAGCTTAATACTGGTTAGGAGCGGTTTCGCAGCCGGATTGTGAAAAACCCACCTTTTTCTAATTAATCGAAACAGAACACTTAAATTAAAAATTCACTCAATAGTTAAATTCTAATTTAGAGAAACCAATGGAAACTTTGCGATGACAAAATACACAATACAAAGGTAACAAGGTTTTGTTGAATAGCTATTGGGTGAATTTTGAGCTAAGTGTTCTGTTTAGAGTAATTAGAAAACGCGGGTTTTTCACAATCCGGCTGCTAAACCGCACTTAAAGGCTAACTTATAGCTGAAAATTCAGCCTGTGTGCTACTTGGGATGGTTAAATAAAACATATTATGTGAAGGATTAAAGATTTACGAAATTATATGCCTTACGTTTTAATAAAATGGTAAATAGGGTTCTATCTGTGCAAGGAAATAAAAGTTGAAAATTAAATTCTTGGAGCTTCAAGACCTATAAAATAATTTGAAAAAGCTATACATAACTATTAAGACAACTTTGTAACAATTATAATAGAAGTGAGATATTAGGTTATTAAGAACTTTATTTGTAAAATAATATCGTTACTTAGTGCTTTAAAGATTATAGTAAGGTTCATGACTATCCTTGATCAGCCAAAAGGAATCGATTACGTCGCCTTTCAGATCCACAGAAACCTGAAAAAAAAAGATCTGTCAAGAAAACGTCGCCAAGTACGTACACAGACCTAGGGCACACCCTTGAGCACTGCATGCACCTGACTTGTGGACGACGATAAACTCGCGGGGGGGAGGTGAGTGTCGCTTCTTTACGGAGTAATACTTTATATTCTTTGTCCAGAGTCCAGACTCCCCTCCCCCCTCAAAAATGTTATAGAGATTCGAAAATGTTTGTATCTGATACATGCAATGTTATAGTGTTTGTATCTGATACTGTATAAAATTAAGCTTTAAAGTGCAAATTTTTGTTAGAGTCGAGTGTCCCTCCCTCCTGCCAGCTAAACGGTTATTTTTGGTTATGTGAAAAAATTCACGGCAGTAGTATGTATAACGAAGTTAAAAGGAAAACTATCACAGCTAAGTAGGCTTTACAAGTTAACGAGTACAGATCGCGCCAAACTTTTAGTATCTACCCTCTAAACGCGGGTAGGTGTTTAAAATAAACACACGCAAATTTGAAGCTCTAATTAATTTTAATACAATTATATATATTTTACTTACATTTTATATCCAAAGTGACTGTATTTTCAAGTGTACACAGTGTTATTTATTTTACCAATGTTTTGCTTCATTTGAGTTATGGTATAACTAAAAACTGCCACTCACCAAAACATAACCTCACTTAAAGACACTTTGGTACTACTGCACTTGTTTGAAAATCCACAATGGTCAGGTCAAAGGTTACCAATGCCACCACAGTCGAGCCCCTAGCCGCCGTCAACACCATGGAGAAAAAGTTCCTGGATACAATGGCAGACTTTGAAGCCCGGATGGTAGCTGCATCAAAAAGTCCTTTGAGTCTCGACCAACTGGCTGGTGAATTTGCAGTTTTTAAAGATTGGATGAAGGAGACAATTAGCCTTCTCCGGCAGCAGATATCATCAGTCTCCCAAGTTGTTGATGATATGGACAACCGGGGCAGACGAAAGTTTTTGCTATTCCGTGGCGTTGAAGAGTCAGGTGATGAAGATGTCTCCGCTGTGGTCACACAGACAATAAATCAGAAACTCAAATTGCCCGAGTTCACTGCTGCCTCCATCAGATCCTGTTACCGCCTTGGTAGGCCTCCACAAAACAAAAGTGGCTGCCGTCCAGTTCTTGTTAGGTTCTCTAGCATTGATATTAGATCATCAGTCTGGATGAAGAAAAAAGAGCTGAAGGGATGCCAAATTTCCATAGCTGAGTTCCTGACGGGGCGTCGCAGGCATATATTTGCTGAAGCTCGCAAAATGTACGGTGTCACTCGTTGCTGGACCCAGGATGGGAACCTGTTCCTAAAGCTGTCTGATGGCGAAAAGCTGCGGCTCAACACAATGGAGCAACTGCAGGAGTTTGCAGCCAAATATCCGCCCTCACCGTCGCCTGTAGCTCAAACTTCTACAGGCCGGACTAAGCGGGCTATTCCTGGAAAAAAATGATTGCTGTCATTCTATAGTATTCTATGGTAGCTCTTAGAACAGCCAGGTACTATTTTGGTTTAAAATACTTACTTTTAATGATACGCAATAGCAAATGTTCAACTTGCTATTTTTTGCTTCATCGGGTAGCCTGATATACCTATATCTCCTCTTTTTATTTCTATTTGCAAAATAAAATTATTTCACCCACACTTTTGTGACGTTTTGCCGTTTCGTTCCGTTTTAAGATATTATAGTACTAGTCTCAGCTTATGTTCCAGTCTTATTATGCAACATTAAACATTGTTAGTTATAATTTAAATCTAATTTATGAATTTTCTGCATAGATGTGTCTAATGTTGCGAATAACTATGGATAATAGTGAATAGTGTATTGTGACTTCAATAGTTAAATTAATTAAAACTCATAGATTATATATCATAGATTCATTAATACAACTTAATTGCATAACATAGTGTTTTGTATTGTATTCTTTGAGTTAATCAGAAATATTTCGAACAACATGTACTGTAGTGTTATAATAAGATTAATTTTGGTGAGCTAGCGGTGTTGTGGTACTTTGTTGTAGGTACCTATTTAGTTTTACCACTTTCACCTTATTTTTATTATATTATATATTTACATACTTTTAAGTTTTTATATATTATTATATAATTAGTTATTTATATTCTTACAATGGATTTATCATACAACTCGGAACTCTTCCATTCATTCGACTCGAACGACTCTTTTATTGATGCATTAGATGACTCTTTGGATAATCTTCACCTCAGTGATCTACTTCATAATACTTTTCAGCCACATAAGAAGAATCTAAACTTATGTCACATTAATGCACAAAGTATTCCCGGACACTACACTGAACTTCTCGCTACCTTTACCAGTAATAATATTCATGCCTGTCTTGTCTCGGAATCGTGGTTAAAACCCACACTGCCTTCTACCTCTGTTGCTATTCCGGGCTACGTTTTGATAAGAAACGACCGAACCGGTGCAGGTAGTGGCGGGGTTGCGATATATCTCCGCTCCGATATTAAATATAAAATTATTTCACATTCACCCTCTGAATATAACAGGGACAAGCCATTCATGGAATATATGTTCATTGAACTAGATTTTACTACTGCAAAATTTCTATTAGGTGTTGTGTACCCCCCACCAACAATTGATTACTTCAACACACTGGAACATTTACTGGTCACACATTTGCCCGAATATGAGCATGCTGTTATTATGGGTGATTTAAACACAAACCTGCTATGTGATGATACTCGATCGAATAACCTGCGGACTCTTACGTCATCTGTCAATGTCTCAATTATGCCACTTGATGCTACTCATCATGTGGGTGACTCGCATACCTTGTTAGACCTTATTCTTACCCCTAATTCAGACCGAATTGCGTGCCATGGCCAGTTCACGGCATCTGGCTTTTCCCATCATGACCTTATCTATGCCTCATACAAATTGAAAATTCCTAAGCCTAAGCCAAAGATCATACTTCAGCGAAACTTTGCTGCCATGTCTGTTGACAAACTTATAATTGATGCTAAGGCCATCATTTGGTCCGAGTTAGAGCATGCCGAGACAATTGATGACAAAATAGAACTATTTAACAAAATAGTGACTGAACTCTATGATGTCCATGCTCCTATACACCCAGTCCGTATGAAACGTCCGCCTACACCTTGGCTTACTGGAGAAATACGTAAGGTCATGGCCACTAGGGATAAACTCAGACGCAAGCATAAAAAACACCCATCTGAAAGCAACTGGAATAGGTTTAAAAGTGCTAGGAACCACTGCAATCAGATGGTTAGGAATGCGAAACGACGCCATATACACACTTCTATCGAAAAATGCAATCCTAAAAATCTCTGGCAATTTCTCCGTACTCTGGGGTTTGGCAAATGTCGGCAAATTCTTAACCCATCCTTGGATATTAATGGATTAAATAAACATTTTTCCTCCCCCCCACACACCATTGATCCAATATTAAAAGATAGTACCATTCAACGCATCTCAGCTGCTCCTTCTCTGTCTCATCATACTTTTGATTTCACACCAGTTCTCGTCTCCGATATTCGTAAAATTATTCTCTCTATCCCAAGTAAAGCTGTAGGCCACGACACTATTGGCCGTGATCTTCTCCTCCCTATTCTGGAAATCATTCTCCCTGTCGTTACCCACATTGTGAACTTTTCTCTAACATCAAATACTTTCCCTGCATCGTGGAAACTGGCATACATGGTTCCAGTTCCTAAAATTTCTGAACCCTTGGAGTTCAAAGACTACCGTCCAATCTCTATACTTCCTTTTCTCTCTAAAGTTCTCGAACGGGTGGTCAATCGTCAATTAATGAATTTTCTTCACTCAAATGAACTTTTAAATCCATTTCAATCGGGATTTCGTCCATCCCACAGTACATGTACTGCTCTCATTAAGATTACTGACGACTTTCGTAAAGCTATGGATGATAGGCAACTCACCCTCCTTACCCTTCTTGATTTCAGCAGCGCTTTTAATTGTGTTGACTATGATATCCTCCTGGCCATCCTCCGTTCTTTAAATATTTCTGATTCAGCTACTAAGTGGTTCCATTCGTATCTCTATGGCCGACAGCAGCGTATACGCTCTGATGATAATTTCTCTGATTGGTGTGACGTTACAGCTGGCGTCCCTCAGGGTGGTGTGCTATCCCCTCTTCTATTCTCCGTCTTTATAAACACCCTCACATCCGTCATTAACTTTAGTTGTTATCATATGTACGCTGACGACCTGCAACTCTATATGTCCTTTAAGCAGGACCTAATTTCAGTAGCTATACAGAAAATGACTTCTGACCTTGACCACATCAGTAAATGGACAGAACAATTCGGACTCCTTATAAACCCATCAAAAACACAGGTCATGATAGTTGGCAGCAGGGCTCTCATAGACAAAATGGACCTCAGCTCACTTCCCCCAGTCTGTTTAAATAGCACACCTCTTAAGTTCTGTAAATCTGTAAAGAATCTGGGGCTCTATATCCAGAACAATATGTCATGGGACCTGCATGTCTCTGAACTTAGCAAAAAGATCTTTGGATCTATACACACTCTTAAACGAATGCAAAGATTTTTACCATATTCTGCTAAGATCATGCTGATTAATTCACTCTTGCTCCCCATCTTAGACTATGCCGATGTCTGTTACCCTGATCTTACTGAAGGATTGTTAAATAAGCTTGATCGTCTCCTTAATTTATTCATACGGTACATTTTTGGCCTCCGTAAGTACGACCATGTCTCGCAATCCCGTTCTGATCTTAACTGGCTTAATATCCGAAATAGACGTAACGCTCATATTTTAACGCTTCTTTGGAACATCCTCAATGATCCCCTCTCCCCCTCTTACCTGAAAGAAAGTTTCGTTTCCCGTGATTCCCTTGGTCGCCTTCATCGCCCAGAGAACCATTTACTTTTGTGCACCCCCTCACATAAAACTGACATGTTTACAAATTCATTCACAATTTACGCAATACGTCTTTGGAATAGCTTACCACTCATTATTCGAGAGTCTTCATCAATAGCTGTTTTTAAAAATAGAGTCATGCAGCACTTTTTACATATGCAAAGTAATTAATAGCTCATTTACTTTTATCAATCCTTGTATGAGTTTTGAATCTTTCTCTTAATTGCATATTATATTTAAATAATATGTATTTGTATATATGTATGTATGTATTTTTTTATTATTTGTATTTTATAGTAAGTACATTTGTTTTATATGTAGATTATGTAGATATTATGCTCCGTTTGTTTATATGAATATTTTAATGCCTCTGTCATTTATTCTACGATAATATATTCTGTATATTCTGTATTGTTTCTACGATACCTTTCCCGGCACTACCCAATAACGATCCACAGCACCAAAGGTTAACTGGAAGACAATGCTAGATAGCATTAAGTTCGCCTTCTGTACAATTTTTAGTGCAATAAAGAATTTTATTATTATTATTATTAAACGCAGTGCGACTCGCATCGGCAGGAACAAAATGTATGAAGGCCGTTCTTTGGAAGAGCAACTTCCGAACGGACTAGAAGTTTGGCGCGACCTGTCTTAGTCGACAAACTTATAAAATGTACCTGGAGTAGAAATCCGCATATACAGGGTGGAAAAAATTCAAGGGCCCTGGAGGGGAACCACCTTAAATCCTTTAGTTAGCTCATTTTACTGAAAGGAAACATTCCTTTATTATTTAAAAGAAACAAAACTGCATTCAAAGATCCTCTAAAATTCGCTTGTCTCACCTGGGAATCAAACCAACTAAAAATTAAAAAAAAGTAAACCTTCGCTTTTTTATTATATGAATCGATAGGATTATTGTTCAGAATAAAATTTGTCTAATAAATATTTGGTCTTACACTCATCTGTTGTACGAGATACCCATGAAATTGAAATTGAATTTGAAAAATTTAATTTACAAAACGTGTTATAATACTGTACAAGAACTAAGGGTTGCGGTAGAAAATGATATTAGGAGCATACACCACAAAACTTGGCAGAAGGCTAAACGAAATGAATTTCAACGGAGACTAAATTCGTGTAACCGGAACGAGAGGGGTCATTTCGAGCAACTTATTAAGATTCTTTTCTCTTCTTAATATCCGTCTTCGTTAAAAAATGTTTCATGTTTATGTGTTCTTCGTATTGATGATAAAATGAAATTAATAATTAGTTTTCACTTTTTTTATTTCAGTGACCATATGTTTATTAGACAAATTTTATCCTGAACAATAATCCTACCGATTCGTATAATAAAATAGCGAGGGTTTTTATTTTTAGTTGGTTTGATTCCCGGGTGAGACAAGCGAATTTTAGAAGATCTCTGAATGCAATTTTGTTTCTTTTAAAAAATAAAGGAATGTTTCCTTTCAGTAAAATGAGCTAACTCAAGCATTTAAGGTAGTTCCCCTCCAGGGCCCATGAATTTTTTCCACCCTGTATAGAGCAACTACGGAACTGCGCGTGGCCCGATATTTATTTTTAGTTTATAAAGTAGTAAATTATGTTAACCTGTTCCATGTAGATATGTGACTTGTTATAAGCTTTAAACCTAGTATATCCATAATCACTATTGCGGAACGCTGACCACTCCTTCGGATTATCTGAAAATATTAACATCATGAGAAACTACACTGGTGGACATAAAAATATTTACATCATGAGAAACTACACTGGTGGACATAAAAATATTTACATCATGAGAAACTACACTGGTGGACATAAAAATATTTACATCATGAGAAACTACACTGGTGGACATAAAAATATTTACATCATGAGAAACTACACTGGTGGACATAAAAATATTTACATCATGAGAAACTACACTGGTGGACATAAAAATATTTACATCATGAGAAACTACACTGGTGGACATAAAAATATTTACATCATGAGAAACTACACTGGTGGACATAAAAATATTTACATCATGAGAAACTACACTGGTGGACATAAAAATATTTACATCATGAGAAACTACACTGGTGGACATAAAAATCGACTCAAGCATTGTTGTTCTACATTTAAGGAAATAACCCAATCATACAAACATAAACATATGAAATATATAACATATCATTTTGAAGGTATAGGCCTCCACCTTTGATTAAATGCATTTTTGTCTTAAAGTATTTGCGATACAGGCTGTAATTTTTTTTAAAGTGATGAATTAATAAATATTGAAATAATCAAATAGCGAAAAATAAAAAAAAACCTTTTACAAAATCATTCATTTATTCATTAATTAAGTTTAACATTAGTACTTCGTGTTCCCCCCTCTAGCCCTTATAACTGCTTGCAGCCGGTTCTTCATTAAGTTTTTAATTAATTAAATGAATTTCACGTCCTGTATAGCGAATACTTTTAAACCAAAATGCATTTATTCAAAGGTGGAGGCCTATTCCTTTAAAATGATATATATTTCATATGTTTATGTTTGTATGATTGGGTTATTCCCTTGAATGTAGGACAACAATGTTTGAATCGATTTTTATGTCCACCAGTATATATAATAGCAAATGGTTGTTATCAATACCAAATCAAAATAAATGAAGGAACACTCACTTATAAAGAAATCAGTATCTTCTTGACAGCCGGCTGAACCAGTTATAATATGCACCGGGGCTCTGGAGGGAGACCACACACGTTTAGTTAGGTACACGTTACATTCGATGTGACATGCACAGTTTAGGTCATATAGTTGATGTTAGCGTCTATGCGCCTGCGCAGATGGGACACCCCGCGCAACCCCTTGTCGAAGGTCCAAGAATACGCAGTTGGTCATGCCTGTGACGTTTTTACTACATAGTTGTATTTATACTTGCACATGAAGCGAATATGAAGGCATTTCCAAAAAAAATATCCCTATCAGGTAAAAAATAGAATAATAAAACATTTAAAATTAGCAAATCAGGTTGTAACGAACAATGTAAACCCTTCTTTACATTTCTGAGGGAATGTTTATGCCCACTGACCGGTCATGGCAGGCATCCTCCCCTTCATTTGTATACAATTGTGCGAGTGAGATGGCGCTATATTATCTCTTCTCGACGGATTGAGAATAGTTTTCAAGAAAGCAATTAATACTTAGGTACATCATAAACGCGCTATCTACGTCAGGATATCTTGAGGGACATAATAGTTTTAGCCAAGACTATACCTGGGATTCGATATTTCGCCTTCAAGATATCTACATCTAGAATACCTTTTTTTGGCAATGCAATGGATGCTGCTTTGGGTACTTACCCAGGGTTGGTGTAAGGTTGCTCTGTAGACCCGTTGTAGACCTTCAAGTCGTAGAACGGCCAGAGTCTCTCGTAGCTGTGCTCATGTGCCCAGATCACCAGGTCCACGCCGTAATCCTTCAGGAGAGGCTCTAGAGCTGAAAAGGAAAGGGGACCTTCTGACAGACAATTATGGGAAGAGGTCAATTCCGGGCTGATGGTACAAAGAAGCTTCCCCGAGTGGCGTGAATTGGGATATAATGCAACCACTGATTACCCCGAAGATACCCGCCGCGGCACCTTGTGTGGCTAGCATGCGCAAGAGATACTACAGCGTCTATCGACCCTACCCTGAGTAGTATCAGACACTTACTGGGAGAGTGGTTGGAGACAGTTGCGTAGTATCAGACACTTACTGGGAGAGTGGTTGGAGACAGTTGCGTAGTATCAGACACTTACTGGGAGAGTGGTTGGAGACAGTTGCGTAGTATCAGACACTTACTGGGAGAGTGGTTGGAGAGAGTTGCGTAGTATCAGACACTTACTGGGAGAGTGGTTGGAGACAGTTGCGTAGTATCAGACACTTACTGGGAGAGTGGTTGGAGACAGTTGCGTAGTATCAGACACTTACTGGGAGAGTGGTTGGAGAGAGTTGCGTAGTATCAGACACTTACTGGGAGAGTGGTTGGAGAGAGTTTGTTTTTTCGTCTCTGTCTGGACATACTTGCCTGCTTTCACTCTGACGCTTTCTGGGCCGGCGCTCTTCATTCTAGATCTTATCGACACTTTCCATCAGACGCGGTAATGGCCAAACGTAAGCCCATTGCAGGTAAAAAAAATACATATAATTTAATATTATTCAAAACTGACATACCTAACCCGAGATCCCGCAACCCTACTCTTGTTGGGACAAAGTCAGTGCAGCCACTATCGAGGTTGGTGGTGCCGGGGTCGTAGTCTGAACAGATCATTGGTCTATGTCCGTAAATTATGATCCAAGGATGTTTTGCCCTGGTAAGCAGGTGATAAAATTATGTTTTAAGACAAGGTCAAGTGGGAGGAGCCGTGCCGTGAGGGTGTTTGTCATTTTTACACCCACATGAAGCACTACTTCATGTCTGTACACTCCTCGGGGATGGCGTGACACAAATTTTATACGAGCACCTCTGTCGCCGCTTTTTGGAATAACGATAGAAGTATTAGTTAGTAAACATACGCGGCGCACTCATGGATTCACCCGTCTTCATACAGCCAAAATAACACCGTATTTCTATGAAGCTTAGATGTAAAATACCAAACACGTCATGGCACTGTGCCAAGCTATTATACATATGTGTAAAAAGCTATGACCAGCGGCCGTACTATGATGACACAGTTAGATCCGTGTTGATGTTTGAAAAAATATACATTGCGGCGTTAATATTCTAACTCAATGTGTGACACTCTTTATAACTTGCAATGGACGAAATATTGTCAAATTTCAACGCTACTCGCTACAACCATAAATATTTCATGGTAAGGTTGAAATTTTATTTACCGCAAGGTTTATTCTGTAAATATCACAGTAAATACATGTTTAAATTACTTACGAGTGCAATGAAATTCCTTTGGATGTCTTATTTGAAGAGTTAGAACAATTTGCCACGCTGCAATGCACCATTTTTACAATATGTTTGTTCTAACTCGTTCGGTTGAGAAATGAGAGGCCCGCGGGTTATGCCCTGACGTATTGATCACAGTGGTGCGTCGCAGTCACGGCTTTCATGGCATTTCTATTCCTTATTAATAGTTAAATACATGGCCTCGATTTTTTTTCTCGTCGATAAGATTTTGACGAATTTTTGAAAAGTGAATATAAGTAATATTCCAACAACGGGTTTATCATATCTGTACCTCTGGCACTACATAAGCACATATAACTATCGGTGTATATAACTATAACTTTAATTTCACAAAAGCTTGTCGGATTTAATGTCATTTAGGGTGTTTACATACGAGCAGCATACTGAGCATATTTCATGAAATACACAGAAAATTTTAATAAAATTCTGGTATATGCATTTTGACTATATAATCAGGGGTTTTGAAATTGGAAAACATGTTTGGATAAATTTTCCTCGATAGAAATAATTGTTGAATTGAGGTCTTCAAACACACTTTTTCTCCTCGTTTGACGAATAGGAACCATAAAGAGAACTCAAACATATTTTATTAGGTGTGTTTCAACAATATCTAGAGATTTGATATTTGAAATTTTGCTACCTATTTTAGTTTTTTTAATAAAAATATAAAACCAACTTTTTTCCCTTTTGCCCTGAATCCGCCCCTCTCGCACTGCGCGATAACTCGCTTTGAGTAACAGTGACAAAAATAAAATTCACATAGCCTCTTAAGGCGCTACGGAAAAAAAATCGACACTTTAAGAACTTGCATATCTACTTCGGTAAATAATTCATTATTTTGATAAAATAGTATATTATTTTTGGAATCTTTATTTAGGGATCTGTTAAAACAGAAACGCGATTGGAGAAATTTGAACGTAACATCCATAAGTGACCCGTCTAGTGGTGAAGTTAGTTCGCAGCAACGTAAGAAAAGATTTTTAAGCAAGGACGCTCAAGATGTGGTGATAAGTGTTTATAAAACTTTGTTAAATCGAATGGGCGAAAAAGGTGTAATTAAAGAAACATCGATATTCACCAATGTTCCGGAAAGGACAGTTAAAAGGATTGTCTCATCACCCTCATCAGGACCAAGATATCTTCCCCGAACACGAATAAAAGCTTCTTTTACAAAAATTGATAATTTTACAGAAGAATTTGTGAAGAGAACTGTGTACGACTTTTATCGAAAAAACGAAGTTCCAACGCTCACAGAGATTCATCAAACATTATTAGCAAGCGATGTGGGCTTTCCATATTCAGAAACGACACTATGGAGACTTTTACGAAAACTTGGTTTTAAATATGGAAAGTTAAATGAAAGAAGAATCATAATGGAAACTTCACGGCTTAAAAAATTAAGAGAAGAATTTATTACCAGTATAAGACTAAAGAGGTCTTCAGGAAAAAGTATTGTATATTTGGACGAGACTTGGTTTGACACCCACGATACATTGAAAAAAGGATACAGGGACAATTCTCAAAATTGTTCGACAAATACTCCATGTTCAAGAGGCAAACGTTTAATTATATTGCACGCAGGCACTGAAAATGGTTGGATTCCAAGGGCTCTTCTTGTCTCGAGCAACCATTTGAAACACTCAAGTGCAGACTATCACGAAGACATGTGTTCGGAATTGTTCGAAAGATGGTTCATAGAGCAGCTTTTACCCAATATCCCTGCCAACAGCGTTATCGTTATGGATAATGCGTCTTATCATAGCCGGCAAGACGAAAAAATTCCCAACACAAATAAAAGAAAAGCGGATATAATAGCTTTTTTAAGAAGGCGTCATGTTACTATACCTGAGAAAATAACTATTAAGAAGTTGTTGGAAATTGTAGAAAATCAAAAGTTTGAAAAGAAATACGTCATCGACAAAATAGCGGCTGAGGCTGGGCATGAAATTTTAAGGCTTCCCCCCTATTATTGTGTGTTAAACCCAATCGAGCTTATGTGGAGTCATGTGAAAAAACAAATTCGTAAGACGAACATTACACCAAATTTAAGAACTGTGGTAGACAATACGAACCCCACGCTTTGGAAAAATGCTTGTGAGCATGTCATCAAAGTGGAGAACGACTTTTTAACCCACCCTGTGTATCCATGTTTCAAGTGCAATAGGGCCATGGTATTTGAAATGTACTATACTGGTGTCGATTCGGCGCAACACAACTTAACTGTGACAGGACTAACCTTATTTTGAGCGTTCTGTCTTTGTCTTTTCGATACAGAAAGAAAAAGACAGAACGCTCCAATTAAGTTTAGTCCTGTCAAATAAGTTAAGTTGTGTTGCGCCGAATCGTCACAAATAACGACGTGAGTCAGTTTGATTTTATCGAAGAACGATTTATTTTAAATAAAATTGATTCAGCATCGTTTTCAGCAACATGTGACCAATTCGTACTTGTGTAGAAACAAAAACTACATCAAAATAAACAGGGTTTAAGCTGGGCGTAACCTCGAGCATTTTGTACAGTCCGCAAAAACAGAAATCTACAGGTTGCGCGCAGCCACCCCTATTTATTTTGATGTCGTTTTTTTTCTACCAAACTACAAGTTGGTCCCAACTTGTTACTCGATACATAGAGTTGTCGGCTGTACGCTTCTAGCGTATTACCTCCTTACCTATTCTCAGGTTTGACAGCTTCTTCCAACTCTTCTACCAACCAGTTGTATTGTCTAATTGTATGTCCGTATCCAAAGTCTGCATAAAAGTAATATGCTTCTGTGTCTATGGATATAAAATGCACAGGTCCAAGGTTCCAGCTGTAGAACATATTCTTCCGATCACCAGGCATCTTGAAACGGTACTTGTAATGAGTGAAGTTGCTATAAAATGAGACCTCATTAGTAAACTAACAGCATCGAAGATGCCAACTTCAGAACTATCCAAAACCATTAATACTTAACTAGTATGCTTCATGGTTTCCCGGACACGTCATGTAAGGCACGAAAGCTGCTATCGGCTGTATCTGCCGCATGAACTGGTTCCCGACTGCTCCATTGTGATCATGCATGTCGTAAGCGAAATCTCCAACGTGAAGCACCACATCGAAATTATCATTTTCAGTCTCTTCTTGCAAATATGGCAATGCCTGTGGAATGAAGAGGGATTAAAGGGTTCAATCGAGCAGGAAACTCCTGTTCAGTTATACAGCTTTCACCTGTTGCTAGACTAGACCCACCGGCATCAACTTACGTGTGCATTTCTCATCCCTAGATCTCCAAAAATGATCGCTCGTACCGTCCAGTCCTCGCCCGCTGGTGGCACGTTGAAGGAGAACTTCTCTGACCAACCGAAGTCTGACCCCACGTAGTAAACTGTTGGGAGAAGTGTCCATGAGTCATGTGGCGGCCTTTTAACTATAATTCGTGATAGGTATTGGTTTCCTCACATTCAAATTTTGCCTGGAAATAGATCCTAATTGGAAGCGTTTTGTGTGAAAAGTCCACGTGCAGAGCAATCACGCAAGCCTGACAGGTACAGAGAGGTTACCTATTTTTAAGCACTAGCTAAGACTTCAATAATTTCAGCATATTTTAGCATCAGCATCAGTTGTTACACTTACAGTATGTGGTATTGAACATTAATCCCTCGAGAGTAACTGTATGAATGTATTGTGAAGCCTGCAAGGGACCATTGTCAACAAACAGTACATAAGATCCAGTGGCTTCTTGATCTATTTTGTTTTCTCCAAACTTCACTTTGATTTCTGGTGTGTCATTAAAGGTTGACCACGTTACAACTATGTCATTGCTATTTTCTGAAACATTGTCAATGTTTAGTTTAGTTCTTACATCAGTCTAACTGGCCATATAATAGTAACGTAACTTATCAAGACATAAAAACGAAGCTCATCGTAGCTCAATTCCATCGTTGCAAATATATTATGACTAAGGCAAAATATTAAGAAACTGGTTCTAGCACACATAGATTACTTTTTTAACTTTTTGCTTGATAACCAGCTGTTTGGTATAAATACGTTTTTTTTGTGTGAATATCGTTCTCGCAGTACGAGGCTTACCGTGATCGTCACATGACGTGGTCAACGCGTTTTCTAAATACCCTAAATATAGTCTAGAAGCCCACTGTTGAAATAGCCAGATATTATAATATATATTATCGGGTCTACCGCGATCAATTTTTACCTTTTTTAGGAAAAGGGGACACCCGACGACGTTTCGAGACAGTTGCATGTCTCGTGGTCTACGGGAAACTGGCAAGTATGGCGAGGCGCAGTGATGAGATGCAGGTGACGACCGAAGTATTTTCCTTTTATCCGCATAAACACTTTAGTCTTTAAAATTAATTGTTACCTAATTCACGCACGGCACACAACACTCACAGTATCCGGGGATGCACTAAGAGAAGAAACCCGCGATTTCAATTTCCCGATAACTGGACTCTATGTTCCCACAAATTAAAACCATCTGCCCGATTGAAATTATTTGGATGATGTTTCTTGATTTCAATCGCTTCACGCACAATTCTAGGGTAGTAATGGCGATCAGTGGAAAGAATTTTCGGGTTATGCAGTTCTATCCAGTGGTTGGTCCCGGATTCTAAAAGATGTTCTGCTATCGCTGATTTGTACATCTGCCGATTTTTCACAGCTGCTATCGTAAAAAAAGGTAAAAATTGATCGCGGTAGACCCGATAATATGTATTATAATGTGTACGGAACGCGAGAGTTTAAAGTTATATATAGCCAGATATGCTGCTGGGTCAAAAATAAAATTACAAAAACAATAAAAGGTTATTGTTAATATAATATTACCCCCTGCAAAAATCTCAGACAAACCAACGAAAAACGAAATTACTGCTGTTAAGCGACGGAACTCTAATCGACTTGACCCCGCGCAACCCTAGAATAACAAAAAAACCACTCGGAATAGAATCATGGGGTTATGATACTAATCTTTGTCATAATAGTAGTTGGTATTATTTCCTAATTTATGGTATGACTCCTCTAGAATTAACGTTTATTAGTTAATAGACGAAATGACTAAAAGCAGATGGACTATGGGACAGGTAGACAAAAGTATTATTATATTTTTTTCCTTCATGACCGTAGATGGAGCATAGAATAGATCTGACATTGTAATAATAATAAAAGAAGAGAAAGAGATGCAGTCATATGAAATCACTTATGCGTAAGCAAGAGGTATCTTCAAATTTTGTCCCTTTCTCGCGTATACGATTTTGTTTGTTTGCCACAACTCAAAGTTGTGGCAGACAAACGGTTGAACCAGCAATTGAGTGAGAATGTTTGTGCTTCCGTGCTTTATGTGTTCAATACTCGTGTTTCTGTGAAGTGCTGTGTACTCCAAGTATAACTGTAGCAAGATGGTGAATTGCAGTATTTTAAGCTGTAAAAGCCGGAGTGAGCGAAAAGAGAGCAACATAACCTTTCATTCGTAAGTGTTTATGTTTTGCGATTTTATGATGTTCAAATCTATGGTAGCAAATGACATCACAATTAAACTATTTGGCACATCTTTTAGTTACCTTTCCACTGGAAATATTAGAGTAATTTATGAAAATCTTTTGTGTATTTTTCGTATTAACCATATCAAATTATGAAGGGCATGCTAAAGCATACATCTGCACTATGTTTGTGAAAATTCAATTTAGTCGGGTTATAGTGACTTTTTTTTTTTTTTTAATTATTTATTTATTCATAATTTTACACTATTTTATTACATGGTGAATAGTATCAATAAACTCACATGAGTTTGTCCTGATACTACAATTCGTGAATACTACTCATATTCGTGCATGGAAGTACTTCAGTACTTCCATGAGAGAAAAAAGTATTTTACCCATTAATTCGGGTAAATAATATACAGCCTTACTTAATATCCCAGATATTAATATTTTTCAATAGTAATAATAAATAAGTAGAAAATTTAAATATTTTGTTAGTCCTGTTGCCAGTGTTGCCAGCAAAAAGACGATGTTATATAGACATTCAACAAAGTCGGTGCAATTTTTTTCACGTGTTTGTTTATCAAATGGCAAACCTATATTCTTACAGATATCCGGCTGATCTGACTCTAAGGAACGTGTGGATGAGAGCTGCGGGTCGTACGGATTGGTAACCTACAAAATATTCCCGTGTTTGTTCCAAGCACTTTGAGAGGCATCGTTTTAAAATAACAAACTGCCGGACTATTCTCACGAAAGACCAAGACTTTTGGCCAAAAAAAACCCTCTACATAATCTTTTGCAAGAGTACATGAAAAAGTGTTTAAATTTAAGTTTGTTTTTAGAGTTGCCAGACCACTTCGCTGAGCAATCTATTATTGATAGCCACTAAAGCCGATTCTGAAGGCTTTAATTTTAGTTTTAGTGCTGTCAAAACTTAAATTTTGCCAAAGTAATTTAGCTTCTGTTCCTAAACTTTAAGAACTATTTCGCAATGAACAAAATTTAGTTTTGACAGCACTAAAACTAAAATTAAAGCCTTCAAAATCGGCTTTAATGTATGCTTTTGATAAAATGTATATGTAAAAAATAACTAAACACGAGAATATATCATCATAAAAAAATTGTTGATAGTGGGGAAAAAATAAAAAAATTTTTACACAAAGCTTGTTTTATTGAAAGGGCAGTGATTTTTGTCATGTGTTGGCAAACAGGCTGACGGTAATTGTTCATCGCCGCCTATGGTATTGTTGTTGGCCTAATAAACTCAAATCCGTGTTTTTTTGCATATATTTTGTTTTCCGTGACCGTGATTCGTTAGACTTAAAGCTCCTAAGTAGTGCCAATATTTGGAAAATTAAAAAATATTGGAAAAATTGCATACATAGATACATTGTTCCTAGTAAACATAAATAGTAGTAAATAAAGCATGTTATGAAAATATCTTTTTTTTTTCTTTCGGATTACACGTTTTGATCATGGCAGTTATTTCGTGTCCGGTCGGTCGGCTGTAGATTTCTATGCGGATTATTTATACGAGTATCTTTTATTTGTCAAGTAAAAAATACATTTGGGGAGTTTAGGTTTCATGTTGGCAACCCAGGGTAAGTACTTACTGCATATCTCCATCTCAAACGTATACGCGAGTGACTCGTCTATCTATACTCTCTATACTCTGTCTACGTTCATGACATAATTTTCTCCTGTCTTGTATTTTTTATCTCTGTATTCAATTAAAGTATATGCTTGCTTTTTAACTTTGTACACGTTTATTTGTTTTTGATTAATATTATGAAAATAAAAGACATGATCTTTTTAAGTTCCTAGCCCTTGTTCTTAAGCCGGCGCCAGACATGTGTCCACTTATTTGAACACTCGAGTGGACACACTGTGTGGCACGAGACTTTGTCTATGTGTTCCAAAGTTTGTACACAGGTTTGCACTTTGCCGAGCGGTATCGGTTTTTTAGCGCACATCAAAGGAATGTGTTCAAATAAGTGCGTAGCCTGCCACACTATTTGCAAAGACCAGTTGCGCGAGCGCTGTTGTACGGAATGGTTGTGTGAGACACTACGTGCTTGATCGTTCAAAATGGATTGGAGTAACGAATGCGTCCTAGAATTTATATTTTGATATATTTTGTTGCACATCTAAAAAATAATTACATGCACATAAATAATATAAGCACACTGCGTCCACGAAATCGTCGTCCATCTCCTTTGTTGTCTACCAGCATACTGTGGAGAAAAGAGTTAGCGAAGCATGTGTGGCAGGTGCGCCAAATGTGTGTACAAAGCCGTCGAAGAAGTGTGCAAATAAGTGGACACACTGTGTGGCACGAGACTTTGTCTATGTGTTCCAAAGTTTGTACACAGATTTGCACTTTGCCGAGCGGTATCGGTTTTTTAGCGCACATCAAAGGAATGTATTCAAATAAGTGCGTAGCCTGCCACACTATTTGCAAAGACCAGTTGCGCGAGCGCTGTTGTACGGAATGGTTGTGTGAGACACTACGTGCTTGATCGTTCAAAATGGACTGGAGTAACGAATGCGTCCTAGAATTTATTGAGTTGCTGCAAGGGGAACCATATATATATATATTTTCGATATATTTTGTTGCTCATGTAAAAAATAATTACATACACATAAATAGTATAAGCACACTGCGTCCACGAAATCGTCGTCCATCTCCTTTGTTGTCTACCAGCATACTGTGGAGAAAAGAGTTTGCGAAGCATGTGTGGCAGGTGCGCCAAATGTGTGTACAAAGTCGTCGAAGAAGTGTGCAAATAAGTGGACACATGTCTGGCGCCGGTATTATGCCGGTGCCAGACATGTGTCCACTTATTTGCACACTCGAGTGGACACACTGTGTGGCACGAGACTTTGTCTATGTGTTCCAAAGTTTGTACACAGATTTGCACTTTGCCGAGCGGTATCGGTTTTTTAGCGCACATCAAAGGAATGTGTTCAAATAAGTGCGTAGCCTGCCACACTATTTGGCCTATTTGCAAAGACCAGTTGCGCGAGCGCTGTTGTACGGAATGGTTGTGTGAGACACTACGTGCTTGATCGTTCAAAATGGACACACATCCATTCACGCCTTCTTCTCGAACGTTTCGATATATTTTGTTGCACATGTAAAAAATAATTACATGCACATAAATAATATAAGCACACTGCGTCCACGAAATCGTCGTCCATCTCCTTTGTTGTGTACCAGCATACTGTGGAGAAAAGAGTTTGCGAAGCATGTGTGGCAGGTGCGCCAAATGTGTGTACAAAGTCGTCGAAGAAGTGTGCAAATAAGTGGACACATGTCTGGCGCCGGCTTTACCAAGACTAATCGAATGGGCGGAGTTAGGCATATATTTATTGTATGTGTTGCATTATATTTATAATATTATTTATTCGTTGTTCCCATGTACGTTGTGGCGGCAAGACTACACGTTCGCCGCATTCTTTATTCCATATTTTATTTTATTCAAGTGTATGTTTTATTAAATTTCAGAAAACCTAACTTTTATTATTTGTTTTCCCATATTATTATTTATTATATTTAGACATATATTATTTAATTGCAGTTACATTAAAACCGACCTGTAATACGTGTATCTGATATATTATTACATAAATAAATGTATTTTATTTAATTTCATCGAAAAAAAAAGGTCAATAAAATTTATCTTGTACATTATGTTGACAAACTTTACCTATAGAAAAATATCCGAATTTTTTCAGAAAAAACGAGCGCAACTACGTGAAAATGATATATGGGTGAAATGTAGAGAACTTATTTGTGACCTAGGGCAAACATCGACATTTAATATTTTTCTAACGTTTAAGTACAATTTTTTTTCTGAAAATGTTCGGGTATTTTTCTATAGATATAAAATCGTCAACATAATATACAAGGGAAATTTTGCCGAGGTTTTTTTTTTCGATTCTATTCCGGGTGTGTTTCTTGTTATTCCAGGGGTGCGCGGGGCCAAGTCGATTAGAGTTCCGTCTTTTTCAGCAGTCATGAACTTTTTTTTTCATGGGATTGTAAGGGATTTTTGTAGGGGGTTATATATTGATTGACAATAAAGTGATTTTCTTTACATAAGTGTCGGTTAACGAGCTGTAATAAGCTTAACGTGGTATCTTATGAGATAACTATTTCAACGGCGGGCTGCTGGACTAACACCTTAAATGTGACCATTCCCTGAATTTATTTACAACTAAGGCTCACTTGCAGCATGATCGAGAAAAAAATCCTTAACCCTCGGGTTAACTAACCTAAGGGAAGAGTTAACTAACCCGACATATCATTAGTCCTATTTCACCATGATAATATCGAAGCGGGTTAGTAATCCCGAGCTAAACTGCTGCCGTTAATTCGAGAGAATGATGACAGATGGAGTGTGGCGATATCTCGAAAAAATACTACAAGTCAACAAGAGCTTCTTCACGACAAAAATAAATAAAGGCACGTTAAAAAATATCAACGGTACAACAAATGGGACGAAATAAATCCAAATCGTGATTATTTAAACTTTTTTTATAAATAAAAACCCTGGAATAGAATATATATACGATCTTATTATTTGGCAAGGTATATCAGTTTTATAATACGACAACACTGCCTTACACCGCAGATATTATAAACCTTTTTCTGAAATGTCGCTTCAAAAAGTCGAGGATTCATACTGCAGGCATTTTGATTGCTGATTTGACAGAAATAATGAGCAGAAGGAAATTTTAGTTATAGCACGAGCTCTTTGAAAGGGGACATTTATGTATACAGCCAAACTACCATATTGGCAAGTAATGATAATAAATATACTGATAATAAAAGTAATACTTTTTGCTAATTTTGCCAAATAAAATGTTGACTTCCTATAGTAACTGACTCGGAGCTGGACTCGGGAAAACGATAAAAACAAATTAACGAGTTTCACAAAAAGGGTAATAGAACATTGATCACTTAGATACAGAGTCTTAATTCAATATGATTTCCGCTACATAAATAAAATGACAACCTCTATATAAGGTTCTTAAATTCAAGTGAACACAGTATCGCTAATAGACAACTTTTCGCCAAAAATAATATTTTTTGCGCTTTTTTTTAACTTTTACGTAGAAATTGAGTCAGCTGATTCATTAAGTTTTGTACTAGGAAGTGGAAAATGTATACGACAAAAATACTTTTTATTAACAAATGGGACCTTTTAACGATATACAATCTACCCTAAAATCATCATGATAAATATAAATTATTGAAATGCAAAACAGTAAAAAAAAGGTTTTACCCCCTGACATTTGCAAACGTCACCATTCTCTCGAATGAACGGCCGGAGTTTAAGCGATTGTTTGACATTTGACAGTTATTTAGAATGTTACCATAAAGTAATTAGTTGCAACCAATGAGGTATAGTATTTATATAATGTCATTGGGAACAACACAATTTAAGTCAAACTGATAACATTACTTTGCTAACTCGAGGTGAGAGTCGGGTTAAATTCTGATGACTTTCTCTTAGTTTGACCCGAGATTTTGATTGGTGCAAGAGAGCTTTTTCTTAACCCTCTATTTTTTTACTTAACCCGAGTTAAAGTCGAGTTAAGAACATGCTGCAAGTGGGCCTAATAATGTTAAATAGTAAACTAGTACGCAGATTGCAGGTATATGAATAATACAAACCCCCGAATGCAAGATGAATCTGTTCTGGTTGGCAATATGGACAGTCATAATGCGGACCTGGATCTTCTATCTGAGTTGCAAGTTCTTCACAAGCCACGCTAAATATTAAAAACAAATAAATTATATTTAAATACATTTCAATAATATAAATTGACTATGTGTCCACAAAAGGAAATGAAACAAAGAGACGTAAATGTGCCTTTTTATTTGAAACTATTGGAATGGCATTTTTATTAGCTGTAATAAAAATTAAAATATTTTGCTTTTACTTAGTACGGAATAGTTAAGGTGCTGGCGAGCATTTCAGTACATGATTTGTTAATGTTACATATCAATGGGGATTAAAACTGAACGACTTAACTTAAAGCGCAGTCCATAACTTAACTTTGATTTTCTTGTTTAAAAGTAAAAAATTTAAAATCTTTTGGTATGTGGCAATTGATACCAATAGTTTAGTATTAGTGAGGTTTATAAAGCATGAGTTTGAAATTTAATGCTCAATTAGTCATGATCTTGTCCAAACAGAGTTCAAACAGCATTTTAAGTTGTTTTGAAAAGATCATATTGAACGCGTGTATAAAATTAATAACGTGAATATTCTCTCAGTGTTAGACAACACCCGACAATTTAATAACGTGAATATTCTCTCAGTCTTAGACAACACCCGACAATTTAATAACGTGAATATTCTCTCAGTCTTAGACAACACCCGACAATTTAATAACGTGAATATGCTCTCAGCGTTAGACAACACCCGACAATTTAATAACGTGAATATGCTCTCAGTGTTACACAACACCCGACAATTTAATAACGTGAATATTCTCTCAGTGTTAGACAACACCCGACAATTTAATAACGTGAATATTCTCTCAGTCTTAGACAACACCCGACAATTTAATAACGTGAATATTCTCTCAGTCTTAGACAACACCCGACAATTTAATAACGTGAATATGCTCTCAGCGTTAGACAACACCCGACAATTTAATAACGTGAATATGCTCTCAGTGTTAGACAACACCCGACAATTTAATAACGTGAATATTCTCTCAGTGTTAGACAACACCCGACAATTTAATAACGTGAATATTCTCTCAGTGTTAGACAACACCCGACAATTTAATAACGTGAATATTCTCTCAGTGTTAGACAACACCCGACAATTTAATAACGTGAATATTCTCTCAGTGTTAGACAACACCCGACAATTTAATAACGTGAATATGCTCTCAGCGTTAGACAACACCCGACAATTTAATAACGTGAATATGCTCTCAGTGTTAGACAACACCCGACAATTTAATAACGTGAATATTCTCTCAGCGTTAGACAACACCCGACAATTTAATAACGTGAATATGCTCTCAGCGTTAGACAACACCCGACAATTTAATAACGTGAATATTCTCTCAGTGTTAGACAACACCCGACAATTTAATAACGTGAATATTCTCTCAGTCTTAGACAACACCCGACAATTTAATAACGTGAATATGCTCTCAGCGTTAGACAACACCCGACAATTTAATAACGTGAATATGCTCTCAGTGTTAGACAACACCCGACAATTTAATAACGTGAATATTCTCTCAGTCTTAGACAACACCCGACAATTTAATAACGTGAATATGCTCTCAGCGTTAGACAACACCCGACAATTTAATAACGTGAATATTCTCTCAGTGTTAGACAACACCCGACAATTTAATAACGTGAATATTCTCTCAGTCTTAGACAACACCCGACAATTTAATAACGTGAATATGCTCTCAGCGTTAGACAACACCCGACAATTTAATAACGTGAATATGCTCTCAGTGTTAGACAACACCCGACAATTTAATAACGTGAATATTCTCTCAGTGTTAGACAACACCCGACAATTTAATAACGTGAATATGCTCTCAGCGTTAGACAACACCCGACAATTTAATAACGTGAATATGCTCTCAGCGTTAGACAACACCCGACAATTTAATAACGTGAATATTCTCTCAGTGTTAGACAACACCCGACAATTTAATAACGTGAATATTCTCTCAGTCTTAGACAACACCCGACAATTTAATAACGTGAATATGCTCTCAGCGTTAGACAACACCCGACAATTTAATAACGTGAATATTCTCTCAGTGTTAGACAACACCCGACAATTTAATAACGTGAATATTCTCTCAGTCTTAGACAACACCCGACAATTTAATAACGTGAATATGCTCTCAGCGTTAGACAACACCCGACAATTTAATAACGTGAATATGCTCTCAGTGTTAGACAACACCCGACAATTTAATAACGTGAATATTCTCTCAGTGTTAGACAACACCCGACAATTTAATAACGTGAATATGCTCTCAGCGTTAGACAACACCCGACAATTTAATAACGTGAATATGCTCTCAGCGTTAGACAACACCCGACAATTTAATAACGTGAATATTCTCTCAGTGTTAGACAACACCCGACAATTTAATAACGTGAATATTCTCTCAGTCTTAGACAACACCCGACAATTTAATAACGTGAATATGCTCTCAGCGTTAGACAACACCCGACAATTTAATAACGTGAATATTCTCTCAGTGTTAGACAACACCCGACAATTTAATAACGTGAATATTCTCTCAGTCTTAGACAACACCCGACAATTTAATAACGTGAATATGCTCTCAGCGTTAGACAACACCCGACAATTTAATAACGTGAATATGCTCTCAGCGTTAGACAACACCCGACAATTTAATAACGTGAATATTCTCTCAGTCTTAGACAACACCCGACAATTTAATAACGTGAATATTCTCTCAGTCTTAGACAACACCCGACAATTTAATAACGTGAATATGCTCTCAGCGTTAGACAACACCCGACAATTTAATAACGTGAATATGCTCTCAGCGTTAGACGACACCCGACAATTTAATAACGTGAATATTCTCTCAGTGTTAGACAACACCCGACAATTTAATAACGTGAATATTCTCTCAGTCTTAGACAACACCCGACAATTTAATAACGTGAATATGCTCTCAGCGTTAGACAACACCCGACAATTTAATAACGTGAATATTCTCTCAGTGTTAGACAACACCCGACAATTTAATAACGTGAATATTCTCTCAGTCTTAGACAACACCCGACAATTTAATAACGTGAATATGCTCTCAGCGTTAGACAACACCCGACAATTTAATAACGTGAATATGCTCTCAGTGTTAGACAACACCCGACAATTTAATAACGTGAATATTCTCTCAGTGTTAGACAACACCCGACAATTTAATAACGTGAATATGCTCTCAGCGTTAGACAACACCCGACAATTTAATAACGTGAATATGCTCTCAGCGTTAGACAACACCCGACAATTTAATAACGTGAATATTCTCTCAGTGTTAGACAACACCCGACAATTTAATAACGTGAATATTCTCTCAGTCTTAGACAACACCCGACAATTTAATAACGTGAATATGCTCTCAGCGTTAGACAACACCCGACAATTTAATAACGTGAATATGCTCTCAGTGTTAGACAACACCCGACAATTTAATAACGTGAATATTCTCTCAGTCTTAGACAACACCCGACAATTTAATAACGTGAATATGCTCTCAGCGTTAGACAACACCCGACAATTTAATAACGTGAATATTCTCTCAGTGTTAGACAACACCCGACAATTTAATAACGTGAATATGCTCTCAGCGTTAGACAACACCCGACAATTTAATAACGTGAATATTCTCTCAGTGTTAGACAACACCCGACAATTTAATAACGTGAATATTCTCTCAGTCTTAGACAACACCCGACAATTTAATAACGTGAATATGCTCTCAGCGTTAGACAACACCCGACAATTTAATAACGTGAATATGCTCTCAGCGTTAGACAACACCCGACAATTTAATAACGTGAATATGCTCTCAGTGTTAGACAACACCCGACAATTTAATAACGTGAATATGCTCTCAGTGTTAGACAACACCCGACAATTTAATAACGTGAATATGCTCTCAGCGTTAGACAACACCCGACAATTTAATAACGTGAATATGCTCTCAGTGTTAGACAACACCCGACAATTTAATAACGTGAATATTCTCTCAGTGTTAGACAACACCCGACAATTTAATAACGTGAATATGCTCTCAGCGTTAGACAACACCCGACAATTTAATAACGTGAATATGCTCTCAGTGTTAGACAACACCCGACAATTTAATAACGTGAATATGCTCTCAGCGTTAGACAACACCCGACAATTTAATAACGTGAATATGCTCTCAGTGTTAGACAACACCCGACAATTTAATAACGTGAATATTCTCTCAGTGTTAGACAACACCCGACAATTTAATAACGTGAATATGCTCTCAGCGTTAGACAACACCCGACAATTTAATAACGTGAATATGCTCTCAGTGTTAGACAACACCCGACAATTTAATAACGTGAATATGCTCTCAGTGTTAGACAACACCCGACAATTTAATAACGTGAATATGCTCTCAGCGTTAGACAACACCCGACAATTTAATAACGTGAATATGCTCTCAGTGTTAGACAACACCCGACAATTTAATAACGTGAATATTCTCTCAGTGTTAGACAACACCCGACAATTTAATAACGTGAATATGCTCTCAGCGTTAGACAACACCCGACAATTTAATAACGTGAATATGCTCTCAGTGTTAGACAACACCCGACAATTTAATAACGTGAATATGCTCTCAGTGTTAGACAACACCCGACAATTTAATAACGTGAATATGCTCTCAGCGTTAGACAACACCCGACAATTTAATAACGTGAATATGCTCTCAGTGTTAGACAACACCCGACAATTTAATAACGTGAATATGCTCTCAGCGTTAGACAACACCCGACAATTTAATAACGTGAATATGCTCTCAGTGTTAGACAACACCCGACAATTTAATAACGTGAATATGCTCTCAGCGTTAGACAACACCCGACAATTTAATAACGTGAATATGCTCTCAGCGTTAGACAACACCCGACAATTTAATAACGTGAATATGCTCTCAGCGTTAGACAACACCCGACAATTTAATAACGTGAATATGCTCTCAGTGTTAGACAACACCCGACAATTTAATAACGTGAATATTCTCTCAGTGTTAGACAACACCCGACAATTTAATAACGTGAATATGCTCTCAGCGTTAGACAACACCCGACAATTTAATAACGTGAATATGCTCTCAGTGTTAGACAACACCCGACAATTTAATAACGTGAATATGCTCTCAGTGTTAGACAACACCCGACAATTTAATAACGTGAATATGCTCTCAGCGTTAGACAACACCCGACAATTTAATAACGTGAATATGCTCTCAGTGTTAGACAACACCCGACAATTTAATAACGTGAATATGCTCTCAGCGTTAGACAACACCCGACAATTTAATAACGTGAATATGCTCTCAGTGTTAGACAACACCCGACAATTTAATAACGTGAATATGCTCTCAGCGTTAGACAACACCCGACAATTTAATAACGTGAATATGCTCTCAGCGTTAGACAACACCCGACAATTTAATAACGTGAATATGCTCTCAGTGTTAGACAACACCCGACAATTTAATAACGTGAATATGCTCTCAGCGTTAGACAACACCCGACAATTTAATAACGTGAATATGCTCTCAGCGTTAGACACCACCCGACAATTTAATAACGTGAATATGCTCTCAGTGTTAGACAACACCCGACAATTTAATAACGTGAATATGCTCTCAGCGTTAGACAACACCCGACAATTTAATAACGTGAATATGCTCTCAGTGTTAGACAACACCCGACAATTTAATAACGTGAATATGCTCTCAGCGTTAGACAACACCCGACAATTTAATAACGTGAATATGCTCTCAGCGTTAGACAACACCCGACAATTTAATAACGTGAATATGCTTTCAGTGTTAGACAACACCCGACAACAGTGTGCATTTTTATCGTTACTTCGGTACCTTCAATCGGTTATAAGCTTGGGACGAATAAACCAGGTTATAAGCTTTTCATTTTAGTGAAAGCTTTTCTAGAGAGGCTATTTAAATGTGCCCAGAAGAAAAGTAATTAATTAAAGATTTATTTATCACATTATTACTATTACAAAATTGATTATGTACTCCCTTTGAAGCTGATTCTGTGTTTTTCAACAATTCAGTTCAACACCCGCGCGCCTGTAAAGGCCCGAGTTTACTATAATGTATGCAACACTGCTATTTTAATTTCAAACAATTGTATTCAATTTTAAACTCTTGCTTTATAAACCTCACTAATACTGAATTATTGGCGTCAATTGCTACAGACCAAAATACTTTTAAATTTTTTATTTCTCAAAAAAGAAAAACAAAGTTAAGTTATGCACTTTGCGCACGTTTAATCTTAAGTGACTGGACCAAACCATTTTGTATTGATCTTAACTTTAATCCCTATTGATATGAAACATGAGCAAATTATGTAATTTATTTTTTAAGCGCTGTATCGCAACAACGCAGATCAAATCGATTTGTATTGATATGAACTGAAATGAAATGAAATGGCTACGATATGGAGTAATGATTTGGGGTAACAGTGTGAACGCAAACGATCTATTCATTACCCAGAAAAAATGTGTCCAAAACTTGCACAAATCAACAATGCACAAAGTTGTAAGCCATATTTCATAAAATATAAACTTACGACACTTCCTGCAATATATATACACGATACCTGTCTATTTGTGTTTAAAAATCGTCAAATATTTCCCCAAGTAAAAGATACCCATAATATCAATACACGTCATAAGGAAAGATTAAATTTACCGCAATTTAGAATTCAAATGCTTAACCGTAGCCCATATTGTATGGCAATAAGACTATTTAACAAACTACCAAATTATATAAAAAATGAAACAAAACTTACAACTTATTATAACAAACTAAAACATATTTACTACAAAAATGTCCCTACACAATTGAAGAATACTTAAATAACTAGAATATTAAGATTTATATATATAAAAGAAAGAAATTATATTTACCTAGATTTTAAGCACATTAAAGCTTTGTTTATGATAGGTACTTACTTACTTAAATATAATATTGATGTTACTAGCTTTAAGTTACTTTGCTGTGCCCGACAGGGTCCATAATTGATACTATAAATGTTATTTAAGACCTTTCAAACATTATGGTGCAAATAAATTTGAATTTGAATCTGAACTTTAAATACAAACGTTTAATGAAACATGAGCAAATGATTTAGAAATTTTGCTCGCCATCTCCCTAACAACCTTGCACTTTATTGTGCTGGGATGAAACTTGGCAAGATTCAAGCTACATATCTTTAGGTAACATTTAAGATGTGGTGCTTCAGAGATCAGGGGTGGGAGTAGAAAAAAAACTGGTTCGTAAAGATTGTCCCGTGTCTGTGTTATCGTTGTATGGATAGGGCTGCCATCATCCAAATTGCCGACAGAGGACAAAAACTTCAAAAACCCCGGACATTAAGGTAAAATTGCGGTTTTTCTCCGGACACGCCTAAAACAAATATTCTTAAAAAAAATAAGTTTTTATTTAACATTTTATTCATCAAATATTTTTCATTTAACATTAATAATTATTCATTAAACAATAAATATGTTACATTGCCGCGCTGGAGTTGGCTTCGATGCGGTTTACGAACGAATGAATTATTTGCTTAGATTTGTTTTTATTTATTGATTATCCTTCAATGAATTGTGGTTACGCCTGACACATATAGTGTCCGGGTTTTACCCGGATCTTTTTCCAAATCATCCCCGGACGGCCCCCGGACACCCTCCAAACTAGGACAAATCCGGGGAAACCCGGACGGATGGCAGCCCTATGTATGAAGGACTATTTATATCTTATTACTAGATCCTCGTTGATGACTTTATGAGTTGGAGACGGGGACTAGTTACGCCAAAGGTTCTAGACGGCTGCCTCCTACAAGTACATCTAGAAAGGGCAAGATACCATCCTTCTTTCACGCAGGTGGACCGTCGTCGTCGCAAGCACGTCGTAGTGAACTACAGTAGATGAAGCATGATATGCCACTCCAGAGGGCTGCAATCAGTGTGTGTATCATTGCTAGTGCATCTACCTAGTATAAGGTGGGTGGACCATGGAAGGCCACTCTAACGAGTAAACACTTTTTATTCGTTTATTAACTGGATAAGTGAAGGAAACAAATTATCGAGTAATAGGTACTTTGTTTTATTGTGTACTATATAAATCACTTTTTTTAACCTAGCTTTAACCACTATTTATTAAACTTAAGTTTTATTAAGCTCTTCCAAATGACCTTGCAAGGAACACGGCTCCAAACAAGGCCAATATTATACATCAGTTGATCAACTTAAAAATAGAGTTGTAACAATTAATATATCCGCTTTTAATAAAACTACATAATAAGCTCATTCATTTAAGCGAAACATTAACTGCTCAATATATTTTTATCATTTATTAAAAACTCAACGAACATTACTTGAACACCATCGTATAACTAAGAATATATTAATGGAAATTATTTAAAAATAGTAGTAATGAGTATTATATTGACATCAAATAACTTGCCGACGCGTTTCATAATTAAATTAAAAACTTTTTTTTTTACCTAAAATGGCCTTCTTATGGGTCCGTTCTTTGTAAGGCCAAAATAATCAATATGAGTTGAAAAGTTTAATAACCCTATAAATAAAAATATAATAAATATAAAACATTGTTTTAACTGTAACAGTACGTATTTATAACTAAAAAGTAACTGTTCATATGTTCATGGTTTGTAAATGTTCTTTGTAAGGCCCATGTACCCTAGCAAGGCCAACCGTCAAATATTTGATTGGCCTTATAAGGAACCACCGGCTTTCCTAGGAACACTACCAATATCTTAACTTAAATCGATGGATCTTAGTGTATAGCAGAAAAAATATGTGTTTACATGTCAATAACTACGACTTTTCAATAGTTGGCCTTCAAAGGAGCGTGGCCTTCCATGGTCCACCCACCTTATATGATAACATCTAGGCTGGTATGGTTTGGCACCCAATGGCCCAAGCTTTTCTAAGAATCGTTGGCACGAAAAGAGTAAGTAAATTAAATCTCATCTTCATAGTAGGTAATAGGTAAGAAGAAAATACACATCAAAATTAAAATAACCATTTATTGTTTTCTTATAAACACAAATAGCGAAGCTATTTACAATAATTTCATTAATAAAACTTAAGTTACTAAACTGAACTTCAGCACTAATATTTACAAACTTAATGTAACAGTTAAGAGGCTTGTACTAATTCATCTCTATAACAAAATCATGATCCACTTTTGTAATTAACTTTGACTAAAATGTAATTAGTGGAAATAGCTATTTCTTGAATAGCAAATGCAATTCGAATATTTTTCTGGGGATCTTACCAAGGCACTAACATAAATTATCGATTAGTAAAAGTCTGCAAATGTTCAGGTACCTATCACAAATAAATTCACTGATAAAAAGTGGGCCGAAATTCTATCTCCATAATATATGTTTTATTATTTTGATTGTGTCTATTTTATTCAATGAAAAGCTTGTAATAGCACAATATATAGATTTATTTAAAATAAATTAAAAATACATTATTTAATGATTTTGTACTCATGGTGAAGAGGACATAACAACTGATAGTTTGGCACAATTTGGTGCAGGTATTAAAAATACTAATAAACTTTACAATGAAAGTAAGTAAGGCACTGAAGGAATGTTTTAACTGAAAAATACTGTACAAAAATTGGAAAATACTAAGATACCCGACGCCCATTAACAATTTCTTTAGAAGTTTCAAAGATTTGAATATTAATTTAATACATTTGTATCATAACTGGCCAGAACTTTGATTTTTATCACTTTGATTCTTTGAATGTTTTCGTTTAACGGTTCCGATGGTACTGACTTCTCCTTCACTTCTCAATGGCAGGATATTACCAAATTGGAAATCAGAACTTGATTTTGATATCGTTGATGTTGAACTAGATTCAGATATGGTTGAAATTCTATTTCTGCGGAGCCTTCTTTTTAGTTTAAATGTTACTTCTCCTAGACTACTTATTTCTGAAGAAGATACATCCAATGAAGTGGAACTACTCACTGGTTCTTTATGAGGTTTAGTAATTTTCTGATTGTTGGGTTCTTTTTTGGATTGAGAAACAGAGAATCTTTGACTATACTGTTCTAAATTCGTCAAAACTTCACGAGATGTTTGCGGTAGGCGCAAACTGAATCTTGGTGATGATAAATTAATAGAAATACCGAGATCTTCTGGTTCACTTCTTTCGACATTAGTTTGGTTCGGTATTTCTTGATTGTTGAGAAATATAAGGGGGCTAGTTTGATGATCAACAGTTAAATTAGATATAAGAGGAGATGTTGTTCGTGTTTTAGTTCTTGGTGGAGACGTCATAACACTTTTCACATGAGTGGGCGATGTTTGTGTGTTTTTCTGAGTAGCCACTACATTTTTGCTTCTGCTTTCTTGGTGGCTACAATCTCTGGAAGTTGAAGGTTTATCTAGACGTTTTTCTATCATTTCGCCATACTCCTCGATAATTAGTTTTTTGATTAACTCTTTTTCTATCTTGAACATATTTTCTACTTCACTCTTAGGATCAATAGATGACCAAAGGTCATTGTGGATTGATTCGAGATGTGGTGTTTCGTTCGTAGGAGATGTTTGTGTTTCTTTTAAATTTAGTATATGTACGGTATTGCTTTGTGTAGCGCTGTCATGTGTATTAACTGAATGAACAAATTCGTATACCTCCACAGTGTTTTTAAATGATAAGTTTGATGTCTTTATGTATGTTTTATCTTTATTATTTGAGTCGAAACTACTGTTGTTTTCATTTTGATAAATTACCTCTCGATGGTTATTCCCACCTACAATTTTAGACGTTTTTTTACTAGCGTTTGAGTCAGAATGTTCAGAATTATCGGATGCTTCAAAATCATCATCATAACTATGGTTATCCTTGGAAGTGTTTTTGCTAGAATCAGACTCTTTTGTATTTGATTCTATTAATCCTTCGCGGAAATTGTTTTTATCGGATTTAGATAATGTTTTACTAACTTGGTTTTCTAAATCTATCACTTCACGAAGCAAGTTTTCATCTGATGTAGTAAGAACTTTAGAACTTTTATTTTTAGTTTTTCTAGGACTATCGTGAAACGAATTTTCTCTGCTGCTTATTATTTTGTCAAGTATCGGGGAAAGTGGAACATCGTTTTTGATAGTTCCATCAGATATTTCTTTTTCTATGTCACTTACCCTTACACCACCTAATGTAAATTTGGAATACGGAATATATTCCGGACTTTTTTTTACATCACTTTTTGATGGGCCTTCATTTTTATTTGAACCGGAAGGTTTTCCATAAACAGAGTTAAGCTTTCTTTTCCACATATCCAAGTTAGAGTAAGAACGTTTGGATTTCGTTTCATTTTTGCTAGTACTTTGCCTTGTAGAACTTCGAGCGGCTGTCTTCGGAGAAATTCTTATGGCTGACTTTAATTGTTTCTGTGTTTTTAACCTACGGCGTAAATCTGAAGATACATTGTTAGTAGATTCACTGCTTTCGCAGGTTGACATCATTGATATTTTTCTTACAGTGCGGTTGTCTGAAATATGTGTTTGTTGATGATATTTGGTTTCGTGCCCTATGGAAACCGATTGAGGAATTGGTTTATTAGAAACATCATGATTAATTTCGATAAATGCTATATTGCTATTGTTCTTTAAACTTTCTTTTGTCTCACTTTTTTTAGGTTTAATATCTAAGAGTAACACTTTCTGTTCTTTAAACTCGCTTCTTATATTCACGCTTGGCATATGTTGTATTCGTAACGGTATAATTGAAGGATTAACAGGTTTTGGTTCATATTTATAGGAAAATTCATTATATGCAACCGATTCTAATGTTTTTGAAACATTCTTCTTTGCTCCTGTGAAATTTTCTAGTTTTGGGCCACAAATTTCAATCGTTTTTGGGTTTGTGATTCCTAGATTCCGATTTATTGTTTTTTTAAGTAGCGGCATTGTATTAACTTGAACGCTCGTATTTGTAACAACTGGTTTATTGACGCAGATATTTTGAATTTTTTTGTTGTCTATTTTCTTATTATCTTTCCTGACAGCATTTAGAATTGGGTTTTCGATAATTTTGTTCATATGGAATTTAGCATTTACAACTTCTTCAATATGGACTTTATCATTGAAGTCTTCGTCCAGAGGTGTGGGTAGCATCTTCACCTGGATGCTCGACTCGTGACATTTGGTCAGCTCCCCTGAAAGCACCTTGAGATCCTCAGCAGTCGATTGTAGCATATCTTGCAGCTTCCTTAGAATAATTTCATCTTCGGGTCTCAGAGCCGGTTCCGCGTTCCAGAGATCGTCGTCTATAATGTTTACCATTTCGAATTTTTTGCTGCTTTCAACCTGAAATTATAGAGATATCAACTATATTAATTGAATAAATATTATTTTAAAGCCTTTTTTGCTTTTTTTTTTTTTTTTTTTTTAATTTAAATAAACAGATTATAAATATAAATGAAAAAGTATTAAATACTATAGATATATATTTCGACCAACTTGTGGTCGTCGTCAGTCGAATTATAAGAATAGTTATTTGACATAATAATATATAAAGACAGATTTGTGACATTTACACGATGAAAAACTTTTTTGAAAATACTTCATTCTTCAACCAAACATTCAACAACTGCTTCACCGTTCGTGTTATCAAATCATTTCATCCCCCGCTAACTGACATAGAACTTAGAACATGGGAGTCCTCATACATCTGGTCACTTGGTGCTCACTACGGAACAGGACTGAACAGACAACACTGACCAACAGACAAACATAACACACATATTCCTCATAACATACATAGTATACACTCGTCATCTCTCACAACCCCTCACAAATCCTATCATCCCTCCTCACAAACATTCTCCCTCGCAACTTATCTTACTGTTATTTTCTAATAGTTTAGAATGAAGTATTTTCAAAAAAGTTTTTCATCGTGTACCTAAATGTCACAAATCTGTCTTTATATATTATTATGTCAAATATATATTCTTATAATTCGACTGACGACGACCACACGTTGGTCGAAATATATATCTATAGTAATTAATACTTTTTCATTTATATTTATAATCTGTTTTTCAAAACTATATTAATTATAATATTTATAACTAACATCTAACTAGAAGTTCTGGATTACGAAAAATTCATTTATCATTATCAGAACATTAATATAACAAACGGCAATAACCAAAACATCAACCTCTCACATTTATAAATTTCTGGTAATACATGCACAAGTCTATCGCCAGTTTCCGGCTTCCGCAACATCATCTGAACACCCAGCCAGTATATTATTTTGTTTCCTTATTCAGACTACGATGTTTCCAATCCTCGCATATCACTTACATCATACTCGGCCTATTATAGCTATTACAAGTACTTGGTATCTTATGGTAGCAGTCATCACGACATGATCATATGGAACGTACCAAATATCGATCAACTGGGTATCTGTGCGACGCGAGGCTCATCTGTTGGTCAGGCAGAGCGGCTCTGGCATCCGCTCTAGCGCTGGGCCGTTCCTCTCTGGAAACAAAATAAATTAAATATAGCGTGATTATTTGTATAAAAACCGCCTTTGTGTTCTATGTAGTTGTTCGAGTACTCTACTACTTATTCGGGAGGTCACGGGTAAATTAGGACAAATTAGTGTACAGTCTGCGTGCTTCGGAATACAACTGTGGGTCCATATACAGGGCTCACCATCCATCACGCTGGGACGTAATAACCGTCGGCGAAACGTGTGTCACTTGCATTAAACAGTGCATACTCGGAAACATCTCTGATACCCTCTCATTCATATCGTCACGACGTGTTTTCAAGAAATTCTCCGACCTATTGATTGGAAGTTGAATTTCGTCAATACTTTCACAAGTTCATACACTTTCCAGACCCTGTTCTAAAGATTTCGATATCACACCGCCACGTGATGTCGAGTGGTAGAGCGCTCGCCTGATAACCCAGATGTGGGTTTAATTCCCGCGGTGCATATTAATTTGTGTTCGGTCTGCGTGATTCGGAAGGCACGTCAAGCTGTTGGTGCCTTTGTGCCCACAGTACGGCGAAACGGCTCACTACCCATCACGTTTTGGACACAATAATCGACAGTGAAAAGCGGGTGTATCAAGTTCAAATTGAGTATGTACTATGTATCATATGTATGTAACTTTTCTTTTGAATTAAACTTTAGGATTTTCTCTTAACAACAAAAAAATTACCTAGAAGCTATAGCTTCAAATCTCACTTGTTACTTGTGAGTTTTTTTATATTTAATTAGGTTTCCCTCTAGGTAAACAACCAAAGTTGACATCTGCGAAGTGTCGTTAGGATCATTGATTGGATCGATGGTACTCCATTATCACATGTTTTCAAAATGTGACATTATCCATGTTTTTGGAACAAAGTTCCTTATCGCACGTTACACTCCAGACACTTGGCGAGTGAAAGCTAGGCCGAAAAAAAAGTGCAAGACTTCGCGTCATTGCTATGGTACATTAGAACTTCGTTCCATTTCTGTTTCTTTTTTGGAATCAAAATCTAAACATTCCGATTAACTAAACGATTTGGTTTTTGTTAGACAGAAACCTACGTTTATTATTATTGTGTCGGTTTATAAGGTGAATTTCATTACTAAACCCAAATTCGAACTACAAGCTACAAGACTTGTTAAGTGAACAAGGTTCAATTAGCCTTAGTACGATACATAAAAACGAGGCTGTTATGAACAATATCCTAGTAATCGGCAACAATTTGTAACTTACTGATTTTATTTCTGTTAATAAATGAGTCTTAGTCGGGAGGTCGAGTATCAAATACTAAAATTTTCTAGGATTTCAGCGTTAAATAAGAGTCATCAAGTACAAAATCACATCAATTGTATTTCATCAACATGTACAGTTACAGTAACGTCTTAATCGAAGCATTTCTTTTGTTGCTTCCACAAAGAGACAAGTCTCTAAATTATACATTTCATGTCGATATGCCATCGACGAATACAAAACAAGCCTATGGGAAAAGGCGGACTAAAACTTTCTGATATGATAAATGTACTATTTGGAATTAACCCAATAAATTGCATATAATTATATGCAAAATGAGAAAAAAATGTTTCTGATTTATGAGATTTTAAATAAATACCCTAATTAAAACACAGTACATTTAACACATCAAAAATAACAAAAAGTACATCGTTTTGTGCTTTTATTACAAAGTAGCTTTCGATTGAAACAATTAAGTCAACGAAAAGAAAGTAGCCTTCTGCGTAGGCTGGTCTTTCATTATACTAAACAAATCAATTTCGAAACTATCAGATAAACGATTATAAAAGAAGCATTTAAAAGTGAAAAACTATCAAAGTATCGGTAAAGCCTTCAAATTTTTAATTCACTATCTTGTAGAAGCAAGGAAATCAAAGAATACAATGTATTGTATCAGTTGGTGTTTTAAGAGCACCTCAAACAAAATATAGATAAAATATTACAATATAATTCCTACCCATCAATGGCCATGTTTCAATAATGTGCCACGTTTTAATTTCGAAAAATGAAATTTGGTTCCTACAAAACGTTATCATAATTAGGTTTTATACAAGGCTCAAAGTCCCTAGTAGGTAATACTGAAAGAAGCAGCCTCGAGATTGAAACGGCTACTTCTAGCTAAATATCTACTACATTATTTACAAATAGAAGAAACTATATACAACGCGAATATGTACACAATGTTTTCTTAAAATTATTAGATGGCAATTCAATCAAATTGAAATGATCACCTGTGGCAAAGACAAGATTTTAAAACATTAACTCTGATTTAAGGATTGGTTAAAAATCACTATAAAATTTCACTACACATGTAGTAATAAAGACATCTAGTACAATCATTAAATCAGAACCTTCGATTACATCGAGAAAAACCTGTCGTTAGAAATGCGTTAAATAACTCCATCTTAGCACTAGGCGGCCGTCATCTGATAGCCTTCGAAATTGATCCTCATTTCATCAATCATCATACATAATCTACGACCTGTTTAACATTATGACATATATAATGATATTACTTCACTTTATACAAATATAGCAGCGAGTTTTAAGAGTTCCTATAACGGGCGCGTCTGCGCAGGATTGACAATTTCACAAATGACTAGGTTCGCCCTTCAATACCTCTAAGTACCACCTCGCGACCCCTCTAATACTGGAGCATGCCCCGCTCTGCTGACTCAACTTGATCCACAACTACATACGAATCAGTTGAAGACAAGAGAGCATCCATTGCCGAAGTAAAGCGTTTAACTAATCCTCACAAAGAACAACAAACGCAAAAAAATTTAGATTGTAATTTTCCAATTATAATAACATCATCCAAGTCAAAATACATGTTTAATTTATCGGACCAAATTTTGTTATCGAATGCAACTAACGGAACTCGAGCCACTCTGAATAAATCGCATATAGAAAACGAAAACTACATATTGATGTAGACGGTAAATTAATAAATATCAATATACACCAAGCTACATGGTCTGTACAAGGAGAAACGCATTGCGCGTTTAACTGAAACTACATTTATACAGGTTCTTCCGCTACATAGTATATTATGTCATGTTTATATGTTGTAGTATATTGTAAAAGATCACATAAATAAATGCCAAGTTCACTATGGTTCGCGACCTAAAGGTAACTAAGAAAATGGCATCCTAAGAAAATGTACTCTCGAGTAGTGTACCATCGTCGAAGTACACAATAGCAGAATCCTTCTCATAAAGAGCACGAACTAGATCAACTTGTCGAAGAGACAAAAAATAAAATCCGAAACCTTATATTGGATATGTACTATATTCAGTATATTGCACTGATAAAAAATACCTAAAAATACAACTAAACGGACCCCGATGTTAGTATCAATAAATAAATAGAAAAACACTTTACAAAAGTCCAATATGCTGAATACAGCTCATATCCTACAAACGCTCGAAAGCCAGTTCTGTTCCGGTGAAACTTCCACGCGTCGAAGTACGATTAAGAAGGACTTATTTACAAATGTTTTATTTACAAATCGCTTTCGTCGAACGGTGGCCAGGCCCCCATAACTCCCGCGGTCGCCGCGCGCCCACTGGCGATGTGCGGCCCATGCCGCGGGATAAGACGCCTCACGATCATATCGCGAGGGACAACAGGTAGAGTCTAGGTTGCCTCACTCAGCCCTAGGTCTCTCGCTCCTTCTTCGGCTTGAACTCCTCGCCGAGGATCGTCGCGATCTCACCTTGCATGAACGCCCACGGTACTGTTGAGTTAGCCAACGGGCACTTCTCCCCACTTGGGCAATACACCTGCAACGAACGAACACGACACTTAATATAGTTCAACCATTTTAGATAGTTCGTATCCTACATTACCAAGGCAAAATATAAGGGACGACAGCATTGTGCAGTGAAATAAAACAAGAGCATATACTGACCTCTGATCCTTGTTGCCTCTTGATAGAGTCGCGGGAGCAGGGGAAGCAGAACTTGTGGTGAGGCTGGCTTGGGCACTGCACGAAGTGTGTATCCTCAAGGCGCTCCTGGCAGAGCGTGCACTTGAGCAGCTGCGCCGGCGCCGGCGCGGCTGCGTCGCCGCCCTCGCCCGTCTCGGTCGACGACACCGACGTCGTCGACGAAACGTGCCGCGAGCCCGACGACCGCCTTCCGCCGTTCGACCCTGCCGAACCGACAACACATTAGCTACCGTCTGCTATCAAACTATTTTGTCACAAACCCTACATATCAAACCGAATAGTTAAATCTAATACATTGGAATTAAGTGGCAGTGATTGTCTGATATGAGTCAATTTGCCGAGATTGATTTCACGAGACAATAGAGTGATCGTTGTTTGCTTATGTTAGATCTCGAATAGAGCAGACTGTAGCTTGTGGGCGCAAGCGGTCGTCGGGCGCCGCGCCACTCTAGCAGCGGTGAACGGCACGGCAATCGGACGCCCGCCCGAGTCCGACCAATTTATAGAATCCACATCACATATAATTGAATTTTAACACACTGACCAATTAAAACAAGATCATATCAATCTGAGCTTTATATTCACTTAAAATACATTTTAAAAAGTGGAGAACCACTTTAAAATATTGTTTTTTAAATGTTAATATTCATACCTGATGAGTTAGGCGAGTGTTGACTAGATCGGCTAGCCGACCTCTGCGGTGGCGGCTGTGGCGGTGACCCTCCAGCAGATCTGGGTGAGCCTGGAGGAAGAGTATCGGCCACCGACATGAGAGCAGCCATTGGGGAAGGGCCGGCGGTACCAGCTCCCGTCACTGGGGGTGAACCTGCTGCTCTACCGAGTGGAGATCCAGCTGAGCCATTTGTTAAAGGAGCACTGTTGCCATAACCTGAAATGTTTAGCAACTCGTAAATTAAGCTTATTTATTTCGTGTGTATTTATGAGTATTCATATTTTAGCAGGTACGTATATGAAAGTCAGTAGTTATTGCCCTAATTGGGAATTATATTGTTTGTAATAAAGTAAATATAAACATAATATTATTACGTTATTATATTATAAAAACAAATTGTGCAGTAATGTTGTGTATATCCACGCGTCATTTAACAAGCATCCCATTGACCACGTTTCTGTAAAATGAACTTCATTTCATAGCGTTCGTTCAAATAACCTAGCGATGAATGTTGGATGGATGACACACAGTTTGCGGTGGGTCGGTCGGCAGATAGTAAACACACTCACACACAAATATCTTATAAATAGCTTTGTATGTTAATATGACGCTTACGTAGCGTGCGACGATGTGTCATTGGTTGATCGCATTACGCTTTAATAGCAAGCAATAGCAGAAGCCAACTCTAAAAGTAGGCGGGTAGGTAGGTAAGTAATAATAATTTAGCACATACAAGTGGCACACTCGAATGTGCAACGACTTGTATCGCGATCGAATTGGCGCGACGTTGCCAAACATCACTGGATGTCGGACCTACATGTGTTAGACTGTTAGTCCGTCGTCTAGGTTATGAAACATTTATTGGACTGAATACGATAAGATACGTGGAAAAAACGAAAGTGGAAAAAATACAAATTTTGCTGAAATTTTTTAGACCGAGAAAAGGTTACTGTCAAGTTCCAATAGAAAATAATTTCACTATCCTTGCATGAAAGTTATGAATTTTAACTTTAAAATATAACTAGAAGAACTGCGTTTTAAGAAATGGTGTTAGGTTAGTGCCTCAATACTTTCAATAACCTTGTGAATTGTGAAAAACAACGTTAACGTAAACTCACTCGGTTCATAGACGATATTATTATATTTCTCCGAACAAAATCAAGACATTTCACTGAGCAATTTAATTAGAATTTAAATATTGATTAATTATTAATTAATATTATGCAAAAGGGCGCGATGTTTAATCTGCGAACGTATTGTATGCCGAAGGCGCGCCCCGTATGTCGATGGATGATGACGTCACATTGACCTTTTTGGCTGGCGGCGGCTTGTGTCGGTGGCGGCCGCGCACTAGTTACGCGCCACCGGAATGTGGTTGAGCGACTCTGCCAAGCGTAGGCAGGCAGCGCTATATTTTTTAGTCCGACGGCCTACCTACATACACGTACGCGAGCGAAAATGTCGTCATGCGACGTTGCCACACCGTAGGCTGTCGTGCATGCATTCACGGAGCGGGGCCGCGATTACCATTACGTGGGTGGGTGTTTGTACGTGGTGGAGTGGTGTGCGGCAAGAGGCCGCGGACACGGGCTCGCTTTCGAGAACGCTCAACTGGTCTAACCGGTTTTGTATTTATGGTCTGCGTTGATATAACTACCTACAAACTTCGGTATGAGTACCCCGTGGCGAGCGCCCGCTTGCTTGCGCAAAACTACCATGTTATGATAAATGTTGTGTGAGCAAGATTTCCACGAATACAGTGTGTAATATGAATATGATGATAAATTATAATCATATACCTACGTACGTGGCATCAAAATTACTTAATTCTTTAAGAAAATAAAACCTAAGACAAAAATATCACATAGACTGCAAGTTTTGTAAATTTCTATTTATGTTTTTTGAGACATTGTTTTGTTCATCCTTAGTTTCTTTACTGTTCTATTTTTTATATCAATTTAACTTACGATGTAATGTTTTCATCATCAGTAATTAGGCTCGAAGACAAGAGGGTGATATGGCACATTATAAAGGATACCATATATTTTTACAATCAGTTATTTATTGTTTATTTTTTTGGAAAATCTCTGTTTATTAACTTGTTGAAATAACAGAATAAACTTCAGAACTTCCTTCTCCCTCATATTGACAAGTTTAAATGGCTCAAAAGTTATGAAGTTATCAAAGAAAGACTGACGGGCAAAATCAGCTTTGTTTTGTTTCACTATAATGGTTATTTATAAGACAAAAAACAAGTTTTAGATAAACGCAAGCTTAAACTACATACACTACACCACATCGATAGCAGGCTCCATGGTTGTAGGAAAGAAAAGAGCTAGTGTACCTAGTCGATGATACTACTGCTCTAAGAACCAGAATGACTAGTTTTGCAGGCAGTACAGTTTTACACTGTAGTGGAACAGGTTTCTCTGCATTGGACCTAGCCTACCAGAGACTAATGGGAACAAGAAAATAACCGGCCAAGTGCGTGTCGGGCCACGCACAGTGTAGGGTTCCGTAGTTGCCCTACACAATATGCGGACTTCTTCTCCAAGTACATTTTATAAGTTTGTAATACAGATCGCGCCAAACTTCTAGTCTGCTCGGAAGTTGCTCTTCCGAAGAACGGCCCATACATTTTGATTCTGCCGATGCGAAAAAGTTTGGCGCGATCGGTACTCGTTAACTTGCCAAGCCTACTTAGCTGTGATAGTTTTCTTTTTAACTTCTTTACACATACTACTACCGTGAATTTATTCACATATCCAAAAACAACCGTTTAGCTGGCAGGGGGGGACTCAAACAACAATTTGCACTTAAAACTTAATATTTCGCAAACCGATCCCTGAATCTTAAAATGGTTTTCACAAACCCGCAACATTTTTGGCCGACCTATCCACCACACCATGGGTTAGACGAGAAAAAAATTTAACGTAAAAAAAACATTTTCTCAAGCATTTATTCTACCACTTTTTCGGCGTGATTAATATGTATACCAAATTACTACAGCTTTCTAGTACTAAGAGTACCTGAGCTAAGCCAGACGGACATGACGAAACTATAAGGGTCCCTTGCTGACTACGGAACCCTAAAAAAGGTAGTCCCTAATCATTTATGGACAGGATCATTGTACTAGCTTGAAACTTGCTTTAGCGGGAATAAGGTATTTGAACTAAGCTTTAGGTACTTTAATGATTGTAAATGCTTTAAGTGATTGATTGATTATACATACTCTTTCAATTATAGCTTGGAAACACAAAATACTCGTATTTATGAGTGCATTAGTTAAAAGATGGAAATAATTGTCTGATGGGATTCAAACTTGCATAGCATATTCTATAGCAGATCAGCGAATTTCGTATAAATTAGGTACATTTTGAAATGTATTTTCTGTTTCTGTTCCATTTAAAACAAAATATTAAAATCATTTTGTTAGTTCCTATATTATCTTGTAAATACGACAAAGTTAAAGCGAACAAAAATTAAATTTGATGTAAGCCCTATTTTACTTAAACGAATAGTTTAAATCTATTTTTTGTATTAGTTTAGCTATTTTCTATTTGTGTGGTTAAAAATATATTTAGACAATATACCTACTGACTTTTCAACGAAAATATTAAAGAGTTTCTTGGCGGCTACACACCTACAAATTACAATAATAGTAAAATTCTCTCACCGTTTGACTTGAAAGACGAAGCATCAAATGATGGATTGCGAAGCGGGTGTTTCTCTTGTTTGAAAACCCGATCAGGAGCAAAGGGTGCCGCGAGTGAGACAGCCGGGAGCGAGTCTCCACGGGTTAGGGGAGGTCGTGGGTGCTCCTCGAGCAGCCTCTTGGTTGGCTCGTGGTGGTTCTGGTGGTCATCCTCATCCAGGGGCCGCTTTAATGTGATTCCAGGTGCAAGACGCGCACCCCCATGCGTGGGTAAATGATGTGTCGGTAGATGTGCTAATCTCCTGCCTTCATGCTCTTCACGACGACCCGCGTATTCAGCTAAGAGCCCTGCACTAGCAGTGGGCCGTGCGTGGTGTAAGAACCCAGCAGAAGGAGCGTGATGTGCCGGGGGGGCAGGTTGCCCTCTAGCTCCTGACTCAGCGCCGTTTTGATGCGCCTCTAGCGGTGCTCGATGCCCTGCTTTGGCATGTGACGCACTACGACCTTCTTGAAAGCCGTGAGCGCGCTTCATTTGCCGCGCAGTCTCCAACACAACCTCGATTCGGTCAGCACCCTCATAATTGACACAACCGCGGCAGACCGCCTCGGAAAACTCATGGAGCATAGCCCATGGCATCCGCGGCAGGTCGCACAGGTAGCAGTGCTGCCTCTTCGCCTGTTGGATTTGCATTACCGACATCTCGCCGCCAAGTGTAGTGCGGAGTGCGAGAGATCGGCCTTCTTCTGTCTTCTTGTAAATTTTCACGGATTTTATAAACTCGATAAGAAAAACACTCTCACCATGGTACACTGAAACACAAGAGTCGTTTTACATTAGATTCCGCGAAAGCCGGGCACTGCGTCGGTCGACGGAAAGAAACACGCGTCCAGTATGCGAGTCGGAGAAAGACTGAGCGAGCTAGTAGTGGTGGTGGATTGAGCCAGGCACGCACTCGCGGGTGACGCGGGGCTCCGGTCCGCGGGGGGCCGGGGCAGGCGGCGGCCATTATCGAGCGGTGACGTCAGCGCGCGCAGCGCGACGATGCTGCGGTGCGCATGAGGAACGGAGGTGCCGAGGACGGGCCGTTAGCCGCGACGCGGATACTCAGCGCCGAGCGAGCCCGAAGCCCGCCCGACGCCCGAGCCTGACAATGCACGACATGCATGCATTTATTTATCTCGTTTACATGACTTCGATAACATCAACGACCGACACTAGGTACCTATCTATATGTAGGTAGTAGGTAGGTGTACGAGCCAGAGGCGTACACAACTGAGCAGATGCGAACGTGGTTATTATAATTGACTTGGGTTTTGTTTGATAACAATGGTTTTCTAAACAGATGGATTTTATTTTTACGTTTCGAATTTTTACCTCAATACATAGTGTCGAACGAACCAATGTAGTACGTAGGTATGCCAGTAAACGACCGACATTAATAAGAACAACACAATTTTGTAGCGTGTGAGGGACAAATATCGGATTCTAAATAAAGCTCAACAAAAAAGGTATTGCTGACAGGTTCATCCATATATATATATACTTATATGTATATATATATAGCTATATCTAAATGGGCTGCTTGCTGTTCTGGGTTTTATGCTTTATATTATAATGTTTTTATTTGGGTTATTTTTGAACTGGCTTGTGGTGACCTAGGTCGCCTCTTGGGATTCTCGCGTGAGCTGGGCTAGCTTGAATAGCCGGTCCCACTCTCTTCACGCACAAAGGTCCAAATGAGAGACTAGGTGTGAAAATCGAGGCTTCCAAAGAAGAACTGGCTTTCGCTGGTTAATTTAGAATTTAAATCCTGAAATAGGACAGAATAATGAAATATTTGAACTAGGTATGCCTATAGATGTTTTGAATCAACAAGACATACCTACATAAGAATGTCCGTACGATTCTGCGGACGTACCCTGGGTTCCACTTACTGCCAGTCTACATTCAACGAAAGTAAACAGCTGCTGTTGTAGAATAACAATTAGTATTAACACGTCTAGTCGACGTGCCCAATGCATTAAATTTCAATCTATTCTCGCTCACTCGCTCGGTTTCCTTTCGAGCGGCTGCACTCAAGATTATTATTATTACTGGCCGCCACGAACGGAACCGGACCGGCTGGAAGACAGGAGCGGAGCGGGGCAAGGGCGGGGGGAATGCGGCAAGAGACCGGTACGATGGCAGCCATCTTGAGACGTGACGTCACGTGACGAGTCAGTCGAGCGTGCGACGCGGCAACGTCGCGCTCCACCGCTGGCAGGCGATGTTGCCACGTTCTGTTGTGCTTCATGCTTGCTTTCATAATAATAATAATGAAGATACCACATCGTTTTGTATGAGATGGATCGAGACGAGAGAAAAATACAGTTACGTGGTCAGGTAAACACGGGTAACGAACGGTAGATCGCGTAGTAGATCAACTCGAAACAAAAAATTAGCTAACAATAAAAGCGAATACACATAAACTTTTTATAACTAGGTAAGTAATAGTAATAATAGGTAAGTAATAGTAATAATAAGTAAAAAGGGCGTTAAAGAAAACAATATACTTAATAAATAATTGACATCTTCGGGGGGTGAAATAGTTTACGGTGCTGATGGAATGTCAATATTACGAATAATGTCCGTAAACAAAACTGGATCGTTTGGAGCTTTGTTTGTTGTATCATTTATTTTCTGTAAGTGCGACCATGTCGCCTTCATTAGAATATAACAACTTATCTTAATATTGAATAAAACCTACTAGGTATTCTGAAGGCTTTAATTTTAGTTTTAGTACTGTCAATGCTTTATATTTTCCAAAGTAGTTTGGCTTCTGTTCCAAACACATAAGGACTATTTTGCAATCAAGAAAATTTAGTTTTGACAGCACTAAAACTAAAATTTAAGCTTTCAGAATCGGCTTTACTGTGTCTCATTAATTTTAATTGATACAAAAGCTACTGTAAAATTCGACGGTCGTTATAAGCACGCGAAAGTGCTTCCAAAAAAAACTGTTTTTAGGGCTTAATTTTGTAAGGGCTTATCTTTACTTTTGAAATCTTTGTTTTTAAATAGCAAAGTTTCCAGAAACACGTCTTTTTATAGCTAGAATTCTAACTTACCCCAAAAGCGGCTGTAAAAGTTAAAATTTTATCTCATCGAAGACGTTGTCTATGAAAACTATGCTAAGTAAAAATTGTTCATTGCTATGTTTAGACATTTACTTTGAGCAGATTTTCAATAATTATTCTAGCAAATATATATTTTTTTTCTTAAGTGGCCGTACTTTCGCATGTTGTAACGCCTTAATTTCACTTTATTCAAGTTATCTTTACATAGGTCTGTGTCTTTACTGCTATTAGTATTATAGCCATTTCAGCTAGTCATAGGATATCCAATTTTGGAGTAGGCCTCCTCCAACATTTTCCACTCGACTATGTGCTTTGCTCGTCTGGCCCACGTACGTTTCCTGCTGTCTCTCTCTTCTATGTCATCGCGTCGGCGCGACGCGGTGCGTCGTCGAGGTCGTCCGCTTCTTTTGCCGTCTCGTGCGTGGGTAGTAGTGGATGACACGTTCGCACCACCGTCTGTTATACTCTTTTCTTGCTATATAACCTGCCCAATTTAACTGTTATTTTGGTTTCCTTACATATTTTGTTGATACATACTTTATCTTTCAGTTTGCGTCCCAACATGCTTCTTTCCGTGGCTCTTTGAAATCTTCGAAGAATTTTTTTTTATTTCTTCAGTTAGGTCCCAAGTTTGACATTCATAAACAAGCGTTGGTAAAATCATTGCATCCATTATTTTCCGTTTAAGATGTATAGGGAAGTTACCTATGAAAGTCTCTTTAAATTACCAATATTTTTTCCAGGCAATGCCCATATTATAGTTTTGGTTCTCCGAGGCTCGTAGTAACACAGTTCAGAGAGTAACACAATTTCTCAGTAAACGAGTTATTCCGAATTTTCTCTTTACCAGTTCGTCAGGTACTGAACATTGCAATCAGGTAATTCTATTTTTCTTTGGACAGTCAGCGATAGACTCTCATTTACTTATCAGAACTGGACCTACCTATATTTTTAAAACGCTATATACCTATATAATATCCATACGACTTATGTTTTCGCGTGGAAAATTCCATGTGGTGTTAATTCAAGGGACTAAATCTCCTCACAAGACATGTCAAAGAATTGATGAATACACACCAAAAGTTTTTTTTTAACAAAACTTGACGCGTTTCAGCATAAAAAGCTTTTAAAAATCAACCACCTTCTGCTTCCTCAGATGTTGTCACCTGTTGCAGATTTTTTGTTTGACTAACTTTTAACTTCGTTACTATTTCATAACCAGATTAAGAAATCCTATAAAGATTAATGGTTATTTTTTCGAAGTCTCTCTGTTGAGTGACAGCACAAGTAGGATAGATCTAGATACTCGTATCTATAGCGCATGCTAGGAGCTTTAAGTAAAATTATAAAATTGTAAGATTTTTTCAACACATGTCAGTTTTGAGTTTGTTAAATCAATCCTTATGGGATCCACTATCATAATTTTTCTAAAATCTGCTTCTTTATCTAAATACAATAAGATATTTTGTTGATGTAGATAGTCAGAAAAAAATGATTCGCAAACATTGACAAACGAAAGCATCTTTACTGGGCAGCATATCGTATGCAGTATTCATCGGTAGGTACTTTTATAAAGGCATTAGCATACAAATAGATGGGGAGGGCAAGAAAGTTATTGCAAATGGAGCCAGCTAGCGAGGCCTTATTGTGATTTCCTTCAGGTATTGATTATTCCAGAACGGCTCTGAGAGACAAAGGACCGTGCAGACAGGAACTTCTATAGATTATGTGATTTCCTTCAGGTATTGATTATTCGAGACCGGCTCCGAGAGTCAAAGGACCGTGAAGACAGGAACTACTATAGATTATATGATTTTCTTCAGGTATTGATTATTCCAGACCGGCTCTGAGAGACAAAGGACAGTGCAGACAGGAACTTCTATAGATTATGTGATTTCCTTCAGGTATTGATTATTCGAGACCGGCTCCGAGAGTCAAAGGACCGTGAAGACAGGAACTTCTATAGATTATATGATTTTCTTCAGGTATTGATTATTCCAGACCGGCTCTGAGAGACAAAGGACAGTGCAGACAGGAACTTCTATAGATTATGTGATTTCCTTCAGGTATTGATTATTCGAGACCGGCTCCGAGAGTCAAAGGACCGTGAAGACAGGAACTTCTATAGACTATATGATTTTCTTCAGGTATTGATTATTCCAGACCGGCTCCGAGAGACAAAGGACCGCGCAGACAAGAATTTCTACAGATTATGGAATGCGGGCTCTCGTGCCCCCGTCCGAGTCCAGAGGTAGGGACTGTCGGCGTCATCGCTTGCTACTGCCGGGTCTTCCCAAAATACCAGTCTCCATGCCTGAACCTAAGAGCAAGGCCAACCGTCAAAGGCAACGTCACCGTTCTGCTCAGCTTCGTCGAGAGTCCAGTCATGTCGCAGAACCATCATCCACTCCTGCAGTGATAAGCGCGTCAGATCCTGCACCTCCGTCTAACGCGCTGCCCACGCCGAGCTCTTTCCCTCAGCTCTCTGAGCCCACTGTCGGTCGCTACGTCAGCAACAGATCCCTCGTATCACACAAAGTGACCTTATGAAATATCTCGAGTTAATGTTAGAGCTTATGTTAATTCCCTTATTAATAATTACTTGCAAGGTCACAAAAAGTAATTTATATCGTTTGAATATGTGCATGCACAATAATTTCTCAGTTGGTCACAGTGACAAAGTACAATACTTTGATACGGATATCTACATTCATGATTTTGTTTTGACAGAAGATACTTTGTACCTTGCAAATTATGATAAAAAAACAATTAGCTACAATTTAAACTACCAGTACCAGTATGCACAGAGACGCCGTCGTGAACACTACTCGGTAAGATGGTTAACGACAAAATAATTACTATTGCATTGTTGTTCTCGTTAAAAGAGAAGAGAAATCGTCGTTATTGGGCTCATCTATTAAATACCAAGAGAATACAGGAGATTAGATGTGGAAGAAGCGAAAGGGGTGTGTCAGGATCGTAGTAAATAGAAATATGTAGTCTGTGCCTACCCCTCTGGGAGACAGGCGTGAGTATACGTATGTTTATACAGGAGAATGGTGGTAGATAGCATTAATTTTAATGTAACAGGAAACTTCCCAATACCAGTCATAATTTATTGTATTTGTAATGTTAATTATTTTAATAATTTTGTCCCTGTTGACACGGTTAGTTCAAGTACTAACAAAATTGTAAAAAATATACAACAGGAAAGCAGCCTGTATTAAAACTGTTACATCAAAACATACAAGGCGGCTTTCTCGTCAAAATACTTTCAATTGAGTTGTTCTTTGAGGAATCAAAAACAGACACTTTATGTATATAACTGAGCACATTTTACATGAACATAATATGCAGTTTAAGGTTAATAATTTTAGTGTTCATAGCTGCTACAATATATTAACAATACAAAAAGGTGGCTCCATGATTCTTGTCAAAAATAATATAAAAGCCACGGAAAGAAAAGACATTGTAAAACTTTCTGTAGAACATCAAGTAGCTTGCATAGAAATGAGTACATTTATATTATTCCTTGTGTTTACCGACCCTTGGCCAGAGAATATAAAGTATTACTCGGCACAAGATTACAATATATTTGAAAAGGCATGGAAGAGGTTTTAAAACTATTATTTGATACCAAGAAAAAAGTTATTGTATGTGGAAAATTTAACGTACATTTTCTAAAAAAATCGATTATGTGCTCAAAATTATTTATTCAACATTTATTCAAATCATTTAACTTGTCTAATGTGTTCTAAGAACCTTCTCGAATTACTCAGGATACTGTGTCATGCCTCGACAATATTCTGTGATTGTGAATATTCAGACAATAAAGTAATCAACCGCTTGCAGTCTGATCACAGTGGCCAAACTATAACCACTAATCAAACAACTCACGAGATTCATTAGAGGGAGGTCAACCACAGATGCAGGAGTGGATTTAGTCAAGCACATTTTTGATGCTTGAGAAGAAAAGCAGGATGCGTTTGGTATATTTTGTGACCTCTCAGAAGCTTTTGATTGCGTTAATCATGAAACACTCTTCTTATGTAAATTGAATTACTTTGGAGTGAGGAGTAAATTGTTGGCGTTATTGAAGTCATATCTTAGTGATCGAATTTAAAAAGGTAGACATTAATGGGGTAATATCATGTGGAGCATTAGTTAAAAATCGGTGTCCTGCAGGGTTCCATATTGGGCCCTTGTTTTTAATTTACATAAATGACCTTCCTTATTTACACAGAGACTACAGATTTCCATATGCTACGATCCAGACACCTCTTTCGCCTCTTCCACATCCATCAATCTAGTCATACAAGCTCTTCTATTCCGAGTACTTTTGACTTGGCCCTTCTTCAATATCTCGCCAATTTGGTCAGCAGACTTCCTTCTAGAGCGGCCTGGTAGAGCTGTACCTTCCACTTGCGCACCATTAATTTCTTTTGTCACTCTACTTTCATTCATCATCTCTACATGTCCAAACCACCGAAGCATTCCTTTTTCTATTCTATTCACTACATCTTCTTTCAGGCCGCAACGATCCCGTATGTCGATATTTTCCACTCTGTCATTCAATGTTAAACCACACATACTACGCAAGGAACGCACTTCCACTGCATTCACTCTACTTTAATGATTATCTTGCCATAGGTACCCAACATTCACTACCATTATAAGTGTAGGAGCCAACACTCCATTATGTACAAACTAAACTAGTTGGGAATTTAGAAATTCTGTATATCATTTAACGAAAAATACTGAAATTTAATTATGGAAGGACTAATCAGTGACCGACTTAATTTTGCAGTTTTATTTCATACATTTTGTAGATAATATTTTCTTCGGATCTACTAACTTATTAGATTAATGCTACGAAACCTATTATATTTAACTACTTATTTAATTTGGGACATACTCTTTCCTCTTCGTAAGTGCCTACAATTTTAACCTTACAATATAAGCAGATCCTCGTCCCCGCTATGAGCATAGCTCCATCATCACCAGTCATCTCCTGGCGGTGGCGACGCGGCGGTGGCGGTGGCGGCGGGTCGATGGCGTGGGCAGGTCTGCGCAGGCGCGGCCTCACCCAGCACGTGTCAATGTTTATTTACGTTCACTGCACGTACATACACCAATGGCTTACAAGAAATCATACACTCAACTACCTAAATTTGCTCTAATTGAATTGTCATCATCCTGAATTGTTGGGTGTGGAAAGGTCCTGATGGGTGTGGAAAATAATAGCTGTTAATATAATAATAATAAACTTAAGAACACGCACTAGGTTTAATTTCAAAACACCGGGGATTTAAGACGAGGCTAAGACAGCTTATCAAAGAAAATTTAGAAGAAAACTTATTAATAAATCTACCAACAGGTTATTTAAAAATGAGTATTATACGAAATTGTTGCTTCTTATTAATTTAAATAAGTGAACTGTTAGCTAACTGAGAAATCCAAATTGGGGTTATCAACTGTAGAAATGTTTCATTTCTCTATTGTGTTGTTCTGTGTCTCCAATCTCCAAAAACATATTAAAGTGAAGAGATTCTTTAAAATTATGTAAACTTAAGGTTTACAAATGCAAAGGTAAACAATTTCGATTTAAAGACAACATTTGTTGCTGAACCATTTCTTTGTCCTCTTTTTCCTGCGCTCTTTAATCTAATTTTTGATTCTACATATCACAAAGTAAAAATTGATTAGTTACAATATAATTTAAAATAGATATTTCCTTTCGGTATAATTTGATTATCTTTTTATCACAGAAATTTTATGCTTAAGAATTATTAGAATACGCTCTGAGACTCATATTTGCAACTTAAACTTGAAATCAATTCATACGTATTTATAAACGAACCAGTTTACAGAGCTTGATTTGGAATGCGATTAAATTATTCGCGGATTGGAATGGAAAATTTTGAAATGTCGACGCTGTTTGTTTGAAAGAGGTTATTTATTATTATTATTAAGGTATAACACATTAACAGTTACAAATTAAAAAGAACCAAAGTGCGGAGATCACGTTAATATTGATTTGTGACGTCACGCACCCGGTTCTAATACATCGTTGTGTATACCCCAATGCCATGCCGCTAGCTACACTTTACTGTTCCGTATTGATCCGTTTCAAATGTAGATACCTGATACTTGTTATCTGCGATACAAGTTGCGTAAGTAATCGATACAGACACATATATCATGTCACTGATATTACATCGCTATCAACTTATTGATATAATCAGGGTTTGGTGTTTTCATAGCGTTCAACAGTTTTGATAAAAAATAGATAACAGTTTTACGTGCACCACTTTAATAAAGTCATTAATCAAATTATTGGGTAAGTACAGAGTTTCAATTTTAATACACGTGCAAAATATTGAACTGAAAATATACAAATTGGGCCCATGTTGGGCGCCATCGATGGTATTTTTTTTCTTTTGTTTCCTTATTATATATTACTTTTACCCATCATATTCTATGAAAAGTTTATTTAAGTTTATGAAAAACATGAATCCTTGTACTACACGGTCTTATTTGTAAATTCTGAACAACCTTTTGCCTCCTACATAGGCGTATAGCGCAGAGGCCAGACGGAGCTATCATAATCGTAACGCCAAGCAGTCGTTTACCCTCACCCTGATGATAATGCATGACGTGCCGCTCTGCATTATCGACCTGACAAGTGAGCAGCACGCATGCGCGCAACCATCGATCCTTCATCTGTCACTTTTAGATGCGCAATACATGCTTTATTTTATTACTTTTGTTGTCATCTCTTATACAAGAGGTGATACTGACAATCCACATTGCGTGGTCAGAAATGGTTAATCGTGATAACTGAAGTTGGAAGCAGTTACTGATAATTTAGATTTTTTCGTCCGTGTAGATAATGAGGTAGCTATTACCGAAATTTAAGAAGAAAGCAGCGTTTGCTTTAATAACACTCAGGTTGAACGAGGGTAGGTACATGATGTACATACAACTGTCCTATCTATGTTGTACTTTGAACTGTAATCGGGTTTTCCCGGTAAATGAGATTGTACGGTGCGGTGCATAAGCCCCAATCAATAGAGAGACGCAAGAGGGCGAGCAGACAGGATCAATATATGAACGCAGTAGGGCGTCAGGCGGCAGGCGGCAGGCGGCGGGTGCACACTGTGCGTTATGTAACGTGACTAGCGGGGTTTTGCAGGAGGTTATTGAACTATTGCGAATAACAGAGCTTCAATGATATTTAATATAATTAATGGTAATTAAAATAGATGGCCTTAATTCGGAAAAGAATTTGGTAGGTTCACTGTTAAAGATTTAATCAGACAGGTTGGCAATTCTTATAAAAATATATAATACAGGCAGGTTGGCAATTCTTATAAAAATATATAATATATACAGGCTGGAAAAAATTTAAGGGCCCTGGAGGGGAACTACCTTAAATCCTTTGGTTAGCTCATTTTATTAAAAGGAAACATTCCTTTATTTTTTAAAAGAAACAAAACTGCATTCAAAGATCTCCTAAAATTCGCTTGTCTCACCCGGGAATCGAACCAACTAAAAATTAAAAAATAAACCCTCACTATTTTACTACACGGATCGGTAGGATTATTGTTCAGGACAAAATGTGTCTAATAAACATTTGGTCTTACACTCATCTGTTGTACGAGATACCCATGAAATTGAATATTTAGGTATACCAAGTTGTTCATTAACAATACCTAGTACTGTTCACTTGAAATGTAATAATGATACGCCATTATTACACAATGACAGCACGGAATGATAGCAAAACAAAACAAAATTTGAAATTCGAACGAATACTTTTATCGATTTTAAAATTGTTGAAAGTTATCGTTCGAACTTCAAATTTGTTGCTCCGCGTTACAAAAAAAAATACGTTCCCTTTTTAAAGTTTTCGTCAGTACGCCTAGTGCAAGAAGGAATTGTGCTGTGCATAGATTTATTATTACCATTTAACGATTTTCTTATCAAAGTCTTCAACAAGGTATAACATTAGCAAGCTTGTACTTCATACGTACGATGTCTTTGGATGTTAGAGATATAAGAAAATTATAACGTGTCATTTACTTGATACAAGTGAACAGTACTAGGTATTGTTAATAAATAACTTGTAATAAATATTAAATTTCATGGGTATCTCGTACAACAGATGAGTGTAAGACCAAATGTTTATTAGACACATTTTATCCTGAACAATAATCCTACCGATTGGTATAATAAAATAGTGAGGATTTATTTTTTATTTTTAGTTGTTTTTAGTTGATTCCCGGGTGAGACAAGCGAATTTTAGAAGATCTTTGAATGCAGTTTTGTTTCTTTTAAAAAATAAAGGAATGTTTCCTTTCAGTAAAATGAGCTAATTAAAGGATTTAAGGTAGTTCCCCTCCAGGGCCCTTAAATTTTTTTCACCCTGTATATTAGTTTATTAAGGACGCTATTACAAAATGTTAGATTTTTCGCTGTTTTTCAGCACATTCCCAAAAACTCTGTTTTTTATACAGTAAAATCGAATTTCCCTACCCTCCTTCCATAAAAACAGCAAAAACAGAGACACTATCGGTTATCGGTACCAATATCTCAATAACTGGAGTAACTTTGCTGTACAAGCTGTTTTAAGTTTTTTGTCAATTTAAAATTTTTCAATTTTCAAACGTTTATTCAGGATAAAAAACATTACAGAAATAGCAATTTCAAATGCACCGCCAAACTGCAAGGCAGTTTATTGGCAGTTGGCGCTCTCACTCTTGTAAGAACTGGTCCTTCCAATCTTTGAACAGATAGCATCACAACATCCTGGTGTTATTATTATTATTATAATATATACATATATATGATTTTCGCAGTTAGATCAATGATTGAACGAACCAGCTCAAATTTTCTCTATATTATATTATGTTTTCACAAATTTACATTTTTATGTAGGTATTTAATTTTATAGTTCTTTTGGCAAACATATAATTTATTTTACACAAGAATCCAATCAGGAATTTGTAATTTTTTTCTTAAATACAGGTTTGGAAAAGGTATAATTTCTAATATCATTCGGAAGATCATTCAGAATTTTAGGAATTAAATATTTTCTGGTTCTGAAACCATAGTATTGCATATTTTAGGGACAGTTAATTTTTTGTTACTAACCTTTCTTGTAGTTTACATTTACCTCTATCTTTCATTCAATTTACTTACCTCTATCTACAATATCTACAAAAGTATCTACAAAAACTGGTTTGAACGTATGGAAAAGTGTATAAAATATCGTGGAAAATACTTTGAAAAAGAATGAAGTGTTTGGTTATATGTGTTTATTTTTTCAAACGACAATTTCTTCACTTTGTAGTAGCGTCTTTAAAATATAAATAGCCACATAAACAACAATAAATAAATAGCGATATAAGAAACAATAAAATTCTTAACTGATTCTAAATTAAAAACCCCTAACAATGAATATAATTACCGATTCTTATTATGTTTAGAAATAAAAGTGACATGTTAAAGAGATATTGGTAATTGTTAGCAGTAGTTGTGGGATAAGGCAAAATCACAACCAGTATGTAAATTTACAAAACATTAGACCACAAAGACAGTAGTGTCTAGGAAAGCGGATAGGTGCGCTGATTTTATGTTGATACCAATATAGCAGCAGCCCATAGTCATTAGGGAGCAGATATGATGCCGTTTCCTGTCTAATAATGAAGAAACTTAATATCTCACTTTCGATTACTAATGATTAAAATGTCTGGTTCGCGACATGCGCCCTGATAAGGGCGTAGCTGGTAGGGCTCGGAGTGAACATCCTTGGCCTATTCCGGGAGTGACCCGGCCTCATTCGGCTCTCAACCCCACGACCTCGCCACCCTGAGCTTGCAGTTCGCATTAAGACACTTGAAACGTGCCGCAGCAAATGTTTATCATAACAATTTACAAGTTTAAGTGTAATTACTGAAATTATACACTAATAATTACCCAACGAAATAGTTGTGTGGGAATTGAGAAGCTCATTTTTCTGTTTCTTTTTCATAGAAAATCAGGCGGAAATTCCTTCCGGTTCCGGAACAGGTCGTCGAGTTTTCGACCCAACCCCTCGGAATCACTATGCAAACTAGATCTGATGCTTTCCATCGTAATAACAGGAGAACGGTTCAGTCTAATATAATGGGAAGGATCGAGAAGTTCCTATATAATTTGGAAAGTGGATCTTATAGCTTAGGTCGATAAATTATTGTTTATAAGAACTGTCGCTAGCCTGTTGAGTTGATAAATAAGTAATAATTGTTCTTGAATTTTTTTACAGAAGATTCTTTTTGTGAACCTAGAGTTTTTACAGAAGATTCTTTTTGTGAACCTAGAGTTTTTACAGAAGATTCTTTTTGTGAACCTAGAGTTTTTACAGAAGATTCTTTTTGTGAACCTAGAGTTTTTACAGAAGATTCTTTTTGTGAACCTAGAGTTTTTACAGAAGATTCTTTTTGTGAACCTAGAGTTTTTACAGAAGATTCTTTTTGTGAACCTAGAGTTTTTACAGAAGATTCTTTTTGTGAACCTAGAGTTTTTACAGAAGATTATTTTTGTGAACCTAGAGTTTTTACAGAAGATTCTTTTTGTGAACCTAGAGTTTTTACAGAAGATTCTTTTTGTGAACCTAGAGTTTTTACAGAAGATTCTTTTTGTGAACCTAGAGTTTTTACAGAAGATTCTTTTTGTGAACCTAGAGTTTTTACAGAAGATTCTTTTTGTGAACCTAGAGTTTTTACAGAAGATTCTTTTTGTGAACCTAGAGTTTTTACAGAAGATTCTTTTTGTGAACCTAGAGTTTTTACAGAAGATTCTTTTTGTGAACCTAGAGTTTTTACAGAAGATTCTTTTTGTGAACCTAGAGTTTTTACAGAAGATTCTTTTTGTGAACCTAGAGTTTTTACAGAAGATTCTTTTTGTGAACCTAGAGTTTTTACAGAAGATTCTTTTTGTGAACCTAGAGTTTTTACAGAAGATTCTTTTTGTGAACCTAGAGTTTTTACAGAAGATTCTTTTTGTGAACCTAGAGTTTTTACAGAAGATTATTTTTGTGAACCTAGAGTTTTTACAGAAGATTCTTTTTGTGAACCTAGAGTTTTTACAGAAGATTCTTTTTGTGAACCTAGAGTTTTTACAGAAGATTCTTTTTGTGAACCTAGAGTTTTTACAGAAGATTCTTTTTGTGAACCTAGAGTTTTTACAGAAGATTCTTTTTGTGAACCTAGAGTTTTTACAGAAGATTCTTTTTGTGAACCTAGAGTTTTTACAGAAGATTCTTTTTGTGAACCTAGAGTTTTTACAGAAGATTCTTTTTGTGAACCTAGAGTTTTTACCCGAGTTTTAATAGGAGGCAAAAAATTCAGTATACCAAACTAAAGAAAATGGGAGTTTCTAAAACCAGAGTAAGAAATAAAGCCGCGAGGTTCTGAAATCCTTGGCCTAATAGCCTATTTCATGTGGCCGCTACCTGTTGAGTCTTGTGTCTGTCCTGTATTCGCTACTGTACTGTATCTACCTACTATTTTACTCGCATTTATTAAATTTCAAAACTAGATAAATTTAATGCTTTGCATCAAGAACCGTTTGAATAGTTTGTAACAATATTGCACATTTAATTTTTCAATAGGTGTTGTTCACAATATAATGTATTATATATATAAAACAATACCCTGCCTGATTGATCCATCAATGCCTTGACCCAACGACAGGGCCTATGAACATGCAGTTTTGACTTAGGTAGGTTCCTTATACAATTGTTGTATATTCTGTCAAAAAAGTACCGGGAATGTATAATTTACAAAAAGATGTGCTAATGATTTATAAAAATATTTTTATTCGTAAATTGGTACCAGCACTGTCCTTAGGTAATCTGTCAACCATTTTGATAAGAACAGCAAGTTGAATTACGTGTACTACGATAGTGCGTCACGATTTTCACAATGAGCAAAAGTATTGCACAAAGTGTTTGCCTTAAACTTTGTGTTGCGAACGGATTTTCGTGTGCCAACTCTCTAAAAATGTAAGAAAAGGCTTATACTGAATCAGTTTCATCCAAAACACGGGCCTATGAGTGATATAAAGCATTCAAGGAAGGCCGAGAGATAGTCGAAGGCAACAATTTAAAAATATCAAAAAAGTGAAGGAAATTGTACTTGATAATTGTGCTTGATAATTGTACTTGATAATTGTGCTTGATAATTGTGCTTGATAATCGCCAATAGCACGTGACCTGAAGATATCCCATGTTCGTTCGATTTTGGTGAATAAATTAGGCATGAGTCGCCGTCGACCAACAATTCGTGGATTTTCCACGATGATAATTCACCGTCGCATAGAGCAGCAATTGTGACCGAATTTAAGGCCAAAAACGTGTACATTGTTACATTATATACAATAGTATTTGTCCCGATCATACTTCTTTTTGTTTCTAAAACTAAAATTACCACTTTGTGGTATTAGTTTTGAGTCGATAGAATCCATGTCACAATTCGTAGAAGGAATTGAAGGCTACACCGGAAAGCGCCTGTAATAAGTGTTTTGACGACTGGAAAAAACGCTGGCGTGTTGCATCAAATAGGGACTACTTTAAAGTGATAAAAAAACATTTATGATAAAGCGAAAATTTAATGTTTTATTTAATAATTGCCGGTACTTTCTTGAACACAGAACAAATTAAGAGAGCAGTAAAACGTTGACATCCGCTAAGAAGGGATTTTAGAAAATTCCCACGGGTTCTATGCGAGCAACGCTGCGGGCGTCCACTAGATCTATTATAAATGTTAGTGGATATAATTATATTAAATATTGTATTTACAAGTACATTGCTTTTTTAGTAGAAAACGCAAGCAAGGCTAAAGAAGAAACTGCAAAATTAACTGTACTAAAACCGATGGCAAAAAGAAGAACGACACCTCAATTTAGCAATTCATTCAATTGTCTCCATAAGTGACAGACCTGACCTTTCGCACAATTTGCATCTGTCGGGTCCTGGTTCATCACTCAGCTCTCCCGAGCCGGTCCGGGATCAATAGCCGGAGCCGGGAGTGGGTCACCGGCTTGTTGCGCGTTACGTTATACGCACACGCTAGTACCCGTGACACCCGATGGGGAAAACACATTGCTGTTTTGTCACCTTTGATTGATAAAGCTAGCTAAACGACATTGAGAACACTTGCACTGCACTAGGTTACTGAAATATCATAGCAATATCTGCCAAGCTTAGGGTTGCCAGATGGTATCCTAAAGGAGGACATGTCCTCCTTTTTCACAATTTGTCCTCCCGTCCTCCCTCACCTATCAATTATCCTCCTTTTTAAAATTTTGCGAGCACCGCCGACACCGCTTTGTTAACCCACACGTATTGCAACAATATTATTATGATAGTTATATATGCGGTTCATGGACCTATTTCTACCACATGGAGTTGCACTATCGCTGTCACATTCACTCATTGAGCTTGCGCTATACGCAAAACCACACATGTTACACTGGCAAAACATACAAATAGGTAGTTAAATAGTAGTTAAACAGGTAGTTCTGAAAAAAAAAACACATGAAGTAGGTATGTGCCGTTTTATTTAAGTATGTCCTCTTTTTTTTCTGAAGTCCTCCTTTTTTTGATTAGTAGCACTGGTTTGCCCTCCTTTTTAATTTTTCCATCTGGCAACCCTAGCCAAGCTGACACACAAAATCGGTCCAAGCGTGTACAATAATATAGGTATACCTGGACGGAGATTATGACGCGTGCGCAAAAATTGCGAAAGCAGAAAAATCAATAATTTCCGTAGAAAATCACTCGAAATCTGCCTTAGCAAATTTTTCCGCACTTTGGCAAGAATCACAGTCCTGGAGCCGTATTTTTGAATCGTTCGTTTATATATAAAGTATATACCCATCTCACATAGCACATCAGAACTTGTCATTTGCAAGATGAGACAGGTATATATTTTCGCACGTGAATTGAAAAAGAACGATTCAAAAATACGGCTCCTGAACACATTTTAAAGTCGCCTAAGTAGCTTCAAATCCGAGCTGAAACGCTCTCATCGGTCAAACTATCTATAGATTTGAAGATTTTGCACCATCACTTACAAAATGAAAGTGGTGTATTAGTAATTTTAATTCGATTAGCAAGTACCTACATATTGTTATTGAGTAAAAATAAATGATAATTAGTAAGTACCCATGTATTGTTAATAACAATTTGTTATTGAGTCGAAATAAATGATAATTAGTAAGAGTACCTATGTATTGTTAATAATAATTTGTTATTGAGTCGAAATAAATGATAATTAATTTTATTATATTGATAATATTTGACTTGTGTAATTTAATTTGCGATTTGTTTTTACTTTTATTTCTATTGAATTTAAATTATTACCTATGTATGTAATATGCTAAAATTAAGTGTAATAATAGTTATGAAAATAAATGTCTTATGTCTTATCCAATTGTTCCTTTGGATGAGTATAAGAGATTCAATATTTCAACAATTGCTTTATTTCCAAAACGGGGGCACATAATGAGAGAACAAATATATCAAAAAAATCAAAAACAAATTGTGTGTACGGGTTACATCCTTGGCCCAGTTGCAGGAGTGCTGCAGGGCTCACACCTGTCGCCTTTATTGGGTATTCTGAAAATCGATGCTGATCCAATGCTTTCATTTTACGTAGGGCGGCTGACATGTAATCTCCTTGGTCAGGAATATATACAAAAATAATGCTGGCTGGTATGGATTTATATTCGTTTGTTATTCTATTTTCAAAATGTATTACATTCATTTGTTTATTGCATCACGTTTATTTGTCTCCTACAATTGTTTCGAACATGTCGGTAGAAAAAGTGAAAATGGATAAAATTGAGCCGCGTGCGGTGATTAAGTTTTTGACTAAATAAGGGAATACGCCTTCGGAGATCAGACAGCGTATGTTACGTGTGTTTGGCAGTTCGTGTTCTTCCGAATTTGTTATAAAGTTTTGGTCAAGGCAGTTTAAATTATGTCGTGAGAGCCTCGAAGTTGATCCTCGTAGCGGAAGACCAGTTTCAGCCGTCACCGATGAAAATGTAGCCAGGGTGAAAAAAATTATATTAGATGACCGACGAGTGAAGCAGTGGGAGATAGCTAGAGATGTGGGCGTTAGTAAAGAGCGATTCAATGAACTAATTCATGAGCATTTGAACATGTCCAAGGTTAGTGCACGTTGGGTCCCTAGAATGTTGACTGCATTTGACATGGAGAGGCGTGTCAAATGTTGCGAAGAGTTTTTGGACATGAGTCGAGGGAAAGAGGAAGAAATAATTTCTAGAATTGTAACATGTGATGAGACTTGGATTCGACAATGGGACCCGGAAAGTAAGCAAGAGTCGTTACAGTGGAAATTTAAGGATGAGAAGCCGCCTCGGAAATTCAAGGTCTGTCCATCGGCCGGTAAACTTATGGCTACAATCTTTTGGGACACAGAAGGGATTTTGCTCATAGATTATTTACCGAAGAAAACTACAATGAATGCTGATTATTACTCAAACTTATTATATCAACTAAGAGAGACAATAAAAGAAAAACGGCGAGGTAAACTAAGCAAAGGAATTCTGATTTTGCACGATAACGCACCAGTGCATACCGCACGCACAACAAAGCTAGCAATTAAAGACAATGGCTTCGAAACCATTGACCACCCCCCTTATAGTCCAGATCTAGCCCCCTGTGACTATTTTCTGTTTAGACTTCTCAAGAAAGACCTCAGGGGACGAAGGTTTATGACCGATGACGAAATGAAGGCAGCGGTTTCTGACTATTTTGACGACAAACCGAAAAATATTTTTTTTAATGGCTTAAATTCAATATTTGAAAAATTTAATAAGTGCATTTTATTAGCAGGGGACTATATAGAAAAATAAAAATAAACTATCCAGTTACGTCTTTTCTTTCATAGTTAGGTAGATTACTTTTCAGCCTCCCCTCGTACACCTGTCTATCCTGCTCAGAGGAAGCGGGCCGATCAGAAATCTTGCGATTTAAAGGTGTTAATATTTATTATTTTGGAACAAGAAGGATGTTTTTTAATTGTCAAAAATATAACTAAAATGAAATCATATTTAGATCAAAGTTTAGATCTATATTTGTGATTTTATTGGATGCGGGGAAATGCAAGTAATCGAGTATCGAATGGCCGAAATATTAGGATTCAAAAGTGAAATATGACGTATACCTACTTTTTTCAAAATTTAAGTGTCACAATATCACGGTTTAAGATGTCGAAAAGAGATAAAATCGGGAGAACCCCGCCTTAAGAGTGACGAATTTTATTTATTGCTTTTCCGAGTTATGGATTTTCTATGAACTAAGTTTACTTTAGTTTTTTATTCAGATTCAGTATGATGTCAAATCTCGATATGAATACTTAGTATAAAAATAGATACCTATGTAACCGATTCTAAGCTGACGCAATTAGATTTAGCCTTGCTGCCTGCGTACCTACTTATTTAAATAATGTTTCTGTTCTGATCGATCAATTTACTAGGGTCTCTTCCGATTTGTTCACAAAAACTTCTAATGAAAATGGCTCAAACTTGAAAGGCGTATGTAAATACAAATTATTATTACATACAGTGTAATATAGCTTAGACTTTATTCAAAACAAAACACAACACTTCATCACGACATGTATCCCCGACGGGGTGTCAGAGGTGTTACTAGTGTGAACTGTCAAATGCAAGTCACAGTCCACATTCGGTGCAGCCGCTTTTCACCGATGATTGTTACTCCGCAAACGTGATGAGTGGTGGGGCGTATCGCCGTACTTACATTCGGTACAAATGTAACACAAATTAAGTGCACCGCGAAAATTGAACCCACAACCTTTGGGTCAGCAGGCGAACGCACTACCACTTGGCCACAGAGGCGGTTATTCAAAACAAATGGAAATATTATATGAATCACCGAGACGCTAACTATATAGTTGCGGTTTACCTGTTTGTTACACATTTATACAGGACTATTTCCTCGACGCGTGCGCAATGCTCGCGAATTATAACTATACTTATTGTGATTATTATTAGAGTGCATTACAAACTTGCAATCAAACAGAAACTAATTTAAAAGAACAAATATTTTGAAAAAATTCCTCGGTCCAGGATTTTTTCAAATATTTATACTTTTAAAGTTTCTGTTTGATTTCAAGTTTATAATGGACTCTAATAATAATTAGAGTATTCAAAGCGATGGATGACACCATGAAATAATATAACATTGCTTATTGTTTTATTTTATTACTGAGGCGCCTCTTCCCAGCACGGCAGCGTTATCCGAAAATTATTCTATTGATAAAATTATTTCCCTTTAAAAATTATGAAATTATGTTGTTAGTTAAACTATAAAAAAACAACTTCTTTTTAGAAAAAATTTCTCGCGTGAAAGAAACGTCAAGCTGTTCTTAGACTAAAATTAGGTAAAATTGGTTATTTCTTTGAAACCATTAATGATATTTGTATGGTTCTTGCACTAAAATGCAAGGAAAATATTGCTATAAAAATTTATTTATGAAAATATTTTTCCATCCTTGGCGTTCATGTGAAAAGTACTATTTTCTCCTATTTAGCGCTATCTGGAGACCCAGTGACGTCGTAATGCAGATATGAACGATATTTCAATATTATTATAGTTTCTGTCGATATTTGTACCGACCCAGGTCGACTCAAGGTCGTCGGTGTCTACCTGCCCCATAAGTAGTGTCTCCAACACGGTAACGGTACCTTATACCATAGCAGTTCTTATTTCGCCCACATCAGGGTTATATTCAAACAAAAATATGTGTATGTTGTATTTGTATTTAACTAGGAATAGCGTGTTATTACTCATAAATAATAAATAATTTTCTTGTATGTTTATACCTTCAATTTGTGTTAAATTTGTTGTGGTTTCATTTAGTTGTTCGTTGTACCTACACAACACAACACACAGTTGCAACTACGCGTTACTTATTTTTTACATCTATTTTTGTAATTTATTGCAAATCACAGTGTGACTGGTATTCATCATTTATTTATAGCTCATCGATTTGCAACATGATACACCTCGATAAATGTAACATATAACACCAGCTAGCTCTGATACCGATAGTACCAAAGCCAGTTGTTTGAAATCAGATATTCGTTTCAGGGAATAACTTTCCACTTTTGCGTCGTACATGTACAGGGGCAAAATAAATACATTGTGTTGAATGTAGGTACCTATGACAGACATATTGGGGCCTTGGGCTTTGATATCCATTTACGATAATGGTAGGTCATAGTGTTGTGGTACGCAAATTATCGATGAAATGATCGACACTGAAACAGATATCTAACATAAATGGATAAAGCGAAATACTGATAATAAAGAAATACTTAACCTAACATAAAATAACGACCTATTAAATATTTTTTTTACTTCCATTGCAATACTGAGGTAAATAAATGTGTAGAAAAGGAAGAGTAATCACAATAAACTCCTATAGGAATACAACTTAACTGAGAGCCGGGGTAAGTATGAGGTGCGGGGAGAGAGCAAAGGTGACAGTCGATAATGATGTCTATGTATCAACTTGTTTATCGACTAGTCGACAGACATAAATTTAAATGCATTCCAATAAATAACTTCCACCATACTGTATGGACGCATGACACGTGTGACCCGTCCTATAATTAAGTATGTTTTTTTTTTTCTTTTAATGGTGGTGGCAGAATAACAGCGTTCCTAATGCCTTTGGTGTAGGAACATATGCTGAGTCACCGTCCTTTTTAACAGTGCCATACAACTTTACGTTTAAGAACATTGTATTACTTTGTCCATAATGGTGTGTTAAATAAATGTCTTTTTATTTCATTTTATTTATTTTATTTTCAAACATTAGTTTGACAAGTTGAACCACAAATCTAACTAAAATCCAACGGTTACACTGAACACTATACTAAAATACATCACTCGGACTCAACATCTGTAAAATCTGATTAGATTCAGATTGAAATCAGAAAAACGATGAACATTAATAAATTAATGTAATTTATGTCAGATTTCAATTAATATTTAAAATCAGATGTTAAAGTATAAAAAGAGGTCAATTAGCATTTCTCTATCCAGTAATAATGTACTCAACCTTATCAATTACTTGCAACAAGATATGAATCTAATAATCTTACAGGTCCAATTAACACTTTAGTACTCTACTGGTACTACTCCCCCCGCAAGACGTCTTCGTCCCGGCTCTTCCTATAGCGCCCCATATTAAAACATTTAAAACTTTTGTAAAGGGTCTACAAGTTTAAAGAATCAAAGGATGACATTCATGTACAGATAGTGAAGTCAGACTAAGCTTGTATGTTTTGTAAATGTTAAAATTTATATAATTATATGTATTTAGTTATATTATATATTTATGTATATCTTCCTAATCTTTTTATAGTCATTTTATTCATGCTCTTTGTGTTCTAAATTGTCAATTGTTATATCTGTTATTTCCAATGTTGTGTACGGTTATTATCTAATTATGAACATTACTTGTTATTCGATTGTCAAAATGTTATGTGAATGTTTTGTTTGTAATTTGTTACTGTACCATTTAAATAAAATAAAATAAAATAAAATAAGTCGTGCGTGACAGTTTCCTTTAGACGCTGACACTTATCACTTGAATCAACATTGCACACGAGTAAAGAGACGAACACACAGACAGACACACAAGTGATAACGACTATCACTCGCCTGCCTGAATGTGCGTCCTGTCACTACGCAAATTGATTCACATCCTCATGAAAACGGAAAAGTAAACAAAGTACCTATTTGCCTAGACATGCACATGATAAAGAAAATACCTGGAATTTTCTACATCTACGATTTAAATAACAGACCATCTGAATTTTATACGTAAAATATTATTTTCTGTGTGATATGTTAAAAGTACATTATACTTTTTGTTTGTTCCTTAAAAAACACAACTTGGCAGATATATAATACCTATTTTTGTTTAGTTTGTTGACTTGAAATGAAACGAAATATATTTAGTTATGTAATGTAGTACATCAGATACACTTTACAGGTCGTTTTAATGTAATATAAGTAAATAATCTATGTCAGGGGTCGGCAACCTTATGACATAGGAGGGCCACAAATGTTACCAGAGGATCAGCGAGGGCCGCATATAATAAATAACGTATTAGTCAATTTCGTGTCATATTTATTGTACTTTAAAATATAATTTATTATTAAAATGTAATGCGATTTTTGCGGCTGGATTTGACTTGCATTTTAGACGTTGAAATGCGCAGTATTAGGTCAAAATGTGCATCCATTAACTGAGAATAATGCTTGCTTTTTCGTTAGTTCAAAATAGAAAATGTCTGCTCACACAAATATGTACAACCAAACACAGTTATCATGCAGCGATTGGAAACCTTGAGGGCCGCACCGAAGTGGTTCACGGGCCGCATGCGGCCCGCGGGCCGCCGGTTGCCGACCCCTGATCTATGTATATAGGTAATACTTTTTTAATACAGTTGCTCAAAAAGTGGCGTATTGCAGGGACGTATAGCGTTCGGGATGTAGGCTATTACATACTCGAGCTTTTTCTTTACCTTTTCCGAACTCGTGCGTTCTCTTTCCCAACTGTCAAAATAATGTCTATTAAAAAAAAAAAACCAACCACGAACTTTTTACAAAAAAAAAATCATAGAAGTTTTTACGATTCATGCAAATATTTCTAAAAAGAAGGTACTAATTTGTTTCAATATCAGATTTAATGATTTGATTCAATGAGTTAGGTTAGGTTTCATCTCATTAAATTTCATTTTCATTTCATATCAATAAAAAAATTCTACTGAAGACTTGGCTGTATGGGCAAAGTTCCCTTTGCCTACCCCGAATGGGTGAAGAAATCAAAAAAAATCTCTGCTTATATTCTTTTACGGTTGGCGCCATTTTCCAAAAATTTTCTTTGCTGGTTTAGTTGTTTGTTGCACAAAATGAGAAATTTCGACGATATTTTATTTGAATTAACACCACCGGAACTCAGTATAATTACACAAAATGCTTCGGAGAACATTTTACCGGAAAGATCAAAAAGTCGCTACATATCTACATACGAAGAATTTATTGCGTGGAGTATTAGTTAGTTGAGTTTATTGTGTTTTTATTATTTTATTAAATTGCTTCATTTTTTCGCAACTGTATTAAAAATAGTTGTTCAGTACACGTGCGGAACCGTCATTGCAACTTGTTCCGACTGTCAACCCTCACCTTCGGCTGCGCCTCGGCTCGGGTAGACATTTGTCGGAACTCTTTGCAATGACAGGCTTTCCGCACTCGTAATGAAAAATACTATTCTATAATAAATAATAAAATTGGGAAATACAGAAAGAAATAATAAATGTTAGGTTTACTTAAATTTCATTTAAAAAATACTTGTCCATAGTTTGTTACAAACAGAGGCACCTTATATTCCCTTCTTTTACTGCGTTTATTTATATTTTCTACTTACGATTTTGGTTTTTACTGTAAAGAATCTTAGCCGACAATCTGCTTCACTTCGCCATATAGTTTTTACTGTAAAGAATCTTAGCCGACAATCTGCTTCACTTCGCCATATAGTTTTTACTGTAAAGAATCTTAGCCGACAATCTGCTTCACTTCGCCATATAGTTTTCTTACTCCACCCACAGTGTGCATTTTATAGAACCAGAATCTTCAAGAAATTCATCAAAATGTTCTGACAGTTTTATACAAAGACGTAATTTCCTAAAAATCTCTGGCGTCCTTTTCCAATCTTCAAAGTCAGTGGTCATCCTAATACATACATATATACTACACAATACATATGCCTGTCTCCAAAATGGGTAGGCAGAGACTGTAGAATTCCATCTGCTACGATCCTGACACAACTCTTTCGCCTCTTCCACATCCATCAATCTAGTCATACAAGCTCTTCCATTGCGGGTACTTTTGATATGGCCCTTTTTCAATATGTTGCCAATTTGGTAAGCATACGTCCTTCTAGGGCGGCCCGGTCCACTTGCGCACTATAAATTTCTTTCGTCACTACTTTTATTCATCCTCTTTACATGTTCAAACCACCGATGTCTTCCTATTTCTGTTCTAGTCACTACTTTTTCTTTCAGGCCACAATTCAACATTCAATGTTAAACTACACATACTCCGTAAGGAACACCTTTACGGCATTCACTTTGCTTCGATGTTTATCTTGCCATACCCAACATTCACTTCCATACATAAGTGTAGGAGCCAACCAACACCGCCAATCGTGCCTTTGCAGTCACATTTTGGCTACCCATAAAGGAGTGCAGGGCTTCGTTCACTTTATTTTCCGCATTCACTCTTCTTTCAATATCACTGTGACACTTTCCATCGCGCGTAAATAGACAACCCAGATAGACAAACTTCCTCGTCTCCTATTCGCTTTATGCTCTAGCACCATAACCTTTGTTTTTACCACGTTAATTTTCTTGGAGCTCATCTACCGATGAAGCAAGAAGAACTTGGTCTTCGCATCGGCTCATAAGAGGCATTTGTTAAGTAAGTTAGTAAGTATCAAGTCATCCTAATAAATGTGGTAAATACATTTTGGAAGAATTTTCCGATAAACATTAGCGACACAAACATCACATGACTGACGACAATGAACTTGATGGTGGAAACCGAGTTTAGGATGACCTCATGATCATTATGATGACAGGAGTTACGTCTACCGTTATCTACCGAATTGCTCACTTCTAGTACATGTTTCGTCAGCTTAGTATCAAGACGTGGCTGGCAGTGTGCTCGTGCTGACTTTTGTTTTGATAAGATATTGAATATTTTACTCTGTTGTTAGGCGTGATGATCATGAATGATGATGTTGCGTTGTGTCCTCTCAAACGTATCAAGCTTGCTATTACTTTATTAGTTCTCGTCATACTCAACCACTTCTGTAACTCTGTGTTTGTGTCCTGCATAATGTCTAATGTTATCACAACTCTGTGTTTGTGTGCTACATAATGTCTAATGTTATCACAACTCTGTGTTTGTGTGCTTCATAATGTCTAATGTTATCACAACTCTGTGTTTGTGTGCTACATAATGTCTAATGTTATCACAACTCTGTGTTTGTGTGCTACATAATGTCTAATGTTATCACAACTCTGTGTTTGTGTGCTACATAATGTCTAATGTTATCACAACTCTGTGTTTGTGTGCTTCATAATGTCTAATGTTATCACAACTCTGTGTTTGTGTGCTACATAATGTCTAATGTTATCACAACTCTGTGTTTGTGTGCTACATAATGTCTAATGTTATCACAACTCTGTGTTTGTGTGCTTCATAATGTCTAATGTTATCACAACTCTGTGTTTGTGTGCTTCATAATGTCTAATGTTATCACAACTAGTAATAGTACTTCTATTTATTACAAAGATCTTGAATAATTACCGAGTATCAATTCCCTGTATGTATACACCCCATGCAGGCTGGTGCATGCATATTATCTTGACACGAATTTAGAGGTGTTCCCAAGTGTGAACTGTGCAATGTAAGTTACAGTCCACACTTGGTACACCCGCTTTTCACCGACGAGTATTACGTCTGGTGCAATTGAAGATTTACCAATAGGGCGAATAATAGACACTGCCTCGTGGAGCAGATTTTAGGGACGAAATATTCGAATATGAGTATTGAATGAAAGAAATAAGTCAACCGAAAATTAATAATTCCGTTATTAGCTTTGTGATTGTAAAATTACATTTGAAACAACTTTTATGTTGGCAAAATTATTTCAAAAATATAACAGACAAAAAGCGAAAGCTAAAAACAAGCGTAAGTTGACGGAGGAAAAAGTGTTTGGTGGACCAGTGCTGGTGTCATACACTACTTAGCTACATAGCTTCTTAAGATCTTGCCAGACGATTTCAGCAGATCTGTATTGTCAACAATTGCAAACCATGATGGAAAAGCTCGCTATTCAACAACCGAAACTGGTCAATTGCTCTAGCCCACTGCTGCTTCAGGAAAACGCTAGACCTCACACTGCACGACAGACAGTATCTAAATTAGAGGAGCTGCGATTGGAATGTCTCCGACACCCACCATACTCCCCAGACCTTGCTCCAACAGATTAACACTTTTTTCGGAATTTGGACAATTTCTTGCAAGGAAAAAAATTCGATTCCGATGGAGCAGTCCAAACCGCCTTCAAAGATTTTATTGATTCTCGCTCCCACAGTTTTTTCAGCAATACCTATAAAATGGCGAAAGTGCATAGATAATAATGTACATACCTACTTTGATTGATTAAATATATAAGTTCATATATATATTTTTGCTTTAATGTTTCCATATAAAACACCAATTTCATATGTAAGGACCTAATATAATAATTAATTTGAATGTTATCATCGTAATACCTACAAACATAAATAACAGCTAGTGACAAGACAGCAAATTATTTAAATACTGCATAACTAAGGAAAATAATTCAACATTCATGATAGAGGTATAATAACAATAACAAACAGTAGTTGTGTGAATCCGGCGCCCACGCAGCTGCGACGTTGTATGTATCATCTGCTGATAGCCTATCGCATCCGTCCGCCATCGGTCCGCACCGCCGCGCCAGCGCGGGCGCCGCACCACGCCATGATGCCACGTGACACTCAGATGGTAAAATGGAATCTCGGTTCAAAATGCACATCATAACATAATATTGTTTTCCTTACTTTTTAATAATAATTTGGTCAAGTCCGAGTCGGACTCCAAGGGTTCCGTACCACCACACAATAGGGGTATGGAACCCTAAAAATATTATGATGCATAACAAGCATATAAATGTCACAGTAACATTAAGGCACAAAAACAAGGTGCTAAAATGGAAGTACCTGACTAACAATTCAGCACCCTCGCGTGAGTACGGAACCCTAGCAATCTAGTTAATCTGTTATTTTACTTAAGAGTACGTATTGGACGGACGGACAGACATCTTAGGCTTAATAATAGGTTCCCGTTTAGCACACTTTGCGTGCGGAGCCCTAAAAATGACGGATTACGTACAGCTGATTATTTTTTATTTATATAAAAAAGTTTGTGGTAATTTCCATTATTAAATGTAATGAGAGATATTTAATGTGCCCAATCGTTCATTGAGGTGAGGACAGATAGATAGGTACTGTTATTATTTTATCACAAACATAAGAGAATCAAGTTGCTGTTGTTGTGACGCCATTGATATCACTAATCGGTAATCAAAGCAACACATAACTTACCAATAAATAAGATAAATATTAACGAGAGCGCCAAGTCGAAGTCTGCCGACTTCTTGGTGCCAAGCGACTCGGTTATCTAAATGTCACTGGATAGAGATACCACAAATTACCGTTTTGTGTTTACGTAAGCACTCAATAAGTACTAGTAAACTGTGCTGCTACTTGAAATCATACAGACTGGCTATAAACACCTGCAACAGGCATAATGATGATGATGATAAACTAAAATAACAAAATTAATAAAGATAGTGTCGACGAAAACATAACCACATGCAAATCGAATGAGTAAAGTGGAATGGCTGTAGTGATCACGCAACGTTCAGGAGTTCAGTTGATAATGCTATCAGCAGCTCAGCCACGAAGGAACTTTCCATTGCGATAACACTATGATATGCTGTATCTCTATAGTAACTACTCGTTAATGTCGTCTGTCAGCTCGTGACATCACTGGGGACATTGTAGTAAATACTGCGTTCTTAAATGATAATGATAAATATGAGGACAGAGTTAAGGGAATGAATTTGAATTTACTTCAATTATGTGATCGGTGGAGAAGGTAGGCCACATGCAGGTTCGTAGATAATATAACCCACTTTTGGCAAGGAAATCAATAACCAAAAGGCTATTAAACACATAACTACAAGACAACAATATTGCGCTTGGAAACAGAGCAAAGGCGCAGACAGCAACGATCGTGGCCGATAAGCGCCGTATCTTTGTGTTCCATATAACCGGATCTCGCATGACGAAATAGGTATTAATACGGTTCTAACTGCACTAACCAATGGAATATTATACACGTGTGTTTGATTTGTAAATTCACTCGCACTGAATAAAGGTTTGCGAACTCGTTCTGCCATTGATGAGAACTTCACACTCAAGTAGCCCACTTAGAGCAAGAGAAGTATGTTCTTGTTGCTGGCTATTCATGCAATATAATCTAGTAACTGACGTTACTAACTAAAAAACCAATGTTAGCGAGATGTTTGCAGATAATTATGAGAGGGTCAATATTGAAATAGAAGACAATGGCAGCTAAAGATAACAAGATAACAGGACAAAATGTAATAAGTAAATCAATTTGCACAAGGGTGAGAGTATAATCGTCATCAAGTTACACTTTAGAAAAGAAAAATGGTCTAAGAGACGATTCTCCGGATCTGTAACAAAATATTAAGAAATAATTATAACGGCCAAAATACAACTTTTAGTTAAGAGCAATGTATGACAACACATTACTCTAAGCACAAACGTATTTTAATGATATTATGGAAGCTTTAAAATAATTAAATTTTCCATAAGAGTGAGGTTAGAAATTTTTTATTAAATTTTTCCAACTTCACTCCTGCGGAAAATCCGATTATTTTGTAGCTACTATAGTATCATTAAAAAGACGTTTATTCATATAGTAAACTGTTGGTATACATAACTAGCTAAAATATAATATATATATTCCATACAGGGCACGTTATGGTACATCATAACTCACGTCCCGCGCTGGCCGCAACTTTTGTTAGTGATTGAATTCAAATGGTAGACATTAATGGGGTAAAATCATGTGGAGCATTAGTAAAAATGGGTGTCCCCCAGGGTTCCATATTGAGGCCCTTGTTGTTTTTTATTTACATAAATGACCTTCCTTATTTAGTTAGACTTATCTAAGATAGTACTATTCGCAGACGACACGTCACTTATTTTTACCATACATAACATGCCGACAAACAAAATCGATTGGGTCTGATGATATGCCTTGGCTACTAGATCTAAACATAGTGGTAGACAGAGAGAAAACACTGGTAAGAAACAGCCACGCTATCGCAAGCAACAAAGAAATGAGACAACAATTTCAACAAACCTTATGGGATAAAACAACGTACCTACCACAGGAAATCACATCCGATGCAGAATGCGAGGAATATATACTAGAATTAGAAAAAGCCATAATCGAAACTCTAGATGTGTCTATATAATGTCCCTATCATAGGTTGGTACGCTAAGACGGATCTGACAGTGAAACTCGCCGTCATTCAGGCCTACCTACTTCCAATATTTTTTATTTATTTATTTATTTATTTATTTATTATCAACAATAGAACACTATCCTTACAGCTAAGCCAATGCGATAGTGAACATGAACATTATATATACCTACCTACTATATATCTATACTTACAAATAACTATATTACAAACAACACATTAGAAACAAAGCAGATACAATTTTATAACACAACAACAACAACAACAGGCAAAATCATTAATATTATACACAATCATAAATAACAAATAACATATAACGCTGTTCGTGTGAAATCACTCAGGGAACAGTGAAATATGTCAATATGGTCATGGATCCTATTAAGCAGCTCCAGCGCTCGTGTCAGAGAAGCCTTCTGGTGGAGGTTGGTCTTACTGCGCCCTATCTTAAACAGTCGGCTCTGCCGCGCCCTCAGTGAGTCATTGGGCACCCGTAACTTACACTGCGCAAGCAAAACTAAGTTGAATTCTTTTCCACGCCATACCCTAAACAAGTATGACGCCAGAGCAAGTTCGCGCCTAACCTCTAGCTGATTATATCCCACCATACCCAAAACGAATAATGTGGGATACATCAACGGGTATTTAGGATATACGCCATAAAGTTTCATGTAGAGTAATCTCGTAAATTTGTTTTGTATTTTCTCTAACATGAGAGCATACTTTACCTCATGGGGGGCCCAGACGACCGCATTACATTCCAGCTTGCTGCGAACTAAAGCATTGTACAAGACCTTAATAGCTGTGATGCTAGTAAAGCTGTTACTCGTCCTGAGAACAAACCCCAACGTTTTGAATGCCTTCTTGCAAACATTTACAATGTGCTCACGAAATGTTACGTCTGCTGACATCCGCACGCCCAAGTCGCGCACTGACGTCACACGCTCCATCGCGCTACCCTCCACCGAGTAATGGTGAATGCGGGGAGAGAGGCTACGGCTGAACGATATGACGTTGCACTTGGACACGTTAAAGTGGAGTTTGTTCTCATGACTCCATGCCACAACCCTATCTATATCACGTTGAAGCTGATTATGATCTTCCTCGCACATAACTTTTGTGTACAGCTTCAAGTCATCCGCAAACAATAGACACTGAGCATGTTTGACTACTTTGGGCAGGTCGTTAATTAAGATAATAAACTCGAGCGGCCCAAGATTGCTACCCTGACTGACTCCGGAGTATGTACAGTACGTTTCGGATGCACTGTTGCCACACTGAACATACTGTTTTCTGTCCCTCATGTAACTGGCAAAAAATCTCAACGTCTTATGTGTGCAGCCTGCCCCAGCCAACTTCACGAGAAGCACGTCGTTGTCAACGGTATCAAAGGCCTTCCTGAAGTCAAAGTACGCAGCATCCACCTGTGTACCTTGGTCAACGTGGGGTACTATGTATGACATAAAGTTTAAAAGGTTACTAGTGGTGCTACGACCCGGTCTGAACCCATGCTGTGCATCAGGCAAATGCGCTCTGATCTCCTCGTAGACAACGTTATACAGTGCTGACTCGAAGACTTTAGCATAGGTGCATGACACTGCCACCGGCCTGTAATCACCTACATCTGACCCGCCCGCTCCCTTAGGAACAGGGATTACCCGAGATGTTTTCCATTTCTCCGGAAATGTCGAGCTCTCCAAGCACAGGTTGTACACGTGCGTGAGTGGTCCGACTAACACCGTCCTACAATCACGCGCCAGGTATGGTGGGATCCCGTCCGGCCCCACGGAGCGCTTGGGCGGGAGGGCGGCGAGCGCACGGAGTACCTGGGCGGGCTCGAGCGCTGTGAGGTGCACGCGCGCCGCGCCCCCCACCTCGCCCTGGCCACCCGCGCGCGCCGCCGTCTCCGCGTCCAGTACGGGAGGCTGCGAGTTGTACACAGAGTGGAAGTACTTGGCAAATTCCTGGGCACATTCTTGCTCAACGAGAGTAGAACCATCTCTTAGGATTGTGTGCTTCTTCGTATTTTTCCGCTTGGCTTGTACAAAATTCCAAAAGGATTTAGGATCACTCGCTAGCTGTTCCTGTAACCAATCTCTGTTATTGCTTTGATCTACAAGCATCCTTTCCTTAACTCGTGTTCTACTTAAAGCAAACAATGTGTAATCGTCAGACGATTTACTGCTTTTGTACCTCCGGTGTAGCATTGCTTTATGCCTAATTTCACGAATGAGATCTGCCGAAAACCATACCGGATAATTATAGCGAGAGTTTGCGATAGTTACTCTCTTTTTGGGTACGCAAGTATCTATAACATAATTTAACTTCTCGTATAGTAAATCCACGGCTTCGTTAACGTCTTTAACGTGGTAAAGCTCACTCCAGTCAATTTTGCCCATTATCGAGTATAATGCAGAAAAGTCTGCTTTATAAAAATTCCAGGAGTTCCTGGCAGGTTCGGAAGTAGAGGAAGGGTCCCCGGAAGGCGAGCGGATCGGGAGGTGTGGCGCGGGGGACGGCGCGAGACGCGCGGTTATCGCCAGCGGCGGGTGCAACTTGTCTATGCTCACCAGAGGCTCCTCCGACAGGCACACCTCGACCGCATCCGTCCCCTCGGTGCTCAATACTAAATCTAAACAGCGATCCTTATTATTTCGTATAAAATTCCTCTGAGTGAGTCCACAGAACGAAACAAAAAATTCAAAATAATTTTGTACTTCTACTGAACAAGAATACATATTGAAATCTCCGACTACCAGTACTTTTATATATTTTAAACACAAATGTTCGATTATTTTAAATAAACACATATAATCCTTATCAGAACTATTCGGTGGAATATAAACAACGCAAAGGACGGTTAGCAAATTATTATTTTTATAGACGGTAGCACAAACTATTTCAAATACTTCTCGGCCGACGGTGACGTCACTTGGAGCAAGTTGTCTTATCTCGAAATCGGGTGTGGCCACTAAAAACGCGCCACCTTGCTTGCGCCCGTCATTCCGATCACACCTAATAATTTTAAAAGTTGGTGGTATTATTTCTGCATCATAAATGGAATCATTGCATCCTGTTTCGGTCACCGCGTACAAATCCGAAGATGAAGCATTAAGGTTATTTCTAAACTCGTCAAACTTCGTTCGAAGACCTCGGACATTTTGGTAGAAAATGTTAATGCAATGATTTCTCTTCGGCGGGCACATTGCTAGCCCTTTCTTTGCGAAACCAAATCCATTCGGCAAATTCTACGTTAACTGGCCAAACTTCAGATTGACACAGTTTGTCGTAAAAACTTTCCGGTACTCCTATTACATATGAAACGTAATCCCGTTCAGTTTTAGTCCGTATTTTTTGTACTTTCACACCTTCGTCGCTTCCAACTATGCTCACAACAAAATCAGTTAGCTCTTTCTCCGATGTGGATTTATCTAGTCGCCAAACATGAAGGTACTTCTTCCGTTCTGTACCCTTTAGTTTTAGACTACTTGTGTTGCCCCCTTTTTTTACTTCCGTAAAGTTGATTTTTTTTCTGGTGTTTTTGACTGCATTCCACTCTTCGCCAGCGCTTACAGATTCCCTTCCTTCCGGCCGCCTATCTGTAATTATAGACTTTTCCGCTTGTTTCGTAGCCCCAACCTTCGCCTCGATGTTTTTACCTTTATCATTACGTGATGACAAAACAGCAGAAAATGATAGTGGCAATTGTGATCCTTCTCGCCCTACCATGTTTTTAGTTGGGGAATCTGGCGATTCCACTGCGTTATTTTTATGTCCTGTGTGCGTAGGTAACGGGTTACTTTTACTGTTAGTTTTCTTCACCATAACCTCTGTATCAGCATATGACTTTTTACGTGACTCATTTGAATCGGACAACTTGCTTTCTAGTTTTTTTATATACTTATCTCTTTCACCCAAGGAGTTGTTTAATTTATTAATGGACTCTGACATATCTTCAACTAACTTGCTTAGCCGCTGAACGTCCTGTCTCAGAGGTGATATTTCCTCGTTTCGGGTTCTAAGTAAATTAAGCTCATTGCGGATTCCAAGCAGTACTTCCGACAAATTCTCCTCATCAAGTGATGAGTTCTCAGGCAATTTAAAAAGGGAATCATTTTTGGAACTACGAGTACCACCACGAATCATATTTACATTATCTTTATCTGTAATAGTTTCATCAGTAATTGTAATATTGGATTATGGGGTGGTACAACTACCCTCACGTTATAGTAAGAGTAACTTACTAAAAATTGAACAGCAATATCGAATGGCTCTCAAAACCGCCGGACAATTCCCAAGACGCTTAGAGACCTCACTGCTCTGGGATATGCTCGATTGGGATCCATGGCACCTCCGTGCACAAGACTTAAACGAGGACATGTTGCGCCGATTCCGCGAAATGCATATTGAGGATCTAAACACCCCTGGTGACACCTACATCGGATACGGACAGCACAACCCCTTCCTTACTAATACTAGACTAGGTGAATTCAAATATGTATCAAAAAAAGGCAGGAGCCGGCTGCTCAGCAAGCGAATGACCGCTCCACGTCCCCATAGACTGTAATTAATTAATTAGTTGTGAATAGGATAGGGCAAAATGCAACAACATTACAAATTTAAATAAATTTCTTCTGTACATACTAACAAACATACAGCACAAACTACACGACACTTGTATAGATGTTTCAGAAAACATAAGTAGACTGTAAGTAGCTGACGCACCCACTGGCCAAACCCACCACTGACCTGTTGGACATATTAATGTAACATAATTATTAACTAGGGAAATAAACATCTTTCTATTCTATTCTTATTTTTAAAGTGAATAGACGTAAAGATATCCTTGACGACGCGAACACAACTTTGTCACTGGTTCTTGATTGTTTTACTGCAAATAATTTAGTTTTAAACGCAAAAAAGACAAAATGCATAAAATTTCCGTTATCAAATGTAATTAAAGTGGATGTGGATGCTTTTGCAGGGGTCCAAGCTAGAGTTGGTTAACGAAACTAAGTTTTTAGGCATTACCATAGACTCTCCTCTTCAGTGGGGTCCCCACATAGAAGCCCTATGTGGTATACTTAGTTCGGCCGCATACGTTGTTAGACCCATAAAGCAAATTACTGATGTAGATACTGCTAGATTAGTCAATTTTAGTTACTTTCACAGCATTATGTCATGCGGCATGCTGTTATGGGGTAGAGCCGCTGATACAGACGCAGTCTTTGTTTTTCAGACGAGAGCAATTCGGGCTATTTATAATATGAAGCACCGGGTTTCATTAAAAGAAAATTTCAAAGAAATTAATCTATTAACGATTCCAAGTTCTTAGATATGTCAGAAAAAATGTTAAGTCTTTCCCAGGGGTTGGTGAGCAACACTGTAAGGAAACCAGAAATAAGCATGTTTTGGATAAAATATATATTTTAGAACGCATTTGACAGTGGTTTGTCGGCAGTCTAGTTTTTTGTGTGTGGCCACACCTTAGAGTATACATAAGTAAACTATAGATACTAGTAGCGCCTTGTGCCGACCGTAAGTAGTTTCCATAGCACAAACTGCTGATTAATTTTGTTTATATCACTATTAATTTTGTTATATCAATGTTAGCGATAAAAATAAAAAATATTATTTTTGGTTTTGCTTCCGGGAATTGTTTAAGCAAAACGGTAGTGCACCTTTTACAGTAATTACTTTTAAAAAATGGTATGAACAGTGTTCATACTCGTGCTTACGCTATAATTTGCTTACGCGCGCTCTATAGTTTACTTATATATACTCTAAGGGCCACACTGATTAAAAAGTTAAGAGTTTCCTGTCAAAGTTTTCCCACGGCGGACCGTGTCCAAAGGATAAAATACAAATAAATTAATAAACCTTGTGTAAATCAAGTAAAAGATTTGTGGTGAAGGATCGTACCCTATTACTGCCAGGGAGGCAAACTGGAAACAAAATCTTGGACATTTGAACTGTTTTGTAGTAGTAATGTAACCTACAAAAATGCGGTATTGAAAGTGTCAACTAATCGTCGTGCTATACATTCTATGGGGTTTGTGGATGCATCCTGGGATAGGTGGTTTGTGTTTAGGGTTTTCCGTGGTGGCGAACGACGACGTGGCACGACACCTGCGCACACTGCAGCAGCCTTCTCATCGCGTGTCTGGGACCGATTCCGATTGGAGGCCGGAGAGAGACACCACGGCGGTCGGCTGAACGTATTCACTGGTAGAAAATCCATTTACTTATTGGTGAGCGTTTAAATGATTAGTGATGGGAAGCGAGATTTATTTTATCATGACGACTACTGTCACTTGAGTCTGAGATTCTTAGATAAAAACACGACAAATAAATGAATCTGATAAATAAGTTAACTTAAATCAGATCACTTGAATGACACAATCATATGACATGTGAGTATCAGGTGTGGTGATCCTAGGGAATGCAATCTCGATCTCGACTTATTTTTCCAGATTCAATCTCGTGGACAGGTACTGTCAGTCGTTCTTGAAATCTTGTTCATAATCTCGACCGACACGGTCAAGAAGTCGAACGTGATTTCAAGACTGAGCGTGTGTGAATCATACGTGTTAATCGGTGCGCAGCGGTAGTGCATCGAACTGCCGGCCAGCCACTGCAGTGTGAGCATCTCAGATGAAAAACAGCCCAATAATGCCACACACTAGGAAACGATGGCATTTTTTTTTTGAAGTGTGTACTTCTTTGTTTGCACCTCGTACGTCACTATCGGAACAACGTCTGATTATAGATTATTACGTTTTTTAATCTTTCGTAATTTGTTATTAGTTATTATTATTATTCATAATAGAATAATAAAAAAATGAAATGACCTCGTAATGCGCCGGCGATTGCTTCCTTTCTCTGTGATTAAATAAAGAGGCGGCTTAAGGGATCGAGATCTCGGCAATTTGTCTGGCGAGATCTCGAATGGCCAATCTCGATCCCAGGGTTGTCACGCTAGATATCGAGTTACCAATCTCGACTCGAGATTGCATTTCCTAGGTGATCCACGTCACTTGAACAATGTATCGGATACAAATGAAAACCTGAGAATGTGATTAATAAATAAATAAAATAAAATCTGATTGTTAATGAAATTAATATTAATTTCTTCTTAATTACGATTGCCAACATTATACCTGTTACTTATTGTAAAATAAGAAGAGTGAGATATTAAAGTCATTTATAGTATCGAATAGAGGAGCAGTTTCTTTTATCCTGTCCAAGACAATTAGGCCATTGTTTAATACGTCGCTAAATTAGTCGACATAACAAGTACATGAATATGAATAAAACACGGTTCTATTTATCTCAACAATTTTACCCAATTAACGTCGCCATTGACGAAACGCAATATCTCAGAAAATAATAACTTTAGTGATAATGAACATGTTGTTCTGCTATCAGAAGCGCAAACTAAAAATGAATAAATATCTAGTACGCGAAATGGAAAAACAACTTTAATGAATTTAAATAATCTACTTACGAGATTGATAATGAGGTCAAAACTTTTATTATAGTGAAATAATAAAACATTTAAGTGTTCCTTTTTATCATTTTTGAACACAGAAACAAAAGGAAGACAAAATAAACATTCATGAAATAAGAACAAAATATACAATTTATTCGATGCAAACAAGTAAATAAATAAGTAGCAAAAAATATACAAAATGAGAAAAAGAAAATAAGATTAATGTCGAAAAGACATTTCGTCATATACGTAATTCCGTTCGTTGAAGGATCGAAAAGGTCTGATTCAGCATAAACCATTGCGATAAAAAACCGCAATGCGCTATTTTCCGTTAGGCCTGCGATCTCACAGAAAATTGTGGTGCCATAGACGTGTTGATATACCTAATAATTATGTGAAACAATATAAATATAACGAAAAAATAAATATATATTATATACAAATATAAAGTAAATATTTATTATTGACCCATGGGCTGTGTTCATGAAAAATATAACATGGGAATCAATTGGTTAGTTAGATCGTTGACCAAAAAAAAGTTCAATATTATGTTTTTTTGTTAGATTTTGATATTTCAACGTTGGTGTGACCGTTCAATGAATATAGTGAATTTTTATAGAACCAGCTGACTTTTTTTTGCTAATGGATTGGACCATTTTGTTTGTTAATTGAAGCGATTTGATCTGTTTCATCATCTATTTATAACTTAAGAGCTACGCTCTTCTTGGTGCAGTAACGGCCATTCTTTTCTATCTTCTGCTAATGATTGAAATCTTCTGCTCTTTTTATGACATACCATAACATTAACATTCTCCTTCACTTGAATAAGTGCTCGTAGGTGCGTCTAGATCTTCCTCTTCCTCTTTGCCCTCTCGACCTTTCCTTCTATGGTATTTTTCAAGAAACTGTCATGTTGAATCAAGTGTTCTCTTATCCTCCCTCTTCGTTTTTGCATCATGACAAATCGTCAATTTACCTAAGCTAAATATATAGATATTCATTTGATTTAAGGACAAAGGACAAGTAAGAGTCATACATTCCGCTAGACGAGCTGCAAGGATTATGCTGAGCGTTATCTAGACCGAAGACATTCAGAATATGGAGTTTTTTTTTAAGGTTGTCAGAGCTTTCAGAGTAGGAAGAAATCCGGACAGACACGGCGGTGAAGGTAGATCTGTTGAAGTTGACGACGTGGAAGTAAATCTACTGTGCATAGAGTACTCCGATATCAATATCATCCTTACCATATAACGCGTGTACATACACTTACAGCTTTATATCTTTAGAATAGACTTTTCACTTGGATATATGCTGTAGTCAATTGACTACGAGAATATGACCTCAGGAATTCCCTGGGGACGAGCAGTTCCCTCGGGACATGCTGATATCTGGAACTATTGAAGCGATTTTGAAAAATTTCACTGTTGTAATGGTAAGACTTCACTTGGGCATAGGTTACAGTTTGTTCTCTGGGGACGGGCAGTTCTCTAGGGACAGTCATTAATTAAGGCGGGTCTATCATAAATAAATATGTACCTTTACATGACAAACTAGTTTAGAATAACAAACGTTAAAAGCAGTCGTTACATAAGTAATTATATAACGTTCCTATTTAAAGTACAAGGAAAAACAGCACATTACTGATATTATAGTATCGCACGATGTTCCACAATGATTGATGGTATCAGATATCGAAAGAAAGGATTAGATATTTGTCAAAAGATATCATAAGTAGGGTAGGGTAGTACGTGATATTCAGGTGATAATTAATGACAACTACACAGGGCACTTAAAAACCCTTATTTACAAAAAATACATCAATAATATCAAAAAGAGATTTCAGAAATTACATAAAAGTAAAAGTAGAAGTAAAAATAAAAAGTACAAAACCAAAACGAAAAATCAAACAGGAAATGAAGAGAATTTACGTAAATTTATATGTGCATGTTTATATGTGCATGTTGATATAACCGACAAGATATCAGAAGTTATCAGAAACACCGTTATATTGAGAGGGCAAACATGATTAGATATACTGTGTGCGTCAATAGCACTATATGTACTTACAGTTTACAAATTTATCGAAACATTATAAAAATAGCTGTGCTGTCACTCTGTTTATAATGTAGGACTGAATGATAATAATCTTGCTAGTATCAAGTCAAATATAAAATATGATAATGGAATCATTTAGTATCAGATAATGTCCTTATATTTAGCAACACTACTGGAAATTTACACCGATAAATTTGGATTATATATGGCAGATAATATAAACAATGCTTTTTGAAGTAACAGACTTAGTATTATGTCTAAGGACACTAAAAAGAAAATGTTCAAACTCAGGATCTTGTCTTCTATCTATTACTATTGTTTGAGAACTCAGCAGACAGATTTAAAGGATTTTTGTAACCAATTTACAAATCAGGAGAATGTAACCCCGTTCTTGTTTGGTAAGAAAGAGAATGGAGCAGTACTTCTGTTTCGGTACATATGTGATATGAAGTAACAGTTTGTTATGATACGGGTACATCTAGAGCCGCACGTGCCGCGGACACGTCCGGTGTGCGACAATTCAAGATTCTAATTCAAATGTCAAGGTGAAGGCGACGCGAAAGGAAACGCGTGTGACGTCACCAGCCGCCATCTTATGTCCGCCGCCCGTGCCATGCACCTTGTATTATATGACTCGTCACTAGTTCTAATTTAAGACATTACACAATGAGTATGTTACTTTGTTTTCACTCATGATTACACCTTTCAATGACGATGATTAGTAAATAAATGTAAGCTGAGAGTAAACAGTAAACAAAGTATCTTAAAAAAAGTTGAATCACACAAAATAAATATGTACATAAATAACAATAAATTGACAATATTAGATAAAGCGAAGACAATACCTACAAATAATCTAGCACATCTAAATTTAAAGCACGAACAAAGGACGTAATAATAACGTATAAGTCACATAAGTAATATTAACTACTAGCAATTAGGGCAAAATAAACATATACCTACAAACCAAGTCGAAATGAAAGAGAAAGACTAGAAGCCATCGGTCGAGATGTTAACAATGATGACGCCATTTGCGAATATCCGAACAATGGTCATTTGTAAGAGAATTCTCGCGATTCTTTGATACGTCAAACTGTTGTCGTAACCGTGTCATTCAAGTCTCTCTCTCAGGCAACAATGGGGAACTTGAGAAATAACGGCACTCAATGTGGAGCAAAAGAATCGTTTTCGAAAACTGTTACGAAGGTTTTGAATTCAGAACAAAGGATCGTTACAATAGTTTAGCACAAATATGTGTCTGATTACAATGACAATGAGTGATGTTGGAGATACGATAAGAAAGTACAACAAACACAACACATGCTCTACATTCCGTTAAAGGAGTAACTTTTTGTGTGGATAGAGTTGAATTTTTAATTGAACTGAAAAATTTTCCACGGCTCATCCAAATCAATTTCCTTGGTACATCCCCGAGCACCTAACACTAGATCGGCTTCACTCTGGGGGGGGCAAAGAGTTCCCACAGCACGCAGCCAGTTGGAGCGATTATTTAAATGTTAAATAGTTCCCGGGATGGTATTGTGGGAGTGAACTCGAGTGGAACGACATGCTGAGATTTGCCTAAACCACGGTTTTAGGTTCAAGCGTTTAAAAATAGATATAGCAATTAGCTTATTTAGTCAATCCTTAGTTAAGCTAACATTAAGCTGGACTCGGAAAAACAAATTCATGTCAAAGGCTAGGCATGGCATGTCAAATTAATTATGATTTTATGATTACTTAAAGTTTTCAAATCGACAAATAAAATATATGTCATTCATCATCAGAGATCAGAAATCAGATCGGAATTTCTAGGAAACAAAACACATATTTTGCGAAGATTATCGAAGTCCAATATCAAAACATTGACCACTAGGTACAGATTTTCGTTCCAGTCGTTCGATTTAAAACAATTAATAAGGCATTCCATCTATTATAGTAAGTAAGTAAGTTATATTAGCTCATTAGGAAGTGAGGTTTTATGTCGGTAGTTGTGCGCGTGAGAAGGTTCCCACCGAGCGCGGGGCGTGCACCTTCTCAGACTTTTTGTGTTCAGTAATTCAGTAGTGGTAGTCGTTCCCGAGGGCCCCGAGCGACAGACCGTGAACTATGGCTCTAGTCGACACATTCCGTTGTGCAGCTACTTATATTTAATGGGAAAATAATATAAATATTGACAATTATATATGTAAGGTATGTATCCGCAGAAATCTGTTCTGCTCCAACGCTTTCATTTGACTATCCTGCTCGGTGGAAGCGAGCCGCTCACAAATCTCGCGATTTTTAAAGTGTTTTTATATATTATTTTGGAAAGAAAAGGACGGGTTTTTAATATGACGGGCGTTTTATATCTCATTTTGTACCACGTTTATTTCGGTATAAGTTTTATTGTCTAAAACCTAATATAACTTACATAAAATGATATTTACATCATAGCTTAGGCCTATTTTTGCGATTTTATTGGATGCAGGGAATTGCAAGTAATCGCGTATCAAACGGCCGAAATATTAAGATGTGAAATATGACATATATTTCTTTCAAATTTTTATCATCACAATTTCACGGTTTAAAAAGAAATAAATTGGGAGACCCTCGCATTAGCTCAGTCGGTAGAACGCTCTCAATTTTGGGATCTGCCGGTCGAACATGCACCAATGAGTTTTTCGGAATTTTCGTGCGTAGTATTTATAGGTATATACTAAACACTTGCTGGCGGTGAAGGTAAGCACTGTGAGGTAAACCTGCATCTCCTCAAACCGTGTATTTTGAAGAACGTCGATAAGGCACATCCCGTATCGCGTTGTTGGGACGTAACAATTTGTCGGTCATAAGAGGTTGGACAAGTGTAGATTGTTTCAGTGACAGTTAACACTCGGAAAACACCCCTTTCGGGGGAACATGTCATGACGATATGATGTTTTTTATATCTTATCTGTGAAATAAGATGGATCTAAGCCACAATCTGGACTGCTATCCATTGTTTTATTAATATAATAAATTCACGTAAGTACATGAGCTCAATTCCACGAGAACCTGTTTTTCCCGATCCCGTGGGAATTTCCTAAAATCCTAAAGTCTTCTACATCATACAAGGTACCTACAGTCCATGTTCCTATCGTATGTCCAGACTTTGGGTCTGGGAGTTGATAGATCGGTCAGTCAGTCAGGGTATTCGTTTATTATATTATATGTCAACGGCCAAACACAATTTTACACAAATTAAAACTAGTTTGGTATATTCGATAAACTAGTTTGGTATATTCGATAAACTAGTTTGGTCTATTCGATAAACTAGTTTGGTATATCCGATAAACTAGTTTGGTCTATTCGATAAACTAGTTGGGTATATTCGATAAACTAGTTTGGTCTATTCGATAAACTAGTTTGGTATATTCGATAAACTAGTTTGGTCTATTCGATAAACTGGTTTGGTCTATTCGATAAACTGGTTTGGTCTATTCGATAAACTAGTTCGGTCTATTCGATAAACTAGTTCGGTCTATTCGATAAACTAGTTCGGTCTATTCGATAAACTAGTTCGGTCTATTCGATAAACTAGTTTGGTATATTCGATAAACTAGTTTGGTCTATTCGATAAACTGGTTTGGTCTATTCGATAAACTAGTTCGGTCTATTCGATAAACTAGTTTGGTCTATTCGATATACTAGTTTGGTCTATTCGATAAACTAGTTTGGTCTATTCGATAAACTAGTTTGGTATATTCGATAAACTAGTTTGGTCTATTCGATAAACTAGTTTGGTCTATTCGATAAACTAGTTTGGTATATCCGATAAACTAGTTTGGTCTATTCGATAAACTAGTTTGGTCTATTCGATAAACTAGTTTGATATATCCGATAAACTAGTTTGGTCTATTCGATAAACTAGTTTGGTATATTCGATAAACTAGTTTGGTCTATTCGATAAACTAGTTTGGTATATTCGATAAACTAGTTTGGTCTATTCGATAAACTAGTTTGGTATCTTCGATAAACTAGTTTGGTATATTCGATAAACTAGTTTGGTCTATTCGATAAACTGGTTTGGTCTATTCGATAAACTGGTTTGGTCTATTCGATAAACTAGTTTGGTATATTCGATAAACTAGTTTGGTATATTCGATAAACTAGTTTGGTCTATTCGATAAACTAGTTTGGTCTATTCGATAAACTAGTTTGGTATATCCGATAAACTAGTTTGGTCTATTCGATAAACTAGTTTGGTATATTAGATAAAATCGGGTTTGGCCGGTAACATACATATTACTTCTAAATTAACTCTTTCTAATTTATATTTTTATTTCTATTGCAAGAGTTTTTCTCCAGAACACTTCAGTGATAAGACTGATTAAAAAGTAAGCAACATTAAACTTACTCATTACATAAGTTAGATACAATCTTAAATAAACAATATTGCACACGAGTAGGTTACAATTACAAAAACATTAATACGGCCAGGGACACAGATATGTGCAGATATACCTATCATCGTTGGTTTACTGGAAGAAATCTCATTTTGGAGATAACCGCGCCACTGTACGTCCCGTGTTCAACTTCCCATGTGTTATTAAGTTCTATGTGTACTTACATTAAAGTTAAACGTCAGCAGCTTAGCGTAAAGTGCATAACTTAACTTTGTTTTTATTGTTTAGAAATTTAAAATTGAAAAGCATTTTGATCTGTGCCATTAGACGCTAATAGTTCAGTATTAGTGAGGTTTATAAATTACTTATATAAAAATTTTGAAATTATATACACAATTAGTCACGATCTTCTCAAAACCAATTTAAAATGCTGTTTTAACTTTGTTTGGACCAGATCATGACTAATTGTGAATAAAATTTCAAACTCGTACTTTATAAACCGCACTAATACTGAACTATTGGCGTTAACTGCCACATACAAAAATATTTTTCAATTTTTAACTTTGAACAAGAAATACAAAGTTAAGTTATGCACTTTGTGCTAAGCGACCGACGACTTTTAACCTTAAGAACAAAGAAAAAAGGAAAGAAATTTTCATATTACTAAATTATATATAAAAATCAATTTCACATACTCGTTTACTTTTATTACAGCAACTACATACGTTTCTACCTTAGCATATCGAGCTTTAACCGCTCGCTCGATGCAACATGCCCAAGCAACATTTAGGCTGAAAAAAAAACTTTATTCCAGTTCATTAACAGCTAAACGCTTTAAAATAGATGAACAAGACACTAAAAACTTTCTTAGAGCCGTACAATAGCATAAATTGTGTAGTTTAAACAGTGCAGCTGGGTAAGGGCTGTACACTTTACGAAATTTGTACGTACTTTTAGCTTGTAAATAGCATTAAAATCACTAAACATACAGTCTCTAGTGTACAAACATACTTTAAGCAAGTCAAGAATTCTAGAGCTGTGTAACGATTGAATAATGCTCTTAATTTTTGCTTTTGTACAGATTTATTATGTAAAAGAACATGAAATTCTGCTATGATCTAGCTTTTGGTGTAAACTTATTCTGTTGTACAGCCATCATATTAGACTTGATAATAGCTGATCAATAGATATTTTCTACACCCTGTGAGTAAGCTTAAAAATATCAGTTTTTGTAGAACTGTGGCTGTATAATAGAATTTAATTAATCCCTAACTCAGACTTCACGCGAAAATACTGCTGTTGCCCAGTTGGACCTACACTTAACGCTGTATAATTTGGGGCCCCTTTTGGAGGTACAACGGCTGTTTAGCCGGATATACAGCCTCTACACAGCTATGTTATACAGCCTAACGCATTCAAAAAGTTCCTAGTACAGCTGTTACACAGTTTCAGAAGCTATCTGGGTGTCTATCCCTCTCGACGTAGATCAACAGAGTGAGAGAGAGCACTGTATCACGCGCTATAGAGCTCGATATTGTTTGCTATGCTAGACTAGCAGAAGTTTTATGTTTGCCATAAAATATAAAAAGTACTAAATGTACTTTGTTCTCATTATCACCGCTTTGTCAATTTGACGCACACACCTCATATTGTGGAAAATTTGCAATTCGCATAAAAATAAATCCTCCGTGACCTTCCATTACAGAGGTAAAGATCTATGACAAGAATATTATTTGTTTACTCATTGCGTGATTCTCATAAACGTGATCCATTCCAATTCTAAAGTTCGAACCTGAAATCAGGAAAGGGAAGACAACCCTCGGGACAATACATTACATACAGGGTGATTGGAAATTGCTCTTATTCCTCTCGGAGGAAGAAACTATGATTAATTTGGAGTGATTTGACCCCTATTACTTGGGGGTCGCAAATCCGCAATTTTCGAGAAAATCGACATTCTTTGCTTTATGTTAGTAGATTTACTTATTTTAATAATATTGTATAACGCATTAGTTTTTAAACTGCCATGTTATACTTTTTAAATAAATAAATAATAATTATTTATAAAATTGCGAAACTTGTCAAATAAAAAACGCTAAAAAAATCTTGTTGTTTTTTGGGCTGAAATTTCGCATGAACTGATAGCTTACTGATTGGTCGATCTCCTTAAGGCTGAAAATCACTCAAACAATTGCAAAATCATATGTTGTGTTGTATGTCTAAAATCACGATAACGAAGAATTAAAAATTGAACATTAAAAACAAAAAATTCTCGAAAATGGCGGATTTGTGACCCCCCAGTGATAGGGGTGAAATCACTCCAAATAATCATAGTTTCTTCCCCTGAGAGGAATAAGAACAATTTCCAATCATCCTGTATGCAGATTTCGAGGCTTTATTTGGTACCCAAGGAGGAAAGACACATGTTTTACACAAATACTATTAAATTAATTCCTGATTCCTTTATTTTCTATTTTATTCAAGTGTATTTTTTATTAAATTGAAATCATTTATTATTTCCATTTCTATATTTCTATTTCAAATTAACGTGACGCTTAATTATGTTACCGGCGCATTAGCAATTTATTTTATATGATAGTAGATTGTATTTGGTGATGTTTATACGATGTTGTGTTACAGTGTGGCGCTGAATCACGATTGGACTGATGAAGTATAAGATTCAAAGAATGAAACAGTTTACCTAGTCTCTATAATAAAAATCATTATACATAAAAAGCAATACTTGATTTTTTTTAATTTAAATTCCTTCTATTTACTACAATAGCACGTATATTTACTATTAACATGAGTAATTCCCGTCAGAATCATTTAGTCAAATATTAAATAATGAAAGTCAAATACCAACGTCCGTCATCTGCCCAGCCACGTGATCACGTGACAGACGTTAAGAATAGAAATGTTAAAGTAGTAGGGTTGTTAAGTTTCAAAGAAAGGGTCGGTTTAAAAAAGGAAAGGAAGTAAAGCTGGCTGGAACAAAGACTCAGAACAAAGGGCTTCCTCTTCCTCCAACGTACCTGGAACAAAGAAAGGGTTGGGTGTTATTCATACTATTTTACATACCAAACATCAGCAATAGGTAAATTACATTATGTTAGTTACATCACAATTACTAAATCTCTTGATCTTTGTAATGTTTTGTTTTCGTTGTGTGTAGCCTAGTTGCCGGTGTGTATTCTATACTATGTATGATCAGTAGACATCGTATAATATGCATTTGCATATTTGCATATGCAACTGCATATAACTCTCTAATTACGGCGTTAATGCATATTTTAGCCTTTTTATCAATCGTGCATATTTCGTTTAGTAGCGGGAGGTACGTATAGGGACCTAGGTGACGAAGACGTGTGGTGCGCGAGCGCAAACTGACTGACCAGTGCGTACGTTTTGTCCAATGACGTCAGTTGATGTAGAGACGTCGTTTTCGGCGTACAAATTGATACTGGGTGACAAACGTCACAAATTTGCGCTCGAAAATTTGGAAAAATACTTAATTAATAAAATAATACTTAATCAATTTACTTAAAATACTTAAAACTATGCATAATTTTAAGCGTATTTCGCTGTTTTTGTACCGTGTTTAATTAAAATGTTTAAAAATAATAACGGTTTTATGATTTTGCATTGTGCATATTTTGGGCATATCAACAGTTTTCAGTGCATATTTCGGCCTTTTTAGTGCATATTTGCATACATATTTTGGCACTTTGTTGGTGCATATATTCCGATGTCTAATGATCAGATATAAAGCGCCCAACACACTTAGTTATAGAGGGCCTGCGTAGCCGACAGCAACTACAGCAAGGTTGGGCGCACGCAAGTAAAGACGGTGTTATTGTTAACTTGGTGAGTGAATACGCTGGTCGCATATGTAATGAGCAAACATTCGCAAAATAAATACAAATGTTTGATAAGAAATAGCTCCGCGATGATTTCATGGCTTGCGTACGTGCTATGTGTGACGAATATATTCGCACACATGTTAAAAGTGAAACTGTACAAAATAGTAAAACAAAAATTATTTCTATCCGTTAGTTACGCATAGTTTTGCATTTCGATTATACTTATGGTATAGGACACAGATTTGGCACAGAAATTCGAGTTTTTACATTAACTATACAAAGCTGTGTATAATTAAACTTGATATTCGTACAAATACCAAAGTATTCATCCATCAGCCCGTATTCGTCCACTGCTGGACATAGGCCTCCCCAATATTACGCCACTCTTGGCGGTCCTCAGTTATCCTCATCCAGCCGCCACCCGCAACGTCCTTCAGATCGTCAGTCCAGCGGGCACGAGGGCGACCTACGCTGCGCTTTGCTGTACGTGGTCTCCATTCCAATGGCTTACGGCCCCAACAGTTATCACGTCGGCGACAAATATGGACATCCACTGCCACTTACTGATTTGGCAGGCTATGTCGGTCACCTTCGATCTCTGATGGATGTCTTCGTTTCAGATTTTATCCATCAAAGATATCCCAAGCATAGCCCGCTCCATAGCTAGTTGAGCGACCTTAAATCGGCGGATCAAGCCTTTGGTAAGTACAAATACGAAAGTATAATCAATAAAAACAGCAAAATAAGGTGGGCAAATACAATCACCTTAAAAGACACAATTAGGTACCTACCTATATAGAGGTATATAAAATCAAGAAGATTACGTAACTTACTACCAACAAGTACTTTCGATCACATACAAAAATCATATAAATAGATTTATTTTTGTTCTAACTATCCCAGACAAGGCAAGATAAAACGTTTAAAGGTAGATTAAGGACAAAGGATCATAAAACTAGTTCTGGATTCAAAATTAAGCAAACAATTGGAAGGTGTTAGTAAAGTAAGCTCGTGGGTGGTCCTCGGAACGGTCCCAAACCTATTAACGGTACCGTACACCGTAATTTCTTAGTTACAAAATTACTTTTGAATAATGGCTTATCTATATAACAATAGCTTTTGGTAGGGATTCATCGTTGGAATTGGAATCATTTACATTTATGTTCTGTTCTAGATTATACCATACCAATATTATGTTTCGAAATGTTGTATTCTTTAAAAGGTTTTCCGTAAAATGTGTATCCTATGTAAGTTATTGTTAATGAACAGTGAATGTCGATTATAATTCATGCGTGATACATGCAAAGAAAACTAATTCTTTGTATGGACACATGTTCACGTTGCAATTTTATTACACGATTAGAGTATGTATAGAAGTTTAAAGTAAGTATCCGTAATGCAATAGTAGTTTATGCTACAAGGGCGCAAAGGAATAAATTACGAGGACGATTTAAAACACGAGCGTAGCGAGTGTTTTAAACGTAACCGAGTAATTTATTGCTTTTACGCCCGTGTATCATACTACATTTTTCAATGCATAGTGTGAGGAAATGAAAACAAATATAATCTTGTGAACTTTAAATTATAATTGGCTCAAAAGGACTGTATCCAGAGCCGTTAAACAGTGGAAAAAAAGTATAACGTCTATGGTACACAGGAAAGGCTGCAGGTTAGCCAACCATTGTAAATGAATTTAAAAAAATAATAATAATAAAGCCCTAGGGCAAAATAATCGACTTTCTGTTCGGTTTTGATGCATAAAAAGTGGGCCTTTACGAGCTGATGCATTGAAAAATACATTTCGCAAAGCTTAACCATTTTTAGAAACTCATTGCAACATGAACACACGAGATTAATTTCATTACAGCACTTGTCGTATATTTAAGTTCGGTATCGTGGGGTATGTAGATCGCGTGACCGGGCGACGTAGCGCGTCACGCGAGACGCGAGCGTGCCGCGCAACGTTGCGTGTTGCACGCCAGCGACACATTTCAGACCTCGCTACGGATGTGCCTGAACCGACCGTATTATTTTTTGATAGATAACACTGGTAACCGGATTTCTTTCAAATCACAAAGGTAACCAGGTTGTACATAAATTTAGATCGGATGATGATAGAAAAATGCAACATGCTTCCCTAAAAATCTTGTACGGTGGAAAACTGGGAATGCGGTTGTCTAAGGCACACAAACACACAAAGCCCTATTTATTTAAGAATAAATGTAAATGAATAAAACCTCAACAACCAAATTTAGTTTTAAATTAATTCAACCCAGCTCTTTTCGTCCAGAGTCCAGACGTCAACAAGCAAAGCGAAGAAAACTAAGTAAGATAAAACGATAGTTATAAGTTATATTATAAGTATTATAACAGATAACGACAACTCCGTTGATGACGCGCCCATGGTTCCATGAACCACTTGATCCGTCACACGGAAAAAGAAATCCATCGACGACGTGTCTCCGAGCAATCATAATGATTATAAACACGAACAACGATTCCGTTGATCATTAGCGCGGCATCATTACGATTCCACAATTCTCTCGGGCATTAGTGCCATGGAATTGACACTAGACATGCAGGTTCATGTTAAACGCGACTCTCGGCCCTAGTTTACTTGCCTGGTACACTCCGTCTCGAGGTTTGTGGTCTAGGACCCAGGTCTGCGCTGCCACTTGTACTACCTATCTGAAAGTTTATTTTTGCAACCAAAAAGATAATATGTATACAAAAATATTTTATGCACTATTTCTATATTATTTGACAAGTGTGTCTTTTGTAAACTCTAATCCCCACATTAGGATTCCCTGGGTTGTGGGAAATTAGACCCTTCCTGGTGAGTCTGACGATAATAAATTTATAAAATATTTAAAAGTAACATAACATTAAAACATTAAAAAAGTAACAGAAGAGACAAAATAAAACTAGTTGAGTAATGTATGACGTGTGAGTGATGATTGTATGTGGAATGTTATTAGAGTGTGTGTGAAAGGGTGAGTAAAATAGAGTGTGTTATATGAAAGTGTATGCCTGAGTTTTGAAATACTTGATACTCACAGACCGGTACAAGTGTGTTAGGATTTATGTGTCAATTTTAAGGATATCCTCGGTTTGTTCGTAATCTAAGGGGGAGAGCCAATCGTGTAAAATTTTTTTGCATGGGTAACGTGTTAGATGAAGAAGGGATAGGGTATTATTTGTCCTTGAATATAGAAAGGGACCTAAGAAAGGGGAAAATTTTTGAGCAAAGCTTGTATTCGTTACGGGGGTTCTCCATGTGACACGGCGGGAGTCATGAACACTTTTATGGGTTGTAACTAGAGCGGTTTTATGGAACTTTAAGACTACTGCTATGATGTATAGCTGCCGAACCCGCAAGAGCTTGGATTCATGATACAGTGAGTTAGTTGCATAGCGGAAAGGTTTGTTGAAAGCAACTTTTAGGAGGGCTCGCTGTGCACGTTCTACTGTGATAAAGTGAGTTTTACAGGCTCCTCCCCAAACAGCCAAACAGTATCTTAAAATGGATTGGCAAAGCGCTGTGTACACAAATATCTTCGTTTTGTCATCAGCAGCCCGTCGCAACTTTTTGAAAATGTGCATTAGCTTTCTCACCCTGCCACTGATCACCTCAATCTGTTTTTTCCACGATAGTTTCTCGTCGATCATAATGCCAAGGTATTTTACAAAGGGAACTTGTTCAAGAGTTGGGCAATCACATGGCAAATTGTTTTGGGAGATGCAAGAGTGCAGCCTGATTTTGACAATTTCTTTGGGAGCAGTTCGTTGAGTAATTCGGAAGCAAATTATTTTTGTTTTGGAGGCATTTAAGGTCAATAAGTTTTGTCGAAGCCATGACGCAACGATCCGTAAACCCTCCTGGGCCACATCAATGACCGATGCCCAGCTGTTACTGTAGAAGACTATTGCAGTATCATCAGCAAATGCAAAGAGCTCTGCTTGTATCAAGTTAACGTGACACAGATCATTGATGTAGACCAGAAAGAGTGTAGGGCCTAAAACGCTACCCTGTGGGACCCCATAATGAATGTTAGCGTAGTCACTATGGCTATCGTTGACTCTGATTCTTTGTCGGCGGCCAGAAAGGTAAGACTCGAACCAAATAAGGGGCAGACCACGTATGCCTAGCTGTTCCAATTTTTTTTTTTATAAGATATTGAATATTAAAGTACTATATCAAGGTCATACTGTTTTATTAAAATAAAGTGTAGCAAACTTAGATAAAGTAAAGTGGCTGTCGATTAAGTACAAGTTACGTAATTACGAGTATGTACTGAAATATGCATCGCAAATATACTTGGCTTGGGTGACTGTATTTATAGTTCTGTGGGTGACTGCCTACAAAGAGCAAGGCGGCAGTAAATAAAACCAAGGAAGAGAAAACTAAAACAATGCGATATGTGTGTATACGACCCACAATAAAACTGAAACGCCAAAGCAATTATGGCCGTAATCATTAAAACTTGCCTGCTGAGTGCTGACATAACGGTAGCACAACGGCACTTTGAGACCTCCACTCAACTTACAAATTAGGGAATAGCACCTTGTCGTGATAGAGGACTATTAAACAGTAGGCTGCACGCCACCGGGAGTCTAAACTAGTCTGACTGAAGGGTGCTTGCACTGGCAGCCGTGTTGGTTGTGTTGGATTTGGACTTAGGTCCAAATACTTAGGTATTCAGCGAATTTTTCAAACAATTCAAATGACGAGACGGTTCTAAATCCGTGGACGAAACCGAACAGAACGTCACATTTGATCGTCGTTTGTAATCCATGAAGCCTATGTTAATAAGGCTAGCTGCTGGACCTTTGATTTGGCTGGAGTGTGGACGGTGTGCCGTCTCCAGGCTCCATCACGCAAGTATGGATTAACACAAATTAACAGATAGCGTGACGCACGCACGACACGCCACGTCTGTCGCTTTAGAAAGCATACGACTTCATCGTAATGATGGCTTGACGCGATTACTGTCGCGGATGCACTTACTGCAGTCAGGTTTGGAGGAGCTGAAGATGGAATTGTATTGGAGTATAGAATAGAATATAAGAATGGAAAGTTGAGTTCTGTTGTGAAGCGCTGCGGAAAGGTCAAGTGATGCTGGTTGGTAGTGAATGATGAAACACTGGCATTAACAAGGTATGCAAACATTAACTACCTCTATAGGCAAAAAAAAACGGTCACTGACGCGATTAAATCCTATTACGTAACGTTGTCTCAAAAACATGATTAATTACAAAGAAATAAATACGAGTCGAATAAAACAACATGATTATTCATAAAGAAATAAAATATAAATCGCTATTAATAACCACTCGTAATTTTCCATACCTTTACTGTTCAAGTTTAAACAACATTTTTTGCCTACATTTAAAGTTCAGTTACAAATTTTTTGCTATTCTCGAACTTGATTTAAATTAAACAACAAACAGTACAGGTTTCAATAAAACGATCTACAAACGCAGTTTTAGTATTCCTTACATAAGCCAGTGGAACTCGTTTTGTAAATGGCAAAGTATCATGGAGTGGTGACATTTCGTGTCAGTGGCATATCTTGGGAGTCGCGTGACGAGCAGCGGTAAAGTGCTGCTGTCAGCAGGCGACCCAGCAAGTAGTCTCCGACACGTCACCGGTATATCAGGGCAGAATTTATTTGGATCACGTAAAGGTTATGATCAAAAGGTGTTGTGTTTGGTGTGCCCGACTGTACCAGTGTTTGTGAACTTAGTAATTTCGATCCGGATGACAACTCACTATCACTAACAGCTACCCAGGACGCTACACGCACGTGCCTGGTGCAGGCTGCGACACTTTATAAGGAGTATTTCTTAAGAGGATGGCATACCCTAGCAACTTTCTTTATTACCCGTACTTTCTTTATTACCCGTCCAGCACAATAAGTCTAATGGCAAAGACCTTATTTGCTTTTCATAGAGGCGATTATATGCTGGCTCTTTGGCCTCTTGTTCTTGGGCGCGTAATACTGAGCTAATAGTTTTTAGCTAATACTGAAATATTCCCTTCATATTTCTATTGCCTATTTTATAAAAAAAAATCAAGTTGATCTCTTAACCGCGTCTTTGAAACGAACGCTTGAAAACCAAAAAAAAGAGGGTGGAAAACATTTTTTTTGACAAAAGTATTGATCTTAAAACATTGTTTATAGGTGGAATCCCTAGATAAAAGATCGATAAATCAAATATATTTTCTTTAATATGAGGAGAGACCTAGTTTTTTCCAATGAATCCTTGAAAACCTGATGTTGTTGATGTTCTCGCGTCAGGTGTCCCGTTTAGGCAACGCAGCGAAGAATTGGCACCTTTTGGAGTCGTTTTACTACGTTCAGTAAGAAGCTAATAGTTTGATAAATTAGTATATCATTTTCGGAACCTTTTTCTAGAATTCTGGAATACAGAAACGCGATTAAAAATCTTTCACTCGATAGAAATAATTATTAAAATGAGGTCTTCAAACACACGCCTTCTCATAGTTTGACAAATAATTATCATGTAAAGACCCCAAACATATTTTATTACATGGGTTTTAATAATATATTTTGGTAATTGGAAATTTTTCTAGTCATTTCAGTTTTTTTTTATATAAATAAAAAAAGCAATTTTTTCATCTTTCTCCCTGAATCGGTCCCTCTCGCACTGCGCATTTTCCCGCTTGAAAGTGACACTGCCCGTTGAAAACTCGATGCCTCACCTTTACTAAAGTTATCGCGTTGGGAGAATAATCTATTGCGGGTATTGTAAAGGCGTGTAAATTTTGAAGTACTTTTATTTCATGTAAGTTTTTTGGTTACATAGTCATATTAATTTGGTTATACATGCCACATCACTGCACAATGACTATAAAACATTACGCAAATACATTTCTGGCCGGAACCTTTACATGACTTCCTGACAGATGATCTGGCATAGCAACCTCAAATCATTGCCTTGACATGCAAACAGCAGCTGTAACACGTTGTGATAAAGATGAAGTTACAAATGTAGAACATTTTGCAAATAACATAATACTCGTAATATAATCAATGCAAGTATGAAAACAATATGAAATTGCGTTTTGTGGTTACATTGTTTTCGATGGATTTTGACCCGAACATAATGGAATCCAATCACACAACAATGTCATTATGTAATTTAGTGCTTATGTGATAGCACTTTCATTTCAGTGATGTATGATTTTACCTAGGTTACTAATTATTATTATCACAGATTCACAGACCACTTGGGTAAGTGGTAAGTGGTCTGTGATCATTATCTATCCCTTAAATGCGACGAAGATAACAGAAGGAGGAATTAATAGCGTACCACACACCCACCCGTCACACAAGGGACATATATTTTGGGTGACACTAAATTCGCTGGCGAGCTCGAATTATTTACAAGACTCTGGTTGACTCGGGTGATTAATATTAGGTCATAGGTCAATGTGGAGACGAGATACTGAGAGTACTACACCTACACAGACACGTGAATGCTTGTATCAATATTAGGTCATAGGTGAATGCAAAATTTGATTTTGCACACTGTTTTTAAGCAACAAAGGCGCGCTTTTCGAGATAGTGAGGTGAAAAGGTTCTTTGGGCAACAAGTTGGTATAATTCGCAACTATATATTGGCTATAAGATGGGCATAAGATATATTTATAGCTATACTTAAGGTACTTATAAATATTATTTATACTATTAAGCAGCGGTAGCTCAGTCAGTGGGATGTCGGACCGCCAATCTCGAGATCTAAGTGCGAACCCAGTTTGCCGGTTGAGATTGCACCAGTAACTTATACATAATTGATGTGGTACATATTTAGTACAAAGTTGATCAATAAGTTTCTGGAATCGGATACTTTACATTAACTTACAGGGATGAATTATATTTTATTCGAATCTTAAATTGCCTAGCAGCCAATGTCAAAAAGAATTTGATAAATAACTGTCACCAAATTTTCTACGTGCGCGTGGTTATACAACATGTGTTTGAAGAACTACAATCTACTTTGGGAGATAATGCTCCGTCTTATTCTTCAGTAGCATAATAGTATGCGGAATTTAAACGCGGCAGAACCGTCTGTAACGACGAAACTCGGTCTGGGCGCCCAACTACTGAAGACTACGTTAAAAAAATAGAAGAAATTGTTAAGACAGATCGACGTGTGAATATTCGTTATTTAGCTCAAATCATGAAGATTTCGTCCGGATCAATTCAGTTCATGTTAGCTCATTCTTAAAATTCAAAAAGGTGGCCGCGCGTTGGGTTCCTCAAATGTTAACAGACGCAGAAAAGAAAGAAAGAGTAAACATTTCGAAGCAAAATTAAGCAATTATTGATGAAGACCCAGAATCTTTTAGACTAAGTTTTAAGACCTTTGATGAAACGTGGGTTCAACATTTTGACCTGGCGACGAAGAACCGAAGTAAGGTATGAAAAAGATCTTCCCCGCCAGCCAAGACATATAATGGTCCCTGCGCCTGCGCCCGATGGCAAATAATGGCCTCTGTATTCTGGGATGCGGCAGGTATCATTCATTATGATTGGTTGTTTAACAAAATGACAGACGATACAAAATATATTGTAACAGGAGAGTAATACGCAACAATGATAAAAAATTACTCGAAAAAATAAAAAATAAACGTAGCGGAAAATTGCGTGCCGGAGTGCTTTTTCATCATGAAAATGCACCGGCACATCGATCAGAACAGCTGCGTTTCAATTAATGCAGCATCCGCCATATTCTCCGGTCCTCTGGACCTAGCTCCTAGTGATTTTCAACTTTTTAATAATATGAAAAAGCATTTTTGTGGTATTAAATTCGACGGAGATGATGAGATCATGTGTGCTGTCATTTTTACCCAGGATCAAGCTTTTTTTTCAAAGGGAATCTTCCAAAACGTTATTCAAGGTGTGAAGGTGATTGCGTTGAAAAATAAATACAATTTATATATACCTTTCCTGAAGTTTCATTACTTTTACAAAAATGTATTGTTCAATCTAGTTTTACATTATTACAATTTGCTAATTGTTAAAGAAAAAAGGTAAACCTTAAAAACCGAAAAGTTTTTGATTTTTTCCCTATTGTTTGCAAGTTTTGCAACCGAAGGCCTGAAATAAAAAAGGGTCACCTTTAGCCCCGCGGAACGCTCTCAGACGAGAAGATTAAGACATAGCATTAGAAACGCGACTCGTATTTAGCTTTCGCTAAAGGCACCCTAGACCTGAGGATTAGGTCGTTCCTCACCAAGAATATATTATCAGCCGGAAATTGTTAGAAGATCCTTAAACAGGATAGATAAGGAGACCGAGAAATCTAAGACAAAAATGCAGTTAAAACTTTAATCCTGCCGAAGACACGCTTAACTAGAATATTAGGTCAAGCAAGACATACATTCAATAAATTTAATTTGAAATGCGGCTCGGCCATATCGGCCCAAGGTTAGAGAGGATTAGATCAAGTATTCAAGAATATATTGTTGGCCCGAAGCGCGGCTCGCCGAAGACACTTGACCAGGAGATATACAAAATCCGAGATATAACATCAGAGACCAAGAAAATAATTTCGGTCAATAACGCAACTTGGCCGTTCGCGCTACAGAAAACTAATTCGGTCAAAAACATAAAACTACTTTGATGAGTAATGGCCTTTACAAGAAACACTCTAAGCCAGAGGAAAGTATTAGGTATACAATTTCATGACTGGAAAAAATATTACAGGTTCGGTTCGATAAGACTACACAAAAACGAAAAGGCTACACCATTTATGTCGAATATGTTGTTTCACGCACCATTTATTTGCGTTTTAGGACCTGTGGTGGATCAAAAGATTCCACTTATGACGAAAATTACAAACGACACGAGACTGACGCTAACATTAGCATGTAACAAGTAGATCTTGAAATAAGAACCAGATAAAGATATACAATTTTACAACATGACTTTAATGGTAATGAGACTAATAAGTACTCGTCTGTGAAATTTGTCATCATCGCTCATGAATGATTCTATAAAGAAAGCTAGCTGGTAGTGAGGCACAAAGCTATTGGCAACTATCATGTGTTTGCGTAAATAGTGCGTCATCTTTCACATCCAGACGTTATGTTTGACGAACACACGGTACAAAGAATCAGAATATATCTCAACAACACCTACTTGCAAAATTCAGAATATATTAAGCAGTAACACATAGCTGTTAGAAGCTCATTGTTGAATAAAATATTCAAAGCCAATAAAATAAAATTTAATTGAATACTCATTACTTTCACTAAGGATGATAATAACATTACTTGTTATGTAGTTTGGATTATACAATGAAATAAAAGTATGTCCACCTGCAAAGTAAACAATATTTTTCATCCATTCCTTGATATAATAAATAAATCAAACGGCGAAACCGATAGTTATATACAAGGTGAATTTTTGATCATCGTCCAAATTCATACTGGTGGCTTGGTAAGTGATCAGTATCATGGATCAATAACAATTTTGGTGAAATTCGTAAAATGAAATTTCGACTCCCCATAGTGATTCACTCGGGACTGGAACTGAATTTATATGGGAAGCCGGAATTTCAATTTACTAATTTCACAAAAATTTTTACTGATCCAAGATACTGATCACTTATTAAGCCTCCAGTATGAATTTGGACGATGATCAAAAAGTCACCTTGTATATATCACAATGTTTAAATAACTATTTGTCGAAACTATTTACCGGCACCCACGAAACAGACTACCCATCGTCTAGTCTGGGAGCCACTAAAATTTAAGTTATATTTGTTAACCCATGTGTCTGAAATAAATATTTTTGTATTTGTATTTGTATTTTGTATGTAGGTATAATGAAACAGTAAAAGTGTTAATTTTCCAACATTTCGATGATGTTTCATAGAGTGCCGACAATCGCAAGTATTAATCACATAGAGTTACCGAATGACAAAAGGGCAAACGTTCAAAAGATTCTAAGGCACCAAAATAATTATAGTGAATGTCATCGAAGCATCATCATCAACACTAACATCAGTGCCATACACCACGTAAACACTCGACGCCCAGACGTAAACACCGATAAACAACGAGGTGTAGACAATAAATTACTGATTAGTAAAGACTCATTTGTTTACTTTACATATAATACTACATATTATGTATCATATATATATGTATTACATAGGTACTTATGTAAGTATCGTTCTACCTTACGTACAGATAGACTATGGGCGTACAGGTACAGTCGGTAACCCTATGTATCTAGTAACAAGATGTGACCAATACGTAGTTGTGTAGATGAAAAACTTCATAAAAATAAACACGGTTGGGTGGATGCAACCTGGAGAATTCTGTACAGTCAGCAAAAACATCAATAAGTAACAACTGGGGCCCTACCAAGTTCGATAGATAGAGCGTATCAAAACAAAAGATGCTGGCTGTCCTCCTCTCACACTCTGCCGTATATTTAGGGCGGTTTGCGAGTAAGATGGTGGTACCACTATCAAAGATTTCAAAAGTTTAGATGAGTTTTAGATAATTTGATGTATAGTATAAGTTTATGTTAAAAAAAAAAGACATGATCTTGCCAAGTTTCTTGCCCGTTCTTCTTAGCAAGACTAATCGAATGGGCGGAGGTAGGCATGTATTTATATATGTAACCTATTACTATGTAGTATATAGGATGGGATTTGGTCGGCTGCCTGGATTCGTGCTGGGGGCTCGGTTGGTGATCATTGAACCCGTTCCTGGTCCCTGGCCGGGTCTCCGGTATGGGTTCGGGCGGTTGATTGGATTTCACCTTGTATAATAATATTTTACCTATAATTTTAATCGTATATATATTGCTACATAAATTAAAAAAACATTTAATCTAAGTAGTTCATGTACATTTATTATTTTATTACATATATTTTTATAAGATTAAAATTTGACTTGTGAAACGTGTATTATATATACCTACTTTGCAAAATAAACTTTTTGAATTTTGAATTTTTTGAATTTTGAGCCCTGGCACCTAAAATATATTGCATTGTTTTTGAATGTGTTTGTTAACATAATGCCGACGCGCGCACACTTATGAGTGCGCAATCCGTCTACCTACGGCCAGCAAACTGATCAGACTTCTAAAGTTGTTAAAATAATTAACTTTAAGTGCACTTAAGGCGCCAAACTATCACTGTGTTAAGATGAGCACTGATCCCAAGCGTGTGAGCGTCACCCATTTAAAGGTGGAAACATTTCGGTGCTGTCATAGTACGGGAAGGGCTTATCTTTACTTTTAAAATCTTTGACCACTATCAGCTCTACAACCACAGATCAATTTAAAAATTTCAACCTAATACCTAATAATAATAAATAAACAGTTACCGTTTCATAGAAAACTGTTTTTACCTGAAACCATTTCACAAATACGGAGCTTTTTGAATATCTCGCCATCGGTGTGAGGGGAAGGGAAACATATACAAAGATGTGTGCAAAGTTTCATTGAGATCAAAGCCATCAGGAAGTCACAAACACCTAAAGCATTTATATGGCAGCTGAGCGGGATGGCACACCAGAGTACAAGTATTAGGGTTCCGTAGTACCTAAAAGGTACAAAAGGAACCTTTATGGTGAGACTCCATTGTCCGTCCGCCCGACCGTCCGTCCGTCCGTATGTCACAGCCTCATAACTTTAGCACCGTTAAAGATAAAGACATGAAATGTGGGACAAAAATAGCATTAATTTGCCCACATATCACGGTGTAAAAAAAATATGAAAAATTTTAAATTGTTCAAAATATTTCCAAAACAAAAGCGAGAAAATAAAAAATATTATCCTAAAAATACAAAATGGGTATCAAATGGTAGGTATTAAAAGGCTGATTGTAAAAATATTATAGTTTGGCTATATCTATTTCGAGAAATCCTTGAAAACCGTAAAAAATGTGGAAATGTGAAAAAATGTCCGAAACTAGTGGACCGAAAAAAATTTCGATTATAGATCATAACTGGCCAATTACAGGAAAACTATAGCGATTTAAAAAAATGTTTGTCCCCATACATTTTTTTTTTTTTGGTTTTTCAAAGATTTCTCGAAACTAGTGCCAGCACATATAGTAAAAATATATATTTTTAACAATCAGCTCTTTAATATTTACAATAATACCCATATTGTATTTTTAGGATAATATATATTTTTTCTATTTTGTTTTGGAAACACTTTGAAAAATTAAAAAAATTTCATATTTCAGAGTGATTTATTTTTACACCGTGTTACGTGGGCAAATTATTGCTATTTTTGTGCCTTTATCTTTAACGGTGCTAAAGTTATGAGGCTGTGACATACGGACGGACGGTCAACGGATTCTCATCATAAAAAACCCTAAAAAAAAAGCCGCGTCTCGCTCATCGTTCGATGTGACACGTATGCAAGCATGCGTGATACATGTTCTGGATGGATTCGTGGCGTATCTAGGTGCATGAGGTACTGCGTTGTTATATACTTACATGCGCCGATCTATGTACAGCTGTAGATACGTTATGTATACTCAAGTTGAGTGCAAGTATGTACGTACTGTACATGCATCTAAATGTATGTGGCTTATGTAAATAAACGTTTATTTATAGTTTATTACTGCAGTTTATCGTTTACATCGCTTATTACACCATAAATCATTAAAATCATATACCTAGGTAGTTTGTGGTCAGGTTGGAACTGAATTTGCATAGGATTATTACAACGCTTATTTTATTACACAACCTAATGATGTGTTTTTTTTTAATAACTGTCACTTTTATCTATTTGAAAAATAAACAAATATGAAAGTAAATACTCGATAACTTTAACTTTAAGTTATTAACTACTACTTATTAGTTTGTTACTTAGTTTAAGTTACTTTATAACACACAAGTGCTATATATTTTATGTTCAAATTTAAAACTAGCAGTAACCACTTGCATTTTAATTATAATTAAAAGACCAATGTTTGCATATGTTTAATTTTATTAATAAATATAATGCATCCTGTGGGAGCGCCAGGCGGTGTTATCGAGTACAATACCCAGTTCATAGCCGTACACCTTCATTTCACCGAACATTATTTATTACGTCCCAGAACGATGGGTTGCCGAACACAATAGTCGAAATCGATTGTACCAGTAGACGACAGAGGCGTTAATATTATTATATGAATATAATTTTGTTATAAATAAATAAACAATATTTTATAAACTTCCAGAAATCATGAAAAAATTGATCTGAGTTCGGTTCGTGCGGCGTCATTTTTCGTATACAAGCTAGTTGGGTGCGTTTCGTGCGTTTTCAATTATGTAGAAAAAAAGCCTTCACCGTTGAGTGCGGTTCGGGCGTCCAGTTATTATACTACGGCATTGTTTATACAAAAGCGCACGAAAAGGGCCCATTGAAATCAGTAATAATAACTGGACGCCCGAACCGCACTCAATGGTGAAGGCTTTTTTTCTACATAATTGAAAACGCACGAAACGCACCCAACTAGCTTGTTTAGGAAAAATGACGACGCACGAACCGAACCCAGACCAAAAAATTATAGTAAAGTACCTAGTTCCGTGACGCAGACGTCATACTAAAATAACAGCAACGAAATATTTATTACTTGTAAGACCACATGATAAACACGCAATGTTTAACTAAACTAACATAATTAAATATTCAAATTTATTTATTAGAGATTTAAGCCAAAACTATTTGCGCATATTTTCATAAAAACAAGATGTGTAGTAAATTGTAGTTACGAGTATATCATAGTTTAGAAGTGAAATAAATTATGAATAAGTATAATTTTAGCTGTATTAGCTTTTTATGTGTAGTTTTAACAATATATCGAAAATATAAAGTTTATTTTTTATTGTTATCATATAATTGTTAAAACTACAAGTGAAATAAATATAATATTATTAAAACTGGCGTGAGCTGATATATTAGCCGTCCATATATTACGTCATTTGAAATTGAGGGGGGGGGGTCTGGTCTGTGGATGACGATGATATCATGAGCATAGATGGCAATAATGGGGGGTCTTTGCAAAAGAAAAAACTATTGTTTAAACAACAATATTAATTTTACAGATGACGAACATTTCCTGGGTCCACCCTTGTACCGATAGAGCTTTGAGTAAAAATCTTGCTACTCATCCATCCATCCATCCATCAGCCCGTATTCGTCCACTGCTGGACATAGGCCTCCCCAATATTACGTCACTCTTGGCGGTCCTCAGTCATCTTCATCCAGCCGGCACCCGCAACGTCCTTCAGATCGTCAGTCCAGCGGGCACGAGGGCGACCTACGCTGCGCTTTGCTGTACGTGGTCTCCATTCCAATGCCTTACGGCCCCAACGGTTATCACGTCGGCGACAAATATGGCTAGTCCACTGCCACTTCAACTTACTGATTCGGCAGGCTATGTCGGTCACCTTCGATCTCTGACGGATGTCTTCGTTTCGGATTTTATCCATTAGAGATATCCCAAGCATAGCCCGCTCCATAGCTCGTTGAGCGACCTTAAACCGTCGGATCAAGCCTTTGGTAAGAGACCACGTCTCAGCGCCGTACGTCATCACTGGAAAGACGCACTGGTTATATACTTTAGCCTTATGTGACGCAACTTGCCAAATGCTGCCCACCCAAAGCATATTTTTCATCAAGCATAACTCACATTTTGTAATACAGGTGACGAACATTTCCTGGGTCCGCCCTTGTACTGATAGAGCTTTGAGGAAAAACCCTGCTACTCACATTTTCCCTGTATTACGTATCAGTATGACTTTAAGTTAGAAATACGTTAAATTAAAACGTGACATTCAGTAAGCAAGTGAAAAAAGTTGTATTTTTATTTATATAATTTTATTAAATATAAAAATCTTAAAATAGCTAAGAAAATTCCCGTGATATACGAAAATATATACCAAGACCAATACAATTCATGGTGCTGATGTAACGTGTGATGTCACGAGTCCAATCAAGCCGAAAATGTTATAAAATCAATACGTAACGTAACGTTGGGTGCTGTTGACACTAAACTGTCCACACACCACACGCACTGGTCTCACTTGGCTTTGACGGCGGATATTATTGGAACAAAAGACATCCTCACGACATGAATCTCCGAGGGGGTGTCTAAGGTGTTACCTAGTGTGAACCGTGAAATGCAAGATGCTGTCCACACTAGGTACACCCGCTTTTCTCAGACGATTGTTCGTCACAAACGGGTTGGGTGGTGATGGTGAGCCCTATCGTCGTACTTCGGACACATGGAGTGCCGAAGCACGCAGACCAAATAAATGAATGTGCGCTGCGTGGGTTGAACCCATGACCTCTGAGTTAGCTGGCGGGCGCTCTGCCAGCTGCCACTCGAACAAAGAGGCGGTTTTTGGAACAAATTCTGCCGTTGATTCCTAAAACCATTAAAAAAAGCAAAATATTAATTTCTTACTAAGACTTAACGTTTCAAAATTAATAAGGATTTAAAAACTTTTCTTTTTCTAACAAAACAAAAAAGAAAACAGTTTACAAATTATGAAATTCATATTGGCACGTGTAAGCAACGCCTTTGCCATTCAAGTATTTAGTTCAAATAACCTTTGCCCTATACAAAACAAGCCTAAGGGCAGTGATTACGTCATCCCTTCGTGACGTCACACAAGCGATAGAGCTACAGATTGGTTGAGTTCAGAGGGTGTTCAGAGGTTGCGTGGTCGATGGATCTTAAACAACTCGCAATATGTGAAGAAAATATACATATTTTCCTGCAATTTATTATCTGCTATGAAGAAACAAGTAAAATGGTTCTCCCACGAAGCGTTACACAACCATCAATGAAGCTCTATATGAACGGTTGGAAAGTTTCTTACATTATGTACTGCGACGTTTAACTAGTTATGTAAATAAGTAGCAGTCGTCACGAGTCCGGGTGGCGAGGGAGATAACGTACAATATAAACAAAAACTACAGCACACAAAACATCTAGCAAATATGGCAAATCTTAATTGCTCTTCGCGAGACATTTCTGGTCAGCCATTGACGTCACAACTGGTGATTATGTTATAATAGCTGAACGGGACCTTGGAGCGAGCCATATACGAATATTACAAGCTTACGTCACTCACTCGTTGCTTCCTTTTTTTGTTACTCGGAATTGACTAACTATGGAACCGTCCAAAACGAACCGTCGTTTTTACGGTTCCGACCGAATGGAGACCTACAAATGTCACTCTGCTGTATGTCACAGTCCTAGCTCGGAGACGTGATGCTGGAATTTGATATTTTGTATAGAATGTTGACCCAAACAAACTGAATATTGAATTAGTAATTTTATTTAATTATTTTTCAGGCCGCCATGGATACATGAAAAAGGAGCGGAATTATTCAATTTCAATATGTAGTTTTACAACGAGAATATAATATACACAGCACATACTCGTAAAGTTAAATTTTGAGCTGCTTAAAGTATGAAATTGTCGTTTTACCTTTCAACCTTTTTTTCTAAGATAACATATATTTATTACTAGCTAGCTTACAGGAAACAAATTGACATACTTTTTTAGAAACAAAATTTAGAAAATTTTAGGAATTTGGGGATCTGGACTCTACTAAGGCATTTTTTATTTTTATTTATATTATTTTGTTTATTTATTTCGGATACAAACAGTCTTATACAAATATTATTTAGTTACATTAATGAGTTACTATTGGACTTGGAGATCCAGTTATTTATATAAATAGGTAATAAGAACTCAACACTTTACATGATAATTTACAAATCTTAATTTTGTATCACTTCCTGTCAACAAAATATTTTTCCTTGCAGGAAATTATCAAAATTGCGGAAAAAATGGCAATCGGTTGGGGTTAGGTCTGGCGAGTACAGGTGATGCTGATGACGTATGGTTTCTAACTGCAAGTCTTATTGTAATGTTCAAACGGTTTGTTGAGCAGGGTGAAGTCACTCGTCAATCATAGAGCAATAATAATGGCGAAGATCGATTGACGATTCGAAATTGTTTCCTTGAAAATTTCGCCATCATTGCAAGAAGTTCTTTACTTCACAATAGCTATCTGCTGTTATTGGTATACCAGATCTCAAAAACCATAACTTGTATATGGGTGAGCTTTGCTTTAGGGCATCGTTCCGGTATTTGACCTGGGTGCAGCCATCGCCATTGCCAAAAACCTTAGTAACTGGTCTTCCTCGTGGTTCATTCTTCAAGTCGAAAACAAAAACGCACAGTGCGTTCGTTACTCGTATCCTTTCCAAACCTACCATTTATATTGTGATCTGTATCTGCTGCATTAGAACCATCCATCCATCCATCCATCCATCCATCCATCCATCCATCAGCCTATCTTCGTCTGCTGCTTTCCAAGATCAAGGTCTGAATAACTCGTATTCGAGAATAACTCTAATTTTTGAGGTCTCCATATTTAACTCAAAAACTGATTGTAAAAACAATTGAAAGTCAAACAATAGAAAGTTATTTAAAAAAAATGGAATTTTTTGTAAAAAAATAATTAATTTCGAAATTTTTACCGTTGCAAGTATAATTTTAAATCAAAGTAAATTAAAGTTATATTAAATGTATACAATAATGTACATAGGATGATAGTTACCTACCTAAATAGTAATACGTATGCTAACTCCACCACTTTGATTAGTCTTGCTAAGAAGAATGCCAAGAAACTTAGCAAGATCAAGGCTTTTTTTTTAAATTAGTCACAGGCCCAATAGAGCCATTCAGAGCACAGCATTATATGTGCTACCGTAATATACTGTTCATAAATATATTAGTGAAACAACGTACGAGTATTTTTAATATCACTAGCATTTTATCTTGTTGGTGAAGACTTTTCTGTTGTGACGCAAATAATTACATAAAGATTCTTCTTAGAAGTTGTAATGAAGCGAAGTTGTGTGTAGAATCAGGTTACCATTTCTGTCGATACATACCTATTGCTGGTGATACATAAAGAACCCCTGATGCCTTATTGTCTAACTTCAACATCTGTCGCTATTGCTTTTAAAAGTACGCGTGATTGGCTAGAAGTGATGAGTCACGTCATTTCTAGCCAATCAACCTTTAAAGCAATAGCGATAGACGATTTCATGACTATTTCCTTACGCAATCGCACCTCTGAGCGAAATTGTGTGTGGAATCAGTTTACCATCGCTGTCGATACACATTACTGGTGATATGACATAAAGAAGAATCCCTGAGCGAAGTTGTGTGTGGAATCAGGTTACCATTGCTGTCGATACAAATACATGATGTGTCGGCACAAAATAAAGTTATCGTAGTTTAGTTTATCGCATTCAGTGGAGGGCCAGTGTTAGTTCGTGTGACGCAGACAGAGTGGAGTGGCAACAGAGCGTGAAGGTTACGTCAACGATAATACTTATAACAAAAACAATAGATAAATATAACTGTGTGTTTGTAAAAACTAAGTACTTGCGTCACACCGACAGATTATGTCGGCCATTCTCGTAATTGGACCGAAGTGCCTTAATTTGTAGCCATTTCCGTGAAGGACACTATCATCTACATTGAGTCACGTTTATTTATTTACTTTACAATTAGTTAACGATGTGGACAGAGATAATACGTTGTTGAATTATTCAGTTCAGTACCAACGAATGAGTCAGCCACGAACAAACACTGAAAAAATAATTCGGAGTAACCGACCAAAGCTACTTCTATTCTATACTCTCAAACTTTTGGCAGATACCACGTTCATTATTATTCTTATGGGATTCAAATAAGAGTTCCCCCTCTTTTTTGTGTTATTCCTTTTCTTCGGGTTCGTATTTAGTACATAAAAGCAGACAAAGAGGTTCACAACACTCTCTCTAATCTCTCTATGCTTCCACCCCTCGAGATATATTTTGCGAATCATTTAAAAGCCATACAGCTTGTTCTTGATTCTCCGATTGGTGAATATTATTATGAAGAGCCGTTTGGTCCAAATTTCAGTTAAGGCGATATGTAAAAGTTTTAGCGTCCCTGTTACTCCATATGCGAAAAAACCCTCAGTGCGAGAGTGACGGATTCGTGGAAAAGTAGCAAAAAGTCGGTTTTTTATTAATATAAAATGTACTAAAAATGCTATCAAAATTTCGTTTAACCAGGTCCTAGATACTGTTAAAACCCATCTAATAAAATATAATTGCAGTCCATATGTCATTCTAAATTGTCAAACCAGGAGAATTGGTGTCGATAAAGATCTCATTTCAATAAATATTTCTATCGAGCCGAAATTCTCCAATCGCGTTTCTGTTTTAACAGATCCCTAGAGATAGATTCCAAAAATAATATACTATTTTATCAAAACTATACATTATTTACCGAAGTAGATATAGAAGTTCTAAAAGTGTCGATTTTTTTCCGTAGCGCCTTAATATAACTTAACTCTTTTCTTTTCAGTTACTTACACTTTATAATTATACAATTATTGTATCTATTTATTTATTCTATACACGGCCTTTACACATTTTCTTTTTCTTTTAAGAGTTCTTCCATACAACGGTTGTCTGGAAGAGATCGCTTTTTTGTGATAAAAAAGTATTTTTATCACAAAAATTAATGTCATTTGTATCCTGCTTCTACTTTTGAAATTGTCGTTTTATTTGTTTTTTGGTCTACAATAAACTTAGAGCATGTACCAACAAATATGATTGTATTGTACGCTGCAGATTTCCTTTGGGCGTGACGCCAAATATTCGAGATGATAGAATGAAATGTATGTAGTAATATAGAATTGTATTCATTGAGTGGTACCGAGGAGTATCTTCCACGAGATCGGTTTGACGTCATTTGGCTTCAGAATTGCGGTCTGTCACATCAATATAGTAACGTGGTTGTCAGACAAGTATTAAAACAAGTCCGGAATGTTTCTGATGTCCACTTTTATCTAATTTCCCATTTATTATCTCTTGTTTAGAGCCAAATATATTTTGCTTTCAATTACGTTGACAAGTTGTTTGTTACAACTTTTAACTTTCGCATTCAAGATTGTATAACTATTTGAAGAGTATTACTTTTAAAAAGTAACCAAATAGTGATTTGAAGCGAATATCTCTTCTTAAATTTAAAGGTCAGCACTTTAATTACTTGCGGAAGAAGCTATTTTTTTGTAATTTTAAACCATGTTGCGCAATAAAACGTTTAATTTTGGTGCAGCTTCAGAAATAATAATGGTGATATAATATATGCGCCTTCGTCCTTGTTGGTAAATGAAAGGCGAGCTGCGGCCGGTACCAAACCAGTTCCAATAATATGCGATAAAAATGTTTATTTTTGCAAACTGGAACCGGTCGGACATGTCTCAAGCGAGTCGGCCCAGTCGTCGAAATTACGTTTTGCTTATAAGGCACTCGGAATGGCTGTCGCTCCGAAATAACTGAGCCTTGGGTTATTCTTATATTTTGGGGATATTGCAAAAACATATGCTAGACATGATTTTGGTCATTTTGGATCGTCGATTCGATGGTCATTTGTGTACTTTAAACGTTATTATATTTGGTAAAATCTTAATTTTAGCGATGTGTGTAATTTTTGAATTTGTCTTGTTGGGTAATGATTGGGATCAAAATTGTTGAATTCCGTTTTTGGTTCAATGATTTCGTTATCACCTTTCGAAAGCTTTAGCAAGACCTATTTACATTAAATTTTAGGAGAGATTTCAACTTTTACAATTGCATGCCTCGAGATCACGTCATTAATTTATTAATAATTTACATTCACAAGCCTGTCCCTTGACACACAAAATCCTATTCATTTAGCACGATTACCTACCCACCTATGGGCTTGCTTGGCTATTCTGTCCGTTATATGAGATTGATCTGGATGTAAAATAGCTGATGTGGCGTTGGTAATAAGATCCATCGTGCTGATACATTGGGGTCGTCCAGAAATAGAGCTGGTTTGACGTCACTCGCGTGTTCCACTGTCAAGGGCATCACACGTGCTGGCTGGATGGAAACTATCTACTTGCGGACTGCTATGCTGACAGCTTACGATGTATGATTGACAATAATGATCAAGTTTTATTATTTTATACATGATTGTATTTAGGATTGGTTAAAGATGCCGTGAAAACATTTTCGTTCAATTCTCCTGCAGGTTAAGATGAAATAACGGCGCTAATGTTTATATCAATTGATCTGAATTGACTTCGATGTCTTCGCAAATTCTTTCTTTGTATTTCACACATGGAACAATTTTATCCTGCTCGAATTCTTTACAAATCTAATTAATGTGTAAAACAAATGTTTCCTCTAAATATTTTTCTGTCAATTACGAAGATAAACTGGAATATTTCAGTAACAGAGCGGTATATTTACCCGCAGTGTTTACGTTAGAGGCCTTGGCACTGGACGAGGTTGTGACGTCAGCAGGCAATCCCAGAACAGATGATGTAGCTTTTAATGTCTGGGGCACCAGGAGGGGGGAGGGGTATTATTTATATCAGACTTCGTGTTTGTAGAATTAGAAAAATGGAAAATATTTTATAACTTACACGTGTAGCTGTGAGCCAATTCTGCTTAAAAAACACATAGTTTCCCGTTATCCCTTTTATTTACCAACTGGTTATTTAAGTTTGTACACCAAATAACTGCAAGCTATTGAGTATTGATCGTCTGAATATCGGAACGCCACAATATACACCAATCAGAAAGGGCCTCGACTTGAGGAACCCCTTTGAATCACAAAGACAGCGAACGAAAGTGCTCGAATTTTACGACAACATTTATGGTCATTTCTTAGAAGGAACGAAGAAAGTGGAACAGTGCTCGCCATTACAATAATTTGAAAGAGCTCTGCTTTACCGTTTGTCTTAAAATGGTCATAAACTTTACGACTACATCCTAAGAGGGCATCGAATTCTTTGACAACAGCAACGAACGCTGTTAGTTTTATGGCGGACTTGTACTTATTTATTCTAGTCTTGTCCAGATGTTGTTGTTGTTGTTTTAACTTGTTTTGTAAAGATTCGATCCGCTCCTATTTTGGTGCTATTACGAGTGTAAAAGGGATATTTGACTGCGCCATTTGTAATTCGCTTGTGGCACAAACAGCTTCAAACTGTAATGAACTTGCTTGAGGTTTATGAAAACTGTGATGAAATGAATACCTAACATCATATCACATCACATAGACTTCAACAAATAAGTTAGATACTCCAGAAAAGGTAATTTTTCAAACTTCAACTTAAATCTTCAGAGTACTTATTATGTACTCTAGCACAAACCTTTCGATCAAATGGGTTGTAATGAGACAAAGCAAGGCACGATTCAGTCCGTCTGAATTATCAGCATCATGTTTGCTAACTTACAGAAAGAATTAACAACGGATACCTGAGAGTTTATGGAATGACTCATCACTTCACTGTTCACATTACATACATACAAGCAATATACAACCCCTCACTGTCCTTTCCACACACACTTGTGCAAATGTTACGTAAAGTCCACCTGAACCAACATCCTTGTTGCGCAACAACTCCAACAGGGCTCTTAGTCACCGGACATAGAAGTGGTTTTTAAACGAGCTTCAGACGATTTATGTGATCGACTCTGGCGCAGGTCGTCGGAGCTCGGGTGGTGTCAGTGTGGTGGCGACAGGTACCGCAGTCTCGCTCGGTAAGCCTCGGTATATCATATCAGTGGCATTGAGTTCGCTTACTGTTACGCGACCTCTCATAATGAAAAGGATGATGAGTAAAAGACATGAAGCAACAAGCCAGTGGAGAGCGCAGAGATACATTCTCCTTCAAAACACAAGTCACCAATATACGGCGGGGGACGTGACAGCTTAGCGAGCTGTGATTGAACAGCTCAAGGTCAAAATTTGATGCGTAATTTGTGTAGGGATGTCATACAAGTGAAACGAAAAATTATCGATATCGATAAAATCGAAAAAATTAATTTGGAATTTTCGAGTTTGTCAAAGATATACAAATGAAAGTATTGTTGGCTAATAAATAAAACAAAATTATTTATTTGACAAAGTCGCTACTCACTGATTTTTGAAATTAATTAATTTGGAGTATAAACATAGGCACTTCTGACGCTAAACAAACGCGTATAAAAATATCCCTACATTAAGTACTTACCTTACATACATTATGTTTGCGCCCGTACGACGCTTCACAAACATTCTGTGTGTGTATGTGCGTCCAACAAGTTCTAGTTGTTTTTTAGTTTATTAAATGTCATTAGTGTTTATAATCATAATGTGTTGTGGACTTTATCTTAAAGGAAATAAGATTAATTTTAGTTTGTGTAAACTCTCTTTAGTTTTTGGTCAAAGGCCTATGCGCCTAGCTACCGCAGTCTCGTTAACTCTGTCGGTACAAGCACTTGTCATTCTAATATTGTAAAATTTGTTTAAATCTTAAATAAGTAATTCGTTTCCAAAGTCCTTTTTTCTTTTATTTAATTATCACTTTGTTCCGTCGTGAACAAAAATTGGCGACCGTTACAGGACTCGATTCGAAATCAAACTACATGACCTTTTGCTTAACCGAGGACGAACAGAGGACAACGCCACGTACCACGTCGATTTGCTTCGTCCTGAGTGGCCTGGAAGGCTACCAGGAGATTCTACAGCTACGTTGTGTACAGTACGTGCAGCACAGTCGCCGTCCCGCTGAAGAAAGCCAGAGGACACGGGATTCATCATAATATTCCAACGGGATCTTTATCAACTGAACGAGAGCTCCACCAGACTATTGCATCATCTTCACCTGCCGTGTCATCAAGTGAGCTCGTTCCTTTTCTTTCCTATTATATCACCCTTGATTTGTGCATTCAGGGGGACTAGTTCTTTAAATAACCAGTGCATATTTAGTGCTTCCATGTGCGCCTACCTACCCCGGTAATTAAAACCTGGGCCTAATTACGCACATGCCTATGCAGTATGCCTATGCAATATTTTAATGCAATTCTCATCCATCGCAGTAAGTGTGCTTTGGCCTTTTTTGTTGCAAATTAAAAAAAATAAAACGCTATAGTACAAAGTCTAATAAGGTTTTACTAAACTAGATATCTTAAATCAAATAAACTCTGAACGCTAATACGAGTAACAACGCATTTCATCAAAACTTTGCTTATTTCAATACATTGCTATTTCATAGAAACTGCACACATAACAAATTATAAGCGGGTACCTAAAACCAGTTATTTTGGCCAGCCGCCCCGGTCCGCTTCTTTGTTAAACCAAGTAAACAAGTAATATTTTCTTAATCTATTTTGATGTTTCGACCATATGTATGAGTTATAAGGTGCAAACTTCTTTGTACGTACGTAGTCAATGATAATAGAAATTGGTGTTGATTGTCACTATACTTATACGGTTGTATCGCGATTTGTTTCCTTAGCACTTCTTTATTCATTCTATAAATAGACGATCACTATTCGCTATCTATAACTAGATATACACGCTTGCCCATAGCACGTATGATCATTTAGTACCTGCTTCGTATACGCACACGCTTGCAACAATCTATTTCAGTGTTCGAGTCCTACAGCGGGATTTGTGATCGCTTGTTACGCGGGCCGACTACTGTGCTTGCGCTGCCTTCGAATCAGCTACCTCGTGATCGAAGCGCTGCGCGTCGCACCGCTGAGCCGCCGCGACACCCCGGCACTGCGTCGTGTGTTGTTAGCAAAAGGAGGAGCGTATGCGATTTCTCTTTATTATTTTTGTATTTTTTATTGAGCGAATTTTTGTTCATTATGCCCTTAACCGAGGGTGTTGCTTTGAAGTCTGAAATGAGTATCAAGGATTTAAATGCTAAACGTAGTTCCATTAAAGGCCGTGTCACAAAGTTTAAAAATAATTTAGAAGCTTTGGAGTCTCTCGAGACGATTTCTCCTTTTGAAATTACTAAACTCAGAAGCAAGTTAATTAGGTTCGAAGAATTGTTTGCCGAGTTTAATGATGTGCAAGGGCAGATTGAAGTGATCAATGTGTCCACTCAAGAGCTGGAGTTATCCGTCAGGGAATCTTTAGAAAATGAAATTTATCATTGTATTGCTTTGGCTCAGCAATTTATTGACGAACATAGTTCTCACGATCAAGGTGAAGGTTCACGCTCGCGTCGTTCAACCTCTCATTGCCATCACCATGATGATAGTGGGCCTCTAGGGTTTAAGCTGCCCATAATAAAAATACATAATTTCGATGGAACTTATTTTAAGTGGCTTGAGTTTAGGGACACTTTTACTTCTCTTGTACACGAAAACACAAAAATTAGTGACGTTCATAAATTCTATTATTTGAATTCCTACTTAGAAGGAGAAGCAGCTCGAGTAATTTGTAACTTGGAGGTAACGGAAAAAAATTATGTGGAGGCTTGGAAGCTTTTACGCGAGCGCTATGATAATAAGCGCCAATTGATTAACAACCATTTGAAATCTTTGCTTAGTCTTGAGTCCGTGCGAGAGACTGAAAAATCTCTGCGCTTTATTGTTGATCACGTGACCAAGAACTTACGAGCTCTTAGTACTTTGGGGTTGCCTACTGAGAAGTGGGATATGTTAATTATATATATAATTGCTGAGAAATTAGACTCGAAGACATATTTTAAGTGGGAAGAAAATAAAAATTCTTTGAGTGAAATCCCCAAGCTTGACGATTTTTTTACCTTTTTAAGAAACCGTGCCGATGTTCTTGAAACTGTCAATCGTAGCAAACATGCACCTAAACAGACGTCCCACATAGAACATGCTTTTCCTCACCAAGGTACACGAACCAAGACACAAGCAAGGGCCATGGTCGTCTCTTCTGACTCCTCTAAGGAAACTTCACCGTCTTCTTTTACTGGATGCCTATATTGCAAAGGCCAGCACCGCCTTTACGAATGTTCTGCATTCAAGACCAAATCGGTTGAAGAAAGGATGTCTCTTGTGTCGTCATTAAAGTTATGTCACAACTGTCTGAGAGTTGGTCATAACACGCGTCGTTGTCGACTTCCGGGTGGGTGTAAAATATGTAAACAGCGACATAATTCTTTATTACATGAATCGTTATGTAAAAAGGATCAGAAGGACGAAGAGGTACCTGAATCCGTCTCTATGTCTGCTCATTCTTCTTCAGAGGTACTACTCTGCACTGCTCAAATTGATTTGAGTAATCCTACTAACAACAAAACTATTACAGTGAAAGCAATTTTGGACAGTGGCAGTCAAGGATCATTCCTGTCCCAGCGAGTAACTCAAATGCTTCAGCTTCCTTCTCAGCCTGTCAAGATTGATATAGTTGGCATCGGTGACGCTACACTGAAAGTCAAACCTGAACGTTGTGCTGTAAGCATTAAATCTAAACATAGCTCTTTTAGCGCTACTATGTCTTGCCTTGTGCTGCCAACAATCTCAGGTAAACTACCTAAAGCCTCGTTTAATATAGAGCATCTAAACTTGGCAGGATTTACATTAGCAGATCCTAGTTTCAATCAGTCGTCTACCATCGACATGCTTATTGGAGCTGATCTCTTTTGGGACCTGGTAGGATCAGAGCAGCATTCTTTAGGCAATAATAATCTGGTATTACGAAGCTCTAAACTAGGGTGGCTTGTAGCAGGTCCAATATTTCCCATACAAACAGATATTAAAAGGCAATTACATTGCAATATCTCCCAAAATGATAATCTACTCGATCTCAATGATGACTTGGCAAAATTTTGGGAATTAGGGAAGGTCATAGACAGGTCAGCATTATCCAAAGAAGAAAAATTGCGTGAACAGCACTTCCTTGCAAACACCACTCGTAGTAGTGATGGTCGTATTTTGCGTCAAATTTCCACTTCGTGATGTTAGAGACGTTCTAGGAGATTCGTTTCAAAATTGACCGTCATGTGTACTGGTCAGACGCTAAAGTAATTTGTACTGGTTAAAAACTTTTGTAGCCAATAGAGTAGGTGCTATCAAGGAACTTACTGATGCGGCCTCCTGGCGCTATGTTCCGACATCCCAAAATTCCGCAGATCTTGTATCGCGTGGTGTTGATCCACAACTGATACTTGGATTAACCATTTGGTGGGAGGGTCCTGCGTTTTTGAAGCTAGGAGAGTCTTCTTGGCCGCCGCTAATGGATACCCAAGAACTTGTAGAGGTGCCAGAAATCAAAGATCATCCCGCTTTGGTGGGGGAGCCTCCTATCGATCTCTCTAGGATATCTAAGTTAAATATTGCTCAACGTGCTTATGCACGCATTCTTAGGTGGTTTCACAATGCTAAAACGGCAAACTTAAATAATAAAATTGTAGGGCCTCTGCAAGCTTCAGAACTTGAAAAATCTATGAAACTATTGATTAAATTGTCACAACAGGTTTCATTTAATAAGGAATTAGCTCTATTATCCCAGAACAAACCACTTAAGCAAAATTCAAATATTGCTTCACTTAACCCTTTTATTGACTCTGAGGGTCTTCTCCGGGTTGGTGGACGCATAGACACTTCTGGGTATGATTTTGACAAGCGGCACCCTATTCTTCTGCATGGTGACAATCACCTTAATACACTCATTTTTCAGCATGAGCATGTACGACTTATGCATGCTGGTCCACAGCTGCTTCTCACGTCTATAAGAAACCGCTTCTGGCCTGTAGGTGGGCGAAATCTAGCAAGACGCACAGCGCGTCGTTGTCTTTTATGTAGCCGCTTCAGGGGTAAACCCATGGCAAATATCATGGGTAATTTGCCGCCAGAACGTGTTATGCCAAATTTTCCATTTGTTAACGTGGGGACGGACATGGCTGGGCCCTTCTTGATTACTGATCGAAAGGGAAGGGGGTGTAAAGTAATTAAATGTTATTTGTGCATTTTCATTTGCTTCAATTATAAATGTTTGCACTTGGAAGCCGTGAGTGAGCTCTCGAAGGAAGCCTCCCTATTAACGCTCAAGCGGTTTATTGCACGGAGAGGATTGCCAAAAAAAATATTTTGCGATAATGGGACAAACTTTGTAGCCACGGCTCGTGAAATTAATGATTTTTTGAAATCCAAAGATAACACATCTGCCATTTTAGACTTCACAGCTCAGCAAGGCATAGAGTTTGTGTTCTCGCCCGCATACGCTCCTAATTTTGGAGGATATCACGAGGCCGGGGTGAAATCGGCCAAATTTCATTTACGTAGAGTCATGGGAAACGCACACTTAACGTTTGAGGAGCTATGCTCTCTGTTTGCACAGATTGAGGCTATCCTCAATAGCCGTCCCTTGTGTCCCCTCAGTCCTTCACCTGATCACCTACAGCCGCTTACCCCGGGACACTTTTTGATCGGTAGGCCACTCACCGCGCTACCAGCTCCATCCTTGATAGACTGCAACACAAATCGCCTCGACCGCTATAAACGCCTCGAGCAGATCCGACAACACTTCTGGAAGCGTTGGTCCAACGAGTACGTGGGAGAACTCCAGCAGCGCACCAAATGGCGTGTCAGATGTAGAGACCTTAAGATCGACGACATGGTCTTACTGAAGGATGACAGCACGCCCCCTCTCTGTTGGCGTCTTGGCAGAGTAAGCAAGTTATTCCCGGGCCTCGATGGGGTCCCACGCGTCGCTGATGTCTCTACAACGCGAGGAATAGTACGTCGCGCCCTAAATCGTATTTGTCTTCTGCCCACGACGGACTACAAGGAAACTTGAAAGCTTTTGTGGAGCTTTCAATGGCCCGGAGGATGTTTGCGCCCGTACGACGCTTCACAAACATTCTGTGTGTGTATGTGCGTCCAACAAGTTCTAGTTGTTTTTTAGTTTATTAAATGTCATTAGTGTTTATAATCATAATGTGTTGTGGACTTTATCTTAAAGGAAATAAGATTAATTTTAGTTTGTGTAAACTCTCTTTAGTTTTTGGTCAAAGGCCTATGCGCCTAGCTACCGCAGTCTCGTTAACTCTGTCGGTACAAGCACTTGTCATTCTAATATTGTAAAATTTGTTTAAATCTTAAATAAGTAATTCGTTTCCAAAGTCCTTTTTTCTTTTATTTAATTATCACTTTGTTCCGTCGTGAACACATTACATATACTTACATGCATACAATGTATGTAAGCAACAATACATTGTTCGATAAATTATTAAACACGCGGTAGGACAGCACTATCGAAAAAAAAAGAGACAACTGTTGTGCATTTCACCGTGCGACAGAAAGAGAGGACGTGAAGACATCAACGCAAAGCGCAAGTTCAATTGAAATATTTAATTGTTATATTTTGAAGATTAAAAGTATACGAAAAACCCTTACCTATGAAATGTTACTCCATCTTTTGTGTTACTTGAAGTAGAAGTATTCTTTCCACACTATTTTATTGCACAAGTAGGCATATTTACTGTAAATTTCGGATTTTTTCTACAGAAACACGCTATGTTTTCACGGACACAGCCAAACTCTGACTAAAACCAATGGCTTCGCTTCAAGCGCCTATACGCTTTGGGAAGCGGATGTTTGGCGAGTCGCGTTACCCCCGCATGCGCTCTCCACTGGCTTGTTGCTTCATGGTAAAAGAGGTGGACTCTATTGTCGTTCGGTTTTCTCATATAGCTTTGTCCCACGTTGTCCCCTCCATGGCGAGAGTTACGTAGGAATCAGAAAGGACGCGGCTTAGGTTGCAGATAAACAGCAGGCCATCCAGCTGACTAAGGTAGCTCCTCATGATATACATCTCTGAGCGGGTTTCAGAGGTGTTTCTGAGTGTGAACTGTTGCTGTATAGTCAATACTGTACGTACATCCTCCTTTCATCGACGAATTATCTCAGCTTTATCGCCATATTTTGGGCACAAATAAATACACGCTTTTCGGGGCATGTACGAGTAAATTTACCTCGGTCTTTTCCTTCATCGTTCCTCAGAAAGAGGTAAATTATTATTCACATGAATTCCGAAAAACTCATCGGTGCTTGCTCTACGGCGGGATTCAAACCTGGGTCTTTAGACTGAGAGACGCGGCCTCCTACTTTAGAATAAGAGACGCGGCCTCCTACAGATTGAGAGACGCAGCCTCCTAATTTAGATTGAGAGACCCGGCCTCCTACTTTAGATTAAGAGACGCGGCCTCCTACTTTAGATTAAGAGACGCAGCCTCCTACTTTAGATTGAGAGACGCAGCCTCCTAATTTAGATTGAGAGACGCGGCCTCCTACTTTAGATTAAGAGACGCAGCCTCCTAATTTAGATTAAGAGACGCAGCCTCCTAATTTAGATTAAGAGACGCAGCCTCCTAATTTAGATTGAGAGACGCGGCCTCCTACTTTAGATTAAGAGACGCAGCCTCCTAATTTAGATTGAGAGACGCGGCCTCCTACTTTAGATTAAGAGACGCAGCCTCCTAATTTAGATTGAGAGACGCGGCCTCCTACTTTAGATTAAGAGACGCAGCCTCCTAATTTAGATTTTGAGACGCGGCCTCCTACTTTAGATTAAGAGACGCAGCCTCCTACTTTAGATTAAGAGACGCAGCCTCCTACTTTAGATTAAGAGACGCAGCCTCCTAATTTAGATTAAGAGACGCAGCCTCCTAATTTAGATTGAGAGACGCAGCCTCCTAATTTAGATTGAGAGACGCGACCTCCTACTTTAGATTAAGAGACGCAGCCTCCTAATTTAGATTGAGAGACGCGGCCTCCTACTTTAGATTAAGAGACGTAGCCTCCTACTTTAGATTAAGAGATGCAGCCTCCTAATTTAGATTGAGAGACGCAGCCTCCTAATTTAGATTGAGAGACGCAGCCTCCTAATTTAGATTGAGAGACGCGGCCTCCTACTTTAGATTAAGAGACGCAGCCTCCTAATTTAGATTGAGAGACGCGGCCTCCTACTTTAGATTAAGAGACGCAGCCTCCTAATTTAGATTGAGAGACGCGGCCTCCTACTTTAGATTAAGAGACGCAGCCTCCTAATTTAGAATGAGAGACGCGGCCTCCTACTTTAGATTAAGAGACGCAGCCTCCTAATTTAGATTGAGAGACGCGGCCTCCTACTTTAGATTAAGAGACGCAGCCTCCTAATTTAGATTGAGAGACGCGGCCTCCTACTTTAGATTAAGAGACGCAGCCTCCTACTTTAGATTGAGAGACGCGGCCTCCTACTTTAGATTAAGAGACGCAGCCTCCTACTTTAGATTAAGAGACGCAGCCTCCTAATTTAGATTGAGAGACGCGGCCTCCTACTTTAGATTAAGAGACGCAGCCTCCTAATTTAGATTGAGAGACGCGGCCTCCTACTTTAGATTAAGAGACGCAGCCTCCTAATTTAGATTAAGAGACGCAGCCTCCTAATTTAGATTGAGAGACGCTCCTCCTACTTTAGATTAAGAGACGCAGCCTCCTAATTTAGATTGAGAGACGCGGCCTCCTACTTTAGATTAAGAGACGCAGCCTCCTAATTTAGATTGAGAGACGCGGCCTCCTACTTTAGATTAAGAGACGCAGCCTCCTACTTTAGATTAAGAGACGCGGCCTCCTACTTTAGATTAAGAGACGCAGCCTCCTAATTTAGATTGAGAGACGCGGCCTCCTACTTTAGATTAAGAGACGCGGCCTCCTACTTTAGATTAAGAGACGCAGCCTCCTAATTTAGATTGAGAGACGCGGCCTCCTACTTTAGATTAAGAGACGCAGCCTCCTAATTTAGATTGAGAGACGCGGCCTCCTACTTTAGATTAAGAGACGCAGCCTCCTACTTTAGATTAAGAGACGCGGCCTCCTACTTTAGATTAAGAGACGCAGCCTCCTAATTTAGATTGAGAGACGCGGCCTCCTACTTTAGATTAAGAGACGCGGCCTCCTACTTTAGATTAAGAGACGCAGCCTCCTAATTTAGATTGAGAGACGCGGCCTCCTACTTTAGATTAAGAGACGCAGCCTCCTACTTTAGATTAAGAGACGCAGCCTCCTAATTTAGATTGAGAGACGCGGCCTCCTACTTTAGATTAAGAGACGCAGCCTCCTACTTTAGATTGAGAGACGCGGCCTCCTACTTTAGATTAAGAGACGCAGCCTCCTAATTTAGATTGAGAGACGCGGCCTCCTACTTTAGATTAAGAGACGCAGCCTCCTACTTTAGATTAAGAGACGCAGCCTCCTAATTTAGATTGAGAGACGCGGCCTCCTACTTTAGATTAAGAGACGCAGCCTCCTAATTTAGATTGAGAGACGCGGCCTCCTACTTTAGATTAAGAGACGCGGCCTCCTACTTTAGATTAAGAGACGCAGCCTCCTAATTTAGATTGAGAGACGCGGCCTCCTACTTTAGATTAAGAGACGCAGCCTCCTAATTTAGATTGAGAGACGCGGCCTCCTACTTTAGATTAAGAGACGCAGCCTCCTAATTTAGATTGAGAGACGCAGCCTCCTAATTTAGATTGAGAGACGCAGCCTCCTAATTTAGATTAAGAGACGCAGCCTCCTACTTTAGATTGAGAGACGCGGCCTCCTACTTTAGATTAAGAGACGCAGCCTCCTAATTTAGATTGAGAGACGCGGCCTCCTACTTTAGATTAAGAGACGCAGCCTCCTACTTTAGATTGAGAGACGCGGCCTCCTACTTTAGATTGAGAGACGCGGCCTCCTACTTTAGATTAAGAGACGCAGCCTCCTAATTTAGATTGAGAGACGCGGCCTCCTACTTTAGATTAAGAGACGCAGCCTCCTAATTTAGATTGAGAGACGCGGCCTCCTGCTTAAGATTAAGAGACACGGCCTGCTAATTTAAATTGAGAGACGCGGCCTCCTACTTTAGATTAAGACACGCGGCCTCCTACTTTCTTTATTAGAGTATATACAGAGTGGAAAAAATGTAAGGGCCCTGGAGGGGAACTACCTTAAATCCTTTAGTTAGCTCATTTTACTGAAAGGAAACAATCCTTTATTTTTTAAAAGAAACAAAACTGCATTCAAAGATCTTCTAAAATTTGCTTGTCTCACCCGGAAACTGAACCAACTAAAAATTAAAAAAATAAACCCTCGCTATTTTATTATACAAATCGGTAGGATTATTGTTCAGGATAAAATTTGTCTAATAAACATTTAGTCTGAAACTCATCTGTTGTGCGAGATACCCATGAAATTGAATATTTATTACAAGTTCTTTATTAACAATACCTAGTACTATTCACTTGTCAAGTAATAATGATACGCCATTATTACACAATGACAGCACGGAATGAAAGCAAAACAAAACAAAATTTAAAATTCGAACGAATACTTTATCGATTTTAAAAATGTTGAAAGTTATCGTTTGAACTTCAAATTTGTTGCTCCGCGTTGCAAAAAAAATACGTTCCTTTTTTAAACTTTTCGTCAGTACGCCTAGTGCAAGAAGGAATTGTGCTGTGCATAGATTTATTATTACCATTTAACGATTTTCTTATTGAAGTCTTCAACAAGCATTAGCAAGCGTGTACTTCATACGATGTCTTTGGTTGTAAGAGAGATAAGAAAATGATAACGTGTCATTTACTTGTAACAAGTGAACAGTACTAGGTATTGTTAACAAAGAACTTGTAATAAATATTTAATTTCATGGGTATCTCGTACAACAGATGAGTGTAAGACCAAATGTTTATTAGACAAATTTTATTCTGAACAATAATCCTACCGATTCGTATAATAAAATAGCGAGGGTTTATTTTTTTTATTTTTAGTTGGTTCAATTCCTGGGTGAGACAAGCAAATTTCAGAATATCTTTGAATGCAGTTTTGTTTCTTTTAAAAAATAAAGGAATGTTTCCTTTCAGTAAAATGAGCTAACTAAAGGATTTAAGGTAGTTCCCCTCCAGGGCTATTAAATTTTTTCCACCCTGTATATATAGATTATATAGGTATCTAATCCTAATACTAATTCATCATATTGTATTTCCATATTCCTTACGAGAATTCTCTGCTCGATTTCCAAAAATTGTTTATTTACCGTCATCTGAGGAAATCCCGAGTGCCCTGGTTTTACGTTAAAAATTACCAGAATTAAGTTTTGGTTTTAAATTAAGATTAGTTGTATTATGGAAAACGCTACACTTGAAAAGGAGGATAACTAATGAAAATTCGGTTAAGCCTTCTGGCCAGTGTACTACCAATTATTTTATAACCATACATAGGATAACTTTGTTGTTCGGAAGTTATAATTGCCCAACTTTAAAAGACCCTTTAGATACATACAGTTTAATAGATCGTAAGTGTCACGTCCTCCATAACTGCAAGTGGAATTGTTTTTACGGTTACGGTTCCGTACCTTTATTGTGTGATGGTATGGAACCCATTGTGCGCGAGTCCGACTCTTACTTGGCCGTTTTTTTTTAATCTGTGGTATAGACCTCGGTATTCAATGTTAAATTCTTAGAATTTATTCTAAGATTCAATTGAATTGAAAGACAAAAGTAATTCAGTAATTTACGTATATTGTCCGAAATAGAATGCTCATCTGATCTACAGTGATCGTTCCTATATATGATCTTACACTATCCTTACATGGCTAACGCATACAATATTAGTACACTTATTGGTGTGCTCTACGCACACTACACCTCCCATCGCAAAAGAAAAAAAAAAACGAATACAAGTTTTTTTTTTTTATACATAACTAAATAATGATTATGAGTTATATAATTTAGTTCTATTTTTATGAACGGTTTCAACTTTACCATCTTTTAAAATTTTTACATTTACATCCAAATCTTCAATTACTAAATATGGGCCTAAAAATATGCTTTGTGTTTTGTCACCCGATGGGTTTCGCAAAAGAACTAAACTATCTTTCTTATAATAAACTGGGTAAATATTCTTATCATAATTAGATTTTCTTATAATTTTACTGTTATATAAATTTTCTCTTGCATCTTTATGGGCAAGCTGTAACCTATACTTAAGTTCTAACGGATAACTACTATGATTATATAAAGGTTCTACAATATTATTGGTAAGATTTGATGGCATATTGCAAATTTTACCAAACACTAATTCGTGTGGTGTATATTTAGTTTCTGAGTGAACCGTATTATTGTACGCAAAGCACCAATATGGTAACCAACTACTCCATTGATCAGGCTTATTATTGGACATTATCCGCAAGTACGCACCCATTGTTTTATGAGAGTTCTCCAGTGCCCCTATGCTCTCGTGATGATAAGCTGTTGAGCTAATTTGGGTAATATTTAAAAGTTTACATACCTCTTTCATTGTACTTGATAAAAACTCTGATCCTCTATCGGTTGCAATTTCCCTCGGAATACCATACCTTAGCACACAATTTTCAACAAAGGCTCTTGCTACACTTACTGTGTCCTTAGTTTGAAGAGGGTAGGCTTCAACATACTTTGTCAGGTCACACTGCAATGTTAAAATGTAGGCAAATTGATTTATGTCTTTACCTATAGGACCAACGATGTCCAGATAAACCTTATCAAAAGCAGACTCAGCGGTTGTTGTGACTACCAGTGGCTGTTTAGTATTTACACAATATTTTTGTTTTTGACATTTGTCACATTTTAACACAAATTCCTTAACATCCTTTTCTATTGTGGGCCAATAATAGTACCTTTTAATATTATTGACCGTTCTCCTAATGCCTGCATGGCCACTTGTAGGCAATAAGTGAAAATCATTAATAATGACACGTCTATCGTCGACATTATTTATTTTCTGTACTCCCTTTATTATACATATACGTGGTCCGGACCAATTGGGAGTCTTTTTTATTTCTTGCGTTAACCCTTTCATAAATCTTTGATTTTCATCATTAAATAGTATGCATACTTCATTTACTTTTATCTTTTGACAAAATAATCCAAATTCTTTCACAAGAACGGCTCGCGTTGCAAATGATGAAGAATAAGGATTTAAATAAATAGTCGACGTGGATGGTACAAACGAAAAATAATTATTTTCTTCCGAAATCATATTATTATCTTTAAACTCATCGAGTTTTATTTCAGATATTAAATTAAAGTCGGTAGAATTATTCGGTTTCCTCAAGATTTCCACAATTCTTGGGTGATCAGTCCTCGAATTAGTGGGAACATTATCGGAGATCGAAGAATTCGTACATTGATTTCTTCTATTCTCTTCATCTTGTATTATTTTCTTTTGTGCTCTTGTCATAACATGCATAACTGCCTCATTCATCTCTTTTAATTGCTCCGATGTAATAACGATTCGCGACAATGCATCTGCAGCTGCATTATTGCATCCTTTCAGATATTCTACTATAAAATCGTATTCCTCTAAACATAATCTAAATTTCAGCAACCTACTTGATGGATCGCGCATATTAAACAGATATACGAGAGGTTTGTGATCCGTTTGAATCTTAAATCTTCTTCCGTACAAGTAAGGTCGGAAGTACTTTACACTCCATACTATAGCCAAAAGTTCTTTCTCTATGGTAGGATAATTTTTCTCAGCCTTATTAAGTCCTCTACTGGCATATGCTACTGGCCGTCCATCAGTGTTACAAAGCACGGATCCTACTGCCAGCTTCGAAGCATCCGTTTGCAAAATGAATTCATTATCACTTGAAAAGATTGGATATTGAAGAATAGGGGGGCTGCCTAAAGCACATTTGAAATCTTTAAATGATTTTTCACATTCCTCGGTCCAAATAAATTCTAAATCTTTTTTACAAAGATTATTTAACGGTGCTGCTCTCTGTGCAAAATGAGGAATAAACTTACGATAATAATTTGCAAAAGCTACAAATCTTTTTACATCATCACAGTTTTGAGGCCTAGGATACTTTTTTAAAATTTCAATTTTTGCTGGGTCAGGTAAAATGCCTTCTTGTGACACAATATGTCCTAGGTACAGAATCTCCTTTTTTAAAAACACACATTTGGCAGGATTTAATTTCAAATTGATTTTTCTAAGTCTACCCAAAATATCCATTAAATTTTTGTTATGTTGATCTAAATTTCTGCCAAAAACCACTAAATCGTCAAGATAAACCAGACACTTCTCGTAGTTAAGGCCTGACATCGCTACTGTAATCATGCGTGAAAATGCAGATGGGCTAGTTTTTAAACCCATTGGTAATCTTTTCATCTGGTATTGGTTGGTGCTTGTTGTAAAAGCTGTGTACTTTCTACTCTGTGGATCAAGCTCTACTTGATAATATCCTTGAAAAAGGTCTAAATGACTATAGTACATGGCACCAGAAAGAGAATCTAAAATATCTGCTATATTGGGCAACGGAAACTTGTCGTCTTGAATTTGGTTATTAAGTTTACGGTAATCAATAACTATGCGCCATTTCTTTTCTCCTGTGGCGTCTACTTTTTTTGGAACTAATAACAATGGACTCGACCATTCACTACGCGATTCTTCAATTATATTGTCTTCTAACATTTTACTAATTTGCTTTTCTATTTCTTGTTTTTGGGAATGTGGGAGTCGATATTGTTTTGTATAAACGGGACTGCTATGCGGTTTTAGTTGAATAGACTGTTGATATATTTTGGTACTTGTCAACTTATCCCCCTCTAAAAAGAAAACGTCTGGAAATTTAGCACAAATATTTTCAATTGATATTTTCTCTTCTAAAGTCAGTTGATTAAAATTCAAAACCGAAAACAATTTCTTCACGCGCTCTGCGTTTATTAAAGGCCTATTAAAATTACAAACTTCATAATCCCTTAAGGGAGTTGTAATTAATACAAAATAGCTTAGGCAAACCTCTGTATCTTTTGTATTTAAAATCTTAATTGGAATCTTACCATTTTTTGGTCTCGATACCATATTAGCAATAAACACACCCTCACTTAATTCTTGAGAATTGACTACGCAATCTTCTGTCCTATTCGTTTGAATATAATGAATGGATTCACTACGTGGGAGTACTGTCAAATAAGACTGGTTTCCTATTTTGGATAACTCAAAATTAACTATTATGTCATTTCCTGAATCACTACGTAGTTTTAAAGTATTCAGTTCGAAATTCAAAATTCCATTAAAACGCCGAATAAAGTCTAAACCTAAAATTCCATCCGTCTTGCAAGGTAAATTTTTGAAAACATAAAACTTGTGTTTGAATGTTTCACCTTTAGAAGATAATTCTAGATAAACAAACCCATCCGAGATTATATTTCCACCTATACCTTTAACGCTCATCTGTTCTGATTGAATTGTAATGTTAGCATTTTTTAATTGTTGATACTTCACGGCACATATGGACGCACCGGTGTCAAGTAACCAGCTATATTGATGTTCGTCAACACTAAAATGTATCTTGTTGACATTGTCACAATAGTTTATAAAGTTAGCCTCGAAAAAAATGATTCATCTGATTAATACTTGCACTTTCTGGGTGGTCTCGGTTTGAATTTACTGGGTGGTCTGTTGATACCACGTTGACCTGTTCTCTAGAGGAAAAACCACGCCCGCGGTTTTGATACCTACCGTGATAACTTGCTCCTCCGAAGTTTCGCCCTCGATTAAAACCTCTGTTAAATCCTCGATTGAATCCACGATGGAATCCATGATTGACTCCACGATTTCCGGTAAAATTTCCCCGGTTGGAATTCTGATTTCCTCGTTGATAGAATGATCTGCCTCTGTTATTAAAACTAAACTTACCTCGTCTCATTTCAAAAACCTGGGGATTGGACGCAAAAGACTGCTCCAACTCTTCATCCTTTGCCGCTCGAATAACATCCTTCAAGGCTAGGTAGTTACGGGCTGCTAAAATAATACTTAAATTACGGTTTCGCAAGCCGTCCGTGAAACGTTTTATCGCCAATTTTTCATTCAACGGTTTTAAAACCCTGTATGAATTTTCGTCACCGTCGGCTTGGGAAATCGTCAAATTAACGAATAAATCCTCGAGTTTCTTGCCAAATTCTTCTAATGACATGTTTGTCTGGGTAATTCTATTCAGTTCTGCGTGTAGAGCATTACTAGATTTTTTCGTAAGTAAATGATTTTTCATGTCTAATAAAAGCGCTTGGCACGAAGTGTACGATTTAGCCATCCTCAATTTGGCACTTTCCGACAAACGTGTTTTTAACACAAAATTTATTAAAACATTTTGACTTTCTTTCTCTATCATGGAACTATACAGCTCTATGCCATCAATTAAATTTTTTGTTATCTTTTCATTTCCGTTCATTACAGGTAATAAAGAAACTGCTGTTCTTAACTCAAATTTCTCCATATTGCTTTTTGTTACAACACTCACACTTTTGCTACAAAAAACCTCAATTTGACTGTACAAGGTATCTATTTTTACACATAATTCCTTGATTACTGAAATATCAGACCCTTTAATTTCTTCTTTTTCAATTTGTTGATTAATTAACTCTGAAGAAGAAATATAGTCTTTATAAATTAAATTCGCTTCAGCAAATTTTTCTTGTAAAATCTTATCAGTTCTCTTGGTTTGATTTAATTTAAATAAATTTTCCTTAAGATTCTTTATCCTATTTAATATTTCATTAAGTTCTTGTGTCATAATAAACAATATATAAACCCATTATTACTACTGAACCCTGAAATAACAATTCTTTACTTAATTCATAAAGCTTAATTAAAAGAAATGAAAAAAAAATTTTTCGTTTTAGTTACACTAATCAAACAATTCTGAAACTACTTCTATGAACAGAATAAGGACGTACAACTAACACATCTGTATATGGTACGGAATGTCAAAGCTTACCTAATCGGTCACCGCATATCGTGTTCGCTCGGTCTCGCGACACTTTTAAACACTGTTTGAAGCACACTTTATTAATTGTCACCAAAATGTGTCGAAATTGTCACCAAAATGTTAAACTTTAACGAACGTTCAAACCTCTTTTTATTACGATGATTTATAGAAGCTTCCTACACATCTTCTGGTTTCTGTATGGCTTCACGTCGACGTAGAGACTTCCTCATCGAGTGGTGGTTTATCTCTCGACGCATCCACTGGGTATGGCATTTCCGGTAAAAAATTAAAAACGTCATACAGCATCCGCAGCAAAACATCACCATGATCAACCCGAGAAAAATCGTTGTCATCCCGAGGTGGAGTTGCATTTGCTCCACTGCTGCACCATTGGAGCCTCCGGCTCCCGCATTTTGTGCGATGATGACCTCTTCTTTGGATTGTGGTTTACCCATTTTTAGGTAAAAATAAAAAATAAACTTCACTAAAACCACACTACATGACTTTTTGCACGTTCACTTAACATGACTCTCACAATCCTGGCATGGGTCGCCATGAATTGAAAGACAAAAGTAATTCAGTAATTTACGTATATTGTCCGAAATAGAATGCTCATCTGATCTACAGTGATCGTTCCTATATATGATCTTACACTATCCTTACATGGCTAACGCATACAATATTAGTACACTTATTGGTGTGCTCTACGCACACTACACAATTAAATTTTACACCTCAAGCAGTTTCTAGAAAAAGAGCCTTGATACAGACAGACGATACAACCTAACCCTATAAATAAAGGTTCTACTTTTCCACGATGAGGTCTAGGAGAGGAATCCTAGAGTTATAAAATAAGCTTTTAAGTACTGACACTGTATTCCTACATATGGCACACTGAACCTATGTCGGTTGAAAGCAATCTTTATTCGAACATCTGCCGCGACAGCTGGCCTCAAGGTCGACCCCAGGAGGGTCGTGGAGCCTTGAACACTCCTGCTTGTAGGGGGCCAGTTGCTCTGAGATATGCAGAAAGGATTGCTAATCATTTGGAGGCATCAGGAGCACCTGCCGGGCGAGATACACAATACATGAACACGTACTGATTTAATAAACGAGTAGAAGTTTTATTAACTTTTGGAGTTATCATTATAAACTGAAATTGTCTACCATTAAGCTCCACCGGGGTCAAAAGAAAAGGTTTAAAGAAGTACACATCGTCACCACATAAATCTCCAAAATGGTTGTCAGGGATGATTCCGCGAGTATGGACTGTGAAGTGCAATTTACTGTCCTTAATTTGACACCAAAGTTGCACCGACCACTTGTCCCAACGTGAGGGTTGGTCAGCCCTGTCGCCGTACATCGTCCACTTATTGAGTACGTGACTTCCGAAACACATTCCCTACAAGACTTGAGCCCGCGACCTCCGAATTAGTGATCGAGCGAGAGAGCCACAGACTACAGAGGCGATCTGAACAAGTAATTACCTTGAAACCCTTGTGTAAAGTATGTAATATAAAAAGGTATATTCTTCGCCAAGGGCTTTACTAACGCATTAGGCACATAATCACAAGCTATTCCATCATCAGCATTCCGCTCACAGAGCTGATCAGCATTCAGCGAGGAGTGCCGAGGAGTTGGCATGCGGGGGGCGCGCGCACACTACGTCATGTCGCCTTACTGCCTATGTGGGGGGACGTGCCTGCAGGGACGGACTTAGGTACATCCACTCCATACCGCAACCGATACAAAGATGAAGTCTTTGACCGGATTGAGGACGGGGATGCCTATTCGGACAACAATATAACGTCAGAAAGTCTACATTATAAGATAACGCTTGCTTCATGCGCTGCGAGCTGCAATAATAATTCTCGAGCTGCGATCACGTGTTCAGTGAATTTTCGAACATTTTCTGAAAAAGGATGAGAAAGAAAGAAATAATTGCCTATTATGCAAAATGCATGTAACGTATAAATAAAATTGGATAATATGGCAATAAATTCGTATAGTATAAATTCCTTTTACACAGAGTGCTAATAAAGGCAATATTTTTGAAACCAGTCTAGCTGCCATAAAAATACCATTCATATAAATCAAAGGCATCAGCAACTATAAGCATGAGAAAAATAACAACCACTATAGTACCTAAATGACGTTGTTTCAGCAACAGGTACTAACCAGACCAAGCTAGAGTGAGCTGTCGTTGAGGAAAAAAACTAAATAAAGTAAATAGGACACAACGCAAACGTTTTGACGTGACGTCACTAACCGTTTAGCTCAAACAGAAGCAACGGTCGTCAGCAAACAATTTGCACCGGTCATTGGACAAACTAAATACTTTATGGAGGTAAATGATACTTTGTTGATTTTGTAAATACCTGTATAAAGTAAGAAGTGAATCACTCTTCAGGGCGAATCTTATGCCCTGGTTAGTTAAAAGTCGAAGAAACAAAGAGAGAAAATATCAAAATAACGTGGAGTGACATATAGTCAGCAGAATGGAACTGCATATTGGGAAGAATACTGATAAGGATGAAGGAAATTATGTTTGTTTACCATAAAATTGTGTTTTTTTTTGTATTGCTCTGATTTGTTCACACCACTCCGTGAAATTTTAAACACATACCGATTGACGCAAATCATTCGTTTGCATTTTTTTGCAGAACCACTATTAACTCTATCACGACTCATTTCGACAATTAGCAGCCTATTTAGAATTGGAAGAGCAAACTGATAGATTTTACATAAAGCAGGTTTCATGACGACAACTGTCAGTATCTTAGATTTTAAGCTTAAATTCTTGTAACTTGTACTGTACTCCCTTCTTGCGAAATAAATTAATATTCTATTCTTAATATTCTATATTAAGACCGTGAAGGCAGATTCTACAGTTGGTTGGAGTTAGTACAGAAAGCGCGTGAAGTTAGTTGTCACTGCGCAGTAACCCACCCCCCCTCGTTGTTGTAAAGTAACGCAAAACTGAAAATAAAACCGATATAGGTACAAACATGGAACTGAAAATCGCTTATCACTATCATCACTACATAGTATAATAAAGTCGCTTCCCGCTGTCTGTCTGTCCCTATGTATGCTTAGATCTTTAAAACTAAGCAACGGATTTTGATGCGGTTTTTTTTAATAGATAGAGTGGTTCAAGAGGAAGGTTTATATGTATAATACATGTCCGTGCAAAGCCGGGGCGGGTCGCTAGTAAGTGATAAGGCCGCCAATTGTTACCTTCTTTCATAGGTTTGTTCTTTTACGTTATTTATTTATTTTGGTGTACAATAAAGAGTATTTGTCTTGTCTTGTCTGAATCTAGAGAAGGACACAAAGATTTAAATAGAAAAGTGTCTGATGCACAAAGTACTAATCAATATTTACAACAACTGTTGTTGGGCAAGTACAAATAGAAAAACGTATGATGGCAACAACACATACTCGCAGATGCGTAGGAGTAGAATGATTGAGTCGATTCGCCAGACTCTACAATAAAATAGTTGTAAATACATCAGGAAACCATTCAGAAAGTGTTTACCGGTGGATGTAGGTGTAATTGCTCAGTTAAAATGCCATTTGTTTCAAAACACTGATGTGCTAACAGCTAGCAGTAATGTTCAGTATTCAAGATGCAGTTGACGGTATAAATGAGTTGCAATTTGCAAAATGCAGTAATAAATAGGATTACATAAATGAAGAACCACGCTTATTTTTAAATAATACAGGGAATACTTCAGAAATCGCGGTCTACAAAATTAAAGTAGCACATGGAGCGCTTCTTGCTAAATTACGCTTTTGAAGCAAAGTATTTAACATTGAAATCTGGCACTTGGTCAGAAGAGACAAAAAAAGATGAACCAAAGCAACTAAGGAGTGGCAGCTTAGAGGGGGGACACGATCTGTTTGCGGACCACCACCCAGATGAACAGATTATATGCGAAGGCTATATTATATTAAAGCCAAAAGTGGCGTAAAAATAGAGGCCTAAATCTAGCAGTAAGCTTTAACTATTTACGTGATCATGAAAGATAATTATAATAGATACTCAATCACATCAAAGCTGCTTATCAAATATTAAGGCGAAGAAATTGCGTGAGCCAGGAATTTATTCTGAAGGCCGTAATTTGATTCCAAATTAGCTAATCTAATGAATATTTCAATTCACGTTGAAAAATAGTGTGGGACCTAGAACACGTCCCTGCAGCACCCTTGCTCCCGTATTCAAGTCTCGCGAGATCGAAGGACGAACACGACCGGGCAGATGCGCGCCCGAGTGAATCGTGACTCGAGCTATAACTCGGTCCGTGTACCGCACATATCTGTACTGTTTGTGTAATAAGCTTAGGAATACTGAATACTAGGAGCTCTTGGAAGGTGGAGCGCGTTGAATATAGATGAGTTCCGTGTACTGTTCCCTGTTCCCAGGCTTCTGACTGTTTAGGGTTCTTTCGAAAACGGTAACATTAGCAAATCTTTTGTATCTAGTACTGGTTTCAAAAATTAGATGTAATCTTCCTAAAATTTATTAGACAGAATCTGACACGATCGAATATTTTTCGAATTTTTCTTGGGTTTACCACCTTAGTGATCATCAACAATTACAGAAACGTTGAGGTAGACCATAAGGGTCTATTTACACTGTCTGTCCAATACGTCACGGCTGACCGCCGCTGTCGGTCAGTGGCGCGACGGCGACGCTCCCACGCCACACTCGTCGCGAAGAAGCCACGCTCGGCGAGCCAAGCGTCTCCGATGCACACCACTGGCACGCTTTCTAAGATGGATTTTTATTATTCTAAGCGTAACAATGGAATTACGCTTGAAGAAGTTACGAGTCGTAATTTCAAGAAGTAAAAAATATATTGTTACTGCTGTCGTGTCATGGGGTTCGAAATCCTGTTTTTTCAAGTGGTTTCATGTTTCTAATTTAATTGTTGTTGTTACAAGATATTATATAGTAGTGACCACTACTTTTAATACCGTACTTGCTCGTAAACTTCACTTTAATTTTAGAGATGCAAAAATCAGCGAGGCTATCTTTTTAATAGGTTTGTAGGCATTTTTAAAGGTTTGTGTTAGTGTAATTGCCCGAAATGTATTATCATTTATCCAATCAGTTCCATGGTAACTTTTAACGCTATACTAACGTACTTTGTTACGCTAAGTGAATTCAAAGCAATTAGTCGGAATTTTTAATTACAAGAAGGTGCGAATTTACAATTGCTTTTTTATGGTAATCATATATATATTTTGCAATTATAATTAATTTATGTTAATATGAGCGAGTGAATGTAGTATTTTGATAACGCATTTTATTCATCATCATCATTCAGCCCACATCCACCTGCTGTTGGGCATAGGCCTCTTCTTCTCTACGACATTTTTGTCGGTCTCTCGCCAGCCTAATCCATTGCCCACATTTTATTGTACACATTTTATTGTACACATTTTATTGCTCATCCATAATTTGAAAAAATATATAATTCTCTTACTGTTTTAAAACCGATTGCAGTATTACAACTTTATAGCAGAAACTTACTCGTTAGTCAATTGGATTTTATACCATACTAGCATTTTGTGCGCGGCTCCACCCGAAAGAGCAACTGCTAATCTTTTTCAGCGACTTGACTCACTAAAATGGTTATTGCTCAGCTGCCTTAGCAGACTTTAGCTGTTGCATACTTTATGGTACATAATCTTAAAATCTTTCACAGAAAACTCACTCGCTAAAAGTGAACACCGTATCAAAATCCGTTAAGTGGTTCTAAAGTTAAAATAAACTGCGAAACGAGTGTATTTATTCATGTCTAAAGTTGAAAGCGAATATCTCCCGTCAGTTATAGCCTGATGTGATGACGCATAGCCTAAAACCATCCTTAAAAAATCCCCGAGCCAACATGAAATGAAAACCGCATCAAATTCCTTTAGTGTTTCTCGTGGTTTACATAAGTAATGAATCTTTGAAAGAATATCGACGAGGTTTTGTAGAAAATACCGAAAGACAAACAAACTAAGATAACCTATATTTAAATTATTTAAAAGACGATTAAAATAACAGAAACTATTTGTATTCATCGAATTTATTACAGTGCTAAAAAGCGAATTGCGAGCCGCAAACTGCGAACAAAAACAGACCGCTGGTGAATAAATAAAACACGCGAAATGGAAGGCAGCGGGCCAGCCAACGGAACGGACATGCGCGGCGGCCAAGCGTCACGTCATGGCCGGCGTGACGTGACGCGGTAACCGTCACACTTGACGGGATCGAGCGGTGTGAACGCGCCTTTGGATTTGCATACCCTTCTTTGTTGGTCGGCGGAAGGCTTAAAGAATGTTGTCGAATTACACTGTTGAGGATAATCTTAAAAAAATATCCATTTAAAATAACATATGGGTCATCATGCTCAGGTCAGCATTTATTGAAATGTAAAAAGGCGCTTCAGACGCAAGCTTACTTTGTAGCGACCGACCCGTTCCAGGGTTGGGGTTAGGTTTCAACCGTCATCATCATGAATTATTGGCGACGAACAGTTTACGTAAACGATAAAACATAATGTAGGTATGTAATATGAAAAATATACATATAATATGAAAAACTCCCCAGCACGTGGTATATTCGACGTCATGCCTAAATTATTTCGAAGTCAAACAAGCGGTCGGTATGTTCAATATAAACACTAGCCCACTGAGATACAACTAACACAGCTGCGGTAGTTGATAACAATGATAAGATTAGATACGATGACATTACTAGCGCGATAGCTGTGGAATGTACCGCTTCATATGTTACTCGTGTTAGATTATTGTAGTTTACAGTCAGTCCAGGTAAATAATCACAGAGAAGAAAAGGTAAAATAATACAAGAAGCAAGGATTAAACATAAAGGTGTAGAAGTTGCTACATCATCAAAAATATCGAATTACTAGCTGTTGCCCGCGACCTCATCCGCGTGGAAGAAGATAATGCGGCCACAGTGGGAATCCCGCAAAAAAAAAATACTAGTTTGCTGGATAATAAGTTATCGAATAGTGATCCCCTTTTCTTTTTTGTAATCCATGTCAAGATCGTACAGTGGTAACCGCATCAAAACCCGTTCAGTAGTTTTTGTTCAGTAGTATGAAATTCCGAAATTTTGTTTGTACAGTATAATCAATGTACAGAAAGACACATAATTATCTTTTCTTTTACAGTTTTTAATAGTATTTAATATACTTAGCTTTACAATTTTCAGTTAGCTCGTTCCATCAAAGAAGGTATCACCATCTGTAGACCAAGTCATTTTACAATTTGCCGAAAGGCAAATTGCAAAACAGTGAGCGTAATGAAAAAGAATTCCTTTTTCTAAGAGTTCCAAAATAGCAACAATCTGATTAAAATTTATTAGACTTTCATACAAGTCACCTGTTTCAACATTGTTAAGAGCCGTTTAGCAGCCGGATTATGAAAAACCCGCCTCTTTCTAATTAATGCTCAATAGTTGTTTCCTCCAGTATCTCTCGTATATGGAATCCCATATAATGTCAACGCAACAGATTATATTATTATTCGGTCTCAGTAAAGTGTACGACTCGATCTCGGCGGCGCGCGCGGCGGCGCTTGGACCAACTACAACTGTCACTGCCCACTGTCACTTGGTTATTTCTTTGAAACCACTTATGTTATTTGTACGGGGCTTTTACTAAAATATAAAGAAAATATTGTTTAGAGAAATTATTACTGGAATTTTATTTCCGTCCATCGCGTCCATTCCATGCGAAAAGTATTACTCGTATTTTCTCCTATTTTGCGCTATCCGGAGAGAGAGGCACCGACCGACGCGACGTTTGGATTGCGCTGATACTCGTAATATTATACGTTATTTCAATATACTAGAGGTAGCTTCTGTCGATATTTGTACCGACACAGATCGAGTTATGTCGTTAGGGGATACAACCCCATAAAGAGGCACGATCTAGCTTTTTAACCGACTTCAAAAAAGGAGGAGTCAACTGTTTTTGTTTTTTCGGTATGTTACTTCACAGTTATTCATAACTCAGTCATTTCTGAACCGATTTCAAAAATCTATTTTTGTTTCGAGTGTTTCTCGGTAGGTCCCATTTTGGAATTGGTCAAGAAGGTCTTCAGAGATAAGCAGTGGAACTCCTCAGAAAATGACTGCATAACTCTCCAGATTGAGGAAAATCGAGATTCTTCTACCTGACTTTCGATCTTGGCCTCATCACCGTAGAACTTCTCAACGGATGACAGCATATAACTTTTGATTGCGGCAATCCGTTTGTGTTAGGGTGCTGATTGCAGAGTATTACTTGGAAATAGGCAGCGCACCCACCTGACCTCATCACCATATAACTTCTCAACGGATGAGAGCCCATACACATATTTCACAATTTAACTCGTGAACTTTAAAAAATTTGAAATAAATTGAACTTTCAACAAAAAATAGTAACCGACTTCAAATGTAAGAGCAATCATTAGCAATTTTTTTTTAAATAATTATATAATCTATCACCGACCGAAACAACACTTTTGCCGACTTCTTACTGAACATTCCTGAAACATACCTAATCTAAAAGTCGGCGCATTTCCTACGATATAGCAACATAAAAACCAATAGAGGGGGCCGACTTCTAGAGAATATATGTTTCAGAAAGAAAGAAGTCGGCAACAGTGTCGTTTCGGTACCATCGGTCATCATTATATAATTATTTAAAACTTTTTAGTGAATGACTGCTCTTACATTTGAAGTCGGTTACTGTTTTTTTTTTAAAAATTATTTTAGCTTGTCGCGTTTGGCGTCCAGAATAGTTTTGAGCTGCTTCTCAAAAATGCACTTGCCTCTCTACGAGCCCGCGTCATTCAGGGCGGACGCTGTGCTGCCCAAAGGCATAGTTTTACTGTGGTTATACTATGTCATAGTCATACTACGCTAATATTGGGCAATATCTTTGTACCTGAGAAGTTGGCCACCCCGATTCCGCTTGTCCTCCTATAATAGCAATTGGATATTAGGTGTCGTAGTTTGAGCTGAAACTAATTCTTATGAAGTTAGATTGTCTTTAATTATAATATCAGTTCAGAATAAAAGATGCGCTTCGTCACTAATCGCCACAAAAAAACCTAGACCAACTGATCTTCACGATGCTACGCAGGCATTCAAGGAGGAATCGGTCCCACGAGCGTATGTGTGGAACATACATACACCATGTTTCAGACTAATATAAGAGGTCTGGCAGCACAATTGCTATCATACGGAGGCCTGGTGGCCAGTTTCAAGTCGTGCGAGCAGAAGACCTTGCATAACGACGAGGTAGATAGAGAAATCTTACACGTGTAAGTTGATAACACTATCGCGGATTTGTAGCAAAAGGACATACAATTTCATCAAAAAATTTTATGAAATATGAAACTATAATATAAAATATAAAATATGAAAGAGTTAGTATGAGTACGTGAAAACATACTTGCAAATAGCGGCAGACACAATCTTATCTACATTATTTGTATGCGCAGATACCTATACATAATGATAGTAGTTATCTCTTCAGCTAATTACGAAACAAAGGATGCACCTTGTTGATCCCAGATAGTGTGGAGTGAAATCATGTGATAATGGTATTTTCATCCACGGCTTACCCAAACGTACCTACACTACTTCCTATCCTATTTATATTCAGTTAACAAAATGGGAAACGTTATACCTACATGTTTTGGAAACTGAAATGCTTTATCGTCAGAATATACGTGACATGACAAGCGATGCTTTGTCAATTTTGATTTTATGTTATGAATACTTATTGTCAACTCAAAACGCACTAAAATAGGTTCATCATGTTTGAAGAACATATATAAACATATTATTATAAAACTAATTATTCATTAGGGGTCAGTTTAATGAATTATTAATTAGGGGTCAGTTTAATAACAAACTATTTATGTCGAAGATAAAATCGTCCATGCACGCCACACCACCGCACGCACGCTATCCAATTCCAAAATCCTACACAAATCATAACCATGACCGAAAAACATCAGGAAAAAGCGAGTGGCAAACGTAGCATCAAAAACGATTCGTCCGATATCGTCATTCTCTCCCCTGATGAATTTTTGACTCTATTTCCCCTAAAGTAAGGTGTATATTTGTCCCGTCAGCAATCAGCATGAGGCTAGCCGTTCCACGAGAGATGAATAAAAAAGAAAGTCAGTTTTACCGTTCGTCGACCGACATGCCAACGTGCCGCATCGCGTCCCGTCACAGAACACGCTCCGCTTTAATGTCACCGGTGCAGACGTGACCTAACGTTCGAAAGGAACTTCGAATAAAACTAGAATCGATAACTCGGTACTATAACGTGATGAAATAGATAACCATGACCTTTTGGTTAAATGTGCAGAAACAAACCGCAAAGGCCTGTAAACTTGTACAGAGGCGCGACTGGGGATTCAATAAATGCAAGAAGGCTATCGATTCAAGGAAGCTGTAATTCCAGCAGACAGGTGGCGAGCACAAGCCTCCACACAACATGCAATGCAAGGCCTAATTGGTGAACGCACCAGATACATTCAAACCAGAATGAGCCCACAGCTGGCGACGAAATATGATACTCGTAATCGTATGCACCTTTAGGGCTGGTACTACGGCAGGCAGAGATCAACGGCCTGGCGCGCAGGACCAGAGTGAAGGTAGAAGGGGCGACCGGCCTTAACCAGAATGCCGGTGTGCTGACGTCGTCGACGCGGGCGCAGGCGGTGGTTAGAAAGTTGCCGAGCTTGCGTCACCCGGCGCATCGAGGTCGTTGGCCTTACACACGCGCTGGCTGGCTTCGGCCAGGGCTGTCAGACACGACAACACAATCAAGAATAACTATAATTCTGGAACTTTGTCGAAACCGATAGATATAAGGGGTCATGCTAAAGAGAGTTCTTTGATTAAACATCTAAATCTAAATCTCTTAGCCTCATTTGATTTGGTTACTTTAACTCTGGTGGAGTGTGGAATATTAGGTACACAATTTATTACCCGTACGTATTGAATTCTAAACAGGTCAAGGTTGTTTTTATCCAAGATAAACCCGACAACTCGAAGGTTAACCAGATTTCGTTGACGGTAAAACGGGACGAACCTATGTGAGTAATAAGGATTGACTGAACTACATACATTTTTCCACTTACCCCGATAGGTTTGTCCTCTTCATCCGGAACGAAACCGAGCTAGTCTAGTCCTAACATGTTTTAGTAATTAATTTTTATTTAAGACCTGTTTAACAGCCAGATTGTGGAAAACCCACCTTTTTCTGATTAATCGAAACAGAACACACATTACATTTATTCAACAAAACCCCATTACCTACAGTCAATTACACAAGACCGTACGGCCTATAACTCCAAAGTTAAGGGTCGGTGGTAGCGGGGGGTGGTATTTTTGAACTCAGGAGACACAGTTTTATCATGCAACGATGTTAACTCCCAAGCCGTTACGCTCGACCTATTAGAGTGCAGTATCTGTTGCACAAGTTGCAGCGTGACGCCTATATCTGCACATCGGTCCGATGCACATTATGTAGCCTAGCAGACCGATGGTAACCTAAGCTCGCAGCCAGGTATATACAACAGTTGGGATACCTACTGGACGCGGTGTCGCGTCAGCTTATCTACGTCAATAATACCAGGAAATATTGTACAATAACTTTTATTTTTAAAAGTATAAAAAAACAAATAAGCGTATTGTTCCCCTTAAAAGGCCCAGTATGTGTTGGGATCTGGGCCCTCACGCCATCCGATGCGGGTCCCCAGCACCCCGGACTTCTTGACGACGTGCGACAGTTCTGGTGGTCCTTCAGCACTCCGGCGGGACCTGGTGGGATCGGTCATCTGTAAATAGAAAAATTAACATTAATTTCGTTGAAGCTTACAAGACGTTCTGAGGGTCGGGGCATAGGACAAACTCTTTGCTTAGTAATTGCAACGGTAATAAAAAACTTGAATGGGTCGTTGATAGGAGTTTGTAGAAATTATATACTCACAGCTTTTTGATGGTTGGGCAGCTCCAGATTTGATTCAGGCCTCGCCGTGACCAGCATGGACACCGCCATCAGCACCAGCAGACTGTTTGGCAGCATTTTGATTCAGGAGCTGCGAATGAAAAGAAATAAAATATTAAATTCAGTCATAAAACAGGCGCTTTATCCCTGGAAAGAAGGCACAGGAGAAGTATAAAAATGCACAAAATAAATAATTTAAATATTCAATACTTACATAGAGCACGGAGGGTCACGAGTCACGGGTCACAGTATTCCTGTGGGCGAACTTGTTCACTCAGTGGCTGTCGGTGGGTTTATGAATATCAAGGAAGTGAAGGAAGATTTGGGGACCTTATATAGTAGCCTGCTGATATCAGCGGCCGCGAAACGAACGATCCAATGACGCAATGTAAGGAAAATTGATTAGGCATAATAATCCTGAAATAAAATTAATAAATAATTGTGGTTAAATCGCGAGCGGTTTATACTTTTGCGTCACCCATCAGAAATAATGCCGATAATATTGTAATAATAGGCAACTATTTCTGTGGTTTGCCTGAAACCCTGACGTCAACGGAATTTCACCATATTTTTATGCCATAATTAAATAAATGTTATCATACCGTTTGTTTTTATACCAAAGTTGGGTTTGTACCTAATGTAGCTAATACAAAGTGCATACGTTTTGACATGCTAACTTTTTCGAACTCCTTACAAGATTAACTTGCACGCCGACCAGGTGCAGCTCCGTCTTGGCCGTACGTACCATCGAGCTACCGATAAGACCGCTCTGCACGTGACTCTCCAACGCTGCATGGAGCTCGCGGTCACACAATGGAATGAGGTGCGGCGACTGTGCTATCTTTGAAGAAAAAACCATGTATTTTACTCAGGCTTATCGAGAGCGCGGCTTGGGACTCATCAGCGAACACTTCGCAACATACAAAAGTTCTGCCGTGATTTTGTTTTCAAAGGTTTCATAGCAACGGGACGCAGCGATAATTTTTAATTAACTACACACATGACGCAAACTTGGCTGTAATTCTGTCGAATTCCCAATGACATCATTCGGCTTTGCCACACATGGTCATGCCTAACGATACATACCTTTTAGTGATCGTTATCCTCATAACAACGGATCGATAAGTCAAATAATTATTTGACCTATACCTATGGGTTTAATCGTTTGGCTAACAAGGAAAAATACTTCGGGAATCACGAAATGACGTAGCAACGAACCCGTGCTAGTTTTTATAAAACCCAAGATAAGGTATTTGGGATTATTTAGTTGCGGCCACAGAACAAAAGTAAAGTGTGACAACGCTTTTCGCTAACATAGGTATTTGCTGCTGCCTTATTCTCGCCGTCCGAGGGTCCGAGCAGGACGGTGACGGATGACACACAGCTTTCATAATGTAAATAATGTTTATGCAACATTACAGCATCGATGTGTCTCAAGTGTTGCGGCACATTGCAGCATACAGAGTACATAACAGACGTTTCGTACTTGCTGCTGAGGCAGCCTAACGTTACTACTATCATTGCTGACTGTCGGCATGACGACGGATCGTAGTAAAGACATGTTCACGTCATAGTATCTTAACCTACGCAACATTCGTCTATGTGTACGATAACTAGACATACACACACATATACACATACAAGGAAAACGTCTCTACATTCGTCACGAACGTTTCAGGATTAAGGAATGTGAGTAGCAGAGGTCTACGAGCAGGTAAGCTTTGCTCAGGTACGTTAGATTGTTCTGTAGAAGCTGACACTAGCCTAGGATCGACGTTACGTTACTAGAAGTCTAAGTTTTGTGTTACGGCGTTCATGGGCTGTGCGGCTGTGATTTTCTTACTTTTCTGCAACACCTGCAAGTCTTTTGCAGAGATTTATGTCTAGAACTTATCCAGGAGCATGCCGGGAGGCTAGCGACCATCGTTTGTAGTGAAAAAATTCAAGTGCATTTTGAGTAAAATGCATCCTAGTGCATTGGGTTAAGATTGCAATAGCAAAATTCCTAGTCACACCTTAAACTGCATCTAGGCATTATAGGCCGCACGGTCCTGTGTTCCTGACTGTATGTATTGTGTATGCTGCCCTAGAAAAGTTTCCATTAGTTGAAGTGGCTGCCAATTCGCCTTCGTCGGGACGCCCACATCCTTGCACTTCTCTATAGTATACTGTTCAATCCTTCGACTCCAAAATATCTTAATTCTTTTTTTCAAATTCCTCCATGCCACTCACGATCGTACTCTACGTTCCTCTGAAAATTTGCTGTTAGCAACTCCAGCTCACTCTTCCAATTTTTATGGTCGGTCAGGTTGTGGAATGACCTGCCCATAGCCATCAGGCGTGCTTCCTCAAAAGATTAGTAAAGGATCATTTTCTTTCTTATTAATCTTTTTTATAATCTATCTACCTCTACTACTATTATTATTATTTATTTACTGGTTCTCTAAGTTATTTTTGTATTTATAATATACTAGCTGATGCCCGCGACTTCGTCCGCGTGGAAGATAATGCGGCCACAGTAGAAAGTATCCAATTTTTAGTTAGATAATAAAGCCGATTCTGAAGGCTTTAATTTTATTAGTTTTAGTGCTGTCAAAACTAAATTTTCTTCGATACAAAATAGTCCTTAAGATATTATTATTAAGAGTTATAATTAGAAGCTAAATTTCTTTGGAAAACTTTAAGCTCTGACAGCACTAAAACTAAAATTAAAGCCTTCAGAATTGGCTTTATTAAGTTATTGAACAGTGATCTTCCTTTCTTCTTTAATTTTAATTAATGTCTCAGTGCTGAGGATCGAACAGTGGTAACTAGGGAATCCAATCCCGCAAACGCGGGATCCCGCTAATGCGGGATCCCGCACCTTTTTTGCGGGATCAAAAATGCGGGATTACTCATGCGGGATCCCGCACGTTCGCGGGATTGAAAAAAAAAAGACGTGTGGCACTCGGGGACTGCCACGGTAAAGCTATTGCATAGCATTTTTTATATCCAAAAAATGTCAAAAAAACTGTCAATTCTTAAGAAGTGTCAAATTTTAAAACGGTACCGTAATCAGCGACCCTAGACACCCCTTGATACCGAATTAAATGCAAATTGGACCACTTTTTAAGACGTGTCAAAAAACTGTCAAAAGCTGTCAAATGTCAACTTTTTTAATTTGGCCATGTAGCCCCTGTCAAACTAATCATTATAGTCTAAACCCGGAGTCAGTAGCTTAAGCCGTTCGGGAGATACAGCAGATAGATTTTTTTTTTATTATTATTATTTTTTTTTTTAGTAGATAGATCTCGTCGAGCTCTTTTCTTAGAGTACCATGAACATGAACATGAAACCAATGAATATGTTCTATTTCAAATAAAAATCTAAATATGAAACGTGAAATATTGTGAATATTGTATTGTCTTAAACATCATTATATTTAATTTATAATAGAAGTGATAACTTTGCTTCATGTTGATAAGAATAATTAAAAATATTTGTGTGTATTTTCTTTCTTTAAATTACATGAAACAAAAATAATAATAATTAAAATCAATCCCGCAAATCCCGCGGGATCCGCGGGATTGATGATCTTAATCCCGCAGGCTTGCGGGATCGCGATTTTGATGCGGGATTGGATTCTCTAGCTGGTAACCATACTAAAACTTGTTCATTAGTTTTTGCATAATGCATGAAATACCGACAAAAATTAAGAAACAATTTTTTTTATATCAGTATTCTACACCGCAATTTTTTTTTTAATATCATCTATGTACAGACAGATAGACACGGTTCTATTACAGTTTTTAGTAATATTTTGAAAATTTTTTTTCGTGACGTCTGGATTGAAAAAAAAAAGACGTGTGGCACTCGGGGACTGCCACGGTAAAGCTATTGCATAGCATTTTTTATATCCAAAAAATGTCAAAAAAACTGTCAATTCTTAAGAAGTGTCAAATTTTAAAACGGTACCGTAATCAGCGACCCTAGACACCCCTTGATACCGAATTAAATGCAAATTGGACCACTTTTTAAGACGTGTCAAAAAACTGTCAAAAGCTGTCAAATGTCAACTTTTTTAATTTGGCCATGTAGCCCCTGTCAAACTAATCATTATAGTCTAAACCCGGAGTCAGTAGCTTAAGCCGTTCGGGAGATACAGCAGATAGATTTTTTTTTTATTATTATTATTTTTTTTTTTAGTAGATAGATCTCGTCGAGCTCTTTTCTTAGAGTACCATGAACATGAACATGAAACCAATGAATATGTTCTATTTCAAATAAAAATCTAAATATGAAACGTGAAATATTGTGAATATTGTATTGTCTTAAACATCATTATATTTAATTTATAATAGAAGTGATAACTTTGCTTCATGTTGATAAGAATAATTAAAAATATTTGTGTGTATTTTCTTTCTTTAAATTACATGAAACAAAAATAATAATAATTAAAATCAATCCCGCAAATCCCGCGGGATCCGCGGGATTGATGATCTTAATCCCGCAGGCTTGCGGGATCGCGATTTTGATGCGGGATTGGATTCTCTAGCTGGTAACCATACTAAAACTTGTTCATTAGTTTTTGCATAATGCATGAAATACCGACAAAAATTAAGAAACAATTTTTTTTATATCAGTATTCTACACCGCAATTTTTTTTTTAATATCATCTATGTACAGACAGATAGACACGGTTCTATTACAGTTTTTAGTAATATTTTGAAAATTTTTTTTCGTGACGTCTGGATTGAAAAAAAAAAGACGTGTGGCACTCGGGGACTGCCACGGTAAAGCTATTGCATAGCATTTTTTATATCCAAAAAATGTCAAAAAAACTGTCAATTCTTAAGAAGTGTCAAATTTTAAAACGGTACCGTAATCAGCGACCCTAGACACCCCTTGATACCGAATTAAATGCAAATTGGACCACTTTTTAAGACGTGTCAAAAAACTGTCAAAAGCTGTCAAATGTCAACTTTTTTAATTTGGCCATGTAGCCCCTGTCAAACTAATCATTATAGTCTAAACCCGGAGTCAGTAGCTTAAGCCGTTCGGGAGATACAGCAGATAGATTTTTTTTTTATTATTATTATTTTTTTTTTTAGTAGATAGATCTCGTCGAGCTCTTTTCTTAGAGTACCATGAACATGAACATGAAACCAATGAATATGTTCTATTTCAAATAAAAATCTAAATATGAAACGTGAAATATTGTGAATATTGTATTGTCTTAAACATCATTATATTTAATTTATAATAGAAGTGATAACTTTGCTTCATGTTGATAAGAATAATTAAAAATATTTGTGTGTATTTTCTTTCTTTAAATTACATGAAACAAAAATAATAATAATTAAAATCAATCCCGCAAATCCCGCGGGATCCGCGGGATTGATGATCTTAATCCCGCAGGCTTGCGGGATCGCGATTTTGATGCGGGATTGGATTCTCTAGCTGGTAACCATACTAAAACTTGTTCATTAGTTTTTGCATAATGCATGAAATACCGACAAAAATTAAGAAACAATTTTTTTTATATCAGTATTCTACACCGCAATTTTTTTTTTAATATCATCTATGTACAGACAGATAGACACGGTTCTATTACAGTTTTTAGTAATATTTTGAAAATTTTTTTTCGTGACGTCTGGATTGAAAAAAAAAAGACGTGTGGCACTCGGGGACTGCCACGGTAAAGCTATTGCATAGCATTTTTTATATCCAAAAAATGTCAAAAAAACTGTCAATTCTTAAGAAGTGTCAAATTTTAAAACGGTACCGTAATCAGCGACCCTAGACACCCCTTGATACCGAATTAAATGCAAATTGGACCACTTTTTAAGACGTGTCAAAAAACTGTCAAAAGCTGTCAAATGTCAACTTTTTTAATTTGGCCATGTAGCCCCTGTCAAACTAATCATTATAGTCTAAACCCGGAGTCAGTAGCTTAAGCCGTTCGGGAGATACAGCAGATAGATTTTTTTTTTATTATTATTATTTTTTTTTTTAGTAGATAGATCTCGTCGAGCTCTTTTCTTAGAGTACCATGAACATGAACATGAAACCAATGAATATGTTCTATTTCAAATAAAAATCTAAATATGAAACGTGAAATATTGTGAATATTGTATTGTCTTAAACATCATTATATTTAATTTATAATAGAAGTGATAACTTTGCTTCATGTTGATAAGAATAATTAAAAATATTTGTGTGTATTTTCTTTCTTTAAATTACATGAAACAAAAATAATAATAATTAAAATCAATCCCGCAAATCCCGCGGGATCCGCGGGATTGATGATCTTAATCCCGCAGGCTTGCGGGATCGCGATTTTGATGCGGGATTGGATTCTCTAGCTGGTAACCATACTAAAACTTGTTCATTAGTTTTTGCATAATGCATGAAATACCGACAAAAATTAAGAAACAATTTTTTTTATATCAGTATTCTACACCGCAATTTTTTTTTAATATCATCTATGTACAGACAGATAGACACGGTTCTATTACAGTTTTTAGTAATATTTTGAAAATTTTTTTTCGTGACGTCTATAGGCCTTTAACGCTAGAAATTATTATTTGCTATGTAACTTCTATTCTAACTAAATAAATAACGATAACTTTTTTCCGTCGTTCGATTTTAATGAAACAAAGCCTATATTCTGCTCCAAATTAAGCCCCGTCCATCTGTGAAAACTACATCAAAATCCGTTCAGTAGTTTTGGAGATGTGCGCGAATAAACAAACAGACAGACAGACAGAAAATAATTCTAAAAATCACTGACTTGTGTTCCATTACTCTTATTTAGTCACCCCCCCCCCTTTCTTTTTTTATTACTTTTCTCCAATGTACAGACACAGCGGGTTCTACACTTTTATTATATATATTGATTTGTAGATGTATATTATTTTATGTTTCATCATATTTAAATATCAGTACATATAATATAGTAAGTAAACACGTATTAAATTGTTTATTGTTTATTTTGATGTACACCACCTTTACGATTTATATCCTTGGTTTCATTTCCACCCAAAGGTTGTCTGGAAGAAATCGCTTTTAGCGATAAGACCATCAATTGTAAACTATCTGTATCTTGTTTTTCTACTTTAAGTTTCCTTTTATATGGTGCACAATAAAGAGTATTTGTCTTGTATTGGTTTCCGTAAATTAGAATTTAAAAATTTTGAACTTTAAATTTCTGATTTACAGAAACTAATGAAAATTTTGCGATGACAGTTTACACAAAAGATAGGTTATAAGGTTTTGTTGAGGAACTATTGAGTAAATTTTGGATATAAGTATTCTGTTTTAATTAATTAGAAAAACGCGGGTTTTCACAATCCGGCTCATGAACCACTCTTAAATAGCTACTAATTCCCATCTCGTTTCATAATGCGACCAACATTTCCTAGCAGGGTCAACAAGTTTAATACTATTGAAGCATATAATTTCTGTTCAGTTGTTTGTTGATCACCAGTGCCACTATTCTCATTTGGCAGCCCTAGCCAGCAGAACGCAGTGTCGACGTGATGACCTCCTTTCGGTGAAGCGGACGCACTCTATTCAGGTTTACATAGGCTCCAGTACACCTTACCTAGCCTTGTAATAGAGACTGGTATTCTTTGACAATGCAGTTGCTGTTATGTGTACATTCTGACACGTCGGCAAACGATCCAGCCGCTTTACGGCCTCAAGACTGTTGGCTAACACGACGCGACGGTCGCTCCCGCCGCTGACGTAAGATGGAAAGTTATGCTTGGTGATGATGTCAAGTTATCTTCGAGGATTTAAAGTGAGTGTCGATACGCACTCGGGTTTTACCAGAAAAATCAATATTCTAAAAGAGAAAAAGATAAGGAAAGTGACCCACTTTATGGGAATACCATTTGATGGAGAAATTGAAAGCGCTGGGTTTCCTTGTGGTTTTATCAGTCATCAGTATCGCTTTTGCAAACCAATGAGATATTACCACCAGTTTAACCAGCCCTAATTTATTCTATCATTCGTTTTCATTGGCAGTTCGTTTTAATTTCCTTTTCCACCTACTGCAAGTTGCCTTTTTCTGCTTCATTGTCTGCCCTTGGCCTTGCATGTTTTACCATTGGTCTCGTAAATGACTTCTTCTGGCGGCTCCCCGCCTGTGTCACTTCTTGGCTACCAGCCTATCCGAGATTTACTCCCTCTGTCATCACTTCACTACGGTATATAAAGCCAATTTATTTATTTTGGTATACCGCTAACACATTAAGTACAATTTAGAATACTAGTCAATCCAAATATCAGTGATTACCTCATGATTTGATTACCTCATGTAGGAGAACCTTGATCGTTCCGGTGTGGTGGAGCCAGAGATAATTTACTCTCTGTGAACGAACACATGTCATGTGGTAAGTCCGCCACTGAGTAAGTGTATATTTCAACTGCATTTAAGTCCGCGTGCCTTTCTCTTTTGGATGCATTTCGTTCCTTTCACGAAGTTGAAATAAAACTCAGTGCTTCATTCGATTACTTCGCAACGACCTCACGACTTAACTTCCTCTAGCTAGCCGTTGTGAAAGATCCAGGTATTATGGGCATTTAAATAAAACTCAGCCGCCTGGGTCCGTGCACCAATCGAACTAGGCCCAAAACTGCTGTAGCTACAAGTAGCTAAAAAAGTTCTAGATAGTTTGGAGTAGTTTGACGTGCGGTTCGATTCTGGTATGTGGTAGCAGGTTCGACGGCCGGCCTTAGCCCAGTTGGGTGATGTGAAGGGCCGATCTCCACCAGCCAGAATGCCGGCTGAGAACGTTCCCAACATTCGAGGTTCATTGACATTACCAGCCGGAGATTTATTGGTTTGGACGGAGTTGCTCGTGCTCGTGCTCGTGCGAGGCTGATTGAAGAATGTGAAGGAAACAATAACTAAGTTTTGTCGAAACTCGTCCAGTGAGTGGTGATAAAACTGTACCGTACCTAGGAAATATTTAGATATGGATTTGAATAAAATTTCAGATATAACATTTAAATTAATGCAATCAACATACACGTAGAACAAAGCATCTAAACGATGTGTATAAAACAATTCTTTAAAAAACTGTTAATTTAGAAAGAAAATTACTATAGCAATTACGCGACTTTCAGTACTTACTGTGGTTGTTCGTTAACTTTATCATAGATTACATATTTTTAGTTTATTTTCTATAGATACTGAGTACAGAACTTCCATTGTGCGAGCCTGAATTGCTCTTGACTAAGTAATTTTTGAACAATAAAAAAAAATGAAAAGTGGTCATAAAGTTATAACAAATTGAAAAATATAATTATATATAGGTACACTAAATTCTGGATTTGTAGCAGTTACTTCCATATTTGTTTTGAAATTTATTCTTACAATCGAGACCGTGCAGAATTCTGTCAAAACTTACACAATGTAAACCGAATATGAAACTTCAACCAAAACTCGAATTTTCAGACGAAACCGAATGTTCGGTCTGACACTGCTAGGATTACGTTGATACCTTAGAATAATAACGCATTAGAATACAATCAAAAAACGCAAATGGCACAGGACAGGTGCAAAAAATTCACTTACCACCAAAGATTTTGCTTACCATATGAACATAGCCTGTAAAGCAAAGAGATATTGAGATATTTTTTCAAATTTACTGTCTAATGCAGAAAGTTGAAATGCTGGAAAGAATGCAACTCTGTGTCACGAATGCAATAAACATTGAATCAAAGGTCGGAAACTATCGTCAATAGGTATTCTCGCATATCTATAATGCAAATTTTATCGGCAGCCTCTTTGTTTACCAGCCTTTGTCAGGCACGGACGCATATGAATATGAGATAGGTATGTTTAACCATGGTGTGCTGGCATCATGAGTCACACGTGGCTGACCTTGGCCAAGACCCAGCCATTGTTGTAATTGTAGATGTTGGTACACAAACGGTCACGCACACAGACGAGGCCGATCATAATGAAAACGTGCCGAATTCACTAATAGGCCGGACGACATTGCTTTTAGGGGCTTTTGTAGTTTTGTAGACTTAATTAAGAATTTCAAAAACGGTGCGAGATATCAATACAATAAAGCACCATTAGAAAAGTAGCTCCAGTAAATTATATAAAACAAACAAGTACAAAATAAGCAATTCTTCTCCGTATGGATTGAAGGAAATGGAAAATAACAATTTCTTTGCTGTTTTTGAAGATAAGCATCTTTACCGTTAGAGGACAGCAACAAATCTAAATACTACGAGCATTATTGTTATCCAAATAATAATTATAACACCTACAATCGTATATATTAGCGACGAAATGTTAGTGTTAGGTAACAGATTATAATAGCAAATAGGAATATAATAATGTATGACCTGATACATCATTATGTAAGGTTGTTTGTTGAGGAGCTGAGGAGGGTGGGAGGGTATTAAAGTCAAGCAATTCATTTTAATTGCAATGTTGTTGTGATATATTACTATAATTATATACTTAGTCATAACAAAGCGTTGTTATTGTTTCTCATCGGGTACTCTCACAAAAATTACAAAATATTAGCAGACGATATTGCGCTTTACCTAACAGTAAAATTTAATCGACATGCACCTGAGGACCAGGATGTTGATTATGTGTCTACCGGATAGAAATTGGTACTACTCAGCTTCCTTTACTATATAAGAAACATACATACGAATTTACTCACGCCTGTCTCCCAGAGGGGTAGGCAGAAATTTCATCTACTAAAATCCTGACACTCCTCTTCCACATCCATAAATCTAGTCATACCAGCTCTTATATTCTGGGTGCTTTTGACTTTACCCTTCATCCGTGTGTCGCCACTTTGTATAGTGGAGACCACATAAGCTATACACTTGCAGTACGATATTAGCCCCTACAAAGAAGAATATAAGATAGGTAAAAGTCCAATGTGTCTTACTTGATGCGGTCTCCACTGTACATGTATAGAGAAGGGAAAATACAGACGAATTAAATTACACGTTGTCGATAATCTTCTTTACAGATGTGACAATATCTAATTTCTGATAGGCTTTGTTCAACTTTTTATGATATACTTAGAATATACACTTAGGTATAGTACGTTTCAAATACCAAGGCCCCATTGCACTTTAGACGGTCATTAGGCGTTAACAATAGGATTTGTGATAACAAAAGATAAAGTACGTTTCAAATACCAAGGCCCTATTGCACTAAAAACTTAACAATGGGGCTCATAATGTTTGCCTTTTGTTATCTAATTTGGAGCACTTCAAATTGGCACACGTATCTGGCCAGGTATCTTTTGTTATCACTAATCCTATTGTTAACGCCTAATGACCGTCTAAAGTGCAATGGGGCCTTGGTATTTGAAACGTACTATACATACTTTCTGAATGAAAAAAATATGACTGTGATAGTCAGCAAAAAATACTCCACCCTTTAATACTTTTCCAAATACGTGTTTAAAATCGATGTAACAAACCGTACAGAAATATACATTTTAATTGGCAATAAAATTCAAAACTCCGTAACATTATGCCTAACCACGTGATCGCAAGCCACAATACTTCGAACAATAGCTGAGTTTAAAGTATATAATAGACATTACACATGCAGTACTTCCAGCATCACTTCACGAGCGAGAATTATCGGAGCAGCCTCTGCATAGCTAGCAATAGCATAGTAAAATATTGTATCGACTGTCGTCACGTCACTCTATCGTATATAGGGTTGCCAGATGTCCGGTTTTGGACCGGACAGTACGGTTTCTTGAACGGCTGCCCGGTCTAGAAAATTTTGGAAAACCAGACAATAGAACGTCCGGTTTTTTTTGAAAATACGCGATATATATACCTCACTCACGGTCTCACGAGATGGTGGAGTGTTTCCGTCTTCAATGCCTTTGTAGAAAGAGTTTTCAGCGTGTGTAATGTATCGACTGACGAAAGAAATCGACTAGGTGTGAATACCATAAAAAGCAAATTATGTGTTTTCAGTTACATTCAATTTAAAGAAACGTTTATTAATAGCGGTAGCATCTAGTGCCAAATAAGTTAAAAAGAGATTTTAATACTTACTAAGTAAACCATGATCCGATACAGTCAGTCTATCGACTGTATCGCGTTCACAGAACAGATTGTATAATAGGTAGCGATTAATCGAGCAAAATAATCGATTTCCGTTCCGTTTTTTGACTCAAGACAATTATTAATTACACTTTGTAAATAAACATACTTTCAATCTTCTTTTAATTATTATACTTTTAAAAAGGCATGAATTTCATGAAAAAAGTGATTCAGTTTCCATATTTCAAAACCGATTGAAACGAAACTAACACACACAGATACTTACTAGAAAAAACATATTTATTACATAAAGAAATTATAGTCAACGTCATAATGTAGCCACGATTTCAAAATAACTGAAGTTTTGCGTGCGCGGCATCTGATTAGAGCAGGATAGACAGTTAAAAAACAAGGGTGTTAGAGCAGGACTGAATTTTGGCATTTGTGTCGATTCGGCGCAACACGACTTAACTTATTTGACAAGACTAAACTTAATTTGAGCGTTCTGTCTTTTTATTTCTGTATCGAATGTTAGCTAATGAAAATAAAACAAATAAAAAATAAATCTTTCAATCTGTCAAAACAGAAAAACTAGCTTATTTCTTGGTACAGTGTCAGCTAAATAGTAGAAAAAACCGCCCAAGTGCGAGTCGGACTCGCGCACGAAGGGTTCCGTACTATATTATCTATAAAACCGCAAAAAAAAAAGCATGTCTGTTGTATGGGAGCCCCCTTAAATATTTATTTTATTCTGCTTTTTAGTATTTGTTGTTATAGCGGCATCAGAAATAAATCATCTGTGAAAATTTCAACTGTCTAACTATCACGGTTCATGAGATACGGCCTGGTGACAGACAGACAGACGGACAGCGGAGTCTGAGTAATAGGGTCCCGTCGGTTACCCTTTGAGTACAGAACCCTAAAAACGATAGGATTGGCTGCCATCTTGAATTAACAGTCAAAATCGGAGAAATACACGCTCTATCGAGTACAATGCTAGCTATGCTGATGACGCCGTCCAAGGCTATTCGACAATGGCGAAACAATCGCCACGTTCAAACACAATCCGCAATGTCACTGCCAAGGGCACACCACCCGATAACCATCCGTCACGCGCATACGTTTCATTACATTCCACAGATATCGAAATAAGAAAAACGAAACCATTTAAAGTTGGAACGTGCCGGTGCTGAAGAGGTAACACTAGATAGCGCTGTATGTCATGCAATGGAGACCAAACACATACTGGCGGAGATTGCATCATTCGCAACACAATGCAACGTGATCGGTATAACTTTATGTTGGGGGAAATGAAATAAATTGTTTACTGACGGAAAAACTTGTATTTTACTGCGATCATCATATTTAATGTCGACTGACGATCGTGAAACATCTTCCATTCACTTTAATGTTGCTTATGTATTGTTCATTAGATGTCCTAGTTAGAAAACAACCCGTAGGATATCCCGATAATTATGTAGGACTGCAGTAAATAAAATACAAAAAACTACTTGCACGTATTATCAACAAAAAACAAATAATATCAAAAATGTCATGGAAAACTACGTCAATTGGGTAGTTTTTTATGGGTTGTGTGCATAAGTTTTTATTATGCTTTCAAACTCTTACCGAGTATTACTTCATCTTATTACAAATACAAAGAAACTACGTATTACTGTTCGCGAAACTATCGTTGAACGATAAGAAATGTCACCTTCAGGACGTGTTTCATATACAGACGTGTTAGACACATACAGACGTATTAGACACCACAGACCAATGTGACCAGGAACTGATCAAATAGAGGTGGATTACCGACGACTAACTGGTCTAGTCATGGTGGCAATTCATTCGCTATGGCACAAGACTGTGCTGATAACGCTCACATCGTGACTGTAAACCGCTACGTAGGTGGGTACTCTTGGAAATCATTTAAAAAGAACTGCATTAACATTACCTATATTATTTATAGCGATATCCATCGCTTAGGGTATTCGAAACATTTTTTTTTATATTTCTATTATATTTTCTAGTCAGTAATGCGCCCTATCATTGAAAATGAAGCTGCTACGTAGAAGACGAAAGTCGTGAAGAATGTCATGAACAAAACGCCGAACAGTACATATTATATGTGAAAATATTCCTGAAAAAACTTTCGCGATGTTGATTTACAAAGAACGATTTTTAAAGAACGAATTAAATCTTTGGATGTACCAAAAGAAAAATAAAATGCATACGTAAAAAATAGTAAAATATTTTGTTTGAATATCTGTATATTACGAAAGTTCCAAAGGGTCTCAGAATTTCAATCAGGCGTCGTCGACACTCGTAGAAATTAAGAGGATGCAACTTTTTTTATTATCAGTCCAGCACAATAAGTCCAATGGCAAAGACCTTATTTGTTTTTGATAGAGTCGGTTATATTTTGGCTTATTGACCTCTTTTTCTTGGACGCGTAATGCTAATGATCACGCAGCGAAACAACAAATTGTTATGTTTTTAGCTAATACTGAAATATTTTGTAGGGAAAAAATGTTGGATTTTAGCAGAATCCCTTCATATTTCTATTACCTACTTTATGAAAAAATAAATCAAGTTCATCACCGCGTTCTTGAAACGAACGTTTGAAAACCAAAATAAGAGGGTGGAAAACATTTTTTTTTTGACAAAGGTATAAATCTTAATACATTGTTTATAAATAAAATCTCTAGATAAAATAACAATAAATCAAATATATTTTTTTCAATACAAGGAAAGTCCGAATTTCTTCAAACGAATCTTCGAAAGTATGGCGTTGTTCAAGCTCTAGGCTCATGTACAGTCTTAAGTGATTTAGAATACAGGTGATTATTAAGTGGTCAATGTATCTCTCAATCATGGTCAATTGATAGTAAGAAGTTACACAGTTCCGAGTTAGGAGGCGAAGAATAACGCTTAGAAGGAATAATAATTTGAAAACGTTCTACAGCTTCGTAGAAGGTTGAATAAATAATAATTGAAAGTATCTTTACAAAACGTCCTACAGCTTCGTAGAAGGTTGAATAAATAATAATTGAAAGTGTCTTTACAAAACGTTCTACAGCTTCGTAGAAGGTTGAATAAATAATAATTGAAAGTGTCTTTACAAAACGTTCTACAGCTTCGTAGAAGGTTGAATAAATAATAATTGAAAGTGTCTTTACAAAACGTTCTACAGCTTCGTAGAAGGTTGAATAAATAATAATTGAAAGTGTCTTTACAAAACTTTCTACAGCTTTGTAGAAGGTTGAATAAATAATAATTGAAACTGTCTTTACAAAACGTTCTACAGCTTCGTAGAAGGTTGAATAAATAATAATTGAAAGTGTCTTTACAAAACGTTCTACAGCTTCGTAGAAGGTTGAATAAATAATAATTGAAAGTGTCTTTACAAAACGTTCTACAGCTTCGTAGAAGGTTGAATAAATAATAATTGAAAGTGTCTTTACAAAACGTTCTACAGCTTCGTAGAAGGTTGAATAAATAATAATTGAAACTGTCTTTACAAAACGTTCTACAGCTTTGTAGAAGGTTGAATAAATAATAATTGAAACTGTCTTTACAAAACGTTCTACAGCTTCGTAGAAGGTTGAATAAATAATAATTGAAAGTGTCTTTACAAAACGTTCTACAGCTTCGTAGAAGGTTGAATAAATAATAATTGAAAGTGTCTTTACAAAACGTTCTACAGCTTCGTAGAAGGTTGAATAAATAATAATTGAAAGTGTCTTTACAAAACGTTCTACAGCTTCGTAGAAGGTTGAATAAATAATAATTGAAAGTGTATTTACAAAACGTTCTACAGCTTCGTAGAAGGTTGAATAAATAATAATTGAAAGTGTCTTTACAAAACGTTCTACAGCTTCGTAGAAGGTTGAATAAATAATAATTGAAAGTGTCTTTACAAAACGTTCTACAGCTTCGTAGAAGGTTGAATAAATAATAATTGAAAGTGTCTTTACAAAACGTTCTACAGCTTCGTAGAAGGTTGAATAAATAATAATTGAAACTGTCTTTACAAAACGTTCTACAGCTTTGTAGAAGGTTGAATAAATAATAATTGAAACTGTCTTTACAAAACGTTCTACAGCTTCGTAGAAGGTTGAATAAATAATAATTGAAAGTGTCTTTACAAAACGTTCTATAGCTTCGTAGAAGGTTGAATAAATAATAATTGAAAGTGTCTTTACAAAACGTTCTACAGCTTCGTAGAAGGTTGAATAAATAATAATTGAAAGTGTCTTTACAAAACGTTCTACAGCTTCGTAGAAGGTTGAATAAATAATAATTGAAAGTGTCTTTACAAAACGTTCTACAGCTTCGTAGAAGGTTGAATAAATAATAATTGAAAGTGTCTTTACAAAACGTTCTACAGCTTCGTAGAAGGTTGAATAAATAATAATTGAAAGTGTCTTTACAAAACGTTCTACAGCTTGAATAAATAATATAAGAATTCAATAAAACATTATCTTTGTTTTGGTATTGTTTGTATATTTAGCCCTTTGACCTTAGCCAATAGCCGACCATATCATTAGAACATTTTGCGCTTCTTTTCTATGAGATCCTTACATTCTTATATAACTAGTTGATGTTTGTGATTGTCGGGCACTGGAGTTTACTAAACATTATGTTTAATAAAACTCTTGTACTTATCCACAGATACCTATAGATATAATATACTTTATTATGACTAACCGGTTGTAACAATCATCTATCGCACGTTACATAACATGAAACAACACAAATAGTTGTACATTATAATTAATATGAAAAAGCCCTTGATACTGCTGGACATTCATCATACTGGTCGGTCATCATAACAGCTACAATTTCTTCCATTAGTATAATTTGTACTCCTGATGAGGGAACTACAAAAGCCCAAATAACATTTTCCTGTAAATACCCTCATCACTGGGCTGACACATTGTTGAAGTCGTATTTTGCATCTAAAGTGGGTTCGATAGCTTCGACCTTGACTTTTATCAGGAGCTCGTAAATATATTCCACATACATGGGTAAGTAGGTTCTTCGTACAAGGTTTAGACATTTACCGAAGGTCGTCTAGTATAGGTACCTAGTTAAATGGTTTAAACCTTTAACATTTACGTGTACAATATTTTGTTCCGTTTCGTTTAGCCTATTTTCTAAAGTGGAAACTAATTCATAACTTAGTGTATCTAAGAATAGGGCATCAAAATTGCATTTAAAATTTAAAACTCTATTGAGAAGGCCAAGATAGTTCTAGAAGTACTAGTTAACTGGAACTATCGTTTCTAAGGACTCAGCAAATCAAATGCAAAGCATGTGCGGTTGTTGCTGGAGTGCGTTTCCCTGTAGACCATCACATTGGTATGCGTCCATCATCACAGCACAGGACGACGCCGAGGCCATTGTACAAGTCGATAAAAATTCAATACAAGTTGAGCAGGACGGTAAGGGACATGCTGGCATACGGAAAATGACACCTTGTAAATACGAGGCAATGTTTAACTTAGCTTTAGGTTTTATTGGGGTCGAGGAAACATATCGATCTGATATCGAGAACTCGAGACCGATCATACATATAAAAATCACATCGAAATCCGTTCTGTTGTTCTCGTTCAATCTAGACTTCTGTTAGAAGATAAGATTAGCCTTAGTCGGACAAAAAAGAGATTTTAAAGTGTTTTTGTATTAATTTCCAACGAATACGACTGACCCTTATTCAATTAAATTCGATTCAAAACTTTTTATTTCAGTTTTCACACAATAGGTATAGATTTAAACTTAAATATATTAAAAATTAAACTCAAAAACATACTTAATAGAAAAATCATAAATGATAAAATGGATGTAAACTGCACTCAAGAGTGCCTAGAGTGCACTTTTGTCCAGTGCTTCTCCATCCTCTCCGCTATGAGTTTCAGATAGCTGTTGGCGCCGCCCCGCACCCAGCGCATCATGGATGACGTTCTATTGCGAATGATGATAACTTTACAAGCGATCAAGCCAGTGAATATCAAGTTTATAAAGATTACTGAAAAGTTCAGATTTCAGAGCAATAAATAGTTGAGCCACAAGTAGGTACAGTTCTTCAGCGAGCGGTAGTCCGGGCACGTGCAGCCAACAGCTACCGACGCCGGCGGCATGGTAATGGTTGCCTCACGAGCCAGCAAGGACTATTCTGTTTCTCCAATTATTATCTGAATCATCATCGACACATCATCAAGGCCTGCAATGATTGCAATGAAGTATGGTGGTGGTGGTGAAGGGTTTTGTTTTTAAATTGTAAATAACACATGTGCTTGTGCAATCATGTTACACGTGTATGATATGAATGTTTGCACGTGGCTTTGCACGTGCATAGTCGGTTACAAAACTGAAATAACTTCACATAACAAACAACATAGTTAAAAGTGATGTAAATAATGAATGCGTTTTTCTTAAACGGACCCTGGAATAGAAGAGTATACCTATGATGTGATAGACGAACGTAGAAAAAGTGAAAGAGGTGTGTGGATGTTGGAGATCTGTAATCTCTGCCTACCCCCCTGGGAGACAGGCATGCTGCAGGCATATGCACCGGAAAGTATTTCGTTGGCAAAGTAGATGAACTTCACAAAGGTCACCCGGTACCAGCCGGTCGTGACTCTCCGTCACTTGACCTTTCACAATGGAGGGTGCTCGGTACGGCCCTGCTTGTCGATGTAGCCATTTAGGTATTCAGAAAATCGATGTAATCTTGTTGAAACTTGTTGTATAATAAACTGTGATTTGATTGGCTTTAATATGTCCAATAGTTTGGGACAGTTTTGACAGTATTTATTGGTGCGACAAGGTTCTTTTGACGCATGTATTGGTCGTGGTCAAAATCAGAACTAACGCTGCTATTGCTATCCAATCCCTTGTTTCACAGCTGGCCCCCCTGACACTGTCATACACGCGCCAAAAGATCCTTGCAGCACTGTACGCAGAAACAACTTCATCAGAAGCACCCGGAATAGAATAGCTTATTTGGCTAGATAGGTGGATAGAGAAGAGGTGTGTTAAAATTGTAGCAGGTGAAAATTTGTAAAATGTGCCTACCCTTCTGGGAGACAGGCGTGAGTATGTATCCACGCAAAATGTAAAAATAAAATAAATAATATTCTAGCTGTGTTTCAATGGTCTCGTTGAGGGGAACATTATAATGAAACAACAGAAAGCCGTATATTTGCGCCAAAAAGTTTTAAAAAATTTTCCCTTCTAAGAATTTTTGCAAAGGCGTCGAAGCCTGCAAAAAAACCAACTTAAGTTTTTAAAGTTTTCAAATTCGATACATTTGTACGGCTTGCTTTTGTGTTATTTTTGCCAGTTTTTAACTTGGACGGTAGGGCACTCAAACTATGGACTTCTTGTGTCACGAGTTCGGTATTTACGTTAAACGCGCCGTGAGAACTAAAACATCAGAACTACATGGTGTAGGAGAAGGAGGGGGGGAATGTTGGGTGGATGGATGATGCTGCGAGGTCGTCGCCCGGCCGCTGACCTGCCACCGCCCTTCGGGCACCAGACGCCACCTTCGAGATCTACCAAAATAGCCCGGAGATGACCACGTATCGTACCTGGTGGTTTACTGGGAGATTTATTGTGGGGCGTGCTCATTGTGTCACACTATACCACTTTACGGCTTTAGAATTACCAAAATAATACACGGACAAGGGAGCCGCAGCGATGTTGCTATCATCATATCCAGAGAATTTTGGACTACAATATTAGGGCCATAGAAGAAAAAATTACAACGAAAATTTTCTTAGCCAAACTTTTGTATCAGAAGCCCTTCAGAAACTGAAATATAAAAAATATTTACCGAATTTTATAATTGTACGTGTCTACAAGTTAGTAAGTATATGTACTCAAAGTTACGGTAGCAATATGATAAAATCAATAAGGATGGCGTCCTTTTGACGAATGTCAGATATAAAGTTTGTGCGCTTACGTTCATTTTAGGATATATCAGTCAGTTTCAGATTTTGTCTAACCGACCAACGCTTCCGTATTTCTAAATTGATCCGTGCTTTTTTTTATAAAATTACGCAATAGCTTATTTTCTAAAAGGTTGTTGTCTCCTTATATCAAACAGGGGCCAAGAATAATTTCGTTTTCATTTCTGTGCTGTCGAAAAATCCTATGCTATTATTAAGAACGAATCGGCTCCCCACCATATAATCGGGTCCCCACCTACGAGTACTATGATGAACAGACCAATAAGAATTAGGTATGTTTATTTCCGTCTATAGAAATATAAACAAGAGTTCTCTCTGGAGAACCAGACAAATTTAATATTTTGGTTGTTAAAGAAGATGCGACAAAATACAGGAATATAAAATATTATGGACATGTCTAAGTGCTGATACGGATAATAAATATTGCTATTTTTCAGTTGTGGTTTTAACCTGTTTACGTAAAAACGTACTAAGTCGTCCAAAGTAAAAATAGACTTATATTTTTATGTTTTTTCCATTAGTAACAGGTTAGTACGCCAACTATTAACTATATCTTGTGAAAGTCTAACGTTACACGTGGCCTGAAGTGGCTTCAAACCAAGCAGCTAGACCAATCTAAACAAATGCAAATAGCTCTGAACGAAACAGGAAAAAGAACAAAAATAACGTACTCTGCACAGAACAAAATTACCTCAATCGACGCGCAAGTCACGGTCAAGATCGTGACTTTGTGTCTAACACCACAATAGCTAGTCCATTAGACAAGTTGCATAAGCGTTACACAACAAAACAAAGATGGCGGACCAAATACCGATTTAACGACCTTTTGAACAGCGCCATGGTAGAGGTAGAGCAACACTGCATCTAAATGAAACTATTACGGGGATAGTCATTTATGTCGGAGTCAGTCAGTACATCACAAACAATGAAGAAGAGACAAACCCTTCCTTGACGGTGCTTAATCAATCGTTCGTATTATTTGTTTTTTACATTCACACCGGGCTTACAAGCCCGATGGAAAGCGTGGAAAGCATCGATGAGACCCAGGACGATGCACGCACCCCCAAAATATAGGAGAGCGAAAACAGGAGAGGCGTAATTAGCCTACCCAGGGACTTTCGCAAAATTTACGGAACTCGGTAACGGATGAATGACTGATACTACGCAACTGCTTACCGCTTTAGTTTATCTACTATAGTTAATCTCACTTGGAAGGCTCCTTTCATGCATCCCAAAATACACAAACTATAATGCAACAGTTATGTGATTGTCATGCATATGGTGATTAATCGTTTTCTTGCGGTGCCAATTCCGTTTTCCTCCTTGTTTAGCATAGTGGCTATTAACGCTAGTATATCTACATTTGTAAGCACATGTATATACTTTAGGTACAAGTAGGAACAACTGATGAGTCAGTCAGCTGGTAGCGGGTCGACCCAAGGCCACATGCGCAACATTCATCACCTCGCCCGGCTTGGTCTCACTGATGGCATTGGTTTACTGTTTATAGCATCTTTACTACCGATGGCATGTTATTTCTGTTGTTTCTTGGAGACAATGTGCCATTTATTACAATCGCCCCTTGTTATTTTTCAAGGAAATCTTGATTTATTTTACACGTACTCATTTACGTAACAGACCAATGAGTTGCGTTAGATGTAACTTTGTTGAGGTTGTCGTCAGATCGCTATGAATTGATAATAAGGAATGTAGAATTAGTTTAGTAGATAATGAGGCGAGTTTTTTAAAAAAAATTACGAAAAAGCAAAACCGACTCAGATCGCAACTACTTCCGTCCGAACTTTATTTCATCAGAAGTTTATTTCATTTTAATTCATCTGTCATGTTGCAGTAAGTCAAAATATTTATTTAAACAGAACGTTACAATTACAATCAGTTTCGTTCACCGGTTACAATAGGCTAAATTATGTCTTGGATAACTTATAATCTCGTATATATTGGACCCCGCGTATTCATTATATTATTTGGGGTCTGGGGTCCACCCACAGTCCACTAGAAATAAATAATTTGCAACTCATTGTAATTGTAACACTATCTGAAAAATGTTTAATAATGCCATAAATAGTTACACAAACTTCAACATGAGTTTATCTGGTTGTGACATTTATGTCACGTCACCGTAACGTTGTTGTCGTGAATATATCATAGACACTATTTTTGACATTTACCTCACCAGACAGATCCAATAAAACATATAAAGAAGAAACTGCTATTATTATAAAAACCTGCAAATTCATCACATTAAGGCGATATGTAAAAGTTTTAGCGTCCCTGTTACTCCATGTGAAAAAATCCTCAGTGTGAGAGGGACGGATTCGTGGAAAAGTAGCAAAAAGTCGGTTTTTTATTAATATAAAATGTACTAAAGTTGCTGTCAAAATTTCGTTTAATCAGGTCCTAGATACTGTTAAAACCCACCTAATAAAATATAGTTGCAGTCTATATGTCATTCTAAATTGTCAAACCAGGAGAATTGGTGTCGAAAAGGACCTCATTTCAATAAATATTTCTATCGAGCCGAATTTCTCCAATCGCGTATCTGTTTTAACAGATCCCTAGAAAAAGAATCCAAAAGTAATATACTATTTTATCAAAATAATACATTATTTACTGAAGTAGATATGAAAGTCCTTGCAGTGTCGATTTTTTTCCGTAGCGCCTTAAAGCACAATTATACGATAAATGTGGCTTCAGAACAATTGTGCTTGGTAGTAAACTTTATTGTAAACCAAGACTAAAGCTATAAAAGGATTTTCTCTGAATGACCTGATCCGAAAACATGTAACCATCGAATTAGAACTAGTTCACTCTGAATTGTTTAGCGTTCTACATCCGACACAAGCACGTCGTCAATTTCCGGATACTCTCAGTTCATCAACATCCATCAGCGACCCGACTGACGCACCAACCCCACTGCAACGAGCCATTGAATCACGTCCCAAATACACTCGTGACGCGATTCATTCATATCTGATCCACACTGCGTCATTCGACACCTGCAGTTCTCCTATTTGCAACTACAAAACAGGTTAACACAAAGTCTAATTCGGATCGAGTATTGCAAGAGCATAAGCATTATTGTTCTAGATCCTCGGTATCAGGTTCCACATTTGCAAAGCAATGCTTGCATGTTTGGCTTGGAGTCAGCGGATGGTATTAGAGGCCGTTACCCTTATACGGGCAAGAACAGTCTGGGGATGATGCCAAGAATCCAGTTGGCGCAGGTATAGATCGGATGACGTCAAGGAATGTGGCTGATATATCGCATTCGCTGTTAAACTCTTTGTTTTATGGCATTTCTTTTGACGAATTAAGAGTACATTCTTCGGAAGGTACAGTAGGTCTGCACTGCAGTTGAAGTTACGTCAGCTGTGACATTCATACATTCGATTTCTGAATCTTTTAGATATGAAAAGGTAAACTAAACCTAGTTAAGATCAATTTTATCATTTTCCCATAACATAAACCATTAGCTAATTAAGCCTCAAAGTATCGTAGATGAATAAATAATGAACTAAATCTTCAGTGTAAACCACTCCCAAGTGATGCTGTATGCAGGATTGATAAATACATGTACCTACGCCTGTCTCCCAGAGGGGTAGGCAGAGACAACAGATTTCCATCTGCTACGATCCAGACACACCTCTTTCATATTCATAAATCTAGGCCCTTCTTCAGTATGTCACCAATTTGGTCAGTCAGCATACGTCATTCTAGGGCGGCCTGGTCGAACTCTACGTTCCACTTGCACATAATGAAGAAGGAAAACTCTATTGCGATGGGTGTGACCGGATGTTCGAGACGAAGTTCGGCTTCTCCAGCCACCTCAGAGCGCATGCCAGAAACCAGTAATGGTCGCTGTCGTCGGACACGGCGAGGAGGCCATCATCATCATCACCTTCCACTTGCACACCACAAATTTCTTTCGGCACTCTACTTTCATTCATCCTCTCTACATGTCCAAATATATTTCCAGGATTGATACATTTTAATTAGAACAATTTCACACGACTCAAGCAATATAAACCCAAATAAATCCGCCGTGATTTATTCTGTAAGTACAAGCCCATGTATCCTGTTTAACAAACCGGGTAACCTGCGCCGGGATCAGCGGATCCTACCTACTCCGCGTCCCGGAATAACCTGGAACGGTTCCAACTGGCGGCGCACGCGCACAGGAAGCGGACGCGACGTCACGCGGCGATTGGAAATGGTTTCGATTGGCTCGCGGTATCGGCTTGTTTTGATGACTCGTCTATAACTAGCACATTTGGCAATCGATTTGTTGATGATTCAATGACTGACAACGCGTATTTGGGTATTATATTATATGCTCGAAGGGTGGATGTGAAACGTAAGTGGCGAGTGGGCACATGATGCTGGACTCACAGGGAGCAAGTGATTGTCGTTTAAAGTCCAGTGACACCTCTCCACCCTTTAGCCGCTGAGCAAATGTTGCCCCCTTGTCTCTCCGTGCGAGCGACGGTTTGGGGGGCCCATTTAATTTAGTTGGCGAGTCTCCGTCTGCCCATTTTTCCGTGTTGTTAACATAGATCGGGCAGGTGCCATAGTTCCTTCCATAGTCCCAGATATCCAGTCGACTAGCACCTCAACGCAATAGTCTGATTTCCTTCGTGTTCATTACTTACAATAGTCCTACACAGACCGGGGGTTGTCCTTGGGTGCACTCCTACAGTGCGTACAGGGATAATCGTCGGTTGGTGTCACATCATATTTAGATTAAATTATTTAAAGGGCCTCTACGTGTTGGCTTCGGCCCCATGCACGCCTCCCAAAGGTCCGGGGCTACATAGTCCCGAGATATAATAAAAATATAATAATAAAGGCGTAGGGATGTGACGACCCCATCGCTCTCTGGTATGTCCAGTACGTCCAGTGCAATCAGTCACCGCAGGGCAGCTTGTGGCGAGCCGATGGTGAGTGGCGACACCACGGACCCTACCTCCAGGGGACACTAACCCCCTGCCTTTGCGCTTGCCTTAACCAGCCGGCCAGAGTGGAGATGCAAGAGCGGAACCTATGCTCCAGGTTGGAAGTGTAAAATGTCATAACGCCGGGGGCACTTGACTGTATCTGTATAAGGATCTTGCGCCCCGCAGACTCACCTCTCGACAACCTTAGCTGCTTACATAGTGTTGCCCCCTGGCCGCCCCATGGTGGCTAGATAGGGGGCCCACAACGGCTATCCTGTTGGATAGTTATCAAGCAGCAAGTCACCATCTGCCATATTTAAATTTGTGAGAGATTTTCGAGGCAGGTGTCCGTTATCTCACTCCATAGCCCTGTTATCCAGCCTATTTAGCATCCCATCCTCATAGCCCACTCCAAGTCGTTTCCTTCCTGGCAATAGTTTGGCAACTGTGGGGGACTGTCCGTTAGTGTATCACAATGATACATTGAGGGAGAGGCCTCCATGGCTGCAGCCATCTCACATTTAGATTAAATGGTACCAAAGGCCTCTTCAATGTTGGCTTCGGCCCCATGAATGCCTTTCAAATGACCGGGTCCCTATGGGCCCGCGACTGAAAAGTGTGCCTACATAATAATAACCATTTATTTCAGGCATCTAGGGCCCATAGATAAATAGCTTAGAACTAAAATATAAATTATTTTACAGAATCGTGATAGTAATAAAGATTAATGTTATGTTAGTGTCACTTCACTTATGCACTATGTCTTTGTGCTGTCCTGTGGCACTTGTCCGTGGACGTGACGGAACACCACGCCCTGCGGCCAAAAGTCTACCTCCATGACGACGTGCAGAAAACAGTCCGGCACTCGCACCACTCGTTGTGTTGAGGTTCTGAGTGTAAACTGGGTTGTGTTGAGGGAACAGCGGAAATGATCGTAGGTACACGCCGAGAACGACTGCTCTATCTATACTCTATACTGTACTAATGCTATTATTAATTTCAAAAGGCCAAAGTCAATAAAAATTTTGCTCGGAAGGGAATTTTAAAATAGTGTGTATTATAAATAATGGTATTTTTGATGACCTCAAACCTCAACACAAACCTCACAGTCAAAGGTAATATTTGTGTTTGGTACGTACTCGTATAGAAGCCCACATTTACCCTCTCTTCGTTTCGTTTATAGTTTAGTAACTTATTTAATAATCATCCATCAGCCTAGTTCGTCCACTGCTGGACGTAAGCCTTTCCAGGACTTTGCCACTCCCGGCGGTCATCCTGGAAGAATTGCCCATACTCTGGGCAGGCGGGTTGGTGAGCGCGGTGCCGGAACCCTCGCACCAGTGACGCCGCTGCACGTCACCAGTCTGTTCCATATAAGGCTCGGCTATAAGGGATGGATATACCGCCATCCATCGGTCCCAGGCATGGTGGGTCTCCTGGTTTTTTGCCTATGAGCTGATCTCTTACTCTCCCCCGAATTACTTGGAGAGGGTCTCCAAGTAAGATGGTGGTACCTCCACAGTCGAGCCCGGCATCAATTCTACCACATGTTAATAATACATAATAAATATACATCTAACTTGTAATAAAACACTTGTACTTGTCCGTTTTGTGAACAAGTTAGATGTTTTATTACAACAAAGATGTATAATAAGTTCCACCAAATGGCGACAATCACACACAACCATCATCATCATAATAAATTTATTTTCAATGCATGTGCTCGTAAAGGCCCACTTTTTCTGCATCAAAACCGAACAAAAAGTCGATTATTTTGCCCTAGGGCTTTATTATTATTTTTTTTTTTAATTTATTTATAATGGTTGGCTAACCTGCAGCCTTTCCTGGCTGCAGGTTAGCCAACCATTGCAAACGAATTGAAAAATAATAATAATAAAGCCCTAGGGCAAAATAATCGACTTTCTGTTCGGTTTTGATGCATAAAAAGTGGGCCTTTACGAGCACATGCATTGAAAAATTAATAATTAGGTTATCGTAAGTGGGCCGGAGAGAATATAAATATTATGTCTACAAGAATAAATTGAACTTGAAGGCAGCTGTCCATTTGGAGGAACAATTTAGATATATATTTTTTTTATTTAAAATATAAATATATGTAGGATATCTCAAAACCAACCTACCTCATACTATTGGTGGAACTCAGTGTTTCTTCAATTTGAGGTAGAGAGAAGTAAGTGCAGAAGAATCATATACTAAAGCAGTTGTAAATCTCACGTGTCCTCCTACCAACCAGTCTGAACACTGTCTCGGTATCTGTTTATCTGTCAGTCAAGAACGCTGCGCTGGTAGTTAAGCTGAAGTATGAACTCGCAGTTACTGAACTACTCAGACTGGCTTAAATACCAAAAACCGGCCAAGAGCGAGACAGACTCGTGCACGAAGGGTTCCGTACCATTATCTATAAAAACGGCAAAAAAAAACATGTCTGTGGTATGGGAGCCCCCTAAAATATTTATTTTATTCCGTTTTTTAGTATTTTTTGTTATAGCGGCAACAGGAATACATCATCTGTGAAAATTTCAACTGTCTAACTATCACGGTTCATGAGATACAGCCTGGTGACAGACGGACAGACGGATAGCGAGTCTTAGACTTTATATTCTCTGGTAATAGGTTCCCGTTGGTTACCCTTTGGGTACAGAACCCTAAAAATTGTCATATACAAACACATTGAGGCGTCTTTTCAAACTGATTATATCTAAACAAACTAGATATTAAAAAAAGCGTCCAAGAAGTCGCACACAAAAGGTTCCGTATCACCACACAATACGGGTACGGAATCCTAAAAACATTATGATGGTAAATAATTCCACTTGCAGTTATGTAAGACCAACTTAACTTGATATTTACGAACTATTAAACTCTATGTATCTAAAGGGTCTAATTAAGTTGGCCATAGATAACTTCCTAAATAATAAAATATTTGTAAGGCCTACCTGAAAACGAAATTTCAAGTTTCCAAGTTAACTGGAAGTGCCCCCTATAGGTTTTAATTTCCTTGCGAGTGTCAAAAATGTGTATGAAATTGATTATGTAAAGTGTAATAACTTTTGTACGCGTCAAGTTAGAAGCCTGCTTTTTTTCCAACACCACACGAGGCCGTACACGTCTGTAGGAGGTTTTCAACTTGATATACGGGGCCGGAGCAAAAGGGTTTTGACAAACAGACAGACGGACAACAAAGTGATACTATAATGGTTCCGTTTTGCGTTTTGGTATGGAACCCTAAAAATGAACGAACAATGCAATTCGCTGACAAATAACCATCGACATACCAACCAACCAAACTAAACCTCCAAACTTTGTCCAAAGTTCAAGGTACGAGTACCTAACAAAATATAAATAAATCGGTCAAGTGCGAGTAAGAGTCGCGCCCTGAGGGTTCCGTACCATTTAAGTATGTTAATATACTTAAATAATCTAAATAGAATTTACAAACTTATCACTACCTACAAATTGTATTAAAGAAAACTGCAAAATTAAGTTGGTTGAGTATTCGGGGACGCAACTCTAAAACTACATCATAAATCCGCGTTTTCGATGTTTATCGTTTAAATTCAGCACAATTATGGTACTTACATGATATACAGAAATTACAAAATCCTACCTACATGGTCTTTGAGATAGACCCCGTAACAAAAATGGTCTAAAAATGACAACTTTGACAGCCCCTTATATGTTTCTTTTTTTAATTTTTTTTTTACTTAATATTTATATACTAATTAATAGTATTATGTATATACCACCCCACATGCTAGGGTAAGAAAAAAAATTTTTTTTTCTGCTCCATTTTTATGTCATACAAAAAATATTTCATTACATTTTAATTCAATTTTCGGTTGTGGGTCAGCATATTATTTATTTAAAAAAAAAAATGGACGGACGGACGGACCGACCGACCGATAACGGACCGACAGACAGACGGACGAACGGACAGCGGAGTGACATTAATAGGGCTCCGTTTTGCCCTTTGGTTACGGAACCCTAAAAACTGCTCATTTTGTTACAATCTTCAATAAAAAAAGACATTACTTTTCTCAAATTCGGCTTGCTATTGAGGAGCACCTTCTTTTCCTGTGCCCTTCATCTGCATTAACGAATCTGTCGTTACAGTATCAAGTCAAACCCTCATTCCCAATATCAGGCCCTTACTGATATCCATCTGACTCTTGTGATGATCACAGGACGACAGATATCACATCACATGACACCGGTGCTCATGACAGCGTGGGTAGATAACGGTACAACGGGACACCGGGGGTGAGGGAAGGGCGGTATAACGGTTCGTAACGGTTACTGCGGGATGCCAATAATGGGGTCAGGATAGACAGCTGTTATTTGTAGGTGGGAATAAGAGACAATGTTGCTACTTTTATACAACGAAATCCTTTTATGTACCTTTTTATAGGTGTCCTACTTGTAAAGTCGTAACTCCAGTTGGTTGGAATGGAAGTAGCTTTTTGCCCGCAGCTTCATCTGCGCTGAAGATGAAGTTGGGCTGTCTGTTGACGACATCGGATCATCATCGGCATCGCATTATGCAGTGTTATTACTTTTGTCCAGGATTTCATTTGTTTTATTTTTGTACTTTAGGTTGTTGATAACACGATCGTAATTTGACATCGCTTATCTCAGTTTTGATTATTTTCTATTTCAATCAAAATTCCAAATAAAATAGAGAACACTTTTTGACTTACGCAGTGTAGATCGTTGGTTCAATGGTTCATCACATTAGGTACTCTAGCTAGATCTCCAACACCGTGTAATTCTAAATATTGAGATTTTGCGATTTTATTCAGAATTCTGTAATGAGGGGTAGATATTGATCAAAACTGATATACGCGATGTTACACCTTACGCGACACTTCGCTCTATCTAGAAGGTGAGGAATAATGTAATGTGCGTTAGTAATATCTTTTCCACGATGATAGAACGAAGCAGGTAAATACATCGGTGGCGGCGTCCTATCTCCAAGCGATCTCAGTCAGGGCGGGCGCGGCTGCGGCATCGGCGGAGGGCTCCAAGAGGCGCAGATATGTGGCCCTAGGGGAAGGCTACGTATTTGTACCTTTCGACGTGGAGACCCTCGGGCCATGGGGACAAGAAGCGCGACACCTCCGGTAACCCAAGGGCTGGGGCATACTTTGCTCAACGCATTAGCCTCACGATCCAGCGAGGCGACGCCACCAGCCTCTTGGGTACTTTTCCTAACGATGGCGGCGATCTGGCCAGCATATTTTATTTAACTTAATTTTTAATAGGTGCCGAATATTTTTTTCAATTTTTTATTTGTTAGTAATATTTATATTTTAGGTATATTTAATTTTAGTTTTATAATATAATATTTTTATGTTAGGTACTTAATTTCAAATTTGAATGTGTTTAGATATAAATTGTTATTTAAGTTTTAGTTTACGTGTTAGAGGTTGTTTTTTTGTTAATATGAATTATGTACATATGTTTAATCAAATCACCCAGGTTACTTGGTTCTTACCACGGTTTTTAGTTATTAAGACCAAATCCAAGTCGATCTAGCCTCTTCCTTATTCTGAGGCTGTTCATAACGGAAACTCATAAAAAAGTGGTAAAAACCCGTTAGTTAACATTAAATTATGAAAAAAAAAAGCCAATGTGATGATAAAGAAATTTTAAAGCTGTAAAAGAGTTATTATCTATTGCCTCCTGTGAGGATTGAACTCACGACCCCTGGTTTACGAGACCAGTGCTCTACCACTGAGCTAAAGAGGCTATGCGAGACACCGCGAAATAGCCGTTCCGTTGCTGTAAGCCATTATCTGTATGGTTGTGTGAGTGGGGCGTGGGTTACTGATAAGTTTTACGCGCCTGTGTGCGAAAGATGAGTAAAAGATACGAAAGGGATGGTTGTAAGCTGTCCCTTTTTAAACGCTTGAGAAAAGAAAATGGACAGACATAGGTAAAGGTATAAAAAAAATTGTAAAAGAGAAACCAAGGATACCTTATGATATGTGTGAAAAATTGTAATATAATAAAGTTAGATGAAGAGAACATAATAATACTTTAAGAAACGTTTAAATATCATGTGAATGATACATACAACCCTGTTCCAAGACAGAATATTATTAAAAATCTATTGGTCGGTTATTTATTATTCATTAATTCTGTGACAAAAGTACAAAATACAAAAATAAAATGTGTATTATAGTGCAACAACATCAACAGATGGCAAGAAAGAATATTTGGTTTTTAAAACTTATGTAGTGTTAAATTATAATAAACATAATTATTTTGTTCCTATTTTTGTTGACAACCAACTTATTATGCGACTTATGAATCGTCAGATAAACTGACAGTTGCGTATTCTTTGGCCGCCCGAAGATAGGCTTCTCTCTCTCACAAAGGAAAAAGGGAGCCTCTTTTGTTATAGTTAGGGCGGCCAAGTACCTACGATTGCGCGTAATATACAATTATTAGCATCAACCACCATCATGAGAAGGTGGGTGGAAATTATAGTCACAGATAGCCGTTCATAAATAAACACTTTCGTTAGGTTCCAACACTGACAGCAGGATAGCGTATACAATTTATGAACGCAGCCCTGAAGAGAGAGGGGACGCGCGGGAGGATGCATACAACTTGGTCGACAAACTGTGCCTTGTTTAAAATGAGTTTTTACATTATGTAAACACACCACAATGATTTCCTATTAATTTTCTATAATTAATAAAATTATATCGCTTACCTTATTTCACCTGGGACATCACCTGTAATTCAAACAAAGTATATCTTTAGTATAAAAAACATTACTATTGCTTTATTTTATACGAAGCTAAAAAAAGATACAAAAAGATTGCCGAAACCAGGGATCGAACCAGGGACCTTTAGATCTTCAGTCTAACGCTCTCCCAACTGAGCTATTTCGGCCGGATGATGTTTGCCGCAAAAAGACGTACATATTCCATGGACATACATTTCTTTAAAACGTTATAAATGTATCTGCATTGATTTATACTTATAATAAGTTAGCTATTTAGCGCAGTTAACAAGGACAGAAAGTAAGTGATTAATATAATAACATTTTCCACACAAAACTTTTTCCAAAGTTTTTACGGTTGTGTAATGCCATCTATGTGGTAAGTGTTGAACTAATTAAGATAGGAGGTAGCTGATCTAAAGTTTCAGTTTCTTAGTTTGCTTCACTCAAAAATTATTATTCAAGAAAATGGGAAGAGCTGAAATTAGGCATGGTAATTTTATCAGGTAACACCGAAACAGTTCATAGTAAGCCCAACTAAGCTAGGGCAGGAGTTGACTTGTATTTAATACTGGATCTTCGAACTTTATTGAATTATACATATATAGTATTACACAGTGCTTGGTTCTATAAAGTTCCACTTACTTCTATTTTAGTTTAATCTTTAAAGATTCTGTAATTAACCTTCTTAATCCTCATTAATACTTGAACAATAGATTGTAGTTTAGATTATGCCTTGGATCAATCCTACAGATTAAAGTTGGCAAAATATAAACGTAATAATCAAATGTACACATAATGAAATTCAAGGCAAGTTTTTTTTTTCTTTTTATGAGAATTTCGGTGAAATGTGTATGTAGGTACAAATAAAACCAGGTATATATGACATGCTAAAAACCTTAAATTATACAAAGCCAGTAGTTATTAAATCCTGTGTTATAAGTTTTTATACTTTTGCCTAATATCCATTCATAGAACGTAAGTTATTCAGTGTTATCATTAGATCATGTGGTGTAGGTTTAGTAGCACATGAGTGACGCTTGGTATTGGGTCCTCACCATCAGCAGTGCCCTCCACTTGCACTGCAGAGTCCTTGCACGGCTCCCCAGTGTCGTCCAGGACAACCCCGCAGCTACGGTACAGTTTGGCTCGCAAGTTCAGTAGTTTCTCTGTCTCACGGAACGAGTTGATCTCTTCCTGCAAGTTGAGACATGTCTGCTTTTTAATTTAAAAATATTACTTTTATAGTTGTACGTATATAAATATGTTAACTTATTGAACAGTCAGTTTGATAATGCATTGATAACTTCAGACTTTTTAAATCTGGCCAGCCTGATTGAAGATCATTAAATTATGTATCCAATATAAATATGTATTTTCTTGACTGGACTGTTAAGAGCACCGAGGTTTAGGGTACAAGAGTAACCCTAAACTTCAGACTTACCTTCAACTCATTCAGCTTGGAGTGAGACCTGCTAGAGTAGCACTGTCTCATGTGAGCATCCGACCAGCTCTCAGGACCCCGTCTGCGAACCGTAGGAGCCGAACTTTGAGCCCTTATATCATTTAAACGCGTCTTTTCAGGCTTTGAATGGGTCCTGTGAGCCGACAAACTGGGGTCCAGAGATTTAATAGTTCTACGCGGTTTCACGACAACAGAACGTTTTACAGGACTTTCAATGGGTTCCTCAGGTTTATAGTCATGTAAAACAGCAGGAAGATCACTGAAAATACCAGAGGAACTAATATTTGAAACAGATGGTTTGGCGCCAACTTTCGGTGAACTTATATGGTGGCGCGTGACAAAAGAACGCGAATCTAAGCTTGTCCTAGAACGGTTATACACACGCGACATGACTCTGTCGTAATTTTTGGCAACTTTACTCTTATTTCGATCCATATATTTCGAAAATATGTTTGCAATTTGCAACGTTTGTTTTGGAAAAATGACAAGACAAGAGAGGGGCGGAGAGGGGATGGAACAAGGAAGGAAGACACAGACTAGAAAATTCTATGTCTATCTATGGGGACGGTCATGAAGCGAACACTTCCACCATACTCAGCTAACGTTGGAAGGTTGGTTACGTAAACAAACCAAACAAACAAATCGAACTTGATATCGTATTGACTTAGAGAATATACCAAAGGAGACGCCTTTAACAGGCGTTCCCCTCTGCCAAAGGTATGAGATTCTATATCTAACGCGTTATATAAAACTAGTTCAGCCGCCATTTCTGTCATACGATTCCCGAACGTCTTTGCATAAAGAGCTCCGAGAAAAATGCCGTTTTGTGCTGTGTATGGGTGCAAAAAAATGTCTAACACATCAAATTTACAAAAAGATGGTGTTACATTTCACTTGTAAGTATATTTTTGGTTATTTCATTCGTAATTTACTCATATCCAACATTTTTGAAAATGTATAAAATTCATATTTGGCGCCATAACTGTAGGCGTACTCCCTACGAGACTAACTTAGTCTCGTAGGGAGTACGCCTACGTCACGATTCAGGAATGCGCCGCAGCGAGACTATTTTTGGTGTTGCCAACTACTACAAAAAATTACCTAGAAATTCATCAATACCTTAACATTAATTCACCTTAACTTAATTTTTGTGTTGAGAAATATGCTACTATTTCGTAAAGTGTACAGCAAAATTTAAGTATTTATATTTTTCTTGTACCGAATCCACTGTTATTTTTATTTTTCTAAAACTAATTTCAATTTATTCATCGTAGGCAGCAATATAAGCAATATTTAATTAATATTTTTACTGAAAATATTACTAAATCTATTATAAATCTACTTGCTCGAAAAATTCAACAACTATATTTTTTCTAAAACTTAAGAATTTACCTAAAAGTCAGAACTTAAAAACTATGGCAACACAATAGCCTCGCTGCTCCAAACAGGCTGCCATGTAGCCTCGTCGGGAATAGCTAGGCATGTATCAGTTATTATCGATGGTAGTTATCGATAAAAGACAATCAGTTTTAAAATTTTAATAATTTCTTGTTTCTTTATGACTAATAAATAGATCTCTCTCCATAAATGTTTTCAATCACAGATAAATTTAAGTTATCTAAAGAAATTAAATGTTAATTGTATCTTATAATATTATATATTATATAAGGTCTTTCAATTGAAATTGAAAGTAATTTAGGAGGTGATTCAGTATCGTTAATACATCACATTCCACTGCAAAGTACTTTTTTTTGCGCGAACTTTTTCTTCACTTGTCCATACAAACTGAGTCAGCTGGTCGGACCACTTTGTACTGAGAAGTGAAAAAAAAGTTCGCGCAAAAAAAAGTGCTTTGCAGTGGAATGTGATGTATAACGATACTGAATCACCTCCTAAATTACTTTCAATTTAAAGTGACAGACCTTATATATTGTTTGCAACACAAGATGACGGAGCGCCCCTGCCGGACGAGCGTGGCGACAGTTTGAGTCATCGACGGCTGCGCGCGCACGGTGGATATAAAAGGCTGTAACTGAGCGGCGCGCGCCATTGTGTTTTGCAACTTTGTGCTGAAGTGATTAAATCATGGTTTACATTTCTTTCGTGACTCCTGACCAAAGACCTGCAGACTATCAGCCGCCTGTATCTAACAATATCATACCGTGATGATACATAGCCTAATACCTTCCTCAAGAAACTACGTTACAATGAAAATTGCATCAAAATCCAATGAGATGTTCCCAAGTTATAAGCAAGCGTCCATACAGACACACAGACAGATGTTGCATTTTATATATAGAGAAGATTTTGTCCACCTGAACAGATTCTGATGGAATGGTGTCAGTAATGTATTTATCGATAAACGTTTTCCCAACTCTATTAAATTTAACGCAAACATTCAAAGACCGTACGTATTTACGTAAATTTGTGTTGCAGGTCTGCAAATTGCATGTGGGTGCGTTTGTAGAAACATGATTCGGTTATTTAAGGGTGGTTACCTCGTCCCCCACCAAACGTGGCAGAACCGACTACCGACTGTATGTGGAAATACGCCTAAAACTGGTCCAGTGTTATCTTGTCTAACGGTTTATCAGAGATTTTCCAATTTTGGGGATTCAATTAACATTCCTTGCATTTTATTTTCATGTGCAACATTTTTATAGTATGGTGCATTAATTAAAGAAAAAAACCGGCCAAGTGCGAGTCAGACTCGCGTACCTAGGGTTCCGTATTGTGAATAATAAATTTAATTTTGTCATTTTTTTTTCGTGAATTTCTCAACCGCTTTATTTTTCCTGTAATCTTTACGTAAACACTATTACCATGATTTTTTTTATATTGTTTGGTCCCCAGTTTTGGAGATATGGGGGGACATACAATTTTTTATGATTTTTCAAGGATTTATTGAAATAGATGCAATTAAATATAGGCAAACTATATTTTTACAATCAGATTATCTTTATAAAATATTTTTTTACATTTTTCATTTGTTCGCAATTTTTTTTAAAGCTTTCCTGAATTGGCCAGTTATGATCTATAATCGTTATTTTTTCATATTTTTCGGTTTACCAGTTTCGGAGATAAGGGGGGACATACATATTATTGTGGTTTTTTAAAGATTTCTCGAAATTAGTGCCAGTAAATAATAAATAATAAAGTATATATGTTTACAGTTAGCTTTTTATTATCTACAATTTGATACCCATATTGCATTTTTAGGATAATATTTATTAATTTTCTAACCTTAGTTTTGGACATATTTTGAACAATTTCAAATTTTTTTTACACCATGATATGTGGACAAATTAATGCTATTTTTGTGCCTTTCATATCTTTATCTCTAACGGTGCTAAAGTTATGAGGATGTGACATACGGTTGGGACAACGGAGTCCCACCGTAAAGGTTCCTTTTAGGTAGGGAACCCTAAAAAGCTATTGGTTCTGATAAGTAGGTTCGAAAATATAGTGTCTTAACATCGTGTGTTTTCTTGCTAGTGAGGTGAAAATTGTATAGGTCACACGACAGCAAATTTTATTTTGTTTCCTGTGCCTTTGAATCCCTCACCACACTCAGGATTGTAACTTAGAATCTTTGCTTGCTCAGGATTCAATTATAGAATCCTTCGCTTGCTCGGGATTTAAAAAGTCAGCACACCCAACAAAAATTTTGCTGTTGTTGCACAAATAACTATTTTTTCCCATGTACAGGTAAGACTTGATTCATATTACAGCAACTGGATTTTTCTTCTTCGAAAAATTGTTGCTGCCTGTGGGTCAAAATAATTACCGATTTTCATGCTTTGCAGTACCTATTATTTTGTATACCACTCAGACTAACGGAATAGGAACTATTTTGAGAAACACACTATATCAGGTAAATGTGGTGAACTCTGATAATGAAACAATTACATAATTAATAGTGTAACAGCTTTATTGAGTTTTGACTAACTACATTGTTCACTCATCATTAATATAGTAAATACAAGAAAATGCATTGATTGCTGCATATATAAAACATAAAATCTATTTCCCAACAAGTTCTACATGTTTAGCTTCATAAACTTTCAGTGCAGAGTTCTGAAAGTCTTCACACATTGCTGTTATTTGTTTGCATACACTAAAAATAACATCTTCTGATACATTTGATTGTTTCTTAGCCTTCTTTATAAAGTCACTTTGCACTTCCTTAATGCTGTCCCTACACTTGATGTACAGAGCCTTGGCGTTCTTGGCTAGAGCCTCTCTGTGCTCTTTGGTAACTTTGGGCACCGGAACAAATAGAGTAGTGCCGTCCTGCTGAGGGTTTAAGTTAAGCCCAGATGCTTGAATAGCATTCAAAGCAGCAGGTATCGCTTGAGGAAATGATGCAAAGTTCATCACAATAGTTTTAGGATTTTTTCTAACTATTTGAGCCAACTCTTGAAGCTCATAGTCTTTCCCTTCAAATTTGACTGGAAGAGACTCGATGGAACCTGTGGTTGAACGCAGAGATAAGTTTTTAGCAAAATCTTCTTTCATCCTCTCAATGGCAGTGTTGCATCTTTCTTCTAATTTTTCTACAGGAACTAACTCTGATATTTGGGCAGGGTTAACAGCTACTTTGGCACCTTTGCCTTTCTTGTCCTTCCCTTTGTCTTTACTCTTTGCATAGTTCCTGATTGTTGTGAAATTGAACGGTTTTGAAAAAACAACTTCAATATTGCGAATAGCACAGTAAGATGAGACTTTGGCCGTATTGAGAAATACTGGCACAAGCCGTTGTAGTATCCTCGTTCCCATCTTGATATACCTATCTAAATCACTATTTTCTCAATCAAACATAATATATTATTTTAAGAAACAACCTCAAAAAAAGTTTAGCCAGAGAGTAAAGTAAAATAATGAGAAAGGAGAGCCTTCTCTTAGTTCATTTGTTAGTACCAACAGGTGTACAGTAGTCTAGTAATCGGCCCCTAAATTAAATCTATATAAGTAGGTACGTCCGTAAAAATGAGCACGTAAAAATTTAAAAAATTATTTTCAAGTTTCCATAAATATTAGGAAAACCTGTGTTTTTATGGGCAGGTCCATTTTTTTTTCATTTGCGCTATTTTTTAAGTCATCATGTTTGGTCTGTGTAATATGTGTTTTCATTCTAATAGGTACCTACATATCTATTTACACCCAGTTTATCTGATTCTAGCTGAGTGAGACTGTTTTGTTACTGACACTGTAAAAATATTTTATCTTGATGGATGATGTAAATTTATATTTACAAAGGTACAGGTATTTTGATACCACGATAAAGAATGCTAGTGCTACCATCATCTATTTGTCAAATAAGTGTTAAGACCAGTCAATAGTTTAAGTCACCTCTTTTTTTATTTTCACTCAGTATAAAACTACCCCCCCTGAGTTAAACCAAAAAGCGTTTGGCTTACGATTGTAAGTAATTTAATTATGGAGCGGAATAACTAAACGCATTTGACATCAAATTAGGGATGAAACATCGCTCATAAAAACATCGATGCATCGAAGTTTTCAAAAAAAAAAAATCGATGTCAAAACATCGATAATTCTCTAGGTTTTTTGTTTATAAATAAACGCCATTATAACACCATTCTTTAAATTTTATACATTTATTGTGTTTTTAAAACATTACAGAGGTAAGTATTTGTTTTTTATTTAATGTCCCCGAATTTAAAAATAGTAATTTTGAGAGACGTCCTCACTTTTTATTTCACTCACTATAGTCAAATCATGCAACTTTAGACACATTTCTTCTCAAAATTTTTTTACTATTCTGCATACGATTGTTTCACATGAAAGAAATTTTACTGACCTATACTTGTCATAAAAACATCGGTCTAACCATCGTTTATGGATAACATCGATGTATCGTTTAATCCCTACATCAAATCCAAAGAGTTCTGAAACATATTTTGTTATCAATTCGAATTGTATAAAGTTACATTTGAATGCAATATTGTTTGTTTCATGTGACTAGACAACACTTTTATATATATTATATTACAGTTTTAGAACAGTTTTGACAGTCGCAAAGATTATTGGGAACCAATATTGTACAGCCATGATAATACGCGACCCAATAATGTACAGCCAATAATACGCGACCCGAGCTTACGATCCATGTACACGTAATATCGGGGTGTGTAATATTGGCTGTACATTATCACCCCGTACAATATCAGTACGAGCCGATAATACGCGACCCGATAATGCACACCCTGATATTACGTGTACATGGATCGTAAGCTCGGGTCGCGTAATATTGGCTGTACATTATCGGGTCGCGTATTATCGGCTCGTACCGATATTGTACAGGGTGATAATGTACAGCCAATATTACGAAGCCAATATGGCGGTCATTCAACATGTCAGAATTCCACCAGCCAATCAGCAGCAATCATAGACTAAAACGGTGCCTCGTTCGTTTTAACCACTTGCACGAGTTCGCGTCATCGTGGGAGTGCTTGCTTTTAGACTTACTTTATTTGTTTGTTTGTTCTCAATTATTTCAGAAGAATGATTCAACAATGGTCCATGGAGCAGCAGAGTAACCTGAGGATGACGGTGCAGGACGCCAAGGCGTGTGTGGTTTTGGCGCGACGTGCTGTTGGACAAGATATCCACGAAATGTATTTGGTACATTATTACGAGTTCATTAAATGAGGTAATTTCTTTTCGCCGATGCTATGTAGTGCTTTTCTCAAAAAAATGTAAGGTAGTAATTTATTAAGTAAGTAAGTAGGCAGGTGAATCAAACACGCAAGCAAAGTTTTACTAATCTCTTTCACCAATTAATTTTATTGTACCATTTTGACACATAATAGTTATTGAGTTTTAGTTAATTACTTCTACTGATGTTGATGTCGATAATAAAGCCTATAGTAGTTAGGGTTTCTGCACTTAGTAGTGAGACCATTGTGCGTGGGCCCTCACTCAAGCCACCCCAGCCTCTTTAGTTTCCTTAGGGTGGCCTCTAAACTTTCCGGTGTTCCGATTCTTTGTCTTCTGATGCTGGTGATTTAATTGCATTCTAAGAGCGTATTTCTCACTGCCTCTTCTGGTTCCATGCAGGCCCTGCACAGGGGACTATCTGTAATACCAGTTGTGTGGTAGTGTTTGTATAATGAACAGTGTCCTACCTATTAATATTCCTGTGATCTTTCTAAGGCTTCTCCTGTATAGCCTTAGGAGCCGTTTGGTTAGTCTTCTATCTAAAGCCTGTAGCGTCCCAACGAACCCTGAGTTGCGTGGGTGTGGATGACCTGTCACGGCGCGTGTGGCTGCTGCGGCAGATGGCTCTCTAACAAAACTGACTAAACAATGTCATGTGTTTATATATAATAATATTTAAATAAAAGACAAATAAGTCAAAAAAATATATATTAAATGATTTACAAGAAATAGCTGACTCGCTGTACTGCCAGTGATGACGATGATGCCGATATGCAGGTACTTAAAAATACATCAAGCAAATAAATACTTCTTTCATTCATTCACTTTAAATAAACGGGAGAACACACAGACCCAGACCCCAGATTAATATAATTGTTACCCAGAACAGAAAGTACTTTGTTTAGTCTCTATATTTTCTGTACCTATTTAATCAGCAATAAATTACATGGTTCTTACAAAATAAACAAAAATGTTTTTCATCTCTCATGTGGAAAGTAGGTCATTGTTTTCCCGAAAAGTGCCAGTTTTCCTCCAAGGCAGAAAAGTAGACTTCAATATAAATTACTTTCCTCCCCAAAAATTGGAATATAACATATATGTACATTTTGTTTACTTTCCTCAGAGTCAGGATGAAAAGCAGTGTTTGCAGGAGAAAACACAATTTCACCCACAAACTATAAATAAATATCTCATATGAAATTGCTTGTTTTCCTCTCATGTATGACTGTCTACTATTCCAGGAGAAACTAGATAAATGCCTCACAGCATACAACTGGCAGACCTCAACAGTCACCTCCGTACCCAACCCCAACAACTCCATCAGCTCCAACAGCGAGGAATTCGAGCAGCAAGTATGGCAGCTGGTGTGGAGCCGTGTGTCAGTCTGTAAGAGCAGAGAGCCGCGCTAGTGAGTGAGCTGACCATGCAGGGAAGGGAGTTGCCAAGAAGCATCACTAATAACTAAGTAAGTTAGTTATAGAGCCATGTGGTGTCCGGCAGACCAGAATAGCACCAACCGTATAATGTGTGGTGACGTATAATGCGACTAGTGTCTGAGGCAGAACGCCGAGAGCCTCGTCAACCAGAGAATAGGCAGCATTGTGTTCTTTTAGTCTTCCATCACTGCAATCTCAAACCCGCCTGCCAAGCGTGGATATTACGGCTAATTCCTCCCATGGTAGCAGTGGCATGCACAGAACTTTTTTCAGGAAAAGCAATCAGAAGGTCAAGTACGACAATAAAAAAAATATGAAAAATTTTTAATAACACTTTGAAAAAACAAAAGTTTGTATGATACAAGGGTAGGCACTGCCTTTCCTAGAGGAACATTTTCATACAAACTTTTTTTTTTCAGTGGTACTTGACCTTCTGATTGCTTTTCCGGAAAAAAGTTCTGTGCACGCCACTGCATGGTAGAGGGTTATGCCTAGCAGTGGACTGTTATGGGCTATTGATTTATTTATTTATTTACACATAGCATTACAGTTTATATAAACCTTATCGCTACACAGAGGCATTTGTATATATTATTCAATTCAGCTCACAAAACTTCAGGTATCCTCTTTTCAACGCGGCCATCCATCTGCAAATACATCCGTGTGTGTGGTGCAAAATCGACCAATGCATAGACCATTGCGGTCTCTCGTTGATGATAGTACATATGAATCTCCATACAAAATAATCACAGGAGTAACAAGTCATGATAAATTTGGCCCTGTGTTGGTAACTATTCTTTAGGCTGTTCCAAAATAATATTAATAAAATTAAGATAAAACTTTCTATGAAAAATTAAATAATCAGGGCCAAAATGAAAAAAAAAATTGTAGGTCCTTTCTTTGAAAGGTGATCTATCAACGCACAGCTCGAACCACTGGATGGATCGGGATGAAATTTGGCATACAGATAGATATCATGATGTACGCATACGCTAAGAATTTTTGAAAATTCTACCCCTAAAGGGTGGCAAAGTTCGTATGGGAAAAGAGGAAGCAACGGACGGATCGATGTAATTTGACGATGTAGATGGATAGATGGAGGGCCGGAAAGTGACATAGGCTACTTTTTAACTCATGCACGCAACATGTGTTATTTTGTAATCTGTGCGAAATTTCATCAAAATCCGTTTATACGTGATTGAGGCACAAATATACGAACTTTGATATTTATAATATTAGTAGGATAAACAACCGAGGGATATCAGGGATACCTCGCCTGATAAAGGTATGAAACTGTATAAAAGACGCCAGACTGGATGCGTGGCGTGGCGTGCGTGCGCAGTCTGCCATCTTTCATAGAGTTTCATACATTACAACCGGTGCGTTACAACAACAGACACAGAGACAAATTACAACGCAAACAAGCGTCCGGTGTGCGGCGCCTTTAAACCGCCCTGTACATTTCATGCTTCTTCAATTAATAAATATCTATTAATATTTATAAAATATACAGTTCAGATATTATAAATCTTCATTGTTTATACACAGAGACAAAGAACAATGAAAAAAATATATACAACAATGATTACAAACATTCCACCCAAATATTCATGGTTGGTCACAATATCTTCCCGTGGATGTCGTAAAACACCACTAAGGGAATGGGTCGATTGTTGTGCACCTGCTGTAAGCGATGGACTTGCGACCCATCTCAACTTTGCTAGTTTGGTTTTGGTGTGACATGGTACATCCTTTGTTTAAAATGTGGTTATAATATTGACTTCATCTTCCAGAACTACCTCTCAGGCGAATCCTGCGAGCTCCTGGTCATCCGCTGTGAGAAGACACAATGAAATTACCACTAACAGTGGGATATTCCACACCGCCAGGAATGGGAACATTGCTGCGACCCAAGCGAAGCCCACTTATGCCATTGATGCCTAGGCTATTGTAAGTTATTTTACTCGAAATTTTTTGTGATGTGGTCATTGTATGGGCGTATACCGTGGTATGGTCAAAGGATCCATTCTTTCTGAAATGACCCTCAATATTTGTCAAAAGTGACGGAAACGCTCTGCCTACCCCGCAAGGGAATACAGGCGTGAGTTTATGATCCATTCAGACGTCATTATACCTTATAGCACACCCCCGACACTTCATAGTCGAGGCTCAAGTTATTTACCTACACTCTCACGCGCGCATCTGGCTTGTCCGCACACGCTTGTGTGTGTGCGTGAGCTAGTCTAGGGCTGGCAGCAATCGTGTGAGCGTCGTCGCCCGAGAGGGACACAATATAAGTCAGCAACTTATGTGATTCTCTTCCTAAATTTTAGCGTAGTCCAATTTCTGGTTCCCCGTGGATTAATCAGTATTAAAAAAATATATGTATATATATATATATATATATATACAAGGTTAAATTCAATTAGTTGGCGAAATTTGAAACATATGTAAAACATGTCCATATGAATAACTTTTTTTAATAGGATAGTGAAAAATTCTTAAAATTCGTTTTCACCTTTCCATACTGGACGAGTCAGCTGATCGGAGCAATTTGTATAGGAGGAAGTGAAAAAAAGTTAAGAATTTCGCTTAGCTCCCAAACAAACAGTTGTCCATATAGACTAGTACTACCTTTGTTTTGAGTTTCGCCAAATAATGTTATTTAACCTTATATATGTATATAAATCGTTACGACCTGAATGCCCCGGGGGGTGTCGGATGTGTTCCGAGTGTGAACTTTGAAATGCAAGTCACAGTCCACCCACACTCGGTAAACCCGCGTTTCACCTGCAAATATTACGTCCCAACGTGATGGGTGGTGAGCCCTATCATCGTTCTTCGGGCACAAATACACTATTTTTAGGGCATGCAGGTTTCCTTACTATGTTTTCCTTCACTGTTCACATAGTGGTAAGTACCTATTAGCAAATACTATGCACATTATGTAAATTCCGAAGAACTCATTGGTGCATGCCCGACCGGAGATCGAACCTTAATCTCAAGATTAAGAGGCCAGCGTTCTACCCCTGAGTTACCGCTGCTTTTTCGTTACTTTAAAAGTAATATATATATATATATATATATATACGAGGTGACTTTTTGATCATCGTCCAAATTCATACTGGAGGCTTAATAAGTGATCAGTATCTTGGATCAGTAACAATTTTTGTGAAATTCGTAAATTGAAATTTCGGCTACCCATAGAAATTCAGTTCCACTCCCGAGTGAATCACTATGGGAAGCCGAAATTTCATTTTACTAATTTCACCTAAATTGTTATTGATCCATGATACTGATCACTTACCAAGCCACCAGTATGAATTTGGACGATGATCAAAAATTCACCTTGTATATAGTATGCCTAAGCTTAGTAGGTACCTATATAGTTTCGTATGCATAAATGATCATCATATAATTAACAACTACTCAAACATAAATTTTGGAAAAAAAATTAAAACTTGTCAAAACATGGAAAGTTATAAATACTGATTTTATTGTTCCAAATGCGTTACTGAACGAAATTGTAAGGTTTGATCACGCAATTCTAATTTTTGAAAAAAAGTTTTCCAGGCATCCATAAACACTGCAATAACGCACCATCGTGATAAAACTTTGTAACAAAACACGCGCGCAGCAAACGAGTGGTAATCGAGCTCTGCCTGACTCCAGATTTCCACTAACTTGCGGGGGACCGCGGGGTACGTTAAATTCGCGCGGGGAGGAGAGTGTCGCTTCTTTACGTAGTATTACTTTATATTCTCTGCTTATAGTATAGGTTCGGGATACCTTATGAAATATAAAAGTCTAGTAGGTCTGGAATCTTTTTAGTATGTAGGCTCACCAGTAGATATTAAACCCGATTCTGTAGGCTTTAATTTTAGTTTTAGTGCTGTCAAAACTTGAAAAATTCCTAAGTAATTTAGCTTCCAATCCTAACACTTAAGGACTAGTTTGAAATGAAAAATATTTAGTTTTGACATCACTAAAACTAAAATTAAAGCCTTCGGAATCGGCTTTATAGTATTCAAATGCTTGGTCTCCACGCATTTATTCAATTAGCGTTATGCTGGCATTTCGTGATGTTTTATTGTGTTTTTGATTAGTACTGCTGTTCCTCCATGAGCTCTTCCATCAGGATAATTTGTAAGGTAGCATTTATAGCCCCCTTGTGGCAAAAGATCTTTGGCTAGTTATATGCGTCTCAGAAATGAGTAAATAAATTTTTACCTGTAATTGTAAATGTTTGGTCATGTTTACGTATATTTAAGTATTTTCTCCTTTCCATAGGTGCCTATTGGTAGACAGGAAGATGCACTACACACCAATAGCAGCAGCAAGGATTGCAAATGCTTACAGATCACAGAGCTCATGTGGCATCCACTCCACTGACGGCGGAAGAGGCGGCTCATGAACGCAGGCTGACGGAAGGCGCCGGCGTTGGCGCTCCGCCCCGCCTCACAGCTCGCCACCAGCTCTCCGACTTGGAGTTGGGTTATGCGCGGAGAAACGCAATTATTCAAGATTATGGGCTAGTTAATAGGAATAGATAATAAAAAATTAGTTCAAAAACTAAAACCCGACCACTGTAATATCACGCTCTAAAAAATATTCTCATCAGAAATTGTTATGTACAAACGAATCAATATTTATCGTCTATTAAATAAACATTTAAATGTTTTTAATAAATATTCATAGTGATGTTCAGAGGATAGCCGTGGTCTTATGCCACCTACCCTAAAAAACAATACATTCTAACAGTAGTAAGCGATCATAAGCTTTAGGGCACAGTAGCATATGACAACGACTGTCCTCTGAACATCACTATGAATACTTATTAAAAACATTTAAATGTATGTGTAAGTTGTTTATTTAATAGACGATAAATATTGATTCGTTTGTACAATAAATTTCTGATGAGAACATTTTCTTGTTTCATACTTTTTAGAGAGTGATGTTACAGTAGTCTGGTTTTAGTTGTTGGACTAATTTTGTATATAAATTATTTTGGGGGTATAACTTCGTGATAACGTTTAAGCAAAGCCACTTTATTGGAGTGAAGCGGGAAGGACTGGAGTGAAGCTTAATTTTATAGAAATTATTCCCAATTATCGGGTACAGGCAAGCAAAGCCGCAAGCAACAGCTAACAATATATATATTTTTGAAACGTGCGAATTAAGCCCTTTCATTTGATACCCAATACAATACGGCATAATTAAGACATATTTTATTTGTAGTTCATGACTTTATGCCCTCTAGAGGGCGCTATATTCAATTTAACCTTATTTGTCAAATTATGATAAGTACTTTAGAAGTTATGAGGGAACAGATGAACATACATACCGGTTAAAATCATAACCCTCATTTTTGCTTCGCCGTAGTCGGGTAAAAAAAAAACTTTTTTTCTATCATCTTCTGATCATAATGCGATATAGACCCTTTTTCCGTTAAAAACATCGTCTTAATTTTTTTTTTTATTGAATAGACCCTTATTCCGGGCACACGTTCAATTGTTGTCGATCTTGTGGTTGGTAACAAAACTGAAAAAAAGAAAATTATTTTGATATACCTACTTATTAATTTTCTTAGAATATAATTTATAAGGTGAAAAAAAGACTACTTCGGGGGAAAATACAAACTAAGAAATATGAAAAGAAATACAAAAGGCACCGTCGTTCCTACTCTAATTACTTACTAGTTTTTTTCCTCCCTGCATAGCATAATTTTAGAGTAATATTGTTTAGAATTGCCTGCCGTGTCAGTCTGTCAATGCTTTCACATATTAATTTAAATGAATCTACCACTGTGGCCAAAACCTCGGCATTTTAAGAGCAGCCTCTACCCTCAGCAACATTTCGATTGATTCATCGAACTTGCTTCTGCTCATACAATAATATGTTGTTAAACTTGTGAATTTATGAAACACAGTTTAATTATACCAACATGACACAATAATCTCATCATTCTCGACCCACTGCTGGACCTCACTTCTATTGCACCAATCCTGTCGGTCCTGTGGCCGCCGCATGTAGTCAGATCCCGTCAAATTGACGATGTGGTCTGCCCACTGGCCTTGTTGCTCCACTCTGTCATCCCGTCTAGCCAAATGTCCCGTCCATCTCCACCTTACTTACATTGTGCTTGCTGTGGAGCTTGTTCATGTGCTGAGGTTTGTGTCCTTCGGCGCTTTGTTCTCCGACTATCCCGAGCCCGAATGACTCTGTTCTATTTTCAGACTTTTAGGTGAACGTGGCAGTGGCGAGTGGTGGAATTATGACTTTGGTAAGCCGATACAAACATTGCTCACTATGGGAGCCTGCCCAATAGTGCCCAACGTGGCAACGTTGCAAGGTTAGCTAAAATGGACCGGCCTATTAATCTCCCAATTTTATGCAAACATAGCGCTGCGCACCATGAGTTGAAATAATGTGTACGGAAGATTTGATTTTCGTTTTGCACCGGCGTTTTTTAGTAATTCTTAGTTAGAAGCACACGAAAATAATTGTACATTAAAATAATGAATGGTGGAATGGTTAGTTGTAGTTGCGAGGTATTTCTGAAAGGTTAGCCGGTGGGAATCGGCTTCTATGGAGCCTTCGCCATTGGAAGGTGGTAGAGCTGATGCCGTGCTCGACAGTGGAGGTACCACCATCTTACTTGGAGACCCCCATGAAGTAATTCGGGGGAGAGTAAGAGGACAGCTCACAGGCAAAAAACCAAGAGGCCCACCATGCCTGGGACCGTTGGATGGCGGTATGTCCATCCCTAATAGCCGGGCCTTATATGGAACAGACTGATGACGGGCAGCGGCGTCACTGGTGCGAGGGTTCCGATACCGCGCTCACCAACCCGCCTGCCCAGCGTGTGTGAGTATGGGCAATTCTTCCAGGATGACCGCCGGGAGTGGCAAATTCATGGAAAGGCTTATGTCCAGCAGTGGACGAACTAGGCTGATGGATGGATACAGACTTTTAGACAAGAATGATAAACAAAAATTATTATATTTTGAATTATTTAATTTTATTAGGATGATGCAAATAAAACAGGGTGATTCACCATCATGATGATGATTAACAGCCAATAAAATGCGGCAGAATGTTATATAAAAACGAATCAAATAACCAATTTCCACCGATGCATAACACAAGATAAACAGCAATAAGTAAGTTAAGTCGGTAACAATTATACACACAAAACAAAATATATTAAACAGAGTATAAAAGAAAACACTAGAACAATGACTGAAATAGCATGTTGCAGTAAAAATATATAATGTGTCCAAGATCAGTGAATCTACTGGTTCGTTGAGGAAACATCATATATTATATTCTCTCAAGCAACTGTGCTATTTGAGCCAATGTTCTAGTGTTTTCTGATACAGCAGCAGAAATACTGCTCAACGCTGCAGCCGCCTGCTCCTCTGCAGTCACCCTGCGCTCCTCAATTTGCAGGGCCCACCGGGGTGCCATGGGTTCAACTGCAAAAAAAAAACAATGTCATCGATACATACCTACATATTACATCTTTGGACTGACCGACTTCACTTTATCTGAATGTTAACAAAAACTAAGCAAATGTATAATAACTCACTCCTTGACTTCTCAGTGGTTGCGCCAGGAGCAGGGGCTCTAGTTGGCGGCACTGTTGCTGTGCTCGGTTAAACTGTAAATAAAAACAATGTTATTGATACATATCTACATGTATGTTTTATGTGCGGCCACATGTTACATCTTGGACTGGCTGACTTCACTTTATCAGAATATAAGCAAATGGATTAAAACTCACACTCCCATTGGAGGCTAGGGGCTCTAGGAGGTGGCAGCACTGCTGATGGGGTTGGCGAAGCCTCCACAGGTTCTGGCAGGCGGGCTCACAGGTTCCCCCAAGAACTCTGGCAGCTCGAGCGGTGGTGGTGTTGAGCATCCCACATGCAGTTAAATGACAAAATATTAGTTTTGTGACCAAGTAAATACAATAAAGACAATCACAAGCATCAACATTTTGATAAAATATTAAAATACTGCCTTTTCCAATTAATCACATCTTTCCATTACGCGCTTGTTTTTGTGGTACCAACCCCCACAGCATTCAGTCGTGCCGCCAATGTTTCCCACTGAGACTTGGCTTGGTGCTTCGCATGTGGCCCACTGTTAGTTAATTCCCAACAGTCAAGTCTCGGTGGTCCTCTATAAATCCCACCAGCATCTACAGCTGCTAGTGGGAAGTTTGCTTGTGCGCTGGCATTCTGAAACATAGGTATCATTTGAATCTTGATGCACTGCATTATGTTGAAAATTTTGATTTTCCCACATATTTCAATCAGTCAATCAATAAAAGCCGTTTCATCTGGCTTCCTTTAACGTGACTGCGCACATTAGTTCCGCCAACGCCAATATCTTGTATTATGAGATTATATAGAAGAAAAACATACAACGACTTGCTTGAGACAAGACGTTACGCTTTTTAATTTAATTTTCCTACTTTAGGAAAGGCTAGAGGCTTTTTAACCATACAGCCTTAACAACTTTGTCATATGCGTTTTGTTATCCACTTTTCATTTCTCATTTATCATGTTACGTTAAGATTTTGAAAATAAAACAGTATAATTTTAATATAAAAAGTGTCACTCTCATTTTATAAATGCTTGTTTCTATGTTTTGCCTCTTACTTAGCTTCCTTCAAAAAGTCTCAACGGAACACTACATTGAATAAACGAAACGCGGATTTTAGTTCATTCACGAAGCTGATGTTGATGAAAATTTTTACACAATATGCCATAATCAAATTGAGGCTTTTGCTATTTTCATCAACATCAAGTTGATGTTGATGAAAATGAGAATTACGCGGTAGACCTGGGGCTCTACCGCGTAATTCTCATTTGTATCAACTTCAAGCAAATGCATGCGAAATTCAACGCGTGCAAAAGAGATGGCATGTTAGGCGGGCGTCGTCGCACGCACGACAAATTTTAATCTCAAGTTGATGTTGATGAAAATGAGAATGAGCGTTTTTCTGGTTGTTTTTTTTTTCTTAGTTCTTAGCTTTGCTCCAGATGGCGCTGTCTATGTCATGTCATGTCATGTCTATGTCAAAATGTGTTTGTAGCAATCAATGTCAAAGTGGTTATAAGTTTGTTTAGAATCTGTGCAAATTTTGTCCTTGATTCTGTTGCTAAAGATACGACAGTGCCATCTAGGAATCTTATTTAACACTAAATTTGACATAAGGAAAAACGCTCATTACGCGGTAGACCCACTGCTGTACACATAAAGCCAAGTTTAAATTTCCTTTTTTTTTTTGCAAATATGAAATTTTTAGATTTGAACATTTGCATGTATTTGTAACGGTGTCGCGTATACCGAAAAATATAATATTATAATTGCGCTAAATATGTAACATACCACTTAGCTTTTAAACTTATAGTTTACAAAAACAAAAAATATATATAAAAAACATGCATATTGCTTGAAGTCTCATTTTTTTTATTAATGAATTGGTTTACAGGCAAAGTTTTCCATAAAACATCCTATCAATTGACATATTGGCTGGTAAGAAATATGGCAGTATTTTTTTTATAAGGCAAGGAGCAATTTTTTCATCTTGAAGTCTACATATTTTTCTTACTGGCCAGTATTTTATATCTATCAACGCACTGACCTCTATCTCTAATTTGAGGTCAGTGAAGTACAACATTACAAAATATTACTGGTACGTAAGAATTTCCATTTCAGATTCTTTTCGTAAAGAAAAAATATTAAAAGCTGGTTTTAGCGCCCAAAATATCTTTCTATCACCCTCCATCATTTTCAAAACATAAAATTTATATTAAACTACCCAATGGTTAATTAAATGTTCTTCCTAGAAATTATAACCAATAAACTTGAAAATATTTCAAACGATAACAAACTTATAATATTTTGAATTGATTTCTCGTGATAATCTGTTGACCTAGGGTACGTTTCGTAACGTGTGATTATCACTCGGAGCGATGCGAATTTTACCCTGCATCGTTCAAAAATCGACCCGAATGAAACCGAGGGTAAACGAACTGTTACCTGACAGTTGCGCTAAGTGTTTAGAAACGCTTTCGGGGAATGTGAATATCGCACTGACAAGTGCGATTTCTAACTCTGTTTGGGTACCGTTAAAATTCGCCTGACAGTTGTCATTTCGGAGTTTTCTCGGGATTCGGACAATTTTTGAAAATAGAATTCAACATTTCCGTACGAATACGGGAAAATGTTTCGAAACTGCTTCTACAGGATTATGGCTTGCAAATGCAAAGGTTGCAATGCAATCCATATTAAAAGCAATAGGTATTTAGGTACTTTACTTAATTTATTTATTTTGATTTGAGGTTATATATTTACTTGACGTATGTCACTCCAGACCGTTTCAAAACGCTTTTCTCACGGGAATCACTCGCAAGCGTTTCAAAACCAGATCTTTCTTTCTCTTTCTAGTATATAGCTTTGTCTCTTTCTTAAAAACGAGTGAAATTTCGCACGAAGATCACACGTTCTGAAACGTAGCCCTAGTAACCGATTTGCCGTTGCGATGACATAATGCCAAAACGGACTACATTGTAACTACTGTAAATAAGTATATTATGAAAATCAAAATCACAAAAATAATATGATCGGGAAAGCGTTTTCATAACACGTATTGAGGTGAGCCGTTTTTATTTAAAATAAAATCAAGTGTGAGTTGAGTAAACATTAGACACGTCAAGATGATTTGACGACCCGGCAAATGTGCCAAATCTGCATATATTAGCCATAAATTCGAGAAAATTACAGGTTTACAATTATAAGTGGTTATGTTTTTATTTGAATATTAGATCAAAGTACCAAAAGTGAATTTAGGTTTTTGAGTTATTTTAAGAACCCGGTGCAGGACGAGGCCAACTCCGATGCGAAGCGAGACGTATCGCGACAACAAAGCGCATATTTGGCTGGCTGATCTAAACAAGCGCCTCACGCTTTGCCCAACGCCGTTCGAACTGTGCTGAGTGAGACTCACCCTTTGCGTTGGGAATAATAATTATTTTCGATTACCTTAATTGTGCCTCGATTACTTGTTATTTTTTATACTGTTTTAATTAATTAGAGTATTGATGAATACTTCCAAGTGGTGTCGCGGGGTACGGTAGGGTCCCACGTGCAAAAAAAAGGAAAATTAATATTTAATAAAATTTAAGAGAAGAAAGAAAATAAATCAGAATTTTTAAAAATCAGTGGTGTTCATTAAAACGTTCCCAAAGGTCAGGAACTGTCCTGGATCGTGGAGACGCTCGGAGACACGGTGGTGATGTCCGGCGTGTAGGCTCCGAACGCGTCGGCAGGGAAGACCGGAGAGTGCGTCCGGCGGTCAGGTGGAAGACCGAGGTGACTCTCGTCGTGTTTATAATTTATCACTATTTCCATTCGATGTTTTTCACGTCAATGGCTATTGTGAGACGGATTTGCATAAATCTGGCAGTATCAGAATTTCCATTCCAATGGAAAATGGAAATAATGAGACTCACCCCTTGTAATCGAAGTGTAAATCAGAGTGTATAACTCTGGCATAAAACCCATTGTATGCCCTTGTTGTACAATCTACTATTTTCTACTACCTTTATGAAAAAGTTTCATTTAATACTCGAAATTAGTTTTGAAAATCGAACTTTCCGGGCTCCGTTGCGGAATGACTATCAGGTCAGTTCGAAATATCGTATTGAAATTTCATTTATTGCAAAATTAGGTTCTTTTTGACGTTTGTCTTCATTTCATGTTAAATTATGTTGTTTTTGACGTCCTTAGTTTGTCTTTGAAATCGAAATTCCCTGCGTTCTGATTCACGACATAATCGATTATATCGCGTCTGACACTCTTTTTTCGCAAAATGATACTGGCCACAAATTCGCCGGCCGAAGCCTAAAAAAAAAAGGTAAAAATCGTGCCGTGGTTTGCAAAGTCATTAAATACATTAAATTTGAAAGGAAAAATTAAATATTTAAATACATAAATCAGGTAGTAAAAAAGTATCGTTCGCAACGAGTAAAAATGGGTTTTCTTACCCTCGGAATGTAAGCTTTCGACGTTCACCTTTGGCTCACGTCGAAACTAGCTTCATTTCTCGGGTAAGAAAATCATAAAAATTGTGCATAATGAAAACTTTTTTACAAACGTCTCTAATAAATAAATAAATATCTAATAAAAAAATCAATTAAAGTACAGTCTTCTGAACAAAATAATACTTTAAAACAACTTTTTCTGCTATAAAAGAACAGTTACACGAAATAGAAAGGCAAAGATAACTTAGTCCATACAGTCATGATTGAGGTTTTAATATCTTATATCTTATACCAATGAGGTTTTTATTATACGAAACAATACATTGCGGAAGGAGGTTACGCTTCAACTTTTTTCGGCAATTTATTGTCTATGGCCGCGCGAGCTAGGGCGCATATTAGCAAGGGCGGTATTTTTTTTCATTCACCCATGGCCGAATAAAACATGGCCTTTTCCTTAGAAGAATAAGGACTTACTCTAAGATCTGGTCGACCGCGTAATTCTCATTTTCATCGTCATCAACTTGATGTTGATGAAAATAGCAAAAGCCTCAACTTGATTACGGCATATTGTGTAAATATTTTCATCAACATCAGCTTCGTGAATGAACTAAAATCCGCGTTTTGTTTATTCAATGTAGTGATCCGTTGAGATTTTTTGAAGTAAGCTAAATAAGAGGCAAAACATAGAAACAAGCATTTATTAAATGAGTGTGACACTTTTTGTATTAAAATTATACTGTTTTATTTTCAAAATCTTAACGTAACATGATAAATGAGAGATGAAAAATGAATAACAAAACGCATATGACAACGTTGTTAAGGCTGTATGGTTAAAAAGCCTCTTTGCCTTTCCTAAAGTAGGAAAATTAAAAAGCGTGACGTCTTGTCGCAAGTCGTTTCGTTACCAAACAAACAAGAAAATAAAAGTAAGTATGGTTTTCTTCTATTTAATCTCATAAAACAAGATATTGGCGGACCTAATGTGTGCAGTCACTTTAAAGGAAGCCAGATGAAAAGGCTTTTATTGATTGACTGATTGAAATCTGTGGGAAAATCAAAAATTTTCAACATAATGCAGTGCATCAAGATTCAAATGATACCTATGTTTCAGAATGCCAGCGCACAAGCAAACTTCCCACTAGCAGCTGTAGATGCTGGTGGGATTTATGGAGGACCACCGAGACTTGGCTGTTGGGAAGTTAACTAACAGTGGGCCACATGCGAAGCACCCAGCCAAGTCTCAGTGGGAAACGTTGGCGGCACGACTGAATGCTGTGGGGGTTGGTACCACAAAAACAAGCGCGAAATGGAAAGATGTGAGTAATTGGAAAAGGCAGTATTTTAATATTTTGTCAAAATGTTGATGGTTGTGATCGTCTTTGTTGTATTTACTTGATCACTAAAGTGATATTTTGTCGTTTAACTGCATGTGGGATGCTCAACACCACCACCGCTCGAGCTGCCAGAGTTCCTGGGGGAACCTGTGAGCCCGCCTCTGCCAGAACCTGTGGAGGCTTCGCCAACCCCATAAGCAGTGCCGCCACCTCCTAGAGCCCCTAGTCTCCAATGGGAGTGTGAGTTTTAATCCATTTGCTTATATTCTGATAAAGTGAAGTCAGCCAGTCCAAGATGTAACATGTGGCCTCACATTAAACGGACATGTAGATATGTATCAATAACATTGTTTTTATTTACAGTTTAACCGAGCACAGCAACAGTGCCGCCAACTAAAGCCCCTGCTCCTGGCTCAACCACTGAGAGGTCAAGGAGTGAGTTATTATCCATTTGCTTAGTTTTTGTTAACATTCAGATAAAGTGAAGTTGGTCAGTCCAAAGATGTAACATGTAGGTATGTATCGATGACATTGTTTTTTTTTTGCAGTTGAACCCATGGCACCCCGGTGGGCCCTGCAAATTGAGGAGCGCAGGGTGACTGCAGAGGAGCAGGCTGCTGCAGCGTTGAGCAGTATTTCTGCTGCTGTATCAGAAAACACTAGAACATTGGCTCAAATAGCACAGTTGCTTGAGAGAATATATGATGTTTCCTCAACCAACCAGTGGATTCACTGATCTTGGACACATTATATATTTTTACTGCAACATGCTATTTCAGTCATTGTTCTATTGTTTTCTTTTATACCCTGTTTACCTTATTTTAATATATTTTGTTTTGTGTGTATATTAGCTTTTTATTTACTACTCAAAAAATGAGAAAAACAAAATTACAATGGTCTTAGGATATATTTCAGTCTATGTGATGCCCTCATCAGTCGATTGAAACTTATGGTTAGGTAGGTACATCATAAACAAACTATGTTTTAGCCTGTTAATGGGAAAATAATAGATATTCAAATATACATATATATAATAATAATAGATAGACATCAATTCCAGAAATTGTAGTTTTGGCATAGTGGAATACGAAAAATTTCGGAAAAATATTCAATGTACAGATGTGACCTTTTTACTACTTTATTATTAGTACATAGTACATGTAGATTTCAATGAACAAATTTAGGAAGTTGTTGGGATAAAAATGGTAAGAAAAACAACATACCCCACTGGGAGACAGGCGTGAGTAGTAATGGAATGTATGTAAGAAAAACACAAGGTTACAGCCAAAACAAAAATCATTTATTCAGACTGTAAAAAAAAAACATTACGCCAGGTTCAATTACCGTGTAACTGTACCGAAAACACAAGGAACAGATTTATGAAAATATTTTAAAACTAGAATGTCTAGACTAGATGCTAGGATGCAGATTTGGATTAGCATTTAATTATAATTATCGCTCAATCACATTCCGAGTACTGGTATGCCGGCTGGTGTAGTATTCTTCTGGAGAGTTGGCAGTCGCATTCAGGATTGGTACCATCATCCATGGACGCTGTGCATACCCAGAATCACCCAAAAACCAAACTGTCTGCCCTTCATCATGCAGACTCCATGTGTACTTGCACATCACTGGAGTTCCAGATATGGCAATCATGACTGACCGCCAAAAGATGCATCAACGTGCAGTATCTGCATCACATATCACCATTGCATTAAGGGAGTGGTTAATGGTAACCACCACTGGCATACATTTGCAGGGCTGCCAGAATATTGCAATGATTATTAAAATTTTGTTGATTTGTTTTAATTTGTAACCTTGATTTCTGGATGCACTGCAGTCTTTCTTTGAGAAGTTCCCAAAAGTGGCATCAAGTCCTCGTAAAGCGTCGTGAAATTGGCCTTGGAAAAGGGAAAGTTTTGTGTAAACGATATCTCCGGTAGAAGCATGGGCCTGCATTAATCTCTTTGCATCCTTCGTTCGATTCTTTCCCGATTTTTTAAGCGTTCCTCCGCTGCTGCAGCCAAAAATATGCTCTCGCCTTTCCGTGTCCGATACCTGAAAAACACGAAACCAAGGAACGAAAGGGAATACCTAGGTACGCAGAAAGAGTTACCAAACCCTGTAATTATTGAGAAAATAACAGAAAGTCAGAAATAGTGATTATTATGATACTTTCTCGCTGATGTTGAGAGCTCTTTTGCCCCCACGTTCATTTGACAGTTAAGTATTTACATCAACTTGGTTTTTTTTTTTTTTATTCATATCCAATACCAATGTATTTGCTTAAAACGTCAAATCAGTAGGGAAATCATTCACTCAATAGTTTGATATTGGCTTGAAGCTGATAGGCATTAAAATTGAATCACGCGGTACGCCGGAAAGAAATATTGGTTTCAAACGTCAAAATGAAGCGGATGTTGATGTAAATGAGAGTTACGCGGTCGACCCGCCGTTCCTTTGGTTTCCATTCCAAAACATAAGCTTACTACAATTTGAACAGTGACAACAGGATAGCATATAAAATTTTGTATGAGTGCTAATGAATAAGCACAAGAGTTTGTACGGCGACACTGATATTATTAAATATTTGGAACGCCCTGGCCCAAGGTGACGTCATATTACGTGGTTGCCATTTTATGTCATTATTTCATGATAAGGAAAAAAGGTTAAGGTAAGTTATTTCGTTTACAAAATAATTATATTATTTGTAACATTAATAAGTATTTTTTGTTGCTGAAATTAAACATAAACAAATGTAATTTTGATTTTTTGCTTATCTTTATGGTCAGATTTGCAAAAGTTGTGTAAAACGTTTGGGTAAAAATAAGCGCATAATACTGGCAATATCTAATGGCGTTTAGTCCATTTATTGTCATCCTTGCTGCACGAGAGTGAATTTAATAGTTTGTATTATATTCATTATATTCATATATATATTCATTCCACACAGAGATTCCCAAAGGTTGAAGCGAGTATCGAATTGCATACGAGCTAAATAATTAATGATAATCCTAGGAAGCAAGAAGTCGATCCGTAATTGTAAAAATCGCGCTGCAAAGGCGGAATAATTCGACTTTTTTTCTTTTCCCAAAAATTTATTGGTGGCTCAAGAGTGGCTTAACTTTTGTGGCCCAAAAGCCAGTATCAGAAATTGAAGGGTTTTTTACAAAAATAACGTAATTTTATGGAGCCTTGTTTTACAGGAGAAACAAAAAATGATCTGAGATTAATACATTTAATTTAGAGGGACTGAATGTATTTTGGTAACATTTTAAAGTTTGTATGTGATATTTGTACATATTGTAATAATTTGTATTATTCATAGTTTTTGAAATAAATAGAAATGTATAAGTAGTACATATGTTGTTTTTGTGAAAACAAAGCATATAACTTGTTTTTGTAAAAAAAAATGTTGGAAAAGAAAAATAAAAGAAAAATGTTATGTCATTATTTATGTTTATTCTCAATTTACTTATAGAAAATAAACTTTATTTTAATTTTAATTACTCTCCTCCGCTACTATTGTCTTCTGAATCAATATCTACATCTAACAAACTAGAATCTACATTGCCATTCAAAATCTTCTCATAAAATTCACACTTTGTTGGTGAAGACAAAAAGCTTTTTAGCTTATACAAGTCTTGCGCTTTGTGTTCGTTCAGCGGAATCGTAGAAGTATACAGAGAGTTGAAGGTAACTTCAGTGGGCAAACGTTTCTTATTCCTGATGTTTATTGTCGTCCATTCTCCTGTAAAGTTGTACTTTACGTATACATACGCTGAATCCTTCTTTATTTTCACCATACGTACATTTTTTATACGCATTGGTGGCTTACTCTGTTTTAAAAAGAATGGTTCCAAAGCTTTTTTTATGTCATAAAACATGTCATGTTTCACACGCTTCACCTCAAAGGGTGAAGGATTTTTTCGTGCTGATTCAATGATGTCATTCCATTCTTCATCAGTTTCCACAGTACTTGTCTTTTTTAAATTACCAATCAGTGAAAAATCTTGATCATTTGGGAGGTAAGTATGGCCTCTTATTGGAAATATGTACTTTATGGATTGAAACAAACCAAAAATATGGATTAATGCATATAGAAAATTAATCATGACATAATTTTTATTTTGACCAGAACACCCATCACTAATGAGTACAAGGTTTTCACAATGTATCTCATGCTCATTGAAATACTTTAGTAGAAGGGATGTCACATCATTTTGACCTTTCTTTCCTTCTGTTTCCAAGTAACTATTCATACATACTTTATTCCTTCCCAAATCATGAATACCGAAAACAAAATTCCATAGTTGTCGGCTGTAGAAAACATCACCAGTTCGAATGTGTGGCAGAGGGAGATTTTGCATATAATCAAAACTTAGGCACATGATTTCACCTCTCTGTGCTCTTCGTTTCAGCTCTTTTTTTATTTGTCTAAATTTTTCTGCCTTAGCAAGATGTAAGTTGTGTTCTGTTTGTAGAATGTTGGCAGTCTCTGGAAGCGCTGCACATTTAATCTTAAGCTTGTATGAATCACAAACTGCACAAGTGTCGGTGCGAGGCAAGCCAAACTTAAGCTTATATTCTTTTGTAAAAACAGTCCAGTAAACCATGTAGCTAACATTAATCCAGTGTGATCTTAAAAACATGTTATGCATCTTATTCACTGTCAAATCTTCTGGCAAATAAAAACAGTGAGGATTATCCCTTCGCGAGTAATGTGATTGCCTTGCCTTGAATGAGGATATGTGATACCTTATCAAAATCAAAATAGCCTCAGGTGTTTTTTTTGCTCTGTTCACCGTGTGTTTTCCTCTCAGATCCTTAGGTACTAGCTCATTTGCCAATAACAATCGTTGCAGGCGACGAATACGGTTTTTGCCAACTCCATGAATACTACAGAATGCGGTAAAACACGTCGGAACTTCTTGCAACCCAATGCGTATCTTGTACTTAAAAGTTGACATACGGAATACCTTAGGATTGTCGTTGGTATGTCGTTGGGCAGGTGACGATGAAATCAAGCCCATCAAATACGCGTCTTGATCATTTTTATTTCCAAAACTGTTGAAAAGGTCTAAAATTGTTTGTTTCTCAGCTGCAGATATTTTTGAAAAGCACTGTAGACGGCTGCATCTGAAGAAGAAAAAACAATAATCAAGACAATATCACTAAAAATATCCAGATTTAAACCAACAAGCACTAACCTGCAATCATCACCGGTTTGGCGTGCTAAAACCAACTGGTTTCTATGGTTGATATGTTCTTCACCCTTCGCTTTTTTTGCTTTTATTATGTCTTCTTTCTTCTGCTTCTTAGCTCTTTTCTTGTTTTTATTAATATCCACCTCGTTCTCCATATTAATGCAAAGCAAATTGCATCAGCTCTGCCAGTAAAATTCAAAAATGAAAAACGTTTCACTTGTCAAATGTTCGTTTAGTTATTGCAAAAACGACGTTAATGCATCAGATACATGATTTTTGTAAAAAAGTATTATGCGTTAAGTCAGAACTGTAGTTAACCGTACGTTTGGCTTTTGCAAAAACAACGTAAATTCAACAGATGCGTGATTTTTGTAAAAATAGTTTAAACTTACGTGGTTTTTGTAAAAGCCCTGATATTTTTTACAGCGTTTTTATGTTGTTAGCGTTGTTTTTGTAAAAAGAGGATTTTACTATTCTTTAGAATATTTGATAAGGATTTTAGTGATACCAGTAACAAAAAATCGATAATATTGTTAGTTGCGTTGTTTTTGTAAAAAGCCCTTCAATTGTAAGTCCTATTTACCCCATTTATCCAATATATTTGTATATTTACTTACATAGTTTTCTAAACAACGTCTCCAAGGATTTTTATTATTTTTAAATGTGTATTTTTTGGGTATCCATTATCCTAATGGGTATGTATGATTTGATAAAATCGATATAGTGTGAGTCTCCAATGCTACCTAGTATAATTTATTTCTACGAACATAGAAATTTCCATGAGAGGTTTTTTTTTTAGTATTGAAAAAAACCAAGAACTCTGTAGATGGCGTTGAACTGACTACGTTACTAGGTGCCAAAGCCAAAACGATTGGAAAAAAAACATTGCGTCACATCACTTCACATACTCTCGTTGGTTGACTGACATGTGTGCTGAGCATATGTGCGAATGCTTTGTTATAGTCCGTCCAGCCCCCCTATTCTGTATCTTTAGTTGCCAACTGCACGAGGTGCCTATCATCAAAAACATAGCTAAAAACTGAAATTTCAAAATTGCCTTTAGTGGGTATTGAACTATTAACAATCTGTGTCGACACTTCAAGTGCGAAAATATCCTTAGGACATCGGAATTCGATAGTATATCTATGTTTTTGATGATAGACACCCAGTCCAGAAGGCAACTAGAGATACACAATAGGCCCGCAGGTTTAAAATGTACGATGGCTTGTACTCATTGCGCTTTACGGCTTTCATCTTTAGGAAAAATATGTATGCCTTCATTTTTACACGAATCCACAAGGCACAGACTTCTCTTCTTTTTCTCTTGGGACAGTTTCTTTCTGGCGTAGACTCATAAAAAGACTGCTAAATATGTTTTTCTTTTTCCTTGTTGTTATTATTTATTTATTTTCAAAATGTCATTGTGATGTGATGTGACAATGACATTAATTACTTTTTTATGTACGTTTCGTTTTACGATCTCAAAATTACATCCAAGTGAAATAATCAAAAAATTATGTGACGTTCCGTTCCTTGCAGTAACTTACCAAGTTCAGCGCCATCTATCCAGCGACTAGGGAAGAGTAAAAAAAAAGAAAAGAAAATCCCTCATTCCCGACTTTTAAAGTTTGAGAACCGTCCATAGCGTGTTGACGTCTTATATGGTCTAAGTATCGCGTCACTCCGAGCCACTGTGAGCCCAATAACGATGGCTCAACTATGGTCGCTATGACCACATTAACGACGCCATGCTGTGCTATCATCGCCCATCCTTCACAACACTGTGAGCGATCTATTAAATGTGACTGCTGGCCGGAGGCAAAAAATAGGTTATTCGGAGCATAAGAGTTTATTATTAAACCATGATTCAAAGATTGTAATAAGAAGAAGTCACCTTTGTATTCACGTATTATAAACAAATTTCTACAAATGCAAATTCTCAAAGAGTGTGAGAGGGGCAGATTCGTGGAGGAGTTGCAGTACTAAGTCGTTTTTTTTTATAAATAAAAATTTACTAAGGTTGCTGTCAGAATTTCGTTTAACCAGGTCTTAGATACCGTTAAAACCCATCTAATAAAATGTTATTGCGGTCCACTATGTCATTCTAAATTGTCAAACCAGGAGGATTGGTGTCGAAAAAGACCTCATTTCAATAAATATTTCTATCGAGCTGAATTTCTCCAGTCGTCCGTAGAAAGGGATTTATACTATTTTATCAAAATGATACATTATTTACTGAATTAGATACGCAGGTTGTGAATGTGTCGGTTTTTTTCCCGTAGAGGTGCAAAAATATCAACATACATTATCTAATAATTGTTTAAATAGTTTGAAGAACGCCTAAAGAAAGTATTCTTACAGAAAATGTGTTTCGTGGTCCCATATTAGTAGACCTACTTGTTTATAATATATTATTATGCTGCGTGTAATGTGTTTCTACCATTCCTAAAGGCCGCAACACCTTCTCTGTACATTATGCGGTTACACGAAACAGAAAATCCCCAGCTGTTATTACACCACCCTAAATGGGTCACACAGACATTTTGTTTTATCTGTGATAGGTCACGATAAATATTGACCAACAGTAGGTCGGTGAACGACTGAGGTGAACAACAACTAATGTACTCTTTTGTTGTACTCATTTATGACAAGGCTGTATAGACCCAGTTTTCCTTGCTTTTCCGTAAAAGAGCACTTTACTCGACCGTCTAAACGAGGCTCAGACCATAAATACAGAACAATCTATTGACCAATAGGAGGCGAGATGTGTTAACCAATAGGAGTGATGTACATGTAATATCTGGCTGTACAATATCACCTTGTACCGATAATGTACGGCCAATAATTGGAAGCCAAATAATGCACGGACTGATATTACGTGTACATGTACATGAATTATTGGCTGTTCATTCCTTGGCTTCGTATTATTGGCCGTACATTATCAGCACGGACCGATATTACGACGCCAGATATTGTACAGCCATGGATTGTACGCCCCGTATTACGTGTACATAACATTGGCTTCGTAATATCAGGCCGTGTAATACGTGGCTGTACAATAACCGGACTCAGATTATTTTCAAAAATGTCTGTGATATTTCAGACCCTAATTAATACAAGAAAATTGTATTCCTACCGGAAATCACTTAAAGCTACTATATCCTCTTGCAAATGTTTAGCAGTTAAAAACTATTCAGGTAAGTTACAGTTCGATTTTCCATGCTAAAAGTATCTGTTTATATTATTAAGTATTTTAAGGTTATGTTTAACTTTAAGAAGTCTGGAAGAGATTCATATCCTTTGACGATGTTGTGGCACATCGTAGGGCCGAAGCGAAGCGGAGCCTGGTCGTCCAAGTGAATTCAGAGTCCTCATTCAACGAGTTGTATGGATACTGCTCAAAATACGCCACTATCAATGGCATTCACCACTACAATTCTTCAGGTGAAGTAAGTTTCATACTTTTTATATATTTTTACCCGACTACGGCGAAGCAAAAAGGAGGGTTATGATTTTGACCGGTATGTATGTATGTATGAACGTTCATCTGTTCCCTCATAACTTCTAAACTTATCATAATTTGACAAATGAGGTATCGTTGGAAGCGTCTTGATCGTCTGCTGGTTATAGGATACATAACGTTATATTAAATTGAATTAAGTGCCCTCTAGATGGCATAAAGTCACGAACTAAAAAAAAAATGTCTTAATTGTGCTGTATTGGGTATCAAATGAAAGGGCTAAATTCGCACATTTCAAAAATTTATATATTGTTAGCTGTTGCTTGCGGCTTTGCTTGCCTGCACCTGATAATTGGGAATAATTTCTATAAAATCAAGCTTCACTCCAATCCTTCCCAAAATATATATATAATAAATACATATGTATATGTAAAGCGGCTCTGCATATACTTTATCATGAAATTATATCCCCAAAATAATTTAAATAAAAAATGAGTTCAAAAACTAAAACCTGACTACTGTAAAATCATGCTCTAAAAAGTATGAAACAAGAAAATATCCTCATCTCCAATTGTTATGTACAAACTATTCAAAACTTATTGTCTATTAAATAAACAACTTACATGTCTATCTAACAAAATACATTTTAATGTATTTAATAAATATTCATAGTGATGTTCAGAGGATCCCCGTGGTCCATCCTTAATAGCCGGGCTTTATATGGAACAGACTGGTGACGGGCAGCGGCATCACTGGTGCGAGGGTTCCGGCACCGCGCTCACCAACCCGTCTGCTCAGCGTGAGTGAGTATGGGCAATTCTTCCAGGGTGACCGCCAGGAGTGGCAAAGTCCTGGAAAGGCTTATGTCCAGCAGTGGACGAACTAGGCTGATGGATGGATGGATGATGTATGTGTGGAGTCCGGGTGCACTGATCTGGGGCTCTACCGCGTAATTCTCATTTGTATCAACATCAAGCAAATGCATGCGAAATTCAACGCGTGCAAAAGAGATGGCATGTTAGGCGGGCGTCGCCGCACGCACGTCAAATTTCAATCTCAAGTTGATGTTGATGAAAATGAGAACTCCGCGGTAGACCCACTGATGCGGTTTTGGAACAGATTTGACCTATTTTAACTAAGAAGGGGGGTGCATTTTACTCATCATCACATCTATTTTTGACTTCTTTTTGTTGGAGAAAATAAAACAAAGGAATTCAATTTATTTTGTTTCTTTTCAATGCATGTGCTCGTAAAGGCCCACTTTTTATGCATCAAAACCGAACAGAAAATCGATTATTTTGCCCTAGGGCTTTATTATTATTAATTTTTTTATTATTTATTTACAATGGTTGGCTAACCTGCAGCCTTTCCTGTGTACCATAGACGTTATACTTTTTTTACACCGTTTAACGGCTATGGATACAGTCCTTTTGAGCCAATTATAATTTAAAGTTCACAAGATTATATTTGTTTTCATTTCCTCACACTATGCATTGAAAAATGTAGTATGATACACGGGCGTAAAAGCAATAAATTACTCGGTTACGTTTAAAACACTCGCTACGCTCGTGTTTTAAATCGTCCTCGTGGTTTATTCCTTTGCGCCCTTGTAGCATAAACTACTATTATTCATAAATGTGAAGCAAAATTTAAAAAATTCATAACACTGTAACTGGATTTTCTCAAGCTGAAATTTCACGATTATAAAGCTAGCAACGATACCTAACTACAATAAAAATATAAATTAAATACTAAAGAGTTGAGATGATGAATTTTATTCTTTCTTAATTTTCAGCACTTCATGCTCATCGAGTTCGCATCAGATGACGATCTCAAAGAAATCCTCAACACATGCAGCGCCCACCAAAAAGACTTTGATGTCATGTCACTTCAGTCTCCATTTCTATGGTTCCGTGCTGTTTCGGGCAAAAGAGAGAAGGTCACTGTTCCACAAGACACATCACTTTTAGTCAAAAATGGGAACACTCTAGTTAATGAAGATTTGTTGTTTGAGGAACTTACAAAGTGTGGAACAGTGTCGGAACAGATCCAACTGCTTTATGATAGAACCGTGTTGAATGATGTGGGCGTACGGCTGAGGTATATGGTGGCTCGGCAGGTTTGTATCTATTTTACAGAACATAAATAGTTCTTCTGCTATGCAATAAATGTTTATGAACTGAATGTATGGAATTCATTTAGAGAGCGTGCTTAATCAAGAATGCTTTTTGTTTGAAAATAAATTATTATGATGCATTCTGTACTGAACATATTACCTAAAAAGTTTACGTTTGTAGTCTAAGTTTGAAATGTGTCAACCACTAATCTGAAGGTTGAAGTTTCAAGTTAGGCTGTGGGTCCAAATTGCAGCCAAAGTACTGCAGTATGCCTCACCACCCATCATGCTGGGTGTACGAGTGTGGACCGACACTTTCATTTCACAGTCCATAACTCAGAAGCACTTCTATCACTCCCTAAAGATTCATGTTATCAAAACGTAATAAATGAATGGTTTGCTTGTTCACAGCTAGAAGTAGTATTTCAAAGTCTGTACAGCAACATAGTGGTTCGTCCATTTGGGTCTTCGGTGAACGGGTTTGGGAGAATGGGATGTGATCTGGATCTCTCCCTGACCAACCTACTTACTGAGGAGCAGGTAATTATTTAATTATTATTGTTATTTATTTCACAGTATTATGGACACTGGTGTGCTACAATACATACAAGGCAATGCTACAATAGATCTAAGCCCATTGGTATTAAACTCCACACCATCGTATTTAATAATAACTTTTTGATTTACCCCTGTAAATGAGTTTAGATAAAGTAGTTTTACACAAAATTAGGTATTATTATATTATATATAAACACTCGTGGGATACTATTAAAAACCTCTCCTTTGTGTTTTAACAACCTCTGTCCTGTGCCATTTTGATTACTATTTAATTGATTTTTTGTTGGAAATAGGAATGCACCATGTCGAATCACACTAGGAAAAATTGTATTGTATTTAATGAATTCCAGAGTGATTCAAATAAGCGTCTGATCTACCAAGACAAGAAGTGCGAGGGAAGTCGGTGGCAGCGGCACATGGAGTTGGTAGCTGAGCTGCTGGAGCTGCGTGTGCCCGGCGCCGCCAGGGTCACGCGGATACTGAACGCGCGCGTGCCCATCGTCAAGTACATGCACGAGCAGGCGGCCCTCGAGTGTGACCTGTGCTACAGTAACTTGTGAGTGTCTCTAGATGATGATACACAAAGAGTTGGTAACTGAGCTGCTGAAGCTGCGCGTGCCAGGCGCCGCCAGGGTCACGCGGTTACTAAACGCGCGCGTGTCCAGCGTCAAGTAGTGACATCTTGAGTGTGACCCGTGCTACAGTAGCTTGTGAGTGTCTTTAGCAAGTGGGCTGTTCACTACAATCGGAAGACAGTTTTTTTCTGGTTTAGGGAGATCCCTTAAGGTGTTCAAATCATGCAAAAGTGCTACCACCTTAGAAATTTTTTTTTTTTTTACTTTCTAGAATAATTATTGAAAATTTGCTTAATGTCTAGAAATAGCAATGAACGGTTTTTAACCCTTTGTAAGGCAGTGGTAACACCATCATTTTCAGATTATTGTAAAAAAAAATAAATAAAAATCATTTGTCAATTTGCAGTTTCAGTTCAAAATATATAGAAAAAAAGGATAATCAACAAAAAGAACTAAAAACAAAATAAAAATAAATTTAGTAATAAAAATACATTAATAAAAATTAGATTACATATAAAAGTTAATTTTCTCTGCCTTATAAAGGGTTAAATAGCATAGTTTTCATAGATAACATCTTCGATGAGCGAAAATTTTAAATTTTGCTTAATGCGGCCCCTTTTGGTATAAGTTAAAATCTAGCTATAAAAACACGTTATTTCTGAAAACTTTGCGATGTAAAAAAATAGTTCATTGGTATTTCTAGACATTTACTCGATTTATTACATGATTAAATTATTCTAGCAAGTAAAAAAAAATAAAAATAAAGTAGCAGCATTTTCGCCTGTTGTACCGTCTAAATTCAATACCAATTTATACATAATTCTATAATTAATGTGACAAATTTCAAAATTTTTGGTAAATTAGTAGAGACGAGCAATAGGTTATCAATTCATGCCAAAATAAATATTTTTGAGCCATGACATTGTACTAATACCTCTTGTAAAACCATTACTGCTCATACTGAACGAAATTCCAATAACTAACCACTTACAACCTAAATAGCTTAACGTTTGGTGCTTAATAGAAATGATTTTAACAGATATATGGCCAAAGTGTGATCGTCAGATTAGAACCTTACGTCGCGCCTTAAGTAGAACCCAAGTTTTTTAAAAGTGATTCAGAGATAAAGTTAGCTAGACAAACCCTTATTAAAAGTTGTATTCCGTTATAATAATAACTACCTATTATCAATCATAAACAGACGTTAACTTGAAGCAATTTAAGAGCTGTGCTCTAACCAGGAGACTTCACTTTATTGAATGAGTAAACATTAACTTGAAATAATATTTAAGAGCTGTGCTCTCATCAGTAGTCCACATTATACTGAAAGATTAATTTATGAGTGCAAACTTCAAAACTTATGAGCATGAATCCAAATAAAGAGTGTTTATCTGTCTGTCTTTTAAGTACAATACATGATTGCTTTCAGAAACAATTTTAGTCCCTAGCACTATTAACTTTTAGTGTCTTGAGAAGGTTACATAGCTAAAGAGTGATCTCTAGCTGAGGAATTAAAGTTAAAAGAACTTTGAGGTGACATAACAGCTGTAATTTATGAAAAATATTTGGTTGAATATATTTTAGAATAACTGGTGTTTTATTTAATCTCATTTAGGCATTTCTCAGCAAATATAATGTACAGTAATTAATATTGGCTTTCCAAACTAGAGATGTAAAGTTCCTAATATAGTACGAACAAAACCATAGTATCAAAGTTAGACGGTTGTTTGTTTTAAATGAAACTTTGTTCTTTGAATTAAGGTACATGTTTTATAAAATATTATAAAGATAATTTACTAAAAATAAATTAGAAAAGATGTTGAATCCATCAGCACGTGTCTTAATCATACCAAAGACACAATTCATCATATGGACATCTTTTTATACCATTACCAGACTCAATATCAGTTACCTAATTACCGTACCTTCATTCATGTGTACATAGGTTTCATTTAATGAACCCCTTAAATGAAAATTAGCCAATATAAATTACCTTATATAAATGAATTTAATGGGCAACTAGCTACTTTATACTAGTAGTTTTATCTTTATATAATTGTAAATGATGGGTAAGAATTCCTTTCAATCCTTCACAAATCACAGCCATTTATGTAGTCCATTTTATAACTACTGAATAGAATAATTTCAATATACTTTTGAGAGAGATACCTGCTCTAGGTAAAGTAGTAATAATATTGCTAATAGAACTTAGTTTTTGTTCCATAGATGTATTTATTTATTTCCAATGACGAAGATACAACTTTTACTACCCCATATTTGGTGTATAGTAAAAGTTAAGGCCTTGTTTGCCAGACAATGGAAAACTTTTATGCAAACAAATACATCATTTGTATGTTAAGTTTATTGAATATTGATAAAGATTGAAATTATTCTTATTTCTTGAATAAAATCTCCCAGAGCTATTTCCACAGTAAGTAAATAATTTAACAGTCAAATGGGTATTAAAATCAAAGCCATTTCTTATTTCACCTAAGAACTTTCTTCTGGATAGTAAGTACTAACCAAACAATGCTGTCAAGTCACTGCACTCTATTTTTGGACTCTTACAATCAGATTATTTGATTTGATATGTAAAAGGTTCTTATTTATTGATAAATATAGATTCAAATCATTTCAATTTAGTTTTCACTAAGAAGTTATGACCTTTTGTAGTCCAGAATACATTTCATCAACATGAATTCAAAATCAAGACTTATGTATGCTTTCTCTATTATTTAGGCATATTCTTGTGCCAAACTCAAGCCTCCTTATTTCTTAAAAGAAATACCTAAGTAAGTACATCATATTTAGAGATCCTTAAGTGGTGAAACTCAAATGTTTTCTAATACTGATATCATTCCATATTTATGGCCAATATCAAAGCCTTATGCTTTAGTATTAAAAATTAGGGTTCTGTGGGTTTATAAAACCCTCTTTAATAAATAATGGACCTAGTGAACACACAACACTTATTCCTGAACCACTAAAATATAATTTTCAGAGATCCCTATGTACTTGGAACCTTATAACCTAAACCAAATTAAATGTACTCACCTATTTTTCCTAAGCCATGATGAAGGCTACCTGATACCTCTCACTATGTATAATTTCTCAAAAATAGATTATTAATATCCTAACAGTAGACTTTATTTTGGAATTTACCTGCCTAACATTTGGCCCTAAAATCAAGTATCCTAGGCTTTCAAATGTGTGGATTTCAAGGCTAGAGGTCCGTCACCTCACATTTACAATTAAACGTGTGTGTGGTTGTATATTGTGCTAGCAAACACCATACAACCCCTCAACTAATCGACAGAAAGACGCGGGGCAAGTTGGAACCCCTGTGTGTGCCTAACACCCTAAAACTTTGCCCTACTCAGACAGGGGGTGATACAGTAGGTAAAAAGGACGTCACCCCGCTGGCTGGGATAGCCTATATGTTCATGTGTATATATAAATATATAGATATGAGACCATGACCAGCTCAGTCAGATGACAAAGGTTAGAACAAATCGCAACCTCTTCACGGCACGGACGCTTTGCCATAAACATCGCCTTTCATGGGGGATGTGTTTCCAGTATGTAAAACTGGAGCAAGGCCATCCCAGACGCTTGCTTCCCTCCAGAGGAGGTTAAAACTAGATTCTGTCGTTCACACCAGTAGGTGACCTGAATCTTAGCCCAGTGCGACTTCCGCTCTGTAAGCTCCCTGCCTGACTCTTCAAGATTTCCCCGCGACTAGCCCTATGCCACATTGTCACCCTGGTACATCTTCCCGTTTCCACGTCCGGCAATACTAAGAAGAGACCATACTCCCTGCCCTCCCCATCAACCCCTGAATCGACCTAAGCACTACTACATTATTTAAGTACATACTTTAATTTCGGAACTTGAAAAGACGATTATCGAACCCTTTACACATCGCGGAATCTAGCTCGTTCCTCGTTCACCCTATACGAATTCAAACGCGTCTGTGTCAATCTCCGAGTCGGAAAAGTCAAAAACTATTGACCATAACCGAATCTATTTACGAAAAAAGGGCATACAGCCACCTAAAAGCTAACGCGAACGCGAAATGACCCCGTGATCAAACGAACAGATAGATTGACACATTCCGTATTTTAATCGCAAGTTCCGAAAACAAAATTACTATTGAAGCAAAGAAAACCCACCCCGTAACAATACTCTGAACTTGGGACTTCACCTTGAGACTTCTGATGACAGCACTTCGACGATGGTATAAAAATATCTGATCCCCAAACCGCTTTTCCATGACCTTATATACTCGGTTCCGTTCTCTCCGTTCTCACCGTTCTCTACGTTCTCTCCGTTCTCTCCGTTCTCACCGTTCTCTCCGTTCTCACCTTATTGGAGTCAACCTAATGCATATTGTTACAAGATCCATTTTCCTATGAAATCCTCGCCGTCCTTTTGACGCCAATAAGAAATCGACCAAAAGAGACAAAATTATTACAGATATAAGAGCGAGTGAGATGTGTATACAGCAACTGCCAGTGCCGCCGTCTCGTCTACATTGTAATAACTTACAGCTTGCTAGGGTTCACGCATGAATGGAAACCATCATGTTTGAAATTGAAAGTTTGTTTTTAATCTATTTAATATTGGTCCGATTGCTTGGCCGGAGGTTTAGTTTACTGTATTTATTATTTAAATCAGTAATTTGACGCGATCGATTTCAATTTGCTTTATTTATTTAAACTTAATTTAATTGATTACATACAACAATCTTCCTGTCCATTATAAGAACTTTTATTTGTGAATTGAGACGTGAACAGATGAGGTCCGATCTGTCACAACATGTCAAGTCTGTATGAAATTCATGAAAGTTAAAAATTGCGATATAGTAGTATTATATTGCTGAAACATTTGAATCAATTTGTGTGTATGATGGTGAATATACGTACTGTTTATGTGTATGAAGGAGACAAGACAAATCAGATATCGATATCGAGCCGAATCACTGAATATTTCCCTCGCTAACATAGCTGCATCACCCCAGGTCAGGAGTCTACATGTCAGAGCTGCTCTGGCAATACAGCACCCTGGACCCGCGCGTCCGTCCCCTCGCGCTGGCGGTGCGTCGCTGGGCGACAGCGGCGGGCCTCACCTCCCCGCACCCTGGTCGCTGGATCACCAACTTCCCTCTCACTTTGATGGTACTGTTCTTCCTGCAGCAGAGGACTAAGGAGGGGGCTGTGTTGCCGCCCTTCAATGACCTCGTGAAGAGGGCCGGTGAGTGCATGTGGCGCCATCTTTCTTCTAGTATAATCGAAGCAACTGTCGGTACAGGACTCGGGTTGTTAGGATAAACCACTACTCTCGTAGTAAATAAAATACCGGAGTTTGGCATTGAGATAAGAGTGATTAATTTGTGTTTTTCCCTTGATGTTTGTTACCATAAAATATGAAGTTTAGGCAAAGTATTACTACTATGATATATCTGTTATTACATGTTTACCGTTTATTATAAAATCAGACCATTTGCAAAATGTTATCCAATATGCGTCGTTTCCCAGGTAAAGAAGACATCCGGATAGCAGAAGATAACCTGAACTGTACATTCCTGCGCGATTTAAACAAACTACCCTCAGACTCCTACGGACAGAACTCCGCCAGTTTAGAAACGTTACTGTTACAATTCTTCGAGTTCTACGCTCAATTCGACTTCCAGGAAAAAGCTATCTCCATCAACGAAGGTGCAGCGATAAGGAAGCCCAACGGACTACCTCTGTACATAGTCAATCCTCTAGAGAAATCCTTAAACGTCAGTAGAAACGTGAGTTTTGAGGAATGCGAGAGAATTAAGTTGGAAGTCAGGAACGCCGCGTGGCAACTTGAGACTGTCATGGAGGAAAAGTCCGAAGACTGGGGTTTACTGGGCCTGATCGAGCGACGAACCACTCGGGGATTAAAGAAGTTACTACGTGTTGGTAACTCGCACAGACTGGTATCAGTGAAAGATTTGTTTAAAGATGATGACGAAAATGAAACAAAAATGAGCGACATGAGGAGTAAACTAGACAGACTGACGCCTCAAAGTGATAAGAGAGAGAGTGTGAAAGATATAAAAGAGCAGAAAACTGGGCCAAAGATAAAGAACACTTCGGTGTCGAGAGCTATTCACAGAATACGAAATGAGAAGTGGACGTGAGATTATTGTGTCGCGATATTTGGCTGACTATGGAAATTAAAACTTTCAAGTTTATATTTTGTGATAGAGATTTCCACAGAATTCCTCAAATGTATGATTGTATAAATTTTGTACATAATGTTTGTATGTTTTTATTTCTTTATGGAAATATATGAGAGTCAGAGTACTGTCCTAGTGTTGTTATTTGAATTTTGTAGTTTTTTTCGTCGAGCAATAAAATTTTAAATAAATATGGTTAATATAAAACATTTCATTTTATTTACATTTAACAATAATATACATTAAATATTAACATCCTAAGATTTTATGAACGAGTAAACAAACTTTAGGGTTCAGCATATCACAGTTAAAAGCAGTGTTTTTAGACAACTTCCATTCAAAATATTCGTCAAACTGTTTTAAATTATATCCGCACAGTTTCACTAACGTTTCTCTATAAACTTCATCAGGATCACGCAATATGTTTATATTTGTAGCTATAATGTCACATGCAGGATTGATCCAAGTGGTCTCCTCCATGAATATGTTGTATTTTTCATTTTGGTCGAACACCCGACACTGAAAGATAATTTTATTAAATTAAATCTCATGTAGAACCTACTGCCCAATTACTATATGTCCATGACGCGACGCGAGACTGCAGTGTGTTAAGGTTACACGTCAGTCGTTTTGCACAAAGTGTATAACTTAAGTTTGTATTTCTTATTTAGAAGTTAAAAATTGAAAAACATTTTGGCATGTGGTAGTTAGGGAGGCGAGGTAGCTAAATGGCGTAATTCACCGGCGCCGTCGAGACCTATCAAAATCGAAAGATAAAATAGTTTCGAAAAGAAAAGCTCGTATGGTAAAAACCATTTTAGCGGTGGGTTTGGCGTGTACGGTTTTTCAAAAATGTTAAAAAAAACAGTTACTTGGGCATTCTCGAGCGCGTCAGATATTCATACTACGTATGCCCCAAGTGCCTCTGATAACAACGGTATACTAATCTGCCGGTTTGCGTGGTGGGGGTAGGCATTTAAAGTAGTCAAAAATGCAAAAAAAAAAATTTACTCGAGCGCGTCAGATTTTCGGGAGGGGTGTTAAGTAGGCCCCAAGGAAGCTCCCTTAAAAAAAACTGACGATTTCGGCGTGACGATAAGTTACGATGAATTTTTGAAAATGCAAAAAAAAAAAAGTTTTTTTGAAATACTCGAGCGCGTCAGATTTTCATAGGGGAGGTTTATCTCGGTATCCTGAAAGCATATTTTCTTAATCTGACAAAAATGTTGGTGGGTTCTCTTAATCTGACCGAAAAAGGTTTTTTGGTTTCTTTTTTTTCCTTTCTTTCTCCTTGATAAAACGGGGAATTTAAGAATGACAATAAAGCGATAGATACAACCAACGTAAATGTAGATGAAATGTAGTACGAATTGTATTATTTATTGTATAAAAAAATGAAATGATATAAAACTTGTATTATAATTGTATTGTTATGTATGACCTTTACATTTTTGCTCAATACAATTCATCTTCTTCTTCACTGGAACTTTCATATTGTCGAGAAGCTTTAGAAAAAAAAAATTTTTGAGATATAATAAAAGTCACATAATTTAATCATCGTTATTTCATATCAATTTTTTTTAACACCCTCAGTTTTCGAGATATACTCAAAAAACCGAGAGTTTTTATGATGCTTCAAGTCAAAAAGTTTTAACTTTGGACAAAAATGTAAAGAGACCTTTTATGTGTAAAATAAAATTACCTTTTTTGTTTATTTAAACTTTTTTTTTGTAAAATGTATCGTTCGCGACTTATATGCCGCAACGCGTTTTTCGGAAGACGAAATGGCTCCTCCACACTTCCGGTCATGTGGAAACCGGCAGATTTTGTATTTTTAGTAAGTTTTAGATTATATTCTTCAAAATAAAAAATAAAAAAATCGCGCTCGAGAATGCCGGATTAACGTTTTTTTTTTACAAGTTCGCGACCCTATAACTCGGCGGCGTCAAGGACTTATCGTCAGATTAGTTAAATTTAGTCTTAAAACACTAAAATCAACCCCAATATCTTAATCTGACGCGCTCGAGTATTTCAGACTATCGATTTTTTTTTACTAATCTGATCGTCTATCCTAGGCGCGCGTCACTACTTATAGAGCTAAATACTTTACAAGGTTGTTCTATTAGGTCTAAGGTATCTCTCATATCTTAAACTGCCACGCTCGAGTATTACCGAAAATTCCCCTATTCGCCTCCCTAACTATGGCAGTTAACACCAATAGTTCAGTATTAGTGAGGTTTATAAAGTATGAGTTTAAAATTTAATGCACAATCAGTCATGATCTGGTCCAAACAAAGTTAAAACAGCATTTTAATTTGGTTTTGAGAATATCGAGACTAATGGTGCATACAATTTCCAACTCTTGCTTTATACACCTAACTAATACGGAATAGGCGTCAAATGGCACAGAACAAAAAGTTTTTCAATTTTAAATTTATAAACAATAAAAACAAAGTTAACCCTAAAGCGACACTCACCGCGCAGGCGAAACTCGGTATATTTTATTATGTCGTCCGACACAAATCTCTTAAGGATAAGACCTCTTTTAGAACTTAGAAGAAATTCAGAATAGTATTGGACATTCCAAATTTGACGTTGCACACCATGCGTAACAGTTTAACTACGCCAAGGTTCTATCTTAGACATTTGTCATATAAAGATTTCACAACGCGCCAAACTTAAAAAAAATTACGGTATTTTCTACTTATTCTAGCAATATGAAATTCTGTATGCTTTGCCTGCTTGCAAAGTTTTGCCTGCGCGGTGTCCGTCACTTGTTGGAACTTCAGCCTCCGCGTCTAGTAATACGGTAAATGGGCTTCTGTTCAAGTATTACTGCTTCGGTGCGGTGAACAATAAAACTAACAATTTAGTAGACCAAGTGATAAGTCTGATAACAAACTTCTTCATAATAATTTTTAAACATAATGACTATTTATCTACCACTCCGGTTATTAGGGTATAATATGCAAGACAACTATTATGAATCAAAAATTTACAATTGACTCACCTCATCGTTATCTTCATCAGTGAGACAAACCGCAGATTTAAAGTCCAACAGCCCCAACACAACGCACACCATATCTCTCACTCTCTCATGTTCCCTATCTCCTATGTACTCTAGTACCACCTCCTTGCCCCTACTTGGGAGCGTTCTGGGAAGGAGTGGTTTGTGTGGGCTGAGCGCCTGCGCGGCTCGGGTAATGACGTCAGAGGTTCGTTGTCTGAACGTTACGTTGTCATCCTCCAGTAATATTGCGATGGTGGCGTACAGAGTTGCACGGAGTTCGACTGAGGATAAAATTTGATGACGTAAATAAAATGTATTTTCTATCTTTGCATACAGATCCAATAACGAAAAGTGGATTGAAAAGCTTTGTTAACCTATTTTTCGTTCTTATTGGAGTGTTGGTAGTTCCTTATTTTTGATAGTACATTTTATTAAAAGTAAAGTACTCACATTCCTCCTTGGTAATTTCTTGCGACGTCATTTCCAACAATAGCACTCCGTTCCTTTCAATGAACTCAACTGATACTTCTCTGATGTTCTCATTGTTTTCGGAAGTACTACAACTGTATACCGCATCAATAACTCTCAAAATGTTTGATTTAGTTAACTCAACTTTCAATTTTGGTAGTTTTTCGGTAACAAAATTCGAGAGGCTCTCCAAATAGATGTGTGTCAAATTTTCATGTTCGGTCTCGATGCAGTTGACAAGTTTCGCTATAACCACATCGTCAGATACTGACGCGTCTCCGATGATCATTCTTTGTGTGTCCTTCTCTAAAGATAAAACTCTTAGAGCTTTTTGTACACATTCCAAGTACTTATTATTTCTCAACACGTGACATAGGTTTTGTAGATAATTATCGTCGTCTCGTAGTTCAGTCAAAACAGTCATTTTATCGGCAATTTCGTGTAAATGCTCTTGAAGTTTACATTGGTTTTCTTTGTCTGATTTTTCGTATAAAACAAGCAAATAGTTGAGTGCAGATAGGACCACTTCATACGAAGTATGCAATAAGCTTTTATTAACCAGTTCCGGTATACCAGCTTTTCTATTCTTATTCAGAACAAACAAATAAAGATATAAAGCGTTTGAAAGGCACACGTCTCTACCAGAGTTCACAAGTACAGTCCTACCATCAAATATTAGTGTATCTAAAGATTTTTCAAGGTTTTGCAGTATTTCTTCATTTATTAAAATGGGAAATCTGAAAACATAGAGAAAATAATTAATATAAGTTATATTACAGATACGGTTACCGAGGTAGCTAGGTCTAGCGCTAACATTTTGATCGTCAGACACGCTGACTGATTTATTTATTCAGAAAAATTTGTATAACATTACAGAATATCTTTTGCGATATACAAATAAAGAAACTTAAAAAATAAAATTAAAAATAACATAACAAAAATTAAAATCGAAAAGAAAAACATAACATTCAGGCATCACTCTCACAGAACCCTAAACACTCCTTATAAACGTTCATTAAGCTATCAGCAAACAGAATCGTAAAATGATTCGAAAGTAGGATGGAGTCAGAGTTATTTCACGCGTGCAAAAGAGACGGCATTAAAACGGAATCATAACATGATTCATCCAAAGCGGCCTTTAGAGGACCAGGGGATCTAAAATGGCCGATTTGGGTGAATTATAAAATGATTTGAAAGCAGGATGGAGTTCACACGAGCAAAAGAGACGGCATTAGAACAGAATCATAATGTGATTCATGCAAAATGGCCTTTTTAGAGGACCAGATCACTCTGTGGTTCAGCTGACAGCAGTGCGTTTAGATGACATGAGGAGTATAATACTTGGTCAATATTTACACACACGCACTCATCTGTTCTATCAATCATCAGTGGGTCTTAAGATAAAAGCGTTTGCGTTGGGCTTGGTTATTTCTTTCTTTTGGTGACAGTACTTACTTCCAAAAGATCAAGTTAATAACCTTCACATATTCGTCCGCCAGTACATAGCACGGTTTGCTCGCAACAGCTTGCTCTAGAATCCACAATGTATCTTCTATGTACTTGGACAGTTTGCTGATGGACTCCGGGTCCAGAACAAGACTCTCCGGTTTACCATCTACAAGTCGTATGAGCTAAAATCAAAAGTAAATTTTATGTCAAATATAATACAAGTAAGTCTGTTTTAAACCCCCGAAGCAAACAGAGGGGTGATACAAGTTTGACGTTGTGTATCGGTCTATGGCGTCGTAGCTCTCAAATGGATGAACTGATTTAGATATTTTTTTTGCTTGAAATGGGACTTGATCGAGTGTTCTTAGCAAATAGCTTTTTCCCGCGGTTTCGTCTGCTTTGTTTAGTTTTTTGCTCCCAAACAGATGAACCGATTTTGATTTAGTATTTTTGTTTGAAAGGTGACTTGATCGAGAGTGTTTTTAGCTACTAGCTTTTACCCACCGGTTCACCCGCGTTTGTTTAGTTTTTGTGTAGTTCTATCGAAACCATTAAAACTGTAAAAGAATTGTCAAAATCGGTTCAGTAGTTATTAATGACTTATGTCCTTGGGGAACATAAGGCTTGTCCCCTATATCTCTAGGAAACTGCCCGTCCCTAGGGAATTAACTATAGCCTGAGTGGTCTAGTAGTTCTAATGTCTCGATCACTTATCCGGAGGCCGCGAGTTCAATTCCCGAAGGGGCACACTTGTGTTCAGTCTGCGTGATTCGACAGGCACGTTAAACTGTGCCCGTGAGTCCACATTTGTACACAAAGTAAGGCGATGGGGCTCGCCACCCGTCCCTCAGGGACGTTATTAAAACTGGAAAATTCTGGTTTTGTCCTACATGTTGTACAGTAGGGATTACATCAGGCTACTCACTGTATACTGGGTGTAATCGTTAAGTGTGACGAGGCGATTATTCCGTAACTATTACAGATATCAAAAAAAAAAAAAAAAACTGATATCGAAAGTACGTTACCTAATCAGTAAAATGACATCAATAACTTTCTGAAAATCAAACGAATCCAAAATTTTGACATTAAACATTCCCATACATTTAGTATGAGATTAGTAGAATAGTGGAATATACCATTTTTCAATCAATAAATGAAACAATCACGATTATTAACAATTGGCGGGAATGCCAACCCGCGATAAAGGTTTTGAATTTAGAACGAACACCAAAGAGTATCTTTTTTTTTGTAGTGTGTTGCTTTTCAGCCAGTTCAAATTAATGCGATATTGAAAACGGCCGTACCATCCTTTTCTCGAAGCAACTCACGGCACTTTCAACCCCCCTGTATCTTTGTTGTGGGTGAAGCTAGAAGTCTGAAATTTCAGGAACCAAGAGTACTTACTGATCCTACTTCTGACCCCAAATTACAACTTTGTACATATATTCGATTACGAAATATCTCAAGTCAAAGTTCCCTTATTTTGTCACTGACTGACTGACTGACACATCATCAAAAGTCTAAAGGTGTTCTAGCAGGCCTACAAACTTGAAATTTTGCATGCGGTTAGTGTTAAGTGTACATTGCAACAAAAAAATATAAAAATGTTATTTGCGGTTGGTAATTTAATATTTCCATACAAAGTCTATACAAAATGTATGTTTCCAGCTGCATCTATAAATTTGTATGACACTAGATGACGTTGGTGGTATGCTGCTTTGCATTAAAGACGCCTAAAACGAAAAATTCGACGTTAAAGTTAAAGTGCGAGAACTAAAAAATAAAACCGGTAAAGTGCGAATCTGACTCGTGCATAAAGAGTTCCGTACCCCTACACAATACGGGTACGGAACCCTAAACAACATTGTAAGGAAACCAGAAATAAGCATAAACTGGCTTTTCATGGTATGACATATTTCATGACATGGTATAAGATTTTACAATAAACTTCCAAAGGAGGTCCTTACTTTGTCAGAGAATAAGTTTAAACAGTATATTAAGCAGGGCCTATGAAAAAGGCATATTATAAAATAAATGAATATTTGGATGATGGTGAAGCATGGTGTTACAGTGATAATGATAGTAAGTTATAATTTAATGAAATAGTATAATTTCTTTACTTATGATTCCTCTAAGGTGTAAACATTAATTGATTACAGACTGTAAAAGGAAAAGGACTATATGAGATAGGTAGACAAAGATATATATGTTTTTCTTTTTTTCATTAACCTGAATTTCTGCTGTCTTGTATTTTCTTATCCCTTGGTTAAAGTAGATATAAGTCATATATTGTATAGTATAAGTTTTATGTTAAAAAAAAAAAGACATGATCTTGCTAAGTTTCTTGCCCTTCTTCTTAGCAAGACTAATCGAATGGGCGGAGGTAGGCATGTATTTATATATGTAACCTATTAGTATGTAGTATATAGGATGGGATTTGGTCGGCCGCCTGGATTCGTGCTGGGGGCTCGGTTGGTGATCATTGAACCTTGTTCCTGGTCCCTGGCCGGGTCTCCAGTATGGGTTCGGGCGGCTGATTGGATTTTACCTTGTATAATATATATTTTACCTATCATTTTAATCGTAAATATATTGCTACATAAATTAAATAAACCTTTAATTTAGTTCATGTACATTTATTATTTTATTACATATATTTTCTTTATTAGATTAAATTTAACGTGTAAAAGGTGTATATATCTATACCTGCTTTGCAAAATAAACTATTTGAATTTGAATAAAAGTAAATAACAACAATAAAAATGCCATAGCAACATTAAGGCGACAAAAAACAAAGCGATAAAACGGTAGCGCCTGACAAACAATTCGGTACCTTTTTAGTACGGAACCCAAATTTTCATTATTTTACTTTAAAGTATTTACTACAGCCTGCCCAAAGTTTAAACTTTTACTTGTATGTTGTATTACCGTTCTAAAGATAGAGCCTTTGTTATAATAATCTGTTCCTTGGGTAAGGCACTCTAAAAAGGATGGTTTAAAATGTTCCACACATTCACAATATTAGTTTATTTAAGAAGAAAATATCAACATTCAAAATTCAAAATTCAAAAATTCAAAAAGTTTATTTTGCAAAGTAGGTATATATAATACACGTTTCACAAGTCAAATTTTAATCTTATAAAAATATATGTAATAAAATAATAAATGTACATGAACTACTTAGATTAAATGTTTATTTAATTTATGTAGCAATATATATACAATTAAAATTATAGGTAAAATGCCAACCCGCGATAAAGGTTTTGAATTTAGAACGAACACCAAAGAGTATCTTTTTTTTGTAGTGTGTTGCTTTTCAGCCAGTTCAAATTAATGCGATATTGAAACAAGGTTTATTACTAATTTGAAGTGGTAACATAATTAATCTACACATGTATCTACTTGAAAATCATTATTATCATATCATACGTAATCATAAAATGAGATTAAGGTAAAATGAGTACTAGACCACTTAAAATAAGGAAACTAAAACCTTTCTACTAATCTCATACTAAATGTATGGGAATGTTTAATGTCAACATTTTGGATACTTCTCGTTTGATTTTCAAAAAGTGATTGGTGTCATTTTACTGACTAGGTAACGTTCTTTCAATATCAGTTTAAATGTTTTTGATATCTGTAATAGTTACGGAATAATAGCCTGGTCACACTTAACGATTACACACTGTAAAGATGCATAACATTTTGAGTGTTAGAAAGAAAGTGCAATACTCAGCCCCTACAACAGCAGTGTTATACAAAAAATACTAAAAGTGCGCGCAACAAATACGTTTTCGCCGTTCATCTTGAAAGGGAGGCAAAGTACAAACTCGACGTGCTCTCCACTGTACATGATCAGCCCTCCGTTTCACCGACTGACCTGTAGCAGTATCCCGTGGCAGTAGTTCTTGGCCAGCTGACGGTCGACAAGGATAGCGAGCATGTCGCGCAGGTGCGCGGTGTACCGCTCGGGCGGCACGAGCGGCGGGATCGCCTTAGCGGCAAGCTGGCGCGTCTTGAGCACCGAGCTGCGCGCGCACGCGACCACGTGCGGGACGTACGCCGTCAGCTGGATCCGGAATGAGTTACACTTAGTACAGTAGAACCATTTATACTATATAATTACAACTAAACTAACATGCAATACGTCGTATGTACTATATAATTACAACTAAACTAACATGCAATACGTCGTATGTACTATATAATTACAACTAAACTAACATGCAATACGTCGTATGTACTATATAATTACAACTAAACTAACATGCAATACGTCGTATGTACTATATAATTACAACTAAACTAACATGCAATACGTCGTATGTACTATATAATTACAACTAAACTAACAGGCAATACGTCGTATGTACTATATAATTACAACTAAACTAACATGCAATACGTCGTATGTACTATATAATTACAACTAAACTAACATGCAATACGTCGTATGTACTATATAATTACAACTAAACTAACATGCAATACGTCGTATGTACTATATAATTACAACTAAACTAACATGCAATACGTCGTATGTACTATATAATTACAACTAAACTAACATGCAATACGTCGTATGTACTATATAATTACAACTAAACTAACATGCAATACGTCGTATGTACTATATAATTACAACTAAACTAACATGCAATACGTCGTATGTACTATATAATTACAACTAAACTAACATGCAATACGTCGTATGTACTATATAATTACAACTAAACTAACATGCAATACGTCGTATGTACTATATAATTACAACTAAACTAACAGGCAATACGTCGTATGTACTATATAATTACAACTAAACTAACATGCAATACGTCGTATGTACTATATAATTACAACTAAACTAACATGCAATACGTCGTATGTACTATATAATTACAACTAAACTAACATGCAATACGTCGTATGTACTATATAATTACAACTAAACTAACATGCAATACGTCGTATGTACTATATAATTACAACTAAACTAACAGGCAATACGTCGTATGTACTATATAATTACAACTAAACTAACATGCAATACGTCGTATGTACTATATAATTACAACTAAACTAACAGGCAATACGTCGTATGTACTATATAATTACAACTAAACTAACATGCAATACGTCGTATGTACTATATAATTACAACTAAACTAACATGCAATACGTCGTATGTACTATATAATTACAACTAAACTAACATGCAATACGTCGTATGTACTATATAATTACAACTAAACTAACATGCAATACGTCGTATGTACTATATAATTACAACTAAACTAACATGCAATACGTCGTATGTACTATATAATTACAACTAAACTAACATGCAATACGTCGTATGTACTATATAATTACAACTAAACTAACAGGCAATACGTCGTATGTACTATATAATTACAACTAAACTAACATGCAATACGTCGTATGTACTATATAATTACAACTAAACTAACATGCAATACGTCGTATGTACTATATAATTACAACTAAACTAACATGCAATACGTCGTATGTACTATATAATTACAACTAAACTAACATGCAATACGTCGTATGTACTATATAATTACAACTAAACTAACATGCAATACGTCGTATGTACTATATAATTACAACTAAACTAACATGCAATACGTCGTATGTACTATATAATTACAACTAAACTAACATGCAATACGTCGTATGTACTATATAATTACAACTAAACTAACATGCAATACGTCGTATGTACTATATAATTACAACTAAACTAACATGCAATACGTCGTATGTACTATATAATTACAACTAAACTAACAGGCAATACGTCGTATGTACTATATAATTACAACTAAACTAACATGCAATACGTCGTATGTACTATATAATTACAACTAAACTAACATGCAATACGTCGTATGTACTATATAATTACAACTAAACTAACATGCAATACGTCGTATGTACTATATAATTACAACTAAACTAACATGCAATACGTCGTATGTACTATATAATTACAACTAAACTAACAGGCAATACGTCGTATGTACTATATAATTACAACTAAACTAACATGCAATACGTCGTATGTACTATATAATTACAACTAAACTAACATGCAATACGTCGTATGTACTATATAATTACAACTAAACTAACATGCAATACGTCGTATGTACTATATAATTACAACTAAACTAATATGCAATACGTCGTATATGCTATATACGTACGGGTTCCGTCATATTAGATGTCATCTGGTTGAAAAATACACCACATTGTATATACACAAGCCGGCAAACATCTTGAGCAAAAAGCGGCGTAGCATAGAGGGACAAAGTTGGTGCAGAAATGTCGCCCTTCGGTACGCCAAAAAGAGTCAAGGTAATTTGTTTGCCGATGTCTGTACATCTAAAAATTGTGTATTTTTTGTAGCTGCATGTCTAAGCAGTATCGGCCTAGTTGTCATACACTATAAAGGTTGCCAATTCTTGACAACCTCACAAAATTAATCACATATATATCACAACATAACAAGTGCAAGGAGTAATCTTTTGTAGATGTTAGCAAAAGCCATCTTCTCACAAACCTTTATATCATAATATATTTGAAAAAAAAAGTCTAATTAAGTTACTTGTGAACATTTGTTTTCTTCTTAGTTTACGTCTGCTGTTTTTTCATCAATAAATAAAAATGTCAAGTTAAGGTACTTGTGAACATTTGTGTTTACCTTGAGATTGGAGACGGTGCCCTCCAACGAGGAGGGATAGAGTCTGGCCAGCAGCAACAATATCGGGTACAGAGATGGGCGCAGCAGTTGTGTGTCCGCGCTTGAACTTACTTCCTTCAACTTGTCCTGAAGCAGAATATTACATGATAACTATTTATGTATTAGTGTTAGTTGTAGACCTGTTTAAAATTTATTTACTTAATTGCAGGATAGTTCCTCAGTTTGGTAATTTAACCATGAGAAATAACAAAATAAAATAACTCTTATCTAAAAAATATGTATACAAATAACAGCAAAAACTGATACTTTTATCATAAATCATAATTGACAACAATGGCAAATCATAAAATACATAATTACGACATGAATCCTTTGTCTGGTGATAGCTGCAATTATTGGGCAGAAAGAGTAAATGATAAAATGTTTATGTTTTGTGTTCACTAATTTAATGGTACGAATGTACTCGACTGCTGTCCGAATGCACACTGATCGACAGCGACACGGCACACGCCGCTGTGACGTCAATGGATGGTGTTTGGTGACAAGTATTGGCCCGAACATCCTGTATGGACTGTAGAATATAAGTCGCAGTCCACACTCAAATACCCACATTTCACCGACGATCATTACGTCCCAGCGTGATGAGTGGTGAACCCTACCGCCGTACTTGGGACACAAATACCTTCCGAAGAACGCAGACCGAACACAATAGGGCAGATGACAGGGTAAACAAAATATTATTCTATTTAGTCCGTCATTTATAGATTATCAAAAAATATTGGACACGTATTTTTTCTTTTGTCAATCAAACAAAAAATGACAGAGATAAAGCGCGTCAAAGTTTGGGAGTGGGGCTGGTGACGTCACGCGGAACTTTAGCGAGTTATATCTTCATAATTTTTTGTCTAATTGACAAAAGAAAAAATACGTGTCCAATATTTTTTGATAATCTAACTCAGGGATCGGCAACCTTATGATTTAGGAGGGCCACACATGCTACCAGGGGATCAGCGTGGGCCGCATTTTGTGCAGTATTGCGTCTAAATGTGCATATTTTAACAGAGAACATGGATGAGGCTGGAAATGAGACTGACATGAGAATGGAAAAATATGTACAGTGGAGACCACATCAAGCTACAGAGAAGAATATAAGATGGGTACAAAATCCAATGTGTCTTACTTGATGCGGTCTCCACTGTACTACCAAATATAGTTATCATGCAGTGGTTGCGAACATTGCGGGCCACATCAAAGTGGTTCACGGGCCGCATGCGGCCCGCGGGCCGCTGGTTGCCGACCCCTGATCTAACTGACGGACTAATTAGAATTTTTTGGTCATCATGCCTCGTTGGAAGGGTCTCTTTTAACAAACCAAGTAGATAAAAAGGACTCACCAACATAAAGTCGTAGAGCTGGGGATACCTCAAGAAGAAGATCCTGCCGGTCATCTTGTTCCGCAGACAGAGTCGGTCCGCGTCCCTGCAGCGCTGCACTCCGAAGATCCGCACCATCAGTGCGCTGAACAGCAGAGTCGACGAGTTGCGCTCCTGTCAGACCGGGGGGGGGAGGACGTTACATGGAGTGCGGTCATCAGATCACAATTAACTACCATATTTCAAGATCCGCACCATCAGTGCACTGAACAGCACAGTCGACGAGTTGCGCTCCTGTCAGACCGGGGGGGGGAGGACGTTACATGGAGTGCGGTCATCAGATCACAATTAACTACCATATTTCAAGATCCGCACCATCAGTGCGCTGAACAGCACAGTCGACGAGTTGCGCTCCTGTCAGACCGGGGGGGGGAGGACGTTACATGGAGTGCGGTCATCAGATCACAATTAACTACCATATTTCAAGATCCGCACCATCAGTGCACTGAACAGCACAGTCGACGAGTTGCGCTCCTGTCAGACCGGGGGGGGGGAGGACGTTACATGGAGTGCGGTCATCAGATCACAATTAACTACCATATTTCAAGATCCGCACCATCAGTGCACTGAACAGCACAGTCGACGAGTTGCGCTCCTGTCAGACCGGGGGGGGGGAGGACGTTACATGGAGTGCGGTCATCAGATCACAATTAACTACCATATTTCAAGATCCGCACCATCAGTGCACTGAACAGCACAGTCGACGAGTTGCGCTCCTGTCAGACCGGGGGGGGAGGACGTTACATGGAGTGCGGTCATCAGATCACAATTAACTACCATTTCATCTCACTAGCTCAACAAAGCGCGCTTTTGTTGCTTAAAAACAGTGAGCACAATCGATTTTTGATCACTGTTTTAAAACAGTGAAGAAAAGTGTTTCAAATTACGAACACTGCGAATTGTTCAAAAACTCAATATCCTTTGCTCAAGAGAAAGAGAGACAGCAAACATCAGCATGGCGGCTATCTCTTTCACTCTATATGTATTCCATACACGTTGGGAGGCTATACACAGCCCCACAGCTTGTCGGATACCATAGACAAGGTAAACTTCTCGAAATGGCCTCCCATGGAATCCGGAAACGGATAGATACAGTAAAACTCCCGCGTGATGGTTGTGTTTTGCGTTTTTGATCGGTTTATCAAAGATTTTCCGATTTTTCGCGGCTTTTAGGATTCAATTAACACTCCTTACATTTTATTTTATGTGCAATATTTGTATATGGTGTATTGCTTAAAGAAAAAAAATCATTTAATTCTTATAAGTTCGTTCGAAAAGATGGTGTCTTTACATCTGTGTTTTCTCGCTAGTGAGATGAAAAGTTGTATGTGTCACACGACAGCAAATTTATTTTGTTTCTTGTGCCTTTGAATCCCTCACCACGCTCAGGATTCTAACTTAGAATCAGTCGCTACGCTCGTGATTCAATTATAGAATCCTTCGCTTGCTCAAGATTCAAAATCGGCACTCGGAAAAAAAATGTTTGCTCTCTTGTTACACAAATAACTATTTTCCACTATAAACACCCACGATTCGTTCATGACCCTCAACAAACCCCTGTACAAAATTCACAGGAGCTTCTCAAAATTAGTAAGGAAAGGTAAAAATAGTTTTTCCTTTCCGCAGGTATGTTTATAGTATACTGATCATACTGAACTACTTCAGAGATCCCGAGACTCACTGATGAGTGATAGATGAGAATATCATAATATTTTTTTTATCAACACAATGGACTCACTCTCGGCCCCTACTGCGCATGATGGCTACAATAAATTTCCACCGCTAAAAATGTGAACAAACCGGCCAAGTGGTAGCATCGAACCCCCGGATGGCAGTCAGCAGTCCGTCCCCGACGTACCCGGCCGCTGGCTCACCGAGCGTCGTGTTCCTGAACAGAGCGCGCAGGATGTTCAGACAGTGCGTTCTGGTCTCTATGTCTTGCGCTGTAGAGGTCACATTGAACTGTGCCAGTTGCAACAGGGTCGCCATGCATTGGTGGAAACACTTGGGGTTGCCGTTCACTTGGAGTTCCGTTGTTACTAGAGCCTGGAACGAAGGGTTTGTTTAGGTTTGTGTGGAGAAAACGAAACGCTTACAGTGAAGGCTAAGCTGAGTACTAGATGGGGTTTTTGGGATTATTGATGACGTCATCTCTTCTATCTCTCTCCTACACACACATACACATAACACATACACATATATATATAAATATATATATATATCCATACTTAACATCTTAAATTCAGAAATCACATTTAAACCCACTAAGGGTTTACGTGATTTTCTTTTTTATAAGACAAAAATATGTACAAAACATGATAATTAGATAAATAAATAAAAAAAAAAAAAAATTATACCTTTATTTACATAGCTTTTTCTCTCTCTTTTACCTATAACTAGTTAATGTTGTTAAGCCTATAACTTAGTACTTATGTTTTTTTACCCCATTCTGTCCTCCAAGGAAACGGGGCTGTTATTCCTTTCTACAGGCGTAAAATCCTATCTAGGATAACAGCGTTCATTTGTTATTAGTACTTTATGTGTATCTTAGATTTTAAGCTTAAATTCTTGTAACTTGTACTGTACTCCCTACTTGCGAAATAAATTATATTCTATTCTATTTTCGGGGTTCCATCCGTTAAAAAATGAAAGCGTTTAATAACGCAGCTATACGCCCGTCCACGGTTACACGTCAATATCAGGCCAGTTAAGCTGAAATTTGGCATGTAGATTAAGTATCATACTGAGATCCTGCGAAAAAAATCAACGTCAGAGGAGGGGGAGGAGAGGGGAAGAGGACATGGGCAGGAGGAGCAGGGAGGAGAGGGGGAAGACGGTGGGAATGCAGGGCGACAACGCTATAGTTTGTACACAACAGTAACCTGTATCATGAAGGGCACGCCGGCGCTGCGCCTGGTCGCGCACAGCACGTGCCTGTCCCCGGAAGCGATCAAGGTCATCAGCTGTGAGAGCCACGTGGGGGGGAGGGAGTGCAGAGAGCTAGTGCGACAACGCCATAGTCTGAAACATTAAACCTTTTAGGTGCATGATCTAGGTGTGACAAATGTTTCCCCGTAACAGCTAGTGCTAGCAGCTTACATGCATACGATTGCAGTAGATCGTTTGTGTGCAGCAGAAAAGGAGTTGCGGCGAGAATAACCTTGAGGAACCATAAGATCAGATGAGCAGAGCATTGACCATTCGTATTGATCGTTCAGTCAGGAAGTCAGCAATCTAAATCTATAGACAAATCAAGACAGATAGTCCATGTCCGGTCACTTATAGACAACCACTTCCGATTGTTTACACATGTTGATAATATTTACGACAATAAAAAACTGGCGAACAGTTCTATGCGAATTATACCTGTGGCAGACCTGGTAAGGTCACTGACCTGGTAACTAGCTGCGTGAACCCGACGTACGCCTGCTCGAAGGCGCCGCGGTGCTTGGTGTGCGCGAGCAGTGACGTCAGCTGCGCGCCGATCGCCTCGAGTTGCGCATGCGTCAGCGTGCCGAGAGGGGACCCCTCCCCCTCGATCGTCAGTCGCGACGAGATCTCGCCTAGCAGGAGAGACACCTGCGGCAAGGAATGTTAACTATTATTATCTACGTAAAGAAGCGACACTCACCTCTCCCCACCAGCTTAACTTCGCCCGAAAATCGGAAGCTATTGAGCAGGCAGTGTTTGAGAGCGACCCGACGGCGACGCCATCAATCAGGCAACAACTATTTATTTTATACCGCCCCCAAATTGGTGACCCCGACGTGATTATTGATATCTAAAAGGAATGCGGCAAACGTGTAGACGTGCTGCCATATATAACTTTCATTCAGTATAAAATCGTGCGCGACCCCGTTGCAAATTGCAAAGTACGATAGAACGATCGACTCTAAGTTAGAAAGAGAAGCGCTTATAATTAACATATATGACTGATTAGTAATTACTTCCACGAAATATTTCGCGACACGCGGCATGTTTCGAATTCTTTCAGAACTAATTATCAAACGAGCGATCTGTCGCGTATCGCGTGATAAATTTCATGTAAGTTAATCCGTCATATCTTTTAACTATTAATTCAACTTACAGTAGTTACAAATTCTACTGAACTACCTTCACTATCATCATAAAAACTTTGATAGTTCATAGATGGCGCTCTACAGGTTTAACCAACCAAGAAGGCGGGCGTGAAGTTCGTGAAGCGTCTCTGGGAGCACTCTCGGGACGCCGACAAGGGGAGTGCACGACGACAGATACCTTCACACCTGCCTTCTCGATTGGCCCGAACATTGCAGCGCAGACCAAGTCGTGGGCAAAGGCTATTAATAAATAAATGTTTGAACCTCTTTGACGGATCTCCAAGCGCAGAGAAGCACCATCTGAGCTGTCACTTGTGCTCCGTTCACCAACTTCACACCGCTGCAAGCACATACGTCAAATGTTACTATTCTTGTCCAATTAAAGTTCTGTTTCAAAACGAGCGATTATCACTCTACAGCGTTCAGAAATCGGCACGAGTGACGAGTGTAAACGAGCTATCACCTGAAAGTGTTTGAAACGCGTCCGGGGAATGTGAATATCGAACTGACAAGTGCTATTCCTAATGCCATGATTACACGTAACGAGTAGTGGCAAGAGAGTATGTAACGTGTAGAGTGGTGAGAGAGTGTAGAGAGAGTATAGAGAGTAACCTGGACGAGTAGGTGCTCATACGTTATTTTGCTGTGGCGAGTCAGTTCAGTTTTGCTTCGGTGACGGAAAAAAATGGATCGAAGAAAGAATTTCAAGCGGATTTAAGAATGAATGTAGAACGTGTTGAGACATTGTTGGAGAATATAAGTCCGCTTATTCAAAAAAAAGCTGTTTGGCCGAGTGGCAAGTGACTGCCGAGTGCGTGTTCATACGTGCCGAGCGGATAAGCGAGTTGCTGCGGGGGTGGAGAAATGAAGCGGGGAGGTAGGCACTCTGCCTAGTAAACAAATCAGGGTCCGAGTTTCTCTCTCGCCACTATACTCGGCCGAACGGTCGGCGACCGAGCACTCGGGCCGAGTACTGTCTCGTTACGTGCAATCAGGCTATAAACGCTGCTGGCTGGGTACCGTAAAAATTCGCCTGACAGTTGAAACTACGGAAATTTTCCGGCTTTTGCGCAAAATTAAAAACTTGAAATTTTTGACGTTTCTGTAGGGCTGGAATGTCAAATTACAATTCAAATTAATTTAGTATAAAGCACTTATTTTCATTTCCTAGCGACTACAAATAGTATTTTTCATTACGAGTGCGGAAAGCCTGTCATTGCAAAGAGTTCCGACAAATGTCTACCCGAGCCGAGGCGCAGCCGAAGGTGAGGGTTGACAGTCGGAACAAGTTGCAATGACGGTTCCGCAAGTGTACTGAACAACTATTTTTAATACAGTGGCGAAAAAATGAAGCAATTTAATAAAATAATAAAAACACAACAAACTTAACTAACTAATACTCCACGCAATAAATTCTTCGTATGTAGATATGTAGCGAGTAGAACCCTACTCGGAGCTCCGAGAAGGCAAGCGCAAACAGGGAGGCCAGTTTCTTCGTTTCAAGGACGTGTTGAAGAGACATATGAAGAGTTGCGATATACCCCATGAGACCTGGGAGGAACACGCAGCTCAAAGACCAGAGTGGAGACATCTTGTGCAATCAAATGTTTTTAGCTTTGAAGCACAAAGACGAGCAGATCTCGACTCCAAGCGTGACCAACTCAAGGCCCGACCACCTGTGGCTATTGACTACAACTACGAGAATGGAACACTCAAATGTGGTATATGCGGACGAACATTTAAAGCCAAGATTGGTTACGTCAGCCACATTCGGGCACACCAGCGAAGCCCATCACACCCTCACCAATAGTAGTCGCCGTAGCCGTGTCGGCTTGGAGACCATCATCATCATCATCATGTAGCGACTTTTTGACTTTTCCGGTAAAATGTTCTCCGAAGCATTTTGTGCAATTATACTGAGTTCCGGTGGTGTTAATTCAAATAAAATATCGTCGAAATTTCTCATTTTGTGCAACAAACAACTAAACCCGCAAAGAAAATTTTTGGAAAATGGCGCCAACCGTAAAAGATTTTTTTTGTTTTCTTCACCCATTCTGGGTAGGCAAAGGGAACTTTGCCCATACAGCCAAGTCTTCAGTAGAATTTTTTTATTGATTAGAAATGAAAATGAAATTTAATGAGATGAAATGAAATGAAACCTAACTTAACTCATTAAATCAAATCATTAAATCTGATATTGAAACAAATTAGTACCTTCTTTTTAGAAATATTTGCATGAATCATAAAAACTTCTATGATTTTTTTTTTGTAAAAACTTCGTGGTTGGTTTTTTCTTTTTAATAGACATTATTTTGACAGTTGGGAAAGAGAACGCACGAGTTCGGAAAAGGTAAAGAAAAAGCTCGAGTATGTAATAGTCTACATCCCGAACGCTATACGTCCCTGCAATACGCCACTTTTTGAGCAACTGTATTAAAAAAGCATTTTCAGGTTCCCGCCCTTGAATTTCACTTGAGGTTAATTTGACTTTTGACGTTTCACGGAAATCACTCGCAAGCGTTTTAAAACCACATTTTTCTTTCTCTTTCTAGTATACGTATATATTACACGCTGCGTTTCTTTCTTGAGTGAAATTTCGCACGATGATCGCACGTTTCGAAGCGGATCCTAGATACGTCCAATGCTACTATTTTGTCTTATTAGATATTCTTGTCATACTGTACAAAAAGAGGTTGGAAAAAAGGCTCGAGGAGATAATGGTGTTATTTTTTTGTTTTATTGAAAAAATATTGCATTCCGGGTGTTTTGATCAACAATAGTGATAGAATATTGTGAATTAAAATTGCCGTAATCAGTGTAGTGTGTTGTTCAATGAAACAAAAGTGCAGGCCGTGCCTTTTCATGTGTTTTTTCTAACCGAACATTTTGTTCGTGTTATGGGTCTATCACTTTAGCACGAACTGACAGGACAGTTCCTTCAGTTGATCCTCAAGAGAGGATATACAAACACAGAAGAAAAGAAACTAAAATAAGACCAGTCAGTATGGGCTTAAGCCTTTAGCCTTTTCCATAAAGGAAAGAAAATGTCAAAAAAAATGTACAAAGATGTTCAGAAGCGACACATGAAAAGGTGTAATATTGAATATTCCTCTGAATGGGAAGGATTGGCAGCACAGCGCCCTGAATGGCGTGGGCTTGTGCAAAGGGAACTACGCCATTTTGAGGAGCAGCACAAAACTGATCTCGACACCAAACGCGACGAGTTAAAAGCCCGCCCACTCGCGGCCATTCTCTTTAATTATGTGGACGGAATACTCACGTGCGCTCAGTGCTTGCACTGGTTTACCAGGAAGATAGGTTCATCAGCATCGTATCGACTAGGAGTCGAAGTGGTCGCCATGACCGATAACGGTCGGAATGGATCATCGGCATATTAAATACGTCAAGGTCACTGATAACTGTATATATACAGACCCCGGCGTCAGTTCCTGTAGGGTCTCCCTGTCCATCGGCAGGTGACCTTCCGGCGAGGAGTTGTTCACGACGGGTGCGCAGCATGACGTCACACGCTCGCACGTACCGATGACTTCATCGATCAGCCGGCGCCACGCCGCGGACGACGATATCTCGCTGCGAATTAATTATGTTTCATAAAAACAATTGTAGTTGGGTAATTCTTATTTTTTATGATCATAAATTTGTCCTCAATTTGCATAAAATATGATTTAAAAAATCTTTGGAATTATTATCATGCTATAAAAAATTACAACATACGCAAAATTTCTTTCTGAAATCATAACATATTTTTATTTGTACCTTAATTTTTTTGTTTCTGACATATTTTATTATTTCTATTTATACTTTGCAAAAGCAGTGACGCGAAAAAAAGTGAGTTATGCAAATAACTCAAGGGAATTAACAGTTGTTCTTGTTCCTGGCTTAAATAACACTAAGTAAGTAATATTCGATGTTGCACAATTGTACACCATGTAAATTAATAATCGTGACGCAGCGCGCATGTGCAAACGGCACAGTGCCTTTCTGATTTATCAGGGAACAGAAACGAATATATTTTTTTCCGATTTATTGCAGATTATTGCATGATATTGAAATTATTTATATAAAAGATATACAACATGTAACAGAAAGGTGTAACTATATTTGAAGAGCTTATTCAGTCAATGGCATAGAACAACTTTTACTATGGAACAAACTTTGTATATCGAAAAAAAAAATTAACCGTTTCATAGAAAAATGCAATGCCCCTTGGCCGAAATGTATGGAAGGGCAGATTTTTTTTTTGAGTTTTCTGGGTTGGTTCCATAGTAAAAGTTCTTCTATATCATTGACTGAATAAGCTCTTCAAATATGGTTACACCTTTCTGTTACACATTGTATAAAAACATATCAAAACCTTTTATTATAAAACTTCCCTCATATCAAATTTTTGGAAACATATTTTTCATTTTGTTTCTGTTGCTCAATTATTTTTTTTTGAAGATATATTACTCCTCAATCTATGTTCTAGCAAAGTTATAAATTGCTAAAACCAATAATTTCACTTATACAATTTTTTTCTTAAATTCAGGCCGTAATATGAAATTAAACTAACCGAGTGATATTTGGTAGAGCTCTAGACACCTTCCACAACTATTTGGACACAGACCACTTAGCCATTAGACGTAATATGAAATTAAACTAACCGAGTGATATTTGGTAGAGCTCTAGACACCTTCCACAACTATTTGGACGCAGACCACTTAGCCATTAGACGTAATATGAAATTAAACTAACCGAGTGATATTTGGTAGAGCTCTAGACACCTTCCACAACTATTTGGACGCAGACCACTTAGCCATTAGACGTAATATGAAATTAAACTAACCGAGTGATATTTGGTAGAGCTCTAGACACCTTCCACAACTATTTGGACACAGACCACTTAGCCATTAGACGTAATATCAAATTAAACTAACCGAGTGATATTTGGTAGAGCTCTAGACACCTTCCACAACTATTTGGACGCAGACCACTTAGCCATTAGACGTAATATGAAATTAAACTAACCGAGTGATATTTGGTAGAGCTCTAGACACCTTCCACAACTATTTGGACGCAGACCACTTAGCCATTAGACGTAATATGAAATTAAACTAACCGAGTGATATTTGGTAGAGCTCTAGACACCTTCCACAACTATTTGGACGCAGACCACTTAGCCATTAGACGTAATATGAAATTAAACTAACCGAGTGATATTTGGTAGAGCTCTAGACACCTTCCACAACTATTTGGACGCAGAACACTTAGCCCTTAGACGTAATATGAAATTAAACTAACCGAGTGATATTTGGTAGAGCTCTAGACACCTTCCACAACTATTTGGACGCAGAACACTTAGCCCTTAGACGTAATATGAAATTAAACTAACCGAGTGATATTTGGTAGAGCTCTAGACACCTTCCACAACTATTTGGACACAGACCACTTAGCCATTAGACGTAATATCAAATTAAACTAACCGAGTGATATTTGGTAGAGCTCTAGACACCTTCCACAACTATTTGGACGCAGACCACTTAGCCATTAGACGTAATATGAAATTAAACTAACCGAGTGATATTTGGTAGAGCTCTAGACACCTTCCACAACTATTTGGACGCAGACCACTTAGCCATTAGACGTAATATGAAATTAAACTAACCGAGTGATATTTGGTAGAGCTCTAGACACCTTCCACAACTATTTGGACGCAGACCACTTAGCCATTAGACGTAATATGAAATTAAACTAACCGAGTGATATTTGGTAGAGCTCTAGACACCTTCCACAACTATTTGGACGCAGAACACTTAGCCCTTAGACGTAATATGAAATTAAACTAACCGAGTGATATTTGGTAGAGCTCTAGACACCTTCCACAACTATTTGGACGCAGACCACTTAGCCCTTAGACGTAATATCAAATTAAACTAACCGAGTGATATTTGGTAGAGCTCTAGACACCTTCCACAACTATTTGGACGCAGAACACTTAGCCCTTAGACGTAATATGAAATTAAACTAACCGAGTGATATTTGGTAGAGCTCTAGACACCTTCCACAACTATTTGGACGCAGAACACTTAGCCCTTAGACGTAATATGAAATTAAACTAACCGAGTGATATTTGGTAGAGCTCTAGACACCTTCCACAACTATTTGGACGCAGACCACTTAGCCCTTAGACGTAATATCAAATTAAACTAACCGAGTGATATTTGGTAGAGCTCTAGACACCTTCCACAACTATTTGGACGCAGACCACTTAGCTCTTAGACGTAATATGAAATTAAACTAACCGAGTGATATTTGGTAGAGCTCTAGACACCTTCCACAACTATTTGGACGCAGACCACTTAGCCCTTAGACGTAATATCAAATTAAACTAACCGAGTGATATTTGGTAGAGCTCTAGACACCTTCCACAACTATTTGGACGCAGACCACTTAGCCATTAGACGTAATATCAAATTAAACTAACCGAGTTATATTTGGTAGAGCTCTAGACACCTTCCACAACTATTTGGACGCAGACCACTTAGCTCTTAGACGTAATATCAAATTAAACTAACCGAGTGATATTTGGTAGAGCTCTAGACACCTTCCACAACTATTTGGACGCAGAACACTTAGCCCTAAGACGTAATATGAAATTAAACTAACCGAGTGATATTTGGTAGAGCTCTAGACACCTTCCACAACTATTTGGACGCAGACCACTTAGCCATTAGACGTAATATGAAATTAAACTAACCGAGTGATATTTGGTAGAGCTCTAGACACCTTCCACAACTATTTGGACGCAGACCACTTAGCCATTAGACGTAATATCAAATTAAACTAACCGAGTGATATTTGGTAGAGCTCTAGACACCTTCCACAACTATTTGGACGCAGACCACTTAGCCATTAGACGTAATATCAAATTAAACTAACCGAGTGATATTTGGTAGAGCTCTAGACACCTTCCACAACTATTTGGACGCAGACCACTTAGCCATTAGACGTAATATCAAATTAAACTAACCGAGTGATATTTGGTAGAGCTCTAGACACCTTCCACAACTATTTGGACGCAGACCACTTAGCCATTAGACGTAATATCAAATTAAACTAACCGAGTGATATTTGGTAGAGCTCTAGACACCTTCCACAACTATTTGGACGCAGACCACTTAGCCATTAGACGTAATATCAAATTAAACTAACCGAGTGATATTTGGTAGAGCTCTAGACACCTTCCACAACTATTTGGACGCAGACCACTTAGCCATTAGACGTCGTAAGGAAGGCAAACCTTTTTTGCCAACACATCAGTGCATATAACTTGTGAAAATAAAGTTAATTATTTAATTATATCTAACCTGGCATTAACCTCCTTCAGTAGATGACACATGCAGTGCAGTAGTCCGTACATGGGCCCTCGGGACGCGGCGTCCAGTATACTGTGCTCGGCCAGCTGTAGCTCACGTTGTAGATTGTTCAGCAGTATGTACAGTAGGTTGTACGTCACCGGTTCTGGCATGTCACTGTAACATGATTGGATAATACAGCTTTTCGTGTTTAAGTAGAGATGTTGTCTTGAGTTTTCAGACTTCTTTTGCTAAACTGGTCGTTATTACAATTGTAAGAGACCTGCCTCTTAACCTTTTTAAAGGAAAACTGTATAATATTTATATTAAACAAGCCTTTCGCCTGGGTTTATTTAATCTCTGCCGCGTTTTCTGCTTGCGCGTTATTCTAAAAATGGTATATTTGGCTTCAGTATAATACTGATAAATACAGACGACGCTACACTCAATGTACCTTAGTCTCCCTTCCAGTACACGACGCGGCAGTCTCCTGCGCACGAGTGTCAGCTTGTGAGCGGCGCTCGCGCAGTCCGTGGGCTTCACAGACGACGCTACACTCAGTATATCTGCCAATTCTATACTACCCTGGATAATAAAACAATTTGTTACCATAACAAGAATAGAGGGACGTTGTAGTAATTGCGGCTAGTGCGAGTCGGACCACCACACACTGCGGGTACGGGGCCCTCAAAATATTACATACGGTAAATAACAACAATATAGATGCCATAGCAACAGTAAGGCGACAAAAATAAGCCGCTAAAATGGTAGCGCCTGACAAACGATTCGCGGCTCCCACCACTAAGTACGGAACACTAATGTTTTTTCTGAAATCTTTACGCAATGAATCACGTATTACCATGAGTTTTTTTTCATATTTTTCGGGCCCCTATGTTTCCGAAATAAAGAGGTGGGGACATGATATTGTTAAAAAATACTACTTTTCAGAGGTTTTTTGTATAGGGAACGCTCTTGGGTTTCAATTTTATCATTTGCCGTTATAAAAGCCATAGTAAAACGTATTCTGTGAAAATCTCAACTGGCTACCTTTAACGGCTGAATGTATGTGTGTACTGACAACATGTGTCGACTGAACCCTCGTGTAGTGTAAATGTGATGACACTTACATCAAGCAGCTCGTCGGGACACCCGGCAAGGATCTCTAACGGTGTGTACTGACAACATGTGTCGACTGAACCCTCGTGTAGTGTAAATGTGATGACACTTACATCAAGCAGCTCGTCGGGACACCCGGCAAGGATCTCTAACGGTGTGTACTGACAATATGTGTCGACTGAACCCTCGTGTAGTGTAAATGTGATAACACTCACATCAAGCAGCTCGTCGGGACACCCGGCAAGGATCTCTAACGGTGTGTACTGACAACATGTGTCGACTGAACCCTCGTGTAGTGTAAATGTGATGACACTCACATCAAGCAGCTCGTCGGGACACCCGGCAAGGATCTCTAACGGTGTGTACTGACAATATGTGTCGACTGAACCCTCGTGTAGTGTAAATGTGATAACACTCACATCAAGCAGCTCGTCGGGACACCCGGCAAGGATCTCTAACGGTGTGTACTGACAATATGTGTCGACTGAACCCTCGTGTAATGTAAATGTGATAACACTCACATCAAGCAGCTCGTCGGGACACCCGGCAAGGATCTCTAACGGTGTGTACTGACAATATGTGTCGACTGAACCCTCGTGTAGTGTAAATGTGATAACACTCACATCAAGCAGCTCGTCGGGACACCCGGCAAGGATCTCTAACGGTGTGTACTGACAATATGTGTCGACTGAACCCTCGTGTAATGTAAATGTGATGACACTCACATCAACCAGCTCGTCGGGACACCCGGCAAGGATCTCTAACGGTGTGTACTGACAATATGTGGCGACTGAACCCTCGTGTAATGTAAATGTGATAACACTCACATCAAGCAGCTCGTCGGGACACCCGGCAAGGATCTCTAACGGTGTGTACTGACAATATGTGTCGACTGAACCCTCGTGTAATGTAAATGTGATGACACTCACATCAAGCAGCTCGTCGGGACACCCGGCAAGGATCTCTAACGGTGTGTACTGACAATATGTGTCGACTGAACCCTCGTGTAATGTAAATGTGATAACACTCACATCAAGCAGCTCGTCGGGACACCCGGCAAGGATCTCTAACGGTGTGTACTGACAATATGTGTCGACTGAACCCTCGTGTAATGTAAATGTGATAACACTCACATCAAGCAGCTCGTCGGGACACCCGGCAAGGATCTCTAACGGTGTGTACTGACAATATGTGTCGACTGAACCCTCGTGTAATGTAAATGTGATAACACTCACATCAAGCAGCTCGTCGGGACACCCGGCAAGGATCTCTAACGGTGTGTACTGACAATATGTGTCGACTGAACCCTCGTGTAGTGTAAATGTGATAACACTCACATCAAGCAGCTCGTCGGGACACCCGGCAAGGATCTCTAACGGTGTGTACTGACAATATGTGTCGACTGAACCCTCGTGTAATGTAAATGTGATGACACTCACATCAACCAGCTCGTCGGGACACCCGGCAAGGATCTCTAACGGTGTGTACTGACAATATGTGGCGACTGAACCCTCGTGTAATGTAAATGTGATAACACTCACATCAAGCAGCTCGTCGGGACACCCGGCAAGGATCTCTAACGGTGTGTACTGACAATATGTGTCGACTGAACCCTCGTGTAATGTAAATGTGATGACACTCACATCAAGCAGCTCGTCGGGACACCCGGCAAGGATCTCTAACGGTGTGTACTGACAATATGTGTCGACTGAACCCTCGTGTAATGTAAATGTGATAACACTCACATCAAGCAGCTCGTCGGGACACCCGGCAAGGATCTCTAACGGTGTGTACTGACAATATGTGTCGACTGAACCCTCGTGTAATGTAAATGTGATAACACTCACATCAAGCAGCTCGTCGGGACACCCGGCAAGGATCTCTAACGGTGTGTACTGACAATATGTGTCGACTGAACCCTCGTGTAATGTAAATGTGATAACACTCACATCAAGCAGCTCGTCGGGACACCCGGCAAGGATCTCTAACGCTAGCTTCTTGTTGTTCTCGTAACTATCTTCTAGAGCGAGTACCAACTTGTTCATGTATTGTGGCTCCCAGTGTCTGTAAACAGTACAATAACCGTTAGTTGGAGCCCGGGCGGAGGGGAAGCGAGGGTAACAACTTCTTCATGTATTGTGACTCCCAGTGTCTAGTGTCTGTAAAGAGTACAATAACACTTAAGGCACCTCTTCCCAGCGTAATCCGAAAATAACTATATGGATAAAGTAATTTTTCTTAAACGGTGTGTTTAAAAATTATATGCGAAGGCAATAAATGCGGACGCTGTTCTTGAAAACGTAGCTCATTCAGTTATAATTACGCTCATCATATTTAGTGCTACATACGTGTCACCACGCCAAACAATGAAATTCAGATTTATGCGCATTCTCCTCTTTTTGCCAAATTGTATGTGAAGTAAATATCTGCTTAGTGATCATTATAAAAAAACAAACTATCGATATCGATAAAATTTGCACATTATCACGTCCTATCACTATGATTTAGAAGCAACAACGCGTCGTGTTGGTTTAGCCAATCACAGCGCGTTATGTCAAGACGAAAATTCTTGCTACTCTAATGGCTATGTTCATAAACCTTGTCAGAAACGTAAAATTAACTTTTGACAGTTAAATTTTAGCTTTGACATTTGCCATCACAATACGCGCCATTTTTTGATTTCTGGGATAAGAATACAATTCTTCGGAATGACTTGTAAAGCCATTTTCTTACGGTAATAATGATAAATAAACAAAAAAATATCCCCGTAAATAAACTGCCCTTACAAAGTAAACTTTACATTTACCCAGGTGTATTGGGAACGCTACCTTAGTAACAACAATTATAATAATAATAATATAATAATAATAATAGCCTTTATTAATTTCCCATGCAATTTCAAAATTTACATTACACTATATAATGCACAAAATTCGGAAACAAGTAACAAAACAGATTAAAATTAAATTATAAATTAGACACATATAAAAATTGTGATAATAATAATAAATAAAATTTCATTAAATTATGAATTATTGTGTCACTCCCGATTGGTGGGATACCCATTTTAGGGCAAAGGCCTCCATTCGATGCCAAATTCTTCTTTCTTTGGCTAGTCTTGTCCAAGTGACAGCAACAAAGGAAGTGATGTCGTCCCGCCATCGACGTCTGGGCCTGCCGCGTGGTCTGATGGTGTCGTGAGGGTACCAGTGGAGGACTTTCTCACTCCAGCGGCCATCGACTGTTCTAGCTATATGGCCAGCCCATCTCCATTTCAGTCTGCATGCCAATTTCGCTGCGTCGATCACTTTTGTTCGGTCTCGTATATCAGTATTCCTTACTCTATCTGCTATTCTCAATCCTAACATGCTTCTCTCAGCCGCTCTTTGGAATACTTGAAGCTTATGAATTATATCTTTGGTAATAGCCCAGGTTTGGCAGCCATACAGCAAAGTTGGAAGGATTATTGTATCCATAGCTTTTTTCTTGAGGTTGTTTGAAATGTTGGACTTAAAGATGTCTTTTAGAGACCAAAATCTATTCCACGCTTTCTTTATCCTACGCTCGACTTCTTTAGTTGTTAAGTTAGTAAATGTTATATTCTGTCCTAAATATATATATTCTTCGACGTAGTTAATTAATTTATCCTGGACAATAACTGGTCTTCTTTCTCCGTTAGTCATGACACAGGTTTTATCGGAATTCATTTGGAGTCCACATTTGATGCTTTGTTCGTTTAGTGTCTGAAGCATGTATTCCAAATCTCTGTGATTTTCGCTCAAAATTACTATGTCATCCGCAAAACGTAAGTGATTTAAATATTCGCCGTTAATATTTATGCCTAGTTTGTCCCAGTTTAACTGTCTGAAAATATATTCCAGGAGCGCATTAAAAAGATTAGGTGAAATAGGATCGCCTTGTCTTACACCGCGTTCTACTTTGAATGGTGTTCCTTTTCTTTCTAACTTTACCATAGATTTACTCTTCTTGTAGATTAATTTGAGGATGGAAATGTATTGCTGGGGAACATTTTGTTTTTCTAGTGCCGCCCAAAGAGCTTCATGTGAGATTGAATCAAATGCTTTTGAATAGTCAACAAAGGCAATAAAGAGAGTTTTTCCATGTTCTAGGAACCGCTCTATAATTTGTGTGAGTGTGAAAATATGGTCTATCGTAGAGAAATTTGACCTAAAGCCGGCTTGTTCTACAGGCTGATTGTCCTCAAGTATGCCAGATATTCTCTTTAGGATAATGCCTGTAAAAAGCTTATATGTAGTCTGTAATAAGCTTATAGGTCTATAATTTCCAATATCTGAAGGGTTTCCTTTTTTATAAAGAAGTGTAATAACTGCAGTTTCCCATTCCTTTGGTATTGATTTTTGCAATAGAATGTCGTTAAATAGTTGAGCGAGAATGGGAGTTAAAGATTTTGAAAGACTCTTAAGGACATCATTAGTGACGCCATCTTCTCCTGGACTCTTCATGGTTTTCAAATGTTGAATGGCATGTTGCACTTCGCTTTCAAGTACAGGTGGTATTTTATCTTCGGTATTTTTTTCTACTGTTTTCTCAATATGGTGTGTAATGTTTTGGTTTGATTTATAGAGATCTTTGTAAAAATTTGTTGCAATAGTGACAAGTTCTCTTCTATTGCTTGTCATATGGTCATTACCTTTTAGTGATGAGATCCATGTCTTGGTAGAGTAGAGTTTCCTTTGGGCTCTCTTGATTAATCCTCTTTTGTCTATTTCTTCTTCAATTATTTTGTATCTATATGTTTTAATATCTTTCTTTATGCTTCTTTTTACTTTCTTATACAGTGAGCTTAGTTCTTTCTTTTCTTGTTTAGTTTTTTTCTCCTTTTCTTTTAATAGCGTTCTTTTGGAGATAAGTATTCTACTATCATCGCTTATTATACTTGTTTTGTCTCGTTCATTTTTGTAAGGTAGCCTACGGATGCTTTTTCTGATTTTCATAATTATGTCCGTGTAGGTTTCTTGAACGCCAATAGTTGATATATTGCTAGCTAATTTAGAAAAAATGTTTTTGAGCGACTCTTGTTCTATTGGTGTCAGAGAAGTTGTTTTTCTTGAAATGTATTTTCTAGATTTCTTTTGCCTTTGATTCAGTAGAAGTTTTGAGCGAACCATTCTGTGATCTGTAGGGAATGTTGTGCTAATTACCTCTACATCTTGTACAATTGCCCTATTATTTGTAATAATGAAATCTATTTCATTGCGTGTCTTCCCGTCTGGTGAACACCACGTTCATTTTTGTTTTAGATTTTTCATAAAGTAGGTATTCATTATAGAAAAATCATTTTCAAAACAGAACTCCAAAAGTGATTTACCACGCTTATTCCTTTGACCGTATCCCCATGAACCCATTACCGGTCTATCATCTTTACTTGGATAGCCTATTTTAGAATTGAAGTCACCCATAAGAATGCAACTATTTGTTATGTTTTTTAATGCATTTTGAATATCTTCATAAAAAGAATCGATTTTTTTCTCTTTTGCTTTCTTGGTTGGCGCATATACTTGTATAATATTGATAATATTGTCTTCTAAAGCTAGGTCAAGTCGTGCGACTCTATCAGATATTGGTTTAAAATCGACAATATTTCCGTCCGTTTACAGTGTTTTATGCAATACCAAATGAAATGAAATATATTTAATGTAGGTACATTAAATACACGTAGGTTTAATGTAAAATAAAAATAAACAATTTATAAATATAATACGGGGAAATAGCTTACAAAGGTAAAAAACAAGTTTGGCTTACTTACATTTAATAGAATTATATACCTACTTACAAAATTTCAAATATGGGAATAAAATAATTATGAGGCTATAAATTCTACAATAGAGTTAATGTATATAAATAAATACAAGTACGTCAAATAAATAAATATTATAAATAAATAAATTAATCTCTTGGCAAGCCCCCCTATTCTCATGATATTACCATCATCCGCAGATTTATGGACGGTTCCTAATTAAATAAATGTAAAAGGTAGACATTAAGGCTAGACGGTAAAACTTACGCGCGCGAGATTTGGATTCTCACAATTGTTGTAGCTGTTTCGGTCATTCGCGGCCGGCACGAGCGCGCCCTCCCCCCGCGTCCCGCTCCCTGCTCCGACTTGTTCATTTTGTACTCACAGCTTACTGTTAGATCCAGATCAGGACATCCTTTCGTACTTTCGTTTTTAGTGCCTTTGGTTATTTAATTCAAAAGAAACAACATGCAAAATAAAAAATGAATGATCTCCTGTTCCTGTTTATCTAACGAACACAATATAATAGTATGTACAATATTTTGGACGATTACTGTGTTATATGAGTAACTAAATGGATATTTACTGTGAAATTCAATTGGTTTTGGAAACGGAAACTGGTGGTAATACTCGTCTAACGAACAATTTTTACGCTTTATTTTGTGCTCTTCTTTAGATAACTATACAGGCCGTAAACTTAATTATGTGCTTCCCAAAATATGTTTTGTTTTGACTGAAGGAAAAGTGAAATAAATTGAAAAACATTTATGGAAAAAATCATGGTAATATGTGTTTACGTAAAGATTACATGAAAAATAAAGCGGTTGAGAAATTTCCGAAAAAAATGACAAAATTAAATTTATTATCCATAATACGAAACCCTGACTCGCACTTGGCTGTTTTTTTTTACGCTTTATTTTGTGCTCTTCTCTAGATAACTATACAGGCCGTAAACTTAATTATGTGCTTCCCAAAATATGTTTTGTTTTGACTGAAGGAAAAGTGAAATAAATTGAAAAACATTTATGGAAAAAATCATGGTAATATGTGTTTACGTAAAGATTACATGAAAAATAAAGCGGTTGAGAAATTTCCGAAAAAAATGACAAAATTAAATTTATCATCCATAAAACGAAACCCTGACTCGCACTTGGCTGTTTTTTTTTTTAATGTAACAATCATCAAGACCTCATAGAGTTAATAAAATATTATTTTTATCAATAAATGTAATAGGTAACAATGAGCTGATTGATGTTGTAATTTTTCAGTTTATTAATTACGTTGTAATCTACATAGGTTTCGTTAGAATAATTTTCAAAAATACTCTAAAAAGCTAGATTCGCTCAAAGACAAATAGAATAAAAATTATTTATTATCCAGATGTTATTGCACATAATAACATCGCAATGTTGAATATTTTTTTTTTACTATTTTATGTAATCCCTTGACATTTTTTTATGCGGAACCGGCCGGATATTTAGTTAAGGAAACGTAATTATGGTATATACAGTATTTTTAGTGACCATTTTTTGTAAATTCTAACAAGTGCCGATAATAATTTACGAGGATAACATTATAAATGAAAAATGTGATGTTATGATGATTTTTTAATAATTTCTATTTTAAATTACCTAATAATAACACATTCTCTTGCAGGCATATTTCTAGATACTCCAGTGAATGTTAAAGTTTCTTAGAGGTGTTTGCATTTTTTCTTGATAAAATGTATCATTTCTTTTGATTCTTTGGTAAAGCAACCCATGTGAACTCCAAACAATAAAATAGCAATAAGCCCATTGTGACACATGAAGATGACCTTGGACCTGATAATAATAGTTATGCTCTGTTTTCAGTTATATGCCTTGAGTCGTCACCTTACAAAATGTGATCAATCCCTTTTGAATTGCATCTGCAGGACTCATTTCCGAGGCTACAAATGGGCATTTTATTTCTACAAGTCCTTCATTTCCTATGAGTCCATCCGGACTAGCTGCCAGAAAACCATCCATAGGATCGACAAATGACCACTTTAATCTACCTTTAGACCGGTATACTTTTCAAAGTCATGGGTGGCGCAATTTAATCTGTGTATTCTCCTAATAAATATTTACCTGTATAATTTTGACCTTAAGGTTTCAACATCGGCCTTACTGGTTGACTTCTGAGTGTTCTGTTTTCTTTTGATATACGCCTGAAATTTAATGTGATGAGCGTTAAAAATGTTTAGGTTTTCGCATCAAAAGCTTGATCGGTAGGACGAAAGGCTCACAACTTTGGAGGTTTTTTTTTTAAAACTCTATCTTATTACAATATACAATACATATTTATACTAACTTGTTAAGTATATAACCCCTTTTTACATTTTTTTTTCGTTTCGCTGTACTTTTAACGTACTTTTCCTTTTTTTACCTCGTCGATATAATCATCTGAAATTCATAGTAATAAAATTAAGTACCAGTATTATTTATCCGAATGTTACTTATGTTTTCTTAGTTTACTGTTTTGTATATGATCTTTTGATCAAACAGAAAAAATCTCTCAGGAGCGGCAGCATAAATATTTTAACTCCTGTATAGGGTCAAATTATAATGTGTCCTTATGTAAATTTAATATTTAAATTTTTCGTTTATTATTATATTTAATAATCCTATACTTCTGATTATAATTTTTACAACTTTTTTTTTAAAAAGTTAATAAAAAACAGATAAACTTATCAGATAAACGATATAATATATAAATATCAAATAACTTTGCAGATAAACGAAAGTCTGCTTTTGAACTTTGCCGATCATCCTCAATAGATAGTTATTAAATTTAGCCCCAGTAGTAGTTATCTGAATATAACCTTTATTTCCGCAGTTCACTTTTTTATGTGATCTATTAGTTTCATAGAATAATCTCTCAGAATAAAAAGGGACTGCATAATAATTTTTACACCTGTATAGGATCAAATTATTTTGCAAACCTAAAACAGACATAGGTACTAATCGTCGTTATGAACAGTTTTTGTAATAGAGGCTAAAATGAAATACTTTTTAGGGTTCCGTGCCTCAGAATGAAAAAGACGGAACCCTTATAGGATCACTTTGTTGCCTATCTGTCTGTTATTTTCTTGCTGTCTGTCATCATGAGGAGCTTTTTGCGATGTGTGGAGAGAACAAATATATGAAGTTATAGTTGTTTATATCCAAAACAAATGTACTAAAGTGCGGGAGCGCCACCCACTACTCAACACGTGACTGAAGCGGCGGCGCAGCGGCGTTTTCTTTGATAAAAGCCGTAGCGCCGCGCCGCCACAGTGAAAACTTGGCGTGGCCTCTCATTGCGTGTTGGATGGCAATGGCAGGATAATAGTTATAAGGAGTTGCAGACCAATCAAATTAATGGCCAAATCCAAGATGCATGACCTAATTTATAAACGAAATACATTGTATTTATAAGGTAAAAGTACAAATAGTACTCACCCATTTTTGCACGAAAAATCTGTCCACCATACTCAATAACTTCTCCATTACCATACACTGGTACAAAACTCTTTGATAATGCACCGTTTTAACAAGTAAGGTGAGTGAAACGAGTGACCCATCGCTCGTCCCGTCTTCTCCCCCCGCACGCCTCCGCCACCCCTGATGCGACAGAATGAAATTCTAGATTTATATAATTTGCGCCCGCGATTTCGAATGCCAGCCCATAGCTATTTACTGAAATCCTATACTTTCTACATACGAAATAACTGCATTTTCCAAATATTTATGAACTACCACGGGTCCGAAATTAAATATAAATTGTTTTTACTTGAGAAATGCTTAAGGGAATTATTGAGTTAGCGGCCGCGGCCGCGATAGGTACAGATCGTTCACAGTTATTTTACCTCTAGGCTGATCGAAAATGTTTCTTAAGTATTGGACATAGAACAGCTGTCAGAGGTAAAATACCTGTGAACAGTCTGTATTTGAAAAAAACTATCGTCTTATTCTCAGAATAAGGAATACAAATAGAAACCTGGCTAAAATAATACGCGGAGAAAGACACCTATCCTTGATTTTCTTACGACATTTTAGTGCGTTAGAGAGAGATGGATATGTATTAGTTTTTTCTTAATTAGGTAGGTTGTCACTAGTTCGTTGCTTTGCTAGTGATGTAACAATGTCGATTTTTGACTACGATAAATAAACCAAATCGAAATGAACCGCGACCAATCTCCTTACCACACATCATATCGTATCAAAGTGTGAAAAAAAAGAGAATGCAGGAGGCACCGACCTTTCTGGTGACATCCTCTTGCTTTGGAAGGAGGCCAAGAGAATTAATAGCAAAGTGGTCTCTGTCTACCCCAGTGGGACACATGTTATTTTGTGTAAATAAGGAATTAATAAAAGGATATCTTTCGTTTAGCATAATATTTTTTATTAAGTACAAATTACTATATCGTAGGCAGGTAGGTACATAAGTTAAGTCCAAAATTGTGCTTGTTTCTAGTACAAAAAATGCTGTAGCTTGTATCAGAGATACAACCGTAAACTATTTAAGTGGATACTTTTTAAGTCACCTCTTAACTCAATCAAATAGATGTTCGTTGATGTCGCGTCTTTGTTCAATCAAGGAGGAAGGAATTAATCGCAACAATAGAAATCATAATAATCATAGACTTATAGGATTCGTAATAATAATATTATGTCAATGATGAGCGACGACAGCGCAATTACTACAGAGGTAATTTCATTTTTTTTTATTTCTATCAAATAAACATCAACTTATCTTGAATAAAAACTAATAACAAATAATGAACGATTAAAATACCTAATAACCTGTAATAAGAAATCAAATTATGCGCAGTTCAAGTCAATAAGCATTCCCAAAATTCATTTCACGATAGAACTACCCTGTCAAAGTACTTTTATTGTCAACCACTAAGTACGAAAATGTCTTGATTTGCGGAATTTCTTCGTGAAGTCGATCACGGCAGTAACGTGAACGAACAGGCCTTTCAGAACGATTTGTGAACATAGAAGTATGCACTTTTCTAAACCACAGACATCCATAGGTACTGGTTCTGTTGCCTAAAATTGAAAAATTATCGAGTTAATATACTATAGTATAGTACAAGCACGTACCTACAAACAAGATTGATAATGCAATTATACATAATTATTTAAAGGTTACCAATGTGTCTGTATCTGGTAAATATAACGTTGGTAAGGCATCTGCTTTTAAAAGTCTCCATTTTAAATTTTCGTTTGGTCCAAAAGAATCCAACGTAAAGTGTTTCGAACAAATATGACCGCTTTTTTTAATTGCCCAATTTGGTCAAATTATTCGTCTAAGCCATTCACTTTTTAATTCTTCCCTTTTTGGAAATCTGTTACAAAAAATATAGCGATATTTATTCGGCATTATTTTTCTTTTAACTCGCGCTGCAATGAGGGATTTTCTTTTCTTTTTTTTTACTCTTTCCTAGTCGCTGGATAGATGGCGCTGAACTTGGTAAGTTACTGCAAGGAACGGAACGTCACATAATTTTTTGATTATTGCACTTGGGTGTAATTTTGAGATCGTAAAACGAAACGTACATAAAAAGGTAATTAATGTCATTGTCACATCACATCACAATGACATTTTGAAAATAAATAAATAATAACAACAAGGAAAAAGAAAAAAATAATTAGCAGTCTTTTTATGAGTTTTCTAAGCCAGAAAGAAAATGTCCCAAGAGAAAAAGAAGAGAAGTCTGTGCCTTGTGGATTTGTATAAAAATGGAGGCATACATCTTTTTCCTAAAGATGAAAGTCGTAAAGCGCAATCAGTACAAGCCATGGTACATTTTAAACCTGGACGGACCATAACAAAGCATTTGCTAATAGCATAATATGCTCAGCACACATGTCATCAACCAACGAGCGTATGTGACGTGACGTGACGTGACGTGACGCGATGTTTTTTTTCAATCGTTTTGGCTTTGGCACCTAGCAACGTAGTCAGTTCAACACCAGACACCAGAGTTCTGGGAAACTATGTTTTTTTTTTAATACTCAAAAAGTAAACCTCTCATTAATCTATTATCCTTTATGCACGGCTGCCGCGGGAACCAATGTTCGATAGTTTGCCACACGGACTTTAGTACATCACTATACGAAAAAACATAACCTCTCATAGTCGGCAGAAAATCTATATAAAACAGGCAAATATCGGTGTAGAATTGAACACGAGTATGATTTACAAGAACTACTATTATTGTTACTGAGTTTTAGGTATGATCCTGCAACTTATTAACATAAAAACTATCAGAACTCACCGATGAAATGATATTGCTTCATTGTTGTTTTCTTTTCTTCCTGTATGCGATTTACAGCCTTCAATCGCACAAGACATTTTATTACAATGTTAAAAAAACAATCAACACAAACAATAATAAATCACACTTTCACGAATTTTGAGAGGAAGAGCACCAAAATATTTAATTTCTCTCGGTGAAGCTGTAAACTTTCGCAAAATGCAATAGACATTTCGATGCCACCAAATTAAGATGTGATGCACGCAACGAACGATATTACAACACAACGATACAATGATGAGACATATTTAATTTGATGGTATTATAATATTTAAAATACATCCAAATTACATCCATCTGACATTTGTTTGGTTCAATCTAGTGACACACCAGGAAAAAATATAAAGTAAGTGCGGTCCGTCGTTTCATTCACTCGTACACAGGAGTAATTTACGTTAGATGAGTACAATGGCTAATGCCCAGTTCTTATTTTAGTCAGGCTTCTATTTGTATTCCTTATTCTGAGGTCTTATTCCTGCTGCGCGGCGCACTTGCAAGCGAGTCGCCCCGCGCGCTTCCCGCAACCTTATTCTGTGAGGCGTCCGTATTCTGGTAATGTAAAGAGGTGCGATTGTGTAAGGTTGGTCATAGATGATAAATCTATACCATTGTCAAGGATCGTGTAGGGCAAATTCGAATTGTGTAAAACTGTCCATAAAATGAAGACCGAAAAGTAACCGAAGGTTTAGAAATGACCGATGGTTTAAAAAATGCGAAATGAAATTGCGTTTTATTGTGTACTACCTACGTAAAATGAAATTTGATAACTTATTTACTTTAAAATTATGTCAAACACAAAAATAATAGATCTTTTTGATTACATTTTTTAAATCAACCACAAAAATTAATTTTTATAATTTAAAACATAGAATTCAATCGAAACTTATCTCCATGCAACTCGTATAACCAAACGCAACAATTGAAGGAAAACCGAGTTTCAGCTGCTCGACCCCAGGTGGTGGCATAAGTTTACTACTACTCAACAGTATATGTAGTTGAAGAGCTTGACACGGGATTACTTTTTTTACTAGATGTGATGTCTGAAAGAGACAGCGCTATATCTTATCGTATTATTTGTCTTCGTCCGAGTTTTGTAGTTATAATAACGCGTCATAGTTTCGAATCAATTCAAGTGTCAAGTCAACTGCAACTGCAAAATATTTTTGAATCGGTCGGTGTTTTATTTTATAGTATGTTTCTTTATTATATTAGTATGACGAAATAGCAACCGAACCAAAATACAAAAACCGGCCAAGTGCGAGTCGCACTCGCGCACGAAGGGTTCCGTACCATTATATATAAAAACAGCGAAAAAACATGTCTGTTGTATGGGAGCCCCCTTAAATATTTATTTTATTCTGTTTTTCAGTATTTGTTGTTATAGCGGCAACAGAAATACATCATCTGTGAAAATTTCAACTGTCTTACTATCACGGTTCATGAGATACAGCCTGTTGACAGACGGACAGACAGACGGACAGCGGAGTCTCAGTAATAGGGTCCCGTTGGTTACCCTTTGGGTACGGAACCCTAAAAAGTAAGAAAAAATATTTTAATCTGTGGCCGAACTGCCCTAAACCTTTTCATAATATCTTTCCTACAAAAATATAACCCCAAACTGTGTTCATATAAAAAACAATTCTTATTTCTGTGCCAAAGCCAAGGGTTTTGACTAAAAAGCTCCACAATTTTAATTTATTGAACATCATTTATTGATTTTAATGGTAGAATAAAAATTGTTTTACCTTATTTTATTCCAAAATAATCAAAAACACTTACCGTTAAACGATTGTCATAGACAACAAGTCGCCGCAATCATTTGACATTAGCGATGAACTAACAAAATCTTAGACAATTCGAATTATCTGTCAATCTTAACAAATCATTCACTCATTGTCTAAAATAACAATACAAATCGTAAAGCATCTATGAATACCATAGACAATTCAAATTGGCCGTTTGACAAGTGAAATGATTAGTTTTAAGCTATCAAATGAATACGATTTCATGACTATTTTCTTACACAATCGCACCTCTGATTTTCATGTTTAGTTTATGAGTTTAGCGAAAGAATCATTAATTAGAGTAAAATAATAACACATGTTATATACGTAAATAAATCCAAAATTTGGGTTGATTGGTTGTTTAGTAAGACTAATTGAACGGGCAAAGTTAGGCAGATATTTAAATTTATTTGTAGCGTATTTGGATATTTATTTGTAGCTCTTCTGGAAGGATGGGTTTTTTGTGCGAAATTTTTCTGATCTGTGCAGAGGTGTATATATTGTATGTAGAGCATGTGTGTAGAGTGTAAGGCTTTCATGTAGTTAACCATAATCATGTTGCTTCTGATTATTGGTGGTATTGCACTGAGGACAATTTTTGGTATCAGCCCTTTCGGTGCTGCACCAATTTCCAAACATTTTCCTAAAAATTGTAAATGGGTATAATATTGGGAAAGTTTGGCTGTTATATTTTTTATTTTATTTACGATTTCCTTCATTTACGTTAAAATGTAAGTAAGAAGGTTCTAATTTGATTAACTGGCACGTTGCGAGTATTTATGTTCATCAAAATTATACTGACTTTGACAGAAGGCTGTAACAGATGATCAAGATTTTGGTATTTGTCAAAAATGCACAAAGGAGCATATAACAATAATTAAAGATGTTTTTGAAACGTGGATACGCTATATTGAGACGGCAGTAAGAAGAACACAGTGTAACCTATATAGCACAAGATTAGAGTCCATCAAACGAGCAGCAATAATTGTGTGGGTTCTGTTCCATATGCCTGCTTCAAGCAGTCCTCATCGAGTTACGTATTGATATTGGAGACCGTCAATAGCCCTCTGAAGAATGGAGAGAAATCCTTTGAGTCTCTGGCTGCCTTCGAATGTCTTGCGCACACAATGCACTGTATGAAATCAACTGCAGCTCTTGGGACAAATGCACGTGTGGTTGCGTCTCTGCAGTTTTTCAATTATGCACCTCGACGTGATTCTTCAATCTTTGTTGCATAAAATCTTTTTATTGTTGTTGCACTCGAAAAGAGTTATTCGTTCATAAGTTTATAATATAATCACATGTGCGAGTAATACTTTAATAAATATATAATATTGCCTCTATTGGCCTTTTATTTGTTTTTTATTTTGATTTATTTTATTTTTGACGTAAAGATTATATTTTATGCTCTGTACCTATTTGAGACCGAGGAGTCGTCGACCTTTATTTTGGTAAACTCGCTTGGCTTTACCAGAACCGTAGTACTTTATTATTCTTTTATTACCCATTATTTACCATTTATTATTGTCTTCTACAATGTTAGTTTATTTAATAAATGATACAGCAAACTAACCTAACCTATACATTACACTTACACTTATTGCACAAAAACAAAACAAAAGGGAATATTTACATTACTATACACCACACACCACTAGTTCACAATATTGATACAAAATCGGAATCGTCAAATGCACTACACTACCACAAAAACACCTGATATTAGCCAAAATTTTCTTTCCACTTTCTATGTGTTTTTCATTGCCCGAAATAAAGACATTTTATTTTTTTATTTTTGCGTGACGGGAGCGTGTCGTTTGACTCTAAGTGCCTGATTAAATTTAAAAGCAATAATCAAAATCGTTAGATCTTGTTTTGGTATTTTTTTTTTCAGGCGCTATTAAATATTTTCAAGCTTTTTCCTTCTAAAACAAATTGAATAAAAAAAGAATCTCATAGGAATCTTTACTTCTTTGAACCATACCTGAATATGTGATGTCTTCTGCATTTTAGCCCGTATTTGATGAGAAACTGATGATAAACAGTTTCTTATTTTTATGACTTTGTAGTAACGCGTGAAGCTTATTATAGCTTTAAATGATAAATTATGTAAAAACGAATTCCAAGGGGTCTTAGAATAAGAATCAACGTATGTTTATGCAGAGCTGCAATTTTCTAAAGCGACAGGATGCAGCGTCTTCGAAATTCTAAAATGTCGAATTTCACATTTTGTCCGGGATAATCGCCTTAAGAAAATCGAACATGAAAATGTAACATTTTGGGGCTTAAAAAATAGATTTCCAAGTGCTTATATTTCGTAAGCGTGTTGATTATCTGAAATTTAAAGTTAAATCGGACTTGTAGGTTGTGAAAAAGATGAAGTTACTCAAAGTTTTATTTGATTTAATGCATTAGCGTACAAATGAGAAGCTAAATCGTTTTGTATGGCCGCGGAGTCTTGCGCTCTTCCCTTAACGGGGTAAAATCAAGTGGAGCATTAGTTAAAATGGGTGTCCCGCAGGGTTCCATATTAGGGCCCTTGCTGTTTTTAATTTACATAAATGACCTTCCATATTTAGTTAAAGACTTAACGAAGATAGTATTATTCGCAGACGACACGTCACTTATTTTTAAAGTTAATAGACGTAAAGATATCCTTGACGGCGCGAATACAACTTTATCACTGGTGCTTGATTGGTTTACTGTAAATAATTTAGTTTTAAACGCAAAAAAGACAAAGTGTATAAAATTTACGTTACCAAATGTAATTCAAGTGGATGGTAATTTGCTTTTGCAGGGGTCCAAGCTGGAGTTAGTTAACGAAACAAAGTTTTTAGGCATTACGGTTGACTCTCGTCTTCAGTGGGGTCCCCACATAGAAGCCCTATGTGGTAGACTTAGTTCGGCCGCATACGCTGTTAGACGCATAAGACAAATTACTGATGTAGATACTGCTAGACTAGTCTATTTTAGTTACTTTCACAGCATTATGTCATACGGCATGCTGTTATGGGGTAGAGCCGCGGATACAGACGCAGTCTTTGTTTTGCAGAAGAGAGCAATTCGGGCTATTTATAATATGGAGCACCGGGATTCATTAAGACAAAAGTTCAAAGAAATTAATATATTAACGGTTCCTTGTGAATATATTTACCAAGTCCTTAGATATGTCAGAAAAAATGTTGAGTCTTTCCCAAGGCTTGGTAAGCCACATTGTAAGGATACCAGAAATAAGCATAAACTGGCTTTTCCAAAAATCAGACTCGCTAAGGTGAGTACCTCTTTTGTAGGACATGGTATAAGATTTTACAATAAACTTCCAAAGGAGGTGCTTACTTTGTCAGAGAATAAGTTTAAACTGTATATTAAGCAGGGCCTATTGAAAAAGGCATATTATAAAATAAATGAATATTTGGATGATGGTGAAGCATGGTGTTACAGTGATAATGATAGTAAGTTATAATTTAATTAAATAGTATAATTTCTTAACTTATGATTCCTCTAAGGTGTAAACATTAATTGATTACAGACTGTAAAAGGAAAAGGACTATATGAGACAGGTAGACAAAGATATATATGTTTTTCTTTTTTTCATTAACCTGAATTCCTGCTGTCTTGTATTTTCTTATCCCTTGGTTAAAGTAGATATAAGTCATATATTGTATACGCTGTGTGCGAAGTGGGTGATGGGAGACACTAAAACGATCCGAGCGCTCAACGCGGCGAAAAAGCTAACTATCGGTGGACGGACGGTAAATAGTCACTGTCTGTAAAATTTGTGTACAAATAATTGATGATGAAAGTGGAAAAGAAATAACAATAATCATGCCACCTTTTTTGAAGAATAAAATTCTACTTACAATATAGCTGGGGTAAGGATTCATGTTGAAAGAATCATATAACGCTTGAAAGTTTATCAAATATTAAATAAAATTCCTGAAAACTTGTTCGGCTTATTGATGATATTTCACATATTTGCTGTGTATTAGTAAACCTGCAGCCCCCATATTTGCAAAGAAAGAAAGCAGTGCATGATTTTTATTGTTTGATTCAGGGTTGATAAATAATGTATGCAGGTACTTTGAAAAATTAATCAATGTAAATTTTTATGTAGGTTAGTTTATTCTTATTTAAAATCATTACATAAATTCCAAAGGCCTAATTAAGTAATCTAATTACTAAAATAAACATTTCATTAAATAACATTCAGAATAATTGACTCTTCAGTAAAAATATTGTTTGCTTCCTACTTATTATTATTATTTCTTACATTTATATTTTGCAAACTAAACTTTGAACAATGTCGGTCACGGATGCTTCACTATCTTCAGTATTGCAGCTTAAAGTAGCAGCTTCTATAATACACTTTAAAGCTGACTCTCCCTCCAACTCCGCAAGATCGAAAGGTACAGACTCATACCTTTTCTTTGCCTTGGGGTACATTTCTTCAAAGTATTTTCCTTTGGCGTACTTTTCTTTTGCAAATTGTCGGGCACTCTGTCTACCCCATTGTTGTTCTTGACTCGATTTTGTGAAACTTTCTTCATGGTTGACGTATTACAACAGTGCCGCAATATATTTACATCTTCCACTTTTATTGTAAACACAATCGCATCTAAAAACTAATTTAACCCGACCGATTTCGGTTTTACACCATCATTAAGGGTTTAAATAAGCTACTTTGGAAGTAATTCCGTACAATTAATAACTTCCACGGAATAACTTTCACAGTACTTTCAAAGTAGCTCACCTAAACTCTTGATGATGGTGTAAAACTGAAACTGGTCGGGTTAAATCAGTTTTTAACTGTGAAACGAGTGCAAGTGCATCTATTCATCATGTTTTTATCCAAGTTTCACCAAGTCCCGACAATCGCAAGTATTAATCATAGAATCACATTTGGCGTTGGTAACAAAGCGGTGGAATCAATCTGTTAGTAAATTAAATCGTATTAAGAAACTTTATCAATTACCAAACATTATGCGCGTTTCAAGTTTACAAAAAAATCTGCTTACATTCAAAGATGTTTTGTATGGAGTCGAAGTCACCGTACCCTGGCGAATCACATTTGCTTTAATGGTGTGGTTCATACTTTCGACTCGTACTTCTTCAACATCCTGGACATGTTGAGCAAGAACCAATTTTTTAGCTTTTATTTAAGTCTGAGGCTGAAAAGCGATGTCGTGTGACACCTTGAAAACCTGTTTTAATACATTAAAAGGCTCATTTTAACTGATTAACAAATTCACTGATTTATTAATAACCACCGAAAATTAATAAATATCACATTTTAAAAAAAGATAACGTTAAATAATATTAAAGTTATTTGTTTGTTTACTTACGTTACCTACAGACATTGCAGCTTTGTCAAAAGTCCGTCTTAGTTGCCACCGCTAGTTGGCGCTTCGTCGCGCACACAGCCTATAGTATAAGTTTTATGTTGAAAAAAAAGACATGATCTTGCTAAGTTTCTTGCCCTTCTTCTTAGCAAGACTAATCGAATGGGCGGAGGTAGGCATGTATTTATATATGTAACCTATTAGTATGTAGTATATAGGATGGGATTTGGTCGGCCGCCTGGATTCGTGCTGGGGGCTCGGTTGGTGATCATTGAACCTTGTTCCTGGTCCCTGGCCGGGTCTCCGGTATGGGTTCGGGCGGCTGATTGGATTTTACCTTGTATAATATATATTTTACCTATCATTTTAATCGTAAATATATTGCTACATAAATTAAATAAACCTTTAATTTAGTTCATGTACATTTATTATTTTATCTTCTATATATATATAAATAAAAATGAATTGCTGTTCGTTAGTCTCGCTAAAACTCGAGAACGGCTGAACCGATTTGGCTAAGTTTAGTCTTGAAATATTCATGGAAGTCCAGGGAAGGTTTAAGCGATGAGAAAATGTGGAAAAATTGCGAGGAAAATACTAAAAACGACAATTTTATTTTCCCATACAAAATGTTCTTACCTGTCAAACATTTGATGTTCGCCCCGTCGCGTCGGTTCGGTATTTTAGGAATAAAAACATGTAGATCTAAATTAAATAAGGGTTTGGAATCGACAACATATATCCATAATAGTCTGATTATCGCGTTATTAGATTTAAAACATGTAAAATAATGACACTTTAATGACACTTGCTTGTTGTGTTGGGTGCGTTCAGAAATATACTTTGAAACAGTAAAGTTCGCTATACGATCTGAAATTGGGTACTTTCTCAAAAATAATATCAGCGACTCTTTATCAAATGTCATAACGCCCCGATACTATGAAATTTGTATGAGGTTTTACATTGTGACGTCACAGTTTTCTGTGATCAAACTGCTTCCTTTTTTCTTAGTTTTTAGCAATTATAAAATTGTCAAACCCTCAAAAAATCCGTCAAAATGTTTTAACGATTATTTTAGAAGATCACATTGGATTGTGTCAGTTATTTTACTTTAACAGCAGTCAAGTTTCAGAATGCACGGAATTGCATTCAATTTATCTATTACCCGCACACATTATGTTTTTAACACCTGAAAAAAGATTCAAAACTTGATTTGTCATTCTGATACTGCTTACAATGCCGGGGAGAAAACGACCTAACGTAGGTCGTCGAAGTCGATCGAATGTGCGACGAGCTACCTCAGGTGCTAATCGCACTGATGACCAGCGAGAGACTGATAATGATAACAGTCGTATTGGTATGGCAGATTTGCATTCTAGAGTGAATTACAATGAAGTGGATAATAGGCATAGAATGGACCGAGTTCGGGCACATCGATCACAACAGAGCGAGCACGGGAAAATGAAATTGATCGATTCCGCAGACGCAATGTTCCTGTGAACCTGGTACGAGGAGCATTCTCCTACGATCAAAAAATAGATTATAGTGCCGACAAATCTGTAACAATTGGGGAAATGTCAATCATTTGTCAACATTGTAAAGCTTTAAAATACAGCGGTGAATTTGCAGGATTATGTTGTGCTGGTGGTAAAGTAAAATTGCCACAGTTAGTCCCACCACCTGATCCATTAGACTCATTAGTTTTTGGGATGGTTGATTAATTGATTACAGGTGCTGAAACCAACAAAAAAGTCAGTGCTATGAATTTTTATTCAAACAGAATCCGTGAAGGTGAAGTAAATCACATTTTGATGTGTCAACGGCTTTTTCATCAGTTTGCAGTTGACATTTATGTCAAAATTGAGACTGAACGATTGACGTACATCCGTCTAAACCAACAGCCGAAGTGGTTATATTGTCTTTGCCAACAGCAGCTTCGATCTGAAGAGTACATTCATCTTCGCGATGCTATTAATGCCGATGGCAATGCAAACAATGTGGGAAAATGTCAATTTTGCCGGCCACTTACATTGGAAGGCCGCGCCACCACGGTGTCGTGCATTTGGGTATATTTGTTGTTACTAATACATATATGTCTGAAATAATATTCAATTTGAAATAATTCAAATATTTTTTATTAAAGACTATATAAATCAACCTTTACGGTAGGAATCATATTTTCTAAAATTTCCGCGATTGACACCTGAATCGGCAACATATCAATTAATCTAACAGCAAATGCGAACCAGGCTTGCTAAAGATGTCTTGACTTGCCTCGCCAGGACTTGACGGCGTGGCGGAAGGCCTCGGTAACTCGGACAAATCTGATAGAACCAGAATATTGCCGATGTTGTGCTCATGACTTTCTTAAATCTCATCCAAATCCTTTAGTTCATCGGCAGTTAAATTAAGTTCTGAAAATGTTATTCCTTCAGATGATGACACAGATGATGATGATGGCATTGTTGAGACGAACTTCGGTTTTAATAACAGTTGTTGTTTCACTCGATTTTTTTGTTCCTTAGCCCTATTAATTCGTATTATTCGGCTCAAATTGTGACCGCAAATTATACAAAACTTGAAGGTATCAACGGTTATTGTGAAACATTCGTCGCATCTTTACAATTTTTTTGTGCAACTAGGACAGGTACTTCTGTTGTTCTGCCGTTCTATCCACTTTTTACAAAAGGGACAATGCATTGTTAAAAGTTAACTATAACTTCTGAAAAATTGTTTTCAATTCAATTCAATGCCATTTTATCTGGCTTCCGATAATATTTACTCCGCAAAAATAGTTTTGAAATATCAATTATATTTTCTTGGAAAGTTCGTTGACAGTGACACTGACAGTCAGTGTTGGCAGGTTACTATTACCATGGTATAATAAAACAAGGTATGTTCCTTGGTGATGTGTGGAGGTTTTGTGTTCCAAAATGGGGGAACTTGAGTACGTCATCACGCTATCGACGGTTCTCAAACTTTAAAATTCGGGAATCGTGGAAATTTTTATGTCCTTAGAAATAAATTACCAGGAATGCATGTGGATTTTAACTTTTCAGCTGCAGAGGGATGGGTGTGGCGGCTAAAGTGGGAAGTATTCAATAAAATGTCCCTTAATGGCTTTATGTAGTCAGAAGTCGCAAAATGAATTGAACACACTCTCGCTGTGAAAGAAAATACTAGTGAAAATTCGCCATTCAAAGTAATAAATAAAGCGTGTGGAAAACACCACACTAACTTCTGCACGTAACGAAATTTAACGTGATCTTAGAGCTTCATATAAATATTACATAAAATTTGTCACTATAACTTACTTTTCTTAGAATAAATACCACACATAGACCAAAATAATTACTACGAAAAAAAATGCAGCAAAAAAAATACATGAACGTGAGAGAGCACGGAATTGATAAATTCATGAGGATTTTTTTATTATTATTTTATCTGGTCTTTTGCCTAGAAATCATCCCCAAAAAATTTTAATTATTCATGTAATTTTTTCGAAGGATATCCAGAAAGTGTAGTCGACCAAAAAAAAAAAATTTTACATTTCGAAAAATAATGTTGGAAAGAAACCATTATTTATTAATGTGTAAAAAAAATGTGATACCGTATGCCAATCTTACGTCTCGGTTAAAAAAAATAGTTGCATAATAAACAGAAACGCAGCCATGAAATATCATGAATAAGAAAAAAACACATTATATTTTTTTACATTCTTATGACCATATCTGTTTTCCCTTCTTAGATTTTTTTGGTGTCGTGCTAAAAGTTGCTACTGCTGATCTATGGATTGGCATAGGTTTCATTCGTGGATAAAAGGTTTTCAAATTTTGGACCAAACGCCAAGGGAAGAGTTGCATCATCCTTTCAAACTTGTATAATTACAGCCAATTTGCTCGTGGAAACTCGCAAAATAGAACATTTTTTCACAAATATGAGATCTAGATACATAACAGATTGATTTTTCGCGCCCCGAAATACCTTCTATGTACTGTAAATATTGTAAAAATCCTTGTAAATAGGAAACGATGTAAGTATATATACAATTATATTGGATAAATGGGGTAAGTAGGACTTACAATTTCTGATGCTGGCTTTTGGGCCACAATAGCGAAGCCACTCTTGAGCCATCAATTCATTTTTGGGAAAAGTAAAAAGTCTAATTATTCCGCCTTTTTCAGAGCGATTTTTACAATTACGGATCGCACAACCGCCCATTATTGCTTGATGAGATTATCAATTTATCATTTAATAATCAGCTCATCTGCAACTGGGAAACGCGCTTCAACCTTTGGGAAACTCTGTGTAGAGTGAAAACAAACTATTAAATTCACTCTCGTGCAACAAGGATGACAACAAATGGAAAAAACGCCATTAGATATTGCCAGTATTATACGCTTATTTTTACCCAAACGTTTCACACAACTTCTGCAAATCTGATCATAAAGATAAGCAAAAAATCAAAATTAAATTTGTTTAAGTTTAATTTCAACAACAAAAATACTCATCAATGTTATGAATAGTATAAACCTTTTTGTAAACAAAATAACTTAAAACTATTTTCCTTATCATGAAATAATGACATAAAATGGCAAGCACGTAAGATGACGTCACCAAGGGCTGGTGCGTTCCAAATATTTAAAAATATCAGTGTCGCCGTACGAGCTCTCGTGTCATTCATTCGCACTCATACAAAATTTTATATGCTATCCTGTTGTCAGGGTTCAAATTGTAGCAAGCTTATGTTTTGGAATGGAAACCAAAGGAACAGACCATGTTTTATTCGGCCATGACTATTACGTTTAGTAATGTGGCGTAATCGACACAGACAAAAAAAATAGGCTGGTACGTACCTTATTTGTTAATATAAGTGTCTATATAATCTAATCTAATATAATGTCTCATGCAAAATAATTATGAACATTAAGCTGGACATGTGTGCGTGATTTGCCCACTCTTTCTGCCCACTATGGAGCCGATACTTAGACTATCTGATGATGCCTTTATAAAGCTGCCGGCTCTGAAATACATACATATGGTTTAAATTAATATGGTTTATATTAAGAGGTAAGTGATACGAAGTTCACCGGGTCAGCTAGTTACATATATTTTCTTTATTAGATTACATTTGACGTGTAAAAAGTGTATATATCTATACCTGCTTTGCAAAATAAACTATTTGAATTTGAATTTGAATTATCATCACAATAAATTATTATGGAGTCATAATAATCATAATATCATCCTGATAATAATTGATTTTATAATAAGCTTTATTAAAGAGTCCCTGCTCAATACATATTTTAAACTTATTTTCAGCATAAACTAAGGACCTTCTTTGGAAGTTTATTGCAAAATGTTATACCATGTCCTACGAAAGAGGTACTTACTTTGGCGAGTCTGATTTTTGGAAAAGCAAATTTCTCTGGTTTCTACAGAGTGGTGCTCACCAAGCCTCGGTTACTTAATAACTTGATAAATAAATTCTCAAGGAACTGTTATTATAATTTCTTTAAATTTTTGTTAATGAATCTCGATGCTTCATATTATACATAGCCCGTATCGCCTTCTTCTGCAAAACAAAGACTGCTTTTATATTTGTGGCTCATACCACAGCAGCATGCCGTATGACATAATGCTGTGAAAATATACTAATCTAGCAGTATTTTCTTCAGTAATTGTCTAACAGGCGGCTGAACTAAGTCTACCACAGCAGATAGCTACACACATATATACATATGTGTTCCAGTTTCCAACTGAACTAACACACCAGATACCACAGCAGATAGCTACACACATATGTACATATGTGTTCCAGTTTCCAACTGAACTAAGTCTACCACAGCAGATAGCTACATACACATGTACATATGTGTTCCAGTTTCCAACTGAACTAAGTCTACCACAGCAGATAGCTACACATATATGTACATATGTGTTCCAGTTTCCAACTGAACTAAGTCTACCACAGCAGATAGCTACACATATATGTACATATGTGTTCCAGTTTCCAACTGAACTAAGTCTACCACAGCAGATAGCTACACACATATGTATGTACATATGTGTTCCAGTTTCCAACTGAACTAAGTCTACCACAGCAGATAGCTACACATATATGTACATATGTGTTCCAGTTTCCAACTGAACTAAGTCTACCACAGCAGATAGCTACACATATATGTACATATGTGTTCCAGTTTCCAACTGAACTAAGTCTACCACAGCAGATAGCTACACATATATGTACATATGTGTTCCAGTTTCCAACTGAACTAAGTCTACCACAGCAGATAGCTACACACATATGTATGTACATATGTGTTCCAGTTTCCAACTGAACTAAGTCTACCACAGCAGATAGCTACACATATATGTACATATGTGTTCCAGTTTCCAACTGAACTAAGTCTACCACAGCAGATAGCTACACACATATGTATGTACATATGTGTTCCAGTTTCCAACTGAACTAAGTCTACCACAGCAGATAGCTACACATATATGTACATATGTGTTCCAGTTTCCAACTGAACTAAGTCTACCACAGCAGATAGCTACACATATATGTACATATGTGTTCCAGTTTCCAACTGAACTAAGTCTACCACAGCAGATAGCTACACACATATGTATGTACATATGTGTTCCAGTTTCCAACTGAACTAAGTCTACCACAGCAGATAGCTACATACATATGTACATATGTGTTCCAGTTTCCAACTGAACTAAGTCTACCACAGCAGATAGCTACACACATATGTACATATGTGTTCCAGTTTCCAACTGAACTAAGTCTACCACAGCAGATAGCTACATACATATGTACATATGTGTTCCAGTTTCCAACTGAACTAAGTCTACCACAGCAGATAGCTACACACATATGTACATATGTGTTCCAGTTTCCAACTGAACTAAGTCTACCACAGCAGATAGCTACATACATATGTACATATGTGTTCCAGTTTCCAACTGAACTAAGTCTACCACAGCAGATAGCTACACACATATGTACATATGTGTTCCAGTTTCCAACTGAACTAAGTCTACCGCAGCAGATAGCTACATACATATGTGTTCCAGTTTCCAACTGAACTAAGTCTACCACAGCAGATAGCTACACACATATGTACATATGTGTTCCAGTTTCCAACTGAACTAAGTCTACCGCAGCAGATAGCTACATACATATGTGTTCCAGTTTCCAACTGAACTAAGTCTACCGCAGCAGATAGCTACATACATATGTGTTCCAGTTTCCAACTGAACTAAGTCTACCACAGCAGATAGCTACACACATATGTACATATGTGTTCCAGTTTCCAACTGAACTAAGTCTACCGCAGCAGATAGCTACATACATATGTGTTCCAGTTTCCAACTGAACTAAGTCTACCACAGCAGATAGCTACATACATATGTACATATGTGTTCCAGTTTCCAACTGAACTAAGTCTACCACAGCAGATAGCTACATACATATGTACATATGTGTTCCAGTTTCCAACTGAACTAAGTCTACCGCAGCAGATAGCTACATACATATGTGTTCCAGTTTCCAACTGAACTAAGTCTACCACAGCAGATAGCTACATACATATGTACATATGTGTTCCAGTTTCCAACTGAACTAAGTCTACCACAGCAGATAGCTACATACATATGTACATATGTGTTCCAGTTTCCAACTCAAACAATAAAGTACCTACTCTTTTCTGACTTTTGTGTACAGTAAATAATAACATCTATGTGGGTTAAATGATTATATTATTCTATATAAATTCGAAATGCCTAAAACTCAGTTTCGTTAACCAACTAACTCAAGTTAAGAGGCTATGCGAATTTTATTTTTGTCACTGTCACTCCAAGCGAAAAATCGCGCAGTGCCAGAGGGGCGGATTCAGGGCAAAAGGGAAAAAAGTTGGTTTTATATTTTTATTAAAAAGACTTAATTGGCTAGCAAAATTTCAAATATCAAATCTCTAGACATTGTTAAAACACAGCTAATAAAATATGTTTGAGTTCTGCATATGGTTCCTATTCGTCAAACGAGGAGAAAAAGTGCGTTTGAAGACCTCATTTCAACAATGATTTCTATCGAGGAAAATTTATCCAAATATGTTTTCTAATTTCAAAACCCTAGATTATATAGTCAAAATGCATATATTAGAAATTTATTAAAATTTTCCGTGTATTTCATGAAATACACAGCAAAGAAACACCCGTATTTTTTTCGCATATCGCCTTAAGACATGGTTAGTGTTCACTTGTTCAATCTATAAGTAAACAACATACATAATATGTATATAAACATATATATTATGTTCGGTCAGCAAGTCTACTAACCTAGTTACAGTCACACACTACATCTGGATATGATTAACTCTGAACCGGGATTCGAACCCGGGACTTATCTCTAACCGGGCGATTGCTCTTCATGCGATGGATAAATCGCCTAGTGTTCAATCAAACATTGAGAAATTTATTTCCATCATAGTTCAAATCAAACTGTTCAAGATGAATTGGTAGTGGTGTGGCGGTGTCACTGTCTCCATGTGAACAATTTCAAAGATTTCAAAAGTAAAACCGTAGTATGACAGCACCAAAATGTTTTCACTTTAATTAGTGCTCATCTGAACACAGTGATAGTTGGACGCCTTAATGAATTTTTACGAGAAAAGGGTCTCAATATGCCGTCGTGTGCATTTTTAAGGTGCACTAACATTTCAAGAAATACAAATAAAGTCAAGTGTGATATTTCATATTCAAAACACATTCAAAAACAATGCAATAGATTTGCCAATAGGTGCCAGGGCTCAACTAAACTTTTTGAAATCTTTGAAAAATTTAGATTACTGTGTTGCCAGCGTTAAAATACGCATCGGCATCAGCTTGAAAATTACGGTGTCAATTACCGTGTTGTTATACCACGTTCATAATGTTTGTACAGGAAAAAATAGAGAGTTTTATGTATGTGTAGGTAACTAAAGTAAAACCTATTTTATTAATTTTCATTAAAATGACTATCACAACTATATTATTATTATATATATTATATATATATATTGGTTAGAATCAGAATATGTAACTAGTTTTTGTGACTAGTCGTCAACATTAAAAACTATTTACAGTTATTCTCATGCTGAATCTTCTAAAAGGAAAACTTCTTTTTCGTACACTGAATTGTTCATTTTCCGAATCATCTCACTGGTTGGCCTAAAATCAACACAATTTTTACCAATCCTTTTTATTGATTGCTGGGCGAAATCATTTACCTTTATTGTTTTCGTCAACAATTATTTCTTTTTTGAGTCTTAATATCGTTGCCATTACTGAAAATACGCTCACATTCGGCATTTGAGTGGGCAGCGATTCGACAAACGCAAATAAAACCAAAAAAAGCTGCTCGTTGATTCATAAGCAAAATTACGGTGAAAAACGACACGGTAATTACCGTGTCATTGGAGACACTGGGTGGTGTATTTAGGGATGCAAACGATACCTCGATGTTTTGAAACATCGATGCATCGATGTTATCCATGAACAATGGTTAGATCGATGCTTCTATGACGAGTATAGGCCAGTAGACATTTCATTTATGTGAAATAATGGTGTGCAGAACAGTAACAAAAAGTTGAGAAGAAATGTGTCTAAAATTGCATGATTTGACTATAGTGAGTAAATTAAAAAGTGAGGAAACATCTCTCAAAATTACCGTTTTTAAATTCTGTGACATTAAATAAAAAACAAATACCTATGTAATGTTTTAAAAACACAATAAATACATAAAATTTAAAGAATAGTCTTATAGAATAGAATAATTATTTATTAAAGCATCAAAGGCTCAAACTTCGCAAGTACAACTAGAAAAAAAATTTTTTTAAGTTTTAGTAAAAATTACAATCAAAAAATAAAAATAAAGATACAAAAAAAGACAAATTTAGGGAAAGTGGTGTGTTCGTTATTTCCTCACCACTCCCCCCGATATTTCGCAGCAATGACTCAAGTACCGCATCAAGTAAGACCGCATCAAGTAAGACACATTGGACTTTGTACCTATCTTATATTCTTCTCTGTAGGGGCTAATGTCGTACTGCAAGTGTATAGCTTGATGTGGTCTCCACTGTACGTACAGTCCAGTCTGCTATTGGTGCTACCCCGCACCCTGCGCACCAGCGAAGCGCATCGTTGCATAAAAACAATCTACTCGCGCCTCCCCGAACATCCCTGATGCGCTGCAGAAGCGTGGTAGCCCCAACAGCACCCTGAAGGCATTATTATATTGGCGTTTATTGATAAACAAAAAACCTAGATAGAGAAAACATCGATGTTTTGACTTGACATGTCTGTATCGTTGTTGCATCGATGTTTTTATGAGCGACGTTTGCATCCACCTAGGGGATTATTATTATTTAATTAACTAATTAGTTCTAAACCCTTTGTGTAAAGACAAAGAGCGACAAAAATTTACGTTAGTTTCGTAGTTTTGAGAAACTTTCGTTATTTCGTTTGTTTGTGGTGTGCTACGTTGTTTCCCGGGTAGAGTTACTTTCGAACACATTAAACGATATCGCGAGTTAGGATGCAAGCAACGCCATCTATTGGTGATTAACTGCAACTGATGTTCTAGGTGACGCTAAGGAAATTCATTTCTATTACAAAATATATGTCTGTTCCTATTATGTCACTGATATGTAGGTATACAGTGTGTCCCTCGAACAAGTGCACATCCGAAAGTGAGTGAAACTAAATATATTGACAAAAAAAAAAGAAAAAAAAAATTTTTTGATTTTTTTTTATCTTGAAAGAAAGAATACTCCACCTAGGTATCTTTGTATGGGACGCGAGCGCAGTGCCTTTGGTTAACCGCTCGTAGAAAATATTTTATTTATGATAGAACATTGTATTTTTTTTTTGTTAGAAAAATAATGGAATAGGCAATGATAAATAGGAATTAAAGTATAGTAAAACGGGGACATTATTTTGAAAAAATTGACTATTACTGAAAAAAATACGGAAAAATTAAAGAAATAATCTTTTAGGATATTATTTTTATGGTAATGGTCGTTGATTATGTTTTGTTTTTGATTTGATATGCAACGTCTATTCTTAAGGATTATAACAGTTTTATTTCATTGCATTACTCGCGATACATCAAAAGTTATGACATATTTTATACATAGTCTAAAAATTTTATAACGTAAATTTACAAAACAAAGATTTTCTAAAAAAAAAAAATTTTTTTTTTGTAGATAAATACGGTCTAGTTTCACCCCTTTTCGGATGTGCACTTGTACGAGGGACACACTGTCGAGGGACAATACGTCGTTTGATATTTCGCAATAAATAGCTTTGTCTGCAAACGGACTACGGACTTTCTTAATAACAACGTTGCTGTTCGTGTTACTGACATCTGACACTTGTTTGATATTGCTGTCCGTTTCCTGTGCTACTAAGCACTTAATAACAACGTTGCTGTTCGTGTTACTGACATCTGACACTTGTTTGATATTGCTGTCCGTTTCCTGTGCTACTAAGCACTTAATAACAACGTTGCTGTTCGTGTTACTGACATCTGACACTTGTTTGATGTTGCTGTTCGTGTTACTGACATCTGACACTTGTTTGATATTGCTGTTCGTGTTACTGACATCTGACACTTGTTTGATATTGCTGTTCGTGTTACTGACATCTGACACTTGTTTGATATTGCTGTTCGTGTTACTGACATCTGACACTTGTTTGATATTGCTGTTCGTGTTACTGACATCTGACACTTGTTTGATATTGCTGTTCGTGTTACTGACATCTGACACTTGTTTGATATTGCTGTTCGTGTTACTGACATCTGACACTTGTTTGATATTGCTGTTCGTGTTACTGACATCTGACACTTGTTTGATATTGCTGTTCGTGTTACTGACATCTGACACTTGTTTGATGTTGCTGTCCGTTTCCTGTGCTACTAAGATTTCTGTGAAATCGATAGCTGTTGGGGCACACACTTCTGCAGCATTAAGTCTCCGATAATCACCACACGGTCTCATATCACCATTTTTCTTCGGAACAACATGTAATGCGCCAGTGGCGTGCACAGAGTTTTTACACAGGGTAGACATAAAAACCGGTCAAGTGCGAGTCAGACTCGCGTACCTAAGGTTCCGTATCGTGGATGAAAAATGTAATTTTGTTTTCGTGAATTTCTAAACTGCTATATTATTCCTGTAATCTTTACGTAAGCACATATTACCATGATTTTTTTTTATTTTTCGATCAACCAATTTTAGAGATAAGTTGAGGGACATCAATTTTTTTTTGTAGTTTTTCGAGCATTTCCCAAAATAGAGGCAAGTAAATATAGCTAAGCGGCATCGTTCCAAACAGTTTGGTTATTTGAACATACCAAGCAGGAGAAACAGAACAGTCGATTAGTATGTTTACAACCTGTCAGCCAGTTAAATGTTTCATATTGTTTTGGATTGAATTTTCTAGTTGCTTTACCTTTTATTTGAATCCGGTACGAAGCGGCTTTTCTCGATTACTTCTTTTTTTTACCGTACCATTTCTTAATTTTTGCACACACACATTCCCAGCACAACTTTCACAGTAGTTACTACCACCACTAGCCATTTTTTGCAATTTTTAGACCCAATTTTATTTTATTTATACTGCTTGTCATCAATTTGCGTAACGAACGAACGCAAAACAATAATGGATGGCGCCGGCTCAGCTGCTAAGGCGGCTTCGTAAGACTTCGGTAATTTTCGGTGAATGTCGTAAAACTAAAAAGACGTCGTCTTTTTGCAGAGTTTTCGCATACATGTCGCACGCAAACAAGCAAAAGCTTTTGCATTTGTGTGCCATGTACTTACAGTAACGCACACAACAAAGATACTGTTGGAATAATGACCCACACATAAAAGCCGGTACTGGCCGGTAGCCACCATTCCGCGATGGCTGGTCCGAAATTGAATTACAACGAATCATAAGCCATTCACTTCATAGTCTTTCGTAATCGATTTTAGCGATGTAATTCTATTTCGGAATGCTCGAGCATAGATACTTTATCTATGGCTGGAGTGAGCGAGCGAATCGCAGCTGTGAACTGAGACTCGCAGTTCCCGCTAATGACAATAGATGGCGGTCGGTGTGGCTACACTTTTTTTTTACGATATGCGTAAAAATGCGTAAATGATGTGTATTTGTCAGGGTAGACAGTGTCTTTTTGTCTGTATGGACTGCACGCCACTGTAATGCGCTTGCCCACGAACTTTACTAGGTCTACATATTCCCATCTCTTGCATGACCCTGAACTCATGTTTAACTTTAGCGTACCGGTCCGGTGGTAACGGCCTCGCCCGCGCGTATAACGGTGGTCCGGTTGTTTCTATATAATGATACACATTATGTTTAGATGGATCCTTAAAAGATGTAGGCCTAGTAATTTCGGGGTATTTCACAATAAAATCATAGTACGGATGGTTATTTATTATCTACGGTCTTAACTGGGGGTTGTAAACTGCTTACAATTAGAGATGAAACGGATAGCGATTTGGCCGGATACCGGATATCCGGCTAGGCACTAGGCCGGCTAGCCGGATATCCGGCTCAAGATATGCGTTTCGCACGAATTGAGCAAGTCTAAACATTATGCACCAAGGTGCATGCGGGTGCAACTGGGCGAGATTATTTGTGCATTTTCTTAATTATCGTATCACAATCATAAAAATGGTGGTCTGCAAACGCGAAACAATTTCCGATCCTAAGGAAATTCGAAAATATGTATCTTTTGTCTTTTTGTATACTGTATATAAATGGACAGATATCTTTAAATGAAATCGCGTAATCTACTGTTCAAACTGACCAATTTTTTCTAAAGTAACAAATGAAATAAAAAAATTGAACCTGCCCGCCCAGTGCCCTTTCAAAATTCAAAATGAGTAAGGAAACTTGAAAATATTTTTTCATTTCCACAAGTATGTTTCTATGGAAAAGTTGTTTAGTATCACTCTTAGACTAAGTGTTTTTATTAAAAGATACCTGTTGAGTTACATCCGGTATATGAGAGACGATTCTTTGAAGCTGGTGTAATGTATGAAGAAAATCACAAACGTTTATTTCCTACTATTGCTGTAAAGCTTGTCTTTATCTAACATAGCTTAACTCTTATTCACTTTATGGATTAGAATTTAGATTATTCAATAATTGATACAATTAATTTATTTTGTGATTTAAACGACTTTTTGTATGCCCAGTAAAGTATCCGGTATCCGGCCGGATACTGGCTATTATCCGGCCGGATACCGGATAGTAAACGGATATCCGTTTCATCTCTACTCACAATATCTGCGTCGACTTTCAGTTCTGTCACCCTATCAATCAGCTTCTTGGCTGCGACATCAACTAATAGTCCATGGAAACTCAAAAAGTCCGCCCCGAGAATCGGTTGTGTCAAATCCTCGATTACAAAGATCCATCTGACTGAACACTCGTCGTAACTTTATATTCAGCACAAGAGTCTTAACTCCGTACGTTTTTATATCCGTACAGTTTATATTTATTATTTATCACTGTCCCTGTTCTTTTACTCACGGGCAAAACGCTAATATTTGCCCCGGTGTCAATTAAAAAGTTTAAACCACTATTCACATCGGTAACACATAGGCGATTTGTTGGACAAATGGTGCAGATATCCGACGAAGACTGCTGCACCCCGTCTAGTTTTCCGCCTCATTTTTCCAGGCACACGGCTCTACGCAATATCTAGCTTTATCTGCGTAACGAAAATGGTAGAAACATAACCAACCTGGTTTCTTGGGCGAACGACTTGAATTACTCCTGTTTCGTAACGTTGCACGTTGATTGCGACTTTGACTGCGGGAGCTTCCTTCATAATCGCGCTGTTCCAACTTATCAAATCTAGCGCTCAGATTGGCTATTTCCGCTAAAATCGTGTTGTCAGTCGTGTCAGAAGAAGCTCCAGGCTGGCAGTTCACTGCTGTAAATGCTGTAATATGACTTGGTGGCTTCACGAACATCATCGGCGACTGAAGCTAACTTATCCAGGTTTTTAGCTTCGGTGACCATGAGAACTGCTCGCGCCGTTGACGGTAGTACGTTTTGCCACATCACTCGAGTCGTAATGTAGAAACAGGAAAATTGTCCCGAACCAGGTCTTGCATCTTCCTCAATAGCTGTGACGGTTTCTGATTGCAGAGTTGCATTTCACCAATTACTTTCTCTATTTGCCGATGCTTTGTCTCTTCAAACATTGTCAGCAATTTTTTCTTGAGGGCTTCGTACTTGTCGGTTTCCGGTGGATTAACCAAAAAATCGGTTAACTGTCCAATCACATCAGGTCCCAGTTTGGAAACTACTAGTTCGAATTTTGAGGCATCTCCCAGCTTTTGCAGACCAAATGTGGCTTCTATTTTGATAAACCACACTTAAACTAAAAGGTCATACATAAGTAATTTCAACGAACACATACTTCAAAACAACAAGTGGCGACATCTAGCGACAAACATTCAAACTACGATCAGAACTACAAAGAAAAGTAACGAGCGTTTTCAAGCAATATCGTGAAGCGCTCACCCAATACCATTTGATATTGTTTTCCTCCTAACCCAATAGAGGGCAGTACAATACACAAAATGAATTGCACAGCTTGTCAGAAAAAAACAACAATAAAGCCGATTCTGAAGGCTTTAATTTTAGTTTTAGTGCTGTCAAAACTTAAAATTTTCCAAAGTAATTTAACTTCTAACCCTAACAGTTAAGGACTATTTTGGAATGAAGAAAATTTAGTTTTGACAGCACTAAAACTAAAATTAAAGCCTTCAGAATCGGCTATACTATTTGAACGAATACAATGCCAAATTTGTAAAGGAGCATATCACTACAAATGCCTTAATATTACATCAGCCTACTACAAAGCACATGCACAAGACTACGAAATTTCTTAGCAATGCCCAGACTGTCAAAATACTACAAAGAGAAAATGAAACGACAATACACCAGTAAGAAGTTCTCATCTGCCCGGAATGAACACGGAACTGGACTTAGATCAGGCCATATTAGGCGATACACAAATAAAGAATCCAATATTGTCAGAAAATAACCAGGCCCTTAACGAAAATATTGAAACATCATTCCAACTTCAAAAATTGAGCGATCTATTGGATAGTAAGTTAAAAACTATCCAAAAATCAATAGTTACCGAAATTTCTGCAACAATTGAAGACAAGATTGCTTCTGCGTTAAAGGAATTTAAGAAGGAAATAAAAATCAATTTAACCAACGTACAGATAAAGCAAGAGGAGAACTTTAAAAGTATATCTGAGATGGAAAAGCGAATTGAAATGTTGCAGGAAGAGAAAGAAAACTGTCAAGTACAACATCTGTCAAACAAAATTTGCCAAATCCAAACGAATACCAATACCAAAATACAATCCTGTGAAACAAATAAGACATTCGTATTGTATGGGTTAAATGAAGCTTTCGATGAGAATGAATTTAATTTAAGCTGCAAAATTATTCATATTTTCTATGAACTTTATGGTGTAGACCTTACAGGGTACATACAAGATTTGTCTCGAATCGGACGAAGGGGAAACCGCAGACCACTAAAAGTGGAACTCATGAGTAAGTGGCTGACAAAACACCTACTAGAAAATAGTTATTGCTTAAATAATACTGGATTAAACATATCGGAATACTAGCCTTAAGGAAAGAAGGATACTACAGGATTTTTACAAACGGCAAGAAAAGAAGGAAGACATGCTATTATCCGAAATAACAAACTATTTATCGATGGAAAACTATTTGGCGTAGAAAGTAACACAAAAGCTGGCAATAACGACAGTCACAACATTTCAGAAAATAAAAATTTTGAAAACCATACTTTTCGAACCTAAAGAATACTGTGCCTCCCTCGTTGAAAATTGCGGAACACAGTGCTTGCTACCAAGCTGTTAGATATTACAACGCGTTGCCTTTAAGTTTGAAGCTAATTGACTCGACTGGTATTTTTAAAACTAATCCAAATAACTTCTTGCTTACGAAATGTCTGTACTCACTAGATCCTTTTTACCTAATACTTTTTACATAAATTTGATTTAATAACTAATAGACATTTTATTACCATTACTATTTATTTATTAACATTGCATCAAATTAAGAACCTGATACACACAATGTCATTATAATTTTAAGATTTGCAAAATAAGTTAATTATAAGATTGTTTTTCTAATACAATGTAAATTGTTTGAAGAATAAATAAACTGAAACTGATACGTCACTTCACCAACAATCCAAAATTGCACAGATAACACAAAAAGGTAGTATTGTTCACGGGTCACTACTTTGGTAGTAATGGGGACTTGTGTAGACTAAATTTAGTGTCTTTATGATGTTCCCCACAGTACCAATATATAATATGAAGTGAAATAATATAATCATCTATTGTAAATAATTTTCATAGTGTTTCATAAATGTCTATTTTTTGTTTAATGAGCATGTTTAAAGTTGCATGTGTTTAATATTTGTATGCTATACTTTAAGGCAGAACATAGCGGTCAAACACAAAACAACCACCATCTTGTAAAAAATATATGATACACCTATGTTTCACAAATAAACGATTGATTCTGATTCTGAATAAAAATAGTCTTTGAGTAGGTAAAACTTGGTGTTTGTGTGTGCTCGGTGTATACTTATATTCACGCCTGACTCCCAAAGAAGTAGGCAAAAACCACAGATTGCAATGTGCTACGGTCCTGATACACCTCTTCCACATCAATGAATTTAGTGATACAAACCCTTGAATGCCGGGTTGGTTTTGGTTTGTTCTCACCTGTCATGACCTTCGAACAGCGTCTGTTCAGACCAGGCCAACACCTGGAGCGCGACGTACCGCCTGCTGAAGTTAGCTCCCTCCATGAGACTCTCGAAGCAGAACCTGCGGAGGTCTTCAAGGAGCCCCGCGTAGGAAGGAGGGTCGATGTGGAACTCGCCTCTCGGGTCGTATTGTCTTCTCAACACTTTGTAGCTGTCTTCTAGACGTTTTACGAACTGGAATTGTGAACAAGCGTACATTTTAACAATAGTGGTATATAGTACGCAGTATAGACCGCTAGTATAGACTTGTTGACCTACTAACTTGGAGGTCGCAGGTTTAAATTCTGTAGCGGCACATTTGTTCGGTCTGCATGCACTGGAAGGCATGTACGCATTGGATCCATATTTGTCAGAATCAGAATGTTATTATTTGTTTGGACATAGGTAGAAATAGATGTTCATAAATTACAAAATGGACATTCGGCATACAAAATATAATTTTAAAATTAAAATAACAAAACTCGTATAATAGTAGTTTATGCTACAAGGGCGCAAAGGAATAAATTACGAGGACGATTTAAAACACGAGCGTAGCGAGTGTTTTAAACGTAACCGAGTAATTTATTGCTTTTACGCCCGTGTATCATACTACATTTTTCAATGCATAGTGTGAGGAAATGAAAACAAATATAATCTTGTAAACTTTAAATTATAATTGGCTCAAAAGGACTGTATCCAGAGCCGTTAAACACTGGGAAAAAAAGTATAACGTCTATGGTACACAGGAAAGGCTGCAGGTTAGCCAACCATTGTAAATAATAAAGCCCTAGGGCAAAATAATCAACTTTCTGTTCGGTTTTGATGCATAAAAAGTGGGCCTTTACGAGCACATGCATTGAAATAGTAGTTTATGCTACAAGGGCGCAAAGGAATAAATTACGAGAACGATTTAACCGAGTAATTTATTGCTTTTACGCCCGTGTATCATACTACATTTTTCAATGCATAGTGTGAGGAAATGAAAACAAATATAATCTTGTGAACTTTAAATTATAATTGGCTCAAAAGGACTGTATCCATAGCCGTTAAACGGTGTAAAAAAAAGTATAACGTCTATGGTACACAGGAAAGGCTGCAGGTTAGCCAACCATTGTAAATAAATGAAAAAAAAAATTATTAAAGCCCTAGGGCAAAATAATCGACTTTCTGTTCGGTTTTGATGCATAAAAAGTGGGCCTTTACGAGCACATGCATTGAAAAATAATTTGAAATATAAAGTTTAAATATTTACACAGCATTGAAATAAATTCATGTCAAAGTAGAAATGAACACGTATTTTTTCTTAATGTATTAGATACCAATATAATATTGAATCTAGTCATTACAAATCAACATCAGTCAAACAGTCCTCTATCGTGTTTTGTGCTCGAACTATGGCAACAGAACCCAACACCCATCACTCTGGGAAGTAATATCGTCTGTGAAACGTGGGTTTGCGAGTGTGGACTGTTACTTGCATTCAACAATCCATACTAGGACAACATTTCTATTGTACCTACATAATGTTACGTTAAAGTTTAGTTTCATAGTTATACATTAAATAAATGTATGTTACCTTTATCGGCTTATTTCTTTTATTTATTTCATATATAATTATATGTATATATAGGAAAATATATACATATCAGGCACAAAACATCATGATTGAATCCCAGATATATTTCAGACCCCACTGGGCCCGGCATCAGTTAATACTCCAACTGATGCCGGGCCCAGTGGGGCCCGATATATATCTGGGATTCAAGAGTTATACATTTTTATTTATTTTTTAATTTTCTTTTTATAATCTTTTAAGTTATGCCATTGCATAAGTTTCACTTTATATGTGTTGTGAATGTTGTGTTTTTCAGTAGCTAGATCACTGACCTCCGAACTGTGACCACTTTACTAGCGGCTGTCAAATGATTTGTTGTGCCTATTTGATTTGCGCTATTTTGACGCTGTAGGCAACTTCCATGGAGCTAAAATAAGCGATGTGCGCAAGTTGACGGTGATGTGATATCAATGCGCGAGAACAAACACTTTATGCATTAAACGTCAAAAATGGTTCCTGGGAACTTCGCCGGTGGCGCTTCAAATCGGCGCAGTTCATTAGCTGTCATTTGTACCGGACAGCCAGTCTAGTGGTAATAATGTGGAGGTCAGTGGGTATCATGTATTACGACCAGTGTTCGTATAAAGGCTTTATAATAACAAACAGCAAGTACCTACTGCTCTAAATTCAATCAAAATTAAAATTACCATTGATAAAAAAAAAAATTGGGCAAATGCGAGCCAGACTCGTGCACAAAGGGTTCCGTACCACCACACAATACGGGTACAGAACCCTAAAAACTTTATAGTAATCTCCAAGTCAGTGAATTAGATGTACATTGTGGCTTGCTTTGTTATATTTTGCTTTTGTAAACTTAAACGGTGTTACTACAAAACAGTGTTTAACTTTAGACAGTGTTTAAATCTGTCGTTGTCGCCTTTTCTTTCATATTGTAAAAGAGTGACAGCAACAGATTTAAACACTGTCTAAAGTTAAACACTGTTTAAACACCGCTTTGTAGTAACACCGAAAGTGTCTGTTGAAAAACTTAAATAAATAAATTCACGTCGTGACGATGTAAAGTACCTTTTTCATGAGAGAGAGCGTGATCTGTCTAAAGTTGGGTGACTGCGCGTTGATATTGTACCGCAGGTAGTAGAGAACGAACCGCATGTCGCTGGGGGACAGCATCTGTGTGGCCTTGTGAGACTCCACCACCAGCGACAGGCTCAGGACTCTCGTCTGGAAGATCATGTTTATGTACCATCGGAGACAGTTATCCAGACGCACTTTTCATTTTTCGTTGTAAGGGTGAAAAGTTAGTCTGCGGGTAGCTGAAAAGCAGGACTATAAAAAAAAGCTTTTTGTAGCTAACAGGTGGTAGAGTTGATGCCGGGGTCAACTGAGACCCCCTCAAAGTTATTCGGGGGAGAGTAAGAGGACAGCTCACAGGCAAAAAACCAGGAGCCCACCATGCCTTGGACCGATGGATGGCGGTATATCCATCCCTTATATGGAACACACTGGTGACGGGCAGCGGCGTCACTGGTGCGAGGGTTCCGGCACCACGCTCACCAACCCGCCTGCCCAGCGTGTGTGAGTATGGGCAATTCTTCCAGGATGACCACCGCCAAAGTCCTAAACTAGGCTGATGGATGATGGATGGATAGCTAACAGGCGAGCTACGTCCACTTATCAGATTAATATATTTAGCTTCTACAATTTATGAAGTTATGTTCTTAACAATTTTGTCCCTTCGTGTATTTTTAACTTGGTAGTAATGCAGATTCTGAAGGCTTTAATTTTACTTTGGAAAAATTTAAATTTTGACAACACTTAAACCAACATTAAAGCCTTCAGAATCAGCTTTAGTAAATTGTTTACTTATTATATTCTCAATACAAATTACTTCATCGTCCGGATGCACGGCGGCAACTTTCAGCACATCGTAGCTGATTAAGCCCTTCCATTCTCCATCCTCTCTCTCTGACCTATTAGTGGCGGCCATCTTGTCTGCGACGCCCGACTTTCGAACCACTGACAATAGCATTAAGATGCATTTTAGTTCGCCGTCGTACGAGCTGGTTTGTTCGCTGGATGTCTTGATGTGAGGCAATCTGGCAATAATAATAATAATATCCGTTTATTGTCGGGCAACTATTTTACAATTAATAGTGGTCCATAGACAAATGATTCAAATTCAAATTAAACTAGTTTATTTTGCAAAGTAGGTGTATATAATACACGTTTCACAAGTCAACATTTAATCTTATAAAAAATATATGTAATAAAATAATAAATGTACATGAACTAGATTAAAGGTTTATTTAATTTATGTAGCAATTATAGGTAAAATATATATTATACAAGGTGAAATCCAATCAACCGCCCGAACCCATACCGGAGACCCGGCCAGGGACCAGGAACAAGGTTCAATGATCACCAACAGCCCCCAGCACGAATCCAGGCGGCCGACCAAATCCCATCCTATATACTACATACTAATAGGTTACATATATAAATACATGCCTACCTCCGCCCATTCGATTAGTCTTGCTAAGAAGAACGGGCAAGAAACTTAGCAAGATCATGTCTTTTTTTTTTAACATAAAACTTATACTATACAACAAATGTCTTATATCTACTTTAACCAAGGGATAAGAAAATACAAGACAACAGGAATTCAGGTTAATGAAAAAAAAGAAAAACATATATATCTTTGCCTACCTGTCTCATATAGTCTATTTCCTTTTACAGTCTGTAATTAATTAATGTTAACTCTTTAGAGGAATCACAAGTTAGGTAATTATACTAATTAATTAAATTATAACCTACCATCATGACAAATATCATTATAACTGTAACACCATGCTTCAGAATACCAATAATTTCAGAATACAAGAATACCTTATAGTCTAACATACATAATGGTAACAATTTTATATTAACCCGTAACTTAACATTACTTTCAAGGCAGGCGCTTGAACGCAAGGACGCATAGCGCGTAAGAATTATCCTTGGCAATGCAAGTAGATACATACAAGAATGTTTGAATGGCACAACAAAATGGTCACACAAATCACAGAACCACTCACATATACTCCATGATGCCCTCATTAGTGGTGACGAGTTTGGCCAGCAAGTCCTCCAGTATGTTCAGCACGCCCGAGTCCAGCGCGTCGTGCGCCACACGGGACAGTATCGGACGGACCCACACTGAGTATATTGTGCTCACGTCCGCCTCAGACAGGTGCTTCTGTAGGAGGGCTTCTAGGGCTGTTGCTGCCTGGAAATATAGATGTATAAAGGTTTTAGACGATAGTAGGTAGGGTTGCCAACTCGGGAAACAAGTACTCAGGAATTTCCGAAAAAAAAGGGACTTCTTAAAAAAAGATTTTTAGCATAATACAATAGAAAAGGTGGAAAATTTCAATTTGACATTAAAATATTACACAAAAAAAATTGTCCATAAATAAAATATTTTATTATTAATAATCGTGAACACTTTCAAAGCTATAGTTAATGCTTACGATTATTGACAGTTGCTGGAATTTACTACACATTATGTTTAAAAAAAACGCTTGTACAGTGTGTCCGCTGGCAGATTTTACACTTTAAATCACGTATGCTATGGCTATAGTAGCCACAGCGGGGGGAGAGAAGTATTGTTCGACGCGGTACTGTTGCGGGTTTTTTAGTAGCCATGAGTCCGTGGACAGGAGTACAACGCGCTTTCGCTGTTGAAGCGTCCATTGTAGCAAGGCGACTTTTTTGTTCTCACTTTGATATCCGAAGATTAAGTGATGCTCCGACCAACCAATTGATATGTGCTTGGGTACGGAAGTTTAGAAGAACAGGATCAGTCGAAGATCAGCCCCGACCTGGGCCATCGAGTTCTGTTTCGACTTCGGAAAATGTGAACCGTGTCAGAGAAGAAATTTTGATAAATCCGCACAAGTCTGTTCGTAAGGTTGCAGCATCTACCGGCATCAAAAAGACTTCGGTTCACAATATTCTGAGAAAAAAATTAAATTCAATCCATACGAGCTACAAATCATCCAGCAGTTGAAAGAAGATGATTACATACGGAGGGAGAACTATGCCAGAGTGATTTTGGATCGATTTTCTACCCCGACGCGGTTGAACAACATTTTTTTTAGTGACGAGGCACATTTTCACATCAGAGGGTACGTAAATAAACAAAAATATCCCGCATGAAGTCCATCAAAAACCACTTCATAGCGAAAAGACCACTGTCTGGTGTGCACTTTTCTGGCCTACGAATAATTGGGCCGTATTTTTTTGGAAATCGAGAAACAGTCAATTCAGAACGATATTGCGAGATGTTGGATAACTTTTTTGTACCGGAGCTGCAGCAGTATAATGACTTTAATAACAGAACACATTTTCAGCAGGATGGTGCCACGGCACATACCGCTAGAGCATCAATTGCCAAACTGAGGAGCATTTTTCCGGAAAAATTAATAAGCCGCCATGGTGACATAGACTGGCCTCCTAGAGCACCAGATCTTACTCCGTGTGATTTTTTCCTATGGGGCTACTTCAAATCTCGCGTGTATAGTAATTCCCCTACAACAATAAGGGCCCTACAAGATAATATCCGGCGTGAGATCGCAGCCATCGGTCCTGATCTCTGTAATAGAGTTTTTGACAACCTGAGGTCCCGATTGCAAGAGTGTCTACAACAAAACGGACGACATCTAAGCCAAGTTATTTTTAAAACATAAATCCGCATTACTTCGGATTATAAAAACACAAAAATTACACTGATATATTTGTTTTTTTATTATTTTTGAAAGTATAAAATCTGCCGGCGGACACCTGTATTTATCCACGTATCGCACGTCATTACACATGGATACAATTATCAAGTAATAATTGTTACAATTAAGATAAAAGGCCCTAGAAAATGCCGAACAGCGAAACCGGTCGGGCATAATGAAGTTTGCCCGCGGTTGCGCCCGCGTTGATTTCGTTTTTGTGTAGGCCTATTATCGAATCTGCCAATTTTTTAAGACCATTAATTTTATAGTACGTATTTGACGTGACTCTAGTTTGGAGTTTATTTGTTGACTTCTTATTTGATCTCCAGGCAAAGTGTCTTTGGCGAGGCCAGAGGCCGTGCGGTATTTCTAACCGGAATCATTTTTTATAACTGAATCGATCACGTAGTAAAGAATCTACGTTTACCAACGAATCCCTCTTTTATTCTCTGATTTGATCCTAAGCTAAAGTGTCTTTAGCGAGGCCAAAGGCCGAACCACGTTTCTGACCGAAATTATTTTTTGATAACTGATTCGACTACGACTCAAGAATCTATGACGAGGCCGAAGGCCGAGCTATATTCTCGAAAGAAACTAGTTCTTGTTATCTTTATTCTATACGTGTCTTTGGCTAAGCCGATGGCCGAGCCACGTTTTCGGACGAAATTATATTTTGATCTCTAATTATATTTTCACGTTAAGTGTCTTCGTCAACGAACGAAACTTCCTCTCGTTCTCTGAATTGATCCACTTCTAAAGTGTCTTTGGCGAGGCCGAAGGCTGAGCCGCGTTTCTGACCGATCTTTTGGTATGATTTTCGATGATTCGTGGCAAAACTATTTTTCTTACAAAAGTACACTTACATCCTTTTAAAGGTTGATTTTCGAAAAACCTTTTTACTCTATCATCAGATCCTGGTCGGCATGTTCTGTCAACCTATTACCAAAGACGACTTGAATGAGTCCACATGTCGCAATACGCCACCTAATTACGTACAATTATAAAGAACCCAAATACGATCATCTTATCGACTCTCGTTGAGGAGTTCCATTGAACCTGTCAGGACCTCATCGTTACACCCTAGTTACCATGGATTGCAAATGCTTTCAAAAAGGAAATCGAAGGCGTACAAACATGATATTCCTACTATTATCGATTTGAAGTTCTGTTTCCATTTCATCATCAGACCCTGCACCGGGGTGTATTCACAATCGCTTCGCATATGACTTGAAAAAGCCTAAGCACTACCGTTTTACACCTGTTGTATATAATATCACAATTTTCATAATTTTTTATTAAAAACTGACTTTAACCTTTCAGTTTTGAAAAATTCGGAAAACTCTAAAACACGTGTATATTTATTTTATCTCGGGAGTCTACGTTCAAAATTTTTACTGCCTAGCGTGAACGGTGTCGGAAAAATGAAGATTTTTTTGTTAAAGTTTTAACAATCCTTTTTGAACACCGAATTTTTCAAAATCCTTTCTTAGTATGCGTTTTCAACCACACCCTCCAAATATTATGGCTCTACGTCCAGCGGTTTGGGCTGTACGTTGTCTGTCTGTCAGTCAGTCAGTCAGTCAGTCAGTCAGGACAAAGCCTTTTATATATACTGGTGGACATAAAAATCGACTCAAGCATTGTTGTCCTACATTCAAGGGAATAACCCAATCAATCATACAAACAAACATATGAAATATATATATCATTTTAAAGGTATAGGCCTCCATCTTTGAATAAATGCATTTTGGTTTAAAGTATTCGCTATACAGGACGTGAAATTCATTTAATTAATTAAAAACTTATTAGGTCAATGAAGAACCGGCTGCAAGCAGTTATAAGGGCTAGAGGGGGGTACACGAAGTACTAATGCTAAACTTAATTAATGAATAAATGAATGATTTTGTAAAAGAAGGTTTTTTTTTTTTCGCTATTTGATTATTTCAATATTTATTAATACATCACTTAAAAAAAAATTACAGCCTGTATAGCAAATGCTTTAAGACAAAAATGCATTTAATCAAAGGTGGAGGCCTATACCTTTAAAATGATATGTTATATATTTCATATGTTTCTGTTTGTATGATTGGGTTATTTCCTTAAATGTAGAACAACAATGCTTGAGTCGATTTTTATGTCCACCAGTGTATATTGATAACATATACAGACAGTAAACTCACTGCCGCCTGCACCGCCTGCACACTGAGCGCCGCCACAGTGTCCTCCACAACGTTGTCCACTTGCTCCAACAACCTGGCAGCTCCGAGCTCGGTCACCAACAGTGTCAGGCTGATCAAGTAGCTCCTGCGATTCGCCTGCAACGAGGTCAGGGCTGCGAACAGGTTGGTCAGAGCTGAGTCGTTACCTGGAATTAAATGTATCCGTTAACATTGTACGAGTGCTATCAATATTGAAGAACAATTTGCATAGATTAAATTATGTTTAGGTGTGTTAATTCGAAAACCATTTCGAGATTTAGGTTTAATAGGCCGTATTTTCGAAGTTTTGGTCTACAAAACCTCATGATGATGAATATTTTTACGAAAAGGCTGCAACTTCCATTTGCCCTCATTACATGAGTAATGGCTGTTTAGAAATGTGTTCTTTGCTATCAAGGTAAATTTATAATAATTTGCTTCAGACTAATTTGACAGCTAGATGACAGATGAGTAGACAGACAGAGACATACCACTTTTTTTTATAAGCAATCACACATCACAGTCATCAGTATAATGTCTAAAATTCTCAAATGACAAGGTCATCGGACAATTCTTTAAAAAATTATAAAAATATATGGTTAATTTATGTACCAAAATAATGAAAACTATGTCCAAAAATGGCGTATATTCTCTGAAAAAAAATCTTTTAAAAATTAAGCTATGGGAATCGTGCCGACAATCGCTAGTATACACACGTATTTTCTATAAAGAAAAAACTGCTTACAATGCGGGGTCGTAAATAATGCACATCGAGCTAAAGAGGGATATAATCGGCTATTTTCGGCTTCGTAGAGCATCGTCTCTGTCACTCAGTACAATATGTGACGTTTTGTCGTTTTACAACTTTAGAGTGCGGTCGCATCCACTTCAAAATATACACACAGAGTTGTTAAAACCCCCAGCATAATAATATATTATACAATGGCATAAAAATAAAAAGAGGGAAAGCTATACACAGTCAGTAATGTGAAATTATTTACAATGTTTATAAATATTTCGTAAAAGAAGCCAACACATTCATACATTTTGAGGATGACGGTGGAAGTAATTATTTCAAGTAATTTTTTCGTAATAATTGTTCATTTTTATTTATTTTTTTCAATCGTGTTTCAAAAAAATATTTTGGTGTATTTTATTCAAATATCAAAAAATCAGTGTGAGGCGTAACGTCGTCGCGTAAACGTCTTCACTCGCCCATATGAATGTGTTCAGACTTGTTTTGAATCCTCAGTCTAGAAGTCATATACGTTGTACGTGTCATCTGCACTGCTGACTCTTATAAAAAAAATTACAAATGTAATTGTACCTTCCTTCTTCAACAGACTGCAGTATTTGACGACACAGCCCAGCGCCTGGCCGGCCAAGTGCCTCACGCTGTCCATGTAGTGTTCCAAATGCGCCCATATATACACGAGGATGGAGTCCACAGCCGCTAATCCCTGGTCTTGGTCCCGGACCCTGTGGAGACACTTGGCTAGCTGCAGCACGGTGCGCGCCACGCCGAGCGTGCTGGTGGCGTCCGAGGAGCTTCTGGAAATTATTTAAATTATTGTTATAAATGCTTGGGGAAAACTACAGAGAACCATGGGCTGTTTTAGGCTGTGAATGATGAATTATAACAATGTATAGATCTACCTCGATCTATGTACCGCGCAGGTTTTTGGAGTGAAAATGGCACCAAACCTTGGTTCAATACAGACGCAAATACTTGCTCTGTATTGCACGTGATCATAAATCTTTATTGCCGAATATGAGTATTAATCAACGGTGGTACAAAGTAGAAGGGCCTTCTACACAAATATTTACACCCTACACTTAAAATCTAATGTCAATTATTAATTCATCAAATGCAAATGAAGACAAAAAATTAAAATAGTACATAATAAAATAAGTTTAATTAATTGAATTGTATGTCTTTATCATTTAAATATTTGACAACAGAGTAGTAAATTTTTTTAGTCAAAAACATTTTAATTTTGTTTATAAAACCTTCGACCAAAATAAAATGAATGGACGGGCCTTGTCTTTACAATTTGCTCACTCATAACGAGTCTAAGCAATTGGATATATACTATACTTCAATACATAATTGTAAGTCTTTATTTTGCTTTTTACACTTTGGAAATGCACAAGAAGGCATTTTTTCGTCAGTTATTTGGATGACATTTAATAATAAGCGTACGTGTCACTCTTCTAACAGAGACCGACTGAGATGAAGTGAGAGCCGGCGCTCACTTTACAAACTTCAAAAATCTGTACGCTATGGCCCGTCCATTTATTTTATTTTGGTCGAAGTATAAAACCACCTTTGCTCAAACCTTTAGTCGTTTTTTGGGACCCTTCCTATATAATAGACTAAGCGCATCTACGGAATTACGAAAGTTATCTCTACAGTCTCTAGAGCAAACCCTGAATAACATGCTAGAACGCTTTATGAAGATTATGAAAATACGGAAAAAATATTAGAAATAGTCTTTAAAATACTTAGTAATTTCGTGCGCGAATTAACACTATCGCCGAGCGGTCAACAATCATACCGCGACCTGCAACAGGTGGTTTTCTGTCCTATTTTTCAGAAGCGTATGCGGATAGATCGGGGATTTAATATTTATTTATTTAAGATTACTTACATTAAGATATCGTTAATAAACACCGAGGTAAAGATAAAATGTAACTGTCACCCGTTCCACAACCATCCGAGTGAAACCGAACAGCTCGAAGTCGTTCAATAAACCTTGTCCGAAATATAAAATTCTCTTTGACAGTTAAATTTTACATTTACCCGGGTGTTTAGAAAAGCAACCTTAAGTCGTAATTTTAGATATATACCTGTCTACATTTTTAGAACAAAATCTCAACGGGACCTGCTGGCTAGTAAGACAAAACATGCGTTCATTTACAACACGTGTTTTGTCTATTAAACACTTACACAATATTTAAAAATTTGTTACTTTCCATATCTAAGATATTTCTTGTTAATTGTATGCGTTGCTATTTTTAGCAGAACCTAATGAAAAAATATAATATTATTTGTAACACATACTCATTGTTTTAATTTGCCATACATTTTTTACATCTTTCTAATACAGCTTTTTCTAAATGAGAAGAATAGAAAACGTCTAATTTTCAAACAATATTTGTAATAAGGGGTCCATCTCTATATACATCATATCACCTTCATTCTGATAAGTTGTAAATAATATCATTACAGTACTTTTTACATGTACAGAACGAATGGCTCTGTATTTAGCAGTACATAGACATAGAGACGCGAGAGGGAGAGGTATCATGTGTTTCTGAGTATACACTGTAACATGCAAGTCATAGTCCACACTGCTAACGCCACTTTATTTGACGAAGATCTGCCACAAACATAGGAAACAAATTAACCAGAGTATCTTGATTTATTTAGGAAAAGTAGGTTGAGGTGTACAAACAGTACAAAGGCACTGAAGAAAAATAAGACGAGATTATTAGTGCCGCCTTTGGTAAATTCTGCGTGGAAAATGCTAGTTTTAAATTGTTTGGAAATTTTATAGACTATGGCATCTTTTACGGCAAACAATAAAACTAAAAAAAAAATGTAAATAGAAGGCGTACACCATACAAAAACAAATTGCATTTTTAACGATATCATGTCGCCCCTCTCCCTTATCTCCGAAACGAGAGGACCGAAAAATATGAAAAAGTCATGGTGATAGGTGATTATGTAAGCATTACAGGACAAATATAGAGGGTTCTGTACTCAGTGTAGTAACGCGTGGTATGTGTGTGTGTAATACGACTAACTTGTCCCCGATGGCCAGTATCCTGGTAGTGAGCAGTAGGAACGCCGCCTCCCCCCGCACGCTTCGTGCCTGCAGGCTGTCCACTGACACGACAGTGACGAGCGCCGAGTACAGCGGCAGGTGCACCGCCTCGCTACACAGTATCTGCTTCAACGGTGGAGGGGGGGTCGCTTCGAGTAACTGGAAAACAGAATACCGTGTGTTCCAATTTTGTAATACAACGAAATCTTTTGTATACGCAACTAGCTTCTGCCCACGTGGCTTACAGGAAACAAATGAAAAAACAAACATTATATGCGCTCTCACTCTCTCTCAATTGAATATACAAACTGATAATATCCTAAACAAAGCTAGCGAGGTCGAAAACCGGCCAAGTGCGAGTCGGACTCACGCACGAAGGGTTCCGTACCATTATTGATCTATAAATACGGCAAAAAAACATGTCTGTTGTACGGGAGCCCCCTTAGATATTTATTTTATTTTGTTTTTTAGTATTTGCTGATATAGCGGCAACAGAAATACATCATCTGTGAAAATTTCAACTGTCTAACTATCACGGCTCATGAGATACGGCCTGGTGACAGACGGACAGCGGAGTCTTAGTAATAGTCCCGTTGGTTACCCTTTGGGTACGGAACCCTAAAAACTCGCATGTTTGCACTACGAACGCACCCAGCTCGGCCTTCAGCCTCGCGTTCTACGTCCTCGCATATTCGTTTTTTGGCCTCGCTAGATACTCCCGGCTTCCGTGACGCTGCTAAGAACTTTATAAAGTAAAGTCGCACTTCCGCAAAATCTATGTAAGTCGGTAACGGATGTATTACTGATTATGCAACTACTTGTATCCACTCTCTTAGTTTGGCTTCTCACTAGAACGGAGTCGTCACGAGGGTGGTGACAAGCCGCGGCCGAAGTAAAGTTGAAGTGAAGGGATTTATCAGTTAGTTGGGGTCTTGGTTTAACTGTGGCAGCGCAGAGTGTATGTAGAGTAGTCTGTAGTTGCATCTCCTCAGTTAATGCAACACGGGGAGAATCATTTCATGCCAGATTCATCTATTGTTCTTAGTAATGGACACCCAAAGTAATAGTATGTTTTAATTTAAAACTGTAACATACCTTTAACATAACATTTGACATGTCAGTAAAATCAACACGCCATGCTATGTCATTGAGTCAATTGAATCATTTTCACACAATTAAAGCAAGGAATTATGATGTGTCGTATCCATATCCCATCTCTATCCTTAATAATACTATAAATTCCAAAGTTGATTAGTTTATAATAACTCTGCAACCAACAAAAGGATCGCAATGAAACTTGTAGCAAGTTTGACTGTGACCTGAGGGCCTATTATGTATCTTTAGTTGCCATTTGAACTGGGTGCCTATCATCAAAAACATAGATATACTATTGAATTCCGATTGTCTAAGGATATGTTCGCACTTGAAGTGACGACACAGTTCGTAAGTAGTTCAATACCCACTAATAGCAGTTTTGAAAGTTCCGTTTTTAGCTATGTTTTTGATGATAGGCACCTAGTCCAGTTGGCAACTAAAGATACAGAATAGGGGGGCAGTTGACGTCATGGTGTTTTATACTTACATCCACCCAGGAGTTTTCTCCATTTTCTAGCACATACATGGACAGGTACACAATACCACAGACGGACTTTGTGTCCATGGGCACATCATCATCCAACAGCAGGTAATTGATATTGGACCTTATATCCTCGAAGTTAGAGATCAAATTGCTGGTGTGCTCTGTAGTGACCTTCTGAACCATGTAGAGTAGAAGACGTAATGTTAGATGAGATAAGTTGAATATTTCATTCTTCTCCGTTGGTGATAGAATCTTTGTATTTTCCCTGGAATATTATAATTCAAAATTGAATATATGGCCACTAGATTTGTTGAAGTTATCAATATTAAATATAAGGCTGCTAGATTTGTGGAAGCAAACAATATTAAATAATATTTGTAGAAGTCATCAATATTAAATATAAGGTTGCCAGATTTGTGGAAAACATTAATATTAAATATTAGGCTGCTAGATTTGTGGAAAACATCAATATTAAATATAAGGCTGCTAGACTTATAGAAGCGAACAATATTAAATATAACTAAGGCTGTTAGATTTGTAGAAGCCATCAATATTAAATAAATATAAGGCTGCTAGATTTGTAGAAGCCATCAATATTAAATAAATATAAGGCTGCTAGATTTGTGGAAGTCATCAATATCAAAATAACTAAAATCAACAAAGTGTTGTAGTGTATTTTATAGCACACCGCACTTGTGCTATAAAAAATTATACGAAACTCGTGCGAGAAACGTTTCATCGCTCTCGTATCGTAATGTACTATATTGATTTTCTCAATGATTATCTCATGACTAATGTGAGTTTTTTTTTACTTTGTTATCTTCATAATTATTGTGGTTATTCTGTGATAGTAGTTGACTAAGATCAATACACAGTTTTATTGTTTAATTTTGTTGGTACACAATACCTTAGAGTAGAGATACAGCATCTTAAAGAGTTCTTCAAATATCCAGCAGTAGTGACTTGCACGGACTTGACAGCATCAGCACCGGTGGAGAAGTTCTCAATACAAGAGGAGAGCTTCATCAGCACATCCACATACTGTCTGTAGTGGGAGTGAGTCGGGGACATGAGTGTGACTAGCTCTGATGACAAGGTGCTGGAGAATGACTGCTGAAGGCTCTTTGTTTTTGTTATATATCTGGAAATGTTTTTGGTTGTATCAACACAAACATTATTCATAATTAAAATTTTTGCAGCTTACACAAGTATAGGTGTGACCAACTACAGGAAAACTTGTAGGCGAATTTAAAGTATGAAATCGCAGTGTTTGTGCAATATATAGATAAACCATCCCTTGATAATTTCGATACGGGGAAACTAGTTGGGAATTAGTGAATATAGGTTGTGTATAACAGTATAAGTGTTTCATTCATCCAACCTAGTCAGAAATGTAAAATTCACTTTAGTTAAATTTTAGGCCCAGTAATTTCACTTAGACATTTGTCATGACATAAATCAAAATTATTTGGTTTCTGGGTTACAGAATTCTTCTGAATGACTTGTAAAGCCATTATTACAGTAATAATGATACATAAACAAAAAAATATCCTTTGCTACGTAAATAAACTGCCTTTACAAAGTGGACGTTCCAAAACTATTACAGATTCTGTCTCAGTCTTATTTCTTCCACTTTAACAAAGTGAACTTTACATTTACCCAGGCTTATTGGTCAGAACGTCGTTAAGGGGGCACAATACTGGACTTTTTCCAAGTCTTTTTTCCCATAATGCCCCTTGTCTACACCCCAATGGAACGCTACCTAATAAGACACTATAGAAAGAACAATGGAATCACGTCTATGGTTTGTGTCTCTGAATGAGTTAATGGACAAGCTTGATTGGTTGGTTCGCTGGTTTTATTATGAAAAAAAACTCTGCAGATAGCTCACCTTGTTAGGAAACACTTGACAGGATGCTTTGCAGGAGCTTGTAGATACACCTTCACAAGGAATGTGACGTCTAGTCCCTCAGGGTGTTTCTCCTCAATTAGGATCACTTTTAGTATTGTTAGTTGTTCATCGGCCGTCAGTGAGCACATGAATTGTTTGTAACTTGGGTTGTTTTCTCCTGCAAAAAATATAGATATAAATATTTTCCGAATTGTTAACTTATAAATTAAATAATCAAGAAATCTGTTTAAATACATTGTATTAAGACTCCTTGGGTTTTCAAACACAAAATACTGGTCGGAGTGTAGATAAGGGGGCGCGATACCCCCCTAAATACTGTCTCATTTACTTACCAAAGCTGTTTTGAAAATGTTCTGGAAACTCAACAGCAGCAACACCGAAAGAGGTATTTTTTGAAGTAGTCTTTCTCCCACTATTTATTCGCAAGGTTAGTCCATTCATTTTGTCTGGTTGATTTGGAAAATAGAAATAATTTTATTTTCCCAAAAGTAAACAAACACATGTGGCGAGTTGAGAGAGTGTGTGTGCGTTTTTTTTTTTTTTTTTAATAAGTTTTACGGCCCTGGAAACTAGTCCTTTTGAGCCAATAGTTTATATTTTATTTTTACACAACTGTTTATAGAAATAGTCAAATTTTTTTTTTTATCACTTTTTACATATTTCACTTCACATCAGAGATTATAATTTTTCCACTGTGTTCATTATATATTTGAATAGGGGAGTAAAAAATTTAGGTTCTTTTAAAAGGTCTTGAAGACGGGAGGGCACTGGCACATCACTATGGGTTTCTTCGCATTCGCAAATCTTTTTCAATTCGGTTACAAGAAGTAGTCTGTGTATTGCAAATTGTTGACATTTAAATATAATGTGTGATAAATCTGCATTGCTCTCTCCACAGTATGTACAATTCGAATCTTCAGCCAGTTTCAGTCTATTCAGGTGAGTACGGCTTTGGCAGTGTCCAAACCGCATTCTGTTTATAGTGGTTATATATTTTCTGCAATCAGCATTTTTATTTCTATGATACCAAGGTTTGGCGGGCGGGCTTCCTTGGATCTCAGCATACCATTTTCCTTTCTCTTTACTTATCTCTTTCCAGTAATCACACCATAATAATTTCAGGTTCTGCTTCAACTGGATGTGGAAGTCTGTAAATGGGACCTTGAGGTCTGTGGAGTGATCTTCATCGCATGTGTTTCTCGTGGCTTGATCAACGATTTCATTACCAGTGATGCCCCTATGAGAAGGTACCCACACGAAACTTATTATCTTGCCGCTCATTTGTAAATTGTATATTGCATTTCTAATGTTAAAGACTAAATAATTAAGGTTATATCGTAGTGAGTTATTTTCTAATGCTAATAATACACTCAAGGAATCTGAGAAGATTGTAATATTGGTATGGTTAATATTTTCAACATGGATTAGTGCTTGGTAGATAGCATAACTTTCGGCTGTAAATATGCTACAATTATTGTCTATCTTAAAAGATTTGGTTAGTTTTTGTTGAGGGTCATAAAATGCAGAACTTACAATATCAACAGTTTTTGAGCCATCTGTATATAGTGAATATAAATTATTTTTCGTAATAAATTCTAGTAAATCACTTTGGTTGCAAATATTTTGTCTAATTACTGAAATATTATTTATAAGGATGGGGAAATTTACTTTGTATAAGGGCCAAAAGTTATCTATATACATATTTACAGTTACAGATTGTAATTGGATTATTATTCTAAGTATCTCTGGTACATGTCCAGACAACATTTGTGTAGTATTTACATATGGGCCTAAGTTACCTATTTGAATATTTTGTTTAGGCAGAACTCTACCTAAGACACATTTATTGTCTGAGGACAATAATTTTAAGCAAAATCTTTCAGCAATATGTAGTCGTCTGAAATGTAGTGGAGGTATGCAAGTCTCACATTGCATTACATTTATTGGAGTAGAGCACATAGCCCCAGTGATAATGCGTAAAGCTTTATTTTGAATAATTTCTAATTTACGTAACAATGTCAGACTTGTATTCATGTAAGCCAGAGAACTATAATCAAAGTGACTTCTAATGATACTTTTATACAACATGGACAAATTTTTTGGGTCGGACCCCCAATGTACTCCTGCCAAAGAACGCAGTACATTGAGCCCTTTAGAAGCATTTCTGATAATGTAGTTTATATGATTATGAAATGACAATTTTTTATCTAGCCAAATGCCCAAAAATTTCTTTTCCTTTAACCATGGTAATGGTTTTCCGTCATATTTTAAGGAATGGTTGTTTTCATTGTTACATTTTTTTGAAAATATCATTGCGCCACTTTTGCTAGCATTGATATTAAGATGAAGTTTGTTAAAGTAGTACTTATGTATCTGAACAAGTGCCTTATTCAGATTGTTTATAGCTACATTAATATTTGAATTTACAGTGTATATTAACAAGTCATCTGCAAATTGTAGAAATTTAATATTTCTCTCTGTCAAGAATTTATTAATTTGACAAGTGTACAGGTTGTACAGTAATGGAGATATGGTAGCACCTTGCATAGTTCCTTTGTACACCTGTCCAGGTCCATGTAGAGTGTTGTTAAACTTTACATACATAGTTCTATCGTACAAGAAATTGAATATCCATTTACAGACTTGTCCTGGTATGCCGATTTCAGACATGATTTGGGCTAATACTGAGGGATCAACATTATCAAAAGCACCCTGCACATCAAGGAAGAGACATACAGTAGCGGAGTGACTGTGAAATGAGGATTTAATATCGGCAACAAGTGATGTAAAGCTCTCTGTTGCACTATGGCCTTTTCGGAACCCAAATTGTTGATCTGGTAAGATTTTGTGTGACTCTACATAATGATCTAACCTAGTTTTAAGCATGAATTCAAACAGTTTGCCAACGCATGAGGAAAGGGATATGGGTCTATATGAATTAAAGTCATTTTCAGGTTTGTCTTGTTTTAATATTGGGATAATACATTGTGTTTTCCATGATTCTGGAATGCATTGTGTAACCCAAAGCAAATTTAAAATACTCAATAAGGTTTTTTGTGCGACTTTATGCATATTGCGGATAAGTTTATATGAAATGTCGTCCAAACCGGGAGTAGTGTCCTTTCTAGATTTGATTGCAATTATAAATTCTTGAAATGTAAAAGGTTCAGAAAGAGATGCACAATCTTCATTTCCATTTTGACTAAAAATTTCATTTAATTTAATTTTGTTTATTACTTTTTCAGGTGGAGATGATGGTGCATATTTATTAATGAATGCAGGGATCCATTCATTATTTTTAGGACTCTTAGGTAATGAAATACGTTTAAATCTTCTGATATAGTTCCAAATGATGCTAACAGGTGTATATCTATTGAAAGATTGGCATAATTTTGTCCAACTATTTCTCTTCTTTTCTTTAAGCAATCTTTTTTTAAAGGCATCTAGCTTTTTATATTCAATAAAGCTAGCTAATTTTGAATCGGTCCTGTACAAATTTAATGCTTCTTTACTTTTTTTAACTGCGTCTATACATTCATCATCCCACCAGGGAACCGGTTTTTTCATATTATATTGTGTATTTTTTTTTAATTTTGGTATTGTGTCATGTTTGATCTTATTTAAAATATTGCAAAATTCATTATAAGTTTTCAAAGGATCAGAATAATTTATATTAATGTCACCTAAACTTTTTTCTGTTTCAGCTGAATACTGAAACCAGTCAGCTTTGCTGTAGATAAAGCGGTCTGTTGGGCTACCTATGACGTATTTTTCAACTGAGGTGTGGATATCTATAAAAGTTGGATAATGATAGCTACCCATAGCATCACTATGTACTCTCCAGTCACATAGAGGCGCAATAGAAGGGCTAACACAAGATATATCTATAGCAGAAGGATTTTTATTTGGGCCTCCTACTGTAGTTGGGGTACCTGTATTCAATATACATAAGTCGCATTCATCTAAGATATTATATACATCATTTCCTCTAGAATTAGTTGTGGTGCACCCAAAAGCCACATGATGAGCATTCAGGTCACCTGATAAAATTATTGGTTTAGGTAAGCTGTTCAGTATCTGCTTAAGTCTTCTACCTTGAAAACGTCGTTGTGTACCGTCAGGGGGTGGGCTATAAGTACATAAGATAGTTAAATTACCAGCATTAGTTGATAAAATCAATGCAACAGATTGCATAAAATCATAAAAAGGAGTTTGTGTAATAGAGTATTTGAAGTTATCTTTAATTAAGATTCCGACGCCACAGCGTCCATTTTTTCCATTTTGATTAATAAAATTATAATTTGGAATCTTGAAAGTATTGTTGTCTCTTAACCATGTCTCGTTTAATAAACAGATGTCTATGTCATTATCAAATAAAAAGTTAATAAGTAATGGTTTTTTATTAATAATACCCTCAACGTTGAATTGTGCAATTCTTATAAACGCCTTAGCCATGTTGAAGTGATTTAACTAATATTTCTTTAATAACAGTGGAAGTGAGTGATCTGTTTTCATTTCCCAGTGAAACCAATGCTCCTACCAAGCCCTTCAAAATGTAATCATTTTTTAATATTTCGTCAATTAATGTTTTTGTCGAAATTTCCTTATTTTCTAAAGTCTTGGTAGTGACATCAGATGACTGAGCACTAGAAAGTGGAACAGATGGCCTTACATTATCCGCTGGTTTTGTATTTTTTATAATTTGTTGAGTTGTTGTCTTAACTGGTTTGAGTGCAGGGAACTGTGAGTTGTAATTTTTGTCATTATTTGTTTCTTTTACAGAAGCAACCATTTGAGCATAGCTAACCTTATTTTTCTTTTCTTCAATTTTTTTAACTTTTATCGGACAATCCCTAGAGATTGCGATGTGTGGTCCTTGGCAGTTTATGCACTTAATAATTGCCTCTGTCTTACAAGTTGAGAAGTGGTGTTCTTCCGAGCAAATAGAGCATTTTTGGGTATTTTTGCAGTATTTTGCTCCATGATTGAACTTAAAACATTTAAAACACTGCATCAGTGGAGCAACATAAGAGTATACTTTAAATCTGTATAAGTCTAAGTATACATATTCGGGTAGAGTTTGTGACAAAAACGTGACACTGACTGAGCCGTATGGAACGACTGCACCATTGACTTTCCGAGTAAATCTTCGAACGCTTATAATTTCGCACACTGAGGACAACTTCTTAAATAAATCTTCATTGCTGATGTTTGTTGGCACAAATTTAAGCACTCCAATAGTTTCGACAGACCTTGCAGGGATGAATGCTTTGAGTTCATATTTGGAAAGGAACTGCTCATTTGTCAGAAAATTATTAGCATGTATGCTTTGTGAAAATAGTAGCCCAAGTTTATTTGCATTTATTCGTCTTATGCCTACCACGCCTTTAAGTTCATTTTTAAATAATGCACACATCATGTCCGGATTCTTGTTGCCAAGACGGTCTCCTTCTTTGGTGCTCTCCACATAAACATTATATTCCGTACTCACCGGCATGTTTTCTTGATACACTCTTTTATAGCCCTGTTTAATATATGGTTTATACAAGACCTCTGCATTTGCTTCGTTAGGTTTCTCATAGTTCTCATCCCCTACGCGTCCTCTCTTAGTCCCTGGAGGAGAGGAGCCACTGTTTTCTCCAGGGGCCGAAGCCCCCGGAGGGTCTTTCATGTTTATCACTTATATAACTATTTACAAGTTTTTTTATAGTATTTACAGGAAGAAACGAGATGTTTTTCTTATAAAAATTAAAATTTTAAATAGCTCTTTAAAAATTCCCGCCTACTACATCAAAAGCCCGCCAAAAAACTCTCGTGTGTGTGCGTGCGTGCCAGTGTTGCCAGATTTGTAGGTTAATTAATTATCCTAGATTTACTGCAAAATTATCGTATTTTTATCGCATTTCAATTCACAAAATAATCGTATTTTACGCTTATACCCTAAATAATATTTTTGTTGCAATTGCTACTAATGTAGCGTTCCTAAACGCCTGGGTAAATGTAAAATTTCAACTGTCAACGTGAATTTTACATTTCTGACAAGGTTTATGAATTGTTTATTTTCACTCGGGTGGTTGTGGAAAGGGTGACAGTTAATTTTTGCCTTTACCCTGGCGTTTAGGAACGCTACCTTAATAGTATGACAATAATCCGTGCCACATCGAAAAAAAATAGTCACTTGAACAAAAACACGCTACATTTCAAGCGCACTCAAGGTAACAGCTCAACTAACCGTCGAACTGGGACATATCAGCTCAGTGCCTGCATAATATAGGTAAGTACCTAAGGTTAAGAATTATTATTACTGGGTAAAAACACTAAGTATTAAAAAAAACTATCTAGTAAGAGTACGACTCAGGCCCTGAGGGTTCCGTATTTATCATTTAAAACCAAACACATTCCACTAGCTTTATTAACCACCAACTTAACTCGACACTTACGATTTACTCAACTCTATGTATCTGAAGGGTCTTATTAAATTGGAAATAAATAACTTCTTAATTAATTAAATATAGCTAGCTTTAAGATATTTCCCTATACGCGTCCTACAAGTATAAGACCTACTTGTGAACGAAATTTCAAGTTTCTAAGTCAACTGGAAGTGTCTTATAAGTTTTCATGGTCAGCAAATTTGTATGAAATTAATTATTTAAAGGGCAATTACTTTTTGCGTGCCGTAAAGTGGACTTTTATGACCCCAGAAAAATGGTCTTGACAGACGGACAGACAGATAGGCGGACATCAAAGTGAACCTATAATGGCTTCTTTTTTCATTTTGAGATAAGGAACCCTAAAAACAATCAACTCACTACTCTTCAAAAAAAACTCTGACAAACGAACGGAAACGGTGTTCAGATACATAGATCAGAATTCGTTACAAAAATTATCGTTTGTCTGAAAACAATATCGTGGGATTTCGATGAATACGTAATAAATTATTTTTTATCGTATGCCAATTAAAAATATCACAATAAAAATTAAAGAGTAAAGACTTATTTGTCGTTATTAAGATTATAATATTTATATATATTTATTATTATTTACACATTTATATTTATATATATTTAAAAAACACTTTTAAAGAGATATATTTCGAACTATTGTTCGGCATCAGTCTTGTAAATAGAATAATTATCGCACGTCTGGCAGCACTGGACACTGGTGCTAGCGTTCAGTTCACAGCCACAGAACACTTTTACCAGGGTTCAGTCAGTTCACAGAATGAGAACACGAGTTCATGGCTGCAGTTACATCGTATGCGATAAACGCGACTTTGGAATTTGGAATACATCAGAATACATTTACCAGTTCAGTCAGTTTGATTTGATCTCCCTCTCCTCTCAGATGTTCATTGTTCACCGCCGACGACACCCGCCGGCAGGATAGCATATAGAAAATTCAACGCGTGCAAAAGAGATGGCATGTTAGGTTTTCTTACCACAAAAAAAGTTCGATTCCTTGACTTTCAACTTGACTTACCAAACCCTAATAAATCGGCATAATTTTTTTATCATGACAAGCCTTTTGATTGTGAACAACTTCTACAGATAATTTTATTTCATATTATCGCTCCAACACGCAAAAAAAAATTGTATCGGGGTGGAAAAAAAATGAAAAAAAAATGTGGGCTCAGCGACTTAAATTTTTTTTTCAAACAGTTGCTCTGTACTTCCTGTGCAACCAAAAAAAAAATTAAATCGATCGGGCGGTGGGAAGGGGTTTCCAGCGTTAATTAAAAGCCCCAAAATAATAATAATTTTCATGTGGGCTCAGCTGTATTGGCTTTTTTTCTGACGCGAGATTAATTAATATGTAAGCCCCAAAAAAATAGCCATGCAAAAATATCGGTGGGAAGGTATCGAAAAAAATTGTTGAAATCCTTGGATTTGCCTTCCCCTCAGCTCATTTTCGAACGAAGCTTGCAGGAAAAGACAGGTTAAGACATTCATAGGATTCCGCATTCAGAGGGTGCCGAATTGTTTGCCTGGTGCTACCATTTTAGCGGCTCCTTTTTGTCGCCTTAATGTTGCTATGGCATCCATATATTATTGTTGGTGAAAATCTTTTTTATCTGGGAATCTACTCGGTATTTTAGCGAGCCTTTGGTTGAGTACAAATAATATTGGTAAGTAAGTATTCCGGAGAAAATCCATTCAAAAACGAGGTGAATTTTTCGTGTCTTAGGGCTATTGCGCCTGCTTCCTTGGGGCAATTGCACCTGTGTAGCGCGTTTGCCCCACATTCAGTGGTTGTCAACCTTTTTGGACATGTTTAAATTAAAGCTGAAAAATGATTGATGCTGTGACAGTTCATAGTATTTTCATGTATTGTCAGTTGCATAGATAATACACTCAGTTGGATCTGTATGTACTTCGGCTCGGTCACGGTCGAAGCAAACACAGGTTACTCAGCCATCTACATAAATTTAAATTTATGAACGCCAGCATATAACAGGCATACCTACTATTGGTAGTTCTTATTGCGGCGTCATATCCGTTATTTACAATTTAGGAGCTTGAACTGCAACCGCCTTATGATTTTTGTATTTAAATAAATAGGTAAATATTGATTTATTTTTGACCAACAAATAAATACCAGAATATTTATTCAGCATTTAATAAATAAAATTAAAATGTTAACTTTTTAGTTAACAGTTAACATTTTTAGGTTATTTTAGTTGTTTTTACACAGACATATTTTATTATAAATACTGTTTCTTGAAAGTGTTTTTAGCTAAAGTTAAAGCTATAAATTATAAAAATATAAAAAATGGCATTTCTTAACAAAGTTAAGACATAAGATGACCCCAAACAAAATGTCTTCGATGCCTCATTGGCTGACCCTGCCTGACCGACATAAGATGACCCCAAACAAAATGTCTCCGATGCCTCATTGGCTGACCCTGCCTGACCGCCATAAGATGACCCCAAACAAAATGTCTCCGATGCCTCATTGGCTGACCCTGCCTGACCGACATAAGATGACCCCAAACAAAATGTCTCCGATGCCTCATTGGCTGACCCTGCCTGACCGACATAAGATGACCCCAAACAAAATGTCTCCGATGCCTCATTGGCTGACCCTGCCTGACCGACATAAGATGACCCCAAACAAAATGTCTCCGATGCCTCATTGGCTGACCCTGCCTGACCGACATAAGATGACCCCAAACAAAATGTCTCCGATGCCTCATTGGCTGACCCTGCCTGACCGACACATACAGAGGTGTCATATAATCGTAAAGGAGTAATAGGTAATCTACATACATATATACATATACCCACGCCTGTCTCCCAGCGGGATAGGCAGAGACTACAGATTTCCATCTGCTACGATCCTGACACACTTCTTTCACACATATAAATCTAGTCATACAAGCTCTTAATACAAGGTAATCTACAATTTACTTAATTGTTTTAATTTAAACACTTAATTTGTTTTTCATATTTTTATTTACATTTAAACTTAAATTTAAAAAATAAATATTAATTACTATTATAACCTACGACTTATTCAGTCTTACTTTTAGTAGATTCTACTATTTCTTTTTGTACATCTTGGACTTCTTCCTTGATCGGTTGGGTTTCGACTTCCTTCTTGATTTCTTCAACGATTTCTTTGATATCTTCTTTTACTTCTGCACTTTTAGACGTTAGCCCGTTGCTGTTGCTGTCGCTAGTATCCCCTAGACAGGAATAAAATATTAAAATTAATGGTCAATTTTACTGCATTCCGGGATTCAGCCATCATACAACCGCACTTTTGAAGTATTTAGTTATAATATAATTGTTTGTTGTCAATTATAAGTACAGAGGACTTCGTTGTGTTCACTCTACGTTCGAATTTATTAGTAGGTACTATTGTGAAAAATTGTCAGCGGAACTTTCCCGGATGGTCTCACTGTTATACCTTCGGATGTTAAATTGTCTGTAGAGGCAAAGAGCTAGCAATACTAACTATTCTGATAATGCTAGATATTCCAAGCTAAAATCAAGTGGGACTTCTTACATACTTCAATACATAGTTTTTATAAAATAAAAACTATGTTAAAAAAATAAAAAATATTATAGTTCTTAAATATCCACTTTTTTCAGTGAGTTTACATTATAAATGTTAAAAACTGATAGGTAATTCACTTTAAAATCTAAATATTATGAACTATTATTTTAATACGGACTGTATCCGTGCCTCCAACATTCATTTTTCCAAGTTTTTCCCCATGTAGCACATACATTATATACAAGTATACGGTAGCACAGTTTAAACATCATATTTTTAAACTGTGCCTGCAGTAGGTGGAGAATATTACGTGGTTTTAGTATATTATTATTATAATTTTTTACACTCGGTCTAATTGAATTAATATTACGAAAAATATAAAATGAAATAAGTAATAACACACACACATGTTAGCGACACCTAGCTACTTACTGCAAGTTTAGTTACCAATACAAGTGAAGTGTTATAGACCGTCAAGTGGCGTCGGGTCGGCCGGTCGGTCAGCATTCCGACGTCACAAACAGATCGTTATTACTAAAAATTATTGACGATACACAGAAAGCCGTTTTGTTCGACGACCTGAATACCTGTATGTTGGTGCCTATAGTATTAATGGCGTTGTCGACCGAGGTAGAGATTACTGTGGCGGTACCGTTTATAGCGGCAGTTATCGAACCTATGAGACCCGATACGAAATTGCTCCATGCTGTCACTAGTGGAGAGAAATGCATCAGAATATTATGAGTTGGTGTTTATGAGTTAAGGGTTCATTAGTGAGGTATACAGGGTGTTTATGAGTTAAGGGTTCATTAGTGAGGTATACAGGGTGTTAAGTTGAAGTTGCGGAAGCCGAAAACTGGCGATAGTACTCGTACATACGAACAACTTTTCATGAAAAATATTGATAAATTGAGAAAAAAATATCTGTTGTTTCATACATTTCGGCCCAGTAGGTAAGTATTACGTTTTTCTATGAAAGATATAGAAGGGCAGATTTTTATTATTGCAGGGTAGGCTCTATAGTAAAAGTTGTTCTATGAGATTTGCCTGAATAATCTTCAAATATGACCACAGCTCTCTGTTACACGTTGTATAATCTATAAATATTAACTCAAGGGTCGATTCTACACATTTGTAATGCAATTACCAGAAATAATTTATTATATCGCACAAAAACCAACAGTTAAAGACAATGTACACGAATAATATACTGTATTGTATGGACATATTTTCAAGGGTATTGTAATAATACGTTCTAAAAAATTATCTGCCATAGTGGTGAAATTAGGATTATTGTAAGATTCACAGCGAAATTCACGTTTATGAGCAATTCCAGAGCAATGCGGGTTTTGAGACTATTAATAGTATAGTCTTGAGACTATTACAGTATAGTTTTGAGACTATTACAGTATAATGTTTTTTTGCATGTATTTTCGCATTACATTTTCGTTCACTGACTTCGTTACATTTTTTTTAGCTGGAAGCAAGTTTTTGTGTTTTTTAATTATTTCTTCTATTTTGTACAAATCTAAAGAATCGACCCCCTATGTGATACATATTGACTGTACTTGAACTAGAAAAGCAAATACGTACCAGTGGAAGCAGAAGATCCCCCGTGTCCCCCGTGAGCACGTTCTCTCGGCTTTTCAGGGTTCGTGATGGCACTTTGAATTCTCTGGACTGTTCCAGCAATACCCTGAACTATAGGATTTCTTTGAACAATTTGCTGAATAGGACCGACTGGTACGGCCGTGGTAGGCTTTTCTTTTTGCTCACCTTCTGGTTTTGTTTCTGTGGGTTTGTCAGCTGCAGGAACGGAGTTGGTGCCTTCCTGTGCCGTGGTTTGGGCTGGAGGATTGTTGTTGTTGTTAGCTTGAGATCCTTGAATAAACCCAGCTACGTTCTGGTAAAGAGGTTGTAAAGCCTGGACTACCTGGGCAAAGGGCCCAGAGGGTGCTTGGGTCACAGCAGCTGGCTGGTCAGCTTGAGCGTTCTGTTGTGTTAGTGTCGCCTCCGTTGATCCTGGTCTTGGAAATAAATTAATAAAGCTTTGCCACGGATTTGGTCTTACAGTAGTGACAGCTACATCTGATTGTGCATTGTTGTCTGTTCCAGCACTGTTTTGCGTACCTCCAGATGCAGTACTTGGAGTGGAGCCTTGTGAGTTAAAAGTAGTCAACCATGAATTGAATAAATTATTCACTTGCGTTTGCATATTCACAATTTGGTTTTGGATACCCGCGAGTGGTCCCGAACCAGTACTGGGCGCCTCTGTAACAGTAGCTCCACCTTCTTCTTCTTTTGCTGAACCCTTCAGTAAACTTTTTTCAGCTATTTGATCAGACTGTTCAGATTTTTGTTTAGATTCTGAAGCGAAAAATTCCATGATTTCTTCATTTAGGTTAGATAATTGTTTTGTAAATCCTTCTTGCGCTTGTTTAATGCTGTTCTGCAGAGATGATAATTGTTCACTATTGATAACAAAGGTATTGAGTCCTTCATTTATGTTCTTAGTATTTTGTTCCAGGACATCTTGCGCGTGGTTAATGTCTTGTTTAATTGTTAGTACTGTTTTCTGTTCCGAGTTGATGTCTTCTGGAGATTGAGTATCATGTTCCTGGCGTTGAGGTTCTCCTGGGTTCTTAAGATCGACCTCTTCTCTTTTCACGTTAGAAACGGATTCTTCCAGAACGGCATCATTGTTGCCCTTTTCGATTCCAAAATTTTTGATTGCGGGTTTGCGTTCCTCCGTTACAATTTGGACGGGAATGTTTTCGATTTTGTCAACAACATTTCGCAGGTTGTTACCGGTGTCCGTTACGCTGTTGGCCTGGTCTAGTAATTCTTGCTCGCTGAAGTTATTTTCTATCGGTGTATCTTCTTTTAGGACTTCCTTGACGACATCTGTTAGTTTTTTTTCCAGGTCAGCAGTTTTGACAGCATGCCTGGGGAGGGAGGCGGCGCGTGCGCCGAGCGCGACTAGGGCGAGTATGATCGGCGTGCACAGTCTCATGGCGGTCAGCGCGGTATACCGAGGTGGTCGAGAGGGGTCGCACATTTATATGGCCAAGTTAACGGTGCCCGGCGCGGACGCACGCGCATGTTTACTTGTTCGTACCGGCTTCACACTTCGTTTTGTCTACTCATATTGCATTGTCAATACAATAATAAATAAACAAGTTATTTTTCATGTACTTAAATATAAAGTGACTTTTGTTTACACAGCCAAATTCATACTGGAGACTCGTTAAGTCAACAGGTCAGGACCAAGGTTCATGACCCATTTTGCGAAAAACGCAAAATAAAATTTAGGCTTCCAATAATAATTGACTCATAGTTGTTCGTAAATTAAAATAGGGGTACGATTTGAACCTTGGCCCTGCCGACCACTAACCGAGTCTACGGTATGGATTTGGCAATATCAACAAAAATCACTTATACATAAACTGCTTCCAAAACCGCTAAAAACAGAAACATACAGTAAAAGTAATTTTACTGTTTTGTAAATAAAAACGACTTAAATTAACTTTCGTTTTCTAGTAAAAGTTGACTCCTGCCATTGTTACGACGATTGAGGTCAGGAAGTAACAAAGACAAAAAACGGTCAAGTGCGAGTAGGACTCACGCCCTGAGGGTTCCGTGCCATTTAAATAGGTATTATAAATACTTGAATTATTTAAACAGAAATGACAAACTTATAAAAATATCTTATGACAATTTAAATAATAAGAATATGTTTCAACTCCACATTACAATTGTCACGAAGAGCTTTTAAACAAGGGGTCTGGCACGTTATTCAAAACTGTTCATAGACCTTGTTATATTTGGTATACACCCGGCTCATGTGACGTGTAAATATTTGATGAAGAAATGCCAACAAATGTGTGTGTGAGGAAAACGGTATAATATCACATATCGTGGGCGATGAACCTGTCAGGTTTTAATTATTATAAATAACAGAATTTCAATGAATTCTCAAAACTCGTCCTCAAAGTGAAGCGGAAACTGGGTCAATGTGAGTTGCTAAGGATAAAAATGTAGTAATAATAAAAGTTTTAAATAAAATAATGTGTCGGTGCTCATTTACATTGTGGTACTGCGTCTATCTATAGAGATACTGCAGCTGCTGCAGGTTAAGGAGACACCAAAACAATACAAACCTACCCACGCCTGCCTTCTAGTAGGTAGGCAGAGACTACAGATTTTCATCTGCTACGATCCTGGCATACTTCTTTCGCCTCTTCCATATCCATCAATCTAGTCATACAAGCTCTTCTATTCCGGGTACTTTAGGTATCGTACTTGAAAAGAACATTACAAAGGAAACTTGGCGTTTTTACCACAACAAGGAGATACAAAATAAATCTCCTGCGTTTCTACACCACAATGATGCTGGTTCAGAGGTTCTCACATATATCCAGATCTACGTTCAGATCCAAATGTACATGAACTAAATTAAAGCTTTATGATATGTTGCTGGTTAAGAGGTCCTCACACGCATCCAGATTTACGTTTCTACACCACAATGATATGTTGCTGGTTTAGAGGTCCTCACACGCATCCAGATTTACGTTTCTACACCACAATGGTATGTTGCTGGTTTAGAGGTCCTCACACGCATCCAGATTTACGTTTCTACGCCACAATGGTATGTTGCTGGTTTAGAGGTCCTCACACGATTTACGTTTCTACACCACAATGATATGTTGCTAGTTTAGAGGTCGTCACACGCATCCAGATTTACGTTTCTACACCACAATGGTATGTTGCTGGTTTAGAGGTCCTCACACGCATCCAGATTTACGTTTCTACACCACAATGGTATGTTGCTGGTTTAGAGGTCCTCACACGCATCCAGATTTACGTTTCTGCACCACAATGATATGTTGCTAGTTTAGAGGTCCTCACACGCATCCAGATTTACGTTTCTACACCACAATGGTATGTTGCTGGTTTAGAGGTCCTCACTCACACACATCCAGATTTACGTTTCTACACCACAATGGTATGTTGCTGGTTTAGAGGTCCTCACTCACACACATCCAGATTTACGTTTCTACACCACAATGGTATGTTGCTGGTTTAGAGGTCCTCACTCACACACATCCAGATTTACGTTTCTACACCACAATGGTATGTTGCTGGTTTAGAGGTCCTCACTCACACACATCCAGATTTACGTTTCTACACCACAATGGTATGTTGCTGGTTTAGAGGTCCTCACTCACACACATCCAGATTTACGTTTCTACACCACAATGGTATGTTGCTGGTTTAGAGGTCCTCACTCACACACATCCAGATTTACGTTTCTACACCACAATGGTATGTTGCTGGTTTAGAGGTCCTCACTCACACACATCCAGATTTACGTTTCTACACCACAATGGTATGTTGCTGGTTTAGAGGTCCTCACTCACACACATCCAGATTTACGTTTCTACACCACAATGGTATGTTGCTGGTTTAGAGGTCCTCACTCACACACATCCAGATTTACGTTTCTACACCACAATGGTATGTTGCTGGTTTAGAAGTCCTCACTCACACACATCCAGATTTACGTTTCTACACCACAATGGTATGTTGCTGGTTTAGAGGTCCTCACTCACACACATCCAGATTTACGTTTCTACACCACAATGGTATGTTGCTGGTTTAGAGGTCCTCACTCACACACATCCAGATTTACGTTTCTACACCACAATGATATGTTGCTGGTTTAGAGGTCCTCACTCACACACATCCAGATTTACGTTTCTACACCATGATGGTATGTTGCTGGTTTAGAGGTCCTCACTCACACACATCCAGATTTACGTTTCTACACCACAATGGTATGTTGCTGGTTTAGAGGTCCTCACTCACACACATCCAGATTTTCTTTTCTTCCGCGTTTTTATATGTACCGCAATGAAATGTTTCATTAATATATCTGTTAATTTGTCAACTTTAAACGAACTTAGGGTATTTAGTATCCTTCATTCGTATTAATGGTTTGTGTAAGTACCTGCCCACTTACCGAGGTAGCCTGTGCTATGTCGTGTATTGTTACTATAACAACAATAATAACAAGCACTTCCAGCATGTTATGTCTTGCATCGTCGGTGCTGCTAGCTAGCCTGTCGGCACAAGCAGGGCCGTAACCAGGATTCGTTTTCGGGGGGAAATGGGGGGAACTTTCAGTAATGCTTGTCGTACAGAGGACGTGACATAATGATGTGTGGCAACGTCATTGGATGTCGGAAAAGGATTATGAAAATGTCTGCCAGCAGTCTATGTCTTTTTGTATTGAGGGTCAATAGATTAAATAGTCATCGTATCTTGACCCCATCGGAAGTAAAGAAGTAGACATCTTCCTGTAATCCTGGTGGTAGGCATCGGTCGTGGTGTGTCACCACTCTCATGACGAAACCATGCCGCCAAGCGACTCGTCGCGTTTCGGCGTGACGTCATGAGAAGCTGTACCGAGGGAGTGGTAACAGTATCACATCAGATCAGCCATTCGCCTGTTACCGATTTTCATAGATTTTTGCGGAAGTCGCTGGAAAGACTGATTAGCGCCTAGCCTACTGCCGCTCTCTTAGTTTCTGGGCGAGCGCGCTTCATCCTAGACCTTATCGACGCTTTCCATCAGGCGCGGTAATGGCCAAGCGTAAAAAAACTTAAATTACTTACATGGCGGGCCCCGTAGCATATTGTTTAATGGCGCGCGACGCAACTTAGTTGAATCATAGGTGCGAGGAGCGTGACACGATATTTTTGCGATTAAACAGTATGTCACGCTCCTCGCACCTATGATTCACCCGTAGTACCTCTGTGGGCGTAAACAGCGTATACGTATTGATGACACTTACTCTGAGTGGTGTGACATTACCGCTGGGGTCCCACAGGGAGGTGTACTTTCTCCATTACTATTTTCTGTAGTTATTTATCAATACTCTTGTTTCCGTGGTCTTTTTCTGTTCATATCATGTGTATGCTGATGATCTTCAGTTATACTTGTCCTGTAAGCAAGATGGCTTACCGGATTCCATACACAAGCTCACTTCTGATCTTGATCGGATCAGTAAGTGGACGAAGGAATTCGGCCTACTTGTAAACCCATCTAAGACGCAGGTGATGGTTGTTGGTAGTAGAGCTCTGATTGACAGAACTGATATCTCTACTCTACCTCCAGTCTGCTTCAGTACTTACGTACTGCAAATCTGTCAAAAATTTGGGGCTTCACATTTCTAATAATATGTCCTGGAACGTGCAGGTTGCCAAATCAGCAAGAAGATATTTGCCTCAATGCACTCACTAAAACGCATGCAAAAATTTCTTCCATACTCTGCCAAGGTTACTTTAGTCAGTTATCTTTTGCTTCGTATTATAGATTACGCTGATGTGAGTTATCCTGATCTTACAGAAGAACTTTTAAACAAGTTAGATCGTCTCCTAAATCTCTGTATCAGATACATCTTCGGATTGCGCAAATACAATCATGTCTCTCAATTTCGTCTCCAGCTAAACTGGCTCAATATCCGCTACCGAAAGAACTCACACATCGTCTCATTTCTCTATAATGCTCTCAATAGCCCATTTTCTCCTCCCTATCTTCGAGACCGGTTTGCCCCTATCGAATCCCTTGGCCGGCCTCAGCGACCAAGCAGAGCTATGCTCCTCCGATTTCCCGAACACAGCACCAATATGTATACAAATTATTTTACAGTGTCAGCAATCCGCCTGTGGAATAGTCTTCCTCTATCCTCTATCTATAATATCCATCAGTCTAACTTTAAACTCTCGCGTTTCGTACACATTATAATATATATCGTCGGGTGTCCCCTTTTCGTAAAAAAAGGTAAAAATTTATCGCGGTAGACCCGATTATATATATTATAAACCATCAGTCTCCCTCTATCTCTACCTTCAAAACCAGAGTCTATCAACACTATCTACAGCTACATTATCAGTCATAAAACTTGTAATTTTCACATATCCCCCTGAGTCATTGTCCTTCTCGTAATTACCGTATTTATGAGTAGATTATATTTGTATATGCAATATTTATTTAATTCTAATTAAATTTAATATACAAGGTGACTTTTTGATCATCGTCCAAATTCATACTGGAGCCTTGGTAAGTGATCAGTATCTTGGATCAATAAAATTTTTTGTGAAATTCGTAAAATGAAATTTCGGCTTCCCATAGAAATTCACTTCCAGTCCCGAGCGAATCACTATGGGGAGTCGAAATTTCATTTTACGAATTTCACAAAAATTGTTATTGATCCATGATACTGATCACTTATTAAGCCACCAGTATGAATTTGGACGATGATCAAAAAGTCACCTTGTATATAGTATAGTCGATTCTGAAGGATTTAATTTTAATTATAGTGCTGTCAAAAAATAAATTCTCTATTGCAAACTAGGCCTTAATTGTTGAGAATAGAAGCTAAATTACTTTGGACAAATTTAAGTTATGACAGCACTAAAACTAAAATTAAAGTCTTCAAAATTGGCTTTATTATCTATGAAAATATGTTTTCTTGGTTGAATTGATTATAGTAATCAACTTATCTGGCACTACCCTCAAAACTTTCCACATCACCAAAGGTTAACTGGCAGAGAATGCTAATTAGCATTAAGTTCGCCTTTGTGCATTGTAAATTTATTTTGTGCAATAAAGTATTTACATACATATAGGTACATAGTACAGTGCTTAATCGTGCGCGACGCGACTTTTTAGTTTTAGTGCTGTCAAAGCTTAAAATTTTCCAAGCTTCTAATTATAACTCTGAAGGACTATTTTATATCGAAAAGAATTTAGTTTGGACATCAATAAAACTAAAATGAAAGCCTTCAGAATCGGCTTTATTATGTCCTAAAGGCAGAAAAACCATTTTATATTTTTTTAAAACCAAAGATTTCGAAGGGAGAAGCACCCAAATCCCCTCCCTCCGCCCTATATACGAGCCTGGACACGACCAGACATAGGCATTACTTGCTCGTAGTTGTTTCAATAAACAACGATTTTAGTTCGGTCATCGAACTTGGCAGTTGCAACCGGCTCCATACGTTGGATCGAGTTATGTCAATGATAACACATCTCTCTCTCTCTTTACCGTTATCGCGCGCTACTTTACAACTTTTTATATGAATTTTATTTTCATTTCCAATGGCGCCTTCGGTTTGATACAATTTAGATAGAGAGGAATGTCACCAAAGCTGGAACTGTTTCTTTTAATGACTTAGCTGACTTAGGCAACTGCCAGCCTGCCACTTTGTACTCTAGTGACATGTTCGGGCACAGGAATCATTGACGTAGTCTAGACATCTCGACGAAGTATGCACCTCTATTTAGTGACATGGTGGGTCTGTGCTCCATGTATAGTGCGCGCCAATCTTTTAGTCGCCTCTGATTGAGTTACGAGTGCAAGCTTGCGCAGGTACAGTCAAGGAAACAATTATATCAACGGTTGACTATTAAATGTTTACTATAAGTGGGAAGGTGTACTTGTTGTACCTACCTATTTAATATATATTAGTATTTTAGTGCAATCTAAACTGTTTAATTAAAACAAATTAATATAAACACCATTTTCCTACATTGTCGCCTTAAAACGCTATAACGACCGCGAGGCATAACAACAACAATAAACTTTAACAAATTAAATCAACAAAACAACAAATAGAATAGAATAGAATAGAATAGAATATCTGTTTATTTATCTGCCACAATACAGTTACATAATAAAAACTTAAAACGAGACATTTAACAAAATAAAAATAAGAAAAAACAATATGACTAAAGTAGAAGAAGTCATGTATCGCAGCAGACAAAAAGGCCAAGGACTCAGCATATGCTGTAGTCTAACAAAGTAAGACCGACAGCGCTGATTTTCAGTCCGGGCCCACGTAGATAACGCACGAACAAACAAAACAGAGCGAGTATCAATATTACATATTCATGCATAACTAAACAAAATATCCATATAACATAGTATATTATATAGTATATATATATTTGTGATTAGTAAATACTATATAAATAAATAAATATCTTAATTTAGAATTTTACCACCTTGTGGGATAAACTTTAAAGATATCTGAAAATAAATAATATTAAATAGAACAAATTATAGCCAATCTAGTTTCCAGTTTTAGGCAGGCGAGGATTTTTGTAAGTCAAGGAGATACTTTTTCAATTTACTTTTGAAAGTATACTTAGACTTAAGGTCACGTAGTGGCGGTGGAATATTGTTCCAGCATTTTGACGCCATGTACCTAAAACTACCCCTAAATGCAGTAGTTTTATGCTTTGGACATAATAAACGGTTTATCCGAGTGCTGTATCTGCTACGAGAAGATGACCACGTAAATTTGTCGTGTAAATACTTGGGAGAACCAGTCTTCACCACTCCAAACAGTAAAGTAGCCAAGTGCAACTGACGACGACCTTCTACCTTTAAAATATTGGCTGAATTAAGATAAGGAGTGACATGCGAGCGCGGAGGGATACGGAAGCAATACCGGGCACACGCATTTTGGAAATAAAGGCAACACAAACAGATTCAACGATTAACTTAAGGCGATACGAAAATATTTGGTGTGGTTGCTTGTTTCCTATAACTTCACCAAATCAAGACTTGTGGATTTGATATTTGTATATGTGTTTCTTGACTATATAATCTAAGACCTGCTTAGAGTAGAAACGTGATTTGATGAAATTTTCTCGATAGAATTTAATTCCAAAGACAACCCCGAATTTCCGCGCTGTTTTCTGTCACTCTGCAAAGCATACCATTTTAAATATGAAATTTCCTTCTAAGTGAAGATAAATATAAGTTTTAGTACCTGGTTAAACAGATTTTTCATAAACGGCATACTTTATTTTTAAATAAATAATATGTAGTTTGGCGCTTACGCCATGTTTATTTGGATCGATACGCATTGTTGCGCTCTCAATTTTCACATTAGGAAGTAATTAACGATGTCACTTTCCCGAGTTTCCCGCGTCCACTCAGTCCGCTCATGACCATTGTCAGAGACGGTTCTACGTCAGTTGCGGCCGTGATTACTCGCATAATAAATTGTAACATTGTAATGACTAATAAACGCAATAAACGAAAAAGGGTAATGACAAAACCCGACACATTCAACGCCTCAAAGAAAATGCTCATAAAATGAGAGAAAAGAGAATGTAAGTATACTTACGTATTTTTTCTAATATTCACATAATATTGAAAAAGGAATGGAGTCGCTCCAGTTTTTGAATTTGGACGAAGAAGAATATGCCAACTCGTTTGAACAAAAAGGGTTGGTAGTAATTTATTTATTTCTAATCCTGAAGAAAAAAAATCCTATGAAAATAATTCTTGTTAAAAAAACTATGTGTTTGTATTTTGTAGAATTGAAAAAACTATTGAAAATAATACCCCTGCGGTAAAACTAACTACGGAATGTGTTGGCGGATCGACAGAACACAGGTGACTGAAGTTGCCCTTTATCGACTTATATTTAATTACTAATGTTAAGACACGTAAATATTGTCTTTAGTTTATTTTTAGCTTAAAAAAAATTTAAAGAGGAGACGCTAAGAAAATAATATTGAGTGCTCACTAGAGTACCTAGTACCTATTCACCAAGTCTGAATATAAAATTCGCTATATAAGCCTGTGTTTTAATGTTTTTTAAATGTTTTTTTTTTTTAGGATGAAATAAACACGAGCATAGATGGACATAGAGTAGTCGACGTGAAAAAAATTTTTAATGATCTGATCGAGGTATCAAAACACGAATCATCGTTTCGTTCGGGTATCGGGTATCGTTTCGGGTATCATAGCAGCAGGTTGTGGTAATGCTCAGCTAAATCAATTTTCAGCAGCGCTAGATTTACCAGCTTTATCAAATTATAGATATAAAAAAGCCCAAGACGAAGTTTTTGATGAATGGGAAGTGACAGCGTGGGAAGAAATAAAACGTGCAGGAGAACGTGAGAAAGAAGCGGCTTTGAAAGAGAAGAGTCAGTAAAGACGGAATACCAATAATTGATGTCATTTTAGATGGTTGCTGGTGCAAACGTTCTTACAGGACCAATTATGCTGCATTATGCGGTGCTGCAGCCATCATTGGAAGGAGATTTGGCAAAGTCTTATTTATGGCTGTTAAAAACAAATATTGTTTTTGCTCAATTACTCCGTTGTTTTCAACATTTCTACAAAAATAATAAGAACTTAAGTTGCTGTAAATTTGATTTACGACTACTTTAGTCCTTATGATTTTTACCGCTCGATCGATGTTTTTAAAATTAAACGGATAAAGAGCAGTAAAATATTATTGGGTTGGATTTAGTATCGTTTGGCAGTTGTATGGGGGCAAAAGTGGTTAAAGCTGGTAGAGGTGGGGTCCCCGATTATAACGCTACCACACTTATTAAAAGGTAATGCACAATTTTCGAGAAATTAAAATGGGCGTTTGACAACCAAATATGCCCTAGTCTATTGTCTGTGGTGTAAAATATTGTGCAATATCGATGAAACGGAACGCAACAAAAAAAACTGCGTCATGTGTTACTGTCATTCGTAATTCGTTTATTAGTAATTTTGTATTAAATAAATAAAAAATGTATGAATATTTTGTTGCTTTATTTGTTTTTACCTAGAAATCCTGCTTAAAAGGAGGTTAGTATACCCCCACTTCATAGTTAAAATAGGTTGAATCTGTTTCAAAACCGAATCAGAGCACCCCGACTATATACAGTCTTGTGGCTACTACCCCTAGAGTGTATATAAAAAGCCGAAGGCGCGAAGGGAGGGCAGCCCCCGCCCGCAGTAATAAAGCTTAGGCACCTGTGTGAGCCGTAGCGGCTGAGGCTGGTCGCCGAAGGCGACCAACAAGCCGAAGCTGCGGAGGTGAGCACGGGTGCCTGTGCTTTGTTACGCAAGGGCGAAGGGGCTGCACTTCCCGCAGCGCCGTAGCCGATGCAGAAGTGAATTTGTGATATAAAAGCGACTTCAGTATTGATAGGTTCAAATGGTTCAAAAATTGACTTCTGCACTGGTAGGTTCAAGGTTAAAAGAAGGGGGGTTTCTGCACTCCCCCCTTATGAGGAAGTTTTTCCATCTCTCCCCACCTTTACTTTAAAAATATAACCTGAATTTGTTGATCATAACCTCAAAAAAGTAAAAATTTAATTTAAAAAAACGGTGGATTACCTTTTAATGGGGGGGTACCAGGGGGTAGTGGCTACCCCCCTTCACCCCTCCCTGACCCCCTCCTCCTCCTCCGCCTGCCAAACGATACTAAATTTTAACCTTATTATTATAAAATCCTCTCGTTTTTAATCAACTTTAGAACATAAACATTAGAACATAGTATGCAAACTCAGTTTTATTTATACAGCCAAATTCATACTGAAGACTCGGTAAGTACTCAGTATCAAGATTCAATGACCCATTTTGTGAAATAAGTAAATATTTTTTCGTGTTCCCTACAAACGCAAGCCCACCCGAGAGGTAATTACTATAAGAGGTCACAATTTCATTTTGCAAAATTTGCAAAAGGTTATACTTTGCAAATTTCAAAAAACAAAATTTTGACCCTCCGTTGTATTGACTCAGGGCTTGGCTTGCGTTTATAGAGGAAAAGAAAATAATAAATTAAGAATTTCCAGAAAAAGGGTCATTGGACCTTTATACCGAATTTTCAGTATAAATTTGGATGTATGAATAAGTATCACCTTATGTAAACAAAGTTATGTATAAAAAATTAAATGGTCTAAAATATTCATCACTTCAATATTTTTCCTTAATTCCTATTTTTCCCAAGGCGTGAAATGGTATTTTGTAAACTTTAAATAGAAATAAATGAATGATTGAATACAAATAACTGAATATACCTACTTCGTAGTTTTTATTGTATTTGTGCCCCAAAATCATATCCCGGATAAAATTATGGATAGTTAAATATTTAATAAATGTACTCGTATGGAAATTATTATTTTGTGAATTTGTTCTAAGTATATGATTATTCCAATCACTGCTAATACATAAGTAGACATACATTCGTGTACACTAGTTTACCTACATACATAGTCAAAGCCAAAAAATATTTATTTAACATAAGTAAAATCATTTACATCCGTAAAAGCTTCAATGGGTGCCTTAAAACTGGCTGGTATAAACATAACACAGATAAAAAGTAACCAACACTATTTTATTTTGAACGACTCCATGACTCCTCTTTTCTAAAACTTCGAAACGCAAGCAAGATCGTTGCCGCGCGGCACGCTCTCGCCAAATACTATTCTCTGCTCTCGCGATGTTGAAATCGGGGCGCTCCCCGCGTCTACGGCTAAACCACGCCCCTCAAGCTCTCATAATTTTTTTTCATATCGCCTTAACGAATCATAGAATTTTTTCCACGAACGTACTTTTCATGTAACGCGCGCATGTGTAGTGTACGGACGTAGCACTAACACTAACGCATAGTGTTGACACCTGCCGAACGGCGAGCGGGGGGTGTGGTGCGGCATGCAGGCGGGTGTGCTCCGCGCCCTCGCTCCTGTAACGTCCCCCTGACACCGTAAAACGGCTAATGCGTCGATTCTTGGGGCTAGCTTCAGAGGCGACTAAAAGATTGGCGCGCACTGTACAACTAACTATAAGCACCTATAAGCTACGATCTACGACTGCAGTGCCGTTACTTCTGCAGCAATTTGTGAGCCCTAGGTGTTTGACTTGGTAAAAGCTTTTTTTAGGATTTCTACCCGAAGGGTGTCACACGGGACCCTATTACTAGTATTATATTATCTGTGGTTTTAGGTTCCGGACCCAGAGGGTGCCGAATTGTTTGTCAGGCGCTACTGGTTTAGCGCCTTGTTTTTGTCGCCTTGATGTTGTTACGGTATACAAGGTGAAATTTAATCAACCGCCTGAATTCATACTGGAGACTCGGCTAGTGATCAGGAACGAGGTTCAATTACCACATTTTTGGAAATTGTAAAAAAAAAATGTTTGCTCCCATTCACACTGGACTAGTTCAATTACAAATCCTAGTATAGGCAGTATAGGAGAAAAACATTTTTTTTTCGAATTACACCTTACTGGTTTTTAAACATTGTTTCTGATCACTAACCGAGTCTCCATTCCAGTATGAATTCTGGCGGTTGATTAAATTTAACCTTATATATGGTCTTTCAATTTAAATGGAAAGTAATTTAGGAGGTGATTCAGTATCGTTAAAACATCACATTCCACTGCAAAGTAATTTTTTTTTGCGCGAACTTTTTCTTCACTTGTCCATACAAACTGAATCAACTGATCAACTGATTTGAATTGAATTTGAATTGAATTTGATCGGACCACTTTGTACTGAGAAGTGAAAAAAAAGTTTGCGCAGAAAAAATACTTTGCAATGGAATGTGATGTATTAACGATACTGAATCACCTCCTAAATTACTTTCAATTTAAATTGAAAGACTTTATATACAACGTGTAACAGAAAGGTGTCACCATATTTGAAGAGCTTATTCAGTCAATGGTATAGAACAATTTTTACTATGGAGCCAAACCTGAAATCCCAAAAAGAAATCTGCCCTTCCATACATTTCGGCCGAGCAGCATTGCATTTTTCTATGAAACGGTAAATTTTTTTTTTTCGAGATACGTGTTTTGTTCCATAGTAAAAGTTGTTCTAAACCATTGACTGAATAAGCTCTTCAAATATGGTTACACTTTTCTGTTACACATTATATATTCATGTTATTTACTAAAATGTTTTCAGGGTTCTGTATCACAACACGTTGTGCGCGAGTCCGACTTGCAGTTGGTCGGTGTTTTACCAATATACCACCATTGCAGTTACATGGTTTGTGAGAGTAAAGTGACGCCCGACTAGACCGGCTCGCTATTTACTTACTAAGAAACTTGTGAAATACTAACCACGCATTATCACCTCGTTAGAACCTTTGCTAAGAAAGTAAACTGAAAATGCTTTCACTGAAAACAGTAAAATAATTTTTCAATGCAAGTCCTCGTAAAGGCCCACTTTTTATGCATCAAAACCTAACAGAAAGTCGATTATTTTGCCCTAGGGCTTTATTATTTTTTTTTTTATTTATTTACAATGGTTGGCTAACCTGCAACCTTTCCTGTGTACCATAAATTTTATACTTTTTTTCCACTGTTTAATGGCTCTGGATACAGTCCTTTTGAGCCAATCATAATTTTAAGTTCACAAGATTGTATTTGTTTTATTTCCTCACACTATGCATTGAAAAACGTAGTCTGATACACGGGCGTAAGAGCAATAAATTACTCGGTTACGTTTAAAACACTCGCTACGCTCGTGTTTTATATCGTCCTCGCGATTTATTCCTTTTCGCCCTTGTAGCATAAACTACTATTATAACTTTACTTATCGATACTAGGGCGTTTAGGTTGATATTGTAATGGGCGATACACTATACAGGGATTTCCCAAATCAATAGATCAGATTATAATCTGATAAAATATTTATTCGAAGCAAGTATAATCAATATTTTTACTAGTATTTGACGTCACCTGACCATAAAGGTGGGTAAATACTGATAAGCACCTAAGCACGTAATAAACAAGGCTGGGGAATAATAAATAATAGGTAGTACTTACAAACCTAAATATAAAATTGTTATTTTGTGATTTAGCCAATGTTGGAAAGTTTCTGACACATTAATTTCATTTATAAATTATAATAAAACGAAACAATATAACTGTAACTCTTATATATAACTTAAAGCGACATATTTACCTCACAAAGACTAGACTTTTATGCCTATTACGTACGGACAAAATTCTTTGGCTTGGTTTTTGGAACGTCAGCGTCAGATATCTGCTCTCCAAATACTTCAAATATATCATTAATTAATTAATTACTATTAAATACCAACGCCGGATAAGCAATACCAAGTTAATTAATTAATTAATCAATCAAATTAAAAATTAATTAATTAATCAATCAATTAATTAATTAACTTGGTATTGCTTATCTGGCGTTTGTCAAACAGCACCTAAAATTATTATAAAAATACAAAACATCGAAATGGTGCAGCTTAGCCATCTCTACTAGTTTACACGGGTAGAGTACTGGTAGAGTACCAGGGATAAAAACATTACAAGTTTAATGTAAAAAGTTACAAAATTTTACAAATGATAGTAGCTGGAGAGTAGAGTAGAGTAGATAACGCATGTTGAATGTCGCTTGTTGGTTGAATTATAGTTACTCAACTTCCAAAGTTATATTTAAGTGAATAAAAAATGTTCCACTTTTTGACACGAGTATTACTTAATTTCTATTTCCAACTTAACTATACTGTCATTCTTTTATTCTTGTTGCTGACAGCAAACGCCAGGAACAAGCCCAAAATCATCGCCACGACCTGAAAACAAAAAATGCCCGTGAGCAATAAACAAATAAAATACTTAATCAACAATTCGATGGTAATATTTGTCAGTTCAATCGGTACAACAAATACCCCTCACTTTGTGAGTGGTATTAGTGTTGGTGTTGCTAAATGATAGATGGTTTAGGTACAACAAATACCCCTCACTTTGTGAGTGGTATTAGTGTTGGTGTTGCTAAATGATAGATGGTTTAGGTACAACAAATACCCCTCACTTTGTGAGTGGTATTAGTGTTGGTGTTGCTAAATGATAGATGGTTTAGGCTCTGGTGGAATCCCACTATCCCACTAATATTATAAATGCGAAAGTTTGGATGGATGTATGGATGTTTGTTACTCCTTCACGCCGTAACTACTGAACCGATTGGTCTGAAAATTTGCACAAATGTAGTTCTGGACCTGGAATAGCACATAGGCTACTTTTTATCCCATAAATCAGTTCCCATGGGATGGCAATGGGGTGTCAAATTTCTTTAGAAAAGTGATGTTTTGCTCCTTCATGCCCCGTACCTACCGATTGGGCTGAAACTTGACACAAATGTAGTTCTAGACCTGAAATAGGACATATGCTACTTTTTATCCCATATATCAGTTCCCATGGGATGGCAATGGGGTGACAAATTTCTTTAGAAAAGTGAAGTGTTTTACACAAGCTCAAGCACAAGCTCCTTTAAATTTGCACAAGCGCAAAGTACAAAAAAATGGTACCAAATAAAAAGAAAAACGGTCAAGTGCGATTCAGACTCGCAAGTCGTCCGTAATTCGACAGTTTTGCGAATAGAAAATTTAATTTTGACATTTTTGGAACTTTAACGGTTAGATTCCGTTGTCCATCCATCCGTATGTCACAGCCTCATAACTTTAGCACTGTTAAAGACAAAGACTTAGAATTTTGCACAAAAGAGGAAAAAAAAATTATTCCTAAAACCACAATATGAGAAATTATTTCGTGAGGAAACGTAGCTCGGACTTCGGCCTCGTCAAAGCCTGAGAATCAAACAAGAGATCAAGAAATAATTTTAAACTACAAAAAACTAAATCCACGCGGGCGAAGCCGCGGGCAAAAGCTAGTAATTACATAAAGGGTGCATGAAATAATCTTCGTTCGCATTAGTTCCACCAAGCCTTCCCGCTTCCGAGTAAACTGAGATGTAACCACTGATTACTCCGAATGCACCTGGCGCATCCTGGACAAATGACCAGGACGCGACTGATAAATCCTTTCAACTGAACACCACTCTCATGATGAACCCATGCTACAACTCGTCCTGTGTCGGCATGACGTCTTGAGAAGCCGTAACATACGAGTAGTTGCACCACTTTTTAGGTACTTTCTGGTCCCGTCGACGCTTCCATCAGGTGCTGGCTGGAAGGTGGCCAAGTGAACTTTAAATATAAAGGACGAGAGGTGTCGTGGGACCCACGGTTCGAACGAACTTCCTTTCGCTACTGACGCCCATGCCACCTGTCTATACGCTTGTAAACACACATTCTATAGCAATAATGTCGTGACGGTCGAAGTGTTACACTTTTTTCGGCCTAGGTCTCATTCGCCAAGTGTCTGTAGTGTATCGTGCGTCTGTAGTTTATATTGTACTGATAACGAACATTGTCACAAAAACTGACCTCAACACCAATGATGGCGAGAACGAAGCCACCGGTAGCGGTGCCGAAGGTCCCGAAGAAGTCGGAGAGGATGGTGATACAGCCAGGGTTGGAGTTGGCGACGCTGCAGTTGGCAGCGTCGACGCAGCAGGAGTCGGGGACGACGATGCCTATGCCACTGTATGAGCTCGCCCCGTTCGTGCCGCAACAGGACAACTGTCAGGAGTTTAAAACAATTTACATTTTATTCTGTAAGATAGGTCGGAGTCACGATCTATACTGCGATTTTTAGGGTTCCGTAGTACCTAAAAGGTACAAAAGGAACCTTATGGTGAGACTCCGTTGTCCGTCCGTCCGTATGTCACAGCCTCATAACTTTAGAACCGTTAAAGATAAATACATGAAATTTGCCACAAAAATAGCATTAATTTGCCCACAAATAAAATATGAAAAATAAAAATGTAAAAAATATGAAAAATTTGAAATTGTTCAAAATATTTCCAAAACAAAAGTGAGAAAAATATTAGCTTAAAATAACAATATGGGTATCAAATTGTAGGGATTAAAAAGTTAATTGTAAAAATATATATTTTTAATATATTTACTGACACTGGTTTCGAGAAATCTTTAAAAAAACCCAAAAATATGAATGTCCCCCCCCCCCCCCTTATCTCCGAAACTGGTAGACCGAAAAATATGAAAAAAATGTCAATTATAGATCATAATTGGCCAATTACAGGAAAACTATAGAGATTAAAAAAAAATACAGCACTAATGAGAAATACAAAAAAGGAGTAAAATATGGTGAACATGGGTATCAAAATGTAGGTATTAAAAAGCTGATCATAAAATATATTTACTTTTAATATATTTACTGACACTGGTTTCGAGAAATCTTTAAAAAACCCCAAAAATATGTATGTCCCCCCCCTTATCTCCGAAACTGGTAAACCGAAAAATATGAAAAAAATGTCAATTGTTGATCATAACTGGCCAATTACAGGAAGACTATAGCGATTAAAAAGAAATTCAGCACTAATGAGAAATATAAAAAAGAAGTAAAATAAATAAAAAAGATATTTTATAAAATACAATATGTGTATCAAATTGTAGATAGCTTATTGTAAAATATATACTTTTACTATACTTACTGGCACTGGTTTCGAGAAATCTTTAAAAAAACCACAAAACTATGTATGTCCCCCCCTTATCTCCAAAACTGGTGGACCAAAAAATATGAGAAAAAATCATGGTAATATTACGTAAAGATTACAGGAAAAATAAAGCGGTCGAGAAATTCACGAAAAAAAAATGACAAAATTAAATTTATAATCCACAATACGGAACCCTAGGTACGCGAGTCTGACTCGCACTTGGCCGGTTTTTTGTATTGGCGATGATCAGAATTATTTAGGGAGATTTATCGAGTATTGATTTCAGGATTTAGTTGGTTGTTTGTTTATAAAATATGTTTGGATTATAATATAGCCGATTCTGAAGGCTTTAATTTTAGTTTGAGTGCTGTCAAAGCTAAATTTTCTTCATTGTAAAATAGTTCTTAAATGCTAGGGACAGAAGCTAAATTCCTTTTGAAAAATTTAGGTTTTGACAGCACTAAAACTAAAATTAAAGCCTTCAGAATCAGCTTTAATATCTAGCTACTTTGAATAAATAGTGTTTTTATTTTAAAGAGAAGCCGAGGTATTTTATAAAAACGCGTGATATTTCGGTTGTCGATCGAAACAGCCACGGATCAGAGCGCGCTATGAAACGCGATAGAGTTCAGTTCTACTTGATGCACAATGAGTTGCTCAATCTCGGGTGCTCCATGCTCTTTACGATTCAAAAGTTGTGAGGCTCTGACATACGGACGGACGGACGAACGGACAAACGCTTACTCACCGCTATCTCCATCACATGGAAGGGTTCCCGGTTATTCTGTTCGAAAGCCGTCGTCAGCCACTCGCTGACCTGTTCCTCGACATCGTTGAGGTTCCTGAAGATGACCACGGTCAGCCAGATCTTGACGGCAGCCAGAACGGCCATGCAGATCGAGTACTGGAATGGTTACACTTTTCAGATTTAGTTACACACTTAGAGAATAGAAGTGCTCTAAGATTACACATGACTTACTTTGCGTGCCAAAATGATTTTGTGAAATCGCTTTTCTTCAAACTTCAATTGTAATCAATTTAAAACACCCATATCACATAAAATTATAACCAGAAATTTCACAAACAAAAGGCTTTGTACCCCAAACATAAATAATTATTATGGTGAGCGTACAAGAAAATTTTTATTACCTAATATTTTGAATGAAATGCCTGTAACAATAAGAAGCAAGGAAAAAAATGTAACTAAGCGTACTTATAAAAAATATGTTTATATCTTTTGGATGACTACACAACTAAAATAAAAAAAAATTGAAATTCTGTTTAACTTTAATTATAAGTAATGTTTCTTTTGTAGTATTAGTCGGCTAGTAGTTAAGTTAAGAGAGTAACATCTGCCAATAAACTTTTTTAAAGTTTGGCGGAAACAATCAAAAATGTAATGTTGTTTTTTTCTGCGAATAAATTTTTCTTATTTTTTTTTTTTTTTTATAAAATAGCGCCTGCAAACTTATGCATCCAAAATGCTATAAAAAACTTTTCAGGCACCACAATTTCCTTACCGTGGTGAGCATGCAACTATTCTCCTTAATCGCGCCACAGCACCCAAAGAAGGCGATGAGGAAGATAACGACCCCCACGATGATGACGGAGATGGGGATCACATCCACCGGCACTGGTATTATCTCCAGCACGTCAGTCAGCTGCAACAGCACAGCTATGCCGATACCAACGAGGGCCAGGCCCGCTAGCTGGGGACGAAGTTTGTCACATTATCGACATAATATTATGTACAAGGAGTACCAAACAGATGGCTTTACAACTATAATACGTAAAAAGACCATATCCTTGATCCACAGGACACGGGACAGTCTCAACAGCATCCTAGAAACCATAGCCGACAGATTTACGTCGCCGCTGTGGAGGTGTTTTGTGCGGAGAGTGATCGTGGAGACCTCCTCATCTCCTTGATCGCTCCTGGTACGGAGCACATAAGTTTGTGTAGTTAATTTAATTTAATTTTCTTTCTTTGTTACTAACCAATTATTAATAAGTCTTACTAACATGCTATGGATCCAAGTTGTCCGAAATAAAATATTTTTATTTTATTTATTTATTTTACAAGTGCAAAAGCTCTGAGTAATCTGATAGTTTTAACATAATATATTATATCACTCACCGAAAACACCAAATTTGTGGTAAAGAGCACATATTTTATAAGAAATTGAGTAATACAACACATTTTGACGTTGTTTAGAAAAAAAACTAAACTCGAAAATGTAGCAGTTGCTTACCGCGACGGTTTAGAAATAACTAAGAGCCGACCGCAGTGTGGTATATTCACTTAATCATCAAATATGTTATCAAAAAGATAAACTATCAGATAATGTTACCATTGTACCCATGAGTCAAATGTTTTCGGCGATACACTTATCTAGCATTTTAATTTAAAAAGGGAGGGGTTACGCATTTTGGGTGAACGTTTGTAATATTTGGGATGCTGTATCTCCTAAAACCGTCCCGTTATAAAGCGGTTTTCTTATCCTGACGTCTAGATGATACAGATACATAAAAATTCTTTATACAGGTTGTTAAGATGAAGTTGCAGAAGCCGGAAACTGGCGATAAAACACGTCCACATGAAAGACTTAACACTAAACACATAAGCTATATCAATTCAGAATATTCAGGTGCTGTTCGCATTTCAGCAGGTAATTTAAGTATTGAGGAATCAGCCATTAATACATAATATAGTCCCACACTTTGTAGCATTACTTTTTAAAATTAGTTAGCTATTTTATAATCACGAATGTAATTTTATTAAGTCGGTCGATTCGGCCTGGCTTTGGACTGCCACCAGGCAAGCCTGGTGACAGACAAAAAAAAAGATAAATCTGGATAAAGACACTATATAATTTGTTTTTTGAATGAACTAAAAATAACAAAACTGAAGTAAAAAATATGGTATAAAACACAATAATATCAGCAGAGTATTGGGTACGTAGGAACTTATAAAATCAACACAAAAATTATGCCTAGTCCATCTTATTTTAGGATTTTGTTTTCCTTTAGCTTTAACGACGCAATTTGTTCACGATAATATGGATTCAAATTTGGATATTGAAACTAGTTTATAGGATCCCAGAAACTACAATTTCGCGGAAGTATTAATAACTTCTAGTCGAGAGAAAACATAACTTTAAGGTGTTAAGAGCAATCGTTATCTAGCTTTACATTAAGGAAGAAAATGATTGATTCAGAGTCTACTGGATGCTAGGCTACAGATATAAAAACCTATAAAAACCTGATAGATGGTGTCTTCGTGACTTAGGTGTTTGCAGTCTTCCAGAGAGTAGTCAATCAAGCCAAGATTGTCTGGCGCCAACTTCTGTTATAACACAGGAAGCTTACCCTGTCAGCGTACGTGGTCCGTACGTTCGGCCTCAATATGTGCAACCATACAAGATGGTGGGAGAAATAGAAGAAAAATTGGAAAGACCCTTAAATAACTTGAAGGGTCGCTGTAAAGAAATAAAACAACAGCGTCAAGACATGCCTATGAAATCTGGGCAAGGAAATTAACGTATTGGAAACGGGACAAAATGGATTTTCAGAGAATGAAACCAAAAGTACACAAAACTTACCAGGAAATGAAGAAAAAAACAGTCTTTCACAATCACTAGGGCAAATGTGCCCTGTTTCCTGGATTAAACTATATTTTAAATTTATTGTGGCAAATTTCGCCTTCCTTCTACCACGATACTCTTTGATATGAGAAAAATAAAAAAAAAAATTGACAAAATATTCCAAATTTTCGAATTTGAAAATTCAGTAAAGCAATCAACGATAAAGAAAGACTAAAAATATATGAAAAAGATTGAATACCTGTAGCGAATGCTTGTATAATTATTGATTGTTCTAAGTAGACTTTTTCACCAATTGATCTTATTTAGTTAGTTACACAGCACGCCTAACATGCATCAATGCCATCTTAACAACCAGTGGGTCTACCGCGTTATTCTCATTTTCATCAACATCAACTTGAGATTGAAATTTGACGTGCGTGCGACGACGCCCGCCTAACATGCCATCTCTTTTGCACGCGTTGAATTTCGCATGCATTTGCTTGAAGTTGATACAAATGAGAATTACGCGGTAGAGCCCCAGTTAACACCTTTTTTCATCATGGCGGTCGGTTAAGGCGATACTAAAAAAAAACCGGCCAAGTGCGAGTCAGACTCGCGTACCTAGGGTTCCGTATTGTGGATGATAAATTTAATTTTGTCATTTTTTTTTCGTGAATTTCTCAACCGCTTTATTTTTCCTGTAATCTTTAGGTAAACACATATTACTATGATTTTTTTCATATTTTTTGGTCCACCAGTTTTGGAGATAAGGGGTTTTCAAAGATTTCTCGAAACCAGTGTCAGTAAGTATAGTAAAAGTATATATTTTTACAATCAACTTTTTAATACCTACAATTTGATACCCATATTGTATTTTTATTTATTTTACTTCTTTTTTTATATTTCTCATTAGCGCTGAATTTTTTTTAATCGCTAAAGTTTTCATGTAATTAGCCAGTTAGGATCTACAATTGACATTTTTTTCATATTTTTCGGTTTACCAATTTCGGAGATAAGGCCCCCCCCTTATTACATATTTTTGGCATACATATTTTTGGGGTATTTTAAAGATTTCTCGAAACCAATGTCAGTAAATATATTAAAAGTATATATTTTTACAGTCAGCTTTTTAATACCTGCAATTTGATACCCATATTGTATTTTTATAAAATATTTTTTTTATTTATTTTACTTCTTTTTTTATATTTCTCATTAGTGCTGAATTTTTTTTTTAATTTTTATAGTTTTACTGTAATTGGCCAGCTATGATCTATAATTGACATTTTTTTTCATATTTTTCGGTCTACCAGTTTCAGAGATAAGGGGGGGGACATACATATTTTTGGGGTTTTTTAAAGATTTCTCGAAACCAGTGTCAGTAAATATATTAAAAGTATATATTTTTACAATTAGCTTTTTAATACCTACGATTTGATACCCATGTTGTATTTTCAGGCTAATATTTTTTATTTTTCTCACTTTTATTTTGGAAATATTTTGAACAATTTCAAGTTTATTTTTGTGTCAAATTTCATGTATTTATCTTTAGCGGTGCTAAAGTTATGAGGCTGTGACATACGGACGGACGGACAACGGAGTCTCACCATAAAGGTTCCTTTTACCTTTTAGGTACTACGGAACCCTAAAAATGGGGTTTTTTCGAATCCATTTACTCCATTATAACGTCATCTACGTATTTCATTTTTGAGTAAATGTTTATTGAGTATTTGATTAAGATTCTCACTGAAGGATAACGCGATTGGATAAAATTTTCTTGATAGAATATAATTCCGAAAAGACGTCTAAATTGTATTATTTTTTCCTGTAATTCTGAAATTATGTATAAATTATGTATTTGTAAAGTCTCCTTGAAAATCTTTTTGACAAAATAGCTTAGTACAAAAACCGACTTTTTGCTACTTTTCTACGAATCCGTTCCACTCGCACTAAGGGTTTTTTCGCATATGGAGTAACAGGGACGATAAAACTTTTACGTAGCGCCTTAACACCTCTTTTACCATGTGGCTAATATGTTTTGACCATTGAAATCTGAATAAATATGTTTTGACCATAGCCACCATGGACGAAATACTAGAGGACTGACAACCGCCCTACTTTGAAGCGTAATTCGATTTTTAGTTTCAAATTTGTAGCTAGATAGAGCTACTGGTTCAAAACAATCGAATTCAATCGGATTCACGGCTCAAGTGGAGATTACTTTCTTTCCTAGTAAAGGTAGGTTCGTAGTGGTTCCGCTTAATTTCGGAAAGATGGCGGTATAAGCGCGTATAAGCGCGAATAGGAACCATATACAGAAATCAAACATATTTTATTAGGTGTGTTTTTACAATATCTAGAGATTTGATATTTGAAATTTTGCTAGCTATTTTAGTTTTTTTAATAAAAATATAAAACTGACTTTTTTCCCTTTTGCCCTGAATCCGCCCCTCTCGCACTGTAATGTAATGTAATTTTTATGTAATGTAATGCGATTTTTCGCTTGGAGTGACAGTGACAAAAATAAAATTCACATAGCCTCTTAACGACGACGGCCACCTACTACCTTTGGATTCGGAACTCGGATAAGTACGTAATTTTTGTCAGAATTCAAAAACAGATGTTGGTAGGTACTAGGTTCGATGCGGCTCAACCAATTTGGTAGTTTACTTTATTCCCGAAGTAATCCCATGTACCTCAACTGGGTGAAGGAAGATCACAGTTTAAAAAAACCGGTCAAGTGCAAGTCAGACTCGCGTACCTGCTAGGGTTTCGTATTGTGGATGATACATTTAATTTTGTCATTTTTTTTCGTGAATTTCTCAACCATTTTATTTTCCTGTAATCTTTACGTAAACACATATTACCATGACTTTTTTCATATTTTTCGGTCCACAAGTTTTGGAGATAAGGGGAGGGGGAACATAATATTTTTATGGATTTTCAAGGATTTCTCGAAAAAGGTGCAATAAAATATAGCCATACTTTATCGTCACCTTAAAGGGAAAATTAAATAACCAACAAAAAAAAGTTCCGAGATAATCGCAATTTTGTGTTTTTTTTTCGGTAGAAAATTCATATCTCCGTTATTCAGAAAGCTAAAATTCTAATTTTTTTATATGTTGTGGGCTTTAGAAAGTTCTTAAGTTGTACATTTTATAATATTGGAAAATAATTTCCTATATCCATGATTTACTGTATATTCATTTTTGCCAAAATACTTTTCTAAAATTATGCCCAGTTGTTTAGTTTTACATGTTTGTTATTGAATTTTGCCGTACAATAAAGAAAAAATTGTGACTTTTAAGTAGCCTTATTTATGTTTGCCATTTTATAGTTCGCCATTTTTCATGGTTGTTGAATTTGCCAATGGACCTTTTCTGGTACTTAGAATGATTTTAAAATTAACTTCAAAGCAAATATTTTATAAGCAAATAATTTACATGTTTGTTATTGAATTTTGCCGTACAATAAAGAAAAAATTGTGACTTTTAAGTAGCCTTATTTATGTTTGCCATTTTATAGTTCGCCATTTTTCATGGTTGTTGAATTTGCCAATGGACCTTTTCTGGTACTTAGAATGATTTTAAAATTAACTTCAAAGCAAATATTTTAATAAGAGCTGTTCTAAAATTTTAATCTATCACTAGGGAGCTAATTAACATGTATAAAGACTTTTTATAGTTTTATTTAAGAAGACGCAACAGCTAGCGCGACATTCCTATTCTTGCGCAACTGCGCCAGCAGCAAATTTAGCAGGAATGTCTTGCCTGCGTCTAAGAAATAAAGACTCCTTCTCCGCTCTTCACCCGGCTCACAATTTTATTGAAAATTTGCCTTTACTCTTGTAATAGCTGGGGCTCAGTTTGAGCGACTTGAGCCCCCAAGGCTGCGGTGTCGTATCTGAGCTCTCTGAGCAAATCAGTGGACTACTTTCCTGTTTGTTGTGGGGTAGCCATGCCGAAATTAGGCAGCCGTTTACCCTCCATTGAGAAAACTTTGTCTTCAATCAATTTTAGCGCTTCGTTAAAATATATATCGTCGTTGGCCTGTGCTGTCCCTTGGTACTTGTGTGCGATATCTTCCGATATAGCAGTTTATACTTGTCCCAAAGTTGCAGGGGGTTTGAGAATCCGCAGGTGCTCAACATGATAGCAAAAAGCTCTCTCAACTTGGCCGCTGATCTACACAATACGGCGTCCTCCATCGTCGAGTTTCAGTGGCCGTCATCTTCCAAAAGTCCCATTGCCTCACACGCTTCTCGGAACGTAGTTTTTTCCTGTCCTTCGACTGTTTTGAGGGCCTGAAAACTGATGGGGCCTTGGACGTGGGTCAGTATCAACCGTAAGCAGTAAAGTGCGCGGTATCAATTCTGCCCAGGGCATCTGACGTCTTCATAGCATACCAGCCTTCGACGCGGTTGCCTTGCACACGACGCTTCCGTGCTGTCCGTGAAGCGTTCCATGCGTAATATCTTGGCACTTCCACATATGGCAAACTGGCAAACTATGCATTCTGGCAAACTCGTCCGTCTGGCAAAGACGGAAAAATTCGGTGAGTGTGGTAGTGGGTGGTTCACTACTCAATCGCACAGGTGAGCCTCCGTGAAGTAAACGCGCTCGCCGTTGGGAAGGTGCACCGTAAGACGTGTCACTGTCGGGTGCTTCTCGTGAAGCGGCAAGCTCAATATCCGCCATGCCACTTCGTTGCTGCTCAGGTAATGACCAGCTGTAAACACCTGGATTTCTACTCGTGGGTCAATATTAGCATTGCCTTGCTGCTGCACAATAAGTATCGCCGGGTAAGTGCCTTTGGTTATGCACTTACAAATATATTTATTTGCCTGAACCGCGTTACAGAACTCCACATTAATGTGAGCATTAAAAATAGTCGAAAGGAGCGGTGAGTTCGGGACCACCCAGGTGTTGTCCACTACGATGTCTTGCGCGGTACCTCTCATTTTAATTGTGACCGTACTTCCTCCATCCTCGGGTGCCCTGCACCTGTACAACGGATAACCATTCTCGTTAGTTTCCGTCTCTTTTAACAGCGCCCGAGGATACGTTTTGGTGCATGCCCACATGTACAGGGGACGTAGGGTTCAGTGCTCCACAAGGACTCATGCTCTTAGTGATCGTGTCATATAGCTGTTTGTCCAAGTTAGGGTCGGGCAGCTCTGCTGATATCACTTCATCGATTTGGTTCGGACGCAATTTTTTTTTAACCAGAGCAGATCTAATTAATAATGTAATTTCAGGGTTCCCTGCCCGGAAACTTGACCAACTTAGTATTGCAGCTTTGTTTTATAAAATTTAAATATTTTTGCGAAATTCTAACAAAAAGTTATTAATTACTTAAGCTCAAATATAATCTGCTTACTAAAATTAAATAAACACACAAAAAAAGCTCAATTGCATCTATCAAGATAATCTTTACAAGCAAAAAATAAATAAAAAGACTATTATTCGTTTTTTCCTTAAGATACGGTTAACATCGATTTAAATATTCGTTTACACCATTTCAATAAGATGTATTTTTGCCTTTCGGTTATTATCATCAGTTCAAAATATTTTTATTGCCAAAATTCAATAAGGTGAGTTATTTTTTTTATCCTAATGAAAAAAACTACAGGTAGAGTCAATCTCTTTAATCCTTTTTGTATAAGTGATTTTAATATAGTTTTCCCAATCAGTTTTCTAGTAGATTTTCGGATTAACCATTTGGCCACAAACAGCTATCGCAGGAAATAAAGGGAGTAGGAAAACGATTCCCAGACCAAAAGCTGGAGAAAAAATCGGGCGTTTAGAAAATGCAATAAAACGTGTTTTGGAAAAATGTTACTTATTTCATTTTCCCTTTAAGGTGACGATATATTTTTACAATTAGCATTTTAATACCTATAATTTGATACCCGTATTGTATTTTATAGGTAAAATATTTCTTTTTAATATATTTTTCTTCTTTTTTTATATTTCTCATTTGTGCTCAACTTTTTTTAAGTGCTATAGTTTTCCTGTAATTGGTCAGTTATGAGCTATAATTGTCATTTTTTCCATATTACCAGTTTCGGAGATAAGGGGACAACATACATATTTTTGTGGTTTTTTAAAGATTTCTCGAAACTAGTGCCAGTAAATATAGTAAAAGTATATATTTTTACAATAAACTTTTTAATATAATAAAAAGCTATTTATATAGATATTTAGATAATAGCTATTTAGATTTTTTTTTTCTCACTTATGTTTTGGAAATATTTTGAACAATTTCATACCTATACGAGTAGGAGTAAATATGGTACAAATAAATAAATGTTAATAATTATAACTTCTTTAACAGCAGTTTCGCAGCCAGACTATGAAAAACCCGGCCTTTTCTAATTAATCAAAACAGAACACTTAAATTCAAAATTCACTCAATACTTATTCAAAAAGACCTTATTACCTATGTATTGTGTATGTTCCCGTCGCAAAGTTTCCATTGGTTTCTATAAATTGGAACTCTTGAAATTTTTGAAATTCTAAAATTCTGATTTAAGTACTTATGACTTCAAATATTCTGATTACAAATGGAAACTTTGCGATGGCAACATACACAATACATAGGTAATAAGGTTTTGTTGAATAACTATTGAGTGAATTTTGAATTTACGTGTTTTGTTTCGACTAATTAGAAAAGGGCGGGTTGTTCACAATCGGGCTGCGAAACTGCTCTTAGTAACCCACTTCGCTCTAGTATTGTAATTTTCAATTTTGAAGCCGTTCCAAAAGACATCCGGGAAAGTAATTTTTACCCTGACAACAAGATAGCGTATGATAAATGTATAAAGTATGAAAGGGACAGACTCTTGTGAGGTAAATTTATATTAACTAGTTTTGGAACGTAACCTATAGCTTTTTTTTTTCTTATCTTTATCCCATTCTCTTTGCGCGCGCATTTATACCTGCGATTATGTCTATGCTGCGATGCGACACTTGACGTGCACATGCATTTGTATTGTGTACTACACTTATGTGTGTGCGATGTTTCATTCGTAAACAACAAAAGCGCCATCTCTGATTACTCGTGGATATTACGATGAATTATACTATGCCTTCTGCCTAAGTACCAAGCATCCATTGTATGTACAGCTAGCGGGCGAGATAGTAGTGACATCTAGGAATAATACAGGATTTTGGCTACGCATGGAACGCTTCACGGACAGCACGGAAGCGTCGTGTGCAAAGCAACCGCGTCGAAGGCTGGTATGCTATGAAGACGTCAGATGCCCTGGGCAGAATTGATACCGTGCACTTTACACACTTTGAGTGTTACTGCTTACGGTTGATACTGACCCGCGTCCAAGGCCCCATCAGTTTTCAGGCCCTCAAAACAGTCGAAGGACAGGAAAAAACTACGTTCCGAGAAGCGTGTGAGGCAATGGGACTTTTGGAAGATGACGGCCACTGAAACTCTACGATGGAGGACGCCGTATTGTGTAGATCAGCGGCCAAGTTGAGAGAGCTTTTTGCTATCATGTTGAGCACCTGCGGATTCTCAAACCCCCTGCAACTTTGGGACAAGTATAAACTGCTATATCGGAAGATATCGCACACAAGTACCAAGGGACAGCACAGGCCAACGACGATATATATTTTAACGAAGCGCTAAAATTGATTGAAGACAAAGTTTTCTCAATGGAGGGTAAACGGCTGCCTAATTTCGGCATGGCTACCCCACAACAAACAGGAAAGTAGTCCACTGATTTGCTCAGAGAGCTCAGATACGACACCGCAGCCTTGGGGGCTCAAGTCGCTCAAACTGAGCCCCAGCTATTACAAGAGTAAAGGCAAATTTTCAATAAAATTGTGAGCCGGGTGAAGAGCGGAGAAGGAGTCTTTATTTCTTAGACGCAGGCAAGACATTCCTGCTAAATTTGCTGCTGGCGCAGTTGCGCAAGAATAGGAATGTCGCGCTAGCTGTTGCGTCTTCTTAAATAAAACTATAAAAAGTCTTTATACATGTTAATTAGCTCCCTAGTGATAGATTAAAATTTTAGAACAGCTCCTATTAAAATATTTGCTTTGAAGTTAATTTTAAAATCATTCTAAGTACCAGAAAAGGTCCATTGGCAAATTCAACAACCATGAAAAATGGCGAACTATAAAATGGCAAACATAAATAAGGCTACTTAAAAGTCACAATTTTTTCTTTATTGTACGGCAAAATTCAATAACAAACATGTAAAACTAAACAACTGGGCATAATTTTAGAAAAGTATTTTGGCAAAAATGAATATACGGTAAATCATGGATATAGGAAATTATTTTCCAATATTATAAAATGTACAACTTAAGAACTTTCTAAAGCCCACAACATATAAAAAAATTAGAATTTTAGCTTTCTGAATAACGGAGATATGAATTTTCTACCGAAAAAAAAACACAAAATTGCGATTATCTCGGAACTTTTTTTTGTTGGTTATTTAATTTTCCCTTTAAGGTGACGATAAAGTATGGCTATATTTTATTGCACCTTTTTCGAGAAATCCTTGAAAATCCATAAAAATATTATGTTCCCCCTCCCCTTATCTCCAAAACTTGTGGACCGAAAAATATGAAAAAAGTCATGGTAATATGTGTTTACGTAAAGATTACAGGAAAATAAAATGGTTGAGAAATTCACGAAAAAAAATGACAAAATTAAATGTATCATCCACAATACGGAACCCTAGCAGGTACGCGAGTCTGACTTGCACTTGACCGGTTTTTTTAAACTGTGATCTTCCTTCACCCAGTTGAGGTACATGGGATTACTTCGGGAATAAAGTAAACTACCAAATTGGTTGAGCCGCATCGAACCTAGTACCTACCAACATCTGTTTTTGAATTCTGACAAAAATTACGTACTTATCCGAGTTCCGAATCCAAAGGTAGTAGGTGGCCGTCGTCGTTAAGAGGCTATGTGAATTTTATTTTTGTCACTGTCACTCCAAGCGAAAAATCGCATTACATTACATAAAAATTACATTACATTACAGTGCGAGAGGGGCGGATTCAGGGCAAAAGGGAAAAAAGTCAGTTTTATATTTTTATTAAAAAAACTAAAATAGCTAGCAAAATTTCAAATATCAAATCTCTAGATATTGTAAAAACACACCTAATAAAATATGTTTGATTTCTGTATATGGTTCCTATTCGCGCTTATACGCGCTTATACCGCCATCTTTCCGAAATTAAGCTTAACCACTACGAACCTACCTTTACTAGGAAAGAAAGTAATCTCCACTTGAGCCGTGAATCCGATTGAATTCGATTGTTTTGAACCAGTAGCTCTATCTAGCTACAAATTTGAAACTAAAAATCGAATTACGCTTCATAGTAGGGCGGTTGTCAGTCCTCTAGTATTTCGTCCATGGTTATAGGTACCTAATTGTTATTTAATCACTGTGCGTCATTTTACTTTAAAAAAAAAAACTTGACATTGGCGGAACTAATGTGCGGGCGGAGTCCACATTATCGGAAGCCAGATAAAATGGCATTGAATTGAATTGAAGATGTCTAGTGACTACAATAGAAAAAGATACGCTTTGGTTGTTTATAAATGTAGAGGATGAATGAAAGTAGAGTGACGAAAGAAATGTATGGTGCGCAAGTGGAAGTCACCGTCCTAGAAGGACGTATGACCAAATTGGCGACATACTGAAGAAGGGAAATGTCAAAAGTACCCGGAATAGAAGAGCTTGTATGATTAGATTGATGGATTTGGAAGAAACGAAAGAGGTGTGTCTGGCTCGTAGCAGATGAAAATCTGTAGTCTTTGCCTACCTCTCTGGGAAACAGGCGTGAGTATATGTATGTATGTGTTATAATGCGTAGAACTGTTTGAGCCAAGATGACCCCCCCTCCCCCATATTCTTCCGCAACCTTCGTCTTCTTTGTGCGTTGAATTAAAATTATAATTATTTACAGTGATTTCAGCTCTTCAGGTGGTCAGATGGGCGGTGGATTATTGAACTTCACATCCGCACAATGCAGCGGAATTCCCCGGCAGGATTGCCCATTTCAGGATTGTCTTTTGATCAGCTCTTCGGCAGGTTTCGCAAAGTTTGTCAGATTCACACAACTGCTGCAACCACAGACCACTAAGTCTGTAGACTGTGGCTGCAACCAACGAGCTGACGTTTCACCTAACATGTCCATTCTCATCAAAACTAATCCTAGATTTAAGACGTAGGACTATTGGAACATGACTATTGGGTTTTTGTTTTCAGTGTTTCTTGGCTGCAGATGCCTCTCTCCTAATTGCCGTGTGCTATACCTGACAGGACATTCAGTTTGTCGATCTATGTCTGCTTCAAGCAGCTGATCATTAGAAGGCTAGTCTCGTTAAGGTTTCTACCAACGCCAATGACCTTGAACTAAGTAACTTTGTAACCATTTTATACGGTAACTATAGCATTTTTCAACAGAAGAAAAATACATAGTAATCTCCATGATACAAATAGTGATGTGGTTTTTCTTGAATTTCATTATAACATACAGAAGTGAAGCAAGAAAATTCTAAGTTTACCCTTATTTCTCGATTTTTTGTTTACTTGTAACAACATAACTGCTGCAGTTTTGATCGAAACAGTATTAAAATTTATAAACTTCTAGACAAAATAATATAAAATGATTTGGTTTTCTCAGTTCTTGAAAATTAATTTTATTTTGGATAAAATAATTTAAAAACACACTATTTTCGCACTTGTCAGCCGCAGCGACTGACGTAACAGCCATGTTGCAGTGCGAGCTGATAAGGACTTTATTTTAATATGGTTTTGTTCGAAATTTCAACCACCACGAATCGAGTTGCTAATTATTCCGACGGAGCCACCTTAAGGGGGGCTTATCCCAATTTTGTCTGTTTTCAAACTCATTTTAAAGCATCAAATAGTTATTTTTAAAATCTGAAAAAAATATATGTTTCAGATACATCTTTTGTGCAGTGTTTTTTGTGGTTCAATTTGCGAGACGTTACACTTTGCTCGATCGAAAAAAAATCCGAAACTTTGTCGATTTTTAAGATTTTTTTCGTTTTATGTAACGTGTACTTAACCAAATTGCATGAAAATTGCAGATAATTAAAGTAAAACTATTGTACTAATAACTTTTGTGGTTACTTTTTTTTAATGAAAATCGTTATTTTTCCCTTAATTTAAAAAGCAAAATTGATTCGCGACTACTCGGCGAGCGGCCGCCAGTTGCCCGCCAGCGGCTGTCAAGGCAGTCTTGCCTTATAGGCAATAGGTCATAGGTCATAGGTCTCTATGTCAGTTTTCTGAGCCCTCGTTCCCCCTCACTCGCCTCGAAGCTCTGATAGAGTGTAGGTACTATCATTATTTAAATAATCGTGTAAATATACATCAAACTATCAGTTGTGTGTACATGTAAATAAAAATCATTTAGTTGTATCTTGCTTGGATGTTTAAAAATAAAAATGGAAACTAGAAATAAGAAGAAAAAAACCGGCCAAGTGCGAGTCAGACTCGCGTTCCTAGGGTTCCGTATTGTGGATGATAAATTTAATTTACTATTTTTTTTCGTGAATTTCTCAACTGCTTTATTTTTCCTGTAATCTTTACGTAAACACTATTACCATGATTTTTTTCATAATGCTCGGTCTACCAGTTTTGGAGATAAAGACATACATTTTTTTTTATATCAATGTATTTTTACAATCAGCTTTTTGATATCTATAATTTGATACCCATATTGTATTTTTAGGATAACATTTTTTAGTTTTGTTTTGGAAATATTTTGAATAATTTCAATCTTTTTTTACATCGTGATATGTGGGCAAATAAATGCTATTTTTGTGCCAAATTTCATGTCTTTATCTTTAAAGGTGCTAAAGTTATGAGGCTGTGACATACGGACGGACGGACGGACAACGGAGTCTCACCATAAAGGTTCCTTTTGTACCTTTTAGGTACTACGGAACCATACAAATCATCAAATTTGGGAGTGCTGAAGATAAGAAAACAATTCTTTGAAACTGTAACGAGATGTTTTATTGATCGTACAGAACAACCAACTTTTGAAATTACGCAAAAAATGTAAACAACTCTTGAGTCCGAGTATAACTGTACAACAGTAAAATGTAACAGTACTTACTCTTGCAGTCAGACAGAATGTATAGATATATAATGTACATATTTTTTAAATATATAATATATATATATATAAAAAATAATGCGATTGTATCTACGTATTATTATTTTTTTGTAAGCGTAAGTATGAATCGTATGTAACTAAGTGATTAAATAAAATTTCTTAACTTCAGTTTATCAAATCTTCGTACTGAGCAGGGCACCTTCGCATCGAGACAATGTATAGAGGCAACAAGTACGATAAAACTCGATAAAAACAGTAATTGGTATTACCAGGTACAAGGACAGCTTTACGTGACAGAACGGCGATTATGTCTCTTTGGCATTTGGGTAGGAGATAATGAACTTGTACATATTGAACGCATTACAAGAGATGATAATTTTTGGATGACGAAGATGGAGAGGAAGCTAATACAATTTTATATAAAATGTGTAATACCAGAGATAGTGAAAGTGATAGTGAAATGAGTTTATTTGCCACAGAACATATAAAAAAAGAAGACACAGTACAACACAAAACAAAATTGCAAAAAGGAGCAAGCTTATCAAATGCTACACGATGAAGTAACTTGCAGCTCTGATTTTCAGTTTGCCACATATGAACAAAACACAATAGCAAATAGAAGTAAAACATAATAATTAATAATTAAGAATTTTAACTAGTACAATTATACTATTGACTAAGAAAATAATGAATAATAATAATTTATTCATAAAAATAATATTGAATAATTGAAATAATATTGAAAACACACAAAAAAATAATTAATTTGACAAAGAATTACAAATAAAATAATTACAGTCTATTCCATTTACGAGGTTACATTTGACACTTCTGAGAACGTAACTCTGCACGTTTCACATAAATTGAAAAAATAAATAGTCTTTGTTTATGACAGTAAATCACCGTTTGAAAAAACCACAATCAATCCAAAACATTATACAATTAATTCACAAACATAATCAACGTATTTTTTTTAGATATCGTGCTCAAAATAAGTATAACTTTAAAATAAAATAATATTTTACTGCAAATACGCGTTTACGTTCTATGGTTTATTTTTTACTTTTAAACATTGTGACGTAGCTCAAAAAATCTCATAAAATCGGTTAGTTAATCGATTATTCTTTTGTGTATCGAGGTCGTAGGAAATAAAAATCTACTAAAAATATGGTCCACCTCGCAATCACCATGGTTACCATGGCAATCACGATCAGCCATATTGTTTGTCTGTTCAGTACGGTGCAACGTTGCGTGCGTGTGTTTTCTTCTTGCTTGACCACTAAAAGAACAGTGTTGGGCAGTCAAGCGCGGGAGTTTGTGGTACGCCTACAACATTACTTTGAATGTGAGTTTCAGAATGGTAGTCCACTCTTTCGTTATCAGTCGAAAAACTGTTTCCCAAATAAGTAAGGAAAAGCATGGTAAAGATATACCAGAAGATAATAAATTAAAATCGCCACTTAAGAAAAAAGTTAGAAGGTCGATAGTCACACAAACAAAATGCTGTCGTTGTTGCAAGAAGCATGCTATAACGTTACTGCTGCAAATTGGAATAGTGTGGTTTTACGAACATTAAATCTAAATTTCGCTGATTGGGACCGAGATGTGCATATCGATGCCCTAATAGATAACCAAATTATAATAAATACGGTGGATCCTACAGACGATGGTGAGGGTGATGACGACGATGGTGACAATGAATATGATGCAACGATTTTGAGTAGTGAGCACGCATAAGTCGCATGCAGATAAAATTGAAAAATAATAGTATTTAATCAAATTAAAAAACTTGACTAAGTAACTTTACCTCGTAAATGGAATAGACTGTAATGGATGTCATGCAAAAAAAAATTAGAGAGAAAAGACATGTTCAGAAATGGAATGAATAAAAATAGAAATTTACAAATAAAATAATAAAATAAAACAACAACATGGTATAGTAAACCCACGGTATACACGCGGGATGCCTATAAGAACTCTGACTTTGCATGATAATAAAAATAATATTTAATAAGAAAAAGTGGATCCTTCACCTATCTCAGAGCAACAATCAAGCTATGACACCTCGCAACCGGGTCCTAGCACTAGCACACATACAACTGAACAAATCGTGCGACTAAAAATACCGAGTGGGCGAATTTAAAGTATGAAATTGAAAATACTTCACCAAAAATAAAAAAATTGGTGCGATGAAGAGCGAAGCAAGAAGGAGTTAGGTTTACATGTAATATAAAATGAGGAGCCGAGCGAAGCGGAAAAAAATTGGGTTTTTTCGAATCCATTTACTCCACTATAACGTCATCTACGTATTTCATTTTTGGGTAAATGTTTATTGAGTATTTGATTAAAATTCTCACTGAAGGAAAACGCGATTGGATGATATTTTCTTGATAGAATTTAATTCCGAAAAGACCTCTAAATTGTTTTATTTTTTCATGTAATTCTGAAATCCTAACTAATTTCATTGTCAACTTGCATTCAAAATGTGGATATTATGTATTTGTAAAGTCTCCTTGAAAAACTTTTTGACAAAATTGCTTAGTACATTTTATATTAATAAAAAACTGACTTTTTTACTACTTTTCCACGAATCCGTCCCACTCGCACTGAGGGTTTTTTCGCATATGGAGTAACAGGGACGCTAAAACTTTTACGTAGTGCCTTAAAATTAAATTGACACTAAAATAGAAAATTGTTCGCCTGAAAATTATCAACTCAACTCAAATTTGTAATTTCAAGTCGCCGTTTACAACATTTTTATTCGCTCACAATCTTTCGCCCACTTAGTATTTTAGTACGCTATATTCAGTATTTTTGACACCATATATTTGAATTTATATTCGCTCATTTAAATACTACGCCTATAATTTTAGTTTTAGTGCCGTCGAAACCTAAATTATTCCAAAGTAATTTAGCTTCTATTTTTAATACTTATGAACTATTTTGTAATAAACAAAATTTAGTTTTGACAGCTCCTAGATTACAATGAAAGCCTTCAGAGTCAGCTTTGTTAGCTCATAACCAATTACCAATTACCAAGTGTATTAAATATTTTTAGCTGTACTTCCAAATGTTTTACAAGAGCGTGCTTAGATATTACTCATATGATCCAATGTAATAAACTCCCCTATTTGTACTAACTCGGTTTTTTAGTAGGAATAGTTTTTGTTGGTTCATTTATCGGAATCAATTCTTATTAGTACGAAGTACAGTTACTGGCCCCGAACCTATTTTAATGTACGGCGGCGGTCGGTGTCGAGTCACGTGAGGTCACGATTATAGCCGCTCAGTTGCATCGTAAATAAATACGTCGCGGTGAATTGGCGGGGGCTGAGGTAGCGATAAATACCTACAGGTCCCGGATAACCTGCCCTTAAGTGCAGTCTCTACTTGGCCTTTATGTGCTGAGTTTTTCAGCAGCTGAGGAATAAAGGCTAGTAGTACTGTAGTTCGTAATACATCAGCACCCCAGGAGCTACCTACCAGTCATCCTTTAGAATATCGCACTCCAACTGACATTTCTACATTTATTACAAAAATATTTTCACCCGTTCTTTACTTCATATGCACAATGATATGCATATGATGAATTTTATTATTATTATCATCTACTTCTAGTTCGATGGTCGCGGGCTGGATTGAAACCTTTCGCGGGCCGGAGATGGCCTGCGGGCGGGCCGTTGTTTGCCCATTCCTGAGCTTAGACCATGGACGAATAAATACTTATTTCGTCCATGGCTAGACTGTAATTATAATTATCAATCCAATCTTCCTAACCCTCAAAATGGACGCTAAATGACGTAAGGTCAGACGTAAAAGATAACGCATATTATCGTAAGGCAGCGATAACGCACATTATCGTAAGGCAGCGATATCCAAAGAAGATACAACAAAAGTAAAGGTGATATTTCATTATGTTGAGTAATAAATAAAATCTACACATTTCAATTGATACGCTAAAGCACTAAAGATATGAACATTAAACTCGTTTTCTAAGTTGGTAGGATAATCTTAATGACGTTAAGGTTAAACGTCAGTCGCTTAGCGCAAAGTGCATAACTTAACTTTGTTTTTATTGTTTAGAAGTTAAAATTTAAAAACATTTTGGTATGTGGCAGTTGACGCCAATAGTTCAGTATTAGTGAGGCTTATAAAGTACGAGTTTGAAAATCAATACTTACACAATTAGTCATGATCTTGTCCAAACAATGTTAAAATATAATTTTAAGGTGGTTTTAAGTAAAATGCCGAATTCTACTATATGACGAAGATTAGTCAAATAGAAAATTAGCGAGCGTTTTGAAACTGACGAAGCCGTTTGTAAAATGCCGAGTTTTACCTTTTGCCTGTGACATATTGACCAAGTAATGGTTAGCTCAGTTGGTAGAGCAATCGCCCGGTAAGCGAGAGGTTCTAGGTTTAAATCCCGGTTCAGAGCTTTACTTTTCTTCTGCATTTCTATACCGAAATTATATAATGCTATATTGTAATTAATGATTAATGTTGATGATGGCGCTGATGAATCATAATCTCAGCAAAAGTTCGATCTGTCTATTAAATTTTAATATCCGTCATAGATTTAGTGTATATTTGGTCCACAACTTGCGTTAAATCAATATTTACATGATGCTTGTTTAAAAAAACAGAATAAAAATAATCAATACCTCTTGAAGAAGGAGATAACTTTTTTATATGTCCTAAAATTATCTTGATAAATGGTAACAGCGGCGTGGAGCGCTATGTAGTATTTTTTTTCATACTTACCTACTCGGGTGCCCCCTGCCCACCCCGTCGCGCCGCCGCTTCGCCAGTGCGGAGTCAATTTCATCATGTCTGACGTACACTAGACGTATTTTGTCTTCTACAAAATATAGTAAATATATTTTCGAAAAAAAAAATCGTACTGTTTAAATATATTTTTCATGAATATATCGTGAATAGAACCTACCCTGTGACGGAAGTTGCTGACCAAATGAACAACCTGTGAGTATTGTATACTACATCTATGCATTATCCGCAACTAATCATCTATGACATTTTATGACACTGTAATAGTAGTTTATGCTACAAGGGCGAAAAGGGATAACTTTTTAAACGTAACCGAGTAATTTATTTCTGTTACGCCCGTGTATCATACTACGTTTTTCAATGCATAGTGTGAGGAAATATTAATTATTAATTTGAAATTCAGTGTAAAATTAAAATGTTGTGAACTTTAAATTATGATTGGCTCGAAAGGACTGTATCCAGAGCCGTTAAACTGTGCAAAAAAAAGTGTAGCATTTCTGGTACATAGGAAAGGTTGCAGCTTAGCCATCTTCTCGTAAATAAATAAAAAAGAAAAATAATAAAGCCCTAGGGCTTTTGCCTTTTCGACTTTCTGTTCGGTTTTGATGCATAAAAAGTGGGCCTTTACGAGCACTTGCATTGAAAAATAAATTAGGTTATTTTGTTTGTTTATGCCAGGTTTATGCTCATGAAGATCTGCAGAATTTGGCAATAAAATTAGACTCGCACACAAAGGATTCTATACCAACAAATATTGTAACAAAAAAGGCGCAAAAAATAGTAAGAAGCGCCTGACAAACAATTCGGCATCTTCTGAGTACGGAATCGAAATTTTTATTATTTGTTGTTTTACTTTAGATAGAGCATGGCTACGTAGTAGGGGGCGCAGAGGTAGGACAATAATGGAAAACTAACAGGCAAGGGGGGCGGGGTGATGGTGCTTGTGATTATAGGAGAGGGTCAGTTGGGGGAGGCACGTATGTGAAAAGGTTGGGAACTCCTGCTTTAGAGTATTTTCTACAATGTGACCAAATTTGAAACTTGGGTTTTATTTTCTTGATTTATATCCGGTATGGGTTCGGGCGGTTGATTAGATTTCACCATTTATCTATCATTTGAATCGTATTGCTACATGAATTAAATAAACTTTTAATTTAGTTCATGTACATTTATTATTTTATAACATGTATTTTTATAAGATTAAATTTGACTCCTAAAAAGTGTATTATTTACCTACTTTACAAAATAAACTATTTAAATTTGAGTACAGAAAATTTAAACTGGCTACCTTATTACGGCTGAAGTTGTAGACATCTGTGACAGACGGACAGACGGGCAGACCGCTTGGCAACCTTTGGAACCGGAACCCTAAATAAACAAGCTAATACTGAGAAATATTGTGTTTCTATATTGCGGAGTTTTGAAAAACGAGGTATATCGACAGCTATCGACGACCTGCTGTGGCTGTGAAATCTTTAGTTGATTCATGGACCTCCACTTTCCGGACCTCACAAACAGTCTCCCTAATCTTTAGTTAATTCCTGGACCTCACGAAAAGTCTCTCTTATCTTGAGGTACAAATAATTTAATTTCCTGCTATACAATAAATTTGAGCCATTAGCTTCCTTCGTGTCGTCCTTTTTCAATAATGTCGAGTCTCCAAAAATTTATTATTATTTATTAATTTATTGTTCCAGTTAAAAATGTACCAGTATTTAGTTGCTCCGTGCTGTTTTCTCTGAAATGTACCAGTATTTACTTACTCCGTGCTGTTTTCTCTAAAATGTACCTACCAGTATTTAGTTGCTCCGTGCTGTTTTCTCTAAAATGTACCAGTATTTAGTTACTTCGTGCTGTTTTCTCTAAAATGTACCAGTATTTAGTTGCATCGTGCTGTTTTCTCTAAAATGTACCAGTATTTAGTTACTTCGTGCTGTTTTCTCTAAAATGTACGAGTATTTAGTTGCTCCGTGCTGTTTTCTCTCAAATGTACCAGTATTTAGTTGCTTAGTGCTGTTTTCTCTAAAATGTACCAGTATTTAGTTGCTTTGTGCTGTTTTCTCTAAAATGTACCAGTATTTAGTTGCTCCGTGCTGTTTTCTCTAAAATGTACCAGTATTTAGTTACTTCGTGCTGTTTTCTCTAAAATGTACCAGTATTTAGTTGCATCGTGCTGTTTTCTCTAAAATGTACCAGTATTTAGTTGCTCCGTGCTGTTTTCTCTCAAATGTACCAGTATTTAGTTGCTCCGTGCTGTTTTCTCTAAAATGTACGAGTATTTAGTTACTTCGTGCTGTTTTCTCTAAAATGTACCAGTATTTAGTTACTTCGTGCTGTTTTCTCTAAAATGTACCAGTATTTAGTTGCATCGTGCTGTTTTCTCTAAAATGTACCAGTATTTAGTTGCTCCGTGCTGTTTTCTCTCAAATGTACCAGTATTTAGTTGCTCCGTGCTGTTTTCTCTAAAATGTACCAGTATTTAGTTGCTCCGTGCTGTTTTCTCTAAAATGTACCAGTATTTAGTTGCTCCGTGCTGTTTTCTCTAAAATGTACGAGTATTTAGTTACTTCGTGCTGTTTTCTCTAAAATGTACCAGTATTTAGTTACTTCGTGCTGTTTTCTCTAAAATGTACCAGTATTTAGTTGCATCGTGCTGTTTTCTCTAAAATGTACCAGTATTTAGTTGCTCCGTGCTGTTTTCTCTAAAATGTACCAGTATTTAGTAGCTTCGTGCTGTTTCCTCTAAAATGTACCATTATTTAGTTGCTCCGTGCTGTTTTCTCTAAAATGTACCAGTATTTAGTTGCTCCGTGCTGTTTTCTCTAAAATGTACCAGTATTTAGTTGCTCCGTGCTGTTTTCTCTAAAATGTACCAGTATTTAGTTGCTCCGTGCTGTTATCTCTAAAATGTACCAGTATTTAGTTGCTCCGTGCTGTTTTCTCTAAAATGTACCAGTATTTAGTTGCTCCGTGCTGTTTTCTCTAAAATGTACCAGTATTTAGTTGCTTCGTGCTGTTTTCTCTAAAATGTACCAGTATTTAGTTGCTTCGTGCTGTTTTCTCTAAAATCTTTCTAAAGGAAGCCTCTAATCAGTGAAAACTAAGTTACTAAAAACTAAGTTTCTATCAATAATTTATGTCAATTCCATCTCATTACATTGTACTATGTAAATAGTCATCTCACATACACATTATGTATCGCTTCTTACTCGTAATAATATATCTCTCATCTCAATAATGTTATTATAAAGTAAAGCGGCATTTTTAGGGTTCCGTACCTAAAAGGAACCTTATGGTGAGACTCCGTTGTCCGTCCGTCCGTATGTCACAGCCTCATAGCTGCTTTGGCACCGTAAAAGATACATACATGAAATTTGGCACATCAATAGCATTAATTTGCCCACATATCACGGTGTAAAAAAAATATCAAAAATTTTAAATTGTTCAAAGTATTTCCAAAACAAAAGTGGAAAAATAAAAAATATTAGCCTAAAAATACAATATGGGTATCAAATTGTAGGTATCAAAAAGATAATTCTTAAAATTTATACTTTTAATATATTTACAAACACTGGTTTCAAGAAATCATTAAAAAACCCCAAAAATATGTATGTCCCCCCCCCCCTTATCTCCGAAACTGGTAGACTGAAAAATTTGAAAAAATTGTCAATTATAGATCATAGCTGGCCAATTACAGAAAAACTATAGCGATAAAAAAAAATTCAGCACTAATGAGAAATATAAAAAAAGAAGTGAAATAAATAAAAAATATATTTTATAAAAATACAATATGGGTATCAAATTGTAGATATTAAAAAGTTGATTGTAAAAATATATACTTTTACTATACTTACTGGCACTGGTTTCGAGAAATCTTTAAAAAACCACATTAATGTGTATGTCCCCCCCACCCTTATCTCCAAAACTGGTGAACCAAAAACTATGAAAAAAATCATGGTAATATGTGTTAACGTAAAGATTACAGGAAAAATAAAGCGGTCGAGAAATTCACGAAAAAAAATGACAAAATTGAATTTATCATCCACAACACGGAACCCTAGGTACGCGAGTCTGACTCGCACTTGAACGGTTTTTTTAAAGATGAAAAATTATAAATTCCTGCCATTTTTTAAAGTTTTACTGCGCTTGTAGAACAAATTATTAATTAAATAAGCACAAGATGGTCGGTATTTTATTCATTTTTATTTATTTATTAAGTATTTCACAGTTTTTATGTTACACTTAATTAGTACAAAATAACTTTAATTGTAGTAAGTACAGGTATTTTGTACAAGCTGTCTTATTTACGTGACAGATTCCTATTGTACTGATTTAGGGCCAGTTTCAACACTTGCTGATCTTAGACCATGCTCCTTGTGCCTGATAAATAACTTTGTAATAACTCATTCAAAAATAGTTCCATTTTTAAATCTTGAATGGCTTATTCGTCCGAGACAGTCCCAAGAAAATCAATTTTTTGCCGAGAATATTTTTTTTGTAGTTTATGTATGCCAAGAAAATTAATAGAAATTTGGTATCAAAAGAAAGAATTGCTTATGAAAAACGGTTGTTTATTATTTTCATGAATTAGTTTAGTGATTTACGTAACTAAAACAGGCATGCACCTAACATGTTTCTGTTTTCGGTTATTTATTACGGTACTGTCATGTTTGAACACGTAGTACGCGAAACTTATTACAGAAATCTCAAAATTGTTCACGGTCATATTTGTCTGGATGACATAGCATATTTGTCTACATACTTTAAATGTAAGCGTATCCGTGCTGTGTCAAATTTGTTCAAATTTCCTACAATGTGACATGATACATGCCGTTAAGCTCACTTTGATTGCCAATAACTTCATCATTATTTGAGATATCGAAAAAATAATTTTATTACTATTTTTAGCGATTTAAACGCATTGATTTTCATATATATCTTAATGTAGGACACGGGCTCTATGTGTAATTAAATTTTTAAACCTTAATTAATTAATTAATAGCCTCTACAAGTGACCAATTATTACGTGTATAATTGTGTCGATTCGGCGCAACACGACTTAATTTATTTGACAATACTAACTTTATTTTGTGCGTCCTGTCTTTGTCTTTTCGATACAGAAAGAAAAAGACGGAACGCTTAAAATAAATTAAGTTTAGTACTGTCATGACAAATAAGTTAAACAGTATTAGACCGAATCAACAGCAATAGAAAATAATTGGAAAACACAACGCCGTTTTCCTTGAGTGCCTATCAGGCCAAAGAGTACATTTATCAGGCGGTTGACGCGATTGGACGTGTGGATGCAACGGCAAATCCAGGGGGGGGCGCATGGGGGTCATGACCCCCCTGGGCCTAGTTTTTCTATACAGACACGCTAAATTTACCTATAATTGCAGAAAATTGTGTTATATATTTGGACTAATTCGGAGCCTGTGACCTGGCTCGCAGGCTGGATCCGCCCTTGTGTAGATGTAGTTAATTTTTATTTAACCTCCCTTTCTAACATAGTTCTTTGTCTCTTTCTCCTCTGGCCCTGATCATAGCTCAACAATTCATCTATGCTTTGCACAGTATGTTGAAACAGGCCCTTAGAATTTTAAATTATATGTTTTGAGTTTGGATATCGAAAGAAAGACTAGAAAAGCGCCGCCAATAATTTAAAAAAAATATGTTAATACTAGTTAATACACATTATGATAAAAGTATCAAATGAATTCAACCATAGATGTTATACCTCAATAGCAAACATGTTGTGTGTGTGACAATCTTTCTGTTGCGTGAAAAGATCGGCTAGTCGCGACATTTGACAATCTACCCCGGCCCGGCCCCGGTTGAGGTTGAAGGGGGAATTGCACAACATATTTGCAAAAATGCTACGTGGTCAATTTTCTAATATGAATTTAATAGTTAACCACATTTTTGCGGTTGGTAGCTAGAAAAAAAACTCAATCTCATCTTTCGATAGGCAGACTTACCATCTATATAGGTAAACATAATTCGTCTCTATTTAACATTTACAAAGTTTAGACTTATATAATACAAACTTAGTATTCTAATCTTAGACCATTTGCACATAATATATGTTCTAAGATTCTAAGGGTACAAATAAGTACAGCCAAATGGCTTGTAATTGTGAGGTATTAATCTTGATAATCTTGATTATTGATATTGATAATACATGTTATTGATAATCTTAATAAGTTCATTATTGTTTATTTAGTCAGGAATTTAGAATAGTATATCAAACTTAATAACAGATATAACTGGTGTAAATAGATTGCTATTTTTAAATGGTACCACAATACTGTACTGATCATACTGAACTATCCTAAACAAACAAACAAACCCGCGCAAATAAAACTAGTTAGAAAATTTATTTATGTTTCATTGAGGGTATTGTTCAGTAGAATATTGGTTTGATTTAAAGATAACATTCTATTTACACATTTACAGTTAACAATTTACAATTTACAGTTAACAATTGCATGTTATGACAAACCATACTTATATAATTTCACCATCATGTCTTTTGAAATTAGACTGTTTACCATTAACTTGTTTTGTCTACTATTTGTTCTTCAATTATTATCGATAACCGATAACTGAATGGGTTTCAATTAATCGACGATATACCGGGTGTCAACGCACAGGTCTCTTTAAGTGAGTAAAGATTATGTGTTGTTGTTTAATGACACCCGTTATGTTCGAAGGGTGGACTTCACGAACCGTCGTCGTCTGTACACTGTGAGTGCGGTGTAGAACCTAGTAGCGAGATCTGCGACTCGCGTTGCGCGCGTGGTTGGCGAGACACAGCGCGAACACTACCGCCACCAGCTGAAACAAGGAGGAACATGTTACTATTTGTATTCTGCGCAGGCGCAGGCATTATATAAAATATTTTTTAATTGGGATACGTTTCAGTAGCACATTTTTCTATTAGCTCAGGAATTGAATGCGGAACTGCTGAACGTTCGGAGTCCTCACGGCGTGGTACCAACCACACCAACCATCTCAGAGAGTCTATCAGAGTTGTAGATAGAAACACACTCCATGTCTTCTGGACTCATGACTCATGTCTGCAAGACACATGTCTGCTATACATGACACATCTCTTTCTCTCGCTATAAGGTTTTCTATTCAGAGTGCCGTTATCGTTTAGTGCTGCTATTTGGTCAGTACACGATGTATAGGTACTATGTTTACTATACCCGTCATTCAAAAGCAGCCTGGTGAAGCCGTTCCTTTATCCTTCTTCTCTACAAGCCTGAACCATCAACGTATTGTTCAAAAGCACTACATCCACCGTGCTGTAATTAACTCATTACCTCAATAGCAGCGACTCCGATGACTAAGACTCCAATGACCAGGCCGAAGGTGTGGAAGAAGTCCGTAATGACGTCATTGCAGCCGGAGTACACGTTGACGATGGTACAGGGGGAGGCCGCACAGCAGGAGGGGGGGAGGGCCACGTTCAGGTAGGAGTTGCCTCCTGTGGTGCCGCAGCAGTGGAACTGAGGAGCAAAGACGAGACATGGTAACGTGAGGTGCAACACGATTAGAATTAAGAATCATAAGACATCGAATCGAGTGTCTGGTTTCTGAACTGACTCCAAACTTAAAAATGCAATGCATTGAAGAGAATATCAGCAGAAAAATCATGGAACAGAAATTTCAAGTTGAAAAACAGTTCATAAAAATTAAGGTAACAGTTAAAACAAAATTGCAAACTACCTTTTTCGTTGTCTATATTTCAGTATTTTGATTACTGGGATCAAATATTTGAAAATAATAATCAGCAACTTTCTTTTTTAAGCCCTAAGCTCCCAAGAAAGTAGGAATTACCTGCAAAATACTTATACAGATTTTGTGTAATCATATATATACCCGAACACCACAATGCTCAACATTATCAAAATAGCCAGTAATAATAGCCATAGCCCATAAATTTAAAATCTACTCATAAACAGACAAAAAGTCACAGTTCAAAGTCAGTCTATTTACCGTGTTCTCGATCTCGTGGAAGGGCTCCAGGTTGGTCTGGTTGAAGGCGGAGTTGAGCCAGCGCGGGATCTGGTCGGTGAGCTGGTTCAAGTTGACGAAGATCACGCTCGCCAGGCCCACCTTCACCAGCATCAGGATGATCATGAACACCGAGTACTGAAACATTTGTATTTGTTGTTTTAACACATGTTGAACACATACCGCGTACTGAAACATTTGTATTTGTTGTTTTAACACGCGTTGTTATACCATCAGGATTATCATCAACACCAACTACTGAATTATTTGTATTTGTTGTTTTAACACGTGTTGAACACATACCGACTACTGAAACATTTGTACTTGTTTTTTTAACACGTGTTGTACACATATCGAGGACTGAAACATTTGTATTTGTTGTTTTAACACGTGTTGAACACATACCGAGTACTGAAACATTTGTACTTGTTGTTTTAACACGTGTTGTACACATATCGAGGACTGAAACATTTGTATTTGTTGTTTTAACACGTGTTGAACACATACCGTGTACTGAAACATTTGTATTTGTTGTTTTAACACGCGTTCAACACATACCGAGTACGAACGTAAGTTTAGGAATATATTATTGTGACGGTTTAGATGTCAATTTGTTATGTTGCACTAATTTGAAACAAATAAAGCATCTACATAGCTGTACAATTTCGTTTATATTGTACCTAGCCCGTTTCATCAAAGAAGGTAGATATCATCATCTGTTATAAAATTTCCATAGCTTAATTCCTAATATATGTATATATATACAAGGTGACTTTTTGATCATCGTCCAAATTCATACTGGTGGCTTGGTAAGTGATCTGTATCATGGATCAATAACCATTTTGGTGACATTCGTAAAATGAAATTTCGACTCCCCATAGTGATTCACTCGGGACTGGAACTGCATTAAGAGTTTAAGAATTTTCAGACAAGACGTCATTTGAGACATTTTAGGTATGATCACGGTGTGATACTGATTGTAGACCTTTGCCTTGCTTATAAAAAAGTGGTCTGTCTGTCTGTCTTCTCATCTGTCATCCATCTCTCAAATCAATCGAAACAAAATTATTATAATTTTATCTTGATAGCAAAGGACACATTTCTAAGCAGCCTTTTCTCAAGTGACGTCACACGAAGGCAAATGGAAGTTGTAGTTTTTTTCGTAAAAATATTCATCATCATGAAATTATTTAGACCACAAGTTCTAAAATACGGCTTATTAGACCAAAATCTCGAAATGGTTTTCAAATTATTAACACACCTCAACTAAATCTAAGCGAAATGCTGCAACTTATTTCGTATTAAAACTTTTTATTTACCAAATAGATGACGCAATTTAAACGAAATAATTAAATATATATACAAGGTGACTTTTTGATCATCGTCCAAATTCATATTGGTGGCTTGGTAAGTGATCAGTATCATAGATCAATAACAATTTTGGTGAAATTCGTAAAATGAAATTTCGACTCCCCATAGTGATTCACTCGGGACTGGAACTGAATTTCTATGGGAAGCCGAAATTTCATTTAACGATTTTCTCAAAAATTGTTACTGATCCAAGATACTGATCACTTATCAAGCCTCCAGTATGAATTTGGACGATGATCAAAAAGTCACCTTGTATATATGCGCCAGCGCTACCTGTTGATTTTTTCATGTACTTATTCAATACGCTAACCAAAGTTTTCTTGTTTTTCTCTTTTAAAACAAACGTTGGTGACGTCTATAGGCTTTCATCTACAGAAATTATTATTTGCTATGTAACTTATAACTTCTAACAGTAGAAAAGTAAATTCCAAAAATCTTTAAATGACGATAAGTTTTTTTTTCCAAACCCGATTTTCTCGATCAGTCTCGCTACGAGTGTCGAACGGAGTACACGCGTACCGACGTATTGATTTCCGACGCGCGCGCCGTGCCGCACTGCGAATCTGCGCCCGCCACGTTTCGTTGTTTACCCGCGTATTGACGAGCTAATTTCTATACCATCGAGTGAAAATGGTATGCCAAAAGTGTAAAAAAACGCTGTCCAAAAAAGGATCACACTTCTCATGTCAAGGACCTTGTCAAGGGACCTTTCACAGGAATTGTGTCAAGGGATTAGCGGCAGACTTGAGAGCAGGAAGGAACAGGCTGTGCTGTAATAACTGTGAGGAGAATGAGTCGGAGGAGGAGCCCGAAGAGATCGAAGAGGAAGAGTCAGAAAGCACCAACAAAATTCTGAAAGATATCCAGAGGAAGTGTAGCGTTCTGCCAGGGTTAGAAAAACAGATGAGCGCCATCAAACAAAGTATGGGTGTCCTATCTGACAAGTACGATGAACTGCTGGCGGAACAAGAACGTAACAAAGATAAAGTAAACAAGTTGGAGAAGACTGTAGCTAGTACTATCAACAAATGTACTTACCTGGAAAAATGTAACTTGGCGCTTGAACAAAAACTACAAGAACTTGAGCACTCATCTTGCAAGCAGAACATAGAGATTACAGGTATCGAGCAACTACCCAATGAAAATCTTCAAGAGATTGTTACTAAGGTTGGTGAAAAAATCGGCGTAAGTTGTAAAGAGATTAAAGCGATTAGGCGTAAACGAGGACCTAAACCTCAAAACGACGGTAAACCTACCAAACCAGCACCAATCCTTGTAAGTTTCAAGAAGTCGGGTACAGATATTCGTGATATGTGGCTGACAGAGAGGAAAAAATTGAAGGAAATCACGAGTAACATTTTTACTGGCGGAACCCTGAAAAGCAAGATTTTTATCAACGAGGATTTAACCCAGTCAACACGAGCATTGATATGGAAGACAAGGAAGGAGCTACATGATACATATAGATACATCTGGGTGGCTAACGGGAGAATCCTTGTGAAAAAAGAAGGCGTTGATAAAACTACAACATGGGTTAGATCGGAGAGTATGATACATGAGCTAAAAGCCAAGTGAACCTTCATTGTTTTTGTGATCCCGTGTATAAAATTTTCATAAAAATTCGCTCCTTTAGACAGTATTGAATCTATAAACAGTGATGACTTAGTCAACTATGTATGTGTTAATGACGTAAAAGGTTTCGCGGACACATTTAGTGATATTACACACTTATCCTTGTTTCATGTCAACATACGTTCGTTAAAAAAACATTTTAACGAGCTCCTTGTAGCAATTAACAGTTATTTATGCAAGTTAGACATTATAGTAATTACGGAATCCAATATTAATTTCTCCTTACTGTCTTTTTACAATATTAATGGGTACAGTGTTCATCATTTAACTCGGACGGGTCGCAGTGGAGGTGGAGTGTTAGTTTATACGCGCGAGGAATTCCGCGCGACACCATGCGACAGCGCGCCGTCGGCGGCCGCGATGCGCTCGGCGGAGTGTGTTTCCATTACACTTAACATAAAAGGTGAATTAATTTACATTATTTCTATATATAGACCACCCAAAATACACAAAAAAAGTAAAATAGTACAATTTCTAGACGAGTTACACGTATTATTGCAAAATCTTCCTCCAAATTCAAAAGTTATCTTTTGCGGTGACATTAATATAAATATTTTGAATAGCCAAGATACACATGTAATTGCCTACGAAAATTTGTTAGCTGAGTTCGGATTTACAAAATGTATTAATGACGTAACACGAAGAGAAATAGTTAGTGGTAGAACTGTAGAATCATGTTTAGACCACATTTATATCAGAAGTCACTCCGATAGAATATGCTCAGCCGTAATTAAACATAAAATATCTGATCATTATTTCGTAACGGCAGCAGTGGAATGGAAACAGACTCTGCACGGGAAGCGGCGGCCGACGGCGGCGGGCGTGTCGCCGATTGGTGGCAGCCGGCAACCCTGCACGCGTCGGGTACTTGATAATTGCATGGTTAAGAAAAAATTACTCGCTACCCACTTTCATCATTTATTGTCTATTGATTGCCCTGTGGAGCTATACAAAGCCTTTTGTGGTATATTTGCTAACATTTACAAAGAGTGTTACAAAAATGTGACTACAACTTGCAGCAATAGAAATAATAAATGTTGGATTACTAGCAACTTAAAAACAATGATTATCGAAAGGGACAGATTGTTTGAAATATGGAGTAATGACCCACACAATATGATAAAGCGACTTTCATATACTAAATACAGAAATAAATGTTCTAAAGCTATACTTAAAAGTAAAAGTGACTATGACAAGCAAAGTATAATAGACTGCAATAAAAACATAAAGAAAATATGGGATAAAATTAATAATATGCTAGGAAATAATAAAAAATCATTGGATTCGGTAATAGTCGATAATATGGGGACTCAAGTAACCTTAGAGGAAATTTGTAATGGGTTTGCAAACACTTTCTCGAGTGAAATCGAACACATAAAACACGTATGTAATGATAAATGGTTAAAACGGGAAAACTATGTAAAGGATTCAGGGGTGTGTATGAGGTGGCAACCGGTGAACAGCAAAAATATTATGAGAATAATAAAGAGTATGGATTCAAAGAAATCACCGGGTCCCGATCTCGTACGCATGCGTGATCTTAAAACTGTATCCGAGAAAGTTAGTCCAATACTTGCCAAGTTAATTAACTTATCGGTAAGTAAATTCAGTTTCCCAGGTGGCTTAAAAGAGGCCATAGTCCGCCCTATTCATAAAAAAGGGGACCGAAAAACATATTCTAACTATAGGCAGATAGCCATGCTCTCTAGTATAGATAAAATAATTGAAAAATGCATCGTAGAACAACTAGGATCATACCTCCAGAAAAATAGTATAATAAACCAATGTCAACATGGCTTCCAGAAGGGTAAATCCACAAACACACTTTTGTCAAAATTTACTGATGAAATCAATTTACATTTATCCGAAAAAAAGTTTGTCGTTGCAATACTATTCGACTACAAAAAGGCATTCGACACTTTGGAAAGTGAAACACTTCTGAATGCTATGTATGAGTGTGGGGTTGCCGAGCCACTGAACCAATGGTTCCGTGATTATCTCACTGAGCGTTCATATCGTGTCAAGGTGGGTGAGGTGTTCAGTGATACGAAGCGGGTCCAGTGCGGAGTACCGCAAGGTTCTGGATGCGGCCCTGTGTGCTATCTTATGCTGGTCAACAGCCTGTGTGATGTTCTGCGCCATAGCTCGGCGTATATGTTTGCAGATGACCTATGCGTGCTACGCGCTGGTACTGCTTTCACTGACACCTGTCAACTAGTACAACAAGATGTCGATTCAGTGGTCAAATGGTCACACGACAACGGAATTGTTCTGAACGCTGATAAAACTAAACTCTTAGTTATCCATTCACCTTACATGATCCCTACGGAACCACTTTCACCTATTGTTGTTACTCATGACTACTCTTGCTTCCACAATAAATTGACACCCTGTGATTGCAAACCTATTGAACGAGTACAATGTGCCACCTACCTTGGGATGAAAATTGATGAAAACTTTTCATGGACAACACATGTAGATTACATTTGTAGTAAGCTTAAAACTCTGCTTGGTAAATTCTACCATTTAAGTTTTAGAGTCCCAACTAGTACTCTTAAATGTTTGTATACGTGTTTGGTAGACTCAATAATAAGCTATGCTCTCGACTGCTATGGACTAACATTTAAAACAAACATAGATAAATTAGAGAAACTTCAAATTAGGTTCCTAAAGCTCCTTGTGTCTAATAAAACCAAAAGTAAATGCAGAGACGATTACAGAAAATTATTTAAAATATGCAAAATTCTTCCAGTCAGCTTAAAACATAAATTATTATTATTAGTTAATCAGCATGGTAGACAAGAGCATAACTTATCTCTTGTAAGCCATACTTGTGATACTAGGTCAGTAAGAGCGGGTAAATATAATGTACCAAGAGTGCGTAATTATTATGGCGATAGAACTTTAAAAAAGCGTATCCCATATATTCTAAATAGCCTGCCCATTAATATTAGGCAGGAGTCCAATAAACAAACGTTTAAACAACTGTTATTAAATCATCTCCTCAATACCATGTAAGTTTTTTTTTTTAGTTAAGTAGGTATAATAATTATAATTAGCTGGTGCGGTCGGCCGCGCGTCAGCGGATACCCACGCCAAGTCATAGCTTAGCAAAGGCACGTAAAGTGGTAGCGAAGGCGTGGCCGCTTATGTTCGGCTGATCGTACTAATTACTTTTATTTAAGTAGGTACTAATTTTATTAAAATTGTATCAGAGACTCACGGATCCCACAGTCAAACTGTACATGCAGTTTTGTGGGTCATATTTAGCTATAAGATAATCTACCTTTTGATAAATAAAAGTATTCATTCATTCATTCAATGAAACAAAGCCTATATTCTAATCCAAATTATGTTCTGTCTACCTCTGAAAACTATGTGAAAATCCGTTCAGTAGTTTTGGAGATGTGCGTGAACATACAAATAGACATACAGAAAAAAAAATCTGAAAATCACCGTTTTGTGTTCTATTACTCTTTTTTAGTCACCCCCTTTTTATTTTTATTATTTTTCTTCAATTTACAGACACACCGCGCAGGCTCTACTCTTTTATTATAGATATACAAGGTGAATTTGTGAACATCGTCCAAATTCATACTTGAGCCTTGGTAAGTGATCAGCATCATGAACCAATAACGATTTTTGTAAAATTCATAAAATGAAATTTCGACTGCGACTCCCCATAGTGATTCACTCAGGACTGGGAGTGAATTACTATGGGAAGTCGAAATTTCATTATGAGAATTTCACAAAAATTGTTATCGATTCATGATGCTGTACACTTACCAAGCCTCTAGTATGATTTTGGACGATGATCAAAAAGTCACCTTGTATACTGATGATATGATGGTATTGATAATGATCATACTCACAGTGACTAGCATACAGTTGCTCTCCCTCAGCGAGCCGCAGCAGCCGAAGAACGCGATGAGGAAGACGACCCCGCCCACCACCATGGTGGTGATGGGCGCGGCCTCCATGTTCGCGTCGAACACGTCCAGCACCGCCGAGATCTGCCACTGCACCGCGATGCCGAGCCCCAGGAGCGCAAGACCTGCGAGCTGCAATATCGGGAACATGAACATTAACCACAGAAACTGTGCATTAACCCTCTTAATTATCATTATCACTAAAACCGGCGTTTCTTAACCTGTGGTCCGCGGACCCCTGGGGTCCCCGAGCATATGTATGGGGGTCCGCAGCCTAAACTATGGACCATTTAACAATCATAAATAAATGCCACCAAAAGTTTTGTAAATGCTAAGTACTGCTTACTGCTTTTCTCAACGACATACCTCTGTGAAAAGGCATTCTCTGCTCTTGTGTACACTAAAAACAAATACAGAAATAGATTAAAAGTGGGATCCGATTTGAGACTACAACTCAGTATAAACCCAAATATAACAAATTTAGTTGCAAAAAAGCAGCACCAACCTTCGCATTAACGTATTTTATATGAAAAAGTATATTTTTTTGTGATTTGTAGAACTAAAATAAATGGTCCGAAATTTATTGCTGCTTTTTTATCGTTTCGGTCCGGGGTGACCACTTCCCTATATGACAACTTCCCAATATGACCACTTCCCAATATGACCACTTCCCGACATGACCACTTCCTAATATGACCACTTCCCGATATGACTACTTCCCAATATGACCACTTCCCCATATGACCACTACCCGATACGACCACTTCTCGATACTATGCGACCATTTAACCACACAAAAAAAATTACACTAAAATAGAGGTATATTATAAGTAATCGTTAAATCGTTGAAAATCGGCTCGCACAAGACTTAAGGTTTCTAGGTCCTTAAAGTTGTGCTTGATTTCCTAAGGGGTCCGTGGACAAAAAAGGTTAGGAAACGCTGACTTAAACAATAGATCGCAGGCCAGATCGCGGCTCGTTCTATTATCCATTTTAAATGGAACTAGCTATAATAAAAATTATCAGTAGCTCCATAATGGAACTGATAATGGTACTAGTGTCAACGAACGATTAAACTACAATTAATTAAACTACAATTAATAAAAACAAGGTGTATATTCTGTGTATAAGACAGAGACAATAAGTACATATGTACTAAGGAGGGCTTAGACCCCCAATCATAGAATCTTTTTTACGTTAGAGTCTGTCTAATGGAAGCTGAGAGTAACTTTACCTGACACGGGCATAGAAAAAAATATATTTTTCATAATTTTTTCAGCTTTCATTAGACAGACTATGGTACCGATTCGGTTAAGCACATCTTAACTTATTTGACAGGACTAAACTTAATTTAAGCGTTCTGTCCTTGTCTTTTCTATAAAGAAAGAAAAAGACGCTTAAAATAAGGTTAGTCCTGTCAAATAAGTTAAGACGTGTTATGCCGAATCGATACCATTAAGTGTTATTTTCCATAATTTTAAACGACCCCCATATCTGCGGTACTTGTTACATTACTTACTCCAAGATCCTCATTTGCGACTTAAATCAATACAAAACGACTAGAACGAGCTTATCACATAGCAATCCGGCGGAGTTTATCTTATCAACAGTGTTTGTTGGTCAAGTATGATGGTGGGTGACACATATTCGTCGAGCGAGATACGTAAACTGTAATGAATTCGGAGAATAATGGGTGACATATAATGTGGGTCCTTCCAGTTAAATAATGGGTGACATATAATGTGGGTCCTTCCAGTTAAATAATGGGTGACATACAATGTGGGTCCTTCCAGTTAAATAATGGGTGACATATAATGTGGGTCCTTCCAGTTAAATAATGGGTGACATATAATGTGGGTCCTTCCAGTTAAATAATGGGTGACATATAATGTGGGTCCTTCCAGTTAAATAATGGGTGACATATAATGTGGGTCCTTCCAGTTAAATAATGGGTGACATATAATGTGGGTCCTTCCAGTTAAATAATGGGTGACATACAATGTGGGTCCTTCCAGTTAAATAATGGGTGACATATAATGTGGGTCCTTCCAGTTAAATAATGGGTGACATATAATGTGGGTCCTTCCAGTTAAATAATGGATGACATATAATGTGGGTCCTTCCAGTTAAATAATGGGTGACATATAATGTGGGTCCTTCCAGTTAAATAATGGGTGACATATAATGTGGGTCCTTCCAGTTAAATAATGGGTGACATATAATGTGGGTCCTTCCAGTTAAATAATGGGTGACATATAATGTGGGTCCTTCCAGTTAAATAATGGGTGACATATAATGTGGGTCCTTCCAGTTAAATAATGGGTGACATATAATGTGGGTCCTTCCAGTTAAATAATGGGTGACATATAATGTGGGTCCTTCCAGTTAAATAATGGGTGACATATAATGTGGGTCCTTCCAGTTAAATAATGGGTGACATATAATGTGGGTCCTTCCAGTTAAATAATGGGTGACATATAATGTGGGTCCTTCCAGTTAAATAATGGGTGACATATAATGTGGGTCCTTCCAGTTAAATAATGGGTGACATATAATGTGGGTCCTTCCAGTTAAATAATGGGTGACATATAATGTGGGTCCTTCCAGTTAAATAATGGGTGACATATAATGTGGGTCCTTCCAGTTAAATAATGGGTGACATATAATGTGGGTCCTTCCAGTTAAATAATGGGTGACATATAATGTGGGTCCTTCCAGTTAAATAATGGGTGACATATAATGTGGGTCCTTCCAGTTAAATAATGGGTGACATATAATGTGGGTCCTTCCAGTTAAATAATGGGTGACATACAATGTGGGTCCTTCCAGTTAAATAATGGGTGACATATAATGTGGGTCCTTCCAGTTAAATAAGCAGGCATTATATCTTCTTTATTATTTATTGTACACACGCAGAAATATAAACATAAACAAAGTAACAGTGAAAAAAATATGCTCATTGGGGAGCTTATCTCAAAAGAGAGATTTCTGACAGCAAAACCATCACAATAGGAAAAAGTAACATAAACGAAGTAATCATACACGTGTACACAGAGAAGAAGAAAATACAAAGAATAACCTATACAAGTTTAATAACAAAATAAATATGTATGTCAATACTTACTATAAATGCAATCTATAAAATATTATAAATATACATAAATATATCGAGGGCGTCAAGCTAAAAGGGCGTATCTACAAAAATATGAATGTATCGTCTAGTTATTTATAATATTTTTCTTTAAATTTAAAAACACCTTTTCACGTCATGACTTAGCCATAATAGTACATTATTATCTGTGATAGTACCTATAGCCGGTGGAGCAACTGTTACTTTTTCAGTACATCATAGAGCTGATAAATATGGAGATTCGCCCAAAAAGGTTGGAAATTTCGGATCTCAGAAAATCTGTAGATACGCCTTTTCAGTGTGATGCCCTCGATATATATATATATATATATATATATCTTCTACAAATTAAGAATAGGAAAATCGTTTGTAAACAAATATACGGCGGAGTACGTTGTACTACTTACTGTTTGTTCTGTGGTGGAGCCACTATCCGGGAAAAATACTTTTCTTGTAACGACATGGGATAGATTTATTTGCACTATTTATTTATATCTATTTATTTATGTACACCTATTTATTGCACGTCAAATTAAAACCTTCCCTGTTAACTCAATATAATACTGGAAAATAAATAAAGTTAAATTAAAACAACAATAGTTTTGACTTACTTAAATTTAATAAACACTCAGCCGCGTTAGTAATGACTGTTCGCCAGAACATTTCTTTATTGGTACCTATATGTTGCGGATTCAGGAAACTGACGATAGTCCTAACTCGACGTTTTGCGAAAAAAATCGAGAATGTGTAAAAAAAAACAGTTGTTTCATACATTTTGGTCGCAAGTTTTTATAATTTATGTATCTAACTATAACATTTTCGGCAGGTGCTCTGGGCCCCCTGGAACCAGCGGCGGATTCAGAAAAAACTAAAAGACATCTTGAGCTATGGGTGTTTGTTATAAATTATAATATAACTGATAACGTAATAATAAAGGCACATGGCAATGCTTAAGAACATTGTATTACAACTGTTTAAACACGCATACAAAGACAATGCCATCTTATTAATTTTTGATCGTTTTCTTACTTCAATACGACCGCATGGGGGAGGGGAGGCGTGCCCCCACGTCCCTCATATATATAAATATATCCGTCACTGCCTGGAACCATCCACTAATGTTTAAATTTAAATTTAGTAGGTACGAAGATAAGTTTTATTCAACACAAATGATGAAAAGTGGACCGCGCAATTATCCCCGGTAGTATGTGAACAGTTGGGGAAATTAATGTATCATCTACTCAAGGAATAGTAATATTGCACATAAAAACGAGTACTCCATATTTTAAGATTATACTATCGATTTATTTTGAGTGAGGCTTAGTGAATATCAAATAGTGGGTATAGATAGATACACACACTATTATAACTAACCATACCTACAGATATAGCGTGCATGCATATTCCTACCGCTACATTGTAAGGTATACATACATACACACAGATAGTTAACAAAACGGTGAATATAATTTGTATTTCTTCGTCCCTGATAATAATAATGCAGAAAGATGTCGCCGGATGATAATACAAGCACATACAAGATAAACAATCGAACAATGTGTAGTTACAACATCTGTACAATAATGAACTTACCGCGAAGAATAGATTCGCGAAGAACAATATATATTTCACGATAAATTCACCGCAACCCATTTTGCTGAATATTTCTTCACGTACACGAAAATATATAAATTAAAAGTGAAACCGGAGTGTCCCAGTCGAGCGTTATCTACCAACTGGTGCTAATCTCTAAATAACTCATATATGGTCGTGTTATCGGAACTCGCAGAAAGGTACAATGACAAATTATATGGAAGGTGAACTGGACGATTTTCTGTGAATTTTCGGCTTTGATCACTTATAGCATTAGTAATACTTAGTCTATCCTACTCGTAAGCGTAAGTATATATTCAATTATTAATACACTTTAATTAAACAGTACCTTTACTCTACGTACAAAACCTACAATGAAACAATTTCTAGGTCTCAGACCAAATTTGGTATGAGTTGTAGGTATACAACGTGTAACAGAAAGGTGTAACCATATCTGAAGAGCTTATTCAGTCAATGGCATAGATCAACTTTTACTATGGAGCCAACCCTGAAATCTCAAAAAAAAAACTGCCCTTCCATACATTTCGGACAGCGATCTGGATCCAGTTTTTTATTTATAGTTTTTCTTTTAAAATTGTAGGTATTAAAAATTTGGACTTAAAAAATAATTTATATTTGGTTTGTTGGCACTTTATTAACTGAACGTCGTCGTATTGTTAAAAAATAAATTTCCAACCTAATTTATTTTTATTTAGAAAAACGCAGTTAAGGGATCGATTTTTTTAGGGTTCCGTAGTACCGAAAAGGTACAAAAGGAACCTTATGGTGAGACTCCGTTGTCCGTCCGTCCGTATATCACAGCCTCATAACTTTAGCACCCTTAAAGATAAATACAGGAAATTTGGCACAAAAATAGCATTAATTTGCCCACATATTAAGATGTAAAAAATATGAAAAATTTGAAATTGTTCAAATATCTCCAAAACAAAAGTGAGAAAAATAAAAAATATTAGCTTAAAATAACAATATGGGTATCAAATTATAGGTATTAAAAAGTTAATTCTAAAAATATATACTTTTAATATATTTACTGACAATGGTTTCGAGAAATTTAAAAAAAACCCCAAAAATGTGTATGTTTCCCCTTTATCTCTGAAACTGGTAGACCGAAAAATATGAAAAAAATGTCAATTTTAGATCATAACTGGCCAATTATAGGAAAACTATAGCGATTAAAAAAAAATTCAGCACTAATGAGAAATATAAAAAAGAAGTAAAATAAATAAAAAAGATATTTTATAAAAATACAATATGGATATCAAATTGTAGATATTAAAAAGCTCATTGTAAAAATATATACTTTTACTATACTTACTGGCACTGGTTTCGAGAAATATTTAAAAAACCACAAAAATATGTATGTTCCCCCTTTATCTCCAAAAAATATGAAAAAAAGGTGTTTACGTAAAGATTACACAAAAATTAAGCGGTCGAGAAATTCACGAAAAAAAAATGACAAAATTAAATGTTGATGAGTGAGTATATACAGGATGCAATAATGACCTGCTCAGGAAATTAAACCACATGCTCTGCTGATTACTGAACCACTTCTATAGAAAAACTTTTCAAACAACGCAAAAAAAAAATCACTTCCCATACTTACATTTTTTTCATAGCTACTCGTCATTTTCATAGCTACTCGTCATTTTCTTTGGGAAAGTAAAGTTTTTCTATGGAAATGTTTCAGAATCAGTACAGCATGTGGTTAAATTTTCTGAGCAGGTCATTATTACAGGTCGCCTGGCGGCGATTGTATATATTATATGGTTTTAATTCTATTTAGTGACATTCTATCTAATATATTTTTCAATGTACCTACCAATATCTTATATACGAAGCCGCGAGCGAAAGGCTAGTTCAAAAATAAAACAACAGGCCTAGTACTTTCGTGCGCAAGTGTACCCATGCGCAAACCTATCGTATGTATTTATTATATTTATATATACAGTAATCTTCATATACTTAGATATCGTGGACTGATCATACAATTGGACAGATCGTAAACAATGAAATCGAAAATCGTTCACCAAAAGTCAAAAATAGGTGCGAGGACGAAGCGGAGCGAGGACGAGCGTGTTAGGTTTACATGTCAAAAAATTGGGGAGCCGAGCGAAGCGGAGCGGAGAGAGGCGACTCCCCTAGTTTTATGCCTGGGCAGATCATGATATGTCCAATTCTACGATGTACTGACGACTTAGATAAAAAACATTATATAAACGCCAATCTGGAAAGTGCGGCAATGTTTTTAAATTGAATATTGCAGTTGCTCAAACTTTAACACAAGGCGTTTACTTTAACAAAATTAAAAGTAACAATCCATGTACGTGCGACCAGTTATTATTTTAAAGAAACAACTATTTGCGAGGATAATTACAGCTTTCAGGAAACTGCATAAGTAATCGTCCTGTTACTTAAACTGGGTTAACTTTACCAGCACGTAATGCTTGGTTTTAACTTTTGGTTCTTATTTTCCGACAAATACGTTTTCTATGTTTGGACCGTTAAATAAAACCGCTCATTTCCAATTAATGTGATTTACTTGTGATCATCTACATATTGTTAAACTAGCTTTTGCCCGCGACTTCGTCCCCGTTGATTTAATTATTGAGTAGTTCTTTCGAATCTTTAATATTTTTTGGTCTAATAATTTTATAAGTAGTAAGTGACTTTGACTTTTTGTTTTCATGAAAATTATTTTAAATGTCTGACCTTAGAATAATAAAGTGTCTGACAATATTTTTGCCACTGCAGGTTAAAGAGACATCTGTCAATAATGAAGGTACAGGAGGATCCCTCGTGTCCGCACTGTGGCGAGGAGGAAACGACTTAACATTACTTAGGAGAATGCTTCATATACTCTAGCCTAAGATGGGAAATACTTGGTGATGACCACAACAGGGGGGAAGATCTCAAGTATCTTGAGTACTCAGATATACTTAGATTTATTAAAAGAAGCGGAAGATTTGAGGAGGGAACGCCCCTGGGACAATAGGATACCAAAGCTCAAGAAAATGGGAATTGGATGGAATAGCTCCAAATAGAGAGCCGACCATCCGCCTGAGCCCAGCAGGCGTCCCACCTCAACATCATCATCATCATAGCCTATGTACAAGTGAAGAATCTAACCATTACAACAATGTATGAATTTTCAGTAGTTATTACGACTACGTCCCTACAAGGCAACTGCACATACTCAGGAAATACTCTAAAGTCTAAACCGTACATAAGTAATATGTCTAACCATTACAATGGTGAAATAATTTTCAAAATCGCTTCGTTAGTTCTTTTCTTCTTTTTTTTTTTTTAAATAATACATTTTATAAAATTTTACAAAGATCGCCAAACTACAATACAGTTTGTTGGCGAAGCGCTTATATAATTCCGGGTATTTACTTATGTCTAACTAATGTAACTACGAATACAGCAAAATCGCAATTTACAATCTACGAGTACATTTATCTACCTGTTTATACCTTGTTTATTATTTTAATTTTAACAATATACTTTTGAGTTTTGGTTTAATAGTGCTTATTTTTAATTTGTTTTTATCCAGCAAGAGAGGGTAGCTGTTACATAGCTTCGGAGTCAAGTACTGTCTAGTTCTTTCCCCGTAATAATAGAGATTACCGGCGCGAATTTAATTAATTGCCCGTCCCCAGGGACAAACTATAACATTTTTCCAAGTAGGAAGTCCGTTAGTGAAAGAATTTTCAAAATCGGTTTCGTTGTTTTTAATGAATATGTCCCTAGGGAACCACCCGTTCCCAGGGAACAAACTATATTATAGCCTATAACCACGGACAAAACCTGATTGTTGATTGGGTGTTGTTATGTGCTATCATAGAACAAATGGGTTTATTTAGGGTTCCGTACCCGAAGGGTGCTAAACGGGACCCTGTTACTAAGCTTCCACTGTCTGTCTGTCCGTCCGTCTGTCACAGGGATCTACGACTCAGCAGAAATTTTCAAACAATACGTGTAACAGTATCCGGCAGTAAATAATGCACATCAGCTATCTTCGGCTTGCTTGCTGGGACCTGTACTATATACTATACTACTATATACTATCACGGCAAATAAAAAAATTAAAACCTAGGAAGTCCCAAAAACGACCATGAAAAAGTACCACTTTTTTAACGTTATCATGACCTCCTCCTCCTACCCTTCCCCTTATTACCGAAACAAAAGGAAAGAAACATATTTAAAAAAAATCATGGGGTTAAGATATTAGGGTTCCATACTCTGCGGAAGCCGCGAATTGTTTATCAGGCGCTTCCATTTTAGCGGCTTGTTCATGTCGCCTTAATGTTGTTATGACGTCTATATTGTTGTAACTTACCATGTTTTTAGGTTTCTGCGGAACCCTTTGCGCGCGAGTCCAACTCGCACTTGGCCAAATTATTTCATATTGATTCTATTATGACTTCAGGTGTCTTGCCTAGGGCTGGCACATTATACGCAGCCCGCCATGCACCATGCCAGTAGTTATCTTCTAGTAACCCTTACATGACGCATTACTGCCATACAAAAGACATAAACGCGTGCGCTTCAAGTTTTGTTACGAAATAAATGTTTACGGATTAGTATTAAGACTTAGATCAAATTTAAGTTATGGTAAGAACCGGGCAATAGTGTTAGTATAGTCAGAGAATATAAAGTATTACTACGTAGTATAGTATAGTATAGTATATATAGTATAGTATAGTAATTCGTTTGTCCAAAAATAATCTACTATGGGTAGCTGCTATACAAAAATATTGAAACAAAGACTTACTTAAAATTACTTACTTACTTAAAATTGAATCTTGCTAAGCGTTGGCTACAAATGTGAATAATATAAATATATTCATACTAAATTTTAATATACAAACACAGATACTTAATATAGATAGAGAGATCTAGTTTTAATATAAAAATCAACAAAGATTTTATTGATGTCTTAGTAAGCACTGTGAAAGTTCATTAGTATATATATACAAGGTGACTTTTTGATCATCGTCTAAATTCATACTGGAGGCAAGTGATCAGCATCATAAATCGACAATTTTTGTGAAATTCGTAAATTAATTCATAAGTAATTCACTTCCAGTCGTAAGTGAATCACTATGGGGAGTCGAAATTTCATTTTATGAATTTTACAAAAATCGTTGTTGGTTCATGATGCTGATCACTTACCAAGGCTCAAGTATGAATTTGGACGATGTTCACAAATTCACCTTGTATACAACGTGTAACAGAAAGGTGTAACCATATTTGAAGAGCTTATTCAGTGAATGGTATAGAACAACTTTTACTATGGAGCCAATCCTGAAATCTCAAAAAAAAAATCTGTCCTTCCATACATTTCGGCCGAGCGGCATTGCATTTTTCTATGAAATTGTCGATTTTTTTTTCGAGATACAGGGTTTGTTCCATAGTAAAAGTTGTTCTATACCATTGACTGAATAAGCTCTTCAAATATGGTTACACGTTTCTGTTACACGTTGTATACAAGGTGACTTTTTGATCATCGTCCAAATTCATACTGGAGGCTTGGTAAGTGATCAGTATCTTGGATCAGCAACAATTTTTGTGAAATTCGTAAAATGAAATTTCGGCTTCCCATAGAAATTCAGTTCCAGTCCCGAGTGAATCACTATGGGGAGTCGAAATTTCATTTTGCGAATTTCACCAAAATTGTTATTGATCCATGACACTGATCACTTACCAAGCCACCAGTATGAATTTGGACGATGATCAAAAAGTCACCTTGTATATACAAGGTGACTTTTTGATCATCGTCCAAATTCATACTGGAGGCTTAACTCAATAACAATTTTTGTAAAATTCGTAAAATGAAATTTCGACTCCCCATAGTGATTCACTCGGAACTGGAAGTAAATTTCTATGGGAAGCCGAAATTTAATTTTACAAATTTCACAAAAATTTTTATTGATCCAAGATACTGATCACTTATGAGGCCTCCAATACGAATTTGGACGATGATCAAAAAGTCACCTTGTATATATAATATCTTTCAATTTAAATGGAAAGTAATTTAGGAAGTGATTCAGTATCGTTAATTTAATACATCACATTCCACTGAAAAGTACTTTTTTTTACACGAACTTTTTCCTCACTTGTCCATACAAACTGAGTCAGCTGATCGGACCACTTTGTACTGAGAAGTGAACAAAAATTCGCGCAAAATGTGATGTATTAACGATACTGAATCACCTCCTAAATTACTTTCCATTTAAAATGAAAGACCTTATATATATATATATATATATCGTTACGACATGAATACCCGAGGGGGTGTCAGAGGTGTTGAGTGTGAACTGTGAAATGCAAGTCACAGTCCATACACGGTACATCCGCTATTCACCGGCAATATTACGTCCCAACGTGACCGGTGGTGAACCCTATCGCCGTACTTCGGGCACAAATACACGCTTTGTGGGGCATGCAGGTTTCCTTACGATGTTTTTCTTCACCGTTCAGCAAGAGGTAAGTAAGCTACCTCAAATTTTCACTGTCGGCCGAGTTGACCCCCAATAACATTGATTTAATCGAAAGGTGTCAACCCGGCCACGAGGCCGAGTTTTATGTGGCCGAGATGACCCCTTAGCCGAACAAATACGCACATAAATTCCGAAAAACTCATTGGTGCATCTCACTGCATCTCAAGTGCAGCGTTCTACCAGTGCAGCATTCTACCAGCGCCTGAGTTACCGCCGCTTATTGAGTTCTTAAGTTCATTGACTTTTCCAGGAAAGGTCATAGGAGCGAAACGAAAGTTTTATACACTTTAACATTTTGTTCGAATATATCTTTTATGCAATAGTAATAGGAACTTTCCTCGTCCGTCCCTTGTGAGGAAGTTAGTACTGCATATCCAGAGTATTAGCTGATTACTCAAAGTTATGAATTTAAATCTGAATAAAGCTGAGCATGTGATTAAAATTCTGCTCTGGAATATAGTTGAGAAGCGGGTTTGTATTATCGAATTTAGACCTGTTCAATTCTAAGATAGTATAATAATAGTTGAACTTTTTGTCAAGGTCTATTTTGTATTGTTATTTAGAGTACATTGCAATAGGCGTCAAGTTTCCACAATTTTCTGGTAAAAAATGAAAGAAAAGAAATGTACTTATTAGTCAAAAATGGATAAAATCAGAGTAAAATATTCAAATTTAAATAGTTTATTTTGTAAATTAGGTACACATAATACACTTTTTACGAGTCAAAAGTCTTGTAAAAATATTTGTTATCAAAGAATGAATGTTACATGAACTAAATTAAAGGTTTATTCAATTTATGTTGCAGAATATGTACTTCTAAGCTAAGAAGAAGGACAAGAAACTCAGCAAGATCATGTCTTTTTTTGCATATTTCCTTTTTTTTTCCATATCTGTTACATTCAAAAACTTATACTATACAAATTACTTATATATACTTTAGCTAAGGGATAAGAAAATACAATATCTTAATTAGATTAAAGATCTTATAACAATATAACACTGGTTATCAAATTATATAATACATTTTTATATTTTGTTTTTTCAAAATCTTAACCTAGTTACATAAATGTACAATCAACAAAAACCCATAGGGTTTATCAGTGATTTCGGAGTTCGGTACTTATATTAAATTATAGTAGCAATAGGTAAGCATCTCACAACCATAGCTGGGTGGTGATCGCGGTCAGTTCGGTACTTATAATAAATTATAGTAGCAATAGGTAAGCATCTCACAACCATAGCTGGGTGGTGATCGCGGTCAGTTCGGTACTTATAATAAATTATAGTAGCAATAGGTAAGCATCTCACAACCATAGCTGGGTGGTGATCGCGGTCAGTTCGGTACTTATAATAAATTATAGTAGCAATAGGTAAGCATCTCACAACCATAGCTGGGTGGTGATCGCGGTCAGTTCGGTACTTATAATAAATTATAGTAGCAATAGGTAAGCATCTCACAACCATAGCTGGGTGGTGATCGCGGTCAGTTCGGTACTTATAATAAATTATAGTAGCAATAGGTAAGCATCTCACAACCATAGCTGGGTGGTGATCGCGGTCAGTTCGGTACTTATAATAAATTATAGTAGCAATAGGTAAGCATCTCACAACCATAGCTGGGTGGTGATCGCGGTCAGTTCGGTACTTATAATAAATTATAGTAGCAATAGGTAAGCATCTCACAACCATAGCTGGGTGGTGATCGCGGTCAGTTCGGTACTTATAATAAATTATAGTAGCAATAGGTAAGCATCTCACAACCATAGCTGGGTGGTGATCGCGGTCAGTTCGGTACTTATAATAAATTATAGTAGCAATAGGTAAGCATCTCACAACCATAGCTGGGTGGTGATCGCGGTCAGTTCGGTACTTATAATAAATTATAGTAGCAATAGGTAAGCATCTCACAACCATAGCTGGGTGGTGATCGCGGTCAGTTCGGTACTTATATTAAATTATAGTAGCAATAGGTAAGCATCTCACAACCATAGCTGGGTGGTGATCGCGGTCAGTTCGGTACTTATAATAAATTATAGTAGCAATAGGTAAGCATCTCACAACCATAGCTGGGTGGTGATCGCGGTCAGTTCGGTACTTATAATAAATTATAGTAGCAATAGGTAAGCATCTCACAACCATAGCTGGGTGGTGATCGCGGTCAGTTCGGTACTTATAATAAATTATAGTAGCAATAGGTAAGCATCTCACAACCATAGCTGGGTGGTGATCGCGGTCAGTTCGGTACTTATATTAAATTATAGTAGCAATAGGTAAGCATCTCACAACCATAGCTGGGTGGTGATCGCGGTCAGTTCGGTACTTATAATAAATTATAGTAGCAATAGGTAAGCATCTCACAACCATAGCTGGGTGGTGATCGCGGTCAGTTCGGTACTTATATTAAATTATAGTAGCAATAGGTAAGCATCTCACAACCATAGCTGGGTGGTGATCGCGGTCAGTTCGGTACTTATATTAAATTATAGTAGCAATAGGTAAGCATCTCACAACCATAGCTGGGTGGTGATCGCGGTCAGTTCGGTACTTATATTAAATTATAGTAGCAATAGGTAAGCATCTCACAACCATAGCTGGGTGGTGATCGCGGTCAGTTCGGTACTTATATTAAATTATAGTAGCAATAGGTAAGCATCTCACAACCATAGCTGGGTGGTGATCGCGGTCAGTTCGGTACTTATATTAAATTGTAGTAGCAATAGGTAAGCATCTCACAACCATAGCTGGGTGGTGATCGCGGTCAGTTCGGTACTTATAATAAATTATAGTAGCAATAGGTAAGCATCTCACAACCATAGCTGGGTGGTGATCGCGGTCAGTTCGGTACTTATATTAAATTATAGTAGCAATAGGTAAGCATCTCACAACCATAGCTGGGTGGTGATCGCGGTCAGTTCGGTACTTATATTAAATTGTAGTAGCAATAGGTAAGCATCTCACAACCATAGCTGGGTGGTGATCGCGGTCAGTTCGGTACTTATAATAAATTATAGTAGCAATAGGTAAGCATCTCACAACCATAACTGGGTGGTGATCGCGGTCAGTTCGGTACTTATAATAAATTATAGTAGCAATAGGTAAGCATCTCACAACCATAGCTGGGTGGTGATCGCGGTCAGTTCGGTACTTATAATAAATTATAGTAGCAATAGGTAAGCATCTCACAACCATAGCTGGGTGGTGATCGCGGTCAGTTCGGTACTTATAATAAATTATAGTAGCAATAGGTAAGCATCTCACAACCATAGCTGGGTGGTGATCGCGGTCAGTTCGGTACTTATAATAAATTATAGTAGCAATAGGTAAGCATCTCACAACCATAGCTGGGTGGTGATCGCGGTCAGTTCGGTACTTATAATAAATTATAGTAGCAATAGGTAAGCATCTCACAACCATAGCTGGGTGGTGATCGCGGTCAGTTCGGTACTTATAATAAATTATAGTAGCAATAGGTAAGCATCTCACAACCATAGCTGGGTGGTGATCGCGGTCAGTTCGGTACTTATAATAAATTATAGTAGCAATAGGTAAGCATCTCACAACCATAGCTGGGTGGTGATCGCGGTCAGTTCGGTACTTATAATAAATTATAGTAGCAATAGGTAAGCATCTCACAACCATAGCTGGGTGGTGATCGCGGTCAGTTCGGTACTTATAATAAATTATAGTAGCAATAGGTAAGCATCTCACAACCATAGCTGGGTGGTGATCGCGGTCAGTTCGGTACTTATAATAAATTATAGTAGCAATAGGTAAGCATCTCACAACCATAGCTGGGTGGTGATCGCGGTCAGTTCGGTACTTATAATAAATTATAGTAGCAATAGGTAAGCATCTCACAACCATAGCTGGGTGGTGATCGCGGTCAGTTCGGTACTTATAATAAATTATAGTAGCAATAGGTAAGCATCTCACAACCATAGCTGGGTGGTGATCGCGGTCAGTTCGGTACTTATAATAAATTATAGTAGCAATAGGTAAGCATCTCACAACCATAGCTGGGTGGTGATCGCGGTCAGTTCGGTACTTATAATAAATTATAGTAGCAATAGGTAAGCATCTCACAACCATAGCTGGGTGGTGATCGCGGTCAGTTCGGTACTTATAATAAATTATAGTAGCAATAGGTAAGCATCTCACAACCATAGCTGGGTGGTGATCGCGGTCAGTTCGGTACTTATATTAAATTATAGTAGCAATAGGTAAGCATCTCACAACCATAGCTGGGTGGTGATCGCGGTCAGTTCGGTACTTATAATAAATTATAGTAGCAATAGGTAAGCATCTCACAACCATAGCTGGGTGGTGATCGCGGTCAGTTCGGTACTTATAATAAATTATAGTAGCAATAGGTAAGCATCTCACAACCATAGCTGGGTGGTGATCGCGGTCAGTTCGGTACTTATAATAAATTATAGTAGCAATAGGTAAGCATCTCACAACCATAGCTGGGTGGTGATCGCGGTCAGTTCGGTACTTATAATAAATTATAGTAGCAATAGGTAAGCATCTCACAACCATAGCTGGGTGGTGATCGCGGTCAGTTCGGTACTTATATTAAATTATAGTAGCAATAGGTAAGCATCTCACAACCATAGCTGGGTGGTGATCGCGGTCAGTTCGGTACTTATAATAAATTATAGTAGCAATAGGTAAGCATCTCACAACCATAGCTGGGTGGTGATCGCGGTCAGTTCGGTACTTATAATAAATTATAGTAGCAATAGGTAAGCATCTCACAACCATAGCTGGGTGGTGATCGCGGTCAGTTCGGTACTTATAATAAATTATAGTAGCAATAGGTAAGCATCTCACAACCATAGCTGGGTGGTGATCGCGGTCAGTTCGGTACTTATAATAAATTATAGTAGCAATAGGTAAGCATCTCACAACCATAGCTGGGTGGTGATCGCGGTCAGTTCGGTACTTATAATAAATTATAGTAGCAATAGGTAAGCATCTCACAACCATAGCTGGGTGGTGATCGCGGTCAGTTCGGTACTTATATTAAATTATAGTAGCAATAGGTAAGCATCTCACAACCATAGCTGGGTGGTGATCGCGGTCAGTTCGGTACTTATAATAAATTATAGTAGCAATAGGTAAGCATCTCACAACCATAGCTGGGTGGTGATCGCGGTCAGTTCGGTACTTATAATAAATTATAGTAGCAATAGGTAAGCATCTCACAACCATAGCTGGGTGGTGATCGCGGTCAGTTCGGTACTTATATTAAATTATAGTAGCAATAGGTAAGCATCTCACAACCATAGCTGGGTGGTGATCGCGGTCAGTTCGGTACTTATAATAAATTATAGTAGCAATAGGTAAGCATCTCACAACCATAGCTGGGTGGTGATCGCGGTCAGTTCGGTACTTATAATAAATTATAGTAGCAATAGGTAAGCATCTCACAACCATAGCTGGGTCAATTCTCTGGCTGGGTGGTGATCGCGGTCAGAATAGTTGAGACAATAAAATGTTGCGTTGGCATCAGTTTAAGTTTAACTGTATAAACACTGGGAATTCCTAAATAATCTGAAAGTAACACTATAAAATGGTAAAACCTTATAGACGTGATGACGTCACAATAAATCTGCGCTCGCGCAGTAAACACCGGGTTTATTAATAAACCGGTCCTTTATGTAGATAAGTGGTCGGTGCTACCGTAGTATTTTCCTGCTATGAATCGTATAAAAATTGCAGACAAGTCATTATATGGGGTGTGAATAGACATGTAACTGAAATAACACTAAATATTAGTTTTATTTAATTTTCCCGTCTATTTACACCCGGTATCGCTAGTAAACCTGATAGACTGATCACGAAAGTAAGTCCATTCTCCACGGACTGAAAGCTGGCTTCTATAAGGGAACTACTTACAAATTATCTTTTCACTTCTCATGCTCGTAAAGTTCTTGTTTATGCTCGCTATAAGCGGCCTAAAACTACGTTTTATGCTCTAGTGCACTTCTTATAAGAACGTACATACAGCCAGTACAACATCATAGACAAACTTTTTAAAACTCAATAATGGCGGAAGAAATTTAAAAAAATACTTTGGCGGGAAAGAGCTGTTGTTTTTCCTCAATAGGTACATATATTAAGTTGTTTATTTAAATTTGCATTAAATATTACCTACTGAATGTTAAATATGTCATTTGCTAGCAATATCACTGTTTCATTTCCTCGTAATCGAAGTGATAAAACCCATTTTATGCCCTTGTTGTACAATGTACTATTTCCAGCACCAAAAAGGGAAAAAGTTACCGTATCTTTTTGTTTTACATTCACATAAATACGAGCACGATCATAACAAGGTTCAAGCTCCTTGCCTTATTTAAACAAAACATAATGTTGTGTCCTACCATACCTGTTATACCTGTACAAGTACTTGCACGGAACACTATTCATATTATTTACCACAACTTGAAAGCTTTCTGTTGCTGCAGTCAGCGATAATAAAGCCCCATAAATTATTAAAATTTTTGTTGATAAAAGTTAAAGTAGATGATAGATATCTACTTTAACTTTTATCAACAAAAATTTTGATAAAAGTTAAACTAGATATCTATCATCTACATTCTGAACTGAAGCGATAACTGCGCTCACACATACATTATGAATCATATTCTATTCTATTCTATTCTATTACCACACTGCAATAAAGTAAGAAACAAAAGAATGAACAAAAGAAATAAGTAGCGTGCTTACTTTATTTATTATATAAACATATATTTTTTATGTATATCGTTTATTTTGCTCAACTTAAAACTTAAATAACATTAAAAACTTAACTAAAGATGACCTAAAAATAAAAAATCTAACAAAGTAAACCTAAAATAATTACAATAAATAGAAAATACTGGCCAGATCGCTGCCGTCGTTAGTAAATTTTTTACCGAAGAGTATGAACGAAATAATCGTAAAAAAACCGGCCAACTGCGAGTCGGACTCGCGCACAAAGAGTTCCGTACCATCACACCATACACGGAACCCTAAACACATGGTAAATAATTACACATACAGTTGTGAAGTACCAACTTAGCTTGACACTTACGATCTATACATTTCTATATATCTACATGGTCTAATTAAGTTTGTTTAAGATAACTTCCTAAATAGTTAAATATTTGTGATTTTCAGATTTTTTCCTGCGTGTATTATAAGATAATAAAAGAAATTTCAAGTTTCTAAGCAAACCGGAAGCACCGTTTTGATTCCCTTGCGAGTGTCAAAAATTTGTGTGAAATTCATTATGTAATAATTGTTTTTCGCGTCGAGTTAGATAGAAGCCTGATTTCTGTAGGGCCGTACACTTCTGTAGGAGATATTAATTTCAACTCTCATTCGGGGGCCGAGGAAAAGGGTCTTTACAGACATACAGACGGACGGACGGACAGACAGGCGGACAACAAAGCGATCTTGTAGGGTTCCGTTTTTCATTTAGTGTTACGGAACCCTAAAAATACTATTTTTAAATATTATTAGAGTGCATTACAAACTAGGAAAGATCAATCAGAAACAAACCCAAAGACAAGAATTTGAAAAAATTCCCCGGGCCAGGATTCGAACCTGCGACCTCTTGTTATCAAGACAAGCGCGCTACCAATACTATTTTTATTCAATAAGTACATAATGAAAAGAGAATCAATTGTGTAGTACAAAGTTTTGAAAGACTCATTAACTTTTGTATTATAAATTATTGCAAGTTTCAGCAAGTGTCAACAATAAACTTTTTTACTTTATACCTAATTACAATGTTTCAAATTAAGTTTCATAGTCGGTCAAGGGTCCCGTGATGGGCCCCTGTGCTGCACCGCTCCGTACGGTGCTACGATAGAAACTGCACTCTACGTTTCATTGAGAAAGGACAGAGATTTGCCATTTATTACTCGGTTCTGGTCGACGCAGTATTTTTAGCACGCTCATTAACAACTAGCGGCATCAGAACAGCAAGTCAGTATCAAACGCGGCGCGAAACAGACCGCGCGGGCACCACCAGGGAAACTTCACTTTGTTATTTGTGGAGTGAATTATATATCGCGTTTGTGACTTACAACTTTATTATTTCTAAATTAACTATATGATAATAATTTTTAAAGTGTGTTGGAATACATTGTAAGTGATAAACGATGTCGAAAAGCAATACCAAGTCTGAGACGAAGCCCCCCCGGAACATCGACTTGAATGATGTAGAGATGGTGTTCGGGACGCCAGACTCCATCACCAACCATGTCAAACCTGAAGTGCACATCTCTAACGAGAAGGATCAAGGTCGGGATCTACCGGTGAGTGGACCAACTGTTATCTTCGATCCGTCTGCGGCAGTCAAAAATTATAAAGTAGAGTTAACCAAGTTGAATTGTTTAATTAAATAAGTAGGTAAATTATTTGCATATGTAAAGTTGATTACTTGTGCGTCTCCAAGTTTTACGTAGATGACGCAAAAAGGGATCAAAGTTATCACAACTTTAATTGTAGTGTATTATAATTTATATGAAAGTTTTATAGAAATAAATAAAATGATACCTGAATAATACCTAAATAATACACGAGAGGCTTCGTGTGGTGACAAAGGTATATAGATAGGTACACAAGTAGGATCTGAACTGTTGGTGAATTGTGACTCATTTAATTGTGATGGAATATACGCGGGATGACGCTAACCGATGCTTGATTCAGACCAGAAGTCTTCCGACATCAGGGATGCTGAACTAAACAATTAGAAAGCATGCGATTTAAAAGATCTTAACGGATATATCGATCGTGTTTTTATTGTTAAAAAAAGCTCAATCTACTTTAGTGAAACATTTGTAAAGCTTACTAATTTATTTAAAAGGACAACAAATTCTTTCATAATACCACAGATAATATTGTAATACTAGGCAATACGTTGATGACAACAAGTTGTTGAGCGTGGATAAGATTTCAAATTTCAGAATGCGTTGTAAAAACTTAGTTGAACTTTTCGTTACCTTTGACTTTCTGGTTTATTCTTCAATATACATATGTAATAGAATAATTTATACGTTAGCCATGCATCACTTGCAAGATATAGGTAACCACACAGATCGCAATTTAATGTATATTTGTGAACAAAAAATATCGCATGTACCGATGCGATAAGCACGCTGCAATTTTTTGCGATGCAAGTTCTAATAATGCATAATTTATGAGGAAATCACGTAGAAAGTTGGAATTTCTGCCGTAAAATTGACTCGAACATCTAAGTGTGAGTTTTTTGCTATGATCAATTAGAATTCAACACGAAATGCTCATTTGGTTTAGTTAATTAATATTAAGATAAAAGGACATCGTGAAGCTTCGTGCAGTTTCAATTCTCTGATAAACACGCAATCAAATTCTTAACTAACAAATCGACTATATCCATAATTCAGTCACACGTCAGATAATGCAGTAACTTTTTACGGCAATTTTAAATCCTAGCTCATAACGTTTTATTGGCATATCATAAGTGTCCTACATACCAACTACTGCATTTTTAAATATTTATGAACTACCACAAGGTTAATATGCTTTTATATTCAAGAAAAACGTTGTTATTTAAGAAAACATCTATGTGAAAATGGGACGTTTTGAAGCATAAAGCACAAAACTTCTTAGTATTTGTTGATTATCCGAAAATTCAAGACGGATAAGAAGAATAGGTCGGGTGATAGATAAAGTAATTCAAATTTTTATTCGATTTTATGCATTAGCGTACAACTGAGACGACAAATATTTTTGTATAGCATCAAAATCTGACCCCCTTCTCTTAAATTCTTTGAAGTTAATGGAATAAAAATGGTGCAGGGAGGTTGAAGAAAGGTAGATAACAAAATTCTCAGGACGCGTGTTTTCGTTTGGTGCAATTCTCTGCCAGTTGCGCTTTGAAATACTTTATTCATGCAATTTCCGAGCGCACTCTATGGTCAATTACCCTGTTTAAACGGAACTATGGTTTAGTAAACTGTACCCAACGACATTGATCCTTTGATACCTACCTATACAGTTTTATGAGAACATTGTTAAGGTTAGTTACAGATTTAGAAATAGAGACTAATATTCAAATTTTTAGTAAGTATAGGTTAAAGTGCGGAACTGCTTCTAAAAGGATGTAGGCGTAGTAGGTAAATAAGATGTACAATAGGTAGTACTTTATTGACTACCGATTGATTTTATTTTTTCGATTTCTCAATTCTTAATCATCGTAGTGACTCTGGTCAATATACCTATACATATAGGCTATCTATAAGGCGAGTTGATAAAATAACGAAAACGGGGCAGATTCAATAAACGCGGGTGGAGCCGTGGGCGAAAGGCTAGTAACAAATATAAAAAAATGATCCTCCGGAACAGAAGTAGTACCGGAACTGACGTACAACTCTGAACATGCCTCTCTACACGAGATGCGAACTAACAAGTATCCACTTCAAACGCATAGGCAGTCATGGGGACTGCCGACAGAAGTGCAAACTTTACTGTCAACATAACATGTCGGTGACGGTGACGCGAACCCATTTTTCCCTACCAAAAATCGCTCAACGCGCCAAAAGAAGTTTTCACTTCAAAAATCCAAATTGTAGTATAGATCGCCGCACAGAAGTTCATTGCCCTGTTAGTGCCCACGCACAGTATACTGTTGACGCAACATGCTAACTGACTCGACATGCGCATGGCCTTCGATTTGGACAAAAAACAGCTCCATACTGTGTTACAGCCTACAGACAAAAAGCCAGTGACTTATTTTAATATTCGGCGCCCTGGGCCCGTAAGGTTTGCCACTCCATAAATGAACGAGAAAAAAGCAAAAATATTTTAATAATAAAATTAAATTAAATCCACAACATAAATACATAGAATAATTTATTATTCTATGCATAAATAGTGTGTTTGTTTTGGGCTGAGAATGACGATAATTAATAAAACCTAAAGCGCATACAAAGAAATAAACACAATTTATTCAATATTAAATTATGTTTTCGATGGACGATTTTTATAAAAAATTAAATTATAAAGTCAAAAAGCAATATAAATTAAAAGATAGGCAACGAATGATTTTCTGAAAGGCGCCCAAAGCTGAACGCATGGTGCTGCTTGCGCCGCCCCTCGCAGCCTGCCGCCCTAGGCCATGGCCCTTTTGGCCCTACGGTAAATACGCCACTGCAAAAAACTCTACCTGTATTACAATTCACGGCCTACATACTTTTGGAGATGACAATTATGTATGCATTACGTCACCTACTCTTTAGAACAAACTGCTGGCAGATGGTAGTCCATGGACCAGCCAAAATGTCGGTATAATTTTCCTTTTTACCACAGTAAGACAGGTTAGTAAGTATGTCAGAAAACTATAATGGCCATCTTAAAGTCAGCTAACATAAATTATGACGTCATCATATTATTGCATGTTTATACTAAAAAGCTTATAGGATCACTTTGTTGTCCGTCTCTGCGTCTGTCTGACTGTCGAGACCCTTTTGCACGGGCGCTGTATAAGATATCAAGTTGAAACTAAACCTCCTTCCTACATAAGTCTACGGCCCCATGGTGCTGTAAAAAAATCAGGCTTCTAACTTGACGCGAATAAAAGTTATTTCGCTTTACATAATCAATTTCATACAAATTTGCTCACAATGAAAACCTATTAATAATAATAATAATAAATTGCTTTATTTCAGGCAACAAGGCCCATAAAAAGAATTAATACATTTTTAAAGGCACTTTCAGTTCATATAGGAAAATATCCGAAAATTACAAATATTTAATTATTTAGGAAGTCGGCATGCCCAACTTAATTACATCCTGTAGATACATAGAGTTTAATATATCGCAAGTGTCAAGTTAAGTAGGACCAAATAACTGCAAGTGGAATTATTTACCATAATGTTTTTAGGGTTCCGAAACCATATCTTGTGGTGGTACAGAACCCTTTGTACGCGAGTCCGTCTCGCACTTGGCCGGTGTTTTTTTTTCTGAGGCCTAATCTGTGTTGTATCAAAAGAAAGGGCTTCAAATATAAAGGTGTGAAGAAACATATAAGTATACATTGATGGTAGACTCAGAACGATGAAATGATGATTCAAACACTCTTGAATAAGGAAGGCCTCGCAATAAGAACTGTAGGTAGAGGTAACCTATCATGCTGGTCAAGGTCGTAGTAATGATTTGTTTCTGTAGAGGGTCAAATTTAAAACTACCGCCACCACCGGTAACAACCATATAGGTATAACATATACACTGTTTCACAATATCACTATATTTATAACTCCGACCGGTTTCACCTTACGGCATCAAGGAACAACAAACAGGAAACTATTAAATGTAGGTAATAAATTATAATTATATATTATAATAAATTAATACGTTACATTACAGATTATTATTATTAAAAATGTATTAATTCCCTATATTTAATAATTTCCTCTTTGTTTGGCGTTATAAACATAGTGATATTGTCAAAGTGTTTTTATCAAGATGATGTTGAAGATATTTCATCAACTGCCAACAATCCCAAGTATTAACCATATATATATATACAAGGTGAATTTTTGATCATCGTCCAAATTCATACTGGAGGCTTGATAAGTGATCAGTATCTTGGATCAGTAACAGTTTTTGTGAAATTCGTAAAATGAAATTTCGGCTTCCCATAGAAATTCAGTTCCAGTCCCGAGTGAATCACTATGGGGAGTCGAAATTTCATTTTACGAATTTCACCGAAATTGTTATTGATTCATGATACTGATCACTTACCAAGCCACCAGTGTGAATTTGGACGATGATCAAAAAGTCACCTTGTATATATATATATATATAACATGATAACCATATAACATGGTTGAAAGAGACAACAAAAAGTGTTAGCTAAACTGAAATTTACTCTTAATTTAATTTTTTTATTCCGGGGTGGTCCATGAGGATTCTGGGTGGAGCAGGCTCACCTGGCCCCCGCTTTATTACGCCCTTTATTACGCTATTACATAGGTATGTTACATTACTGTTGTAACAAGACTCATTTGAAGTTGATTCTTATATATATATATATATAGTATACTGTGGGTATTCTTAGACGCTAATTAAAACAGGTCCAAATTTTTCAAACAAGGAAAACCCAGGAAGATTTTATCTGAAATCCCTTCCGTTTCAGGAAAACCTGTTATATTTTCCTCGTACTAATTTAGAGATGGAATGTGTAGTTTGGCACGATGACACAGACGGACGGCGCGATGGCCAATGTACTCTCTTGTTTGTACGTATATATTTGCGTTCATTATAAATAGAATTCAATTCAAAGTCAAAGGCAGCAAAAATAATGCAATAAACACTGTCCTCAACAGTTTTTTACACATTGTTTTGAGTTGTGAATTTGATAATTGTGTTGAGATGGCTGGCTGTGATTGAATACCAAGCTGTCGAAGTTTTTGAAGATATTCGATTGACGGTTTCGAGTTGCTAATTGCTTTCCTGGATACCTCAATTGATAGAGCAATCGACCGGCAATAGTAAAGCGATAGTCCCGGGTAACTAAACTTCTGGCTTAGACACCTTTACACTTCACGTCCATATTTGTCTTAAGAAGTAATTTATTCCGGAATATTCTACTTGGTTTTGAAGGTTTCGTTTATCATTGTCATGACTGTATATCACACTACAGATCTCAGAATCTAATTGATCACAGATATAGATCCAAACTAGAGTTAGTTGGCGAAACTAAGTTTTTAGCCATAACTATAGACTTCTAGTAGGGTCCCAACATAGAGGCCCTCTGTGGTAGACTTAGTTCAGCCGCATACGCTGTTAGAGGCATAAGCCAAATTACTGATGAAAATACTGCTAGATTTGTATATTTTAGTTACTTTCACAGCATTATGTCATACAGGATGCTGCTGTGGGGTAGAGCCGAGGAATTTGTTTTGCAGAAGAGAGCAATTCAGGCATGAAGGAGCGAGATTCATTAAAAGAAAAATTCAAATTATTAGATATGTCAGAAAAAGATATCTGGGGCACGGCAGTGCCCCCGCCGAGTCTCGCAAAAAAAACGCGGAACGGCCGTACCATCCTTTTCTCGAAGCAACTCACGGCACTTTCAACCCCCCTGTATCTTCGTTGTGGGTAAAGCTAGAAGTCTGAAATTTCAGTTACCAAGAGTACTTACTGAACCTATTTCTACCCCATACCCATATTGTATTATTTTTATATTGTATCTATTGACAGAAACGATTTTTTTTATAGTACCTGAGCTCTAGGAGGACTTTTACATACTAGTCCCAGGAGGGCTAATTACTGTCGAAGCATATAATATAGTGCTTTTCTCAAAAGTAAAACGAGACAATTCATAGTAGGTATAAAGAAAATAAACGTATAATATTTAAAATACGAGCAAGCCTTATTTAAACTTACCTCGAAAAAAGATTCGTTTCGAGTCGAGCACTTGTAGGCGGAAATTTGTTTAATCAACTAATTCGATTCACGATCTAGTTTTTCACAAACCGCCATGTTTTTTTTCTCAAACTTGGACGTTAGTAACAGAACGACTCTGTCGGTAACTACGCCCGCCTTACACTTTCAGCAGGTTAGCATTTAATTAAATTGCAAGTGTTCAATGGTTTTAAATATATAAAATCAACAAAATTAATCCATTTTCGTTATTGTTATTGCAATTATAAAATAAAGCCAACATCTCTACATTCTGAACACAATATTGCAACTCATTTTATTTTTATTTTTAAACCGGCCACTTAAAACCTTATGATCGCCAAACCCCTTTGTCTCGTAAAAACATAGACACGAAATAAAAACATAACATAAAAACTAACATTAAAAAATAAAAACATAACATGGTAAATGGATTTTCATATGAATTAACTGGACACTTATTGAAACACTTATTGGAGACTTGAAATAACTCTCCAGGATGAAGTATTTGTATCTACGGTATGAAATGATAACATTACAATATATTTTTGACAAAAATAATTTTACATAATATTTCGACGTGTCTTTAAGAATTTACATAATAATATAGAAGGTGTAACAGAAAGGTGTAACCATATTTGAAGAGCTTATTCAGACCATGGTATAGAACAACTTTTACTTTGGAGCCAATCCTGAAATGTCAAAAAAAAATCTGCCCTTCCATACATTTCGGACGAGCGGCATTGCATTTTTCTATGAAACAGTTTTTTTTCGTGGTACAGTGTTTGTTCTATAGTAAAAGTTGTTCTATACCATTGACTGAACAAGCTCTTCAATAAGGGTTACACCTTTCTGTTACACGTTGTATACTGATCATTGAACATTAACAAGTGACGAGTGTAAATTACATTATTTTATACATTTAAAGTAGAGCCACTGAGTGATGGCACTTATGACAGCTGCATTTAGTGATGAGGTACATTTCAAATTTCGGTTAAAAATAAAAATCAAGTGTGAGTTTACTCAACATTAGACACGTCATTCAACATAATGATACAAAAGGAAAATGTGCCAAAACTAGTGGCGTAGCTATCGGAGGGCTATGCGGTGTAGTGCCCCGGGCCCCCAAGAGATGTTTAAATATCTAAATCGAAAAAAGTATTTTACTATCATTTATTTTCGTTTAGTTTAACTTCGACATTGTTTTGTTTTTAATTAAATATTATTGCGTAACTTGGCGACCTCAAACACGACCTATAAAAAATTAAAAAACTTTATAAAAAAAGCGATTTGTTTCTATACGAATTCTATTGCACAATAAAGCAACATTCAAATCGAAAAATAATAACCGAAACAAGTAGTACATAACTATCAACAATGAAGTATTACATTTTTTAATTCACACTTGCTTATAAATAATTACGATACTTTGTAGGCATTTAAACGTCATAGGCGCCATCACTCAGTGGCTCTACTGTAGTGATAGAAGCGTGTTTTTAGTTTTTTTTAAACTATAAAATTTATAATTACTTTCTAGTTTTAAAATAACTTTATCTTAAATACTAATGTGAATTGATGTGATGCGGATAAATATGGAACAAATATATTTAGAACGAGTGGCTCATTTGTAAATTATATTAAATTATTTTGACAGTCATACATTTTAGGAGTGTCAAAAAATGACCTACTGAAGTAATGACTTAACCCGTTAAATACCGATAACATTTTTATCATTATAGGTGGTTCATTTTAACCAACTCGGTCAAGGTTACATCAATTTAACCAATTTAGTTAAATTAAGTAGATAAGGAATAAATGTGCGATGGATGCACAACTTACTAAGTAATTTTGAAAACCTACTGTTAATTTTGTATGAGTTGGGCAGGTCCATTATTTTGTATGGGGTGGCAGCTTCATCATTTTTAGGGCTCCGTACCCAAAGGGTAACCAACGGGAGACCCTATTACTAAGACTCCGCTGTCCGTCCGTCTGTCCGTCTGTCACCAGGCTGTATCTCATGAACCGTGATAGTTAGACAGTTGAAATTTTCACAGATGATGTATTTCTGTTGCCGCTATAACAGCAAATACTAAAAAATAGATTAAGGGGGCTCCCATACAACAGACATGTTTTTTTTGCCGTTTTTGTAGATAATGGTACGGAACCCTTCGTGCGCGAGTTCGACTCGCACTTGGCCGGTTTTTTTTCTTTTGAGTCGTTCTGTTTCCTTGGGAATTGTTTTGTATAATATGTAGGTCATGTGGTTTCAGTGCGCTTATACTTATATATTTTATACTATATATAGTATATGTATATATTACTAGCTGTTGCCCGCGACTTCGTCCGCGTGATAGAAAATAATGCGGACACAGTCTTGGGAATCCCACAATAAAAAGTATCCCAGTTTTTAAGTTGCATAATAAGTCATCGAACAATGATCTCCCTTCCTTCTTTCTTTGCAATCCATGTCTCACTGGTGAGGATCGTACAGTAGTAACCGCATCAGAACTCGTTCAGTAGTTTTTGCGTGATGCATGAAACATCGACAAAAATTCCGAGTTTTCTTTTTTGTATGAGTATTATTGAGTATCCTACACCGCTATTTTTTTTTTTTGAGTATCATATGTACAGCAGACACAGTTCTTTTCTTTTACAGTTTTTAATATACTTGGCTTTACAATTTTCACTTATAATTATTATAGTACCTGGCCCGTTTCAACTAATTTCGCTTTAAAACTTTTTATTTGCCAAAATAGATGACGCTATTTAAACGAAATAAATTAATATTTATTTATCCGCGTTCTAATAATGAACAGCGCCACCTGTTTATTATTTAACGTACTAAAATTTTATATGCTACATAATTTTAACCAAAGTTTTCATATTTTTTTAAGCAATCGTTCGTTACGTCTATAGGCCTATATCACCAGGAATGATTATTAATATTTGCTATGTAACTTCTAACGCTTCTAACAGTAGAAAAGTAATTTTTTTTTATATAATAATAATTTAAATAAAATTTTTCCAACACCCGATTTAAATGAGACAAAGCCCATATTCTGATACCTACCTTTGAAAATTACAGTTCAGTAGTTTGGTAGATGTGCGCGAACAAACAAACAGACAGACAGAAAAGAATTCTAAAAATCGCTGATTTGTGTTCTATTACTCTTCTCTAGTCACACACTTTCTATTTTTATAACTTTTCTTCAATGTACGGACACACCGGGTTCTACTGTTTTATTATTTGTATTGATACTGATATATAAGGTCTTTCAATTTAAATGGAAAGTAATTTAGGAGGTGATTCAGTCAGGGCCGGATTTAGGGGAGGGCAACCGGGGCGAAAGCCCCGGGCCTCCACAAACGGGGGGCCCCCACAATAGAGACTTCGGAAAAAAAAAATCTTTCAAATTCCAACAAGTTAACACTAGTAAGCATCTTTTCCTTTGATATTTTTTTTTTGCTCTTTCACCTTTACCTACAGCCTACAGTACTTTATACATACATGATTATTTGATCATGTTAACCTTAAATAACAGAAATCATTGATCTATATTTGTTCACTCCAATCAGGCAATCAGTAAAATATCAAAATCTCAAATGGCTCTGATAAGCACTTCCAATTCACTACCCATCTTGAGGGAGTACCCCAATCGCTTAATGGCTGAGTGGGGTGGTACTTGCCCGCAACCTCGGAGGTTGGGTATTCGATTCCGTGTCTCGACAATTTTTTTTTCTGCTAATATTTTATTTTTCTCGACTATCAGCTTCACGACTATGTTCCTATTGGTGAAGGGTGAAGAGCTTTTTCAGGCGCATGTTTTCTTAATTTTATAGCGGAATCATGAGTGATCGTCACAAAACTCCTCGAGTTTTTGCTAGTGGCTCTCAAAAGAGGAAATTGCAAGCAGAACGCATAAAAAAATCCGAAGAAACTTTAGCTAAAACACCGAAATTGACCAGTTTTTTTACGTCGTCAAGTAAAGAAGAAATCCCTCAGGATCTTAACACAACAGCAGGAGATTCAACAGTAGATGAAGATGTCGTCGATAGTATTCAAAATCATCCTGAGGTTGAGGTTTCATCAGGCAACACCACACAATTTACTATAAGTGAATATCAGACCCAAGAGGAAGCAAAATTTTGCGGTCTCGAAAATGACATCGGTCTTTGGCCTGCTAATATAACAAAGGAAATGATCGAATATTGGGCGAAAAAAGGTTCCACAGAACTTCAAAATTGCGATCAAGTATCTCTGCAAAATTCTGTTTATCAAGATCAGCCGCGAGATAATTCCAACTTTGTTCGGAAATGCACGAAGAACATGTTTACACGCCGCAATAAAAATCAAGAGACCGTCAATCGATTCTGGCTTTGCTTTTCTCCAACTACGGGGAAAATATATTGTTATGCGTGTAAATTGATGTCTCCTCAAAACAACAAACTCAGTGGAGAAGGTTTCAGTGACTGGAAGCATGCATCCGATCGTCTCTATGAACATGAGATTTCGAAAACCCATTTGGAATCAGTAATGAGTTTAGTGCAACGGGGAAAAGTCACAGGACGCATCGATCAAGAGCTAGCGATGCAAGAGGCTCAACAAATTGAGTATTGGCGAAAAATCCTGAGAATTATCGTTAGTACCATTAAATTCATTGCTGAACGCGGATTAGCCTTTCGAGGTGACAATGAAATTTTTGGCTCACCAAGAAATGGAAATTTCCTGGGCATTTTGGAATTGCTAGCCGAGTATGAACCAATCCTGGCAACCCATTTGAAAGAGCATGCAAACAAAGGGAGTGGTCATGTCAATTACCTTTCGTCCACGATTTGCGAAGAACTGATCGGTTCTATGGGTGACAAGGTACTAACTGAAATAGTATCCAGGATTAAAAAATCGAAATATTATTCCGTATCAGTCGATTCTACTCCCGACGAAGCTCACATCGATCAACTAACTATAGTTGTTCGATATATGGAAGGATCGACGCCAAAAGAAAGGTTTCTCACCTTTTTACCAAATTGCGGTCATACTGGCGAAGCCACAGCAAACGCTCTGCTCAAATTTTTAGGTGACCATCAAATTGACATCATGGATTGTCGCGGCCAATCATACGACAATGCTGCAAACATGAGTGGCAAATACAAAGGGATGCAGGCTCTTATTTTGGAGAAAAATCATTTATCGGCGTTTGTACCTTGTTGTGGTCATTCTCTGAATTTAGTGGGAAAGGCAGCTGCTAACTCTTGTCCATCGGCTGTTCAATTCTTTGATTTCGTGCAGAATTTGTACACGTTTTTCACAGCCAGTACAGAGCGACACCGAGTTCTGATCGAGAAATTATCGGAGAAGAAAAGCGGCCAGTTTTTAGTCTTGAAAAAGCTCAGCGACACTCGTTGGTCTTGTCGAGCTGAAGCTACGAAAGCCTTAGTCAACGGCTATTCGGAAATCGAAGAAGCTCTCACCAGCATATCTTCCAATAAAGAGCAAAAAGACATAGTGAGGAATGAAGCAACGAACCTTCTACAGAAGATGAGTGGTCTCGAAACCGCTTTGTTTGCAACATTTTGGAACGATATCTTGGAGCGATTCAACGCTACAAACAAGATGTTGCAAGACCCGAAAATGATTCTTGAATCGGCAATGCGTGCCCTAGAATCATTGAAATCATTCGTGGAATCCAAACGAAATGATTTCGATAAATACGAGGAAGCAGCCAAAAAAATATCGCATACTGATGAATATGTACAATCGCGCACCCGCACCAGAAAGAGAAATGTGAGGTTGGATCCGCTCGATTACGGGAAAGCACAAGACGCAAATCTGTCACCCAAGGAGAAATACAAAATATCCGCCTTCATCCCAGTGGTTGACCAGCTATCTGTTTCTCTCACTGAAAGATTGCATGCTTATGAAGCTGTTCGTTCGAGATTTGGATTCCTGAATCACATCGAAAAGATGGATTCTGAAAATTTGCACGCTGCAGCAGAGGCATTGGTGAAAGTGTATCCGGATGATTTAGAGCCTAGTCTTGGTAATGAGTTGGTTCAATTTGTGTCTTTGATTGACTCATACAAAAAGGAAAAGGACTATGGGACAGATCAATCGCCGGAACTTTTTTACTACCAAATTCTCGAAAATCAAAATTTCAGAGCTACATTCCCAAACCTCGAAATTACATTGAGAATGTATTTGGTTTTGATGGTAACGAATTGCACCGGAGAGCGCTCATTTTCAAAACTGAAAATTATAAAAAATAGGCTTCGAACCACGATGGGACAAAACCGTGTATCGAAGCTTTCTCTCCTGAGCATTGAAAGCGATTTACTCCGAGAACTGGATTTCAACGAAATCATCAACGATTTTTCGGCGAAAAAAGCTCGGAAGGTTCCATTCGTTAACCCTAAAATTTAATTTCAGATAATTCTTGTTTCCGTTTATATTTATGTGTGTTTGTTCAATACTGAGAGAATCTACTTGGTTTCACAATAAATTATTTATTAAAAAACTCGACTGAAAAAAAATTGTTTACTTTATTTGGAAAATAATTTGGGGCAAGGGGGCCTCCGCTCCTTTGTTGCCCCGAGGCCTCTGGACCTCTAAATCCGGCCCTGGATTCAGTATCGTTAATACATCACATTCCACTGCAAAGTACTTTTTTTTGCGCGAACTTTTTCTTCACTTGTCCATACAAACTGAGTCAGCTGATCGGACCACTTTGTACTAAGAAGTGAAAAAAAAGATCGCGCAAAAAAAAGTGCTTTGAAGTGGAATGTGATGTATTAACGATACTGAATCACCTCCTAAATTACTTTCCATTTAAATTGAAAGACAATTGAAAGAAATTGAATTATATTATTTAATATTTATTTTGTTTCAAAACAATTTTCATTTCATACATGGAAAAGTAATATGACGAACCTAACAAATTATACAAGGTGAAGAGCTTATTCAGTCAATGGTAATATGGTATAGAACAACTTTTACTATGGAGCCAACCCTGAAATCTCAAAAAAAAAAACTGCCTATGAAAAAAAAATTTTTTTTTTCGAGATGCAGGGTTTGTTCCATAGTAAAAGTTGTTCTATATCATTGACTGAATAAACTCTTCAAATATGGTTACACCTTTCTGTTACACGTTGTATAGATCTTTAAATAACAAAACAAAAGATTCAGAATGTACATACATTATTAGTTACACACAGAACTATATAATACATCGACACGTCTACCAACTCAATCTAAAACCAAGATGGCCGCTGCTGACCGTGTGTATGTGTGTGTGTTGCAGAAGGTGCACAAGTCGAGCGTCGACGGCGACGCGGACGCTGCGCAGGCGCATCAACCGCTGCTGGAACCCGACCTCGGCAGGCAGAAGCCGCCCATCGCCGGTACTACGATACACTCTTATTCTGTTTCGTACATCAGAACAAAAAAATTATCACGGCAAATAATAAAATTAAGCCCAATAACAACCAAATGTAGATGCAATAGAAATATTAAAGCGACAAAAAAGAAGCTGCTAAAATGGTAGCGCCTAACAAACAATTCGGCATCCTTTGTGTACGGAACCCTAATTTTGATTATTTGTTGTTTTACTATGGAATATGTAATACAATCTGACCAAATGTTGAAACGTGTATGTGTACCATACCGTCTTTGAGATACAAAACAAATAAATTGCTGAAACAAATAAAATTATGAGATTTTTTAATTTTTTATTATTTGCCGTGATAGAGACCATAGTAACACGTATTCTGCGAAAATTTCAACTGGCTACTTATAACGGCAGATGGATGGACAGACGGACAGACAGACAGCGGAGGCTTAGTCATAGGGTCCCCTTCGGATACGGAACCCAAAATTGCATTGTACACACACTACTCAACACCAGAGAGAATTCTGACAGATTTTCACAGAATACTTTCAAAATGTTACGTCATCGACGGTTGCTGAACGGCTCAATCGGCCGAGCCATAGACTCAGAATATACCGAGTCTATGGGCTGAGGGCTGAGCCGATAAAACCCACAAATTATAGAGGGATAGTTAAACGAAGTGGTTATATTGTCTTTGGGATAGTTCTTGTACTCTATGCCGCGAACAGACGGACAAGGAATTATTCCGTTTTTAACCGACTTCAAAAAGGAGGCGGTTCTCAATTCGACTGTATGTTTTTTTTTTTTTTTTTTTTTTTTTGGCGTTGTTACTCCATAGCTCCGTCATTTCCCAACCGATTTGAACAATTTTTTTTTTGATTGAAAGAGTATACTTCCAGGTTGGTCCCATTTTGGGTTTGGTCATGATCTGATGAAGGTCTTCAGAGATAGGCAGTGGAACTCTTCAGAAAATGACAGCATACCTCTCAAAATTGAGGCAATCGCTATGTACTTGGGTGCTGATTACAAGGTATTGCTTGAAAATCGACATTCTTCCACCTGACCTTCGATCCTGGCTTCATCAACATATTCACCATAGAACTCTTCAACGGATGAGAGCACATAACTCGAGATTGCGGCAATCACTGCGTTAGGGTGCTGATTCAAAGGTATTACTTGGAGATTATCAGAATACCCACCTGACCTTCGATCCTGGCTTCATCACCATAGAACTCCTCAACGGATGACAGCACATAACTTTAGATTGCGGCAACCAGTTTGTGTTATGGTGCTCATTGCAGGGCATTGCTGAAAATTGTCAGTGTACCCACCTGAATTTCGATCTTGGCTTCATCACCGTAGAACTCTTCAACGGATGACAGCATAACTCGAGATGGCGGTAATCATGTTGTGTTAGGGTGCTGATAGCAGAAAGCTACTCAAACATGGCTGCTTATACTCACTTGAACTTCGTTTCATATTAACACCACGTTTGCAAGAACTACCTATACCTCACAATTTAACCCAGCAACACTAAAAAATGTGAAATAAAATAAACTTTTAACAAAAAAATAGCAACCGACTTCAATAATAACAGCAGTCATTCACTAAAAAGTTAATAATAATTCTATAAAGACCGATGGTACCGAAGCAACACTTTTGCCGACTTATTTCTTCCTGAAACATTATGTTATCTAGAAGTCGGCGTATTTCCTACGATATAGCAACATAAAAACCAATATGAGAACGCTGACTTCTAGATAACATAACGTTTCAGGAAGAAAGAAGTCGGCAAAAGTGTTGCTTCGGTACCATCGGTCTTTATAGAATTATTATTAACTTTTTAGTGAATGACTGCTGTTATTATTGAAGTCGGTTGCTATTTTTTTGTTAAAAGTTTATTTTATTATCTTGGAAAAACTCCCAACCTTCTTAATTTTGTTAGCTTTATTCATTATATCACACTCCACTGGCTTCCTCGCACCGCCTCAACATTCGCTTTGTCATTGTAGGTCCAGAGATCGATGACCTGGACGAGAAGCCAGCTGATGCAGCACCCTACCCCGGCATCGATGACGGGCTGCTGGACCCTGGAGAGAACAAGCCATCGGGACCTGATGGTGGAGGTGAGAACCTTACAAGTGCACTCCATACCTCCATTCGCTTCACTTTGCACCCTTCCATAATAATTCATCGTTACGACGCATGAATTAACGAGGGGGTGTCAGAGATGTTCCTGAGTATGGACTGTGAAATGAAAGTCACAGTCCACACTCGTACACCCACGTTTCACCGAAGATTATAACGTCCCAGCGTCCTATGGTAGTGACCCTTATTGCCGTACTTCGGACACTAAATATGAACCCACCGCTAAACGTCCATTCAGAAGCCACATACCGAACCCACGACCTCCGGATTAGTGGTCACGTACTGGAACCACTGGACGGTCCTTTACAATCCTTTGATTAATACCTTACATTGCTTCTTATAATCAACAATACTGCAACAATTACTCTGAAGTATATATATAATTATATATATATTAGTAAAGTGAGGACTATGTTACGCCCAGAATTTACAGTTTATTGTACGGTTTGCAGGTAACTTTGTAATTTCTTTATACCGAGGAAATTGAAGGAAATCAAGTTTTTTGCAACATTCTGGACGTAAAAGTGATGGGTGCTGTATTGTTAACATAACAGTGGATCATGCGAAGCAATGTGAGGTATTCATTTAGTACTTTAAATTAGATCCTAAAACTTTGCATGGTTAATAATTAATAATTGATCTCAACACAAAGCAAACCCACAATATTTTATATACAAAAATAACCTTAATTTTCTTCATAAAAAACATTTTTGATAGAAACACGCGCGTTTTGAGAGCGCGCGATCATAATGGCGCGATGCTTCGGTTGTCGTAACTGACGCGTTTCAGAGTGAGCTATTTTAAACAACAATGAAACGTAATAGAGTCCAGTTTTACTTGATGCAAAATGTCGTGCCTAATGTTAGGTACTTTAAAGTAGCAAGTACTTAAATATAGTATAACATACAGGATATAACACCATGAATTGTTGCACGGATATTCTGTTCACTATTGCAATAAATTGCAGCTGTAACATTTGATATTATCTACCAATTCTCAGTTGCACATCCTGCAATAGTGTGGTAGATAACATTGTCCATATCGAGGTCTAGTAAGGTCTTGCTATCGGCGTAGACCCAGCTACAGTTACTGGGCTCACCTTGGTCACCCACCAACCACTGCTCTTATCTAGCGGCTGATAACGCGCCACCAACTGTACCATTTTAATAGACAAGCGAAATTATTATTTGTTTAAATTGCATCACATTTAAATACCGATTCGTTATAAAAATTACTATTAATTAAATAAAAAAATTAAACAACATTAAAATTGTAACTAAAAATAAACTTTTGTTGTAAATTAGTACAAATCAAGCTTGCATTGCGTTTGACAACTTCAATGGTCTACACCTCTGACTCGGGTTCAAATCCTGCAGTAGCACAATATTAGTGTCCCCGAAAAAAACGTTAGGAACCGGAAGAGTCAACTTTTAGATTACCATTTATTTCCTGCTGGAGGGTGGTACAGAGCTCTGCGTGTCTTGTCTCTTCAGACAGTTGGAGTATTGCTGCAGTCTCATAAATGAATCTCTTATTCCAGAGGGTGACCTTGAAGACCAAGAGAAGGAAGGTTCGCACCATTCGCAGACTCACGACGATGGCCTCGGCACCGAGGACGGTAAATGGAACCTTCACTCGCATGGACATGATGAGACGGACTATTTTTACGGTGGTTGGTTTACATTTGCACCCTCTTTGTCCTATACATGCTACTGCATGCTACAGTTAACTAATCGAAGGACAAAAACACTTCTTTATCTTTTTGGATAAATTATTATGTGGTGCCGTGAAAACAGCCATTTTACACCTTGCATGTGTTTGACCTTTGACCACACAGAGCGCGTTCTAGTTCTGCGTTCCAAACAATCAGAACCTGCGTTCTCATTGACCGGCGCGGTCTATGCCGTGCATCGCAAATAGATGACAGTGAACGCGGAACGCAGAACGCGCTGTGTGTGTTGTCGACCCCTTACTTTAGGCCCGTAGGCTCGTATCACAAAACATGAAGTTTTATATGTGTACACCATCGGTATCTGATAATTTAAAAGTCACGCATCAGCACGGTTGTGGTCTTCAAGAGACGGCGATGCCGTGCAGTGCCCAATGGTCGCGATGCTCTGGTGAGCACTCTCCATTGAGACTGGTACGTGGAGGTGGTGGTGTAGACAGATCAGGAGGCCACGCAGAAAGAAAAAAAGAGAAGATAGCGCAGAAGGAAAGGCAGTACAGACTTCAGACTCAGCTCGTAGTGCATCCATGGAGACCAGTCTGCGGAAGTGAGCTGTGTGCCGAGCGGCAGAAGCGAACGGTAGAACCAACGTCAAGTTGCGTCCACCGCATGATCAGTAGCCGTTCTGACAAGGTTCAGACACCACATTACCGCAACACTGAACTATGTCACACTAATATATATCAGGTGAGGTTTAGTTTGGCGCCGGCTACATTACAAGGACAAAAAGAACAGAAGTACATAGAAGCAGAAGAACAGAAAGTAGATGGAAAACTACACAATAAAGGACATAGAGTCGTAGCAACTTACCCTAGTGGTGTCAGATAAGTCGCAACAACACGATGATGGTTGGTTCAGCATTCAACGTCTTGTGTTACTGAACACCCCGTACCGTCTTATATTATTACGTCTGACGCGTCCATAAACAGATTGTTGGCATTACTGACGCTAGAAAGAGCTATTATGCGTCCAATTGGTTCTAATTGTCTTGGACGATTAGTACGCATTAGAAGCAGCTGATAGTGCACCTTATTGATGGTCATTGCGAAGCAAACAGTGATAGGAAATTGCATGCGCTTGAATCTGAACGCGAAATTGTTGGATATAAGAGGAATCCGGGGAATAAAAACTTGCTCATCCGCACCACACCACATCCCGTCAGCAATTCAGTTAAGTTCAGTCATTCGTTTCAGAGCAGTACTATCAAGCGGGTGCAGTTATACAACTTGGGTGAGCTCAAGATTCTCAAAAGCATTATCGGCACAGCCACTTTTAATATTATTTTATGAGGTGGAAGTCTAGATACAGACAAATAATTAAAAAATTCGATTGGGTAGCTTACGTTCCCATCTTAGTTCGTAACTCGGTCGACACATTCTTGGTAACTGTTCCACTTTTATATGTATATTGACCGGTTTCGTTATAATAACATCGTCAGGCTATTGGATACGAATCATGAGATGGAATATGTATTTCGTCTTTGTTTACATTTGTGATGTGATGACAACATGTTTGTTTACATTTGTGATATATGTGATGACAACATGTTTGTCATCACATCACAAATGTAAACAAAGACGAAATACATATTCCATCTCATGATTCGTATCCAATAGCCTGACGATGTTATTATAACGAAACCGGTCGCTAGTGTAATATACATATAAAAGTGGAACAGTTACCAAGAATGTGTTTTATTGACAAGATGTTTCAAATGTTCCATCAAGAACCAACAACGACAAGTATCAATTTCTGTGAAGGAAGTAGACCATAAGGTAATAACAGAATGCTATTCGTAGTTTATTTATTTCATTTACCTGTACAAGTAGACATATTACACTCAATAAACAATAACATGCACATAATGTGCTCATAAGATCACATTTATTGCATGGTGCATGACATGCTTGTTAAATAACCGACAACTGAATCATCGAATTCCTGTTCTTTGCTCTTATGATATAAATCTCTTTACACTACAAGGATTTTAGTAAGTGTTTGTACATGAATAGACATACAATAAATGCATACCATCATACAATGAAATAGCTTCCTGAACGTGGATGCGCTCAGTAATGTAATGACTGGTACAGCTAGTTAGCATTATGATGATCTCGGATCAGTAATTACTAGTACAGTCAAGAGCACGTCAAGCTATACCCCTATACAGTGAAGAATATAAGATATGTACAAAGTCCAATGTGTATAGCTTGATGTGATCGTAACTGTACGAGTACTAACAAACAATATATAAAGCGGATAAAAGCCTGTATTGTTGACACAGTTTGATTTAGGACTGGCCAGTATAACAAATATATCGAAAAAAAAAGCGAAATTCAAAAAGAACTCTTTGACAATCCAAATTGTACATATTATTTTGCATTTGTTTTTACAATTTGGAGGCAATTGGGATCCACACTGTCAAAATATCCCTGTAGATGCCGCATCGTAGATCCGGCTATGAAAATCTGTCATTCCAGTTTTTTTCTTTTTCCGTAGCTTTTTGTGATTTTCGATTCATTTCTTGGAATTATTATATTAATTAAATTTATTAAATAATAATTATTAAGTAATAAAATTTTCAGTGTGTAATTTTTATGATTTTTGTTGTGGTCTCAGAAAACAACACAAAGTTATAATACTCTTCGGTTAGCATTTCATGATGAAGCCCCATCTCATGCCACTGTTTACAACTGGTTTAACGAGTTGAAGTATGGTCGTCCCAACCTCACTGAAGAATTGATATTATCCATGTGAGGAAGTCTTTCACAGCCCCATGTCATGATAAAGTCTGACAAGAGAGTGACCTACCAGCAGATTCGGGCAAGCTTAGGCGTTGCTAGGAGTCAAGTACAAAAAATATTACATAAACATTTAGCCGCTAGAAAGCTTTGTGCTAGATGGATACAACACAATTTAACCGAAGCCCAAAAACGCCGTCGCATTGATGGTGTCGCCACGGACGTAAAACATCCGTGGGTGTCGCTAAGAAGTTTAAATGTTATTAAAATTCAACGATGAGGCCTCAAGCTCTGTATTTGACATCGTCACGATCCTAAAACGAAGAGATAGTCTAACACAGTGGGTGTTTTCTATAGAAATCTGAATGAATCTCTATGCTGTTTCTTTCTGAAGAATTGCCAATAAAAGAGAGGACGAAACGCGCAAAAAAATGATTGCCTCAATTTTTCGAGTGGACGGGCTGTTTATTATGCACCGATTGTACTACAAAATAAGAAAATAGTAACTGCAGAGTGGTACAGTGGAGACCGCATCAAGTAAGACACATTGGACTTTGCACCTATCTTATATTCTTCTCTGTAGGGGCTAATGTTGTACTGCAAGTTTGCATGATGTGGTCTCCACTGTACATACACCAGTATTTATTTGCCTGTTGTTTTGGATAACGTTCGAGAGCAACGTCCCCGCAGTAGAATTTTCCTTCATCAGGACAACGCCTCAGCACACTACCGAGTATATGACAACGTTAGGTGTACAATTTGTTGAGTCATCCGCCATACAGTCGCGACCTTGCACCATACGATTTATTATTATTTACAAAATTAAACGAAAAGCTCCGAGGAATACGATTCCAGTACGCCAAAGGCTGTCTTTGAAAAGACCGTAAAAGAGACCTCTAAGGAGAGTGGGTCCAATGCTTCTCTCAGTGGTTCATGCAGTTGCATGGGATTTATGGTACATAAAAAGGTGAAGGAAATACAATACATTGACCGTTGCATGTTTGTTATTATTATATCTACATACCTCCCCTAGCCTGAATTTTATAAATGAGCAGAAATATATATGTTGTGGACCAAGTGATAAATAAGGGCATTATTAACAATGCCCGGGCAGTATTAATAATGACAAGTCAAATCGGGCAATATAATTTTCATTATTTATTACAGTGTCTGGTCATTATGAATAATTACTATGTAATTGTTGAACAATTTGCTTATATAGATACTTTTAACAGGAGGCAGGATACTGATATCAATCTCAAACCCGATTTTAGGACAAACTAGTTTACCGCGGCTCTCTTTGGCACTGAAGGATTTTCAAAAAACTAGTTTGGCCCAGCCCAAAGTGGTTCTAATTGTCATAAAAAATAACCACGAATTCTAACCTTATTTCGTTCTACCAAACTTACCGGCTCTCTTTTGCGCTGAAATCATATTTTTATTATGCTGATCAATAGGCAAAGGACATTATACATAATGGCCGTTCAATAATTATTTATTAATTTCCCTCTCGTTTTAGGCATTTTTCATACTGTCCGGATATTATTATTAATAACTTGGTCAATGATATACATAATATAAATGTCGCAGGCAAATAGTAAAATTCCGCCGTTTACAAACGGCGTCGTTAATTTCTAAACGCTCGCTATTTTGCTACAAGAAGAATCTTTGTGACATAGTAGAATTCGGCATTTTCTAATTTGCCTCGTCATATAGTAATTCTGTTAAAAGTATTGAGGATCGTCTCGCTCCGCTTCGCTTCGCTCGGCTTCCAATATACAATTGCTGCAATAAATAACTGCTGAAAGTTTGGTGAATTCCTGTACCGACTGTGCGATTTTAAATACTAATGTAAAAAATAAACATTGGGCCCCTCTGTTTTCTCTACAGAAAATTTTATTTTACTTTGTGTGGTTTCTTTGTACACGTTACGTGTAAATGCCAAGAAAATATAAGTTATCTGTGTGTATATCTAGTCGTGATCAAACTATGTCGTTATCCACTGTTGCAATGTTTCAGATACTACCTACTTGGGCAATGGTCTCCACAACAGACTTGGAGGTGACGACAGACCTATATCTCCGATACCTGGTGTGAGTATTGAACATTGCTGGCGCCTGAAATAACTAATAAACAAAATCATTTTATATAATATTGCGTGTGGAAGAATTTTGGGGGCTGAAGTATTCGTCACATTCTGTCTCTCTTGTCGGTTCAGTAACCACCATTCTTGATTTACTTCTGCTAATGATTTGACCTCTTAATATGACATAACATTAACTTTCTCCTTCACTTGAATAAACTAGGTGCGTCTGGTTTTCCTCTTTTCCCCTCGACATTTCCTTTTATTCTATTTTTCAAGATACCCTCATGTCCTGGTATTTTCCCTCTTCGATTCTCAATGGTTTTTAAAACACTTTTAGATTCGTTACTATTTAGCAGAAATTGGAACGACATCCTCCTACCCTCACGCAATGATAATGAAATTATATAAAATTGTATTGTATTTTACACTTCTTGTTAATATTAGAAATTTTTCGGGAATTGGTGGTGTACGTGATCTCGTACATTCATACATACAAACAAACGTAAGCATGAAACCCTTCACCTCTCTTTGATTGGGGGTCTATAAGGTAAAGGTTGACCAAAAAATAAATGGCGAAATGAACACAACCTTTTGGCCAAGGTGTCCTATAGGAATATGAAGGGAGCTCTTTACCCAGCAGTAGACACAAACTAGACAACATAAAAAAGTTATAGATATAGCGCTTTCGTTTTTCCCGTTTCCCTCTCTACCCAAGACGTAAACTCTACGTACTGACACATATGATAGACAGGTCATTTTATCACCATTCTATCATATCATATTTAAAATTACCTATGCAAGGATATACAAAAACTGGTTTTACATGTTATATCTAGTGCTTATAATACATGTAAATAGGCGTCCGCGATCAATTAGGATAAATATAGTTTACATTTACGAATATTTATGTGAATGAAGACAAATTTAGTTAAACACAGAGCTTTGATACCAGTTTTTTAAAATTCTTTAATAACTTCCTCTATTTTATATGATTTTCTTTAAGTATTTATACCTTTAATATGTAAAACAACCTAGTCTTTACAAGTCTATTCAAAGACGTCCAATAAAAGTTCATAATTTTAGTACTCATTAAATTTGTTCATGGTTATATACTCGTATGTACCTAAATTAGTTTTAAAGGTTATAGTAGTTAATGGATGTAGCAATATAGGTATATTTTTTTCTGAATTTTTCTTAGGTTTTGGGCATTTTGTAAATAAAAGAAAGTCCCTGGGATTTCGAATGAATCAAGAATAGGTAATGACCTGTAGAATAGTGTACTAGCGGGTGTTTTGTTCCAAAGTGTGACCGAGCCGGTGTATGACGTCATAATTTCGAATGAACCAAGAATAGGTAATGACCTGTAGAATAGTGTACTAGCGGGTGTTTTGTTCCAAAGTGTGACCGAGCCGGTGTATGACGTCATAATTTCGAATGAACCAAGAATAGGTAATGACCTGTAGAATAGTGTACTAGCGGGTGTTTTGTTCCAAAGTGTGACCGAGCCGGTGTATGACGTCATAATTTCGAATGAACCAAGAATAGGTAATGACCTGTAGAATAGTGTACTAGCGGGTGTTTTGTTCCAAAGTGTGACCGAGCCGGTGTATGACAACATAATTTCGAATGAACCAAGAATAGGTAATGACCTGTAGAATAGTGTACTAGCGGGTGTTTTGTTCCAAAGTGTGACCGAGCCGGTGTATGACGTCATAATTTCGAATGAACCAAGAATAGGTAATGACCTGTAGAATAGTGTACTAGCGGGTGTTTTGTCCCAAAGTGTGACCGAGCCGGTGTATGACGTCATAATTTCGAATGAACCAAGAATAGGTAATGACCTGTAGAATAGTGTACTAGCGGGTGTTTTGTTCCAAAGTGTGACCGAGCCGGTGTACGACGTCATAATTTCGAATGAACCAAGAATAGGTAATGACCTGTAGAATAGTGTACTAGCGGGTGTTTTGTTCCAAAGTGTGACCGAGCCGGTGTATGACGTCATAATTTCGAATGAACCAAGAATAGGTAATGTCCTGTAGAATAGTGTACTAGCGGGTGTTTTGTTCCAAAGTGTGACCGAGCCGGTGTATGACGTCATAATTTCGAATGAACCAAGAATAGGTAATGACCTGTAGAATAGTGTACTAGCGGGTGTTTTGTTCCAAAGTGTGACCGAGCCGGTGTATGACGTCATAATTTCGAATGAACCAAGAATAGGTAATGACCTGTAGAATAGTGTACTAGCGGGTGTTTTGTTCCAAAGTGTGACCGAGCCGGTGTATGACGTCATAATTTCGAATGAACCAAGAATAGGTAATGACCTGTAGAATAGTGTACTAGCGGGTGTTTTGTTCCAAAGTGTGACCGAGCCGGTGTATGACGTCATAATTTCGAATGAACCAAGAATAGGTAATGACCTGTAGAATAGTGTACTAGCGGGTGTTTTGTTCCAAAGTGTGACCGAGCCGGTGTATGACGTCATAATTTCGAATGAACCAAGAATAGGTAATGACCTGTAGAATAGTGTACTAGCGGGTGTTTTGTTCCAAAGTGTGACCGAGCCGGTGTATGACGTCATAATTTCGAATGAACCAAGAATAGGTAATGACCTGTAGAATAGTGTACTAGCGGGTGTTTTGTTCCAAAGTGTGACCGAGCCGGTGTATGACGTCATAATTTCGAATGAACCAAGAATAGGTAATGACCTGTAGAATAGTGTACTAGCGGGTGTTTTGTTCCAAAGTGTGACCGAGCCGGTGTATGACGTCATAATTTCGAATGAACCAAGAATAGGTAATGACCTGTAGAATAGTGTACTAGCGGGTGTTTTGTTCCAAAGTGTGACCGAGCCGGTGTATGACGTCATAATTTCGAATGAACCAAGAATAGGTAATGACCTGTAGAATAGTGTACTAGCGGGTGTTTTGTTCCAAAGTGTGACCGAGCCGGTGTATGACGTCATAATTTCGAATGAACCAAGAATAGGTAATGACCTGTAGAATAGTGTACTAGCGGGTGTTTTGTTCCAAAGTGTGACCGAGCCGGTGTATGACGTCATAATTTCGAATGAACCAAGAATAGGTAATGACCTGTAGAATAGTGTACTAGCGGGTGTTTTGTTCCAAAGTGTGACCGAGCCGGTGTATGACGTCATAAATTCGAATGAACCAAGAATAGGTAATGACCTGTAGAATAGTGTACTAGCGGGTGTTTTGTCCCAAAGTGTGACCGAGCCGGTGTATGACGTCATAATTTTTAGGGTTCCGTAGTACCTGAAAAGAAAACTATAGCGATTACAAAAAAATCATCACAAATGAGAAATGTAAAAAAAGAAGTAAAATAAATAAAAACAATATTTTATAAAAATACAATATGGGTATCAAATTGTAGGTGTTAAAAAGCTGATTGTGAAAATATAAATCCTTGAAAAACCATAAAAAATTGTATGTCCACCCCCTTATCTCCAAAACTGGCGCACCATTTTTGGTTTTATAAAAATACATTTTTTATAAAAATTACAAAATTAAATTTATCATCCACACTACGGAACTCTAGGTACGCGAATCTGACTCGCACTTGGCCGGTTTTTTTGATATTTTTTGGTCTACCAGTTTCGGAGATAAGGGCCCCCCCATACATATTTTTGTGGTTTTTTAAACATTTCTCGAAACCAGTGCCAGTGAATATATGTATATATTTTTACAATCACCTTTTTAATATCTACAATTAAATTAACCATTATTTTTAGGATAATATTTTTTATTTTTCTCAGTTTTGTTTTGGAAATATTTTGAAAAATTTCAATTTTTTTTTTGTTTACACCTTCTTATATGGGCAAATTAATGCTATTTTTGTGCCAAATTTGATGTCTTTATCTTTAACGGTGCTAAAGTTATGAGGCTGGTGACATACGGACGGAAAGACGGATGGACAACGGAGTCTCACCATAAAGGTTCCTTTTGTACCTTTTAGGTACTACGGAACCCTAAAAACAACAAAACATTTTCAAAAGTGGGATGTGATGGGATTCCACCATTTTTGTATAAAAGGGCATTATAAAAAATAGATTTGTATACGCCCTTGTGTGAAATCATGACGCGTTAGTTTGTTTTTATTGTTTACGGAGCGGCAGGCGCGTACTCCGAAACCCCTACCCCCCTCACCCCCCACCTTAAGTTTGTAACTGCTGGGGGCAGGGCTTAATCTGCTCCTTTTGACCTAGGCGACATCTGTACCAAGTTTCATGCTTCGGTCACTATCCGAAGGGTCTCCAGACAAGTGCTGGCAAGAGAACCTCGTGTATGACGATTTTAGGGGTACACAGGCAGTACTATTCCGAAATAGGTGTGAAAACATTAAACTTCCTAGTAGTGACTAGATATGGTTGTGTGAGAAAATCTGCTGAAGAAAAGATGCTGAAAAATCATCAAAAACTGTATGTAAAATTTCCGTTACTAAGTGAATCAACCAACACAAAAAAGATTCCTGAGTCATCGTCATTCACAGTTGACACCTATACCTTAAATTCGTCGTTCCTCTAAACGACGCATAGAGTGACTCAGGATATCGATCCTCACCTGCTGGGTAAATACATTTTTGTGTTTATTTAATCCTCATTATGAATTTCCTCGAAAACATCACCATGCGCCGCGGCAATCACGCAAAGCCAACAACAGATCAAAACGAAGTAAATCAGTCACTTGATGACAATAATTCAACTAGCAGCGTAGATAGTACAAACCAGGCACTTGATGGTAGTGCTGACAGTTTACCCAGTGTATCCGACGATGATAACTGCCAGGATTAACTGAGGCGCCAAATACAAAAACTAACATTAGAACTTAGCACCACAAACGAAACCGTGCGGAACTAACTATGGAGCCTAGCAACATTTTTTATTACCCGTCCAGCACAATAAGTCTAATGGCAAATACCTTATTTGCTTTTCATAGAGGCGATTATATGTTGGCTCTTTGGCCTCTTGTTCTTGGACGCGTAATATGATCACGCAGCGAAACAACAAATTGGTGTTTTTTTAGCTAAGTAATACTGAAATATTTTGTAGAGAAAAAAACATTGGATTTAGATAACATCCCTTCATATTTCGACTGCCTATTTTATAAAAAAAAATCAAGTTGATCACTTACCCGCGTTTTTGAAACGAACGTTTGAAAACCAAAAAAAGAGGGTGAAAAACTTTTTTTTTTGACAAAAGTATAAATCTTAAAACAATGCTTATAGGTGGAATCCCTAGATAAAAGATTGATAAATCAAATATATTTTCTTCAATATGAGGAGAGACCTAGTTTCTTCCAATGGACCCTTGAAAACCTGGTGTTGTTGATGTTCTAGCGTCAGGTGTCTCGTTAAGAAAACAATAATAGACCTTAGTACGATGCGCGAAAAATACGCTGGTACAATGTACACGTGTCACTAATACAACTAATACAGTACCTACCAACCATATAGAGAGTACACAACCATTAATTATTATAGAAACAGAAAAGGTGCATCCTGTGCAAACAACAATGTGCCAACAAGAGAACAGTCAGAAGGCTAGAAAGAAGATTTGTGTTATCACTGGTAATAATAGAAACAATATATTGAATATAATGCAATACATTTAAAATTTGTCACTACCTAATAACAAACGGCTCAACAACGGAACTGTTGGATCAAATTGACAAAATAATTCACGGTTTTACTAAAGACTACTGCATAATAATGATTGGTAAAAGAGATTTTCAAGAAAGAAATGACTACTTAAGGAGCTCCACAATGCTAAACATCAGTTTTGTATTGTATTCATTTCCGTCAATGTAGATGGTAAAAATTTGAAAAAAATATTACGTGTTTTGTGACTCAAGGCAATTAATAAACATACCTTTCAATCTTCTATTACTTATATTATTTTTAAAAATGCATGCATTTCACGAAAAAAAATATTCAATATCCGTGTTTCAAAATCGATTGAAACGAAACCAACACACGCAGATATTAACGAGAAAAAAAAACATCTTTATTACATAAAGAAATTATGGTTAATGTCATAACGTAGCCACGATTTCAAAATAACTGAAGTTTTGCGTTCGCAGCATCTGATTAGAGCGGGATAGAGAATTAAGAAAGAAACGCGTTAGACTGAATTTTAGCATAGTGCAGCCCCTTAAATTTAGTTTTCCACATAAGAGAGACCTTGAAATTGAATCACACTAACATTATCTTATGCCTACCGGTGTTCAAATGCGGAAATTACGCGACACTGCATAATTGGACAATATATACTTTAACACCTTCTGCATCTCGATAATCTAACTCATGAATATGTTAATTTAGTGGATTCAACTCAGAAGCTGTCGTATGAACTATGGAATGTTTTATGGAACGATCATGAACAACGGGATGCGTATAGTATTTCTAAGAATAAAAGAAACAATGAACTATATTTCGGGCATCAATAGTGAAATCCAGCCAGTGTAAATGAGGGAAAAGATTTTTTTCGCTTCACGTTCTTCACCAAAATATCGCTAGTTTCATGAATCAATCAGACAGCTTAATCATTTGTCTGGAAGAATTATTATTGGAGCAAGTAAAATGTTCATGTAATTTGTATCACAGAACATTTTATGGTAGAGGAAATGATAACGATCCCCAACTACAACACACTTCTCAAGGTCCAAATAACGAGGAGGTGCTTTTAGTAGAATGAACGGGGCAACAATTCAAAGAATTAGTCGAGATCAAAAAGTTATCTATTGTAAATATATTTGAATGTTGTGCAATAGAATAGAGCTCACTAAGCATAATATGATCATTGCCTGTGTCTACAGAGTACCCAAAAAGAAAGAAGTCAAAAAATATATTAAATGTTTCTTTGAAATAATTGAAGCTCTCCTAAAATAGTTGAAATTCTAATAAATCAATTAACATTATATCATTGCAGTATAGAAACGCAGAAAGAAAAGTAAACCTGGATGTGAGGAGCTCTGAACCGGGATTCGGGATATGGGAAAGCACATCGGAAATTCACGAGTTGTGTTGAGACCTGGATAGTTCAGTAGTTAGAGCAATCGCCCGGTAAGCGAGAGGTCCCGGGTTCGAATCCCGGTTCAGAGCTCCTCACATCCAGATTTACTTTTCTTTCTGCGTTTCTATACTGCAATGATATAATGTTAATTTATATCTCCTTGCGATGGATAAATCGCCAAGTTTTCAAACATAGAAGTTTATTTCTGTCATAGGTTCTAATAAATCAAATCAGTTATATTTTGTGGAGATTTTAAAATCGAATTATTAATAAATAACCTCGTAACGCGATATTTTGTGCAACTCCTACAGGCGTTATAATATATATTGACAATATATATCACATTATACTTATCTATGATATATATTATAATGTGTACGAAACGCGAGAGTTTAAAGTTATATCCTACAAGAATTTCACGAGCCCACCAGACTTTCAAGCGAGACATGCTTAGATAACATAGTGTAGTGAAGAAAAATGTAGAGACTGCTACAATGTTAACCTTTTTACTATTAAGTACTTAATTTACATTATATTGATTTTTGAGATTTTTTGCGAATAAATGCAAAATTTTGGATTTGTTTTTCTGTTTTTGCGAACTTTTAATATTTTATTTTTAAAAATTACGTATCCCTACTCATTAGCTACCCATCCCCACCAATTATATACGAGCTTGCTTCATTCGAAACCCTACGGAACTACATATGCCCCAGAACTATGGAGCCTATTTCAAAAAAACCCTCGGAAGAACCGCATTAAGTTGCGTCGGCGTCGGCGTCTACCACGTCTGTTGGTACAAATATCGACAGAAACTATATTGGAATAACTTATAATATCAGCGCGCACTGCATTACGACTTCGTCGCTGGGTCTCCGGATAGCGCAAAATAGGAGAAAATAATACTTGTCAGATGGACGCGATGAACGGAAAAAAAATTCCATAATTGATTTTTCTAAGCCATATTTTCCTTGAATTTTAGTGCAATAACCATACAAATACCATTAGTGGTTTAAAAGAAATAACCAAATTTACTTAATTTTCGTCTAAAAACAGCTTGACTTTGAACAATATTTTCATGCTATTTCTTATACGCGAGAATAAACATACTATTCCTTAAATAAAGTTGTTTATTATAGTTTAAGTAACAATATATATATTTTTTGTACTTTTTAAACATACCGTTTAAGAGAAATAATATCAATAGAGTCATTTTCGGATGACACTGGGAAGACGCGCTCAAGTTATGGTGGACAATGGTATACTATAGTAATAAAATAAATTATAATTACCATAGTTCAATACCTTAAATTTTTTTTTTATTATTTTTCTTGAGAATTTACGCTATTTTCAATCAAAGTTTTCATTATTATGGTATATAATTTGATTACTGTTTTTTTCATGATTTGTTTAAGAATTCTCAGATATGACGTCACTTGGGGCATTTCAGCCATTATACTGATTGTGATGTGTCATTGCTTATAAAAAATTCAGTTTTTTAGACCACAGGTTAGTAGTAGTAAATACCAAAAAAAAAAATGGGGTTTTTTCGAATCCATTTACTCCACTATAACGTCATCTACGTATTTCATTTTTGGGTAAATGTTTATTGAGTATTTGAATAAGATTCTCACTGAAGAAAAACGCGATTGGATGAAATTTTCTCGATAGAATTTAATTTGGAAAAGACCTCCAAATTGTTTTATTTTTTCCTGTAATTCTGAAATCCTAACTGATGTCGTTGTGAAATTGCATTCAAAATGTAAATATTATGTATTTGTAAAGTCTCCTTGAAAATCTTTTTGACAAAATAGCTTAGTACATTTTAGATTAATAAAAAACCGACTTTTTGCTACTTTTCCACGAATCCGTCCACTCGCACTGAAGGCTTTTTCGCATATGGAGTAACAGGGACGCTAAAACTTTTACGTATCGCCTTCAACCAAAATCTCGAAATGGTTTTCCAATTAACATACCTTAACATGCTAATTCAAGAATCAACGAAAGAAGCTGAAGTCAAAAACGTCAACTAACAACATATTTTTTGAATGCACATCAGTTGTCGTTTATTATGCAATTGGGTACCAATCTGACGTGTACGTTAATGAAGCAACCTTAAAATGTTACCTAGTATGTATTGATTGCTATGTTCTACTGTAAGTTGTAACAGGCGTGGAATAAGTGGGCGAAGTTAAACTGGTGGGGGATGTGAGTGTCGCTTTTTAATAGCAAATATTTTTGTCTCTTTAGCAGCAGATAATTCCAGACGTGAACATGTACCAACAGAAGAAGAACTTGGCTCAAGGGATGATGGACTTGGCGTTGCTGTCTGCCAACGCGAACCAGCTCCGGTACGTGCTGGAGGCATCCTCCGCGAGACATCCTTACTTCTACCCGAGCCTCATCTTTATAACCGGCAGTATTATACTTCAGGTGAGCTCGCCTTGGGCAGTAGAGCGGCGGGGGGCTAGACTTTCGTGTTAAATCTATAATCGAAAGATGAGACAGGAAAAATGTTACAGGTTTAAAAAGGACTATATTTGTTAACATTGGTTGTAGTATACACAAATACAAAGGATCAAATGAATTTCAACCAAAGACGCCAAACTCTCATTCTGTTGTGAGACCAGCCCATCTAGTATGTATTTGGGTTGCCAACTGGCATGGGTGCCTATCATCAGAAACATAGATAAAAACTCAACTTTCAAAATGGCCTTTAGTGGGTATTGAACAATTCACGAACTGTGACGTTACGTCAAGTGTTAATATATTATTAGTTAGACAATCGGAATTGGATAGTCTATCTATGTTTTTGATGATAGGCACCCAGTCCAGTTGGCAACTAAAGAGACATAATAGGCCCGGACGGAATTTCGCGACCTTGGTGTCCACAGGTTGAGATTTCTTAATGACTCCCAGTATCTGCCGCCGTCGAATTATTGAGGTGAAATACAAACATCTCCAGGAAAATTCCCTAAGATTTCTTAATAGTTTTATTTCTCGTCAGATCGCGGTGGGCGTGGGTCTCATAATGAATAGCCGCTACGACGTTAACGACAAGAAGGAGATCTGCAAGGCCGACAAGATCAACAACATGACCATCGTGGGCATCTTCCTCATCACTATCGTCAATGTCTTCATCACCTCCTTCAGCGTGGCTCCGACCGGCGCGGGCGCCGTCACCATCACTCCTTAACGTTACTCATTCTTCGTCTAATTTGATTACTTTGTCAAATCGACATGGAAAAGGTTGTTAAAGAAGTTTACAAGAGAGCATCGGTGATAAATAATCAGCGCGAATTGTTTTCATTCTATATCCATATCTTTGCTTCTGATTGAGCTAAAGATAAGATATCAGTCATAGAAGACGACATCTATTACTTTCAGCCTGGTTTTTGAGAGAAAATGCTTTTAGCATTTAGTCCACCGGTTATACATATTTTTTGTCGAATCAAGAAAGTTTTTATTTGTGTAATAGACAAGTTGACGTAATATAAATATAACCTTTTCCATTTGTGTCGAAATGTTACCTTTGGAAAATTTAATATGAATAGCTTTATCGAAAAGCTGATTGAAATCTAATTCTTGTGAAAGTTTTCCTAAAGGATGTTTGAGAGGCGGTGCTGAAATCAAAGATTCTCTAAAGATCTTCAGAGCTCAAGCCGATGCGACGATTTGTCCTAATGCGACATTATCGTTAGGCATTATGCAATTTATCGACCAGTTTTTTAAATAGAAAACCCCTTATTTTACGAACAAAGCATAGTTTTAATGACCTTCGTCTAGTCCTCCAGTGCTGCAAGGATCTTTTGGCGCGTGTATGACGGTGACAGGGGGGCCAGCTGTGAAACAAGGGATAGGATATCAGCGTTAGTTCCGATTTTGACCACGACCAATACACGCGCCAAAAGAACCTTGTCGCACTATGTATAAACCTAAGTTACCCTTGTCAGAATAGTAGGTTTTCTAGGGAATGATGCAGATTATTTCATTAATTCCAATATACATGATCATTGTTAATAACCAGTCTCGCTCTAACGACATCGTCAAGGTTAAATGTTAACATTGATAATTATCATAATAATTATTATAATAAGAAGGTACGAAGGTACCTAGGAATAATAAACGGGACAGTTATTAGAGAAAACTTAATTTATCATGTAAGTAGTAGATAAATGATCAATCAAGAAGGAAAAATAGAAAGTTGAATATAGATTTTTAAACTGGTAAAAACTTGGTAGAGACTAGTAAGTGTCGAGTCGTTGCTTCACTCGCAGCGGACAACAAGAGGCCGTTCTCTTCAGCATATAAAATCAGGGTGGTTTTGTGGTACTAAGTTCGTAGTTTTAAGCTATTTTATTTCTGATTGTGCCTGTTCAGTCACTATTATACTTAGTTTCTCAGCAACAAAGTACCCTCGACTGCACCACATTACAAGTTGTACATAGAATAATCTTCAAATGATACCACATGTTTATTGATTTTACTGAACAAGCTCACCCCTTGTATACCTATCTATTATTGTAATAAATTTATCTCGTACAATTAAGAATTAATAACAACTTTCTAAAAACGAAAATAAATTAGAGTTGTCTTCTATAGTGAATGTTACATTCTTACAATTTATTTGTGTTGTCATTAGTCAATGGGACAAATATTTACAATTTATTTGTTTTGTCAACATATTACTTACAATTTATTTGTGTTGCAAAGTTGTTCACTATTATCAGTAGACTATGTGATTTCAGTAAATATTGTACTATTTACACTCAGAATATTGTTGTAAATATCACATAAAAATATGCATTTATTGTAATCTATAGTAGTAAATAAGGTTAATATAGTTTTATATGTAAATAAGGTTTATATGTTTTAAAAACAATCATCATAAACTTACATAATTAAATTATGTAAGTGCCTAATTACAAGGTAATCACCATAGATCTGATATGGTATTCAAACGATATTTTACATTTTGGTACTCAAAATATTATTTATAAATAATGCAATTTTATAAGATCTCAGTAAATTGTAATGCTATTATGAAATCTTTATTTTTCTGGTCTTGTTTAAACCATGATGAGATTAAAAATTGTTCACCTCCCTGTACAAATTGGTTGCACATTTATATATTTGGATTGTGATGGCGGTCCTGAATCACCTCTTGAATTTTACACTTAGTGTTTTGTTTAGGACCTGTATAAGTTTAAAATAAATTTGGTGCTCAAATAAATGAAGACATTTATTTTGGTTTAATATTATTTCAAAATCAAAATTATTGGCTTATTCCATAATTTCCCTGCAATAATCCCTTGCAACGAAGATTTCTGGACTTGAAGATGCAGTAAGTGCGTTCGAAAATGCCGTAGAAGAATCCCTAAAGAAAGAAGAATGGGTAAATGGGCGCACTGCTTCTCAGTAGTTCCAACGAATGCGTGGCTGATTTGGAGGGGAGCGTCATGTGTCATGCACTTAGAATAAGGTATTGTTCTGAGGTCATACATGACCCCTGTGCCGTCCTTCATATTATCGCCTCTGCCTAAGATGGGGTTATTCCCATCAGCTCATCAATTAGAGAACTAACATTCTTCGGAGTTTTGTTCAGGATAAGAATATATTACTTCCATTCTTTCATCGACACTTGTAGCCGGTCGATAACCTCTTTTTTTCCTGATGATGGTGGACAGAAAATGTCAAATCATTTAGACGTTATGATATTTATTTACTTATTTAGTATTGACGGCGACTAAACCAGAAACGTGTTGAACGCGATCAACTGTTTCTCCACGTCCATCAGTGCGGTGCGTGTCGAGCTTGTGCTACTCGTAAATTGATGTCTTCCGTTGAATGTTGCTGAACACTAGAAATCGTGTCTTGGTCACACAACCAAGTCCTTTTTTTTGTTTCATTATAAATTCCTCTGTTATTTATTCATTGCATAAATAACACTGCTGCTTTAAATTAAATTGAGCATGTTTTTTTTTTTTTAATTTGATGAGCAGTATGACTGTCGGGACATACCTATCCCTACAGTCATACCAGTATCAAAAAATAGTATGACACGAAGGAAGGACCCGCAAACTGTGAGTCTTTACCATTGGACTATTGTAATGTTCGCAATAATAGATAGACTGCACGCACTTGACAGTTTCTTGACTTCCTGAGTAATAGAGATACATACAGGCTTAGATTAAACAAGGGGAAGATGTGGTACTCACTTTCCGCGCGTGGTCCTACAAAAGCGAGTCCAATGGACAAGCTTCGTTTCAGTCAGTCTCCGTCCGTTAGATAGAACAGTTACTGTACATAGTGTACATGCTGCATTGAGTGTGTGTGAAAACAGTTGTTTATTGGGAAATAACGTTGCAAAATGCCTTTTTGTGCATTTCTTCAGTGCACGAATCCCTCAAGGCGCAAAAACAAGTCACACGGAATCACTTTTAACGCGTAAGTACACAAAAGTGATATTTTTAAGAAAATTCTTGTCATTTTAGTTTGAAATCGGACATGTTTGATAAAACTATACGGCGGGAGTGAAACATTGTAACATGTCCAAAACAATTAGACGAATGGGCAAATCAATGATCGCCTTTGTCACAAGGTAATAAAGTCTTCGCCATTCGAAAGTTTACACGGCATTTGCATTCGTTATTCGTGTCTGTCACAGACACGAATGCCAATGCCGTGTAAAGCACCACAAACTTATCTGTTCCGGTGACGAAGACCGTCACGTAATGAATAAAGAAGCCATTTTGGTTTGGCCTAGAAGAACAGATAAGTTGTGGCGCTGACCACAGTGTGTGGCCAGAGTAAAGGGGATAATGGATTTACTCGCATAGGTTTGTTTCTTTCGCACTCTACACGCATTGTGTACGGAGTCGATCGAGCGCGCTTGTCTCGCTCGTGCTACTGTCGAAGCTCGTTGAGATGATCTTTGTCTTTCAGCATTGCTTGTCCATGGTTCATGCTTTTGTGAACCGGACCAATTTTTCGCTTGGAGATATAAGAACGTACCTCATCTTCCCCTTTGTTTAATCTAAGCATACAGGTCATTTTATTTCCAGAGGTCAGCACTGCGGCCTGGTTTTAAACTTGCACCTACCGCACTCTTTTTGGATGATCATAATTTCTGGGGATTTATTCCATTTACATTTTGGTTTTCTTTGGTGTCTTAGAATAAATAAAACATTATCTCAGAATCCAAATTTATTGAATACAAAACAAATCTAATAAAATTGTCTGATGGCAATTTTTAAACTAATATTACAGTAAAATCGAGGAAACACCTGCCTTCTGTACCTGTACAACCGGCGGCTGTCTTACCGCTACCGCCAACTGTACAATTATTATAGAGAATTTCAGTAATCCCTAGGAATATATTACAATAATTACCAGGACCCACTCGAATGTGGCTATATCGAAATTAACTAACTTAAATTAGATATACAAGTACATACAAGGCTCATCAGTGACCTGCTACAATAATACAACACGCTTTACTGATCGTAACGAATAACTGCCGGAGAACTGACGCAAACATTTCATTAACAAAATAAACTAACCAGAATGAAATATACCGCCTGTTAATGAAGAGGTATCTTTAAAATGACAAACTTTATTAACAACTTTCCCAAAGAGAGATACTCGCGTTAACGACAAATGAAATTGTCATTACCCAAACAAAATTCAAAATTCAAAAAAAAACAACAAAAGTTCAAATTTCAAAAATTCAAATTCAAAATTAAAAAAAAAACAACATTTGAAATTCAAATTGAAATAGTTTATTTTGCAAATTAGGTATTATATATACACTTTTCACACGTCAAATTTAATCTTATAAAAATATATGTAATAAAATAATAAATGTACACGAACTTAATAAAAGATTTATTTAATTTATGTAGCGTTATTATAAGATCTTTCAATTTATGGAAAGTAATTTAGGAGGTGATTCAGTATCGTTAATACATCACATTCCACTGCAAAGTAATTGTTTTTGCGCGAACTTTTTCTTCACTTGTCCATACAAACTGAGTCAGCTGATTGGACCACTTTGTACTGAGAAGTGAAAAAAAGTGCGTTGCAGTGGAATGTGATGTATTAAAGATACTGAATAACATCCAAAATTATTTTCCATTTAAAGTGAAAGACCTTATATATACGATTAAAATGATAGGTAAAATATATATTATACAAGGTGAAATTCAATCAACCGCCCGAACCCACACCGGAGACCCGGCCAGGGACCAGGAACAAGGTTCAATGATCACCAACTGAGCCCCCAGCACGAATCCAGGCGGCCGACCAAATCCCATCCTATATACTACATACTAATAGGTTACATATATAAATACATGCCTACCTCCGCCCATTCGATTAGTATTTGCAGTAGGTATTTAAAGTTAGAGATTTTTTTTTTCAATAAAACGAATGTTTCTACTTGAAAGTTAGTCACAATGATCGATTGATAATTTGGTTTTATTTACATACACTTGTCTGTTTACATCCGATGCAATATAGGTGTTTAAGACGACACATTAAAAATGTTGACGACACGGATCTCAATATTTCTCAGTCATTACAAAACATTTGGAACTGATATTTATGTATTTCATTTATCATGTCTTTGACATCATTTTTGTAATTGCTTTTTTGATTGGGTAACTTTATAGCAGAGAGAAAACTGTCAAAAACTACCCTTTAAAACCAGAGATTTTTCATTCACGAGACCGATTTAAGCCTCAAAACTCTTTGTACAGATTAGTCTAAGTACACACTTCAAAATGGTAATTGGATTATTTTTAATAGTCTTTTGATAATAAAAGTTTACCAATTTCTCGCCTTGGGAGTGTTTTTTTCAAGAAATGTTTTTCAGTACGATCAGTAAAAAATGTTGCATAAGTAACTTAGCTTCACACCTATAAAGGTAGAACGACTCAAAGGAGGCAAAAACCGCAGCGTTTTTTTTTTAGCCAAAGCCGCTGCGTTTTTTCTCGAGCCAGCTATTAGCCTAGCGATGATTACAATTAATTAATATTTTTTTCTATCGTTTTTTTTAAAGATTTAATTAGAAACGCAGTATTGCCTTTAGTTACAGTACATTAAATGTAGCGTCCATATTGCTGACACAATATAATTATGTATATAAGGCGACTTTTGTTAATATAGCCGAATTCATACTGGAGACTCGTTAAGTGGTCAGGACCAAGGTTTCATGACCCTTTTTCTTAAAAACACAAAATGAAATTTAGGCTTCCTATACTAATTAACGCCTCGGAGTTGTTCGTAAATTAGTTTTTATTCTGCAAAAAAAGGTCATTGAACCTTGGCCTTGACCACTTACCGTGTCTACAGTATGAATTTGGCTATATAAACAAGTCACGTTATATTTTCTTCACATTTGTGACCATATCCGTGCGACAAGACACGAGCCCTTCTGTTCTCAACAACTGACGTCACATATCACAAGTCGACACGATGTTTCCTGCTAAAGTCTATTTCTGGGGCAGCTGGAAAATCGGTCAATGACCTTTGCACATTTTGTACTGGACCCCATACCACGAAACGCAGTGATTTACGTCAAGCGATAAAGATCGTATGGCGAGATTCACGTATCGTTTGAGGCGTACAGTTTTCCGAGCTACCCTCGGAACAGACTTTAATACATTTTTTTATTTTAAATAAATGGCGTCCTAAAATAAATATTGATTCAAAAATAAGTCTATAATGTATAGGAACGAGCAGAGAATAGAAAAATTCATCCTCGCCAGCCGAGAACCCATTGCTTTTCGCTTTTATATATATATATATATCCAGTGTCAGCGAAACCTATATTTATAACTACACATGCATATATACGATAAGCATTGTGGTTGGGGGACACATGCACCGATCAGATAGACGAGTTACTACTAGATATTATTTTAGAGTTCCCCTTGAATCTAACAGCGAAGACCGACTATTTTATAAATTTTTTTTTGTTTTATACATCTAGAACACACGTGTTCACACTAAAATCATCGAAACGTATCTATTGCTGTGTGCTTCGACTACAGAAATGTAAGAAAGTTTGCAACGTAACTAAACTTTGAATAACTGTATTTAAACATCCACACTATTTCAAAGTACGTCCAGAACAGTACAGCGGACACATTTGTGTCCATTTTGCTGGTGAATTGCTCTCTCACAGATACAACGATCCATTTTCGATTACTTCAGTGTTGACTTTAGAGCCCTCGTTCCGAAATCACAAACAGAAGCGGTAACATAGGTAATTTAGCGGCCTAAAGATCGTCAGCCCGCTAGCGAATTAGGACGTGTGTGCATGTGTAGCATGTGCCGAATGGTCTTGAGGCTCATGCGCTGAGCGCTGTCTGGGCTGCTCACGTAGAGACGGAGGCAGCAAATGAGCAGATGAGCGTGTCGGAGACTTGGCCCCATGGCGATGCAGTGAAGTGTGGTGGTCAGTCCGCCCACACTCCTTGCATGCACGTGTAGACCTGCACTCGTTCTCATAATGAGGACCCATACAGCGCTGACGGTTGTTGTTGAACTCTGGGCAGGCGATGAGTTTGTGTCCCCTATTCTTGCAGTATGGGCATGGCATATTTACCACCAGTAGGGGAAGAAGGTTGAGCCGAATAATTTTGTTGGCGAGTGTGTGATGGGGATGTTTGGGCCGAGTAAACTGGCGCTGTCGCAAATGCCAAAAATGGTTGACGAATAGGACGGGGGGAGCGATTGTCCTGCCGAGGAGCCATGGGGCGGAACTCTTGATGAGCCTTGATGAGACGTCACACGTATAGTGCGCGCCAATCTTCTAGTCGCCTCTGAAGATAGACGCAAGAAGCGACGCAATAGCTGTTTTACGGTGTCAGGGGGACGTTACAGGAGCGAGGGCGCGGAGCACACCCACCTGCGTGCCGCACCACACCCCCCGCTCACCATTTAGCAGGTGTTAACACTATGCGTTAGTGTTAGTGCTACATCCGTACACTACACACGCGCGCGTTGCATGAAAAGTACGGTCGTGGAAAAAATTCTATGATTCGTTAAGTTAATCGTTGAATCTGTTTGTGTTGCCTTTATTTGTTGTTTTGTTGATTTGCTTTGTTAAAGTTTATTGTTGTTGTTATGCCTCGCGGTCGTTATAGCGTTTTAAGGCGAAAATGTAGGAAAATGGTGTTTATATTAATTTGTTTTATTTAAACAGTTAAAATTGCACTAACATAATAAATATATATCAAATAGGTAGGTACAACAAGTACACCTTCCCACTTATAGTAAACATTTAATAATCAACCGTTGATATAATTGTTTCCTTGACTGTACCAGCGCAAGCTTGCACTCGTAACTCATTCAGAGGCGACTAAAAGATTGGCGCGCACTATACGCTGTGTTACCGCTAACGTGTGACGTCACACGGCGAACGTTGGAAGTAACACTCAAGTAGTAATGTCGGAACGCAGGACGATGTTCGTGTAGTCTAGTGGTGTCTAAATGGCGTCGATGTCAACATCGTTTTCCCCGTCGTCGTCAGCGGCGGGCGGGGCGCGGGCGGCGGCGGCGGTGACCGCCTTGATGGGCGTGGCCTTGGCACGGTCGTCGTACTCGATCTGAAAACAATACAACGAATACATATAGTCACGACATGGAACACCGAAGAGTTGTCAGGTGCGAACACAAGTCACAGTCCACACTCGTACACCCATGTTTCACCGAGGGGGAGCACTTGCCTTGTAAGCAAGAGTTCGCAGGTCTGAGAAACAATTTCACAAAAAATTTATTGTCTAGTTACAATTACGAGCATATCTACCCGAGCGTAGGTTAAAAACGCGGATAGTAAATGAAATTCTTTAAATTTTCCAAAGTTATTCCACACTTTCACTCGATACTACTTGTAAATATAGTGACCGTGAATAACGATCGATTTTATGTGACATTAGGTGGTCGACTGTGGACTGTGGAGGTACCACCACCTTACTCTCAAATCCTCCCAAAGTTATTCGGTGGTAGAGTATGAGGACAGCTCTCAAATAGACTCAACCAGGTGGCCCACCATACCTGGGTCCGATTGATGGCGGTATATCCATCCCGAATTGTCGGCCTATTTAAAAAACAGACTGGTTACGAGCAGTGGCGTCACTGGTGCGAGGGTTCCGGCACCGCACTCACCAACCCGCCTGCCCAGCGTGTGTGAGCTTAGAGGAGGATCGCCAACAGTGGTTTAATGTTAAAAAGGCCTACCTATATGTCGAGCATGTGATGGATGGATTGATTAGTATGTATTACCAGTCGTCGGGTAAAAACAACAAAAAAAATAAGTACTAGGGTGGAAAAATTCAACGGTCCAGTATTTGAACCTGCAGCGCCTCCTTGTTTGTGCACTCACCTCGATATCCTCCTCGCTGGCTCCGTCATCATCGCTCTCCTCCTCATCGGCCTCCTTCAGCCAGTCGAGGAAGGGCTGCGCGCGGCGGCGCACGTCTGCCGCGACCTCCTTGTTGCAGTACTTCTTGGAGGGCTTGGCCGCCCACTCGATTATAGACTTCTCTTCCACTATGTCCGAGTCGTACAGCAACTGGGGACGATTAACTAAACGTCAGTGCATATAGACTAAAACATTTCAGAAAGCACAAAATACACCCAATATGTAATATTTTTATCACCGATGGGCTCACGCTCTGCCACTATTGCACCTAATGGATAGCGTCGTAGTATAGGGAACGGGACGAAGCACGCTCGCCCAGATAGTGAAATCAGGCGAGGCTTTAATCAGTCTGTGCAAGGACTTCCGCAAAATCTACGGAAATCATATAAAGTGACATAGGAATGGCTGGTACACGGCAGGCATGTTTGGCGGGACTAGGCTTGGTTTAGGTGTTCTGTCTTTTTCTTTCCCGCTTGAATCGTGTTTGGTCCTGTCAGATATTTAGTTTAGTAAGTAAACACAGAGTCTTGCGACTTTTTCTTAGTATTGCTTTTTATAAATTGATGTTAGTTCCAAGTGTAAAATTATGTATATTTATTGTTTAGCATAGTACAATACGTTATTAGCACTATTGCTTAATGTTTACATTTACAGTATTTGTTGTGGATTTTTGTTCATAAATAAATTAAAATTAAACAACTTCTTGTATTTATGACGTCATGCGGGAACACGACATATCGCTTAGCGGCACGGTCCCCTGACGGCCCGGACAACTTTTTGGGCGACGGGGCTCCGTCTAAGGCCTTATCGACTTTTTCCATTGCATCAGAAGCAATAGCATTTGAGCGTAAGCCCAAAGTATAGCAAGTATAAATGTATACCCTGACTGACTGACTGAGTGACTGATATATCAACGTACAGACCGAACGGCTGTATCTAGGAATTAGGAACATAAAACTCGGACTTTAGGTTCCTTGTGTGACGTAGACATCCGCTAAGGGATTTTAGGATATTCCCACGGGATTGGGAGAAACGGGATCTACGCAAGCAACACTCGCAAAGTCACAATCTGAAAACTTGTAAATATATAAAGATGACACCATTTAAGAGACGTTACGCGCAAACTTCCATACAAACGCTATCACCACATTGTGGGGTGTCTATGGAATGTTTTAGGCTGAGTCCATTAACATTATCTAGATCTATGTTTTAAGTCGAGATTGTGAAATTGGAGTACTTAATATCTTAACAACAAAACCCCTAAAATACGTGAATTTAACGGTTTTTTTAAATTAATTAAAACCAAAAAAATGTTTGAAAACGTCCACAAACTTGCCAAAATCATGTTTCCCCCTATAACAAGTTTTCAATTTCACGTACGCGACAAAATCGGCACGATTGTATTGTTCTCGCAAGTTTCATGGAGTGTGACATTTGGCCACGCCCACAACTAAGTTGGTCGCGTCATGTCTGTTCTTAACGAGGAATGTTAACAATATGTATGTACCTTCAGTATGGCGGGCACCTTGGCCAGCAGCTCGGCCTGTTCGCCGCACATCACGTCTAGCGCGTAGAGCGCGGCCCGCTGCGCGCGCAGGTCCGAGTGCGTGAAGCGCAGCAGTAGCGCGCGGTGCCGCCGCACGTCCGACGCGATCGCGGACGGACGGATCAGGATCTCGAACAGGACCAGCGGCGCTTTAGACTTCACCTCCAGTCTGGGGACAGATATTGTATACAAGGTCAAATTTAATCAACCGCCTGAATTCATATTGGAGACAAGTCCGACTTGGGTGAATCGTAAAATGATTTGAAAGTAGGATGGAGTCAGAGTTATTTCACGCGTGCAAAAGAGACGGTATTAGAACGGAATCAAAGCGAACAATGTTCTATAACCTGTCAGGTGAAATTAGAAATATTTTTTTTTTTGCTCCTCTACTAAGATTTGTATTTGAATAAGTCCAGTTCGAATAGTAACAAACGTTTTTATTTATGATTTCAAAAAAGGATCATTGTACCTTGTTCCTGATCACTAACAGAGTCTGCAGTATGAATTCAGGCGGTTGATTAAATTTCACCTTCTATAGACAAGGTGACTTCTTGATCACCGTCCAAACTCACACTTGAGGCTTGGTAAGTGATCAGTATCTTAACCGATTCTTTTAGTAAAACACAAAATTTTTAGAAAAATTTTACCGTTTTTTTTTACGGAACGTTTATTAGAATAATCACTAACGATCTGCGGTCAAGCAACGCTTAGTAGTCAAGTCTTTAGATGGCTGACCATTAGTGCCATTTACGTCTCTTCCGTGCTTCGGAAATATCGTAAAACTGTAAGATAATAATCTAGAGCCCTGTATGCGGCCTGAACAACTCTGACACCAGCGGGTCTACCGCGTAATTCTCATTTTCATCAACATCAACTTGAGATTGAAATTTGACGTGCGTGCGACGACGCCCGCCTAGCATGCCATCTCTTTTGCACGCGTTGAATTTCGCATGCATTTGCTTGAAGTTGATACAAATGAGAATTACGCGGCAGAGCCCCTGGTTGGCCACAAACCACACTACAATATAACAAGTGTCACCTCTCCGCCTCGTTCAGTATCTCGACGGTGGCTCGCGTGCCGCTCACATTGTTGCTCTGTGCGCGTTGCTTCAGGTAGTCGTAGAACAGATCCATGCGCTGCTTCTCGTTCTTCTCCGTGTCGTCGGACACCGTCATACTCTTTGCGCCCTCAGTCAGATCTGGAACCAATTCAGTAGATTAGTGCTCGCGTTTTAGACGTGAGCTGAATGAAAGATACTCCCCCTAGTGATGTAAACTGACTGACTGATAGTAGGTTATAATTTAATTAAGTAGTATAATTTTCTGACTTATAATTCCTCTAAGGAGTAAACATTAATTAATTACAGACTGTAAAAGGAAATAGACTATATGAGATAGGTAGACAAAGATATATATGTTTTTCTTTTTTTTATTAACCTGAATTCCTGCTGTCTCATATTTTCTTATTCCTTAGTTAAAGTACATATAAGTCATTTGTATAAGTATAAGTTTTATGTTTGAAAAAAAAAGACATGATCTTGCTAAGTTTCTTGCCCTTCTTCTTAGCAAGACTAATCGAATGGGCGGAGGTAGGCATGTATTTATATATGTAACCTATTACTATGTAGTATATAGGATGTGATTTGGTCGGCCGCCTGGATTCGTGCTGGGGGCTCGGTTGGTGATCATTGAACCTCGTCCCTGGTCCCTGGCCGGGTCTCCGGTATGGGTTCGGGCGGTTGATTGGATTTCAACTTGTATAATATATATTTTACCTATCATTTTAATCGTATATATATTGCTACATAAACTAAATAAACCTTTAATCTAGTTCATGTACATTTATTATTTTATTACATATCTTTTTTTTTTAGATTAAGTTTGACGTGTAAAAAGAGTATTATATATACCTGCTTTGCAAAATAAACCATTTGAATTTGAAGATACTCCCCCTAGTGATGTAAACTGACTCCACCACTGATTACAGCTCTGGATTGTCAGAACAACAACCAATTAACTAACAGATCCTTTACTCCAACTGGTGGTAGCCTTTGGCCGTGGCTTCAGCACCCTCGTGACGATACCAGGCCGCCAAGCGACTCGTTGTGTACTGTCATGATATCATTATGGTATTCTTTTATAATTTTAAAGAAGATACCGTTGTGAAACCTTTAAGAGGCGTCATCACACGCAGGACCTCAATACAAACACTGTCACCACATTGTGGGGTGTCTAGGGAATGTTATTATAATATTTAAGGCCGAGTCCATTAACATTATCGAGATCTATGTTTAAATCGAACTAAAAATCTTGAAATTTAAGCAATATCTTAACAATAAACCCCCAAAATGCGTAAATTTAACGGTTTTTTACCAGTATAGCCAAATGTGCTTCTATTGTTTTAGATAAAATCAAAAAAATTAATACGAGTCAAATATCGAAAATGTTATGTTGATTAATAATAACCAAAAATAATGTTTGAAAACGTCCACAGTCTTGCCAATATGTGATTTCTCCGGAAACAAGTTTTAAATTTTACGCCCGCGACGAAATCGGCACGATTGTATTGTCCTCGCAAGTTTCATGGAGCGTGCACCTTATAGCGAAATGAAACAGCATGACATTTGGCTACGCCCACAACTGAGTTGGTCGCGTCATGATGTCTGTTCTTAAGACCTTAAAATAAAGTAAGTGTCGTCCCTGAAGACGACGTGTACTGTGTCTCACCCTGCATCCTGGCTCGCACGGCGGCCTCGCTCACGTCGACGGTCCAGCCACCGTCATCGTCCTCCTCGTCCCCGTCCCGCTTCCTGCGTTCCTTCCTCTCGCTCCGCGGCGCCGGCGCACCGGGGCTCACTGGCGCTTCGCTCTCCTACAATATACAGGTTGTTTGGAACGTGGATGTAAATATTTTCAGGGATGATAAAGGAAGTGATTTCGAACATTTCTGACTGAATTTACTGTGATGCAAAGTTTCATAGTTTGCAAGATAAAGACATTTTTGTCAGTAACAGCCTGTACTTTATGTGGAATGTCAACTTTCAATACGGAATTACTTTTTCTATGTAATAGATAGATGATATTTTCCGAGATGTCAGGGTTGACACCACAATAAAAGTTAATCGCATAATTGAGCACTATCTCTTTCAACTTTTCAGCTATTAAAAATCCAGTCAAAATACTATAAAAAATGAAGTGGATACTTCTTATGTCGCCTCTTCACTCAATCACAGAGATAAGAATCAATGGCGGCCATAGATATCATATGTTATGTTATGAGGTCATTGGAAAATGTGTATTATTGTGATCAAATGAGCATTAACTTATCATGAATCAAATAATGAATTACTACAAAACGTTAAAAAAGGTAGTACCGGAAGTGACGTACACGTTCTGAACATGCCCCCTATACGAGATGCAAACAAAAAAGAATCCACTTCAAAAGTAACCTGCGGCATCTTTTCATCACATTTGTCGAACAGACCACATAAACCTCATTTGTTCGTGTCCCTAAAACAATCGCAAAGTGAAAAGGAACAGCACTAACATTCTTGCCGTCTCCCTCCTGCGCGTCGTGCCCATTGGCTCCTGGACCGGACCGCTTGGAGCGCTTGCCGCGGTTACCTTCCGTCAGGGATGAGCCCTGCAACATTACAAGACATTGAGATGTGAGATAGTGACTTCATTAGTCGACCCTTGCCAAGAGGAGATAGTGACAAGTCCCGGCACGGTTCTAAAGGCATGAACCTCATTTGTTGAAAGAGAAAGTGATTTTTTGAGTCCGTCCATACAAAATTGTATGCGCATATCCCCACTACTTTGCTCATGCTTTTAGAACTATGCCGGGACCTATTCTAGCGGTTCTAAATCAACAAAACGTACATATTTAAATTGTTATATTACGCATAAAAATCTTCGCCAGTTTTCGTAGTGCCGAAAATTGCCGAATTATAAATTGTAAGAACCCTAAACATTGCGCATGCATTTAAAAACTTATTACACAGAATACAGGAGTGAAGGTCATTTTAGAACGTGTACAGTGGAGACCACATCAAGCTATACACTTGCAGTACGAAATTAGCCCCTACAGAGAAGTATATAAGATAGGTCCAAAGTCCAATGTGTCTTACTTGATGCGGTCTCCACTGTACAAGAAATTAGAACCGGAAGCAAGCAATTATGGGTGCCATTTTGGTTGTCTATATCCGACCAGACATTCACTATAATTATCTGTCATGAATTGTTTAGATTAGCGAAGATTCCTAAGCGCATTATGATATAGTTCAAGATATATTATTAGCACCAATACAATTACAATTCGGGTTATCGGATTAACTTTGGATATTGAACAATAGAGGCACGTGCCTGTAAGTTACGACTCACAACTATCCATAAACTGTGAACAGCTAATGTTGATACTTCTAATTCTCTTAGAAACAACTAAGATAATTATACTACTGTATAACGATAGTGACCTGCGTGGCGGGGTCGGTGCTGGGCGGGTTCTTCAGTATGAAGGTGTTGAGCTTGTGCGTGAACTCAAGCTGCCCGTGGTAACCGCACGCTTTGCACCCCTGCGAGATGGTGCCGCGCTTCGCTGACACTATCAGCTCAGTCTCAGGGTTGTCGCACTCGGGACACAGCACGAACTTGCGGATGAAGCTGCCAAAAAAAAACAGGGTTCACTAACGAATACTAGGGATCAGGAACATATACTAGGGGTCTCGAACAAATACAAGGGGCCATAAAAAAGGGCCAAACGATCTGAAGTGTACCAATACCAGGAAACTTGTAAGAGATATAGTCTCACCCGTCAAGCAAGTCCTGCAGTTTGGCGGAGTCGTGGCTCCCGTTGACAATGAACCGCTCGTTCTTGAAGTCGAACTGCGTCTGCGCACCGAGCTCGCAGCCGAAGTACTTGGTGGGATCTGTGTACATTCATTTATAATTTAGTCAATTTTATGTGTTTTAATGTTTAATTGTCATATTCAGTTTAGTTTGGCAACTTGTTGGTTTGATTTCCCTGAAGTAGATTTTACTCATAGTTTAAGTTGAATATCGTAATATTGTAATTGTAATTTTTTTGAATAATAAAGTGGCCGTACGAGTATGGACTGTAACTTGTATTTAACAGTTACAATTCACACTCACACACTCCATCGGGGACGATGTATGTGTCGTCGGCACATCCTAGAATTGGGCATATCATGATCTGCCTGGCAGATCATATTTCTGTTAAAACACATTGCAAACCGCTCCGCTCGTTATCGCACTTTTTTTTTTGACTTTTTGTGAAAGATTTTCGATTTCATACTTTACGATCAGCCCAGTTCTACGATCTGTATGACGTATGTCACATATGATCAGTGCACTCACAAGTGGCGGGTCTACCGATGGCCTTGGCCACCTCGATCATGTTGACGATGACGGTCTTGATGCCGTTGCCCTTGCCCTCGACCTTGGCGCAGATGCGCGGCATCTTGTACCGGTAGAACGCATCGGCGACGGCACGGTTCACGTTCACGGACCCCATCTTGAACGGTTCTCTCGACTACTGGCTTAACGTTAACTAATGCGTGGCGGGGGGGGTCGCTTCACACTCGATCTGAAATGTGATGGATACATACAGTTCAATAAAACCACATCAGTTTTTACTTACAGCTAGGCAAAAAAAAGTTTGGAAATAATGAGGGCGCTATACATACCACACATGTGGTCACACTTTAAACTACGGCCAAAATATTTATTTACCAAGCTGTAACAACTTTCCTAAAGAAGCGCAGTTTGGGCCGATACAGAATGCTAGACCCAGAAATAGCTTTAAATTGCCGTTTTTTTTAAGTTATTTTCAATGCATGTTGCTCGTAAAGGCCCACTTTTTATGCATCAAAACCGAACAGAAAGTTGATTATTTTGCCCTAGGGCTTTATTATTATTATTTTTTTATTTGTTTGCAATGGTTGGCTAACCTGCAGCCTTTCCTGTGTACCATAAATGTCATGCTTTTTTTTTCCACTGTTTAACGGCTCTGGATACAGTCCTTTTGAGCCAATTACAATTTAAAGTTCACAAAATTATATTTGTTTTATTTCCTCACACAATGCATTGAAAAACGTAGTATGATACACGGGCGTAAAAGCAATAAATTACTCGGTTACGTTAAAAACACTCGCTACGCTCGTGTTTTAAATCGTCCTCGTAATTTATTCCTTTGCGCCCTTGTAGCATAAACTACTATTTTGGGCAAGTACGCATTAAAATAATACATCGCTCATAATATTGTTAGTACCTTACATACGAGGGTGACACTGAAAGTTCTTAGAAAATCAAAAACTGAACAAACTAGCAAGTTATTAGTATATCTTTATATTAGTATATCTATATATTATTATATCTTTTCAAAATAGTGTCCATTCACATGCATACATCGCTGCATCCGATGTATTCGGTCTCACCTGTATACATAAACTGGCTATAGCGTGGCGGGCGCGGGCGGGGAGCGCGGCATGCGGAGGGGCGCGGGACGCGCTGCGGGGGCGCAGTCACGTCTGCCTCAGCGGCAGCAACTTCCGGTGTCTATTGCTGGAAAATTTTGATGTTCTGCAACACAGAGCGGGGCAATATTCACGGTGCTGACGGGGAGCTACCCGGGAGATTATTCCGCCACCAAACAGGGGACCTAGCATGCTGTGTGCTTCTCGTGCATGATTGTTTAGGTGTTATATTCAACAATTTTATGGCTCAAAAAAAATGAATGGATTTTGAAAATCTATCATTTCGACCAGATCTTGAAATAGCGTTAGTATAACGTTACATTTGAACATTTATGCATGACAATACCGGGAAAACCATGGCCGAATAAAACATGGTCTGTTCCATTGGTTTCCATTCCAAAACATAAGCTTACTACAATTTGAACACTGACAACACGATAACATATACATTTTTGTATGAGTGCGAATGAATAAGCACGAGAGCTTGTACGCCGACACTGATATTATTAAATATTTGGAACGCACCGGCCCAAGGTGACGTCATCTTACGTGCTTGCCATTTTATGTCATTATTTCATGATGAGGAAAATAGTTTTAAGTTATTTCGTTTAAAAAATAATTATATTATTTATAACATTGATAAGTATTTAATGTTGTTGAAATTCAAAATAAACAATGTAATTTTGATTTTTTGCTTATCTTTGTGGCCAGATTTGCAGAAGTTGTGTGAAACGTTTGGGTAAAAATAAGCGCATAATACTGGCAATATCTAATAGCGTTTTTTCCATTTGTTGTCATCCTTGTTGCACGAGAGTGAATTTAATAGTTTGTTTTCATTCTACACAGAGATTCCCAAAGGTTGAAGCGAGTTTCGAGTTGCATACGAGCTAAATAATTTATGATATCACTAGGAAGCAAGAATGAGCTGTTGTTTGATCCGTAATTGTAAAAATCGCGCTGCAAAAGGCGGAATAATCTTTTCCCGAAAATAAATTGGTGGCTCAAGAGTGGCTTCGCTATTGTGGCCCAAAAGCTAGTATCAGAAATTGTAATTCCTACTTACTCCATTTATCCAATATATTTGTATATTTACTTACAAAAAAGTCTCCAAGGATTTTTATAATTTTTAAAATGTGTGTTTTCTGGGTATCCATTTTCTAAATGGATATGTATGATTTGATAAAATCGATAAAGTGCGAGTCTCACATGCTACCTAGTAATTTATTTCTAAGGACATAAAAATTTCCATGATTCCCGACTTTTAAAGTTTGAGAACCGTCCATAGCGTGATGACGTATGCTTGGGCCGCCCAGTTGGAACACAAAACCTCCACAAATCAGCAAGGAACATACCTACCTTGTTTTATTATACCATTTTGATACATTATAACGTTATGGGTTTTAACGAAACGATTCGACTATAGGTTGTCAACTTCGTGCTTACCGCGCCCACGGGGTATAGGTCATGCGGATGGTGTGGCGGGAGGGTGAGCGAGCACGACGCTTGGGGCGGACCAAAGCGGATGACCAGTCGCCGGGGAGGTCGCTCCATAGATAAGGTAAACTAAAATCCGTAATTCGACGGAGAGATTTGACAGATAAAGTGTTACCATGTGTGGGGAAAATAAAATAGTGATGGGGTTGATCGACGTCGGTTATCTAACAACACTGCTCAATTAATTTGAATAAACCTTACGGGAGAGGAAAAACCTGCATAACTTTATTCATTTTAAGAGTTATTGTATGTTTTATTTAAAAATATTGGAGCTGATTGGTGGAATAACACAAGATCGACATTGTAGTTTTATGCAGGAAAAAAACTTTATTCAATGATGTTCCAAATCTAAAAACCGCCAAAAAAGAAATCAACATAACTAACAACAAAAACATAACAAACCGGTAACAAAAACTTAACTGAATACCAAAACAATATAATATGTTATTTGAACAGAGAAACACAATCGCATCGAACAATCCAAGGTACGGAAGGCGACTGATTTACAAAATGGCGTCAGCGTCATCGTGTCAACCATTATTTCGTTAGCCAACAGTGCTGCCAGTATTAAATAATGAGAAATCGTGCCGGTTTCTCATTATTTGAACAATCATCAAGTCAATTTAATATCATAAAAATATAATATGGAGCTTGCACATCAACGTCTTTAATAATAAATTAATTATTACATTCCCGTTTCAAATATTAAACTCGAAAAAATTAAACAGGTTTTTTGTTCGGATCGAACCGGATCGTACATTATCGACGAAGACAACACTAGGCTGAACCTGGCAACATTATGCGATTTTGAGTTGTCAAACCGCTCCGTCGAATTACGGATTTTAGTTTAGTATAATCCGATGTATAATGGATCTCTTTTGTAGACTCTATGATATTTTAAAGTTGTCAATGTCATACTTGTGTACTTGGAATGCCTTACGCACGGCTCTGCACACTAAGTCGCGTGCTACCTCATACCCGCCAACCCCTGTACCCCGTTGGCGCGGTAAGCACGAAGTTGACAACCTATAAAACACTTCCAGGTATTTTTATAACGTTATAAAGATCTGATCTTAACTATGGATTCCGTATGGTTCAGTCGTAGCAGAACAGTTTCACGAGTGAGAGAGTATCGTAATGTTCAGAATCCATCGCCACCCGGGTGCGGTCGTCGACTGACCTGCGAGCAGTATCGCGCGGGGTGTGCCGCGTCATGCACGCTGGCTCACAGCGCGTCGCTTGCACCGAGCGCGCCACGGACCTCGATCTGGCTCCGCACTCAACTGATGTCTCTGGAACAAACAGATTGAACATTTTAAACATGCTATTCATATAAAACGATGACAGCATCTGGGGCTGACCTTGAAATAGCATTATTAAATCATTCTCTCCACCATTGACTGACATATACCTAAAAACCTGGGAGACGTCATACAACAGGCAACACTGACAGACATGACCCGACCGACCGACAAACTAGACCGCTCAAAATTTCAAGTAAAAGTAATAGCAACCATGGCCGAATATACCATGATAGCAACGACAATATGGCACAACTACCATAACCACCACTATCTTACTCGTACATCATCAACATATTCTACACAAGAAGAGCAGTAATAGCAATAATCAACACCATCTGTAAAGAAACCAATTTTTTATTTTTTTGAAAATTGTTAACAAGTGTCACTTATACTTTTTTATTAATATACCTAAGTATATAATAATGACGGCCTCGTACTGAGGATCGAAATACATCAAATATTTTTTTTTTTTATTGTTTTATTACTAATAAATAAACGTTATAATTTATAAATAAGAGGAGAAACTGGCTCCTGAATCTCAGTTTTAACTTTTTGGGAGCCAGTTGCTTTAAACCAATTGTGTGTGTGTGTGTGTGCGTTGGAAAATAAATACTTTTTTCAATGCATGTGCTCGTAAAGGCCCACTTTTTATGCATAATAAATTAATAACCGAACAGAAAGTCAATTATTTTGCCCTAGGGCTTTATTATTATTATTTTTTTTTATTTATTTACAATGGTTGGCTAACCTGCAGCCTTTCCTGTGTACCATAGATGTTATACTTTTTTTCCACTGTTTAACGGCTCTGGATACCTAGTCCTTTTGAGCCAATTACAATTTAAAGTTCACAAAATTATATTTGTTTTATTTCCTCACACTATGCATTGAAAAATATAGTATGATACACGGGCGTAAGAGCAATAAATTACTCGGTTACGTTTAAAACACTCGTACTATTATGTTATGTTATTATAAATATCGTTATTTTAACGTTACTTCTGGAGAAATAACGTTCATATATCGCTATTAACATCGACGGGTACCTCGTTTTGATGAAAACGTCATTATGAACGAATTAGATCAATCGATACACAATTAACTAGTAATTTTTTGTAACATTATGCTCTGGTGTCGGGTCTCGGCTAGCTAATCAAAATGCAAAGAGGCAATATAGGGTTGTTAGAGACGAATTTTATTCTCTTTTCTAGGGACTCGTGCAGGGAACCACAACAGCTGTCCCTTCTTTTTAGAAACTTGAATCCAACGATAGCAGCAGAGACACTGATAATGCGTGTGTTCGTGAACCCGCGATCTCCCGATTACTGGTCTGTCACTTGACGACCGAACTACAGGGGTAGTCTTTCCGTCAAGGTTAGACAACATTATTAAATCGAAGAACCTTTAACAACAGATAACAAATAGATGATAGTTAATTATTTACTTTACTATAACAATAAAGGCGTGTCGCGACAACAACAATATTGGACTAAAGATATGACAAAAATGTAGTACGATGAAGATAAGTAATTAAAGTTAAAAATATGTTTGTATGTAGGGACACACTGTATAACGTTAGAAAGCTAGTGAAATAAGCTATGTATATACAAAAAAATTAAATATATTAAAAGATTAAAAAAAAAAAATTCAAACCAAATTTTGTGCTTATCTTCAGTCAGTGTTATTATTTTTTACATACTAATATATGTTTTATTTATACATACATATAAACAATATATATTTATTGCATACCTACATATACTGTAAAAATGGCAAAAAAAATAGTCTTGTTTTAGGATTCTCTTGATTATTTATTTTATCTAGATTCATAAAACATATAAACTTCATTAGAATCTAATACCTATTTCCATAAATATCCTCAGATTTCTAAAATCCGAAAAAAAAATTCGCAAAATCTGCAAATCACATTATTTTTAGATAAGATACTTTAAGCCAAAATAAATAAAAAACTATCTACTCCGATACTGCAATAACGCAATTGTAATATCAAAAGCAGTTTTATAAGTACCTAAACTGTTTATTCCATGTTATAATATTACATTATAACACCGCGATTTTGCGCTGCTATTGGCCCACTTTATTATAAAACCGCTAGAGACACAATCAACAACAGAGACGACAAATAAGTCCCGAACTTATTTCTTAGGCCACGCCCCCTTTCATCATGATTGGCCTTCAAGCCGCATTACCGAAACGACGCACCCGAGGTTCAAGAACGAATGTTCTACTTCTTATTTTTCGTAAAATTGTTTGTTGAAAATATTAAAAATAAAGACGATATTTTTGATGATCATAGACAAAGTATTGTGTGCAACTGAACATAATTAGACATTGGGACACTCGTACAAAATTATGCACTCGTGTCTCAAATTATGGTACAGTTGCACAAAATACTATTATGAGATACGCTGGATCGTTATTTGAATCCTGAAGCAATCAACTAGAACATCCAATTACCCTAATGTATCCATGTCCATTCAATTACAAGTTTCATTCAAAATGGATTCCTTTCGCTCCAGTCGCCATTGATATCAGAACAATGGCTCCAAGCCAGGGCAGGGCGCCGGCAGAAAAACATATTCAAGGAGGCAGGGGCAAGTTTTTCATGTAGATCAGTGCCATGCCACAGAATAAACAATTTTACTCAGACTTAAAGGTTCCGTCGGTTAAGTTTACTTAAAAACTAATTACAGGTATAATGTTGATCCCAGGGTTTCCAAGGAGTGCATCACCTTGCACCCCTTACCGGCGCTGACGGACCAGAGAGCAATCAATGGTTTTGACCCGCTTTTGTCTAAAAGCGTGTATGTCTTACTCTGGCATATGAAAAATACTGACTGAATTAATTGTTGTAATATATTGACTGAATTAATTGTTGTAATATATTGACTGGATTAATTGTTGTAATATACTGACTGAATTAATTGTTGTCATATATTGACTGAATTAATTGTTGTAATATACTGACTGGATTAATTGTTGTAATATACTGACTGGATTAATTGTTGTAATATACTGACTGGATTAATTGTTGTAATATATTGACTGAAATAATTGTTGTAATATACTGACTGGATTAATTGTTGTAATATACTGACTGGATTAATTGTTGTAATATACTGACTGAATTAATTGTTGTAATATACTGACTGGATTAATTGTTGTAATATACTGACTGGATTAATTGTTGTGATGTAATGATTGACAATGGGACATTTCGTGAACGGGGCATTTTGAGAATTGGTAATATTTTTAGCAGTGCAGTGGGACGTTTTGCGCCTAAATGTTCAATAACAAGGCACCTTAGCACGCGCTACAGAGAAAACTTCTTACAAGAAGTATAATGAATAGACGCTGTATCTATCGCGCTTGCTAGATCCCCAGCAACCCTAGCACACGATACAGATACGGCGTCCGTCTGCCCTGTCATGTTTACGAAAAAGCAAGCAAGTTTTTATTTGTATTTATAATCTATTTAAAATAATTAAAAGCTAAAAAAGGCTTTAAAACAATATTTATTCAATTATTTCTCGTACTTGTATTATTTCCATTGAATATCTCGAGTTAACAGAGCACTATACTGTATCAATGAACTCCTGAACAATGGCAAATTATTAGTTTTGTTATATCGCACTACTTTGTTAATGGCACGTCGAGCAATAATGGATTCTATTACCTCGCACTAAGGTCTGTCGATAGTACCACGCTATGGGTCATTTAGCAAAAGATAATCACGGATGTTGAACAACATCCGTAAGTCTCTATTGGTTTCAACTTTGTTACTGACATATACAAATACTTTTATGTTGAAAGTTACTGAGCACTGGTACACAGTCGATACCTTTGTATTTTCATTAGTACTTATTATCGCTGCGAAAACTTTCGTTATTAAATTTTTGGTAACACGTTCTTAGAGCCAGGGCTTGTTCATTACAGAAAATAGACCTTAATTATTATTAGATTGCATTACAAACTGGAAATCAATCAAAAACAAATTTAAAATATTTTTTGAAAAAATTCCTCGGGCCAGGATTTGAACTTGCGACCAGTGGGTCTACCGCGTAATTCTCATTTACATCAACATCAACTTGAGATTGAAATTTGACGTGCGTGCGACGACGCCCGCCTAACATGCCATCTCTTTTGCACGCGTTGAATTTCGCATGCATTTGCTTGAAGTTGATACAAATGAGAATTACGCGGTAGAGCCCCTGCTTACATGACAGGCGCGCTACCGAGGTTTATATTTGGAACGACGAATTTAGTTGTCCCTGGTTCTAGACGAGCGCTCTTCATCCTAGGTCTCATCTACGCTCACCATCAGGCGCGGTAGTGGCCGAGCGATTATATTACCTTTACTTTTTAGGGTTCCGAACCCAAAGGTTCCCCATTACGGGACCCTATTACTAAGACTCCGCTGTCCGTCTGTCACCAGGCTGTATCTCATGAACCGTGATAGTTAGACAGTTGAAATTTTCACAGATGATGTATTTCTGTTGCCGCTATAACTACAAATACTAAAAAAACAATAAAATAAATATTTAAGGGGGCTCCCATACAACAGGTATGTTTTTTTGCAGTTTTTATAGATAATGGTACGGAACCCTTCGAGTGCGAGTCCGACTCACACTTAGCCGTTTTTTTTTTAACTGAATACTTGTATATATTTTTTATCACCTAACTAACATAAAGGTAATCATGTGCAGCACGCATGCACAAAATGATGTCATATACATGAGAAATATGAACATACAGTTTGTCCCTCGTACAAGTGCACATCCAAAAAGGGGTGAAACTAGACCTTATTTTATCGACAAAAAAATGTTTTTTTTTTTTAGAAAATCTTTGTTTTACAAATTTACGTTTTAATTTTTTTTTGCCTACCATGGAGACAATGTATAAAATATGTCATAACTTTTGATCTATCGCGAGTAATGCAATGAAATAAAACTGTTATAATCCTTAAGAATAGACGCTGTATACCAAATCAAAAAAAAAAACATAATCAACTACCATTGCAACTTGTATGTTACAATTACCTATGTTAACAAATAAAGAATGATTTGATTTGATTTGATTTGATTACCATAAAAATAATATCCTAAAAGATTATTTCTTTAATTTTTCCGTCTTTTTTTTCAGTAATAGTAAATTTTTTCAAAATAATGTCCCTGTTTTACTATACTTTTATTCCTATTTATCATTGCCTATTCCATTATCTTTCTAACAAGAAAAAATACAACGTTCTATCATAAATACAATATTTTCTACGAGCGGTTAACCAAAGGCACTGCGCTCGCGTCCCATACAAAGATACCCAGGAGGAGTATTTTTTCAAGACTAAAAAAAAATCAAAAAAAATTTTTTTCTTTGTTTTTGTCGATATATTTAGATCTAGTTTCACACACTTTCGGATGTGCACTTGTACGAGGGACACACTGTATAATATATTTGAATGCGGTTTGTAAGTGTCACGTTAAAATACCATAGCACGTCGTGCTAGATATAACAGAAATATTTCTTCAGAGTAAGTAAAACCAAGCAGTCTAATGCTTGCCTGTGGTAGGTACTTGATCATTTTAATTATTCTTCCGTGTAAATAATATTGAAAAAAAATAATTTGATAAACACAATTTTAAGAAATGTTACAAATTGCAAAATACTCTTCTATCAAGATTTTTGGTTTATCAATAATTTTATTGATTAATTTTCATCGTTTATTCGAAAAATAAATAACAATCTATCTATTATGTCGTGGGCAGATCGTAAAGTATGAAATAGAAAATCTTTCACCAAACGTCAAAAATAGGTGCGACAACGAGCGAAACGTGTCAGATTCACATGTAAATAAATTTGGGGAGCCGAGCGAAGCGGAGCGACGCGACCCTCCTAGTTTTAACAAAAATCTACTATGTGCCAACGACATATACAGGATGTTAAGTTGAAGTCACGGAAGCCGGAAACTGGCGATAGTACTCATCCATAAGAACAACTTTTACTATGGAGCCAACCCTCGAATCGCGAAAAAAAATCAGCAGTTCTATAGAAAAGTTACATAGCTACCCGACCGAAATGAAACAACTGATGTTTTTTTTCTCGACTTCTCAATTTTTTTTCATGCAAAGTTGTTTCTGTGGGCGAGTACTATCGCCAGTTTTCGGCTTCCGCAACTTCATCTTAACACCCTATAAATGAATACCCTGACTGACTGATATATCAACGCCCTGGACCAGCTGGACCTAGGAACTAGGAACATGAAATTTGGACTATAAGTTCCTTGTGTGACGTAGACATCCGCCAAGGGATTTTAGGATATTCCCACGGGATTGGGAGAAACGGGATCTACCAGAGCAACGTTGCGGCGCATGCGCTTGTAGGAAATGTATGTACAAGTAAATCAGTATCGTCATAACTCTTATGACCTAGTTTACACGGATAGTAAGTGGTAGAATAAGAGTGTGGCTAGCACGCGTCTATCTTATCTATCCTACTTGGAAAGACACTGTATCGACGGCTCATGCTAGACCCCCGGGTACAATAACGACTAAAAACATTACCAGCTTAATGTAAACAGTAACAGAACAAGTAGCCGGGAGAGTAGAGTGCTAGATAGTAGGCTAGTTGCTCTACTCCCAACTAGCCAAGATGTAAACCCTGTTTTAGAGCTAGACCGCAAACACGGTTATTTAGATGATGTGGCGATACAATGTGCTATTTGAAGCCTACTTCCAGCCTAGACCAATTCATGGATACTACCTATAGCTAGCACAATCACCCATTAATGTTGTAAACTTATACCGCTAGTTTCACCTACTTTATTATTTAAACATTGTGAGACGTTCGTGAATCGAGCCACGATCTGGAATGGATACAAATGAACAATTGTTTTAGTGATAAAATGAATTGAAAGGGTTAATAAACAACCCAAACAAGGGGTAAGGAATGTTCTTTCCGTAATTCCAATAATTTAATAAAGCATTATTAACCCTTAACTGAAATCGTGGGGTACAATTCCGCACCAGCTGCGAATAAACATAAATAAATTATTATTAAGGCGCTACGGAAAAATAATCGACACTTATAGAACTTGCATAATTATGCATACTTCAGTAAAAAAGGTATTATATTGATAAAATAATTATTTTAATTATTTTTCGAGGGATCTCTTAAACAGAAACGTGATTGGAGAAATTCCGCTCGATAAAAATATTTATTGAAATGAAGTCTTTTTCCACACCATGTATCGATTGCAATTATATTTTATTATTTGGGTTTTTAACAGTATCTAGGACCTGCGGGCCTATTATGTATCTTTAGTTGCCATCAGTACTGGGTGCCTATCATCTGATTGTCTAAGGATATGTCTAAGGATATGCTCGCACTTGAAGTGACGACACAGTTCGTAAATAGTTCAAAACCCACCAAAGGCAGTTTTAAAAGTTCAATTTTTATCTGTGTTTTGATGATAGGCACCCAGTCCAGTTGGCAACTGAAGATACATAATAGGGGGGCTGGTTAAACGAAATTTTGATAGCAACTTTAGTACATTTAAAAAACCGACTTTTTGCTACTTTTCCACGAATCCGTCCCTCTCGCACTGAGGGTTTTTTCGCATATGGAGTAACAGGGACGCTAAAACTTTTACATATCGCCTTAATAAAATAACGGCTATCAACACTTACGTATGATTATTGTTAACTATACGTAGTCGTCAAACGGGCACTCGTCGTCCCGAGAACGACACTCGCCTTGAAAATGACGAAATTGTATGAGTGAAACAGTTGGCAACAGTCAAACAGTCTACAATAATCGCACGTGAGTGTTAATAGCCGTTATTATTGATAATTTAGTATGTCAGCTCACACGAGGTTTAATAATATTAAACATAATGTTTTTTTTTCAGCTCAGTTACAAGTATTCTCCTCAAGGACGCGTCGCACGTACGTTTGCGTTGTCCACAGGTCGGGAGTGTTCGTAAGGCATAGTACATACAAGTGTTTGAAAGGATTATGACATAAGTAATCAAAACTGGAAAATGTTACGTTTAATGTTATCTATAATTGAAGAGTTTTTACTTACCTTGGTATACATTCCTAAACAAAAAAAAATATATCTACATTTTTGACATTTATATAACTTTTACATGTTTTATTGAATTTTCTGATAGTGGTTATTTTTTACCCTGCAATGTTAGTAGAGCAATAAAACATAACGAAGTTTGTTCAGGGTTAGAGTTGCGTTACAAAATATGAGAACTCGACCCGGTCGGAGCCAATCAAAACTTCTTACTGGCACAACTTCTTGCCGCTTCCTCAATTCCATTCTAATATTAAAAAGAACTCAAAGCAAAATATGTAGGATAGAGAGGAAAATATTCGGGCAGCAATTTTTCAGTCTTAAGGGTCGATTCTCCGGAATTGTAAATAGCCAAAATACAACTTTTAGCTAAGACAACTTATTGTTAAAAGTTTGCTATAATGCATAAACATATTTTAATGATATTATGTTAGCTTCAAAATAATAGGATTTTCCATAAGCGTGATATTAGATTATTTTAGGAATTTACGGGTGGTATCGTGACTATGGAAAAGCCAATTGTTTTATGGCTATTCTAATATCATTAAAAATATGTAAATGCATACAGCAAACTTTTAACAATAAGTTTTCTTAGCTAAAAGTTGTATTGTGGCCGTTATAATTATTTCTTAATATTTTGTTACAAATCCAGAGAAACTACCCTCAACATAAACATTATACACCATTTGACAAAAAAATACATTTTGACAAACAATTTAAATACTTAATTGTAAAAAATACATTGAAAAAATGTGTCCTCATTAAACGTTTTCCGCGTAAATCTACATGTCACGACATAAGCCCCGATGGTGTGAGAATTGTTCTGAGTATGGATGAAATGTAAGTCACAGTCCCGGGCAGTGGCGTGCACAGAACTATTTGCTGGAAAAGCAAACAATTGGTCAAGAACAACAATAAAAAAACATGAAAAAATTTAAATAAAACTTTGAAAAAAAAATATTGTATGACGCCAGGGTAGACAATGTCTACCCTAGAGTGAAAATTTCCTATACAAACTTTTCTTTTTTCAAAGTGATATTTAAATTTTTTTATATTTTTTTTATTGTTGTTCTTGACCAATTGTTTGCTTTTCCAGCAAAAAGTTCTGTGCACGCCAGAGTCCCCACTCGTACACCCGCGTTTCACTGACGATTACTATGTACCAGCGTGTACCAAACAAATTGTTTATCATATTTGAACCTTTGCAGCCAAGACTCAACAAACATTACCTATAATCGATGTACGAGTCGACAACAGAGTACACGAAGACATTCCTACCGCAGCGTCGAGTGTCTAGATCGTAATTCAACACTGGATCGATTCTCGGTCGGAGGGACCAATGTAAACAAACTACGATTATCGTCGCAAACATCCGTCAAAAGAATTAACAATGTGCGGCTGTCACATAACACTTCCGACGATCGATCGATCCAATAGCAGGTTTTCACTTAAAGCATTAATTGCTTAGAGTACGTCAACTGCAAAGTACTTTTTGAAAAACAAAAAAAACCGGCCATGTGCGAGTCGGACTCGCGCACGATTCCGTACCATTATCCTATAATAATACAGATCGCACCAAACTTCTAGTACGCTCGGAAGTTGCTCTTCCCAAGAACGGCCCATACAATTTGTTCCTGCCGATGCGAATCGCCCCGTCTTTAGAGGGGACTAAAAGTTTGGCGCGATCTGTACTCGTTAACTTGTAAAGCCTACTTAGCTGTGATAGTTTTCCTTTTAATTTCGTTATGTATACTACTGCCGTGATTTTTCTCACGTCTCCAAATACAACCGTTTCGCTGACAGGAGGGGGGGGGGACACTTGACTCTAACAAAAATTAATACTTTTAAGCTTAACATTTCGCAAACGGAACCTTGGATCGAGAAATGATCTTCTCACACCCCCAATATTTTTAAATTACCTATCCAACAACACCCCACACTGGGGAATAGACGAGAAAAAAAACCTTCCCCATTTTACGTGTAGGGGAGGTACCCTAAAAATAAATAATTTTCAAAATTTTAATGTACCACTTTATCAGCGTGATAAATAATGTATATCCATGCCAAATTACAGCTTTCTAGTACTAATAGTCTCGAAGCTAAGCCGCGGACAGACAGACAGACAGACAGACGGACATGGCGAAACTATAAGTGTCTTGTTTTTGGCTACGGAACTCTAGAAAAAAGAATGATATCCAATACATTGACACGACATGAATCCCTTACACCCACGTTTGAACGACAAATATTCCGTCCCAGCGTAGGTATTGGGTGGTGAATGTAAGAGCCCTATCGCCGTACTTCGGACACAAATTGAACCCACAGCGTCACCTGCCTTACGAACTAGGTACGCAGATCGATCACAAATATTATGGGATTTGAACCGACGACCTTCGAATTAGAAGTCCAGTACTCGAACGAATACACCACATAGTACAATTTATTACATACATATAAGTTTTTGGCTTGAGTTTTATTTTATTTATTTATTTGACAATCAGAAATTTCCTTAAAACCCATAACTGCTAATTAGGTACTTCTACAAATTCTAAATCAACCGAACCAAAGGACATGCGTATTGTCTCCTCAGCCACAGGTCACTGCAGGTCACCCACGTTCCAGTTAATGTGACGTGTTCGGGTCACAAGAAAATATGTTTCAATTTCATGGTTGACAAACTTTATGTGTTGCCAATATAAGTTTCAGTTCTCACATATATACTAATAAAAAAGTAGTAAAAAAAAACTCGTGTCGTTATTATATTTACGATTATTAAAGGTAAAACACGCCCAAATTTGGGCACATGGAACTAAAAATAAAATAACAGTTAATAATGCAACAACGACAATATTAGTATTATAGCTAGTAATTATTAAAATTATAAACAATAACAATTTTACTGTAACAAATGCCATTTTACGAACTTTGCGCCGTATGCGGTTTATAAGGTATTGCACGACCACGTCAGTGCATTATTTCATAGCTCAAGTCCACGCTTTTTGCAAGTGTGCTATTGATTTCACTCCTCCGCTTTTCTTTTTCAAAATCCCTTTCATTATTGACCAATACTCTTCGACTGGCCTTAACCTGGCCGGCACTGTTTGGAGGATTGCAGTCTTTAGGGACTATAAAGACTCCGTTCTGCTCATACCAATCTAGCACTGGTCCATGCTCGCTAAATCTGGCCAAAACAACGGCTGGAAGCTATGCTCTCTTAAAAATGGTAGTAGGCGCTTTTGGAAAGATACTTTTTTATAAATTTAGTCCCTTGTGTAATGAAAATTCGTTTTCCACAACTGCAAATGGCGTGACAAATTAGATACTTTCTTGGGAACTTTGATCTTTTTTAGGGTTCCGTACCCAAAGGGTAACCAACGGGACCCTATTACTAAGACTCCGCTGTTCGTCTGTCTATCTGTCACCAGGATGTATCTCATGAACCGTGATAGTTAGACAGTTGAAATTTTCACAGGTGATGTATTTCTGTTGCCGCTGTGACAACAAATACTAAAAAACAGAATAAAATAAATAATGAAGGGGGCTCGCATACAATAGACATGTTTTTTTGCTGTTTTTATAAATTATGGTCGGAGCCCTTCGTGCGCGAGTCCGACTCGGGCCGGTTTTTTTTTTAGTTTGCATACTTCTGGAGCGCCTGTTCGATTCGTACTCGTGTAAAATAAAATTCCTGCCCTGGGATCTGTAGATTTTAAAGTCAGCCTTGATGTACGTTTCGTCGTCCATCACAACGCATTCAAATTTCGTCAAAAGTTTCTCGTTCAGTGTACTCGAGCGACGTTTTGCACCCAAATTCTGTTTAGCATCTCGATCTGGTACAGATTGTGCCTTTTAGCTTTTCAAACCAGCTCTACGCTTAGCTTTTTGCACATAAGACTGCGACATTTGTATTGTTGTAGCCACATCACATCATCATCAGGACATCTTCGAGTTACTTTAGAAAAGCTGTACCGCACGTGTCTTTCTTCTTGTCCTTGACGCCTTGTTTTCCTCCACTACCTTGCTTCCTATCTATGTTTAAACGTTCCCGAAACTTTTTCAAAACGGAACACACCGTCGATCGAGGTATTTTCAGCTTTTTAGCTAACGCTCTGCAACTAGTATGAAGATTTGCTATATGCTCGTGCAAAATAATTTTACGTCGTTGAATTTCAGAGCTCGCCATCATGAAAATGAATTAATGAACGAAACTAATATAGTTCTTTATAGTTTTCAATATTATGTCAGTCAATAAAGAGTATTTATGTTTTTCAATTTTCAACATTTATATGTACGGTATCAATTTTAAAAAAATTTCGTGTCTGTCTGTAAGTAAAAAATTTTTTTTTTACGTCATTAGTTAACTAGCTTTTCACCTGCGGCTCTGCCCGCGTTTATTCAATCTTTGTCCCATTTTCGGCTTGGCGATTATTTTATCAATATCCCTTATTATAGCCTATATATTGACCAGCACCCGTAGCAGTGTTTAATCACGCGCGACGCGACTTAGTTGAATCACAAGTGAGAGGAGCGTGACATATTGTTAAACTGCACGTTTAAACACAGTGCTACTTGCTTTAGCGATGAGAATTCAGTGAGAGGACCATTCAGTGAGAGAATTATTCAATTCGCGACTCCTATCTCGATCTCAATTCGCAGAGACTGTATGCAAATTGGTTCAATTTTATGACCTCACTTCCCACTTCCCAACTTCTTCATAGTCGATAAACTTGAGAACAAAATGAAATGGTAAATACCTAAAGTTGAGTAAGATCATTAAATTTCTCGGTCGCTGGCATCGATCGTCCATAAACATAAACTAGCTCGTACAATAACGTCAGTTTATGTATTTCTCGTGGAGACGCAAGTTGTGAAGCGTGCACGGTAACTCGATAGTGGTCATTCGATAACCGCCGCCGCTCGACCATCAGCGTTAGGTGCTGCCAGCTGTCTTATCGAAATGCACCTTGTCATCAGCACTACCAACCCCGCCTTTAAGAAGATGGCATACTCTAGCAACTTTTTTTATTACCCATCCAGCATAATAAGTCTTATTTGCTTTTCTTAGAGGCGATTATATGTTGGCTCTTTGGCCTCTTTTTCTTGGACGCGTAATACTAGTGATCACGCAGCGAAACAACAAATTGGTGTGTTTTTAGCTAATACTGAAATATTTTGTAAGGAAAAAATTATTGAATTTAGGTGATATACCTTCATATTTCTATCACCTATTTTATGAAAAAAAAAATCAAATTGATCTTTTAACCGCGTTCTTGAAGCGAACGTTTGAAAACCAAAAAAAAGAGGGTGCAAAACATTTTTTTTTGACAAAAGTATAAATCTTAGTACATTGTTTATACGTAAGATCCCTAGAGAAAAGATTAATAAACCAAATATATTTTTTTTCAATACAAGGAGACTCCGAATTTCTTCAAACGAATCCTAGATAGCCTGGAGTTGGTCATGCTCTAGGCTCAAGTACAGTCTTAAGGCTACACTAGCTGACATCCGGAACTGCGCAATGCGCTAGGAAAATTGCAAAAAATTCATACAATACGAGTATAGAGACGTCAGTAGTCATCGATACTGATGAATAAATAATAATAATCGAGATTATATGTTTTTATTTCGAAATACATCGCTTTGAATACTCTAATTATTATTAGTGTGCATTACCAGCTAGAAATCAATCAGAAAAAAAATCTTGGACACACCTCAACACCCACCCCCTCGGGTATTTATGTTATATTTAGTGAGTATATCACTGCCGCACGGATAAACAATAATCCGTCAATTTCCTGAATGTCGCGTCGGTCGGCTATTGATCAATAAATAATAAACGTCAAATTAGACACGTGAACCGTTCAGGAAGGTGTCCACCGACACGTTTTACGGTACCGATGTTATCAGTAGACAAGGGTCGCAATGTTCGCCAAGATGGGCGGAAGGGCTTCCGTGAATTATTTTACGATACGATAAACCTGACGTTTGTGGAGCGTGAAAGTGGCTTGATCTTGGGCACAAAATAAACTTCAAATCTAATGTCCCAAGTTCAGTGTACATTCAGGGCAAAGGGTTTAGTTGGCTACCCTTGACCGGTACGGTTGGGCTGTGACCTCAATGTTATTAGATCCTTACATCACTGAAGCTCTCACACGTATGTACTACTCCAGGTAGTAATGTATTCAACTTAGGATATAGCGAAGGTTGTCTCAAGTATTGGAGCGACCATTTTTAGGATTTTATAAAATTTAGGCAGGTATGGGCAACATTTTGAAAGTTGCGGGCCAAACATTAGGATGATAACGAAATCGCTGGCCGTAGATAATAGGTAGATATAAAAAAAAGAGTGCGCAGAGTTTTATGAATTTTCAACTGTTCGATATTTTGTTTAATAAGCCTTCATCATAAAAAATAACTGTTTACATTAATTTTTATAATTATGTGTTGCACAAATCATTTTTCTTGCAAATGCTCTCAGTTGCGGGTACTTTTCTTAGGCAAGGTATAATTTGTAGAAGTCACTTAGCTCCACGGCCGCAACACATTAATGCGATAAAATTGTGGCTATCGACAATTCCCACAGCTTGATTAATAAAAGATTTTTTTTAATTTTTTTTTTTCAGAGAATATACGCCATTTTAAGATATTGTTTTCATTATTTTGGTAAATAAATTAACTGCTTTTTTATGATTTTTTAAAGATTTGTCCGATGACCTTGTCACTTAAAAGTTTTAGACATTAGTTATACTGACTGTGATGTGTGATTGCTTATAAAAAAGTGGTCTGTCTCTGTCTGTCTATCTAGCTGTCAAATTAGTCCGAAGGAAATTATTATAAATTTATCTTGATAGCAAAGGACACATTTCTAAACATCCATTAGTCAAGTGACGTCACACGAGGGCAAATGGAAGCTGCAGCCTTTTCGTAAAAATATTCATCATCATGAGGTTTTTTTAGACCAAAACTTCGAAAATGCGGGTTGTTATACCTAAATGTCGAAATGGTTTTCGAATTAACACACCTTAACATAATTTAATCTATGCCAATTTAGTTATTCATTGCTTGCACACACCGCAATCTAATATGTCAGAAGTATGCCAAAAAGCAGTGGACTTCGTTTATGATGAAAGTTAAGTTTTGTCCCTTTTTATTATACTCTCACTCAGCTTTTTTGCAGTGTGTACCAAAAATGTTACGATGTTCCGCAGGTCATTTTAAAAGCCGGGGCGGGCCGCATCCGGCCCGCGGGCCGGTCGTTGCCAATGTATGCTCTAAGGAGTAGGAATGAAAAAATGTACCTTATTTCTGTTGTTTTTAGCTACCGGTTTTGTAATCACATCGTCAGACACTAGGTCTAACTAAAGAATATGAATGTAATTCCTATATTTTGTAAGAATCATTTTCCTTATCAAACCTACGAAACCGTTAAATAAGAACAACAAATACTGTGGAACTAGTACAAGTAAATGTTTCATTGCTACTCTAGAAGAGACTGCGAATTCCTAAAAAAAATTCTTCAATACTTTATAAAAACTTAACTTTAATCTAAGTTCAATACATGTTCATTGAACCGTCAATATAATCTGTTATTATAAAAAGTAACTGTCTGTCCACATACTCACACTCAATAACGGCTGCGGACTGATATTATTTATTTATTTATTTGGTCTACCAACAGATGATACACTTAACAACATACAATTAATCTATCGTACAGTAAGAATAGAGTGTAACTACAATAACAGGTAAACACTACATGCAATAAACATGAGAGGAGTGACGTGTGACGACAGTTGGTGGAAGCAGAGACGCACCCGTCTCGGCTCTGGAGACGTCTCGTCCCCCGCCAACCAGTGCTGCTCGTTTAAACATTAATTATATATATATATATATATATATATTTTTTTTTAGATATATACTAGATCCTAAGTAAAGAAAAAAATATATATATGTATACTTACCTACCTAATTTATACAGTGCAATGGTCTCCTGTAATGCTGTATAAATGTTATGTAAATAAATAAATATATGTAACCAATTTTAATGTGTACATATGTAATTTTATATAATGAAATAAAATATACATATACAAGGTGACTTTTTGATCATCATCCAAATTCATACTGGAGGCTTGATAAGTGATCAGTATCTTGGATCAATAACAATTTTTGGGAAATTCCTAAAATGAAATATCGGCTTCCCATAGAAATTCACTTCCAGTCCCGAGTGAGTCACTATGGGGAGTAAAAATTTCATTTTCCGAATTTCACCAAAATTGTTATTGATCCATGATACTAATCACTTACCAAGCCACCAGTATGAATTTGGATGATGATCAAAAAGTCACCTTGTATATGTTTAATAAACAAGAGCAAACTTATAATTAATATACATTTACATTATAATTAAGAAAAGCTTGAAACAATGTAATAATTTCGATAAAACAATGAAAGAAAAAAATAAAAATAAAAAAAGAATCACAAAATCAAATTAAACGTACAAAAAATTACTTAATATATGATATGGTACTTGTTATGTAAGCATCACCTGGGACCCAGTCAAACATTTAAAACTCCATGGTGATTGATGAAACTTCTTTTCAAGGAGAAACCACATTGAGGTCAACAACAATAAATAAGAAAGAAAAGACTGATTCATTAATTCCACAAATTCCATCCGGGGCAGGAGGCTTCAAGTCTCTTGAGATGAGACAGTCGAGAGGCTTCCGGGGAGTCCCTGACAATGTACGTGTGTTATATTTATTTATTAACGACCCGACCAGGGGCTCTACCGCGTAATTCTCATTTGTATCAACTTCAAGCAAATGCATGCGAAATTCAACGCGTGCAAAAGAGATGGCATGTTAGGCGGGCGTCGTCGCACGCACGGCAAATTTCAATCTCAAGTTGATGTTGATGAAAATGAGAATTACGCGGTAGACCCACTGGCCAAATTTAAATAAACTTGTTTGTCATCGTTCTGTGAATTTGTGAAAAGCTATTAGAAATTTGTAAACAATGTAAAAACGAGGAAAAAAAGTGAAAGAAAAAAAATTCTGAGTGATCGATCATTGTATCTATTAACGATGATGTGGGAATGGATATTCATTTTGAGTACATTAGAAGTACGCCGACAGGAAAATTTACATGTGAGATGACTTTACCGCAGTACACCGCTGCAATGCTGTAAATGTGTAATGTGCCTGTCTGGGACGAGATCGTCTTAGAACTATGCTGTTTTGTTATTTAAATCACTGTTGATGCTGTCGCTCTCTCTACTCTATCGAGTGAAGTTAGCCGAAAGCCCATCGTATTCTTATTCTAAATGCATCGAAATAAATTGGAATAGAAATTAAATACAGATCGCGACACAACACAGAAGTATAAAACGCTGGAATGCGTTTTTTTTTCTCCATCCCGGAAGTTTATCGAATAAAACGAAAAAATATCCTTGACATCATACAAAAATTCCATAGAAAAAAAATAATTTTCAGTTTTTCCCGAATTTTCCAATTTTTCTGTTCCTAAAAACCTTACAGAAAAAAATTGCGAAATCGGTCCAGCCGTTGCCAAGCGATACGCTCACCAACGAATACCACTTGATTTTTATTTATTTACAAAATACAAAAACTCCATCTTGTTCGTTGTATATTTATTTAGATTAGTTATTACATCAATTCAATGAAATAAACGAGTCCATTAATTTCAACTCACTTTAATTAAGTTGAAAATCGCGTGTGCCAAAATGAACGCGAAATGATTCAGAATGAGTCTTATTTCAACATTAAATTGATTAAAATTACAAATTTATTATTATTATTAAATTTTACAAAAACTGACACTCGTTCTAGAAACTCAAGTGCGTCGTCTGGTAATGCTGCCTTAGCACCAATCAGAAAGCTACAAGGATAAAGGGGACGTAGCTTAAGAAATAAGGACGGGAGTTGTTTTTGTCACTGTTTTTGATGGGCTCTCTAGCGGTGTTGTACTAATTTGGGCCAATCACACCGCAGAATTTCGGTGTTGTAAGTAATGTAATCTTATAACATCGGATAAACAATGTAGGTACTTATAAAACCGCTTTTGATGTTATAATCACATAATATGGGAATAGATGAAATAATATAAACCGTTGTCATCAGCATCACCACAACATGGCGCGTGACAAACTGTTTTACAGCACGGAACTAACCGCTTGGGCTATATTTATTTCGGAACTAACCAGATTTGAGGTCGGTTTAGAAACTAGGAGTTGTATCGCGTGAGCAACAATAAAATGGCACTAGTTTGTTACACTCTGTACTGTTTAAACTGTGTTTTCATGAATACATGCTCCAAAAGCGGACGTCCACGTCAAGGAAACACGAAATCGTCAGAAACACGCAAAAAATATAACAATGTTTTATTATTTATTTATTTGTTTGTTAACCTGTGACCTCGTCATAGTGGTGGTATAAGTATTCGACTACTAATCCGGTGGTTCCGGGTTTAAATCCCGTAGATTTGTGTGCGGCATGGACAAACTACCCTCAATTTTAAGTGTATAATTAATTCTGTCATCTGGCTGAGGTCTGAGGACGCGGGGTACTGCAATTCTATTGGCGCTACCAAGGTCATTCCGTCAAAGTAGCAATACTTTGTAGGATTAGGGACGGGACAGGTTTATTTAAAACAAGATATATTTTATCGATATTATTTTAATTTTATGGGCTTTTCGCTTTTTGTTGGTTTATTAGGTATCGATAAATGAATTACAGATTACAGATACAAAATCCAAACTCAGAAGTGTGAGGTTGATGATGAAAGTATGTATTATTATTATCTTATACATGATAGGTTTCTCATAAGATTGTAATAAAATAAAAAAGAAAAATGAAGGGGTTTATAAATTTTTAATTGACACAGTTTGTGAAATGACAACAGAAAAACGAATACTTACCCCTATAATGTTAAACTTGCTTTAAATGCTTAGATAATCTACATAAATCAATAAGTATCGATTAATGAGTGCGTTATAAATTAACAAAGACTGCATCGTTACACCACTGGACAAAATGAACGAAACAAAAATACTACAGTACACAAGAGAGAACGACGCAGATTGAAAGACATCAACGGGGTGCGCAAGCTTCGATTTAACGACAGACCAGTTTAAGTTGAACCGTGCGGATTTTGTAAAAATCTTTGTATAAAATATTCACGTAATTTTCCATGAAATATAATTGCATTCTTTTTAAAGTTTTTTGATATTGATTTTTCCACACCATTTGACTGCACAAGTAGGTATTTTAACCTACTTATTACATTTTTTACGATTATTGTTCATAGAAACTGACTACGCGGTTCCGTATCAGAGATCTGCCCCTCTATTCTGTATCTTTAGTTGCCAACTGGACTGGGTGCTTATCATCAAAAACATAAATAAAAACTGAACTTTCAAAATTGCCTTTAGTGGGTATTGAACTATTTACGAACTGTGTCGTCAATTCAAGTGCGAACATATCTTTAGACAATCGGAATTCAATAGTAGATCTATGGTTTTGATGATAGGCACCTAGTCCAGGTGGCAACTAGAGATACATAATAGGCCCGCTGGTCGCAACTGATACTTTATATCGGCTCGATTAGTCAGATGTGTAGACAGAAATCCGGTCGCCTGTTATGGGTCGTCTGGGGTTAGTTTGTCTATGGTGGTCGGTCTGCGTGCTTCGGAAGGCAAGTTAAGCTATGGGTCCAATTTGTAGACAAAGTACGGCGATATGGCTCACAGTTTAACAAGCTAGAACGTTGGTGTACGAGTGTAGACTGTAACTTGTATGTTTACAGTCCACACCCGGGGAACTGAATACTAAACACCTTCGACACCCCCTCGGTAATACGTGTCGTGACGATGCATATATTTTTTATTATTTGTCATTCATTATAACCACAATGTTTTTCGAAAACTCAAGGTAACAGGGAAAACCGCAAACATATCGTTAAGTCATAAGTTCATAACTTAAGCGGAACACAAAAGCATGCTGATATGTACCATCGGAGAAAGATCCGTTGACCCACTTTTCGCTTTTATTGCAACAGATAAGGATAAAAAGTGGGTCAGCTCAAAATTCACCTATAGTACGTATGTATGTTACCGGCAAAACCCGATATTAGGACAAAGTAGTTTTGGGTTGTCATAAAAAAATAGCCACGAAGGTTATGTATGTCGGTCACGATTCGCCATACCTAACCTTCTGCAACTTCTGATATGACAAGTCTGGCAAAAAAAAAAAACGCGGAACGGCCGTGCCATCCTTTTCTCGAAGCAACTCACGGCACTTTCAACCCCCCTGTATCTGTGTTGTGGGTAAAGCTAGAAGTCTGAAATTTCAGTTACCAAGAGTACTTACTGAACCTACTTCTACCCCCAAATTACATAAGATCTCACAACTTTTTACGGTGGAAGGATAGCGTTGCGAGACTTGACATTTGTGTACATTTTATGTTTTTGAGACAGGCGTGAGTATATGTATGTATGATTTCCAAATAACAAATAATTCATACAAACACACAATAAACTGTTAATCTACATTACGAATAGAATAGTGTACTCAATAGACCGCTAGTATTTGAATAGAATAAAGTTCAAACCGGACCAAACAAAATACCAAGTTCCCACTACAGTTTATCCGAATGCAATTTAAAATGCAATTCGTTAGAGCTGAGAAACTTTACAGCAGCGTTTCTTAACCTGTGGTCCGCGGACCCGGGGGTCCGCGAGCATATGTATGGGGGGTCCGCAGCCTAATCTAGTAATAGATTAGACTATTACTAGGTTATAATCTCAGTAGTAATATAAACCCAATTATCACTAATTTAGTTGCAAAAAAGCAGCACCAACCTTCTCATTAACGTATTTTATATGAAAAAGTATATTTTTTTGTAATTTGTAGAACTATAATAAATGTATAACTTTAAACTCTCGCGTTTCGTACACATTATAATATATATAATCGGGTCTACCGCTTGAAACCGTTTCAAATTGTCTCCCACATGGAGTCCAGTTATCGGGAAATTTAAATCGCGGGTTTCTTCTCTTAGTGCATCTCCGGATACTGTGAGTGTTGTGTCCCGTGCGTGAATTAGATTTAATTTTAATTAATTTTAAAGACTAAAGTGTTTATGCGGGTAAAAGAAAAATACTTGTGTCGTCACCTGCATCTCATCACTGCGCCTCGCCATACTTGCCAGTTTCCCCTTTCGGGAAATACTCGCCATACTTGCCAGTCGGGTGTCCCCTTTTCGTAAAAATGTATCGCGGTAGACCCGATTATATATATTATAATATAATAAATGTTCCGAAATTTATTGCTGCTTTTTTATTAAGGGGGTCCTACAAATTGTGCTTGATTTCCTAAGGGGTCCGTGGACAAAAAAGGTTAAGATACGCTGCTTTACTGACTGCCTAATAGTGCTTGTACAACAGTGCAATACTGGTTCATATAGCAAACAGCTTTGATTTCTTTCAAAAATTGTTTGGTGACAATGCTGATTTTATTTTGAATTTTGAAACATTCTAGCAACCAACATTCCAACGTCGTCCCCAGACTTTAGTATCGGAGCGATAACGATTGTAATAAAACAATAGTAACAGCTTGTATGACGTCAAATTTAAAGCAAGCAACTGAGACGTGACGTCAGAGATAATAAATCATTAGGTGGTGCCCCAAGTGCAGACTTCGTTAAGTGTACACAATTGGGAGAGAGGCGTTATGTTAGAACATTGGATTTTATTGAAGCTTGTAGCCTTGTGACTTCTTCTTTACACAATCATGATATAAAAACAACGTATTTCTATACACACGACCAACGTCTGTTTATACAAATACAATGGATGTTTGGATATAACTTGAGATCACTGCCCGGATTTCGCTGTAGAGCGGTTTCTTTTACTTTCTGTATTATTGAGCTGTAACAAAACGTAGCGGAGCAGTGAAAAAGCATTCAGGGATCAATCTCCTTAATAAGTAATTCAAAGTTCCAATTATTAGAATGCATTACAAACTTAAAATCAATCAGAAACGAATTTAAAAGCACAATTATTAAAAAAAAACATCGGATTTGAACCTGCGAGTTGCGACCCCCAGCTTACAGATAGACACGCTACCGAGGTTCAAATTTGGAACGACGAATTTTTCCACCATACCTGTACATCGAATTTTTTGTAACTACTTGTAATGAACGTGCCAGCTTTTAATGAACATATTTCAAGTATGTAATGCACTTCAAAGCGATAGATTTTGCAATAAAAACATATAATAGTAGTTTATGCTACAAGAGCGAAAAGGAATAAATTACGAGGACGATTTAAAACACGTGCGTAGCGTTTTTCAATGCATAGTGTGAGGAAATAAAACAAATATAATCTTGTGAACTTTAAATTATGATTGGCTCAAAAGGACTGTATCCAGAGCCGATAACATAATCATAATTAAAAGTTTCTACAATTAAATATTAATACATTCGAAACGATATGCCCACGACCATAGCCGTCTCCATTTACAAGCCATGAACAGAGAAGTATGGCAACATACCATCTGGTCCGGCCGGCACTAACATTCTCCGCTCTTCGCTCCCACTTTCATAAACAAATAAAACGTCAATTTATGTCTTCACTCGTTCTGTAAGTTTTGTTTAGTGAAATTCTCGAAGTTTAAACAGTATTGCGATTGCCATATCTACAAATACACGTAAAAGTAAGTGGAAATATAGTTAACGTTTGTTTATTTGTGTAATTTACAGTATTATTTCCTTGGGTACTAATTTGAGGTTATATTTCAGATGCCGCGGCGTTGTTGCGTTCCAGGGTGCGCAAGTAACTACGACAGTCAGAAAAAAGAAGGACTGGTATCCACCTTTTCGTTTCCAAATGATGAAAGTATTCGTCAATCTTGGTTAAGAGCTATTCCACGAAAGGATTGGACGCCTAGTTCCAGTGCCGTAGTTTGTGCAAAACATTTTGTGCCCACCGACATTATTAGGACCGAGCGAGTGGTTGATAAAGATGGAAATGTCTTACAGCAGATGTTGAAGAGGCCTAAGTTAATGGAGGGTGCAACACCATGCGTATTTCCAAACTTACCGAGTTATCTTTCCATATTTGCACCAAAATCAAGAACCAACCCTGAAGACCGGCACCGTAAGGAACAACAAAGGCAAGAGGATGCTACCAACGCTTTTCTGAACAGTGATATGATCAAAAACTATGACGATCTTGTACTGAAAATTAATTCCGTTATGTCACAAAAGTGGAAGTTTGACCGATCATCAGATCACATGCGTTTATATGTGTTAGATTGTGCAAATAGTGAGGATGACAGGCTGTGTGTAATGTGTAGTGTTCTTGTGGATGATACTTTAAAAATTAAGGTATTTGTGGGTGAAAATGAACTCTCTCCGAATGACCTAAGTTGGGTCCTACCCCAAGATCAGAAACTGACACGGTGGTCTCAGCTGGAAAATATTCTTGCGAGATATCAGACGAGTATGGCTAGCAATGGTGTGTTGCCGACAAAAGAATTTTATTTGAAAAAAGCAATGAACGTCGATAGCGTTGAAGACAATACTTGTGAGTCTAAACTGATTATCATAAAAGATCAGCTTTCCAATATGGTTAACAAAAAGCGTCAATACAGCATGATTACCATCTTATTTGCTTTTGTTATGTATTGCCAATCTAGTTCATCATATAATTTACTTCAAAATTATTTATGTTTGCCAACAAAGCGATATTTACAACGTATCTCTTCCTCGCTGACCATTTCACCTGGATCTTGTAATCCGACTGAACATTATTTGACCCATATGGTAACTATGGTAACAAAACTATGTATCCAAATTCGTTGGAAAGACAAAATGTTTTATGTGTAGATAATACTTTCCACCATTCTACAATAGCAGCGCTAAAGTTTTCAGAAAAATATAGTAGTACTGCAGATTTTCTGGAAATAATTAGGCAATGGTGGGATACAGTGAATTGCAAAAATCCATTGAAAGGTAAAATTAAACGGAATATCTGGAGTTGTCCAATTGAGAACATAAGTGATTTCAAAGTTAAAATTTTTGAAAGAGTTTGTAAATTGGCTTCAGAAATGGGAAGAAATGAATGAAAGGGTTGGTTTTACTAGGGACACATTTTCTGCAATCAAAAGGAGTACGAAAGTTATTTGCCTTATTATACATGATTCATTAAAAAAACTTAATATGAAATACATATTAATAGGCAAGTTTCAAACAGATTGCTTAGAACAACGATTTGGTCGTTATAGGTCTCTGTCTGGGTGCAATTATAATATATCATATAATCAGATAATTGAGTCTGAAAAAAAGATTCGCATTCAGCATATCCTGAAATCAAAGGAATGCAAAAGTATGTTGAAAGAACTATCAGCTAGTTCTTGCGAAGTGGCTAATGCTGATAATGTTGATATCACAGGGTTCATGTTTATAATAACGGAGAGTAACTACCTTGAAATTATGGAAATTGATGAAGACGCAAAGCTGTATGTGTGTGGCTATGTAGCTCACAGTGTAAAAAATAAATTATGCTGTCGCTTATGTGAAAAATATGTTGTTGAATCAAAAGGTACTGAAACAGATTCACAATATTTCAATTACTTGCAGAGGGGTGGTTTAATTGTACCTACTGCTTCTGTATGTATTAACTTCTACCACATGTGTAGTATTTTTGAGTATATAATAAATAACAAAATTCTAGAAAGCAAATTTCTTAAAAAAGGCGACCACAAGGCTGTTTTGTATAAATTAACAAAAGCAAGCCTAGAGTCAGACTTTATCACTATCTATTTGGTAGAGAAATGTGAATGTGGTAACACATTTGACAGATTGTTTCAGTCCATTCTAAAAATAATGTGCAATATTGTTTTAAACAATTACCAGAAATTGATGAACAATAACAATGAATGTAACAAAGGAAAAAAGAGGAAAATTATGACATTAAACAACTAAAATTGCTAATTTGTAATTTAAATGTAATATTTATTGTAATTTAATATTGTAAATGTGTTAAATAAAGGATTGCATTAAAAATATATATTTTTTATTTATTTCCTATTAATTTCACCTCTAGAAATGGGACTTGTTTTATATTCAAGCATGATGTGATGAATTAATTAATTGATGATCATAGATGAGAAAGGACCATAGGACCACTAACTGACAGCTAGGCAACGTTGCCAAACTTATGTTCATGGCTTGTAAATGGAGACGGCTATGCCACGACACATCCGACATCCCCGAACTGTGGTCGTAACTACGAGGGTGGTATCTGGTATACCATAACCCTTTCTCTCCGGTACCTGTGGTAATGAAGCTGAGTACCTGTAGAGATGAACTCGATCAATACTGCAATCTGATGCTGTAATGTAAGCTGTCGGCATCACCATGACAACTTCGCTCTATATTTCAACAAACTATGCGGGGACCCTACGTTGTTGACAACCAAGAAAAAACAAATTCTGAAGTAAATAAAAAAGAGCTAGAAAAGTTTGGTCTTCTTTATCACCGGCGAACTCAACAAACGAGGGTATAAAATTAAAAATAATGGTTGGTTGATCGATTGGTGGAAAATTATATACATATCACTTAAATGATATGAACATATCATTTAAGTAAGTTTATGTCTTTGATAAGTATATTTAGGCACACATTTTAATCTTGATGCACATTATCAATAAAATGTTCTATGTTCTTGATCTCCTTTAATTTTTGATTAGCATTTACACCTTCCATGTTGCCTGGAAGTTATTGCTATTAGCATTTTTACACCATTTTATATTGTTTTTTTGTCTGTCTTTTGTGTAAATGTGCAAAATGTGTTATATTAAATAAAAAATAAATTATATTATAGTAATTTCCTAATAGCTGGATAGGTTGTAATTCTAAAATAATTGTTTGCAATAACATTCAATCTATGTTTTGCTAGGTTTACATTTTTATTTTTGGCTCTGTGGTTCAGGGGGTTACAAACAGAACTGCTACATTATAATTACGAATGCCTACTTGGACATAAAAACTTGATTGTGGCCAAAAATATAGTGAAATATGTATAACCTAAGAAACGAGCAAAGTAATTATTTATTAGGCTGCCAAGTAATTTATTTTACATATTTCCATCACAAATATCACGACGCATGATTTTTACACAATTTATTTTCTAAGGAAGCAAAATTAAATTTGTTTGATGGACGAAATTGAAACAATGCGAGTTTCCCAATAAAAATCTTTTCCAGGCTGTGTAAGGAAGTTTCAGGATACTGCATCAGGAGAGAGGGCACACGCATGCGTACGTCGCACCGATCGATTCTACTCCCTCTGCCTTTGCTCACAATGGAAACTGAGACGTATTACAAGTGGGCAGGCCATATTTTAGAATGGCTGTAAAGGGTAGGCATAGCGTCCTAGACAGGCCTACATGAGGGAATAAGAACATTAGGATCCTCACGCAGGCTGACTTTCAAATAAGGTTATTTGTATTTACATAATTAAATGATTGGGCTCTCGACGATACGGCTTTTTGGTATTCGATAAAATTGACAATTCTTTATGGCTAGAATTATGGGGTGGAAATAGACCAAACGAACAACAATACTATTGTTAAACTGGAATATTTTGTTAGTCAGACCGCGTGAATTTTAATTATTTATTTCGTAAAAAACATCGATATACGTAGGCAACAGGAGTATCTACCGCAAAAACGATACACAGATAAGATAAAAGGTAGCTAAAACTTTATGACGTGTCACGTGACGATTGGACGTGAAAAACGCTCGGAAAAAACCTACACTCAATGATCGCGATTTACCTATAAAATGTGGAGACGAAATATGTGAACAGTGACATGCTGCTTCTGAAGCCATGTTTAACGCGGTTTAGTATATTTCCTATTGACTACATCGCGTTTATTTCAACTTCCGTGAAAGTTCATATTTTGAAGGTATTTTGGACTACAATTTTATCTGATCTAGGCTTTGTTTAGCTGTAACCTAAATAACGAAAAAAATCGTCACTTTAAGAACTTGCATATCTACTTCAGTAAATAATGTATTCTATTGATAAAATAGTACATTGTTTTTGGATTCTATTTCTAGGGACCTGTTAAAACAGAAACGCAATTGGAGAAATTCGGCTCGATAGAAATCTTTATTGAAATGAGGTCTTTTTCGACACCAATTCTCCTGGTCTGACAATTTAGAATGACATATGGACTGCAATTATATTTTATTAAATGGGTTTTAGCGGTATCTAGGACCAGGTTAAACGAAATTTTGATGGCATCTTTAGTACATTTTAAATTAATAAAAAACCGACCTTTTGCTACTTTTCCACGAATCCGTCCCTCTTGCACTGACGGTTTTTTCGCATATGGAGTAACAGGGACGCTAAAACTTTTACATATCGCCATATGGAATAAGCCACTACGCAACTGCCTATGACCACCTTACGGCAAGGCTTCTGATGACGTAATGCCGGAGCACGACTCGCTTGGTGGTGGAAATCCACTGCCGAAGCCTACCACCAGTTGAAAGTAAAAGCATTTCTTAGTTGGGTCGTGGTGTAACAGTCCACCTAGTCTAGCATAGTAAACCATATCGAGCTCGATAGCGTGTGATAAAGTGCTTTCTCTCACTCTGTGGATCTACCTCGAGAGGGATAGACATGTTACATCGAGCGGTTAAAGTTCGATATCGTCCGCTATGCTAGACCGCCAGGTCTCAGTCCACGCCACTAGAGGAGGCTTCTTTCCACTCCAACACCTCATGTCGACTCCAACTCCGTGAAACTTTCAATTCATGTGCAATATCAAATGAAGCATCATATGAAAATGAAAAATTATTTATTTTCACAACTTAATTATACAATTTTTTTTAGGGTTTGGGGTCTCCATTTAAGTAAGGAATTACATGTATTAGGAGACCCCGCTTTACAATATATTTACATGAACAAGTAAAGTTAATTTAGTAGTAAGCAGAGAAATTACAAGTAGGGATTCCGAAGCAAGCTTTTGACAAAAGATTTACAATACAAGCTTAATGGTATTACAAAATTCATGTGCAACAAATGAACCGTCATATGTAACACAACACCTACATTTCCAACTAGCAACGTGCAACTTGCACGAACTTGAAACTTTGACGAAAGTCCCCGGTGACCAGTAAACAGAGCCAGCCGCTTCGTCAAGCACTCGAGACCCAGATACTGACCAGACGGGGACAAAGGCAGGTGGTTGACACCAGCTGCGGCCGTGACATGATCACTGATGGCAGGAGAACGGAAGTGCTTCCGCGGAAGGTCAACCATAGTAATGCTGGGTTTTTATGTTACCTTTAGTAATAATAATTAGAGTTTTGTACAAGTACAAGGGAAACATAAGTAGATTCTTCGGGCCCCCCTTAAACCCGAAAAAAAATTAAAATATTTATTTTAAGTATTTTTGTCTCAGTTTAGGGTTTCGTAGTAGCTAAAAGGTACAAAAGGAAGGTCCGTCATGGTAATGAAAAAAATCATGGTATATGTGTTAACGTAAAAATTATAGTAAAAATAAAGCGGTTGAGAAATTCAAGAAAAAAATTACAAATTTACATTTATCATCTAGGTACGCGAGTCTGACTCGCACTTGGCCGGTTTTTTATGTTCACAATTCACGTAAAAACTACTTTGGGATTTTCATTGTTGTGTAGGGTAATGTCTTGGTAATAACTGATGAATTATGTAAAATTTAAATGCAATGTGTACATATCACATTATCAACATAGATCGTCATCTGGTTTATTTTCATTGTTGTGTAGGGTAATGTCTTGGTAATAACTGATGAATTATGTAAAATTTAAATGCAATGTGTACATATCACATTATCAACATAGATCGTCATCTGGTTTATTTTCATTGTTGTGTAGGGTAATGTCTTGGTAATAACTGATGAATTATGTAAAATTTAAATGCAATGTGTACATATCACATTATCAACATAGATCGTCATCTGGTTTATTTTCATTGTTGTGTAGGGTAATGTCTTGTGTAGCATTCGCTACAAGTATTCAACCTTTTTATATATTTTTAGTCTTTCTTTATCGTTGGCTGCTTTTCTGAATTTTCGAATTCAAATAGTTAGAATATTCTTGTCAGATTTTTTTGTTATTTTTCTCATATCAGAGAAGATCGTGACAGAGGAAAGAAATCACTTTTGCAAAATAACAAATTTAATATTTAAAATATAGAAACAGAGCGCAATTGCCCTGAGCATTGTGTAAGCCAGTTTTCCTGCATTTCCCGGTAAGTTTTGTGTAATTTTGGTTTCATTCTCTGAAAATCCTTTTTGTCCCGTTTCCAATACGTTAACTTCCTTTCCCTCGTTTCATAAGCATGTCTTGACGCCGTTGTTTTATTTCTTTACAGCGACCCTTCGGGATTATTTTTTAAAGGGTTCCTGGGTCTCCCCAGTCTGATTATCCCATCCGCCATCTCGTACGGTTGTACCTATTGAGGCCTGATGTAAGGACCACGTTCCTGGTGAGCTAAAGCTTCCGATACTAAAATTGAAATCGCCAAGCTTCATCGACTGCTCCCGGGAACACCGGAAACTCCCAAAGTCACGAAGAGACCCTTACCAGGTTTTTAATATCTGTAGCTTAATATTCAGCATCGATTATTTTTATTCCTTAGTGTAAAGCTAGATAACGATTGCTCGTAACACCTTATTATTACGTTTTTTCTTTCGGATCAAGAGTTATCAAAACTTCCGTGAAATCTTAGTTTAAAGGATCCTATAAACTAGTGTCGACAACCAAATTTAAAATCCATTATTTTATGAATAAATGCGTCGTTCAAGCTAAAAGGAAATTAAAATCCTAAATAAGTGGAATTTGACATAATAATTTTTTTTGATCTAAGAATTTCCTTTATACCGATACTCCTCTGATATTATTGTTCTTTTGTACCATATTTTTCTTACTTCGGTTTTGTTATTTTTGTGTTTTGTTATTTAAATTATACGGCTTATTCATCCAGGTTTACCTCTTTTTTTGGCTGTCACCAGGCTTGCCTGGTGGCAGTCCAAATTTAATTCGAAATTACGTTCGTTAGTATGTAGTGGCGGAACATAAATAATTTTTTTTTAAAAATAACGCTACAAATATGGCGCCCGAACAAAAGGTAAGTACGGTTTTCTGAATATTACTTGCTGTACTTTAACGTTTTTTTCTCAATTCGACGGTGGTGTCTACGCTTTCGTAGACTAATTTTCCAACCTACTAAATTTTGTTTGTTTTCAGGCAGCGTTTTCTCTTCTAAGGAACCCCAATACCAAGCTGTCGAAAGGAACCAAATTTTTCCACGAAGAATATTTTTTGTCTTTATGAGTACCCTTAATTTGTGAAATCTATGTTTTGCAAATTTTAATAAAGGAATAAAGTATTTACACACTTTTTGTGTATTACCTGTTTTATTTGTGTGTGTATATTATCCTATCCCTAACCTAATTTCCTTATGTATAGTTAGGTAGGACCTGCAGGTAAGTGCATTTCAATATTTAGTAGCCTATTACTTTCCATATCTATCATTAATAATTGTTACCTGTTCTAGTAAATAAATTACACTGAGTTTTCAAGTCAAATAAATTTATTGTAATTTATCCATAAATGTGGTAGTTACTAGTTAAACATATTTATTGTGTTTCTAGCATAATTGTTGATACCAGTAGATCCGGATGGTCACTTTATTCGTTTCCTGTTGATCCCTAATCCAATATAGGCAATCTCATTTTGTTATAAAATTTTCACAATAATATTGAGATTGTCTCTTCCTTGCAAGAAATTTTGTCGCAAATCCTCGAATTAATCTTTTTGTTTTTACAGAACAAACGTTGAAATTTTTCTTGAAAAGGTTTTGCAATTGCTGAAATCTTTGTTTACATTTTCAGTCTTGTCAACTGTCAAAGTCGACATTTGAATATTTGTCTATTATTTTGAACTTTCTGGTTTACATTTTTTTAACAAACTATTTTCGCTGTATGGAGGTCAATTGGATAGCAAAACCTTATTTTGCAAATATTATTGCGTTTTCCGATTTACACTATTTTTGATAAATTCTCCCTTTTTGTTAAATAATGTATCCTTTCGATTTTAATTTGTTGGCTCTTTGTTTGATGGTTGTTGATTTGTTGGTTATTTGTTTTGTTGATTGTTAGTTTGTTGGTTGTTGATTCGTTGGTAGTTAATTTGTTGGTTGTTGGTTTGTTGGTAGTTATTTGTTGGTTGTTGATTTGTTGGTAGTTAATTTGTTGGTTTTTGGATTGTTGGTTGTTGAGTTGTTGGTTTTTGGATTGTTGTTTTGTTGATTTGTTGGTTTTTAATTGGTTAGTTCTTGTTTTGTTCATTGTTGGTTTGGTAGTTGTTAGTTTGTTGGTTGTTGATTTGTTGATCGTTAATTTGTTGGTTGTTGATTTGTTGGTTGTTGAGTTGTTGGTTGTTGTTTGTTGGTTGTTAGTTTGTTGGTTATTGATTTGTTGGTCGTTCATTTGTTGTTTAGTGGTTTGTTAGTGTGTTGGTTTGTCCTTCTTCAGGCAGCAACGGTGCAACGTTTCTACGTGATTGTTGCCTGAAGATAGTTTGTGGGTCACAGAGCAATATAGGCTACTACTTTGTTTTTACTTAATCAAGTCCTTTTGTTTCAAGGCATTTTGATTAGTCTAGGTGTTTATTCGATTGTTTATCCTACTGGAAGTTAATTTCCTTTAAGCTAGTTTAAATTTTTTTGTGTCGTTTGAGGATATTGTAGCATTCGCTACAAGTATTCAACCTTTTTATATATTTTTAGTCTTTCTTTATCGTTGGCTGCTTTTCTGAATTTTCGAATTCAAATAGTTAGAATATTCTTGTCAGATTTTTTTGTTATTTTTCTCATATCAGAGAAGATCGTGACAGAGGAAAGAAATCACTTTTGCAAAATAACAAATTTAATATTTAAAATATAGAAACAGAGCGCAATTGCCCTGAGCATTGTGTAAGCCAGTTTTCCTGCATTTCCCGGTAAGTTTTGTGTAATTTTGGTTTCATTCTCTGAAAATCCTTTTTGTCCCGTTTCCAATACGTTAACTTCCTTTCCCTCGTTTCATAAGCATGTCTTGACGCCGTTGTTTTATTTCTTTACAGCGACCCTTCGGGATTATTTTTTAAAAGGTTCCTGGGTCTCCCCAGTCTGATTATCCCATCCGCCATCTCGTACGGTTGTACCTATTGAGGCCTGATGTAAGGACCACGTTCCTGGTGAGCTAAAGCTTCCGATACTAAAATTGAAATCGCCAAGCTTCATCGACTGCTCCCGGGAACACCGGAAACTCCCAAAGTCACGAAGAGACCCTTACCAGGTTTTTAATATCTGTAGCTTAATATTCAGCATCGATTATTTTTATTCCTTAGTGTAAAGCTAGATAACGATTGCTCGTAACACCTTATTATTACGTTTTTTCTTTCGGATCAAGAGTTATCAAAACTTCCGTGAAATCTTAGTTTAAAGGATCCTATAAACTAGTGTCGACAACCAAATTTAAAATCCATTATTTTATGAATAAATGCGTCGTTCAAGCTAAAAGGAAATTAAAATCCTAAATAAGTGGAATTTGACATAATAATTTTTTTTGATCTAAGAATTTCCTTTATACCGATACTCCTCTGATATTATTGTTCTTTTGTACCATATTTTTCTTACTTCGGTTTTGTTATTTTTGTGTTTTGTTATTTAAATTATACGGCTTATTCATCCAGGTTTACCTCTTTTTTTGGCTGTCACCAGGCTTGCCTGGTGGCAGTCCAAATTTAATTCGAAATTACGTTCGTTAGTATGTAGTGGCGGAACATAAATAATTTTTTTTTAAAAATAACGCTACACTTGGTAATAACTGATGAATTATGTAAAATTTAAATGCAATGTGTACATATCACATTATCAACATAGATCGTCATCTGGTTTATTTTCATTGTTGTGTAGGGTAATGTCTTGGTAATAACTGATGAATTATGTAAAATTTAAATGCAATGTGTACATATCACATTATCAACATAGATCGTCATCTGGTTTATTCGTCCAAGATCGTGATAGATGGCGCAGCGTGTATCTACGTCACGATAACTTTCACAATGTGTTAATTAGTTGATGGTGTCTACCACTATATGGTGATGTACACTACTGAGTGACGTATAGAAGTCAGCGCAGACGAAGTCGCGGGCATAATCTAGCCTGTATTAATCAGTGTCATTTGTATGTGTCGCGCAGGATTATCAGAAAAAATGAATCAACGCGAAAATCCAAGCAAGAATGATTCCAAAGGTAGGAAATAACTTTGTAACCGTCCTAGCATTATTTGGTTGCTTTTCAACAAGTCAACAAAAGATGCGGCGACGAGCGCGAGGCGACCCAGTGAACACATACAACATGCATTCACTGAGGCGACCCCTGAAAGTTCACAAATATCCGGACTATTGCTTTTAAAAGGATTTTACAGGAAGTGACGTAATCATATTTGGTTGAATGGTCGAATCCTTGTCAGACTTATGGATGCGTTCAAGAAATATATTTTTTCCTATTGAAATGTGTGTGGTGATGACTGAAGGCCGAATGAAAGACATCACTTTTTCCATTTAATAAAGGATATATACACGATTATTCCAATATCTGTCTACTAGACTACAATATCTGTGTACGGTTTACGAATCGTTAATATTGGCAAAAAAAAAGAGGCCAATTTTGCGTTTCAAGATAATGAAACTTTTCTTAAATAACTAAACTCGATACAATCTCCAAGTTTGAGATAAGCAACATTACATCGCTAATAGTACCTACATGTTATACTACAATTCACAATGACGTAACACGTGACCTACGGTTTAACCGCAGTGCTGCCAGTTAAGGGACTGCACTATGCTAAAATTCGATCCCGCTCTAACGCGTTTGTTTTTTAACTCTCTATCCTGCTCTAATCAGATGCCGCGCACGCAAAACTTCAGTTATTTTGAAATCGTGGCTCCATTAGGACATACAGAAATAAAGTAGTAAGGCTTTTTTGTAGATAATAATGAGATCTTTTATTGTATCAAAGATTCATTTCAAACGCATATTCCGTGTCCGAGCGAATTGAATGTACAGAATGAAATTAGGTACCTACAGATATATATTTATTTGAGTAAAGATATAAAATTTCGATAATCTATAAAGGCTTAATTCAAAAACATGATTTAAGTACATATATATTTCCCAGAGTTTTCTAGTAGCCAGTTTGGCCTATAAATCGAGCTAAATATACGCAATTTTACCAAATCCACGCTTATTCAAGCCTTAAGGCGATTACCATCGCCAAATTAGCAGCTCGATATTTGTCAGTACGAATATCAACGGAAACGACATTGAAATAACGTTCATATCAGCGCGCAATGCATAGTGGCTGTTACGACACTCGCTGCGTCCTTGAAAGAGCGAAATAGGAGAAAATTATACTTTTCACATGGACGTGATTGTTCGATTGAATAATCCTATGTTATGTTTATAGCTATCAAGTTTATCTATTTATCAAAGCATAAATGAATTCAATCGGCCAAGCCACTTAGGAGCAGTAGGAAATTCAAGCCAAAAAACACCATTTAGTTAATACATTTTTTCATGTAGAAGTTTTGGTGGTATGAAATAGAAAAATGGTGCATATGTTGTCTAAGAGCTGATTATTCATAATACATTTTTTCATTATTTTTGTTTTGGCCGTAAACGAGGAGTAGGCTTTAGAAAGTACCCATTTGGCAATAGTAAGGCCCTTAAAGGCGATGCTTAAAAATAAATTAACATCAGAATACTATTACTATAGATAAAGAGATAGCTCAACACTACACTTGGTAGTGCGAGTGAAGAACAATTTTAATGTTATTTTTACTTTTTTTGGTGACCCAAGAAGAGCTGGAGCTTACCTCGGTCAGAGGATCAGCTTAGCGATCCAACGAGGTAACGCTGCCAGCGTCTTGGGTACCCTCCCCAACGGCGACGATTTAAAAAATCATTTTTTATAGGATATACCTTTTGTTTAATTTTAAAATGTACATATTTATTAGTAGTTATTTTAATTTAGATTAATTTTAGTTGTATAATAACACCGATTCGATGTAACACGTTTTAACTTAACTGACAGGACTAAACATAATTTAAGCGTTCTGTCTCTTTCTTTCTGTATCGAAAAGACAAAGACAGGACGTCCAAAATAAGGTTAGTTTTGTCAAATAAGTTAAGTTGTGTTGCGCCGAATCGACATCATTATCTTTGTTTTACTTTATATAAATATTAATGTACATTTACCGATAAAACTTGTGAAACAAAACTGCAAAATGAAGTTTATCTACTCCCATACTGCAATTGCAACATCAAAAGCTGTTTTATAAGTACCTAGATTGGTTATCCGATGTTATAATATACATTATATAACACCGCAATTCTGCGCTGCTATTATCCCTATTTATTGTAAAACCGCTAGAGACTCGGTCAACAACACAGACGAGAAATAATTCCCGACTTTATTTTTCAAGCTACGCCCCCTTTATTGGCTGATTGGCCTTTAATGCAACTTTACCGGAACAACGCACCCGAGCTTCATGAACGAATTTCTTCTTCCCATTTTTCGTGAAATTGTTAGTTGGAAATATTATAAATAAAAACTATATTTTTGATGGTTGTAGATAAAGTATTGTGTGCAACTGACACATTGAAACAACTGACACAATGGAACTAAAAAAGACTTATAAAGAAGGAATTGCAAATTGTAGATCCGCAATAACATGTTAAATCCTCAACTGAACAAAGTAGCGTTACTTCGAAGAGAATAAACCAATTAATTATAAAACTTGATAACAATAACGACGCAAATAAAACAATCTAGTGTAAGTATTAATTGAAACGATTGCAATAACTTCGGAATGCAGTTTCAATACTTAACTGCTTTCAAGTTATTAAAACAAAGCGCGAGGTTTTCGCTTTTTAAAAGTAACAAAAATATGCAAATATGTTGTCCATGAACATTTTTATTAAGGCGATATGCGAAAAAAATACGGGTGTTTCTTTTCTGTGTATTTCATGAAATACACAGAAAATTTTAACACATTTCTATCATAAATCTATTATAATCTAGGATTTTGAAATTGGAAAACTTGTTTGTAAAATTTTCCTCCATAGAAATAATTCGCATAGATTAAAATATGTTAAGGTGTGTTAATTCGAAAACCATTTCGAGATTTAGGTTTAATAAGCCGTATTTTAGAACTTTTGTTCTGAAAAACCTCATGATGATGAATATTTTTACGAAAAAGCTTGCAACTTTCATTTGACCTTCGTGTGACGTCACTTGACTGAAGGCTGTATAGAAATGTGTCGCTTGCCATCAAGTTAAAAAATATTACTGTCAGAGTCACAGAACAGAACATGAAGTCAGTAAGTGTTGCTGTCTTGTTACGAAATCCCAGATTGATCGGTTAATTTTATTTGTTATGAAGTAATGCATTATTAAAATAAATATAATTTTTGATGACAACAATTTCTGTGATGGATTAATATTGACAATCATACATGAGAGATACCAAATATAATTATGTATGTATGAATTGTTGTGTGTTTGTCCGACCATAACTCGAGTATCGTTGATCGGAACGTCATGAAATTTGAATTTTTAAGTTCGAGCCAAATCGGTCAAGATCGAATCGCGAGTTCATAGTTCGGGGCGAACTACTAGTTTATTTGCCTTTTAAAATTTAATAACCGAGATGGTAGGGCGTTAAATTTCAGCCAAATATACGTCACGTGATTAATAGGCACCTCTTGTGACTGACAAAGTACAGTTTAGGGTTTTTTTTTGCAGACGTTGGTAACACTCAACATAGTTTCGTTGTTGTTGTTTGATTTTTTATTGTCAGATGTAGCAATATAGTACTCTGTGGATGACAGATTTTTTTTTTACAAGCAAGGCAAAAGTCCGCATTCAGTATCAGGCCTAAAAGGAGTCATGTGACGTAACATCCGGAAATTCTTTAAAAAATCATAAATAAATAATGACTAATTTAAATACCATAATATTGAAAACTATGATCTAAAAGCGCGTAAATTCTCTAAAAAAAAATTTAAAAAAATACTTTTTTTAATTAAGCTACGCGAATTCACTTTTTCTCCTTGTTTGACGAATAGGGACCATATACAGCACTCAAACATATTTTATTAGGTGTGTTTCAACAATATCTAGAGATTTGATATTTGAAATTTTGCTAGCTAATTTAGTTTTTTTTATAAAAATATAAAACCCACTTTTTTCTTTTTTGCCCTGAATCCGCCCCTTTCGCACTGCGCGATTTTTTGCTTGGAGTGACAGTGACAAAAATAAAATTCGCATAGCCTCTTAAGTAGTACAAAATGTAACAAGGGTTTAAGTATGATTTTTATGGAGTGCAATTTATTCTACATATAAAGGGCAAAGAGAATGTCGTTCATATCACACATGACCAAAAACGCTACGAATGGGAGTTTGTTTACGTAAAAAGAGAACAATACCAGGGGGCAATTCCAAGTCTGTAGAATTAAGAGGCCTTCGTTTTTTCAAGAGTTTTTGAACGATTGTACAGAATCTACCACTTACCCAATCAATATGAAACTTATATATATGTTTTTTTCACACCTTTATCTTGCCTTTGTGTGTCGCATTACCTAATTGGAAAACTTTCACCCGATAGATTTTATTTTTGAAAATAGTCTCTTTTTGAGTGTGTTTTTGGTTTTGTGTTTAATCCATTTGATCTTTGTGTCTTATATTTTACGACCAATACGAAAATCTTGTTTTTTAACCAATGTAAGTCGAAAAATGACTTAAATGCAATATTGTAATTTTAGTCGATTTTAATCTTAAAATTAGACTCGTTTGGAATCGTTTCGCGCGCATTTTGGCGCACGCGATTTTCAGTTTAATGAAACTTAATCTACGGATTATAATTGCAAAGCCGCTGTGCGCCTCATCTTAACCTTGTCGACCGTAAAAACCTGTTTTATCTGTCGAACTCCATACATTTTTAGCTCGAGTTTTAGAAGTCTCGCTTCGACTGTTTCACCGGAATAGCTCCCCAGTCGTGCTGTAATTCGAGCAAATGGGCTTTTTAAAGGAATTTTAGGGTTACGTCATAAAACGAAAACCAATAGCAAAGCAAATGCTAGCAAAGCATGCAGGCGGAAACGGAAATTGAAACCGGAACCGTACACTGTGTACGACGTTAATTTTGCAGACTAGGCTTTCAGGACCAGGGACAAAATAACAGAAAAAACACGGTACATTTTCGTAACGGTATGAAGTCATACCGTAACATTTGAGTGGAGAAATATATCGGTACCGTTTACGGTAGCCTAAGGTATAATAACCGATAAAATACGGTCCATTGCTATTACAGTATGACGTCATCCCGTAACATTTAGGTGGAGAAATATATTGGTATTGGTAACATTATATTTTGGTATCGGGAATATTACAATAGCGTAGTGTGTTTCGTAGGTAGGTGTAGCAACATATTTGTCCATCCATCAATTAGCCTGTGTTTGTCCACTGCAGGACATAGGATTTCGCAGATTTGTTGTGACGAAAACACTCGGCACTTTTCCACAAATTATACAATGACAACAACAATGATTGCACGTATACCTAGCAATGTAACGATTGTTTACAAAATATTTATTTAAGTTAAAGACCTTGATAATGCTTATAGCGAAACCGGGGTACAAGTATGAATTTGCTATCGACTCGACATCGATTCGATAAATAAAAATATACCTCCTATTACATAGCAATATAGATCTTTATCTGTCAAATTTATCGAATCGATTCTTAACTTGCACTAAAATGTTTTCAACACAATAATATATGTAAGTTCTACCAAGTCCCAATAACCTCAACAATTAACTTCTTTGGCAGATTTAGAAAACCTAAATAGTTAAATATCGATAGTTATTAAGTATAATGTATATTTTCTTTTTTTTTTATTTTAAGTTTGTTAAAATAATAAATTATGTAATTATTTTGCATCTCCATGTAACCCTAGACTTATTTGTTTTTATTATGTGTGAGGGTAATCAAACAAAATTTCTCTCTCTTTTCCCGAAATACCCCCCGATTGACAACTGAGCGAATTTAGTCCCTTCCCTTGTAAACTGTTAGGTTATTTAAAGTTTTTATTTCTTTTTTGTAAGTTTTATAATTTAAGTAATTTGTTGTTTAAGAACTATTATTTTATGTAAAAATTAACCAAAATTGAAATCTATAATTGGCCTTAATATTAAGTTATATGTTATTTGTTTTATCCTTATTATATATCGCTGTTGATTTCTGTACATAAATAAATAAAATAAAGAACCGATATATTTCTCTACCCAAAGGTTACGGTATGACGTCATACCGTAAATTACAAATGTACCGATTTTTTTCGGTGATTCAGTCCCTGATAAAGGTTGAGAAAACGATACTGTAATTTTTAATCGATTATTGTATACCGAAATATTGGTACCGCTATCAATCCCTGGTCAGGGCCGCATCTTCATCGAGCGCTCCGAAAACTACGTGGGTTTTATTTTTGTCCGCGACGATAGCCGATAATATACATATAGCGCGAAACTTTGTGCCGACAGACGCAGGTGCGACCTCAGCATTACAAGTTATATCCTCGTCAACCTTCATTTGGACAATTCACCGAAACAGTTGCTCTCACTTAACCTGCTCCTGTAAACATCCAGCTCATACACCCATTAACCCATTAACTCGGGCTCGCTGCTCCCACGCAAAGCTATCATCCCAGTTACTTCTGCATTAAGGCGCTACGTAATTAAAATATCTTTTTTTCTGTATATTGTTCATGAAATACACAATATATATATGCGTTTTTACAATATAATGTAGGGTTCCGATTTTGGAAAACATTAAAAAATGTTGACAAATTTTCCTCTATAGAAATAATAAATGAAATGAATCTTCAAACACACTTTTTCTCCTCGTTCGAAAAAATAAGAATCATGTTGTACAGAACTGAAACATATTTTATTAGATGGATTTTAACAATATTTAGATTATTGATGTTGGAAAAACATCATTCGCCCTGAATCCGGCTCTCTCGCACTGCGTGTTTTTTCGCTAAGAGGGACAGTGATGAAAATAAAATTTACATATCCTCTTAATGGCAGAAGTAACACGATATATTAACGATTCTGCTGCAAAATGTGTATCGATCGAGGGGGTGTGAGTAAGGGGTAGTGCGGGCAGGGGATGGGGGCACGCACCTGCCTGCAGGCTGCATGTTGAGATCAGATACTGCCGTGATAACCTTCATGTTCAACTATGAACTGGGCTTTTGCACGCGGTTTCACTAGCAAGGATTTCGGTTTTTCCAAGGGAACTAACTACCCGTTTACCCATTTACCCGTTTTTCCATTTGTGAGGAGAGTAGTCGGTAGTAGCTGGTTTGCGAGAACATCGACCCAACTCAAAATTATTTCAAATTAAACCAAGTACACAGAATGAACAGAAATCATCTGAAATTCCTAATATCTTACCGTGAATAATGACGCAACGCCAATATTGACGGTACAATGTCAGTGATTTCTGTTCGTTCTAGTGGCGTAGCTATATGCCAATGCAACCAATGCGGTCGCATGGGGCCCCTGATACAAGGGATACAACTTATTGTTTTATTTATAGAATCATTAATTTAAGTGGATATTAGAATGTTTAGAGTTAAAGTTGTCTACCTGAAAGGACTGGCTAAAAAAGGCGGAAGACATGGAGACTTGGAACAAGCTGGAGGAGGCCTACACCCAGAGAGGGGTCCAAATCTGCAGAAACTAACACTACGAACAATAAACTAAGAAAATACTAACAATATTAACAACTTGTTAGTTTAAAAAAAAAGAAAATTCGTATAATCTAACACATGAAAAATTTGGAATTAAAAGGCTTTATAGACTCACAACCCGAATATGAAAAAATTAAAGACTGTGTTGAAGTGATTGATTGCCACAGTGCAGCAAACAGTGGGAAAGGACACTATAATAATAAAAATAAGTAATAATACATATGTATACAACACATATTAAGATACGACATAGGTATAAAGAAAGCAGGTTTGGTCAGATTGTAGTTATCGGAATGACCTTATCACTTTTGTTAATAGTGTACATATCACTAGTATCTCATGTTATGAACATTTATTTATAATTTAACCTACAGTTTCTATTTTTAACCTTTACACTTGTTGAGGTATGCAGTAAGGGCAGCATGTAGCAGAATACAATTTGTTTCATTTCGAAATTAAATTTCATAAATGTAAAATCAGCAACTGCATGTTGGCCTTTTCATAGAAATAATCACATTTGGTAAAGTAAATTTTATACATTTTGTCTTTTTGCGTTTAAAACTAAGTTATTTGGAGTAAACCAATCAAGAACCAGTGATAAGGTTGTATTTGCATCGTCAAAGATATCTTTACATTCACTTTAAAAATAAGTGATGTGTCGTCTGCGAATAGTACTATCTTAGTTAGGTCTTTAACTAAATAAGGAACATCATTTATGTAAATTAAAAACAACAAGGTCCCCAATATGGAACCCTGCGGGACACTCATTTTAACTAATGCTCCACATGATTTTACCCCATTAATGCCTACCTTTTGTATTCGATCACTAAGATATGACTTCAATAATGCCAAAGATTTGCCCCTCACTCCGTAGTGATCCAATTTACATAAAAGTGTTTCATGATTAACACAATGGAAGGCTTTCGAGGAGTCACAAAATACACCAAATGCATCCTACTTTTCTTCCCAAGCATCAAAAATGTGCTTAAATAAAGCAACTCCTGCATCTGTGGTTGACCTCCCTCTAGTGAATCCATATTGTTCACAGTGAAGAAACTTATTTAAATTAAAGTGAAATAACAATTTATTAAAAACTATTTTTTCAAAAACCTTACTCAATACCGGTAAAACTGACACAGGTCTATAGTTTGAAGGGTCCCCATTGTCGCCTGATTTAGAAAGTCAGGAAAGATACCAACCTCTACACATTTATTAAAAATTAATGCCAAATAAGGAGCTATTAAATCAATAACAGAACTTATAACTTTCACAGATAGGCCCCATAAGTCCTCAGTTTTTTTCAAGTTAAGCGATTTAAATGCTTTAATCACAGTTAATGAATTGATATGTTTAAAAGCAAATACAGAAAGACACTGAAGTAAGTGATCTATTAAAAAGATCCAGCGCAAGCCCATGGCTTGAATTTAAATCTAAACAAGGCATCCTCAGGATGTGTTGCTCGCATAAGTCCTCGTCTATAATAATCTAATAAGTTTTCTTGCTTGTTATCTAAAATAGCTTTATATTTATACTCGTACTGCAGACTTCTGCAAAGTTATGCCTATTTCAATCAATTACATTTGTTTTATCACAAAATGCAACAGGTTTTGTTTCCTATCTGAAATCATTTCCAAACGAATGTTAAATAACAACATATTTTGTGAGTTTATCAAGTATGTATATCCACTTATAACTTGGAACAGGAACTACTAAACTGATCATGATGGGTTAGAACATTGATAAAAGGGTAGCCTGTGATTTTCCTGGTTACCTAGTAGGGACTACTACATTTAGTAAATGAATGTGCTACTATGTGGAACGAGCCGTTAATGTTTCACTAGAGATCTAACTGCTGTAAATTATGTGTATACCCTGATACATATGCATCCATAGTGTTGCAAGTCTAGGTAGTACAAATGCTATCAAGTTGTACTGCTGGCTATGCTACAGCATATGGTGGCAGTGAATATGGTAATAAAACTGCTACTATAACCCAATTTTAAAGCTCCAAGTGCACAATTAAAAATATTGTGTTATACAAAATTTTTCAAGTTTATAAGGTTGATATAAGATTCCTTTTTCAGCTAAATCAAAAAAGTTAATTAAAGTCATCATTTAATTTTTGGAATAAATCATGATCCCTGGCCCTGGCTGCTTGATCATTTGTAACAGCTGGTTTACTAGTCACAAGTACAACAGCATGCATTGTGTTGACACAACATGAGCTGCTGAAACCTCTAGAACATATATGATGATTTGGCAGTACAGTAACCGAAGTAGGTACTCACCTGAGTTTCTTGCTAAAGTCATATAAATTGGTAACGCCCCAATGGACGAAATACGACCAACGGGATGAATAGTCGAGCCGGACTCCGTCGCAGACACCAGGGATCCTCGCCTAACGCCGGGCGCCACGACCTGCCCACAACATTACAACACTTTATTCTTCACCTAACCTACACTTCCTAACATCGACACGCAGTTTTCTAACCAAATCTCAGCACCGCACCAGCTGGCAGAAACGTGGTAATAACCATCACATTACACTACCTACAGCACGGATCTAGAAAACCTATCAGAATGCAGTACGCATGTAGGTATATGCAAGTAAATACAGTACCGAAGCGGCTACGTACCTTCCTACTGGCTGGCGAGAAGTACCTCGTGGATCTCCTCCGTTTAGGGGAGAAATTACACAATATCACAGGCTAACAAGCGATCACAATTTAACGTAAAATAAATTACAAATTCATCAAACACGAGCACGTTTTCTGGCCAAAAATGACGACAGAAAATAAATGAAAATGGACACTTTCTTATGTTTCTGGAACTATCTTCAGACCGGATATGATCATTTTTCATCAATGTAACTTTTCAAAACGTTGAATTTTTCGTATTTATTTATACATCCATTTATCACGAGAAAATATTTCATGACTATTTTTTTAAAGCAGAGCACTGATAGTAATTTAACCAAGGGATTTGCCTACGAAAGAAAAGCGGCGAAAATGATTTTGAAAATTGACAACAGGAAATAAGTCAAATGCCGGAACCAAGGCCAAGCAGATTTCCTATTGAAAAAAGAAGTTGGACGTGTTTATGGTTTTTAAGTGGCCTTGAACATCATTGGTCTTTTGAAGAAAATCTTAGACTTTGGCTTAGCTGCCGGAGCCGGTAATTACCAATTAACGTACAAGGTTTTTACATACCTATGCGGCAAGCGCCACCAATATTTAGATGTATGTTGAATAAAAGCTCAATCAAGCAGAACCCGTTAAGGAACGGTTCCTCCAAACTTGTTTTCGCGTTTGGACATGGACAATGAGCGTTTTTCCTGATGTCAAATTTAGTGTTAAATAAGATTCCTAGATGGCACTGTCGTATTCTTTAGCAACAGAATCCATGACAAAATTTGCACAGATTCCAAACAAATGAAAAATCACTTTGACATTGATTGCTACGAAACACATTTTATCTATGGTAACATTGACAGTGACATCTAGAGGAAAGCTAAGAACTAGGAAAAAAAACAACGAGAAAAACGCTCATTTAGAATGTTATCTCAAAATATTTTTAACAAATAAAAATTGTGTAGATAGTTAAGAAGTAGAACTATATGATGTATTTTTTAGATTTGACACAAATTAATATCACAAATATAAAATCATGGAAAACGTCATTTGGTGTTGGAAAACTAGTATGATCAGTCTACTGATCTAACTACAAAATAATATATTTTTTGTAGAGTTAAAAAAAGAAAGTAGTCTTTCTAGATTTTTTTTCTTTTCCCTATTTTAATAGAAATATTTAAATATTCAACATTTTTCCTACACAGAAAAATCACGCAAAATAAATTTAAATGTTTGTGTATTTCTTTCATAAATAACGAAAAGAAAAAGATTTTAAAATATCATATGAGTAAAATGCTAAAAATAATAATAACGCCAAAAAAATTTTTTTCAAGGTTTGTAACATATAGCTTGATTACATTGACAGCTCTCAAAGTGCCTCGCTTAGTGATGGAACACTACTGAGTAAATCGAGATTTTGTGTGTCTGTTTATCGATTAAGTTCTAGTAGCTGCTTTTTTTTTAAAGACATTCTACAGATTTTTATATGACAAAAGTAGTCAGGCTAGTTATTTTATGTTTAATAGATCAACATTAAAATTAAGTTTCCTTCATTCGATTATAATATAATGCTTGTTACAAATACAGGTTTTTTTTTTGTAAATGCTTAAGGGCAAATAAACAAGTGATTTAACATCTGCGAATCTGCAACCACTGGTATTTACTTCAAACATTCATACAAACTATTGGTTAATCCAATCTCATCTTAATCTCATCTTAATCCAGTCTCATCCCTATGATTTTTCCGAGATGACGTGGCCTTGTCGTGACGTGTAAAAATCAAAGTGTTATTTTTGTAATTACAAACCAACTACAATAAACTGCTTTCTAAAAGAAAAAAAATACACGATACTGTTTACTTTCCATGTTATTTTTAGTTGATTATTTTTACTTGTAAGAATATCATGAAAAGCGTGTGTTAAAAATTAGTTCGTTTTTAGCCGCTGGTACAAAGTTGTGGCGTTAGTAATCCTTACAGCTGCCATTCTAATCAAGCTATATTTTACAAACTATAGTTGCAACGCTAATTTACCTTTTTCACGATTTTAGTTATCTTTCAGAATTTTTTCCTTGATAATTTTATACTTGTGTCAAATCTGAAAAATACATAATATAATAGTTATACAAATTTTATTTGTTAAAGATATTCTGATTTAATGTGCAATATTATCCAAACACAAGAGCATGTTTGGCGTAGCTGAACCTTAAGATTTCTACATTTAACATAATTACTATAATTAGTCATATCTTGAAATCTCTAAACATAAACAACTTAATCACGTGATATCCAGCTGCTGTGAAAAACCAAAAGCCAAAACTCGCGTGAGCTGACATACTAAATTATTATTAAATACGGCTTGAACTCTCACATGTTATGATTGTTCAAATCGTATGTATACAATAAGTGAAACGGAGGTACCAAAAAATTCTACGGGTTTCGTCGCGTCGTGTTGCTTACGTTAGATTTAGGATTTAGTATAGTTGGTGATTTTGATTGGCCTATTCGAATTCTGCTCAGATTTATGTTAAAAAAGTCAACAATAATGAAAGAATTTCTAACAGTTTAAAAAAAAAAAAAACTTTAGTTCCAAATTACTCGAAAGGTGGCGTTGACGAAACTTGGTCTGACTGAGTGTTGCCAAAGGGCACTTTTATAATTTTGCTCGGGACGTAACGGTACGGCATGATATTTTTTACTGTCACATTTTAACAGGGATTCATGTCGCGACGATATGTTGTATGTTTATGTAAATTTTAAGTCAAAAATTAATTTGTTTATTACGACCTCCTTAAAATATTCAAAAAATTTTTTTTGCACATATCTCGATATTGTTGTGGTTCCGATCACAAATAAATTAGTTTTTATTTTTTGATTAGAAATAAATTCGTCCACATCGAACATGTTCTTGAGGTAGCAACTCTCACCATGTCTCATCGCCGCCATCTATTGAGATATTCCGAATTATTTATTTTCTTTAATTAGCTGGCGGAAAACCCTTAATCTCCTTGAGCGATTTAAAATTTCCATACAAAAATCCGTTTTTGAGGATTATATTCATCCTAAAACCGCTCGAGCTGGTAGCGACAGTGCCATTTTTTGAAAGACGCAAGTTGATTTTTGAATGGATTAGTGTTACAACCCATGTAGAAAACCCAACCCAGTGTGAGTTTATAAACGGCAATCTAGATACATAGCAAAGGAAGGTAGAAATATGAAGGAGGGGGAGAAAGGAGGAAGATGGTGCCTATCATGTTCAGCTGTCATTCTCAGCTGTAATGTGCATTATGATTGTACAGTACAACAAGGATCTTCCGGCGCGTTGATTCTCAGAGTCTGAGCGTTGATGACAATGACAGGGGGCGCAGCTGTGAAACAAAGGATAGGATAGCAGCGTTAGTTCCGATTTTGATCACGACCAATCCACGCAGCAAAAAACCCTTGCCCACCTTATCACACGTTGCGCTGAGTGAAAGCAATTATCGTGTTTAAAAGCCCCCATCGTTGCAGCGATGAACTGTGCGTGGGTTGCAAAGAGTTAGACGACCATTTCGCATGATTTGAAAAGCATCGATTCAATAATCGAGCAGCGATGCTTGTCAAAGTATTGCGAAATATTCGTTTATAACTCTAATTACTCTTTGCACCCCATTGCACAGTTCATCACTGTAACAATGCATGGCTGTTAAACGCGACATATGCTATATGCAAAAAGCGGAACGAACCCGCCACAAATTAAAGAGGGATACTAACCCTGCGGTCCGTAATAGAATTAAAATGGATCATAAGCCATTCACTTCATACTTTCGCATAGACATAGGATACCATAGACTGCGGCCTAGCGTGTCACCGAAAGGGACAGAAGACACAAGTACATAAATAATTAGGGTTGCCCTCTCTTATGCAATTTTACCCCGGGTTTCGTAATAGTTATATTCATGAGACAACCCGTATAGTGTAATGGGGACTGCCTTCAGTGGCGAGGCAAGGCCGAGGGTTTCAGTTTCAATTCTCGTTCGGTCATATATTTGAACGATGCATATATCAGTTCTGTGTTGGGTATTCTAGAGAAGTTTTAGTGATTTTTAACAAACTAATTTCAGATTTCGTGTTACGTAATAAATATTAAGGTATACTTGTAAAAGTCAAACAGTGAATGGAAAGATAAAGGTAATAAATAAAATCATAACTCAAACATTTACAAAATATTTTTATTTAATACATAGTAAAGCCGATTCTGAAGGCTTTAATTTTTGTTATAGTGCCGTCAAAACCTAAAATTTTCCGAAGTAATTTAACTCCTTTTTCTAAAACCTGAGGACTATTTTGCAATGAAGAAAATTTAGTTTTGACAGCACTAAAACTAAAATTAAGCCTTCAGAATCGGCTTTAATAAGTACCTACTTACCTTAAAAAACAATGCAATAAAATGTTATTTCCTAATGAACCTTAAAATCTAAAATATTTTTTTAACAGATTATACGCCATTTTCGGACGTGGTTTTAATTATTTTGGGAAAAATAAAAATTATTTTTTTATGATTTCTGAAAGAATTGTCGGCTATGACGTCACTTGAGAATTTTAGACATTATACCGACTGCGATGTGTGATTGCTTATAAAAAAAAGTGGTCTGTCTCTGTCTGCCTTCTCATCTGTCAAATTAGTTGGAAACAGATTATTATAAATTTATCTTGATAGCAAAGGACACATTTCTAAACAGCTATGTCTCATGTGACGTCCCACGAAGGCAAATGGAAGTTGCAGCTTTTTCGTAAAAATATTCATCATCATGAAGTTTTGTAGATCACAAGTTCTTAAATAGGGCTTATAAAACCAAAATCTTGAAATAGTTTTCGAATTAACACACCTTAACATAATTTAATCTGTGCAAATTGGAGAAAGAAAATGTGATGACTGAGTATGGAAAACGAAATTTACTATACGGTGGAGTGCGACTTTATAACAACTCTTTTTAGGTACCCAGCCAGTTCTTCCATTAGCTGCAATGCATAAATTGAGTAACTCTGGTTTGTCGGGAAATCTGTGAGCAGATCCAATATCAACTTTATTTATTTCATTTGCGTACTATTTCCCCTCATATGGGGTACTATTCGCGGAAAAAAAATGGCAACACTAAAGTTTCGAGGTTATATAAAATCATCAACTAAAAATGCATAAAAGAGCACTTATTTTATCTTGAAACACGTTTAGATGTTTTATTTAAACCGGTAAGGAACCACAGAATGTGAAAAATCGGATCTAATAACTCAATTAACAAAAAATTTCAATTAATTACAAGTGAAAGGACAATCCGTCAATTTTCGTCTCGCTATCGCTTTTATAGCCCAAAACACTGCACCGCACCATTTTGCAGGTCTAGCCACTTCAATTTGAAACAAATATTTTATATATTTCGGGTTAAACACACAAAATTCAACTCGTTTTACCAGCAACCTCCTTCGAACGCGTAATAAACGTCAAACTTTGTTTAGCACATGATGTGCTGACCTTGAAAAAGCTGGCACGCGATAAGGGACAAAAAATGTCAAGCTCTGTCTCTTTTTTTCACAGGAAATTAGCTATTTTCTATCTTTATTTGTGCGAGTGGAAAGGAAGACGTCCAGCATTCTATAGTATTCTCTTTCTACGTACTTTCGTAATCGATTTTAGCGATATAATTCTATTTCGGAACGCAGGGTACGTATGTGAGCTGCGTTCACAAACTAGGAGTTGTGTCAGTGTTGGAACATGACAAAATTGTTAATTTATGAACGGCTATCTGGGTCCTCTAGATGGGTCTCCACCCGGGAAAATTACCGATTGCGGGACAATTCCCGGAAAGGTTCCGTGAAACACCCGTTTGGGAAAATATTCGGGTGTTTTCATTTTGACATTTTGTTTTAATATTTTACAAAAAATAATTAAATATATTTTTTTCTCAGAAAGTAATTCATATTTCAGAAAAACTTTATCAGTAAAAGGTGTTAATAATAGCATCAGTAGCATATCACAAAAAAAAAATTGTTCGGTTACTTAACCTTTCAATTAAATAATTTCAAGTGCCTTTAGTTTCCAAAGCGCATATTTTCGCAGTTAAGTGTAAGGAAATAAAATGTTGGCTGTGACTTCCGAAATGGGAATTACCCTGGGAATTTTCCCAATTTTCCTCTCTGTCCCCCTCCAATTAAGGCAAAGTTGTAATAAAGACCAGACAGCCAACAATAATGGGAGTGGTTATCAGATTACAATAAACAACCATTTTCCACTAAAAACACCCACAATTCGGTCATGACCCGCATCAAACGTCCAAATCGTTGGGAAAAATTGGCTGTCAAACGTGATTGTTCAGCTTACTTCAGGCTACTAGAGACCACCATGGTATGAACTATGGTGGTTGATGGTGGTGGTTTGACACTTTAAGCGGTCAAGAAGTCTGTATTGGTTTATTTAACTTGTATGGATCTGATGTCAGTGCTTTGACAGCGTACATACCGGTTTGATTTTGAAGTTTAAAAAACTCTTATTAGTCGACCAAATAAGTACAATGACAATTCCTTTCGGGTACAGACGTAATAAGGGGGTAGCGGGGTACATTTCCATATCGTCAACTAATAGGAGTCTTTATGTATCACCTATGTATGTATGAATGTCGCCTTTTTGGTTGGTATTGTTTATGAATTTTATCATGATAAGTTTTTTATCAGTTTAAACAGATTCATCACTCTCAGCTATTGTTTGTAAGTGGGTTATGTAAATAAGCAGAATAAACCAAATAAACCCACAACCATAGTATTTATAGTGGTTTATAATGGCCTGAAGTTAGCTGCAGAATCACGTTTGACAGCCAATTTTTCCCCACGATTTTTGACGTTTGTTGAGGGTTATGACTCGTAACCGAATCGTGGGTGTTTATAGTGGAAAATAGTGGTTTATTGTGATCTGATGACCGCACTCGATAACAAGAATTGAGTTTTAATGATGTCCCATTAAAATTTTGTTTAGATAACTATCGATAAAATATAATTCAGAGAAAACAAGTACTTTTGTTGTAAAAATTTAATTATAAATGTATTTCTGAAAAGAAATAAGAACAAAAAATTAACAAATTAGTAATCAATCTGTCAATACCCTTACCAACCATATGGATAAAAACTTTAAATCGATGCTGTATACACAAACATTTTGCATCTACAGCTGATAACGACAGAACATCATAATCAATAATATAGTTGTGATCGCTGTAGACTGAGAATTATTAAAATGGCTAAAAGCTAAAAGAGCACTATCTCTCACTGTCATAATAAATAGGGAAGTTTGTGTATACTTTATTTGTATTTTAGGTAACTAAGTGTAAGTAAGTATATTATAATTATATATGTATATTTTATTATATATACACCGTGTAACAGAAAGGTGTAACCATATTTGAAGAGCTGATTCAGTCAATGGTATATAACAACTTTTACTATGGAACAAACCCTGAATCTCGAAAAAAAAAAATTCTGTTTCGTAGAAAAATGCAATGCCGATTAGCCAAAATGTATGAAAAGGGAGATTTTTTTTTTGAAATTTCATGGTTGGCTCCATAGTAAAAGTTGTTCAATACCATTGACTGAATAAGCTCTTCAAATATGGTTACACCTTGCTGTTACACGTTGTATAAATGTATATATAAATATATTATTTAGGATATATATTTTGTAGTAAACGTATGTATGATTACTTATTTTAATAAAATTTCTCTTTCCCGCTTAGGTTTGCTGGAAGAAATCTCTTTTTAAAGATATAATCGCCTGTGTACATATCTTTTAATGTATTATATGTCTTAACTGCTTTTCTGTGCACATTCAAGAATAAAGAATGGCTTAAGTACGTAGCCACAGCATGAGTCTGGAGTGCCCTAAGTCTAGTTAACAACCTTCGCTTCTTTATTTTTGCTGATAATTGATCTAAACAATTTTAAAAACCAATTCCATCAAAAATCAGTGAAGCAAAAATATTAATATTTATTTTTTCATTTATTTATTTATTATTTACATTTATACTACACAATCCTTACAGGCTAACCTAATGCGATTGGTAACAAATTATATTTAGAGCAGTTTTCGCGAACTCCGTCAAAGAACAACTAAACAAATCGGTATCCGTAAGGTTGTCGAATCTGTTGAAAAGATGGAGTGGCTTTACAACAGGTGACTCTTTAAGAACATTAGTGCGCGCATGCTGCACGCAAAACAACTTATGATTTCTCACGCGAAGATAGTGATTATGTAGTTAGCATTTTTGAATTGTCCACTACTCAATTCAGTGCCGGATTACCCTATAAGCAAATTAAGCAATTGCTTAGGGTACCACGTCTCGGGGGACACCATAAAGAGGGACGAAAATGTATTTTCTAGCACATGAAAGGTAAGGCTTAATGAAAATCTGCTCGTAAAAAGTAATGAGATTGGCTAAAAATGAGATGTCGTTGCATTGATACATGAACCCTCGTTTATTTGCAAATAAACGAACGAAAATGCTACAAGAGGCCCGAGGCTTCATCAATATTGAATTTGGAGGCAGATGTGCATATAAAGAAATTTGACAATATTGTTCGTGAATTTGCTGTCTGCGTGAATGAAAAATTTATGCTTTGGTTTTTATCCACTTATCTATCCCGTGCAATATTCTAAGAAATGTATTATATTCTTTGTTAGTAATGATAGATTTCTTTGTAATAAATACGTAACATTTTGATACTGATTTACTAGTGAATAGGGGGCCCAATAGGTGTGGATTGCTTAGGGCATCAAGTAGTCTTAATCCGGCTCTGACTCAATTATATCAAGGTAATTAGGGAATAGAAAAATGACAAGAAATGTGTTAAAACATGTTTTAGCTCTAAAATGCATTTCCTGCGATGAAAGAATGAACTTTATTTTTACAAGTAACAATACCACGTAATAAACCATATTTCTGACGTCGATAAATTAAACAACTAATTTAGTCCAAAAAGATTCGGCTGCGCTCACCGACAACCAGACATCCAAATTTTTTTGTTTTCTCGTAGTTAAATTCCCGCATCTTTTATATCATCTTCCCACTTTTTCATTTAAGTATTGTCACTCAGAAATCTAAAGAGGTTAAATTTGTATGAGCACGTATGCGTCGATTAGATAAATTTGACAGATAGAATCGATAAATTCTAAACGATAACCCTTATTGCCATGAAATAAGAGTTACATTTTTATTTGTCGAATCGATACCAAGTTCATGTTAGTACCCCAGTTTCTTTTTCTTATGTGCTCTTTGATAAAATTCGAATGGGTACGTAAAGCCAAGCCCACGGCATATGGTTTATTCTGTTTATTTACATAACCGACTTACCAATAATAGCTGAGCGGGTTAAATCTGTTCTTTTTGATAACCTCTACATAAAATATGAAGTCCTTAAAAAAAGTAACTAATCTAATCTGTGAAGATTATTATTTGACAGTTCCCTAAATTTATGAAATTTTTGAATAGATTTCATCAATGCCGTCTGAAATCAAATTTCCTCCAATATAATCTTAGACGAGCAACAATTGAATACTGTAGATATTAAGTTAGCTGTGTGCACAAAATCAAAGTCCCGAAAAAATGGTAATATGGATCTTTCAAGATATATTTAAGGTTATGTTATATTACAAATGTCCTTGTAATTGTGATTTTCCTCTTTATCTGACTGTTTTCAGCATACTTGTCGACAGTTGATATACTCCCCAGCTCGATGGAAAGGTGCTATACCTGTCAATTTCAAAACCACCGTGCTCAGTGTCAAAACTGACCAGGTAATATTGCACCAGTAACTTCCAGTTATTATTCCAGTTCCAATTATCTTTAATAATATTATAGTTAAATTGAGGTGCTTAGTTTTACAATAGTAGGTAGTTAAGTTACATAATTTCGAGTAAAAATTCAAGTTTCAGTTCAACATTCTTAAACCTTTGACTTTCAAAAATAATCTCAAAACAAAACTTTCAAAATTAAGGACGTGGGAATACTCGTACATATGGTCACTTGGTGCGCACTACGGACCAGGACTAAACAAACAACACTGACTCCACTTTGACTGACTCGACTCGACTCGACCAGGACTTGACTTACAACAAAAACAATTACCATCAAGACCAGGGTACCTGGGCAGCAATGCCATCTTGCGGGTTTGAGTGCACCCAATATTGTAAATAAACTTCAGGGTAGCGCATGAAGTACCCGCCTCTACATTTTTTCATTTTTTATTTTTATTTTTATTTTTTCTGTTAAAGTAGGTTAAGCTCATTCATGTCATAAGGTTGTATATATATTTTTTATTCATACTCAAATGTCATTCATTTAAAATCATTAGTTATAAGGTTGTATATATTTTATGTCATTTACTGTTTTTAATTCGACTGACGCCGGCCCCAAAGTTGGCCGAAATATATTTCGAAAATAATTTTTATACAATGTTTTAATTAAACAAAAAATAAAATAAAATAAGTGCTCTATGGTAGCAATATATATATATATATATATATTTACTTTAAAAACTAGATTTACTTAAGCCGGTTCTAGTCTAATGTGTAGGTAATTAATTATTTTGTTGGGCTCTATTTGGGATCAGAGTGTCAATAAGGAGGCAGAAAAAAAATTATAGCAACCTAACGCTCAGCCTCCCAACCACGCAATTATTTTCCCTGACTACACTTGTATACAGGCTTAACCAAATGAATGCCCCCTGGAGGGAAAGTACCCTAAATATTGAAAATTTTTTGGGTTAATATTGGTCTTTCTTTAATTTAGGATACTATGTTACAAGTATTTGATTCTTATGATTGACCCTTTTGAACAGCTTCATAAAAATACAGAATGATTTTTTTACACATTTGTCAGGTTCGATTCCCGGTTCAGGCAAGTGATTGTTAAATTAAAATAAATAAAATAATGGTTCCTTTAAATGTTTTCCTCCAGGAGGCATTAATTTGGTTCAACCTGTATATTATGAATCAATATAATACAATATCAATTCTGTTATCCAAATATTCTTTTTGTATGATTATCCTTTTCAAACTAGAATTTATTTGAAACTACCTCTATCTCTTACTAGCCCTTTCAATTTCCAGTACCCACCAAACTTCCAAGAATGCCGTTTCTACTCGGCACGGAAGGGTTTCTTCTCCTCCATCATTGAGAACATCAGAGAAGACATTGCCAAGAACAAGGAGATGAAGGAGAACATTAAGAAGTTCAGAGAAGAAGCCCAGAAACTAGAGAATTCGGAAGCTCTTCAAGCTGCCAGAAAGAAATTTATGGCCGTTGAGTCCGAAGCTTCCAAGAGTTCTGAAGTGTTGAAGGATACTTTGGAAGGGATTAAAGGAAAAGTCGGGACTGTTTTCGAGGAGGCTAGGCAAACTGAGCTAGCAAAAAAGGCTGGTTAGTGATTTTGGACACATTTTCTTTACTTACCACTGGCTGGTAGATGAAAGAAATCAGTCAGGTACACCTGCATTTACAAAAAAGCAAGTATCATCGGCCAGAAGTATAGAAATAGGCTCTCAGAAGTATAGAAATGCGTTTGCTACCATGTCAGAACCCTTCTGACCTTGATATCTATCTAATTGTATTGTATTGTTCCTCAACTCTTATTTATTTGTTGTTAACAGGTAAGTTTACCGAGGATATTTCAAAGACAGCAAAGGATGCGGCTGAGAGTATATCCGATAGAGGACAGAAGCTTGGTCAGATGTCTGCCTTCAAGACCATCTCACAAGTTAGTCATCTCCTATCTTATACTTCATTACCTATTTTACTTCAAAATCTATCACTATCACATTTATATCATTTTTTGTGTAGTTTTTTCCAGGATAGAAATTTCCAAAAGTTCATTGAATCAAGACACCAATTTATTGCTCTGTAATACAGATACAGAGTCTGTATCATGTAGGGATTTAGAGTAATAAAAACAATGTACATAAAAGCTTTTGGAAACTGCCTGGATTTATCTGCTGTAAATGCAACTTTAAGTTATAGGCTAACAAACGCAACTTTAAGTCATAGGCTAACAAACGCAACTTTAGGTTATAGGCTAACCAAGCAACTTTAAGTTGTAGGCTAGCAAATGCAACTTTAAGTTATAGGCTAACAAACGCAACTAAGTTATAGGCTAACAAACGCAACTAAGTTATAGGCTAGCAAATGCAACTTTAAGTTATAGGCTAACAAACGCAACTTTAGGTTATAGGCTAACCAACGCAACTTTAAGTTATAGGCTAGCAAATGCAACATTAAGTTATATGCTAACAAACGCAGGTTTAAGTTATAGGCTAGCAAATGCAACTTTAAGAATTAGGCTAACAAACGCAACTTTAAGTTATAGGCTAACAAACGCAACTTTAGGTTATAGGCTAATCAACGCAACTTTAAGTTATAGGCTAGCAAATGCAACTTTAAGTTATAGGCTAACAAACGCAACTTTAAGTTATAGGCTAACAAACACAATTTTAAGGAAGGCTTACAGCAATATTTAAATCTACATTTAGTATATGTATCAACTGAGGTTAATTTGACTGACAAATTGGTTCGTTGATTTATCCTTTAACTGGTAACTGACCGTGCGCACCAAGCGAAACCTAATTTTACAAGCATACAAACATAAAACCTAACACGAAATGAAAACTTGTGGATAATTGTGATATTATTGATATTTGTGATATTATTGATATTTGTGATATTATTGATATTTGTGATATTATTGATATTTGCAGGCGACTGAAGTAGTAAAGAACGAAATGGCGACGCGAGGGTTGGAGGGGCGTGTCTACACTTCTCCTGTCGCATTAAGGAAACGAATTGAGGTTTGTTATAGTGAATTGTATATTGCATAACTTACCATACTAGAGTCGGTATCTTATTAGTTTTTTGAAGTTTTATTTTCCACGACATTTAGAACGTGAATTATATTGAAATAGTCTTTATCGCTTGTCATTAAAAGTTAGGGTAAGGTCGTCCAAATTTTGATAGTTTTTCGTGGTTCAACATTTGGTTCTAATACAATTTAATAAATAAGAGTAAAACCTCAAAACCTGATAAGATACTGAGTGACTTTTTTTATTGTTTGCAAACTTGTGTACCTATTATGACCAAACACGTATCTATTCTTCTCAAAGGGATATAAAGATTAAATCTACCTTATAGTTTTGAATTTTTCGCAAAATATAAGATACTGGAGATGATGACACGAGTTATCATGATGTTAGTGTGGCTAGAGATGTACCCGGAAATAGGGATGTGCCTGACATTACTGACGGTAGGGATGTGCCTGACATTACTGTCAGTAGGGATGTCCCTGGCACTAGGGATTACCCTCACACTAGGGATGTGGCAAAAAAAAAACGGCCAAAATGTTTTTCGGCAAAAGTTTCTTTCGGCCATATCTTCGGAACGGAAGGTGGTAGACCCTTAAGGGTTGGACCACAGGGTGTCAAAAAAGGTTAATTTTTATTTTTTACATCATACTTTTAACGGCCCATATATCCTAAACGGCTAAAGGTAGACCCATGTTGATGGTATTCTAAGAAAAGGTCTCGCCGAGATCAACCCGCGGGAAACTAACATAAAAAAATAGAAAAAAATGTTTTTTGGGCAAAATTTTGATCGACCGTCTCTCCGGCACGGCTGGTGCTAGAGACTTCGGGTTTAAACTGTAATGAATGGTTTGACAGGAGCTACATGACGAAAACAAAAAAAAATACATTTGATAGATACTAAAAAGTAGTCCGATTCACCATTAAATAAATATTTAATGGTTTTAAATATGTAAAATCAACAAAATTAATCTATTTTCGTTATTATTATTGCAATTATATAATATAGCAAACATATTGCAACATTAACATTGTGAACATGAAATTGCAATGAATTTTCTTTTTCTTTTATATTGTTCCACGAAAAATGTAATTACGTATATAATTAGTATATTATACACTTATTACTTTTTAAGCACGGAAAACAGTAATACCTCGAGTGTACAAGCTTAAAAACTCGTGTCATAGGTTATAGAAATGTTCAAGAAAGGGAAACGTTATTCAAATTCAAATAGTTTATTTTGCAAAGTAGGTATATAAAATACACGTTTCACAAGTCAAATAGTCGATAGGCCTTATTACCACGAAATAAGAATTGTTTCCCCACAGGTGGCAGCAGACGAGCGGTCCTTCGCGCCGGACACGGAGACCATGGGCGTGGAGCTGCATCGGGACAGCAAGTTCTACCAGCAGTGGGAGACGTTCAAGAATAACAACCAGTACGTCAACAAGGTACGTCTGGTGATAGACGCTTATAACAATACTGGAGCGCCTACTTCCTACAAGCACACGCCAATATATGAACGGCCCCCTAACACTTTGGAGTCTTCAAGTTGGGCTTAATATTAGGCCCTTACATGTGAAATTGGCGTTTTGTAAGAAGAATTTAAAGGAAACTCAATTTGCAGTACTAACATTTTTGCATTTTTTTAGTAATGACAAATCCAAATTTTGTCATTTCTTTTGTGGAGGAATGAGACAGCATTAATTACATTTTTGAAAAGTGTCAGCTGTAAAAAAGTATTACGAATCTTATCAAGGCAATGAATGGCATTTAGGAGGAACTGTTCTTGAATATTTAACTTTAGTTATCAAACTGAAAATGAAAACAAAATTTAATATTTATGTACCTTGAAATCAACTTTCAAACAAAAAACAAATAATTGAAACAGCTATTGTATTACAGGAATCATGACCTCATGAATCTGTAAGAAAATGTTGCCAATTTCATAGGTAAGCATCCAATATTTGCCTTGACTGTTAATGACAATGGGGTCGATTCGGTCTAATACGACATAACTTATTTGACAGGACTAACCTTATTTTAAGCGTCCCGTCTTTGTTTTTTCGATACAGAAAGAAAAAGACAGAACTTAAATTAAGTTTAGTCTTGTCAAATAAGTTAAAGCTTGTTACACCGAAGCGACACAATTATCTGATTGACGACTACCTGTAGTGCAAGGTAGGCATCGATTCGATAAAAAAAGATTAAAAATAGATAAATTGTAAACGACAGCTCTTATTTCAATAAAAGAAAAGTCACATAATTTGTTATCGAATCGATATCGAGTCGATAGCAAGTTAATTCTCGTACCACTGATCTTATATTATTTTATAAATCGCAAGTGACCTCTAAAACTCCTTGAAACTGATTTTGAGCCAAATCCAACAAAGTTTAATTTAACATGTCAATATAAAATAAACCGCGTTAAATACAAAAAGCTTGTTTTAAGACTTTTCTAGAAGTTAATGAAACTTTATTCAAAGACCCCTCACCGAAATCTGTTGTTGTACCATTGATGCAAATATCTAATGTTGTACCATTGATGCAAATATCTGATGTTGTACCATTGATGCAAATATCTAATGTTGTACCACTGATGCAAATATCTGATGTTGTACCATTGATGCAAATATCTGATGTTGTACCATTGATGCAAATATCTGAAAGACCTGATAAATATACAGCGTGGCCCATAAATCCTTTGATATGAAAAAAAATTATTAAAATAAAACTAATTACATTATGAATTATATTTTTATTTACAAAAAAAGCTTAAAAAACGGGAATTATTTTTTGAAAATAACATCTTCTAAATGTAATCCGTTGCGATCACGGCACTCTTGCAAACGACGTCTAAAATTGTCGATGACTGCGCGGCACGTCACTGCTGAAATGCTTGCCATTTCTCTGCGGATGTTTTCTTTTAGGGCCTCAATTGACCGCGGGTTTGTGTCGTACACTTTAGCTTTAAGGTAGCCCCACAAAAAAAAATCCATCGGGGTCAGATCGGGACTACGTGGAGGCCAGGAAATGTCTCCTCTCTTAGAGATCACTTTGCCAGGAAAAAGTTGACGGATAACGGGCATAGCAGTGTTAGAGGTGTGAGAAGTTGCCCCATCCTGCTGAAACCACGTCCTGGCATTAAAGCCTGAAAAGTTTTGCAATTCTGGTATGAAAAACTCTTCGATCATAGCCACATATCGCTCCGACGTAACAGTAACTGCGCGCCCTCTGCCATCCTCAAAGAAGTAAGGCCCTAGGATACCATGGGCTGACATAGCGGCCCAAACAGTCACTTTCGGACTATGTAAGGGTTTCTGATGCTTAAGTTTTGGATTGATGGGGCTCCAATAGCGGCAATTTTGTTTACTAACATGGCCGTTAATATGGAAATGAGCCTCGTCAGAGAACATTATGTTATTGAAGGAAGTAAACCGATTCAACATTTCATTCGCATAACTTTGTCTTTGAATACCGTCAGTTTCTTTTAATTCTTGAACCAACTGAATTTTGTAAGGGTGCATATGTAAATCTTTCTTCAAAATCCGTTGTAACGATGTCCTGGATACGTTTAATGCTCTGGCGCGCTTACGAGTTGACTGTGTCGGATTTTCGCGAATAGACTGTGTCACTGTGTCTATATTTTGTTCCGTACGTGACGTCCTTGGGCGACCCAACCGCGGTTTATCTAACGTCGAACCGGTCTCCTCGAACTTAGCAACCCAGTTCTTAATCGTTTGAAGAGTTGGAGTGTCGTCAAAGTTGTGTAAACCTTTGTGTTCTCGAAATTTACGCCGCGCAAAGGTTGCCGAATTGTCGTTTTGATAAAACTCGCGCACACAAAACGCACGGTCCGCTCCGGTAAAACGCTCCATCGCGACTAAATTCCCAGAAACCGAAGTTACTCCCCCCGCTTCCCCTGCACCGCTCACGCCCGCCCTGTTCGTTTTATTCAAATTTTACTTTTCAAAGGACTTATGGGCCACCTGTATATTGTTGATGCCCCCAAAAGCACTTTTAACTCGTGTACCAAAATTTTGTAAAAGCAAGCCTATCGCTTTTTTAAATGTTTTTCTACTTCGGATAGAAAACACGTTTTGTACCCAAATACAAAACTTAGTTTTATTGAATAAGAACCACTGCCACGAAAGCTGTTATTCAAGCAAAAAGTGACGCAGTTTGATACAATCTTTAAGATATGTTTTTTATTATACAGGTACTCGATTGGAAAATAAAATACGAAGAATCGGACAACCCAATGGTGCGAGCATCACGACTCATCACAGAGAAGGTGGGCAGCCTATTCGGTAACATGTTCGAGAAAACGGAACTATCCAACACACTAACGGAAATCTGCAAAATCGACCCCAACTTCACGGCGCAAAAGTTCCTGGAAGACTGCGCGAACGATATCATACCTAATATACTAGAAGCCATGGTCAGAGGTGACCTAGAGATACTAAAAGACTGGTGTTACGAAGGAGTTTTTAATATTCTATCGACGCCATTGAAGCAGTGTAAGCAGTTAGGATACCGCCTCGATTCGAAGATACTGGACATCGAGCAAATAGAACTAGTGATGGGCAAGATGATGGACCAAGGACCTGTACTAGTGATCACGTTCCAGTCTCAACAGATCATGTGTGTGAGGGACGGGAAGAACAACGTGATAGAGGGCTCGCCCGACAAGGTTATGAGGGTGAACTACGTGTGGGTTCTCTGTAGGGATCCCCAGGAGTTGAACCCTAAAGCGGCGTGGCGATTACTAGAGTTATCGGCGAATAGTGTAGAACAGTTAATTTAGGGGAACGTTGCTTATTTATTAAATAGTTGATTATTAAATCGTTGATCGATTTTATGTGTTCTTTGATTATTTAATTTTTGGGTATTCTTTTTTAATTTCACGAAACATTGAAATTGAAATATATTTATTTATGTAATGCAGGTATATCAGATACACTTATTATAGGTCGGTTTTGATGTACTATACCTATAATTGAATATAATTGTCTCTAGGCAATAGTTTTATAAAATAAATAATAATATGGGGAATTAACTAATTAACGTTAATTCTAGAGGAATCATAACACTAGTAAAGAAATTATACTAACTACTATTATGACAAAGATCACTATCACAACCCCATGCTTTATTATAATTTATTTTATAATATGCCTTCTGACAAAGTAAGGACGTAGTATGTAGACTAAATTCTTAGATAAGTCAGAAAAAATCTTGAGGCTTTCCCACGGCTTGGTGAGCAACACTGTAAAGAAACCAGGAATAAGCATAAACTGGCTTTTCCAAAAATCAGACTCGCCAAGGTGGGTACCTCTTTCGTAGGACATGGTATAAGATTTTACAACAAACTTCCAAAGGAGGTCCTTACTTTGTCCAGAGAATAAGCTAAGTTTAAGCTGTATTTATCTGTGAAACTTTGCTGCTCGTCGACTATTATGTTGGTAGAAGGGGGATGACGGTCGTGTAATTAATTCCTGCGCATTCTCCAAACCACAGCCCAGTGTTGCCATCTGCGGCCAAGCGCTTGTAGCTAAATATAGCTCAAAAAGTAGCCAGATTGGTTAATTTTACCACCTACAGTAGCTAAGAGCTTCAATCCTCAAAAAGTAGCCAAATGTATGAAACTTTCAACAATTTTAGTAGCTAAATAACCCTAAAAGTTGCTAGATCTAGCTACAAAGTAGCTAAGATGGCAACACTGCCACAGCCATAAATTGCTATAAAAACCGAGAGGCAAGGAATTTTCCGATGGCGCTCCAGGCTTTGGTATTCATCAGTCATTACCGATTCAACCCAGAGTCTAATTTTGCGGTGCGCTCGAGGGAATCTAGGGCAGCTAGCTGATACTTAGCGGAGCCATCACAAAGTTGGCTTCAGTACTCCATGCACGTCCGAACTTGAGCTTCGTACAATGAGGACAAAAGGTTTACGGGTAAATGAAACAATAATTAATTTTAATAAACGTATTATTGAGGCACATTCAAAGACTGACAATTCCCATCATTTCGCACATTATATTTAAAGTATTTACAGAAAAAGTATTAGTGCTAAAACTACGGAGATATTAAAGAGTAAATCATAAATAAACATGAAATGATTATACCGGTGACTAGGTTATTATATAAATTATATGACAAAATATCTACTGGAATGTGTCTCGTGAAAATAAAAACGATTAAATGACATAATTTTTAATGATTGTATCAATCAATCTGTACCTTTGACAGGTTATCTTAAAAAAAAAAACTCTCGAAAAACGTTTACGCAACAAAAATGATAAGACAAACAAACAGTTAACTTAAAATTACGTATCATATTAATTTGTAGAAACTCTATCTTTATGGCTTATCAAATAAACATTCAATTTAAGATTAAAACGTGCCACAAAATAATTAATATCTTAGAAATAAAATTATGCTCTGAATCAGCTCAATCACATAAAAATGCTTGCAGTGTTACAATATCAAGTGTGAAAATCCCTAATGTGTTTTCAAATACCATTAAAAAATGCACTCTAATTGTTTATCATCAAAATTGAATTTTTTCAATGACCCTACGTAATACGTGTAAAACTTAACTTTGTACATAACACTTCGTTCCGGATATTAATTACTTAGACACAAAACAACCAAATTTTTCATGTATTACTAAGAAAAACATACACAGATGTTCTGTACGAAAAAGGTATCAAAATCTTTTAATTGGGGTCCAGCTTTATCACATCTTATACATTTTAGTCGCCATTTTAACTGTTGGGTGCATGCACGTGCACTTAATGAGTAAGTATATTGTTCCCATTTAAATACCCTCATTACATCGAGCCTAATTGATGAACTGTTTAAATTATGTTAGTTGCGATTTGGTCTGCAAAAAAGCCCTTAATGACTTATCCATTGTTTCTCTTCCATAATTAAAAAATCTGCTGTATTTAAAATTACCTTTCTTCTATTTCTCAGTGCTTTCTTTCCACCTAACTATATAGCTTGAAAATTACAAGCGTAATACCTCCTCAGTCTGAGGCCGACAGGAGGGCGGTTAAATAACTGTATTAGGGTGAGTTCCGTTTTGTGAATCAACTGCATTAGTGCTTTGTAATTTACGCAATCAAAACTGACGGTTTTAATTCGATTCTATCGCAATCTCCGTTTATAGTTTCAAGAAGAAAGTGACAGCTGTAATTTTAATGGCATCTAGATCAGTGCTAAGCTGCGTCATTTTGGTGATAGATGGACGCGATCAAAACGGAACGCACCCGTCGGTCCCCCAAGAAACCAGCCGGCCCACTCCGCTTCTACCCTCTAATCGATGACCCACTGCATGACGCTGGTGTCCAGCCCACCAGTAGTGATGAGGCGGCTGTCGTCAGGCAGGAACCGCGCGCAGGTCACGTGGGACGAGTGCCCGCCATACTGATGGCACAGCGACTGTAACATAAGTGTTTAACTGTGAAAATTATGTGAAAAATGAGTGAGTTAAACGGAACGTGAGTAATGACGATTAGACTTGATAAATTCGCCAACATTAATTTGTAATGATTAAAAGTAGTCTATTGTTGACGACAACCTATTTTATTCTAGGAGTTTACGACAAATCTGGTAACGATAAGGGAAATGACTATAGTAAAAAAAAAACGAGTCTGGGTTCATAGGTTAGAGGCACTGACAGTAGTAATATACTGACATGTAGATCCACCGGCATGTAGTAATACTAATTAGAGGTCAGTGGTTAGAAGCACCTCTCTGATACCAAATATGTCGGTCTGGCTGCGCGAAGTGCTTGCGTAATTTATTTATGGCGCCTGAAAAACTGGTGACTCTCTTTGCATTCCCAAAGCGTTATGCTTAGTTGTATCATACCTTGGGTTGTGTGACTGGGTACGCGAACAGCTTCACCTTCCCGAAGTCATCTCCCGTCGCCACCAGCCTGCTGTCGTAAGATCTGGAACACCACGAGATTTATATGTTATTTACACATACATAACATATACTCATGCCTGTCTTCCATAGAGGCAGTGGCGTGCACACAACTTTTTGCTAGAAAAGCAATCAACTGGTCAAGAACGACAATAAAAAAAATATGAAAAAAATTAAATACCAATTTGAAAAAAAAATATTGTATGCCGCCAGGGTAGACAATGTCTACCCTAGAGTGCCAATTTCCTATAAAAACTTTTTTTTTTTCAGTGATATTTAAATTTTTCCATTTTTTTTTTTGTTGTTCTTGACCAATTGCTGGCTTTTCCAGCAAAAAGTTCTGTGCACGCCACTGCATAGAGGTAGGCAGCTTTCCTTCTGATACGATCCTGACACACCTCTTTCGCCTTTTCCACATCCATCAATCTTATACTTTTGACATTGCCCTTCTTATGTCGCAAATTAGGTCAGCATTTCGTTGTCTATACCCGTAGAGTACAAACCTGGTGCAAGTGTTGATGTCAGTTCCGTCAGCGTTCTCCGGCCACACGCCGATGGTCTGGAAGGTGATGGGGCAGGTGTTGGTGGCCCACGTGACGTCACGCATAGATGTCGACGACGGCACCTGGCGGCATGTCGTGGCGTTCCCTGCAACGCATTAGAGCAAGTTAGATGTTTTTTTTCATTCAATATTTATTATTCATAATAAGTTGATGCTTATTATATGCACAGAGAATATAATTATCAGGTTAAAAAAAATAAAGTAACTATGCTATCTATAGCCGCCATTTATTGGAAGAGGACATTTATAGTAGTTTATGCTACAAGGGCGAAAAGGAATAAATTACGAGGACGATTTAAACGTAACCGAGTAATTTATTGCTCTTACGCCCGTGTATCATACTACGTTTTTCAATGCATAGTGTGAGGAAATAAAACAAATATAATCTTGTGAACTTTAAATTATGATTGGCTCAAAAGGACTGTATCCAGAGCCGTTAAACAGTGGAAAAATAGTATAACATTTATGGTACACAGGAAAGGCTGCAGGTTAGCCAACCATTGTAAATAAATAAAAAAATTATAATAAAGCCCTAGGCAAAATAATCGACTTTCTGTTCCGTTTTGATGCATAAAAAGTGGGCCTTTACGAGCACTTACATTGAAAAATAATTGATGGTTGTATCTCTGACATAACCCGCTTCTCTTTTTAAATAGCCTTCATACTCGTAAGGTAATTTAGTTAAGTATATAAGGGTTTATTTGATTTGGTTAGAACTATAGACTTAGGATATTATATACATAACTTCTTATCCTTAATGGGCTAAACCATGACTTACAATATAGCAGCTCGTAGTCCCCAGAGTTACTCCTGATGTACTGGCTGTCTCCTGACCAGTCGAGGTGGGTTATGTAACTCGAATGACCCTGAAAGATACATTACAAATGTATAAGTACAGGCACCGAACGTACAGACTACTAGGTCTACCCCTGAAGTACAGGAAGCGAACATATAGACTACTTGGTGTACCGCTGAAGTCAGTCTGTCTCTAAAGGCCCCAGTACATAATGGGCCATGATGGCCCACGAAATCGTCATAAAGAGGACCAAGCTATATGAGTAAAGGAGATGGTTGGTCGCTTTACTTATACAACGAGTAACAGAACGGTGTGGTCATATTTGAAAAGCTTATTCAGTCAATGGTATATAACAACTTTTACTGCAGCAAACCGGAAATCTCGAAAAACAAAAACTACCCTTCTATAAATTTCGGCCGAGCAGCATTAAATTTTTCTATAAAACAGTTTTTTTGTTTTGTGGTTTCAGGGTTGTCTTCATAGTAAAAGTTGTTCTATACCATTGACTGTAATTATAAGCTCTTTAAATATGACCACACCTTTCTATTACACGTTGTACAACTGTGTCCCCTTCATAACGATTTCGTGGGCCATGGTGGCCCATTGTGTATCGGGCCTTTAGTAGGTTGCGGTGCGTGAAGTAGGTTGTAAACTTTTCACCCTCCCGCTCCGCATCACTTCCTAGGAGACACACTCAGTGCAGCGGTAGATCAAAATCGTTAAGGCTACATACTACAGGACAAGACTAATACATGTTTTTGGAGGGAAAGCTATAGGAAAAGTCCTCTGTATTTTTACTATTCACTTTCAAGACAAGTTTGGCATATTCATATAAACTTTGGACAAACACAAGCATTTAATTTCTTGCCAAGCAAGTCATCCATATCTAAGCATATGGGAGGCTGTGTAAGTTGATGCATTGGCATAAACAGGCATTCATTTTGGTATCATCATGCAAGATTTTTAGTCAAATTTGGCTTGATTGGAGGGGTCTAAAACAGGGTAACACATAATGTACAAGTAAGCGCAGAGCATTCTATGTAATAATTTTAGTTTTACCCTTCTACGTTTTCTTTCCGTACACTGTGATGCGTGAAATTATTTACACGTTTAAAATTAGTTTCACGTTAAGAAAGTTTTTTTTTTAATCTTATTTATTTTACAAGCCATACATCTTAAGATTAATTCCGCTTAAAAATAATTACAATAGTTGCTTAAACTTTAGATGTTATGATGATGTGTAAAACAGTTGGGATTACTACTATGAGTATTTTTATAATATTCAGATCTAAGGTTCAGTGAGTCTATTATGAAACTTACAAATCTATCACCATATTCGGCCGTGAACCCTGAACTTAAGATTTGATGGAGAAAGAAGAGAAAATCGCCAGTAGAGCACCGAGTTTCATTTAAAAAATCCAACCTACATTGTTCGTTGATTTTACACTCGAGGACTAATTGTAGGATGTCCTCTTCTCTCTCACATCGTGTACAGTTTGGATCGTTAAGAAAGTTGTACTCACAATATATTTAAAAACTAAAGTAAAAAGTAGAAAGCAGTGTTTTTTTTCAGATCTCCTTTCGTTCGACCCTCGTCTGTCTAAGATTCATCATCATCAGCTCATACATGTTACTGTTGGACATCAGCCTCTCCGAAGGCATGCCACAACTCAAGACGTCATACGAACTAGACGAGTCGCTTGGCGGCATGGTTTTGAGGGTGGAGACGACGAAAGCTAACACCAGTTATCGAATTGAATTGTCAGTTAGTCGGGTTATCCAGCCGATCAGAGTGCACCAGGCGTACCGAGTAAACAGTGGTTGTATCTCAGTTACGCCACTCGGGAAAGCCTTTATGCATTCCCATATACCACCAAAAGTCGGTCACCAGTGCCTATCAGTTCAGACTATAAGTTGTTAAAGACCCGAAGGTTCTGAAAAGGTTCCTCACCAAGCATTTCCCGAGTCTGGAGTACCGGCGACAGTCGTCATCGACCTGGTAGATGTAGATGAAGTTGTCGCGAGACCCGAGAGCCACGTACTTGCTGTCCGGGGAGAACTGGATCGTCTGGATCGGTTCTGAACTGTGGACGAACAATCATGATCTTATTCTATTGAGACAACACCCACAGAGCACAAAACTCGAAAGTACTTATTTACTCTTCTTTTGAGTTATACCGGGTGTATTACTGACGTACTCAGAAAAATGTACCCAAACACTTTAGCTTGTATTAATCTCTTGTTCAGAAAATTAAACCACATGCTCTACGATAAAAACTTCAGTTTTATGACTTTTGCAAATATATTAAATTTCGTTTCGCTTTTCCATAAAAAATTATGAGTTGGTATTAAAAAAATATCTGGGGAAGTTAAATTTTCAATGCACTTTGTTTCAAAAGCTTATATATCTATGGAAGTGTTTTGGTATTGCCTATATATGGGAAAGCGAAATAAAATTTAATATATTTGCAAAAGTCATAAAACTATCAAAGTTTATATTTATATAGTAGAGCATGTGATTTAATTGTCTGAGCAAGAGATTAATACAAGCTGAAAATGTCCGGATAAACGGATGGTTAGTTGGTAGAAAATACTAATTAGTATTAAGCTCGCCTTTGTACGATAATTTTATTCTGTGCAATAACGAATTTTATTATTATTATTGGCAGGGACGTCCTCACTTCAGCTGATGATAAAGGAAAATAAGAAAAATTATAAGAAGCCATCACCGAGCCCAGGGGAGATCACGCGCAGCACTGCGCTCGCTCCTGTACTCCTGACAAAATGTAATAGCCGGTGGTTACCCGTCGTGGTGCATAGCGAGCAGTTCCCTCGAGTGAGGGTCGAACACCATCCACTTGCCGCACAGACTGCCCACCGCGATCACCGAGCCCTGGGGAGACCAGGCGCAGCACTGCGCTCGCTCCTGCAACACAAATAGACGAGTTATTCGAATTTGGAACGAAATCAGAACAAATAACTACAAGACGTGAAAAATTGCTCTCAGCTAAAACGATATAGGTACACAAATGACACAATATATGTCAAAACTGTATTATTCGTGTTATTATGAAGCTTAAAACAATTAGGTTAACCATATCGGTGTGGAATATATATCACAACTAAATGACAATATATATCACAACTAGAGGACAATCTATATCACAAGATATTAGTGATGGTTGATAGGGCTCAATTTGTTGGAAATTATCTCTAGTATAACTCCTTTCAAGGAATAGGTCGAATTTCCAAGCAACCTGTATATCACAACTAGAGGGCAACCGCGACTTCGTCCGTGTGGATTTAAGATATAAAAATAATATTGTTGGACCCGTTAGAAACGCATTTTCAATAAATTTTAATTTGTTACCTTGCAATATGTTTGATTGTTTTGGTTGATCAAAAGGTGTTGCAAATAAATGAAATTAAAAAGAAAAGAAAACTTTTTACTGCTGGGCAAGCGCAACACATCACAGCATGTCGGTGACGCGAACCCATAAGATTTTCCTCTACCAAAAATCGCTCAAAGCTAAAGAAGTTTTCACTTCAAAAACATTCGGTCATGTCTCACCTCAATGTCCTTGCTCCAGACCGTGGAATGGCTGAGTCCGTCCCACAGCTGCAGCAGCCTGTCCCAGCCGGCGGTCACAAACTGCGGCAGTGAGGGGTGCGCCGCCAGACCCCACAGCTCGTCCACGTGACCTGGACACAGAACCAAACGTTACGATTTACCACGTGAAGTGGTACTATCTATTGTTTAACCGGTGATGAGAGTTGGAAGTGCTTCGGAAACCGCGTAAAGCTTTGGGTTACACTTTGGGTTGAGCTTGAGCTATATGGGCAGTAGCGGATCCAGGATGGGGGTAGGGGGCTGAAGCCCCCTCAAAATATACGTTATAGGACTTACACGTTTCTTTTATCTATACTTAATAGTATAAAAATCGTGTCTGTACCTACATTGAATATTTTTGCAAATCTTGAAATATTTTCTGATACTTGGACAAACGCATCCACCCATTATCATTGCGGAAGTCCTTCGACTAACTGATGAGCGTTCATCATCCGAAGGTCTTATGGGCACTTGGTGGTGCTCAGGTGCGCTAGTGGCAATGCTTGATACCCAATGACATTATACACATTGGGCCAATGTGTATACAAAAAAGTATGAAAGTCTCACCGAGCACAGCCGGAGAGAAGCCAAGCTGCAGGTCTCCGTGAAGGATGCAATTCTTGGTGGTCCCAATGAAGAGCTGACTGCCGCGACCTTCGGCCAGAGCGCGCACTCCGCCGTAGTGACCCTCGATCTGACAAGGGTAACAGATTATGAGAATGAGAATAAATCCCAAATTTATTTATGCAATATAGAGGTACATCAATTTTTACTATACAATTATATTAATTATACAGACGGAATGAAGTACTTAATATGACTGCCAAAATCTTATATTCTGGTGAATAAGTTTATGTTTATAAAGTATGCTATGGATGTCAATACAGTCATAACTGGCGTCGTTTCGATCGCTGTTCAAAAAGACGCAACTCACGATATTCTCGGTCCCAGTAGCGTTCATCTCCGGATCGAAGAGCACGAGCCGGCCGTCCTTCCCTCCCGCGGTCACGATGGACCCCTCCTTCAGTCCGAGCACCGCGAACACTGCGCCAGAGTGCACTCCCCGGACCAGCTTCACGATGGTGTTGGTGCCGCGCCCCCACACGATGATGTTGCCGCTCGAGTCGCCCGACAGCACGTCGCCTGGGGTTAGCAATAATATAAACCGGGATTTGTCATTTGGAAGACCAACTTTCAAGATTATACCACACAATTACAAAAAAAATACATTCTCATAAGGAGGTGTTCGCAAGTATAGACTGTGAAATGCAAGTCATTATTAACGTCCTGGCGTAATGGGTGGTGACCCCTATCGCCGAACTTCCGGTACAAATATGGACCCCAAGCTTGACGTGCCTTCCGGAGCACGCAGACCAAATACAAATTTGCCCGCCCCTACGGGGTTTGAATTTGTGACCTCCTCTCTAAACAAGTCTTTGAAGAATTGGATCTAATGATGCACAAGTAGGTCTCTACCGGGCCCTAAAGAAACGTATGCTCAACAAATTAGCGACATACTGACAAAGGGCCACTGCCATGGCCAGTAAAAACAGGCGTGTCTGGTCATGATCGAAATGTATAGAAATCTGTAGGTACTCTCTGAATATCTATGCATGTTGGTGACAAATTACTTAAGTAAACAGTAACAGCGCCTTCCGAATGACGACATAATCGATTTTATCGCGTGAACGGTCATTCCGAGTCAGTGTTAGTGCGATAACGATAGCCATACAATAGTCGCTATGACGTCATAGATGACATCGTTAACGACGCCCTGTTGTGCTATCATGGCCCATGATTCAGAGCGTTTGCACTCTGAGCGATTTATGAAAAGTGACAGCCAGCCGGCGGCAATTTTAAAAATAGGTTATTCGGAGCATAAGAGTTTGTTATTAAACCATGATACAAAGATTCTGTTAGAGGAAATCACTTCTTGGACCTAGTAAAGTAGTATGCCCTTTGTATTCACGTAACGTAAACAAATTTCTACAAATTCTGTCACTTTCAAGTGTCAACGTCCATGTCGCGTTTAAGCAGAGAAGGACACAACTGTCCATTCGGAACGACTTGATGGGCGTGAGAAGTTTGATGGTAGTGTTGGCACTATGAGCGTCATGCGGAACGCGCTGTAAGTTTGATGGTAGTGTTGGCACTATGAGCGTCATGCGGAACGCGCTGTAAGTTTGATGGTAGTGTTGGCACTATGAGCGTCATGCGGAACGCGCTGTAAGTATACATATGTGAATGCGTTGACTCTGCTGCCAAAAATGAAAATTTTGTGGTGATTAGTCTAGAATCGTACAAACAATACTTACCACTGTGATTGAACCCAATGCACGTTACGTATTTGGGTTTATCCCGACTCTCGAAGACTCCCATGCGCTTGTACAGCATATTCGTCTGGTCGAGGTTCCAGAAAGCGATATGGTTTTTGCCGCAAGTGACAATCTGGTTGCGCTCCAATGGGTGGAACTCAGCCGCGACTACCGTGTCTACTGAGCACTGGAAGAGAAGACGAGATTACGAATATTACGTTTGGCCACTTGATGCAAAGCGTCGATGGGACCTGGGATTACAGGCGCTCGCCCAGAAAGTGGGAGAGTGAAAGCAGGCGAGGTGTTCATCAGTATTTACCAAAGGCTTCCGTAAAATCGTCGTCAGAACGGACGAATGACTGATACTACGCAACTGCCTGTAACGACTTTCTCGTGACGTCATACCGAATACGACGAGTTGCTTGGCGGCGTGGTTTCTTGCTGAGGATGATGACAATCCATTTCCGAAGCCTACCACCGGTAGAAGTGATTCGGCGGTTAGTTGGGTATTTGTCTAGCTGTCCAGGGTGCGAAGGATTATTTTGGAGAGTCCTTCACCCCAAATTAGTCGGGTTACTGTTTCAAGCCATCCTTACCTTGGTCTCAGCAACACACTGCCCCTTGTCCCCTCTCTGCCACTCCCACACAGAGATGGTGTGCTCGGCTCCTTCGTCGACACATGCCAGCAGTGCCCCGCCATCAGCTCGAGAGAAGGACACGCAGGCCACGGCGCGCTCGAACTGACCAGCGCCGATGATGGCCAGCGTGGCAAGGGACACGGAGTTCCACACGCGGACGTGGGGCTGCAAGTAATGGAGCATAGTGGTGGAATAGATCATAAAAATATTGATGAAAATGTTCACCTCCTCTCTGGTCTTTTTAAAAAGCCTACAAGATGCAGAAAAGGGCAAAACCGCTGATAAATTCGTTTATTATTAAAAAATGCAATTATGCGTCTGGAATAATTCTAATCCGGAGGTATGACTTTGATACCTGTTTTTACTTTCAGCTAGATGGATAGATAAAAATCTCTTGCCAGCGTGTCAGACTCAGGCCCGGACTAAGTGATCCAAGGCCCTAGGCGTTTGACAGGTAAGGCAGGCCAAGTACCAAAAATAACAAATGGAAATAGATTCTTTTCGGGTAGGCATCCTTCGGGACTGGGTGATAATAAGTCGCAATCTTGGAAAATTTTTGGGCCGTCTTTTTCTATATGGATGGAAATATCTCTGACCTGGCCGGGGTCCCCTCGGCAGCTGAGCCCTAGACTGTGATGCCTTGTTGGCCTGGTGGTAATCCACAGACTCACCCTGGCGTCGAGTCGGTCGTGTCCCGCGCACTGCCCGCTCGCTATGATCAGCTTGTTGGGATGGACGGCCAGACACTTGACGTCGTCCGTGTGTCCCGTGTAGTGTCGCTGGCACTGCTCCTCCACGTTGAACAGCACCACCACTGCGGCCACGAAGTACACGATCTCGCCAGTGGGCAGCAGGTACAGGTTGCTGCGGCAGTCTTTACCCCTGAGACAAATAGAAGACAAACTACGTTAGTATTGATTGAAGATAGATGCGTGATAGTATTTATGACCTTTAGAAATTGCCACCGCTTTTAAACGATAAAGACGCGGGTCATCTCATGCCAGGCGCGGATCTAGGGGGGGAGGGCGAAGTGCGAATTTACCTCGGGTGGCGAAGACTGGGGGCAGCCAGCTAGTCTCGCTGTCTGTCTGTACCATGTACTGAACCCGGTTTATAGACCGTTTTTTTTGTACATCGCATCGCGTCTACCGTGCTCAGTACAATAAAAATAAAAGTTGTTATAACTGCTCTAACTGCTGTTGTTATACAAGGTGACTTTTTGATCATCGTCCAAATTCATACTGTTGGCTTGGTAAGTGATCAGTATCATGGATCAATAACAATTTTGGTGAAATTCGTAAAATGAAATTTCGACTCCCCATAGTGATTCACTCGGGAGTGAAACTGAATTTCTATGGGAAGCCGAAATTTCAGTATACGAATTTCACAAAAATTGTTACTGATCCAAGATACTGATCACTTATTAAGCCTCCAGTATGAATTTGGACGATGATCAAAAAGTCACCTTGTATATAACACACGCTATTTCCGACCAAAACGATCTGGAAATGGACCAATATTTCTGAATTACAACCTGTTGCTTTATTATAATTATAAGTTAAATGTAAAATTTATTCAACCACCCGAATTTTTATGGGAGTTTCAGTAGGTGATAGAAACTACACAATGTGAAGTTTCAGGTGGATCAGATATTGGCAGATCACGTGACATCGATCGTATTAATGTGTGAGTAAAATTTTGACGAGTTTTTTTTTTTTTTGGGTACGGAACCCTAAAAATATTCAGTAATACCCAAGTTCAAATCAGAACCTCTATTTAGTCTAAGGTTAGAACCACCTGTCTGTCTATCTTATTCAAGTTCAGGTGTCTGTCGAGTCTAAACTAGTAACTGACTAGACGGGGTTGGGCAGTCAAGCGTGAACCGTTGCGTGTCCTCCAAAACATAAAGTACATACACACGTAGTTACGTGCAAGTTTATTATTATGTGGATGTGGAGCATATTGTTGCGCAACCTTGAAAACTGCCGGCTTTGTCAGATGTTTCTTTGTGCAGTTTATTGTTGTATCCGGATATCATTATTTTAAGTGCATGCTGGTTAGAATAATCAAAATATACCAAAACTTTGGTATAAACAATGGTATAGGAGGATTATTAGTCGCTGTACAAAATAACAGCTAATATAAATAATTTTGTAATGAAAATGGTGCGCTTCTCCGTTTCAGTTACTTATGTTAAGGCGAATGGATACGCCAACTGCAATTTGGACCTGTCTTTGAAGGCCTACTCCTCCCACACGGGTGGTCCAAAAACTTTCATAAAAATATATGATAGGCATTATAGAGTCAAAAATAAATTTTAAGTTTCATAAACTGTTTTTCTATTGTAAGTTTTGACAAAAAAATCGAAAGTCATCGAAAGTTTTACATGATTAACACAAGAATTCTCTTACTCCTTCCAAACGCCTAAAGCGATTTTAATTATTATTTCACCAAATTATAGGAAATTTTTAGATCAAAAAAATTCAAGTTCAACATTTTTTTTCCGCTCATGGCGTCCATGTGAAAAGTATTATTTTCTCCTGTTTTGCGCTAGCCGGAGACGCAGTAACAGCCACTTTTCAAGGCACGCTGAAATGAACATTATTTCAATGTCGTTTCCGTTGATATTTATACCGACACACATCGAGTTGCTTATTTAGCGTGGTCATACGACTTAACGTTTCGCTAGCTACAACTGTTGCGTTTACCTACAGCGAGTTGAACAAACATGATTAACTTATACCGAGCCCTTTTATTCGTCCAAGATAATCTTCCTTTACTTTAAAGTTTAGGATTTCCTAATAATCGATCTAAATAAGCTTTGACTTAAATACAGTTGCGTGCTACGTACCTTAACAATACACATTATGCCGACGTGGGCCTTTAGTAGGTATTTAGGTAACAAGAACAAGTTGACTATGTTTGTATGCTAGGGCCAATTCGTACAGGTAAATGAAACCATTTTCCTACTAACCCCATTAGATATCGATCTTAAAAGGAAAAAAAAAAACGTTTAAGTACCTCATTTCTAATACAGAAATCAAGAGTAAGCTAAACAAGACGGTTGGCTGGTCAAGCGAGACTGAAACATTACAATTTCTGATTGAAGACATCATTGAACTGACCTTGAAAGTTAATCTAACTTCATTAGTCATAAAAAGTTCTACTGTTTTAAAGATCTTAGTTTAAAACAACATCTAGATCGCATCTCGTCAGAGATAGAATAGAATAGAAAAAGTTTATTTGTCTAAAAATACGCTATATAGATAATAAGATACGCTATTACAATCAATTAGCCCATAGTGTTAGGTGAAGAGGCCTCTTCTAAATTTCAGTTTGTGGTCAGCCACATATATTGCCCTGCAGCCAACCAGTGGCGGATACAGGGACATATTTGGGGGAAGAGGGGTGGCTGAGGATATGTTTCATCGAGGTTTTTTAGACAGTATTACAACATAAGTAAGAAATTGTCATAATATAGTAGTACAAAAGAAATGTGTGAATCCTATAACGTACACCGAGAAAATATTCTGGTTCCGTTAACTTGAATAGGTAGTTCATTTAAACAGAAAACACTGTACTATATGTGACGTCTATATTTATTGTTCAGTTTACTTGAACAATGTTCAGTTTACTTGTACAATCTAATGTATACAATAATTCAAGTTAACATAACATAATTCTGTTTTTGTTAACCAGGTATTTTTTACAAAACTATCTGGTAGTATTGTTAAAATATTTTTTCTCCGTGTACATTTTGGGGGGCTTGAGCCCCTAGCCCACCCTGGATCCGCCACTGACCCTGACGATTATCATTACGCCGTCGTCGGTCTGCCACCGAATGTTTCCTTGGCCTTGGCTGCCTGCCACTCTGTTACTACCACAGTCCACCATACGTATTTCCATCTGGCCAGGTGTCCTGCCCATTCCACCGTCATCTCGTGACACGTCCGTCATCAATATCATCAATACATGTAATAAAACAGTAGAACCCAGTGTGTCTGTACATTGAAGAAAAGTAATAAAAATATAAAGGGGGTGACTAAAGAAGAGGACACAAACCAGAGGTTTTCAGAATCCTTTTCGGTCTGTCTGTTTGTTCACGCACAACTCCGAAACCACTAAATGTATATTTTTTCATAATCGTAGTGACTCTGTTCAACAAATAGGCTATAAAGGGCGTTAATAAAACAACGTCCAAGCCGAAAACGGGGCAAAGTCAAATAAACGCGGATGTAGTCGCGGGCAAGGCACATACCTACTATGTATACGAGTAATTCTTTACACACAGTAAGTAATAATTGTGCGACTTTCGGCGCGGAAGCCGGGAGTATCCAGTCACCGTCCTCATATGCGTGTTTTTCGGCCTCGCTAGTTTGTTTGGGATATGGTCAGATTGTATATTCAATTGAGAGGGGGTGAGAGCGCTTATAATGTTTTTTTCTGAAAAAATACATGTCATTTGTTTTCTGTAGGCCACGCGGGTGAAGCCGCCGGCAGAAGCTAGTTACTAAATAATAATCTTATATCTATCTATACCGGTTGTAGAAAGACTGCTGCTGTATGAAGTGTATGTAAAAAAGTTCAGTATAAACATTGAATATTATGAGCCGTCCCAGAGTTAGACATCTTGTTTGTTAAATTCTAACAATTTTTGCTCAATAATTATGTGCTTAATTAAACCACAGAAATATTAGATATTTACATATGAAATTGCCGTTTTCTATAGAAAATTTGAAGGAAACTTAATTCTCAGTACTAACATTTTTGCATTTGTTTGGAATGACAAATCCAAATTTTGTAATTTCTTTTGTGTATGAATGAGACAACTTTAAGCTAACAGCAACATTAATTTAATTTTTGAAAAGTGTAAGAGGTAAAAAATCATCACGAATCTTATCATGGAAAGGGATGGCATTTAGGACAAACTGCTTTTGAAATTTTAATTTTGGTTATGAATCTGATAATAAAAACAAAATTTAATAAAACTTTCAAACAAAAAATAAATAATGGAAATTATATTATCTGTGGAAATGGCTATTGAATTGCAGGAACTATAAACTCGTGAATCTGTAAGAAAATTTCAGCAATTTCATATGTAAAGACCTATTATATATGTATATATTTGGTTTAGACTTTATTGATAAAATTAATGTTTCGTGTTTGTTAAATGGCGTGTAGTCATGTACGAAAGTGGATAATACAAAGCACAATATTATTAAAATTACCTTCTATTAACTTAAATGAATTTGTAAGCTCAGTGTATTTTACGTAATTGTAGGTATTTTATTGTCTAATGGAATAGTGGCAATTACTGTAAAACTTTAACAACGGGTAATTATGAAACGGTGTCCTTCACTTGACATATAGATACACAATGTCTCTCGGGTACATAGACCACTGTGCTCGGTTATCTATGACTCATATTGTACGGGACCGGCCAGTATCAGATCGATACGGTAATCTTCGTGGTATCTTTTAGCCAGACAAGTCTGATGTTCGGATTTCGGATACAACCGAGAGCTTTATGTTATGACTTATTATACCTTTCATTCGGTAGGTCGTTTTTCTGTAATTAATTAAAATAATTTCTTTGTGTCTATGGCGTAAGATTGCGAGTGGGGCACTAGCAATAGGGAATAAATTGTTTTAAGGTTTCGTACACCCAAAGGGTGGCAAATGGGACCCTATTACTAAGCCTCCGCTGTCTCTCTGTCTGTCTGTCTGTCTGTCTGTCTGTCTGTCTGTTCGTCCGTCCGTCACAGGGGTTTACAACATCAGCAGTTATAGATAAGGGAAATAATAAAAACAAAAATGATACCCGAGGAGAACTCCACATAAAAACCTCGAAAAAAAAACTTTTTTCAACGTTATCATGTCCTTGCAAGAGGGTCGAAAAATATGAAAAAAATCATAGTAATAGGGGATTACGGAAAAATTACAGGAAAAAAAATATAGCGGTTGAGTTACTAGGGTTCCGTACACAGCGGGACCCGCGATTTTTTTGCCAGGCGCTACCATTTTAGCGGCTTGTTATTGTCGCATTAATGTTACTATGGCATTTGTAATTATTGTTGTTATTTAACATGATATTTTTAGGGTTCCGTATGGTTTTTGTGTGGTGGTACGGAATCCTTTGTACGCGAGTGCGACCCGCACTTGCCCAAATTATTTTAGGATCGGCCACTAACGCAGCTGACGGAAAGCGTCGATGAGATCTAGGACGAAGAGCGGTCGCCTAGAAACTGGAATTGTGATAGCGGTCAAGGCGTTAATCAGTCTGTCTAGGGATTTCCGCAAAAATCTACGGAAGTCGGTAACAGACAAATGTAAAATACTACGCCAATGCCTGCATGAGAGGTGAGATTTCTTTCATGCACTCCTAAACCCTTCATGATCTTACCTGTATCCATAGACCCATTCAAGCTTCAGCTTGTGTTGCGGCGGCGGCGCCACTTTGGCAGGGTCTAGCGTGTCTATGGCGTCAGATGGCGAGTAGAGCACCACGGGGCGCCCGCGCAGGTACATCCTCATACTGCCATCTTCCTCGTTGTACTGACAGGTGTGGGTGCTGCAATACAAAGGATGTGTGACCTTGGGTTGCGTTGAGGCGTCACTTTGCCCGGCTTTTTAATTTGTCCTTTTTGACCAAGATAGAAAATGTTTGAATGAATGTTTAATTTTTGCATAAAAATTACTTTAAAATCCCTGTAGACTGTAGCTATCGCTGTGAAATGTACGTTGCGCATAGGATTTGTTATTAAATTTTGTGACTTTTTTTTTAAATACCGGATTTTAGTCAGTATTTTTCAAATTTTGCTATGGTAACCCTAATCAAAAGTTACTGTAAGATGATTTTATGTTGCTTCAAGGAACATATTTTATTTTAACATATTTTAACGTGAATATGTGACAAATTCATAATTTTGGCGAGGTATCCACCGCAATCTCATATGTCCTTGTATATTATAAATTATTACCTATCATTTTAGTCTTATATATATATATATATATATATTGCTGCATAAATTAAATAAACCTTTCATTTAGTTCATGTACATTTATTATTTTAATACATATATTTTTATTAGATTAAATTTGACGTGTAAAAGGTGTATTATGTATACCTACTTTGCAAAATAAACTATTTGAATTTGAATTTCAAATGTTGTTTGAGTACTGACAATTTTATTTGCCGTTAACGCGAGTAGAGAAAGTTGTTCATAAAGTTCGTTTATTTGTTCGTTCGTTTGTTCGTTACCTAATTAATCTATAACATGAAATATTATTATTTTACTTATTTAGGTAGACCTCAGTCAACTACACAATTGTAGCTGAATAAAAATTAGATATTCATTGTTATTAAATAATCAACGACATATATCTAAGAGTGGATACCTCACTTGATCAACATACCGTACGTAGTGGGCAGTATGTTCGAGTTAGTACATAAGTTCACATACCTATATAAGGTCCTACAAATAAAAGTGAAAAGTATTGATTATGGATCACATACCAAAGAAAATTATTTTATTTTCGCGGACTTTTTTTTCACTTTTCTATAAAAGTCGACTCAACTGACTGAACCACTTGGTACTGGAAAGTAAAAAATATATTTAACCAAAATTTTTTTCTACTGCAGTTTGTTGAGTCAACGATACGTAATTCTACTCTAAAACTATTTTCACTTATAATTGTAGGACCTTATATATCTTACGTTAAAAGTAATTAATCATACTCAACAAGAGCTGCTTCTGTTCCATCTAAGTTATATACTTAGGTAAACTTTCTATACTTATTTATTTTATTTCAACAAAACACCTTGCCTCTTGCCTCGAAACCATGGTCATTATTAGAGCGACATAAAAGCCTATTCTGAAGGCTTTAGTTTTAGTTTTAGTGCTGTCAAAACTAAATTTTGTTCATTGCAACATAGCTCATAAGTGTTGAGAACAGAAGCTAAATTACTTTGGAAAAATTTAAGTTTTGGCACCATTAAAACTAAAATTAAAGCCTTCAGAATCTGCTTTAATAAGCTTAAACCAACACCAGCTGTTACTATGTAATGAAAGGAGAATGGAATCCACAAATGGAAATTTTGTTAACTATTATAGGTGGAAACATTAATAAAACGATACGTACAATCGAGCACAAATGTGTTAATTTATTTGTTAGTATTGTTGATTGATAACAAGCATAAAACTGCATCCAAACATTTGGAAAATATCTACAAATACCATTCATGCGTATTCATGAATGGTATTTGTACATATTTGCCAAGATTAATAATGGTAGTTCATCACACGTTTCGTGAAGATTAGTAAAATAAAAATAATAACAAATTCTTTACAATGATCAACAATCATCACTAAGTTATCTGCGTGCACATTACATTATTATGATGAATCTTTAAAAAAAACATTTTCATGGCCACGGAAACAGCATCATTCAGCCAAACGTTTTTTTTTTCATTCCACGCAAAACACCCACAGAAAAACTTACATCGGGTTGAATGACATTCTTGTGTCTTGGCTCTTTTATTTTGGTGCTAAATCGACTGCACTGTGTTTGTGGAGACCACAACTTGTGGAAACTAAAAGTTTACTGTTCGTGAAGGCTCAGAATACCCGACTACAGGTTTTTAAATCTAAAAAACAAAATGTTATGTGGCTGTTATAACACGTATGAGTACCTACATACATTAATAATGCTTTGATTGACATAGACATAGTAATACATAATCGTTTATCTGATAAGAGATGGGAAACAAAACAACTGTTATAGGAGCTATTATGACTAATATTACAAAATATCTTTCACATTACCCGTCCTCCATGGCGATAAAAACAAGTTTTTTTTTTAGTCCCAATAAGGCAAAGGTATTGAGCACACAGCCACGAAATCACTAAACAAGTTTAGAGCACCGACGGGAATCTGCACTGCCGGCTTTGAGCAGAAACATTCACAGACTGGCACTAATAACGGAACAAAACTGACCGAGTTACCCACCTGCTGAGAATTTTTCTTTGTTTTGTACACATTACCGCTTTAAAACGCCTTACACGTTTACTTTACGAATAAAAGTAGTAATGTATTGCAGGCATTTAGAATCCGTTGATGTTAAAAATGTTCTGCGGTACAAAACAGTAGTGCTCAGCTCAGGTACTTACTTTAATGATGATGAGACATTCTGAGTAATTCCTGATAATCTAGACAAAATGGCGTCATCAAATGCTCACTTTTAACCGCGGTAATACAACAATAAAAAAAGTTTCATCTAGTCACGGTAATTTTTTAATTTTTTTTCTAAGCCGGTTCAGCGGGGCCAAGGTCATGGATAGATTATGCCGGCTCCACGGTGGAGGTCGATTAGCGTGGACAATAGAGTTCATAGACAATTTAGATTGATGAACTGGTGTGTGTGTGGGCTGGTTGTTAGAGTTGTTACTAGGATAGCGTCAGATAGAGATATTGGTGATAAGTTTAGAACTCGGCTCTTAAACTCGCGATACTCATCTTATTCACTAAACAAACCATTGTACCCAAATAGTACATTATATATGATTGTACCTATCACATTATCGCTAGTGAAACATCGACGATAACTTTCAATTATTTCATAATTTAATTTTTTTTTATTAAATACAATTACATAATATTGTGTCGATTCGGATTGTGTCAAATAGAACTAACCTTGTCTTTGTCTTTTCAATACAGAAAGAAAAAGATATAACGCTTAAATTAAGTTTAGTCCTGCGTATTATAAGGAATCGACACAATTGTACACTTGATTGCTTAATACAATTTTGACTATTGTGCTTACCTGAACCTATTTCCTTCAAAACTTTGTTGAAAAATAGCATAAACTAATAAAAACTTCCTAATTCAACAAATAGTAGGCCACTAATGTTTTTATGATATTCAGTCTTATTCTTTATTGTACACACACGGAAATATAAACATAAACAAAATTACAGTAAAAAGTGGCGAGCTTATCTCTAAACAGAGATTTCTGACAGCAAAACTATCACAATAGGAAAAAGTAACATAAACGGAGTAATCATACACGTGTACACAGAGAAGAAGAACATACAAAGAATTAGACAAGTTTAATAACAAAATAAAAATTTGTATCAATACTTACTATAAATACAATATATAATAGTAGTTTATGCTACAAGGGCGCAAAGGAATAAATTACGAGGACGATTTAAAACACGAGTGTAGCGAGTGTTTTAAACGTAACCGAGTAATTTATTGCTCTTACGCCCGTGTATCATACTACGTTTTTCAATGCATAGTGTGAGGAAATAAAACAAATATAATTTTGTGAACTTTAAATTGTAATTGGCTTAAAAGCACCGTATCCAGAGCCGTTAAACAGTGGAAAAAGTATGACATTTATGGTACACAAGAAAGGCTGCAGGTTAGCCAACCATTGAAAAAAAATAAAAAGAAATAATAATAATAAATATTATAAATATACATAGTGTGTAATAAACTACACAAACATAAATATATATAAAAGCTATCTATTCAGATTGTGAGAGGTAGTGTTCTTTAAGCTTTTTCTTCAGATCAGAATCAGATATCTGTGACTATGAGACGCAGTAGGCCCATAGATCATCCCGCTACCGCTGTTCACTAAGACCTCAAGCTAATCAGTCAAGTGATCGAGGATTAAAGATGTTCTGTGTGGTGCGTGGGCGCACATTTTGCGGGACGACACAATAAATAACGCGGCGGCGCGGCGCTGTAATAGGACATTTTGTCTTTATACCTACTTCTGCTAGACAATTGATATGTACTGCTTGGTAACAATTTTTGGAGAGAGGTTTTCGCAAAAAGTCTTTGTGCCTTTTAGTACATTACAATTCTTGTTACTTTCCCAGCTGCAATTTTATATTATACTAGCCTATTGCCCGCGGTTTCACCCGTACATAATGTAATGTAAATAATGGGTATACTTGCTGTCCCTAGGGAATTGCCAGTCTCTAGGGAACAAACTATAGCCTATCATCAAGAGAAGAGTGAAAGAATTTCCGTAGTTCTAGAGATTACGCTCTACATACGTACAAACAAATTTTTACTTTTTATAATATCAGTGTATAAGATCCGTCTCGTAAATTATAAATTCACAACTTGAAGGAAAATGGAAAAAGAAAAAAAAAGGAAATGCTTATGAGCGTTTACCGTCCATCAAGATGTTAAGGTGATACATCGTCCGTGCAAAGGTCTCCGTTTCTCCAGACAGAAAGACCCGCATTGCGGGAGGGATGGAATCCCGGAAAATTTACAAAAAGTCGGTTTTAAATCAATACAAAAATAACTAAAATAGCTATAAAAATTTCCATAACCAGTAATTTAGGTATTGTTAAAACCCATCTAAATTAATATTTTTGAAGTCTGTATGCTATCCCAATTTGTCAGAATATCAAAAATCATTTCAATAATTATTTCTATCAAGTGAAATTCCTTCAATCGCGTTTCTGATAGTCCAAAATTGTTATACTTATTTATTTAACTTTGGACTTCTTAACTTCAAAAATTGTCGATTTGAAACACCTACTCCTGTAATGATTATTTCTAATAATTTAAATGCATTTTTGTACTACCGCTCAGTCAGTAGGATGCCTGACTTTCAAACTTGGGATCTAGCAAATAGAAAAGAGCTTTTTGAAATTGATGTGCATAGTATTTGTATACATATTTACCACTTGCTGCCGGTAAAGGAAAACACTAATGAAACTGCATTCCCTAAAAGGCGTGAGAGTTCGTGTACCAAAAGTACGGCGATACCCAGTTAAGAAGTAAAAATCGTCGGTAAAGCATCGGTGTATGACACAGAACACTTACCCTGTGGTGTATGAGTGTCGATAGTCCACACTCGGTAACACCTGACATTTCTTTGGGCATAAATCTAAATACACGATATAGAGTAGAATTATTGGCAATAATGATAAGATTTAAATTTAATGATAACAAATTCAACAATACTAAAAACAAAATAAAAGCTTTGTTAAAGTTTCTACCATATTACCCGAAAAAAAGCACCAGGTTAGTTCAGACTGAAAGCTGCAAGAAACACTTCCATCACCAGCAAAACAAAGTCCCTTTTAGTCCACAGTTCCACTTACCCGTGCTTCAAAATGGGTCCATTTTGAGACGGCTTTGAATACAAATTTAGCAAGGATTTCGTTGTCGTAAATCTAAAAGGGCGAAACGGACAAAAAGAATTAGAAAAGAAACAAAATAAAGAGCAACAACGCGTAATCAACAAAATACAAACATGATATTAATTTTTACTTAACGTGATAAAAAAAATAGCTACAAGAAGTTGTCCACCAGAGACTAATCTATATAAGGTGCTCGCATTTCAAGTAGTGCAATGCAACCAAGTAATGATTTCGAAAAGTGATTGGTGCATTAGAAAATGGCATAGCCCTAACTGTCTAAAGCGCGAGTTAAATAGTATAAATACAAGCTTAACAGTGCAGTGGCATGGCTTAAAGAATCCGGGGTTTGATTGCTACCTGTTATTTTAACCCACGACATCATATGAATAAAATCTCTCATCAGCATTGTTAAAGCACTACTTCATAATTATAATTTCATAATTATCCTGACATGGCAATTTGAGTGGGTAGGTATTCTGCAATTCTTATTTCTGCTATATGCTACATATTGACTCGTTGTAGTCTTCCTGCGCATTCTTGCCACGTGTGCACTCACCAGTAGTCTCACTTTTATTGTAAATTATGTTATCATCTCCAGCCTCATTATTGTGTATAAAAATAAGCTGATAGTGGTTGGACTTACCTGCTATTTGCAATAAGGCCTTGCGCGTTGAAGTCTCCGGTGGAGTTCCATCGTTTCGTGAGATTGCTTCCTCCAGGAGAAGCGCTTTGATTACTTGACGTCGAATTGTTTCGGGATCTACATGCAAACGTTACCAAACAAACACAATTACTAGCTTATACTAGCGAAGTATACATCTTTGCTGCGAGCACACATACAGCGAAATTTGACAGGTTTTTGTACGATGTACTTAAAGAATGTTTATACGCAGATTCGTTACTGAAGGCCATAACGACAATAGATTAATTATAACTTACAAAAACCTGATAATGTTTCCTTATATGAGTTTATTTTGGGCTTACGTGGGCCTCAGACCTTTTCGGCCATATCTTATCACTTGCGGCATTACAAAACAGTGGAAACGGTGCGTTTTAGCAGAGGTCTACCGTGAAACTAACTAGCTTCCTTAAACTTACTACATGTGTAGGCAAGAAAAAGCATTAAGTGCCTACGCAAAGTAAAATACACATATACGGCTGAAGTAGCGGTAAGCGCTGCTGGGGGGACCTTAATTAGTATGAAGTACCTGACCAAAGAACCCACATATATTTTGGTTTAAAGAATATGAATTCGAATGAATTTTGGTCATGTAGATAGGACGACTGAAAGTAAAGTAACGAAAGAAATTTATGGTGCACAAGCTCGACCAGAGGCCGCCCTAGAAGGGTATGCCGACCAAATTGGCAACATATTGAAGAAGGGCAATGTCAAAAGTACCCGGAATAGAAGAGTTTGTATGACATTTATATGTAGATTGATGGATGTGGAAGATGCAAATGTGGTGTGTCAGGACCGTAGGAGATGTAAATCTGTAGTCTCTGCCTACTCGTTTTGGAAATAGGCGTGAGTATATGTATGTAATATGAACCATGATGAACCATTCACCGTAGTCGGGTAATAATTCCCACTTCGATAATAGATGGCGCTGAAATATTCACTGTTAGTGTTGCCAACTTAGCGCCATCTAGGTTTTCTAAGCAAAACTATTACAGCCACATGTTTACTTGGTAACCATGAGAGTTTAGTTGCAGCCAATTAAACAAATTATGCTTATTTGCAACACTTGGCGACACCTAGTGTCGTAAGGGCGCGTAAAAAATTTGCTACTCCTTGATGTATGGGAGTTGTCGGTCTATACGTAGTAATACTTAGTCTATGCTAAAAGAAAACCTACAATTCGATATACAGGTGAATTTTTGAGACGGGACAGTAAGGACAGGTACCTTAACCGTTATAGTTACAGGAAAACGCTTTTAGGAGACTATCCATACATTTTCAAGATATTCTGAACTGCATTTACAGATTTTGTAAAAAATGTACAGTCAGCAAGAAAATTGTCATTTTAAACAAAAACTTTTCTTGATGCCAATCGATCCTGTTTCTTATAAGGATCAAAAGTCTCTACTGGACCGACTGAGGTTTGAGTACTAGAAATGTCAGAAATCGCAAAAAGCTTTTCCCATACATTACATACATTACATCTAACGCCAGAATATCTTAAAAATGTATGGATAGTCTCCTAAAAGCGTTTTCCTGTAACTATAACGGTTAAGATACCTGCCCTTACTGTCCCGTCTCAAAAATTCACCCTGTATGTTTGCACACAAGAGGCAGCTACGTTTAGTCTGATCACATATGGGCAACAGAAGTCAGTTATCCTCACATTTTAGCTCGGTAACCGTGACCGTGAGACCATGGACGCCGGCAGGGGTGTGCCAGGTGGTGCACTTGCATCCCTTGGGAATACTGGGATCGCGGGATCAACATGATACCTATAATTAGTTTTTAAGTAAACTTAGCGATAGAACCTCTTAGTATGAGTTGTGTTGAGCAGATAGTACAAGTTAAAATAGTTTATTATGTGGCACGGCAATAATCTACTTGAAAAACTCAAGGCCTGGTCCATGGTACACAACAAAACTATTAAACCTATTTTATAACTTAAATATGTGTAATTTTCAAAAATAAAATCTATCGAGAGAAACGTGTCCAATTAGGAAACTGTCTTGACAACGGAAAGATTTTTCTGAAAAAACATGTCTGCGAGTTTTACATTGATAAGGTCAGTAGTTGACTTAGCGTATTTAAGGGGGAACGAGTCGTATCCTCTACGACACGCACAACTTAAGATGGTTCTTCTTATTTTTGATTTACAGATATGAAATAAACGTGATTTATGGCATTTCGCGAACATAGTTTAGAGTCAGTTGGGCTTTTCCGGCAAAATTTTGTTATTTTATACATTACGTTGTAAATGTATGGGCACACATACTTAAAAGCGTGTTTTAAGTTTGTGTGCCCATACATTTACTAACTGATACTAAAATTTGTTCGCGAAATGCTATAAATCACATTTATTTAATATCTGTAATTCAAAAATAAGAACAACCATCTTAAGTTGTGCGTTTCGTAGAGGATACGAGTCGTTCCCCCTTAAGCAAAAACCCTTGGAATACTAAAGGCAAGGCCTTAAGGCTACACCCTATATATATTTTTTCTGCCGGCGTCCATGCCCGGGCGCTCAGTCCAAAATCTAAAACTATCCACATCTCTCAAGATGAAGCTCGTTGGGTCCAACGTACAACCTGTATGGCTGCACAGGGTGGTGGGGCTGGGACGGCGCGGGAGTTGCGCGCGGTGACGGTGACGGCGCGGGGGAGAGTGAGGATGATGACGCAGGTGAGTCTGACTGTAGAGACCCCGTGGACTGATGCTGCGGGCCGCGTCTGGAACAAGGGTTATGGATTAGATGTTTGATGTAGCGATAATCCCTCCCATCATCATGGTGACTTCGGTTGATCCAGCCGAATACATACTGTACTATGTTGAAAAAGGTTCAATGATTATTTTTGCATTATTCTGGATATTATATGTTGACATTCCATGCTGCTTGAATAGTGATCAGCAACAATTTTTAGGGCTCTGTACGAGATTCTGTACCCAAAGGGCAAAACGAAGCCCCATTAAGGCAATATGCGAAAAAAATACGGGTGTTTCTTTTCTGTGTATTTCATTACACGGAAAATTATAATCAATTTCTGGTATATGCATTTTGACTATATAATCTAGGGTTTTGAAATTGGAAAACATGTTTGGATTAATTTTCCCCATTTCCAGACAAAAATATTTTTCGAGATGCAGTTGCTTTGAAGTTATAGAGCTGAAATTTTGCTTCTGTTGCTAAGGTTGAAAAAAATATTTTGCTTTAAAGTGTTAACACACTAACAGAAGTTTAATTTAGAGAAAAAAAATATTATTTCGTTCAGAATTTACCAAAATTTTTAATTATGAATTTACAAATTTTACCTGGAAATCAAATAAGTGATTGAGAAAATAATTTTATACTACAAAAAACTAAATCCACGCGGGCGAAGCCGCGGGCAAAAGCTAGTTTATTTATATTTATGTACCTATATATTTAAATATCTATCTTTTATTTTATTTTGCCATTTTTTGTAGTTATTTCTCATGTAGTAAATTTGTTGTTTGTTTATTTTTGTTTTATGTTGTAACCACGACGACAGTTGGTTATGTTCAAATAATCGACGCAAAATTGTTCTTCTAAGATGTCGTACTTCCTAGGTTCCCGTGGTACAGACCTAAATATTGTGTAAATAAGTGATAATTAGAATATTGTTATTTTGAAGTTTTTGTTACCTCTTTTGTATATCTTTTCGTTAAATAAACTATTCTTATTTCTTATTCTCTAGCTTGTAGACAGAATGAGTTAACGATCTGAAACTTCACTTAAAACCGAATAATTACAAATATGTTTTTTATTTCATTAGATCTTCAAAAACTGGTTAAGTGCGAGTCAGACTCGCGCGCCTAGAGTTCCGTATTTCGTCAGTTTTGAGGAAAGTCAGGAAAATGGTATTTAAAATGTTGGCCATAACTGTTTATTATAACAAAAAAAAAAAAATTGTACTAAATAATAGCAAAAGGTAAGTTTATATCGTGGTTACATTTAGTAATGTTATTAAATTTTTCCTGTAATCTTTAGCTAATCACCTGTTACCATGATTTATTGGATATTTTTCGGTCGTTTAATTTCGGAGGTGCTATGCGAGCACGTGCGCGTCGGTTAGATATATACTTATCGATAGAAAATATTTCTTTTTTTAGGTTTTTCAAAGATTTCTCTAAATATGTAAATATAGCTCACGTCGAAACTAGCTTCATTCCTCGGGTAAATCCGCCATTTTATACTCGTCATGAGCGGTCCCACACAAGAATAAAATCAACCAAGTGCGAGTAGGACTCGCGTCTTGAGGGTTCCGCACCATTTACATAGGTTAATATACTTAAATAATTTAAACAGAAATTACAAACTTATCACTACCTACGAATTGTATGAAAAAAACTGCAAAATTAAGTTGGTTGAGTATTCGGGAACTGCATCATAAATCGGCGTTTACAGTATTTGTTCTTTAAATACAGCATCTGGTACATAATATACATAAATTACAAATTCCTGACTACTTTTATCTTTGAGATAGACCCAGTAACAAAAATGATCTAAAAATGACAAGTTTGAAATCACCCTATTTCTTTATTCTTAAAGATTAAATGAAATAAAAAATATGAACTGTACTCAACTTTTTGGTCTTATCATTGATCCTTTTGGGTCCTATCATTGTAACAAATATACAATACAGAAAATTGTGTATAGGTATCAAGTGAGAGGGGCGATTTCATTTTAGAAAATTGTTCACACATTATGTATAACTATTTTCATACAATTTTCATAAGTTTTAATAGGCGCATGTAAAAGCCTTAAAAAGCAAAGTACTTAATGTTATTTATATTATGTTTATGTGCTGACTATGTTGTAAGTTTTTATATTATATTGTATTTATTCGGTTAAATAAAGAACTTTGAAAAACAAACAAACAAATCCGAATACGTGACCAATATAATTTTGCAGTTTCGTTTTTATATTTTCTAGGTACTTACTTCATGATAAATTGATAAGTTAGTTCAAATTAAAAAAACATTGAATGATACGGAACACTCAGAGCGCTAGTTCTACTCAAACTTGACCGGTTTTTTTCTTTTTCTTTGTGTGCAATCAATTCCTAGTAATTTCTCGTAAGGTGACCGCAATTAAATTATCGTTAGCTTATTCTTTTGATAGACGTTACGTACAATTTGGTTGTGGTTTGATCCAACCACCCTATTTGGTGCCTTGCCCAGCCAAATTAGAAATGTGTAGGCAGCCAGTCAAGCGAACATTGGTCAGTGACCAATTTGGTGGCATCCTAAATAACAATTATTCTTTACAAGTTTTTGTAGCCAATCCCACTAATCCCAATCCACTTCCCATCCCACTAACATTATAAATGCGAAAGTTTGGATGGATGGATGGATGGATGTTTGTTACTCCTTCACGCTGAAACTACTGAAAAGATTAGGCTGAAACTTTGCACAAATGTAGTTCTAGACCTGGAATAGGACATAGGCTACTTTTCATCCTATAAATAAGTTCCCATCGGAAGGCAATGGGGTGTCAAGTCTCTATAGAAAAGTGATGTACTGTTACTCCTTCACACCGTTGAATATTAGTGGGATGGGAGAGTGAGGATGGGATAGTGGCATTAGTGGGGTGGGATGGGATTGGATGGGATTCGATACGACTATACAAAATCTTAATCAACGCGGGCGAAGCCGCGGGCAAAAGCTAGTTGAAAATAATACCTACTATACCAGTACAGCTACAACATGTTAAAATTTCCAAATTTTGTCATCAAATTCTGGTGGACCTACTACACCATATTTGCCTGGATTCGTGCTGGGGGCTCGGTTGGTGATCATTGAACCTTGTTCCTGGTCCCTGGCCGGGTCTCCGGTGTGGGTTCGGGCGGTTGATTGGATTTTACCTTGTATAATATATATTTTACCTATCATTATAATCGTAAATATATTGCTACATAAATTAAATAAACCTTTAATTTAGTTCATGTACATTTATTATTTTATATATTTTCTTTATTAGATTAAATTTGACGTGTAAAAAGTGTATATATCTATACCTGCTTTGCAAAATAAACTATTTGAATTTGAATTTGACCATGTAGACACCAACACTTGTTCACTACGCTCGTTTGTCAAATTGCTTGGTTGGCCCAACCAAAGTGCTTGGTATGCCCAACCAAATTGTCAACGTCTGTGAGGTACTATTTTTAGGAGTCAACCAAAATGTTTGTTTGTTGGTCTTTGATTGCACATGGTAATACTCTCGGATAACGTTTTTATGCGATTGGCCCAAATTAATCTGATCGTCAATTTGCCACAAAAAGCACACGTTTTGATAAAAATCAAAAGGCAATGAACGCGCCATAAAATCGATTTGCCTTTTATTGAAACTTCGATTACTAATGCCCTCATTTACATACAAACAGTGCAAGAATATGGTAGTTTAATGGTGTGCTTGTTAGCTTTACATGGAATTTATATTTATGTAGTTTTTAATTAATATAGACCATACATTGAATTTTTTATTCTGTTGGCCCACTGTATGTATACGGTCATGTCCAAGTATTTAGTTCAAAATTTGAACGGAAAAAATCAAAAAATCAAAAGGGAGGTTTAGCGGAGTTTTGTCTGTGATGTGAAAATAACGCGCGCACGAACGATGCATTAGCAGGTTTGAACTTGAACTCGCGCAGGGAAGGCAGGGGAAAGACGAGTGTAGGTATTAAATAATAATTATAAACAAATTTTAGTATAAAAAAATTCAATAGTAAATTTTCGTATTTTTTTTTCACCTTCTCCTCCGCCTCCGTTAACCTCCGCCTCGCGGAGGTTGAGTTCTGGACCTCCGCCTCCGCCTCCGTTAACTGACCTCCGTTACATCACTGGTTCAAATGTTGGAGACATTGAGAGACTTTAGAGTTCGGTCGCGTGCTTCACAGGTTTTTACGATGATAGGGCTCACTGCCCATTACGTTTGGACATAATAATTATCGGTGAATCGTGGGTGCACGAGTGTAGATTTGGATTTCACAGTCCATAATCGGAAACAGCACTGACTCCCCCTCAGGGATTCATGTCGTGACGATGTCAGTTGATGTTTTCAAACCAACGAATAATTCGGCTCCAATAATGTTGCGCGTAACTCTCTGTCTAAAGTTAAACACCGTTTTGTAAGTAACACAGTAAGTGTTCATTACCTCTGCGGTAAAGAAGAAGCACTGGAGCCGTAGCTGGAGGTTTGCTTGGCCGTTTCTCTGTACGAGGGCTGCCGTAGCCTCAGCTCCCGGGTGGGCGTGCCTTGAGACCCTGGAAACATGGAGACGACATGATCACTCAACTACAAGTATCAGGAACTACTACTTAGTAAGATGTTATCGGATTAAAGAAGTGTGTTTTAATTATAGACTAGACCAGGGGTCTCCAAACAACAGCCCGCGGGCCAAGACCGGCCCGCGAGCACTAGCAAACCGGCCCGCGTTCTTTGGATGGACATGCCCGGTTTCTAGCCCGCTATAGTTTATTTAAAATTCACAAACTTATAATAATAATGTAATGCCATTTACTATTTATGTACGATGTTAATAGAAAAATTATTATGTATATTTTGTCTAAGAGTAGCATTATTATAAGAATGTCATTACAACCCTATTTCAAGGTGCACAGAAGACGGTTCGGCTAACTGCGTGGCAATGGTTTTAATGACACTTGCCCGAAGTACTAACTGAAATTGCGCCCTGCACAAAAGATATCTCACTGACCGGCTAGTATCAATACGAACATTTGCCAAGGTATTAGTTTTGTATAGTTTTTCCTTAAAAAATAAAAATGTGTACTTATTTATGTATAGCTATAAGTTTTTCCTTTTGTAAATAAACAATTTTATTATTATTATAAATAGCACCGACCTGTGTAAGTCCCGTTCCTCTGTCCTTGGGCGGCGGGTGAGCGTCCCTCTAGCACGTTGAGTCGCCGCAGCGCGTCGGCGAGGGTGGAGCGGAGACACAGCAGCTCCTCGGCCTGACGCGCACACCGCACCTCCAGCTCGGCCACGCGCGCTGCCAGACCCGCGCCCTCGCCCTCTAGCATCTCATCTGAAACGGGAGACTATCTTTGTTTATGTTGTCACCTATAAAAATAATATATTTATTCTACTACCTTTAGTAAAAAGTTTCATTTACTCGAAATTAGTTTCAAAAATCAAACTTTCTGGACCCGGGGCTCTACCGCGTAATTCTCATTTGTATCAACTTCAAGCAAATGCATGCGAAATTCAACGCGTGCAAAAGAGATGGCATGTTAGGCGGGCGTCGTCGCACGCAAGTTAAATTTCAATCTCAAGTTGATGTTGATGAAAATGAGAATTACGCCGTAGACCCACCGGTTGCGAAAAGACTCTCTGGTAAGTACGAAATATTGTATCAAATTTCATTTCATACTCGGTTAGGTTCTTTTTGACGTCCTAAGTTTGTCTTGACACTCGAAATTATTTCGCGGCCTCGCAGTTGGCAGAATGATACTTATGTTGTGGATTATTTACATTTAAGGTGATTATTTAAGGTGATCAGAATCACGATGCGTCGAAAAGACTCTCAGGTAAGTACGAAATATTGTATCAAATTTCATTTCATACTCGGTTAGGTTCTTTTTGACGTCCTAAGTTTGTCTTGACACTCGAAATTATTTCGCGGCCTCGCAGTTGGCGGAATGATACTTATGTTGTGGATTATTTAAGGTGATCACAATCACAATGCATCGAGGACGTTGTCGCTCTTTGAGCTTAACATGCATGACACATTCATATTTAGTCTCTAAAATGAAAGAAATATAAACGTTTCGAAATTCACCTATTGTTATATTATCATGCGACTGAAGACAAGTGGGTCGAAATATGCGGGGTGTTAAGATGAAGGTGCGAACAACTTTTACTATGGAGCCAGCCCTCGAATTGTGAAAATAAAATCAGCTAAATCCATAGAAAAGTTACATATTAAAGCTATCCGACCAAGATGCGTGAAAAAACAGTTTTTTTTTTATCGATTTCTCAATTTTTTTCACGGGAAGTTGTTCGTATGGACGAGTACTATTTCCATTGTTTTCGGCTTCCGCAACTTCATCATAACAGCCCAAAAAAAAAATAGTTTTTTTATGATTTTAATTTATCATTCCCAATATCTAAAAATAAAAACCTACAAAAAGTATTAAATGTAATATTTATTTAATTATATTTTTATACAGGACAAAACAATTTTTTCTGTTTTTATGTATAAATAAAATATTTTTTATAATGTTATAAATTTTTTAAATGTTATATTCCACATAAATATAAATACTTAATAAAATGGTTTTAACTGTTTTAAGCGCTATATTTCGACCCCACTGAGGGGTCGAAATATAGCGCTATTTAATTAAGTATTTATTTTACTATTTGGCTCTTGTCCATATAAGGGTATTCGGGGATTGACGTTCGTAATCTCGATAAAGCCTACGAGTATGTCCAGATTGTCCAGCAGTGGAATAGGCTGAATAGGAATATACACACAGGCTGATGATGGAGGGAATCTCAATTGGAATTTTTTTATAGCAATTTAAACAACTAAATCACCTGCGAAATGTTGTACGAGGGGCATTTTTTAACATAACGAAACGTGTGACAAAACTCCAGTCCAACATATATCACGATGTTGACACAACAGGGTATTGTTATGGTTAACAATGTAGTTTGGTGATGTGTGTAGAGTAGAGAGACGTATTTAATAACGTTTTTACAACGAAGTAGATTCTTTCTCATATATTTTAAAACCAAACTAAATTTCTCTTTCAAGCAAGATTTATTAATTTGCTAATTTACTTGCATTGTAATTCTTTCTCAGCCATGTAGTGGCGGCAATGTAAAAAAATAACGCACCGAGAAATATAATAAAATTGATTTGCGAGTCTAAAGCAAAATAAGTTTTTTTTTACTTTATGTTATAGCAATTTTTCACTCTAAAACTATTGTTTGAATTACAATAGTACAATTTGGAACTATTTTGAGAGGTACTTGAATAGATTTCAATAAAATAATAATAAATATAAACTTTATTATTTCTGTGGCTCATAAATTCAATTTTAACAAAAATAAATTCAATTACAACCGCAAAGCCAACAGCCGGGTGACGAAAAACTACTTTTTTGGTGTAATTTAAGTCGCTTGCCTTTTATTAGAAGAACAGGGGTTTTAGTCAGATATTGAAACTGTCAGCCCCTATTGCCCTCACCTAAATCCGGCCCACGATGTATGAATGTATGAATGTATGACGATATGTACCACTACATAAGCCAGGTTCGATTACCGTGTAATGAAATTCATTGAAATGCGAACATTTATATATTTTAAGACTAGTATCCAGACTTGGATGGATGTTGAATATATTGATAGAAGTTTTATATCGCTATGATAGATAGATATTGAAGTTAGACAATAAATGGGGGAAAGTGATCCAAAACAAGAACAAAGTTTTGCGAAATTAAAAAAATACTTCCCCCATAGTTGTTTACAAGCTCCACCAATCCCGCGTTGCTCAATAAGGGAACTATATCCCGCGCAGTTAATGTGGAATTGAAAATGGCGTCGTGTACTTGTGTCTGCATTGAACTGTGATAGAGTCAGCATAAAAATTTGTTGCTTTAGTATTATTTGTGACCGCAAGTGTACAGTGGAGACCACATCAAGCTATACACTTGCAGTACGAAATTAGCCCCTACAGAGAAGAATATAAGATAGGTACAAAGTCCAATGTGTCTTACTTGATGCGGTCTCCACTGTACTGCATGCAAAAAAATGTAGTCTGGATAGGCCGCTCAAGCTTACTCTGTACAAAATAATGCCAAAGCAACAAATTTTTATTCTGACTCTACAGTTCAATGCCGACACAAGTACACGACGCCATTTTCAATTCCTTTCTTTAACTGCGCGGGTTATGTCATACTGAACCACTTCTATTTGAAACAATGCGATTGATAAATTATCTTCCCCATATAACTCTTTAATTTCTACTCGTTATTTTATAACGGAAAGAAAAAAATAATTAATAATTAATTTGAAAAGTCATAAAATAAAAGTTTTCCTGTACGATGGTTTGATTTTTTGAACACGTTTTTAATACAACCTGTATAAGAGGTCCCGGCACGGAACTTGGTGGTTGTTTCAACGGGGTATACCATTCATTCTATGAGGAATATAGAAGTAGACTCACGCCAAGCTGCATAGACATCATTCATGGTGTCCCCCGGAGAGTCGCTGGCGCGGGAGCTCCTCGACTCCCGGTCCACATTCACGTCTGTCCTTTGAGGAGAACACATGCTCAAGTCCTCTCTCTAGCACATGGTAACACTTTGGTCACTTAATGGTCAGAATGTATATTCTTAGTTTGAAACGATGATTTCGAATATTATGTAAGTTTTTTTTTGGGTAGTCTTCACTTGGTAGATATCTACATAGGTAAGTTGTCTGTCTACAGCTAAAAAGTTAAATAAAGGTATTTTATCAATTTTTAGGGTTCCGTACCCGAAGGGTGCCAAACGAGACCTTTCCGCTGTCTGTCACAAGGGTCTGTAGCTTCAACCATTATAGGTAGCCAGTTGAAATTATCACAAAATACGTGTTACTGAGACCTCTATTACGCCAAATAATAAAACTTCAACAAAATTGAAGCCCAAAGTAAGTCCCCATCCAAAAACCCTTGAAAAAATGCATGTTTGCATTTTTTTACGTTATTTGTTTAAGACATCTTAAATACGTTAATACACACAAGTTTTTCATCAATTCTATAAAACATTTTTAATTAACTTGTTTGATTTTAAATTAGGTAATTATGTTTACGTGCGGCAATGCGTGCTGGCCCTCCAGCTAAAAAAGGTTGAAGACCCCTGCTCTAAAGTAAACAACAAAAATAAAATTTGGGTTCCGTACTCAGAGGGTGCCGAATTGATTGGTAGGCGTTACCATTTTAGTGCCTTGTTTTTTGTCGCCTTGATGTTGCTATACCATCTATATTGTTGTTATTCACTATAATGTTCGTAGAGTTCTGTACCCATATTGGGTATGTTTTGTGTGGTGGTACGGAACGCTTTTCGTGCGAGTTCGGCTCGCACTTGCCCGATTTTTTATATTTATATTTTTTAAACTTGAACTAACGAAACGTATCTCTTATTGTTTAATGACTTGCAACACGCAGATCAACAGTTACACTAACTTTAAAGTTTAACTTAATGTTAAATTCTCTTCTAATTAAGTAACTTTCTAACTCTACATTGGTTCTGTTTATTTTCGTACTGAGATGTTTGATTGCGACAGGTTGCGACAGGTTGCGACAGGTTGCGACAGGTTGAAAACATCATTAATAAAATTCATCATTACGGTACATGTTTTGCTGAACAAACTTTAATTCGGTTCGCTGTTGGTAATTGATTTTGCTGATGTAATAAAGATTGATGAGTGTTATGGAAGCACCCATCATGCTGATTAATTTATCAGTTCGTGGCTCAATGAAGTGATGATCAATATGACTTAAAATAAAATAAAAGAGATATGATCTTCATGAGTTTCTTGCCCTTCTTCTTAGCAAGACTAATCGAATGGGCGGAGTTAGGCATGTATTTATTATATGTATTGCATATATTTACAATAGTATTTATTCCTTACTCAAGTATATTTTTTTATTCAATTTAAGCAAACCTAACCTTTATTATTTCCTTGTGTATTTCCCAATATTATTATTTATTATATAAAACTATTACCTATAGACATAGATTATTTAATTATATTACATTAAAACCGACCTGTAATAAGTGTACCTATCTGATATACCTACATTAACATAAATAAATATGATGCATTCGTTCGAGGCTCGAGCTGGCGGAATACTGACAACAATGTGTGAAACGTTGCGTTCGTTCGAGCTGGCGGAATACTGACAACAATGTGTGAAACGTTGCGTTCGTTCGAGCTGGCGGAATACTGACGACAATGTGTAAAACGTTGCGTTCGTTCGAGCTGGCGGAATACTGACAACAATGTGTGAAACGTTGCGTTCGTTCGAGCTGGCGGAATACTGACCTACAATGTGTGAAACGTTGCGTTTATTCGAGCTGGCGGAATACTGACCTACAATGTGTGAAACGTTGCGTTTATTCGAGCTGGCGGAATACTGACCTACAATGTGTGAAACGTTGCGTTCGTTCGAGCTGGCGGAATACTGACCTACAATGTGTGAAACGTTGCTGCGCGTCCTCTATTTCGGCGGTAGGAGGGGGTTGGGGGAATTAGGTGGTTTAATTCATATGCACACTCCAAAATATAGCCAAAGTAGAATAAATCATGGAGTTTGAGGCAGCTCACATCGAGGTAATTAGTGGTAGTTTGAAATTTGAAATATTTAAGCATCAAACGATTCTTTTTTGGATCAATTGCAGTCTTTATATCTTAGGCCCCTATCGGAAAGCCACACAAAAAATCGTGTCAAACGTTTTGACCTCCAAATCTCAGCAAACGTCTCCCTGACCTACCTTCGACGAGGATGTACTAAACTTCTGCTTTCACAGCAATAACAGTTAAGAATCGAGTTTGAACGTTTATGCAAATGCCCGAGAAGCCTCCGTCTCTAACGAGCAGCCATCGGTACCGTTACTGTACTGGATACCTCGGGAGGCTCTATAACGCGCTGGTGTTACTGGATACTGCCACGATTGTGACAGATAATTACAAAGACTATGCTCGTTAATTTTGCCCCAGTACAGTACCTCCCTCCCGGTTCACAAAGTTGAATTCCTAAAATGTTGAGTTCCCAAAATGTTGACTTTCCCAGAATGTTGATTTTTTTTATTTTCCCAAGATATTGAATTCTTATAATGTTGAATTCCCACAAAGTTGAATTATCAAAATGTGAGCGAGGGAATCAGTTCCTTCAGTTCTCAACACACAATTTTCACAGATGATGTATTTCTGTTGCCACTATAACAACAAATACAAAAAAACAGAATAAAATAAATATTTATGAGGGCTCCCATACAACAGACACGTTTTTTTAAACGTTTTTATAGATAAATGGTACCGAACTCTTTGTGCGCGAGTCCGACTCGCACTTGGCCGGTTTTTTTAATTCTGTAACGATCATTTTCGCGTAAAGCAATAATAAACACTGATGATTTTGAAGCCATACTAAGTGCTTCGGTAGTAATGTCGCAGGCAAAAAGTTACATTAAATTAAAACACCTTGTTCTGTCACATTATAATATACCTTAAATTAGGAATCAGACAATGAGACTGTTAATAATAAATAATAAAAATGGCCCAGTACAATCCGACACAACAGAAGTAACATCAGTCAAGTTTGCGAAACCTATCACTGATTACTGTCGAAGGCAAATTGTAAAATTCCGCCGTTTACAAACGGCGTCGTCAGTTTCTTAACCCTCGCTGTTTTGCAATATGCCGTTCGGAAAATTGAATAATGCCCACCGTTTGTAAAGTTACTTCGTCATTTTCTAAAAAGCCGAAATCGAAAGTCTTTCACCAAATAGTGAAAAATAGGTGCGATGACGACCGGAGCGAGGAGCGTGTTTAGGTTTACATGTAAGTACATATTGGGAGCCGAGCGAAGCGGAGCGGGGCGAGGCGAGCCTTAATACTTCTAACAGAATTACTATACTATGCAAATTAGAAAATGCCGAATTCTACTATTTGAGGAAGATTCGCCAAATAGCAAAATAGCGAGCGTTTAGAAACTGACGACGCTGTTTCTAAACGTCAGAATTTTACTATTTGACTGTGACAGTAATAAATAAACGATATATTTCGTAAACTTGACTAAAGCTAGTTCTAAGTTGTGTCGGACTGTACATGTACATGGACATTTTTATTATTATGAGTGTCGTTGTCTGATTCCTTGTTTATAAACACTTCAGTTAAGTTATATTATAATGTGACAGTTTTCAATTAATGTAAGTAAATAATTTTTATATTATTAAAGAAAAAATGTTTTCAAAAAATCCTATATCTACAAATTTAAAACTTGTTAGTTTGTCTTTTCAAGTAATACAAACTAAAATAAAGTTGCATCGGTAGATAACCTTTTCTTTATGACTTTTGTATATTTTATAATATAGAAAGTTAGCACATAAAGTTTCATGGTACCAGAAAATTAGCAAAACGCTTATTTAAAAAGCTATACAATTTTTATTCGCGTGCAATAAACAAATTATCACTTGTACTTTTTAAAACAAAAAGTAAATACCTATAGTGACCGGCGCGGCGCGCGCGCACGCAATGTTACAGTGAAAGAGGAAATTGGTTTTGTGTTTATGATTGCAGAAACAGGGTTCAGTCTGTAGAGGTGATTCAAATGTTCTTAAAACATATAGATATGGACGGTATCTATATTCTTATATGATTCACGTCATATGACTTAAGGCGCCTCTTCCCACCGTCATTCGAAAATTACTCTATTGATAGAATTATTTCTCTTAAATGTTTAAAAATTACAAAAGAATATATATATACAGTGGTGGACATATAATTAGAAACAGTACATAAAAGGTAGGTAAGCACAGAATTAACTATTGTTATGAGTAAAAAATATATAGATTAAATCACTATTAACTATGCCAGAATATAGTCAATGAGTTAAAAAACTCATAAAATATAAAAAAAAAGAAATCTGTTCTATCTTTAATTATTAAATGATAGTTGAATTTCTATAACGGGCCGCTTGGACAACTAATTAGAAACAGGATCCATGGTTTGTTCCATTTTTGAAATTTAAAAAAGAAACCTCTTTCTACGCTTTTTCTGTAGTTTCGGCGGCAATTAAACGTCCATTCGGAAATACGTGAACAATAAGTTTTGTTAAAAATTGGTAAAAATAAGAGTTGTGACGAGTCAACTAGGCAATTAATTGTTAAATTACATTTAGATCGAAAGTGGACTTATAGAAGAATTGATAGTCACCTAGAATGTTCTGTGAAGAAAGTTTTCAACGATATTGCTCATTATAAAAGAAACGGAACTACTTAAATTGTTTTTAGAAAGGCTCGTCCAAGGAAATCGTCTCCCCGGGAAGATTTACAAATAATACGTGTAGCTAAACAAGACCCGTTTAAAGGCTCCTCTAGATTAGAAATGAAGTTTTTTCACCTGATGACCCAAGGAACATTTCCTCGAAACTGGTACGCCGCAGATTAGTGGAAGCTAAATTGTTCGGGAGGGTTCTCGAAAGGTACCGCTTCTTACCAAGCAACACCGAGAGAAGTGATTATTATTTGCAAAGAACTATCTTAACTGGACTGTACGAGAATGGAAAAAAGTGTTATTCTCGGATGAAACAAAAATAAATATGGTGAATTCAGACGGCAAACGCTACGTTAGACGTCCAATAAACCATGCCTTTGATTATAAATACACGAGGAGCATAGTCAAACACGGCGGTGGTAACATTAAAGTATGGGGATGTTTTTCTGGTTGCGGAATTGGACCCGTCCGTAAGATTGAAGGTATAATGGATCAATTTCAATACAAAAACATCTTAGAAGAGACAATGATTTCCTACACCGACGACCATTTGCCTGTGACCTGGATCTTTCAGCACGATAACGACCCAAAACACACGGCCCGCAGTGTTAAATCCTTTCTTAGTGACCAACCTGTTACCATATTAGACTGGCCTGCAAATAGTCCCGATTTAAATCCTATTGAAAATTTGTGGTACGTCGTTAAAAAATGTCTCCGTTAAACGTAATTCCAGTCAAAATGAACTTTACGAAGCCTTTGTTGAAGCATGGAACTCGATCCCACTCGATAAATGTATGAAATTACTTGAAGTAATGCCACGTCGTTGCAGAGCCGTCATCAATAACAAAGGCTATGCAACTAAATATAAATTTTTAAGAAATTTAGTAAACCAAACATAATTTTATATAAATAATTTGAAACTGATGACGTGAACACGTTATAACTTTGATTTTTACCTCATTTCTTTATTGTTTCTAATTACTTGTCCATGACGGATGGTACTGCAAATGTCGTTTAGTTGTTTGTACGTAACTAATTATCTAAATGGTAGTTGTAAACTCGGATATTTATTTGTTTTTTAATGAATTATAAGTTGTTGAACGTATTCTATGCATTATGTTGTTTTATTTCCAAAAACAAAAGTTTTACGGCAATGTGCCTTGTATAATATGAAATACGTCGCAAGTGTTTCTAATTATAAGTCCACCACTGTATATATTGTTAGTTAAACTATAATAAAAAAGTTCATTTATGGAAATTATTCTCGCGTTTAAGAAACAGCATGAAAATATTGTTCAAAGTCAAGCTGTTTTTATACTAAAATTAAATAAAACTGGTTATATCTTTGAAACCACTAATGGTATTTGTATAATTCTTGCACTAAAATACAAGGAAAATATTGCTTAGTAAATAATTTCTGAAATTTTTTTTCTGTCCGTCGCATCCTTGTGAAAAGTATTATTTTCTCCAATTTTTGCGCTATTCGGAGATCCATCGACGTCGTACATAATGCAGTGCGCGCTGATACGAACGTTATTTCAATATAGTTTCTGTGTATATTTGTACCTACAGAGGCCGACTCAAGGTCGTTGGCGAATACATGCCCCTTAAATAAAAAATCAATAAATTCTGAATATCACGATCAGACCCCCACGAGTAATGTTACTTATAAATACATCGTCACGAATCCCTGAGGGGGTGTCAGAGGTTCTGAGTATGGACTGTGAAATGCAAGTCACGGTCTACACTCTTACACCCACGTATCACCGAAGATCATTACGTCCTATCGTGATTGGTAGTTAGCCCTATCGCCGTAATTCGGACACAATATGGACCAACAGTTTAACGTGCGTTCCGAATCACGCAGACCTAACACTAATGTGTTCCTACGCGATTTGAACCTGCGACCTTCGAATTAAGAGTCTAGTATTCAAACCACGAGACCACATACACAAGACGATTTATAACGTATGAGCTGATAAGTTTTACAATAAGGCGTTGTCACGACAACGGCATCAGATCTCATCTTCCATCACGGAACTCTAAAAAAAATATTTAATTTTGTCGGAATGAGTCGCAAGCGCACGACCGACACTCGCTCGAATTCGACCATAGAGGCAGCATACAGAAGTTAGCTAGAGATTTTTAGTTTTCGGCTTCCTAGCGACAAAAGTCCGCCATTTTTGTTTTAGTTCCGAAATGTCATGTCCGAGCTACGTTGTTGTTGCATTGCAGGTACTGGATCGGTGTCTTCTACAGGCGTAAAAATGTATTGAATATGTTTCTGTCAGTGCTAATTAGTACTTGACAATATTATGAACAGCAATCGAAATGCTGCATAAGAATATTTCTATTTGTCAGAGAATTCGTTTCTAATTTATTTTTCTATCTTGTAATGCCCTCTAATAATACATATGTATTTTAGCACTTAGGATGGTTCAAACTTTAACAAAAACTTGTGTTTTGATAATTTTTAAGATTCCAATCATAATAGAAAACAGTTTGTCTAATACTTTGATACCGGTGCGGCCGCCTGCAGTTCGGGATTCCTATTTGTTTATCGATTTAATCGGTTATGACGTTCATACATATATACATAATGTGTAAAACTTTATAGTAGCTTTTCCTGAACCAAGGTTTGTATGAAACTTTTGTTTCACTGTCTTTGTACAGCTAAAGTCGAAATTTTAATTCCATGGAATTATGTTAATTCAAGCTGGAGCTGTGTAAGTAAGCGAGATTAACTCTATCGATTCTCCTTTACTTGCAGAGCTCCATTCCTTTGCTTGAATTGTCATAATTCCATGGAATTAAAATTTCGACTTTATAATGTAGATAGCTCTAGTACCTATCTCTATGGTTCTCACATGAGAAAGTTCCAACATTACCTTGTAAAGTTCTATATATGTAGCTCTAGTACTGCTATCTCTATGGTTCTCACATCTCACGCATGAGATAGTTCCAACATTACCTTGTAAAGTTATATATATGTAGCTCTAGTACTGCTATCTCTATGGTTCTCACATCTCACGCATGAGATAGTTCCAACATTACCTTGTAAAGTTATATATATGTAGCTCTAGTACTGCTATCTCTATGGTTCTCACATCTCACGCATGAGATAGTTCCAACATTACCTTGTAAAGTTATATATATGTAGCTCTAGTACTGCTATCTCTATGGTTCTCACATCTCACGCATGAGAAAGTTCCAACATTACCTTGTAAAGTTCGTGGGAAGTTGCTTTTTAAAAGTAATCGTTCGTCATAATGTTGCATAAAAAGAGTAATTCGAAACGTTTGTACTTGTTATTGGATATTGTTTGTTATGTCATTATATATAGAGGTGGTATTCGAATGAGGTTTGTAGAAGTAATTGTGAATTTGATGATGACAAATGGATCTGTATCATATTGGACTATTGACTTGGTGTGGCGGCTAATAAAGATAAATGAAAACAATAATGACGGAAACAAACGTTAAGTAACGAAAGACTTATCCAAACACAAGAAAAGGGGAACTTGAGGTGTCCCGGGACACCCGGTCAGAACAAAGTTCCTTTCGCTACTGACGTGCACACCGCACGTCTATACTGCAGTAATTTACCTATACATAGACATACACTTGTATATACAGAAACACGCAAAAGTGTCGTGACGGTCGAAGTCTTACACTTTTTTCGGCCTAGCTCTCATTCGCAAATTGTCTGGAGACACTCCAGTGTGCGAAAATCACAGATCTTCCTGCGTGAACAATATTACGTATAAAATGGCGTTCTAAAGGGATATAGTAAGACAGCTTTAAGAGCGGTTTCACAGCCGGATTGTGAAAAACCCGCCTTTTTCTAATTAATCTAAACAGAACACTTATATTCAAAATTCACTCAATAATAAAATTATTCAACAAAACCTTATTACCTATGTATTGTATATGTTGCCATCGCAAAGTTTCCAACGGTTTCTGTAAATTAGAATTTCAAAAATTTCAAAATGTTGAAATTTTAATTTACAGAAACTAATGGAAACTATGTGATGGCAACATACACAATTCATAGGTAATAATGTTTTGTTGAGTAACTATTGAGTGTATTTGGAATTTAAATGTTCTGTTTCGATTAATTAGAAAAAGACGGATTTTTCACAATCCGGCAGTGAAACCGCTCTTAAGAACTGATGCGCAAAATTTAAAATAACAATAATCTTTATTCTAAGACAATAGTAAATAAAATGTAGTATGTGACGTCTGTCAGCCAGCAGCGGTGGGCAGTGCGGCGCATGCGCAGGTTGACCATGAGCGATCGAGTATCACACTCGACGTCGTCTGATGTCATCCTGAGTGTCCTGACATTGACATGTCATGTCCGTCTGGAACGGTCCGGTGTGGTCATCGATGTCGGCCATTCAATACCTGATATCTAAAAAACCGGGCAAGTGCGAGTCGGACTCGCGCACGAAGGGTTCCGTACCATTATCTATAAAAACGGCAAAAAAAAACATGTCTATTGTATAAGAGCGCCCTTAAATATTTATTTTATTCTGTTTTGTATTTGTTGCTATCAAATTCCCATCAATCGTGAAGCAATAAAAAGCAGCGGGTTGTGTCAGAGATACAATAATAAATTATTTGAGTGGATACTTCTTATGTCGCTTCTTTACTCTATCACAGAGATAAAAATAATGGCAGCCACAGATATCATAATAATATGTCTGTGACAGGAGCGCATTCACTTACGTAGTCATTTAAAAAATATATACTCGTATATTTTGATCAAATAAGCATTAACTTTATGAACGATTAAAAAACTAATAACCAGAAATCAAATTATCGTTAATTCAAAAGTGGTACCGGAAGTGACGTACAAGCCCAGACATGTGAGCATAGAAGTATCCACTTCAAAACAAATTGACAGTATAGGTACTTGCAGCTGCAGTTGCGCCTTTGGCTTCGAATCCCAGTGGTTATGTGCTAAGGCTTAAAGAGCTGCGAAAGTGCTGTTAAGAAAAAAAAAGTTGAAAATAAGTTGAATTGAAAAGTAAACTTGTAAATAGGTAAATAGCATAGTTATAGAATTAAATGAGACTTGAGGATAATTCATGATTTATATAAAAACGGCTCACTTCAATACGTGTTATGATCGGGAAAGCCGACCTGTTTCAGCAGATTTAGACCGCCTTCATTTGGGCGAGTGAAGGCGTAACGTCGTCGCGTAAACGTCTTCACTCGCCCAGATGAAGGCAGTCTAAATCTGCTGAAACTGGTCGGCTTTCCCGATCATAACACGTATTGAGTTGAGCCGTTTTATATAAATCATAAATAGCATAGTGTTCAAAGACAACGTCTTCGACGAGTTAATATTCTAACTTTTGCTAATAACGGCCACTTTTAGCATAAGTTTAAGTTTTAGCCATCAAGCGTTGTAGACAACTTTGCCATTTAAATATAGTACATTATCAAAGCATTTGTGTTATGTTCAGTTCGGTCAAAAATGTTATGTCAGAAAGTTAACAATATCCCGGCTTCAGTTAAATAATATTTGCGCACACTACACGATAGTCCCTTCTACGGCGGCGTAGCAAGTCTACGTACGTAGCACCCGTAGCGGGAAGTTTTAACGTAGCAAATGTAGGGGGATCGTCTCCTCTCGTGTGAATCGTTAAATTTTATGTCTCAGATTGGTAATTTATCACCCGGGTTTCATGTTTATTAAGAGTTCCGTACCCGGAGGATGCTAAACGGGGCACTATTACTAAGCCTCCGATGTCTGTCTGTATGTCTGTCACTGGGGTGTACCGCTTCAGCCGTGATAGGTAAACAGTTGAAATTTTCAGAGAACACGTGTCCTCTAGCCATATTTCCGTGAGCAAATAATAAAAAAAAAAATATATATATATATATATATATATATATAAAACACATGGGAAATGTAGCATTTTTTTAACGATCTTTGTTTCAGCTCGTAAAGACAGTAATACATAAAAGTTTCAATATTGGTCAGATTGTTGTACATAGTCTAAAGTGAAACAACAAATAATAAAAATTTGGGTTCCGTACTCAGAGAGTGCTGAATTAATTATCAGGCGCCACCATTTTAGCGCTTGATGTTACTTTGGCATCTCTATACTGTTGTTATTTATTTAACATTTCAGGGTGTGATGCAACGGAACTCTTTATGCGCGAGTCCGACTCGCACTTGCCCGGTTTTTTTTATAATGTCATCTTCTATTCATTTATACAACGTCCGTTCATTTATTTTAATAATATGTAAGTTGGTCGGTTTGTTTATTTTAATAATAATATGACAGTTGGTCTGTTTGTTTACGATATGAGTTTAAGGCGATACGTAAAAGTTTTAGCGTCCCTGTTACTCCATATGCGAAAAAATCCTCAGTGCGACAGGGACGGATTCGTGGAAAAGTAGGAAAAAGTCGGTTTTAAATTAATAAAAAATGTACTAATAAAGTTGTTATCAAAATTTCGTTTAACCAGCCCCCCTATTGTGTATCTTTAGTTGCCAACTGCACGAGGTGCCTATCATCAAAAACATAGCTAAAAACTGAAATTTCAAAATTGACTTTAGTGGGTATTGAACTATTAACAATCTGTGTCGTCACTTCAAGTGCGAAAATATCCTTAGGACATCGGAATTCGATAGTATATCTATGTTTTTGATGATAGACACCCAGTCCAGAAGGCAACTAGAGATACACAATAGGCCCGCAGGTCCTAGATACCGTTAAAATCCATCTGACAAAATATAGTTGCAGTATATATGTCATTCTAAATTGTCAAACCAGGAGAATTGGTGTCGAAAAGGACCTCATTTCAATAAATATTTCTATCGAGCCGAATTTCTCCAATCGCGTTTCTGTTTTAACAGATCCCTAGAAAAAGAATCCAAAAATAACATACCATTTTATCAAAATAATACATTATTTACTGAAGTAGGTATGCAAGTCCTTAAAGTGTAGATTTTTTTTCCGTAGCGCCTTAACTTGATAATATATATATATATATTATATATATATATATATATATATATATATATATATATATAGCAGATTTATGTCCATTCGAGTAAAAAAAATCGATGAATTAGCGGCTAGAGGGCATACACATACACATACACAAACACAAGTAGGCGGAGCGGAGCAATACATAGACACGCATGGTGTTAAAAATTAAAATTATTATTATTTACGTCGAAAATTTAAATGTATTTATTTTGTTACCTCTACAAATCCCTTAAAAATGGTGTAAATGTGTGGGTATATAGATGTGAAAATAAATACAGAGATAAGTACAAGGCATTTCATTCAAGATAGATAAGATGGGCAGTAAAACCGACTGAGACAAGTAAATTCTAAACGTTTTCCGAACGTTTTACACTACATGTCTAATTTGACACAATATTTACCGTGTAAACATAATGACGTTATCTACTTCGACCTTCGCCTTAATAATAGGATAGCGTGCACGTTTGAACGATTTTCTACGATACGAGATACAAAAGTAAAGAATTCTATTATATTTAATCTGTCTTATCATTTTTTTAAACAACCGCAATGATAAAAATATCGAACTACTAATTTAACTCTATCATACGTCCTCGACGAAAAAGATTGTGTTATAAAAAAACAATACGAATTGTATGAAATAGGAATAAATTTGAAAAGTAAGGAGCATATTAGAAAATTATTCAATTTCAAAACCAAAATTCAATGCCACTGACGACAATTATATTTTTGCGGTTAAAACAAAACAATCTCGAAACCTCGAGTCACTAACGAGCAGTTTATCTTGAAGGTCACTTCTAGTTTACTCTATATTCAGTTAGCTCTATGTTAAGTATAATGTTTTAGCTAAACCCAGTCATTTTCGTGGGAAACATTGAGCATTTGTCGTTAAAAATGAGGTTAGGTCACTCGGCATAATTATGATTACAATTAGTTGGTTATGTATGTGTTATTTGTAGGCGAGTTAATTTTAGAGGTCAAACGTAGAAATTTGTGGAAGGCCTTAAGGCGACATGCGTGTATTTCATGAAATACACGGAAAATTTCAATAAATTTCTGGGGTTTTGAAATTGGAAAACATGTTTGGATACATTTTCCTCGATAGAAATAATTGTTAAAATGAGGTCTTCAAACACACTTTGTCTCCTCGTCTGACGAATAGGAACCATATACAGAACTCAAACATATTTTATTAGGTGTGTTTTAACAATATCTAGATATTTGATATTTGAAATTTTGCTAGCTATTTTAGTTTTTTTTTATCAAAATATAAAAGCATTTTTTTCCCTTTTGCCCTGAATCCGCCCCTCTCGCACTGCGCGATTTTTCGCTTGGAGTGACAGTGACAAAAATAAAATTCGCATAGCCTCTTAAGACCAAAAAAGGGGAACATTAATGGCTCTAAAATTAGGTTTACAATAAACTGTCGAATTAAAGATTTTGCCATACATAAATAAAGCAGAAAACATTAATTTAAAAACGAAACAAGTATATTTTTATACTACGTTTCTAGGTTAATCAGATAATATTTTATTTATTGACAAACGATAACTGATAAAATTATAATAAAAACCATCTGTATATCAACGAATTTCCATAATTTAACGATAAAACAACTAATATTGCGAATAGTGCACCAACTTAAATCTGATATGTGCTGAAAATGGCTATAATGGCGCATGTATTAATTAAATTAGTACACTGTAATGGCCTATTTTTCATATCGAACTGCCTTTAGCAAAGCTCTAAGAAATAATATCATCGTTGCCAATAAAGAATGCCCAAAAACAACGCCTGGTTAGTTGCTTTGACAACCAAAAATAACCTCAATACATAAATAAAACAAAACAAAACACTTTTTTATCACGTAGTTCGAATTTTTAAATGTCTGCACTGTAAATATATCACTTTCTTGACACAAAACGCAACATATTTTTATAATCGGTATTGCTTTTTTTCTCGTTTCAGGCTTTAAACGCGTCCCCGGCAGTCTAGATCTTGTTCACTAACTAAATTATCCGTAGACTAGGGCACAGCTGACTAAACAAGAGCGACAGAGTTCTAACTGGATTTGTATTTACTCAAATATATGTTCCAAGCACTTGAAAGAAGAGGGGAAGTAGCAGGATGGAGTGAAGGCAATAAACCTTTGTCAAAGAAAATAAGCTTTCCACGCATGCGCGCACGGTGAAACAATAGGTTTAGAAAAAGAATCTCCATCGACAGAAATACTCTTACGGTATTTAGATATAAGGTAGAAAGTTCAGTGAAGATATTGGAGCATGCGTACTAGAATTTTCGTATTTTGAAAACATTTGGGTATTTCCCGTTAACACTTGGTCAAACATAAGACAGCAGGAGATGTTATCGTACAATATATAAGGTATACATATGTATATTATATTATAATAGGTATCTAGAAGTAGTTCGATAAACAATAGATATGATTATCCACGGTTTATACACGCATTGTTTCGGCATATCCGATGGGAATTACCTGCTCAATTTCAATAATAATGTTGCGAAAAACATATTGAATTCTCAAGAATTTCCATAATGGAACAATGAATATGAAACAGCAAAAATTATTGTTTCCTCGAAGAAGTCAATGGCAGTAATTCTTTTTAATATGTATCTACCTATACATACGAGTACATAAGCACGTAAGCCTGTAGGATTTCATAGAATCTCTTACAAGTACTTAAATAATGTACTGATTTGATTACTCTATAACTGTCTCTGTACAAATATACTGGTGGACATAAAAATCGACTCAAGCATTGTTGTTCTACATTTAAGGAAACAACCCAACCATACAAACACAAACATATGAAATATATAACATATCATTTTAAAGGTATAGGCCTCCACCATTTTTGTCTTTAAGTATTTGCGATACAGGCTGTAATTTTTTTTTAAGTGATGTATTAATAAATATTGAAATAATCAAATAGCGAAAAATTAAAAAAAAAAACTTTTTTTACAAAATCATTCATTTATTCATTAATTAAGTTTAACATTAGTACTTCGTGTTCCCCCCTCTAGCCCTTATAACTGCTTGCAGCCGGTTCTTCATTGACCTATTAAGTTTTTAATTAATTAAATGAATTTCACGTCCCGTATAGCGAATACTTTTAAACCAAAATGCATTTATTCAAAGGTGGAGGCCTATACCTTTAAAATTATATATATTTCATATGTTTATGTTTGTATGATTGGGTTATTCCCTTGAATGTAGGACAACAATGTTTGAGTCGATTTTTATGTCCACCAGTGTATTTATTAATTCATCCCATCCATCCATTAGCCTGTCTCCGTCCACTGCTGCACATTGGCCTTTCCAAGGTTTTGGCGGTCCTCCTGGAAGAAATGCCCATACTCACACATGCTGGGCAGGCGGGTTGGTGAGCGCGGTACCGAAACACTCGCACCAGTGAGGCCACTGTCTGTCACCAGTCTGTTTCATATGTGGATGGATATACCGCCACCAATCGGTCCCAGGCATGGTGGGTCATCTGGTTGTGTCTGTTTGAAAGTTGTCCTCTTACTTTCTCCCGAATAACTTCGGGTGTGTTTGAGGGTAAGATGGTGGTACCTCCACAGTTGAGGCCGGCATCAGCTCTACTACGTATATCATTAATTATTTATTATACAACAATAATTAATGAATAAATGATGATCGATAACTATATGTACTAAACTACTAAATACTTTAAACTGAAGGTCGGTTAAATGACTTTAAAATTAAGAGAAAATATCATGTGTGTCCTTGATATCCACTTTGACATTTTAGAGAGCGATGAAATCAAAATTTGGGGACGGAACCAAAGAACATTTATGTTCTGAGGGCGGAACTCTAAAAAACTACCTAATTTAGTACGATCCGCAGAACATGTTATGTATATACGAGTATTAAGAGGATTAAATAATATAAGTTAGGGGACTTCAATCCATAGATAAAACTCGTTCACATGAACAACATTAAATTATACAAGTTAGCGGACTTCAATCCATAGATAAAACTCGTTCACATGAACAACATTAAATTATACAAGTTAGCGGACTTCAATCCATAGATAAAACTCGTTCACATGAACAACATTAAATTATACAAGTTAGCGGACTTCAATCCATAGATAAAACTCGTTCACATGGACAACATTAAATTATACAAGTTAGCGGACTTCAATCCATAGATAAAACTCGTTCACATGAACAACATTAAATTATACAAGTTAGCGGACTTCAATCCATAGATAAAACTCGTTCACATGAACAACATTAAATTATACAAGTTAGCGGACTTCAATCCATAGATAAAACTCGTTCACATGAACAACATAAAATTATACAAGTTAGCGGACTTCAATCCATAGATAAAACTCGTTCACATGAACAACATTAAATTATATAAGTTAGCGGACTTCAATCCATAGATAAAACTCGTTCACATGACCAACATTAAATTATATAAGTTAGCGGACTCCAATCCATAGATAAAACTCGTTCACATGAATAACATTAAATTATACAAGTTAGCGGACTTCAATCCATAGATAAAACTCGTTCACATGAACAACATTAAATTATACAAGTTAGCGGACTTCAATCCATAGATAAAACTCATTCACATGAACAACATTTTCCGTTAATGCCGTTATTTTTCCGCCTTCACTTTGTTGATCATTCCGCTGATCTCTGTGAAAAAAAGTTGTAATTTTGCTTAGCCTATGGTTGTTCATATGAACAAGTACTTCCTATTTTGAAATTTGCCATTCTCAAGTCTCAATGATGTGATGACGCAAAGTATTTGATCAAAGCATCTTCAATATTAATTCTAGTCAGTATAGGTGAAGCCGATGACGATGATGTAATGTTGACATCATTCGTAGTCAAGACCGTTTATTTGTGACCTTGGACACGTCTGCTTTATAGCCTTATTTATGGAAATATAAAACTGCGAAGTGAAATGACAACTATACTGATGCTGTTGGTATCTATCTTGGACTTGAAACACCTAAAATCAATGATCTTGTATTATACATAAAACCTCATTGCCTAAAATACAACGTCACGATATGAACCCTCGAGGGGGTGCCAGAGGTCATTCGGTGTGTGAACTGTGAAATGAAATGCTAATAACAGTCTACACTTCTACACTGACATTTCAACGACCATTATTAATAAACTTATTGCAGAAAAGACAATATTGGAATTTAAAATGATGGAAAAATAAATTTCGCAACTACTCGTGAAGTAAAGTGTAAAAAGTGTTTTGTAGACAAGTTCTTGTAAGGGTATGTTTTTCAGTAATGCTTAGACGATTTTTGACATTCGTCACCTGGTATCCTATGTTTATACAATGGCATCATCATTTTACAAATGTTTTAGGAGCACGATCATACAATATCTCCCAAGTCATGAAAGTTATCCCATGTAATAAGAACCGATCTCGAAAATGTCGCGTACGTTTGACGTCACACGCTTGGCCAATTAACTTCATAATTGAAGTAATTTATGACAAAAACCAACCAAAAGCATATGAAAATGTGCCCTAACAGGATTTGAAAACTTGACCTCCGGATTAGTGTTCAAGACGGTCTAACCACAAGACCACAAAGCGGTTTTAATACAACTAGCTAGATGGGTTTAAAATACCACACCAGGGGAATCTCCTCCTACTGAGGTATAGTGGTGAGTACTTGGGAACGTTCTCTTGTGAAAATACCTCCAGATCACTAATCTTCAGACACCGGTGCAGCAACAAGTTGTTTAGGAGATCGCAATCTGTCATGTTCTCATCGTGTAGATGTTGCGGCGAGACACCTGCTCGTGTGTGGTACCTCACTGTCACTTCCTCCTCGAACTTTACCAGTAAAGCATCGAGCAGAGATATTCTATCTTAAGAAGGCCTTTCACGAAGACTTTTTTCTAGCGTAAGCGTCAGGGTTACGCTCAGGAGCGCTACAAAACGCGCAACACACACAAAACGAACCTATCTGTACACGTCACTACTACAACCATAGCCAAACAGACTTCGTGAGATTACCTGTATCAACATGGCTGTCTGTCAAATTCCTTGACAAGGTAATTTTGGCGTGTAGATTGGTTGTGAATTATGATCAAAAATTCGTTTCACTATTCTTTACTAAACTATTCCTTCTTTCACAGCTGCGCCCCCTGTCACTATCATCCACACGCTAAAAGATCCTTGTAACACTGTACATAGCTAAATATTTTGTATTTGAGCTGCTAGTCTAAAATTATTGTCACTCATACCATGTATGACAATGAACTCTTTATCTTATCTATGTAGACAACTGAGATACCCGTACATACGAGTATACACGAGTATGTAATGTATGTTTGTTTACCTTATATGCAAAACATTATGGAAATCTCTGACGTATGTTTGAAACAGCCCGCCGACGACGACACGACGGACGGACGGCTGGACGGATGTTGTTTTTACTATGATGTTAGCTAAGATAAGGTTTCAGTATCTTAGAAAAGGTATCGTGCTTTTATGACAAAAAAGTATAATATTTTATACGAAAAAAAAAGTGCTCCCGACGCATAACGACATATACGCATTACGACACATTTGTGTAAAGAAAAAAATACGTGAAATGGCTACTCGCAAAATGACATACTCGTATTACGGCTCATTTGTTGGAACAGGAAAATACGTGAAATGGCTACTCGCAAAATGACATACTCGTATTACGGCTCATTTGTTGGAACAGGAAAATACGTGAAATGGCTACTCGCAAAATGACATACTCGTATTACGACACATTTGTTGGAACAGGAAAATACGTGAAATGGCTGCTCGCGTAGTATTTTTTTCTGGACTAAAATAATTACCTACGTAATTTTAATCCAGATATTGAAACAAGATATACTATCATATCATTTACTTCAAAAAATCTTAACATAAAAATTATTGTGAATTGAAATATATATAATTAGTTACTGAAAGGAAGTTACACATAACAATGCCTTACTGAATTCAAACTTTAACGAAACTTCAGGTACGGGATCCTGTAAAATATATGTGTATGCATGTGCTTAACTTAGTAATAATTTCTTAAATACAATCCTTCGTAGGAAAGATATTGCTGTAATTCTTTTGCATTTTAACTCTTTCAAATATTTACTACAACATCTGTCAAAGTTTATGTACTTCTTTCTTCTATTATTTTTTGCAGTGTGTGGTGCCATATGAAGAGTAAAATAGTTCCCTCATATCTTTTTATAAAAAGTCACTTATCCTTCTGTCTCTTCGTTGAAGAAAAAGGCACCCATCTGAAGACCACAATAAGTTCAAGGCGATTACCGTCGCCAAATAAGCAGCTCGATATTTGTCGGTACGAATATCAACAGAAACGACATTGGAATAACGTTCATATCAGCGCGCAATGCATAGTGGCTGTTACGACGCTCGCTGTGTCCTTGATAGGGCGAAATAGGAGAAAATTATACTTTTCACTAGGACGTGATTGTTCAATTGAATAATGTTATGTTATGTTTATAGATATCAAGTTTATCTATTTATCAAAGCATAAATGAATTCAATCGGCCAAGCCACTTAGGAGCAGTAGGAAATTCAAGCCAAAAAACACCATTCAGTTAAAAAAACATTTCATGTAAATGTTTTGGTGGTATGAAAAACACAAATGTTGTATATGTTGTCTAAGAGTTGATTATTCATAATACAATTTTTCATTATTTTTGGTTTCGCCATAAACGAGGAGTAGGCTTTAGAAAGTACCCATTTGGCAATAGTAAGGCCCTTAATGACCCGCCAGGTGAAATTCAAAAAGGTTTTTTTTTTGCTCCTGTACTGCATATACTAGGGTTTGTATTTGAACTAATCCAGTGTGAATGGGGGCAGAATTTTTTGTTTTTTAGTGATTTGATTAGATTTCACCTTCTATAATTATAGATTTTACTTATCATTTGAATCGTAAACATATTGCTGCATAAATTCAAAAAACTTTAATTTAGTTCATGTGCGTTTATTATTTTATTAAATATATTTTATAAGATAAAATTTAATTCGTCAAAAGTGCATTATGTGTACCTACTTTACAAAATAAACTATTTGAATTTGAGTCGACGTAATTCAGTTTCCTGTAGCACAGATAGTATACATAATATAGCAAACATTTACGAAAATTGTGCTAAATTTCGATTATCGCCACCGAAGCAACCAAACAAATGTTTGTTCAATGAAGGTTGTTCCTAGACTCGTAATAATGTGAACGCTTCAAATAAAATTGCAACATCAATATGGAAAATGTCTATGTAACGGTAATGGGTGTTAACGTGAATTTAATGGCTGTAGGTAATTTACTTTTCGTAGAAGAGGTCAAACAAGACGTATGAGTTGAAGTGATATGATTGAATATAATACGATGTGTGTTACGTGTTTCACGTTATAACACACAATCAGCTAGTATATCCTAAGTAAATGTTTACTTTACTCCGGTTTTACTTTTTATTCGTAAAATGAATATCCCCTGCACATGCGTTGTTGCTAAGCAACAGCGTAACAACATTGATAAAATTAATTCATAACCAGTCAATGTCGCAAGCCATTGAACCAGAAAACTATGCCCACACCAACAACCGTTTTGTTATTCTAAAACTCACAGTTGCTGTAAAGTTTGAAGACCAGGAAGTAAATGATCTAATCAAAAATAAATTGAAGATTGCAGTTACAAAAAATCGTAACAAAACAACTATTTAGGTACTTACCACAGAAACCAAAATAACTTATAATTTTAAGCGGAAAGCAGTTTTTTAAACCAAAATTAACAAGTGAATTAATAACAAACACGAAGGCAAAAAGATTATAAAAAAAAAACAGAAATTGGCTATAGGAATATGCAAAATGTGCCCCCCAGTCCACTGGACTTCGTTGCATGCAACTACTATACTGTTTGATAATGCCATTAGTTATGTGATGTATGATGATGGGGGCATGGCTGACACAGGTAAACACCTTGACCCAAACATAAAGTAAAAATAAATATCGAGTCATTCTGTAACTACTAGTATATCCGTTAAGGGTCAAGGTAAGAAATAATTTATTGTATTGTAAAATAATCGTTGGTAAAATCGACATCTGTGGTAAAATCCTATGGCAGAAGTAAAAAACGTATTAGTTTCCATCAAAGACAGGAATTATATGCTGTTAATAAATCATATTAGCAACTTTCTTTTATAAACGTTTAAAACTGTTGGGTAAACTGAGGCGCAAAGCCGTAGGATCAAATAAGCGTTATCTGTGGTATAAATCAACACAACACAAGTTATTAGATAGATAAGCGTTTTACGCACCAATTCCCAGGGGAAATGGAACGCAATAAGGAAATATTGCAACTGTAATAAGAGATTGGTCAAGAGAGGAAAGTGAATGAATTATAAATTCACTGATGCCAACTTGGCATCAGTGGACCAACTCATCTATGCTTTAATGGTATCTAATATATTTTGTCAAAATCAGAAACTAGGAAAATAAATATTTACTTATAAAGCTTTTCGACGTACCTCAAGGAAGTGCTTTTGGACCATTGTTATTTTTGGTCTATATATAGTCCTATGGGAAAACTGCTTTTTTGGGTTCTTCCTTTTTAGTTATTATCTTATATAGCATTAACATAACATTTGGAATTCCAAAAATATACCTGGTATCAAGATTCAAGAGAACAAGTTAACTAAGACCTTGACCCAACATAATATGGAGGTACGCACCAGATGGAATGTCATAATATACTCCAAGTCCAACAAAAACATAACGACTACAATCCACGAGAAATGTTCAATCTCACATTACAATTCACAATGATATCAACTAAATGAGAAATTGCAATGCCCGATTTGCACGACGATCATCAATCACGTGAAAAGGTACCATTTTGCAAAATGGCTGACGCTAATCGATGTCATTAAAAATTTCAATGGAAATTATATTGTTGTATATTTATGCATTTGCGACGGTGTTTAATATTGATGTACTCACGCATGAGAATCTCTACCGAATAACTTTACTCAACATGTCAGTAGTTTCTTAGCTCAAAAGTTTTTTCTGATTTCTGGGCGGCGAAATGTATGAGACCTGTAGAGCGAGAGGTAAATATATCAAGTCGTATGAGCGATCGCAAGTAGGGCAAGGACCTGCATGGGTTTCAAGTTATAAAATCGCGTTGTAGCTTCACTTCAAATATTTATATTTCACATCACTTATCTTTCGTATAGCTAACAAGCTACGTAGATATACTAGTAAAAGCCGTCCTAAAATTAGCTTTCGACGAACCAGCAGCGGTGATAAACACATAATTTCGATCTTTATAATCCATGACGTCACAGGCTGGTTTCCCGCTCACAAAGCGCCGGATATCGCGCGCCGGAAGTCAGGTGTGGCGCGCGCGCTGCGGTCAGTTACCGCATTGTGCTGTAGTGCCCGGTGCGTGGATCAATACGAGGGGGTTTGTGATGATGAGTGTCCATTGTAGGGAACGCATATGTGCTTCCTTGCTACAGGTTACATTCACATGTATTCGATCAAATTAGATGAATGTACAGACGCTTGCAGTTCAAGCTCCCTATTTGTAAACAATTTTGACGCAATAAGAACTACCAATCCTATAGGTAGCTATGTCATGCTGTCGTTCGTACTGTATTATGCACGGGTACATATCGTAGGTGGTAGAGTTGATGCCGGGCTTGACTGTGGAGGTACCACCAATCTTACTCGCAAACGCCACTCGAAATTATTCCGTGGGAGAGTAAGAGGACAACTCTCAAATAGGCACAAACCAGGTGGCCCACCATGCCTGGGTCCGATTGATGGCGGTATATCCATCCCCAATTGCCAGGGCATATATAAAACAGCCTGGTGACGTTAAGATGTAAATAAAGGGGAGCCGAACGAAGCGGAGCGGAGCGAGGGACCCCGTTACTATTAACGGAATTCATGATATACGCAAAAATCCGTTAATTAAATTAACCCGACAAAATACACCTTATAATTTCATCCGTGTAAAAGATTTCGTCATATACCTAAACTAAATCTAGCGTTTTCATGAAAATCATTAATAATAAAAAAAATATAATTTATCAGCTTTTTTCGTATGATCGCGTAATGAAACTGGTTTACGCCATAATTAAGTTTTTCACGAAAAAGCATATTACACGACATCATTTCGTATGATGACGACGACATTAACTATATCTACATTGTAACACTATTACCAAGAAAGTGATTTGTCCATGAACGTTCGCTTCACTTGGAATGTCCACTTTACCTCTTAATTTCCAGTAACCGGACGGTTGCCCAAGAAAATTGCCGGCCATTATGAAATTGCTGGACAATTAGGCTTTGTTGACAACATTTATAATTATAATTCGTTTCCCAACAAACATCTCTGTCGCAATTGTCGTTCTAGTTCCGACAAACAATGTTCTTTACTGAATTAAGCCTTGGTGAGAATTGAGGCTTTTCATTTCTTTCAGAGGTGTTCCCAAGCGTGAACCGTCAAATGGAAATCACAGTCCACACTTGGTCCGACGATTATTACGTCACAAACGTGTTATTTTAAAGTGATTGTAATATATGTATGCATATAGTTAACAATCGGTAGGTATTTATATTGTTCTTAGCTAAGAGCTATATTTTTGGCCTTAGAATTATTTCTTAATATTTTTTTTACAATTCCGATGAATCGACTCTTAATAAGGACCAGGAACTGTATTTTTGAATCACTCGCCGCGAATCATATATTCAAGCACGAAAAAAAAAACACATGCGAAATTCAATTCGATTGGTCAAGATTTTACGTATTTTTGAATCAGTAGAAATCAATGTAAACGGTTTTCGTTTCACGCAAAAAAAATTAAAACCGGAAAGCAATATTTCGTTGATTTTAAAAACCGGTAATGAATGGAGATTAACGGAACGTAAATTAAAAAGTAATAATGTCATGACAGTCTCATCGATGCATCGACATCGACATTTTCTTCTTGTCATTCTTGCATAGTTTCTACTAGTAGAAATCGGAAAACGAGTGGGTCAAACCACTCGTTGCAGAATTCACGGAGAGAATTTTCAAAAATACTGATTTCAAGTTTTCGTATGCGAATCATGCGGATTCATATGCGAATTGAAATTCGAATGATTCAAAAATACAGCTCCAGGACCATAGTGGTATGTATCGTACGGCTATATGTATACTTAATGTATTTAATTCTAATTTAATTGTATATTTAATTCTATATTTGTATACTGCTGTGAACACTCTGAACTCTAAAGAGGCAGGTACAGCTTACCGGGTGCTGTACCTACTTGTTACCAGCACTCTGTAGACGTGAGACGTGTGCAAGGACTCAAGGGCAAGCTGCTGCGGATGCAAACATTCGTCCCCGTTTTAATAACGAGCTTTCCGAGGCACGCAGATCGGACAGAAATTGTGCCCCGGATTTAAAACCGCGACCTCTGGATTAGAAAGCTGTGACTCGACTGACAGGCAGGCCACGATTAAAGGAAGAATACTCACTGGCATGATCATCGTCCAGCAGGTTGTGGTAGCGATGCTGCTTCTCTTCAGCCTCGATCCTCATCATCACAGCTGGCGCCTCGTCACGAGTTCATCGCGACTCTCTGCGGACAAAAGGGGATACGATATTTTAAACATATATTAGGAATCAGTTCAGTGACCATAAAAACAAAGGTAGGAGTCGCAACTTGCCAAACCGACAGGAGCTAGCATCTAAAACAATTGATTTTGGTTAGTTAACAGATTGTTTATTTTCCTTAAGGAGACTATTAGGTCTATAAATATGTATAATTTATACTTGCGATTGTCGGCACTTGGTGAAACTTGGAAAGCATCTTTAATAAAACTCACTTGTACACTATTTCACACATTTAATTAATAGTTATACACCCAACCGGTTTCGAATAATTAATTCATTTTCAAGGGGTTTTATTTATTTTCGAACTACTGCAACTACGTGCTGTAATTATTTTTGTAGTCAATAGTGTACAAGTGAGTTTTATTAAAGATGCTATAAATATGTTATTTTAAGTTACATTAACTATGTAATAATTAACTAAAAGACTGTTTGTCTCTGAATAAAATAAAATAAAATAAATAAATTTAATTCGCTGAACCACTCTTCGCTATGCGATGATTGTATTGTGGGCGGGAAGTAGTCGGCGGGGCTATCCTCGATGATACAACCTTAGTAATTGCGGTAAGCAACGTAAACAACTCATACGCTGCACTTTTTATTAGTGGTCTGACTTTGTACATAGTTTCATAAGAAAAAAAAATTGTCCGATGTGATCGTTTTTTTTTTCAACGGAAGTTGATTTTAAATGCCTTTTATTTCAAAATGGCCGCCAATTTTCGGAAAACAGGTTGATAAGTGTCGCCAAAGAATGTTTCCCGATATTTCGATCATGGCGAGCCGAATGAGACCATCCCCAACTCGATCCAACCCATATTTTGACTAGGAAATTTTATTAACTATTTTAACAATGTTTGTTTTTCGAATTTATGGTTAATTTTATATTATTATTATGACATTTCTATTGAATATTATTTTTCAATTTTTTATTTTAATTTTTTGTGTTTTAGTACGTAACATTTATTTCAATATTGTAACTTTGACGTGTATAAGTGTGCTTTAACTGCTCCTATATACTTAATAAACGCTTTGACTTTGACTTTGACTTAAGAGACCCAATTTCTTTTTCTTTGTCCTGGCCAAGAAATGGGTCAGGTAGAGTTGGGGATGGTTTCATTGGTCGAAATATCCGGAAAAACATACTTTCGAAGACACTTTTCGATCATTTTCTATTTTTCAAAAATCACATCGGACAATTTTTTTTACTATAGGCTCTGGAAACTGGTAAAGTTTCAAACTGCTAACCAAAAATGTACTATCTGTACAAAACTCGATTAGTTAAGGTGATATACCGTGCTAGCAAAGGTCCCCGTTACTCCAGGCAGAAAGACCCGCAGTGCGAAAGGGACGGAATCGGGGAAAATTGTCAAAAAGTCGGTTTTAAATTAATTCAAAATTAATTAAAATAGCTACAAAAAATTCCATGACCAGTAATTTAGGTGTAGTTAAAACCCATCTAAATAAATATTTTTCAAGTCTGTGTGCTATCCTAATTTGTCAGAATATCAAAAAAAGTGTAAATTTAGACCTGATTTCAATAATTATTTCTATCGAATGAAATTCCTCATCGCGTTTCTGATAGACCAAAATCTAGTAAAAGGTCCCAAAATTGTTATACTAATTTATTTTACTTGGAACTTCATTAAAAGAGCAGATAAATAACTTCAAAAAGTGTCAATTTTCACGGTACAGCCCCTTAACGAAACTTATAATATTGTTTTAGACAATTTTCGTATTTATCATGCATACCTTTTTATAAGCTAAAAAATGTTGTGTTTGAATGGTTTTGATTTTCGATTAAAAAAATGTCGTACGTGCCTCCTGTCACTTTAGAAAATAAACCACAGAAATTATTGAGACTAGTTTTTTAGACATAAAGTACGTTTTGAAACAAACATTAACATTTCTTACAAAATTATTGATTATTAAACTTCAACATTCAACAGAAAATTTTGTAATATTTACACAAATATATGTTTCGGAGAATCGAATGTTTGAATGTCGGTGAAATAACCGACAGTTTCACGTAGATAACAACCTATTGTGTCCAAACGCAAACATGATGTCCTGATAAATGTCTAACGTGATATATCATAATAACAGATGCCCATTGTGATGTAACGTTCATGAGAGAGTTATATAATTTACATAATAAAGTATATAATTTACATAAAGTAAAGAGTTTCTTGTCTTTGCATAATTTTCTTTTCACACTTCGGTAACAGCAACATAAGTAGTAGTGTTCTTTTAAAACGAAAGTTGTATACGAACTTATCATATATCACAGATGATACATTTCTGTGGTACTTATCATATCACAGATGATACATCTCTGTGGTACTTATCATATCACAAATGATACATTTCTGTGGTACTTATCATATCACAGATGATACATTTCTGTGGTACTTATCATATCACAAATGCTACATTTCTGTGGTACTTATAGTATAAGAGCTGGTCCTCTAAAAAGGCCGTTTTGCATGAATCACATTATGATTCTGTTCTAATGCCGCCTCTTTTGCACGCGTGGAAAAACTGACTCCATCCTACTTTCGAATCATTTATGATTCACCCAAGTCGGCCTTTTTAGATCCCTGTTCTTCTAAAAGGCCGCTTTGGATTAATCATATTATGATTCTGTTTTAACGGGCATGCATCCGCCTACGACCTTGAGTCGACCTGTGTCGGTACAAGGCATTCGGAAGGAGTAAGAGAATTTTTGAGAAAATCATATGAAACTTTCGATAAATTTTGTTATTTTTTTTTGTCAATAATCACAACAGAAAATAAAATGTTATCTGAAAAAAAAATTTTTTCGCTTTATCATGCCTATCATAAATTATTTTTTAAAGTTTTTGAATCACCCGTGTGGGAGGAGTAGGCCTACAAAGACAGGTCCAAATTGCAGTCTTTTGCACGCTTAAAAAATCTCTGATTCTATCCTACTTTCAAATCATGAAATCATGAAATCATTTTATGATTCACCCAAGTCGGACTTTTTAGAGGCCTTGGTGACCATCAAAATCTTTCTAACTTTATAATATCTGAACAAGAAAACCTCGGGTCACAAAAAGCACCTATTTAAAAGCACCTAGCAGTTAAGGGCCTTACTATTGCCAAATGGGTACTTTCTAAAGCCTACTCCTCGTTTATGGCCAAACCAAAAATAATAAAAAAAATTATTATGAATAATAAACTCTTAGAAAACATATGCAACATTTTTCTTTTTCATACCGCCAAAACTTCTACATGATTTTTTTTTTTTACTGTATGGTGTTTTTTGACCTCAAATACCCTACTGCTCCTGAGTGGCTTGGCCGATTGAATTCATCTATGCTTTGATAAATAGATAAACTTTATAGCTATAAACATAACATAAGATTATTTAATCGAGTAATCACGTCCAAGTGAAAAGTATAATTTTCTCCTATTTCGCCCTATCAAGGACACAGCGAGCGTCGTAACAGCCACTATGCATTGCGCGCTGATATGAACATTATTTCAATGTCGTTTCCGTTGATATTTGTAGTGACAAATATCGAGCTGCTAATTTGGCGATGGTAATCGCCTTAAAGAGCTCGCTTCCACTCAAATTATAACTGTAATTAAGCTTTAATGAAGTTATTCTATGTATGTATGTAGTTATTTCTTTGAAAGACTTAATTAATTAAATTCGAAGAAAAAATTAATCTGAGTAGTAGCAATAACTGCTGGTTTTAACGATTCTCCTCGTATAGTATTTAACGATTCTCCTCGTATAGTATTTAACGATTCTCCTCGTATAGTATTTAACGATTCTCCTCGTATAGTATTTAACGATTCTCCTCGTATAGTATTTAACGATTCTCCTCGTATAGTATTTAACGATTCTCCTCGTATAGTATTTAACGATTCTCCTCGTATAGTATTTAACGATTCTCCTCGTATAGTATTTAACGATTCTCCTCGTATAGTATTTAACGATTCTCCTCGTATAGTATTTAACGATTCTCCTCGTATAGTATTTAACGATTCTCCTCGTATAGTATTTAACGATTCTCCTCGTATAGTATTTAACGATTCTCCTCGTATAGTATTTAACGATTCTCCTCGTATAGTATTTAACGATTCTCCTCGTATAGTATTTAACGATTCTCCTCGTATAGTATTTAACGATTCTCCTCGTATAGTATTTAACGATTCTCCTCGTATAGTATTTAACGATTCTCCTCGTATAGTATTTAACGATTCTCCTCGTATAGTATTTAACGATTCTCCTCGTATAGTATTTACTGTACAATTTACTACAACACTTTTACTATCACTACAAGTGGGCAAGTGGGTAATGAAAATAAAAAGTGACGAAAAAACAATACAAACAAATACAAAAAAACTGTCCGCTAAAACTGCAAAAAACATGATTTGACCATCAGCTGATCGGCCATCTTGGAAATTGATTTGTTAATTTGTTTATAAGAGACGTATTTTGTTTGTTGAACATTCTGCAAGTGATCAAATTGTATCTGTTTGTTGAACATTCTGCAAGTGATCAAATTGTATCTGTTTGTTGAACATTCTGCAAGTGATCAAATTGTATCTGTTTGTTGAACATTCTGCAAGTGATCAAATTGTATCTATTTGTTGAACATTCTGCAAGTGATCAAATTGTATCTGTTTGTTGAACATTCTGCAAGTGATCAAATTGTATCTGTTTGTTGAACATTCTGCAAGTGATCAAATTGTATCTGTTTGTTGAACATTCTGCAAGTGATCAAATTGTATCTGTTTGTTGAACATTCTGCAAGTGATCAAATTGTATCTGTTTTTTTCGTGTGCACTAAAGAATTATGTATGTATTGTGATTTTGTCTATTAAATTCTTTTTTTTTTCTATTAATAATTTATATTATAATAATTGGATAAAGAAAAAGGTAAAGGCGCCTAAAAGGCGTTGTCATTTTGCGTACATCTATTTACAGTTTTCAGTAGTTATCAGACAACATTCTGGCTCGAATACATTTTGTGGTGTAGGTTACCATTAATTCATTATTGTTTGTTTATAATTATTAAGATTTTGATGTATACATAACTTAATATATCTAAAAAAAATAAAAACCTTTTAGGAATAATTTGTGTTCAGTTTAGATGCGGTGACATGACAGCGGGGAAAATGATAACTCATGAAGTAGCTACTTGTATGAAAACTGTTTTACGGAAATGGATTTACATGGTGTAGGGAGCTTAATCTGTCACAGTGACTAGTATAGGTAGAGAACTGTCGCGTCGGACCCGTGACCGACCTGAATGCATGCAATTGCTCTGCGAATGCATACTGCAGATCAGCATAAAATTATGTGTTCTTACAACCCCAACGATTTATAATGTGTATGAGTATTAAAAACGAATTAGTTAGGTTGTTTTCAATTTTGTGGGGGCCTCCTGCGTAACAGTCTTACGTAAATATATTTTTCAAAACCGCTGCTTTTTTACTGATATGTGATATGTACATTGTATCTATTAATAATAAATTGTATAATCAACGTATAACGTACGCAAATTATTACGCAATACGGATAAGTATTAAATTATCATCTATACGGTTGGTTTGCTTCTTGACACGATATCTGGTAACAGACAGACAACCCTCTGTGTGTTGGTGTATATTTAATTTACATGTACTATGTACATATGTACATATTATGTATTACGTGCACAGTTCATTAGAACAAAATCTAACATGATTTCTATATCATATTTCTTCCATCAAGTAAATGTGATTGAATAATTTTGTTTATATCTTAAAGTTAGTTAAATACCAAATTAGCGATATACTGAAAAGGGCTAAATTAAATCAAATAATTCATTTCAGACTAAAATGACAATATTTGCCCGGAGAAAATTATAACAATACAAAATTAAAAGAAAAAATTTAAATATAAAAATAAGAATTATTATCAAGATAATGAAAGTTTTAGGTAACATTTTTCTTAGTTTGTGTTATGTTGAATTTTTTTATTATTGTAAATGAATAATGAAATAAAATTAAAAAAATACGAGATCTAACACGGGTGTATGCCAAACCGACCGGGAATTACTTTATTATTATTATTATTTATTAATTTATTAATTTATTAACTTCATTAACTTATTTATATTATTATTTACATAATAATTTTAAATACTATTTGACAGTTAAAAACTTTTGTGAAACCCTATAATTGGTCTTTGTTTGTATACTTATAAGTTTACCACTATTATTTAAAAAGACGATGTTTTTTTTAAATAAGCATATTATAATTGACTGTTGGGTTTCCGAATAAAAATTATTAAAAAAATATATTATTATTATAATGAATAATAAAATAAATTAATTAATATGTAACTACCTAACTACCATTGTCCCTTTTTTAATAAACAGAACGCGTTACATAAAACCTTCTGAATGTTATAATGAACGGACATAAGCATTTCTATTTAAGTTTGCTCCCGTTTAAATTACTATAGTGCTTAAAACAATCCATCTATTTGTTACAAAGCTCAAAAAGCCATAATAGCGTGCTTGCTACACATTACTATTGAAACGGCGGCGCTAAAATTAATTGGCTACAAACCAACGATATTATATTTTGTAACGCATGCGCAGTTCGGCTGCCTCCGCATCATAACGCCTGCAAGTTGCGTAGGGTTTGCAATTCGAATATTCGAATATTCATTTTATTCGAATATCCGCTCCAATTTCAAATTCGAATAATTCATTTAAATTATTCGAATAGTTGAATAATAATAAAGTTTTTGTTTTTGGTCTTATTCTTACTCTGCCCCTGAGTCCCACCCCACCTTGTGTTCATTTACTCGTTCAGCCTCGTTCGTTCGTTCACTCAGTCAGTCACGCGGCCAGCGACAGCGCGCACGCATCTGTGTTGTGTTAACTTGTGTTAACACAAACAAGAAAAATAATTAAAATACTTGATTTTATTTGAATAAAATTATGCAGCAATCAAACCAAACCACAGTCTAGCTGCTTTTGTTTGTTTTGAATTGATATTGTATTGTTTTCAATCAATGTTTAAAAATATTCGAATATCCGAATATTCGAATATTTGGCTCTAGAAGTATTCATTTTATTCGAATAGTAAAATTAAACGAATAGTGCAAACCCTAAAGTTGCGTCACCTGCGCGCGCGCCTACGTCGTCGTCGTCAGCAGAGCGCATGCGTGCCGCCGAGATCTGGTGGCAGCTGATAGGGCTACCACTGCTTCAGACATTCTTTCTCTGAGGCAGCCTATGTGAGCGAGCGAAGCGAACGAAGTTCTCAGGAATGTATGTCCGACGATAACTCAATTATCGTTGATCGTAACGTCATGAAATTTTGTAGGAGAGTAAATGAGACAAAAATAATTTTTAAGTTCGAACATGAGACAAATCGGTCAAGATCAAATCGCGAGTTCACAGTTCACAGTTCAGGGTGAACTACTACCCTACTATTTAGAGATTAGAGATTGAGGCAGAGATTAGAGATAGAGAAGAAGAAGATAGTGAAGAGAAGAATTTTACAGTTTTACACGTGTTCCTTCTTCTCTTCTCTCATCTGTCTTGCTGCGTGTGCGATGACTGTTTTAGCTTTTCAGAAGGTAATTTTTATTAATATTTCTTTTAATTTTGTCCTGGTCGACGTATAATTGTTGCGTTCTCTGTTGTTGTTTACTTATTAATCTTATTGTAAAATAGACTATTTTAAATAGTCACTAGTAATTATCATCATAGTTAAGAACTATTTATACTGGCAACATGACAAGATTTTCACGAAATTTCTGTAAGTACTTAAAGGTATTTTGGAAATATTTATGAACATTTAGCGGGTTCGTAAAACTTATCATTGTTGATATTACTTATCGAAGATTGATATCCGAAGATGCAGATTATGTTAATATTCTTATCTAAACAAAATAAAGGAAACAGCTAATCCCTCTGGAGCTAAATAATCCTTTAAAGGTCGTGAACTTTAGTGTGAAAAGAACTGTTTGTGGGCAAATCCTTTTTATCATCATGAACGGTTTCAGTTTTCTTGGTAGAAGAATCAAAACCTATCTATAGTTAATCAAGGATTTAGGCTTCTTTAGCTATGATGGTAAAGTGATCACTAGGTCTTTTATAAGTACTTATTACTAGCCTTTTGTTCCTGTTTTTTCAATCTTTGCCCCTTTCCCCGGGTCACTAATATGATAGGAAACAAAGCCGTATTCAAATCCGTTGAGGGTTCTCGAGTTAAAACGGAACATACAGACAGACAAGACCAACGACACAAATCGCTGGACAAGACAGACAAAAATTCTGAAAATGGCCGTTTTGGCTTCAGTACAACACTAACAAACCATTTCATTAAAAAAATAATTATAATTATATATATATATGTAAATAATTCAATATACAGACACGACTTTTTTACTACTCTAATATTTTATTATTAGTATAGTATAGTAGTCTATTTTGGATTTTGTTGTTATTAGTGATCTGTGTTGTGTATAAACAAAACTATTCACGAGTATTCCAGCATCTTCTCTTTCACATGATTGATTTCATCGCTTACTTTAAGTCAAAGTTCTCTTAAGTTTGGTTCTCTGTTAGGCACTAACACCACCTGACAAAAGGTGTTAGTAGCACGTAACACCCCTATCTACCTGCAGTACAAACTGTATATATTCCACCAAAAAAACGGCGTAGGCAGTGCGTCGGCGCCTGCTGCAGTCAGTCAGACAGAAGGCCCAAAAAAAAACAATCAAACAATGATGGCGCCAGTTTTTGTGTGCATTGTCTATGGAATGATGTAACTTTACAAAGGACGCTGTGTTTTCTAAGATTAAGGATTTCGGCATCTTAGAGATTATAGCTGCCGGATATAGTCAGCCCGTCAGAATTACCTTATTTATGTGTTCTTAGAAACACACCGGGTTTTAGTCCAGTGTCTAGATCGATTTAAGGGGGATTATCCCGATTTTGTATATTATCTAATTAATTTTAAACCATGACATTGAAATATTGTATGTCTGAAAAAAAATTATATATTTTAGATATTTAAATCTTTTCTGTAGGATTTTTAACGGTTCAATTCGCGAAACCTTATATACTTTGCTCGATCGAAAAAAAACAACCGAAGCTTTGTCGATTTATCATGTTTTTGTTCGTTTTATACAAAATTTACATTTACCAAATCATTAGAAAATTTCAGGATACTTGTATTAAAGAAAAGGTCACGATGATCAATGTTTAATATGTCTGTTGTTTATGGTAGGAAGTTCACAATCGAAGCAGTAAAAGAGACACTATAGAAAGCTCTACGTGCTACCTAGTGAAGTGAGAGAGTTATATCAATTGATTATCTCAATATGGGTGTCGATTGCACTGCTATAGTGAATGCTGATAACCAATTAATTTTAACCGGGCATATCGTTAGCAAACTTTCTAGTTTGACAAGTTATTGCGATAACCCTGCTCTGGCGACTGGTCTCTTCACAATAACTCAGCTATTTTGTACAACTAGATAACTTAAATAGACACATTGACACATATTGTAGAATAAAACATGAGTGACTTACTTAGCAAAAATCAGAATAGGGTAAATGCGCCAAAGAAAACAATAAGAATATTGACACAAGTAATTTTAATTTATGATACTTTCCATTTGAGTACAAAAATTAACTGCTAGATGATGTGGGGTAAATGCTTCAATTACATGAAAATTGTGTAAATATTAATGCCAATTACTCATTTTGTTGCATGTAAGAACGAGAAATTATCCACATCAGAAGAAAAAGTTGTAACTTATGTGATGATTTTGATGTAGGTAATATCGGCATTTAACCGTTCGACTTGATGTAGGTAATGTCGGCATTAACCGTTCGACTTGAAAGTCTTGTTGCCACAATGACAGCATCGGTGTCGCTGTCAACAATCAATCAATTATCCAACTCACTCGATCTCGAGCTGTCACCGACAATGCTGAATGAATGGCATCTACTTGTTGCTTGCATCAGCGTGGCACAGTTTCTAAACGGTGTTGTGTGATGTTCGGCCACAGTCTCAAAGAATAGCGAGCAAACAAACCAACATAACACATGCTTCCTTTCTCTCTAAAAGATTTACAAAGGAAATCTTAAATATATCAGAAAGTTGATTGTTGTGACGTCGCTTATGTTGATAAAATAATAATGTAGGCACCTATATACAATTTTATGAAGAAAATAAGTACTTGTATTATTCCACAAATTTTCTAATTATCGTCTGCTCTGCCCAAACGATTTCGCTACCTATATAATTATAGATATTAATTATTAAACATTATTCCAATTGGAATATTCCAATAGGAATTAATATAAAAACAGGAAAATTGTAATAAACTAAAACTTAATTAAAAAGCTAAATACATAAATAAAAATAATAGAAACATTAAATCTGCATATATAATTCTTCTAATTTTACTCTCGAGTGAAATTGAATTTTTAAAATTTAAGTAAGTATGATTGATTAATTCGTATTTATAGTATACATGGTATACACCAGTGGCGTGCACAGAACTTTTTGCTGGAAAAGCAAGCAATTGGTCAAGAATAACAATAAAAAATATATAAAAATTTAAATATCACTTTGAAAAAAGAATATGTATTACGCCAGGGAATTTTCACTCTAGACAATGTCTACCCTAGAGTGAAAATTTCCAATACAAACTTTTTTTTTCAAATTGATATTTAAATTTTTTCATTTTTTTTTTTATTGTTATTCTTGCTTGCTTTGCATGCATGCCACAGGTATATACATACTGAATAAAATGAGATAAAAATAGAATGTGATATATATTTCGGCCTCTATCTTGCCTGGGTCCAGCATCAATAATTTCCTTTCGGAGCCAGGATACGACCCGGAATATACCTCACATTCTTCCCAGAGCGTCATCCGAAAATGACTCTATTGATAAAGTTATTTTTCTAAAACGTCATGTAAAAAACTGTAAAAACAAATAGGTATATACTGTAAGTGAAACTATAAAGAACAATTTCATTTTAGGAAATTATTCTCGCCTGTAAGAAACATAATGCAAATATTGATCAAAATTAAGCTATATTTTTAGACTAAAATGAAGTAAAATTGGTAATTTCTTTGAAACCACTAATAGTATTTGTATGGTTTTTGCACTGAGAACTGAAATACAAGGAAAAAATTGCTTACAAAAATCATTTATGGAACTTTTTTTCCTTTATTATTATTATTTATTTATTTTATTATTTTCTCCTATGTTGCGCTATCCGGAGACCTAGCGACGTCGTTGAGCAGTGTGTGCTGATATGAACGTTATTTCAATATAGTTTCTGTCGATATTTGTACCGACGCAGGCCGATTCAAGGTTGTTGGCAACTACCTGCCCCTTAATCTCATTTTTAAGGAAATGAGTCCTAATCACAGAACTAGTCCTAATGTTGAACGCTCCATGGTCAACAGATTGCCACGGTAGGTATATTCTTTGCCAAATTACATCGAAGCTTATCAGCTCGATCGCCAATTCTGTAGCCCCAACAATGGGCTGGTATTCATTGTATGCAGATGTGACAGATGGCGAAAGCAGATCTCGGTGTGGTCCGGCGCGGGAGTCGAACCTTTCACTGCCACTCTGAGAACTGTGCGGTGCCGAGTTTGAGAGTTAACTACGAATCTAGGTACTTACGTGTGTGTAATGGCTACCGACTTTAGTATTTTATAGTATAGGTAAATATTTTAGATTACAATACAACAAATAACATACAATTTAAATTGCAAGCATAATAAAATCCAATACTAAATTGTTCCATATTCGTCTTCCAAATAGAGCATTCACCAAATAAGTAGAGCAGCTGTTGCAGTTTTTGTGACCTTCGAGACACCTGGCCACTGCAATGTACAGACTTGCGCAAGCACATGCACCACACGCATGTTTTAAACTTTTAACTTTTACACCCAAATATAATGAAATAATTATATACCGCCTGTGTGTACTCGACTACTAACCCAGGGGTCACGGGTTCAAATCACGTAGGGGACAATTGTGTTCGGACTACGTGCTTCGGAAGCTGTGGCTCCATTTCTATTTTCACGGGACACCTGACGCTCATCATCAGAACATCAACAACACCAAGTTTTCAAGGGTTCATTGGAAGAAACTAGGTCTCTCTTCATATTGAAGAAAATATATTTGATTTATCGATCTTTTATCTAGGGATTCCACCTATAAAAAATGTTTTAAGATTTATAATTATGTCAAAAAAAAATGTTTTTCACCCTCTTTTTTTTGGTTTTCAAACGTTCGTTTCAAAGACGCGGTTAAGAGATCAACTTGATTTTTTTTTATAAAATAGGCAATAGAAATATGAAGGGATGTTACCTAAATCCAATATTTTTTTCCCTACAAAATATTTCAATATTAGCTAAAAACACACCAATTTGTTGTTTCGCTGCGTGATCACTAGTATTACACGTCCAAGAACAAGAGGCCAAAGAGCCAACATATAATCGCCTCTATTAAAAGCAAATAAGGTCTTTGCCATTAGACTTATTATGCTGGACGGCTAATAAAAATAGTTGCTAGGGTATGCCATCTTCTTAAGTACGGCGATAGGGCTCACTCACCACACCACCCATTCCGCTGGGACGTAATAATTGTCGGTGCAAAGTGCATTTCACAGTTCACACTCGGAGACACCTCTAACACCCCCTCGGAGATTCATCTCGTGACGATGTATTATTTATGGAACATAATATTGCTAATGTAGCAGAGTATAGTGCATTCAACTTTTTAACGCGCTATTCTTTGTTGTTTTTAGTCTAACTGGCATTACATAATTAGATAACATCTCATATTGGATGAAACACAGGTAGGTAGGTAATTAGAAAACTTTCTACGTTTTCTCGTGAGCTAATTAATCGTTTGTAGCACATAATAGTTCTGTGGTTTGCACATTTCTCTGAGGGTTTGCAACATCTGATAATGTACCTACTATCACATTTGTTGAAGTTTTTACTAAGTTTTATTATTTTCACGAGATACTTTCTAAACGCAAGTAGATTTTCACTTCCTACCGAGATAAGATCAAGGACGCTGCCAGCGAGATTTACAACAAATCACAAACGGACAGCGTGATGAAGACTCATAAAACATCAACATGCAACACGGCTTAGCAGCAACATATGAGGCAGACACCTACATATTTGCAACCACCTGCTCTACAGGTATACTATTTATAATTAAGTATTATAAATCTAATAAGAGTCGCACTTCAATAAGAAAAATCCGACCAACGTTTAGTAACAAAAATGGAGAACGCAGTTCAACCTTCAGCGTCGAGTTGACCCTGCCAAAAGATTCATCACACATCTGTGGATACGCAGTGATCGAAGCTCGCTGATGCGATATCTTCAAAAAGATGCCCACCCGCCTCTCCACTAATCCAAGGCGTACTCTAGGATGCATATCCGGTACTCTCTATTATCCTATCCACATCCTGAAGGCACGGTCTTCCCTACCATTATAGTGCCCCCCGGTCTACTCTTGGATATGCTATGGTTCCTGTAGTCCCATAAAACATAGGGCTTCAGGTGCTAGTGTAAATCCTTGTGTTAGTTCGTTAATCGAGTCTGGTCAAGCCACGCTGGGATCGGTGCATTTCATTCATTCATTCATTATTCATTTACAAGAAAGATTTATTTACAAGAAACTTTTATATTTCTTTCTTTTTGAAATTTTTCTCACTTCGTTTATAATTTCTACATTCTGCGACCCAGGAAGGAACAAGAGCTTTTTTACCGTTCCTAGTCCGTCGTCGACCGTCATTTCTGTCACCATTGGTCTTCTATTTTTTATCAACCATTTATTTAGGGGTCACTTTACAATAAGAGAAGTCGTGCATTCCGATACGTTTTTGATACAGTTACTTGACATTGAGCTAGTAAAACGGTCAGAGGTAATGATCGAAGAGCACTTGAGGTTTTTATAATTTTTTTACAAATGGAAGTTTTTAGAATGTTACTAAAAGTGACGAATTATGTTACAGCTGTTTTCTAAGCATCGTTCGTTACACGAAAACACACCGCGGGTGCAAAAGTGGATCTTATTCTAAAATCTTTTTCATCAGAAAAATTACCCATTTGTAAGCAACTGCGAAATTAAAAGTCAAACTGCGGTACAAATCTCAAAAGTACCATAATTTTACACGAAGCATTTATGTAATAACAGAGTAGAGCTCTTGACAGCTACTCTAGAATCAAATGATCTACCTACTCTATGAAATGGCGAACATTTTTCTGTAATTTACCACTTACATAATTATATGATTTATTTAAACAGTGTTACGCTTGACTAGAGAAATTGTGGGGAGAAAAAACGAAGTGCATTCCAGATAGCGAGGGAGTAAATTGTCTCAGTGTAGTAGAAATAATGCTAATTACGGTGATTTGAGGCGTAACTCATAGTCCTAACTAATAGATCAGTGGGTGCAAAGAACTTGCATGGCTTCTGAAACTATGGGATCTTCTACAAATATCTTTCAAATAATAATGTGATGAGAATGGCCACAGCTAGTTATCTATGGTCACTTCATAGAGCGCCATTTTATCTTGACGAATATGACGATATTGTCATTAGAAATGTAAATATCTTTTTGCTTTTGGCACAAAAGCAAAATTGTTTTCAAACGTAGGTATATATACGAATCGTTAATGTTTTTGGTTACCATCCTTGCATTTTGAGTAGAAAATAAACGGTGCTAAGGCATCGACCGGTCAAAGACCATTTAAACGTAATGTTCGCATTTTCACACGTTTCTTCGACTGCACACATACTTACTACAAACAAACGTGGGAACAAATGTCGTCTCTCTGCCACTCTCATGCTAATTTTACAGAAATCGAACAAAAACGGAGTTGTTAGTCGCGGGATTTGGTTGCTTATTTTATAATTAAATTCAAACGGCTATTCACGACATATTCTCATATATCGTATTCATCTCTGCTTCCACCAACTGTCGTCACACGTCACTCCTCTCATTTTTATTGCATGTAGTGTTTACCTGTTATTGGAGTTACACTCTATTCCTACTGTACGATAGTTTAATTGTATGTTGTAAAGTGTATCATCTGTTGGTAGACCAAATAAATAAATAAATGAAAATAAATATTGTCAATTTTCGCTGTAATTAGTATATACCAGCTTCTTCGGAGGCAAACAGGGTTCAGTGCCTCAACAGGGGGGTTCAGTGCCTCAGTGTCAAACAAGGATATGTCGCGTTACCCTGTTTCACAGATACACATTCCTACTAAATATGTAGCCAAACTACTCGCCACTATCTGATATGAATAGCCGATCACATTTAATTACATATCACGAATCTTTCAGTATTACAATACTTGTTCTATTATATACAGATTGCTTGGAAATTCGACCTATTCCTTGAAATGAGTAATACTAGGGATCATTTCCAACAAATTGAGCCCTATCAACTAGGAGTCAAAAATGAATTTGTTTACTTTGTAATTTTCGTATCATTTTCATCATTTTCGACCCCTAGTTGATAGGCATTATTTGTTGGAAATGATCTCTAGTATAACTCCTTTCAAGGAATAGGTCTAATTTCCAAGCATTCTGTATAATACTTCTACTTATTGTAGAAGCACAACGAGTTTGAGGATGTTTCTGTCAATGGCTTTTGAACTACCATAGCAGAGCAAATTATATTTACTCTGACCATTGTCACTTTGTAATTGGCATAAAAAGAACTGATAATTTTAAAACCAGTAAAAATGCCCAGGTGAAAACCAGCTGCTACCGACTAGACTGGTTGCAAACCACAGTTTAAATTAAAAATACATAACCAGCCCAAGCTATATCCGGCAAATGTCACTTACACTGTATCTTGGAATTTCTCGTGCTGGGACCGAGGCAGGCAGGTACAAAACCACCATATAGGTTTGCAAACCTATTCGTGCACTTCAAGAGGCTCTTCCTGCCTCGTTATAGAGGATATATTAACATGGTTATGGTCTGAAGCTGTGGTCAGGGTCTATACCAGTTTGCGGAGGTCAACGGCTGCCAACACCATAACATCGGGCTTGACCGGATCAGCTTTGGTTTCGCTCGAGTCTTTGTCGCCCTTGTATATGCAGTTTTGTAATGTGTTAACGGTTGCAAAATTGATAAATAAGTATAATGAACAGAAAATCGCTTGTACTATCTATCCCACAAAATTATTATTTACTTCCTGACCGGTTTCGCCTTTATGGCATTATCAAATCAAAGCAGTGGTGCCTACATTGTTTAAATTTATATCAACATTCTGATGATAAAGCTTCAAAATTTTAGCAACTAATTGTTATATAAACTTATTGTAATAAGATGAGTTTTTTTGCTTATGCATTTTGTGAAAATACGTATCTTCTCGTAGTGTCGTCATGTTGTACACACTTACTTGAAAAACTCTTGTTGGTCAGTGTTAGTCGCTAAAGCTAGATAAGCGCAATCAATTAGGCTCTATTGGGTTTTCATTGCCAATTCCTTCAGTTCTTGGTATGACATGACTCCAGCCTTTTCTTTTAAGGCGATTACCATCGCCAAATTAGCAGCTCGATATTTGTCACTACAAATATCAACGGAAACGACATTGAAATAACGTTCATATCAGCGCGCAATGCATAGTGGCTGTTACGACGCTCGCTGTGTCCTTGATAGGGCGAAATAGGAGAAAATTATACTTTTCACTTGGACGTGATTACTCGATTAAATAATCTTATGTTATGTTTATAGCTATAAAGTTTATCTATTTATCAAAGCATAGATGAATTCAATCGGCCAAGCCACTCAGGAGCAGTAGGGTATTTGAGGTCAAAAAACACCATACAGTAAAAAAAAAAAAATCATGTAGAAGTTTTGGCGGTATGAAAAAGAAAAATGTTGCATATGTTTTCTAAGAGTTTATTATTCATAATAATTTTTTTTATTATTTTTGGTTTGGCCATAAACGAGGAGTAGGCTTTAGAAAGTACCCATTTGGCAATAGTAAGGCCCTTAATTGGTCCACATAACTCCTCCTGGATCTATCTCTTCCTTTCAATCCTTCCCTCTACTATGTGTCTGAGTATGTGTCCGACCATTTTTCCTCTCCTTTGATGATTTTATAATCCTTCTCATTTGTTACTGTTTCTTTTCATCAATAGGTAGGTAGGAGGTAGGTAGTACCGTAGTACCTATCTCTTCTAAAATGCCAGGTAGCAAAAGACACGTGTGATAAATTAAAACTAATACCTACATACACTTTATTGTTATTTCTATTAAATTAGTCCAAAAATAAAAAAAACTTTAAATTAACTGGTAAGAAAAAAGATAAATACTTAGTGTAAGTATTATTCTGCGTAGATATAACTTATATCTAAATATATTATATCATATGGCTAGGATTGAATAAAAAAAAAAATGGAATTAGCCTGCGTTCTTTTTAGAGGAACAATTTCTAACATAAAAACAGAGTTATCTATGTACAGTGAGGACCGCATCAAGTAAGACACATTGGACTTTCTACCTATCTTATATTCTTCTTTGTAGGGGCTAATGTCGTACTGCAAATGTATAGCTTGATGTGGTCTCCACTGTACTGGTAGGTATTACTAGGTATTTTATGTAACAAGTATTTAGGTCAGAAGTGGACGACACTGAAATGCTTGACATTCTGATTAGTCACACACACATACACATATACACACATACACATAAGCAACGCAAGGTCGTGAACGATAACTTTCGAAATATCTAATATTTTCTCTGATTTTTATTGAGTAAGTCTAAGTGCATAGATACGAAAAATACACAGGTAGGTAAGTACTTCAGTTTTAGTTTGTAACCGAGAGTTTAGTAAGTTCCACAAAAATTATCGCACGGGTAGACTGGCCACACTCAAAAAACCGTTGCAAATTCAAGAAAAACTACGTTACTGATGAAAGAACACCATGAAAAATGCAACTCACCATGAACTCACCATAAACCCAATAGAGAAATGATGACAAACACGCAGACACCAAGTTCCGTTACTACCTATACAATGCTTTACCCGTTTTAACACAGAATTTGTAATATCACAACCAAACAATCACAACACTAAACTTCACTACTCAATTCACTGTTCCCATTATCACCAAGGATTCTTTTAGACCATTTATTCGCACTTTGATATCGGAATTTTTGTTTAGCGTAAAGTTTTTGATAAAAGATTAGTGCGATAAGCAGAACGATGTCACGTATTCTCGCGCCGGCAGTCGGAGCTACACTGGCGCCGCGCCGTTCTGCGGCGGAAATGTACAACTACAGAGAAAATTACGTCGTACAACAATGAATGATTATACAATGTTTGAATTTAATATGTAACGTTATTTTCTTAGGATTCCATACCCGAAGTGTGTCAAACTGTCAAACCAAGGAAACGGGACCCTCTTACTAAGCCTCCGCTGTCCGTCTGTGTCTGTCCGTCTGACAAAGAAGTCTACAGTTTCAGCGATGCAATTTCACAAAATACAAAATACAAATCAACAAATTTTTCGGGAAAGTTGTTCATTATTGTATAACTTGCACCCTAGAATGCTCCAAATCTAGACCTTCATCTAGGGTTGCCAACTTTTTTTAGAAGAAATAAAGTATATCTGATTTCAGGGAAGGTAAATAAAAAGTACGGTCATTTAGAAAAAAGTATTCTTTATTCAAGGGAGTTCAAAGCTTTTTTGAAAAAAATGTCACGGTAGCTGCGGGCAATAGGAACTAGGAAGGCCAGACTCCATACTAACATCCTCAAATCCTTTTGTGAAACTGTATTTTTTGTGCTATTTGCATAAACACAAACGCACAACATAAAAATATCATCCACAACGAAGGAAGTCATACATTTTCCCTTGGATATATATTTCTTCACGGCTCTGTTTTTGTTTTCAGTTTACGTCTAATTTTATGTAAAGATTGAAATAAAGTATTTTCACGTACTTTATTGGTATTCAAAAGTATAAAGTACAGGGACCCAAAATAACGTAAAATACTTTATTTTAAAGTACAGTTGGCAACCCTACCTTCATCTGACGTTAAATTCACGTCCGTGTACCTTCTTAGTAAAGCCGATTCTGAAGGCTTTAATTTTAGTTTTAGTGATGTCAAAACTGAAATTTGTTGATTACAAAATAGTCTTTAAACGTCAGGAACAGAAGCTACATTACGTTGGAAAAATTCAAGTTTTGACAGCACTAAAACTAAAATTAAAGCCTTTAGAACCATCCATCCATCAGCCCGTATTCGTCCACTGCTGGACATAGGCCTCCCCAATATTACGCCACTCTTAGCGGTCCTCAGTCATCCTCATCCAGCCGCCACCCGCAACGTCCTTCAGATCGTCAGTCCAGCGGGCACGAGGGCGGCCTACGCTGCGCTTTGCTGTACGTGGTCTCCATTCCAATGCCTTACGGCCCCAGCGGTTATCACGTCGGCGACAAATATGGCCAGTCCACTGCCACTTCAACCCACTGATTCGGCAGGCTATGTCGGTCACCTTCGATCTCTGACGGATATCTTCGTTTCGGATTTTATCCATCATAAAGATATCCCAAGCATAGCCCGCTCCATAGCTCGTTAGATCAAGCCTTTGGTAAGAGACCACGTCTCAGCGCCGTACGTCATCACTGGAAGAAGGACGCACTGGCTACACTATAGGTGACTATAGGTATATCTTAGCCTGGCGTGGCGCCCCACCCCACAAGGACCGCAGGCGCACAGGCGCAGGTAGGTGCAACCGTGCAACAGCCGGCAACAGGTGTTTTTTTTTGTTGTTCCAGCTGTTATAATAGGAGGGGTAAGTGTTGGTGGACTTGGAAGAATGTATATTTTTCGTAGATATTTTGTATGCAAGTTATCTAAGAAAACTCTTGTTGGCTGCTTTAAATATGTTAGAGTAAGTCACAAGTATAACGGAGACTGTTTGTTAAAAAGTTAATAATAAATATACATGTAATAAAAATCAACACACACTTTTTAAGGGCGCAAAATGAAAAACACAATAAAAGTGCACAGACCAAGTTCTGACACTGTGGAGAAAAGTATGAGCAAATAATTTGAACATTTTGGCCTAGTCAGTGCCGTGCCGCCGCCAAATTTTTTTTAACTGCGATCTCTGGTCGAGAACGGCACAAAGGTTTTTTAAAGGCGTCGCCCGCGTTGATAAAATTTTTGTACAGTCCTATCGAATCTGTCAATGTTTTTGTACAGTCCTATCGAATCTGTCAATGTTTTTGTACAGTTCTATCGAATCTGTCAATGTTTTTGTACAGTCCTATCTAATCTGTAAATATTTTTGTACAGTCCTATCTAATCTGTAAATATTTTTGTACAGTCCTATCGAATCTGTCAATGTTTTTGTACAGTCCTATCTAATCTGTAAATATTTTTGTACAGTCATATCGAATCTGTCAATGTTTTTGTACAGTCCTATCGAATCTGTCAATGTTTTTGTACAGTCCTATCGAATCTGTAAATAGTTTTGTGCAGTCCTATCGAATCTTTCAATGTTTTTGTACAGTCCTATCGAATCTGTCAATGTTTTTGTACAGTCCTATCGAATCTGTCAACATTTTTGTACAATCCTATCGAATCTGTCAATGTTTTTGTACAGTCCTATCGAATCTGTCAACATTTTTGTACAATCCTATCGAATCTGTCAATGTTTTCCGGACCATTAATTTTGTAGAACCTATTTCTGTAGGTAAAGTGTATTTTACGTGTAAACAGCGGGTGTGCCTTTCATATCACAATTCACATTGGGAACATCTCGGTCTGGGTCCTCGAGTAGTGATGATGTTTTTTCATGTTTTTCTTTTGTTTTAGTAAATCCCAATTCTTTTAGTAGATACCTACGTTGTTAACATATTATATAACTTTTTTACCGATGTGTGCTTGTGTATCTATGTACGTTTTTTTACATACAATTTGAAACCCCATTGCATTGATTTATGGGATAAAAAGTAGCCTATGTCCTATTCCAGGTCAAGAACTATATTCATTTGTACAAATTTTGCGTGAAGGAGTAACAAATATACGTCCATACATTCATCAAAACTTTCGCATTTATAATATTATTTCTAGCGTTAAGTTCGCCTCTGTACAGACATATTGTTATTGTGCAATAAAGAATTTTTATTATTATTATTAGTGGGATTTACACAATTTACACAATAAAACATTTTTTATTTAATATATTTGTTAATAATTTTAATTTAGATTAAGTTAGTTTTCAATTATATTAAATTATTTTATGTTAAAAATTGTAATTATAATATGATTGTGTGAGATAAAAATATTTTTGGCAACACCTTTTTTTTTAATTTTATTTAATATTCGGGCAGAAGTTGGTATACCACATATTATGTATGTACGTTACCGGTCAAACCCGATTTTAGGACAAACTAGTTTAGCCTAGGCCGAATTATCATCACGACACGACATGAATACCCGAGCGGGTGTCAGCGATGTTCCGAGTGTGGATTGTGAAATGCAAGTCACAGTCCACAATCGGTACGCCTGCGTTTCACCGAAGACTATTACGTCCCAACGTGATGGGCGATGAGCCCTATTGCCCTACTTCGGGCACAAATACACGCTTTTAGGGCATGCAGGTTTCCTCACGATGTTTTCCTTTACCGTTCAGCAAGTGTGTTGAATTCTATACACATATTAAGTCCTAAAAAATAAAACACATTGGTGCATGCCCGACCGGGGTTCGAACCTGGATCTCAAGATTGAGAGACCAGCGTTCTATCCCTAAGCTACTGCCGCTGACATAAATAATAGTCCATGATAGAACAGGGTCAACGGATATTGGTATAGCAGTCTGAGTTCTGTTCAGTCTAGACCACTTCCTTGTGTACACAATTAATTTTTATTCACTAAGCACTTGACTAGGGCTGCCATCATCTGCCGACAGAGGACAAAAACTTCAAAAACCCCGGACATTTAGGTAAAATTGCGGTTTTCCCCGGACACGCCTAAAACAAATATTCTTAACAAAAAAAGAAGTTTTTATTTAACATTTTATTCATTAAATATTTTTCATTCAACATTAATAATTATTCATTAAACAATAAATACGAGTATGTTATATTGCCGCGCTGGAGTTGGCTTCGATGCGGTTTACGAACGAATGAATTATTTGCTAAGATTTGTTTTTATTTATTGATTATCCTTCAATTAATTGTGGTTACCCCGGACACATATAGTGTCCGGGTTTTACCCGGATCTTTTTGCAAATCCTCCCCGGACGGCCCCCGGACGCCCTCCAAACTAGGACAAATCCGGGGAAACCCGGACGGATGGCAGCCCTACACTTGACGTATGTCCCTAGGGTTGCCAACTTTTTTTAGAAGAAATAAAGTATATCTGATTTCAGGGAAGGTAAATAAAAAGTACGGTCCTTTAGAAAAAAGTATTCTTTATTCAAGGGAGTTTAAAGATTTTTTGAAAAAAATGTCACGGTAGCTGCGGACGGTAGGAACTAGGAAGGCCAGACTCCATACTAACATCCTCAAATCCTGTTTGTGAAACTGTATTTTTTGTGCTATTTGCATAAACACAAACGCACAACATAAAAATATCATCCACAATGAAGGAAGTCATACATTTTTCTTTGGATTTCTTCACGGCTCTGTTTTTGTTTTCAGTTTACGTCTAATTTTATGTAAAGATTGAAATAAAGTATTTTCACGTACTTTATTAGTATTCAAAAGTATAAAGTACAGGGAGGGACCCAAAATATGTCCCTCGTCACTCTCTAGCTTTGAAAAAGTGAAACGATACCTGCCAGTGACATTAGACTCGTGACCGGACTACGAATGAGCTCGGATATGGTGTGACAACACATTGTTCCTTTATTTACGTGACTTACAAGTTACAACACAAACAGTACAGACGGCAGCAGTTCAAGCTCCTTGTAAAGGATTTTAACGGCTATGACGCCGCAATAAGAACTGCCAATAGGTAGCCAGTTGGCGTCTGTACTGTACAAGGATTTTGATAGAAAGAGGAAATAAAACTTTGCGATTTTATCTCCTGGATATACATATATTTACTTTATTGGTTTTGATTCTTCTTCTGTTTATTTATTTTGTAAATTTGGTATCCACTTCCACATTACGTAAAATAATACTTTCTTCACCACCCTACACGGAGAGAAAAATCTGGCTGTATGTACGAGAAAATCGGCTATCATAACAAGATATTCTTATTGTTAACGACACAGCAAGAACAATGAGTCTATTTTACTAACAACGTTTAGTAACTATTTTTTACTATGGTTTTATTAAGACCAACTGATTGTTAAGTATACCATACGATATGATAAGTATTTCCTACTAGTCAGTGTTTTGTGTTCGATATTATTCTACCCTGTTGTTTTAGTAATCATTACGAGAATGTCTATTAGACGCAACAATATATTAACTCCATATAGTGGTGGTGACACGATGTTTATTTGCGGTAACAATAGTTATAGTACTAGCTAGTTCAGTTTCTTGTAAAGACAACTACGTCATCTTGTCGGTACGACACGGTGCATATTACAGGTAACATAATTATTGTACTGAGCTTTTACTAACCAGATTGTTGCGTCTACTAAACATATCAGTAATGTGTACTAGGGTGTTCTGGTTAATATATACTGGGTGTAAAAATGAACTGCTCAGAAAATTAAACCACATGCTCTACTGATTATACTGAACCACTTACATAGAAAAACTTTTGCAACAATGCAAAAACAAAAATCACTTTCCCATACATTTTTTTCATAGCTACTATGGGAAAGTGATTTTTTTTTCGCGTTGTTGCAAAAGCTTTTCTGTGGAAGTGGTTTAGTATGATCAGTAGAGCAGGTGGTTTAATTTTCTAAGCAGGTCATTATTACACCCGGTATAATAAATAAAATAAAAAATATTCGTACACTGTTCCATAAATCTATATAGTTTTTTTTTTGGTGTGCGACCGGTTTCTTCGTTTTAATGACATCTCCAGGCACTAAAACAATTAATATATACAAAAGAGAAACAGTTGTTTTTCAGAAAATGTAATATGAAATATATAAATAATAAGTACCTGAAAATGTCATTAAAATGATAATAAAAAAGTATATTATATAGATTTTTAGAACAGTGTACCTACTAAGTATTTTTTTATTTTATTTACATTCATGATGTATTCATTAATAAGTGACAGATAACAGCTATTAGAAAGGTTAAATAAAATAAAATAATATTTAAAATCACGTACTATTATTTATTTTTCAAAACTCTTATTAAACTTGGGAGTGTAGATAGGTATACTAAACTAGGGCGAACATTTGATCATTATAACGTTAGTAACATGCTAACATGCATCATGATCATAATTTGAACAAACTTAGAGGTAGTATCCGTGCCAATACTGAAGAGTTTTATAAATGGCGGCCGAAGTATGCATTTCTGTCAGAATTCTATACTTCAGCCGCCGCGCGCCGTTTATAAAACTCCAGTTACATTTTTTCAAGAGTGCTTTCGCAGCCGGATTGTGAAACACCCGTCTTTTCTAATTAATCGAAACAGAACAATTAAATTCAAAATTCACTTAATAGTTATTCAACAAAACCATATTACCTATATATTGTGTATGTTGCCATCGCAAAGATTCCATTGTAAATTAGAATTTAAAAATTTTCAAAATTGGGTTCTGTAAATTAGAATTTCAATTTTTTTTAATTATAATTTACAGAAACCAATGGAAACTTTGCGATGACAGCATACACAATACATAGGTTTTGTTAAATAACAGTTGAGTGAATTTTGAATTTAAGTGTTCTATTTTGATTTATTAGAAAAAGGCGGGTATTTCACAATCCGGCTGCGATAGCGATCTTAACATCATCAACACTTGAAGTTAATTATTTGGCACATAACTGCTAGATAATTTGCTTCAAAAAAACAAGTTTTATTGCTCTCATTACACTAAACTTAAAAACAATAATTTCATTAAAACATAAACTGTCAAATAAACAGTGTGCAATTGTTTATTTTTAACGACAGTAACATTAGTCAAAATTAAAAAAAAAACTTAGTCCGGCGGCAACTACAATCAACCTTATCTCACAATAATATTTGAAAGTTTGTAGGTAAGCTAGGTTACCTTTAAAAATACTTATATACTTGGTCGGCCGTGGCACCACATGTCACATTTTGCTTTGTAACAATTCAAACTTTATTTCATACTATATTTATAGGAATTATATTTTGCGTTTTAATTAATTAACAATATAAAAATAATAATATAATTCCCATACATTTAGTACGAACTAAAGTTTCAATTGTTATTATGCTGCGCCCCCTGTCACTGTCATCTACGCTCCATCAGATCCTTGTAGCACTGAAATGAAATACAATTGAGATCTCAATGAGGGCTGGGAAAAGTAGTAAGCGATTGGCATAAAGAAATTAAAAATAGACAAAAAAAAATCAAAGTGAATAATCGTTGGTGAAATGTGGGTGTAGCACATCATGAATTTTGTGGTGCAGATTGAGGCTTGCACTTCATAAATTTACATTCTAAAACACTTCTGACACCACAAAATTTATGTGGTGACAAATGTTTTGAAATTTTTATTAATATGTCTTCAAATCCTTTATGGATCCAAGTTGTCCGAAATAAAAGTTTTTTTATTTTTATTATTTGTATACTTTGTGAACATGCTCCATTATAGTAAAGATGATATTCAAATTAACTAGGATTTTAATAGCGGGACCCACAATGAAATACATGGTGATGACCTCCATGGTGTAGTCAGTAATATATCTCTCGTCTGCTCTGGAAGTCCTAAATTCAGTTCCTATTTATTCATTTATTTTAATAAATAAATAAATAAATATAAAAAGAATAGGAAAAATATTTATGAGAACAAAAATCGCTTACCGGCGTTGAAGAGGCAGCTTTCAAATCACCACTATTATTGGTTATTTGTTTCCAGTTCTCCAATCTTTCGATGGGTACAATTAACTCGCTGACCAATTCATTATTTAGCATTGACAGAACATCAAGCGATATATTATTGTCTGAAAAAGATTAAATGTATTTTAAGAAATGGTAAACTAATTTTCTAAATGCAATTCTGGCCATTTATACGGGTTATAAGGGCTTCCAGCCAAATAATCTCATATATATTCGACTGATGGTTCAGGCCAATAAATTTTTATTTTTAGGTTGCATTCCTAAGCGCCTGGGTCAATGTAAAATTTTACTGTCATAATTGAAATTCATAAGTGAATTTTACATTTCTGACAAGGTTTATTGAAAGACTTCGAGCTTTTCGTTTCCACTCGGGTGGTTGTGGAACGGTTGGCAGTTAATTTTTACCTTTACCCCTGGCGTTTGGGAGCGCTACCTTAGTAGTGAAACATACTGGTTGATAAGAAGGTGTTGCGGAAGCCGGAAACTGGCTATAGTAATTGTCTATACAAACTACTTTTAATATGGAGCCAACATATAACTCTAAAAGTGAAATTTGCCGACTGTTGTGTGGTGGTACCTAACCTAACCTATAATTAGGTACTACTTGGTTATTGCCATCAAAAAGGTATCGCCACCAAGATTTTGTGAGGCACGGTTCGGGACTTGAAAAAGTGTCCTCCATCTAGCTAGAACCTTGTACAACAACAAATGACACATAAATAAAACAAATGGGCTGGCCGTCTAACAAACCTGGTTTTGTTTTTTACCTACCTTTAAACGTTGCGATATAATTAGGGAGTCCCCATTGTATAACAAGACTCCGAAGATCCTCGTCCATGGCGAAAAACACTTGTTGCTTCCAACACATTTACTTATTTTATTAAATTTTTCCGAAAATCTCGAGCAACACCGCGGCAAGAAAGGCAAACACGAAATAAAATGAACGACACACGACAGATGACAGAAAAAGAAACATAACGTTTCGTTTTTGGAACGCTTGCTATAGTAAGTGTTACGAATTCAGGAAAAAATTCGGTCATAACAACACGTTTGTATCCTAATGCCGACTAAATAGGTTTCTAGTTCACATAACCTGCAACATAGATTATACCCATAAATAGACTCCTGGTTCTAATAACATCTTGATTAATTCAGTTTACTGAAATCCTTTTTGTTACGTTTATTGTTACGTTAATTGCAATACCAACTAATTATTCTTATTATGTTTTAGTCCTTCATACTAGAAATCTAGTGTCTTCTTCAAGCTACATAGTAAGCAAAACTAGAATATCTAGTTCCTTTCATTATATAATTAAAAGGTTAAAAGTACTGATTAAAAATTGTACTCTTTACTCGAAGGTCCTAGTAATATGAGTAGCAGTTACTTCATAAATCTAGTATATTCTAAATTCTCGTGTTTTGTACAATGTGCCTTGTAATAACAATAGAAACAGTTTTGTTGTGGCTAAAAATAAGATTCTTGTTTGGTTATGTAGAGTAGACTTCAATATTTGAATGGTAAAATTAACAATACGTTTGTGAGGAATATTAGAATATATTTGCAATAACAATTGAAATGTCCTATGCACCGAAACTCTTGTAATTTATTTTTACAAGGCTGTTCTAGTATTTCTATCGGTCCTTGATTTCTGAGCGTGTAAGGTTGGCTGGAATAAATCGTTTTAAGTGATAATGATAAGTCCGCCCTTGTACAGCTTTGTGTGTTCAAAGCTCTGTATTAAATTTTTTATTTAACCGTTTTTTATTTAAGTGTGTGTTCATTAATTCATTCATTCTGGCACAAAATTATGTAGATTTTTAGCAGTTTCTAAAAATTTACTTATCATCCCATTGAGGGAGTATCACTGAGGAGTGGTAGATCTTTAGACCGATGAAAGAGTGATAGACGAGATCAAGAATCACTATCAACTGTATGACCAGCTGATATTCCTCATCTCTTCTCTCTGTCGTAATGTAAGTGTTAGGATCAAGGTGTTTGCACTGGGTCTCTTTACTTATCTCTTTTGTTGACTGTACATTGACAAAACCTTAAATATACAGAACATAACCTAGATTGTATATGTTGTGGCAATATCATCATGAAGGTGCGACGACGAGCGAAGCGAGAAGGAGCGTGATAGGTTGCTGGCGATCATACAGGGTGGAGCGAAACGGAGCGGAGCGAGGCGACCCCTTTAGTTTCAACAGATTTCATGATATGGCCGTTCAGATCATGAAATGGTCAATTCTACGATATGGCCTGCCACGATATGGATATTCTTTATAGCAGCATGAAAAATTACATGAAGCAATTAAATACAGTCAATTATGATTAAAATTAAATATTATAATGTAATTTATAAATAAAAAGTTTACTTTCAAAAATTCCTCACAGCGAGTGATATTTTAAAATGTCAGTTACGGCACATAAGAAAAAGTAGTACTAGTTTGGTGAAAACGTTCACCTGTCAGTATCATACTTATCATTATCGGATAACTTGTTCTGTACCTACATACATCAAGACTACGAGGTATTGTTTTGTTAAAAAGCTAAGGTGTAATTCTACCTTTAGTATTTCCAGCCTCGACATAATATAATCCTATAAACTGTGCTAAGTACTTACTAAGCAAATTATATTTTAATATGAGCGTCAGTTACGACTTCTGTATGTGGTTATTTTGTGGTTATAGTTAGGAATTTAGGTCACAATAAGTCAAATAAAAACAATATCTGTTGTTCAATAAAGCTATTGTGTAAACATGCATTTTCTGAGGACTCCATTCTGACAAAATGTCGATATCCCTTGTAAAAATGTTGACTGTAGCTGTCGTTGGCTGACAGTAGAATTGAGCATATCATGATCTGACCGGGCGTATCATATTTCTGTAAAATCTTGGGGGTTCGCCTCGCTCCGCTCCGCTTCGCTCGGCTCCTCAGATTCATTTACATGTAAACCTAACACTTTGCTCCGCTCGTAGTCGCACGATTTCATACTTCACGATCTGCCCATTTCATACTTTACGATCTGCCCATTTAATACTTTACGATCTGCCCATTTAATACTTTACGATCTGCCCATTTCATACTTTACGATCTGCCCATTTCATACTTTACGATCTGCCCATTTCATACTTTACGATCTGCCCATTTAATACTTTACGATCTGCCCATTTAATACTTTACGATCTGCCCATTTCATACTTTACGATCTGCCCATTTAATACTTTACGATCTGCCCATTTAATACTTTACGATCTGCCCATTTAATACTTTACGATCTGCCCATTTCATACTTTACGATCTGCCCATTTCATACTTTACGATCTGCCCATTTAATACTTTACGATCTGCCCATTTAATACTTTACGATCTGCCCATTTAATACTTTACGATCTGCCCATTTCATACTTTACGATCTGCCCATTTCATACTTTACGATCTGCCCATTTAATACTTTACGATCTGCCCATTTAATACTTTACGATCTGCCCATTTAATACTTTACGATCTGCCCATTTAATACTTTACGATCTGCCCATTTAATACTTTACGATCTGCCCATTTAATACTTTACATCTGCCCATTTCATACTTTACGATCTGCCCATTTAATACTTTACGATCTGCCCATTTCATACTTTACGATCTGCCCATTTAATACTTTACGATCTGCCCATTTCATACTTTACGATCTGCCCATTTAATACTTTACGATCTGCCCATTTAATACTTTACGATCTGCCCATTTAATACTTTACGATGTGCCCATTTCATACTTTACGATCTGCCCATTTCATACTTTACGATCTGCCTATTTCTACGATCTGCCGACGACATAATAAGTATAATCGTTAAAAACATTTTTGAGAAAAATCCCATTTTTATAGCTTTACTGTTGCAGAGGACTTGTATTATGTGGACGTGTGTTTGCAGATTAGCCTATTTTAGGGTTCCGTACCCAAAGTGCAAAACAGAGCCCTTTTTGGAATTTCTTTATATTTATATCATACTGTATTTAGTTATTTTATTATTTATTTTCCCTAATTACAAAATACAGGTCAAAAAGTGCATTACATACCTGCGCCGATGCCTACTCGGAGTTTTGTGTTTGAATTTTTATTCTAAACTTATTTAAATAGTACGGAACCCTCAGGACGCGAGGCGACTCGCACTTGACTGATTTTTCTTTTTCGATTTTGTGTTAGATAATCGATATTCACAATTATTATTTGCATACTTCCTTAGTCTTGTTGTTGTCCGAATGAAAAAAAAAAATTTCAAGGGAGAGAAAAAAAAGCGCTCTGGACATAAAACCACAGGTTTATAATATATTTATAATACATATATTATTAATAAATACCTAACATAGTGCACAGCTCCCTCTTGTTGTTCAGCTCATAAACTAAATAACACAGTAAAAGATGCGGTGACCTACATATACCTAGCGCCATCTATTGGGAAAATAATCAAGTACACTAATATATTTTTTAATGCAAGTGCTCGTAAAGGCCCACTTTTTATGCATCAAAACCGAACAGAAAGTCAATTATTTTGCCCTAGGGCTTTATTATTAATATTTTTTATTATTTATTCACAATGGTTGGCTAACCTGCAGCCTTTCCTGTGTACCATAAATGTTATACTTTTTTTCCACTGTTTAACGGCTCTGGATACAGTCCTTTTGAGCCAAACACAATTTAAAGTTCACAAGATTATATTTGTTTTATTTCCTCGCACTATGCATTGAAAAACGTAGTATGATACACGGGCGTAAGAGCAATAAATTACTCGGTTACGTTTAAAACACTCGCTACGCTCGTGTTTTAAATCGTCCTCGTAATTTATTCCTTTGCGCCCTTGTAACATAAACTACTAAAATGTGTAATTTTAATTAAACAATATTTAGTTTACAATTTAACATGTTTTTCTTAGCACGAACAAAGCTTCACTTGCGAATATTATAATGTTAAGTATACATAGATATGTTTTAAAAACATAGTAGCTAGGTAAAGACAGCTATAAAGTAAATCAAATTATGAGCTTTCGAACAAGGCTTTCATTCTGACAATTCAACGATTTATTGTATAAAACCTACACTCGGTACCCTGCACTCGACTTATGAAGCAGTTCGCCGCGACCATTACAGACCTTTCTATTATTTTCACGAGACTTTACTTTCTTCGAAGTCAATGTGGTTGTACTTCGTGTTATTGGAGTCAGGCGCGTGTCCAGCTTTCAAAACAGGGGGGGTCATCGGGGGAATATTTCTTTAATTATATCGAAATATGTTATAATTTAATATATTTTAACGAAAAAAAACTTTCGGATTACGCTAAGGCTTTTTGGGTAAGGTCAACACCTGACTTTCCCTTTGGGCATGCGCCTGATTTGGATGCACCTAATCTAATGGAATCTATTGTATAACAATAGAACTACGAGTATCAGTGATCAATGTAGTGAACTATCAGTGATCAATGTAGTGAACTATCAGTGATCAATGTAGTGAACTATCAGTGATCAATGTAGTGAACTATCAGTGATCAATGTAGTGAACTATCAGTGATCAATGTAGTGAACTATCAGTGATCAATGTAGTGAACTATCAGTGATCAATGTAGTGAACTATCAGTGATCAATGTAGTGAACTATCAGTGATCAATGTAGTGAACTATCAGTGATCAATCGGAGAATTGGTTTAAAAAAAGGGACACTATGTAAAGTAATGCGTGGATAGACAATCTAACAGTATACCTTGTAATTGATAGACCAACACTATATAAGGTAAAAGCTCCTATTACGGAGGTAAACGGCAACATTTGAAAGTAAGAAAGAAAAATAAGCATTTGTAAGCATCAAGATAAGCATAGATAACTTTTCCGCCAAAAATGGAAATTAAATTTTATATTTCTTTCTTATGTTATGATGACACTTTGTTTACAATAAAGGAATTTATAATTTATAAAAAAATGTTTGTGCTCAAGGCGATTTTCCCTATTACGGAGGTATGATTAAGGCTAGAGCCAACGGCGGTACGGAGGGTGAGGTAGTTAAAATGTATTGTGGTTGCATACAATAAATCCTATCCTGCCGAACAAATTGTAAATGCAAAAGTGACCACATTTATTGGTTTATAATGTTTTCAAGCTTTAAGTGTCTGACCGATTTTAATGAAATTTTGGTACGAGCTTATTAGACTGCGAGCTAGCGACCAAATTCAAATTCAAATTCAAATAGTTTATTTTGCAAAGCAGGTATAGATATATACACTTTTTACACGTCAAATTTAATCTAATAAAGAAAATATATGTAATAAAATAATAAATGTACATGAACTAAATTAAAGGTTTATTTAATTTATGTAGCAATATATTTACGATTAAAATTATAGGTAAAATATATATTATACAAGGTAAAATCCAATCAGCCGCCCGAACCCATACCGGAGACCCGGCCAGGGACCAGGAACAAGGTTCAATGATCACCAACCGAGCCCCCATCGGTCATGTGGCTTCAGCTGTATTGAAACTCGGTTAGCTACTTCCCTGAACAACCTTTTCCGATAATCTTCGTGCTGGCAGGCCGCGGACGGTGGGTGCGCGTGTAGTAGGGTGGGGAAAAAAAAGAAAAAAAATGTGGGCTCAGCGACTTTATTTTTTTTCAAATAGTTGCTCTGTACTCCCTGTGCACCCAAAAAAAATTTTAATCGATCGGGTGGTGGAAGGGGTTGCCAGCGTTAATTAAAAGTACCAAAATAATAATAATTTTCATGTGGGCTCAGATATCAGCCGGCGAACGCGTCATCACGCACACGGCTCACGGCAGCTTGGTACTTTTAATTAACGCTGGCAACCCCTTCCCACCAGCCGATCGATTAAAAATTTTTTTTGGGTGTACAGGGAGTACAGAGCAACTGTTTGAAAAAAAATTAAAGTCGCTGAACCCACATTTTTTTCATTTTTTTCCCCACCACACTACATCTGCACCCACCGCTCGCGGCCTGCTAGCACGAAGATTATCGGAAAAGGTTGTTCAGGGAAGTAGCTAACGGAGTTTCAATACAGCTGAAGCCACATGACCGATTTGGTCGCTCGCTGTTAGAGTATATGATTCATGTATGATTTCAAAATATCTCGTATGCTCGATGTATTTTTACATCCGTATTTGCTCATTATTTTGTAGGTACCAAGGTTTTTATTTAAATTTCCGCTTTATCAAAAACAGCAAGAAACATAAAAGAGAATCCACAAAAAAAAAGACAAAACTCAAGTACATTATGCATTCAAAAGTTATGTTTTATTTTTATGACGTATTTAATAAATTATTAACCTTTCTATTGTTTTTACGGAACCCTAAAATATGAATTTTGATATCCATATTACTCCGTAATAGATAGGTACTATTGAAGTTCCTGTTACGGAGGCATGTCCACCGCCATAGGAGCTCATAGAGCCTATCACGGAGGTACCTTAAAATCCCTACCACCGTAATAGAAGAACTATTCGTGTTTTAATAATCCTAACCCATCATTTCGACAGGTAACTCAGTCGAACGACAACTGTATTTTGGTTGAGATACTTATAACTTAAGTCAACGGTTATATAAAATGACTGCTTTTTGATAAACTACGATAAACCTTATTTTTTACCTTTCTAAGAAACCGTCATTTTGCACTCGACAGTTTTCATATTTCAATAGGATTTCTAGAGGATAAACATACCGCAAAAATTGGTTTTTACTTTGTGATATTAAAAATGATTTCAACTAAACTTAGAACTCATTAAACAAGTTATTATATTGAAAGTTATAAATATGACGCAAATAAATATGACGCAGTATTTCTCCTATTACGGATAATGCCGCCGTATTAAGATTAACCTTTTATATACTTATCCTATTACGGCGTTATTTTGTTTTTTAGATCAAAATTAGTTACAAATAGGATAAAACCTGAATATATAATAAGTATAATAATTTAATAATAGACAAAAGCTATAAATTACATATTGACAAACTTGAACGGTATATTAATATAAAAAACTTAGGTATAAATATGAGTACACTTACCTAAGTCGCCCCACGTTTATATTATACAAGGTGAATTTGTAAACATCGTCCAAATTTATACTTGAGCCTTGGTAAGTGAACAGCATCATGAACCAATAACGATTTTTGTAAAATTCACAAAATTAAATTTCGACTCCCCATAGTGATTCACTTAGGACTGGGAGTGAATTACTATGGGAAGTCGAAATTTCGTTATACGAATTTCACAAAAATTGCTATCGATTCATGATGCCGATCACTTACCAAGCCTCCAGTATGAATTTGGACGAAGATCAAAAAGTCACCTTGTATAAGAAGCCCAGTTGCATCGCCGTGGCACTGACATAATAACAGGTGAAATAAGGGTTGGAAAGATTTCGGTTGTAACAACCTGTACCGAAATTCGTATACGGTGATTCACCGTTTCAACGGTACCGTAAAGAGTCCCTGCACTGACTGATTGATTTTTACAACTTGCCTCTGTGTTACATTTTCAATCGTCCGGTATGTGATAATAAAGTAAATGACTATGAATGAGTAAATTCCATTTTGGTGTACATTGGTTTTGTTATTTATATGTATATTTTTATCGACTTCTATCAATTGTTTGATAGTATTTTCATTTTATCTTATGTTAATAATAAGCTACGTTTATAATGTTAATTTTAATTTAATTTAATTTAATTTAATTTAATGGACAAACCATGTATAACGGACACTGTTGTATGGAGAATAAATTATTGTATTGTATTGTATTGTATTGTACCTAATTTAACTCAAACGAGAACAATACACGAAAATGAAAATATCACCGTAATAGGAGGCTTTATGTCTACTGGCAAGTTTCTTCCTGTAAGAAAGATGCGAGACTCGGCGGGGGCACTGCCGTGCCCCCAGATTTTTATCCAAACTCTTTAAAAACTAATTAATTAATTATTATTCATTACAAACTAACACAGCAGAGTCTGATGACGGACAGTGGATACGGGGACTGTCTTGATATAATCTGTGATATGGGTTATGCTGTAAATAGCTTTGTGCAAATTACTCGATGTTCAATGCCTATCATTATTATTCTTTTGTGTTTATGGCCTTAACAGTTTACTCGTATTTACGAGCAAGTACTTAAATGTAGAAGAAGATAATAACGCACAAGCGGACATGCCGACTTTAGCCGCAGGCGGAGAACGGACGAGAGCTTGTAAAGATCTAATACACCATTATGTTAAATGAGGAAATTGGTCCACAAAGATATATTAAAGGAAGAAAGAAATCATATTTCCCACGGTTCGGTGATGTAGATGTGAATTCAGAGAAAGTTGTATAGATTCCTGCAAGGGTGTACCGGTCTTTAGATAAACTAACAACGATGATCAACATATTTTATGAAGTAACTATCTTACGTTTGCAAAATGTAAATAATGTAAACTTCACTGCCTCGATAAAAAAATGTCAGAACTGGTAGACCCTATATACGATTAAAAAGGCATGATCACGTAACAAAACCTGACTTAACTGCGAGTGAGAATGAGAATTAATAAATTATTTTGCATTATACTTATATCCTATACACTTTGCAAGTAGACTGTTTTTAATTATAAACAATTTTTAGTTAATTTTTATAAGGTACAGGTTTTATAAGGGTTTTATTTAGGTTAGTGTTTTGTTTTAGGTAAGTTTTATTTTTAAGTGTTTGACTGTTATTTAAGTATTATTTTATTAATGGCAATTAAACGGCCCAACAATTAAGTAATTAAATGTAACAATACAGACAATTATAATGCGAGTGTGAACTTACCTTATACTAAATATACGATACATATGATAGGTTACATTATAGGTATGAATGCGATATGTAAAAATATAGAGGTGCTTCGTTTGTGTGTATTTCAAGAAATACACGGAAAAATTTAATAAATTTCTGGTGTATGCATTTTGACTATATAATCTAGGGTTTTGAAATTGGAAAACATGTTTGGATAAATTTTCCTCGATAGAAATAATTGTTGAAACGAGGTCTTCAAACACACATTTTCTCCTCGTTTGACGAATAGGAACCATTACAGAACTAAAACATATTTTATTATGTGTGTTTTAACAATATCTAGAGATTTGATATTTGAAATTTTGCTAGCTATTTTAGTTTTTTTATAAAATATAAAACTAACATTTTTCACTTTCGCCCTGAATCCACGCTCGGTGCGAGCGTGTTTTCGCTTGGAGTGACAGTGACAAAAATAAAATCTGCATAGCCTCTTAAAAAGACGAGCAAGAAACTTAGCATCATGTTTTTTCTTCTTTCAGTTTTGTTTTAGTGAAGAGATAGAAGTTCAATAAGAGTGCAGGTTCCTAAGCTCTTGTTGCAAGAGTGTAAGCTCCTATACTTCTAGTTGTATGTAGCAACTAATGATGTTGATAATGATGAATCTACTATGGTCATCCAAAAATGTCACACGCACGGAAAACATCAGTTTTCACCAAAAATACGTAGTGTACATATTATAGTGATGGATGACCAGTCGCTCCTACGAATGAGTCAATACCTATCCTCTCAGTTGGGGTCGTCACATGACCCAGATCGCTGCCAGGGTCATCAGACAAGCTGCATGACCATATGGCATGACAGTCTGATAAGGAAGGCTAGAGACAAGGTTTACCAGTATAATTGTCTGTGTGGGAATCGATGCAATACATTGTTTGTCGGTTTTCATGATCTGTGTGGTGCTTATTTATTCCGACGGAGCGGCACTGGCAGCGGTCTCTACCTATTTTTCACCAGGAGGAAGAGGGAGTTGAAAATTATGGGGAACCGTGACTTGTGGTCAGGTCAGAGGAGAGGGTGAAAAAAAAGAAAATCATGTGTTTTACAAAACTAAAAAAATATAAGGTAAATATAGGCCAATATATGATACTAGCTGTTGTCCGCGACATAGTCCGCGTGAAAGAAGACAATGTGGCCGCAGTGGGAATCCCGCAATAAAAAGTATAACAGATTTTAAATTCGATAAAAAGTCATCGAACAGTAATCTCCCTTCCATCTTTCTTTATCCATGTCTCACTGCTGAGGATCGTACAGTGGGAACCACGTCAAAACCCGTTCAGTAGATTTCTTTTGTATCATTATCCTACACCACTTGGAATTTCGTCAGGGTACAGACGGACACAGCTCTTTTCTTTTACAGTTTTTTAATAGAATTAAATATACTTAGCTTTACAATTTTCAGTTATTAATTTATAAATAATATATATTTATAAATACCTAGCCCGTTTCATCAAAGAGGGTATCACCATCTGTTACACCTTACCCGTGCTGCAACTAAAGCAAAACTTTTTATTTACCAAAACAGAAAAAGATTTTTAAACGAAATAATTAAATATTTATTTATTCTAATAACACACAGCGCCACCTGTTTAATTTTTTATGTACTAAAATTTTATACACTACATAAAAAAAATCTTGTTTTTTTCTTTTATACAATCGTTTGTGACTGTGACGTCTATAGGCCTTCATCGCTAGGAATTGTTATTTGCTATGTAACTTCTACACCGTGTAATGATGACCTGCTTAGAAAATGAAACCACGTATAGGGGATGTTATAAGGGTTCTTTGTACTAAATTTCATTTCGACATTCCTATTAATACATCTACAAATTAATAATTAATTTAGTTTCGCTCACAAGTGCAACGTACTAACCACGTTTTTTTAACAGGCTTAAAAAATGCGATGTTGCCGCTTCGTGCAGGTTACTGACATGTAGTAATACTGGAAGGGAAGATGCACACTTGGAACACGATTTATTTTGTTCGAGAAAACAAATTTCTGTAAACAGAAATATTTTCTTGAAATTGTTTTTTTTATGGCTTTGTAGAGGTATTCCCTACATGTGGTTTCATTTTCTGAGCAGGTCATCATTACACCCAGTATATTCTAACAGAAGAAAAGGAAATTCCAAAAATCTTTAAATGACGATAATGTTTTTTTGCGACATCATATTTTAATGAACCAAAGCCTATATTTTAATCCAAATTAAGCTCTGTTCACTTGTGAAAACTATTTCAAAATCCGCTCAATGGTTTCGGAGATGTGCGTGAACAAACAAATAGACAGACAGAAAAGAATTATAGGAATCGCTGATTTGTTTTCTATTACCCTTTTTTAGTCACCCCTTTTCTATTTATATTACTTTTCTTCAATATATTGTGTATACAGACACAACGTGTTCTATTCCATTATTATATATTATGTGTATAATTAATATTGATTGATGATAAAGTTTATTACGCGAATAACTATTACGAGATAAAATAAAACAGGTTGAAATTTTTAAGTTGGGTAATAATTTTATCGTCAACCTCAGTTTGACATTTTACGTTTTCCGAGACATTTTATAAATTCAAACATAACCACTCATTATACATATGCACATAAACGTACGTAACTTGAATGGATTAAAGTCACAAGATGGCCTTTGTCTTCCTTTTGTAGATCGTTAATAGATCAAGCGTTCTTAAAACGGCTAGATTAGGCCTACGCCCTCAGTGGTGCGAGGTTCAGTTCAGGTTTTTGTCTGGGTATACCTATAGATATATGTGAGGTACTATTTAGGGATCCAAATGTAACACAAAGACCGTATTCGTTTAAAATATCGGCTTCCTTATATTTTGTACCCCAAACTGGGCCGAAATATTTCGAAATTAAGTTTTTCTATGTCGTTTTAATTATACAAAAAATTAAAATATATTAATAATAATAATATTATTCTTTTGACCATGAGGGAGAGACGAGATCAAAAATTCTCGAAATAATAATAATTAATACTGTCGTCAGTATAAATGAACTTTAAAAATAATTGTTCCCACATTTCATAGACAACCAGCGCAGAAGACAGCCGCTAGGTTAAGTTAGAAGGTTAGGTATGGCGAGTCGGGGAACGTGGTAAATTTTTTATGACAATCCGGAAAACGTTATAGTGCGAATCATTAAATTTCTAATGGAAAGTATTATTTTTCAAGGGCGTAATATTTATTTATAGTTGTTTTATTTTTTGTAGTGCTTTACACTTTTTTATTGTCATTTGCATTAATTTCAAAGCAAGATTAAATAATTTAAATATGTCCATTATTATTAAGGTGTCAACAAAACAAAAAAATGAGGTCACATTTTTAAATAATCTGAAAATTCGTGTAGGGTACCAAATTCGTTTAGAGTGTTAAAATTGTAAGTAATTAATCATAATGTACTCATGTAGTCTATTTTACATTTACATGCTCCCCTCTATTTGTTATTTTATCACCTTCTCTTTCTCCCAAAGGTTGCCTGGTAGATATTGCTATTAGCAATAAGTGCCGCCTTTGTACAATATCAATGTTTTTAAGTGTCCTGTTTTTATGTATTTTGTAAATGTACATAAGTGTAATAAATAAATAAAATAAAAAATTGTGTAGCGAATAAAACAAGTGTAGGTAAGTAAGTGAAGCTTATTTTCTAATAAAATACATCTCCACTGACCGATAGAATCTTTGTAATTATGTTTTCCAATCAACAAAACAATTGTTGTAAAAACTGTCTCAATCAAAGCCCATAAACATAAAACATCGATAAACGACAGACAGGATGCTGTTCACCTTTACACGATCTCTCTTTCATATCTATAATCGCTATACTGCAGAATTTCCAGCCCATTAACTTGACACTAGACCCACATCCATCACTACTATCACTAGCTAATATTACATACTTACCACCAGTCTATGATCCAAGTATCCTATTAGAGATGTGGTTCAGATGAACCGTGACCACAATCTTGAACGGTGGTTTCCTGACTCAGGTTGTCTCTGCCCAATGAGACATTTCATTGAAAAAGGTTGATTTGTGTTATTTCTGAGAGTATTTATTGAGAGTCCATATTGTAAAATTTCACGTGGTATCGGCAATTACTATTGTATCTACCTGCAGTTCCGGTTCCCTATAAAAACGATTTTAAGGCGCTCTTATCCCAAAATCAGTAATTTCAAAGTCAAATAGAACTTTCAAATATCGTCTCAACTTCCAAAAAAAAAAATACGCAATATAGTTCGAACCTTTATCTAGGTCTTCCACCCAAGTGTAACACGATCAGATAAACTTTGCTCGATAGAAATAATTCACGAACACAGCATGTAATAAGACCTTTCAAATCATGCCATTTCCATAATTCCACTCTTTTATCTGGTAATATTGCTCTTTAAAATTTCTAGGTCGACCCCGTAAGGTAAGTTCAAACAAAACATCATTTCTGTACAGTTCAGTTTCATGGCTGCAGTTCAAGCTTCCTATGACCTATTTATAAACGATTTTAATGGATACAGTTTTAAAGTTACCATGTTAACCCTAAAATTGAATTAATCAAATAATTATAATTTATAAATTAAACTTAAATAACATAAAAAAATTAAATTTAAACTAAGCCATATACAAAAGAAAAAATTCTACAAGCTAAACCTATCTAAAACAGATAAAAATCTTTTTCCAAATCGCTGCCAAATGGGAGGGCGCTCAAGATACTGGCCTAGTCTTATGAGTTGTCCGAGGTACGCGCCCGCGCAGCCCTTGAATCACCCGAAGCAACCGTCGCGTCGAACTGGCGCGACAATATTCGTGATCTGGTCCCCACGGCGGTCCTAATAAATCACATTTATTTATTTATTTCGTTTTTATGTGACATAGTAAATAAAAGTTGAGCTGTATGTGAAAACTTACCATGGTAAATATTTAGTATGAAGGAGTTGTTATTTGTATAGAACTTGATGCTTTTTCACATTTTAGGTGGCATGCATGCATACCATTATTTATTTTTTCTAAAGTTATTAATTATTGAATACATTTATAAAACATATTATTTACAAACACATATGATAATTTTGATCAGGACCGATAAATATAACTCAATTCTATACAGTTTATAAAAGGTTGTAATAACTTGCATGCTGGCGCCTGACGGGTATTAATGAGCACACTTGCGTGCTTTTGCTCGCTTTTTATTGCCAGGTACGTATATTATATTATTTTTTGACACAGTTTCTGCATTTATCCTGGGTACTTTAAGTCAAGTAAACGGAGACCTCGAAATGGTTTCAAAATATTAAAAAAATATTTTCGTAATGAAATTGGCAATAAATAAACAAGAAGTTAAACCCCATACGAGGCCAAAACGAGGAGCAGCTGGCTCAGTCACAAGCAAGCAAACATGAGTTTTACGGATTTCTTTCTTCCTGTTCGGTTGAAGTAGTAGTTTGTGACCTTCTAAATTGTCTGGATTACCATATTATCGTCATACGGGTAGTGTTAATTATTCTTTTTATATTTTTTTGTAGAATTTCCATTGGCTTTGACAGAATGTAGTTGATGACTTTTTTTTTTTTTTTTTTTTTTAATTTTTTTTTTTTTTTAAATTCTTATGTTGTGTAACGTACTTAAGTCAGGGGCGCGTTCAGTTTGATCACCGGACGACGCTCGCTCATGATGACAAATTATCTGTCAAATAATTAAATCTTTATTCGTGGATTAGTAATGGTTTGCAACTTTATCCAATCTGTAACATTATACACGCATTGTAAAGATTCTTATGGGATAAAGCTTTTATTTTTCTCTTCTGCAGTCCACAAAGAATAAGAGGTCGAGTAGTTTTTTAGTGTTTTAACTTTTGTATACTTAGTTTTAGTTTTGTTGTGTATATTTTGGTATTTATTTTATTTATGTCTGATATTTTAAACAGTAGCACTGACAGTATTTATTTTTCTCTTTCTTCTTCTTCTTCTGAGGGTCTTCTGAGTTCTGATAGTGAGTCTTCTGATATCCCTGATCTTGGTAACAGGCTTCATGCCACCTTTTTTCCCGTCCCAAAAAATTTTAATGTAGTGCATATAAACGCACAAAGTGTTAACGCACATTATCCGGATTTATTGGCATCTTTCACTACCAAGCATATCCATGCAATCTGTATATCAGAATCCCATCTTCGGCCAACGCTTCCTTCGACGTTATATCCTATATCTGGCTACCGACTTATTAGACGGGACAGGACTCATACTACTGGTGGTGGTGTCGCAGTATATTTACGTGCTGATCTAGAATGCAAGGTTGTCTCTGAGTCTGATCCCGGAAGCCCTACCGAACATTTGTTTCTAGAATTATCACTTCGTCATACAAAGCTTCTCTTATGTGTTTTTTATAGTCCATCTTGTCATGTCAATTATTTTTGTTCACTCGAAACAACCCTGGAATCGTTTAGGTCTCAGTATGAGCAAATCATCCTAATGGGAGACTTCAATACCTGCCTCATTAAAAATGACCATAGGGCAAATGTACTACAGTCAATGATGAAGTCCCTAAATTTAAATATTTTACCTTCTGGTCCAACTCATTTTCAACCTGGTGCTCCCCCCTCACTCCTTGACTTAATAATTACCTCGTCTCCGGCTCATGTTATTTTCCATGGCCAATTCAATGCTGCTGGTTTTTCTCATCACGATCTGATATTCCTCTCTTATAATCTTCGTCCTCCTAAATTCAAGCAAAAAGTTCTTCTTCTTCGTAATTTCAGTGGTATGGATCTGGAGGCACTACGAGTTGATGTGAATATGATTGATTGGTCTTGTGTTACTGAAAACTCGTCAGTAAACGACAAGGTCGAGTATTTTAATAGAATCATTTTAACTTTATATGATAAGCATGCCCCTTTAAAGCAAACCAGAGTAAAACATCTCCCAGCCCCGTGGCTTACACCGGAGATTAAAGCGCTAATGGCACAAAGAGATAAGGCTCAAGTTCGGTTTAGGCAAGATCCTTCAGATCTGAATGTCAAACGGTTCAAGTTGCTACGTAACCGCTGCAATAACGCCTGCAGGCATGCTAGACGTCAGCATATATTTGAGTCCATTGAGAACTGTCCACCGCACAATCTTTGGAAGTTCCTAAAATCTCTTGGTGTTGGCAAGCCAAAGCCTGGTCCCCTTTCCAATATTGACTTAAATGCTATCAATAACCATTTTAGTAGTCCATCTTCCTTTTTATCTAGCATTTCAAAATCTGATACCTTGAATACTCTACATAATACCATTCCTTCCTCTGATTTCCAGTTCCTGAACCTTTCCAGTTCCATGAGATTACCTCTGTAGATGTTCGGAAGATTCTTCGCTCTATAACAACTAAGGCAGTAGGTGATGATGGTCTTAGTAAAGATATGTTTATCCCAATTTCTGATGCGGTTTGTCCTATAATAGCAGATATCATTAACTGTTCCCTGTTGTCAGGAGATTTCCCTACTCCCTGGAAGAAAGCTCACATTATCCCTCTTCCAAAAAAGTCCAATCCTGCTTCTTTCTCAGATTTTCGCCCCATATCTATTCTTCCCATTCTTTCCAAAATCCTTGAGCATTTTGTTCACGAGCAACTTGCTGATTTCCTATCCTATAACCATCTCCTTAATCCCTATCAGTCTGGGTTTCGTCCAGGTCACAGCACTACAACAGCTCTTGTAAATGTGACAGATGACATAAGGCTAAACATTGAGCAGAAGAATCTCACCGTCCTAACGCTCCTAGACTTCAGCAACGCTTTCAACACTGTCGACTTTGACATACTTGTTGGCATGCTGAGGTCTCTTAGTGTTTCTCCGGAGGTAGTATCATGGTTCAATTCCTATCTTCGCGGCAGACAGCAGCTAGTCAAAATCGATAGCTCCAAATCTGATTGGTGTAATCTGACTGCCGGCGTTCCACAAGGTGGTGTTCTTTCTCCTCTTCTTTTCTCTATCTTTATCAATTCTATTACTGCATCCTTATCCTCCTCCTTTCATTTATATGCTGACGACTTGCAGTTATATACGGCTGCACCGCTGGACGACATAAACAGGGCAGTACATACTGTTAACACTGATCTTGTCGCCATCAGGGAATGGACAAGGCGTTTTGGTCTGCATGTCAACCCAAAGAAGTCGCAAGCTATAATCATCGGTAGTAATTACTACGTCTCCCGCTTGGACTATTGAATATTTGCTGAGGGCCAGGGCAGTTCTAGAGTTAAAAATATTAGTTTCTTCTGAACTAAATCTTTATTTATTAACTTAAAAACATAACTTTATTTCTTCTTACAAAAATATAACAACGCCATCTTTTATGGCAGGCAAGGCAGCAGTCACAAATTATAGACAAGACATCTTAATAGTTTTAATTAGAAAATATGAATGTTGCTATATTCAACACCCTTCCTCAACATTCACATTTTTGTTATCACACAAACCTAACTCAGCGATAAAATAATTAAACATTCTCTTAGACAAAGGTTTAGTTAATACATCCGCTAACTGTTTCTGTGTACAAATATACTCCAGATGAATAACACCTTCTTCAACTTTTTGTTTCACAAAATTAAATTTTACTTCCATATGTTTTAATCTTTTCTGATATGAACTTTTAACCGACTTAATTGTACTTTGGTTATCTTCATAAATGACTATAAGACCTGTGTCTATATCAAGCTCACATAGCAATTTCTTTATCCAACAAGCTTCTACAGAAGCTTCACAAAGTGATACAAATTCAGCCTCAGTTGAACTCAACGCTACAGTCACTTGTTTCTTTGACTTCCATACTACAGTATTCCCAAAAACTTTAAATAAAAATCCTGAGGTTGACTTCCTATCAGTCTCTCGCCCAATCGGCGTCCGCATATCCCATTAAAGGTACATTATGTTTGTCTTTAGAAAACAATAATTGCAATTCAATAGTTCCCTTCACATACCGCAATATTCTCTTTAATGCCTTCCACAACTCAGCACTTGGCTTTGATTGAAATCTACTAAGATAATACACTGAGGTAGCTAAATCAGGTCTTGAACCTACCGTGGCATACATTAAACAGCCTACAAGCGAACGACATTGCTTCTCATATGATTGGTCAACAATACAATCATTTTCATTTAATGTAAAGTTTGCATCCATTCGTGAATCAATACTTTTACAGTTTTCCATTCCGAATCTGTTTAAAACCTTTTGTAAATATTTTGACTGATCTATAACAATGCAGTTATTCTGCTTTTGAATTGAAATTCCCAAGTATGTTAAATTTTCACTTCCCATATCTTTCATTCTGAATTGTGTCGATAAAAAATCCTTGACTGACTCTATTTCTGTCAAATCATTTCCTAAAATAAGTAAATCATCGACATACACTAGCAAATACATGTCTCCTCTCCTATACAAACAATAGTCATTTTCTGATCTTTGAAAACCTACTCCGGTAATCGTCTCAGTAAAACGTTCATACCAATATTTTGGTGATTTTCTCAAACCATACAAAGATTTTGTCAATTTCAATACATGCCCTTCCTGAATGTCAATACCCTTAGGTGGCTTCAAATATACCTCTTCATCTATTCTTCCATACAGAAATGCTCCTTTCACATCCATTTGATGTATGTTATAATCCCTATGAGCAGCAACTGACAACACAATCCTCAAAGTTTGTAATTTTAATACTGGTGAATACACATCTTCAAATGTATCTTGCTGCTGAAACCCTCGCACAACAAGTCTTGCCTTACATACACTTTTGTCATTCAAATCTTTCCTTGTAAAAACCCATTTTGTATCAATTAACTTGGCTCCATCTGGTTTAGGCACAATTTTCCATGTCTCACTCTCTTCTAACACATTTATTTCTTCTTCTACCGCCTTCTTCCATTCTCTCTTATCTTCTCTTGCCTCAATGTCCTCATAGATAATCGGTGCATCATTTGACTGTCCCATATACAAAGCAAACAATGCTTCCTCTTCCTCAGTAAAATCCATTACATAATCCTGTTGCCATGCTGGCTTATTAATCGTTCTTTTTGTTTGGGTCTTTGACTGACCTTCCTCTTGACTCGTATTTGGTTGTTGTTCATACACTCTTTCATCTGTTTCCACTCTTTCCTCTTTTTCCATTTTATTGACTCCTTCTACTCTGTTCTCTTTCTCTTGTTCCTCAACATCTATACTACTTCCTTCAATAACGACTACATCTCTCACCTTTTGTGGTCTTTCATCAAATATAACATTTCTCCCTACTATTACTTTATGTTGTTCGTCATCCCATAGTTTATATCCTCCTGTACAGTATCCTATCATAATCATCTTCTTTCCTTTATCATCCAACTTCCTTCTCAATTGACCTGGTACATGATTGTATGCAATACTTCCAAACACTCTCATATTAATTACATTCGGCTTCCTTCCTTCCCATAGCTCACTGGGAGTCCTATCTTTTGATACTGTAGGGCTTCTGTTAGTAACATATGCTGAGAAATAAACAGCTTCTCCCCAAAATTCCTTTCTTAAACCTGACTCAATCAATATAGTGCGTGCTTTGTCCATCAAAGTTCTATTCATTCGCTCAGCTACTCCATTCATCTCTGGATTATAAGCTACTGTGTACTGCATTAAAATTCCATTATCCTCACAAAACTGCTTGAATTCCCTTGACACATATTCACCCCCATTGTCAGTTCTAAGTTTCAGTAAATTTGTATTAAAATGTCGAGTAGCATAATTGTAGTACTGTCTAAACTTATCAAATACCTCTGACTTCTGTCTGATCAAGTAAACCATCACAAAGTGAGTATAATCATCGATAAATGTTACAAAATAATTATTACCGTCCCATGTAGTGGGATTTATTGGTCCACAAACGTCACTGTGTACAAGTTCTAGTGGCCTACTCGCTCTATATCCTGGCTTATTAAAAGGCTGCTTTGACATTTTACCTAGCAAGCATGGTTCACACAAAAACTGTTCATTACCATTGTTTACATTTGAAATTCCGTGAACTAAATTCTTTTGACTCAATAACTTAATATTTTTAACTCCCAAATGACCAAAACGGCGATGCCACAAATCCAAATCAGTATTTTGCACAATATTACATTCAGTTACATTTATCATTGTGTTTACCGTGTACAATGATCCATTACAGTAACCCATCATGATTAATTCCCCATATTGGTTAAAAACTTTTACGTTCCGTTCATTGAAAATTACTTTCATCCCAAACGATCCCATTTTTGACACTGACAACAAATTCTTTCTTAAATCTGGCACATAGTATACGTTATTTATAGTACAGTAACTAGGCTCATTGTTTACCATACATTTTACCTTGATATTTCCGACTCCTTGGGCCTCAAGTGTCACCTCGTTCTTTGCTGCACATATTTTCTTCGGCACCTTCAAGTCTATATATTCATAAAATAGTTCTTTACTATTGATAAGGTGATCAGAACAACCCGAGTCCAAACACCATTCTACATTTTCACTTTTACTTCGATAATTTTTGTTCATCCTATTTCCACACACAAACGCCTGACCATCCTCTTCTCTTTCCGCCATGAATGCTCGTGAATGTTCTCCTCTAGAACCGCCTTGACCTCGTCCTCTTCTTGGATTAAAACCGTTTCCATGAAAATTGCCTCCTCGTCCTTGAAATCCACGTCCTTGAAAATAACCTCTTCCACGATTCTGATCTCTCACTTGACCTCTGTTGTTGAAATTATTACACTGATACTGTTTATGTCCTTTCTGTCCACATGAATAACAAGTGAAACTTGTTGCAACATTCTCCGCATAACTGGGACAGTTTGATAGCTTCTTCCTTTTTTCTTCTTCACCCAATAATCTATTTTTCAAAAAATCTAGTTTGAGGTTATCTACTGTTTCCAGCGCCGTTATTATCGCCTCATATGATCTCGGCATGGACAGAAGTATGTAGTTAACTTTTTCTTCTTCTGTCAACTCGTTCCCAGCGTCTACCAGTTGAGAAAATATTTCTTCCATACTTATAAAATGTTGTAAGAGGGGCTGAGACTCCGTGTACTTCGTATCTGATAGCTTTCTGCGTAAAAATAAACGGCTTCTTACACTTTTTTCTTTGAAACTTTCTTCCAGGTTTTTAATCATAGAATACGCAGTTGTCTTGTTTTTCAAGTATTCCAAATAGCTGTCCGCAACGCCACTTATTATTATAGCCTGAGCTTTAGATTCCGCTTTCTCATTTTCTTTAGTCGCAGCAAAATTTTCTTCTTGAACCGCTTTCTGCACACCGGCTTCTCTCAAAATTGACATCAATCGAAACATCCACGCCCCGAAGTTTTCTCCCGCAAATCTGCTCAAATAAAACTTATCTTTCGTCTCCATGTTACTATTTTCTTCTCTTCTTCTTTTCAATCCGTATTTCCGATCAAACTTTTATTTTCCGTTTTCAATTTCTTTTCCATCCAACACAACAATGGCTGCACGGCGTCTTTTCCACTTTTCTTTTTCACGCAAATCCTGGGCCCATAACCCTATTGAATATTTGCTGAGGGCCAGGGCAGTTCTAGAGTTAAAAATATTAGTTTCTTCTGAACTAAATCTTTATTTATTAACTTAAAAACATAACTTTATTTCTTCTTACAAAAATATAACAACGCCATCTTTTATGGCAGGCAAGGCAGCAGTCACAAATTATAGACAAGACATCTTAATAGTTTTAATTAGAAAATATGAATGTTGCTATATTCAACATGGACATGTCTGACGTGGCTGACGTGGTTTTTGATGGAGTGATAGTGCCTTATTGCACGACCGTTAGGAATTTGGGTTTGTGGATGGACCAAACTCTTTCGTGGTCTCCACATGTTAATGAAGTAAGCCGTAAAGTTTTCGGCTCATATCACTCGCTTAAGCGCCTACAGAATTTTTTGCCACTGAAAACGAAAATTACCTTAGCACAATCTCTTCTTCTTCCCCTTCTGGATTATGCCGATGTCGCTTATCTAGATCCCACTGAAGAGCTGCTCGATAAGCTGGAACGTCTTCAGAACTTGTGCATTCGATTCGTTTTCGGACTGCGCAGGTATGACCACGTCTCGGAGTTTCGATGCAGACTTAAGTGGCTTCCTATTCGTCTTCGCAGGAACGTACACATTCTTTCCCTGTTATATAATGTTCTCCATAATCCTGTTTACCCTAATTATTTAAAAAAAAGATTCTTCCTACGCACTGATCGCAGCAACAGAGCGCTTCGGTTTTGTCATCATATCGATCTGGCGATGCCTGCGCACACCACTGATCGTTTTTCTAAATCATTTACGGTCAATGCAGTTCGGCTTTGGAATGAACTTCCGCAAACCCTCAGAAATCTTCCTTCTGTGTCCTCTTTTAGATTTAACCTGAAAAATTATTACCTTTCATCTCTCTGACTAGACTGACTATGCTACTTTATTTGTATGTATGTATTTATGTATTTGTGTATGTATTAGTATGTAGTGTATTATATTAAAATATTAGGCTTGAAGAAGATTATTTTTCTTTTTGCACAAATATACTTGTAAATTATTTTTTCTTTTCTCCACACCATCGGTTGACTGGAAGAAATTTCTTTAAGGAATAAGTCCGCCCTTGCCTTTTATTTTTCTGTATTCTGTGTTTTATTTTAATTTTTCTGTGCAATAAAGTGTTTATTCATTCATTCATTCATTCAATTTGATACTTACCAAATTGTAGTAGGTATTCGTTAATAGTTCAATACCCACTAAAGGCAATTTTGAAATTTCAGTTTTTATTTATGTTTTTGATGATAGGCACCTAGTACAGTTGGCAACTAAAGATACAGAATAGGGGGGCTGTACAGTAGTTTTCTACGGGTACAAGGGTACAGGTACACCCAACACAAAGTCTGCTGAATAACGGCGTAGAACAAATGTAAAGTCTTCAATAAGTATAGAGGTACAGTGGAGACCGCATTTGTACCTATCTTATAATGTTCTCTGTAGGGGCTAATGTCGTACTGCAAGTGTATAGCTTGATGTGGTCTCCACTGTACGTCCAGATCTTCCAATCACAACATCATATTCACAGTTTCTGGCTAACTACAAGAATAAGGCCCAGATTATAGATCTGCTAATAATCGATTGAAAGCATCTGACATCGCCGTGTTGCAAGCAGAAGATGATGATGATGTTCACAGAAACGTACGATTTTAATTGTCAAACTAGTTAATTTGCTTGGGCGAATATCAGTTTGACAATTGAAATAGTACGTTTTAAGGCGATATGCGAAAAAATACGGGTGTTTCTTTTCTGTGTATTTCATGAAATACACGGACAATTATAATCAGTTTCTAGTATATGCATTTTGACTATATAATCTAGGGTTTTGAAATTGGAAAATATGTTTGGATAAATTTTCCTCAATAGAAATAATTGTTAAAATGAGGTCTTCAAACACACTTTTTCTCCTCGTTTGACGAATAGGAACCATATACAGAACTCAAACATATTTTCTTATGTGTGTTTTAACAATATCTAGAGATTTGATATTTGAAATTTTGCTAGCTATTTTTTTTTTATAAAAATATAAAACCAATTAAATTTTTCCCTTTTGCCCTGAATCCGCCCCTCTCGCACTGCTTGATTTTTCGCTTGGAGTGCCAATGACAAAAATAAAATTCGCATGAGTTCCGAGATTGGGCAAAACAGGGTTCGGGGTTATGGCTTTTCAAGATAGTAAAATATTAATTTCTGAGTAAAATAAATACCACTTGTTACCTTACAAGATGAAGTACAGGTTCATTAAAAAAAATCTTGGCACTAATGTATAGAAACTTCAGAAAAAAAAACAGGATTTTCAAGTTCAGGTTACACCTGTAGCGCCGCAATGCTGTTCAAGAGATTTTCTTGAAATTCCCGTTTTTTTTCTGAAGTTACTATACATTAGTGCCATGACTTTTTTTAATGAACCTGCATCTCATCTTGTAAGGTAACAAGTGGTATTTATTTTGTTCAGAACTTTTAATTTTTACCGTCTTAAAAAGCCATAACCCTGAATCTCGGAACGCCGACCCTTAAGCTGTCAAATGAATACGATTTTCTTACAAAATTGCACCCCTTCGATCGTTTTTACAAGCGAACAACCTGTTGTTATTGTGGCTACTGGCTACGCATACAGATATCCTAGCATCATTAATTGCAACAGCAAGCACTGAACACTCTGTGTGTGTACATGTACATATTGTACATTCCTGGTGGACCTACCACACCTGCCTGTGTTCATGATATTGCAAAACTTCAGAAAACTTTGTGAAGCGCTATTATTTTGCCACGCGATCACAGGATGTGACACAAGTGCCATATATCGAAAAGGTAAGAAATCAGGATTTGATATCCTTGAGAAAAATCCTAATCTGCTGTCAATAGTCAGCGAATTTACTGCACACAACTTTACTGCACACAACTTTACTGCACACAACTTTACTGCACACAACTTTACTGCACACAACTTTACTGCACACAACTTTACTGCACACAACTTTACTGCACACAACTTTACTGCACACAACTTTACTGCACACAACTTTACTCACGAAGAAATAAGCTCTGTAGGAGAAAAGTTTATTATGGAGTTATATAAGAAAAAGACCCATAACGTCAACTTAGAGAAGTTCAACGAATTGAGATAATTTTATTACTGTGAGGCACTTGGTCAGCAAGCTCCCGAACATTTGACATCAAACTCTCTCACGTATTGATTGGGGCTGGCATCGAAATTTCTTAGAGCCAGTACCAATGGTAGCACATCCTGCGCCAGATTAATCTGTTGCAAGTGCAGGGATGGCTGCGGGCATGCTTGTGTCTGCAGATGTTCGCAGATCGTCTGTTCTCCTATGTGCAAGCACTGTCAGGGAATCGAGTGCTCAAATACCTCTTAGTTCTATTCAGTTCAGGATTTTGATAATGATTAAATAATATACAACGTGTAACAGAAAGGTGTAACCATATTTGATAATGATTAAATTATATACAACGTGTAGCAGAAAGGTGTAAACATATTTGATAATGATTAAATTATATACAACGTGTAACAGAAAGGTGTAACCATATTTGAAGAGCTTATTCAGTCAATGGTATAGAACAACTTTTACTATGGAATAAAACCTGTATCTCGAAAAAAATATTTTACTGTTTCATAGAAAAATGCAATGCTGCCCGGCCGAAATGTATGGAAGGGCAGATTTTTTTTTTGAGATTTCAGTGTTGGCTTAATTTTTTTTTATAATTTTATAAATATAATCAATTTTCTTATACATAATTATTTACAAGACTGATGCCGAACAATAGTTCGAAATATATCTCTCAAAATGTGTTTTTTTAAATATATATAAATATAAATGTGTAAATAATAATAAATATATATAAAACCTAAATATATATAAATATTATAATCTTAATAACGACAAATAAGTCTTTACTCTTTAATTTTTATTGTTTTTAAATAAAGAAATATTTAAACTGTACATTAAAATTAATTTAAATACTAAAATAAATCAACTGAAACGGGACAGACCATTATATAATTCAGTTTTTTCTTTACAATGCACTACATTATTTATATATTTTTTATGTATTTTATTTTTTGCATAGATGTTATTATACGTATTTCTTTTGTTTATTTATTAGTATTAAAAGAATACAAAAATTATTACTCGATATATTTCGGCCCTAAGTAGGTATAGGGCCGCCATCAGTTGAATACCTATAGTATTCCACGATATCAATAATAATTATGTAAGTAATATAAAACTTAAATATCAATTTATATGTACACTTCTTGTTTTCTTTTTTTTTAAACAAGTAATTGCTTTTGTACATCGCTATTTGTACAGTTTAAATTAAAAAGAAGTGTTTCGTGTTACGAGAACAAAAGACATTCAAAATGGCGGCCGGTATTCCTGTAGGTACAATTAACCAATTTTAACCAAATTTTGGGGTAAACGCTAGTTTAGTATTAGAAGCGGTGTTTGAATGTAATTTTATAAATATTTTGAATGTTGTTTGTGTCTAATTTTGAATAAATTTTTCAAATCTGTTTTTTATTTAGGTACCTAAATTAAATTGAAAGAAAGACGAAAATTTTAACCTTACTTTAATAAAATAAATTAAATTAACAATTTGGTGGCAAGAGCTTCTCGTGTACTTATAATTTACTTGTTAAATAATTACAATAACTACATTAAATTTTCATTTAATTACTAATCCACTGATTTCGTCCTAGGAAAAAGTATACTTACTAGACATCACACCAAATTACAAGAAACCGAACGAAACCAATCTGTAGACATTGGCACTAGGAACGCTTAATTTTTTATACAATAAAAAATTCTTAATTCAGCCCCTACATTTCCAAAAGAGCGGCAGTTTATGCTGGTACAATGCCATCAAAACCAAGCCCTTCAGTGGATGTCTTTGATAAAATCACATAAAGTCCTAATATCCGAACTTATTCACTAAATAATCAAGGACCCTATGAAGTTGTCCTCCTCACACTTAATGGTGGGACAACAGTCAGGGTACGGACGGTTCAGCGTCTCCTCCGTGACGTAGCATGGAGCCTTCGCCTCTACCTTGGGACAGCTGGAAAAACAGAGATAAGCAAAAACGTTAATAAAATAATATAGCATCCACTATTATTATAACATGATCAGGAGAAACAACGTTACAGCGTGAAATATTAACATCACAGTAATTCAGCTCTAAGCATTTGTGGTACAAACCTCAGTTATCAGATGTTTAGTGGGTATCCCTAAGTGCCCCCAACCCACGCAGTTTAGTTTTATAGCTTGATCCATCCAAATATGGAGATGCAAGTACCATTGTACCCACGTGGGGAACAACATATTGAACTGATGATGACTAACTAAATAAACGGACCAGTGGACTAAACCATCAACAGGGGTAGCTGAATGGAGTGACTTAGCATTAATAAACGGGACCATTGGACTAAACCATCAACAGGGGTAGCTGAATGGAGTGACTTAAGCATTAATAAATGAAGTAAACGAAATACATCACGTTTCTATTAAGTTAGTACCAGAGGTGGACAATATACAAATAACCAGTCATGAATGTAATTACAAAGGCTAATGTCAGAGCTTTACTTTGAAAGTGGCAGGGACACGATCTTGCCGGAAGTAAATCAATTCTTATCGAAAATCAATAATTTACACTGTTAATCGTCTATGCCATCTACGTAAACGTAAACAATGAAAAGCGTTGGTTCTAGAGTACTGCCCTGAGGCAGAACAGAACTGATTCAGAATTCGAAACATGATTTATTAGAAGAATACATTGCTTATATGTATTGTATAAGCTATAAAAAATTTAACCGTCACTAAATCAATTGCCCTAGATTAACGCCAAAGCTTTTGAGTATTGCGACTGATTTGGCAGGTGACAGCGTATCTAAAGCCTTTGTATGGTAAATAAAGATTTAGAAAAATTAAGTTACTTACGATGCATAGTCGATGTATCTTCTTCCGCAGTCTATCCGAACGCAAGAGCCAAAAGGTGTGATTTCTTCTCCAAAGGGAATGACATCATATATCTCTTTAATAAAGCAGCCTTGTTTGTGAGCTGGAAAAAGGATAGAAAAGACTACTTAGTTTAGAATGCAATAAAAGTAAGTATATGACCTACCAAACATTGTATTGCTCGAACAATATATATATTTTTTTTGTCAACTTCATCGTGACTTTTGTGACTGATGCCGCACCGAATAGGGCCCGAAATATATCTCACATTAACTTTCATGTTACTTTATATAGATATATGTATATAAATACAATAAAATGTTCGTATCTCATGAACAACCAAAATATATTTATATCTTTACTCTTTTGACGTATATTTAAATTAATGTTTGTGAAGGTTATATAAACTTGTACGACATTCTCAGTTCTGAGATTATGGTCGTAAGATCCCGGAGCCAAGCTTAATAATTTATGTATTTAAATTTAAGATGAGATTTGCTGCTTTAATATATTTTACCATACAAATGTTGGTATTATATCGTCCCTGTGTACTATGTTGATATCATAGCTTACCCTTTGTAGTACATAATGTATCAACTTATCTTAAGTCTTATTTAGTGGGTATCATTTTGCATTGCGATAACATGCGTAAAAAACGAGGCAAATAAATTTAAAACTCGAATTCTTTTGAACCCAACCTTGTTTATGAAAAGCCACCTTGGGTCGGTAATGCTGAGACGAGAAAAAATAAAACAATCGTTTTTATTTTTTTGATCCACGCGCTCAAGTCACGGTTCTTCGCTAATTAATCATTGATTTATTTTAAGGTTGTATTATTGTCTGTTTGAATTTGATTTGAATACTTAGTGAGACCTTGACATTTTCACTTCTTCAAAAAATTGTAAAGAATTTAACAAAGGACAATAACCGCTAATTTTGTTTGTATATGAGTTGGCACATAATTTAGCATTACTTATTATACAGTTCCGTAAATTATGATTATTTAGACACTCAACATTTAAACCATTAAAAAAGTATTGTAAATCAATATTTATGTTGTTTCTAACCAGAAGTACAATAGACGTAACCTAAGTCACATGTTTGGATATCATATCGAAACAAACTTCATCTAAGTCTTGTCCTACTGTCTTCACGCCTGTTTTCCAGAGGGGAAGGCAGAGACTACAAATTTCCATTTGTTACGATCATGACACACCTCTTTCGCTTCTTCCACATCCATCAATCTTGTCTTACTAGGTCTTCTATTCCAGATACTTTTAATTTTGCCCTTCTTCAATATGTCACCAATTTGGTTGGCATACGTCCTTCTAGGGTGGCTAGGTTCTTCACTCTACTTTCGTTCATCCTCTCTATATGTTACTTCTTCCATTTCTAGAAGAACACTGGCTGTTATTTGTAACCATCCATATTTGCATACACCTTTTTTCACGATAAGAAATCTAATATAGGCACTAACATAAGTTAATCAATCTAATTACAAAGAAATCTGTAAGTACAACGAGTTAGTGCTCTCTATCATAAATGATTCTCACCACATGGCACATCTGCCACAAACAAATCGTATAGAACTTACCAAATTCGCTCGGCTTCTCCGGATGTCTCGCCAACCATGTCGCTGACGACGCCATGGCTATCACCACAAAGAAAGGAACTATTTTCAGCAGCATCTTTACTTATAAAATTCAACTAATAAATTGAAAATTGTTCTTGTATATATGTGTATTATCAATTGTGTATGACCATTGATCACTGAGAGACCTCGCAGCGAGGCGTCACAACACTCGATATCTCGCTGAACTCCGACTCTCGACTGGCCATCGACTTATCTGCTACTATGTTTTTATTCGACTTAGGCGTTGCACGTATGTGCGACTAGAAGTTTTTGGTCGTAAAAAACATAAACAAAACATCGACGGGTTCTCCGCGGTATGTTTGGGGTTTTCGGATTCATCAACATTCCTGAATATGTAAGCGGATATAAAATAAATAATGTGGATTTGGGGGAATATCAGACCACCGACAGAGATATTTAAAGTAACAGCTTAATCTTTCAAAATTATAGATATTAGAGAGATTAATGTCTTTCTCCGATGGTGGTACAAGCAACAAAACACGTTTGGGTGAGCAATACATTACTATCTTTGATGAGGTTTACTTATAGTTACGATATGGGAATAATAAACCTTGCGACCGAAATTTTATTTCCTGACTGGACCTCGAAGGCGACCAGCAAGCCGCAGCTGCGGTGGTGAGCATGGGTGCCTGCGCTTTGTTACGCAAGGGCGGAGGGGCTGCATCTCCCGCAGCACCGGAACTGATGCAGAAGTGAATTTGTGTCAAAAAAGTGATTTCTGTACTGGTAGGTTGAAATGGTACAAAAATCATTTATTCCCTTCCCTCCTCCCTTCCCCCAAAATCAAGTAGATGATATCAAAAGTTCAACCAAACTTCCATTCTGTTTTGAACAGAAACTCACTTGTCATAAGACGCTAATAAATACAATTTTTTATGACAATTTCAGATTAATCTGATTTTTTATTAATTATTAATTAGTTATATTAACCTGTAATAGTGTATGATGAGTTATAAAACTAGAAGTCAATTGAATCGCTTTATTGATGCCACGGACAATTTTTTTTAGAAGCTAACTGTTTGTAGATATGTTACAAATTCAGATGCTATAAAATAATAACGATGCTGAGTCATATTAACTGTTGCTTGTTTTTGTATTATAATTATGGTCGGCAAAACAGTATTTTATAGACACCCATTGATAGTAATTCACAGGACAACTTAGTTATTTAGAAGACAAAACTGCTATTAAGAAGAAGGCGTGTTAATTAACACCCATTACGATAGATAACTTGTAATTATATTTATGAACACATAACTCTGTGTGATAATAATTCATCATAGTTATCGGTGTGTTCTACATATTTATATTTAATCAAATCTCTAATGGATCTCGTACGAGTAACACATTTTTTTGACACATTGACATCGAATTAAGGTTCCTTGACAACAGTGATGAAGTCGCTCGGTATACAGCCGCCCTAACGAAGGACGCCCGACTCGGAATGTGGTGGGTTATTACAGGTGAATCATGTCGAGTCGGATGTAAACAAAACGGTTTTTTTTTCCAAATTGTACATCCAAAACCGTGCAGATCCGTGATAGCTGACGTCACAACTTCTAACAAGGCATGCCAGGCATTCCTCGCTAAATGCTTATATCGTCAGCTTTACTGATTCGATATAATTAATTTAAAAGAGTAAAGTCTACTAGGATGTAGCTGATTTGTAGCATTGCTGTAGCTCACATCTTCAGGTTAGGCGCCATTATAAAATCATCTTTATTCCCATTATTGGGCGCTAAGCAATAGCCAGCAAATTTGTCTATCACTATCTGTACATGGCGTATTCACCATAAGACAAAGATGGGTATTTCAACAGATTTAGAAAGCATACTTCGAGATCGAATCGAAGATGAAACTGGTTTTACTGCTTTGATACTGAATAATAAATTGATAGCAGCATTCAGACAACATATCCAGTCGACACAGCTAGAGCACGTCATTATTAACAACACTTCGTCTTCCAACCAGGATCTACATGAGACTCTTAAATTATTTGCTACAACTTTTACAGTCCTTATATACGAATAGGATGTCAACTTTTGCTGTTTATTTTTCTACCTACTCTCGGAATTCCTTCACGTGTAAGGAATTCACACAAGAACGGCAGGTCAACACAATCTTAATAAGGTTATCGCCTTAAACGAACATCGTTAACGAGTTCGATACACACCGAAAGAAAGTTCAATAAAACGACCTTATTTTAATCAGCAATACTTTTCTTTAATCACTCTCCTTAAAATCTTTCCAGAAGCATTTTTCGGTATGCTGTCGATAATGACTATATCCTTTATTCTTTTGTATGCTGCTACCCTTTTGCTAACGAACTCTATGACGGCTCGTTCATCGACCTTGTGTCCATTCCTAGTAGTGATGAAGGCTTTAGGTTTCTCTCCTGATCTCCCGTCAGGGACTCCGACCACAGCTGCGTCCAGGACATCTGGGTGTTCCTTCAGTAATGCTTCGAGTTCTGCTGGAGGGACCTGGTATCCTTTGACCTGTGGATAGTCAAAAAGTCTCGATAAGGAGTGGAAAATGTTATTTAAAAGAAATAAATCCTTCAAAATTAGACAAACTGCATAAAATATGTTCATAAAATTCGAAATTGTGCCAGTGACAGAAATAAGTTGATATTTCTGTGAAGTCAATACTTGGCGATGTATCTGTCACAAGAACCCGGGGTTATCTGCTACCTTAGAATAATATTATAAGTCTGCTACATCAACATTCAAAGCAACATTCAAAGATTTCATAGAAGCCAGTTTCATGGATAAATAAATAAAGATTTCATTACCATATTGTCATTATGAGTAATGGAGATACAATGTCTAGTTTAAACATAAGTTATAGTTACATGATGCCCGATCACTATGAGTCAGATAGTATTTACTTTTCACCTGAAAATTATCAATGAGATCATCTGAACACATTTACGATCATGTAGCCAAAAATAGTGATTGTGTTGTGAAATAAAGATAAAGTGGTCCCAAAGCAAACATTTAGAAAAATATATTACATACTATTTGCCATAAAATATAACAGACGTTACTTGTTTGAAACTCGCTGAGATTTTAAATATAAAGCATATTGTTTTTAATAGATTGATGGTTCTTGGTGGGATATACAGGATGGAAAAAATTTAAGGGCCTGGAGGGGAACTACCTTAAATCCTTTAGTTAGCTCATTTTACTGAAAGGAAACATTCCTTTATTTTTTAAAAGAAACAAAACTGCATTCAAAGATATTCTGAAATTCGCTTGTCTCACCCGGGAATCGAACCAACTAAAAATTAAAAAAAAAAAAACCCTCGCTATTTTATCATACGAATCGGTAGGATTATTGTTCAGAATAAAATTTGTCTAATAAACATTTGGTCTTACACTCATCTGTTGTACGAGATACTCATGAAATTAAACATTTATTACAAGTTCTTTGTTAACAATATCTAGTACTGTTCACTTGTAACAAGTAAATGACACGTTATAATTTTCTTATCTCTCTTACATCCAAAGACATCGTATGAAGTACAAGCTTGCTAATGTTATTTATCTTAAGTACCTTGTTAAATACTTCAATAAGAAAATCGTTAAATGGTAATAATAAATGTATGCAGAGCACAATTACTTCTTGCACTAGGCGTACTGACGAAAAGTTTAAAAAAGGAACGTATTTTTTTTGCAACGCGGAGCAACAAATTTGAAGTTCGAACCATAACTTTCAACATTTTTAAAATCGATAAAAGTATTCGTTCGAAATTCAAATTTTGTTTTGTTTTGCTTTCATTCCGTGACGTCATTGTGTAATAAGGGCGTATAATTATTACTTTACAAGTGAACAGTACTAGGTTTTGTTAATAAAGAACTTGTAATAAATATTCAATTTCATGGGTATCTCGTACAACAGATGAGTGTAAGACTTTAGTTTAGTAGACAAATTTTATCCTGGACAATAATCCTACCGATTCATATAATAAAATAGCGAGGGTTCATTTTTAAAATTTTTAGTTGGTTCAGTTCCCGGGTGAGACAAGCGAATTTCTGAATACCTTTGAATGCAGTTTTGTTTCTTTTAAAAAATAAGGGAATGTTTCCTTTCAGTAAAATGAGCTAACTAAAGGATTTAAGGTAGTTCCCCTCCAGGGCCCTTAAATTTTTTCCACCTGTATAATCTTCAATAAGTGATACACAAATTCTTGTTTACACAAATATTTATTTTTATATTAACTAAATAAAGCTACTGATATTTATGTTTTAATTGCTCATAAATTAACGATTTGTTGGTTTGGTGATGTGTAATACAAAACCGGTAGCCGAAATTTTACATAAAAATAAATATTTATGCAATAAAAGTAAAACAATTTGTATATCATTAGTTAAAATTGTTTAAAATTTACCTTAATCAGTTCTTTTAGTCTATCAGTGATGTATACGGCTCCATCTTCATTAATCTTGGCCAAGTCCCCAGTTCTGAACCAGCCACCGTCGATGAAAACCTCCTTGTTGGCTGCAGGATTGTCTTTGTATCCTTTCATCACGTTCGGACCTTTTATTACAAGTTCACCTTCCTGAAAATATTAAGAAATTAACCTAAAATATAGTTTTCTTGATACAATCAACCAAAGAGCATTCAAAACTCTTCACCTCAATCTCCATAACGACAAGGGGCCGCCCAATTGTGTATAGTATGCAATCAACACAATGTGACAACTGTTTTAAAATGTACACGCTCTTCTAAGATGAAATAAAAAGAAACAACTTTTCCGTCAACTTCTTTTTTTCTTTTGCCTTACAATTTCAAGAAGTCACATCATCCTCCCCGTTATTTATAAATGTATATTACGCTCACTTCCGAAAAATATTTCCGGCACGATCTGTCCTACTGCCACTTTGAAACGCAGCGCTGTGATTGGTTCATTTGTGGCCTAAGTATTGCTTACCGGATTTTCTCAAATCAGAAAACAGGTAAAACTGATCTTCTAGAAGTCACTAGATTAGTTTTATATATAAAATATAATTTATTTTTTGTCAAAGCTCTCATTATCTCGTAAACTCGTCGAACTCGTCTCTAGCCGGGTGTTGTTCGATCGAATTTGCATAGTACGTTATTTATCACGCGATGAACGGAAGTTACATTTAACTTATTAATTTGCGTAAAAGTGGAGGAGTTTGTTTCATTTCCTGCATTCCATAACTAGAAGCTAGAAGGTTCTAGAAGAGTCCTCATCATAGAGTCGAGAAGATATCCCGAAAATTGGCGCAATTTCATGATGGAACGGCGCTCTGTGCTGTACACTAGGTAATGATCAGAACGGCGCTCTGTGCTGTACACTAGGTAATGATTACTACTGCGCTCTGTGCTGTACACTAGGTAATGATCAGAACGACGCTCTGTGCTGTACACTAGGTAATGATCAGAACGGCGCTCTGTGCTGTACACTAGGTAATGATCAGAACGGCGCTCTGTGCTGTACACTAAGTAATGATTACTACTGCGCTCTGTGCTGTACACTAGGTAATGATCAGAACGACGCTCTGTGCTGTACACTAGGTAATGATCAGAACGGCACTCTATGCTGTACACTAGGTTATGATCAGAACTAGAAGTTTAATTACCCTGAGTCAATTAGTATCCGTAGCCAAAATTCATTTATTATTTAGTATTAATTTGTCTGTAACAATTAAAAAAACATCATTTATAAAAGGCTAATTATAAAAACATCCATAGAATTTATTTTAAAATCCCCGATTTAGTTACAATTTGTGAGAACCACCTATCGACTATCGAGACACATTTCTCACCGTGTCAGGTCCCAGGTTGTTGAACTCTTGGTCTACGATCCTCAGTTCCTCGTTAGGTAGGGCATATCCGACGGAGCAGGAGTCGCTGGAGCCGGGCGGGCTGACTGTGGCCAGGGGGGCGGTCTCCGTCAGCCCGTAGCCTTGCAAGAAGTTCAGTTGTCTCTGCAAGTAGAAGAGCTTTTACGTATAAAAAGCTGGTAACTCTACAACTAAATTAAATACTGGCTAGGTTTTTAGACACTGAAAAGGTGAAAACCAAAAATGGTACCTAGTTACCTAGTTACGCGTCTTCGGTTAATATGGAGCAACCACAAAGATATTTTATCTATGAAGGCAACCATAGACAATGTTTGTAGAGCCTCGTACTGTCACAGAACAATAAAATGTTCTGAGGGAATGTTCTAAGAGTACTGTAAAAATAAACAGCCGTTCCATAGAAACACAAAAAATGCAAACTAAATCAGCGCAGCGGAGCCGCAGGCAAAAGCTGGTCAAGATATAAAGTACTGTTCCTCCAACAATGCAGCTTTTATTTTGTAGACTGTACGAATATTAAAGGATGCTACGACTGCTAGCGGTACAGGTAATTAGGATATATATAATAGGACATATTAAACGCAGGGTCCAGAAAATATGCCATTTAGATATATGACGTTTAGAATTATGTATAGTGCTACAAGCATAGATTTAGAATGTACAAGATAAACAATGTAGTAGAGAAAATGATACCAAAAAATTACTATGACATTGCTATTACATTTGCTATTTTACTTAATATTATAACTACTAAATACAACAAAGAAAATCAATACGTTATTGTAAAATCTTTTTTTGGGCCGATTAATACGAGAAATTGGGCAAATACATCATCCTAGTTCGTCCACTACTGGACATAAGCCTTTCCAGGACTTTGCCACTCCCGGTGGTCATCCTGGAAGAATTGCCCATACTACACACGCTGGGCAGGCGGGTTGGTGAGCGCGGTGCCGGAACCCTCGCACCAGTGACGCGACTGCCCGTCACCAGTCTGTTCCATATAAAGCCCGGCTATTAGGGATGGATATACCGCCATCCATCGGTCCCAGCCATGGTGGGCCTCCTGGTTTTGTGCCTGTGAGCTGCTCTCCCCCGAATAACTTCGAGGGAGTCTCCAAGTAAGATGGTGGTACCTCCACAGTCGAGCCCGGCATCACCTCTACCACCTTTTTTTGGGCAATTGGGCAAAATGTGCTTCAAAACCTTCTTATGACAAAATCATATTTACCTGTGAAATGTGTAATTATTTGGGTTATTTCTCCTTGTCACATCACATTACTCACTGCCAGGGACTCTTGGTACCGTTGAAATGGTTAACCACCGTACTATAATAGGATTTGGGCCTTGGGTATACTATTGAAATTGGGAAAAACTATTGAAACAAAGCGGAAATAAAATTCACATCCCCAATATATTTTTTTAACTCGTAATTTTCTATGGGAAGTCAATTTATTTTCCGCGTTGATTCAAAAATGTTTCTGTTGATATCGTTCAGTAGAGCATGTGGTCTAGGTTTCTGGGCACTTCATTTATCCACCCGATAGAGAGAACGGATAAAAGAAGAGTGACGTATGAAATAAATGCAAAGTGGAAGGTAAAGCTCGACCAGGAGGCGGCCCCGGAAAGAAGGACGCATAGCAAATAAGCGACATACTCAAGAAGAGCCAAGCCAAAAGCACTCGGCATGGAAGAGCTTGTATGACTAGATTAATAGATTTGGAAGAGGTGTGTCAGGATCGTAGCAGATATAATCTGTGTAGTATCTGAGTACCCCTCTGCGAGACTGGTGTGTGTATTGTAGGAGCACAGAAGGTGGAGGAAGCCTTCTCCACTACTTACCCCAGCCCTATCGAAGACTCTCTCGATATCAGGGGCAGGCAGGGGCGCCGCGCCACTCATAAGAACCTGGAGGTGCTCGAAGTGATGTGACGTCACTTGGGGATGAGAACCCAGGAACAGAACTGCAAGGATAATGGTCCAGATTAGGACATGCAACATCATGATGAGGATAATTCTATTTATAGGGATAAATAATGGTTATCTAACTGACGCTAGATTCCGTCAAGATCTCTAATCTCTGGATCCCGTAAGAATTTCCCAAATCCGTTCTTATTAGACTTCGTTAGACCAGGAACTTACAATCCAAATTTCATGTTTCTAAAGCAGGGTTTACATTAAGGCTACTTAGAAGTAGAGTATCTAGCGCACTATTTAGCTGACAAGACCACATGCGTTATCTACCTTACTTTCCCAGCTACTTTTATCTTTAGTACTATTTTCTAACCAATTATTATTTATTTATTTAAATTATTAAACAGTAAACGAATCTTATATTTTAAAACAATGCCCTGCAAAACTGTACAAACAGTTTGACTGCATGAATGAGTCTCGTGAGTAACAAAAAATAAATCGTTTTCTATTAATATAAAAGAGAAAAAAATATATATGTAAGTATATAAATTACTTTGTTTACATTACTGATGATTAATTATTGAGTGTCTCTAAAATATACTTTTTAAGAGACCACCTAAACTTATATTTATTTGGCTCGTTTCGGATATCCTCGGGTAAACTATTTAGCAGATATGGTAGGCGTTTTCCACCATATAGTTATTTACTTTACATGCTTAAAATTTACCCTTGGAAATCGAGCGCGTGCCATGATTGTGATTTATTAATGATAGATTATGCTCTTTATTACTGTGGTTACTGTTTACTGTTTATGTTTTTATCCCTGATATTCTACCAGTTACTCTACCCGTGTAAACTAGTCCAGCCGTTTGGTCTAGATGTTGATAGATCAGTCAGTCAGGATATTCTTTTGATTATGAAAGTTTTACATAACAACAATTATTGTAAAATTAACTAATAAGGTTTTTATACGCAAGACATGCAAGTATGCAAACTAAAAGTAGGTAATCCCACTTTACATATTCTTACTAACCAATAGGAGGAGCGGCATACAGCAGATTGATGTTGTATTTGAGCATGGCGTGGAGGAAGGTCTCCGGGTGGAAGGCAGGCAACGTCACCAGCCTGAGCCCGGCGGACAATTTGTGCAGCATTATTATTGAGAGTGCGAAGCAGTGGAACATGGGAAGCACTACCAGGGTAGACTGCTGGACGGTTTCTGGGAATCACAGAATTATAGGTCCTCAAACTTATCAGAGGTCTACGGTTACGTGTGGAAGTATGCTGTAATCTTGGCGAAGGTGCAACCACACGCGCCCACACCTCTACGTGGGATCTTTGCTAAGTTTGAGTCCTATACCTTCACTTTAGTGATGAGAAAATTTGTTGCTTATCTTGTAAGTGATGCTTTCACGGCATCACTGGACAGAACGCAAGAGTCGGTTAATGACGCATAACTACGCATCCATAACATAACGCGTTCTCATACTGAACAACATTCCCAGAGGAATATACCCGCAGAAATAAATAATCATTACTCTGAATTTCTAGGTAATTTTAGTTTGGACTAGTCTGCATTTGCGCGGGGAGATTACTTTATAAAAGTTCTGTATGGTCAGGATAGAGAGAAACAAACGTAATTTTTCATTAAATAGCCAGTGTCATTTCTTGCATCAACTTTATCAGGTCATCATACTCCCAAGACTTTAGCTTGATAAAGGAAAAGGTATTACCTGTTGTAAAATTATAATGTTTTAGTTCATCTGTATTCTGTTGTTCACAATTAGCCACCATGTTTTTATTGGTTAGTTCAACTCCTTTCGGAAGTCCAGTCGTCCCACTCGAGTATGGCAGAAGACAAACATCGTTGGTTTCTCTTCTCACGTCTCTTAAAACATCAAAATCTATGTTTTTTGCCTCAACGATGTCTGAAAAAGAAACTGCACCCTCTTGTGTGTTTCCTGTGATCGTAATGATTGGGATTTCTTTTTTTATCATAGAAAATGTCTCCTTCAGGACTGGGATGAATTCTGGTGTTGTGATCACAAGCTTCGTTTCAGACATCATCAGCTGCCTTTGGACTTCATCTGTGACAGAAAGCGATTATTTTTGTTTGTTGAATAAAGCCTAAAAGCTTCCATGTTTTTGGATCGGTTTTTGCCACTTTGTCTTATCTATTACAACCCGGTCCAGTTAACTTGAGAACCCGCCGTCCTGCCTGCGCTCATACTACAGGTTATATATGCCTCTCGCTCGCCAGGACTCAAGTTGACTTGGATGGGCTGTATACGTACTGTTATTCCCATAGATATATAATAAAGGAACTATACTTAATGTCAGGTTATTCCTTTGTGCACTTACACGCCGTATAGCTGGGATTGACAGTGGTAGCCACGGCCCCAGCAGCAAGAACTCCAAGCACGGCGGTAGGGTATTCAGGTATGTTGGGCAGCATGATGGCCACCGTGTTGCCATCTTGGATCCCGAAGGTCTTCCTCAAGAAGGCGGCGAATGTTCGGGACTGTTCGTTAAGTTGCCTATACGTGTAGCTTCGGTTAGTGACGCCGCATACCTTAAATTAAAATAATTAAAATTATTGGGACATTCAATTGTATACGATGGATTCGATTGTGGAATAAAAGTACAAGAATATTGTGTATAATTTTTTTCATTCAATAGTAGTTTATGAAACTAGCACATAAAGAGGCCTACAGCTCGTTTTTTAAACTCACACTCGTGTTTTAAGGCGATACCAATAAAAATATGGAGTTTTTTCGAATAATTTACTCCACTATAACGTCATCTACGTTGGGTAAATGTTTATTGAGTATTTGATTAAGATTCTCACTGAAGGAAAACGCGATTGAAATTTTCTCGATAGAATTTAATTCCGAAAAGACCTCTAAATTGTTTTATTTTTTCCTGTAATTCTGAAATCCTAACTAATTTCATTGTGAAATTGCATTGAAAATGTGGATATTATGTATTTGTAAAGTCTCGTTGAGAATTTTTTTGACAAAATAGCTTAGTACATTTTATATTAATAAAAAACCGACTTTTTGCTACTTTTCCACGAATCCGTCCCACTCGCACTGAGGGTTTTATTGCAATAAGGTCACCTCATCGACGTAGAAAGCATATGGGGTTACCTACCTATATTCCAATCTACAAGATCTTGTTAACATGTTGTAAGCTTGACAGCATTTTTTGCCCAGAATAAAACTTTAAACAAAAAAGCAGTAAATATTAAATTAATAAAAATCTATCCAGCATTTCACCGCACATGTGAGACTAGGCTGCGGTCACAAGTTCGGCCATCATTAAAATCAATCGTAGTCCACAGCGTATGGGTTTGGTCATAAGTATGTACATCATTCAAACCATTCTATATTAAAACCTCAAACACGGCTGTATGGGCTAAGTTTCCTTTGCCTTCCAACTTCGTGGAACTGTACTTTTATAGCAGAAGTAGTTGTTTAAAAGCATTATTTTTGTTAAAAAAAACTTTTTTTTTAATAATTTTTGAGAAGTTCATAAAAAAATTGTCATTATGCACTATTTTTGAGTTCATAATCAGGATTTTACGATATGAGATTAGATAAAGTTATTCAAAAACAATCTTAAATGCGCTGTTATGTAACTCAAGGAAACGTACAATAAATAAATAAACGAAAAATGGCTTTGTGCACTGAGGAATCGTGTTTTAAAACATTTCGTTGTTCCATTACCCTGTGTATGAGGAATCTACTACAAAAAAACATTCAAGTTATTTTCCCTGATTACCTATGTAAAAAAGCAATGTGGAGGATGATCCTACACTAAAATCCAGCTTCTATAAAACAATACAACCAAATAAACAACATTAGATCCACACTGCCTTTATAAGTCTTGTATTTCAGTATTAGTGTAACAAAAAATACTTAATACAAACAAAAGTGTTTAGTGTCATTTTGGCTTCAAATTAATTAAGCAGATATGACATCATAAAAGCATATCACAATAGCAATCCGAAGTGATTCTAAAGGTACTTACTTATTTGTGACTAAGTATCCAACTGCGTTGCTCATGAAATCATTTTCCTATCATTGAGAATGAAGGCAAATGGGTAAGTAAATAACCATGATGCGATCGATGAATTAATCTTTGTGAATACCATAACATACATACCGGCAGCCACTACCTTTGTTATTAAGCAGATGTTCTCAGGGATATGAAATATGTTAGGTATATAATTTAATTGATGTTAATTTCTAACAAAGCACAAAATATATTCAAGCAAAGTAAGTAAGAACGCAAGTGGTAAGTAAGAACAAATACTATATTCCATACATCTCCCATACGAAATTTTAATGGGTTTACAATTTTTAATAAAAAAAAATATCATGTATTTGCAAAAGGTTCATCTGTGTGATCAAAGAGCTAAGTGAGGATAGAGTTACCTATCGAATAACTTTACTTACTACAGCGTGAATCGAGTTCATTGTTTCAAGTCTCTATAGAGAACATTTGGTTTAATTTTCTGAGAACGTCTTTAATATATTATACAAGGTGACTTTTTGATCATCGTCCAAATTCATACTGGAGGCTTGGTAAGTGATCAGCATCATGAATCGATAACGATTTTTCTGAAATTCGTATAATAAAATTTCAACTTCCCATAGTAATTCACTCCCAGTCCTGAGTGAATTACTATGGAGAGTCGAAATTTCATTTTATGAATTTTACAAAAATCGTTATTGTTTCATGATGCTCATCACTTACCAAGGCTCAAGTACGAATTTGGACGATGTACACAAATTCACCTTGTATATAATATACATTATCTATGAAGAAATTGATGAGTAACACTTACAGTCGCAGTTCTCTCTGGCCACTTCTCCATGTTACTCCAAACATAGTCCACTAGTGATGTGCTAGGGATAGTGATGTCCTTGCACGGAGATCTCACTGTGTTATTTGGGGTCCATAAACTGTGTTTTCGACGTTGCAACGCCCAAATCGTGCCCAAAACATTGTTTACACGAAGTTTTAGTAACATTTTTAATGTTAAGACAAGGTACTTTAATCTGTAGTAACAACACTATGTTTTGAATGATACTGCTGATAGAATAAACTGTACAGTGTACAGTAGGTATTTTTTGTACAGTGGAGACCACATCAAGCTATACACTTGCAGTACGACATTAGCCCCTACAGATAAGAATATAAGATAGGTACAAAGTCCAATGTGTCTTACTTTATGCGGTCTCCACTGTACGTAAGCAATCAGTATTTGTTCAATACGATAGCACGGAGATAATGTTATTTTTGGCGCGTTCCTAAATAATATAATGAGTAAACATGGACTAGATCTAAAATAAAACTCGTTTCTCCACAATTATACGTTAGCTAATTATTCAGGTTTGGACTCTACCTACAATATTTCCGCTGATTTACATATTACATATCACGCGATTGAATTTTCAACAGATTGACTGATTAATTTATTTAAGTAATGTCTCAAAGTCCAGCCCCGCGTTCCGAAATAGAATTATTTCGCTAAAATCGATTACGAAAGTATGAAGTGAATGGCTTATGATCCATTGTAATTCTATTACGGACCGCAGGGCAGGTGAAACACGTTTTTATACAATCACTTCACTTTACTGAACGCCGATGTTACTCGTATAGATAGATTGAGCAAATGAAACTTTGGTCATCAACCAAAGGTTCATCATTATCTTCCGCCGCCCCGCTCGCCCCTCTCTTCCACTAACTAAGTGATAATTATTTCATTTCAATTTGTAGTAAAACTTCTTTTGTATGATCAGCAAATTCTAAAGATATTCGTGGTGTAAATATAATTGATAAGGTATAAACGGCTACTCATCGTGAGTTTGCTAATGCGCTGGGACTTTGTCTAAATAATTCACAATTAGACAACGGTCAGAAAAAAAGTTTAATTTTATTTTGTATATGTAAATTCTTCTACTCCACTCATATACAAAGTGACTTTTTGATCATCGTCCAAATTCATACTGGTGGCTAGGTAAGTGATCAGCATCATGAATCGATAGAACTTTTTGTGAAATTCGTATAACGAAATTTCGACTTCCCATAGTACGAGTAATTCACTCGCAATCCTGAGTGAATCACTATGGCAAGTCGAAATTTAATTTAATGAATTTTGCAAAAATCGTTATTGGTTCATGATGCTGATCACTTACCAAGGCTCAAGTATGAATTTGGACGATGTTCGCAAATTCACCTCGTATAGGTACAGTTTCTTCATCCGATGTGACTACAGAGTCAGAACCACTCTCGTATGATAATGTCACTGTCATCGTCGTCGGTAAGAAATAATAATATCAAAACATTAACTACAATCTACCAATATGTATGATGGTTACCAAAACTACAAATATATAGGTAGGTAAGGTACTTAGTTACTGACACTAGATAATGGAAAAGCATTACATTTTCATAACAAAATCATGTGCTTGTTTATTAGTACCGCGCTACTTTAACTCCCCTACTTTAACCCGCGCCGTACAATAATTTTGAAAGGTGAAACGTGCTATAATAGTATTTTGTGCAACCATGACATAATGTGAGGCATTGGGACTTCGTTTCGTATTAGTTTATTTATATTATATATTATGTTTAATTAGTTATTACTTAAATTAAAATATTTGTTTTTAAAGAAAAAAATATTTTAATATTTTGTTTTGTTTTAAGTTTAATAATTTTTAGAAGAAAATATTGACGTTACTTGAGAATGCTGTGTACGTATATAAAATATTGACGTTACCTGAGAATGCTGTGTACGTATATAAAATATTGACGTTACCTCAGAATGCTGTGTACGTATATAAAATATTGTTGTTACCTGAGAATGCTGTGTACGTATATAAAATATTGACGTTACCTCAGAATGCTGTGTACGTATATAAAATATTGACGTTACCTCAGAATGCTGTGTACGTATATAAAATATTGACGTTACCTGAGAATGCTGTGTACGTATATAAAATATTGACGTTACCTGAGAATGCTGTGTACGTATATAAAATATTGACGTTACCTCAGAATGCTGTGTACGTATATAAAATATTGTTGTTACCTGAGAATGCTGTGTACGTATATAAAATATTGACGTTACCTGAGAATGCTGTGTACGTATATAAAATATTGACGTTACCTCAGAATGCTGTGTACGTATATAAAATATTGACGTTACCTGAGAATGCTGTGTACGTATATAAAATATTGACGTTACCTGAGAATGCTGTGTACGTATATAAAATATTGTCGTTACCTGAGAATGCTGTGTACGTATATAAAATATTGACGTTACCTGAGAATGCTGTGTACGTATATAAAATATTGACGTTACCTGAGAATGCTGTGTACGTATATAAAATATTGACGTTACCTGAGAATGCTGTGTACGTATATAAAATATTGACGTTACCTGAGAATGCTGTGTACGTATATAAAATATTGACGTTACCTCAGAATGCTGTGTACGTATATAAAATATTGACGTTACCTGAGAATGCTGTGTACGTATATAAAATATTGACGTTACCTGACGTTACGTATATAAAATATTGACGTTACCTCAGAATGCTGTGTACGTATATAAAATATTGACGTTACCTGAGAATGCTGTGTACGTATATAAAATATTGTCGTTACCTGAGAATGCTGTCTACGTATATAAAATATTGACGTTACCTGAGAATGCTGTGTACGTATATAAAATATTGACGTTACCTGAGAATGCTGTGTACGTATATAAAATATTGACGTTACCTCAGAATGCTGTGTACGTATATAAAATACTAGCTTTTGCCCGCGGCTTCGCCCGCGTTGATTTAGTTTTTGTGTAGTACTTTTTACACAACATATTATTTAAATCTGGTTTGGAGTGTTTTTGGTGCAATTCTTTGATCTCCAGGTAAAGTCTCTTTGACGGGGCCTATTACCTATTAGTTTTTTTTTATTCATATTTAAAGTACGTTTATAAGAGCTCTCACTCCCACAGGGACTCACCGATCAAAGTTTTTCCGAAAAAGTATCAAAATCCCTACCAGTTGTCAAAAAATGACAAATTTGAATACGGCAGCGTAATCGGCAACCTTGAATGCCCTTCGATACCGAGTTTCGTGTGACCTGTCAAAAACTGTCAAAACCTGTAAAATTATTTTTTTGTCATGTAGCCCTACCTTGACTGATCACTATAGTTGAAACCAAAACTCCCTACAATTAGCCGTTCGGGAGATATGGCCGATCAAAATTCTGTCAATTTTTCTTCTTTTCGTTTTTTTTTACCGTCGTCTAGATCTCACCGAGCCCTTTTCTTAGAGTACCATGAACATGGGTCTAGCATCAGCCGTTTGGGAGATAAGGGTCTGTAAAGTTTTGATACTTTCGGCAGTTAGACAGCCATCAACATGGGCCTAACTCCAGCCGTTTGGGAGATACAGGCCGTCAAAGTTTTGACATTAAAAAAGAAAAACTTTTTTGGCACACCGTGGTCCAAGTATATCCCAAGTATATCCCTTCCGTTCCAAAGATATTTTGCTGGAATATAGATAGATATAGACAGATAGATAGATAGATAGATAGATAGACACATAGATATTAGATAGATATATAGATTGACCTCAAAAGGAAATAATGGAACCCTAATATGATCACTTGTGTGGCTGTCTGTCTGTCCGTCAACAACAGCCGATTTGCTCTGGCACACATACATTTTCATGTCCACTATATTAAATGTCAAAATCGATGCAATTTTCGTAATTAATGTCCAAGAAAACCATAAAAACGACACCCATATTGATATTTACACATTTCAAAATTTCAACCCCATCGCACCCCAACAGGAAATGATGTTATTTCACGTTCACTACGTTGGATTTAGAAATCGTTGTTGTTTTCGTAATCAGCGACCCGATAAACCATACAAACGATACCCATGTTGATTTTCAGACTTTGTCACCCCATTTCCCCCTTTTAGGGGTTGAATTCTGAAAAAACCTGAAACACGTGTTTACTCATTTATGAATAGGAGTACTCCTGTGAAGTCTCGAATAACTAATCTTGTTTCCCCATACAAACTTTGGACCCCCGTTTCACCCCCTTAGGGGTAGAATTTCGAAAAACCCTTTCTTATTCCTTGTTTACATTACAAAGGGAAGCTTTGTGCAAAATTTCAGCTTTCTAAGTCGAAGGGTTTGGGCTGTGCGTTGATGAGTCAGTGAATGAGTCAGTGAATGAATCAGTCAGTCAGGACTTCTCTTTTTATATATATAGATTGACGTTACCTGAGAATGCTGTGTACGTATATAAAATATTGACGTTACCTGAGAATGCTGTGTACGTATATAAAATATTGACGTTACCTGAGAATGCTGTGTACGTATATAAAATACTGACGTTACCTGAGAATGCTGTGTACGTATATAAAATATTGACGTTACCTCAGAATGCTGTGTACGTATATAAAATATTGTTGTTACCTGAGAATGCTGTGTACGTATATAAAATATTGACGTTACCTCAGAATGCTGTGTACGTATATAAAATATTGTCGTTACCTGAGAATGCTGTGTACGTATATAAAATATTGACGTTACCTCAGAATGCTGTGTACGTATATAAAATATTGACGTTACCTCAGAATGCTGTGTACGTATATAAAATATTGACGTTACCTCAGAATGCTGTGTACGTATATAAAATATTGACGTTACCTCAGAATGCTGTGTACGTATATAAAATATTGTCGTTACCTGAGAATGCTGTGTACGTATATAAAATATTGACGTTACCTCAGAATGCTGTGTACGTATATAAAATATTGTTGTTACCTGAGAATGCTGTGTACGTATATAAAATATTGTCGTTACCTCAGAATGCTGTGTACGTATATAAAATATTGACGTTACCTGAGAATGCTGTGTACGTATATAAAATATTGACGTTACCTCAGAATGCTGTGTACGTATATAAAATATTGACGTTACCTCAGAATGCTGTGTACGTATATAAAATATTGACGTTACCTGAGAATGCTGTGTACGTATATAAAATATTGACGTTACCTGAGAATGCTGTGTACGTATATAAAATATTGACGTTACCTGAGAATGCTGTATTCACAGCGCAGAATAGCGGTTTATAATGTAATATTTTAACATCGATCAAACAATATAGGTAGGTACTTATAAAACCACTTTTGATGTAAGTCACACGTATCGTAATCCCTACTCCTATTATAAATGCGGAAGTGTGTTTGTTGGTTTGTTTGTTTGTCCTTCTTTCATGCAGCAACGGAGCATCGGATCGACGTGATTTTTTGCGTAGAGATAGTTTATGGGCCGGAGAGTGACAATTTGTGTCGATTCGGCCCAACACTACTTAACTTATTTGACAGAACTAAACTTAATTTGAGCGTTCTGTCTTTTTCTTACTGTATCGAAAAGACAAAGACAGAATGCTCAAAATTAAGTTAGTCGTTTCAAATAAGATGTGCTGCGCCCCGAATCGATACCATATCCCAGGAAAATGCAAACGAAATCAGCGCGGACGAAGCCGCGGGCAAAAGCTAGTGTACTATAATATTAATAATAACAATAATTAATTTTCTGATGTTGCAATTGTGGGGAATAAAAATATCTGTGAAAACAATAAAAATGTAAGTATATGATTATTATTGTAAACAATTTATTTCATAAAATTCTTTATTGCTTTTGTTACAAAAATACTAACATAGTTTGTACATTCACCAAATTTAATTATACAAGTACAAAAATAAAATTATTGCAGAGTAAAAACTTATTTACCTAAAATTACAAAATATTTTGTTCCTTGCGAGTCTATAATCAAAACTTTATAAACCTTAGAGAAATTGTTCACAATTTTGTACAAGGAACCACTTGGTTACACATCATATTTACAAAAGTAGACAAATGTAGAACGAAATTTTACATTATTCAGCCTTTTCCTTTATTGTGATCTTATCTAACTTATTGATTAACCCTTTTAATTCTCATTATTGCTTAAACAATACTAAAATAATAGATCGCAGTCCGGGGTCTAGCACGCCCCGTCGATACAGTGAACTTCCATTATTTGCTCTCTGCACATTGACACAATGCGGTATGCGTGAGACCGCAACTAGGACAGATAGACGCTGTACTCTGGCGCGTGCTAGCTATACAGGTAGTGCCTCTGATCTATCTTACTGATTACGAAAGATGCAATTAGTCTGTTACGGGCAATGTCCGAAGTGTAAGCGTTATACGTATTGCCCGGGCAAAAGCAAGAGAAACAAACTCAAATGTTGTGTTAGTTAGGTTGCTAGTACAACTATTATGGTTGAGAATAAGTAATATTTTTAGTTAGTATGAATCAACTTTGCCCGAGCAGTCAAGGAATTGGCCATACTGCAGACATTACCTGCGTAGAATATCTAATATACGCATTTTGATTCTTATTACAACGTAACAAGCTCTAAGTCACTCGAAAAACGTTGATGGTTGTGATTATCAGCACTTTGTGAACCTTATATTACTATACAACTTTGTTCAAATGAAACTCTTTTACTTGTCCAGAAAATTATAATATATCTCACTACATCACATGTAACATGTTGTCAATCTTATTGTATTTGTATCAATCATTTTTTAAGTAACATGTAAACAATCTTTTTTGTACATTGTTATCTAACATTTAGAATATTTTTGTAATTTATTTATTACTAGCTTTTCCGCGTTGTCTAAGATTTGTGTAGTCCTATCGAAACTGTCAATATTTTTTCGTACCATTAATTTTATACTTCGTATTTAACCCATAGACTTAGCAGTATATCCTAAGTCTATCATTTAACCTGACTCTAGTTTAGAGTGTTTGTGGTTCTCGTATATCATTTGATCCCTAGATAAAGTGCCTTTGGTCAGGCCGAAGGCCGAGCCGCGTTTCCGAAGGATGTTTTTTTTATAGCTGATTTGATCCCTTACTATATTGGAAACGAAACTGTTTCTTGATCTCTTATTTGACTTCCAGGTAAAGTGTAGACGAGGCCGGAGGCCGAGCCACGTTTCCGAACGAAACTATTATTTGTTCTCCGAACTAATCTCCCGATAAAGTGTATTTGGGAGGCCGAATAGATGGGATAGATAGATACAGCTTCTGTCTTTTTCTTTCTTTATCGAAAAGGAAACTTATGTCCTATTGCAGGTCTAAAACTACATTTGTTCAAAGTTTCAGCTCAATTGGTTGAGTAGGTACGGCGCGGCATAAATGAGTAACACGTCACTTTTCTTGGTTGTCTGGAAGAAATCGCTATAAGTGATAAGGCCGCCATTTGTTACCTTCTCTCATAAGTTTGTTCTTTTACCTTATTTTACTAACTTTGGTGTACAATAAAGAGTATTTGTCTTGTCTTGTCTTGTCACTTTTCTATAAAAACCTGACACCCCATTGCCATCCCATGGGAACTGATTTATGGAATAAAATGTAGCCTATTCCAGATCTAGAACTGCATTTGTGCAAAGTTTCAGTCCAATCGGTATCAGTAATTAATTATATTATTATTAGTGGGAAGTGGGATAGTGGGATGGGATTAGGATTAGTGGGATTAGCGGGATGGGATGGGACGGGATGGGTTGAGATTGCTCAAACACCCTCGAGAATGCTTATAAGCGAAACCGGTTGGGTTAGTGAAATAAATTACCTATAATTTTGTGGATAAGTAGAAGAGTTTAATTTCAACAAAGATATATCTAGTCTAACCATAGAGGACCAATTCGCTTAGATTAAATTTTGTTAAGGTGTGTTAATTCGAAAACCATTTCGAGATTTAGGTTTCGTAAGCCGTATTTTAGAACTTGTGGTCTAAAAACCTCATGATGTTATTTTTACGAAAAAGCTGCAACTTCCATTTGCCTTCGTGTGACGTCACTTAAGAAATGGCTATTTAGAAATGTGTCCTTTGTCCTTTGCTATCAAGATAAATTTATAATAATTTGCTTCCGACTGATTTAACAGATGGATGACAGATGAGTAGACAGAGACAGACTACTTTTTTTTAGCGATCACACATCACAATCGGTTAATATTAAAAATTCTCAAGTGACGTCATATCGGACAATTCTTTAAAACATCATCATAACATAATAATGGTTAATTTATATACCAAAATAATGATAACTATGTCCTAAAATGTCCGAAAATTAAATCTTTTAGAAATTAAGTTATGGGAATTTTAAACCAATTCTACGGGGCTTCTTTGGTAGTGCGAGCTCGATGTGTAAATTTTTTATTAAGGAATGTTTTTTTTACGTCACTTTGATTTACGCAACTAATTTATATTGAAGAGTTAGTGGGATCTATTTTAACATAACTATTTTAGAAAAAGTAAATTATTTAAATTTTTTTGGCTTATGAATATCAAAAATATAAATCAAATGAATCAAAGTCATCTCAAGGGTTTATCTGAATTATTTTAACAGATTAGCTTGAGAAGCTATATTCCTACAAGCCGATTGCCCCATTTTTATCATGTTGTCAACTTAAAGTAGGTACAGGTCGCGGCAGTAAATAATGCACATCGTATCGCAGTGTCATCTCTGTCGCACGAAGCACAAACAGTCAGATGACAGAGACGACGCTCTACAAAGCCGAAGATAGCCGATGCGCATTATTTTCTGCCGGGTAATGTACTAAATATTGCTTTCAGTTTGATAAAACACAACACCTAATTATACAGGGTGTTAGGATGAAGTTGCGGAAGCCGGAAACTGGTATCCATATGAACAACTTTTTCTATGAAGCCAGCCCTTGCTGTTCCATAGAAAAGTAACATACTTAGCTACCCGACCAAAATGTATGAGACAACAGTTATTTTTTCTCGTTTTTTTTTCACGATAGTGACGAGTTGTATCGCCAGTTTCCGGTTTCCGCAACTTCATCTTAGCATCCTGTATATACAGGTTGGAAAAAAATTAAGGGCCCTGGATGGGAACTACCTTAAATCCTCTAGTTAGCTCAATTTACTAAAGGGAAACATTCCTTTATTTTTTTAAAGAAACAAAACTGCATTCAAAGATCTTCTAAAATTTGCTTGTCTCACCCGGGAACTGAACCAACTTAAAATTAATAAAATACACCCTCACTGCTTTATTATACGAATCAGTAGGATTGTTGTTCAGAATAAAATTTGTCTAATAAACATTTGGTCTTTGAAATAAAAAAAGGTGAAAACTAATATTAATTTTATTTTATCATCAATACATAAACATGAAACATTTTTTAACGAAGACGGATATTAAGAAGAGGAAAGAATCCTGATAAGTTAAAGCAAAACAAAACAAAATTTGAAATTGGAACGAATAATTTTATCGATTTTAATAATTTTGAAAGTTATCGTTCGAATTTCAAATTAGCAAGCTTGTACTTCATACGATGTCTTTGGATGTTAGAGAAATAAGAAAATTATAACGTGTCATTTACTTGTTACAAGTGAACAGTACTAGGCAATGAGTTCAAAAGGAAGGAGATGCCCATCTAAACATTTGCCCAAACTACAACTGGCGCCACACTTTATGACGCCTCGCACGTTAGTATATCTCTCTCTTTCATACATCATATATTTCTTTCATATTTTTCTCTCTGTCTCGCTGGTACTAACTTCACTCGGGTTTGGCGCGAACATGAATGCCGCGTTGCGTAGGTGTGCGATGTAACCTTGTACGTGCGTATATGAATCCTTAATTTCTTTTTTATGGTAGTGAGTGAATCAGTGATAAATTCGACGTGTTGTAGGTATTAATGTAATTCAAAGTATATAAAAATTAAGTTCAAAAACTAAAACCCGACTACTCACGATCACGCTCTAAAAAGTATGAAACAAGAAAATCACAAATATTCATAGTGATGTTCAGGGGATAGCCGTGGTCGTATGCCACTTTGCCCTAAAGCTTAATACTGTTAGAATGCATTATTTTTTTTATTTAAGGCAGTGTGCATACAACCATGGCTATCCTGTGAATATCACTATGAACGTTTATTTTCTTGTTTCATACTTTTTAGAGCGTGATCGTGAGTAATCGAGTTTTAGTTTTTAAACTTAATTTTATCTAAATTATTTTGGGGTTATTATTTCGTGATAATATATTGTTTGTTTTTAATAAATTATTCCAAATTGTCAAATTATCGGGTCCATGCAAGCAAAGCCGCGAGCAAAAGCTAACAATATATATATTTTTGAAATATGCTTATTAAATCCTTTCATATGATATCAAACACGGCACCATAGGTTTTTTTTTTTTAGTTCTTGACTTTTTATCCTCTAGAGGGCGCCACGTTCAATTTATTGTGACGACACATAACTTATAACTAACGGACGGTCAAGACGCTTTCAACGATACCTAATTTATCAAATTATGATAAGTAGTTTAGAAGTTATAAGAGAACAGATGAACATACATACGTACATACATACATACATACATACATACATACAGGTCAAACTCATAACCCTCCCTTTAGCTTTGCCGTAGTCCTAATTATAGGTAACCCGGTCAGAGTGTCGATAAGGGGGCACGATACCATAGTGCCATCTTATCTCACCCCAACTGGTAACCCTACTTTTGGCTTCGCCGTAGTCGGGTAAAAAGCTGGACAAATGAAACTAAGTTTATTCCATTAGTCTGCTAAGCAAATCTTAATCAAATCCAGGCCGAAGTTATTATTAGATTTATTGACATCAGAAAAATGTTTTCGTGGTATTTTACTTCTGAAAATAAAGTTAATTATTTCATTTCATTATTTTTTTCATCCAATTTTTAGTTTCCTATTATTATTATATTTTCCTAGTATCGTATATTAAGTTCCCCTTAGCAAAATTTTAAATTTCCTACATAAGTTTAAAGTATATTTCCTACATAAGTTTTAAGACAAAAATAAAATACAGGTTGATAAAAATGACGCCCGTACAAAGTTGCTTTTATTAAAACTCGCGTGAGGTGGTAGCGAACATCATGGCCGCCATTATGGACTTCGATAATATAATTATCGCTTCGAAAATGGTTTATTTAGTTGTTAAACAAGCAAAAAACTTGATGTACTGTTACTTATTGATGATACGATATCCCATCTGGCTTTTTAAATTTTTTTTCATAGTTTTTGCAGCTTTTTACTGTGCAACAAGGCATTTTTAAAAGAAGTTCATACACAAACACACTGCACAATCTCCCGCGGAACACTGAGTCGCACTTGTGCTAAATTGGCATTTTAGCACTTACGCACTGGGGTCATTTACTCGCTTCGTTGGCCTGGTCCTTACCTTTAGGTCAATGGTACTAGGTATTTTTAACAAAGAACTTGTAATAAATATTCAATTTCATGGGTATCTCGTACAACAGATGAGTGTTAGACCACATGTTTATTAGACAAATTTTATCCTGAACAATTATCCTACCGTTTCGTATAATAAAGTAGCGAGGGTTTATTTTTTTATTTTTAGTTGGTTTGATTCCCGGGTGAGACAAGCGAATTTTAGAAGATCTTTGAATGCAGTTTTGTTTCTTTAAAAAAATAAAGGAATGTTTCCATTTAGTAAATTGAGCTAACTAGAGGATTTAAGGTAGTTCCCATCCAGGGCCCTTAATTTTTTTTTATCCTGTGTATCAATATCCCTAACAATACTTCTCTTTCAATACCCGTCTCAAGATCTTCCCGGCCGCGCTCTTCGGAACACTCTCCACAAACATCAGGTCGTCTATCCTCTTGTACGGAGCCACCTTCTCTCTGACGAACTCCTTGATATTTTCCACATCAGCTTCGGCTCCTTCCTTGAGGACAACGAAGGCTTTTGGAGCCTCTCCATGGGTCGGATGTGGCACGCCGATGACAGCTGCGTCTAATACTGAAGGGTGATCTCTGAGGACTGCTTCCAGTTCTGCAGGCGGCACCTGGAAACCCTTGACCTGGAAATAAGAAATAAGCTATTTCATCAGCAACTATAGTTAGATCAAATGAAGGGTTTGTGCTCCATTTCTGTCGACAGGGCATGCATATATGTGAATTTCTTTTGCACACCGTGCATGTTTCATATCTGTTCCTAAATTGTAGTTTATGTTACAAGTGCGGTAAGGAGGTAATAACTTATGAGGACGATTTGTAACACGAGCGTAGCGAGTGTATCCAACCTTTCGAGTAAGTTATTTCCTCTTTACCTACGTTAGTCATACTACGTTTTTCAATGCATAGTGTGACTAAATAAAAGAAACATAATTAAAGAAAAAAGTTATTATTATTAAAGTTAAAATGTCTATTATTCATTTTTATACTTGATGGTGCTCTTCAACACTGACCCCCGGTTTCTGAAAGGCCAATCAATGTTAACAGTAGTTTAAAAAATAATTATCTGCGGATTAAGTCATAAAAAGTGGGAATTTTACATTGAAATCAAAAATTAACAAAGTTAATTATTTATTCATCGCTATTCAGACTTCATATATGCTTTATTTTCACCGTTATTTGCACTGTTAACTTTGATTGGCCTATCAGAAACCGGGGGTGAATGTACCCATAGACAACAATTAAGATGGTTTATATTTCTTTGCCAGTTCACTGAAGTATGATAAGATAAAGTTTTCCGAAAATTATGCCGCATTTTATTATTTTTCGACTGAAGAAAATTTTCGCAAGTATTCAGGTATTTATCTCTTTATTTTGGCGGCAAGAGGCTATCATTTGCAATTATAGCTCCTGCAAGTATATCTGGCGGGGTTAAGTGCAATGATTTAGAAGTAAATTCCAGATTTTCTAAGGATATAAACAAACAACAAATACTCCAAATATCAGATATAAACATTAGGCGGGTCGTCTTTCTTTTTTTTTCTGTGCACGCAAGTTGACAACTTGACAATCTGCGTCTGTTCGTCTATTTAACTCGAGAAGTTAATTTACTACTGGTTATGTATGTTTCGTCGCAGTTCTAGAAATTACATCTCATTATTATTCTATTATTCTTTACATTTTAAACAAAGAAAAGTATGACAACTTTCAGGTAATATCTGGAATGGTTAAGAGTGCACCGAGCTTTTTACACATACATACACGTTTTTATAACCCTTGTTTGAAGTAGTAAACAATGAAATTTAAATCTAGTTAAATATATTAGTATTATTGGGGATATATACTAGACAGTATACACGATGGAAACACGATTTGATAAAGTTGGCTCGATAGAATAAATACGCAAAGTTACCTCTTGTCGAGTAATTTTTTTCTCTATTTCCCTACTTTTTTATATAAATAAATAATTTGGTATTATGATTCATTTACTATAATAAAGTTCATAGACGGCTGGAGCGTTTATACACGATAGTTTTTTATTCAAGAACAATATGATGAAAATAACAACGAAAAACATTGAGAAAGTGCAAAAGTTTGGTTATTTTCTTTACTCTTTACACGTAAAGAAAAAGAGACAAAGGCAAACGCTCGGTGCACCCTTAACTCTGTTACTTCATCGAGAGCATACTAGAACAGAATTATAAAAGGGTTAGACCCGGAGAAACATTTAATATTTCTTCGCTTTTTTTTCTTTCGAACTTGAATACAAGTATAATCCCTGCACAATCATTAAGACCTACAAGGTGCTTGAATATTAGCATTCAATAAATAAATAATACGGGAAAGAATATTTATGGTCTAACTAATAAAAGGAAAATGGTCCCACAGAAACAAAACCAGACCTTGATGAGCTCTTTCAACCGATCCCTGATGGAGATGATCCCAACATCGTCGATCACAGCGAGGTCCCCAGTGCGGAACCAACCGTTGTTCGTGAAGGACTCCGAGTTCGCCTGAGGGTTGTCTCTGTACCCTCGCATCACTTGCGGACCTCGGACCAGAAGCTCTCCTTGCTGGAAGGGGTAAAGGTGCTGATAAGTATCAAGAGCTTATAGAGCATGGGCGTAGCGTAGCTTCACAGCAGGGCATAAGCAAAGAAACCTATCGAGTTATATCTAAGTACTTGAAATGGCTTTATATTTAAGCATCTAACAAAATTGCAACGATTTCAACTAACCTAAAACTTGTTTCAACAGTAGCCTACGAGCAGCCTGTGAGGGCTAAACCTTAACAAAAATACAATAGGAGTCCAATTTAATGTGTTTTCCTTAAACTGCGCACTCTTAAGGCGCTACGAAAAAAAATCGACACTTTCAGAACTTCCATATCTACTTCAGTAAATTATGTATTATTTTGATAAAATAGTACATTATTTTTGGTTTCTTTTTCTAGGGACCTGTTAAAACAGAAACGCAATTGGAGAAATTCGGCTCGATAGAAATATTTATTGAAATGAGGTCCTTTTCGACACCAATTCTCCTGGTCTGACAATTTAGAATGACATATGGACTGCAATTATATTTTATTAGATGGGTTTTAACGATTTCTAGGACCTGGTTAAACGAAATTTTGATAGCGTCTTTAGTGCATTTTATATTAATAAAAAACCGACTTTTTGAAATTTTTCCACGAATCCGTCCCTCTCGCACTGAGGGTTTTTTCGCATATGGAGTAACAGGGACGCTAAAACTTTTACATGTCGCCTTAATTGAAAACAAACTGTAATAATATAAGAAATAAGCGCACTTTGGGTAACCATCGCCTGCAAGGTAACCATAACGGGCCTCTGATCGGCTGTATCTATTGAACACACCAACACCATGCGAGCAGAACACCTCTATCCCCATCACAGAAATTATCTACACGCTATCTATGAATACTGAATCAGTTTTTTAGGCGATGGTTACCAAAATTGCGCTTATCTCTTGTTATAGTATACGAGTATGAACGCATTCTGAAATGCATTTTTTTTCACCTATTTTGTTTGTTATAAATTTGGTAAAGGTATCCTGCCCCATCGTAACTATGCCTATGCTACAGATTGATAGGTAATCCGATCCATTTGTCAGAAGTCTTAGACTAGTAAGCAATCTTAACTTGTTGGAGATGACTGGATAACGATGCTTGCAGAAAAGGATTTAATAATGAGGAAAATTTCTTCAAGCTTTTTTAAAATAGACAATCTGTTTACCTGGTTACTTCCCAAGGTGTTCATATCAGGGTCGATAATTTTGAGCTCGGTGTTGGGCAAGGCATGGCCGACACAGCCGTAGTTGTCCAAGCCCTTGGGAGTCATCGAGACGACAGGAGAGGTCTCCGTCAGACCGTAGCCTTGACGGAAGTCGAACTTGCGCTGGAAACGTCCACAAGAAACGAGTTGAAACTCACAGTAAATGCGGTGGAAAAATTTGCAGGATACTAGAATCAGATATTTTATGCCAATCAGAGGAAAATTTACAGATTAAGTTGTTCGCGTTATTGTTAGGCTATTAACTCGATTTTGTAGATGTTGGAACCATCAATATTCTTTATATGTTGAAGAGGACAAATTGAAAGCGTACGACAATTTCTATAATATTATTTCCGAGAAAATCTAGATAATATGCAGGCGATATGTATTTTTATCGTCTTGTTGTACGCCGACACATGCGTATCTTATAATAATTTTAAGAGTGTCATTTTCAAGTTCTGTAAATTACCTAATCTATAATTTACAAAGGTTCATTCATGATAAATATGTTTCTTAAATTTGATTATACAAGAAAATGAGGCCATAACCAAATAAAAATGGTTACCAATTTAAAACCCCTGGTTTAGATTATATGGGCTTCATTAAAAAAAAACCTACCTGCGCTTTGTCCAGGAGTCGCTGAGCATCAGGAGCTGAGAGCGGGGCGGCTCCGTTGATGACGTACTCCAGGTGAGCGAAGGTTTTGTGTGTACCGGCAGGGTGAGAGGCCATCAGGAGAACTAGAAAGAAACAATCGAGGAGCCTGAAAACATGTTTTTACAGACAATAAATGAATGAATTACTAGTATCTTGATTCAAGGGATGTGTGAAAATTTATTTATAAGTTCAGGAAATATAATTTGCATCAATTCGGATTACCGTGAATCGTGACTTGGAAGTCATATCGATTATGATATGACTTCCAAGTCACGATTCACGGTTATAATTATACAAGTAACTAAGAGAATTGTAAGAAAAAGAGTTTCTTACTTATACAAGTGACTTTTTCATCATCGTCCAAGTAAGTAACCAGCATCATGAATCGATAACAATTTTTGTGAAATTCGTATAATGAAATTTCGACTTCTCATAGTAATTCACTCTCAGTCCTGAGTGAATCACTATGGGGAGTCGAAATTAATATTTATGAATTTTACAAAAAAACGTTATTGGTTCATGATGCTGATCACTTACAAAAGCTCAAGTATGAATTTGGACGATGATCACAAATTCACCTTGTATATTTACCAAACATTTTTATGTACAACTACCCACACAGGGTTATGTACGAAATGTAAAATAATATTAAATTTTAAAAACATTTACTAATGGGTTCAGGTATGATGAACACCAGCACTCATTAGAATGTGTCAAGAGCTTTTCCTCATTATATTTTTTGTGAAAACAGGCGTTCTGTTTTGATGACCCTATTATCACACAATAGATAAGCAGACCCATTTATCGGTGCAAATGATATTTTATGAACTATACTTGGAAGCATCGTACCTAGCGGCGGAGCGACAAAGATTGTGTTGGTCCGGTACTTCTCAAGTGCGTGGAGAAAGGTCTCGGGCTGGAACTTGGCGAGGGTCACCAGCTTGATGCCCTGCGACATCTTGTGGAACATGATCACTGAGAGCGCGTAGATGTGGAACATTGGCAACACCGTCATCACCGCGTCTTGGTGCGTCGCTGGAAAGCCACAATATGGGTATAAGAGCTGTGGGTCTACCGCGTAATTCTCATTTTCATCAACATCAACTTGAGATTGAAATTTGACGTGCGTGCGACGACGCCCGCCTAACATGCCATCTCTTTTGCACGCGTTGAATTTCGCATACATTTGCTGATACAAAGTTGATACAAATGAGAATTACGCGGTAGAGCCCCTGGTTCAATTGGGGCGAAATGGACAAACGTTACGAAACAGCTAGAACACATCTTGTCAATAAAACACATTCTTGGTAACTAATGTGTGTTAAGCTAGAACACAGTCTACCCGCATAGTTTCAAGAAATTAACAAAGGTGCTTTCATTCAAGTAAATAAAAGTGATAAATGGAGTATCCGGTTAGAGTTTAAGCGAGATATGCGAAATCAATATAATTGCAAAAAAACATTCAGGAAGATAAATCGCGGGTATAAATATAAATACAAAGTAGATAAGCAGTTGGTGGATATGTAGTCTTTATCGTATTTTTTTCTTTCAAGTCAATGATATTGAGGACGAATGACAATTTATACCAGGACTTACCGGCAGGGTTATAACGTATCTTGCAAACAATAAGCAATCGACAAAAATGTTTGCACGATACGTAATAACCCTGCGACAGATAATCAACAAATCATACTGAACTTTCCAAAAAAAAAAAAAGAAAGACCGCGAAAGAAAAAAAACAAACAACGTACCTAAAAACAGTTTTTGTTTTTCGCAGGTTCAAGTATGTTTTTTGGAAAAGTTTGTTGATTATGATCAGGATTTTATGGTTTCATATAAATCCTGACAACAAAATAATGCTAATAATAAATTTTTTACTTTATTTACTTAGTATTATTATTGTGTTAAATTATCTAGGTCTTATGTATGGTACCAAATTAATTTATTAAGTAACATTACATATCGTCACCTTAAATGGAAAATTAAATAAGTAATATTTTTCGAAAACACGTTTTATTGCATTTTCTAAACGTCCGATTTTTTCTCCATCTTTTGGTCTGGGAAACGTTTTCCTACTCCCTTTACTTCCTGAGATAGCTGTTTGTGGCAAAACTGGTAATCCAGAAAACTACTAGAAAATTCATTGGGAGAACTATATTAAAATCACTTATACAAAACGGATTAAAGATATTGACTCTACCTGTAGTTTTTTCACTAGGATAAAAAAAATAACTCACCTTATTGAGTTTTGGCAATAAACATAATTCGAACTGATGATTATAACCGAAAGGCAAAAATACATAACGGCTCTTACTGAAATGGTGTAAACGAATATTTAAATCGATGTTAACCGTACCTTAAGGAAAAACCGAATAACAATAGTCTTTATTTATTTTTCCCTTGTAAAGGTTATCTTGATAGATGCAATTGAGCTTTTTTGTGTTTATTTAATTTTAGTAAGCAGATTATATTTTAGCTTAAGTAATTAATACCTTTTTATTAGAATTTTGCAAAAATATTGAAATTTTATAAAACAAAGCTGCAATACTAAGTTGGTCAATTTTTCGGTCAGCGAACACTAAAATTACATTTTTAATTGGAGATGCTGTGGTTAAAAGAAGAAAGGAGAGCTTTATGGAGCCATAACTTTTTACTTAAAGCTCTCCTCCAACAAGGCGTAGACAAAGAATATGTAGAAGCAATAAAAGAAGCTTATAGATACAACACAGCAAAAATTAAGTTAGAGTCAGAGTGACCCATGTTTCCGACTAGGAAAGGAGTCAAACAGGAAGACCCGATTTCCCCTATCTTGTTCAACTCATTACTTGAACAAGTATTTAGAAGTATCGACTTGAGTGATAAGGGCATATCTATTAATAGATATAAAATGTCTGGAATTAAATGAGACTTGAGGATAATTCATGATTTATATAAAAACGGCTCACCTCAATACGTGTTATGATCGGGAAAGCCGACCAGTTTCAGCAGATTTAGACTGCCTTCATCTGGGCGAGTAAAGACGTTTACGCGACGACGTTACGCCTCACCGGCTTTCCCGATCATAACACGTATTGAGGTGAGCCGTTTTTTTTATATAAATCATAAAATGTCTGCGCTAAGATTTGCAGATGACATTATTTTCTGAAGCCGAATCTTCTGAAGAAATACAAAGAACCCTGAACGACTTTCAAAATGCACTTAAAAGCACAGGCTTGCAACTAAATGAGAAGAAAACAAAAATTATGACTAATACCACAAAAACGCCTGTTCAAGTGACAAAGAATTGGATTATGTGGAGAATTAAATATACTTGAGACAACTATTCTCCTTCGATAAAAGATTAGATAAAGAAATAGACCGAAGAATCAACACTGGATGGAGAAAGTATTGGGGACTCAAGTACACATTCAAATCCAATCTAAACATTGCCATAAAGAGAAAAGTGTTTAATATGTGTGTACTACCCGCAATGACCTACGGTGCTCAAACCTGGGCTACTACAGGTAAACAAAGAGCTAAACTTTTAATAAATCAGCGAGCAATGGAACGCAGTATGCTCTACATCAAGAAACAAAATCGAGTGAGCAATGAAATTCTCAGAAAGCAGACAAAAGTGAAGGACATTATCACCACGATTAAAACAATGAAATGGCAATTGGCAGGCCACATAATGCGGACACAAGACAATAGATGGACGCGTCTTACTTCCGAGTGGATACCGAGAGACGGTCGGCGGAGAGTTGGAAGACGATACATGAGATGGACAGACGAACTGAGACGTTACAACCCATTATGGTGGCGACACGCCGCAGACAGACCTACGTGGAACGAGATGGCAAAAGGATTCATTGCTCAGAACAACAATCAGGAACAAGATAGATAGTCACCCAGATAAGTCTGGTCAACGAGGGTGACAAAGACCAAACCTCACTGGCAACAATGAGAGGCCTACCATGTCTTAACTAGGACCTAACTGAATGTGACAAAAGAACAATGGAAATGTGTGTTTGTGGAATTTATGTATTTTTTATTCAATTCAATAAATAATGTAATTTTATTATGTTAATTACATGATTAGTGTTTTTTAGACAAGTTTATAATTATTCGTCAATGTATATATTTCGTTTCAAATAAAGGCTTTATTATTATTATTATTATTATTACATATGTATACTCGTTCCCTTTTAACCAAATGGACGTCATGGAAAGGTTTGTGAAAAGCAAACTGATATTTCTATTAAAACGTCGTTGTGCTAATAATCGTTATAAGTAAGTTATGCTGATATATAAGTAATTAAGTAATACTTAAAACATTTGAGTCATGGAACAAAAGATTCCAATTATATTTTACGAAGTAGAAATTATCGATCATAAATAATAATCACAAATACGTCACTCAATATTATTTTCAAAGCAACTTACAGTGGTACAAGTCTAGTATGTTAGGTGTCTCCATGATGTTTGGGGATAGATATGGCTTCGAAGTTTAGCAGTGGCAGTGGGCTGGTGATGTCTGCCAAAGAGCTGCTTTTCTTTAGGCTAGAGAGGTTCTGATTTGATATTATGTAGACAGATGACCTGAACAATAAGTCACTGACATTGACTGATTGAGAAAGACTGAAGAGCTAATGTTGTGGCGTGTGCGGTGTGTCTAACAATGGACTGCAATTTGCTAATAATTATAATGATGATGATATCTTACCAGTGGTCTCATTGTGACAAGCTATCGCGGGCTCATTGATCTGCAAGATATTGGCCACAATATTTCTGTTAGAAAGTTCCACGCCCTTCGGCAGCCCAGTAGTGCCACTCGAGTATGGCAGCACACAAATATCACTCGGAGATCTCCTCACTTCCTTCAGGCAGGACTTGTCCACATGGACATCTTCTGATAACTCATTGAAGATGACTGTTCCTTCTGGCGGTGAGTCTCCGTTAGTCTTTATTATTATAATAGGAATGTCTATTTTCGCTATTTTCAAGGCTTCTTTGACTGTTTTAACGTTTTCTGGTAGTGTGACTATGATTTTTGCTTGTGACATCAGAAGCTGGCGTTGGATTTCGTCTGAAAATTTATGAGATATAATAGATAAATGTTTTGTTGCGGATAGAATTTACTTTTTTAACTGTGTCGAGTTTTGGATTAGATTATATACAATAGATAAGATATTAAAATAATTGCCATTGCCGTAGAGACCCTCGGACCGTGGGGGCCGGAAGCGCGGCGACTCTATAAAGAAATTTCGTCGCACCTGGTCGACGCTTCGGATGACCGAAGGGCTGGGGCCTATTTTGGCCAAAGAATAAGCCTGGCCATCCAGCGTAGCAACGCCGCCAGCCTTTTGGGTACCCTTTCCGGCCACGGTGACGATTTGGCCAGCATTTTCTACCTTTATGTAAATATTTTAAGTTTAGTTTAGATTCATTTATTTAAGTCCCCTTTTTTTAAAATAAAATAATCGCCTACGTTGAGATATTCTATTTCTAGTTGTTCTGAAGCTAGAAGATGTGTAGTAAAAATTTTATTGGAACCTCGACATTATAAAACTATTACTAAGATTTATGTAAGAGATTAACTCTTTAATGTCTAGAACACTCGATATATGAGCGTGTGCATTAAGGGGGGTTGTTCAGACTCTGCACATAAAAGGACTTTTCTAAGGCGTATGACCACGCTAAATAAGCAACTCGATGTGTGTTGGTACAAATGTCAACGAAAATGACATTGAAATAATGTTCATTTCAGCGTGGCTTTAAAAGTGCCTAAAAATTTCCTATAATTTGGTGAAATAATGATTAAAATCGCTTTAGGCGTTTGGAAGGAGTAAGAGAATTCTTGTGTTAATCATGTGAAACTTTGGATAACTTTCGTTTTTTTTTTTGTCAAAACTTACAGGAGAAAAAAAGTTTATTAAACTTAAAATTTATTTTTGACTCTATAATGCCTATCATATATTTTTATAAAAGTTTTTGGACCATCCGTGTGGGAGGAGTAGGCCTTCAAAGACAGGTCCAAATTGCAGTTGGCGTATCCATTCGCCTTAAGTAATTTTGCATTTATTTTCAACTGCTTTTAGCAGCAGCAAAAGGTGTTTTTTTTTCAATCTCAAAAAATATTGAAAGATTTTATCCCCTAGAACTCCCTCCTGATTATACTCACGTGCAGTGTATACAGGATTGATGGTGGTGACGAGTCCGCCCGCCTCTAGAACGCCCATCACGATGAGCGGGTAGTCCGGCACGTTGGGCAGCATCACCGCGATCGTGTCGCCGTCCTTCACCTTGAACTTGATGCGCAGGTTGGCGGCGAACCTGTTCGACAGTTTGAACGCCTGCTCGTATGTGTAGCCCCGCCCTGTCGTAGCACACACCTGGAGTAAAAAATATTTACTATTTACTACGTACAGAAGTGACATTCATTTACGCCCCCAATGACAACCCCACTGTTTTTTCGCGCTCTTTGCCCTGATAATGTCAGTGCGACAGATCGATTGACGCAAAGTTAGGAAGAAGCACCTATGTTGCTGACACGTATAACATTGCTCCTCTCGATCGGCTATGCTCGCATGTTTAATGCTGTGTGTGATACCCCTAGAATAATACACGCACATTCACACAAACGGACAGGCTGTGTGTATACCTATAGAATGCGGGGTGTCCGCCTGGAGTTGGGAGTAAAGGAGTGAATAGTACAATGCTACAGTGATTCTTGTAATAGTTTAGGAAATATAATTTGGGCTGATGAATGGGTCATTAACCATTAATAACTATTGTATTGGTTAACTATTGTGTTATAATAGGCTCATTAAATCAGAACACATGTTTACACAAAAAATGTAAATAAAGTAAAAGGTTTTGATACATTTTAATGATTACTGGTGTTCATCACACTTGAACCCATTAGTGAATGTTTTCAAAATTTGACCTTCTTTTACTTTCTCGTACATAACCCTATGTGAGTAGTTGTAAATAAAAATGTTGGGTAAAATGAGGGCATTTTTCTTACAATTATTTTGGTTACTTCTAAAGAATTAGAAGTCTCAACATTTTTTGTTCACAGTTTATAGATAGCTGTGAGCGCGAGACGTGACTAACCAGTACATGCCTCTATTGTTCAATTGTTATCCAAAGTTAATCCGAATTGGCTCAAATTATATTTCCTAAACTATGCCTAAACTATACTTTGTAGCCTCAGAAAAAAAGAATGACTCGTATAGGACGATTGAAAGAAGTGACAGAAGAAAAATATATGAAGCTTCACTTGGCTACCAGCGTAAAGGACTTGTTAGTACTTACCTATTAAAATAATCTGTGCTTTGCTGACCAAATTGAACACAATATGAAAAAGCACCCCGATTACAAGAACCTATATGAATTTATTACTGAAAATGTTGTCAGGATCATATAACTTGTAGAAAACTATTCTTTGCCTACCGTCTGTAAGACGGTTGTGAACGTTTGTATGTAAGTACTTACTGCCACGGTTCTCTCCGGCCATTTCTCCAGGTTCTGCCACACGCAGTCATACACTGTCATGTTCGGAATCTCCACATTCTGATATGGAGACTTCACCACTTTATCCTCAGTCCACACACTGTAACTCTTGACCAACACGCTTGCATACTTGGAGTTCTTACACAATGCTTCTACCGTCTTCTTGAACACAAGTACATTTTTGGATAACATTTTGCTCGTCCTTGGTTTTCTTTATCTGTGAACAAAAAGAGTTGACACTTCTTACATTCGTTAGGTAAGTAAACAACATTAACGCAATATACATACAATGACGTTCTTATCTAAGGTAAGTACTTGGTGGAAAACAATGATAACTGAGTAGCTTGTTTGCTGCTTTTCTGCAGATATGTAGTAAACCACACAAATGTGTTTGGCACACATTAAGGGGCATAATATCGCCAAATGGGTGCTTTCTAAAGCCTACTCCTCGTTTATAGCCAAACCAAAAATATTGAAAAAATGTATTATGAATTTATCAACTCTAAAACAACATTGTTGCATACGTTGTTTTAGAGTTGACATATGCAACAATTTTTTATTTAATGCTACCAAAACTTCTATATGAAAAAAAATTTCAACTGAAAGGTGTTTTTTGACTTGAATTCCCTACTCCTCCTAAGCGGCTTGGCTTATTTAATTCATTTATGCTTTGATAAATAGATAAACTTGATTGCTTTAAACATAACATAAGATTATTCAATAGAACAATCACGTCTATGTGAAAAGTATTATTTTCTCCTATTTCGCCCTATCAAGGACGCAGCGAGCGTCGTAACAGCCACTATGCATTGCGCGCTGATGTAAACGTTATTTCAATGTCGTTTCCGTCGATATTCGTAGCGACAAACATCGAGCTGCTAATTTGGCGACAGTAATCGCCTTAAGACCGAGTCAAGCGGGAAATTGCCGCGTTTGCTTCCAAAAAACTTCAACTGCGGGTCTAACGCGAAATTCTGATTTTCATCGACATCAACTTGAGATTGAAATTTGACGTGCGTGCAAAAGAGATGGCATGTTAGGCGGGCGTTGTCGCACGCACGTCAAATTTCAATCTCAAGTTGATGTTGATGAAAATCATAATTACGTGGTAGACCCGCATGTCCCACGATGATCGAAACTTGCGCACCGCATTGATGTCTTTCAAGCTGTCTGTTACTCTCTTATGTTCTGTAGTATTTTTGTCTCGCTTATTTCGTCGCTGCTGTGTAACGATAGAGGCTAAATTTTATGGAGCCCTTACTTATCGGTTAAATAATTGATCTATGTAGTTATAAAAACTATATATCTGACCTTTAAAGCAAGTTAAACACCTAATACGGTAATTATTTAAGCTAAGTAAATGATTAATTTTCAACATTATGATACGGTTCGCTGCAGTTCAGTAGGAATAGGTACCTATTTTTGGGTTAGATATTCCCAGAGCTCCAAAAATTTCTTCTCACGGCTCCAAAAACTCAATTTCATATTTATTATTATCATAATTTTATTCTCGTCGGCTCCAAAAGATTAACTGTACATATATGCAGAACAGGACGAACACATAGTTTTACTAAAAGCTAGACCCATGTCAGTGAAACCCTTAGTTTAAAATTTTTGGAAAGCGTTTAATTGTTAAAATTGTGACAATTTATTATTTTAAGGCTGATTAACTGTGATAAAACATGTCCTTAACAATAAAAACTGTGTTTAGCTGTGATTCTTTTATAAATATTTTAATATAGAGTATATCAAATCACCTAATTTTTTAATTATTTATCCATCCACGCTTTTATATATTTTAAGACGGTGCATCAGTTTACTATGTCGTAAATTGGCGCCCACATTGCGTTTTTAGTGCACTGTAGTATATTTATATGCTTCTACTTGAATTTGTACAATGTACATATTATGTACAATGTAACTGTACACGATAGCTTTTGGAGCCGGTGAGAAATGAATATTTTCTACAAATTAATTTTTGGAGTCATGGGAATGTCTGTATCAAAATTTTATTTTTTTGAGAACAATGCATTTTGGAGTCCTGGGAATAACCCCTATTTTTTATATCTGCTATTAGGTAATTTGACCAGGCGCAGCGGGCAACTATTTACTTATTATACCTATTTACATCATTATTATACGTATGAGTTGCGGTTGCAATAGAGCAGTTTTTTCATAAAAAATCTTACAAGGAGTCTTCGGAAATAGCGGATATATTCCATGTTGCTCGGAATGAGTTTACGAGAACAGCGTTGTTTGTGCTGTGCTACAAGAAGGTGTTTTTGTAAAATTATTGAAATTGTATATTAAGGTTGTATAAAGTAAGATTTGTGGTTGTAAATATACATATCTATCGAATTAGGCTAGCCTGTAAGGATAGATGTTTGTGAATAAATAAATAAATAAAACATCGATAAAACTCAAGATCACACCAGCTACCTCACATTACACTATTGCGTCTAGGTTTCGTAATGAATCTTCAAATAATTGATCGACACCATTGTGACGCGGTTGTTTGTCCCCGCACCACCCCCGCACACCGCACCGCTGTCCTTGACAGAATGTTTTAGAAGCAAAATAGCTCCGATTAGGTGTCCATTGGCCCAACGATAATATGTTTGGCCGCGTCTATCAACCCATGCAGGCGCTGCGCTGGCGCAACACTATACACAACTGAATGGCGGTAAAAATACAAAGGGAGGATTGTTAGCTCCACCTAATGAGAATCCAGAGGGCCTATTATGTATCTCAAGTTGCCATCTGGACTGGGTGTCTATTATCAAAAACATACATATACTATCGAATTCCGATTGTTTTAGGATATATTCGCACTTGAAGTGACGACACGGTTTGTAAGTAGTTCAGTACCCATTAATGGCAATTTTGAAATTTCAGTTTTTAGCTATGTTTTTGATGATAGGCACCTAGTCCAGTTGGCAACTAAAGATACAGAATAGAGGGGCTGGTTTCTGATGTCCGGCTTGTAGGGAGTCCAGAGGGCCTATTATGTATCTCTAGTTGCCTTCTGGATTGGGTGCCTATCATCAAAACCATAGATATAATATCGAATTCCGATTGTCTAAGGGCATGTTAGCACTTGAAGTGACGACACAGTTCGTAAATAGTTCAATACCCACTAAAAGCAATTTTGAAAGTTTAGTTTTTATCTATGTTTTTGACGATAGGCACCCTGTCCAGTTGGCAACATAGGGGGGCTGGTTTCTGCGGCGTATAAGAGGATTGGCAAAACTAACGCCTTATAAACTAAAAGTTGAGTCTGCAGTTTGAAGTCGTGTGACTATTATTTAATTTTCCGAAAGTCGCAGCTGGTTTTGCTACGAGATGGTAGATGGTATTTCCAGTTTCGGGTGTTATCATTTATGATTTGATTCGTTAATTATGCTTATGTATGAAACAAGTCAGAGCCAAGCGAAGCGGAGCGGAGCGGGGCTTCCCTTATAGTCAGATAAAAAAAGGGTCAAACTGTCGATAAGGGTGCACGATAACGGATTCAGCGCCACCCCGCTCCGTTCCCCTTAGGGCGTATATGAGGGGCGGACGAAAAAAGATGAAAAAATGTTTTTTTGGGACACAAAATTTCTTTGCAATTTTTTCTTTTTTCTTTTTATTAATTTATATTTGCGCATCATGTAGATACACTTACCTTTCCATCCCACCTTTGTCGAGATATGTTAGAAAGAGATGTAACTTATAAAAAATTATATATTATATTATATCTCTGTCTATTATATCTATATTGTAGCCGCTGGCTACAGAACTGCAGAGCTGATGATAAAGGGAAAATGGATGAATTGACACGGGAGAATTGTGGGTGCACTGACCTGGTTGGAATGTTGGCGAGCCGACGTATGCGCTGAAACTGTGCCGCGTGGTGTATTCCTTGTCGGGCTGATGATGACAGGGATATGCAGAATGTCTTGGAGTAATACACAGCACTGATATGTTCACAAGACACGGTAAATACGCGAGATTGGTTGTAGCGTCGCGAATGTGTGCACACGTATATTTCGATCGACGGTTGCGGCGAAACAGAATGAAACCAGCGCCCGCGCGCGCCTCGACCGGCGCGCGGCGGGGGGGGGGGTGGTCGTTCGCGCATGCGCGCGCGAATCACACGTCATGTTCGAACGTCACGCTGGTAACGTAGCGTAGCGTGAACATCCTGGGGGGGCCGGGGCTGCGGCTCCTCTTGAGCTGAATCCAACGGCAGCCTGGCTATCTTGAACACAGGTCGTCGCAGATTTCCATGAGCTGTGTCCAGATCCACAACTCGTATCACTCCATCCTTGCCAGGTATCGTGCGGAGAATTCTTCCCAACTTCCATTGGAGCGGAGGCAGGTCATCCTCTTTGATGAGGACCAGTTCACCCACTTGAGGAGGGGAAGAAGGGGAGAGCCATTTGGAGCGGGTTTGCAGGGTATGGAGGTAGGATCTGGACCAGAGAGTCCAAAAGCGCTGAGAGAGCGCTTGAATGAGTTGAAACCGTTTAAGAGCAGATATGGGTCTGTCGTCAAAAGACTGCTCAGGTAGAGCGGTGAGCGGACGACCAATAATGAAATGTCCGGCCGTGAGAGGTTCAAAGTCCGTAGGGTCGGATGAAATTGGGCAGAGGGGTCTTGAGTTGAGTACAGCCTCAATTCGAGCCAAAAGAGTAGAGAATTCCTCAAAAGTGAGGTGCTGTTCACCTATCACGCGATAAAGTAGTTGCTTGGTGGATTTTACGTTTATTTCGTGCAGTGCGCCGAACCAAGGCCCTTTAGGCGGGTTCAGTAACCAAGTTATGTGCTGATTCGCGAGTTTGTGAGTGATTGCATCATTGTTTGACCTGAGGAAGTTCTGAACTTCAATGAGTTGATTCCTAGCACCTACATAGTTTGTGCCGCTGAAGTATAGTAATTACGTATACACATTGTTTTATAGCATTACTGCGACATGCCGCTACTGACTGCAACATTGCGACGCATACTGCTTATTTAGCAATAAGTAGTTATATTAAAGAATATTGTAAAGTTTTCGGGTGCACTCTATTTTGGCAGTTGACCATTAAACATGTCAACTTAACGTCTGTGTTTCAATCACCACTCCAGACTTCTACACTACAGACCCTTAACGAATCCTGTTATTTGATGGCGACCCATACCAGTTACCTGTGAAGATTTTCTGATTAATAATTGAAGGAGCGAAGGCAAAAAGAAGATGACTTATCAACACCAAGGAACGAAAATACTACAATACCAGAAGATCAGGAGACCAGAAAAACAGCATCAATTGTAAGAAAAAAAAATCAAGCAAGAAACTTGGCTCTTAGCTGTAGCAGAAAATATTATAGAAGAATCGTGCATAAGAAAAGGTTGGTGCCGGGTGCCGGGAGATATGCTCAAGCCTAATAGGAGATTGAAGGGTATGCAGGGCGCCGGCAGATACATAGTACGGGTCAAATAAGGAGCAGCTGGAAGCCTGTTCGAGTCCGATGACCGATGACCACCACAGCACGTTTCAACCGACGTCAGCGTGACCTACATAATGCTAAGCGGTAACATACCTAACTGCGCACAATTCTGTAAGTTTTTGAACAAAAGTTTTTGCATTCAACTTAAATGATTTAATTCAGTAGTTTTGTTTGTCATACCGTAATTTTTATTGTCGATTGAGTGTAATATGTCCGAGCAGTTAAAGGGATTACATATTAAAATAAATTTAATTAAGGAATACTTGGTAAAAATCGGTCCAGAACGTCGTAAGAAAGATATAGCTTATAAGAAGTTACAGGAAGCTGAAAATGAATATAAAAAACTCGATGGTATTTTGACTCAGTTGAACCAAGAAATTATAGATGAGCAGCTAAGCACTGAATCCACAGATTTATTTCAGAAATTGATAAATGAAATAACTATTGCTTATAATAAGATTGTTAGTTTACTGTCAAAGATAGATAATAGTTGCCAAACTGGGGAAGGTAATTTTGTAGAAATTGAGCCTAAGTTATCGCAAAAGTTATCAAAAATGGCTGACTCTTTTGATATTAAAACGGCTATTTCCCTGTTGCCTGTTATGAATGGCCAGGAACAAGTGACCAACCAGCTCGTCGATGGGATATTGTTGTATAGCTCTCTTATTAGTGAATCTAGTAAAAACCAGCTTATTGAGTTTGTGTTAAAAACGCGACTTTCAGCTAGTGCAAAGTTGCGACTGAAAAGTACTTACAGCAGTGTCCAATATTTAGTTAATGATATTCGCAAGTTTTTACTTCCGAAAAAATCGACTGTTGCTTTACAAACGCAGTTATTTCAAATTACACAAGGTCGTAGGTCTATTGAGAAGTTCGGTACAGAGCTGGAAGAGTTATTTGTCAATCTGACGATTGCTCAAGCAGATGATGAACCGTCTAAGTTTGAGGTCTTGCGCCCTCTTAATGAAAAAACTGCTATCAAGCGGTTTGCGGATGGTTTGTCCGACCAGCGGCTTAGTACTGTTATCGCGTCGCGACAGTTTGATTCGCTACCCGAAGCTATTAGGGCAGCACTAGATGAACAATCTATGTCCACCCAGCCTCAGAACCAAACTATGCATTTTGGGTCCAATAAATTGTACCAGCATAAACGCTATTATAATCGCGGTTTCCGTGGCCGAGGAAATTATTCGAATAAAAATTTTGTTCATAATAATAGTTCCAATCATAACAATAATCGAGGTCAACAAACTTCCTTTATAAGTGCAGGTTATCGAGGTAGACACAAGAATGGTCAGCGTCAGCAAACACGCGGCGGCGGCCACTCACGTTTCCAGCGCATTCAGCATAACGCGTTAGAGTACGACGGCCAGGAAAGGCTTCAAAATAATAACGAACGTATAGAGTTTTTTCGTACCTAAACCAAGCAATCATTTTATTTTTAGTTTTAACAACTTTTGTGTTATTACTTGCCAGTTAAGGGATGGTGATGAGTTAAATTTATTAATTGACACTGGAGCCAGTCTATGTATTTTGAAATATGAATGGTTATTAAAAAATGGGGATTTATTGAATTTAATACAACAGGATAAGTTAGTAATTAAAGGAATAAGTGGTAATTTAGAGTCTATTGGCTATATTAATTTAGATATTATTATTAAGAATGTGGTTTTTAAACAAAAGTTCTACGTTTTCAAGAACTTATCTTGCACCGCAGAGGGGATACTCGGGCAAAATTTTTTCACGCGATATTCCGCGATGTTAAATTATAAAGATGGTACTTTGAGTTTAGAAAACCAAGACCAGTCTATTGTTGTACAAGTAAGTGGAAACTTGTTTACAATTCCGCCACGATGCGAAATGATCAAACACATCCCGACGACACTATGTAGTGATTGCGTAATTTTAGCTAGGGAAATACATAAGGGAGTGTATACAGCGGGTGTCATTTCGAAACCACAGAATGGACTTATTCCAGTTAGAATTTTAAATACCACGGATAGTTCAATTAAGGTAGATATTTCGGATTTAGAAGTCATTAGTCTGAATCATTTTGATGTTTGCAAGTTTAACAAAGATAGTATTAGTTCCAATAGAGTTCGAACTTTGCTTAATTTACTTGATTTGCATTCTTATTTAAATAAAGAAGAGCAAAAGAGCATTGAAAACGTGTGTGCCAAATACGCCGACGTTTTTCATTTACCAGGAGATACGCTCTCCACAACTAATTTAATTAAACATTCTATTAAATTGAAAGATAATACGTCCTCAGTGTACGTGAAGCCTTATAGATTGCCAAATGCAATGGAAGGAGAAGTTCAAAGGCAGATTGATGAAATGCTTAAGAATGACATTATTGAGGAGACCACTTCTGAATGGTCAAGCCCTGTACTTTTAGTTCCTAAAAAGACTGATAAGTCAGGAGATAAAAAATGGAGACTTGTCGTTGATTATCGTCAACTCAACAACAGAATACAAGACGATAAATTCCCTTTACCCAATATTACAGATATTTTAGACTCATTATCGAATAGTATCTACTTCTCGAAGCTAGATCTCAGTCAAAGTTACTATCAATTATCTCTTGAAGAGCAATCTAGGAAGTATACAGCATTTACGACGGATAAACAATACCAAATGAAGCGATGTCCGATGGGTTTAAAGACATCTCCGAGTGCATTTTCTCGTCTGATGACGATTGCGATGTCTGGTTTAAACTATAAAGCTTGTTTTATTTACCTAGACGATTGTATAATAGTCGGAAATTGCCTAGAAACGCACAATAAAAACCTAATGACTATTTTAGAGCGCTTACGTGAAGTTAACTTGAAATTAAATCCTCTAAAATGTGAGTTTTTGCGTAAGGAAATCGTTTATTTAGGTCATAAGATAACTTCAGAAGGGATTTTCCCCGACCCAACTAAAGTAGAATCCTTACAAAACTACCCTACTCCACAGAACACTGACGATGTCAAAAGATTTGTAGCATTTGCAAATTATTATAGGCGTTTTATACCAAAGTTCGCAGAGATAGCCCATTGTCTGAATGCATTATGTAAGAAAGATGTAGCGTTTGCATGGACGGATCAATGTGAGAGCGCTTTCCAAAAGCTTAAACAGACACTCATTAGCCCGAAAGTACTAGATTATCCAGATTTTTCTGATAGAAATACGTTTACTCTACAGACGGACGCCTCAAAACTTGGGTTAGGCGCAGTACTTTCAAATAGCAATGGCAAGGTAGTAGCGTATGCGAGCCGTAGTCTTAAGCCCGCCGAAACACGTTATCCAGTAATTGAGCTTGAATTACTTGCTATTGTTTGGTCTGTAAGACATTTTAGGCCTTATTTATATGGTAAAAAATTCAATATTAAAACGGATCATAAGCCGTTGATTTACTTATTTAACATGACTGATCCTTCAAGTCGACTTACTAAATTCAGACTCTATCTAGAGGAGTATGATTTTGAAATAAGTTATGTTCCGGGACGGCAAAACGCAGCTGCAGATGCATTGAGCCGTATTACTTTAACTTCCACCGATTTAAAGAACATGCACGAACATGTAGTATCAGTCATCACCAGAGCAAAAGCTCGTAAGTTGCGTAGTGACAGCACTGCCATGACTCCTGAGATTCCCGCTACTCCAAGGTCTGATCAACCAAAAGTAGTGGAAATCCTCAAGCGTCCAGCAGAGAGCATAGAATTAATTATAGGTAATATGAGTACTCAAAGACAAATACAGAAACTGAAGCAAATCACTAGTGATAAAGGTAATTGCATTTTTGTGCCTGAAAAATCAGCCATATTCGTAATGTCTCGATCGTTTTCTACCGTAAGTGTGCTAGCGAGAGAATTACATGATTTTTGCAACAAATTAAAATTAGATGAGCTCGTAATTATTAAATGCAAACGATATGAAGAATTAATAAATATTCTCATAAAGGAAATTAATAAATTTGAATTCAATGGTATCCTTAAGTTACTAATTCTCAAAGACGTCATGAGAGTAACTGATAGAGACACCAAAATTGTGATCATGAATGACTTCCATCTGTTACCCACAAGTGGCCACGCGGGGGTAAATAGGATGTTGAATAATATAAAAAAATATTACTTTTGGCCAGGAATGACTAACGATATAAGCGAATTTGTCAAAAAGTGCAACAGTTGCCAGATTCAAAAGCATTCCAATAGGCATACAAAGGAGCCGATGGTGATTACATCTACGGCATCCACAGCTTTCGAAAGAGTTAGTTTAGATTTAATGGGTCCTTTAAGTATAGATAATTTAAATCATAAATATATTTTAACTTTACAGTGTGATTTGACGAAGTATGTCGAAGCATATCCACTAGAAAAGAAAGATACGGTTTCGGTAGCTAGGTTATTTGTAAATAATTTTATTTTAAGATACGGTATCCCGAAAGAAATAGTAACTGACATGGGGACAGAGTTTATGTCGTCAGTTTTTTCAGAAATTTGTAGCTTACTAAATATTACTAAATTACACTCAACCGCGTACCACCATGAAACCCTAGGAGCCTTAGAGAACACTCACAAGCATCTAGGAGCTTATCTTAGGATACAGTGCGATAGCAACAATACTGACTGGAGCAGTTGGCTTCCATTTTGGTGTTTTTCCTATAACACCGCGGTTCATACTGAGACAAAATACACTCCATTTGAGTTAGTGTTTGGAAAAGTCTGTAACTTACCAAGCAATTTACAGAACCCAGTCGTAGAACCATTGTATAATCCCGACTCTTATCCTTTGGAACTCAAATACAGGCTTCAAAGAGCACAACTTGAAGCTAGAAATAATTTATTAATGAGCAAGGAACTAAGGAAATTACATTTTGATAAAAATGCCAATCCTGTAAAGTATAAGAGTGGAGATTTAGTTGTAATTAGAAACCAAGTTGGTGATAAGTTAGATAAGATTTATTTAGGTCCATTTAAAGTTATACAAGATCTGGAACCGAATGTTAAAATTTTAAGGAATGGTAAAGAATATGTAACCCATAAAAATAATACAAAATTATTTGTTAAATGAAATATTTAAGTTTTAGCAATTATTTTATAAGAAAATTATATTTAGATAAAAATGTGAACCAAGTAGTATACCTCACATTTTTTTTGCAGTACCCCGGGAATGAAGGGACTTAAAAGGGGAGATGAAGTATAGTAATTACGTATACACATTGTTTTATAGCATTACTGCGACATGCCGCTACTGACTGCAACATTGCGACGCATACTGCTTATTTAGCAATAAGTAGTTATATTAAAGAATATTGTAAAGTTTTCGGGTGCACTCTATTTTGGCAGTTGACCATTAAACATGTCAACTTAACGTCTGTGTTTCAATCACCACTCCAGACTTCTACACTACAGACCCTTAACGAATCCTGTTATTTGACCGCAGTCTGAGCGAATGAGAACCGGAGTACCGCGACGTGAGATAAAACGTTGCAATGCCGCAAAGAACGCTTCCGTTGAGAGTGCAGAGACTGGTTCCAAATGAACCGCCTTTGTTGCGAGGCAAACGAAAATACAAAAGTACGCTTTTATGAGCTTCGCGTTCCGCAACGTGCTGGATTTAACGAAGAAGTGGCCAGCAAAATCCGGCTCGAAGGACCAAAATGTAGCCGCTGGCTACAGAACTGCAGAGCTGATGATAAAGGGAAAATGGATGAATTGACACGGGAGAATTGTGGGTGCACTGACCTGGTTGGAATGTTGGCGAGCCGACGTATGCGCTGAAACTGTGCCGCGTGGTGTATTCCTTGTCGGGCTGATGATGACAGGGATATGCAGAATGTCTTGGAGTAATACACAGCACTGATATGTTCACAAGACACGGTAAATACGCGAGATTGGTTGTAGCGTCGCGAATGTGTGCACACGTATATTTCGATCGACGGTTGCGGCGAAACAGAATGAAACCAGCGCCCGCGCGCGCCTCGACCGGCGCGCGGCGGGGGGGGGGTGGTCGTTCGCGCATGCGCGCGCGAATCACACGTCATGTTCGAACGTCACGCTGGTAACGTAGCGTAGCGTGAACATATATCCTGCATTAGTCTTATAAAAAAAGACACGTAACATAAAATGTCGACAAAGAGCACATGCAAGAGATGCACATTATTATGTATAAAAAGAAGCAAGGTAAATAAATTTAAAATATGCGTGTTTTATAGTGAAAATTTCAAAGTCCCAGTTTACGGAGCAATTGCAATTGTACGTAAGGGGGCAGGAAAAACAAATGAAATATTGAAAACAGATGAAATATTGAAAAAAAGAAAAGGTTTTTATTTGTATTTGCGCATCGTATTGAGTTGAGCCGTTTGTCGTAATTTTATCTCATGTGACTTTTTGTCATAATTTTATCTCATGTGACTTTTTCCGTACGACTACTTTTTGCCGAGAGAATATAATCTATTATATCTTAAAAAAAGTAAGTCGTATGAAAAAAATGCTTAAGAAATTAATTAATGGCTACGAAAAACCTAAACGATAATAAAAAGAAAACATTGAAAATATAAAAAAAACAGTCTACAACCTCCTCAGGGGAGTTTCAGGGGGTAACAGCATCATCCCTCCCTCCCCTCTCCCCCTCAATGACCCGAAATTCCACCAGCCAATATGTAATGAATGATGATATTGTTATTTGAACACAGATACCTAAACAGTGACAAATAAACAATTCACTCCGAACAAACTAAAATTAACTTTATCACAAGCGAGACAAGGATCATTATCATTACCAATCTCCATCCACTTAGTCACCGGTATTTATATATAGGTAAATATGTTGTTGTTGTTGTTGTACAAAAGTTCACAATATTCGTACGTACAAAGTACGAAAGTTTAAACTTGGAATTTGCCACCACACTGGCTGAAAAGATTTCTTGTTTAGAATGTTTGGTTTTGGAACACTGTTGATTTGATTCTGAATTTTGTTTAAAAAATACACCACTGCACCGTGTGCCGGGGCGCGGCGAGAATGGAGCCCGACGAACGTTTGTCGTTTACTAAATAATAATATCAAAACGCGCAGTCCGCGTCCGCGTCCCTGCCAGGGCTGGATTCAGACCCTCGGAAAATTATTGTCTATGGTTAAAATTATACTAAGTTTCGTTTTTCGTCGATTTTTGTTTTGAATTGAAATAAAATAGCCTATTTGTTAGTGAAATTTTTAAAAAAATTACTAAAAAGATTCATAATTTAATAAAATTGAGGCAACTGGATCTCTATTTCAGCCAATTCATCGATCGGAACTTCGTCCTTGGCTGACTCGACGTAATATGTCGTCAGACAGCATAAATTCGAGGCAATTACTGGACTTAATAAAGCCAATTCTGAAGGCTTTAATTTTAGTTTTAGTGCTGCCAAAGCTTGAAATTTTCCAAAGAAAAGCTTCTAATCCTAACTCTTAAGGACTATTCTGTATCGAAGAAAATTTAGTTTTGATAGCACTAAAACTAAAATTAAAGCCTTCAGAATCGGCATAACTGTCTTTTACAGCATCGCATGACAGTAGCAGGGAGGGTAAATGCCACAATTGTAGGGTAAATGTTAAAAAACAAAACGTTTCAACCAATACAACAAGTCGGTCGGCCTGAAGATAAAATTATGGTATTTTTACGTAATATACTTAGTTCCATTACGATACTACATACTACATGTCATGAAAATATGGTACAAATAGTATATAATTATGCTACGAAATCCAACCCTGGTCCCAGCACCGCAGTCAGTTCGTACGCAATCAGTGTGCCAACGCAAGGGCATATGATATTAATTGATTAGACGAAGTAATCTAATCTCTACCGGTTAACAAATAAGGTTTCATTTATATAGCTAAAAAGACTGGAAATAAGATTTTTTGTTGTTAAATGAGGCGATTGCAAGTAGTATTTGCCTGACGTATGCTCTGTGTTGGTTGACACACTGTGCAAGATAAAGCAAGGCAAGGTGCAGGGAACCGGTTATAGAAAAATATGGGAGTCTTGTTCGTATAAATACGTATGGTCTGTCACTAAACACGTACACACACTTTTCACTGATGACGATTTTGGGCACAATAGACTTTAATTTTTGACTTAAACTGATTTAGTCAAATTCATACTGGAGACTCGGTAAGTGGTCAGGACCAAGGTGCAATGACCGTGTTTGCAAAATAAGAAAAATATTATCAGTGCCTATTGAAGTATTGTAAGTTGTAACTCAATATTTGTGCCCCTATCAACCTCGACTCAATTACTTAGTTTATAGGAAGCCTAAATTTTATTTTTCTTATTTCATTTCGTTTTTGGAACATCGTGATCACTTACAATGTTTCAAGTATTAATTTTCTATATCAATCGAAGTCACCTTACAGGCATGCAGGGTGCTTGCAGGTTTACCATACAGTGTTTACCTTCATCGTAGTAAGTGTACAAATAACCTACTATATTACCTACTATTACCCACTTTGATTTATATAAAAACGGCTCTCCTCAATACGTGTTATGGTCGGGAAAGCCGACCAGTTTCAGCAGATTTAGACTGCCTTCATCTGGGCGAGTGAAGACGTTTACGCGAAGACGTAGCAAAATGCCTAAGGCAGCAGCTGAAAGTCAAAGAAAATACCGGGAGAGGATAAAAAAAATAAATCAGATAAATGGAAAAATGTATGGAAAGATAAAATGTTGTTTTATTTTTTATGTATGAACGAGTCCCAATAGTTCCTTTTTGTTACATTTTTGTAACATTTCCTTTTTGTTACGTACAAATTTTTTCGATTTCACCCATATATATACACGTATTACACGTATTGTTCCATTTTCTATTATTGTTAAAATATTCCATCACGAAGTGAGAACATACTTATACCATTAATGCCTTATAATCGCTTACAAATTGAAAGACTACAGGCGTTTTAGTATTTGTTACCACTTACTGATGTTGAAGGAAAACAATGTGAGATGCCCTAAAGCATGTATTTATGCCCTAAATAAAACGGTCAAGCCCCTGTTACGTTAGGACGTAAAAATCATCGGAGAAAAAAGGGTGTACAAGTGCTAACTATTATATCGATAGTTAGGGTTGCCATACGTCCCGTATATACGAGACTGTCACCGTATTTGACCATCCCGTCCCATATTTGTCCCGTATTTCGACATAATGCACAATGCAAATGTGAAAAAATATTTTCGTTGATGAGGGCTCAATGGACGGACGGACGTAATAGAATGCAATGTCGGCAAAGACCATTGAATCCATAATATATTATATTGATTTGTCATTAAGATTTTAAAATGACATGCGCTAAGTTCTATGATTATATAAAAAAGAAAAAGAATGTATTGCAAAACTAAAATCAACTTCAAAATATGACTGGGTGAAAAAATAACTAAGTAATTTGATGTTTATTTAAGTTAAACATTTTAAACATGTAACATTTTGAATAAAAACTTTGATGCTATAATGTAGATTTTTTTATTTCATTTATTTTATACTTTTGATAGCCACTACGATTGAGATCAGAGGATATCTGTTAGAAAACACGTACACACAAACAACAAACACATTAAATTTTGTCTCTCACTGTACACATGCGTGCTATGTATGGTGTAGTTGAAAAGCCGCGTGTCGGCGTTAGATGTGTTTATGAGTTTTTGGCATTGGAAGAGAAAACGTTCTGTTTTGGTTCCAAGAAGTTATGGCAACCCTATCGATAGTACACAAACACTGTACACAAATAGCTCTGACACCGGCTCAGGAACACAATGTTGTAACTACATTTTTATGTTGAATTAACTTTTACAAAACAACAAAGCTGATAAGGGTCACACTATTCATGCAGTTCTGCGAGCAAATTTATATTATATGTATAGCAAAAAAATTACCAATGGTATATATTTATAAAAAAATTATCTGTGAAAAAAAGGGTACCTAATCAAAGCTTACGGAAATCGTACTAAAATTTACGAAAAATTCGTTATCTTTCAAAAGTTCAAATGACGTAAGGGTAAATAAGAATCAACTTTTAGCTACAGCGTTTAGTTTCCTGTTTGTCCGTGAGTCTCCGGATCGGCGGCGCCAGGACAAATGAACCTCACCGCTGTCGATGTGGTGTCAACGTCGACCAGCTTGGACACCATGGCCTATCCTGCAAAAGGAGCGCTGGACGTCTGTCGCGGCATGCCAGTCTGAATGATGTCATCCGTCGGGCCCTTGCCACCGTTGGCGTGCCGGCTATTTTGGAGCCAAAGGCATTGTACGCAGCGACGGTAAGAGGCCCGATGGAATGACACTCATTCCGTGGAAAAATGGCAGGTCGCTGGTGTGGGACGCCACTTGTGTCGACACATTGGCGGCGTCCTACATCCAAGCGACTGCCGCTAAAGCTGGTGCTGCGGCAGCCTCAGCAGAGGGCTCCAAAAGGCGCAAGTATGTAGATCTAAGTTCAGACTATATATTTGCGCCTTTTGGAGTAGAAACTTTAGGGCCGTGGGGTCGTGGGGGAAGCAGATGTTCAAGGAAATATCTTCGCGACTGGTCGACGTTTCAGGGGACCGGAGGGCTGGGCATACCTCGGACAGCGTCTTAGCTTAGCCATCCAACGAGCAAATGCTTCCAGCCTTTTGGGGACCCTACCGATCGACGGCGGTGATTTGGAAAAAATATTTTATATTGTTTAATTTATAGGTAAGTTTTTCTTAATGTATTTTTTAATTTTATCTTTTATATTTATATTAATTTATAGGTAGTCTAGTTTTTAATGTTATTTAAGTTTCCTGTTACTATCGTCATCAACTTCAAATATTGTATCAGATTATAATCGAGGCTTTATAAAAAACAAACAACGAAACAATAAAAAATATACCTTTTATTTACAAAATGATTATCACAGCCCAAGTAAACAAGCAATAAACTACGCGTACATCTTCTTCAGCTCTCGCCTCATGATCTTCCCGGAGGAAGTCTTCGGGATCTCCTCCACAAACTGAAAATACAGAAAAAGAGTTTTAAGCTTTCTTTATTCTTTATTGTATAGTTACCACGTCAAGCACTTGCAGTATTATGTACATTTAGCCGCTATCTATAGATATTTAAGAAGATAAGAAGATATTTATATTTAAAGTACAAAGTCCAATGTGTATAGCTTGATGTGATCTCCATTGTACACACAGAAAAATTGTTTATTAATGTAGTGGGCAGATAAAATCTTTCACCAAAACTCAAAAATAGGTGCGACGACAAGCGCAGCGAGGAGGAGCGTGTTAGGCTTACATGAAGGTAAATAAATTTGGGGAGCTGAGCGAAGCGGAGTTATATGCCCCCCAGGTATACGAGGGGCATGCCAAAAGAAATTAGATACTCAAAAATTATAAAATTTATTCTTTATTACAAGTATCGATCTTTTCGAAGTATTCACCCTGAGCACGTATACACTTTTCCATACGTCTGAACTAATTGGAAAATACCAATGACCACTCTTCTTTAGACACCTCAGAAATCTCGAAAATATAGGCAGCCAGTGCATCTTCTTTGCTTTCAAACTTCTTCCCCTATATTTTTTCTTTGATTTTTGGAAACAGGTAAAATCACAAGGTGCTAGGTCAGGGGAATATGGTGAGTGAGGGAGGATTGACGCATTTTTTGAGTCGAAAAAGTCAAGTGTTTTGGCAGACGTGTGCGACGCCGCATTGTCGTGGTGCCTGAGAAGGCGTCGGATTCCTGACTTCGGTCGCTTGTCACACCAAGCTGATGTTACTGTTGGAGCACAAACTGTCACATACCATTCGGAGTTCATCGTTCTTTGATTCTTTAGCACTACAGTAGCAATATGATCCGTTTTGCTAAAAAACGAGGCGACCATTTGTTTCTGTGTGCTTCGTGCACGGCGACATTTCGTTGGAGTTGGCTCATCTTCAAAGCACCATACAGTCGAATGTCACTTTGTTTCGGGATCATAGTTATAAAGCCATGTTTCATCACCAGTCAGTATATCATACATATTTTTTTTCTCACCACCGTCGAATTTATCTATCATGAATAGGCACCAATCCACCCGACGGTCTTTCTGCTCATCGGTAAGTTTGTGCGGCACCCATCTCAAACAACATTTACGGAGAGAAAGGTGGTCGTGAATTATGGTTTTTATTGCTGCTGATCCAATTCCCTGTTCTCGCTCCAGCTCTACATACATAATTCGTTGGTTTTCGCGAATAAGTTTTTCGACTGCACGACCGTTTTCTTTTGTGACCGCGGTTGGCAGCCGACCTGTTTTCGCTTAATCTTTGAGAAATCCCCGTCCTCTTTTAAATTCAGCAAACCAATTAAATACTGTTGTTCGTGAGCAACCAGACTCACCAAAAGTAGTAGCCAAAAGTTCAAAACATTCTTGAGGCTTAAAACTTTTTTATAGTCATAATAAATCATAGCGCGACAATCACTTCGACTGAGCTCTATTGCTGCAAGCGAATTCCCGCCAGATTCTCGGAAAAATGATGCTCATCCAAATAAAAAAAAAAAGAAATGATGTGCGTTCTATTTTCGGATATATCAACAAACAACCAGCCTATAAGATGATGTATAACTTGCCAGTGTCAATCAAAGGAGTAACGAGTATCTAACTTCTTTTGGCATGCCCCACGTATCGTATATTGAATTTGAATTTGAGAAAAAAGTTTTCATGTTGAGGTTAAGTTTATTAGAGCAAAAACCCGTTCATATCATTTATGGATTAAATTCTGCATAAACTTTATTAAACTCTTAACAGGACAGCTATTTCATTGCACCTTTGCTTTTTTTTAATTAATAAAATTAGTGAAAAAGGTTGTAATTTAGACTTTTTTCCAGAATACATCCCTTTCGCACTGCGGGTCTTTCCGCATGGAGTAACAGGGTAGTATGCAAGCAGAACCTATCCTCCTAAGTCACGAATTAAACACTGCGGTCCGATTACCATATTCTACCAAACAATTTCAAAGTGTAGATGAGCCCTGGCACCTAAAACACAGTATTCATACTGTGCCTAAAATCTACTGCACTGTTTTTGAATACCTACGCGCGCACACTAAATGCGCAATCTGTCTACGGTCAGCAAACTCATCAGACTACTAAAGTTGTTGAATTTAAATTATTAACTGTAAACTGTAACTGTTTATAGAGTGGCATGGGGACATGAAAATAAAAAACGTTATTTACAAGGAGTCTTCGAAATGAAATAAATGTATTCTAAAGTAAATAAAAAAACAATTTATACACGGGGAAAAACAATTTAAAAATAATTGGCTTCCTTAAGTTTAATAACTGATGCCGAGCACAAGAGGGCTCGAAATATATCCCGTTTTAATTCGTTTATGTGTATATTTTAATAAATACTGAAGTATCTATAAATATTTATAAGGAAAAGCCGAATGGTTACATATATTTTTTTTATTAAAACACTTGTATAAAATAATAATAATAATAATAATATAAAATATTGTAGTAAAAAGTTCAATAAAATTCATTCAATCGCTCTATTTGTACTTTATTTACATTTTATAATGGTCATGGACGTAATGGTCTCAATAATATCTTGAGTCATATCGACAACATGACCTATCGCATCTGCTGACGCTACTGAGTTATCGATGGTTTGTGACCATCGGTAGATGATCCCATGTAAACCTCGTTCTCAGCTGTTGAAATCGTTGATTCTACCACAGATTTTCAATAAAGAACAGTAGGTATTTATATGCTGCGCGCATTTATTTGTTAGCACGCTGAACTTTACTTAAATGTCAGTTTCGCATCAAAACTTGATAACAATTTTTGTTTTTTATAATTAACATATAAAGCACTCCTTACCTTACGTTCTAAATTATCAAAAAATGAAGGCAACCTCTACTAATTCTAGCTATGAATGTTAGCACGTAGGTAGTGGTTTATACGGTACCTAATAAATTAACAAAAAAAAATTATACTCGTACCTACCAAGTTTTGCCTACGAAAATGACATCTTTTGACGAAATGTATGGCGAACCATACATTTCGTCGGTAATACGGCAATATGTTGTCGTACTCAGAGTAGAGAAATCGTAAAAGATTTTTACAAATGTCCCCATGTTCCAGATTAAGTAATTCTCTTATTTGCTTTTCAGTCATGTTTTCAGTTCAATCTGTCGTCGATCGCAGTCGATCTTTATTGGTTATGTTACAGTGTTAGGCTTTTTGACCTCTTGTCCAGCCAAATTTGACTGCGTCCGACCCGGCCGGCTTTTGTTAGGCTTTTTATATCTATCTATCGTTCAGTCTCTTCAGTCAGAAACGAGCGAACGAGGCGAGACTCGCTGACTCGCCAAGAGACGCAAGTTCACATGCTATCTACATCACGAAGCATTGCTCCGTGATCTACATCATAGAGTATATTGATGATCTACATATTCTGTTATATTACCCGCGCCCGCACCACCTCCGCAACGCACACAACTGCGAATTTTTTGTTAAAAAACCCTTTTTTTTTAGCATCCGGCCTTGGGACTCAGAAGTCCTGCTTTTAAATATGTGTTTTATTCGCTATTTTTGCCAAAAATCCTTTTTGTTCTTAACGTCCGGTTTAGGACAATTTTTGTTAAAAATCCCTTTTTTTTTAGCATCCGGCCTTAAGTCTCAGAAGTCCTGCTTTTAAATATGTGTTTTATTCGCTATTTTTGCCAAAAATCCTTTTTGTTCTTAACGTCCGGTTTAGGACCCAAAAGTTCGACTTTTTTAACGGGTAAGTTCGTCTTTTTAATTTTTAGAGATGGCAACGCTTAGGTCGATGAATGAAACATCAGAAGAAGAATGTGTTGTTCCAAGACTCTTTATACGTCAATGTCTTCACTGTATGTAGCGGAGCTACGAGTAGACCTGAACCATAGATACATAATTTATTTATCTATGCCTGAACTGACTATTTGACGTGAATTTTACCGACCTGTAATAAATAGTGTATCCAATGTATACCGACCTTATATTAATTTCATTTCATTTCATTTGGAACTAAGAAAAAAGCTCGCTCCTTCTTCTGGCTTCTATCTATCTATCTATACAAACAATTTACAAGCGAATTACACAAACACCGACTTATAGCTAGTTTCTATTGGTCGTAAACTAAGGGTGCTATAGACGCGGTGGTTGAGGTACGGCTGGGGTGTGAGAATTGTCGTCGGGTTTTACCCTAGCGCTATTTCTAACAGGTAGAGATAATGCTGGCGTGGTCTTTTACCATCCGCTGTTCTTAGCCACTGAAGTACGATGTACTATCAGCAAGCTTCCCGCCTGATCAGTTACAAAACCTTGTTGCTTGCATGTGGCGATCTCAGCTGGCCCCGCCTTTTATTTTGTTTACCAATGAGAGTATATTAGAGACACTTTTTATTGCGTTTTCGGGTCCGTCAGTCAGAGTCATCAGTCATTTGTTGGTTGTTGGCCAGTTGCACGCACCTTGCGCTTTGCTCTACTCAGATTAGAATCGTGTCGGTGACTTTTAAGTGACGCCAAATATGTTTAGAAATTTAAATAATTTGGCCCGTAACGAAATTAGATTACTGTGGGATGGTGGATACAATATTTCTCAAATAGCGGAAAGGCGGTAAGTTGAACAGTTTTTCATTGTTTATTACTTTACAACATCATCTCAAAACTAGATTTATTATCATTTTTACTATTTTATATAAGTTTAGATGCACAACTTAAAACTTGGTTAATCGATTTCATAAAAATAATATAGATAACTAGTAGACTATAGGGCTGATCTAAACATCGGAGAAAAAACGCAAAAGTTTCAAGTTCGCTCCATAGAAAAAAGTTACCTGTAAATTTTATATAGTGTTTTAGGGCCTTCCTCAAACCTTGAAATTTGTATTAAAAATAAGTGAAAGAATGACTTTGTTTCAACGTCTGAGAATATTCTAATAATTTCATCTAGAAGCCGAATTATTAAATAAAAGCGCAGTTTTTCGTGAGCGCGTGTTTCTTGGTGGTCGTAACAGTCACAGTTGAGAGCGTGCTATTTTAAACTAAAAGTAAACGTCATAGAGTTCAGTTCTGATTGACGCAAAATGAGGTGCTCAACTGCTCAATCTAACTTTTTAATATAATGGTAAAAAGCCGGTCCTTTTCTGAGTGACGAAAACATTAGACTATCGTTAACGCAAATAAATAAACAGTAAGGTATCTACTTGTTTTTGCGAATTATAAGTCCTTCGGGGATTCATCTTGTGGCGATATATTTATTTATTTAAGTCCTTATAGAAAACAATTTATTTCGTGGGTAGAAATAATCATCATTATGACCAGAAATTATATCTATTTTCTATTTTTTTTTGCTGTTTAGTTCAATAACAATACCGCGGCGCTCTAAGGACAAATAGCAATAAAACTTTTACACTAATTTGAACGGTCGTCATAAACGTATTCAAAACAATATTTATTCTGAAACATCATAAGTCACAAACTTAAACATGCTAACAGCTAAAGTGTTAGGGGTAAGGTTCAATGTTTATTATTATTATATAATATTTACAACAAATTATTATTGTCGTATCGACTATACCATCCTTGGGAACTTTTTAAAAGTAAGACAGAAAGCTTTTTAGTGAATGAAGTCAAAAAGAGTGTTCTAAAAAGGACACGTGTTCTGTGATAGAGCCCTTGAGCTTTATATTCTCTGCCTTGAGATATTTACCTTTTTTTTTGCTTTTTTTTAGAGAAACACCGTTCGGCTGTGGGTCACAAGATGCCAGGCGGAAGGGCATCTGAACGACAGACCGCGTGTGCAATCCCCGCGTATAATAACACCAGAGCGGTTGGAGCGGATAGTAAATACTTATGAGGAATTGCCATTCACTCCAACCAGAACTTTTGCGGAGGAGTTTGACTGCATTCAGCAGATAATTCGCGAAGGACAGCGGCGGGCCGGAATTCGCCATAGAAAACCGGCGAAAAAAATAGCTTTAACCGATGCTCATAAAGCAGCTCGTGTCTATATTATCCGACTATATTTTCCGACGAAAAATCCTTCAAGTCCAGTCAGTTGGGTCGTCGGCATCTATGGCGTGTGACAAATACGAGATACGAGCCGAAAAACGTCCTCCCAAATAACGAGTCGGGTCGTATTGTAGTAAACATGTGGGCTTGGATAGGGTTGCCAGATATCCGGTTTTGGACCGGACAGTACGGTTTTTTGAACGGCTGTCCAGTCTAGAAAATTTTGTAAAACCGGACAATAGAATGTAGCACCTAGTGCCAAATATGTTAGAAAGTGATTTTTTGCTTACCATTTACATGGACGAATTCGTCCATGCCATTTAGCAATAATAAATATAAGTTTTAACGTTTACTAAGTGTTTCATTGTGTTCACCCTCAGTAATTTCCGGGAATGTTGGTTTAATCTGGCCAAAATAAAATGTTAAAAAATGTTCGGTTTTTTTATCTGGAACACCTGGCAACCCTAGGCTTGGGTGAGCGCAAGGGGCCCTGGAGAACTTGCTTACATTCCAGAGAGAGCAAATGGTGCATCCTGCAGGAGGTAATGTTGCCCACAGTAAGAGTGGTGTATCCGGAGGAAGATGTTCCTGAAATAGTTTTTATCCAGGACAATTGTCCGGTACACACCTCTCGCTTAGTTCAAAATTGGATCCAGGCACAACCAAATATCCGGACTGTGCCGTGGCCCTCCCGCTCCCCGGACCTAAATCCCATTGAAAATTTGTGGGCTATTATGGTTCAGAGATGGGACAACCGGGCCGAAAGAACTAAAGAAGCTCTGGTCGCACATACTCACCAGGTTTGGGATTCACTTCGCGGCTCGAATCTCTGCGAGAACCTAGTTAATTCTATGCGAAGAAGATGCGATGCTGTTATTGACGCAGGCGGGGCATTAAATAAATAATAAATGTCATAAATGTTTTCAACAAAGTAAAAATGGACACTATTTGTGAGGAGTACGACAAAGTTGACCAAATACAAAAAAAAACAAGACCAAATCAACTTCGTAAACTGACATACTTACCGACATACAAACTACCCTCATACAACAATAACTATGGTACTCGCACTTGGGAGTACATGCTACCAAAGATATTAAACGAACTACCAAGTGAAATTATAAGTCAACTGAATCGTAATCCTCACAAAATAAAAACTATTTTAAAGTGTCACTATCTCGATAAAAAAATTGATAAAATTAAATAAGTAAAATTTTAGTTGTGAGCGCTTGCAGCGACACATAAACCTCTTTATGGTTTCCGTTAGCTGTATAAGTTTTATAATATTGTATATTTTTCTTGTATTTACTCAATAAACGCATAAAAAAAAAAAAAACAGATATTAAAACCTATTGTTAATATTTTTGATAGGTTTTTTATACTGGGTTGATGTCTCCTTACTAAAGTTATGTGCTTAATTTTAGATCCGCGGACCCTTAAGCTAGTATATTTAAGTTTTTTTTCATGTTTATGAGGTTATTGTGTATGTTCATAAAAATATAAATTGTTTTAAAAAGCACAATCACTGTCATCATTATAATACTAACTAGAAATAAAGACAATATAACTTGTGCCGTATTTAGGCTAGGAAAAGTTAGTAAATCTTTCATGGGAAATGCCACACTATTTTACAATAAGATACCAAACGAAATTTTTAGGACTTTCCCTTTGTAAATTTAAGGTTTCTGTAAAGAAGGTTTTATTCTCTAAGGCCTATTACACTGTAAATTATTACCTTAAAATGATAAGAAAGCGTGGTATCTCTTATGACATGACATAATGTAAAATAGTATAATGTCCCCACTGCGTTTCTTGCCGTTCTTCACTGTGTGGTAACTGAACCGAATCCTAATATTTAAATTCATTCTTATATTCAATTTGTTTCTTATGATAGTCACTATAGATAAGTCACTAACACTTTCAAAGTAGATCAAAACTTGATGGAAAACCTTTGGAATAAAATAAAATTAAATAATTTACTAGAAGATTCATTCCCCAGATAAATTTATCTTATTTATAACTTATTTATAAGTTAGGATATTAGGATGTTACTTGATTAGATTTATTTATTATTGAACATTAGACAAGGGTTGGTAATCTTGACGGACCTCTAAAGGTATGAGGCAGACTATAGAAAATGCGACAAAAGCGAGTAAAAAATATATTTTAGGAGTTCTTGTTGTTTTGATCAATGTAACGCAACATCTGGCAGCTCCACAACCGGGAATCGACTATTATTTTAAGGCGTATGACCACGCTAAATAAGCAACTCGATGTGTGTTGGTACAAATGTCTCCGGCTAGCGCAAAATAGGAGAAAATAATACCTTTCACATGGATGCCATGAACGAAAAAAAAATTTAGAACTTAAATTTTTCTCCTATAATTTGGTGAAATAATAATTAAAATCGGTTTAGGCGTTTGGTAGGAGTAAGAGAATTCTTGTGTTAATCATGTGAAATATTTCGATGACTTTCGATTTTTTTGTCAAAACTTACAATAAACAGAAAAACAGTTTATGAAACTTAAAATTTATTTTTGACTCTATAATGCCTATCATATATTTTTATAAAAGTTTTTGGACCATCCGTGTGGGAGGAGTAGGCCTTCAAAGACAGGTCCAAATTGCAGTTGGCGTATCCATTCGCCTTAAAAATTTCTCACAAAATTCGATTTCTTTCTGTTCTGAGTTCGATGAGAGGTAGGAGTAGTGTTTGCACAAATGTTACCTTAGTTCGGAACGGTAGGAATCGTTGAAGACAGTTAAGGGAATAAAAGGAAACAAAGACTCTTCTACTGACTACACTGACATGAGCACACCATGATAGGTTAGAGTCAAATATGACGCCATGATTTTTAACATTGTTAGCGTATGCAATGGGAGTGCTGTTGAAAACGACCTGCGAAAAAGATCTTTCATTGAGCAGATTGGTCATGTATTTGCTGCCAATTATAGCCTGAGACTTTTTTGGGTTCACTAAAAGACCGAATGAATCAGTCTATCTCCTAATGTTGTCTAGGTCTTCATTCATGTCAAAAATTGCGGTTTCAGCTTCAGCTACGGCGGAGTAGTTTGCTACGAAATAAACTTAAATTCCAACCTGAATCTCCTCAATCTTCTTGTATGCCGCCACCTTGCTGGCGACAAAGTCTTGTATCTCTTCAGCGGTGGCTTTGCAGCCGATCTTCGGGATCACGAAGGCCTTGGGGGTCTCCCCGAAGAGCTGGTGTTGGATGCCGATGACAGCCGCATCGGCGATGGCAGGGTGGCTGCGGAGCAGGCCCTCTAGCTCTGCTGGAGCCACTTGCATTCCTTTTACCTGGTGATGGAGAAACTTCAAACTGGAGGCTTGGTAAGTGATCAACTGATCAATGATGAATCGATAACAATTTTTGAGAAATTCGTTTAATGAAATTTTACAAAAATTGTTATTGGTTCATGGTGCTGACTACTTACCAAGGCTCGTGAATGAATTTCGACGATGTTCACAAATTCACCTTGTACAGAAGATAATCAGCTCTGATTTTTACCATTAAGGGGCTGCACTATGCTAAAATTCAGTCCTGCTCTAACGCGTTTGTTTTTTAGTTCTCTATCCTGCTCTAATCAGATGCCGCGCATGCAAAACTTCAGTTATTTTGAAATCGTGGATACATTTTGGCATTAACCATAATTTCTTTATGTAATAAAGATGGTTCTTACTCGTTTGTATCTGCGTGTGTTGGTTTCGTTTCAATCGGTTTTGAAACACGGAAACTGAATCGGTTTTTTCGTGAAATTCATGCTTTTTTAAAAGTAATATAAGTAATATAAAATTGAAAGTATGTTTATTTATAAAGTGTAATTAATAATTGTCTTGAGTCAAAACACACGCCATATTTTTTTTCAAATTTTTACCATCTACATTGACGGAACTGAATCCAATACAAAACTGATGTTTAGCGTTGTGGAGCCCCTTAATAAATATACATAGCTACAAATCCATATTTTACTCCGAAAACTCGCTGTTTGCTCAAAACTCAGATTTCTTGACGTTTTCGTTAAAACGTATAACAATGAACAACGCATTTGTCTCTGACCTGTGATCTGTGACCTGTGACCTGTGACCCCTTTTAAAGTTTAATGCTGTTGTGATACTTTATTCTATCGGCTACGGAACTTTTTAGTCAGTAACATATCTACAACTGGCTCCAGAATATTATAGGTACACAGGGCAGATTTAATATACGTTATGATTAGGGTTGCCAGATGTCCGGTTTTGGACCGGACAGTACGGTTTTTTGAACAGCTCTCTGGTCTAGAAAATTATGGAAACCCGGACAATAGTCCGGTTTTTTTTGAAAATACGCGATATACATATACCTCACTCACGAGATGGTACAATATGTGTGCGGTGTTTCTGTCTCCAATGCCTTCGTAGAAGGAGTTTTTAGCGTAATGGACTGACGAAAGAATTCCACTAGGTGTGAATACCGTAAAAAGCGAATTATGTGTTTTCAGTTGCATTGAATTTAAAGAAACATTTTCAAGTAATAAACGTTTATTAAAAGCAGTAGCATCTACTGCCAAATATGTTAAAAAGTGATTTTTTGCTTACCAACAGCAATAATAAATATAAGTTTTAATGTTTACTAAGTGTTTTATTGTTTCATTGTGTTCACCCTCAGTAATTTCCGGTAATTATCTCAGTCTCATCTGGCCAAAATCAATATTACCTTTTGATAAAAAATGTTCAGTTTTTTTAGCTGGACCATCTGGCAACCCTAGTTATGATTAACAAACAGAGAGAGTAAGTCCGGTTAAACAGTCCGGCAATTTCAATCTCGAACTCAAAACGGGACTAAAATATATACCTGTAACTATCCTATAGAACAATATCACTATAATCACGGAATACAAGAAAGTCTCCAGTGCTACACAAACACAACCGACCACGAACCTTGATCAACTCCTTAATCCGGTCGCTGATGTGGAGCCCGACACCCGGCTTGTAGCAGCCCAGGTCTCCGGTCTTGTAGAAGCCATCTCCCGAGAAGCTGTCCCTCGTGGCCGCCTCGTTCTTGTGGTACCCCTTCATCACTGTTGGACCCCGAACGCAGAGCTCGCCTTGCTGACAACAATTTATCCATGTATTGCAGGCAGTTGCCACAGGGGAATTACTTAACAAACCCTTGGTTTATCAGATAAATGTTATGCTTATGGTTACACGACTGGCTGCTAGCAGATCAGCTTACGCCACCGATTGAATTTTGGTGAGGAGTAGCCACAGCTACAGCTGGTCTAAACGTAGCCACAGCTACAGCTGGTCTAAACGTAGCCACAACTACAGCTGGTCTAAACGTAGCCACAATTACAGCTGGTCTAAACGTAGCCACAACTACAGCTGGTCTAAACGTAGCCACAGCTACAGCTGGTCTAAACGTAGCCACAGCTACAGCTGGTCTAAACGTAGCCACAGCTACAGCTGGTCTAAACGTAGCCACAGCTACAGCTGGTCTAAACGTAGCCACAACTACAGCTGGTCTAAACGTAGCCACAGCTACAGCTGGTCTAAACGTAGCCACAACTACAGCTGGTCTAAACGTAGCCATAACTACAGCTGGTCTAAACGTAGCCACAACTACGACTGGTCAAAACGTAGCCACAACTACAGCTGGTAGTGTAAATAATGTCAACTACATTTTTTACCACAGCCAGAACATTTTTGTCTCACCAAAAACATTTCATGTAAAGTTGGTTGCCAAAACTCAACAGATCTTATATAGATCCAAGCCCCTAACTCTACACTCTACTCTTACTCTCTAGTTAGGGAACTCTACAAACCTTGGTCAAGAAGTATTGCTTGACCATAAAATGTAATAATCTATAATCAGAAATAAAATTATCGGAAGTGACGTAGATACAAGTTCGGGCATCTCCTGTACGATATACGAACAAAAAGGTATCCATTTCAAAACGGTTGCCTTTTCTATGGAACAGCTGATTGGTTTGGCTCTGTAGTACAGGCACGAATCCAAAATTTTGCTCAGGTGGGCAATTTCTATAAATCGGCTATTGAAAGTGTTTTTTATGACAAAGTGTTTGTTTTCGGCGACAAAACATCCAGCCAGAATAATTTAAAGAGACCCAGTACCTCTCCCACAGGCACCGCCTGTCCAGTGACGGTATCGACGAACTTGAGCTCCATGTTGCTGGCCGGCTCGCCACACCCCGCCAGGTTCATCTTCTCTCCGAGCAACGAGACCGTCGTCAGGGCCGTCGTCTCAGTCGCTCCGAACCCTTGTCCAATGTGGATCTGACCCTGGGATATTAAGATTACGGAGTTAAGAGGATAGTTTCCGCAAAACCATTAGTTATTCTTCATGGTTTGAAGAATCTAGTAATACCTACTACGTAAAAAAGAAAAAAAATATATTTTTCCGGGAATATAATACACACTTATATCTAAACAGAGCCCTAAGAAGCCATTCCAATATTGATAAATAAAATACCAAAGATGGCTCTAAAAAAAGTTTTCATGTCGAGGTTTAAGATTATTAGAGCAAAAACCCGTTTATATTATTCATGGATTAAATTGTGTATAAACTTTTAACAGGGCAGATATTTCATAGCACCATTGGTTTTTTTTTTAATAATAAAATTAGTGAAAAAAGTTGTCATTTTGACTTTTTTCCAGGATCCGTCCCTCTCTCACTGCGGGTCTTTCCGCATGGAGTAACTCTTGTTACTATGCAAGTTAGTATGCAAGCAGAACCTATCCTCTTAAAGGGTTCCTTCCTATATTAACCATTGAAATTGTAAACAATGTAGGGATGTGTTATCTATTTGAAAATACGCCCCATTTGACACAAGCAATTTTAAAATAAACATTTTAATATAAACGTTAAATTTACGTAATTAAAACTTAATACGCCCTTGAATGCTTAATTATTTTGAAGGAACCTTTAAAAAAATTGCCTTCTTTTATTGAGTCAGAGAGAAAATAATTAATCCTTTATCCTTAAAACGATTTTGTCTATTTTTAAATTAATTTTTAATCGTGACATCTAATATTCATTATTCATTACAATCAAAACTTAAATAACAAAACTAAATAACTAAATAATCTGAATATTCTACACGCAACACAAACACAAATACTCTATATTGTACACCAAAATAAATAAATCGGTCAAAGAACAAACTTATAAAAGAAGGTAACAATTGGCGGATTTACCACTTATAGGGATTTCTTCCAGACAACTTTTGGGTGGAAATTAATTGTTGGAAAAAAAAATAACGCAAAGGTGGTGCACAAAATAAATAACAATAATTAAATAATAATGATAAATGAATAGCAAATCCTAAAATAAATACACAAGTATAAAATTGTACATACAAATACTTAGAATACGATAAATATATATTATCAAACATTTAACAAACATTTACGAAAAAAGAAAAAGATCCGGCAACGAGGGAATATGCAAGTTATTCCACAATGTGACAGCTTTAACAGCAAAAGAATTACCATACAAATTTGTAGTGTGAGATAGAGTTGCTAAAAGAAATTTTTTGGTGGACTGTAGAGTACGTTCATGAGAAGAGTGCATGAATTTAAAGCAATCTTTAAGATATGATGGAGTTGAAGGATTGAACAGTACAGAATAAAGAAGAGAGAGAATATGGGCATCATGCCGAAGGCGAATTGGGAGCCACTGAAGTTGTGAACTAAAATCAGAAATATGATCAAACTTACGAAGACCGAAAATAAACCTTATGGCGAAGTTTTGGAGGCATTCAAGCTTATTCAGTTGTTGCGAAGTTAAATCTTACGTCCGCATAATCAAGGATGGGCAAAAGAAGGGATGTAGCAAGATCAATTTTAGTGGCTGTCGGGAGGAGATTTCTGAGTCTTCTCAAGGATCCCGCAGAGGCAAACATGTTCCGGCTAACTTGTTCTATTTGGGATTTCCAAGATAAGCAACTATCGATGATACACAATTATACATTTCCCTGCAGCCAATAAAATCGCAAAGATAGTCCTAAACTATGATCTAAATATCATATAATTTGAGTTATATTACGTTTTGGACAATAAAACTAACTTATAGCTAAATAAACCTCGTAAAGAATACGATTTAAAACGGCCGTCCCTCTAATTCCAAAACAATAAATAAAAACACCTCTAAATCGCAAGATATTTTTGAGTGGCCCTCTTCCACTGAGCAGGCTAGACAACTGTAACATGAAAGCGTTGGAGCAGGACAGATTCCTCTGAAAACCCTCGCCTTAATGGAAGTGAGTGAACGTTCCCGGTGATTTCTCCTTTTGTACGGTGTAGATATGAAGGTCTGACCTACGTGACATGGTAGGTATCATAACTGGGCACTGCAACCTAAACAAGCACCTTTTCACCACAGGTGGCACCGATAGCCCTCTATGCAGAGGGTGCCTTCTAGAGGAAGAGACAGTGGAACACGTGCTACTTCACTGCTCTGCAACCGAAGATATAAGACGAAAAGCAGGGATCACGACGAGCTCCGACTTCCCTTCACTGGACCAGTTTATGTGTCAGAATGCTGAAGCTGTTCGGAGCTGTTCTGGCTGGGCTAACTGACCGGGGGGAAGTGCACAATATTCACGATTGTAGAGAATCAGTGCAGGGACTCATCGCCCCCGCTACGAATTTAGAATTTTAATTTAGAAGGTCACATAGCCAACAATATGAAAGTCATTTCAATACCTTGCTCTTCTCTAACAATGGCTCTACATCAGACGCGGAGAGGGGGGCAGCGCCACTCTTTATGTGCTTCAAGTGCTTCAGGTGCTCCCAGCCGACCGCGGGGTGCTTGCTCAGGAGGAGAACTGGAAACATCGATGAAAATGTTTTTTTGTGAAACGCAGGTAAGACGGTACAGATTATGAGTAAAACCCGGTGTGTTTGTACATTGAAGAAAATAAATAAAAATATAATAATAGAACACAAATCAGCGATTTTTAGAATTCTCTTCTGTCAGTCTGTCGCGCACATCTCCGAAAATAGTTACTGAACGGATTTTCATGTAGTTTTTAAAGATTAACAGAACTTAATCTGAGGATGGTCGGCTCTCCATTTTAGCTCCAAATGGAGAGTCGACCATCCACAGATGATGAGAGAGTCCTATTCCATCCAATGGAGCTTTGTATCCTAATACCCTAGGGGCGTTCCCATTAAATCTTTCGCTTCTTTTAATAAATCAAAGTATTTCTAGTAAAATACTTGAGAGATTTTCTTCCTTGATGTGGTTGCTCATCACCAAGTATCTCCCATCTTAGGCTAGAATAAATAAAGCATTCAGCTTACGTAGGAATTGCTAGTTTACTCCACGCTGCTGCAGTGTGGACAAGAGTTATGTTATGTTATGTCCAGAAACATTGATAAAATTGAAAATTGAAATGTGTAAATATGTAGATGTGTAAATGCATGATTAGAAAGACATATCATTTCAGAGTCAATCCAGGTATTATTTCATCGAAGTCCAGAAAAGACAACATTGTGGGCGCGGAGGCGGGTTTTATGTATCTCTAACTTACTGTACCATCTCAAATTGGATGGAAATGTGAGCTTTATACATCGTGTTGCGTACGTGACATTTTGCAAGTGTAATCGCAGTCCACGTACCAGCAGCCCACACACCGTCATCAACCCGCCGTCCGTCTACTAGTACACAATGTTCAGTCACTGATCTGATCACGTACAGTGCTCCCAAAGTAATAATGCGTATACAAATCTTCGCCACTGTTCGACAAAGTTCGTATTTCCTTACACTTTCTATACAATCAAAACGGCTATAGATTTGTATGCGCATTTATTACTTTGGAAGTACTGTACTACATACGTAAGACTCTTACCTAAAGGAGGTACAGCGTAAATCAGTGAAGCCTTGTAACTCTTCAACACGTCCAGATAGAGGTTTGTGGAGAACTTGGAGATGGTGACGAGCTTGCAACCCGAGGTCAGGTGCCCCAGCATTACAATGAAGAACCCGTAAACGTGGTAGAACGGCAGCACGCATGGCACCACCTCTTGAAAAGTTTCTGGTATTGATGGAAAGCATAGGTGAATGAATAGTATAATATAATTAATAATTATAGATTTTACCTATCATTTGAATCGTACATATATACATTGCTGCGTAAATTAAATATACTTACTTTGAATTTAGTTAATGTGCATCTATTATTTTATTAAATATATTTTTATAAGATTAAATTTGACTCGTAAAAAGTGTATTATGTGTACCGACCTTACAAAATAAACAATTTGAATTTAAAAAACTGGCCAAGCGCGAGTCAGACTAGGGTTCCGTATTGTGGATGATAAAATTAATTTTGCCATTTTATTTCGTGAATTTCTCAACCGCTTTAATTTTCCTGTAATCTTTACGTAAACACATATTACCATGATTTTTTTCATATTTTTTGGTCCACCAGTTTTGGAGATAAGAGGGGGGGGGGGGACATACAATATTTTTATGGTTTTTCAAGGATTTCTCGAAATAAATGCAACTACATATAATTTTTATAATCAGCTCTACAATTTGTTACCCATATTGTATTTTTATAAAATATTTCATTTATTTATTTTTCTTCTTTTCTCATATTTATCACGTGTGCTCAACTTTTTTAATCGCCAAATTTTTTATTATGATCCATAATCAATATTTTTTCCATACATATATTTTTGTGATTTTTTAAGGATTTCTCGAAACCAGTGCCAGTAAATATAGTAAAAGTATATATATTTTACACAGGTGGTAGAGCTGATGCCGGGCTCGACTGTGGAGGTACCACCATCTTACTTGGAGACCACCTCGAAGTAATTCGGGGAAGAGTAAGAGGACAGCTCACAGGCAAAAACCAGGAGGCCCACCATGCCTGGGACCGATGGATGGCGGTATATCCATCCCTAATAGCCGGGTCTTATATGGAACAGACTGGAGACGGGCAGCGGCGTCACTGGTGCGAGGGTTCCAGCACCGCGCTCATCAACCCGCCCCTCCCAGCGTGTGTGAGTATGAGCAATTCTTCCAGGATGACCGCCGGGAGTGGCAAAGTCCTGGAAAGGCTGATGGATGGATATTTTTACAGTCAATTTTTAATATCTACTATTTGATACCCCAATTGTATTTTAGGATAATATTTTTTATTTTTCTCACTTTTGTTTTGAAAATATTTTGAACAATTTAAAATTTTTCATATTTTTTTACATCGTGTTATGTGAGCAAATTAATGCTATTTTTGTGCCAAATTTCAAGTCTGAGGCTGTAACATATGGACGGACAGATGGACGGACTTACTGGCGGACAGCGGAGTCTCACCATAAAGATTCCTTTTATACTACGGAATCCTAAAAAACTCTATTAAGATTTTGAGAAAGCGTAAGTGGGCCAATTAAAATTTTGGCTCCAATAGGTGCAATTATTATTAATTACTAAATACAAAATAGGCTTCCCATATTTTCACTCTTAATATGTCTATCTATACACATAAATTATAGGTTAATAAAAGCATTTGCTTATGCAAATGAAATTCAGTTTTCCTATAATACTCGTACCTTTTATTAATCCAATCATCGGAATTATATCAGTGAGTCACGTTATGTCAGTGACTTCAGTGAGTCACATTCTGTCAGTGAGACACATTATGTCAGTTAGTCACATTATGTCAGTGAGTCACATTATGTCAGTGAGTCACATTATGCCAGTGAGTCACATTATGTCAGTGAGTTACATTATGTCAGTGAGTCACATTATGTCAGTGAGTCTCATTACTGTATCTTATAAGCCTAGATTTAGATTCACATGTACTCTCGGTAGTAGAGCATCAAAAGACCTCACCTGTCGCAAACGTAGGATAGCAGACCTTCTCATGTCCCATCATCTCAAGCCCAGCTAACATGTTTCTGTATGTTAACTCTACTCCTTTGGGCAGCCCCGTAGTCCCACTGGAAAACAGGATGCAAGCCACGTCGTCTTGAGTCTTCACTATCTTAGCCAGCATAGCATGATCAACCTCACCCTTCTCTGCTATTTCTGTATATCTGATGGTACCAGATGGCACAGCATCGTTTGGATTGTCGATAATGACTATTTTCGCTTCTACTTTGGCGTCTTTTAGCCCATTGACTAAAACTGTGTAGCATCCTGGTGTCGTTACTACAAGTTTAGGTCGTGTCAAGGATACCTGGTGGCTGATTTCATCTGAAATGGAACAAAAATAATACTTATCTGAAAATGTCTTTGTTTTTTTTTACCTGCTATTGTTGTTTTTGCCAACGTTTCAAAGTCCACTGTTTTGTTATTTTAGTGATAAAAATATAATCTCGTCATAAGTAAATTTCGATGCAAGTTTTTATCTATCAGGTATAATTTATGTATTTTAGAGATGCATATCATGTCATAAATTGCGTGATAAAACTCTACTTGGTGCCAGATAGCAGGTATTACACATATTTTATAAGAGGGCTCACCTATTGTATTGTGGGTGTAAAGATACAGATAAACTAGGAGCATTGGCTGATAATGATGAAGTACTATTGCAAGGAGTGCCTTCAGCATTCATCGCAACCATGTCTTATATAATTAAGGGGCTACACAATGCTAAAATTCAGTCCTACTCTAACGCGTTTGTTTTTGACTCTCTATCCTGCTGTAATCTGATGCTGGATACATGCACGCAAAACTTCAGTTATTTAAAAATCGCGGCTCCATCAGGAATGAAACTAGAATAATAATAAAATAAAACTAGTCAAGAGCGAGCCATACTTGCGCCCCTAGGGTTCCGTATTTCATCAGTTTTGAAGAAAGTCAGGAAAATGGTATGTTACTATGACAGAAATAATTTGGGCAAATGCGAGTCAGACTCGCGGCTCCATTAGTACATTAACCATAATTTATTTATGTAATAAAGATGTTTTCTTCTAGTTAGTATCTGCGTGTGTTGGTTTCGTTTCAATCGGTTTTGTAACATGGAAACTGAATCGCTTTTTTCGTGAAATTCATGCTTTTTTTTTATTAATGTAATTAATGGAAGATTGAAAGTATGTTTGTTTATAAAGTGTAATTAATAATTTTCTTGAGTCAAAAAACATGCCATATTTTTTTTTTATTTTTACGATCTACATTGACGGAACTGAAACCAATACAAAACAGATGTTTAGCATTGTGGAGCCCCTTAAACTATAAATTTAACATATTAGTGATCTGAAAACAATAAAAGAGTAGTTTAGGGAGAACACTAAAGCACATGCAGGAACTTTAGTGATTGAAAAGTATGATTCGATATAGGAAACACTTTTTTTGTATAAAATCACATTTAATCATTTAAATAACCACGACTCTGACTAGTCAGTGTTTAATTACTGAATTTACATTAATATTCAATTAAAAAATTAAAATTCAATATTTTTTTTTTTTCAGAAAGTTGTCATCATTTTGGGACATAGTTTCATTATTTTGTTATATAAATTAACCATTATATTTTAATGGTTTTTTAAAGAATTGTCCGATATGACTTGAGACTTGAGAATTTTAGACAAATACTGATTGTGATGTGTGATTGCTTATAAAAAAAAATGTGGTGTGTCTCTGTCTGTCTACTCATCTGTCATCCAGCTGTCAAATCAGTCGGAAGCAAATTATTATAAATTTATCTTGATAGCAAAGGACACATTTCTAAACAGGCGGTTCTCAACTGACGTCACATAAAGGCAAATGGAAGTTGCAGTTTTTTCGTAAAAATATTCATCATCATTATTTTTTTTAGACCACAAGTTCGAAAATACGGCTTATTAAACCTAAATTTCGAAATGGTTTTCGAATTAATTTAATCCAAGCGAATTCATCTTCTATCTAAAATTCTTCAATCAAATCAACTAAAGAATTGAATACCTTCACGCAAAAATTTACTTACACTCCTTATAAATAGGGTTGATGGTGGTTAGGAGACAGCCGGCTTGCAGCGTCCCCAGGGCCACGACTGGGAACTCTGGACAGTTGGGCAGCATCACGGCCACCACGTCGTCACTCCGCAGCCCCAGCCGCTGGTGCAGGGCGGTGGCGAACACGCCGGGGAGAGACCGCAGCTGCTTGTATGTGTAGCTTTTCTTTGTTTCTGCACATTCCTGGGAACGAGAGGATTTGTTTCAGTTTTGAAAGGTGTAAAGGTAAAGGGTAAACTCTCACCTGGGGCTCTACCGCGTAATTCTCATTTGTATCAACTTCAAGCAAATGCATGCGAAATTCAACGCGGCAAAAAAGATGGCATGTTAGGCGGTCGTCGTCGCACGCACGACAAATTTCAATCTCAAGTTGATGTTGATGAAAATGAGAATTACGCGGTAGACCCTCTGGGCTCTTTGATAAGTAAATAATAAAATAATTCTAGTGGTTCTACCGCCGTCATTTTGCAGAATCCGGCTAATTGTAAGGTATGGAACAAAAAGTCAATAAGTAATAGGTGCAACGACGAGCGGAGCGAGGTTTACATGTAAATGCATTTTGGGAGCGGAGCGGAGCGAGGCGACACTCGGTAGTTCTAACAGATTTACGATATGCTTTGGAAAATTGTAAAATGCCGAATTATACAATGTGATGGATATGATGACAACATATCGATAGTTGGTATCTGTCCACATGCACAGACAAAATTTATTTTTCTTCACTTTCCCGTAACAAAGTGCATCAATCAGCTGACCTAACATTAAAAGAAAAAGTTAAAAAAAAACATGTCAATTGAGAATAGGACTCGTGCTCTGAGGGTTCCGTAAATACCATTTAAAACACAAACATTTTTCACGTGCAGTTTTCTTTGATTTATTAATTTATTTATTTATTTAATCGCAAAAACATAATTACATGACAGAAACCCATTTCGTAATATAATTGCATCACTTAAAACTATATATAATATCACATATTGAAATAAAAATTTATTAGGAACTCACACATAATTATCGAAAAAGGACAAAATTACATTACAATTACCTTAACTTACAATTTTATTAGTATCAATGTCAAAATTTTTAATAAATCACAAAATTCAATAACTATTTGGTGCTTATTCAGATTCAGATCCTTCTATGTATCTTTCTCACAAATCGCCAAGCATTCTTTCATAACATCCCTCCATTGACTATTAAAATATCGACGTGGGGTGCCGCCGCATGCAGCTGGTTCAATCTAAACTACAAAGGCACAGTAATACCACACCCCCGACACTTCATAGTCCTCGCTCAAGTTATTTACCTACACTCTCACGCGCGCATCTGGCTTGTCCGCACACGCTTGTGTGTGTGCGTGAGCGTTATACTTTAGATTTATACTTGCGATTGTCGGCACTTGATGAAACATAAAAAGCATCTCGATTTTGAACACAAACACTTGTACTATTTGTTTCATAACATAAAACAAATGTTATGAAACAAATAGTACAAGTGTTTGTGTTCAAAATCAAGAAAACAAAACAAAATACGCGCGCAGCGAACGAGTGCTACTCGAGCTCTGCCTGCCTCCAGATTTGCCACTAACTTGCGGGCAGGGTTGGATTTAGACCCTCGGAAAATTATTGTCTATGGGAGTTAAAAATATACTACTTGGCTAAAATTATACTACGTTTCGTTTTTCGTTTATTTTTGTTTTGAATTGAAATAAAAAACTCCTATTTGTTAGTGAATTTAAAAAAAAAATTACTAATAATATTCATAATTTAATAAAATAGCTTATTTGTTATTGAAATAAAAAAAAAATACTAAAAATATTCATAACGCACAGAAATTCCCTATATTGTAGGGTAAATGTTAAAAAGTAAAACGTCTCAACCAATAAAACAAGTCGGTCGGCCTGAAGATAAAATTATGCTATTTTTACGTAGTATAGTTCCATTACGATACTACATACTACATGTCATGAAAATATGGTACAAATAGTATAATTATACTACAAAATCCAACCCTGCTTGCGGGGGACCGCGGGGGACCGCGGGGGACGTTATATTTGCGCGGGGAGGTGAGTGTCGCTTCTTTACGTAGTAATACTTTATATTCTCTGGTAATACCGTGACAAAGGTCTAATTCAGTCGGTATTTTATTACTTCTTGAATAATTAAATATAGGTAATTTTCAAATCTTTTCCTTTACGATCTACTGGGAGTGAAACGAAACGAAAGGGCAATCATCAGGGCATCAAGACCCATGGGGGCCGCAAACTTCTGTAGGATTTCAAACTTCAACTTGATATCTCGGCCCGAGAAACTGGCAGGTATACAAAGTGATTCTACAAGGGTTCCATTTTTCCACTTTGAGGTACGAAACCCTAAAAAAAAGTTAATTATTTCGGTGCAAAACGTGTTAAGGCGAATGGATACGCCAACTGCAATTTGGACCTGTCTTTGAAGGCCTACTCCTCCCACACGGGTGGTCCGAAAATTTTCATAAAAATATATGATAGGCATTATAGAGTCAAAAATAAATTTTAAGTTTCATAAACTGTTTTTCTATTATAAGTTTTGACAAAAAAATCGAAAGTCATCGAAAGTTTCACATGATTAACACAAGAATTCTCTTACTCCTACCAAACGCCTTAACCGATTTTAATTATTATTTCACCATATTATAGGAAATTTTTAGATCTAAATAATTTAAGTTCAAAAATTTTTTTTTCGTTAATGGCATCCATGTGAAAAGTATTATTTTCTCCTATTTTGCGCTAGCCGGAGACGTAGTGGTTGTCGTAACAGCCACTTTTCAAGGCACGCTGAAATGAACATTATTTCAATGTCGTTTCCGTTGATATTTGTACCGACACACATCGAGTTGCTTATTTAGCGTGATCATACGCCTTAACGATTACGATGAGTCAGCACATTGGATGTCACTCTGTACTTAGTTTGGCAAGATAAAGTGTAAACTTGAGTGATAAACTTAGATACTGTGCCGGAGTCAAAACCAATCGTTGCTTAGTGGTTACGAAAGTGACCCCTACAAACATTATCAGTAGGTATTCTATGAACACTTTTCAGAGTTTTTATTTTTAGGTTTCCGTACTGCCTAAAAGGTAGATACAAAAGGAACCTTCATGGTGAGACACCGTTGTCCGTCCGTCCGTTTGTCCGGCCGTATGTCACAGCCTCATAACTTTAACACTGTTAAAGGCAAGACTTGAAATTTGTCACAAAATAGCATTAATTTTCCCACATAATACAGCGTAAAAATAAATTTGAAATTGTTCAAAATATTTCCAATACAGAAGAGAGAAAAAAGAAATAAAAAATTCCTAAAAATACAATATGGTTGTCAAATTGTAAACATTAAAGAGCTGATTGTAAAAACCTTGACTATGCCTTACTGGCACTGGTTTCGGAAATTCTTTGAAAAACCACAAAAAATGTATGTCCCCCCCTTATCTCCGAAACTGGTGGACTTTTGGATATGCGCTTTTGTAAAGATTACAGGAAAATATAGCGGTTGAGAAACTCATGAAAACAAAATGACAACATTAATTTTTTTTTAATCCACGATACCGAACTCTAGGTACGCGAGTCTGACTCGCACTTGACGGTTTTTTTTATAATACCTGTTACCTACGTACCTACCTATGTTATGTTATGTACCTATATTACAAAAATTTATGATTTGATTTATTTTTGATTTGCACTAACGTTTGCTTGCGTACTTGGTTGATAACGAAGCTCGAGACAGTTTCTTTTCTACATTCTACAAGGTCATAATTACATTAGCTAGATCCTAGAGACGCTACGTACAAAACGATATTTATTATTTGCTCGCAAATATGGTGAATATGATTGGTTGAGCCAAATTTATACTGGAGACCCGATAAAGGATTACAACTTAGGTTCAATGCCCCTATTTGTGATATTTTTGTGCTCCTATCAGAATGGATTTAGACGTCTCATAATTTCTGGGGATTTTATGAAAATGTTCAAGTACCTATTTCTAACTTAATTAAGGAAATCAATTAAATAAAATTTAAATAATTATGATAAACTAAGTTATTTCATTATTATTTTATAATCTAACAAATTACTGGGGCTAGGTTAAAAGTCAGCCTGTATTTTGATATTCATATTTAATTTTGTTCAAGCCCAAAAACGAGTCAATCAGATTTTGAGAATTTCACGAAATAGGCCATTGAACTTTGTAACTGAAATACCTAACTGATTGTAACTGAACTAAAACAAACAAGTTAAAAACAAACTATCGATATCGATAAGTTTGAGGATGAAGGAAATACGTTAAGATTTATGTCATTATCTTCGTGTCGATCTTTCAGTTTTTGGGGTTTCCTGTTTCGTAGTCAAGTCCGGAGGACACAGACCTGTTTTCCCGGAGATATATAAACCCGACATCTTTATATAAAGATTCAATGCTGAACTTGGGAATGAATACGAAAAAAGAAACATATATGACTAGTCGGTAATTTGTCGATAGAATTTTGAAGTAAGAATACGCCCCTAGTGTAAACCCAACAAATCTGATGGTTTCCGCGAAACCACAATTTATTCTTCCTGGTTTGAAAAATCTAGCAATACTACACAAAAAAGAAAAAAAATATTCCTTCCGGGAATATAAAACACACACATATCGAAACAGAATCCTCAGAAGTCATTCCAATATTGAAAAATAAAATACCAAATCTGCCTCTAAAAAAAGTTTTCATGTCGAGGTTTAAGTTAATTAGAGCAAAACCCCTTCATATTATTTATGGATTAAACTTTGTATGAATTTAATTAAACTCCTAACAGGACAGATATTTCATTGCATCTTTGCTTTTTTTTAAATCCTTAATAAATTTGGTGAAAATGTTTGTAATTTTGTCTTTTTTCCAGAATCCGTCCCTCTCGCACTGCGGGTCTTTCCGCATGGAGTAACAGGGTAGTATGCAAGCGGAACCTATCCTCCTAAGGGGCTGCACTATGCTAAAATTCAGTCCTGCTCTAACGCGTTTGATTTTTAACTCTCTATCCTACTCTAATCAGATGCCGCGCACGCAAAACTTCAGTTATTTTTAAATCGTGGCTACATTATGACATTAACCCTAATTTCTTTATGTAATAAAGATGGTTTTTTCTCGTTAGTATCTGCGTGTGTTGGTTTCGTTTCAATCGGAAACTGAATCGCTTTTTTCGTCAAATTCATGCTTTTTAAAAGTAATATAATTAATAGAAGATTGAAAGTATGTTTATTTATAAAGTGTAATTAAGTGCCTTGAGTCACAAAACACGTCATGTTTTTTTCAAATTTTTACCATGTACATTGACGGAACTGAATCCAATACAAAACTGATGTTACCCTCAGGTACTTACATCAAACCATGCATCAAACTATAGTGTTGTCGTATTTACCATTGAAACTGATGTTTTCCATCATTTATCAAGTGGTTGTTGGGATATTTCCTTATACAAACAAGATTGCATATTGCTTAAAGGGAACGAAAATACAAACAGAAATAAAATGTCAGCTTTCGGATGATTTTGTTGCAATAATTAGGTTACGTATAGCCATAAAAAAATACATGTTTATGGTTGAACTTTAAGGTATTCATTTTCCACAAACCACGTTAATCGATTCATATTTGTACTGTCAATGAATTTTTTTGTAACCCTCTATTGCACACTTCTTATCGATTTTGTTTCAGGTATCGCTTTCGCGATTTTGTTGGTTTTTTTTAAATAAAATTAGTGTGAATGATATCTATTCATTTTCTAAATACCACGTTATTCGGATCAAAAAAAGCACCCCCTTTTTCCAAAAATACGTAAATCCACTGATGCAGTCAGCGGCAGCAAGATATTGTCAGTCTACGCCTAGCGTTGGCGCCCGTAAGACGTGGAACCTGTGCCCTTTTTTGCAAGCTATAAATATCTCCCAAAACTACTTCAAAACACATTGAAATTAATTTTATAAAGTAATATTTCGAGGAGCATCATATTCCTGCCGTTAAAAACTCAACAAAATATGCGTATGAGTGATTTAGCTACATCGTGCCATAGTCATAACAACAAAACTGAATGAATTTGGAATGAATTCATACTTTTATGCGGGAAAATAATATATGTTACTCTAAAAGAATAATTTTGTGATCGTTATTGAAACCCAAATTAATTTACTTATACTTACTGAGATCTGTAACAAAGGTCAATGACCTTTTCGTGAAATTACCCTCTAGTATTGGCTCACCATTTCAGGTCCAATAAGTGAAGTTTTTTGCAAATGATATAGATACACTTACTTGGGATAAATCGCCAAGCATTTAAAATATAGAAATTTATTTTGAAATATTTACAGTGCATGGCAAAATTATTAGATCGTAGATAATCCTGTCGGTACATGTTCAGGTTCTGTTACGCAAAATGAAAACAATGAAACTCTTTTCGGATTAATTTGTTATCCCTATGTTTGTCTGTCTGTCCGTTTGTCTAGACAATTTTTTCTGGGTAAAATTAATAAATACCAATATAAACGGCCCTCTATAGAGCTGTAAAAACATACTTTTGACGTTTTTATCTATATTACGTTTTAGGTTTTTACGTTTTTTTTTTTACGTTTTTCATACAAATTTTCTCACTATGAAAATGTAGGGATGAACACTTGAGATAATATTTTGCATTTAAAAGTCAACACAGAAAGGAATTGTTGAACAAATAATGTAAAAAATATGAAAACCATGTTGTTCTATTCTAAAGGGATTAATTATCTACTGTTCAATGTGGCGATAGCTTTGTTTATTTTTTCCTTGAATTATTTTTTACTAAGATAACAAATAGTTTAATACAAGGTTTTCCTTAAGAGGTCCCTTTACCCGTGTATTTTTCTTAAAAATCATACAATAGGTATAAACCGAATGTGAAGTCTACAGCTTATTTTCTTCATATCTTTTTTCATGAGTATATTCTAGTGACATCTAACTACGTCTCTATACAGCCCAAAAAGCAAAATTTGATAAAACACCATCATAATAGCTGTCAGGATATCGTCAATATTGCCTCGTTTTTACACAAAGTTTAACAAGTTTGTATATTTTTATCTATACTGGAAATAAAAAAGAGAGAAATACAGGCGTCGTTCATGTTAAGATGACTAAGTTTACACACTTTGCTAAGTATAAACAATTACCGTTTCATGGAAAACTGTTTTGACCTGAAACCATTTCAGAAATTCAATTAACTTATTTTGAATATCTTGTCATCTTGCACTTCTTGATGAGAAATACAATTTCAATAAGTAAAAATACAACTTTTGTTAAGAAAACTTATAGTTAAAAGTCTGCTGTATGCATTAACATATTTTTAATTATATTACAATAGTAATAAAATAATTGGCTTATCCGTCGTCGTGATACCAGCCGTAAATTTCTTAAATAATCTGATATCACGCTTATGGAAAACCCAATTATTTTGAAGATACCATAATATCATTAAAATATGTTTATGCATATAGCAAACTTTTAACAATAAATTGTCTTAGCTAAAAGTTGTACTTTACCGTTATAATTATTTCTTAATATTTTGTTACAAATTCGGAGAAATAGCCCTTAACCTTAACCTTGTATGAAAATATTTGTTATCTTTGTAACAAAGAAAAAAAAAAAAAACAAAGCTATCGCTACATTGAACAAACAGTAAATTATTAATCCCTTTAGAAAAGAAAGATATGGTTTTATATTTTTTACATTATTGTTCTACAGTTCCTTTCTGTGCTTTTTTTCAAATGCAAAATATTATGTGAAGTGTTGATCTCTATATTTTCATAAGGAGAAAATTTGTATGAAAAAGTTAAACAAAAGGCCATAAAAACGTTATAATATGTATATTTTACAGGGCTGTAAATATTAGCATTTATTGATTTAACCCAGAAAAATTGCCTAGACAAACGGACAAACAGACAAACATAGGGACAACAAATTAATCCTAAAAGAGTTTTGTTTTTTCATTTTGCGTAAAGGGACCTGAACATTTCAAACTATGATACTAATAAATTTCTATATTTTAAACACTTGGCGATTTATCCCAAGGGTAAACATGTGTCCCAAAAGTCAACGCTTTCCCTTGGAAGGCTGGTAGGCCAGCTCATGACTGACCAGAATATCAAATTATGACCTCAGCAAAAAGTAGATAGTCTTCGAGTTGATTGTACTTTTATAAATTCGAATAGATTTTTGAGAGTCAAAGCTAACCAGTTCTAAATTCTAAGAATAAAATTTTTGTTGCGCAACTCTGAATAGTCATGCTATTGATAAAGTCAAAAATAAACCTTGAAATGCTGTTACATCAGGAAGAAAAATAAAAACCCAATTTATGAGCAATTTTTTGTAATTAGGTTAGTTCGATACCACACCCTGAAAAAAAATGTCCTATGTTAGTTTTGCAAATTGTCTTAAATAACGGCTCATCAAATATTGTTTTTCAAACGATCTGGCAATTTCTGTGTATTACTTTTGAAAAAAAAGTTATTGCTATTTTACTACCAAAGGAGCTGCTGCGTATTTTTTAAAATAATTCGAATTTAGAATGAAAGAGTGGCGGGCAGTAAAAATATTTGACGTTCATTAGAAATGCCATTTAACACGCGTTAGAGTGAGATAAATAGTGACGCTATTTAAAATGAGTTGGAATGAGATAGTAACGCAGTTAAACGTGGTTGAATGAGAGAGGCATAATTGATATAGGCTACAGTGAGATAGATAGTGACGTGGTGCATTCCTTCTGAGAATATTTGTTAGTTTCCACTTTTTGTAATAACAACTTTAGTAAAAATTTTTTGTAAAGAAATTTTTGGTCCAATTTATTTTCCCGCAAGTGTAAAACCAGCTCAACGGGCGAAAAATATTTAAAGAATGGGTAATGGTGACAATTAACCGTCACAATATTATTATGTATCTCTAAAGGAGTGTCTGAAATGTTCCGAGGGTCAACTGATAAATCAAACACTCAAAAAACCACTTTTAGCCGACCATAATAAATTTACGTCCCGACGTGATAGCAAGTAGGATCAATGCCGTGTGACGATGATCGAAATACACTAATAAATTAGATAAAATAAAATACGTATTACTTTTGACCCTGCCTCGTCCACTCTATTCGTATTTTTGCTATGGTGACGCGAGCTTAGAGACCGGGACGAATTTCCCACCGCGCGCTATCGTAAAATAGAATAAGCCACGCCCGGAACTGGTTTTTGTTTTGGCTATGTCATACTCTTAAATCTGCAGTTTTCATCTAATTTTTTCATCATTTTCTTAAAGTTTTAAATTGTCCTCTTTTTACTTTGGGCCAGGGCGTAAAACTTAGCCAAAGAGCCCTTTATCGGTCTAGTTAAAGAAAAAAAAAACGTATTCTGTCTATGGTATCGACCAAACTCACCTTAAAAATATTTCCTCATTTCATAACATTTCATTTGAGTTTCGAAACTATTTAACAAGACATCTAAATTAAGTGCTAAGTAACAAAATTAGCAGAACTGAAGGCCATGTCGTGATCTCAGTGTATTGTTTTCATTGCAAATTTTGATGAATTTTGTTGCCGGGTGCCGTGCCGGGTCAAATGGGGGCCAAACTCGAGAATTAGCTTGCGGAAGTGACGTAGTTAGGTCTATAGATATTATACCCCGCGTTCCGAAATAGAATTATTTCGCTAAAATCGATTACGAAAGTATGAAGTGAATGGCTTATGATCCATTGTAATTCTATTACGGACCGCAGGGATAGTAGTGTAGCTAATGGAGCTAACGCGGCAATCTAGTCTTAATAACTTAGTTTTAGTTAATACATTTTATGTTTGTATAAGTTAGTAGACTATAGAAGTATTCCCAGCAAGAATGACTTTTCTCAAGTTTGGCGGAAATAAGTAAAACTGAAAGTGCAAGTTTTCGTGAAAAAATATTTTTTGTCAAATTTCGGCGATCTTTTACGAAACCAAGCGTGGATCTAAAACCAAGCATGTTCTATTTTATACTATGGTATAGTAAATTAGCTACGTTTTCGGAACGCGTCGTCCATGGGTTTGTTCCAAGATGCCAGTTTTGTGATGTGCAAGAACGAGTATAAATATTTTGTGAGGACTCAGAAGTAGAGCTTTTGTCCACGGATTAGATCTAAATAGATGCGCCCTTCTCGGTCTGTCATAAACCGGATAAAATTCCGAATCGTGGACATATGCTCTAAACCTAACGATTTTTTCGGAGTCTGATTGGATAGATAATAACGTATAGAAAATTTTGAAGTCAAATGAAAAGTGAAAAACAAATTCAAAATTCAAATAGTTTATTTTGCAAAGTAGGTATATATAAACATAGACTTAGGATTCAAAAGAGATGTCTTACCTTTATGAACACCTTGCAAGAGAGAAAGAGATGCGCAACAAAGAACCGGTGTGTCAATGTTTTTTCGAGTAACTGCCCATAGCTACCCGCTTGCTTGGGTGTGATTGCGGATTTTATAATAATATTGAAATAATACGTAACTAAATTGATAAATAGTGATTGGTTTTTCTTGTGCAGTGAGTAATTGTGATGTGACAAGGAGAAATAACCCAAATAATTACACATTTCACAGGTAAATATGATTTTGTCATTAGAATGTTTTGAACCACATTTTTTCTCGTATTTATAGGCCAAAAAAAAAGTTTTTACAGTAACGTTTTGATTTTCTTTGTTGTATTTAATAGTTATATTATGCAGGATTGTCCAAAATATTAAGTAAAATAGTAATGTCTAATATCTAATGTTTTTTTATATCATTTTCTCTACTACATTGTTTATCTTGTACATTCTAAATCTAGATAAATTATAAAAATGTATGTAATAAAATATGTGGCAAGTATTTTGGGTACTCTCCCGCAGGGCAGTGATCTAGAGGCAATTTTCTTTTTATAATTATTTTTTTAGGATTATTTTTGTTCTGTTATTTAACCCCTTTAATTCAATATTCTTGGGATTTATTTTTCTTCTGTTACAAGTTAGAAGTTACATAGCAAATAATAATTTTTAAAAGAGAAAAACACTTTAATTAGAATTATGTAACGAATAAAATAATAAATGTACATGAACTAAATTAAAGGTTTATTTAATTTATGTAGCAATATATATACGATTAAAATGACAGGTAAATTTTATATTATACAAAGTGAAATCCAATCAACCGCCCGAACCCATACCGGAGACCCGGCCAGTAGGGAATCCAATCCCGCAAACGCGGGATCCCGCTAATGCGGGATCCCGCACCTTTTTTGCGGGATCAAAAATGCGGGATTACTCATGCGGGATCCCGCACGTTCGCGGGATTGAAAAAAAAAAAGACGTGTGGCACTCGGGGACTGCCGCGACAAAGCTATTGCATAGCATTTTTTATATCCAAAAAATGTCAAAAAGACTGTCAATTCTTAAGAAGTGTCAAATTTTAAAACGGTACCGTAATCAGCGACCCTACACACCCCTTGATACCGAATTAAATGCAAATTGGACCACTTTTTAAGACGTGTCAAAAAACTGTCAAATGTCAACTTTTTTAATTTGGCCATGTAGTCCCTGTCAAACAAATCATTATAGTCTAAACCCGGAGTCAGTAGCTTAAGCCGTTCGGGAGATACAGCAGATAGAAATTTTTTATTATTATTTTTTTTTTTTTAGTAGATAGATCTCGTCGAGCTCTTTTCTTAGAGTACCATGAACATGGGTCTACCTTCAGCCGTTTAGGAGATACAGGCCTCCAAAGTTTTGACATTTCCGGCGCTTAGATCTCGGCGAGCTGATTTTAAATGCCTCTAAAACCAATGAATATGTTCTATTTCAAATAAAAATCTAAATATGAAACGTGAAATATTGTGAATATTGTATTGTCTTAAACATCATTATATTTAATTTATAATATAAGTGATAACTTTGCTTCATGTTGATAAGAATAATTAAAAATATTTGTGTGTATTTTCTTTCTTTAAATTACTTGAAACAAAAATAATAATAATTAAAATCAATCCCGCAAATCCCGCGGGATCCGCGGGATTGATGATCTTAATCCCGCAGGCTTGCGGGATCGCGATTTTGATGCGGGATTGGATTCTCTACCGGCCAGGGACCAGGAACAAGGTTCAACGATCACCAACCGCGGCGAGCCCCCAGCACGAATCCAGGCGGCCGACCCAATTCCATCCTAAGTATATACTACATACTAATAGGTTATATATGTATATATAAATACATGCCTACCTCCGCCCTTAGTCTTGCTAAGAAGAAGGGCAAGAAACTTAGCAAGATCATACCTGTTCTTTACATAAAACTTATACTATACAAATGACTTATATCTACTTTAACTAAGGGATAATAAAATACAAGACAGCAGGAATTCAGGTTAATGAAAAAAATGTTGGCTCTAACATAGTTAAATTGGCTCTAGAAAAATGGTCTCACTACCCGTCCAAGAGGCCAATGAGCCAAACAATAATCACTTCTCTAAAACTCATTGGCCTAATTGTTTTGGTCGGTAATAAATGGAATAACTTTTCCACTTATCGACCTTATGGTAGCTAAGTGATTGTTAGAACTTTGAGAGGTAGGTACGTAACCTAGTTTATATTATTTGACGTAGCAATAGAATATTTATTATAGTTAATCTTGCTTTGCATGAGGCAAGACAAGTATTCAATAATTGTTTATTATTCCTACTTTAACCGCCTCACATACTTATAATGATTGCCCTATTCAAAATGGGGCCCCTATTATGTATATGTCAAATTACCAGTATTATTGTACAAAACCTTGAACATGCCAATATGTAGTTGTGAATAGAATGACACTAACAAAATCGCCCCCAAAACTAACGATTCATGTAGATATCCAATACAAGTACTTACAATAGCCACTTGATTCAAAAACGCACTCGAATCTCGCCAAAGTCTATCTAGAAGTGACATTTCAGGAATAACAATGTCACTGAGCGGTGATTTTATAATAAAATCATCACTTTTGAACACTGCACTCACTGACAACGTCCTCTGCCATCTCAAACTTTTAATTTGCCGCGTAAATATATTTCTAGCCAAGCTGTGCATGACGGTCGACCGCGTTATTGCTTGGATTGTGTAAAACTAACTTTGCAAGGAAAATTGCAAGTGATTTGCGTTATCTACGAGCTATTCGCAACTGGGTTCATTAGAGAATCGTTGGCTAATAACAAGGTGAAAATATTGGTTTAATTATGGATTTAGTTTTGTTTTGTTTTGATTGATTAAATATATTTAGGAAATACTTAATAAAACAAATTTTCACATAAATCTATGATGGAAATAAATTTATATATATTCAAACATTGCGTTTTATCCATCGCAATTAGATACACATTAAGTAACAATATAATATCATTGCAGTATAGAAACGCAGAAAGAAAAGTAAATCTGGATGTGAGGAGTTCTGAACCGGTTTTGCTCTACCACTGAGCTACTAAGAAACGTTCAAACTCGCTAATTTGCTTAGGCGCAATAATATTTTCGCTGTTCGGGTTCGAGCGGGCGTTTGTACACTCGCTCGTATTCGATTCGGACTCGTGTACCTACAACATCATCACTACAACTACATCTAGAAAAAAAAACCCGCCAAGTGCGAGTCAGACTCGCGTACCTAGGTTTTGTAATTTTTTTCGTGAATTTCTCAACCGCTTTTTTTTTGCTGTAATATTTACTTAAACACATATTACCATGTTTTTTTTCATATTTTTGGTTACCCAGTTTTGGAGATAAGGGAGGGAACATATTTTTTATGGTTTTTCAAAGATTTTTCGAAATAGGTGCAATTAAATATAGCCAAACTGTATATATTTACAATCAAAATTTTAATACCTACTATTTGATAGCCATATTGTATTTTTATAAAACATTTTTTTAAAATTTATTTTACTCATTTTTTATATTTTTCATTGTGCTTAATTTGTTTTTAATCACTACTGCTTTTCTGTAATTGGCCAGTTATGATCTATAATCGACATTTTTTTCATATTTTTCGGTCTACCAGTTTCGGAGATAAGGGAAGGGGGGGGACATACATATTTTTGTGGTTTTTTAAATATTTCTCGAAACCAGTTCCAGTAAATATACTTAGTAAAAGTATATTTTTTACAGTCAAGTTTTTATATCTACAATTTAATATCCATATTGTATTTTTAGGATAATATTTTTTATTTTTCTCGCTTTTGTTTTGGAAATATTTTAAACAATTTCAAATTTTCAATATGTTTTTACACCGCAAATTAATGCTATTTTTTGTGCCAAATTTCAAGTCTTTATCTTTAACGGTGCTAAAATTATGAGGCTGTGACATCCGGACGGAGAGTCTCACCATAAAGGTTCCTTTTGTACCTTTAGGTACGGAACCCTAAAAACACGTAAAACACGAATACGAATCGAACACGAATGAGTACACAAACCATTTCCCAACCGCTCTCAAGTCTCAGGGCTCCTCGTATCTACTTTTCTTTCCAAACGGCAATGATATTTTGGTAATTTTTCAAATTGAAGTCTCAAGTTTTATTATTACGTTACAGTATGTAGGTCAGTGTACAACTTACCTAAAAAGTACCTATACTGTTGACTCACTTTTCTCCATTATAGCGTTTGTATTTTACGATTTTTTTTTTAATTTAATTATTATAATAAAGGACCTTATTTATGCCCGAAGTACGCGATAAAGCTCATCCCCTATTTATACGAAATTGCACATACATACATTCATATATGTATATACTCACGCCTGTCTCAGGAAGGGGTAGGTAGAAATTACAGATTTCCATTAGCTAGCTACGATCCTGACACACCTCTTTCGCGTCTTGCATTGCCATCGATCTAGACATACAAGCCCTTCTCTTCCAGACGTGCTTTTGACATTGCCCTTCTTGAGCGCCCCGGTCTAGCTTTATCTTGCAGTTGTACTGTACACCATACACAGGGTGATAATGAACTCCCTAGCTATATCAAAGGAAACTATTATTCGAAATAAAAAATATGTTTTCTTACTTTTGTCTTTAAACATAATAAAAAATTAAGATATCGACCATCAAAATCGTTCACGGGCGGTTTTACATTGATGGCTGGAGATCGGAGGCTCGTTTAATGTCATGTCAGTTACATGTCGCGTCGCGTAGGTTATATAGCCTACATTCACAATTTGGAAAATATTCCTAGTAAAAAAAAGAAAAAAAAAAACTTTTTTTAACGATTCTTTTTTAAACGCAAACATTTTCATATAATCTCGATGTAGGACACGCGCTCAATGAGCTCAATGAGTCCATGTTATGTTACAGTACACTATAGGTAGACCATTGAACTCTAGTACTATAGTGTACGTAATACTTCAGTGAGATTATTTGCAATTATACATATATTACTTTAAATATAATTAATAAATAAAATGAATTTTTTAACTTGAAATATATTTCGGCCCTTAGTGGGCCGTAATCAGTCAAGTATTAAAAAAGAAAAATATACCATAGTAATAAAAACAGGAAAAGAAATAAAAAAAGACAATATTTTTCTTAACTAACAGTGAGATTATAATATACAAGGTGACTTTTTGATCATCGTCCAAATTCATACTGGTGGCTTGATAAGTGATCAGTATCATGGATCAATAACAATTTTGGTGAAATTCGTAAAATGAAATTTCGACTCCCCATAGTGATTCACTTAGGGCTGGAACTGAATTTCTATGGGAAGCCGAAATTTCATTTTACGAATTTCACAAAATTTGTTACTGATCCAAGATACTGATCACTTAATATCAAGCTCCCAGTATGAATTTGGACGATGATCAAAAAGTCACTTTGTATGAATAAAAAAGTATTTTCAATGCAAGAGCTTGTAAAGGCCCACTTTTTATGCATCAAAACCGAACAGTAAGTCGATTATTTTGCCCTAGGGCTTTATTATTATTATTTATTTATTTATTTATAAAGGTTGGCTAACCTGCAGCCTTTCCTGTGTACCATAGATGTTATACTTTTTTTCCACTGTTTAACGGCTCTGGATACAGTCCTTTTGAGCCAATTATAATTTAAAGTTCACAAGATTATATTTATTTTTATTTCCTCACACTATGCATTGAAAAACGTAGTATGATACACGGGCGTAAAAGCAATAAATTACTCGGTTACATACGTTTAAAACACTCGCTACGCTCGTGTTTTAAATCGTCCTCGTAATTTATTCCTTTTCGCCCTAGTAGCATAAACTACTATTTTGACTCTATAATGCCTATCATATATTTTTATGAAAGTTTTTGGACCACCCGTGTGGGAGGAGTAGGCCTTCAAATACAGGTCCAAATTGCAGTTGTTATTTATTCAAGTGAAGTAGACAAGGTTGTTTGTAAGTAATCGAGGTTGCATCAGTCTTCACTTGTATTCATGTGACCTCAGTGAAGTAATATGGTTAGTTTCCTATTTATATCGCAGGATAATCGGAAAAAAGCAAAACTCCTAAACTGAATGATTGCAAGGGTACGGATCAAGCACGTACCCAAGGGGCCATTTTTGTTTAAAGACTCATGCAATTAGTATAGAAAGCCTACATTTTATTTTCCATATTTCACAGAAAGGGTCATTGAACCTTGTTACTGATCTGATCACTTACAAAGTCTCCAGTATGAATTTGGTTTGGTCATATAAATTCACCTTGTATAAAATAATATTCAACTTATTATACAGCCAAATTCATACTACAGACTCGGTGAGTATTAGTATATATCGCCGTACTTCGGGAACAAAATACAAATAATATTCATGTTACTATTCATACTGAAGATTCGGTAAGTAGTCTGTAAGCGATATACCTACGCCGTACTTCGGGGACAAAATACACATGCTTTTTAGCAAGTGGTAAGTTAAGAACAAATACTACATAAATTCCGAAAAACTCGTTGGTGCGCCCGACCGGGGATTGAACCTAGATCTCAAGATTGAGAGGCCAGCGTTCTAGCCCTGAGATATCGCAACTTATTTATTTTTAAATTTCTCATATGTTATATGTTATTGATCCCAAGTCTCCAATATGAATTTGGCTTTATAAATTAACTTATAAGGTGCATTGAGGGCCTATGTACTTTTACGCATTGTATTATGAAAACAAGATTTATTATTATTTTCAGAATTATCATATCCATAAACTTATTAAAGATTAACCCCGGGTCATAAATAAGTATAGGAGGCCTAAATTTTATTTTGCGTATTTTATAGAAAGGACTGCAAAAGAAATAAAAGACAACTGTAAGCAATGATATTTGTATAATAAATTAATAACACAAAGGACACCAACAATAAATAATATTTAATAAAATAAACACCAAACCGTAAAGTAGCAGTAGGATATATCGTGACCAAAATATATTGTAAGTAGATAATAAAGCCGATTCTGAAGGCTTTTATTATAGTGCTGCCAAAACTAAATTTTGATAATTGCAAAATAGTCCTCTAAGTTTGAGGAATAGAAGCTAAAATACTTTGGAAATTTTTTAATTTTGACAGCATTAAGACTAAAATGAAAGCATAATGAACAGAAAATCACTTGTACTATCCCACAAATTTATTTAGTACTTCCTGACCGGTTTCGCCTTTATGGCATTATCAAAGGAATTAATATAAGATCTTATATTAATTCCTTTGATAATGTCATAAAGGCGAAACCGGTCAGGAAGTACTAAATAAATTTGTGGGATAGTACAAGTGATTTTCTGTTCATTATGCTTTCATTTTAGTCTTAATAAGATCTTATATTAATTCCTTTGATAATGCCATAAAGGCGAAACCGGTCAGGAAGTATAAGGTATAGGAAGTCAATAAGTTCATTATGTATTGCAAGTTCCCCCAAGTGCCAACAATCAACATTTTAAAAAGAAAGCCTTTAGAATCGGCTACAATAGTTCAGTTAGATATCGTTATAACGAGAAGACAACAACATTGTTGATCTTTTAACAAAAATTCATGGACTAGTTATTTATAAAATACCATTTATTTATATACAGTAAAAATTGTAATCATAATATATAGGTAATTATAATTATTCAATATGAAGTTTGTAAAATACTTGTGTAAAATGGCAAGAATACTAAGTATTGAAAATATTAACATTACAGTAACTAAAAATAAAAAAAAGATTTACTTTATATCTTCTGACCATATTTGAACAATGTAGAAGTAATTTTCAACATATAAGGTCTTTCAATTTAACTGAAAAGTAATTTAGGAGTGATTCACATTCCACTGTAAAGCACTTTTTTTTGCGCGAACTTTTTTTTCACTTTTCAGTACAAAGTGGTCCGATCAGCTGACTCAGTTTGTATGGACAAGTGAAGAAAAAGTTCACGCAAAAAAAGTACTTTGCAGTGTAATGTGATGTATTAACGGTACTGAATCACTCCTAAATTACTTTCCATAATTATTGTAATTATTTCCATAATTACTTTCCATAATTTAGGAGTCATTCAGTATCGTTAATACATCACATTCCACTGCAAAGTACTTTTTTTGCGCGAACTTTTTCTTCACTTGTCCATACAAACTGAGTCAGCTGATCGGACCACTTTGTACTGAAAAGTGAAAAAAAAGTTCGCGCAAAAAATTATATAAGCGCAAATTAAAAAATATACATTAATACAGTCAAAAATAATTAGCGCAGGGTTTTTACTTTTTTGGGAAATATTCCTTTGGAAATGTTTTGTTCATAGTCATTAATTACATTCACGCGGGTAAAACCGCGGGAAAAGGCTCTATACAAACTTTTGCTGCGAATAAGACATACTTACAATAACTTATCTACTATTTACCAATTACAAAAAACATTAATTTTACATTATAAACACGTTAATCATTAAATTATTTCTAATGTAAAATTAATAAATATTATTTCTTAATTTTAATGGTCCCATTACTTAGATACTTATAAATTGATCGATAATAGTATTATAATAAATTATTATAAATACAAATTAATATAAGAACACTGTGTAAAAAATGCATCAAAATATCATATATTAAAAGGTAGGAAAATTAACTAAGGAAAAGTAGAAAGAATTTCTTTGATAACGTACCTTGTTCAGGAAAGAAGTCATGATTTAAAAAAAAACCTAACCAAACTCTACCTTGTTTCTGTATACCTATAAACAAAGTGATGTTTTGGTCCGTAACTTCTCTCGTTTTTCTTTGAAAATCTCGTTTTGTAAATTCATGTTGTTGTTTAATTCAGTGTTGTACAATTTCGGCCACAACTCAGTTCCGACCTTCAACGAGGTTGCTGGGCAGCATGGGTGGAAAGACGATACGTCGCGGCGTCAAAGATACAGAAAAAGGAAATTTTAGAACAAAGGAAATGTTTTTATATCTCAAATTGTTTGTTTTATGATTTATTATTTATTTTCTGTTTGGAAAAATCATTATGAATATCGATTCCATGTTAGGGAAGTTGCGAAGCAAATTAACAGCCTGTATATACGATATTTGAAAGATACTCGAAGAGTGTTTTTTACTTTTGCGAGTACCTCAGTCGATATATAAAAATAATTATTAAAAATTTGACCAAGTTTCATTTCAAAGCTATCAAAATATATTCAAAATAAATATTTTCTTAAAACTCTAATTAAATAATCATGCATGACATACAGATTCAGGGCTAACAGTTGTAAAAACAAATATATTAAAAACATCCTTATCCAATAGAACAAGAATAAAGGTAAAATATCATAAAATCACCTCAGTACATTAGTCTATGGCGTCTTTTAGTAGTAACTAAGGACTCACTAAAACTGTAATAATAAATCTACAAGATTTTGTGACATGTGTCTTTGTGACATGTGTCTTTGTGACATGTGTCTTTGTGACATGTGTCTTAACAAATCAATTTCTTTTACTCTTACTAGCCGCATCATCGAGTATCTCTATGGTCCATAAAAATTACATTTTAAATATATTAAATTATTATTATTATATACATATATTCTAACATTTTTTATATTTTCTAACAGTTATATACCGGAATAATTTATTGAAACTCTTGCCAATTAAATGTCTAGAAATAGCAATGTACTCATGGGCGCCGGGACAGGGGTGCAAGGGGGTGCATAGCCCCCCCCCCTTCTTGTAGAAAAATACACGGAAGTACAAAATATTATTAATTTAATTAAATTGTATTATAAAACGTGACTTCACGTGACGTAAACGTTCCAACGCATGTTCTTGTATTTGTTCCTGTGATTAATATGAGGATGCAAATTAGTTTTATATGATATTATAATGTAAAGGTAGACGCACCCCCGTCCCCTGACAATAATCCTGCCCGCGGCAGCGTCCAAGAATGTACTAAATTTTAAATTATAATTCATATTATTTCATATATTAATGTTTAAATAATCTTTATATCTAAAACTTAAACTTATTCTGAAAGCGGCCATGTTTAGAATAACTTAAAATGTTTGCTTGTCAAAGACGTTGTCTAACTGTGATAGTTAAAAACGGTTCATTGCTATTTCTATGCATTTAATTAAGCAGACTTAATAATTATTCTGGTTAGTAAGAAATATTGTTATTTTTTCTTTCACATATAACGTAATTTTTTATTGATACAGATTTTCGAGACGTGAGATGCAATTGTGAAAGAAAATCGTATTCATTTGACAGCTTAAAACGTACGGTTTCAACGGTAGATGGCGCATCGTCGATCCGGCCATGAAAATCTGCCATTTCAGTACAATGTCATAGTTTTTGCGTAGCTTTTTGTGATTTTCGATTAATTTCTTGGAATTATTCCTTTAACCTAACCTAACCTAAGTTGCCGTACCAGGTTGCTTTAATAATGGTGTTAATTTATTCCCGAAAAACCCCATATTGGAAATGAATAACAAAATAACAATAACAAATATAAAACATATTGGAATACAGGTGATAAGAGGAAGTAAAAAAATGCGAGATGTTAAAGAAAAACAGTAGGAAAACCGTAACATACACAACAACAAAGTTTGACATAGCCGGCCCTATGCTAGCGACATCTATAATTAACTTTCAGTGGCGGCGTTACGGTAGGGCGTGGTTGGGCGACCGCCCAGGGCGCCATACATCAAGGGGCGCCAGCACCCCCTCGTCAGTATGGATCACGGGATGGCGCGGTAAAATTTTATTAAATTATGTTAAAATAATTGGTCATGATTGAAGATTGAAATAATCTTTCCCATGTTTTTTTTTTTCATTTTATGCACATGAATAATTTAGGAAACAGATAGGGGGCGCCGTAGAATTCTCGCCCAGGGCGCCGTTAATGCTAAAACCGGCACTGTTAACTTTGCCTGTGGATCCCCATTAAACCGTACGTTTTAAGCTGTCAAATGATTACGATTTTTATTGTATAAAACTCAATGACCAAATATATCTTGATTCAAATATAATTTTCATTGAATTGAAGTATCATACGTTATTAATATTAATGATCATACGTCAGTCATCGTCGTAGGAGGAGTCGTCGAGGTGACAGTGTTGCCATCTGTCGGGATAAAAGTCCTCTTTGCGACGTCACAACATTAGCAGTATTTAGCCTTCAAATCCTTCCTTAAAATCTTACCAGCCGCACTTTTAGGGATCTCATTCACAAACTGGACCTCTTTCACCTTCTTATAGTCTATGACCTTACTGTTGATGAAATCCTTGATCTCTTCCTCCTTCAAGTTTTGTTCTGGGTGCTTAACTAGGAACGCTTTAGGCGCTTCCCCTGTGACCGGGTCAGACACGCCGATCACCGCACAGTCCAAGATCTTCGGATGTGTTCGGATGATCGCTTCCAGCTCCGCCGGTGGCACTTGGAAGCCCTTTACCTGGCGATACATATGTATGTATGTAAATACTTTATAGCACAATAATAAACAATGCACGAAGGCGAACTTAATGCACGCACGACATATATCCTCAAAAGGTTGTCAGGGGTATTTTGGAGTATGGATTATCATTAGAACGTTTAACACTCACTCATAAACCCTCCTTTCAGCGACGATTTTAACGTCCCAACTTGATAGGTGAGCCTTATTTGTATGTAAATACTTTATTGCACAAAATAATTTATAATGCACAAAGGTGAACTTAATGCTAATTAGCATTCTCTGCCAGTTAACCTTTGGTGATGTGAAAAGTTTCTACGGGTAGTGCCAGATAATTTGATTACTATAATCATACTTCGGGCTCATTTGGGAATGCAGGTTTATAAAAAGTATTTTCCCTCACAATTCAGCAAGTATTCAAATAGGTACTATAAATTCCGAATAACTCAATTTAGCTCATTGCATGTCCAACAAGATTTGAACCCGAAACCTAAAATGAAAAAAAAAAACCGTCGAAATGCGAATTGGACTCGCGCACGAAGGGTTCTGTACCACCACACAATACGGGTACGGAACCCTAAAAATATGGTAAATTACGACAATATTGATGTCATAGCAACATAAACAAGCCGCTAAAATTATAGCGCCCATAGACAATACAGCCCAGAAAGACGTCTATTGTTCAACATCTTGCGTACAAATAATTCTGTCAACAATCGAAACGGGATACTGCAACTATTGACTCTTCCAATCTTACGTATAGCGCCACAAACTTATCTTTCCCGAGGGCGAAGACTCTAACGTAATGAATATAGAAGCCATTTTGGTTTTTCCTACCGGAGCATATAATTTTGGAGTGGCGAATTGTATCTGCTGGTTCAGTCAGATGTGTTGACAGAAATCGGTCGCCTGTTATGAGGAGTCTATATGTGGGCTGTATTCGTCTATGATAGTGCCTGACAAACAATTCGCGGATATATATACAAGGTGACTTTTTGATCATCGTCCAAATCAAGTAATCAGCACCATGAATCGATAACAATTTTTGTGAAATTCGTATAATGAAATTTTGACTTCCCATAGTAATTCACTCCCAGTCCTGAGTGAATCACTATGGGGAGTCAAAATTTAATTTTATGAATTTTACAAAAATCATTATTGGTTCATGATGCTGATCACTTACCAAGGCACAAGTATGAATTTGGACGATGTTCACAAATTCACCTTGTATATATATAGGCTGAGAAATGAGTGCTCTCTAAGGGTATGTGGATGGAAAAGTCGAAAGCAGGGTCTTTGACTTTAGAACTTTGTTTGGACTAGTTAGGAAATAAACATACTAAAAGTCCTTATCCCTCCGAGTCGAGCCCGAGGGGGGGGGGGGGGGGGCACAAAGAAGATCCCGTTTTTTGGTTTTTTGCTTACATCTCAACAACAGCTGGTTCTATAGACTTGAAATTTTGCATATATACCTTATATAGTGAAGGCGGTGAAACGGGTGTCCAAAGTTTGTATGGGGAAACAAGATTAGTTAGACTATTTTATTCGAGACGAGACTTCACAGGAGTACTCTTATCTAAAAATGTGTTTTAAAGTTTTTTCAGAATTTAACCCCTAAAAGGGGGAAATGGGGTAAAAATTTTGAAAATCAACATGGGTATCGTTTGAATGGTTTATCGGGTCGCTGATTACGAAAACAACAACGATTTTAAAATCCAACGTGGTTGACGTGAAAAAGGCTTTGAAATTCGACCATTTTTCGAAGCTCATAGCTAGGCAAAGATTGGAGATAGATAAAAAGTGTGAAAGCTAAAGTTGTAGAAAATTTTATCAGCTTTCATTATGTAGTAAAACAAAATTTCGTACAATGCACGGTTTTCGAGATGTAAGCAAAAAACCAAAAAACGGGATCTTCTTTGTGCCCCCCCTCCTCGGGCTCGACTCGGAGGGGCAAGGACTTTTAGCATGTTTATCTCCTAACTAGTCCAAACAAAGTTCCTAAGTTAAAGATCCTGCTTTCGACTTTTCCATCCACAAATTATTCGTTGCTTAAGCTAATATTCCTGTAGTCTTCACACATCACAATTTAAACAACTTTTATATTTTTAGTCCTGTTATGTCGGACATAAAGAGGGGGGGGAGGGTATGATAACGTTAAGAAATGCAAAATTTTTGAGCTTTTTGTATGGGGAAGCCCCTTGGGTGTCAACTATTTTATTTAATATTATTTGCCATGATAAAGACTGTATTAACAACCTACTGTTGACCCCTGTGACAGACGGACGGACGGACGGATAGACAGACAGACAGACAGTAAAGGCTTAGTAATAGGGTCCCATTTGGCACCCTTCGGGTACGGAACCCTAACAACAACGTGTCACCAACACTGCCGCTCCACCTCGACAGTTTCCAGAAAGAAGCAGATACCTTGATAAGTTCCTTGATTCTGTCGGTCACGTAGAAGGCTCCATCGTCGTCATATTTGCCGACGTCCCCGGTCTTGAGCCACCCGTCGTCAGTGAACACCTCTTTGGTGGCCGCCTCGTTGTTGTAGTATCCTCGCATCAGGTTCGGGCCGCGGTACCAGATCTCTCCTTCCTGAAAGGTACAGGTTTTATTTAAGAGCTCCATGCTCGATTTTTTGAAGTCTATCGCGCACGTAGTCGGTTTGGCTTGCTATTTCATCCTACATTCACATTTGCGAGCAAGCGAGAGGCACGATAATGCGAAACAAGAATCATCTCTTACAAAACTTGAGATTGTCATTGGTTGTTTTCACATTTCAGAAGAAATAAATCAGGCAAAAAAATTTTAGATTTAACAGATGGTAGAGCTGATGCCGGGCTTGACTGTGGAGGTACCACCATCTTACTTGGAGACCCCCTCGAAGTAATTCGGGGGAGAGTAAGAGGACAGCTCACAGGCAAAAAACCAGGAGGTCCACCATGCCTGGGACCGATGGATGGCGGTATATCCATCCCTAATAGCCGGGCCTTGTATGGACCAGACTGGTGACGGGCAGCGGCGTCACTGGTGCGAGGGTTCCGGCACCGCGCTCACCAACCCGCCTGCCCAGCGTGTGTGAGTATGGGCAATTCTTCCAGGATGACCGCCGGGAGTGGCAAAGTCCTGGAAAGGTTAATGTCCAGCAGTGGACGAACTAGGCTGATGGATGGATGGATTTTAGATTGCCATAAAATGTACGATGCTGTGAACCTAAAATTATGTTATTTATTGTAACGCTTTTACGACATTTCCGTTTTGATATTCATCAAAATAGGTGTAAAATCCAGGACTATAATGCTTGTAACTTTTGTATGTAAGTATTTGATTTTGGTACTAATAATGTTTTACTTTAGGTTCAAGTCATAAACATTGTACTTGATAGGCTAAAGAAATTTAAAATTTTGGCAAGTACCAATAAATAAAGATTACAGACAACACCTATGTCAGTGTACATTCTCGGTGTTGTTGCAGGCGAAGTATCAAGCATTCCTCGTACAGTTTGCCCTGGACTCACCAATTAACGGCTCGCCTGCTCTCGCTCTCCCACTATCTAGGTCTGTTTCATCCTAGGTCTCTAACCTCACCTGTCCAGGTCCCAACGCGACGCCGGTGTGTATATCAGCGATCTTGAGCTGCGCGCTGCCGAGCGGCAAGCCAACGGTAGCGAAGTTCACGTCCGTGTTACGTGGTATGGACACCGCGCCGTTCGTCTCCGTCATTCCGTTACCTTGACGGAAGATTATGTTCTTCTGTAACATTTAATGGTTTACGATTATGCAATTATAAGAATAACGCTTTTACATAAATGCATATACCATTTCCATCCCTAACACACCTCCCTTTCTAATTATTTATTTTATTATTCAGTTTTATTTCTCCCAAGTTGTTTCTGTATTGTGTTATGCAGTCATCACCGTGGGGTACCTATATGTGTGTGAGTGAGAGAGAGAGCACACAACTTACGTTCTTGTTGACCACCGCCTGCGCATCTTCAGCGGAGAGCGGCGCCGCGCCACTCACCACGGCGTGCAGCGACGCGAGGTGGGCAGGCGTCACGGCGGGGTGCTTGCCCAAGAACAACACTGCCGACAAATTTATGGACAGTGGGTCAACCGCGTAATTCTCATTTTCATCAATATTAACTTGAGATTGAAATTTGACGTGCGCGCGACGACGCGCGCCTAACATGCCATCTCTTTTGCACGCGTTGAATTTCGCATGCATTTGCTTGAAGTTGATACAAATGAGAATTACGCGGTAGAGCCCCAGCTTAGTAAATATATTACGGACCAATTTCCCCACTACATTTCGCCACTCTCCATACTTAACTATTTCCGAAGAATTAGTTTGGGCGACGAGGTGGACATTTTGGCTAAATGGCCGAGTAGCGAGTAGCCACTTTTAATTTAGTTTTATGGTCAACTCGACCTCACATACGAAGTACAGTCAACCTAAGAAAGGATTAAATCCAAATACTATAATAGTTCAAATAAAACTATTAAATAAAGCTAAAAACAATCTCGTTACGTGAAACGAACTTAGAGCATGTATACCAAACAAATACGCTAAAACTGATTTTTAAATAGCTAAATTTTTCAATCCAAGGGCGGATCCAGGATTTTATTTTGGGGGGGCATTCTGACAAGCTGTGTATAAGTCAAATCGAAAAATCAAGTAGAATGTATGGAATCACTAGGTGTTCAGAGAGGGCAATGGCCCCTATGCCCCCCCCCCCCTGTATCCGCCAATGAAGTTATTTGTTAAAAAATAATAGGTCTTTACCTATGAAATTGCCGAAATTTTCTTACAGATTCATGAGTTCATAATTCCTGTAATTCAATAGCTATTTCAGTTATTTGTTATTTGTTTGAAAGTTAATTTTAAGGTTTTACATCTACGTGTTAAATTTCGTTTTTATTTTCAGTTTTATTATAAAACTTTAATCTTCAAAAACAGTTCGTCCTTGGTAAGTATGAGAGGTGAAGTGAAAGGCACGACTGCTCAATACGCACTGATCATTTATTTCATAGCGTGTAGCATCACGCACACTGGTATACCTACCATTTCCCTCCACCAAAATCTTAAGCTAACATAACAATATTTATAAAAACTTCTTATAATCAACTCTAGGCAAATTCCGTAGTGTCATAGCGGTGCCGAACCCGCGTAAGTTGGTAACATCTCGCGGAATGTTTCCGTCAGTGATATCAGCATCGGCCGGAAGTGTAGGCATTGTCGACGGCGGTGGCGGTAGCGGCTGCGCCGAGCTATCCACCGAAGCGGTTGTTTGCGCAAACGCCGACTGCCCGCTCTCGTTCTCTTCTCTTTCATCTCTTCCCCCATGAGAAGTACGACTGGTTGGCTCGTAGAGAGAACCATCTAACCACAACTTACTCTCCGAACCTTGATCACATTTAAAAATTTGATTTTTATGTCTTTTGCATTCACTGTTATCGGTAAAGTCTTTGATCAAATATACTATTCTTCCTAACTGCTTCACAATAGATCCATTTTTCCAAATAAATTTGTTTTTATTGATAAATTTCTTATACATTATTTTATCTCCCGGAACAAAGTCTTTTCGCATTACCCTTCCTTTATACTTATTCTGTAAACACTGTTTGTCGTGTACCGCATTAGAGAGGTCGGTGGACGCGGGCGATGACTGAGGTCTTATCAGATCTAATCTCGATCTGAGCTGTCTATTGTAAACTAAACTAGCTGGAGATTGACCGGTAGTTGTATGGACTGAATTTCGATAATCGAACAAATATTTTAGCAACTTATTATTCATACCTTCAGCATTATTGCTCTGTAATAAAGCGCATTTAAATCCCTTCTTCACTATTTTAACAAAACTTTCTGCCTGTCCGTTACTTGCAGGATGATAAACTGGCGAGGTCAAATGATTGATTCCATTTAATTTACAAAAAATCGAGAATTTTTCTGATGTCATGGATGTCCCGTTATCGCTTACTAAGGAAAGTGGAATTCCAAAACGTGACATAAATTCACATAATTTTTTAATTAGAGCTGTAGATGAAATGTTATTTTTCATATTATAGCACTCTACCCATTTTGTATAAGCGTCTACAATCACTAAAAACATTTGATTATTAATCGGTCCTAAAAAATCTAAATGAATTCTTTCGAATGGCTGTTTCGGGTATGGCCATGAAACTGGTGGTGCGCGCGGCGGTGATGGACGCATACTTAAACAAATATTGCATTGGGCTATTATTTTTTCCATCGCTGCATCCACGCCTGGAAACCAAAATTTTGAGCGTGCCTCCGCCTTAGACTTTACAATTCCCAAGTGTGAACTATGAAGTTCAGATAAAATGTGTGACTGTAACCCCTCCGGTATTACCACTTTATGACCGCGCAGCAAACATCCATTTTCCAAAGAGAGTTGAAACCTACAAAGAAAATACGGTTTTAACCTACTATCAATAATCTTTTTCGGCCAGCCATTTTGCACATAGTCTACCACTTTTTTTAATACCGCATCCTTACTTGTTTCGTGGCCCAACCGTTCGACTGTGATAGGTAAACAACCATCTACAACAAAGTTGATATAAGCCGCGTTATCTTGCCATGCGACGGACTCTCCCGCCCCGCTCTGCTCCCTGCCCCCGCCATTTACTACAGGCTCCGGTAGGGTGGCCCGCGATAAAAAATCGGCACTGTTTTCCGCACTACGTACGTATTCTATCTTATAATTGTATGCTGATAGGAAAATTGCGTACCTCTGTAGTCTATTAGCCGATACCTCTGGGACTCCGTGGTGGGAACCGAAAATTGATACGAGTGGTTTATGGTCCGTTCGCAAAATAAACGGTTCCGATCGAGCGTACAAGTATTGATGAAATCTACGCACCCCAAATATGATTGCCGTTGCTTCTTTCTGGATTTGAGAGTATTTTCTCTCAGCGGAATTCAATGTTCTAGATGCGAATGAAATCGGTCTCTCTAACCCATCTGACCCTATTTGACTCAGTATACTCCCAAGGCCATGTTGTGAGGCATCAACAGTTAATATTATTTGGGCATTAACATCAAAATGAGCTAAGGTTTTTTCCGAAGCTAACTGCTTTTTTATTTCATTAAAAGCTTCATCGTGCTCCGCCGACCATGACCATTTTATTCCCTTTTTTAGCAATTGATATAAAGGTGAAAGTAAAGACGAAGCTCCTGGAACAAAGTTACGGTAGTAATTTACTAGTCCCAAAAATGATTGCAGCTCGTTTACGGTTTTTGGTACTGGTGCCTCAACGATGGCTTTTACTTTGTCTGCTGACTTCTTAATGCCAGTTTTATCTATAATATAACCGAGATATGAAATTTCATCTTTAAAGAACTCACATTTGTCCTCACGCAAGGTCAACCCTGCCTCTTTAAACCTTTGTAACACGTTCTTTAGCCTCTCCATGTGTTCCTGTCTATTTTTTCCCGTAATTAAAACGTCGTCCAGAAAAGTAAGTACACCTTCTAACCCTAAAATACTTTCCATAACTTTCTGAAAAATAGATGGCGCTGAAGACAAACCGAAGATCAAACGTTTGTACTTGAAGAGACCTTTGTGAGTATTAATGCAAGTGACATTTTGTTCATCCTCAATTTGGCACTGATTGTATGCTGATTTCATGTCTAGTTTTGAAAACTGGACCCCCCCATGTAAGTTAGTAAACAGCTCGTGGACTGTTGGTAAGGGATACTTTTCAATCAACAACTGTTTATTGATAGTTTGGGAGTAATCAGCGCATAATCGCACTGAACCATCGTTTTTTAATACCGGTACAATGGGCGATGCATACTCTGAATAATCTATTGGTTCAATGACCTCTGACTGCACTAACCTATCAATTTCTTCATCCAATTTTTCTTTTAATGCGAATGCTACAGGCCTAGCTTTAAAGAAAACTGGTTTGGCATCCGCTTTTAAATGTAGTTTTATTTTATATTTATTAAAACATCCTAGTCGATCAGCAAATACGTCTGAATATTGAGTTAACAAATCCTGCAATTGTTTATCTTTACATCCAGAAAGTTCGCAAAATTTTATTTCAGATAACTCCAAGTCAAACTCCGAAATAAAATCTCTCCCCAGTAACGGCGGCCCACCCTTTTCGATTACATACACATCCAAGAATTTAGTTTTACCCGCATACGTTATCGGTAACTGTGCAATTCCTAAACTTTTAATACTACCCCCGGTATAACTTTTTAATTTCTTTTTGTTTTCCAGTAAAGGAACATTTTGAAAATGTGAATAATAAGTTGCATCGGAAATTGCCGTTACGGCGGAACCACTGTCAATTTCAAACTTTAACCGCTGATCTCCAATTGTTACTATTTCGGTCATTGGTGCACCATTATTACAGCGAATGTTAAAAAACTCACCGTCATCGCCCTCGCTCACCTCACCGGACTCCACGTAATTCATCTTTTTGCACATTTTACGCAGATGACCTTTCGAATTGCACTTATTACATTTGTAATTAGCGAATTTGCACTCGCTTGTTTTATGATTATTACGACCACACACTGAACACTTTTCCCTTGCCTGTCGGTTGGTGTTGGGTTTCGATCCCCTGTTAATCTTGAACACTGGATCGCCACTGCACCCCGCTGATGTACTCGCCGTCGCTGCTGCACGCGCACATCGCACGCTTTCCGCCTGGTCCACTGCCTTCGCTAAAGACAGGTCACTAATTTCCATAGCAAAAAGTTTTTCTCGTTCGGGTCCAGCTGACATTCCCATCACGAACTTATCCAACAAGGCATCCTCTAGACTTCTGAAATTGCAATGAGCAGCTAGACCCCACAATCGTACCGCCCATTGCGAATACGACTCTCCTGGCCGCTGCACTGCTGAATAGAAATTGTACCGTTCTGCAAATCCACAGCGTTTCTTCGTGAAATGTACGTCTAACACTCTTGTGATTTCTTCGAAGGTAACCTCGTCTAGGGATTTGGGCAGTACTAGGTTACTTGCTAATGTGTAAGATTCCTCAGTGAATGCGCTGAGTAAGATGGCGCGCCTTTTCAATCCTGCTTTGTCCTTCTCCTCACTCAAGTCGTTTGCAACGAAAAACTGTTTCAGCCTACTTTTGTATATGTTCCAGTCCTGTTGTTGATGGTCGAACTCCGAAATTTTCCCAATAAATGGAGTAAAATTTGCACACATTTTCTGTTTTTATTATATGTGGGTAAATTGATCCTTGTCGCCACTGGTAAGTATGAGAGGTGAAGTGAAAGGCACGACTGCTCAATACGCACTGATCATTTATTTCGTAGCGTGTAGCATCACGCACACTGGTATACCTACCAGTCCTAAATGCCATCTATTTCTATGACAAGATTCGTAATTATTATTTACAGCTGACACTTTTCAAAACTTAAATTAATATTGCTGTTAGCTTAATGTAGTCTCATTCATACACAAAATAAATAACATAATTTGGATTTGTCGTTCCCAAAGAAAAATACAAAAATATTAGTACTAAAAATTTAGTTTTCTTCAAATTCTTTATTGAAAACGGCAATTTCATATGTATAGAACTTATATATATACATATACATATACATATACATATACAAGGTGACATTTTGATCATCGTCCAAATTCATACTGGTGGCTTGGTAAGTGATCAGTATCATGGATCAATAATCATTTTTGTGAAATTCGTAAAATGAAATTTCGACCCCCCATAGTGATTCACTCGGGACTGGAAGTGAATTTCTATGGGAAGCCGAAATTTCATTTTAGGAATTTCACAATAATTGTTATTGATCCAAGATACTGATCACTTATCAAGCCTCCAGTATGAATTTGGATGATGATCAAAAAGTCACCTTGTATATATATAAGTAAAGTACCGTACCCATAGGCGGCACCACAAACAGCACATTGGCCTTGTGCCCCGCGATGCTCTGCATGAACAACTCGGGCGTGAAGCGCGGCAGTGTGACCAGCTTGCACCCGAGCGCCATCTGGTTGATCATCACCACGTTGAACCCGAAGATGTGGAAGAATGGCAGCACGGCCGGCATCACTGTCTGGTAGCTCGCTTTAAATGTTACAAAATATATATTTAAATTACTTATTCGCCACTATAACATATTATTTGTTTTTAACACACACCTTAGCAAGGGTACGAAAACTATCATATTGTGACAAAAAGGAGCAGACTCAGCACACAGCGCACAGAGCAGCAGCGCAGCGCTGGTTCTCAGCCAGTCCCCGTTTATACAGTAAAATCAAATAAATTAATAATAAAGACATATGGTCACACGACATGAACCCGCGAGGTGTTGCCGAATATGTACTGTGAAATACAATACACAGTATACACTCGCAAACCCACGTTTCACCGACGGTATCATATTTTTTCAAGCACACTCTAGATTGACCTATCTGTATACAGAACAATGAATGAACGAATGAATGAATGAATGTTCACTTTTCCCTGCGGTCCGTAATAGAATTACAATGGATCATAAGCCATTCACTTCATACTTTCGTAATCGATTTTAGCGAAATAATTCTATTTCGGAACGCGGGGTTTATTGTACACAAAAGACATATATAAAAGAAAAGCAGAGTTACGAGTATATCATCATATCATATCATATCATTTATTCATCAGAAAACATGGGTCCATTTTGTTAGTAACAATATACTTATTCTATATTAGTACTTAATAACTAGGAGCGATCTTGTCCGATCAACCAGTTTAAGCATAAATAAACGGGTTGTCGAATCGATCGGGTATAACTTGTAGAAGGGTGTTGGGGCTGCCGCGGAGTCTGTGCAGCAAGGAGGCAGACTTTTTTCGCCAGATGGCGTCAAAACCGTCGGTTCGTGTCTCAGCAACCATCGCCGACAAACTACAAAAACGCGGCAGCCGCAACACAGCCCTAAAAGCGTTGTTATATTGGATACGCAGAGCATTGTAAGCCTTTTTGGTATAGCTGAACCACAGGGCCGCCGAACACAGTGATGTGCAGTAAGCTTTAAATACAGTAATTTTCACTGCATCTATACATCGAGAGAACCTGCGGGCCAGCATGTTCGCCCGGACTGACAATGCTCTGCGTTCCCTCTCCATGTCTACATCGTCTTTTAAATCATCTGTCACTAAATGTCCCAAGTATTTGTACTGATGCACCCGGTTTAGCAGTGCACCGTTTAGACGAATAGCAGGAACAAATGAGGGACACCTATTTCCAGCCCTGAAGACCATGTACTCTGACTTCTTGGTATTGTAAATCAAACTCACAAAGCGCGAGTAGCTGGCATAGGGCGCCGACTGAGGGGGCCAGCAACACCATGTCGTCCGCGTAACTTAAATTGTTGAGACAAATACCGTCTATATAACAGCCGACATTCGTGCTGCTGAGCCCCCCAATCAGCGCATCCATGTAAAGATTAAAGAGCAGAGGAGAGCTTAATCCTCCCTGCCTCACGCCACACACTGGTTTATATGGTTCTGAAAACTAGCCCGCCCATCTCACACGATTCTCCTGGTGCAGATACCAGTATCTCAGAAGAGAAGCTAGCTCCGATGGTAGCGTTGTCTCTTTTAGTTTCTGCCAGAGAACATCGTACGAGACAAGATCAAAGGCCTTGGACAAATCTAGAAAACACGCATATATAGGTGTTTTCCTATCGGTATAGTACCTGACAGCGTGCTTCAAACTGAGAATGGCAGTCTCCGTCGACAACCCAGGCCGAAAGCGGAACTGGGCGTCACGAAGCTTGAAATGTTTATTCAGATGAGAGTTGAGCACACTGTCGAGAACCTTAGCTGTGATAAGAAAGTTTATTTTATACGGAGCATTTAGTGAAGTTGCTGGTGATAAAAGGGAACATTCTCGGCACAGCGCTGGATTTCAGCAACACTTTACAACCCACAGATGCCAGATGATATGCCTTATCTGTGTTCTGATGTCTCCACGTTTTGTCCCATTTATTTCACCGACATAACCATAAAAACTATAAGCACGGCACACGTGTACTCATCGCATCAAACTAATAGTACACATGCAAAAAGAGGGCGGGGCATCAACTGCAGCCACGGATAACACAACACATCACATCTCTATTGACATTGGGTCTCGCATGAGGCCTATTTTTGGCTTTATGCGATCGCAAGCGCTACGCTCATTTACTAACTATATCTCCTGGTACCTGAGGTACAACAATTACCTGTGGTCTCTTTGATAGCAACGATCTCGGAGTCCGCAATCTGCTGGTTGAGTGCCACCATGCTGCCGTGCGACAGGACGACTCCCTTGGGCAGTCCCGTCGTGCCGCTAGAGAACGGTATAGCCGCCGTGTCCTCGGGATCTCTTCGTACCTTGAAGGGCCGAGGAGTTAGGTATAACCGGTTTTTACTGGTTAGTATTTTAGAGGTAAAATTTGTATGTTTGTTTGTAGAGGATAATCTCTGGAAATACAGAACCGATTTTGACAGGATAGCCCCGATCAGAAACAAAGCGCTCCTCATCCCCCATCAGACAACAAACGACATACAAATACAATACAATACAAATCATTTATTTCAAAACTTGTACATACAATATCGTGACAGTGATTGGAGTCTCCTTTTAAGTAAGATATACCTGTAATAGGAGGCTCTGCTCTTCCAGATAGATATATTATATGTAACTTTAAACTTAATAATAAGAAAAAAAATGACGTCATCCGCCGGGCTCTTGCCAGCGTTAACGTGCCAGCTACCCTCGAACCTCCAGGTCTGGTACGCAACGACGGCAAGAGACCCGACGGCATGACTCTTTTAGCTTGGAAGAACGGGCGGCCATTGGTGAGGGACGTGACCTGTGTGGATACACTGGCCCCGTTCCGCGTCAATGCGACCGCCACTAGGGCTGGCGCGGCAGCAGCTGCAGCAGAGGCCTCCAAGAGGCGCACATATGCAGCTTTATGGGATGGCTACATATTTGTGCCTTTTGCGTCCGTACGCAAACAGTGCTCAGCGGACAACTTGAGGAAAACTCACGTGACCCGAATAACCCGTTCACATTGGTGGCCACCCCAAGACCGCACTAAGCCTAAAAGAGCACGCATTGTCGTGGGCTTGTCGCGTATCTCTGGATAAATCAATCTTACCGACTTCAAGCAGTCAAGATCTAGGTTCAAATCTTCCGCCAGTTCAGCGAACTTGATGGTTCCGTCCGGCAGTCCGTCATGGTCCGTCAATATGACTGGAATGTTCTGTTTCATCGAGCTGAGCGCTTCGGCTAAGTTCGGGTAGGTCAGTTTGGTTGTGATCACCGCTTTGCAGGATACCATCTCTAGCTGGCGTTTTAGTTCATCTGTAATTATAAAATATAATTTATTTAGTGACCAATTTTAGGGTTCCGTACCCAAAGGGAAAACGGAGACCTATTAATGTCAATCTCTGGTTCCGTAGCAGAGTGTTTAACCGTGCGCGACGCCACTAGTTGAATCACAAGTGCAAGGAGCATGACGTACTGTTTAATCGCAAAAACATCGTGTCACGCTCCTCGCACTTGTGATTCAACTAAGTGGCATCGCGCGTGATTAAACACTATGCTATGGGCCCAGGTCTGTCTGTCTGTCCGTCCAACGGCCGTCCCTGTGATTATGATAATGAATATTTTAATATGAATTTTCTATTATGAAACTTACATGTCCCAACGTCTCACATTATGTAACAGTTGCAAAAAACACTAATAAGACAAGACACGACAAATACTCTTTATTGTGCACCATATAAAAGAAAACTTAAAGTAGAAAAACAAGATACAGATAGATTACAATTGGCGGTCTTATCGCTAAAAGAAATTTCTTCCAGACAACCTTTGGGTGGAGATGAAGCCAACGATATAAATCGTAAAGGCGGTGTAGATGAAAATAAATAATAAACAATTTAATAAGAGTTTACTTACTATATTATATGTATGTACTAATACTTAAATATATGATGAAACATAAAATAAACTAATATATATCTATAAATATAAAAATAACGTAGGGAATCAGTAAATAAACAATAATAATAGTAGCAGAGGTAGATATATTATAAAAAAGATCAAAAAGAAAGAAAATTATCCTTTACTAATATTTTGAAGACAGGTAACGAGGGAGCACGCCTGATGGCTATGGGCAGGTCATTCCACAACCTGACCCACTTAACAGGAGTTACCATAAAAATTGAAAGAGTGAGCTGAAGTTGCTAATAGCAAATTTTCAGAGGAACGTAGAGTACGATCGTGAGTGGAATGGAGGAATTTGAAAGAATAATTGAGATATTTTGTAGTCGAAGGATTGAACAGTATACTACAGAGAAGAGAAAGAATGTGGAGAAAGAACCTAAATTTAAATACGTGATCGAATTTGCGAAGACCAAAAAACCTAATAGCAAAATTTTGGAGGCTTATTTAGTTTTTTTGAAGTTAAATCAAGATAACAGACATCCGTATAGTCAAAGATGGGTAAGAGAAGGAATTTAGCAAGCGCAGTTTTTGTTGGAAGGAAATTCCCGAGTCTTCTCAGCGACCCTGCAGAAGCTAACGTCCTCCGGCTAACATTTTCCATTTGGGCACCCCGTGACAAACTTGTATAAAAAAGATACCCAAGTTTTTCACTTTGCTGGGATTATTATAGTGTACAAAGGCGGTACTTTTGGGTGAAATATAAGATGAGAAAAACTATCGATTAGTTACACCAAAATGAACTCACGCGCAGTATACGCAGGATTCATAAGGGTGGCGACGCAGCCAGCCTGCGTGATCCTAGATTATTTATATAAAAATGAACTCACGCGCAGTATACGCAGGGTTCATAAGGGTGGCGACGCAGCCAGCCTGCGTGATCCTAGATTATTTATATAAAAATGAACTCACGCGCAGTATACGCAGGGTTCATAAGGGTGGCGACGCAGCCAGCCTGCGTGATCCCCAGCACCACACAGGGGTACTCGGGAATGTTCGGCAGTAGCACGGCCACCTTATCGTCATCTTGTAGTTTCAGCTTCGTCCGGAGGGAGGCGGCGAATATCATAGACATTCTGTGTGTTTGTGCGTAAGTGTACCCGTGACCTGTCACTGCGCATACCTGGAACACAAATGGAAGCCGTGTTTATGTGAATTGTTTCATTTGATTTGAAGAAGAAATAAGAAAATTATTTATGCCTTTACACCTGAAAAGTAAGAAGAATGAAAGCAGTATCAGACTGGATAATTTTTAGATTTCCGTACCCGAAGGGTGCCAAACTGGACACTATTACTAAGCCTCCACTGTCTGTCTGTATGTCTGTCCGTCCTTCTGTCACAGGGGTCTAAAGCCTTAGCAGTTTATATAGGTAGCCGGTTTAAATTTCTACCGTATTATTAAAAAAAATTATGTAAAAGTACAAAAAACCTCGTAAAAGTAGCATATTGGCAACGTTATTTTTTCAGCTCTATTTTTAAGATAGTAACACATAAAAGTTTCAAATTTGGTACTCTAAAGTAAACAAACAATAAAATAAAACTAGTCACGAGCGAGCCATACTTGCGCCCCTAGGGTTCCGTATTTCATCAGTTTTGAAGAAAGTCAGGAAAATGGTATGTTACTATGACAGAAATAATTTGGGCAAATGCGAGTCAGACTCGCGGCTCCATTAGTACATTAACCATAATTTCTTTATGTAATAAAGATGTTTTTTTCTAGTTAGTATCTGCGTGTGTTGGTTTCATTTCAATCGGTTTTGATCGCGAAATTCAAGTTTTTTAGGGTTCCGTAGTCAACAACAAAGAACCCTTATAGTTTCGCCATGTCCGTCTGTCTGTCTGTCTGTCTGTCTGTCCGCGGCTTAGCTTAGAGATTATTAGTACTAGAAAGCTGTAATTTGGCATGGGTATACATATTTATCACGCCGATGAAGTGGTATAGTAAAATTTTGAAAAAGTTTTTTTTTTAGGGTACCTCCCCTACACGCAAAGTGGGGATGATTTTTTTTTCTCGTCTATCCCCTAGTGTGGGGTGTCTTTGGATTGGTAATTAAAAAATATTGGGGATGTGAGAAGACCATTTTTCGATCCAGGGTTCCGTTTGCGAAAAATTAATCTTAAGTGTTAATTTTTGTTAGAGTCAAGTATCCCCCCCCCATGCAAGCGAAACGGTTGTATTTGGAGACCTGTAAAAAACCACGCTGATGTTTATCATTGTGGAGCCCCTTAAGAACATTATTTAGTTGCATGCAAAAAAACTCGTGATTTGTCGCGCGAAGATATACAAGGTGACTTTTTGATCATCGTCCAAATTCATACTGGAGGCTTGGTAAGTGATCAGCATCATGAATCGATAACAATTTTTGTGAAATTCGTTTAATCAAATTTTGACTTCCCATATTAATTCACTCCCAGTCCTGAGTGAATCACTATGGGGAGTCGAAATTTCATTTTATGAATTTTACAAAAATCGTTATTGGTTAATGATGCTGAACACTTACCAAGGCTCTAGTATGAATTTGGACGATGTTCACAAATTCACCTTGTATAGTTATCCGGCACAAACAGCTCTAAGGACGATAGCAAGCGCGGATTGATACACGATAAACTGTAAGTAGCGACACTAGGTATATTATTATATACAACTTATTATATACAACCATAACTATAACAAATATTTATGAGGCTGTGACATACGGACGGACAGCGGAGTCTCACCAATTCACCATAATAGTTCCTTTTGTACCTTCTACTTCTAGGTACTATGGAATCCAAAAAAAAAATTGACTTCCTTACTGAGATGGTGCTGAATTGTTTTGCAGGCGCTAACATTTAAGCGTCGTGTTTTTGTCGCCTTGATGTTTCTTTGGCATCTATTTTTATTTACCGTAATGTTTTTAAGGTTTTATACCCGTAATATATGTGGTGGAATGGAACCCTTTGTGCGCGGGTCCGACTCGCACTTGGATATTTTTTTTATTGACGTATGTGATGACGACAGATCGAAAAAATAACGCAGAACAGACAAACCTGTCCTTCGCCTGTCCAGCTCCAGAATGGGATATATTATAATAGGTATAAATAAAAATAATCGTCGCCATAACTGGACACAAAATGTAGCGTTCTGTTAAATAAAATTGTAATTATTTTTTCAATGCAAGTGCTCGTAAAGGCCCACTTTTTATGCATGAAAACCGAACAGAAAGTCGATTATTTTGCCCTAGGGCTTTAATATTATTATTTTTTTAAATTTATTTAGAATGGTTGGCTAACCTGCAGCCTTTCCTGTGTACCATAAATATTATACTTTTTTTTCCACTGTTTAACGGCTCTGGATACAGTCCTTTTGAGCCAATTATAATTTAAATTTCACGACATTATATTTGTTTTATTTCCTCACACTATGCATTGAAAAACGTAGTATGATACACGGGCGTAAGAGCAATAAATTACTCAGTTACGTTTAAAACACTCGCTACGCTCGTGTTTTAAATCGTCCTCGTGATTTATTCCTTTTCGCCCTTGTAGCATAAACTACTATTATTTTGGTTAATAATCGATTTTGAATTTCAATTTTTTTTACTTCTTACTTCCTTTATATTTCCTATAAACAGTGCAGATACGAAGACTGTATATTCGCTATAAACGTTTCTATTTGCATGATGTACCTTGGGATGTACTTAAATTATGTATGACGTCTTGCCCTCAAGACCCTTCATACACAACACCTACTAGTTTTTACTCAGAGCATCTGTAGGTTATTATTTAATGTATAAAAATAGACATTTACATACTCTTAACCATTGTGTTTTTCGAACTTGAAAAATCTTGGATATTCATAGTTAAAGGTGCACATATAAGTAACATAAATACTGACAAGGTCTACTAATAAATGACACGACAATTTTTACATCAAGTTAATAATCATTCAATACTTAAATTACAATATAATTTAGTATTATCTATGGAATTACTATAAATAAATTCTCAATTAAAGTGTGAATGACCGATAAAAACAGGTTAAAGACCACGCGTTGGTTAGTGTAATAAACTTGTAATCAGACATAGAATATAATTATTATCCGCAACGTTATTTTAGTGACTAGAATAGAGAAAGGAATAATTCAGTGGTTTGGACATGTACAAGATGAATGAAAGTAGAGTGACGAAAGAAATTTTTAATACGGAAGTCGAAAGTAGAGCTCGACCACGGGCCTATTATGTATCTTTAGTTGCCAACTGGACTGGGTGCCTATTATCAAAACATAGACATACTATTGAAATCCGATTTTATAAGGATATGTTCGCAGTTTAAGTGACGACACCATCGAAATAATTATTTCGATGGACGACACAGTTCGTAAATAGTTCAATAACCACTAAAAGTAATTTTGAATGTTCAGTTTTTATCTATGTTTTTAATGATAGGCACCCAGTCCAGTTGCCAACCAGAGATACAGAATAGGGGGGAGGCCGCCCTAGAAAGGGGCCGTGCATTAATCACGTGATGTTTTAAGCAACTTTTTAACCCCACCCTCCCCCGTGGTGAGGTTTTAGACTACCCCTCTCCCCCTACCCAAAATCACGTGTATTTTTTTGGTACAAAGTATATTAAAAACATCAGAATATTATCTTTAAATTAAATTATATCTTTTAATTCATTTTATGACATTTTAAAATTATAAATTGTATCAAATTCCGCTGAAGCCGACTGTTTGTCGAAATATATCTGGAAACTATTCTTTTAATAAGTGTTTTTATATAAATATATAATATAAACTGTATATAATTTATGTTTTATATAAATATAATTATTTATTTATATATATCTCCTGCACATTCTTCTTATCTTTATGTGTATTTAAATATAAGCCACCTAGCATAGGTATAGGTTAAGTTTTAATATTAATTTTAAGTCAGGGTTCAGCAGAATACCAGCGCTGTAGCCCCTACTACAGCATTAAGCTGAGCTGAAATCCTTTTTTATTTACCACTGTTTTCCTAATGTTATGTTTACTCGTACTGTTTGTTAATTTGTATTGTTTGTTATTTTGTATGTTTTTATGTTCTTTCTCGTGTTTGTGGTATTTTAAAATAAATTACTTTTCTTTCTTTCTTAAATATATCTTTAATTGCTTAGCAACGGCGAATCAAGGTCACGCACCGTTTTTCGGTTAAAAAATTGCGCGTTCAAAGAAAAAATAAATACGCGTGATATCTCACTACACCCCGCCCCCCTCCCCTAGTGATATTTGGTGTTTTTTCTGAACTTCCCTCCCCCCTTCGAGCCTCACGTGATTAATGGACGACCCCAAAGACTTATGTTGACCATATAGCGACATACTGAAGAAGGACCATGTCAAAAGTACGAGTAATAGAAGAGCTTGTATGACTAGATTGATGGATGTGGAAGAGGTGGAAGAGGTGATCTCTGTAATATCACCACTCGGGGGGACAGGCGAGGGTACATGATGTTGTAATGAAAATTATATTTGCGATTGTTGGTACTTGGTGAAACTTGAAACACATTAAAATTAAAAGCACTTGTACAGTAGTTTCACTATTTATTTATGTTTTCTTCCCACCGGTTTAGGATTTTTACACAATTTTCAAAGGAAGATGTTAATAAATAAATACAAAAAATACATTTTAGGTAGAGGTTCTGAGCGACGTAAGAGAACATGTTTACTTAGCTCAGAACCTGTACCTAAAATCTATAAAATATATTTACTTCAATTAATATATATAGAATATAACCTACTGTCCTACTGTAATTTTATAATAATTTAATAATAATGTAATACTATTAAAATAATGTAATAATAATGTTAGACATGTAATGATAAATTATGAATAAATGAGTATGTGTACGAGTAATATCTTCCCTTGAAAATGGTGTAAAATCCGAAACCGGTTGGGAGAAAATATAAATGGTGAAACTACTGTACAAGTGCTTTAAATGTTATTATTTAAAAGATACGCAAGTGAGTGTCGCTATTCTTTTCGATACTTAGTGAATATGGAAATTTTTAGGGTTTCAATACCCAAAGGATAAAACAGAAATCAATGTGTTCAATCAATCAAATCAATGTGGTAAATCAATCAAATCAATGTGGTCAATCAATCTCTGTTGGTCATCTGTCATAGCTAATATTCGTCCAAGCTAATTCGAGATGGAACTTATTTTTAGTAAAGATTGAATTTAATTGAATGCGGTATAAGAAATGTCGAAAAACTTCATCATTGTTTCAAGCAAAAAACAAGTATACTTTTCGAAACTCTAATCGAGTTTGTCAGTAGTCAGAACATCTCTTCCAGTTTTTGGAGTTCCGTCAAAGTACGGAAAACCTTAGACGGAACAGTTGTATTTCAGCATGTGTGTTCTGAGAAATTACGGAATACATTTGTGAAGTTCAGAGAAAAAACGACTTCGAAGTGGGCGTTTTTAATCTTTTGCCACGGGTAAACAACAAGACGCTACATTATCATACGTTGATAGGATAAGATATGATTATTTCAAAACGGCTCACCTCAATACGGCTCATCTACAAACAAAGCCGTGAGCCGTTTTGCAATAATCATGTTTTATCATCAAGTTCCATTCAATAGGATAAGATATGTTTGAAGATGGTATTTCAAAATTTACTAAGTTCAAATATTACTTCATCACTTCTATGGTTTCGTACCAAATAAAAACAAAAGTGAAATTTGCGAAACCTTGATTGATCGTTCCTTTAGTCAGGTAATTTTCGGTAATTTTCTCAGTTTGATCTGGCCAAAACCATTAAAATTGTAAAAAAAAAAACCTCATTGTTCGGTTTTTTATCTGGGCCATCTGGCAACCCTGTGGGTCTACCGCGTAATTCTCATTTTCATCAACATCAACTTATTGAGATTGAAATTTGACATGCGTGCGACGACGCCCGCCTAACATGCCATCTCTTTTGCACGCGTTGAATTTCGCATGCATTTGCTTGAAGTTGATACAAATGAGAATTACGCGGTAGAGCCCCTGCACTGAAAAAAAAAGTCCTTTATATATAACTGAACTTTTGTCTATACATTGCCGAGAAATTGTGACGAGCGAACTGCATGTACTACACTACCGAACCTAGTTCAGTTATTTTAATGATGTAATCTTCAACTGACCCTTTCTTGTAATGTTTTGCTCAATTACCTAGCGTAATAATAATCAAAGTGTTCGTCTATTGCTTAGCCTATGTCATGTTATAATTTGCAAATCAGTTCGGTAAATAGTAACCGACCTAGTCATCTGTAGGCAAACATGTGTCAGGTTACCATTTGCAAACCTGTTCGGTAAGTTAACCATCTTTATTATGTAACTAGTAGCCGAACTGTTCGTCTAGACTTAGGCTTCTGTTAAGTTATCATTTGTAAAACCGTTTGGTAAGTTGACCACCGTTATTATGTTAGCAGTAACCGAACTGTTCGTCTAGATATAAGCTTCTGCTATGTTATTATTTGCAAAACCGTTCGGTAAGTTAACCACCATTATTTTGTAACTTGTAACCGAGCTGTTCGTCTATACATAAGCTTCTGTTGTGCTATTATGTGCAAAACTGTTCGGTAAATTATATACCATTATGTTTGCAACATATAGCGTAAGAGTTAAGTTATATTCAAAGAAAAGATTAATCTGTACAGGTGTATGCTTAATTATGTACTTTCTTCAAGGAGATCATTCTTTACCATTAGGGGATTACAAAAAAATATAAAAAATATTGTGCAAAAAATATACTTATACAGATTGTTTATTTAAATCTGTCATAAAATTCGTAAATTAGACATTAAAATACATATTTCTAATGATTAAAAACGTAAAACCGTCGATAGCAGCTAATCAGAAGGTTGTACGTTACTTTTTTATCATTTAAAATGTTGAATTTTGTTGTACTTTAATCTCTCATGTAAGATCTATGCGAGATTGATAATTTTAAAAGTTAGAAAAAAATGTCTGAAAAATATACCTTTTGTTAATTTTTTTTTGTTCTCCGTTCGTGGTAAAGAATGGACCCCTTGAAAATAGTACATAATGAAGTATACACCTGTATATATCAATTCTTAATTTGATTGTAACAAAACTCTTATGCAACATATTGCAAACATAAAGGTAATTAATTTACACTCTGTATAAAGAAAAACATCATCATATATCTGGGGCGAAAATATCAGGTAAACCTAAATGTCATTGCTTATATGCACACCAATTCAAAATATTACAAAAATATATCTTTGACACACTCATGTTTGTATTTTTATTTTAAATTGCTAAACACATAGGCAATAACATAATATGAAGAGAACTACATATAAAAAAATACGCATATTTAAAATAACATTTATTTTACAGCGTTTTAAGTATACAAGACAAACTGGTGCCTACATTCTGGATTAATTATTACTTGCCTTTTCAACCATAAGGCAAGTAATAATTTCAAGAAATGAAATCTCTACACCATCTCGATAACAAAATAGTCTAAATATATTTGGAATCTTTGAAGTATTTTAAATATTTTTATATGCATATGAAATATGTATGATAATAATGTTGAATCAAAAACAGTGTCAGTAATTATCAGCACATATCGTGTTTAATACAAAAAATTTAACACAATTAAATTATTATATTGATAACAAAACGACTTAAAAAAACTTAATAACTAATCAATCTTTTAAAATTATTTTTCTTATTTATAATAATCAAACAAATTGTTCGTTGCTATAAACCTTATCAACAAAATAAAAAACGAGTTATACACAGCTGCCATCAATGCAGTCTGGTAAAATACAACATATTATGTTTAAACAGTAAAATACAACATATTATTATGTTTAAAATAACATATTAAAATCATTAGTTATAAGTTTGTATATATTTTATGTCATTTACTGTTTTAATTCGACTGACGCCGGCCCCAAAGTGGGCCGAAATATATTTCGAAAATAATTTTTATACTATGTTTTAATTAAACAAAAAATAAAATAAAATAAGTGCTCTATGTAGCAATATATATATATATATTTATTTCAAGTTTAACATAACAGTTAAATACAAAATATTATGTTTTCTATGGCACAAAATTATTATAATACTCATGTTCAACCGTTTGCACCTGATTTGCGCGCGACTATAAACTTTTCAAAGTAATCATTTGAAAATTAAGTAAACTAGAGAATTATTATCCTGCTAAACCCTTTACAAGTCATAACATAACTTTTACCACTTGATGAAACATTAATATAACTTGGAATATATGATAATAAAGCATCATGTAAAGTATACACGGTACACTCAATTGCAGAGTTTTCAACTTCAAAACAATGAAAGTGATTATCAAAACATATCGTGTTTAATAAAGAACATTCAAAAATAGTTATATGATTATCATAAACAAAAATATTTTTGGTGAACATAAAAGAAATGTCTCCAAGATCTCATATGTCACGAACAAGGATTGATCCATTCTTGTACATGGTACCTTTTATTTTTGCCCATGGAATTTGACAAATGGAACAACCAGGCTTCAGTTGAAGTGTCTGTATAACATCATTTAATTTCTCAGTTGAAATTTAATTACCTTGGAATTTGGCAATTTAAATCTCAAGGCCCCATTGCCTTTAATAATCAGCCAAAGGATCTGGCCGACTTTGTTCCTCCATCATTCGGGTGGATCTTTTGTTCTTTCCTTAAGAAGTTTCACGTAAACCATGAAGTATAACGACACAAGTTAACTCAATCACACAGGACGGTAAGAATGTCGTTAAGGGATTAAAAGTTTTTCTTTTCCAACAATAAAAGGCCATACAAAAATGAGCGTACCGGCGTCGACGCGGGTGCAAGTAAGACTGGCTGGTGCTGGTGGTTGGTTTTGGTTGCGTACGCGTCGTGAGGTAGGGTGGAGCGCGGGGGTGCATTAGTTCGGTTATACATAAAAGAAGCAGTTGTGTTTAGGTCACAAAACCTGTGGCTATATAAAGCACTAATAGTGGGTTACAGTTTACAATTCGCTTTGATGTATTTTGTCAAACTGATGAATTTGTCGTGTACATACAAACAAAATAAGCGATTTGTTACAAAACGTGGGTTACAAAGAGATCACCTATGTTAGTCAATATTTATATGAGTTTTTGCATTGGTTTACAGCATTATCAGTTGTATGTTGGAGTTTTGCTTTTGCAACTCCTTGCAAATAATTTATCTTAATAAATCCGAACGGTTCTTTTAAAAATAAGAAAACGAATTTGTTCCACGTTCAAAAACCAGTTCGTTTATTTGACTTATGTGAGCAATAAATCAATGTTTGCTTAAATAGAACCCAACTAAAATTAACAAAACTAGTTTTATTATAAATAAGTTAATCGCTTTTGCCAATTCAAATGAACTTTGATTATTGCTCGATTAACTTCGGTTATTTTTTAATTAGCCGAAAGAGTTCGGTTATTTATTTTTTTCAGTGTGGTCAGGATCGAAACAGATGGAAATCTGTAGTCTATGCCCACCCCTCTGGAAAACAGGCGTGACTATTAAATATGTGTGTATGTCATAGATAAATAAATAAAAATAAACATACCGTAGCAGTCTTATCCGGCCACCTGTCCAGATTCTCCCACACGAAGTCGTTGATAGTCCAGTTCACCTTCGCGATATCCTTGTACGGAGAAGAGACCACGTTGGCTTCTCGCGAGAGGATCGTGGTCTTCTGTCTGATCGGGGAGCTCTTCGGCCGCTTGACCACGGCGAAGGCTGTTCGACGCAGTGGAGCGGACATGGTGGGCTGTAGTTAACAGAGTGCAAGGTTTAAATTAAAACGAGGGTATTCAGAGAAATCTGTCTTGCTCTAACAGTTTCATTTTACACTTGTCTATCCTGCTCAGTGGAAGCGGACCGCTCAAAAAACTCGCGATGTCGATGTGTCGTTTTCAGGGTTCCGTCGTACCTAAAAGGTACAAAAGGAACCTTTATGGTGAGACTCCGTTGTCCGTCCGTCCGTATGTCACAGCCTCATAACTTTAGCACCGTCTGATGAAATTTGGCACAAAAATAGCATTAATTTGCCCACATATCACGGTGTAAAAATATATGAAAAATTTTAAATTGTTCAAATTATTTCCAAAACAAAGGTGAGAAAAATAAAAAGTATTATCCTAAAATACAATATGGATATGAAATTGTAGATATTAAAAAGCTGATTGTAAAAATATATACTTTTACTATACCTATTTACTGGCAGTGGCTTCGAGAAATCTATAAAAACCACAAAAATAATATGTATGTCCCCCCCCCCCCTTATTTCCGAAACTGGTAGACCGAAAAAAATGTCAATTATAGATCATAACTAGCCAATTACAGGAAAACTATTGGGCATAAATGAGAAATATAAAAAAAGAAGTAAAATAAATGAAAAAATATTATATCAATTTGTAGGTATTAAAAAGCTGATAGTAAAAATATATAGTTTGGCTATATTTAATTGCAATTATTTCTAGAAATCCTTAAAAACCATAAAAAAAAATTATGTCCCCCTTATCTCCTAAACTGGAGGACCGAAAAATATGAAAAAAATCATGGTAAATATGTGTTTATGTAAAGAAAGATTACAGGAAAAATAAAGCGGTTGAGAAATTCGCAAAAAAAAAATGTCAAAATTATATTTATCATCCACAATACGGAGTCTGACTCGCACTTGGCCGTTTTTTTATTATGTATAAGTTTAAAACTAGTCCAAAACCTAATATAACTCAAATGAAATTACTTATATGATGTTGAGGCCCGTACTTGCAATTTTATTAGATGCAGGGAAATGCAAGTAATCGCGTATCGATATAACATGATAATTTTACAAAATTTTATTATTATGATATTTGAAGGTTTAAAATTAATTTGAAAAGAGACAAAATCGAGATAACAACTTAAGTTGAGTATAGGTAAAACGCTCGTCAAAAGTTATTCCGACTTTCAGACGCCGTTTGTTCCTTCGTGCTTGGCATGGCACTTTAAACTAACTGTAAAAGCCATGAATTGTAGTTACCTTATCATAATAGTCAGGCACAAATACCGTATTTCTGATTATGAAGTTCTAGTTAAATAATAGTAGTTTATGCTACAAGGGCGCAAAGGAATAAATTACGAGGACGATTTAAAACACGAGCATAGCGAGTGTTTTAAACGTAACCGAGTAATTTATTGCTTTTACGCCCGTGTATCATACTACGTTTTTCAATGCATAGTGTGAGGAAATGAAAACAAATATAATCTTGTGAACTTTAAATTATAATTGGCTCAAAAGGACTGTATCCAGAGCCGTTAAACAGTGGAAAAAAAAGTATAACATCTATGGTACACAGGAAAGTCTACAGGTTAGCCAACCATTGTAAATAAATAAAAAATAATAATAATAAAGCCCTAGCTCAAAATAATCGACTTTTTGTTCGGTTTTGATGCATAAAAAGTGGGCCTTTACGAGCACATGCACTAAAAAAAATATTTAAGGGGCTATACCGTGGAAATTGACACTTTTTGAAGTTATTTATCTGCTCTTTTAATGAAGTTCCAAGTAAAATAAACTAGTATAACAATTTTGGGACCTTTTACTAGATTTTAGTCTATCAGAAACGCGATAGGAGAAATTTCATTCGATAGAAATAATTATTGAAATCAGGTCTAAATTTACACTTTTTTTGATATTCTGACAAACTAGGATAGCATACAGACTTGAAAAATATTTATTTAGATGGGTTTTAACTACACCTAAATTACTGGTTATGGAATTTTTTGTAGCTATTTTAGTTAATTTTGGATTAATTTAAAACCGACTTTTTGAAAATTTTCCCCGATTCCGTCCCTTTCGCACTGCGAGTCTTTCTGCCTGGAGTAACGGGGACCTATGCTAGCACGGTATATCACCTTAAATGTTATTGTAACTATGTAACCCAATGCGGGGGAACATAAGCAGTTCAAGTATCTAGGCCATGTTCTGACAGAGTGTCTGCGTGATGATGCTGACATTGAGCGGGAGCGCAGAGCCCTGGCTGTTCGGTGTAACATGCTCGCACGCAGGTTTGCTAAGTGCTCTAAGGATGTAAAAATGTTGCTGTTCAGGGCGTACTGTCAAGGCTTCTATACATGCCAGCTATGGATAAATTACACCAAAAAAGCATATGGTATCCTTAGAGTACAATACAACAACGCATTCCGTATATTATTGAGACAGCCGCGGTACTGCAGTGCGAAAGCCATGTTCGCAGACGCCAGGGTTCCTGACTTTATCGCGATACTGAGGAATCGAGCGGCGGCATTCTGGTACCGGATGCGAACATCGAGCAATGAGTTGCTCAGAGCAGCCAGCGAGAACATCTGGGGAAATAGGTTCTATAAGCACTGGCTGCACATTCAGACGTGTGAGAACCAGAAATAGATTCTGGTTCTCACATGGTTGAATTATTTATTAGTATATTTTTTTCTATTAGTATGTAAGATAATTTAATTTTAATTTTGTTTGTAATTTAAATTTATGGGTTTTACATTGCCTGAAATAAAGACATTTTATTTATTTTATTATTTTATTTATTATAAGTTAGACGATATTTCAATGTCTATCACATATTCAATGTCTATCCATTACTTTTGGAAGCTAGAAGAAATATGTATGTCCCTCGCACTATACATTTTTAAGATATTTCGAGGTAAACTTGCCAATCCGAGCATACTGGAGGAGGTGAAATTGTGTGTAACGGATGACTATGTGCACAGGCGCATGATGCCGCTTCTTTTCGCGGTGCGGAGGACCAATTTGCTCGGAAAAGCACCTTTGACGCACACTACCATGCGCACACTAAATCTGAGGCTCTACCGCGTAATTCTCATTTGTATCAAATTCAAGCAAATCCATGCGAAATTCAACGCGTGCAAAAGAGATGGCATGTAAGGCGCGCGTCGTCGCACGCACGTCAAATTTCAATCTCAAGTTGATGTTGATGAAAATGAGAATTACGCGGTAGACCCGCTGGTCGCGGAGAAAACCTCTGAGCGAGTTCGTAAGGGCTGCTATATGGGTTTTATGTTACTGAAAAATTGATGTATTAGTTGTTATTTAGGTTGTTTATGTTAACTTAAGTTGGTTGACTTCTTACTCTATTGTGTTAGGATTACCTGTAATGTTTACACATTATAAATAGATAAATCACGCACGGTACAATTAAAAAAAACAATTGTATTTTAATGTTATTGATACTGTGCTAGTGTGATGAAAACTCAGAACATTTGATTAAATGTTCTGTGGATGAAAACATAGGATGAGTCTTATTATTAACCGAAAGAAGGAGTATATATTTTCAAATTTATTTAAATTCGGCTGTATATTTTTTTTGGCGTTGTTACTGCATAACTCCGTAATTTCAGAACGATTCTTTTTTACTTGGAAGAGTGTGCTTCCTGGTAGGTTCCATTTTAGTTTTGGTCATAATCTGCTCAAGGTCTTCATAGATAGGCAGTGGAACTCCTCAGAAAATGACAGCATACCTCTCGAGATTGAGATAACCACTTTGTACCAGCATGTTGACTTGAAAATCGACATTCTTCCACCTGACCTTCGAGGCTGGCCGCATTACCACAGCACTTCTCAACGGATAAGAGCACATAACTCGAGATTGCGGCAATCACTGTGTTAGGGTGCTGATTGAAGGGAACTTGGAAATTATCAGAATACCCACCTGACCTTCGATCCTGGCTTCATCACAATAGAACTGCTCAACGGATGACAGCACATAACTTTAGATTGAGGAAATCACTTTGTGTTAGGGTGCTGATAGCAGGATGCTAAGTCATAAGTTAAGGCGAATGGATACGCCAACTGCAATTTGAACCTGTCTTTGAAGGTCTACTCCTCCCACACGAGTGGTCCAAAAACTTTCATAAAAATATATGATAGGCATTATAGAGACAAATATAAATTTTAAGTTTCATAATCTGTTTTTCTATTTTAAGTTTTGACAAAAAAAAATCGAAGGTCATCGAAAGTTTCACATGATTAACACAAGAATTCTCTTACTCCTTCCAAACGCCTAAAGCGATTTTAATTATTATTTCACCAAATTACAGGAAATTTTTAGATCTAAAAAATTTAAGTTCAAGTTTTTTTTTCGTTCATGGTTTCCATGTAATGTTCGAAATGTTTGCTGTATTTCGGTCCTCCAGTTTGTATTGTATTGTATTTTTATTTAATATTTTTAATTTTACTCTGTGTATGTCCCTCGCACTTTGGCGCGATCTGTATTATTATAGATAATGGTACGGAACTCTTCGTGCGCGAGTCCGACTCGCACTTGGCCGGTTTTTATTATTTTTATAAGCAATCATCCATCACAATCAGTATAATGTTTAAAATTCTCAAGTGACGTCATATGGGACAATTCTTTAAAAAAATAAGGTTAATTATGGTTTAAAATAATGAAAACTATGTCAAAAATGGCACATATTCTCTAAATAAAATATAAATAAAAAAAATCTTTTAGAAATTAAGCTATGGGAATTCATTCGAGTGGGTCTTAACATTATCGATCGTTAGATTTAGAAGCTCCTTGCTACGACAAGCTCCATTAACTACAAAAATCAAAATTATACAAAGGTACTCTTCTTTCCGTGGGAGATGCACTTTCACCCTCCCCCCTAACACCTATCCCAGATGGGGTCACCTCATGTCAATCGGGCTTGATTAGCTCAGAACAACCCAAGGATCAACTGTGCCAAGCGGCGTCTTCCTACACAAAGTCGCAAGGGGTCCTATATAAGCAAGTACTAGAGTCCCGTTTGTCATCCTTCGGGTACGGAACCATAAAATACTTTTGACAATGTACACTGTACAGTGGAGACCGCATCAAGTTGGATAAGATCAAACAGGCTTTGAATATATTAAAAAGGTATTATATTCACGACAAATACATAAATGGAGAGGATGTGCACCCAAATTACAAAATAAATTGTATAAAATATTGATAAGATTAGCTTAAGATAAGAGATGAGGTAACCATCTAAAGTAATATAATCTTAAGATTTGAAGATTGAAACTTTAGACTTACTTGAAAAGTAAACATATTGTTGTTATTTTTTCTTGAAATAAACAGTTCTATTATTATTATTATGTAGGTACACTTTTCAGTCACGGGCCCAATAGGGACCCGGTCATTTGAAAGGCATTCATGGGGCCGAAGCCAACATTGAAGAGGCCTTTGGTACCATTTAATCTAAATGTGAGATGGCTGCATCCATGGAGGCCTCTCCCTCAATGTATCACTGAGATACACTAACGGACAGTCCCCCACAGTTGCCAAACTATTGCCAGGAAGGGAAGTGACTTGGAGTGGGCTATGAAGATGGGATGCTAAATGGGCCGGATAACAGGGCTATGGAGTGAGATAACGGACATCTGCCTCGAAAATCTCTCACAAATTTAAGTATGGCAGATGGTGACTTGCTGCTTAATAACTATCCAACAGGATAGCCGTTGTGGGCCCCCTATTTAGCCACCATGGGGCGGCCAGGGGGCAACACTTTGTAAGCAGCTAAGGTTGTCGAGAGGTGAGTCTGCGGGGCGCAAGATCCTTATACAGTCAAGTGCCCCCGGCGTTATGACATTTTACACTTCCAACCTGGAGCATAGGTTCCGCTCTTGCATCTCCACTCTGGCCGGCTGGTTAAGGCAAGCGCAGAGGCAGGGGGTGTGTTGCTGTGTGTATGTGTGTGTGTAAGCGCATGTGTGATAGTGTCCCCTGGAGGTAGGGTCCGTGGTGTCGCCACTCACCATCGGCTCGCCACAAGCCGCCCTGCGGTGACTGATTGCACTGGACGTACTGGACGTACCAGAGGGCGATGGGGTCGTCACATCCCTACGCCTTATTATTATTATTATTAAGTAAGACACATTGGACTTTTTACTTATGTTATATTCTTCTCTGTAGGGGCTAATATCGTACTGCAATGCAAGTGTATAGCTTGATGTGGTCTCCACTGTACCTACTAGACCGTAGTCGTTCGTTTGCTATAAAAAAAAACTAGATGGCGCTACTTGCATATTACATCGCGATATCGTTTGATCTTCTTCAAAATACATACAAACAGGTAGGTAGGTAAGGCGACCTAAGCCATGTTATATACGTATATCTATGCATTTTTGAGAGGATTTCTCCATTAAGAGGATCCTGGTGTCAGTTTCAGATATGGTAATCAGGTTTCCGTAGTATCTAAGCTAAGAGGTACAAAAGGGGAAACCTTGGTTTAGGAAACCTTTCGTCCGTCCATCATAAACTCATAACTTTACCACCGTTCATTTGAAATTTGAAATTGTTCAAAATACCTACTTCCAAAACAAAAGTGAGAAAAATGAAAACTATTATCCTAAAAATACAATAAAGCCGATTATGAAGGCTTTAATTTTAGTTATAGTGCTGTCAAAACTAAATTTTCTTCATTGCAAAATAGTCCTTAGGTTTTAGGAACAGAAGTTAAATTAGTTTGGAAAATTTCAAGTTTTGACCTAAAATTAAATCCTTCAGAATCGGCTTTAATATGGGTATAAAATTTTAGATATTAAAATGCTGATTGTAAAAATATATACTTTTTCTAAATTTACATTGATTTCGAGAAATCTTTAAAAAAAACCACAAAAATATGTTTGTAGTCCCCCCTTATCGCCGAGATCGGTGGATCGAAAAATGTGAAAAAAATGTCGATTGTAGATCACTCTCAGGGCGCCGCGGCCACCTCCTCGTTTATTCCCGCGCATTAAAGATATGAAGTTGAAGTTTAAACTTCTCTAACTTCGTCAATTATTATCGTATAACAATGAAATTAGTGCCAAAGTTTAAGGTGTGAAAAGTACACTCAAGATTTTTTTTTAAATTGATTGTAGAATAGTCTATTAGGCTTTTCCGGCAAAATTGTAAATGAATAGGCACACTAACATAAAAGCGTGTTCAAAAGTTGATGTGCCTATTCATTTACAACGTAATGCATAAAATAACAACATTTTGCCGGAAAAGCCAAATTGACCCTCAACTATGTTCGCAAAATGCCGTAAATCAAATTTATTAAATATCTTTAATCCAAAAATAAGAAAAAACATTTTGTACCGGCCACGAAACGTTCCTCATGATAAGCCCTACAAACGGCTACTATGTCATATTTTAATATGTAGTTAAACGGCAGGTTCATTCATTTAGAATGAATTAAAAATTTTTGGTCGCCAAAGTTTTATTAAATCTAAGCGATATTTTCAGTACAACTTTCTCCTTAACACCAGAAAATTTATTTGGCCTTTATTTTTAGCCATAAGTAAACCACGTGAACAGTTTATGACGTTAAAAATTAAATAACTACTATTTTATTTGCATTTTAGTCCGAAAAATATCCGCCCGCGTACTACATCGACAGCAAGAAATCTACACCATACCACTCTCATAAAATATATATACTCGTATATATATATATATATTAAGTATTTTGAGAGGATGCCATGAAAACCGACCGACCGGCAACCAGCGATACAGCGGACAGTGCCGGCATTCTAGTAGGTGGATGCTGTTTGTTGTTTTACATGATGTGTTTTGTGTGTGTTGGCGGTGTAGTAAGTATTGATTGTTGTTAGCTATCGGGTTAATAATATTTATACCCGTATATGTGACATTAATTTATGAAACTAAATTCATACTGGAGGCTTAGTATGTGATCAATATCACGTATCGATAACAACAGACACAAAATTCACAAAAAGAGTCATGGAACCTTGATAGAGCACTTAATTACCGAGTCTTCAGTATTAATTTGGCTATGAAAATTAATGTCACCTTGTACATTACGAGTATAATCCATTTACAAAAATAAAAGACATCAAAATATAGGTTCGATTTATACGAGTACTGCACCCGTAGCAGTGTTTAATCGCGCGCGACGCGACTTAGTTGAATCGCAAGTTGATTGACATACTTTTTAATCGCAAAACATCGTGTCACTCTCCTCATACTTGTGATTCAACTGTGATTCAACAAGTCGCGTCACGCGCGATTAAACACTGTGCTACGGGTGCTGGTATGAGCATGTATGAGGTACTGATGTGTTAGGTAGTTGACTGGTAACTCATAATGTACCTTTGTTGATATAATGGAAGGCATGGTATGCGTGTGAATAAATGCACAATTGAACATAACATTATAAAAAATCCGGCCAAGTGCGAGTCAGACTCGCGTACCGAGGGTTCCGTATTGTGGATGATAAATTTAATTTTGACATTTTTTTCGTGAATTTCTTAACCGCTTTAATTTTCCTGTGATCTTTACGTAAACACATATTAACATGATTTTTTTCATATGTTTCGGTCCACCTGTTTTGGAGATAAGGGGGGAGGACATACAATTTTTTATGGTATTTCAAGGATTTCTTGAAATAGATGCAATTAAATATAGCCAAACTATATATTTTTACAATCAACTATTTAATACCTACAATTTGATACTCTTGTATTTTGATAAAATATTTTATTTTATTTATTAGACGTATTGTTTTATATTTTTCATTTGTGCTCAATTTTTTTTAACCACTGTAGTTTTCCTGTAATTGGCCAGTTATGATCTATAATCGTCATTTTTTTCATATTTTTCGACGTTTCGGAGATAAGGGTGCCTTCGGCGACCAGCCTCAGCCGCTACGGCTCACACATGTGCCTGCACTTAGTTACTGCGGGCGGAGCCTGCCCTACCTCCGGCTTTTTAGTCTTGGGGTAGTAGCCACAAGACTGGGTGGATGGATTCAGGGTGTTCTGATTTGGTTTTGAAACAGATTCAACCTAATTATTATTCACGACGTTGAAGTACCATTCAGATAAGTATTACATTCCAACGGTAATTAACTTGCAGCAGGATAGCCGTTTCTGCTATTCAGCCACTGGTAGCTATACTCACTACGTTCAACCAACATGTATTGAATATTGTACCTTATCTAGTTGATGTTAGGAAGTACATTTTAATAATTATAAACTTGTGGTAGAATAATTCTTTTTGTTATCCTGCCGCTAGTGGCAGAATATATTATTTTACTAAACGGCCGCTGGTGGCTAGACACTTTGAATAGGTTCAGTAATCCCAGAGATTACCCGCTACATTTTATCCCCATTTAATATGATTAGTGTATGTGTACAAGTATACGTATTGAAATGCTGATTTAATATATAAATACTACAATTTATTTAATTTTCACTGATGTCAGAAGATATTATTCAAACACCTACTTCGACCTACCCCCGACACTTCTTTGTCTTCGCTCGAGTTATTTACCTACACTCTCACGCGCGCATCTGGCTCGTCCGCACACGCTTGTGTGTGTGCGTGAGCTATTCTAGGGCTGGCAGCAAGCGTGTGAGCGTCGTCGATCGAGAGGGAAAACATTTATAGTCAGCAACTTATATGATTCTCTTCCTAAATTTTAGCGTGGTTAATCCCTAGGTCCTAATTTGGTTCCCCGTGGATTATTTTTGTATTAAAAATATATACATCGTCACGACTTGAATCAAATGCTCGAGGGGGTGTTAGAGGTGTTCCGAGTGTGAACTTTGAAATGCATGTCACAGTCCGCACTCGGTACACCCGCGTTTCACCTACAAATATTACGTCCCGACGTGATGGGTGGTGAGCTCTATCGCCGTACTTCGGGCACAAATAGACAATTTTTAGGACATGTTGAAATTTGCTCAGCTCGAACGGTGACACAAAAACAATCGATTTTTAAAATTTCAACTTAATGTTGAAATTCTTACCAACTGTTACACAACTGCTTGAGAGTTGCAGTTAACGCCCTAAACTAATACATAAAAGAAAATGCCTTGGTTTAGTTCATCGGCAGGAAATAAAAAAAATCTGCGTTCTTTATTTTTTGCTCCGTTTTCAATGCATCCATAAACACCACAAAAACGAACCATATTCATTAAAAATCAGTATCGTAATAAAACAAAAAACAAAATACGCGCGCAGTGAACGAGTGCTACTCGAGCTCTACGTGCCACCAGATTTCCACTAACTTGCGGGGGACCGCGGGGGATGTTAAATTCGCGCGGGGAGGAGAGTGTCGCTTCTTTACGTAGTAATACTTTATATTCTCTGCCGTAGTCGTTCGTTTGCTATAAAAAAAAAAACTAGATGGCGCTACTTGCATATTACATCGCGATATCGTTTGATCTTCTTCAAAATACATACAAACAGGTAGGTAAGGCGACGTAGGAAATAATATATAAATATCTATGAATTTTTGAGCGGATCTTCTCCATTAAGAGGATCCTGGTGTCAGTTTCGGATATGGTAAACAGGTTTCCGTAGTATCTAAGCTAAGAGGTACAAAAGGGGAAGCCTTTAGTTTATGGTGACTTGGTGAGACTACGTCTTTCGTCCGTCCGTCATAAACTCATAACTTTACCACCGTTCATTTGAAATTTGAAATTGTTCAAAATACCTACTTCCAAAACAAAAGTGAGAAAAATGAAAACTATTATCCTAAAAATACAATAAAGCCGATTATGAAGGCTTTAATTTTAGTTATAGTGCTGTCAAAACTAAATTTTCTTCATTGCAAAATAGTCCTTAGGTTTTAGGAACAGAAGTTAAATTAGTTTGGAAAATTTCAAGTTTTGACCTAAAATTTAATCCTTCAGAATCGGCTTTAATATGGGTATAAAATTTTAGATATTAAAATGCTGATTGTAAAAATATATACTTTTTCTAAATTTACATTGATTTCGAGAAATCTTTAAAAAAAACCACAAAAATATGTTTGTAGTCCCCCCTTATCGCCGAGATCGGTGGATCGAAAAATGTGAAAAAAATGTCGATTGTAGATCACTCTCAGGGCGCCGCGGCCACCTCCTCGTTTATTCCCGCGCATTAAAGATATGAAGTTGAAGTTTAAACTTCTCTAACTTCGTCAATTATTATCGTATAACAATGAAATTAGTGCCAAAGTTTAAGGTGTGAAAAGTACACTCAAGATTTTTTTTTAAATTGATTGTAGAATAGTCTATTAGGCTTTTCCGGCAAAATTGTAAATGAATAGGCACACTAACATAAAAGCGTGTTCAAAAGTTGATGTGCCTATTCATTTACAACGTAATGCATAAAATAACAACATTTTGCCGGAAAAGCCAAATTGACCCTCAACTATGTTCGCAAAATGCCGTAAATCAAATTTATTAAATATCTTTAATCCAAAAATAAGAAAAAACATTTTGTACCGGCCACGAAACGTTCCTCATGATAAGCCCTACAAACGGCTACTATGTCATATTTTAATATGTAGTTAAACGGCAGGTTCATTCATTTAGAATGAATTAAAAATTTTTGGTCGCCAAAGTTTTATTAAATCTAAGCGATATTTTCAGTACAACTTTCTCCTTAACACCAGAAAATTTATTTGGCCTTTATTTTTAGCCATAAGTAAACCACGTGAACAGTTTATGACGTTAAAAATTAAATAACTACTATTTTATTTGCATTTTAGTCCGAAAAATATCCGCCCGCGTACTACATCGACAGCAAGAAATCTACAATATACAACTGTCATTAAAAAAATATATTATTAAGTATTTTGAGAGGAAGATGCCATGAAAACCGACCGACCGGCAACCAGCAGCGATACAGCGGACAGTGCCGGCATTCTAGTAGATAGATGCTGTTTGTTGTTTTACATCATGTGTTTTGTATGTGTTGGCGGTGTAGCGAGTATTGATTGTTGTTAGCTATCGGGTTAATAATATTTATACCCGTATATGTGACATTAATTTATGAAACTAAATTCATACTGGAGGCTTAGTATGTGATCAATATCACGTATCGATAACAACAGACACAAAATTCACAAAAAGAGTCATGGAACCTTGATAGAGCACTTAATTACCGAGTCTTCAGTATTAATTTGGCTATGAAAATTAATGTCACCTTGTACATTACGAGTAAAATCCATTTACAAAAATAAAAGACATCAAAATATAGGTTCGATTTATACGAGTACTGCACCCGTAGCAGTGTTTAATCGCGCGCGACGCGACTTAGTTGAATAGCAAGTTGATTGACATACTTTTTAATCGCAAAACATCGTGTCACTCTCCTCATACTTGTGATTCAACTAAGTCGCGTCACGCGCGATTAAACACTGTGCTACGGGTGCTGGTATGAGCATGTATGAGGTACTGATGTGTTAGGTAGTTGACTGGTAACTCATAATGTACCTGTGTTGATATAATGGAAGGCATGGTATGCGTGTGAATAAATGCACAATTGAACATAACATTATAAAAAATCCGGCCAAGTGCGAGTCAGACTCGCGTACCGAGGGTTCCGTATTGTGGATGATAAATTTAATTTTGACATCTTTTTCGTGAATTTCTTAACCGCTTTAATTTTCCTGTGATCTTTACGTAAACACATATTAACATGATTTTTTTCATATGTTTCGGTCCACCTGTTTTGGAGATAAGGGGGGAGGACATACAATTTTTATGGTATTTCAAGGATTTCTCGAAATAGATGCAATTAAATATAGCCAAACTATATATTTTTACAATCAACTATTTAATACCTACAATTTGATACCCTTGTATTTTGATAAAATATTTTATTTTATTTATTAGACGTATTTTTTTATATTTTTCATTTGTGCTCAATTTTTTTTAACCACTGTAGTTTTCCTGTAATTGGCCAGTTATGATCTATAATCGTCATTTTTTTCATATTTTTCGACGTTTCGGAGATAAGGGTGCCTTCGGCGACCAGCCTCAGCCGCTACGGCTCACACATGTGCCTGCACTTAGTTACTGCGGGCGGAGCCTGCCCTATCTCCGCGCCTCCGGCTTTTTAGTCTTGGGGTAGTAGCCACAAGACTGGGTGGATTCAGGGTGTTCTGATTTGGTTTTGAAACAGATTCAACCTAATTATTATTCATGACGTTGAAGTACCATTCAGATAAGGATTACATTCCAACGGTAATTAACTTGCAGCAGGATAGCCGTTTCTGCTATTCAGCCACTGGTAGCTATACTCACTACGTTCAACCAACATGTATTGAATATTGTACCTTATCTAGTTGATGTTAGGAAGTACATTTTAATAATTATAAACTTGTGGTAGAATAATTCTTTTTGTTATCCTGCCGCTAGTGGCAGAATATATTATTTTACTAAACGGCCGCTGGTGGCTAGACACTTTGAATAGGTTCAGTAATCCCAGAGATTACCCGCTACATTTTATCCCCATTTAATATTATTAGTGTACGTGTACAAGGAACAGAACATTTAAAATTTAAATGTTCTGAGGTACAAGGATACGTATTGAAATGCTGATTTTGTATATAAATACTACAATTTATTTAATTTTCACTGATGTCAGAAGATATTATTCAAACACCTACTTGTTGCAAAAACTTATACGATTTCAATTAAGGTGACATCAAAAACATAAGATTTATAATATTAATAAAAGTCTTCTTGTACGAGTTTCACTATTTTATTTATTTATTTATTGTGACTAGTTTCGTCTATTTGACATCATCGGGCTAATTGGAAGAGGTAAACCAACAGCCAGTGGAACTCGCACAAGAAGACTTTTATTAATATTAGAATGAAGTTCCATCAAGGAGGCACACCTTACAGTATAAATTTTTATACATTATAAAATTTATACCTTTTTTATGTTGATTATACGTAAAAAGTACATTTAAAAAGAAAGTTTTGTTAGTTTATATGGAAGATGCTAGAAAAGACAGACAAGAGCTAGGCTTTTACATAATTTTTATTGATGAGTTATGTATTACATTGTTCCCAATTAGAAATAATATATTGTAGGTAACTAGTACCGATCAGGTGATGGCAATACAGATGTAAAATGTCTTAAATATGTTATAATATATTTATTTAGGTCATTTACCGTTCTGTGTCAAGTGCTAATAGGAGTCAAACACAAACTTATTCCACATGCGGTCATGAATGACCAACTGCACTTAACTAATCAAATTTTTTCAGCTCATTTTAGATGTCCACTCACTGCCTATTACCTAAGGCCGATAGTACATTATCTCTAATAGGAAAAAAAAAATATATTTTTATTCTCATATAATTTTGTTTGAAGTACAATAAAAATATTTTTATTAGGGTCCTTTAAAAAAATTATGTTTCATATCGGACTTTAAACATTCAAAACATTGGTGTAGATTTGGTGTGACACGATTTAACTTATTTGGTGTGACACGATTTAACTTATTTGACAGGACTAAACTTAATTTAAGGGTTCTATCTTTTTGTTTCTGTATTGAAAAGACAAAGACATCCTGCTGAATACTTATGTTAAGTTGTGTTACCTACACCGAATTGACACAAATATTAGTTAAGAACCTACTTACCTAAATATTGAAATAATGGATTATTTATTAAATATATAATTTCAATATTTAGGTAAGTAGGTACTTAACTAATATTTGTGTCCATTAAATATTCAAATACTTAATGGATATTTCAATATTACAGTGCATTACAAACTACATAGAAAAGATCAATTAGAAACAAATTTGGTCAGCAGAGAGTCGATAAGGGGGCAGAGACAAATATTTAAAATCCTTCGGCCAGGTTAAATAATATCTACACAAATAAAAAAGAAAACAAATGAAAAAATGTCAACTTACCAATAAAGATTTTTGTTCAACACCAAACAAATACTGAAACTATAAGCATCGATAGCAAATACAAGACAAGTGCTTTCCAAAACTTGGACTTTGAAACTAAATAATTGAACTTCTCGTTTGGATTTGTGAATAAACAAGCAAGCAATCAAAGAACCAAATACCAACCAAACACTTTCACAAAATTGTCCATATTCATTGCCTTTATTTTTTTTCCAAAATGATTCTTGTGTATAACATCACTAAATTCTATATCGCTTGAACAAAATAAAAAAATAAGTCGCCTGTCGTCTGATAGACGACACCTGTTTTTCACCCGACCAAATAAAGAAGTCAGATGATTAAATACAGAAAGATGTTCTTTTCGTCGGTGAATGGCGCTATGAATGCGATCGCAATGGATGTGAAAGGGACGTCCTATAAAGTGCTGAAGTTAGCCTACATGCGTTTATAGTCGGGTATAGATGCAGCTGTCAAATAAAATAGATGCGTTCAGAATTTTGACAATACCCAGCGTTCAGATAAGTGAAGAAAACGAACTTTTTGGGGTTCCGTAGCCGAAGGATGCCAAACGCCACTTTCTGTCCATCCGTCTGCCAGAGGGGTCTACAACTTCAGCCGCTATGGGTAGCCAGTTAAAATTTTTACAGAATACGTACAATGGCCAATACGGCAAAAATGGCCAATATGCCAATAAGTAAGTAATTAAAATAAGCTTGGCATATATTACATATATGCCGCCAAACGCCGTCGTGTTCCGGGGTGACGTCATGAGGATCCGTACCCGGAGACTCGTTGGGGACCGTTGCGTTACGTACCGACTTCCGTAGATTATGTGATGTCTCTGGCTGGCTGGAGACTGATTAACACCTTGTCTGCTTTCACTCTCCGTTTCTGGGTGAGTAGGTCTCTTAACGACGCTTTTCATATGTCGTAGTAATGGCCAAGCGTAATCCCAGTGCTGTGGTGTGTAAAAAAAATGGTTGTGTATGTGACCTTCAAAAATGCCTTTTACTAATGAGGTCTTCAATGTCAATAGCGCTATATTTTTCATTTACGTTACCTGTTTTAGGCCGTTCGCTGCGTTGAGCGTACGCCCGGCACGGGTGCACGCGCGCGGGTTCTCTTTCGTTTCTACAGACTGTGTTGCCACCTTGGTTTTTGAAAAAGAGCAGTTGGACAAGCTAGCAAGGGCTAGATTTAGCTAATTTTGCCATCAAATTTGTTTATTTGAAAATGTAGTAAGTAATTTCAGAAAATGCAACAGAGTAATTAAAACTAAGTTATTGAATTGTTAAAAATCGTACCTGCTGAAGCAGAAAAAGTTGATGGCTGATTGACAGATGTCGCAGATGCGTTTTTTGCGGATTTGAACGAAAATTTCAAATGAATCCTACAGTTTTTTATTATTTCAGTTGACACCTTGTTTGAACAGCAACTCTCTCAGTCGTTTTAAACCCCATCGTATACGTAGTATGGATATCATTGTTTTTAGCCCCATTTTGTTTCTGGTTTTAGTTTTAATTAGGTTCACAGAACTATAAATATACACATAGGTAACGAAAAGGGCTAGATTGCTCTTTTCGGGCTAAATCATCAAACAACGAGTTCAACTACAGTAAAAAGTGCTAGATCTAGCCCGAAAAGGGCTAAGGTGGCACACTATCTACAGAGCCCGTGCGAATCGCCTCAGAGGTTGTCCACACCGGCGGATGTTGACTCGAGATTGCTTTGATTAATGCGTCTTTCTTTGCAAAAATATCTGCGTTGAGCCGACACGCAAAGCGCCGTGCGGACAAGCCCTCACGCAGTGCTATAGAAACGGAATAAACGCGCGCGGGCACCCGCACAGAGTATATTGGGCACCCGCGACGGGCGCACGCTCAACGCAGTTCGAATTTTCGATTACCCCTTTGCTCTTGTTACTTTATGCAGCAAATCCAAAATTCAATCGCTTCTGTGGCCGTGTGATAAGAGCGCTCGCCTGTTAACCCAGAGGTCAGGGCCGGATCTAGGGAAGGGCAACCCTGCAGCCTCGGGGCCTCCACAAGAGAGGGGCCCCCATAATAGTGGCTCCGCCAATAAATTAAGCATATTGATTTAAGCCTGCCATCCCTCTCACCATTTAGCATTTCTGGACGTGTTAATCATTCGTGGACCCAACGGTCGTTTGGCGCTTACCGTTTACAGGAAGCCCACACACACGGATCATTACCTGAAAGCAGAATCTCATCACCACCCTTCTCAACTTGCGTCAGCGTACTTTAATAAATCGAGCGTTGCGGTTATGTGACCCACAATATGTGGATGCTGAATTGACCCACGTAAGACATTTACTGGAGGCCAATGGATATAATTGGAGAGAGTAACCGGCTTTGCGACTCCATCAACTTACGGAAACAGCGGATATATGATCGATCTTGAATCAAAGAAGGTGCCTCTACTTCGTTGTTGCCCAGGGGCCTCCACATCCTATAATGCGGCTCTGCCAGAGGTAGTGGGTTCAATCCCCGCGGTGCACATTAATGTATATTCGAAAGGCACGTAAGCTGTTGGCTTGGACGAGGCTGTTGGTCCATAGGAAGTACGGCAATAGGGCTCACCACTCTTCACGTTTGGGACGTAATAAATAATCGCCGGTGAAAAGCGAGTGTACCAAGTGTGATCTGTGACTTGTTCACACTTGGGAATACCTCTCCAAATACATACATACAATAGTGTCACCTGCAAGCCTGCGTGGTGTTCCTCATTTGAATAATAATTTAAAAAATGTCTTCCCCCTCTGTGTAAATACCGTCGAAAAAAAGGTAATTACCAATATACCCAACATTTTTATTTACAACTACACACCCAGCGTTATGTACGAATTACATACATTTATTATATACTACCGTTAGATAATAATCATGTACGTCAATGTTGGTAATGCAAGAGAAAGAGCGTACAGTGCTCCCAAAGTGATAATGCGCATACAAATCTTCGCCACTGTTCGGCAAAGTTCGTATTTCCTTACACTTTCTATACAATCAATAAGGTCACGTGGTACGTCCGGTCGCTCGGCTATAGATTTGTATGCGCATTATTACTTTGGGAGTACTGCACAGAGCACATATGGAGTACTGTGGTGTATACGCGTATGTTAGAGCAAGATAGACGAAACCATTTTCTACACGCTATGGACCTGTATGGACATAAAGTTAATTATAACAAATTCTGCTTATTTTTTTCAAAATCTCTGGGTTTAAAGTTTAGTTTCGTGTTTATTAGACGTGATTTATTATCGTTACGTGTGCCGAGCCTAGATACTCATCCATGGACGCAGTGGCGGTGTTAGGGTAGGGCGCGGTTGGGCGACCGCCCAGGGCGCCAGACATAAAGGGGCGCCAGCGCCCCCTCGTCAGTTTGGATCACGGGATGGCGCGGTAAAATTTTGTTAAATTATGTTAAAATAAATGGTCATGATTGAAGATTGAAATAATCTTTCGCATGTTTTTTTTTTCTTTTTTGCACATGAATAATTTAGGAAACAGATAGGGGGCGCCGTAGAATTCTCGCCCAGGGCGCTGTTAATGCTAAAACCGGCACTGCATGGACGAATAATCGTCCATGACGCATCTAAAAAAAAACATAGGATTGAAGATTTCACATGTACTACGTACTGTTGAAATACGAGTATGTTGTTGTCTAAATGCAATGTTTTAGAACTAACACGAATGTTTTGTACAGAAATAGGTGGGAAAAATTATCGCATTTAAGAGGCTATGCGAATTTTATTTTTGTCACTGTCACTCCAAGCGAAAACACGCTCAGTGTGATATAGGGGCGGATTCAGGGCGAAAGCGAAAAATGTTAGTTTTATAAAAAAACTAAAATACCTAGCAAAATATCAAATCTCTAGATATTGTTGAAACACACCTAATAAAATATGTTTGAGTTCTGTATATGGTTCCTATTCGTCAAACGAGGAGAAAAAGTGTGTTTGAAGACCTAATTTCAACAATTATTTCTATCGAGCAAAATTTATCCAAACATGTTTTCCAATTTTCAAAACCCTAGATTATAGTCAAAATGCATATACCAGAAATGTATTGAAATTTCTGTGTATTTTATGAAATACACAAAAAAGAAGCACCTCTATTTTTTTACATATCGCCTTAATCACAAAATTGCTCTAAATACCTACGGATTCAATTTAAAGTGATAACAATTACGCGAATTTCTACTATTCATAACCTTCCTTGGACTGGTTTATTCGTCCAAGTAACCTTCACTTCGCATTGCATTACGTATTACATTATTATCCTCATACTTGTGGTCTTTTAATACACAATTTCCTAGATTACAACATTCACATAAATTTAATTCCATGCTCGGCCGATATCCAAATTCAAAACTCAAATTCAAAAAGCGATCTGCCCTTGACAAGTTTTTTGGTCTAGCCATCGTTACTCCATAACCGATCTTACTCTATAATATGTACATCTGACGAAATAGTAAAAGAATATAAAATTTTAAAAACATTCACAAATGGGTTCAGGTGTGACGAGCACCAGCACTCATTAGAGTGTATCAAGACCTTTTACTACATTTACAAATTAGATTTTCTGAACCATATGTATAAAACGGATCTTGGTTCACCGCGCAACGTCGCGTCGTCCTTGTCAACGTCGTGTCGTCCTTGTCAACGTCGCGTCGTCCTTGTCAACGTCGTGTCGTCCTTGTCAACGTCGTGTCGTCCTTGTCAACGCACCTGAAATTCGCAACTGCGTCGCCTTCTGTGACTATGCGAGCATTGAAATGTACAGAAATATTCAAAAGGAACTGCATCTCTTCTTTATCTCCTTTATATCTTAAATTAATTTTCTTTTTATGTTCAGATTCGATAACAAATATTTGATTCAAATTTCATTGGAAATTGAAATGATAAAAAATGTTTTAGAGCCAAATACTTTATTTTATATTATGTATAGTAATAATAATACAAACTTACAATAAAAGTTATCATATTCACAAAATTATAAATTAGCGTAAACTAAACATTTCTTCGTTATCAAAATCAAAACAAAACAAATACAAATAATAATAATATTACTTTCATATGAGATGAAAAACCTACATAAATAAAAAATATAGGTATACATGTTGTCAGTTATATTTATAATCAGGCATTGCACAAAATTCCTGGGTATGACACAAAATGCAAAAATCGCAATGCAATTTAAAATAGTATTTTATGCAAGTGTTACTGATGCAGTTTTATAATAGGCTTCTCAAGTATATTTATGGCGAATGATGTGGAGTCACATACACACGTCATGTTATCTATACTACAACCAGAAATATGAGATGATTGTAAGAATGCAATACTTTTAGTAATATTGGTAAAGGAAAGTGTTACTTCTTTCAAATCATTCTACATTTCGTGGAATTTTTAGGATTTGCAACAGCCAATATTTTATGTCTGTTTTAAAAATACCTCCACCTCTTCCTTCCTTTTGTGTGTATGTATGGGTAGGTGGATTTTCGCTCCGCTGAATTCGTCCCGTTTTCTATTTTTGGGAAAATTCGACCCGCTTGCCTCGACCAGGGTAAATTCGTCCCGCAACCCATAAGATATACATAACCGTTATGTTCTTGTATTAAAAAGTGAAACAATGGTTAGCACAGATGTAATTGTCATACATTTGTGTATTTTTGTATTTCCCCGGCTTGCGCCCGTTTTACATGCGTAAGTGGGACCTAAGGAATCGGCATTCTCGAATCAAACTCTTGGTACAGAATACCTTTTTCTGTATTTGCGGTAACACATATACCGAATACTACGAACGTGTGCACAATAACATGAGACCCCGCTTTCCTTGTCCTGCCTGCGATTGCTCATACTACAGGATATATTTACCTCTCGCTCGCGTAATAAAAACAGTTTCATTTTGATCCCTATAATGATTCAAATGGAATTAGAAATGTTTAGTCCAAACACTTTTTATTATCTTTTAAGATTTATAGATTAGAGATCTTAAGATAAAAATTAATTTCAGTTAGTGACCGAGTGAAAAATTCTATAAATGAATAATGACTATGTTTTCAAACTTATCTAAGAGGTAAAGTATAATGTAGGCAGATCATTTAATATAGAAAATAATATAAATGCCATTTCTGGCACAAAGTTAAGTTAAAATGAAATGTATGCCAGTCCGAACACAATAATAAAGCAATTTCGAGAAAGTTGACTAGTTGACTACTATTTTTTGGCAAAACTACAACTAATTTATTCTAATGAAGGCATTTTGTTTCAATGTAGTTATGACGATCTTAGCTATAGTTTTTAAATATAGTTCAACAATATTTTTATAATCATTCTTCAAGCACTCTGGTCAATCAACCATCCCTTCATAATTTTAAAAGCAATTTGTTACATATCCAAAATCTTTCACAAATCGTTACGTCTAACGGACCGAATACGAGTATAAGAAACGATTTATTTAGCATTTTAAAATAAACTAACAATTTTTCGAAAAAAATATTTACAGCCAATTTTACACCAAAACACTATAACGTAGCGATTGGAAGACTTTTTGGTATGATTGTGTTGTATTTGTTAACGAATAGAGAATTCAGTCCTTCACAACGTTTATCTTTTTGGTATGATTGTGTTGTATTTGTTAACGAATAGAGAATTCAGTCCTTCACAACGTTTATCTTTTTGGTATGATTGTGTTGTATTTGTTAACGAATAGAGAATTCAGTCCTTCACAACGTTTATCTTTTTGGTATGATTGTGTTGTATTTGTTAACGAATAGAGAATTCAGTCCTTCACAACGTTTATCTTTTTGGTATGATTGTGTTGTATTTGTTAACGAATAGAGAATTCAGTCCTTCACAACGTTTATCTTTTTGGTATGATTGTGTTGTATTTGTTAACGAATAGAGAATTCAGTCCTTCACAACGTTTATCTTTTTGGTATGATTGTGTTGTATTTGTTAACGAATAGAGAATTCAGTCCTTCACAACGTTTATCTTTTTGGTATGATTGTGTTGTATTTGTTAACGAATAGAGAATTCAGTCCTTCACAACGTTTATCTTTTTGGTATGATTGTGTTGTATTTGTTAACGAATAGAGAATTCAGTCCTTCACAACGTTTATCTTTTTGGTATGATTGTGTTGTATTTGTTAACGAATAGAGAATTCAGTCCTTCACAACGTTTATCTTTTTGGTATGATTGTGTTGTATTTGTTAACGAATAGAGAATTCAGTCCTTCACAACGTTTATCTTTTTGGTATGATTGTGTTGTATTTGTTAACGAATAGAGAATTCAGTCCTTCACAACGTTTATCTTTTTGGTATGATTGTGTTGTATTTGTTAACGAATAGAGAATTCAGTCCTTCACAACGTTTATCTTTTTGGTATGATTGTGTTGTATTTGTTAACGAATAGAGAATTCAGTCCTTCACAACGTTTATCTTTTTGGTATGATTGTGTTGTATTTGTTAACGAATAGAGAATTCAGTCCTTCACAACGTTTATCTTTTTGGTATGATTGTGTTGTATTTGTTAACGAATAGAGAATTCAGTCCTTCACAACGTTTATCTTTTTGGTATGATTGTGTTGTATTTGTTAACGAATAGAGAATTCAGTCCTTCACAACGTTTATCTTTTTGGTATGATTGTGTTGTATTTGTTAACGAATAGAGAATTCAGTCCTTCACAACGTTTATCTTTTTGGTATGATTGTGTTGTATTTGTTAACGAATAGAGAATTCAGTCCTTCACAACGTTTATCTTTTTGGTATGATTGTGTTGTATTTGTTAACGAATAGAGAATTCAGTCCTTCACAACGTTTATCTTTTTGGTATGATTGTGTTGTATTTGTTAACGAATAGAGAATTCAGTCCTTCACAACGTTTATCTTTTTGGTATGATTGTGTTGTATTTGTTAACGAATAGAGAATTCAGTCCTTCACAACGTTTATCTTTTTGGTATGATTGTGTTGTATTTGTTAACGAATAGAGAATTCAGTCCTTCACAACGTTTATCTTTTTGGTATGATTGTGTTGTATTTGTTAACGAATAGAGAATTCAGTCCTTCACAACGTTTATCTTTTTGGTATGATTGTGTTGTATTTGTTAACGAATAGAGAATTCAGTCCTTCACAACGTTTATCTCGGGCAACTCACAACCAGAAGACATCTGGAACAACATCCCAACACTTATTGTTACAATAATGCGCGTTAATTACATTCTCCTTTGTAAGAAACGTGTTTTACTTACAAAAGTTTCCAATTTGTAAGTACAATTAACGTTAATAGTTCGAACAAAAATTTTCTTCTTAGACTCGTTTCGTTGTTTCGTTGAAGCTCCACTGGAAAAGAGAGAAATACACTAATTTAGTAAAAAGCATAGACATTTAAAAAAAAACAAGTTTCTTTTTAGTTATTAATCGTTTAAGCATACAATTTGATAACTTATAATATCCCTAATAACTTATTAAGGTTCTTATTGGTTATCAAATTTATGTATTTTATTTATCAAATGAATTAAGATGAAAATAGGTGTAAAATATTATACACGAATATAATTCGAATTGCATTTGATAGTTTTTTAGGGTTCCATACTGAAGAATTAAAAAGCTCTGATTATTTTTTGTCTGGTTTTTTTTTCAGAAACACAGAGTTGTTTATCAACTTTAATTATTACCAAATACAAAGGTTCTATTTTTCTGAATCACCTTCAGGCTTTTAACTCAATACATTAAAAGGCATTCCTTACAAATCGCGTGTTTCATACTGACTCGCTCATCAAAACCTAAAACCATAAAAGTATTCGACCAAGAATATTTTTACTACTAATATAAAAATCACTAATTTCTAATTCTATTTGGAATTATTATACAACACAAACTGTGACTGCTTTTTATAATAATGTAAAAATGTATGTAATAATTTATATATTCAGGTCTGCTTTCATTCATTCATTCATTCATTTATTTATTAATAAATAAACAATATTACATTGTATTTGAAAAAATTACATTATTAAAAATTAATTACAAGATGTTAGACTTGCAACCTAAAAACAAGAATGAAATGTTATTTAGAAAAACAAAGGATATTAGCAAATAAATCAATATCAACAAACATGTCACACACCATATAAGTAGTGGGTCACAAATAAAAGCTACTTATTTAAAAATTCATCAAATAAGTAGAAGCAGCTTGTCAGCTGATACCTTTCTAGTTTACATTTTAAATTCTCAATATTTTTCAGTGGGCCATTTGTTGAACAACTCTGTTAATAAAATAAAATAATCAGTTTATAAACTGATTTGATGAATGACACGGCACCAGGGACTAAGGATGGATGGATGGAACAGCTCCAATTAGAGACCCTGTGCCCAGCTGGCGTCCCACCTCAACATCATCAAGGGACGGAACGGTCAGGGCGTGACTCATACACTTGTCCGTCTTGTCCGTTGATAAAGAAACACACTCTTATTTAGATAAACTAGAATTTCTGTTTAGCTAGCACGCGCCAGAGATACAGAATCTATCTATCCTACTTGCACTCTCACGCATACCGCGTTTTTTAATGTGCGAGAAAGCGAGTATGATGGAAAGACATTGTATCGAAAGTGCGTGCTAGACCCCTTGATAAAATAGAAAAGAAAGCTATGTTTACTAACTTAAAGTCCTCATTATCGCTAAAACAACAGGTCGCAGTCCAAGACTGTGGCTCCGATGTATATTACGGGTTAAACAACATCTAAAAGCCATAATATCAGTTTCAACATTTCCATTGTCTACATGGGCAAAACTTACCGAAATTTACTGGAGATTTCCAATATCCTCCTCGAACAGTCTCTTCCCCCCTTTAAATATCTTCTCTGCATCATTCCCATGTGCCTTCATGAAACGCTCCAACCTGATGAGCCACTGTGCCCAATGCTCCCTCAACTTGTCTGTATGGAGATGGTACACGTCCGCTTTGGAGCCGTCAGTGTATGCGATGACGAGCAACGCGTCTCGGACATTAAAGCTCTTGTAGTTAAGGTCATTGCACACCGCTCCGAAGTACGCGGCCAGTTGGACTGGGTTGTCATAGGTCAGGGTGATGGACTTGCGTGGTTTGTCCGATTTCTTCCATTCAATGAGGGTCGGTTTGTCTCTGAAATTTAGAGATGAGCTTTTTTATGGACAAGAAGAATAAAGATGCTAAATCTTGTTAATTATACGAGGTGTGGACAGATGGCACCTTACTTTGCTGTAAATAGTTTTGTATAATTCAACCTATTAGAGAGGCCCTTCTGACCAAGGCAAAACCTTTATATGCTCAAATTTGGGCTCAGTTTGTATCAGTTAATACACAAAAACAAAACTTAATACATCAAATTCTCTGCTATCTTTCTTTAGTATAACGATCATGTGGCAAGCAAGCTTAACTCTTCAAATCTTTTATCCAGGAACATGACAAGGCAAAAAAACTTTTTCGTTCACCGAATGTCGCCTTTTCATAATATGCTTCGAGACCCATGGAGAATGAAGGTGAACATAATGTCAACACTCCTCCTGTATTTCATATACTGTACAGTCTGAGACAAAAGAAATATTTACAAAAGAATTTTTGTTTACCAAAGAACCAGATTGCTAGAAAATTGTTTTCGTTCTAAAGCACAAACACCAAGGTATATATACATGTTATGTTTACTTTCAATATGGTTAAAGAAATGTTGTTTGTGCTGGTGTTTTATCATTGATTGTCAAGGTCAAGTCAGTGACCTGCGCAATTGTGCTTCAACATGTAAATGATAGCAAATGATAACTAACAAACTGAGCCTGCCATGCACAATGACTTTAATGATTGATTAGTCACATAGAAAGGTACATAAATAGCACATTCTTCTTTGGTTTAGATAAGCCATTTGAAAGTTAGGTAATACATAACCACATATTCATGAAACACAGATAAAAAAGCTTGAAAAATTATGTACATGAACTTTTCAAAAAGTCAAAGCACTTACTCATAATCAGCAATAGCATCAAAGATCCCCCTATACTTCAGCACAGGGTGAACAACATTGGATTCTATAGCTTTGGGTGAGGATATATTGTTGAGTACATCTGTAACGGAGTTCCAGACTCCCTCCACCTCCTTCTCGATCCGCAGCTGAGTGCGAGGTCGTGTGAAATAGTCCTTCAAGGTTCTGTGGAACTTGGTGCCGACTGCCATTTGAGCTGTAAGATTAGAAGGTTGGACTCAGCTGGGTCTAGGGTATTTATGATGATAGAGAAAAATAGACAAAAAATATAGATATATCAATAAAGTTTCTGACAGGGTCCTTAAGGAAATGAAATATGTTCATTTATGTAATGCATATCAGATACACTTATTACAGGTTGATTTGAATGTAATATAATTAAATAATCTATATCTATAGGGAATAGTTTTATATAAATAATAATAAAATGGGGAAATACACAAAGAAATAATAAAGATTAGGTTTACTTAAATTAAATAAAAAATACACTTACATAAAATAAAAAATTAAGGAATAAATAAAATAAAAAAAAATAAAAAATAAAATATAGTTTATTGGATAACAAATCGTTTTAACAATATATGAGGTTGATTTCTCCTTTTGAGTGTAAATACAATCGTGCCAGGAGAAAATCACTCTCGCGTAGCAATTTCAGTATTAATACATTTTGTTAAATCTTTTTACATAAGTAAAAATTTTACAGCTATATTTAAGAAGTGACAATCATAGTTTAATTAAGTGTGTAGTGATGTGTGAGAGGGTGTGTGTGAGGGTGTGTGTGTGTGTGAGAGGGAGGGTGTGTGTGTTTGTGTATCGCGTTGTGTTTATGTAGTACATAATAATTTATTATATCTTATTATAATACTTTATTTCTCAATATGAATAATAGTTTTTTCTGTTTCCTCATAGCTTAATTTTTTAACCCATTCTGTCAGCAGCCGCTTAGATGTAAAGCTTGTTTCAGTATAAATATTTAGAATTTTATTAGCAAGGTTATATAAATGAGATGATTGGTGTAAATATTGGTGCTGAGCAAAATAGGTTTTACATTTCCTTTTTTTAGCTACAGTGTCTTTACGTCTCTTTGCCAGCACAGTGGAATCAAATGGTAGAGATTTGTGTTTTTCTAAAATGGTGTGTAAAATGTACAGCTGTCGTACAGTTGGTAAGTTAGTTATTGAGTAAAGAGTGTGAGTAGGGAATCTCAGTTTTTTAAAGCACATAACTTTTAAAAGTATTCTTTGAGCGCGTTCTGCGTCCAGAAATTTTACCTTGGATGCACCTCCCCATACTGGAATACAATAGGTTATGATTGATTGTGCCAAAGCAATATATATTTTTTTTATGAGATTTTCATTAGCAGAGTACCTCAATATTTTAAAAATCCAAATCAATTTCCTTGTCCTTGATGCGATTAAATCAATTTGGGAGTACCAGGAGAGCCTATCGTCAATCATAATTCCTAGGTATCTGTAAGTGGCTACCCTACTTATCACGGAACAATTACAGTTAATGCTACTCGGATTTTCACAGTTGTGTACTTTAAGATTGTAATCATCTGGTGGTTGAGATCTACTGTTTATAGAAAAACACATGAAGTTAGTTTTAGAAGAATTTAGTGTAAGTAAGTTATGTCTAAGCCAAAGAGCAACAATAGAGAGTGCAGCTTCTGCGTCTTTTTTGATAGAAACCCAAGAGCTGCCTGTGATCACAATGGCAGTGTCGTCAGCGTAGGAGAAAACCCTTGTATTATGGAGTTTTAAATTACTAAGCTCAATTATATAAATTAAGAATAAGGTTGGTCCAAGGACCGAACCCTGAGGCACGCCATGGGTCAGGCTTGCATCATCACTCACAAGTCGTCCCAACTTAACTCGCTGCCTCCGCCCACTGAGGTAATCCTTAATTAAGTCGAGAGCATTGTCTCTCACTCCAATGCTTTCCAATTTTTTGACGAGGGTGGGGACAGAGACGGTGTCAAATGCCTTTTTCAAGTCTAGAAATACCGTTAAGCAGTTACCCCCATTGTCCAATTGATCAGTAATCAAAGAGGTTAGAGCCATTACTGCATCTTGTGTTGATTTACCTGTTCGAAAGCCGTACTGAGATTCAGATAAGATGTTAAACTTGTTAAGAAATTTTAGTAGTCGCTTATTTATAAGTTTTTCTAATATTTTGGACAATGCGGGCAAAACCGAAATCGGCCTATAGTTATTGACATCCTCTCTGTCTCCACCCTTATGCACCGGAGTAACAACAGCTTGTTTAAGTATAGCCGGGAAAACGCCCTTTCTGAAGCAAGTGTTAGCCAAGTGTGTAATAACTGGGACTACTATAGACTTAGCTGCTTTTAGAAAACTAACCGGTATGTGATCCAATCCTGCAGCGCTGTTGTTTTTTAAACTCATTAGCACTTCATGTACCTCTTGATGATCAGTATCCAGTAAAACAAATGATGAGGGCAGGGAATTGCTCATATTGGTCACAGACGACTTTTGTAAAGAGCTAAGTGGAGTTATATCTTTGGCAAGGTTCTCACCCACGCTCACGAAGAAATTGTTGACGTAATTAAGAGATTCTTTTTGACTAGATTTAGTGTTTAGAAGTATGTCGTTTTCAGTTTTATTTTGTTTCATGTGTGTAATGTTTTTAATGTTTCTCCAAAGGGACTTCGAATTTTTTAATGACTTTTCAAGTAGCTCATTCTCGTATTTGCGTTTTAATTTTTTGATTAGTTTAGTGCAGTAATTGCGGTAGCGTCTATAAGTGACACTAAGTACCTCATCATGTGGATTCAAGCGAAGGTTCTTCTGCATCCTGTTTCTATTTTGAATGCATCGTAATATTCCTTGTGATATCCAGGGTTTAATAATTCGTTGTTTTTTTGAAATTCGTTTTTCATGCGTATTCTCTTTTAGTGATTTTGTAATATTGGACACTAATTCATTACATATATACTCCGGGTCATCTAGAAGAAGCAAGTCGGTTGTATTCTTGCTTAAAAGACTATCCAAAGCTTTGTCATAATCAGTAACAATACGCATTTTACAGGATCTAGATCCTCTATTTGCACAAGATAGTTGTAAAAAGGACATGGAATGGTCGGTGACTGGAGCATCAGTTACTAATACACGAGCACACGTCCTGCTTCGGTCAATTTTCATCATAATATGGTCTAAACACGATTTATCCCGAGTTGGCAGAATATGACCAGGCATAATGCCGTGGATACTTAACATATTTAGATATTCCAGACGATTCCTTCTAACGTAGCTTAGGTCATTGGGGTCATTAATAATATTTATATTAATATCACCAACAATTAAAATGCATTTTTGATGCCCGATTGATTCAAGGTAAGAGTTCAGAGAAGCAATGAATCTATCTGCATTATTAATTGAAGGTGACCGATAGATAGCAAGAATTGTGTAGTTTGTTGATTCAATTTGTAAACATGATGCATCGATTAATGTTATTTCTTTTACTTTGACAGCAATTTCTTGCTTGATATAGACAATTACTCCGTCATTCTGATTAAAATTTCGTGTAGTGGAATACAACATATAATTAGGTAAACGAGGAATAGGTTTATTTTCGTTGATCCAACATTCTGATAAAATCACTAGATCAGGATTGAACACCAGTTGAGAGAGAGAAACAAGCAATTTATCAAAATTTTGATAAACGCTTCTTATATTCTGGGAAATCAAGGTAAGGTCATTATCTTTTAAATTTATCATTTTATGCAGGCACTCAATGTCACAGACCGACGCACTGGCAATTTCTGCGTTATCTAGGTCATTTAAGGTGTTAAGGGCGTCATCCATTGTTAATTGCTATATATTCGAAACAAATGTTTGTATAATTCAGTTGACATGTAAAACAAGGAATGAAAAATACTAGTTTGGACTGTGTTAGCTTTACGTTATTTTTAGAAGATTTTTTTTCGAGGAGATTAGATCCATAATAGTTTTCATAACACAACAGATATGCACTCACAATATAATTAAGTTTAAGGAAAGAAAAATGGTAAGGCATGTTTAAAAGTATGTGTTTGAAAGTGTACAAGTATTTGTAGTAAGAAGCGTATGTGTTGGTGTGTGTAAAGGTAAGAGTGTTGGTGTGTTCTGGAATATGTAAGCAAGTTACTATTATTATAACTAAATTTAGTATACACATTGGAATATAAAAATGCAATAAGTATAAATGTGGAATATTAAGATCAATCGACAGAAAATACATACTGTATCCATTATCCGCACTAGTAGAACTAAAGTATTGTCCATACAGTCATCCTTCATTGAACAATTGCTGTACTTGGGCTTCAGATTTAATAGATATAATTGGCGAGCTTTCCGATTTTCTGATATAAACACGCCCATATGCAGTCCAACAGAACTTGTACTTTCCAGTTTTGATGAGATCCCGCGCTAGGAAGTGAAGCCGTGCTCCCTTTGCCGTTAGCTGCTCCGATACAAATATAGGGGTATCCACAGCCACTCTGTGTCCTAGATGCTTTGCGCACAGCTTGCTCTTTTTAGTGGTATTGAAAGCCTTGCACAGTTTTAGGGTATCCGTTTTAATAAGCGTGGACGAAGTTTCGACAACGATAGGTGTGTTTGCAGAGTCTTTCTTTTTGCCCCGGACCCTGTAGACGTCTTTGATATCAACTTTACACAAGGAACCTCCTATGGCCGAAGACAAACATAGAACCATTTCAACCAAGTCCTCTTTTGTTTCATTTGGTGCTCGAGGTACATTTTTAATTTCTAAGTTTGACTTTCGGGACCCCATTTGCATGTTTTCAATTTTGTCTTCCAATAGGGTAATATAGTCGCGGTCTTGCTTCATCTTGGTTTCTAATTGAGAGACTTTTTTATTGAGTTCTTCATTTTGCGTCGTAAGTAAAATGATGGAGTTTTCAATATTGTGGTTACTTTGCTGTATCTCCTTTAAAGTAGCTGGAATGGATTTTATTTCATGTGCCTGTGTGGTCCACAACATGGTTATCATGTTTTTTATCTCTTCTTTAAAGTTGTGAAAGTCATCGGTAGTAACGCTTTTATTGCGCACGGATACATAATTAGGCGGTGTCTGGTCCGATGTGGTCTGACTCACGTCTGTTTCGCATACGGACATGTCATTCGAGTGCTCCATCAAACTTGTTTACCGATGCACTGATGATAGACAGTAGAATTCCGCAGTACACAACCGTAGCAAGCGCCTACTGTAGCTGTAGGTGCGAGCGAGGAAGCAATTATGGCAGTTGTCTCTGTCCCGCGTCGCTGGCGGCGGTCGCGGACGATAGCAGCGGAGCGAGAAAAGGACAGCACGCTTTGCAACTCACAAAAAACAGTTCGGCACGATGTACTTTTTGATTATTCACTTCAAAAATGAACCTTATGGCAGCAAAAAGTAACACACGTCTGCTCACAGCGGAGCCCGAGAGGCAAGAGAGGAATATAAATAGGATAAATAATATTATAAATATATGCAATATACCTACATAATAAATATTTGCCTAAATTCACCCATTTGATTAGTCTTGCTAACAAGAAGTGCAAGAAATTTACCTAGACCATGTCTTTTTTTTCATAATATTCATTACCAACAAATAAATGTGAAAAGTAAGCCTACTTTAATTGAAAAAAGAGATGAAAAATACAAGACAGAAGAAAATTATGTCATGAAGGCAAAAAAATATTAATAACTTTGTCTACCTGTCCCATATAGTCCACCTGCTTTTACAGTAATTTCATCTATTAACTACTTAACATTAATTCTAGAGGAATCATAACATAAGTTGGGAAATTGTAATCATTTATTTTATAATATGCCTTCTTCAATAAGCTCTGCTTGATAAGCAGTTTAAACTTATTCTCTGACAAAGGACTTCCTTTGGAAGTTAATTGTACAATCTTATACCATGTCCTACGAAAGAGGTTCCATCCACCTTGGTGAGTCTGATTTTTGGAAACACTAAATCTGCTAAGACAGATTAAGTGTTAAGGACTTGGCACGGATCGTGAGTCATTGTTTGTATACTTTCTATGGAATTCAACAGAATCAACAGCCAGGGGGATCACACATTATTGGTATTAACTAATCAAAATGCTTAGATATTGTTACCTTCATAAAATTTATTAAACTCCTCCTCTCCCATTTCTGCTATCCTCTCCTGCTTCCACTTGTCAAGTGCGGCTTTAGATTCATCAGTCATAGTCTTATTGAGGATTAGAGTCACCGAGGGGTACTGCTGGGCGTAATCCATCTGGAACTGCTTGATTTGTAGTATCTTATCCTCACTGGCATATCCTGGCTGGGCAGGGGAGCTCCGTGCTGCACTACTCACTGCGGATGTCTTGATTCCTCTCACAGAACCATTATTCATGAGAATACCCACAAAATTAACACAATTCCTCGTATTTTGCCACATTTTTCGTTTAAATACTTCCATTTGTAGTACTGGGTGATATGCCTTGAGTAAATTCAAGGTATTTTTAGTGTATTTAACTACTTCAGGCACTACTTCGATAGTAGCTTCACTAGTCTTGTTTTGAAGTGACTTCTTGCTATTTTTAGCTGGAATGGACACAGACAAAAAAGAATCAGTAAGGAATTATTACCAAGCGTCAGAACGCGGCGCCAATCATATGATAGTCGCTGGCAAGTTTACAAGCACGAGCGTTTTATCTACGCAATTATAAAACCGAAAGTAGACGCAAACAATGTAATCAGCACTGAGATTCTGCTATTGAGCTAGTCTCTCTCTAGCTGTAACTTAGATGCGTACAAGTGTAAGTGTCGCGTAGTGACGCATAAAATAATGACTGCCGGTATATCCAAGGTTGGCTGGCGAAAGTTGTAATACAATGCGAAGGTTGACAAGAAACCATAGAACTTCGCAATAAACAAGGTTACTGCACTTACCAGCTTTCTGTAGGCGTTGTTTCTTCTGTTTGCTTGTCTCTAGCAAGGGGCCGAACAGCTCTTTATTCTCTTTGTGCCACAACTTCAATCTTTCCACAGGTTTCAGGATAGAAGCAGATTTTACCACTTTCGTCCTGACGAAGTCTTTTGAGGTTCGCTCGGAGATTCTATGACCGATTGCGCAAATCGGTCGTAACATTTTAAATTCGTAGTAAGGTAAGGAGGGACGCAGATTTTCTGTTTTTAGTTTATTCCGTGTGGCAAAATGATACCTAGGTACCTACTTTATTTTGTGACTTATTTTCGAAAATATGTAGCCATTTTTAATTTTTTCAAAATTTAAGAATAAAAAAATGTTACCGTTTAAAAAAAACAATGCAGAAGCAGGGCTGCGTTCAGTTCGATCGAACTCAGTACTGACAGCGGACAGCAAGATAGCATAATATAAAAATTTTACCTTCCAATAAAATTGTTATTATGTTTCCTAAGACGTCTGAAGTCCATTATGAGAGAGTACGTCGTTCCTTTCCGAATACAGCCGCTAGGTGTCGCTAGTTTCCGTCACGTGACCCGCTGTTTTACCCAGAGTACCTGTCAACAGTCGCAAAGAACCCACAAGCCGCCATATTCTTCGTCATTGTTCGGCTCATAATGGTTCACCAGGAAGACATTGTCTGGACTTCAGACGTCTTAGGAAACATAATAACAATTTTATTGGAAGGTAAAATTTTTATATTATGTGTTCCGTTTGACGTCTGAAGTCCATTATGAGAGATGTGTTTGTTATCTCCTGGTGGCTTGTAAAATAGAACGCAACAATGTGATTGTAAATCGTAAAGTTTCATGTATTAATAACGCAAAAATATGACAGGTAAAAATCTATATTTTTCATACTTAAAATAACAAGAAAAATAGACACTTGAACCTGAACTAAAAAATGTAATTAGTAGTTCAGACAAACTATGACAAGAACTTCTCCAAAATATTATGATTATTAGCAGAAATGTCATTGACGTAAAAATTAATAAAGTGTTTATGGTTCTTCAAAGTAATTTCTTTTGCGAATTTGCTATAGCAAGAATTTCTTATTTACTGGGTGAATTTGCATCCAATTTAGGGAAGACAGACACGGCTAATCTATAACTCCCGGTTGAACTTATATACCTTCATTGGACAGAAGGCACTTGACTCAACCTCCAGTTATGATTGGTGTAGGTGGCCTGATAGGGTCCCAAGTAGTGACGAACAAGTTAGTGACCGACCTTCTAAAATCTTTAGAGAGATTTAGTAATGTTCTCATCCAAAATAGGTTCAATATTGCGGTCGGGAGAGGTTGATAAAGTGCAGCTTAATTGGCGTTGTGATACAGACAGAATCCGTTTTAGATCCAAAAGAAGGATGCAGGATAATAGAATAATCAATATTCATGAAATGGTCTGGATTACAATGCAAAGGAGTCAAATCGTGGACTCTAAACTATGTCCTGATGTTAACATCAAAATTATATACTTTCGATGATGATGGCTTAGCTAACGGAACTGCTATTAAAATGTGCTTAACAATGTGGCTGGAAGAAATATCTATGTTTCAAACAGTCTTACAAATGGAAGCTATTACAGACTTGTGCAAAAGAAAGGTTTTATCTGGTAAGTTATATGTATAGTATAGCCAAAAATAAGTATGCTAAATATCTCGCTACTTTTTGTGGAGTAGGAACCTAATACCTGAATATCAGGCGAGAACCTGCTTATCTCTGTCGAAAACAAAAATGATATTTTCATCCAGATATTATTGTGCATACTTATAAGGATATGATATTCGGCTCGAGTCTACAAAAATTGGCAGTATTTAGACCATTTTAGCAACTTATTTCAAATGGGAGTATCTGTTTCTGGAGTTGAAACTCGCCAACACTAAGAAAGAATTCGTTTTTGGAATAGTTAACTGTTAAAACTCCGATCCAAAATGAGCTAATCATCCAGATGGTGGCTCGGCCACGGTTGTAGATCTGAGCTGGAAGACGTCTCGTCATCGTGGCCATACAAATGCTTTTCAGGTCTCTGATCTTTATCGGGCCTGTCAAGGTTCGGTTCTGCCGATCTGGCCGCCAAAAGGGTTTCTTTCACTCGGTTGCTACTGTTATGTAACGGCCTGACTCTGAGGTAAACTGTTATAGTATTTGAGTTAGCAAGCAAGGTGGATGAAACAGCCAACCTAAAGAAAGCATCGTGATAAAAGGCGTTCAAGTCTATTACTTGGTAGGGGGGGAGTACCTAGCATTTAGTCTCAGTCGGTATAAGGGATAAGTCAAGACTAGCATGATCTGGAACTACATAGGTGGTACGTGATGCGAATTGGCCTATGTCAGGGTGCGCAAGACTTTGAATAATCGCTACGCTGGCTTCGCTTCGTCCATAAGGTGCCTCTCGGTACATGCACGATTACGCGGGAGTCGGTCGGCTTCCATGTTGTACATTCCCGAAAGTTGGTGAGTGAATTGTACAACATTAAAGATTGTCCGCCAGATTCAGTAGCAGTCTTGTCAACTACAACAGAACTTTGTACAGAGTTCCGCCTTCTTTCTTTATGTAAGCGATTGCGGTCTTGTCGCTCTAAAGAATAATTTTGAAATGAAACCAACGACACGTGGTATCACCAGGCTTCACCTATCCAACTGCTGACAACGCCTCTGTCGAAATCGTAGCTATTATGACGTATATTTCTTTTGCATTGCAACGCCACCTCCTACGTTGATGATTCCCCGTGCCCTGTATCATCTTGTTGTCCACTAAAACTCCCAATTAAACATTGGATGCGTCCGTTATAGTTATAATGTAGGTCGTTGGTAATGCCCCAAGGTGGATTTCCATTACTCGGCTCATGTTTTCTGAGCACCATTTCAGTTCAAGGCGTGCTTCCTCCGAATAGAAATGGGAGCTCTTTGATATTGCAGTCCTGCTGAAGTGTATGGCAATGCAACCTTCCCCAGTGAGTGATGAAAGTTGCGAAGTTGAAATATCCTAGGAGGCGTTGCGCCTGCCTGAATGACCAACTGCCAGCAGCTAGGCAGGTTGACAAATACTGACGAATTCTGTTTGTCTTGTCTGGGGGCAGGGACTTTGAGTTGGTTTGTGTGTCCCAAGTTATTCCCAGAAATTCGATTTGAAGTGCACGGCCATGCAACCTTCCCCAGTGGGTGATGAAGGTTGCAAAGTTGAAATTACCTAGGAGGCGTTGCGCCTGCCTGAGGGACCAACAGCCAGCAGCTAGGTGGGTTGATAAATACTGACGAATTCTGTTTGTCTTGTCTGGGGGCAGGGACTTTGAGTTGGTTTGTGTGTCCCAAGTTATTCCCAGAAATTCGATTTGAAGTGCACGGCCATGCAACCTTCCCCAGTGGGTGATGAAGGTTGCAAAGTTGAAATTACCTAGGAGGCGTTGCGCCTGCCTGAGGGACCAACAGCCAGCAGCTAGGTGGGTTGATAAATACTGACGAATTTTGTTTGTCTTGTCTGGGCGCAGGGACTCTTAGTTGGTTTGTGTGTCCCAAGCTATTTCCAGAAACTCGATGTGAAGTGCACGGCAATGCAACCTTCCCCGGTGGGTGATGAAGGTTGCAAAGTTGAAATACCCTAGGAGGCGTTGCGCCTGCCTGAGGGACCAACCGCCGGCAGCTAGGTGGATTGACAAATACTGACGAATTTTCTTTGTCTTGTCTGGGGGCAGGGACTTTGAGTTGGTCTGTGTGTCCAAAGCTATTCCCAGAAATTCGATGTGTGTTATCGGTGTTCGTCCAATCTTGCGGCGGTGAACAGGTAAAAATGTTTGAATGTCATGTATAGGTTTTGATTCAAGACTTTCAGATTAAAAAGTGCTAACTTGCGAATATAATATTCAGCGACGGTGGGTAAAATTAAACAATTTTTTTTTTTTTGGTTTTATCAGTAATGATACCGGGGTTTGTTATTTGATCATTACATCTATTGTGGGTTAAATCCACGATAGTGTCTGATTGAAGAGGATTCAACCCATTATCATTTATAGAACATGCGTTTGGGGAATAACTATGTCATCTTTTTCCACATCATTTTTCCCCTCCCTCTTCTTTTTGAAGACTCTTCAAGTTTCTTTTAACAATAACCGCCTTCTTTACGTTGAAAGAGGCCAAAATTACTTACATATCTTGATAAGCAGAAGTAGTGGGCTCTGAGGGCCTCACCGCTAGATTTATTTTTAAAACTTCAGCACCTTTCCCACAAATAATTTGCAGAATATAAAGTGATACGGTTTTAATTTCAAAATCTGTTTTTCGTAAATTGAGGTAGTGGTCTTTCAGAGTTAGCTAAAAAGTTGATGAAAACTCTGTACAGTCTGTTCACGAACTTATCCTGCGCCATAAAGGTGTTAAATCAAGCGGCACAACAACGTGTCATTTACAATCAACCCAGGGAAGAATTTTTCAAAACGTTACAATGCCTCGTTCAATTTCTGTTCCATGAACCCTAGAAACGCGACATACTTTTTCTGAGCCTCTGAAAATTCGTATCCATCGAGTCGAAACGTTGCAAGGACGTGATTTTAGCGACTTGATCGAGATTTTTTCTTTACACAGAATGTTGTTTAAACATTACCGTGAGATTCGCAATATTTTCTACATCCGGCAAAAGTGTCAGAATGGAAGTTGCAAGAAAACATTTTCTTTTGATATGGGTACGGAGCACCGGCGGGGCTTGGCCCCTGGATGCACGTTATCGGTATGAAAGGGCATGGGTGCGACGAGATTATTATGTCGATCCATGATTTGCACTCAAAATATAGTTGACAAGACTCACCAGGCGCTGGAAAAATGTCAAACCTCCGATCCAGTTCTGATTCGAGTAAAGTGGTGCAGTGCACGCCTTACGGGACAGCGGCGGCAGGGCGGTGCCTGCCTTTGCATGGCAGTGCGTCATGGCATGCATCTCCCTCGGCGCTCGATGTGCTTCAAAGACTCGTTTCTTGAACTTGATCTGAAGAAACTCGCTCGTCTCTTTCTCGATGTATTCGACGCGCGGCTACACTTTGAATGTCGTTATCCAATTATAAACGAATAAACACGGACGGAAAACTAAAATCTTAACAGAATTTTCTACTTAATTCTCGAAAATTCGAAAGAGGGTAACTCAAAAAGATTATTATTTCGCGATAAACTAGCAAGCTGCGAACGGTTCGAAAAACGACGCAACAATGACGAAGAATATGGCGGCTTGTTGTGGGTTCTTTGCGACTGTTGACAGGTACTCTGGGTAAAACAGCGGGTCACGTGACGGAAACTAGCGACATCTAGCGGCTGTATTCGGAAAGGAACGACGTACTCTCTCATAATGGACTTCAGACGTCAAACGGAACACATAATACAAATTCAACGTGTGCAAAAGAGATGTCATAATCGCCAGGGGTCGGTCGCGGGTAGGTAATCAAACTTGTAAATAAAAATTTGTGCAAGCGGCCCCAAGTTTTTTACAGTAGGTAAATTCATAATAAAATTAAATAATGTTCCTATTCATAATAAAACTGGAACATGCACAGTTTTATTTTTTGAAATTAGCCATCCTTTGCTTAACAGTTTGGCTTCTTGATACTAGATGGCGTTAGATTATAAATAAAAGTAGGTACGTTCATGTCTACTTCATATAGAAGTATATTATTATATACACTATATAGTACATATATAGTAGGTACACTTCTTACGAGCAGATCGCCAATATTTTCCCTATATATATTTTTTTTTTTCAATTTATTTATTTATTACTTATTTTGGAAAACTAGCGACTATTTTAATAACAATAGTAAAAAACTTAAATAAACTCAAGTTTAAAGTTTCCGCACATAGACTAAAATAATACTTAATCAAACCATGACAAGTTATAAACAGATAAAAGGGTTTTAATTACACAAGAAATAGCTCTTATTCAAAGAATGGGTTAGTAAGAAGACGTCTCACCGAAGTGATACTGCTATGGAATAAGTCACAGCCTTCGAGACTAGAGAAGGCTATGAATAAGTCCATAACATTAACATTTTGAGATAAACAATTAAAAGGGAAAATGCGCCATTTTAGGACATAGTTTTTATTATTTTGGAACCGAGGTATATAAATTAACGATTATTTTTTTATGATTTTTCAAAGTATTGTCGGATATGATGTCACTTGAGAATTTTAGAAATTATACTGATTGTGATGTGTGATTGCCACAAGTGTTTATAACAAAAAACAGCCAAGAGCGACTCAGAATCGCGTACCTTGGGTTCGTATTGTTGATGATAAATTTAATTTTGACATTATTTTTTTCATATTCTTCAGTCCACAGTTTTGGATATATGAGGGGGGGGACATTTTTTATGTTTTTTCAAGGATTTATTAATCAATATTTTGAACAATTTCAAATTTTTAATATATTTTTTTTAGATGTGGCCAAATTAGTGCTATTTTTGTGCCAAATTGCATGTCTAGAGTTATATATACGGACGGACGGACGGACAACGGAGTCTCACCATAAAGGTTCCTTTGTACCTTTTAGGTACTACGGAACCCTACCAAGTGGTCTGTCTCTGTCTGTCTACCCATCTGTTATCCATCAGTCAAATCAGTTGGCAGCAAATTTTTATATACTGTTTATCTTGATAGCAAAGGACACATTTCTAAAAAGCCATTTCTCGACTGACGTCACACGAAGGCAATTGGAAGTTGCAGCTTTTTCGTAAAAATATTCATCTTCGTGGGGTTTTTTAGACCACCAGTTCTAAAACACGGCATATTAAATAAAAAATTTCGACTCGCGCACAAAGGGTTCCGTACACGCGACACAATACGGTTACGGAACTCTAAAAATATTATGGTAAATAACAACAATAGAGATGTAGCAACATCAAGGCGACAAAAACGACCCGCTAAAATGGTAGCGCCTGGCAAACAATTCGGCACCCTCTGAGTGCGGAACCCTAATTATATAAATATTGTATTAATTATTTCCTGTAATCTTTACGTAATTTGATTAGGTACCTATTACGACAATTTCGGTCGTCTTGTTTCGTGATAAGGGGGAGGATATGTTAAAAAAACGCTCGAGGTTTTTTATATTGGTGCCCCCCTGGATTTCAATCTTTTATTCAAATTCAAATAGTTTATTTTGCAAAGTAGTTATATATAATACACGTTTCACAAGTCAAAATTTAATCTTATAAAAATATATGTAATAAAATAATAAATGTACATAAACTAGATTAAAGGTTTATTTATTTTATGTAGCAATACATATACGATTAAAATAATAGGTAAAATATATATAATACAAGGTGAAATCCAATCAACTGCCCGAACCCATACCGGAGACCCGGCCAGGGACCAGGAACAAGGTTCAATGATCACCAACCGAGCCCCCAGCACGAATCCAGGCGGCCGACCGACAAAATCCCATCCTATATACTATGTACATACTAAAAGGTTACATAATATAAATACATGCCTACTTTTGCCCATTCGATTAGTCTTGCTAAGAAGAAGGGCAAGAAACTTAGCAAGATCATGTCTTTTTTTTTTAAACATAAAACTTATACTATACAAATGACATACCTACTTTAACTAAGGGATAAGAAAATACAAGACAGATGAAAAAAAAGAAAAACATATATACGAGTATATCATTAGACGTTTCGTGCTGTTGGACGTTTTGCTACTTAGACTTTCTGATCGGGAGGGATCTTTGTCTACCTGTCTCATATAGTCTATTTCCTTTTACAGTCTGTAATTAATTAATGTTAACTCCTTAGAAGAATCATAAATTAGGAAATTATACTAGGTACTTAATTAAATTATAAACTACTATCATGATCACTGTAACACCATGCTTCACCGTCATCCAAATATTTATTTATTTTATAATATGCCTTTTCCAGTAGGCCCTGCTCAATATACAGTTTAAACTTATTCTCTGACAAAGTAAGGACCTCTTTTGGAAGTTTATTGTAAAATCTTATACCATGTCCTACGAAAGAGGTTTATTTATTTTATTTGCCGTAACACGTATTGTCACGTATGCTGTGAATATTTCAACTGGCAGTTGAACCCCATTTCAATAAAATAAGAAACTTCGTTACAAAAATCATGGTAATACAGTGAACGCATATAACACGTTCACTGCTTAATACCTAGGTGATTTGATTAACATAAAAATTACAGAAAAATATAGCGGTTAAGATATTAGGGTTCCGTACTCAGCGGGAGCCACGAATTGTTTATTAGGCGCTACCATTTTAGAGGCTTGGTTGTGTCGTCTTACTGTTGCTATGACATCTATATTGTTGTAATTTACCATTTTTTTAGGGTTCCGTACATGTATTGTGTGGAAGTACGGGACCCTTTGTACGCGAGTTCAACCCGCACTTAGCCAAATTATTATTCACATTGTGCAACAAATGCGATCAATAATTATTTTGTTCTCTCCGTACTATCGCAGACAAATCCGTAGTCCCACTTTTAGCTTGAAGCAGTATTAGAACGGTAAAAGACCGAAAACTCCGTAAGCCGCAATTTCTTCGATGTTACCTTAACCCGCATTACTCCAAACTTCCTCAGATGTAAATATTCCGCAACGGTCCGGAAAAAAGGTAAAAATAAAAATCTTGCAGCAGTCAGATGTCGGAAATAACCTGATAAAAATAAAATATCGACGGCATAGTTCGTCGAACAGGCAGAAGCATGATGAAGCTACACTACACCTACCTACCTCTACCTCGATGCGCGCGCGCCCCGACTGGGAATGACGGGCTTGCTATTTCGGGAGCCGCTTGGCTCGCACGCGCTCTGCTATCCAACGCACCAGTCGACAGCTCTTTGTCTCAATAAAAACATATATCTCCTTGCTATAACTAAATCAACGAACCCCAACAAGTAATTGCGCGGATGCGAAACAAGCGTGTTTATAAAAGTATTCCAAAATGGGAAACGTACTCAGTATAACTTCTGGCGGAAGAGCAAACGCTGCGAAGGGCGTTCCCAGTGAAAGTGAAACAATGAACGACGCGAGTGCTTCATCTGATAACGATACGCATACAACCAGTGAAAAGTTCCACGATGCCGATAACGGATCAGAACAGGAATCTCGGGCTAAAGCGAAAGAGGAAGCAATGACAGAATTCAAAAGAGAATTGAGCATCAAACGCGAACAGCGCAAAGCAATACTTGCTCGACATAGAACAGAAAAAGCTGATTTAGAGAAATGTTTGGCTAGTGAAAAGAAGGCCAATTATGATTTATGTGAAACCAACAAAAAGTTGCGGGAGCTATTAGTCAAAAACAGTATTGAGATACCCGAAGAACTTCATAAAGAAGATGTGAATATTTCAGACGCTATAGATGATATGAGACGCGAAGTAGAAAAACTTAAAACAAATAATATAAAACTTAGAAGAGATTTGGCAGAGTCAAACTGCGCTCTGCAAGGGGCCTGCTCAGATATCGCAGATTTGAACGCTCAAAATATAGAATCTATGAAACATATCAACGCGCTTAAGGAAGTAATAAGCGTTAGTAAGACTATGATTGGCTTACGCGAACAACAACTAAATGAGGTGAGTGCATTATTTATAAAATAACGAGGCTTATTTCAAATAATGTCAAACAAATAATTTTGAAAAGGAACATCCCATCCTAACGAAGACAATGACCTGAGAGAAAACACGTCCTTTACGGGTCACATAACTACAGACGTTTCTCGGCGTCAGCTTGAAGCGTCACATTGTATTGGCCCAAATCATTTTGTCAATATGCCAGATCTAGATTAGATGGTTGGTAAATAAACCTTATTAATATACTCATAATAATCCAACTATCCCCAATAGATAGAATCAACTATTATTATATATTTTACAGTTAAAAGCGAAGCTTAGTGAGATAGAGAAATCTCTTGCTGACAGAGAAGCAAGCATGCTCTCAAATGATTTAAGAGAAGAATATGAGCGACAACTACAAAATATTCGGTCTCTACGGGGACTCTATGAAGAAAGGGCTCGACTTGCTGAAGTAACAAGGCAAGGTATTCTGCGGGAACTTGAGGAGCAGAAGGCTTTTAACCAAATTGAAGTTAACAAGTAAGTTAATGTTTAATAATACAGAGTTTATTGTTAAGACCTATAGGAAATAAATTATAACTATTGTTTAAGGTCTGCTGAGCTAACTGCTCGAGTTGATAACCTGGAAACAGAAGTTTTCAATCTCAAAGAAACAATTGAAACCAAAAATGATCAAATAAGAGCGTCACAAGAAGAAACTCGTGGTATAAACGCTGAAATGTCCGCTGTAAATAAGGTAAGGTACTCATACTAACATGTCAAGACGTATTGTTAAAACTATGTATCAAAAATAAAACACTTACCTACCTACTTAAATCACAATTTTTGTAATTTATATTTGCAGCTTTTCTCGCAAGTTTTGCTAGGATATAAAAATAAACAAGATTTGGATCAACTGGTTCATCGACTTGAAGAAAACCATGGGCTACTAACTCAAATGGCAGAGCAAGATGATGGCTCCGAAGCTTCATCAGCATTACCTAAACTTTTATTAGAACTTGTCAGTCAAGTTGACGAAAACCTAGAAAAAGATGCCAATGTATCTGCTATCAATAATAAGATTGAATCTGAAGAATCGAATGAAAACCATGATGAAGTTCCAAATGAAGGTAACATTTCATTCCCATAGCACACTGCATTCAATGTCATTATGTACAGTAATTTGTAAATCTGTTGATGATTTTATTACAGGTCCAAAAAATACAACCGCTGAAGAAATAGTGGAAAATCTCCCTAAAGTATGGAGAGTTCTTATGGAACTTCTGAGTCATCAAAATGTTGCAGACAATTGCGCAACTGAGAAAGTTACGACATGCTACAAATCAGTAGAAACTAAGTCAGGTCCTGTCCTGGTGCCAAGCGTTAGTCAAACGTATATACGTCTAAAGGTGAGTAACAAAGATTTATCATCTTGTATCTTTTCCTTTTAATTGAAAGATTACTACATTCTAAAAGTGAGTCACGTCACGGTCACGAATAATAAAACCAAAAATAAAAATGTTCATGATCAGTAATGCAATATAAAATAATTTGGTACGAAGCCAAGGAAAGTTCTGAGAAGTCCCAAAAAACAAAAACATTATTGCAGTAACATGATGTACTCGTATAAGGGTAAAATATCTGGTTTATTCGTCCAAGATAAATATATTTTTACATATTTGTTTATTCTTTGTTTTCAGGATTTGATAGTTGAAAAACTTGCGCTTATCAAGGAAGTCAACAGAATGAAACAACTGAATACGCATTTGGAGAGTCGCTTAGGAGAACAAGAACGCAGACTTTGCCTCGTTACGACAGAGTTGAGCAAAACATGGCACGTTGTTGGACGATTGCGAAGACATCACCATCAACTACACACCCACGAAAAAATCCTTAAATACGAACTTCAACAAAAAAGGAAACTTCTCAATGAACTCAAGGAAGAGCTTGAATATTGCCGTGAAAAATGGGAACAAGCTCGCGAAAAGAATACTCAATCTGAAAAAGACTGGAAGGAACTAAGAGCAGAATTCTCGAGCAGGAAAAATCAACCTATCTTGTCATCTTGTAACAATTCAGCAGAAAGTGGTTATAGTGACGAAAGACAATCAGACGATTCATCTGATTCAAATGATGACAGCGAATATTTGAACGAGCCACATACACGATGCAAAAAAAAAATGAAAAAGTCTTTTGAAACCATACACGATTCTAGTACAGACGTGAATGTAGCAGAAGGAGAAGATCCTGTAAGTGATTTAATAGATGTTGCTGATCTACCATTAGATACCCAAGAAGCTGATGAAAATTTAGAATCATCTATTCCTGAATACTGCAACAGTGAAAACATATCAAGGAGCCAACAACTTAATGTAGAAACACAGGACGAAATTGACAAAAATGGTAATGAGTCTTGTACAGAAAAAAAACCTGCAGTTGAAAATGACTGTTCATCTTCACAGAGCACACAACTCACATCAGCATCTAAAATACCAGCAAACATATTTAATTCACCTGTTATTGACGCAGCAGCAATCTTAGAAAGCATAAAAACACAAAACGAAAGATTGGCTAAAAAAGATAAAAAACTAGAGGTTCTAGAGAAAAGTAGCGCTGCTCTATTAGAACAAAGAAAGAATACGCTTAAACTAGGTGAAAAATTAAATGAGACCTTAGATCATATACTTAATGGACCCACCACATCACTTAATGACTTGCAGTCAACACTCGACCATGAGGAAACTACAGTTACTGTAATAAACGTTCCCAGGGATTTATCAGACGAGTTGGCATGTGTGAGTAATGTAACCACAAATTCGGTTCAAGTAACAAACGAAGCTATCGTTTCAACATCTTTGTCAGGAGACGTTGAAAAATCTGGTAAAACTGTTAAAACAGGAGCATCAGTTGACCTTGCTAATGAAACAGACACCTTACCATCATGTTCTACCAATCTTTCATCCGATGCCATTGGATCTACAAACATAGATGTGCAAACTATTCCTATAATAGACTCCAAAGCAATTTTAGAGAGCATCAAACTACAAAATGAACGACTAGCGAAAAAGGATGAACGGATTCTAAAATTAGAAGATGGCTGCAGTGAAATTGTGAACACTCTATCAAAAACGCTTAATACCGGTAATGAAATTATTAAGAAAATAGATTCAATGCAAAGTAAGCGTCAAGACGAGAAACAAGAAGGGGTTTCTGATGATGAAACTTTAGAGGAAAGTCCTTCTGAGGAAACAGAAGCCTCTACATCTACGGATATAGACCATGAAGCCAGGTTCGCCGCAAGGGATATTCGTTTGAAGAGACTAGAAGAACAGACCAAGTCTCTTGTGAACAAAGTTAATAAGACCACATCCAAGGGTGTCAAGATTCACTACAAACTGGAAGAGCTGCACAATATTTATGGATCTGAAGGGTCACGAGCTGGAACTCCTTCCGAAGGTAGTGAGGAAGTTGGTGATGACGAGGATGATGCCAGCATCGATAAATCTTCTTCTTCATCCTAACTTGTAAACGCAACGTTATGTGTGTATCTACAGAGCATTGAAACCCCTCCACATCCTTGGTTGCCTCTCTGAAGGTTATTGTGCTCTGTGTACGTAACCCAGTACAGACAGACCAGACGACCGGGAGGTTTGAAATTTCTCAAAACTTCCTAGTTATCCAACAAAATGTGAGTAGGTACAGTTATTGTATTACGCAGTAAAAATCAACACATTCTTGAAATAAAATGTTTATTTTACACTTAGTTTTCTTTCTACTGAATAAGACTGTTCACAAACAATAAGAAAATCAGGTACATTGTGTTAATTCATAGTAATGTGTCAGATAACTATCTAAGTTGATCTTTACATACTTCCACTACTTAAAGATAATGGCATAAATTCGTAAGATTATGTTTAATTAAATTTACCATTTCCATTTCTGAATACATCAATAAAAAATATGTATCGTAAATAATCGTAACATCTGCGGGTACATATTTTTAAAACTTTAAAACAAGTAATTACTATGAATTTTAAGTGGTTCTGGGAACGAACCCCGTTTCCCGAACGAATGCCGTTTTGCATGAATCACATTATGATTCTGTTCTAATGCCGCCTCTTTTGCACGCGTGAAAAAACTCTGACTCTATCCTACTTTCAAATCATTTTATGATTCACCCAAGTCGGTCTTTTTAGATCCCCGTATACCCATTTTTAATTTCGGGGTGTTTGTAGACGAACAAATCAAGTCACAGAAAATTAGCCTCATCTTATATCATGCAATTCGTCAAATAAATTACATAGTTTTAAATACTTTTCACTAAAGAAAACAACAGTCAATATTAACCGCGCCCTCAAAAACAACCCTTAATTCTCATTTAGCTTCGCTCCTGAAAGACTTGTTCTGTATGCCCTCGATAAACTCGAGCCGTTTGACGGTGGACTTGGGCGTGTCATCGAGCACGGCCACCACAGCGTGCTGCACCTTGTCTGCGAACTTGTCACTGGGCGCGCTGTAGATAAACCAGGCACACAGGGAGAGCAGGCACATTTCCAGGATCAGGATGCTGTTGTGGACCACTGAAACCAAACAAAATATCGTAAAATTTCAAAACAGTGGCACATTCCTGCCACTCATATCATAGGGCTGATAGTGTTTATATTTATGTTAAGATGTCGTCGGTAGTTGATACTCCAATTACCCTCAAGACATAGTCTAAGACAAATATTTAAAGACACTAATATTATGACATTGCCTTCAATTTATATATATGTATCAATTATACACGCCAGGAGAAACTTAGACGACGTGTTAAAATACAAAGACATCCACAATTATGAGACTAGAAATAAACATAAAATCATTGTGCCCTTTACTAGATTGGCCAAGGTTTCAAATAGCTTCCATAGTATAAGTTTTAAAGCATATAACAAAGTACCAGAAAGTTTGCACAACCTGAACGAAAAACCTTTCAAGAGACAGATAAAGTCATTCCTATTAAAAAAAGCTTATTATTGTATTGACGATTTCCTTAAGGATAAAAATGCCTTCACTGACTCTTAACTATATAAATTAATTATTTCTGACATGTTAATTTTATTGTAAGGTATGACATATTTATTATTTTACCTTATGACATATTTATTATGCTTTTTACAGAATGTATCGTCTTTTATAATGTCTAGCTTATAAACAGCTAATTCTACTTTTTATGTATTGACTTGAGTACATAATTATGTACTCATGCAAGAAATAATTTTGTTTTAATTATTTTATTATTTTATTAATTGTGTACACATATTTGTAAATGTTGACCTGTATAAGTGCGAATTGTTTCGCCTATGTACTAAATAAATGAATCTATGAATCTAATCTATGATATGGTAGATGTAGTACGAGTGAGCGCAGTAGCGCCAGCGCGTGCGGTGTTATTTTCTTTTATATATTTTTTAAAATATTTATTTATGTAATCTAGGTATAACAGATACACTTATTACAGGTCAGTTTAAATGTAATATAAGTAATTAAATAATGTATGTGTATAGGTAATAGTTTTATGTAATAAATAATAATATGGAGAAATATGCAGGGGAATAATAAAGGTTGGGTTTACTTAAATTTAATAAAAAAAAATACAGGATTATGTTTATTTTGCGAAATCCATCGCTATGAATACTCTAAATATTATTAGAGTGCAATACAAACTAGAAAATATCAATCAGAAACAAACACAAAGACAAGAATATGAAAAAAAAAACTTCGGTGGCGCAATTTGTAGCGCGCTTGTCTTGGTAACAAGAGGTCGCAGGTTCGAATCCTGGCCACTCGTACTACATCTACCATATCAACTACCGACGACATCTTAACATACATATAAACACTATCAGCCCTAGGAGAAATCCTAGGCACTTTGATTAAAATTTAATTAAAGAGTCGATAACTACTCAGTCACGGCCAACCGACCGATAGAAAAATAAGTCAAATAAAAATAAATCTTATTAATAAATAAACTCATCACATTAAGGCGAATGAATACGCCAACTGCAATTTGGACCTGTCTTTGAAGGCCTACTCCTCCCACACGGGTGGTCCAAAAACTTTCATAAAAATATATGATAGGCATTATAGAGTCAAAAATAAATATTAAGTTTCATAAACTGTTTTTCTATTATAAGTTTTGACAAAAAAAATCGGAGGTCGTCGAAAGTTTCACATGATTAACACAAGAATTCTCTTACTCCTTCCAAACGCCTAAAGCGATTTTAATTATTATTTCACCAAATTAAAGGAAATTATTAGATCTAAAAAATTTAAATTCAAATTTTTTTTTTCCTTTCATGGCGTCCATGTGAAAAGTATTATTTTCTCCTATTTTGCGCTAGCCGGAGACGCAGTGGTTGTCGTAACAGCCACTTTTCAAGGCACGCTTAAATGAACATTATTTCAATGTTGTTTCCGTTGATATTTGTACCGACACACATCGAGTTGCTTGTTTAGCGTGGTCATACGCCTTAAAACTACCAAAGACTGAAGAAAGATCATAGACCCCGATTCAGCAAGACGACAACTACGCACTATAAAGAAAAGAGCAGATATTGTAGTGCAACTTACAATTGACAATGACTTGTGGATGCAGCGGCAGCAGACATGGCATAGTGAACAGTCGAGGGACCACCTTCGTGAGACCGCCATGGAACTTGATGATGATGAGCGCGGCCTGCAGCACGATGAACTTCCTCCGAGGCTTCGACCCGGCCGACTCGGCCGCGCGGACGGTCATTATCATACCCCACACGCCGAGTAGGATGGACGTCGCGATGAATGGCTGGATGTACACGAAACTGTCGCTGTACAGTTTCTAGAAAAGAAGATAATGCCTGATGTAAATTTAATGTACGAAATACCTATTTTTTAAAAGATTGAGCAAGTGATAAAAGTAGACATACATACGTGTACATAGGTTAAAGAATAAATAATAATAATCATTTATTTAAATATGTTAAAGTACTATTAATGTAAAATCAACCTACTGTATAATATACCTACATACACAACGTGTAACAGAAAGGTGTAACCATATTTGAAGAGCTTATTCAGTCAATGGTATAGAAAACACGGTATCTCGAAAAAAAAAAAATTCACCTGTTTCTTAGAAAAATGCAATGCCGCTCGGCCGAAATGTATGGAAGGACGGTTTTTTTTTTTTCGAGATACAGTGTTTGTTCCATAGTAAAAGTTGTTCTATACCATTGACTGAATAAGCTCTTCAAATATGGTTACACCTTTCTGTTACACGTTGTATACAATATAATACGATGGACAATCCCGAACGTTCGAGGGAAGTGAATTCCACAGTAGCCTCAACCAGAGAATACAAAGTACCTCAACCAGAGAATATAAAGTACTCAACTGTGAACGACTTGCTAAACGACCGACGACGCAGAGTTGTGTGCAGGAGTTTTAAGACATTGTGCGATCGAGCACCACTGGAAAACAGATACTCAAATCGAGCATGAAGGTATTTAGGGGAAAAGGGGTTTTTGAGGACACTGTAGAGAAGTGTGAGATATGCAAGTGACGACGATAACGGATGGGACGCGGCGAAAATGAAATTTACGCAAGTCCTAATACTTCCGATGATTCTCTTTATCTTAAGATGGGTGCATTTTCAGGAAGCCTAATTTCTATTAATTACTAATTTCGCTCGACTGTGGAGGTACCACCATCTTATTTACTACTTGGAGAACCCCTCGAAGTAATTCGGGGGAGAGTAAGAGGACAGCTCACAGGCAAAAAACCAGGAGGCCCACCATGCCTGGGACCGATGGATGGCGGTATATTCATCCCTAATAGCCGGGCCTTATATAGAATAGACTGGTGACGGGCAGCGGCGTCACTGGTGCCAGGGTTCCGGCACCGCGCTTACCAACCCGCCTGCCCAGCGAGTGTGAGTATGGGCAATTCATCCAGGATGACCGCCGGAAGTGGCAAAGTCCTGGAAAGGCTTATGTCCAGCAGTGGACGAACTAGGGTGATGGATGGATGGATAATTTCGATTAGCAGGTTATGACACACATGTCATATGCGTCACTTTTCTCCGAAGCCGAAAGTGAACCGATATTGGCAATCGACGCCATGACCTACATAAAGCAGCTGCTCCTAGACCTAAAATGATTGCGATATGAGACGAGCTTGGCATAGCCAAACACTATGACGTTTATTACTAAAATACTTATTTGTAATGTAATGATTTGTCTTCGACATTAAGTTGCACCGCGGAAAAAAGGAAATTTTTCAAGTTTCGATAAATAGCGAGGCTGGAGGCTGCTTGTGAAAAACATACAAAACGTATTTTTTTCATTCTGCCATCATAATGTCACTCAGTGTAGGTATGTCTTTTGAATGATCACGGAAGATAAAAACAGGTTTTCTTCAAAAACCGCATAAACGTCAAAAAGTAGAAAAAAAAGAGGTAGCAATGTTAGTTAATGAACACAGAAAAAATTAAAAAAGCAAAGATTCCTTTCGATCTGTAAAAATGGAAGAACTAGTTTATTTCTTGCAGTGTTAGTTTTTATTTTGTAAATAGTAGAAAGAACGGTAGTATTGGCTGCCATCTTGAATTAACTGTCAAAGTGGAGAGTTACACGCTCTATCCACGGACGTATAATACGTCGGTGGCTCTATCGAGCTCATATCGACTACTATGCTAGCTATGCAGGTTTAGAATTTTTGCACAAACTGTCTGTCTTTTATTATAGTTAGATACCTCTGTATACCATCGTTCATAAATCATAATACGAAAATATTGAGTGGGGTGCATGAAATAAACTCCCCCGATTTACTCTGCCCGAGTGGTGGAAACTTAGATACAACCACAGATTATTTTAAATGCGCCCGGCGTCGTATATGGCTTCCCGTCTTCTGTACGTCCCCCAAGCAATACTATATAATCTGTGCCCCAAGTAGAGATAAGCTCGGTACGGTTTTCTTTGGGTACGTCCTATTGAGGTGAAGAAATCGATACCAGAGAATATAAAGTATTATACGCTATTTCAGTCGGCAGAAATGCGTACTCAATAGGTCTACCTATATTATACCAGATGCTTCTGATATAAGAATGTAACGATAACATACGAAATATATATAGGAATGAAACTTCTACTGTATGCATAGCTAGCATAGCAGTCGATATGAGCTCGATAGAGCCACGGACGTAAAAAGTTCTACAATTTTTTTGATGGTTGGTGTCGTGTTCGAGCCTTCCAGATCGTTCCCGTCAATGCTAGAATGTTCTTGAATATTCTATAAGCTTTACGCGCCATATATACATATGTATACAGGGGCCGCGTGTCGGGGCGGATCAGTACAGTTTTGTTTTGTATGCGATAGAGTTGAGTGTAGCGAAGTACAAGTGAAACGATTACTGATTCTGATTACTGTTATTTGCGATTATCTGTGACTATTTAAGGGCCCGTTATCCCTAACATTGAGCCCTTCATTTTGCATCAAGTAGAACTTAACTCTATGATCTTTTATTATAGTTTAAAATAACGCGCTTTGAGCCGTGGCTGTTAAAACAACCGAAACATCGCGCGCTCTTAAAAAACACATTTTTCGCTCAAAAAACGTTTTTACGGTGAAACTTTCAGAAAACTATCCGCCAAAGTGCTTAATAAATTACATTTTCCTTAATTTCCTGTAATTTCCCTACCATTTGGTAATGTAAATTTTATATAAAACGAAAAAAAACATGAAAAATCGACCAAGCTTCGGATTTTTTTTCGATCGAGCAAAGTATAACGTATCGCGTTTTGAACCGCAAAAAAATCTGCAGAAACAATGTATCTAAGATATATATTTTTCAGACACAAAATATCACAATTGAATTTTTTTAAATGAATCAGAAAAGAGACAAAATCCTTAAATAACGTATGAGTGTTTTGGTGTAAATTGGTACACATTTATTTATCCCGAACCGAACCCCAGCTCGTAACAATACTGAGGGGTGAATGGACCGTTTTGCATCGTCTCGTTGAATGCAGTATACAGAAATAACATCAGACACTTATTTAGATTACCTCGTCTTCGGTCCACAGAACTAGGATGATCACGTAGAGAATAGCCTGTATGATAGGCATCTGCAAGACCAAGTACTTCAGACTTCTCAGTTTATTCCTGAAACATTTAAAACCAATAATAATTTTATTGATGAGATTTACTAATATTTATCTTAACAATTAAAATTGAAATAACAATGTAAATTGTAAACTAAACTAAATAATTCAGAAATAAAATAAAAAAGCAATTTTTGAGTTAAAATAAGAGTTTTTAAATGAAAATGAATACAGTGAAAGGTACATCGTAATGGAAACGAAATTTTAACGACTAAAAATATGGTTAAAAAGACATACAAGGTGAATTTGTGAACATCGTCCAAATTCATACTTGAGCCTTGGTAAGTGATCAGCATCAGCGGCACCAATAACGATTTTAGTAAAATTCATAAAATGAAATTTCGCCTCCCCATAGTGATTCACTCAGGACTGGGAGTGAAATACTATGGGAAGTCGAAATTTCATTATACGAATTTCACAAAAATGGTTATCGATTCATGATGCTGATCACTTACCAAGCCTCCAGTATGAATTTGGACGATGATCAAAAATTCGCCTTATAACTCATACCGAGGGACTTTACCCTCAAAACGTGTAGTTATAATAGTTCGTCCTAGTTTTTATGGCTGCGGGCGGGGTTTATATTTATTCATAGAGGGTTCGAATTTTTTGAATTCTCGCCAAGATACAAACATCTCTGAGGTGTTCTCAAAATGAAAAAACGCGGAACCCTTATAGGATCACTTTGTTGTCCGTCTGTCCGTCTGTCAAGACCCCTTTGCTCGGCCCCGTATGAAACACCAAGTTGAAACTGATACTTCCTACACAAGTTTGTACTGCAAAAAAATCAGGCTTCTAGCTCGACGCAAAAAAGTCAATTTCATACAAATTTTTGACACTCGCAAGGGAATCAAAACTTTAGGGCCCTTCCACTTGACTTAGAAAGTTGAAATATCGTCGACAAGTAACTCTTATAGCACACATACAGGAAAAAATCTAAACTTACAAATATTTAATTATTTACGAAGTTATGTAGACCAACTTAACTAGAGCTTTTGGGTACATAGAGTTTAGTGGATCGTAAGTGTCAAGTTAAGTCGGTTAATCAAAATTGCAAGTGGAGTTATTATTATTTACCATGGTTTTAGGGTTCCGTACCCGTATTATGTGGTAGTACGGAAACTTTTATGCGCGACTCCGACTCGTTTTCGGCCGTTTATAATTATTATAAACGATATTTATGTGAAATGTCTATTTTGAATATGGCGATGGCAGCTTTTGATAATTCCATATAAAAAGAGTGTAATAAGTTATTTTCGATAATACTTAACTATATGGATTTGTTAGTGTACTAACAAATCCTTCGAAATCCATGATTTGACAATTACCTTATTTTATAGACAAAAACACTTTTCAATTAGATTCATCATGGTTTTTAGCAGGATTTACCTGGTTTTAATCATTGTTCAAAAATATATTATCATTGTAAAATAATATATCGAAAGTAATCGATATACAATATAGTAGATGCTAGTGATTGTTGGCACTTGGTGTAATTTATAAAACATTGTTTAAAAAAACATTTGCACTTATCCACATATACAGTAAACTTTATTATGCCCGACCGGTTTCGCTGTAAAGCATTTTCTAGGGCCTTTTACAAATCTTAACCAACAAAGAAAATTTTCTTTGTTGGTTAAGATTTGTAAAAGGCCCTAGAAAATGCTTTACAGTGAAACCGGTCGGACATAATAAAGTTTACTGTATATGTAGATAAGTACAAGTGTTTTTTTTTAAACAATGCGGTGTACAATAAGTTTGAAAAGGGACATTTTTGGATTTGGATACAAGTTTCTCTAAAGAGGTTACCTATGTAGTTCTGGCCTCGGTATGATGCAGCAAGGCCAGCAGCAGCATGGCAGTACCCTCGTCTCCAGGCGAGCTCCTTCTGCACACCTGGAACACCAGCATACATCATGACACCAGGCTACTCGGATGGATCTTCATCGGAGGGCAACGTAACCTGTGAGCTCTCCTGAATGTGTTTTACAGGCACGAATAACAAGATAGCTGGTGAACTGAAATAAGTCTATCTTATATTATCTTATATTTATGTATATGTGTATATATATTTTTTTCTGAAGCTTACTTTTTACATTATTAGTATTTAATTACAAAATTATATATCAGTACATAAATGTATTTTTTACGTTTTATTTGTTGTTTAAAATCTAAAATTGTAAAGCCTTTTTGCACACCTGCCTCTGTAACTTTCTTGTACTTTCTGTCGGGTTGACTGGGAGAAAATGCTTCTAGCGTTAAGTCCACCTGTTGTACATTAAACTGTGTTTTGTGTAATAAAGAATTTAGAAGAAGAAGAAGTCAGCATGTGGCTTGATGTTACTTATTCACACATAGAATCGTTTTTACAATTGGACCATTCATATCTATCATCAGCACCATCATCATCATCATCATCATCATCATCATCATCATATGGATCAGACAGTCGATGTTAGAGAATAAATTTGTAAGCCCAAGCTGAAGGAGTAATCATATTATTCTCGCGGTACCAGAATGGTAGGAACCTACCTGATCAGCTGGTCAACTCCCCCACACTCGGCCAGCAGTATACAGAACAGGTGGTACATGGCCACCATGGCTGCTTGCTGCGACACCGCCTCGCAGACCATCCTCGCTCGCGGCACCAGAATGGCTATGAACCCACATACTGACGCCACCTGAAATGGAGGTAAATATGATTAGAATACAGGGGCGAATCCAGGATTTGATTTTGTTGCACGGTTTCTTTACGGTAAGTAAAAAAGGGACATTATAGGCGCCTTATCTATGCAATGCACCCAAATCGAATCGAAAACTCGATTAAAATAGTCAAATTCATAGAATTCCTGGGCGTTTTGGGGAAGGCCATGGCCCCCATGGGCCACTACTTTTGGTTTAATAAAGAATTTTGTATTTGTAAAACCTGAAATTATTCTCAAGTTTCATTTAATTCTAGTGAAGTTACTTGAATTTTTTATATATTTTTTGTATATGTGAATTTCTTGCAAAAATGTCCAACAAGTAAATTAGTCTAAGAATACATTTATAAGTATATCACACTTATATGACTCTTATAATGATTTAGGTGTTTCCTACTACTCTTGTATGTGTTGCACAAAATGCTACTTAGTTCATGATCACAATTATTATTACTCTTATATTTAACCTTATAAGCGCTTATTAGTTCATTTTCGTTGACCACTGTAAGCTAAACTCTTATAAAAGCTATAAATTGGAGCAAACAAACTTAAGAGTGATCACTCTTCTAAGTAGCACTTTAAGCTCTTAAAAGAATGTATTCAATAGCCATTTATAGACCTGAATCGCCTATTAAAGATACTTAAAAGTGTAAACATACTTGATACCATTCGCACTTGTTACTTAGTTTTATAAACGCTAAAAAGTACGATATTTGAGTCCATTATAAGTACAACACTCTCATAAAGGCATTTTATAAGTGGTAAGTGACTATTGATCTATGCGATCCTGTAAAAGCTTCCGAAGATACTACTATTTCCCACTTAACACTTGCCGCAGGTGTAATGCTTTTATATGAGTATAAATTAATGCTATTATTGTCCAAAAAAAACTTATGAACTCGTTGTCAATGTTACTATAAGGTTACTTACTCTTGATTATAGGACCGAAATAGTTCTTTTATATGACGTTGGAATAGCTTATCTTATATAAGTATCTTAGAAACACGTCGTACCTAAATTTATTGTTTAAAATAGATTTAAATAAGTAGAAGCGATTATAAAAAAAGTGGTCATTATACAAGGAAAGTTCACAAAACCTACCAAGAAATGGTGAAAGGATTCAATAAATAATAAAGCTTAGGTTTACTTAAATTTAATAAAAAATACACTTGAAGAAAATAAAAAACAAAAGAATAAGGAATAAATAATATTATGAATATATACCTATACAATACATATAATAAATGTATGTCTAACTCCGCCCATTCGATTAGTCTTGCTAAGAAGAAGGGCAAGAAACTTAGCAAGATCATGTATTTTTTTTCATAATAGTTACATATAGATAAATTTAAAAAGTAAGCCAATACTTTAATTAAATAAAGAAATCAAATATACACGACAGGAGAAAAGCATGTCATGAAGGTCAAAAATATATAATAACTTTGTCTACCGGACCCATAATAGTCCACCTGCTTTTACAGTCATTTCATCTATTAATTAACTAATTAACATTAATTCTAGAGGAATTATAAAATAAGTTAGGAAATTATACTAACTACTATTATGACAAAGATCACTATCACAACCCCATGCTTTATAATAATTTATTTTATAATATGGCTTCTTTTAATGTGTCTATCTCAAATACTAAATCAGTTAGAATTTTATTCATAATTCATAATACAGTTTTAGAGGTCCACACACAAATACTTGACAAAATTTATTTTTCGGTTTTGTTTGCGAGTAGGTAATGATAAGTTTGTATTTTTTTATTATTATTAAATTTAAACGGTACGGACCCCCAGAGCGTGACTCCTACTCGCACTTGACTGTTTTTTTACTTTTAAACCAACAACGCAACGTTTGCGCTTTTTTTCTCCGAGCGCGCGTTTATCTCTTTTTCATGTAAGTGTGCTACGTCTTGCGCTACGAGACCTGCTAGGTACCAAATGTATTAGTATGTATTTTAATATGGAAGTTTAAATTATAATTTATTAATACTTATTATTATTACTTAGGTTTATGTAAGTATTAGATACCCAGAACCAAGGGCGTACGCAGGATTTTACTCATGGGGGGGGGCAGAAACTCAATAATATAGGCATAGGTTCTAAAACGAAAAAGACAAACAAATTATTGAACTCTACGTATGTATCTATATCAAATTTATCTTTAAAAAATTAGTCCCCGGGGATTTTCAGTAGTCCCTATGTATATAGCTTACCTACAGTATGTTTTTAAGACAATAGTTAGTTTTCAGTGTAAAGCGAGATATTAATTTTAATACATAACACTTGCTTCCAGGGGGGGGGGCAGCTGCCCCTACTTGCCCCCCCCTGCGTACGCCCTTGTCCAGAACTTATGAACAAGCACTTGAAGTTCTGCTATCGTCAAATTGACGTCAGAATAACGTTAACGTGGTGTTCACGCTACAGCGTGACGGTATGCGCATTTCAGCGCATGCGCAGAAAGTAACTCGCGACAGAATCGAGTCGCGCGCAGCCGGCTGTTTCGCCGCAACCGTCGACCGAACGATACGTGTGTACACACATTCGCGCCGCCACAACCAATATCGTGTACCCATCAGTGCAGTGTTCTAACAGTGTTGTGTTCCCGTTACTCCAACCAAGATATTCAGCACATTCCTGACCAAGACGCCGTCTCCATCAGCCCAACAAGAAGGCTCAGCCCGTCAGCGCATTCGTCGGCTCGCCCATCAACATTCCAACAAGGTCAGTGCACCCACATTGTTTCCCACAATTCTCCCATGTCAAATCCCATCAGCCCTGCATTCCTGTAGCCAGCGGTTACATTTTGGTCCTTCGAGACCGTTTTCGAACATTTTGGCCCTTCGAACCGTTAGAACCAGCCCCCCTCTATTTACTACAGTCCATTTTCACCCGGTTACATATTTTGCCCCCTTTCCCGGCAAAAAATATTTTGTGGTCTCGAATACCTATTACGGGTAGGTAATTAGAACCGCCGCCTAGAACATTCCATTTATCGGTATAGAACCGGCCCCCCCCCGCCCCTTTACAGAATAAACTCATTTTCATCCCGTTTGTTATTATTATTCAGCTCAGATAATATAATTATATCCATTCAGCCCAATTGTTTATTACAGTCCACTATATTTCTTTATTAAACCCCTCGACCCGACCCGACCCAATTTACCTATTTCTACCCAATTTTTGCCCGCGGAGAGGTGTACATCTGCCCATTGTCAAAGATAGTTTTCGTAGGTATCTTGCGAGATATTTTTTGGTGCGAGTATAAATTTGCCTTTGTTCCGTGTAGTTACGTATCTACATTATATATATACATACGTATTACGTATATTACTAAAGCTTGATTTGCATCATTGGATTGTCCGCTCATTTAGATCCGATTTCGGCTAGGTAAATACATTCTTTGTTTGTTTACACACCCAACGAAGTAGGTACGTATCTTGTTCTATTAATAGAATTTGTTTTGTTGTAAATGTGCGTTCGTGTAAGCAAGAGCTAACGTGTATTGATCCTCTTCTCATCTCTGATCTTATTGTTAATGGTACACATATAGGGTGTTCCACGTTGGTTCAGCTCATATACAGGTTGTTTTTTAAAAAAAAAAAAAAATATTTTTTTTCTCTCTGTCGTGTTTATTTTCCGTGTTCCGTTTGAACATAGCCTTTGTTATTTCGGCCCGCGCAAGTTACAAGCTATCCGCACGTTGGAGTTGGTAGCGCTCAAGTTTTAATAACTCATTTTCACATATAGTCACACTCATCACACATTCAATCAGCACATACACACTCAGCTCATTTTCACTCACACATTCAATCAGCACATACACACTCAGCTCATTTTCACTCACACATTCACTCATCACATACACATTCAGCTCATTTTCACTCAATGAAACCAGCACTCAGCGCACTCAGCACACTCATCACACACACACTCATTTCATTTTCACTCAATGACTTCAACTCCAATAGAGAATTCTTGTAACTCCGCACAACGTGTAGTGAACGTCACTAACACACCAATTTTTTTGCCAACCGTCTCACTTAAAATAGCAGACGTACATGGTCAATTTCACTCAGCACGAGCCCTGTTAGGTTTTATCTCACGTCGCGGTACTCCAGTTCTCATTCGCTCAGACTGCGGCACAAACTATGATGCAATCACTCACAAGCTCGCGAATCAGCACATAACTTGGTTCGGCGCTCTGCACGAAATAATACTCAACTCAAGACCCCTCTGCCCAATTTCATCCGACCCTACGGACTTTGAACCTCTCACGGCCGGACATTTCATTATTGGTCGTCCGCTCACCGCTCTACCTGAGCAGTCTTGTGACGACAGACCCATATCTGCTCTTAAACGGTTCCAACTCATTCAAGCGCTCTCTCAGCGCTTTTGGACTCTCTGGTCCAGACCCTACCTCCATACCCTGCAAACCCGCTCCAAATGGCTCTCCCCTTCTTCCCCTCCTCAAGTGGGTGAACTGGTCCTCATCAAAGAGGATGACCTGCCTCCGCTCCAATGGAAGTTGGGGAGAATTCTCCGCACAATGCCTGGCAAGGATGGAGTGATCCAAGTTGTGGATCTGGACACAGCCCATGGAAATCTGCGACGACCTGTGTTCAAGATAGCCAGGCTGCCGTTGGATTCAGCTCAAGAGGAGTCGCAGCCCCGGCCCCCCCAGGATGTTCACGCTACAGCGTGACGGTATGCGCATTTCAGCGCATGCGCAGAAAGTAACTCGCGACAGAATCGAGTCGCGCGCTGCTCGCCGCTCGCTCGGCCTGTTCGGCTCGAGACGCCTCCCGAGGCGCACGTCTGCGCGCTCGCGCAGCCGGCTGTTTCGCCGCAACCGTCGACCGAACGATACGTGTGTACACACATTCGCGCCGCCACAACCAATATCGTGTACCCATCAGTGCAGTGTTCTAACAGTGTTGTGTTCCCGTTACTCCAACCAAGATATTCAGCACATTCCTGACCAAGACGCCGTCTCCATCAGCCCAACAAGAAGGCTCAGCCCGTCAGCGCATTCGTCGGCTCGCCCATCAACATTCCAACAAGGTCAGTGCACCCACATTGTTTCCCACAATTCTCCCATGTCAAATCCCATCAGCCCTGCATTCCTGTAGCCAGCGGTTACACGTGGTATTCTTAGTTTGAAAATAAAGTTAATTATTTCATCGTAGGAGTTCTGGTTTTATTTATTTATTCATATTAATAATAAACTTTGCTATAAAAAATTATACGAAACTCGTGCGAGAAACTTTTTCTCGACTCGTGTGATTGCAGCACTCGCCTTCGGCTCGTGCCGCAAACTCACACTCGTCAGAAAACGTTTCATCGCTCTCGTATCGTAATGTACTAATATGTGATAATAAAATAATTTTAATAAAATACCGTTCAAGGGCCTTTATATTTTTTATATGTTATATTCCACATAAATATAGTTTTAGGTGCTATATTTCGACCCCTCAGTGGGGTCGTCATCATTCAAATAGAAAAATATAATAAACTTAATGATACACGTTTTATATAAATAATAGTATTTTCTGCAAATGTAACATAATTTGATAGATTGTGACACGAGTGCTAGTTGCAGATGTACGTTACATCTGTATAACATAATATTGTGACGTCACGGAACGTCAAGTCAGTACCTCTAGAATCACGAACATCCACAGACATACAATAAAATGACAACAGCACGCACTACACGTAGGTGGTAGAGCTGATGCCGGGCTCGACTGTGGAGGTACCACCATCTTACTTGGAGACCCCCTCGAAGTGATTCGGGGGAGAGTAATAGGACAGCTCACAGGCGAAAAACCAGGAGGCCCACCATGCCTGGGACCGATGGATGGTGGTATATCCATCCCTAATAGTCGGGCCTTATATGGAACAGACAGGTGACGGGCAGCGGCGTCACTGGTGCGAGGGTTTCGGCACCGCGCCCACCAACCCGCCTGCCCAGCGTATGTGAGTATGGGCAATTCTTCCAGGATGACCGCCGGGATTGGCAAAGTCCTGGAAAAGCTTATGTCCAGCAGTGGACGAACTAGGCTGATGGATGGATGACGCACTACACACGGCACAGATGTTTTCTTTTTTCACTTGATTTAGGACTCGAACGGTTTTAGTTCGCTCGCTTAGCACAACTTGCACCCAGAGCTCTAATATTTATTCACGGGCTAAATTAGAACTCACATGGAACCCATTTGGAACTAAAAATAGGCTGCAATTTTTCTCCACCGGGTTCCAAATGGGTTGCATGTGGGTTGCCTACACTGATATAGAACCTTTGGTACCATCTTTCGTACCTTAGGTTACAATTTGTTTTGATATCGAACATATATGCCACCCGTTGTGTTACATGGCCACTTGATCCACGACCATCAAAAATATCGTCTTTATTTATAATATTTTCAACTAACTATTTCACGAAAAATGGGAAGAAGTCATTCGTTCATGAACCTCGGGCATTATTTCTCGTCTCTGGTCTCTAGCGGTTTTGCAGTGCAGAATTTCGGTGCTATAGTGTAATGTACAATCTAGGTACTTATATAACTGCTTCAATTGCCTTATTGCAATATGGGAGTTTATAAAATACATAATTAAATACACGTGGTTTCGCAGCCGGATTATGAAAAACCTACCTTTTTGTAACTAATCGAAAATACACTCAATAGTAATTCAACAAAACCTTATTGCCTATGTATTGTGTATGCTGCCATCGCAAAGGTTCCATTGGTTTCTGAAAATTAGAATTTCAAAATGTTTTATAATACAATAAAATAAACATGAATTCTAAACGGCTGGAAGTAAAGATTTCTCAGTACTAAGTTGTATTTTTTAAACATGTGGATTACCTGAAGACGGACGGATTTCAAGACGGACAGGAAGTACGTACAGGTTGGGCGATAGATTAAGTTATTTATATTTTATTCGATTTTATGCATTAGCGTACAAATGAGACGAAAATTATTTTTGTTCGCCATCAAAATTTAACACAACGCTAGGAGGTTTAAAAAGCCCATCGTTCTCAATTCAGAGTATTACTTAATTACCATTGTGAGTTATAAAAGCCAATCGTGTCATACGTGACATGAGACATTAAATTGATTAACCTCTATCCTTGGAAACCCGTTATTATCCGTAATGAACTTTACCCTTGTTTCACCTTGGGGGCCAAACCTAGTTTTTTGTGAAAATAATGGACGGAATATGACACTATAATGGACAGAGTCGTATCTACCTTCCTAAATAATAGCTGTAGATATCATTAGTATGTATAAACCAATTTTTTATCAATAATGGATGAGCAAATGGTTGGGAAAACAAAGCTTTCACCAATATTATGCCAATATTGTTGTACAGCACTTGTACATATCTATTATATCAATAATTAGGTGAACCAAACGAATGCTCTATGGATGGAAAGTGCCCTAAATAATTAAGATAGCAAATTTTACTTAAAAGAAAGTATAAGGAAGTAGACAGTATTCTATCTTCATACAAACGTTCGAAACGAACCCCTACCAAAACTCGGTTCAACTCAGTTTACGACAGTCGCGGTCGCACCATTAATAAGTTACTCTATGGTCGCACCGCAGTTACGCACGCACTTTGCCGCTGCTGTAAGCCACTCCCGCGCAATTTCATAAATTATAGCACGAAGTTATAGAATATGTTGTGCATTGTATGGCTATTTAAATTAAATAATGCGACAATTTAATATAGCATTATCAAATACGTAAACAGTCATTTGGCAGCCCTCGCTTGTGTTTAGGCACCGCCGATATGCCGTAGGTATTGATTTCAAGGACACAGCCCTTATACTGTGATGGTATCGATCAAAAGGGTCAATCATACGAACCATATTCTTATCCTAAATTAAAGGAAGACGATGGAATTGAACAATAAACTGACAAATTAAAGGAAGACCATGGAATTGAACAATAAACTTACAAATTAAAGGAAGACCATGGAATTGAACAATAAACTTACAAGTTAAAGGAAGACCATGGAATTGAACAATCTTACGATGATGAATATAGTAGCTCATGGGTACCTCTCAATCTTGAGATCCAGGTTCAATCCCCGGTTGAATTTATGTGCGTAGTAATTGTTTGCTGAACAGTGAAGGAAAACATCGTAAGGAAACCTGCATGCCCTAGAAAGCGTGTATTTGTGTCCGAAATTGCTCACCACCCATCACGTTGGGATATAATTAATAATTATCGGTGTAACGCGGGTATACTGAGTATGGACTGTGACGTGCATTTACAGTTCACACTCGGGACACCTCTGACACCCCCTCGGGGATTCATGTCGTAACGATATACGGTTCAGGCAGGCGATTTTTCAAAATTCTTTGAATGTAGTTTTTCTTTATTTTAAAAATAAAATAAAGGTTCCTGTAAGTATAATTTGCTATCTTCAATATTTACGGCACTTTCCATCCACGTAACATTCGTTTCTTCACTCTGTATTGTATATATCCTACAGTAGGTACTCGTGTTATTCATATTCAGAAATACGTCGTCATGGGAAAGGAATCCCAAGCTAATAGTGTACAATTATCTTTACTGTTATTTTTCATAATTGGCTTCCTCACTATTCAATAGAATGGGTAGGGAAACGTTGAGAGGTGGCATTGAACCACTTTGTGTGCCTAATGTCATATAGTGGTTGGCTTACTTAGACGACTATGAGGGATTTTCTGACAGCTAATTTAAAAAAAATAGCTCATAATATCATATTATCTCAATAGATGGCGTTGACGAAAATAAAGAAAAAATAATAAATTAAGAAAAATGTTTTTTTTCGGCTCCATTTTCGTGTACGAGGCGAGGCCGCCTGAAAAAAATAATTTTATTTTCTTTTTAATTTAATATTCGGTTTTGGGGCAAAATTTTGCACAACATATCAAAATTTCAGGTCTCTATCTCATTCCGTCTAAGAGCTAGAGTCCCGTGACATACGGACAGACAGACGGACAGTGGGGTGACATTAATAGGGCTCCGTTTTGCGCTTTGGGTACAGAACCCTAAAAACGAAAGACTGTATTTTTTTCCACTATTATCCGCTATCCAGAGACGCAGCGGTCGATCGTCATAACTACTACCAATGGCGCTGATATGAACGTTATTTGAATTGAATGTCGTTTCCGTCGATATTTTTACTGACACACATCGAGTTGCTGCCCTAGTGCCACTTTCACTTGGCTCCCTAAAATACATGGTGTCATGATGGATACATGGATAGTCCTCAGGTACAAAGTACAAAGGCTTATTTTTTTCAACATTTCCCCTAAAGGATTGTTTTTTCAGCAAAAGAAACCTACAATTTGACTTGTTTAGTAGTATCATTTATTGCACGGAATAATATCTAATCAGTCTAACTAAACCCTTGATGATGGTGTAAAACCGAAACCGGTCGGGTTAAATAAGATTATAAACTGTGAAACGAGTGCAAGTGTATTTATTCATCATGTTGTTATCCAAGTTTCACCAAGTGCCGACAATCGCAAGTATTAATCAGTTAATCATAAAAGAAAGATATGTTTTCTATTATGAAATTCTTGATTGTGTTCATACTTCGTATGAAGTTAAAGAATGCTACTAAACTAAAAAAATCTGCGATTTTCTTGTATACCTTTGAGCCCTATAGGCTCAGAAGACGTTCTTGAGCTACGCCCCGTTGATGGACAGGCAACGAAGCAAAGTACAAGGTTAATCAATTCTGTTAGAACACTCAAACCACGAATTACAAATCCTCGAGACCACAAGCAAGCGTCAGAGTTGCGACATCCAGATCGTCGCGTCTCGTGAGTCGTGACGCAACCAGCAGCCACCAGACTGGATCAGTTACTGTAGTGTAGGTAATCGACACCACAACGTCGCCATTTACATAAGAGTCTATAAACAACACTAAATACCCCTCAGGTTCTTTCACATATGGATATATTTCCTGGAAATCCTCGTTTTATTCTGTCCCAATGAATAATTTAATTTTAAAGGATAGTTAGGTTACTTGGTTACCTACTAGGTCCTATACCACTCTGTTAAAATTCAAAATTCAAAATTCAAATTCAAAATTCAAATGGTTTATTTTGCAAAGCAGGTATATAGGTAGATATATACACTTTTTACACGTCAAATTTAATCTAATAAAGAAAATATATGTAATAAAATAATAAATGTACATAAACTAAATTAAAGATTTATTTAATTTATGTAGCAATATATTTACGATTAAAATGATAGGTAAAATATATATTGTACAAGGTGAAATCCAATCAACCGCCCGAACCCATACCGGAGACCCGGCCAGGGACCAGGAACAAGGTTCAATGATCACCAACCGAGCCCCCAGCACGAATCCAGGCGGCCGACCAAATAACATCCTATATACTACATACTAATAGGTTACATATATAAATACATGCCTACCTTCGCCCATTCGATTAGTCTTGCTAAGAAGAAGGGCAAGAAACTTAGCAAGACCATGTCTTTTTTTTTTTCAACATAAAACTTATACTATACAATATATGACTTATATCTACTTTAACCAAGGGATAAGAAAATACAAGACAGCAGGAATTCAGGTTAATGAAAAAAAGAAAAACATATATATATTTGTCTACCTGTCTCATATAGTCTTTTTCCTTTTACAGTCTGTAATTAATTAATGTTTACAAATTAGAGGAATCATAAGTTAGGAAATTATAAATTCGTGCATTCCGCCAATATCTACAGTGAAGCAGAAATCCTGACCTTGACTTACCTTGACTTATATTCTTTGCGATGACTGTTTTTCTTACGATTACTTTATCCGTGATGATTCGACAAAATATAAGAACATCACGTTGGGACGTAATAACCGTCAGTGAAACGCGGGTGTACCGAATGTAGACTCTGACTTGCATTTTACAGTTCACATTCAGTTCACACTCGGAACACCTCTTACACCCCTTCGAGGATGCATATCGTGACGATATATTTATTATATATATATATATATAAATATAGTATATATAAATAAATATAAGAACAGCGTCGAACATATATCATCAATATCAATATATACATACATGTAATGAAACAGTAAAACCCGTTGTGTCTGTGTATTGAAGAAAAGTAATAAAAATAGAAAGGGGGTGACTAAAGAATAATAAAACACAAATCAGCGATTTTCTGTCTGTTTGTTCGTGCACATCTCCGAAACTGCAGAACGGATTTTCATGTAGAATAAAGCCTTTGTTTTATTTAAATTATTAAAATAAAGTTATCGTCATTTGAAGATTTTTGGAATTTACTTTTCTACTGTTGGAAATTAGAATTTTCGTAATAGCAAATATTAGTTAATGACGATGAAAGCCTATAGACGTCACGAACAATAAAATTGTTCAAAATAAAAAACAAGAAAACTTAAGTTAGAATTATATAGCGTATAAAATTTAAGAAATCAAATAGTGGCACTTGTTCATTATTAGAATATTTAATTACTTCGTTTAAATAGCGTCATCTATTTAGGTAAATAAAAAGTTATTAAAGCGAAATTAGATGGTTTTTGATAAAAATAATAAATAACTGAAAATTGTAAAGCTAAATAATATAAAACACTATTAAAAGTTGTGTCTGTCTGTACGCATATTGATGATATTCCAAAAAATAGCGGTGTAGGATAATAAAAAAAAAGGAAAACGGAATTTTTGTCGGCATTTCACGCATCAAGCAAAGAACTGGTTTTGGTGCGGTTACCACTGTACGATCCTCAGCAGTGAGACAGGAATTCAAAAAAAAGAAGGAAGGGAGATTAAAAACTAGGATAATTTTATTGCGTGATTCGCAAGGGATTACACTGTGAAGGGATCTTCTTCCATGCGGACGAAGTCGCAGGCAACAGCTATTCATAAATATATGAATACACGACACGAGAGTATATGATACATTTTTATTTGTATTATTTTAAATATACTTTTGGAAAGCTTTTTATATATATTTTTATTTATACGAATCAATAATTAAATAAAATACTTTATAATTATAAAATTACACGGTTTAAGATATATTTCGGGTCCGACCTGGACCCGGCATCAGTTAAATATACTAATCTTATACTAATAATAATAATAACTAAAAAATAATACTAATCACTTAAATATACTAAATTAGTATATTTAACTGATGCCGGGTCCAGGTCGGACCCGAAATATATCTTAAACCGTGTAATTTTATAATTATAAAGTATTTTATTTAATTATTGATTCGTATAAATAAAAATATATTTAAATATACTTGTTTAAGAACAACCCCCGGTCATATATTATTATATATATAATTTGTACAGGAAGACTAAATTTTAGTTTGCGTTTTTCGTATAATCTATAGTTCGTAAACTTACTAAGACTAACTGGTATCTGCTCTGTTATAGCCTTATCTGATGATACAAAGCTTGACAAAACCTTCCTAGCCAAAACAAAACAGCATCGCAACCCATTCTTTAATCATCAGTGAATAGAGAAGAAAAAGAAGAAGTAGAAACTAAGAAAATACATTTATTTACACAAAGATTTTAAAGAAGCTTATTTTAGTTACATAATGCTCGACCGGGCCGCTCTAGAAGGACGTATGCCGACCAAATGGGTGACATATGTACTGAAGAAGGGCAATCAATATCATAATAGTAACCAGAATAGAAGAATTTAGCAAAAAAAAATATCAAGGTATCTATAGTTGTAGCCATTACATTTTCATGGAAGTTAATGCCATGACACATAATTAAACAATTTCAAAGCTATCTGGCTCGAACCACATATATAGTATACAATATGACACAACTCAAGACTAAGAGTTGCGTAATAAACTATATATATTATATTATCCCAGATATCTGGGATCAATATCATCATATTGATCCCAGATATTGAGAATCAATATAATCATATTATCATAGTGCACCACCTGGCACCCCGCTGCCGGCGCACATCCTTGTATGACTAGATTGATGGATGTGGAAGACGCGAAAGAGGTGTGTCAGGATCGTCTCTGCTTACCCCTCTGAGAGAAAGGCGTGAGTATATGTTTACACAAAGAGAAGACTCACAGGATAAACAGCCAGCACGAAGGTAGCGTTGGTGAGGGTGCTCGGTCTCCGCCGGTGGACAGCCTTCAGCGTCAGCACGAAGAGCAGCAGCGAGCAGACTGCGGCTACTGCTGCCAGAGACCAGAGCACTGGCGCGTACACCTGCAGAGCTGGATGAAGGTTACAGGGTGTTAGGGAGCCAGTGAACAATAAGACAATAAAAGAGTTTTCATATATACGAGATGTTTGTGGATCTATATTAAATAACTAACGACCGCAACTGGGTTTATTAAGGGGGATGATGACGCAAATATAAATGTAATGAATGAATGACTACTTTTGTTAAAATAATCAGGACAACCATAGTTATAAAAAATATATGTTCTTTTTACGTTTATGAAGTGTGTTTGAACAAACCGCGTCAATTTATTCATTTATTAACTATAAATAATATCTTTTGTAACCTTTTTTATGCTCTATTTTACTTCTTATTGATTTTCTCTCGAGTATTGATTTCGGGATTTGGTTGGATTTTTCTTTAATTTTTTTTTAATGACATCCTGCGATTTTGAAAAAAACGAGTTTTTATTTCAATTAGAAGGCGAGTTATTTCATAAAATCTCGGTTTTTATAAAACTTTTTGCAATGCGCCAATTGTAAAGTATCTTGCCCGATACCAAGACCTTTAAAGCTGTCAGGGTTAATGACTTAATACTACTTAGTATTTATTTACCCCACCAAAATCATTTCATGTAAAGAAGGTTGCTAAGACTCACAAGCTCATAACGCTTTCACTGTTAAAAGTTATCAAATCTCATATAGAGTCAAGCCTCTAACTCTACATGCCCTAACTCTACAAACCCTACATCTTAGTCAAAAAGTATGGCTTGGCAGATTCGCAGCCGTCACGTCGCGCAGAGGCTCCTGGACTTATGTTCTTTCATGCAATAGTTCCATAAAACGACCCAGTCATACCTTTGGAATAAGATGTGGGGTTTGTAGAGTTAGACCTTGGCTAGTGCCCCCAGAAAAAGTTTTAGACGCTGGAAACACAGCGAGCTGTTTAGAGTTTTGTCTGCGTTCACTTACTGTAATCTATTATGTAAAATAATATTAGTTGGTGAAACTCAAAACATAGGTAGTACTAGTTTATATTTTATAATTTCTTTAAAAAAATATTTTTGTTTGGTTTAATTATTAAATTAGTCTTTAATTAACATTGGTTTTTTTTCATGATTTTTCATGTTTGTCTATTTTTTATTTATTTTTACTAGCTTTTACTCTTGCTTTCATAATAACGTTTGTGTCCAGAATACCGGTTTTTTAATTTTTTTTTATTAATTTAATATACAAAAATATTTAAAAGTGTAATATAGTAACTAACTAATAACTAAATTTTTAAGAATATTAATAATACAAGGCAGAAAATCTCGTACTATGTATAAAGACTTAATCTATAACTATAAGTGGAAACTTGTAATTGGCCTGTAAGTTTATTGCCAGCCGCTTGCCGCGTCACGCTGCTGTAAATGACGTCATCCGTCGGGCCCTTGCCAGCGTCAGCGTGCCGGCTATTTTAGAGCCTAATGGTTTAGCACGTGACGATGGCAAGAGGCCGGATGGTATGACGCTCATCCCATGGAAGAATGGGCGGCCGTTGGTGTGGGATGCAACTTGCGTCGATACGGTGGCGCCATCCCACCTTTCAGCGACCGCTTCCAGAGCGGGCGCGGCGGCAACGTCGGCGGAGTCAGACAAACGGCGCAAATATGCAGCCCTAGGTAAGGGCTACATGTAGTACATGTTTGTGCCCTTTGGAGTGGAGACACTCGGACCGTGGGGACCGGATGCGCGACGTCTCTACAGACATATCATCGCGACTGATCGACGCTTCCAGTGACCCGAGAGCTGGAGCCTATTTCGGTCAAAGAATTAGCCTCGCTATTCAGCGAGGTAATGCTGCCAGCCTTCTGGGTACACTACCGAACGACGGTGGCGATCTGGCCCGCATTTTTTATTTATTTTAATAATTTTAAGATTAGGCATGTATGTATATAGCTTGTAATTTACTGTATTTATATTTATAGGTTTAGTCTAATTTTTAATGTTATTTAAGTTTATATACTATTTCTTGTGCTGTAAGTTTTCCGAATAAATAAATAAATATAAATAAATAAATAAATATGAAGAACTGTTTGTATGGGAGCTAAGCAAAATTCGCAACTTTTATTCTCTTCCTCCCATACAAATTGCCCCGATCAACTGACTTTTCCAGTATGGAAAGGTGAAAACAAATTTTAAGAATTTCGCTTAGCTCCCATACAAACAATTGTTCATATAGACTAGTACTACCTATGTTTTGAGTTTCGCCAACTAATATTATTTCACCTCATATACGATGGCTAGTTCCTTTCACAGACAGACCGGGACGGAATGAAAAGAAATGAAATATAAAATGAAAAGAAATTAAATATTACACAGAGAGACTGCGACGACGACGGTCAATGAGAATGCGAGTTCTTATCGTTTGGAAGTCAGACTGCACAGAACTCTAGACCATTCGCTGTGTGTCCAGCGCCTTGGTATAAGTCATTAGGAACATTCATTTAGATTAATTTTAGTTTTATAATGTCATTGAATTTGTTGTTTATGAATAAAGCTCCCACTTTATAAAACTGATGACACTAATTACCACTTGGTAGCACGTGTACGAAAATCGACGAGTGGACTATTGAAGTTGTGCCAAAAATAATAAATTCACTATTTTAACTTATTTAAATTCTCGTACATGAGGAAGTGTAACAAGACAACCTTTAAATTTATTCAACAGACTAGCAGTTACTTTTATTTATTTACATACTTAAAATGTTATTTTTGCTAGTTTGTTATCAACTTACCTACTATAGAGATGATTCCAAAATAACTTCTATTTGGTGTAATATTATGTAATGATCACAATCTGGTGATCTAATGGCTCAAAATAATTAAATTTAAAATAAACTTATCTATAGCATATACAGTAAGGGGGCGTGGCGAACGCATGAGGCCAAAAATAGGCTTCATACGAGACCCAATGTCAATAGAGGTGACGTATTATGTTTTCCGTGGGTACAGGTTGATGCACCGCCCTCTTTTTGCATGTGTACTATTAGTGCGCGTGAGAAATATGAGTATGTGTGCCGTACTTATAGAAACGTGGACACTGAACACTAACAATTAGATATCTGCTAGATATCTGCTAATTCCGCCGAAGTACCAACTAAAATTGCAAATGGGGCCAAGGGCGGATCCAGGATTTGGTTTTGGGGGCAGCCATTCTGACAAGGTTTACCACAAAGTTAAAAAAAAATAGTTTATAGTTTATATCCTTAAGTCTTGAGGCGCTTTAGGAAAACCTTTATATATCTAGCTGTGTAAAAGTGCACCCGAATCGAATCGAAAAGGCAAGTCAAATGTATGGATAATGTTTTGGGGTAGGGGTGCATGGGCCCCATAGCCCCTCCCTTTATCCGCCAATGAACGGAGCGGAGTACACTCCTGGGGGCTATTGCGGAGAAACAGTCGAAGCGAGACTTCTAAAACTCGAGCTAAAAATGTATGGAGCTCGAGAAGGCTAGACAGACTCGGAATTGCCCCCCTGGGTCCTGCACAAAAGATATCTCACTCGGTGGCTAGCAATACGAACATTTGCGTGTCAAAACTACAGTATTTTGGAATGATGAACTATCTAGGTCTTGGCCCTCGGGACTTAGTGGGGGAATTAGGGTGGCCCTTAGCCTAAAAAGTTTGGAGACGCCTGGTTTACTTCATTGTTCAAAAGTCTAGATAATAATAATGATAATATTTTTATTAATTTAAACTGCACATTACAGTATTAATACATGTACATATTTTAATTACAGTAAAAACTAATTCGTTATACAATTATATTTAAGATAGTATGCAATGATTACATAATAAATTTTAACAAGAATAATAATAATTAACAATAATAGGACAATCCTTTTACTCATCACGCTCGCAGAATGCCAAACATTCATCAATCACAGTCGCCAATCTGTAAGTAAATAAGTCACATTCCGGTACTGACGCCAACAGTGCATTAAGGGGCTGCACAATGCTAAAATTCAGTCCTGCTCTAACGATCCTGCTCTAATCAGAGGCCGCGCAAGCAACACTTCAGTTATTTTGAAATCGCGACTACATTAGGACATTAACTATAATTTCTTGAAATAAATATGGTTTTTTTCTAGTAAGTATCTGCGCGTGCTGGTTTCGTTTCAATCTGTTTTGAAATATCGAAACTGAATCGGTTTTTAGTGAAATTCTTAAATTTTTTTTTTTTTAAGTATTTTAATTAAAAGAAGATTGAAATAATGTTTATTTGTAAAGTGTAATTAATAATTGTCTTAAGGGGAACGAAAATACAAACAGAAATAAAATGTCAGCTTTCGGATGATTTTGTTGCAATAATCAGGTTACGTATAGCCATAAAAAAAATACATGTTTTTGGTTGAACTTTAAGGTATTCATTTTCCACAAACCACGTTAATCGATTCATATTTGTACTGTCAATGAATTTTTTTGTAACCCTCTATTGCACACTTCTTATCGATTTTGTTTCAGGTATCGCTTTCGCGATTTTGTTGGTTTTTTTTTATAAAATTAGTGTGAATGACATCTATTCATTTTCCAAATACTACGTTATTCGGGTCAAAAAAAGCACCCCCTTTTTCCAAAAATACGTAAATCCACTGATGCAGTCAGCGGCAGCAAGATATTGTCAGTCTACGCCTAGCGTTGGCGCCCGTAAGACGTGGAACCTGTGCCCTTTTTTGCAAGCTATAAATATCTCCCAAAACTACTTCAAAACACATTGAAATTAATTTTATAAAGTAATATTTCGAGGAGCATCATATTCCTGCCGTTAAAAACTCAACAAAATATGCGTATGAGTGATTTAGCTACATCGTGCCATAGTCATAACAACAAAACTGAATGAATTTGGAATGAATTCATACTTTTATGCGGGAAAATAATATATGTTACTCTAAAAGAATAATTTTGTGATCGTTATTGAAACCCAAATTAATTTACTTATACTTACTGAGATCTGTAACAAAGGTCAATGACCTTTTCGTAAAATTACCCTCTAGTATTGGCTCACCATTTCAGGTCCAATAAGTGAAGTTTTTTGCAAATTATATAGGTACACTTACTTGGGATAAATCGCCAAGCATTTAAAATATAGAAATTTATTTTGAAATATTTACAGTGCATGGCAAAATTATTAGATCGTAGATAATCCTGTCGGTACATGTTCAGGTTCTGTTACGCAAAATGAAAACAATGAAACTCTTTTAGGATTAATTTGTTATCCCTATGTTTATCTTCGAGTTGATGGTACTTTTATAAATTCGAATAGATTTTTGAGAGTCAAAGCTAACCAGTTCTAAATTCTAAGAATAAAATTTTTGTTGCGCAACTCTGAATAGTCATGCTATTGATAAAGTCAAAAATAAACCTTGAAATGCTGTTACATCAGGAAGAAAAATAAAAACCCAATTTATGAGCAATTTTTTGTAATTAGGTTAGTTCGATACCACACCCTGAAAAAAAATGTCTTATGTTAGTTTTGCAAATTGTCTTAAATAACGGCTCATCAAATATTGTTTTTCAAATGATCTGGCAATTTCTGTTTATTACTTTTGAAAAAAAAGTTATTGCTATTTTACTACCAAAGGAGCTGCGTATTTTTTAAAATAATTAGAATTTAGAATGAAAGAGTGGCGGGCAGTAAAAATATTTGACGTTCATTAGAAATGCCATTTAACACGCGTTAGAGTGAGATAAATAGTGACGCTATTTAAAATGAGTTGGAATGAGATAGTAACGCAGTTAAACGTGGTTGAATGAGAGAGGCATAATTGATATAGGCTACAGTGAGATAGATAGTGACGTGGTGCATTCCTTCTGAGAATATTTGTTAGTTTCCACTTTTTGTAATAACAACTTTAGTAAAAATTTTTTGTAAAGAAATTTTTGGTCCAATTTATTTTTCCGCAAGTGTAAAACCAGCTCAACGGGCGAAAAATATTTAAAGAATGGGTAATGGTGACAATTAACCGTCACAATATTATTATGTATCTCTAAAGGAGTGTCTGAAATGTTCCGAGGGTCAACTGATAAATCAAACACTCAAAAAACCACTTTTAGCCGAACATAATAAATTTACGTCCCGACGTGATAGCAAGTAGGATCAATGCCGTGTGACGATGATCGAAATACACTAATAAATTAGATAAAATAAAATACGTATTACTTTTGACCCTGCCTCGTCCACTCTATTCGTATTTTTGCTATGGTGACGCGAGCTTAGAGACCGGGACGAATTTCCCCCCGCGCGCTATCGTAAAATAGAATAAGCCACGCCCGGAACTGGTTTTTGTTTTGGCTATGTCATACTCTTAAGTCAAAAAACACGCCATATTTTTTTCAAATTTTTACCAGCTACATTGACGGAACTGAATCCAATACAAAACTGATGTGGAACATTGTGGAGCCCCTTAAGGGAGGTTCACGCAGGCACAAGCGGAGACATGCTGCGAGCAACAGTGCGTGCCGTATAGGTACCGACCGACAACAGAGCGTGCTTGTGAGCTCTGAGGCACAATAAATCTGTCAGGCACAAACAGTCGAAATGGTTGATTGGTGAGCTGTGGACAGTCTGATTCACCGCGAAGCATGCGGCAGGTTGTAACGAGCTACTTCCAACGAGTTGAACCTCAGCATAGGTACCAAAAAGATATTTTATCGGGTACGTAAAGGAGTAACTAGTACCCAAATTTCTTTTTGTACAGAAAGCAGAGGAACCATTTCTGCACTTTTTCTAGCAATAACTCGTAATTATGTTGATTCATGAGGGCTTCAGACGATGGCTCCAGTTTCGTTCTTGCTTCTCACAAGAGCTGTGAAGAAAAGTTCCTTTTATTGCTTTCAGATTTAAGAAATGTTTAGCGTTACGAAGACCTAAATCTAGCCTCTTGGAGCAATCAGTAGCAAGGGTTTTTATGTGCTCATGGAACGTAAGACAAGTATCAAATGTGACATCAAGGTCTTTGATACAGTTCACACGACCAACAGTTTCAGACCCAAGCACATAAGAGTGGGTCGTGGTGTGGGTCGCCCTCGTGAAAGACATACAAAAGCATTTGCTTTGTTCTGTACACTCCATCTGTAGACAGCATCTAAATCCTTCTGTAACAAGCTACAGTCAGCTAACCGATTTACCTTAAATATCAATTTGAGGTCATCAGCATACAAAAGGCAAGATAAGTGTTCAATACTGGCCTCTATATCGTTTAACATTATCACGAAAAGAAACTGCCCAAGAATAGAACCTTGACTCACACCTGATCGTGTGTGAATCTGATAAGATTTTGAGGTGTAACCATACTTGACATATTGTTGATGGTTTTTGAGATAGTCGGCAAACAGACTGAGCAGACTTGGAGCAAATCCATTGGCGCATATCCATTCCGAAGATCGCGAGTTCGAATCTCGTAGGAGCACAATTGTGTTCAGTCTGCGTGCATCGGAAGGGTGTGTCCATGTTTGTGTCCGAAGTACGGCGATATCGCGGTGATAATAATCGTCAGTGAACCATGGGTGTACTAGTGCGGACTGTGACTTGCATTTTACAGTCCATACTTGGAAACATCTCTGACAGTCCCCTCTAGCGGATACGTCGTGACGATATGATGTTATTATGTATCAAAATAACCATGATTTTATTATCTACTATTTGATAATTTGATAACATGATAAGATAATTATGATAATTTTTAGTCAAAGCTAAGAATTACGCGCAAAGACCGTGGTAAACAGTGAATCACTGCAAAATACACATTTATAATATATATTTTTTCCCTTTCTTTTTTACAAAAAGTATAATATAGTAAAATTTCTATGATATAATATGTCTAGATTTCGGCCTTTCAGCGAATAATAATCCAGCCATATAATAATATAAAATATAAATGTGTATTTTTATATAAGGTCTTTCAATTTAAATGGAAAGTAATTTAGGAGCTGATTCAGTATCGCTAATACATTACATTCCACTGAAAAGTACTTTTTTTTGCGCGAACTTTTTCTTCACTTGTCCATACAAACTGAGTCAGCTAATCGGACCACTTTGTACTGAGAAATGAAAAAAAAGTTCGCGCAAAAAAAAAACTTGGCAGTGAAATGTGATGTATTAACGATACTGAATCACCTCCTAAATTACTTTCCATTTAAATTGAAAGACCTTATATATAGGTACTCGTATATCCATTAATGTCCGAACGAATAATTCCGATCAGTTTTTGTTCATACTGAATACTGATCAGTTTTATTTTGGTCGAAGCAGTTTACCTTCGCTGTTAAAAAATACTATTCACATACTGAACTGAACATGCAACTAACCGAACATGTTTTTCGGTTTTAAGGCTTTAGTTTCAATGCTGTTAAAACTAAAAACATGCAAGATTATTTAGCTTTTATTACGTATTAGTTTTGAAAGCACTAAACCTAAAACTAAAGCCTTTAAAATCACCTTTATGTATCACTAAATTCATACACTAAGGATGTAGAATAAATTATGTTACAATATTAAATACTGACCGGGTGTTAAGTAAATAATGTACGAGTACGAATTAAATGTAAATTGAAATATTTATTTACACCCTATATAAAAAACCGGTCAAAAGCGGGTAGGACTCAGGTCTTGAGTTACCTATGTTCCGTACTTATTGTTTTAAAGATAAGCTTATTCCACTTGCAGTTATTATGGACCAACTTAACTTGACACTTACGATCTACTCATTTCTATGTATCCAAAGGGTCTAATTAAGTTGTTCATTGATACCTTTGTAAAGAATTAAATATAGCCTTGTACGTGTGTTATAATTATAAGACAAAACTGGTGATAGTCCTCGTAAATTCTAACAACTTCGCATGAAAAAAAATTGAGAAATCGAGAAAAAGAAATTAGGCTTTTCATACATTTTGGTTACATACATCATGTAACTTTTCTATGAAACAGCAGATTTTTTTTTCACGTTTTAGTGGTTGGCTCCATAGTAAAAGTTGTTCGTATACACGAGTACTATCGCCAGTTTCCGGTTTCCGTAACCTCATCTTAACACCCAGTATATAATTTTTTTTTCGAGTTTCTAAGTCAACTGGACGTGCCCTATAGGTTTTTATCGTGAGCAAATTTGTGTGAAATTGATCGTGTAAGTAAAGGACAATTACTTTTTTGCGTTGAGTTAGAATCCTTACTTTTTATAGGGCCGTAGACTTTCTGTACGAAGTATTAGTTTTAAAGTAGTTTCAACTAGATATCTCACATGGCAAGGGGCCTGAACAAAGGGTCTTTGAGCATTTTTCCTTGTGTCAAATTTAGTGTTAAATAAGATTCCTAGATGGCACTGTCGTATACTTTAGCAAAATAATCAAAGACAAAAATTGCACAGATTCCAAACAAACTACAAACCACTTTGACATTTATTGCTACGAAACATATTTTATCTATGGTGACATGAACAGTGACATCCAGAGGAAAGCTAAGAACTAGGAAAAAAAAACGAGAAAATCGCTCATTTATAGATCTACATAGTTATTTTGACGGAGCTCAAATTGAGTTAGTTTAGTGCTCCGTTCTTTGAGTGTGTCATTCATTACGTATGAGTGAAGGGTTAAAATTTCAACTACGGAATCCGTGACATTATTTTAGTAATGTTGCATGACTCTACTCATTACTACATATTTTACTACAATTGGTGATTATATGTTTGTTGCTATTTACTTCGTGTCAACACAGGCTATTAAGAGAAGAGTTTGTCAAGATCTAATGGAGATTTGTGGTGTCTGCCGACTCCTCTGTCAGTATTGTAACGTATGTATAACTATGTATAAGATAGTTCGGCCAAGTGCGAGTCGGACTCGCGCACAAAGGGTTCACCACACAATACTGAAACCTAAAAACATTATGGTTCCCAATTTTCTACCCACATAATAATATGTGTACATTCTACGATAACGGGGACAAGCTGAAAATCAGCGCTGTGAAGATCATTTTCTTTTTACCCGACTACGGCGAAGCAAAAAGGATGGTTATGATTTTGACCGGTATGTATGTATGTATGAATGTTCATCTGTTCCCTCATAACTTCTAAACTAATTATTTATCATAATTTGACAAATCAGGTATCGTTGGTAGCGTCTTGATCATCCGCTGGTTATAGGATGCGTGACGTTATATTAAATTGAATATAACGCCCTCTAGAGGGCATAAAGTCATAAACAAAAAAAAAGTCTTAATTATGCCGAAATGGGTATCAAATGAAACTAATGAAAGGGCTTAATTCGCACATTTCAAAAATATATATACTGTTAGCTGTTGCTTGCGGCTTTGCTTGCCTGCACCCGATAATTGAGAATAATTTCTATAAAATCAAGCTTCACTCCAATCCTTCCCAAAATATATATATAATAAATACGTATGTATATGTAAAGCGGCTCTGCATATACTTTGTCACGAAATTATATACCCAAAATTATTTTAATAAAAAATTTGCTAAAAAATTAAAACCCGACTACTGTAATATCACGCTCTAAAGAGTATGAAACACGAAAATATACTCATCTCCAACTATTATGTACAAACAGTTCAAAACTTATCGTCTATTAAATAAACAACTTACACGTTATACATTTTAATGTATTTAATAAATATTCATAGTGATGTTCAGAGGAAAGCCGTGCTCGTATATATTATATATTTTTTGTTCTATCACAGCATATAAGCTTATCTGAGCTTATTTCTTTTTGTCACATACTTTTAACAATAAATTAGTAAATAATTTGAATTTCAATATGAAACAAATAACGGAAAAACACACGAATTTGTACGGGAACCCCCCTTCGGCTTAATTTTTGTGTTTATTATGATTTGCCGATAGAGCCCATAGTAATAGTAATAGACCCCTGTGACATACGGACAGACAGCGGAGGCTTCATAATAGGGTCCCGTTTATCACCGCTTCGGGTACGGAACCCTACAAATGTGATTTTATCGAGAATATATTTTCCTGGAGTGCCTGTCTAGCTCTCCAACTACGAGCCACACAGCTCTCGGTCCAGCAGCTTCCGAATTCGGAACCTTCTAACTCTAAACTCTAACTCTAAAGGGTAAGTAACAACTTAATCAGAAATCAGAATGCTTTATTTGTGAACATAGGTATTTTAAATTAAATATAAAATTATACTTAGGTGGTGGTGATACATTATGGGTTATGTTATGAACGCTATGTTCTACCGCTAAGCTAAGATATACAAATATTTAAAATAAATATTGTGTGACACATGCTCATGCAAAATTTGAATTAATACAAAGTTAAATTAAATTAATTATAAAAAATATTAAATTGATTATCATTCAAAAACATTTCGATCTTATAGTAGCATTTTTTATAAGTAATTTAGACAATTTATTCTGAAATTGTATCAAATTTAAATCTTTAATTAAATTAGGAATCTTGTTAAATATTTCTTAAATATGTTCAATATAATAATGTTAATATGTTAAATATATTATGCGGAACGGATATACTATGGGATATTTGTATTTTCGTCTATTATTTGCTATTGCTCTTTTTTCCAGTCGTATAAGGGTCAAATCACAAGTGTGTAGATTACTGTAGTAATATGTAACGTTACAACATATTGCGTTAGAGACGGAACGCTGCGCCGGCGCCGGTCTACTGCGGAAGTATTGTAATACATATGTAGAAAGTTACAATAATATGTACTGTACTTCGCTGTACCTTCTTATAAATTGTAGAGTGAGCAGCGGGTTGTGTCAGAGATAGAACTGTGAATAACTTAAGTGGATACTTCTTATTTGTGTCGCCTCTTTATTATAAATTGTAGAGTGAGCAGCGGGTTGTGTCAGAGATAGAACTGTGAATAACTTAAGTGGATACTTCTTATTTGTGTCGCCTCTTTATTATAAATTGTAGAGTGAGCAGCGGGTTGTGTCAGAGATAGAACTGTGAATAACTTAAGTGGATACTTCTTATTTGTGTCGCCTCTTTATTATAAATTGTAGAGTGAGCAGCGGGTTGTGTCAGAGATAGAACTGTGAATAACTTAAGTGGATACTTCTTATTTGTGTCGCCTCTTTATTATAAATTGTAGAGTGAGCAGCGGGTTGTGTCAGAGATAGAACTGTGAATAACTTAAGTGGATACTTCTTATTTGTGTCGCCTCTTTATTATAAATTGTAGAGTGAGCAGCGGGTTGTGTCAGAGATAGAACTGTGAATAACTTAAGTGGATACTTCTTATTTGTGTCGCCTCTTTATTATAAATTGTAGAGTGAGCAGCGGGTTGTGTCAGAGATAGAACTGTGAATAACTTAAGTGGATACTTCTTATTTGTGTCGCCTCTTTATTATAAATTGTAGAGTGAGCAGCGGGTTGTGTCAGAGATAGAACTGTGAATAACTTAAGTGGATACTTCTTATTTGTGTCGCCTCTTTATTATAAATTGTAGAGTGAGCAGCGGGTTGTGTCAGAGATAGAACTGTGAATAACTTAAGTGGATACTTCTTATTTGTGTCGCCTCTTTATTATAAATTGTAGAGTGAGCAGCGGGTTGTGTCAGAGATAGAACTGTGAATAACTTAAGTGGATACTTCTTATTTGTGTCGCCTCTTTATTATAAATTGTAGAGTGAGCAGCGGGTTGTGTCAGAGATAGAACTGTGAATAACTTAAGTGGATACTTCTTATTTGTGTCGCCTCTTTATTATAAATTGGAGAGTGAGCAGCGGGTTGTGTCAGAGATAGAACTGTGAATAACTTAAGTGGATACTTCTTATTTGTGTCGCCTCTTTATTATAAATTGTAGAGTGAGCAGCGGGTTGTGTCAGAGATAGAACTGTGAATAACTTAAGTGGATACTTCTTATTTGTGTCGCCTCTTTATTATAAATTGGAGAGTGAGCAGCGGGTTGTGTCAGAGATAGAACTGTGAATAACTTAAGTGGATACTTCTTATTTGTGTCGCCTCTTTATTATAAATTGGAGAGTGAGCAGCGGGTTGTGTCAGAGATAGAACTGTGAATAACTTAAGTGGATACTTCTTATTTGTGTCGCCTCTTTATTATAAATTGGAGAGTGAGCAGCGGGTTGTGTCAGAGATAGAACTGTGAATAACTTAAGTGGATACTTCTTATTTGTGTCGCCTCTTTATTATAAATTGGAGAGTGAGCAGCGGGTTGTGTCAGAGATAGAACTGTGAATAACTTAAGTGGATACTTCTTATTTGTGTCGCCTCTTTATTATAAATTGGAGAGTGAGCAGCGGGTTGTGTCAGAGATAGAACTGTGAATAACTTAAGTGGATACTTCTTATTTGTGTCGCCTCTTTATTATAAATTGGAGAGTGAGCAGCGGGTTGTGTCAGAGATAGAACTGTGAATAACTTAAGTGGATACTTCTTATTAAATTTATATCATTGCAGTATAGAAACGCAGAAAGAAAAGTAAATCTGGATGTGAGGAGCTCTGAACCCGGACACGAACCCGGGACCTCTCGCTTGCCGGGCGATTGCTCTAACCTCTGAGCTATCCAGGTCTCAACACAACTCGTGAATTTACCAATGTTGTAAACGTAAAACAACACGAGTTATTAACCTTATCATTAAAAAAAATGGCTGATATTGATATGATAACAAAAAATGAAAGATTAAAAGACGTAATAATCTATGTATATCAAATTATTATTATTATTATTGTTACGTACAAGTTCAACATAATACGAGATACGAACAAAGAAGCATCCACTTCAAAAAGTAGTTGGTCTAAAACCCTCATTTAAATAAAAATATTTTTTATTATTACCTTTGAACGGCTTTTTATTTATGGATTATATGTTGGTTTTAATGTAATATATGTAAGTTTAGTATAAATTATAAATACGTTTTAAATTAAATGAAAAATTTGATTTAGATCGTTGCCGCTGGGGAGAGTACCCAAGAGACTGGCAGCGTTACCTCGTTGAATCGATAGACTAATCCTCTGGCCGAGGTAAGCTCCGGCTCTTGGATCACCAGAGGCGTCGACCAGACGCGACGACAGTTCTTGAAACAGTCGTCGCGCACTTGGGCCCCATGGTCCCAGAGTTTCAACTCCGAACGGCGCAAATATGTAGCCCTCGCCAAGAGCGACATACCCGCGCCGCTTTCGGGACTCCGCTGCCTCTGCAGCCGCGCCAGCACCGACCGAGGTAGCCTGTAGGTAGGACGGGGCAAGTGTGTCTGCACATGTGGCGTCCCACACAAGCGGCTTGCCATGCTTCCATGCAAGGAGCGTCATTCCATCGGGCCGCTTACCATCGTCCCGGGTTAACCCTGGTGGTTCGAGAATGCTCGGTACATTGGCACTGACAAGGGCCCGACGGATGACGTCATTGAGGTTAGCGTGGCGGGCTGAACGTCCGGCGCTTAGCTGGCATGATAGACCATGGTGCCCGAACTGGCCGACGCGTACTCCACAACGGCAACGGTGTGGTTCATTGATCTTCGTGCCTAAGCGAAGACCGCAAGCCAAACTCAAAGTGTTACGGTCTAATAAGGTGCCGATATTACTAGATGGGATGGCGTTCAACCAATAACCCGACTCGCGTTCATTGGAGGCTAGGAGACGGGCCCGGTCTGCTGGGTCGGTTGCTCCTTCGAGCAGTTTCGTTTGCTCCAACTTGCAGAGGGGCTCGTCCCATAACCTCTGCGATGACGGTGTAATTGGAGGGTCCTGATTAGGACATGCTACTGCCCAGGCGCTCTTAGCCTCGTCCAAGCCCGAGACCTCAACGTCAGCAATTGACGGGAAAATTATCTTACCAAAGAGGTCTCGTGTGCTGTAGGCTGAGGACAAAAACGCTGGGAGTGCTATACTCGAAATTTTGCGTATTCCCAGGCCACCAAAACGTACTGGTAACGATGCCTGGGTCCAACTCCGTTCGTCTAGGTTGCAATTCAGAACTTCACTAAGAATTTTTTGTATTAATTTGTCTAAAGTGTCCAAAAGGTTTTTATGATTCCAAACGGGTGTACAGCGCAGAACGTAAGTGAATTTTGGTACAAATAAACAGAACCGAATTATGAATAGTGCCATGTGTGGATTTATTTGAGTTAGACGACTTGATGACTCCTCGAATTTTGCTATTTGATCCGAAATATATCCAGGGATACCGTTGTCTAAAATTGGAGCTCCGAGGAGGCGAAGCGAATCACTACTAATAATTTTGATATTAGGTGCCAGGATGTTGAACTTATCAATTATTTCATTTTTGTTTATGGTATTATCTAAAACGAATAACTCGCATTTATTTAAATTCAATTCAAGTCCTATTTCTTTGAATTTATGTATTATAAATTCTAAGTCATCTAAAACCGTAGTCACCTCACCTCCAATAGTTCCGTCATCAAGGTACCACACATTGAATTTTGAATTTAGCCTAGTTATTATTGGGTTTATAGCCAGGCTAAAAATGGCAGGGCCTAAAGGGTCACCCTGTTGACACCCTACTTCCGAGCTCAAGAGATGGTCTTTGTAAATTAATTCGGATGGTGTGCTATAGCATTGCCAAAGATATCTGTAGATTTGGGGTATGTGATCCTTTATTTGCGTCAACAGCGTGCCCCTGTCGACGGAGTTGAAGGCGTTCTTGACGTCCACCTTCAGCATCACCTCACCACCGCCGCGTTCAAGAAAAGTGCGAGCAGCGTGTACTGCTGCCTCGCACCCACCCTTACTGCCAAAGCCTAGTTGTAGTGGTTGAAATTTTTTGGACAGTGTTGGTAACATGTACTTACAGCAGACTTTGGAGACCACGCGGCGTATGGTATTTCCAACCGCGATTGGTCTTATTCCCCCATCCCTCTTCATAAGCGCGCAAAGGTTTGCGCCGTACAGGATGTCCAAGATTTCACTGCATACATTTCCGGACAACATAAGATTGACAAGCTGCGTCATGTCTTCCAGGAGGCTTATGCCGGTCTGACCAGTGGCTCCACAGATGAGGTCCTTGAAGTGTTGAGGAGATAGACCATCCAGACCTCCAGCTGAGCCGTTCCTGAAGGACATGATCGCAGCTTTCACATCTTCAACTGACGCTTTCGGTGTTGGGTCAGAGGGATGGGGTGGATCGGGAAGTTGCAGGGTTGATGCTGCTGGTGGATGCTTTGAAGCCAGTGCCGAAAGGGTTTCCGGGGTGTCAGGAGCTACCGCGTCGTTGGAGAAAAGAATTTGAGCGGCTCCTCTTATGTCCCCATCGTTGAATTTTGATTCGACTTTTTTTAAGATATTTTGTTTGGTATTATTGGTCTTGTTCGTTTCGATCGAAGGGTTTAGTTGAATTTGGCAGTTTGTTTTAATTTTTTGAGTAAGAGAGCCGCTCTGTTTTGATTTGGACACGTGCAGTGTCCGGAATGAGAAGCAAAAGAGGTTTTCCCAGCTTTCTTTGTCATTTTTATTAGTTACATTTTTTATGATGGAAGAAAGGGAGTTTGCAACAGAATTTCTAGCGCCACGAGGGATACGCTTGACAAGTGGTATATTTTGTTTAAAGTTGCTGATCTGTTCCCAAAGTAGACGCGCATTCGAGGAGATTGTAGTTGAAGTACTGGTTGTCGCATTTAGGGGTATATATATGTATATATATATATATATATATATATATATATATATATATGTATATACATAATATAAACATCAAAAACAAATATATCAAAACTTAATTTATTGACACTTGCGACTGTCGAAGACCTCCATGCATCTGTCGCCGCATTATGACGTAAAAGCCCCTCATTACGCGATTATACAAAATTATTCCGCTTTTTCGCGAAAAAGCGAGATTAAAATCATATTTACGAAAAGTCTTTTTACAAAAACTTAAAAATAGGTGCGACGACGAACAAAGCGTAGCGGAGCGAGGAGCGTGTTAGGTTTACATGTAAATTCGGGGAGCCGCGCGAAGAGAGGCGACCGACCCCCTTAGTTTTAACAGAAATAACTTCGTATAATCGCGTAATGTTTACGCCGTTTTGTAAGCGTGATGGTTGAAAGAATTGTCCTATTCGTTAATTTGTTAATTAAAATTAATAATTTTACTTATTTTATTGTATGTTCTATTACTTTTTAAAATTTATTTTGTAACTATTTAATTTATCTAATAATGCATTAATGACTGTTAGTAGATTTAATTTAATTATATAATAATCCATTAGTTTTTAGCTGTAATGTTATACTTTTTAAATAAATAAATTATTATTATTATTGTACTCGTATTATTATAATTCGGTTTTTCAATCGCGCTATTTCGTGAAAAAGCAGTTTTCGCCATCATACCACTACATAATGGAGGTATGTAGAGTATTGTAGAGTCTGCATTATGTTGGTAAAATAATATGTATATAGGCTTCAAGGCTTGTACATCCAACCGGTTTCGCTAGGTATATTAGATAATAATTATTATTGTTATTATTACAACAAAATAGATAAGCATTTTTATTGCAATTGAACTTCTTGAAAATGCTTTTTCAGGAAACCCCATCCTAATATAACGAAACCAGTTGTATTTTTCTTACTCGTCATAATTTGTAATCAATAAAATGGTGCTGCAGCAGCTACAGTGAGCTCTTTATTTATTTAAATTGTTTGGAGATATAATAAAACATAAAACATGGTAAAACAAATAGGTATTTTCGATAGGCATACATACATTACGAGTAGCTTTTGGTCGAATCTTTACCTATGTGTGTCTGTAAGTATGTGTAGTTATAATAATTCATTCATAATGCATACATAACATAAGTTACACCAAGTGCCGACAATCAAAAGCATTAACTACAATATTCCATTATAATCAAATCAAATTCGAAAGGCTGTTTACCTCTCATATAAGATTGGAAGTCCGGCAGATGGTCCATAGAATGACAAAGCATGGTTGAATTCACTGCATTGTTCACTTCAGGTATCGTTTGATCAGCTGTTATATGCCGAGCCGCCAAAACCCTTCCCTCAGATGTGGCTTCACCCAATAAATCCATTTTATTACTTTTTATTCAAAAAGTTGGACCTTTGAAAATAAAACACTGGCTGCTAAAACATTGTTCTCAATAAAAAGAAAAACTTTGACGAATAAACACGGCGGCTTCCAAATTCAAAAGTCACGCGTTTCAAAATCGGCGGCAAAGTCGGCTGCTGCACCCGCGTTGGTTTGTACACTGGCGCCTTCCATCCACCGCGGTGCTTCGAGTTGCATTCACTTTCTTTCGACATTCATGGCTGCGCAACGAACGCGACCTGCGTGGTTGCCTCACTGTCTAAAAACCCCAAAGGCTAATTCAGGTTATCTGACTTTTGTAACCATTTTAAATGGTTTGTTTGATTTCTGGTGTGAAGTAGGGGTTATATGTTTTAGGGTTCCGTACCGTTTGTGTTAAGGGCAAAACGGAGCCCTATGAATGTCACTCTGCTGTTTGTCTGTGTGGCCATATGTTACGGGTTTCTGGCTCGTAGACGGAATGAGTATAGTTCAAAGTTGTCAGTTTTAGACCATTTTTGCATCACAAAAACTGGACTAGTTAGGAATTTAAAATGTATGTTGCCATATAGGTACTTTATTAAAACAGCAAATTCTTGAAACTCTGATATAGTTTTGTAAGCTTAACCAAAACAAACAAACATTTTCTTTCACGGGTTGTTACGATGTTACGGAACCCTAAACGAGCGAGACCCGACTCGCTCTTGGCCAGTTTTATATTATACAATACAGTATACCCATCGGCAAGTTAGTCATACTGTATATCTGATTGCTCATAAAAGCTGGGCTCATATCGAAACGAAATCCATATTCTGATGATAAGATTGATAAGGCAAGTAGATAACAAATTATTATAGTGTGTTGTTATCAATGACCCATAGGCACCGACCTCTATACCATGACCACTGGACTGGGCGTCCGGTACAAACATAGACAATACAGCCCAGAAAGACGTCTATTGTTCAACATCTTGCGTACAAATAATTCTGTCAACAATCGAATCGGGATACTGCAATCCTATTCGCTCTTCCAATCTTACGTATAGCGCCACAAACTTATCTTTCCCGAGGGCGAAGACTCTCACGTAATGAATATAGAAGCCATTTTGGTTTGGCCTACCGAAACATATAATTTAGGAGTGTCGAATTATATCTGCTGGTTCAGTCAGATGTGTTGACAGAACACCTGTTCACCTGTTCGGTCGCCTACTGTTATGAGGAGTCTGTACTTCTGTAGGCTGTATTCGTCTAGATGGGTACAAATGACGGCTGATTTGAGCGCCATCGGTGAAGTTCCCAGGAAACATCAGCGTCTTCTAATCCGAGATTCTCGCGTATTTTGATTGACATCACATCACCGTCGATTTGCGCACATCGCAAAATTTAGTTTCATAAAACTTCATAGCTGCCTACAGTGCCAAAATGGCTTAGATCAAAAATTTTTTGATAGCTGCCAGCTCAGTGGTATGGTATAGAGGTCAGTGTCCATGGTAATCAAAGTACCTTTTTGGATTTTAGCTAGAATCGGTCAAACGCGTCGTCATGTATGTACCATCGTCGTCAGTGGCTAACATACAGGTCTATATGTTAAAAATACTTTGAAGTGGATACTTTTTCGTTCGCAACTAGTTAGTCACTTCCGGTACGAAGAAAAATTTAATTTCTGATTATTAATTATTACGTTTTTAATCGTTCATTATTTGTTATCAATATTTATGATTTTTGTTATCATGACTTTCACCCGCGATTCCGCTCGCTTTAATTACATTTTTGTCCAATTTTCGATTTGGTGGTTATTTTATCAACACTCTTTATAGGCTAATATTATGTTGCCGGGATATAATAGAAAAAACCGCATTCAAATCTGTTATGTGGTTCTCGAGTTAAAAAAGAACATACGTACAGACAAACAAAACTTCCAAAAAATTTTAGTTTTGGCCTCAATACAATACTAAAATGCTAAAAATACTAATAACCCTAAAAATACTGATATGTTAATAAAATATTTTTTATAAAATAACGTTTAAGGGCTTTTTATTTTTTGCATGTTCTATTTTACATCAATATAAATACTTAATAAAATAGTTTAAAGCGCTATATTCGGACCCCTCAATGGAGTCGTCATCAGGCGAATAGAAAAATATCATTACTTTTTAGGGTTCCGTACCCAAATGGTAAGGGTCGGGACCCTATTACTAAGACTCCGCTGTCCGTCCGTCTGTCCTCTGTCATGCTGTATGTCATGAACCGTGATAGTTAGACAGTTGAAATTTTCACAGATGATGTATTTCTGTTGCCGCTATAACAACACATACTAAAAAATAGAATAAAATAAATATTTAAGAGGGCTCCCGTACAACAGACATGTTTTTTTTGCCGTTTTTATAGATAATTCTACGGAACCCTTCGTGCGTGAGTCTGACTCGCACTTGGCCGGTTTTTTTCATATTTTTACGTCGATAGATACCAGTGGTTTTTTAGCTTCAAATACCTATCATCCATCCATACATCAGCCTAGTTCGTCCACTGCTGGACATAAGCCTTTCCAGGACTTTGCCACTCCCGGCGGTCATCCTGGAAGAATTGCCCATACTCACACACGCTGGGCAGGCGGGTTGGTGAGCGCGGTGCCGGAACCCTTGCACCAGTGATGCCGCTGCTTGTCACCAGTCTGTTCCATATAAGGCCCGGCTATTAGGGATGGAATGCCACCATCCATTGGTCCCAGGCATGGTGGGCCTCCTGGTTTTTCACCTGTGAGCTGTCCTCTTACTCTCCCCCGAATCACTTCGAGGGGGTCTCCAAGTAAGATAGTGGTAACTCCACAGTCAAGCCCGGCATCAACTCTACCACCTTGATAATCTTTACCTATAACCTATTACCTTTACCTTTAACCTAACCTTTACCTTTACCAAATACCTATATGTCACATAATATTTTTCTATTCGCCTGATGACGACCCCACTGAGGGGTAAACCGATCAAGTGCGAGTCAGACCCGCGTACCTAGGGTTTCGTGTCGTGGATAAAAAATTTAATTTTATATATTTTTTTCGTGAATTTCTCAACCGCTGTATTTTGCCTGTAATCTTTTCGTAAACACATATTACCATGATTTTGTTCACATTTTTCGGTCCACCAGTTTTGGTGATAAGGGGTATACACATTTTTGTGTTTTTTCGAGGATTTCTCGAAATAGATGCAAGTAAATGTAGCCAAACTGTATATTCTTACAATAAACTCTTTCATACCTACAATTTGATACTCATATTGTATTTTTATAAAATATATTCTTTTATTTATTTAACTTTTTTATGTTTCTCATTTGTATTCAACTCTTTTAAATCTAAATTTTCCTGTAATAGGCCAGTTTTGATCTATAATCGAATTTTTTTACATATTTTACGGTCCACCAGATTCGGAGATAGAGGGGGACATAAATTTTTTGTGGCTTTTCAAAGATTTTTCGAAATCAGTGCCAGTAAATATAAAAAAAGTATATATTTTTACAATCAGCTCTTTAATATCTACAATTTGATACCCATATTATATTTTTAGGATAATATTTTCTATTTTCTCTCTTTTATTTGGAAATATTTCGAATATATTTCAAATTTTTCAAATTTACAAGCACCTTGTTACGTGGGCAAATTAATGCTTTTTTGTGCCAAATTTCAAGTTGCGGTGCTAAAGTATATAACATACGGACGGACGGACAACGGAGTCTAACCATAAGGGTTCCTTCCCAAGTAACACATCAAAGCAGTATAACGGCCGACTTACAGCATTTCTGTATCGTTTTCGCATTTTGAGTTAGTTCTATAGTAGCATTACAAACGTTTATACGGCTACTGTAATTCTTATTTGGGCACAAATTATACGGCTTTAGATCCTAAATAGGTTCACAATAGCTGTTTAATTGCATTAGAAGCGCATTCTATTGGCATTATTGTGGTCAAATAAGGTATCAATCGCATTAAAGAAGCATTATTACGGTCAATGAAGTTGTTAATCGCATTACAGAAGCATTATACTAGCAATATTATTGATAATGAAGATGTTAATTGCATTACAAAAGCATTATACTAGCATTAGAATGTAGTAAAAGAATGATTGGAGCTATTTAAGTGTTCACAGTTAGAACTTAAATAAACCCTACATAATTGCAAAAACATCTCTAAATACCACGGTACAAATGTTATAATACAATTAACGTTGTAATTTAACTACTTGGTCTCGTAATTGAATATGGACGAAGACGGTCAAAACTGAGTGAGTGACACCATAGTTGTTTACATCAAAACAAAACTTATAATACCGGGTAAGTTTTTGATTCTTTTGTAATTTTATGCCTTCAAATATTACTGCGCAATGTAGTTTACTGTTAATATCTATATAAGTTTCATTGAAAATTTTCACGCGCCTTCTATATCTTGTGGTTTTGATATAAAATGTTATATAAAGATATATGTGAAATAGCCAAAACAATAGTGTATTCCTAGTATAGAACGAATTTTGCATAATTAACATAAAAGTATTGGTTGGGCAGTATTAAATTAAGTTATTATCATTATTATATAGGTCTACTGCTTTTATAATTCGGTCCGAATGATAATATTTTTTGGTTATAAAATATTTACAAAATGGTGTCGGCCGATAGCAGCTAGGTGAGCCTTTAAAAAGGCTACTTAATGCCACTAGCACTATAAAAACTCACCCATGAACCATTATTAAGCCAGAGACCAGAGAGAAGACTTTTGATGAACCACTGCAGAGCCATTGTCTATAAAGTAGTTCTATATGCGTTCACCGGTATACCAGTAGACTTGATGTAGATTGAAATAGTGCCATTACCTGAACGAAATTTTGGGGATCCTTAAGTAAAACAATAAAACCCAATTCGGAATTTTTGTTCAACTTGAATACGTTTGTCAAGAGTTGATAAAAAGGCTTTTTGAACGCATTGTCTACAAAATTATTCCTGTGCGCGGCTTATTAAATGATTATGGTGTTGTCAACAAAAAAAAAATTTAGTAGATAGTTTCGTTTGAGTACTTGAAAATCACTCAATTAACAATGCCATTTTATTGTGATTCTAAAGATCTTATTTCAATGTCCCGCCGCACCGTGGGCCTTACACTGATGCAGCTGCGGGACCGTTTCCCTAGTGCGAGCGAAACAGCGCTATACATGTTTATAGCTATATCTTGTGCGCGCTCTGCACACCGCAGCGGAAAACCGATTTTGTCAGTTCAGTTGTGAAAAACTCACATGGCTGTGCGCTCATGGGTGTCGTTCGTCATAGGTCATTGAGACATATTTTCCGCAATTAGTTTATAAAAAGGAACGTTATTTATTATATTTTTGGTATAGTGTAGTCAGGTACTGTAGTCATCAAATATATTTGTACACTTTAGGATGGTCAAAAACTTCGGAAAACGCACTAATATCTTTTTTATGGATAATGTTTTTTAATTATATTGTTTTCTTATTTTCAGTAATGTTTGTACGAACCATACAATGCCGTTCAAAACAGTACAGACGATAGAGAGAAGGAAAACAATACTAGTTATTGTACCTTCTTTGTGGGAGGAAACTGTGGTGGCCGCCTAGAAAGACACAGTACAAATTAATGAAAGATTAGCAATCCAGGCCTCATAAAACAGAATGGAGATGAATGGACTACATTTTAAAAAGGAACAATATTTGAACATATCAGCTTACCGAAGCTGAATTATCAATAATGGAAGAAAATTCAGACACAGACGTGAATGACACAGGCATGTTTGCACCCCGGACCATTGTCGATCATACTACTTACTGAGGGTTTGTTTAGGAAAGTATGATTGACAAAAGATTGATTTAAATTTTATAATTTTGGAATAACGGTTCAGTCATACTTCTTTAACAAAAACTAAATAGTGGTACATGACGATAATTGTCAAAACTTATTTATTTTTTAAATATGATGATTCGGTGAGGTTAATTTTTATTAAAAATTTATAACATGCAAAATAAATTGTTACAAACCTCTAAGTCTACATAAATAAAAACTTAAGTACTTAAAATAACGTTTTTTATTCCTACAAACATAACAGAATAAATACGAGTGGTAAAGTTGCTCTTAATTATTTGTACTTGAAAAAAATCACATCTTTAAATATGATATTCCAAATCAATAGCGACCTTATAGCCGGCATTTACGCCTTTATTGCCGTTGTTCGAATACAATAGTGAATCGGTGCAACTAATAGTCCCTTTTGATTTGGACTATCACAAATGAATTTAACAACTCTAGCAGGCAAATCACAAATAAAACATCTGATATTTACTGTAACTTTCTTCTCAGAATTTAGCAATAATGTAATTCCTTCTTCCAATAAATTATTAACATCGGTGACAAAATCTTCTTAATACGCTGTTGAATTTTTAGGGTTTCCAATTCCATAATAAATTCCAATCACTGAAAATTAATGTTAGGATTTTCAGAAATGTGAAAAGATTTTTGGCCAAAATTCTTTCTTTGAGCTTTTAAAAACTGGTAAACCGTCAAAATTGAAATTTAAAGATATATTTTCTGGAACATCTGTCCAGTTTTCCAATAGCAAATTTAAATTATAAGTAATTCCGTTATGCCAATATTTGTTCCCTTATTTTTTTATTATTGACAAATCTAGGTGTTTTTAAAATGGTCCTTGGAGCCATGTAATATTTCCGAAATCAATCCATTCATAATTTCCGCGAGATATTTTAACGCTATTTAATTAATATTCCTTTCAATAACCCATCTTCTTATATTTTCACGAAATTAAGAACATTTTACATATTTATAAATATCACTGTCATTGTCATACTTTCAGCACCAAGCGGACAGAAGAAGACAACATTTTGTTGAATCTTCACGTTAATCACAACAAAAGATTTTTCAAAACACGAGAATGCCGTATCGTGTGTAATTCCAATGTTGACAGGTCCTACTTGATTTTGGTAACCTACGGAACCTTCTTTAATATCGCTACAACTCACTTCGCACGAATCGTTTTGTTGTACATTGATCGAATTCAAAGACATCATAATTCTTGTATGTTCCTTTGATATTTTTCGCCTGATTCCTCTGGTTCTTACTATTATTTTAAATGATTTTTTCAAAATTTTGTGAAACAAAATGCTGTACTAATTTTTACCTATATTAAATTACACGTACAATGAAATCACAATTAATTTTATTACAAGCGTATTATAATCGTTAATAATTCAGTTAAATTAATATTAATAATATGTAATATACAATTAATAATATCAATACGACCACCATAAAAATTGCTGTTGTTTTGTTGATCATATAATGTGCTTTTTCTCAATATGGCCGAAAAATGGTTTTACGAATACAGTAAAATGGATGTATATACAGCTTTACGCATTACAATTACTCACGTGTATTTGATTAAAGAGCTGTTAGCTGTACAACAACACTCAGTTGATCTTTAAGAATGCAAGCATTATATTGATTCACGTTTATGCTGTTAAGCAGTACTAGGCTTTTACTTACCACTTAAAAGTGCTATTACACAACAAAAGGCACTAAAAAAGCTCAAAGCTGTATAAAGGATTTACGTGGCATTACAATGGTTCATGTTTATGCTATTAAACAGCATTAAGCATTTATTTACTACTTAAAAATGCTGTTGTATGTCCAAATGCACTAAAAACAGCTGAAAGTTGCTTTGTGGTTTGCTGCACTACAACTAAAGGCTTTACAGTGGCATTTTGAGATGCCATTATCCAACCGTTATACAGAGTAAAGCATCATAATGGTTTTGAAATGCCAATATAAAGCGTCAAGATGCTCGGTGAACTTATATAAGATTTTATACGGATCTTAAGTTCTACATAAGTTTACTATTCGTTCGTTAAAATGCTTCCTGTGTTACTTGGGTTTGTACCTAATGTTGAAATGACCTCGTAAGCGAATGCGCTGCCATCACTGACATAATATTATTATGATATCTATAGCCGCCATTGAGTCTTAAGAGGCGACGTAAGAAGTATCCACTCATTGTGTGAGGCGATTTTGGTGATTTTTCGACCCCTCCCCCCTAATCTCACGTTACATTTTTCGACCCCTCCCCCCCTAATCTCACGTTACATTTTTCAAAATGCGTATTTTTAGTGTCAATACGTTAATCTGTACAAGATATCAATGGATTTATTTAAAAAAAAATTGCTTAATTATTTTTATTTAAGTCGACTAGTATTATTAATTTAACCCAGTTTTATCGCAGTTAATCTGTTTCTTGCGGAAAAATAATTACGTGATATTTGCCGAAACCCCCTCCCCCTCTCCCCACGTGAGATTGGGTGATATTCGGCTCAACCCCCTCCCCCCCTAAACACCTCCCCCCTAACGAGAGACTTTTTGAAAATCGTTCAAATTCAAACTGGAGGCTTGGTAAGTGATCAACCGATCAGTGTCGTGTTTGTGATGTTGTTGAAATTAAAAAATGTTTATGAAAATCGTAAAATTAAATTTCGACTTCCCATACTCGGGACTACTCGGGAGTGAATCACTCACTATGATGGGAAGTCATCATTACTCATCACTTACAAACCCAAGTAGCACGCAAACTCTATAACTAGCCGTATAGGCTCCAAAGATAAGTTACCTCATTACCTCATACACTGCCTCATTGTTCACACTACCACATTTTTTTTTATTTCCACGAATTTTTCCTCGCCATGGTAAATTCACTGAATTCTTAAACAAAATGGCAGATTACATATGTTTTAGTAACGATTATAAGCGCTCTTGTTCTGCTTTGGCCGTTATAGTGATGATATAAATGTGTTTTTCTCTGTTTTTGCTGGATAAAACCTTTTTGTCCAGCTAATTATCACATAGTTGCCGTAAAATTGACAAATACACAGGTTTGTACGCTACTATGGAGTTATATTACTCTACTGTAGGTATAGCGCTACAAAGGCTCTAATTAACTCTATTTGAGAGCTGAAGGCGTTAAAATAATTCTCCATACACCCTAAAGCGCTTTGAAAGAAGCTTATAACTCCATTCAAACACTTTTACCTATAATAGATCTCTTTAAGATCACAGTGTTATAAAAGGTATTTTTAACTCTTTTTTACTATATACTAACTCTAACTCTATAATCCGCCTTTGTATCTGCTTGGGAATGATGGTTACATATATTATATATGATGTTGTACAGCTTTAGGATAACAGTTAAACCTTAAACAGCTATTATGCAGCATTCAGGGTTGACAAAGCCTATTTAAGCAGCTTGTGTGCTAGTTGGGAAGGGTGGTGCCTTGGGTTTCCAATTCTTTTGTTCTCTAGAAAATCAAAACTCCATACATTAATTCTTCCAGTTTCCAAGAAATATTTTATTTATGAAATTGATTTCCTTTTAGTTTCCAAAAATTTTGTTGGTACAGTCAAATTCAAATTCAAATTCAAATAGTTTATTTTGCAAAGCAGGTATAGATATATACACTTTTTACACGTCAAATTTAATCTAATAAAGAAAATATATGTAATAGAATAATAAATGTACATGAACTAAATTAAAGGTTTATTTAATTTATGTAGCAATATATTTACGATTAAAATGATAGGTAAAATATATATTATACAAGGTAAAATCCAATCAGCCGCCCGAACCCATACCGGAGACCCGGCCAGGGACCAGGAACAAGGTTCAGTGATCACCAACCGAGCCCCCAGTACGAATCCAGGCGGCCGACCAAATCCCATCCTATATACTACATACTAATAGGTTACATATATAAATACATGCCTACCTCCGCCCATTCGATTAGTCTTGCTAAGAAGAAGGGCAAGAAACTTAGCAAGATCATGTCTTTTTTTCAACATAAAACTTATACTATACAATATATGACTTATATCTACTTTAACCAAGGGATAAGAAAATACAAGACAGTAGGAATTCAGGTTAATGAAAAAAAGAAAAACATATATATCTTTGTCTACCTGTCTCATATAGTCCTTTTCCTTTTACAGTCTATAATCAATTAATGTTTACACCTTAGAGGAATCATAAGTTAAGAAATTATACTATTTAATTAAATTATAACTTACTACGAGTATCATTATCACTGTAACACCATGCTTCACCATCATCCAAATATTCATTTATTTTATAATATGCCTTTTTCAATAGGCCCTGCTTAATATACAGTTTAAACTTATTCTCTGACAAAGTAAGGACCTCCTTTGGAAGTTTATTGTAAAATCTTATACCATGTCCTACAAAAGAGGTACTCACCTTAGCGAGTCTGATTTTTGGAAAAGCCAGTTTATGCTTATTTCTGGTCTCCTTACAATGTTGCTTACCAAGCCTTGGGAAAGACTCAACATTTTTTCTGACATATCTAAGGACTTGGTAAATATATATATATATATATATATATATATATATATATATATATATATATAAATATATATATATATATATATATATATATATATATATTAGTCGACAGCGGGAGCAAGTGATTATTAATTTATTTAATGTACCTATTACTTGTCTAATGTGTTCCTTTTTAATTAATATAATTGTATTTAGATCTATCTCGCAGTTATTATTTGTAGAAAATAGACGTCTTTATTACTATAACGCTTTCATTTACTATATTGTTACACATGCACGATGTGTTTTAGTGGTTTAATCATTAAATTGACTTGCGTTCGAAGGCACTTGGTGAAACATCAATAAATGCCTTTAAATGTAATATTTTATGTTTCACTAGCAGTTTACAAAAGTTTAGTGATGATCTTGATTAGAATTGCAACCCAAAGGGAAGCTATTGAAAAAAGATTTATTTATGCTATTATAACTTGCTTCTGATGCTGACTGTACCCCATCTTGGTTTTGGGAACAAGAGTAACTGAATTTGTTTATTAAATAAAAATTTGGAAACTCGCGGAATTGCGAAAGGTCGTTTTTTGGAAACCCAAGGCACCACCCGTTGGGAAGCCTCCAGTTTTAATTTGGATCTGATTCTGGGATAGGAACGGACCACCCTCCCCCCCCCTCCTATATACCTACGCTAAGTAGTAAGCAGTCAACAATCAAGTCGGCGGCGTCGTGAGATAAAATTAATTAATTACCTATACATACCTATCTCTAAAGTTTAGATAGCTTTTTAAGTTAGATGTCTGGTCCTCTAAAAAGGCCGCTTTGGATGAATCATATTATGATTCTGTTCTAATGCCGCCTCTTTTGCACGTGTGAAAAAACTCTTGACTCCATCCCACTTTCAAATCATTTTATGATTCACCCAAGTTGGCCTTTTTGATCCCCAGTCGGCCTTGGTCCTCTAAAAAGGCCAACTTGGGTAAATCATGAAATGATTTGAAAGTAGGATAGAGTCAAGAGTTTCTTCATGCGTGCAAAAGAGAAGGCATTACAACAGAATCATAATATGATTCATCCAAAGCGGCCTTTTTAGAGGACCTAGGCCGACTTGGGTGAATTATAAAATGATTTGAAAGTAGGATAGATTTGTGGATATACTTATTAATAATTTGCAATATTCCGCTAAACACTCTTACCATGCTATTCAAAATGCAGACTCAAGCACCGCCCGCCCTCCCGCATAAAACATGCACGACGACATGCATAAAACATGCGGTCTAGCGGACTACACATCCCGAGGATGCCTCGTTTAGAGGCGAAACACGTGTCGATAAGTTTTCTTGCTTGTTTTTTAAGATTGCTTTATTTTGTGCTCGTACTGCTTGCTTTGCTTGTGCATGTTTTATGCGGGAGGGCGGGCGGTGCTTGAGTCTGCATTTTGAATAGCATGGTAAGAGTGTTTAGCGGAATATTGCAAATTATTAATATATCCACAAATTTATGATGGACTTCCGCAAAGTAACGCCTTTTTCAATAAATTTTAAGTAGGATAGAATCAGAGCTTTTTCACGCGTGCAAAAGAGACGTCATTAGAACAGAATTATAATGTGATTTATGCAAAATGGCCTTTTTAGAGGACCCAGTTCCCTGTTTCATTTGTCATGGTTAAATTGTCAAAGCCGTGAAATTACAATTCCGCTAGGTTAGGCTAGGTTAGATTATAAAAAAACGTAACAAAAACCTACTAAATAGTGAAATGAAATAATTATAATTTCACGGCTTTGACAATTTTACTACCGAGTTACGACCACAGAAATCATCTAAAAATGATGCATGCGGCATCTACAGATTCCAGTCTGAACTATAAATAGTTATGACAAGTAGTAAGGCTTCTCGAAGCTGGAGGACAGGTGTTGCAAATTCATTTATTTGTATGCTACTCAACACAAGATGGCGCTACTATTATTTTTCTATAAATTAGCAATAATTATTTGGACTTTCAATATGACATTTGCGCTAAAAATAGTGATGTTCTTTTATTTTTTTTCTTCTCTCCAAAAAAGTGATACAAAATTCTAATGAGACCGTTTCGAACGCTTCGCACTAAAAAACTCAAAGTTAGGGTATTTTAGAATTATTTTACTGTAGTGTTGCTTGCTACGGTGCAAACATTGGATAAAAGTAATTATGGCTGTCAAGACCTCATTTTTATGTACATATCAATAGAAAAGTTATGGAAACAAATATTAAAACAACCACTTAATTTTATTGTTGAATAGATAGTAGTAATACTAGCTATATCATGTCATGTTTTTTTTAATATACCAAATCGAAATGTTCGATAGTGTTGTTCATGCGTTACAGGGTTTTAAGCGCAAATGCGTACTATTTTATTATACAGGAGTCCTGGCTTTTCTTAGTATTAACATGGACGAAATACTGGTATTAATTATTATTATTATCTTTGTTTATGAGTTCGATTCAATAAAATATATCAATGATTGATTTTTCTTAACTTTTGTAAGAACCAATTTAATAATTGAATTGATTTAATAACCAAAAAAAAATACCGTGCGGCGCGCGGCGCCCCGGCGTAAGTGACATAATAATAAATTATACTATACGTAGTAATACTTTATATTCTCTGCTATAGCATATTCGCAGCGGGTGTGATTCCTATTATCTATAGCCCCAAGGCCAGACAAAACAAAATAAGCAGATCACACATGTGTTCAATAACGAACGACTCGCTGATAAAGTTTTAGGTATCACGATAAAAGTCAGCAAATAGGTATCTAGTGAGATTTTATAATTTTTAGCAGTTCAAACTAGTGTCATCTGGTACTACTTTAGAATACTACAATCGACGCATCGGTTATGTCGTACCTACCTTTTATGCGATTAAACTCTTTATACGGGTGCAATAAGCCAATAAGTAAGACGATGATGTGTATATTTTGAATTTATTTTACAGAACAATGTGCGCTTTGGTATCGCTAACATCAATTTTGACCGCTTCAGCGGCAAATACATATTTTGATTAATACATTTTTATACATTTATTATTTCCATAAAAGTATCACTAGAAGGAGCTTGGATTTCGAGAGTAAAAAGATAATTTTATCATCACATCAGTATCAACACGCAAGGAAATACGCACGCTCACATTTTACTGAAGTGTGAGTGATATAATAATGGTGAGCGGCCAGCCACACATGTGCCGCCGCGCCGTGCTAAAATATTCGATTTCGCAGTACAGTCAAAACATGTCTGTTTATGATACTCGTGTAACGGGTCAACTGAGGCCGACTGGAACACCTGCGGGGCTCCTAAGGGTGAAGTGCAAATTGATTGTGACGCTATATGAGTAAAGACGGAAATTTTAATTTTTCGATTAGCATTTTTATTAGAATTTTCTTGATAACATTAATAAACATCGAGCCGTTGCTGCAGTTCACTGCCTTATGAAATTAATGCCTGTTTACAAAACATAACGCTGATAACCAAATGAGGTTCCGATAAACTGTTTTAAGTAAACAAGAGAGTGAGGAAATATACAATTTGAGTAGTGTGTGTTATCTTTGTAAAAGAATTCATTTTTCCCGTTATGTTTGGTTTTTTCCTTCTACGTTGAAAGCAAATAAGCATAATAGAAAAAGTGCTGTTTTTGCAGTGGTCTCACCATTTATAAGTCAACGACTTTATCTGCTCGGCCCGGGCCGACATCCACCTCACCCAACTCAACCTACCTGAGACAGTAAAATAATGATTCACTGGCTTCCTAGAAAGTTTTGTTGTTATAGTTTTCTTAAGTTTAAAGTAGTTTAAACTATATTGGACCTCTATTATTGAAGGTGACTTATCTATGTATACATCCAAGTCCACAGAAAGTCCCTAGGTTGGTTTGTTATTTCACGATCACCCTGCAGCCAATTAATTTATAGCAATGTAACTGTTGTAGTATAATAAATAGCAAGTTTTTTCAGTGCTAACAGCTTTAGATTTTTTAAATTTGCCGCGCCTTTGTTATGACACGTTTCCCTTGCCAGACTTTAGGTCTGAAATTTGAAATGTATCCCAAGTAGTTTTTTTTAAGATATTGTTCACGGATCCCGCTAAAGAAGTAGCAAACTAGGACATCTATATTATCTGTGATTCTACCAGGGTACTTACCTATATTACAAAATTATTTCTAAGCAGGCGCTTACTTTAATAGAGACTAAAATTAAGGGGACAAAAGCCGGCTAAGTAGGGTTCCGTAGTTGCCCGTCGCAATTTGTGGACTTAGAAGGTTCATGAACTTAGATTTACTACTGTTTTATACAACTAACAACTTCGTCTAAGTCATTTTCGATAGAATTTGTACGAAGGTCGACTATTCTCGTTAATTTATATACTTATCTGTGATAGATTTCCTTTTAAATTTCGTTATATATTTATATACATAAGCCGTACATTTTTAGGGTTCCGTAATACCTAAACAGTACAAAAGTAACCTTATGGTGAGTGAGACTCCGTTGTCCGTCCGTCCGTATGTCACAGCCTCATAACTTTAGCACCGTTAATGATAAAGACATGAAATTTGGCACAAAAATATCATTAATTAACCCACATGCCACAGTGTAAAAAAAATGAAGCGTTTGAAATAAGTGAGAAAAATAAAAATACATTTATAATATTATCCTAAAAATACATTATGGGTTACAAATTGTAGATATTAAAAGTTAATTGTAAAAATATATATTTTTACTGGCACTGGTTTCAAGAAATCTTTAAAAAACCACAAAAATATATGTCTCCCCCTTATCTCCGAAACAGGTAGATGGAAAAATATGAAAATAATCTCGATTATAGACCATAACTGGCCAATTACAGGAAAACTATAGCGATTTAAAAAAAGTTGAGCACACATGAGAAACATAAAAAAATTATTAAAATAAATGAAAAAAATATTTAATAAAGTTACAATGTTGATAAACAATTGTAGGTATTAAAAAGCCGATTGTAAAATTATCGTCACCTTAAAGGGGAAATTAAATGACCAACAAAAAAAAGTTCCGAGATAATCGCAATTTTGTGTTATTTTTTGGTAGAAAATTCATATCTCCGTTATTAAGAAAGCTAAAATTCTATTTTTTTTATATGTTGTGGGTTATAATAAAAATGAATATACGGTAAATCATGGATATAGGAAATTATTTTCCAATATTATAAAATGTACAACTTAAGAAAGTTCTTAAGCTTAAAGCTTAAGAACTTTCTTAAGTTGTACATTTTATAATATTGGAAAATAATTTCCTATATCCATGATTTACCGTATATTCATTTTTGCCAAAATACTTTTCCAAAATTATGCCCAGTTATTTAGTTTTACATGTTTGTTATTCAATTTTGCCGTTCAATAAAGTAAAAATTGTAACTTTTTTGTATTAATTGTATTAATTAATTGTGACTTAACACTCAAAGTGTGTTAAGTGCACGGTATTAATTCTGCCCAGGGCATCAGACGTCTTTACATCATGCCAGCCTTCGACGGGGTTGCCTTGCACACGACGCTTCCACGCTTTCCGTGAAGCATTCCATGCGTAATATTTTGGCACTACCGCATATGGCAAAGTTCTGGCAAACTCGTCCGTCTGGCACAGACAGAAAAACTCAGTGAGTGTGGTAGTGGACGGTTCACTACTCAATCGCACAGGTGAGCTTCCGTGAAGTAAACGCGCTCGCCGTTGGCATGTGCACCGTAAGACGTGTTACTGTCGGGTGCCTTTCGTGAAGCGACAAGCCCAATATCCGCCATGCTGCTTCGTTGCTGCTCACGTAATGACCAGCTGTAAATACCTGCATTTCTTCTCGTGGGTCAATATTACCATTGCCTTGCTGTTGCATAATAAATATCGCGGGGTAAGTACCTTTGTTTATGTACTTACAAATGTATTTAATTGCCTGAACCGCGTTACAGAACTCGCACATTAATGTGAGCATTAAAAATAGTCGAAAGGAGCGGTGAGTACGGGACCACCCAGCTGTTGTCCACTACGACGTTTTGCGCGGTACCTCTCATTTTAATTGTGACCGTACGTCCTCCATCCTCGGGTGCTCTGCGCCTGTACAACGGATAACCATTCTCGTTGTTTTGCGTCTCTTTTAACAGCGCCCGAGGATACTTTTTGGTGCATGCCCACATGTACAGGGGACGTAGGGTTCAGTGCTCCACAAGGACTCAGGCTCTTAGTGATCGTGTCATATAGCTGTTTGTCCAAGTTAGGGTCGGGCAGCTCTGCTGATATCACTTCATCGATTTGGTTCGGACGCAATTTTTTTTTAACCACTGCAGCTCCAATTAATAAGGTAATTTCAGGGTTCCCTGCCCGAAAACTTGACCAACTTAGTATTGCAGCTTTGTTTTATAAAATTTAAATATTTTTGCGAAATTCTAATAAAAAGTTATTAATTACTTAAGCAAAAATAAATATAATCTGATTACTAAAATTAAATAAACACACAAAAAAAGCTCAATTGCATCTATTAAGAAAACCTTTACAAGCGAAAAATAAATAAAAAGACTTATTCGTTTTTTCCTTAAGGTACGGTTAACATCGATTTAAATATTCGTTTACACCATTTTAATAAGAGCCGTTATGTATTTTTTCCTTTCGGTTATTATCATCAGTTCGAAATATGTTTATTGCCAAAATTCAATAAGGTGAGTTATTTTTTTTATCCTAATAAAAAAACTACAGGTAGGAGTAAATCGCTTTCATCCTTTTTGTATAAGTGATTTTAATATAGTTTTCCTTATCAGTTTTCCAATAGTTTTCCGGATTAACCAGTTTGGCCACAAAAGGATTTGGCCATCTCAGGAAATAAAGGGAGTAGGAAAACGTTTCCCAGACCAAAAGATGGAGACTAAATGGGACGTTTAGAAAAAGCAATAAAACGTGTTTTGAAAAAATGTTACTTATTTAATTTTCCATTTAGGGTGACGATACATAGTTTGGCTATATTTAATTGCATCTGTTTTGAGAAATGATTGAAATACCATAAAAATGTATGCCCCCTCCCTTATTTCCAAAACTGGTGGACCAAAAAATATGGAAAAAAATCATGGTAATATGTGTTTACGTAAAGATTACAGAAAAAATTAAGCGGTTGAGAAATTCACGAAAAAAAATTACAAAATTAAATTTATCATCCGCAATACGCAACCCTACGTACGCGAGTCTGACTCGCACTTGGCTGGTTTTTTCGTATATCTAAAAACAACCGTTTAGCTGGCAGTGACCCTCACACTTGACTCTAACAAAAATTAGGGGAACGAAAATACAAACAGAAATAAAATGTCAGCTTTCGGATGATTTTGTTGCAATAATTAGGTTACGTATAGCCATAAAAAAAATACATGTTTTTGGTTGAACTTTAAGGTATTCATTTTCCACAAACCAGGTTAATCGATTCATATTTGTACTGTCAATTAATTTTTTTGTAACCCTCTATTGCACACTTCTTATCGATTTTGTTTCAGGTATCGCTTTCGCGATTTTGTTGGTTTTTTTTAAATAAAATTAGTGTGAATGATATCTATTCATTTTCCAAATACCACGTTATTCGGGTCAAAAAAAGCACCCCCTTTTTCCAAAAATACGTAAATCCACTGATGCAGTCAGCGGCAGCAAGATATTGTCAGTCTACGCCTAGCGTTGGCGCCCGTAAGACGTGGAACCTGTGCCCTTTTTTGCAAGCTATAAATATCTCCCAAAACTACTTCAAAACACATTGAAATTAATTTTATAAAGTAATATTTCGAGGAGCATCATATTCCTGCCGTTAAAAACTCAACAAAATATGCGTATGAGTGATTTAGCTACATCGTGCCATAGTCATAACAACAAAACTGAATGAATTTGGAATGAATTCATACTTTTATGCGGGAAAATAATATATGTTACTCTAAAAGAATAATTTTGTGATCGTTATTGAAACCCAAATTAATTTACTTATACTTACTGAGATCTGTAACAAAAGTCAATGACCTTTTCGTGAAATTACCCTCTAGTATTGGCTCACCATTTCAGGTCCAATAAGTGAAGTTTTTTGCAAATTATATAGGTACACTTACTTGGGATAAATCGCCAAGCATTTAAAATATAGAAATTTATTTTGAAATATTTACAGTGCATGGCAAAATTATTAGATCGTAGATAATCCTGTCGGTACATGTTCAGGTTCTGTTACGCAAAATGAAAACAATAAAACTCTTTTAGGATTAATTTGTTATCCCTATGTTTGTCTGTCTGTCCGTTTGTCTAGACAATTTTTTCTGGGTAAAATTAATAAATACCAATATAAACGGCCCTCTATAGAGCTGTAAAAACATACTTTTGACGTTTTTATTTATATTACGTTTTAGGTTTTTACATTTTTTTTTTTTTACGTTTTTCATACAAATTTTCTCACTATGAAAATGTAGAGATGAACACTTGAGATAATATTTTGCATTTAAAAGTCAACACAGAAAGAAATTGTTGAACAAATAATGTAAAAAATATGAAAACCATGTTCTATTCTAAAGGGAATAATTATCTACTGTTCAATGTGGCGATAGCTTTGTTTATTTTTTTCCTTGAATAATTTTTTACTAAGATAACAAATAGTTTAATACAAGGTTTTCCTTAAGAGGTCCCTTTACCCCTGTATTTTTCTTAAAATTCATACAATAGGTATAAACCGAATGTGAAGTCTACAGCTTATTTTCTTCATATCTTTTTTCATGAGTATATTCTAGTGACATCTAACTACGTCTCTATACAGCCCAAAAAGCAAAATTTGATAAAACACCATCATAATAGCTGTCAGGATATCGTCAATTTTGCCTCGTTTTTACACAAAGTTTAACAAGTTTGTATATTTTTATCTATACTGGAAATAAAAAAGAGAGAAATACAGGCGTCGTTCATGTTAAGATGACTAAGTTTACACACTTTGCTAAGTATAAACAATTACCGTTTCATGGAAAACTGTTTTGACCTGAAACCATTTCACAAATTCAATTAACTTATTTTGAATATCTTGTCATCTTGCACTTCTTGATGAGAAATACAATTTCAATAAGTAAAAATACAACTTTTAGTTAAGAAAACTTATAGTTAAAAGTCTGCTGTATGCATTAACATATTTTTAATTATATTACAATAGTAATAAGATAATTGGCTTATCCGTCGTCGTGATACCAGCCGTAAATTTCTTAAATAATCTGATATCACGCTTATGGAAAGCCCAATTATTTTGAAGATACCATAATATCATTAAAATATGTTTATGCATATAGCAAACTTTTAACAATAAATTGTCTTAGCTAAAAGTTGTACTTTACCGTTATAATTATTTCTTAATATTTTGTTACAAATTCGGAGAAATAGCCCTTAAGGAAAACCTTAAAAAAAAAATAAACAAAGCTATCGCCACATTGAACAAACAGTAAATTATTAATCCCTTTAGAATAGAAAGATATGGTTTTATATTTTTTACATTATTTGTTCTACAGTTCCTTTCTGTGCTTTCTTTCAAATGCATAATATTATGTGAAGTGTTGAAGGAGACAATTTGTATGAAAAAGTTAAACAAAAGGCCATAAAAACGTTATAATATGTATATTTTACAGGGCTGTAAATATTAGCATTTATTGATTTTACCCAGAAAAATTGCCTAGACAAACGGACAAACAGACAAACATAGGGACTACAAATTAATCCTAAAAGACTTTTGTTTTTTCATTTTGCGTAAAGGGACCTGAACATTTCAAACTATGATACAAATAAATTTCTATATTTTGAACACTTGGCAATTTACCCCAAGGGTAAACAGCTGTCCCAAAAGTCAACGCTTTCCCTTGGAAGGCTGGTAGGCCAGCTCATGACTGACCAGAATATCAAATTATGACCTCAGCAAAAAGTAGATAGTCTTCGAGTTGATGGTACTTTTATAAATTCGAATAGATTTTTGAGAGTCAAAGCTAACCAGTTCTAAATTCTAAGAATAAAATTTTTGTTGCGCATTTCTGAATAGTCATGCTATTGATAAAGTCAAAAATAAACCTTGAACTGCTGTTACATCAGGAAGAAAAATAAAAACCCAATTTATGAGCAATTTTTTGTAATTAGGTTAGTTCGATACCACACCCTGAAAAAAAATGTCCTATGTTAGTTTTGCAAATTGTCTTAAGTAACGGCTCATCAAATATTGTTTTTCAAATGATCTGGCAATTTCTGTGTATTACTTTTGAAAAAAAAGTTATTGCTATTTTACTACCAAAGGAACTGCGTATTTTTTTAAATAATTAGAATTTAGAATGAAAGAGTGGCGGGCAGTAAAAATATTTGACGTTCATTAGAAATGCCATTTAACACGCGTTAGAGTGAGATAAATAGTGACGCTATTTAAAATGAGTTGGAATGAGATAGTAACGCAGTTAAACGTGGTTGAATGAGAGAGGCATAATTGATATAGGCTACAGTGAGATAGATAGTGACGTGGTGCATTCCTTCTGAGAATATTTGTTAGTTTCCACTTTTTGTAATAACAACTTTAGTAAAAATTTTTTGTAAAGAAATTTTTGGTCCAATTTATTTTCCCGCAAGTGTAAAACCAGCTCAACGGGCAAAAATATTTAAAGAATGGGTAATGGTGACAATTAACCGTCACAATATTATTATGTATCTCTAAAGGAGTGTCTGAAATGTTCCGAGGGTCAACTGATAAATCAAACACTCAAAAAACCACTTTTAGCCGACCATAATAAATTTACGTCCCGACGTGATAGCAAGTAGGATCAATGCCGTGTGACGATGATCGAAATACACTAATAAATTAGATAAAATAAAATACGTATTACTTTTGACCCTGCCTCGTCCACTCTATTCGTATTTTTGCTATGGTGACGCGAGTTTAGAGACCGGGACGAATTTCCCCCCGCGCGCTATCGTAAAATAGAATAAGCCACGCCCGGAACTGGTTTTTGTTTTGGCTATGTCATACTCTTAAAGTTTAATATTTTGCAAACGGATCCCTGAATCGAATTTTTGTTCACACATCTACAATTATTTTTGAAAGACATCCAATAACACTCCACACCATGGGATAGACGAGAAAAAGAAATCATCCCCACTTTCCGTGTCCACTTTCGAAAAAAAAAAAAAACATGTTTTTATTTTACCACTTTGTTGCCGTAATTAATATGTATATCCACCCATGCTAAATTACAGCTTTCTAGTATAGTATTATACGATTATAATTATCGTATTATCTGTGCTAGTACTAAGTCTCTGAGCCAAGCCGCGGACTGTCTGTCGGACGGATATGGTGAAACTATAAGGGTTCTTTGTTAACTACGGAACCCTAAGAAAGGAGAGAAAGGTCTAGAAAGAAGTATTTTAGGAAGTTTATAGAATGGAGTGGTCTGAGGCCAAAGTTGAAAGAGAGGTGGATGATGCTGCCTGCTGCAAAACGATTTTGGGACTCACTAGTCCACATAACCTGTTACCCTACGTTGTAAGTAAGTAAACAAGCTATTTGGCATTTAAGTACGAGTATAAAATATAACAAAATAATAACAAAACTATGTTATCGAGTATGTTGTAGGTATAATGAATAGGTATGGTTTGTTATGACAAGGAAGTAAAACAGCATGATGTCGAGGGCAATGGCCATTTTTAGTTCACGTATACAGTCCACGCGTTCATCAAAACGAACAAATACAAACTAGGTAGGTACTCTAGGCAAATCATCACTAACACTGACACGAATGACTTGAATTGACTCATCCATCATCATGCCATCTACATACTATGCTTGTGGTAATGATAGAATCATATGAGTTCAAAAAATCGGTTATTTAACTAATATAATCTACAGCTTCATGTTAAAAAAGTAAGTCAAGAAAATATAAACGTTATCTAATTATTGATCAATATGCTCGAGAATTTTATTATAAATAATTCGGTATAAAATTTAATAAATTATTCATTTTATAGTCCACGTATTTCTTGTTTTAACTTTTTTCCGCAAATAACTTCATTAAGTAGATCACTTGCTGTCTACTAGCCAGTCTCATATAATCTTTCACCGGCCTAGGTGACTGAGCTAGTCAGCCGGTTGAAACACTAACACAAAGCCAACGCCTGTTCACATACAGACGTGTGGAGTTTAGTCTTGTGTTTATTTACGTCCATCGTATTGTTTGTATACAGCCCGGCACGACTGCGCATAACTGTCTACGTCACACCTCACTCCTCTTTACCCCCGCGGAGACCTGTCTTCGCTACGCTGAGGTCGAACTAACTCACTCGCTCTCATTCATTCGCAAACGTTGTTGCGCACCGGTTTGATTTTAATTTTCGCTCGCCGCATTGAGTGAGCTTGCATTCCACTAGCTGTGTTTTGTTCACTATGTTGAAAGAGACCACAAGATACCCAAACAACGACAAGTCAGAAGGTGAAGGACGTAAATCCAGCCGCTTGCCTGGTGTAGATGAACTTACCCTTGGCCTAAAGCAAAAGCTTCATCTACAGGCTCGAGCCAGAGCAGCCCCGTACTACATAAGGAAGCAAGAACCCGTTGATCTTGTGGACAGATTGTTGGAAGAGCGTGCCCTTGTTGCTGAAGCTGTTCGAAGACTACAAGCTTTACAGGATCATCGATCAGAAGACAAAAAATCCTTTCAAAAGTGTTCTGTTGATTCATAATTTTATATAAACAAAACATTTAGGTAGTCTGTGAAAGTGTGGAACTAGTTGTGAAATCGCTTGTGTGTAAGAAACGTGTCGGGTTACAATGGTGCTATATGCGGAGAGCGTGCGAGAACGAGACAACCAGCTATGACGTGTCACGCACAAGTCACGAGAGCGAACCAAAATGGCCGCCCGGACTCCACAATCATAATATTTATTCTTCGTTATATGGTGACCTTAACTGATCAAAGTACTGAATGACGTAACTTTCAGTATCTACCGTATTGTGTGATTTGAAACTTGTTTGTAATTATTGTAATTTATTTGTGTCAAAATGCCGTCACATTTAAATATTTCCAACTTAGATAATTTTATATAATTCAAGAGCTTTAACTATAAACATATTATCATCACTAAAAGTGTACAATTATTGTCTCCGTGTTTTAAATTATTTTGAGCAGTAAGATTGAATCCAATCTTCATTTTACCTATGGATAATATAATACTACTTATTACTTGGGACCGCTCATTAATCTTGTATCTAGTAGGTACTATTCATATTCAATCAAATATATTTTCAGTGTAATCGATTGCACGTCCTGCATATAACAACTCTGTAACGGTATGTTTTAGAAAGCAAATAAAATGGAACAGTACATGCTACATGGTACACCACTGTTACAATTTCCTCGCTTAAAGCATTTTGCACAATGCTAAGTATTTGGTAGTTAGATAAAACTCTTAATCAGTTCAGTCATACTTAATGTTAATAGGCAATTATTATAGGCAATATTCATTATGAATTTAAATAAAATATTATTTAGTACATCGATGTTATGAATAATACGTACAATTGTACCGAATTTGGTATAAAAATCAGCATTATATTACATGTGTGCATGTTTTAGTGCATTTTTTTGTGATTCCTAGATAGTTTAATTTATCATCGATCTTGTGATTTAGATAAGAATTTACTTAAATAAATAAAATGAAATGAATTTCAAAGAGATTTCTGTGTCATTGCGTTGATTATTGCTAAACCTTTAGAAGTTTCAACTTTTTTTAACTTTATGTTGAATCCAAATTATCATATCATACCTAAACACTGAATAATATTACGTAAGTTACAATAATTCCTAGTAAATAGAAAAGTTAAAAGACATACCTACCTATCCCTTAGTTTCAAATATAGTGACGTAGTTACTACATCACTATATTTGATACTGAGGAGTGTCGTCGAGTATATTTTACTGTACTATGATATTTTGTCAAAATGGCTAAAGCAAATCTCATAAAACCTGCATAATTAGGTACTTACCTACTAATTAATGAGAACACATTTGCGATTAAGAATTAATTAAACTGTCAGTATATATATTATTTTTAATCAAAACTTGAACTGTGTATGTTCGAAGCTTAAATGTTTATAAAAAAGTGATGTCCCTTTACTTACAGAAAATATAATTTAGCGACAGACAACTTTGGAACCCACACGAACTACTTACCTATTTACGTACCTACCTACTTATGTGGCGTCGTCGGTCGATGGTCGTAACATTATAGCGCCATCTTTTGTTGAGTAGCGGATAGGAAATTTTAAACGAGTGAGCACGAAGATGGCGTTCAAAAACCATTGCTATAAATGATACAATCGGCTTTGCTTATGCTTTTATACAGCTTTACTAAAGCTGATTTTAAATGCTTATGGTTTATTGCTGTCAAAACTAAAATTTCTCTATAGCAATAATGAGCATTTTTCTCGTAGTTTTTTTTTCATCGTTCTTAACATTCCACTAGATGGCGGTGTGCATTTCACTGTAGACAAATTATAGATCATAGCAATCAATGTCAAAACAAAAAGTTTTTAGTTTTGAATCTGTGCAATTTTCACCTCTGACTCTATTAGTAATAAAATGGACTCATTAAAAACTAAATTATCTTACAAAATTTTTAATTTACAGGGCATCCCTAGAGATAACACAAAATCCCGTAAGATGTTGAATCATTATACTTATCTATGTGTTGAATATTGCAACCGATGAGCGATAGCGTTAAGAGCGGTTTCGCAGCCGGATTTTGAAAATCCTACGGTTACACATCCTTTTCGTAAAAAGGTAAAAAAAATTGGATCGCGGTAGACCATGTTCGTAACTTCCGGCTTGCTCACTTATTGGGTGGTTTAAAACTAGTTGGTCCAGCTGGAATTTGAGGTTTATGGGGCCAACAACACCAAGCGCATTCTGCGTTTCCAACCAGTAGCATAAGCATGAAATCATTACCGTTTTATTACGGTTGCGTTCACGTAAAATTCCATATAGAATCTATTAGTTCCGCTACTGTCCGCTTGGGACGGTTTTCAGCATAGATTTAGAATGTACAAGATAAACAATGTAGTAGAGAAAATGATATCAAAAATTACTATGACATTACTACTACATTACCATTTTACCTTAATATACAACAAAGAAAATGGGTTGGAAAATGGTATCGTTTGGCAGTTGTATGGGGGTGAAAGTGGTTAAAGCTGGTAGAAGTGGGGTCCCCGATTATAACGCTACCACACTTATTAAAAGGTAATGCACATTTTTCGAAAAATTAATAAAAATTGTTTCTAACCTCAAATCAGGTAAAAGGCGAAAACGGAACGTAAAAATGGGCGTTTGACAACCAAATCTGTACTAGTTTATTAGCTGTGGTGTAAAATATTGTGCAATATCAATGAAACGGAACGCAAAAAAAAACTGCGTCATGTGTTACTGTCATTCGTAATTAGTTTATTCGTAATTCGGTTTATTTGTTTTTAACTAGAAACCTGCTCAAAAGGAGGTTAGTGTACCCCCACTTCATGGGTAAAATAGGTTAAATCTGTTTCAAAACCGAATCAGAGCACCCCGACTCTATACAGTCTTGTGGCTACTACCCCTAGAGTGTATATAAAAAGCCGAAGGCGCGAAGGGAGGGCAGCCCCCGCTCGCTGTGACGGGTGCCTGTGCTTAGTTATGCAAGGGCGAAGGGGCTGCACTTCCCGCAGCGCCGAAGTCGATGCAGAAGTGAATTTGTGATATAAGTGACTTCAGTAATGATAGGTACAAATGGTTCAAAAATTGACTTCTGGACTGATAGGTTCAAGGTTTCTGGTAGGTTCAAGGTTAAAAGAAGGGGGGTTTCTGCACTCCCCCTTATAAGGAAGTTCTTCCATCTCCTCCCACCTTTACTTTAAAAATATAATCTGAATTTGTTGATTGTCACCTCAAAAAAGTAAAAAATTAAATATAAAAAAACGGTTCATTACTTACCTTTTAATGGGAGGGGTACCAGGGGGTAGGAGGCTACCCACCCCACCCCTCCTGACCTCCTCCCCCCTTCTCCGCCTGCCAAACGATACTAAGTGTTTACCAAGAAAATCAATACGTTACTGTATAAACTGTTTTTTGGGCCGATTAATACGAGGAATTGGGCAAAATATGATTCAAAATATTCTAATGACAAAATCATATTTACCTGTAAAATGTGTAATTATTTGGATTATTTATCCTTGTCACATCACAATTACTCACTGCACAAGATAAACCAATCACTATTTATCAATTTAGTTACGTATTAGGTAAAGGTCTTATATCAAGTATCCTCGATAGGGGTTTGCGGGGGGAGGGGGGGGGGGAGGGGGGGAGGGGGGGGAGCCCCCCTCTTCAACCCCCGCCTGCCGGAGATGCGTAGTTTTTAAGAAAAAAATAAAATAAAAACATAACCTCAAAATAAAATATCCGTGTCGGGGTAACTTACGCTTACGCTCGCTCCAAAGAATTCATGTTCAACCTAACCAGAAGGCCATGGCGGTAGGCTCGCTACGCTCGCTACCGCCATGGCCTTCTAACCTAACCTGACCGAGTCGGGGTGCTCTGAAAGTTTGAGCTCGCTTCGCTCGCTCCTGCTCTATCTTTGTTATTAGGTTCCGTAAATACTTAGTTTTCTGGCTCCTGTCGCTCGCTTCGCTCGCTCCAAAGAATTCATGTTCAACCTAACCAGAAGGCCATGGCGGTAGGCTCGCTACGCTCGCTACCGCCATGGCCTTCTAACCTAACCTGACCGAGTCGGGGTGCTCTGAAAGTTTGAGCTCGCTTCGCTCGCTCCTGCTCTATCTTTGTTATATAAGCACACAAAACAGAGCACAGAACATTCGCGTACACTCGAAAGCAACGGAATGAACCATCTCGAAATGGCGCCACATGACGTTTCTCAAATGTAATTTTTGACAGAAAACGTTTCATTTTACGTTGTTTTGATTACTTTTTGCGTGTCGTTGTACTTTTTCCTCACTACTTTCGTTTCGTTTCACTCAAAATGAAAAATTGCGTTTTGTTTCACTAAAAAATAATAAAAATGAAATAATAAAATAAAATACGTAGGTACCTCTCCGGCAACCAAAATTGATATCAGGAGGTTCAGTAAAACCCCCTGAACTCCCCCATAGCGTCAGTTTTCCCAAAACGAGGATACTAGATATAAGACCCAACCCACGTATTATAAAATCCGCAAACACACCCAAGCAAGCGGGACGCTATGGGCACTTACTCGAAAAAACGTTGACATAGCGGTTCTATGTTGTGCATCTCTTTCTCTCTTGCAAGTTGTTCATAAAGGTAGGACGTCTCTTTTACTCGCTATGGACGTCTTTTAAGCGCAGTGAATGCTATGTCTATGGTTTTCAGATTCCATACGTTTACGTGTACGCAACCGGTAATGATTTTATTAGTCGGCCAAATATACTCGTACATACATACCAAAGACATTATACGGAGATCTAGCCGAGCGAGAGGTGAGTAAGAACCCGTGTCTCTTTTTAGGGTTCTGTAGTACCATATATAGTGAGATTCCGTTGTCCGTCCGTCCGTATGTCACAGCCTCATAATTTTAGCATCGTTAATGATAAAGATATGAAATTGGGCACAAAAATAGCATTAATTTGCCCACATATCACAGTATAAAAAGACATGAAAAAGTTGAAATTGTTCAAAATAATTCCAAAACAAAAGTGAGAAAAATAAAAAAGATAATCCTAAAAATACAATATGGGTATCAAATTGTAAAAATACTGGTTTCGAGAAATCTTAAGAAAACCACAAAGTACACTACCTACCTCTCACATTATATTTATGTTTATGTAGTTTATTAGTTTTATTACACACTTTGTATATTTATAATATTTTATAGATTGTATTTATAGTAAGTATTGATATACATTTTTATTTTGTGATTAAACTTGTATAATTGTTTGTATGTTCTTCTTCTCTGTGTACATGTATACATGATTACTTTGTTTATGTTACTTTTTCCTATTGTGATGGTTTTGCTGTCAGAAATCTCTGTTTAGAGATAAGCTCGCCAAAGTGCATCTTTTTTCACTGTAATTTTGTTTATGTTTATATTTCCGTGTATGTACCTATAGAATAAAGACTAGTGTTTTGCGTGGTGCGCGGCCTGCAAGCAGCCCGCGTGTATTGTTTATACCTTGTTGTACTAACATAAAAATATGTATGTCCCCCTCCTTAACTCCGAAAATGGTTGACTGAAAAATATGAAAAAAAAAAAACGATTATAGATCATAGCTGGCCAATTACAGGAACACTATAGGGATTGAAAAAAAATTGAGTACAAAAGAAAAATGAGTCATTTTCAAAAAAAGTGTACGTGACACAATAGAAACACAATGGAAATGGATTTTTTTCGTTACACATAGGATTGTAATGTTACACAAAAGAATTTATTAGGAACAGTTCATATTGGCGATGATTTCCAACCGTCTTGTAATAGTAATTAACTAATTATACTCGTAGAGAGAAAAACTAATTATAAAAAAAAAAAACTATAAATTGTATTGTAGAATTTATTGTATTAATTTTTCCCGGTATTTTCGTTGGCATTCTGCTGAAGTCATTGGGGCCATTTTTCATTATCTAGTGACAAATACAACAACATAAATAATTTAAACGCAGTAAAACTTTACAACCTAAATAATAAAAAAATATCATCAAAATAGGTTAACGTAGGTATCGCTTAAGGGTCGATTCTCCGGATTTGCAACAAAATATTAAGACGTGATTTTTACCAATGTTTACCAATAGTTTGCTATATGCATAAACATATTTTTATTGATATTACCATAGCTATAAAACAATTGGCATTCCCATAGTCGTGATACCAACCGTAAAATCAACCGTTTATGGAAAATCCTATTATTTTGAAGCTACCATAATATGTTTAAAAATATGTTTATGCATACTGTGAACTTTTGGTATACATTACTCTTAGCTTAAAATTGTATCCCCTTAAACAAATGTCAATAAAACAAGCAGTCGAATTGAGAACCCCCTCCTTTTTAAAGTTGGTTGAAAACACTGAATCGTGCAATATGGCCACAGCCTTACAGATTTTCCTTTGTGTAACGTTACACAATGTTACACAAAAGAACAACATTTCGTGGCGTCAACACGAAGTCAAGTTAATGACAGAAAATTATCTCACTAGAATCGTTTAATTTCATGCGGATTCTCTCATTAGTGTTCAAAATCATATGAATATAATACGTTTTTGAGGTATTTGAAATGAAAATGAAAATGAAATGAAAATGGTTTATTCGTTGTAAAAGCTCTTAAAAATTAGAAAGGTGGTGACCGGAGTCTTCTTTTAAGCTGGGAGCAGCCTGTGCCAGAAGACCCCACTCTTCCACGTATATCTATATGTGTACTCTAGTATTAACTATGTAATAAAGAATAAGAGTACTAAAAAAAACTAACATTATACAATCAAAGAATAATATAAAAAAACAAAAAAATAATATAAAAAAACAAAACATAATATAAATGAAATACAAATTATACAAATTCAAAGTTTAGTGCTGCAGCAAAAACATTTGTGAGAGTAAGGAAGTGAGTAAGTGTGTGTAGGTGAGGGATGGTGTGAGGGTGAGGGAGAGGGTGTGTGTTTGAGTGTTAATATAATCGTTTAATTGATTAGTAGATTTTCTGTTGTGTCGTAATCAATTGAATTCAACCATTTCTTGGTTTCCTTTTTACACACATAATATTGTTTACTAAATAGGTCGAGTTTTTTATTTATGATATTGTACAAAGAAGAAGAACGTCGTAGGTACTGCATATTCGAAAATTTTGTTTTGCCTATGGGGGCGATTGCTACGTGGTACCTTCTTCTCTTGTTAATTACAGATGGGTCGTATGTCATAGATTTATGCTTTTTTAAAATAATTTGTAAAATGTATAACTTTCTAACTGAAAGAAGTCCGCACAGTTCATACAATCTTTTAGTTGAGTACCTCCTCTTTTTGAAATACATAACCTTGATCAGTCCCCGTTGTGCACATGTACTTACCTATAAAATTCACGTTATACGAAGGAAAATATTTAGTGACACAAATGAGTATCACAGACTAAGTCCAAGTGTGCGTCAAAACAATATGGCTGGGTGTCATTTTGTTAGGTTGGCTGTAGCGTACAGTATTGCCAGTGTTTAATAAAGAAAAAACGCGTTCAAAATAAATCAAACATCTGTGATTTCGTCGTTACACACAGGTGTTACACAAAGTACCTACTACAAAAGTAGACATGGGTTCAAATTAAATTTTGCTTTGCTTTAGTTTTACATTTTTAATAATATTTTTTTTTTTTCGATAGATCGGTATCTTAGGTAATATATCCTGTACTAAGTTTAATAATATTTCATCGAAATAGGCGTCAATTAATGTTTTTGTTGTCAAGAGTGTAGGTGAGACAAACAGAATTGTATAGGAAAGGAATGTATAGGAAGGACTCTTCGTTTTTAATTTGCAATTATATATTTTTTTATTGGATTAAAAGTGATAAAAGGTTTTAATTTGATAAGTTAATATTATATATATTATGTAAAAAATTATAAATTCATGATATCGGTGACAGGTTCAAAATATTACCTAATTTTTCAGTGAGGACAAGAAATTGTGAGATTAAGTACACTTTTTTTGAAAATGACTCAAATATAATTTTTTTTTTTTTTTTTATAAAAATACAATATGTGTATCAAATTGTAGGTAATTAAGAGCTGATCGTAAAAATATACGGTTTAGCCATATTTAGATGCATATATTTCGAGAAATCCTCAAAAAACCACAAAACAATGTATGTCCCCCCCCCCCCCTCATTTCCAAAACTAATAGACCGAAAAATATTTAAAAAATCGTAGTTATATGTGTTTACGTAAAGATTACAGGAACAATAAAGCGGTTGCGAAATTCAAGAAAAAAAATATGCGAAATTAAATTCATCATCCACGATAGGAACTCAAGGTCTCAAGGTACGCGAGTCTGACTCGCACTATTTAATATATATTTTTACTAGCAACTTGTTAAACAAGGATACACGGGTGGCGAGTGCCTCTCTTGCTCTGCCCGTTTTTCGCTTGAATATGCTATCATCAATAACATAAAGGCGATTCTGAAAGCTTTAAATTTAGTTTTAGTGCTGTCAAATCTAAATCTTCTTCATTGCAAAATAGTCCTTAATTTTGAGGCACAGTAGCTAAATTACTTTGGAAAAATTTAAGTTTTTACAGTATTAAAACTAAAATTAAAACCTTCAGAATTGGCTTTAATAGATAACAACCTAATTATGTCTATCCATCCATCAGCCTAGTTCGTCCACTGCTGGACATAAGCCTTTCCAAGACTTTGCCACTCCCGGCGGGGGTCATCCTGGAAGAATTTCCCATACTCACACACGCTGGGCAGGCGGGTTGGTGAGCGCGGTGCCGGAACCCTCACACCAGTGACGCCGCTGCCCGTCACCAGTCTGTTCCATATAAGGTCCAGCTATTAGGGATGGAAATACCGCCATCCATCGGTCCCAGGCATGGTGGGCCTCCTGGTTTTTTGCCTGTGAGCTGTCCTCTTACTCTCCCCCGAATCACTTCGAAGGGGTCTCCAAGTAAGATGGTGGTACCTCCACAGTCGAGCCCGGCATCAGCTCTACCATGTAAGATTATAAAATCTAATTTAGTTGAACAAACTTTGGACAGTGCACAGTGTAGTTATCTACAGTCGCCGTCAATAGAAATTGTGGACTATGTAAACAAAGCGCCATGTTGTCTTTGTCTATGAATAGGTGAACTATCTAGAGATGGGTAAGTATGTGATTAAAATATGTTAGGTGCTTAATTAATTTTCTTTATTTGATTTATCGCTAAAATATTCTGATGAATCGCTAGTCAAATCGCCCACGTTAATTACAAATGGTTCCGTCACAGCGTCGTTGGCCGTATCTATTATCCCATCCAGTTCTTTCATTTTTTCTTCTACTTTTAGGACATGAGCTACACATTTCGCCCACTGTTCTGGCCCGATCCGCGCCAAACCTTGGTCTAACAAAATCTTCACATCGTCCATTTTGAATGTTTTGTTGTTCCTTCCAACGTAACCTTTTACTTGCGCCCATATCAACTCTATCGGGTTAAGCTCGCAATGATATGGTGGAAGGCGCAAAACTGTCACATTTTTCGATGCCGCCAACTCATCTACATACATTTTTTTATATTTTTGCTTGTCTACTTTAGCTATGAGATTCGCTTTGATTTCGGTTTCTTGAAATTTGATTTCTTTTTCGCGCAACCAGTTTTGGATAGCCTCCTTCCGCCAACTCATGTTGGGCGCCTTTTCGATTTGACGCGAATGATATGGGGCATTGTCCATTACTATGACGGTCCCAATTGGGATTTTTTCCAAAATTTTATCGAACCACTTCTCAAAATTGTGCGCATCCATTTCGCCGTGGTAGTCTCCTTCGGTTTTCTGGGCTTGAAAAATCCATTTTCCGCCTTCCGCGAAACCATCTTCGCTTCCGATATGTGTGATTATTAATCGTTTTCCTTTCTGAGGATTTTTTAGACCAGTAGAAAGTCCTCTTAAAAAGGCATCTCTACTTGATTCAATGTCGTCATCAACCCATATGTAGTCACAGCTGTGACCTGCATTAATCCATGTTTCGTCCATGTAAAATATTTTTTATTTTGCTTTCTAAAATCGGCGATCTGCAGGAGATATTTTTGTCTCCATATTTGGAGATCAGGCCTGTCCAACATGATGCTCTTGCGTGCTCTCTTAACATGATTAAATTTCAATTTTTTCATCACTCGATATATTGAAGATTCAGATAACGACGGAAGACTGGAATCTTCATTAACTGCCACAGTCACTTTCTGCACTGTAGGCAGTTCACCATCAAAATAAAATTGATATATTTTGCGTCGAATAGCAGACAAGACGAAATCATCAAACTGATCAATTGTAGATCGATTTGCAGGTCTCTCTTTTAACTTCGGAATGTTTCCCGTTTTCTCGTAGAATCTAATAAGATTGTCAATTGTACGTTCCGATGCTCCAGTTATTTCCGCTACAATGGACAGCACATCCTTTTTATACGGGTATGCTGTGAGAGTTTTTTCAACATATTTGTAGACATTTATCGCGACCTTTTTTTCTTTTTCTGTCATTTGAGGCGTCTTGTGTCTTTTCAGTCTTTTCCTTCCTTGATGTGCTGACGTTTCAGACGTTCCTGGCATAGCATCACTTTCAGGCGTCTGAATCATTCTTTTTCGAAGGGGCGCAGAACTTGCAGATGTTCCAGGTGTAGAAACAGGTTCACTCATTTTGAAATTATTTTGGTCGTAATTGGTGTTAATCCACTGGGCAGTATCAGAATCCGTAGTCCGTAAAGCAGGTCGTTGTTTCAGGGTAAAACACTATCAAAATCACAATGCTAGTACGATAAAATCAGTAAGAGAAGCAAAGTCGTTAGAATACCGAAAACACAAAAGACTTTAGAGCAATGCTGGAAGATCACACAGCTCTCGATAGAATCACACACACGTTTATGTCAAAGATTATGAAGTAACGCTGTCAAAAAAAATTACGGATAAAATAGCATCACGAATAAAATAGGTTTATATTTACACCGCGTTCCGAATGACGACATAATCGATTTTATCGCGTCAACAGCCATTCCGAGTCAGTGTTAGCGCGATAACGATAGCCCTACAATGGCCGCTACGACGTCAAAGATGACATCATGAACGACGCCATGTTGTGCCATCATCGTCCATGCTTTAGAGCGTTTGCACTGTGAGCGATCTATGAAAAGTGACAGCCGGCTGGCGGCAATTTTAAAAATAATTTATTCGGAGCATAAGAGTTTATTATTAAACCATGATTCAAAGATTGAAGTTAGAGGAAATGCCTTCTTGGACCTAGTAAAGTAGTATACCCTTTGTATTCACGTAACGTAAAACAAATTCATACAAATTCTGTCACTTTCAAGTGTCAACGTCCATGTCGCGTTCAAATGCGTTCCGATTGGATCATAAGTTTAAGCAGTGATGGACGCCATTGTCCATTCGGAATGACTTGATGGGCGTGAGAAGTTTGATGGTAGTGTTGGCACTATTAGTGTCATGCGGAACGCGGTGTTAATTAGATTCGTACATCACCAATTTTTCAAAGACAATACAGATTCGATGAGAAAAAAATATGACAGCAATCTCGACGCAGTACAGAATTGACTATTGATTCTATGATTTTCCGTAATTAACTGGTGATTATTGAATATTTCATGATAAAATACAGTGAATGACTGGTAAGACTTGATGCTTCATGATTTGGAATAATGTTCAGTGAGACTCCGTGACAGAACCTTGAGAAAAATTGAGAAAACGGTTTGTTTACATAGTCCACAATTTCTATTGACGGCGACTATATACAAATGTATTACATACTCGTTCGTTTTGCTCAATGCGTTCAGTTTGATCACCCGCTTTCACTGACAGCAGGGCAGCATATGCAAATGCAACGTGTGCAAAAGAGATGCGCAACGGGTGATAAACAAGACCGCGTTCAAAAATTAGGTGTCGCGAACGGGTTCTAATGGCATCTCTGTCGCACGCGTCGAAAATTGTATACGCTACTCTGCTGTCAGTGTTGGAACCTGACAAAAGTGTTAATTTATGAACGGCTATCTGGAACTCAGCCCTTGAGCGAATGGTAAATAGTGTTGCCAGGTCCAGTATGCCAAATTTCGGGACCTGACGATAAAACAATCGGGTTTTTGGTTTTCAAATCGGGACAACCAAAAAAAGCGGGTTTGTTTAAATTAAACGTAAATTTTTAATATTTACTGGTGGTTAATAATAATAATAATGATACTTTTCTAGGATAACCTTAAAATTCGACACCGAAAGTCAAAATTTGAATTGAGAATTTCTTCTACCATCTAAATTGTTCTTTTAGTAGGTACCTAATATCTTTTTGCAAGAGATTACATTAAAAAAGTGTTCAACAGGTGTAATGTCTTGACATACGTAATAATTGTATCGCTGTTAAATTATACATTAAATAATTATTAAGTAAAAGTTTAGCGGAATGTTTCAAATTACTAATAACAATATTGTTAATAAAATAATAATAATAATGATTTCATGATACACTTCCGCAAAGTAACGCCTATGTCAATCAATCATATTAAGTAATAAACATTCATCATTTTACAGTGATGGTTGATTTTATTGCTTTGTTATGTTGAGTCGTGCACTTCAACAGGACTACTAGACCACCTGCACGATGACCGATCTTTTTGAGGCCAACGACAGAGCCATAAAAGTGGCCTCTTTCTGGTCCGGAAAGGTTTAAAGTAATAATAATTTGATGCCATCGACACGCTAAGAAGAAGAAGAAGACGCTATTGCAAATTCAGTTCTGAGAAAAAAGCGAGTGAAAGCATCAGAAAATGTTACTTGCAAGCATAATATATGTTATCCTAACTATTCTTGCAGGCATAGCAAAGTGTTTAATCGCGTGCGACGCCACTTGTTAAATCACAAGTGCAAGGAACGTGACGTACTGTTTAATCGCAAAAACATCGTGTCACGCTCCTCGCACTTGTGGTTCAACTAAGTTGCGTCACGCGTTATTAAACACTATGCTACGCCAGCAGTTCCTCATCATAAATAAGTGATATTACAATATCACTGAATTTTTAATGATTAGATTAGATAACATTACTAAATAACATTACTAAATAAAATACTTCAATGGCCCTGCAAGGAGAAAAATAATAATAATTATTCTTTTTGTTTGTGTGTGTTACCATAGTTTATTGTATGTATAACATATTTGTTAAGTAACATTTTTAAGTAAAATGGCAGCTAGTTGATCCTCTTGTTTTTGATGCGCCCCTATAGGGTACGCACCTTAACTGGAAAAGCCATATACAAAAAGTCGAATGTAAACTATCATCATTCATCTATATATTAAAAAAAAAATCATGAAAACACAAACACTGAAACAGCACTGTCAGCATATCACGCTTTCGCTAGTTCCTGGCTCCGTTACGGAGTGATGCTGTGGGGCAACAGCGTGGATGCTGATCAGCTATTCATACTTCAAAAGCGTTTCATTCGAATCCTTGCCTATATAAACTCGACTACAAGCTGTAAAGATTTCTTTAAAAAATTCAACCTTTTAACTCTCCCATGTATTTGATATATACATGATATCTGTATGTTTGTTTTTAAAAATATTTAGCATTTCAAACAGATCAAAGATGTACACAAACTAAATACTCCAAACAAAAACAAATTATACCTACCAATGTCTCGTATTATAATGCTTAACTGCAGCCCATACTACATGGCAATAAACATTTATAATAAAATACCCGCCAATTTCAAATCGGAAGAAAAAGAACACATTTTGTCAAAAAATATCAAAAATTATCTAATAAAAAAATATTACTACTCGGTTGAAGATTTTTTTTAAAAGGGGTCATTAATTAATAGAATAATTAATGAACCCTTTTAACTGTGTTTTTTTTTTTTTTTACCCAAATGTTGAATGTAGTAGTAGTAATTTATAGTACTTTATGTTGCATGTAATGTAGTAAATATTTAATTATAATTTGTTAGCTTTAAGTTGTGTTCCAAATTTGCAACGCCTATAAAATAGCCATCTAAGTCATAAGCACGACCAAACATTTATAAGTGTATCTGTATACACTTAGATTGCAACAAACGTTTGAGTTTGAGGGTGTCACTTGTAGGTACTTTTCCTTTATGTAACATCTTTTATACTTGTGACTTGGCAATAAATAAATGATATGATATGATATGATAATATGATAAAAAGTGCGTGTGGAAGAGGTACAAAGTATTGGTAACCTCAAAAACCAAATAATTAGAGCCTTTAACTTAGTGAGAAATGGCACCGTAACATTGTCGAGGCTACGACAGAATTAAATAAAATATGCACGATTATGTGTGGACATAAATGGACTCCATTTTGGAAAATTACCTGCTTAAATTCCAGTAAGTGGAAATCATTTTATTGTAAATAGCCGATTCCAATTTGATTCCAATTCGATTCTAAGCTCCGATCTCTTAAAAACGCCTAAATGTCAATTAAATTAATGAACCAAATAAATGTTGTGCCAACTGGAGTTATTTAATTATTTCATTTTAATAGCGTCATCTATTTTGGTAAATAAAAAGCTTTACTGCGAATTTAGTTGCAACAATTGTATAACAGATGGTGGCACGTTCTTTGATTAAAATGGGTTAGGTACTTACTATAATTAAGGCACTAAAGTGCTCTACTATAATAACAAAAAATTGTAAAGCTAAGTATATTCAATTCTATTAAAAAAACTGTAAAAGAAAAGAGCTGCTTGTACATTGATGATATTCCAAAAAAAAAACCCGTGTGGGTTAATGACAAGAAATTCGGATTTTTGTCGGTATTTCATTCTTCACGCAAAAACTACTGAACGGGTTTGGGTGCGGTTACCACTGTACAATCCTTAGCAGGGAGACATGAATTATAAATAAAGAAGGAAAGGAGATAACTGTTCGATAACTTATTATCCAACTTAAAATCTGGGATACGTTTTAGTGCAGGATTCCCAAGGGATTAGACTGTGGCCGCATTATCTTCTTCCACGCGGACGAAATCGCGGGCAACAGCTAGTAAATGATATTTCTAATTATTTTCCGGTCTGGTCCTCTAAAAAGGCCGTTTTGAATGAATCACATTATGATTCTGTTCTAATACCGCCTCTTTTGCACGCGTGAAAAAACTCTAACTCCATCCTACTTTCAAATAATTTTATGATTCTCTCAAGACGGCCTTTTGAAATCCCCTGATTTCAGATTTTTTTGTGTTTGACTGCCGGCAACACTAGCGTGAAGTTGGGTAGCGTTCTTAAACGCCTGGGTAAATGTAAAATTTAAACCGTCAAAGTGAATTTTACATTTCTGACAATGTTATTTTTCACTCGGTTCGACTCTGGTAGTTGTGGAACCTTGTCAGTTAAATTTTTCATTTACCTGGGCGTTTAGGAACGCAACCTTATTATTTAAGGCTGCGTTCTAAGCGCCCCGCCGGCGTAAAGGTAAAAATGAACGGTCACCCGTTTCACAACCACCCGATTGAAAACGAAGAACTCCGAACAATTCTCGAAGTCGTTCCTAAACCTTGTCATTGTCAGATTGACAGTAAAATTTTATACGCCGTAAATTCAGGGATAAATTTTCACTTTGACATTAATTTGTCATACCAATACGCGCCAATTTTTGGTTTCTGGGTTATAGAATTCTTCGGAATGACTTGTAAAGCCATTTTATTTCGGTAATAATGATACATACCTATACAAAAAATGCCTTTACAAAGTGGCCGTTCCAAAACGATTAGTGAATAGATTCCGTCTCAGTCTTATCCCTTTCACTTTTATTTACGAAGTAAACTTAACTTTACATTTACCATTTGCTCACTCAGTGACATTTACCTTACCTTACCCCGGTGCTTAGTTAGATACGTAGCTTAAAAAAGTACGAATAAATAAAAATAATTGACAATTTCATTTTCAGGCTTTCAGTCCGTCTATTTTCATGTCAGTATAAATTTATCTCACCAAGAACTAATATCATTCAACACACATTTCACCGCAGAATATCTGTAGCATCTTTACCACCAAATCGTTATCAGCGATTATCACTCGAAACTACTGGCCGCAGTCTGTTTTGTACCGCATTCAGACCAGACCAGTCAGTCAGTACGCTGCGAACAATGGCATCGAACGTTGGTACTTGGTCTATGGGCCCCGGCACTTTGGAGGTGCCTTTATCGCTGTTCGCCAAGAATCGGCAAAGACTAGCGGAGAAACTAAAGCCAGGCCAAGTAGTGGTGTTGCAAGGGGGCGACGATATTAACCATTATGACACTGATGTGCAGTATGTGTTTAGACAAGTAAGTAACTAGTACCTACAATAGAACTATATGGTTTAGGCCATCGAAATAATAAGGAATTCCTTATTATTTCGATGGGTTTAGGCACATGGTGTATTTAGCCCCTTTTAGAAGTTGCTGAGTTAGCAACACTAGATGAGTAAGCAATGCAAAATGAGCAAAGTCTAAGGCTTTCAAGACTGGCTAGCTGTGATGTTCTAATGTAAATAAAATGAAATTTAATACTTAAAAAGTAAATCCACTCAAAGTTCCCTTTAGTTCTGGTTTATATGTGATTATTTTCTGAATATGACAACCCGCTTACATTTCACAGTCCATACTCAACAACACATTTCAGATATTCATGATGCGATTTGTATCTATTCATTCAATTAATAAATATTTAGGAAGCATATTTCACATGGGTATGCGGTGTGCGCGAGCCAGGCTGCTACTTTGCACTGGATGTGGCCTCCAATAAGTCTCATCTGTTCGTGCCTCGCTTGCCTGAAGAGTATGAGGTCTGGATGGGCAAGTTGCTGACTCCAGCTGAGTTCAAGAAACTGTATGGTACTGATGAGGTGCATTATATTGATGAGGTTTGTATGTCTGTTTAATGTTTGTTTGGTTTCTTATATTTCTGAGAATTCAGAACTTCATCTGCTACACCTCTTACACTTCCTCTACAATAGAATCTTCATCAATCAAGTTATCGTAGCTCTTCTATTCTATGTGCTTTTGACTTGACCCCTTTTTGGTATGTAGCCAATAGACCAGCTTATCTAATACCGGGTGGTAAGTTGCAGAAGCCGGAAATTGATGATAGTACAAACAACTTTTACTATGGAGCCAAACCTCGAATTGTAAAAAAAAATCAGCTTTTCCATAGAAAAGATACATAGCTACCGGACCAAAATGTGTGAAACAATTGATTTTTTTGCCACAATTGTTCAGTTTTTTTCATGAAGTTGTTCGTATGGACGAGTACTATCGCCAGTTTTCGGCTTCCACAATTTCATCGTAACACCCTGTAATAATGCAAATCACCACTTTAAAAAATTATACTTTAAGTTATTGTTATTTTTTCATTTTTCAGCTTCAAGGTGTCTTGGAAAAAATGAAACCAGAAACTTTATTAACATTGGTAAGGCTAAGAAGATACGTTTACAGCTGTTTTATCTCACGAGTGCGGGTCAGGCTTGGTTGTAGTAGTGCGTGCATGTATATGTTTCTGAACGTGATGCGCGCATGTAATTACGTACGCACACACTCAAGAGCAGGAGGGACACTACTGCAAATGAGCTGACCCACACTCGTGAGATAAAACAGGTTTACATTAAAATATGATTGATAAGTTAAAAAATATGTCTAAATAATGATGTGTAATTTTCAGAGTGGACCTAATACTGACAGTGGTCTTACAGCAAAGGAAGCTGTGTTTCAGGGAAGAGAGGAGTAAGTTAGTTTTAAATTAAGTTTAGTCCTGTCAAATAAGTTAGATCGTGTTACACAAATCGACACTTGTTAAAAATGGGTTCGCAGCCGAATTGTGAAAAACCCGTCTTTTTCCAATTAACCGAAACAGAACACTTAAATTCAAAATACACTCAATAGTTATTCAACAAAACCTTATTACCTATGTATTGTGTATGTTGCCACCGCAAAGTTTCTATTGGTTTCTGTATATTAGAATTTTTTAAATTGGAGGAGGCTCATTAACTCTGTTGTGTAACAGCAGATAATAGTGCACTAATAGCGCCAGTTTGTGTCTCAGCTCTAGGGTGTTCATTCCTACCATTCCCACCATAAACATAGATGGGAATAAATAGGATAATCACATAAATATTTTTTTGACATATTGCGCGAATTTTCTTTGAACTTTCTTCAACATGAGATTATATTTATTCTCATGTGGGTCACAGATGATTGCGTTGAACTCTAATCTTCTTCTTTTCGTGTCGATGGTTCCTTTACAAAATCCTGGACCAGTACGCAGCCACATCCACAGCATTTACCGAGGCCTTCCATAGGTCATCCCACGTACAGGGCACGAGAGCAAATGAGACATGTTCTGTGAAGGAGCACCGCACTCGCACTGGGTGTGGGATGCGCTTATCATGCCCCATCTGCTGAGGGTCTCTTTACAGCGCCCAACCTGTGCTCGAAGTCTGTTGAGAGACTTCCAGGTTGGCCACGGCAGCTTATTTCCTGCAGGAAGAGATTCATTCGGGGTGATGAAGTTGTCCGGAGGTGCGTGTTTTTCTTGCCACAGTTTAAGCCTTAATTCGGAAGGGATGGATGATAGAGGTCTCGTGCAGCGCAGAAAACTTTTACGGCTTTTAAGACGAGCTGCAGGCATTTTATGTTCATGCAGGGGATGTCTGTTGTCGCTTTCTTGTTTTTGGAGTTCAACAGCGCAGGCGACCTCTCTCCGGACGGCTGGTGGGGCTATTCCTGCTAGCGGGTACAGCTTATTTAGAGGGGTTGGTTTGAGGCAGCCTGTTATGATTCGACATGTATCGTTTAGGGCCGTGTCAACTGCCTTAGCATGAGCGGATTGGTGCCACACGGGGCACGCAAATTCGCCCGCAGAATAGCAGAGTGACAGGCCAGTTGTTCGGAGGACATGTGGGGCTGCACCCATTTCGTCGTTGTAAGTCTACGGAGCAGGTTATTCCGCGAGTTGACCTTGTATTTGGTGGACTGGCATTGATGCTTGTATGTTAAAGCCCTGTCAAGTGTGACCCCCAGGTATTTTGGATGATCACTGTGTTCAATGTTAACACCTCGCCACGATATGCTGAGGGGTGTATAGGCCTGGCGATTTCGGAGATGAAAAGCACAAGCTGGGTTTTTGACGGATTAGGTCTTAAGGCATTATCATCGTAGAATCTTCCTAGTTCTTCCAGAGCTGATGTCAGTTTCTCCTCAGCGTCTTCGAATGCGTCTGGATGTTTGAGCTGTAAGCGCCAGATCGTCAGCATATCAGAAATCGTTCGGTGTTGGGGTTTCTTCGTTGGTCATCTGTATAAATGTTGAAAATAATTGGTGTCAACACACTCCCTTGTGGGAGACCGTTCTTCTGACAGCGCCATCTGCTTTTTTCATTTTGGAGGCGTACTTAAAAGCGACGGTTGTTGAGCATTTCACTTAGCAATTTGACAAAGCCTTGATCATGTGTGAAACTTTCAACTTTCAGGAGTAGTCTCTTTATGTTGACCGTATCGTAGGCGGCAGTGAGATCCACAAAAACCACAGCTGTAATTTTGTTAGCCTCGTAACCGTCTTCAATGTGTTGGGTGAGCCTTAAAATTTGGTTTGAACATGACTTTCCCGACCTAAAGCCCGCCTGTTCATGTATTAACTTTGGATCAATTATAAGCGCCAGACGATTCAGAAGCATTCTCTCAAATAGCTTATAAGTATGACATAGGAGAGAAATCGGTCGGTAGCTCTTTGGATCTGTCAGTATCTTTCCAGGTTTTGGTAGTGCAATCACTTTAGCCTTCCTCCACTGCTTGGGGATTTTTGCATTCAATAGGCATGCGTTGAATACTGTTGAATACCTCCAGAAGTCAAAATACTGCACCTCGACCCAGATGCTTAAGTTGTTCCACCGTGATATCATCGACACCGGCTGCCTTTCCATTCTTGAGTTCTTTTATTCTTCTTACTATGTCTGACAGCGTGAAGGGTTTGCTTATGTCACTGGAGCCTTTGGATGTTCTCACTGTTATTTATTATTTAGGAACTTATCCTTGACCAACTTAATTAGACCCTTTAGATACATAGAGTTTAATAGATTGTAAGTGTCAAGTTAAGTTGGACATTCATAACTGCAAGTGGAATTATTTACCATGTTTTTAGGGTTCCGTACCCGTATTGTGTGGTGGTGCGGAATCCTTTGTGCGCGAGTCTAACTCGCACTTGGCTGGTTTTTTTGTTGTTAAGGCTCAGTTAGTGCTAGATAGTAAATTTTCATTGAGATAAAAAACCGGGCAAGTGCGAGTCGGATTCGCGCACGAAGGGTACTGTACCATTATCTATAAAAACGGCAAAAAAAACATGGCTGTTGTATAGGAGCCCCCTTAAATATTTATTTTATTTTGTTTTTTGGTATTTTTTGTTATAGCGGCAACAGAAATACATCATCTGTGAAAATTTCAACTGTCTAACTATCACGGTTCATGAGATACAGCCTGGTGACAGACGGACAGACAGACAGACAGACAGACAGACGGACAGACAGACGGATAGCGGAGTCTTAGTAATAGGGTCCCGTTGGTTACCGTATGGGTACGGAACCCTAAAATGTTGGTATGATGAGTAAGCTCCTGGCATTGGCTACGTCATGAGATACAGCCTGGTGACAGACAGACGGACAGCGGAGTCTTAGTAATAGGGTCCCGTTGGTTACCCTTTGGGTACGGAACCCTAGAAAGATCTCTATTTTCACCATTTTGTTCCTTTAGTTTTAATCACCGTAGCTCGAAAGTAAAACCATTTTCATTTCGTTTCAGATTCAATGTCGACAATGAAATTCTTTTCCCAATCATTGCTGAATTGTAAGTATTAATGTGTTATTAAATTTCCATTATCTCTAAATAACAATTCTATCGGTACCGATTATCAAAATTAATCAATCAAATTTTGTCGCTGAAAAAAGCACATAGTAACAATAACCCATTTTGAAATAGCATATGCCTATTTGTATTTTATATGTAGATAGTAGATGCTAGTGATTGTTGGCACTTAGTGGAATTTATAAAACATTGTTTTAAAACGTCATTTTAGACATGGTTGTAGTCAGTGGCATGCACAGAACTTTTTTCCGGAAAAGCAATTAGAAGGTCAAGTACGACAATAAAAAAAATATGAAAAAATTTAAATAACACTTTGAAAAAAAAAAGTTTGTATGAAAATGTTCACTCTAGGAAAGGCAGTGCCTACCCTGGCGTCATACAAACTTTTTTTTTTCAATGTGTTATTAAAAATTTTTCATATTTTTTTTATTGTCGTACTTGACCTTCATATTGCTTTTCCGGAAAAAAGTTCTGTGCACGCCACTGGTTGTAGTGTAAATTATTTATTTGTTAGTTAGGATGTGTAAAAGGCCCTAGAAAATGCTTTACAGCGAAACCGGTCGGGCATAATAAAGTTATAAGTAATATGTGGATAAGTACAAGTGTTTTTTTTTAAACAATGTTATATGTAGATAACTATGAAAATTGACCACTATTCCCTATTTGTGGTACTTGCGAGATAACAGAGAACAATACCACGGCGGATGTCCGGGACAATAGATCGTTTACCACAGAATAATGATAGTACATATGTTTAGCACTGTGTATTGTGTTTACTTTACGTTAATGCATTTGAACAATAGCATCTATATGTTTTCAGGCGGGTAATAAAAACGTCTGAAGAAATAGAAGTAATGCGTTACGTTTGCAAAGTTTCATCAGATGCACATAAACAGGTTCGTTCAGATGATGTTATGTATACATTTTGCATTGATAAAGAATATAATCTAATAATATGAACGTTTATTTGCCAGAGTATGCGTATTACACGTTTATAAATAGCTTGCATTTGTCGCGTTTAGCGCACATGCATCGCCGCAGCGGATTGCTAAGAGTTATAAACGACCATTTCGCATGACTTTGACAAGCATCGAGCATCGCAAATATTTTCCTATTCTCTCTGCATCCTATTAGTATACAAGCCACAAACTTATCTGTTAATCTCTTAACTTATCTCTTATCCGGTAGCGAAGACAGTCACACAGTAAATATAGAAGCCATTTTAGTTTGGCACACTGGAACAGATAAGTTTTTAGCTTTGTATTTGTTATCTGTCATTTTGACAATTAAAAATGGTCGTTTATCATCCATCGCCGCAACCCGTTACACAGTTCATCACTGCGACGATGCTTGTGCGTTTAACGCGACAAATATTTCCGATGGCTGAAATTAAGGGTATGGCTGTCAGCCATTGGCTGATGAGGTGAGTTAGCAGACCGAGGCGAGACTTGCCGAGCGTGTTTGAGCAAAAATAAATACATCGTCATGATAACTTTTGAGTGTCAACTCAATAGTCAAAAACTCGGTACTCCCACTTTCCACCGACGATTAATAGGGTGATTCTGATTTACACAGGTAAACTAAATAGTATTAAGCTTCCCTGCCTGCAGAAATGTTATCTTGTGCAATAAATAATTTTATTATTATTATTATACGAAATGCAAAATGGAAGTCAATCCATCCATCCATGAGCCTAGTTCGTCCGTCCACTGCTGGACATAAGCCTTTCCAGGACTTTGCCACTCCCGGCGGTCATCCTGGAAGAATTGCCCATACTCGCACACGCTGGGCAGGCGGGTTGGTGAGCGCGGTGCCGGAACCCTCGCACCATTGACGCCGCTGCTCGTCACCAGTCTGTTCCATATAAGGCCCGGCTATTAGGGATGGATATACCGTCATCCATCGGTCCCAGGCATGGTGGGCCTCCTGGTTTTTTGCCTGTGAGCTGCCCTCTTACTCTCCCCCGAATCACTTCGAGGGGGTCTCCAAGTAAGATGGTGGTACCTCCACAGTCGAGCCCGGCATCAGCTCTACCACCTGTGAACATAGAAGTGTCCACTTCAAAATGTCCGGATCAATACTGTGCCTTCCTCGTTGTAAATAGCGGAACACAGTGCTTGCTACCAAGCTGTTAGATATTACAACGCGTTGCCTTTAAGTTTGAAGATAATTGACTCGACTGGTATTTTTAAAACCAATCTAAAAAAAATCTTGCTTACGAAATGTCGGTACTCACTAAATACTGAAACTGAATGACTCGGTTTCTTCAATCTTTCTAACTCACTTCTTTTGTCACTAGAGATCTTTGTTATACCTAGAAAATCTTTGTATCTTACCCCCGGTTTCTGAAAGGCCAATCAATGTTAACAGTAGATTAAAAAATAACTATCTGCGGATTAAGCCAGAAAAAGTGGGAATTTTACATTGAAATCAAAAATGTAATAAAAGTAAAAATATTTATTCAAAACACAAAAACTTATATAAGATAATAACAACTTAAAACTATCCTATAAATAAAATAGACCTATTACAAATAAAAAACTGGATCCAGATCGCTGTCCCTTGGTAAGGTGCCCAGAATGCTGGCTACATTACCTCTCTGGATGGCCAGACTTATTCTCTGGCCGAGGTAAGCACCAGCCCTCTGGTCACCCGAGACGTTGACCAGGCGCGATGACAGTTCTATAACTAAGTTAATTATTGATTCATCACTATTCAGACTTCATATATGATTTATTTTCACCGTTATTTGCGGTTAAAGTTTTTTTAATCTACTGTTAACTTTGATTGGCCGTTCAGAAACCGGGGGTTAGTAAGTTAGCTTTTAACTCGTTACATCCATTATAAATTATATTATTTTATACTACACCTGCTCGGAAAGTACCTTCGTACTTTTTTGAAAACGATGTAGAAAATACGTCATTACTGTTATACAAATATGCGGGCGGAAAAAGTGTATGAAAATCCATGTTAACGTGCTGTTTTTTTTTAACATAGCTTGAGCAAGTGGCCTGTATCATTTTGCGACCTCGGACATAAAGACTTTTTGTCTTTTGGCATAATATGATTAAATTAGGTTACCTACCAAAAAGTTTATTACCGGGCTCTAGTTTGTCAATTGTTACCTACTGATGTTATCAAAAGAAATCAAAACGTTAAAATCACGCGCGAATCGCTTTTTTGTTTTATCTGAATTTTAAATTTGTAAAATTACTAGTTAGCTTCTGTCTAATATAAACTGAGAGTAACTTTACCTGACACGGGTATGGAAAGTAGGTACCTATATTACATGTGGATACGGACAAGTGTTTTTAAACATAATTTGTCTTTTATTTTCCTCGTAGGTGTAGTATAAATCACTATGTATCACTCGGGAGAAAGTGCGATTCCCAACTCGTGTGTATTGAGGCCCTTGGCCTACACCCTCGTTGGTAATCGTCCCCTTTCTTCCCTCGGTGAACAATGTACTATTAATGTATCGTATACTCCAGGACCAAGACAAACCAAACATGGTTTCATGGTACTGAATAATGTTAAAATATTGTACTAGTAACTGAAAAAAAAAAACAGAATTAAGAATTGTTGTATAATTGCAAAGTGTAACATTTCAGGTGATGCTCTTCACCCGTCCCGGCCTCGTAGAGTACCAGTGCGAGTCAGTGTTCCTGGACCACTGTTACCGTGTGGGCGGATGTCGCCATGTGTCTTACACGTGCATCTGTGGCTCCGGACACAACGGGGCCACCCTGCATTACGGGCACGCCGCAGCGCCCAACGCCAAGCTGCTGCAAGATGGAGACATGTGGTCAGTTGTGTGTGCTCCTCTCTTTTAGGGTTAACGAAGGATAGCAAACTCGAACTTACTACTAAGCCTTCGCTGTCTATCCATCCGTCCATTTTTTCAATTTTTTTTTATTTAGATTTAGTTAGGACACAGACAATCACTTAAAATTTTACAATACATTTTACTTAAAATTATTTTAAATTTAATACAGACAAAGAGGTCCCTAAACTATTAAGAACTATACAAGGTGACTTTTTGGTCATCGTCCAAATTCATACTGGAGGCCTGGTAAGTGATCAGCATCATGAATCGATAACAATTTTTGTGAAATTCGTATAATGAAATTTCGACTTCCCATAGTAATTCACTCCCAGTCCTGAGTGAATCACTATGGGGAGTCGAAATTTAGTTTCATGAATTTTACAAAAATCGTTATTGGTTCATGATGCTGAAGTTAATTTACATCGTTGTTCGACATTAATTATGTTTAGGTATGTAATGTGCAGTAAATCTAAGTATTCTAAGTAAGAACTATATCAAAACATTATTTTAATTTGAGCTGTAATACTGTAGTAATATTGAGCTTGTTTCATTCTTAAAAGAGTTTAAAGTGGTTGCAAACTCTCGTCGTCGTGCTCCGGCGTGAGTGACGTCATGAGAAGCCGTAACGGGAGTGGTTACAGGCAGTTCAGTCATACGTCCGTCACCGATTTCCGTAGATATAGCGGAACTCTCAGTGTTGCCAACTTAGCAGTTTCGGTGCTAGATCTAGCACTATTTATATATATTTAGCACTGAAATATTACGTAGCTAAATCTAACACTATTGAGCAGTCACATACGAAATTCCCCAAGATATTCTTAAAAAAAATAGGGAAACAAGATTCATAATCTACATGAAAACATTTGTCTTAATTGAAATTTGTTTCTAATTGATGTTTTCTGGTTTTGTAATGCACTCAGTAAAGCCGATTCTGAAGGCTTTAATTTTAGTTTTAGTGCTGTCAAAACTAAATTTTCTTCGAAACAAAATAGTCCTTAAGAGTATGACATAGCCAAAACAAAAACCAGTTCCGGGCGTGGCTTATTCTATTTTACGATAGCGCGCGGGGGGAAATTCGTCCCGGTCTCTAAGCTCGCGTCACCATAGCAAAAATACGAATAGAGTGGACGAGGCAGGGTCAAAAGTAATACGTATTTTATTTTATCTAATTTATTAGTGTATTTCGATCATCGTCACACGGCATTGATCCTACTTGCTATCACGTCGGGACGTAAATTTATTATGGTCGGCTAAAAGTGGTTTTTTGAGTGTTTGATTTATCAGTTGACCCTCGGAACATTTCAGACACTCCTTTAGAGATACATAATAATATTGTGACGGTTAATTGTCACCATTACCCATTCTTTAAATATTTTTCGCCCGTTGAGCTGGTTTTACACTTGCGGGAAAATAAATTGGACCAAAAATTTCTTTACAAAAAATTTTTACTAAAGTTGTTATTACAAAAAGTGGAAACTAACAAATATTCTCAGAAGGAATGCACCACGTCACTATCTATCTCACTGTAGCCTATATCAATTATGCCTCTCTCATTCAACCACGTTTAACTGCGTTACTATCTCATTCCAACTCATTTTAAATAGCGTCACTATTTATCTCACTCTAACGCGTGTTAAATGGCATTTCTAATAAACGTCAAATATTTTTACTGCCCGCCACTCTTTCATTCTAAATTCTAATTATTTTAAAAAATACGCAGCTCCTTTGTTAGTAAAATAGCAATAACTTTTTTTTCAAAAGTCATACACAGAAATTGCCAGATCATTTGAAAAACAATATATTTTGATGAGCCGTTATTTAAGACAATTTGCAAAACTAACATAGGACATTTTTTTTCAGGGTGTGGTATCGAACTAACCTAATTACAAAAAATTGCTCATAAATTGGGTTTTTATTTTTCTTCCTGATGTAACAGCATTTCAAGGTTTATTTTTGACTTTATCAATAGCATGACTATTCAGAGTTGCGCAACAAAAATTTTATTCTTAGAATTTAGAACTGGTTAGCTTTGACTCTCAAAAATCTATTCGAATTTATAAAAGTACCATCAACTCGAAGACTATCTACTTTTTGCTGAGGTCATAATTTGATATTCTGGTCAGTCATGAGCTGGCCTACCAGCCTTCCAAGGGAAAGCGTTGACTTTTGGGACACCTGTTTACCCTTGGGATAAATCGCCAAGTGTTTAAAATATAGAAATTTATTTGTATCATAGTTTGAAATGTTCAGGGATTTAGGGGATTTACGCAAAATGAAAAACCAAAACTCAAAATATTTACAGCCCTGTAAAATATACATATTATAACGTTTTTATGGCCTTTTGTTTAACTTTTTCATACAAATTTTCTCTATATGAAAATATAGAGATCAACACTTCACATAATATTTTGCATTTGAAAGAAAGCACAGAAAGGAACTGTAGAACAAATAATGTAAAAAATATGAAACCATATCTTTCTATTCTAAAGGGATTAATAATTTACTGTTTGTTCAATGTGGCGATAGCTTTGTTTATTTTTTTTTTCTTTGTTACAAAGATAACAAATATTTTCATACAAGGGCTATTTCTCCGAATTTGTAAAAAAATATTAAGAAATAATTATAACGGTAAAGTACAACTTTTAGCTAAGACAATTTATTGTTAAAAGTTTTCTAAATGCATAAACATATTTTAATGATATTATAGTATCTTCAAAATAATTGGGTTTTCCATAAGCGTGATATCAGATTATTTTAGAAATTTACGGCTGGTATCACGACGACGGATAAGCCAATTATTTTATTACTATTGTAATATAATTAAAAATATGTTAATGCATACAGCAGACTTTTAACTATAAGTTTTCTTAACTAAAAGTTGTATTTTTACTTATTGAAATTGTATTTCTCATCAAGAAGTGCAAGATGACAAGATATTCAAAATAAGTTAATTGAATTTGTGAAATGGTTTCAGGTCAAAACAGTTTTCCATGAAACGGTAATTGTTTATACTTAGCAAAGTGTGTAAACTTAGTCATCTTAACATGAACGACGCCTGTATTTCTCTCTTTTTTATTTCCAGTATAGATAAAAATATACAAACTTGTTAAACTTTGTGTAAAAACGAGGCAATATTGACGATATCCTGACAGCTATTATGATGGTGTTTTATCAAATTTTGCTTTTTGGGCTATATAGAGACGTAGTTAGATGTCACTAGAATATACTCATGAAAAAAGATATGAAGAAAATAAACTGTAGACTTCACATTCGGTTTATACCTATTGTATGAATTTTAAGAAAAATACAGGGGTAAAGGGACCTCTTAAGGAAAACCTTGTATTAAACTATTTGTTACCTTAGTAAAAAATAATTCAAGGAAAAAAATAAACAAAGCTATCGCCACATTGAACAGTAGATAATTAATCCCTTTAGAATAGAACAACATGGTTTTCATATTTTTTACATTATTTGTTCAACAATTCCTTTCTGTGATGACTTTTAAATGCAAAATATTATCTCAAGTGTTCATCCCTACATTTTCATAGTGAGAAAATTTGTATGAAAAACGTTAAAAAAAAACGTAAAAACCTAAAACGTAATATAAATAAAAACGTCAAAAGTATGTTTTTACAGTTCTATAGAGGGCCGTTTATATTGGCATTTATTAATTTTACCCAGAAAAAATTGTCTAGACAAACGGACAGACAGACAAACATAGGGATAACAAATTAATCCTAAAAGAGTTTCATTGTTTTCATTTTGCGTAACAGAACCTGAACATGTACCGACAGGATTATCTACGATCTAATAATTTTGCCATGCACTGTAAATATTTCAAAATAAATTTCTATATTTTAAATGCTTGGCGATTTATCCCAAGTAAGTGTACCTATATAATTTGCAAAAAACTTCACTTATTGGACTGAAATAGTGAGCCAATACTAGAGGGTAATTTCACGAAAAGGTCATTGACCTTTGTTACAGATCTCAGTAAGTATAAGTAAATTAATTTGGGTTTCAATAACGATCACAAAATTATTCTTTTAGAGTAACATATATTATTTTCCCGCATAAAAGTATGAATTCATTCCAAATTCATTCAGTTTTGTTGTTATGACTATGGCACGATGTAGCTAAATCACTCATACGCATATTTTGTTGAGTTTTTAACGGCAGGAATATGATGCTCCTCGAAATATTACCTTATAAAATTAATTTCAATGTGTTTTGAAGTAGTTTTGGGAGATATTTATAGCTTGCAAAAAAGGGCACAGGTTCCACGTCTTACGGGCGCCAACGCTAGGCGTAGACTGACAATATCTTGCTGCTGCTGACTGCATCAGTGGATTTACGTATTTTTGGAAAAAGGGGGTGCTTTTTTTGACCCGAATAACGTGGTATTTGGAAAATGAATAGATATCATTCACACTAATTTTATTAAAAAAAAACCAACAAAATCGCGAAAGCGATACCTGAAACAAAATCGATAAGAAGTGTGCAATAGAGGGTTACAAAAAAATTCATTGACAGTACAAATATGAATCGATTAACGTGGTTTGTGGAAAATGAATACCTTAAAGTTCAACCAAAAACATGTATTTTTTTTATGGCTATACGTAACCTATATTTTGCAACAAAATCATCCGAAAGCTGACATTTTATTTCTGTTTGTATTTTCGTTCCCCTTAAGAGTTAAGATTAGATGCTAAAGTTCTTTGGAAAATTTTAAGCTTTGACAGCACTAAAACTAAAATTAAAGCCTTCAGAATTGGCTTTTATATCATGTTTGTTAGAATATTTTATTTCATAATCAACTGGAATAGACTAAATATTATGTTAAGGTATGTTAATTTGAAAATCATTTCGAGATTTAGGTTTAATAAGCAGTATTTACGAAGTTTTGGTCTAAAAAACCTCATGATGATGAATATTTTTTACGAAAAGACTGCAACTTCTATTTGTCCTCGTGTGACGTCACTTGAGTAATGGCTGTTTAGAAATGTGTCCTTTGCTATCAACATAAATTCATAATAATTTGCTTCAGACTATTTGACAGCTAGATGACAGATGAGTAGACAGACAGAGACAGACCATTTTTTTTTATAAGCAATCACACATCACCATAGATTTAGCATGTACAAGATAAACAATGTAGTAGAGAAAATTATACCAAAAAATTACTATGACATTACTATTAGATTCACTATTTTACTTAGTATTTTGGACAATCCTGCATATAACTACTAAATTCAACAAAGAAAATCAATACGTTACTGTAAAAACTTTTTTTTGGACAGATTAATACGGGAAATTAGGCAAAATGTGGTTCAAAACATTCTAATGACAAAATCATATTTACCTGTGAAATGTGTAATTATTTGGGTTATTTCTCCTTGTCACATCACAATTACTCACTGCACAAGATAAACCAATCACTATTTATCAATTTAGTTACGTATTATTTAAATATTATTATAAAATCCGCAATCACACCCAAGCAAGCGGGTAGCTATGGGCAGTTACTCGAAAAAACATTGACACAGCTGTTCTTTGTTGTGCATCTCTTTCTCTCTTGCAAGGTGTCCATAAAGGTAGGTCATCTCTTAATTTATACAACAAAATAATAAAACTATGTCCTCAAATGGCGTATATTCACATTTTTTTTTTAAAAACTTAAAAATTAAGCTATGGGAATTTAGCACTATTTTTGGAAATTTATAGCAATCTAGCACTATTTAACGTGTCATTTAGCACCCAACCGTGGTATCGAGTTGGCAACCCTGGGAACTCCCTGACCCCCGTTCATTAATTAACACTTTCGTCAGGTTCCAACACTGACAGTAGGATAGCGTATACAATTTTCAACGCGTGCGGCAGAGATAACAATAGAACCTGTGTCGCGACCACTAGTTTATGAACGCGCCCCTGGAGAGTGATTAACGCCCTGTCCGCTTTCGCTCTGGGTACTTCGAGCGTGCGATTTATCACAAATGTGTGTGGTATTGCAGTCTATTCGACATGGGCGGCAACTACGCGGGCTACGCGGCGGACATCACGTGCTCGTTCCCCGCCAACGGCAAGTTCACCGACGACCAGAAACTCGTCTACGAGGCCGTGCTCAGCGGCAGGGATGCCGTTATACGGTGAGCGTTTGTTTGTTATTCACAACTTGCCTTTTACCCGCGGCTCCGCCCGCGTTTATTCAACTCTGCCCCGTTTTCGGCTAGGGTGTTATTTTACTAACATCCCTTATATGTTGACCATGGTCAGTACGATGATAATAAAGAAAACCGTATCCAACTCAGTTTTGTAGTTTTGGTGGTGTGCGCGAACATACAAATAAACAACCATACTGATGTTGAAATTTATTTACGATATTTTGGGGTCGACAAAAAATGATCTTGTGAACTTTAAATTATAATTGGCTCAAAAGGACAGTATCCAGAGCCGTTAAACAGTGGAAAATAAAAGTATAACATTTATGGTACACAGAAAAGGTTGCAGGTTAGCCAACTTGTCGTAAATAAATTAAAAAAATAATAAAGCCCTAGAGCAAAATAATCGACTTTCTGTTCGGTTTTGATGCATAAAAAGTGGGCCTTTACGAGTACTTGCATTGAAAAAGTGTACAAAATATTGTGTATCACCTGTTAAAGATTCTCCACCAAAAACCGTCAATCGAATAACAATATTACCTTAATTGAACTTCCAGAGAGGCGAAGCCGGGCGTGTTGTGGCACGAGATGCATCTGACAGCCAACAGAGCCATGCTAGAGCATCTCAAGAGGGGGGGCCTGTTGCAAGGAGACGTGGAAGACATGATCAAGGTATCCCCCCCCCATACGTTTAAACAGTCATACAATAAAAGCAAAAGGAGGTAGATTCTGATTATATGTTTGATAACGAAATCTATTGCTTTGGAAGCTCAATATCTAGGCCTCAGGATATTTTTTAAATATTTTTCATACTTGAAATTATTTGTTTCTAGCTTGTAATGCTCTCTAATAATATTTAGAGGTAGATTCTCTTCACCCCTGTTTGAACTCAATCATGTATGTGACAAATATATTCTACCGTTCATACTGAACCACTTTTCCCAAGAAACATACCCGCGCAAACCGTTAGTTTGGGAAATATAACTTGAACGCAACGAGACACGGACATTTTTCGAAGCAGCGTCGTCCGTGAAACAGCTGTTCACGCGCAGCGTTCTAAAATAGACCTTCCTCCTGCGAGATAAAGTCTTTTAACTTACAGTTGAATATATTTTTCTCTGAAGGTTTGCGCGGGTATATTTCTTCAGAGAGTTGTTCAGTATGATCATTATATTATATGGTTTTATTTAAAGTTCGCAGACTATTTACATGCAGACTGTATATTGCTAATTTCTTATACATGGCGTCCCACGGCTATGTCACATGGAGGGAAAGTACCTTAAATATTGTAGATGGAACATTTTACTGAAATAAGACATTATTTTAATTTAAAAAACAATTTAAACTGCATTCATAGATTTTTAAATAGTTTCATGGTTGAACCGGGAATCGAACCCGCTACACGAGAAAAATTTATTAATTTCGTATCAAAAATGTTAAAATTCATGGTCTTCCTTTTATTTCTGACACTATGTTATTAAGCAAAAAATTATCCTTATGATGAAGCCTTTCGATCGGTATGATAAAGCTACAGGGTAATTATTTTTCTCATGTAACGGGTTCGATTCCCGGTTTAACCATGTAACTATTTAAAACAATCTATGAAAGCAGTCGAAATTGGTTTTTAAATTAAAATAATGTCTTCTTTCAGTAAAATGTTCCATCTACAATATTTAAAATACTTTCTCTCCATGTGGCATAGCCGTGGGACGCCCTGTAGATTTGTATAACCTAACACTTACCACTTGCTGAACGGTGAAGGAAAATATCGTAAAGAAACCAGCATCAATGCGCTTTCACACACTCTGATTGGCTAAGCCAATACCACGCAGTGATAGGAATAGAGAATCCCTGCTAAGTGGGAGTGAGATGCATACTATAGTAAAGTCTATGCAAAATAACTGATTAGTTTTCGAAATCTGACGGTAAGTCATTTCCTTCTTAAGGTTAAACGGTAGTGCCAATTTCCATACAAAATTAATTAACCAAGATCAGCTGAAGTACAAATTTTAGCTTGTATTTATCACTGTATTTTATTACATTTTAATACAAGAATGTCGCGAATTTAAATAAAAGTTATATTTTACAACAATAATTGGGTTATTTTAGCTTTTAAAGTTCAGTTAAATGTCCATCATTTTACGTGTGTAGTTGTGGATGTCATACTATAAAACTGTTAGATGTGTGTGAATATGCTTTACGTGTGTGCGGTTTAACTACATGGCGGTTTCGCATGATTAGATTGCGTACTAAATTGTACTTAAATTTCACACCAATAAAAATACTTCAATAGCATAAGTGATATACTGTCTGACTACAAATCATAAGGTTCAGAGTTCGATTCCTGTCACATGTATTTATTTTGTTTTTGTTTTGTCTATTATTATTGATTCCAGAATTGTAAATATAAATAAAAATTATTTATTGGATTTATTTCTTCACTTGTGCCAAAATAAATTCCTTCGTGCCCAGGCGCTGTTCGTGCCTAATTAAAAACCGACAGATGAACAACAAAGTGATTTTACATATAAGGGTTCAGTTTTTCGTGATGAAATAATGAACCTTAAAAAAACGGTCATGTGCAGGTCAGACTCGTGTACCTAGGGTTCCGTATTGAAAATAGTAGGTAGGTAGTTAAAGTTTTGCCAGTAACTGATTATGAAGACAAAAAAAGAATTGATTGCAAGTACATACCTACCAATTATATTTACAAAAGAAAAAAAACCGCGGCTAAGTTTTTAAATAATAAAAAAAATATAGGTAATAAATGAAAAAATGTTTCTTGTGAATTTCTTTACCGCTACATTTTTCCTGCAATCTTTGCAAAATAATCTATTATTGTGATTTATATTTTATTTTATCACTAGCCTTTTGCCCGTAGCTCCGGCCACGTTTATTCAACTCTTCCCCGTTTTCGGCTTTGGCTTTATTTTATGAATAAATAAAATAAAATAAAAAAAACACAAAAAGTGACGTTGTCCTCGGAGATTAGAACTTCCGGCTTCTTGCGTCCTAAACGAACGCTTTTCGTTCCGAGCTGAAAATAACGTTCACTAGGTATTCTCTCATCAGGATAAATACTTACTTATCACGCTTTATTTCGCATTTATATCCTAGGTATATCGTAACAGGGAGAAGGGTATTCGCAGATAAACAGGGCGGCAAATCGGTATCCACACGGGTGTTCAAATAGGTAGCGGCGAGCCTGGTTACATGCAGCAGGGACAATCGTCTTTCACTCAAGCCGCCTTGAGCAATGTCGGCAAATATCAAAGGGACGGCACGCGCGGCCGGCGACGACTCTGTGTTGCCATAAACATAGATTTATCTGTACTTGTAGGGATTTAGGAACATTTACAGAAAACAGATTGGACCAGTTATGTACGGAGAAACGAGTTTGTACGGAGGGACTTTAATTATCCTTTTTGTACCTAAATGTAGAATTTTCAACATTATTTTCAGTTTTTTTGTTAAAAATAATCGCTAATCTTGATAGATTTCATAGTTATTTACTCGTATAAATATTGTTTCTATGGTACAGAATTTTTAGGTCAGTCAGATTAATAAGTTTTTCGATTAATAAGTTTGTTTTTTACCAATAAATGAGTATGAGTATGGCAACACTAACTTCGTACGCTTTCGCTACGTTTGTTCGTTTTTGTTTCCGATTCAAAGGTTTTAGGTACCACATTTTGGCTAGTAAGTAAGTAGGTAGGCAGTTAGTTACTATCTTTCAGCACGGACCCTACACAGACCGAATCCCTACTAACATTTTATTTTTCTAAATTCGTCATACTGATTACTTACTTACCAAGCCTCGAGTATTAATTTATATATTATTTTATATTATAAATATATATAAAGTAACTATGATTTATATGACCAAATTCATATTGGAGACCAGTGATGTAAAGTACCTATCATAAATATTTTTTTTATTCATATCGCTGTTAGAGACACGATAAGTCGTCAAGATCAAGGTTCAATGACCCGTTTTACGAAATACGAAAAATATTTTTTGTTTTCCTATACAAATTCATGGTCTACCCCGAGTCCCGAGTCCCCGACTCAGTATAGAAAGCCTAAATTGTATTTTCTGTATTTCACAGAAAGTAGGGTAAGTAATCGAACCTTGTTACTGATCTGATCACTTATAAAGTCTCCAGTATGCATTTGGTCATATAAAACAAAGTCACCTATTCACCTTATTATACAGGCAAATTCATAATGAAGACCCGGTAACTTCAGCGATTTATACAACAACAACATATCGTCACGACATGAATCCCCGAGGGGGTGTCAGAGGTGTTCCCGAGTGTGAACTATGAATTGCAAATCACAGAATACACTCGGTATACCCGCATTTCATCGAACATTATTTTATACTTTTAAGTATATAGATAGACACATAGACTCCAAAACAATTAGATGAACTGGCCAACCAATAATCACCTGTGTAACAAGGCAATAAAGTCTATTCGTCTCATTAGCTTGGGCAGTTTAAAGATATTGCCGTATTTCGGGGACAAAAACACATGTTTTAGGGCATGCCGCCGGTTTACCTCACAGTGTTTTCCTTCACCGTTCAGCAAGTGGTAAGTAAGAACAAATACTATGCACATACATATATGTCGCCCGACCGGGGATTGAATCTACTAACGTCTAAACTAATTAGACGAATGGCGAAGACTTTATTACCTTTTGACAGAGGCGATTATTAGTTGGCCCATTTGTCTAATTGTCTTGGACGGATTATTGATCTCAAGCAAGACTGAGAGGACAGCGTTCTTTCTGCCCCTAGATACCGCCACGAACTTTTTTTTAAAATTTCGCATATGTTATTGATCCGTAATACTGATTACTTACAATCCGGTCTATGTACTTTTACGCATTGTATTATGAAAATTAGAGTGCATTATGTTATGTTTATGTTGTTCAAGAACAACCCCGAGAGTCTCCTGTATGAATTTGGCTACTCAAATATCAATCAGTCACCTTATTTAGCGAGATGGAGTCGTCCCAGTTACGACGAAGTTATGATAGGTTCTAACAGATGGCGCTAGTTTATTTAGTATTTTTTAAAAAATTGCAGCATTCGTTCGTAAAATTTATTAGAGCTTCATTAGAGCTTTTTTATTTTTGTATGATTTTATAATGGATAAAAATGTGATTATACTCTTATTATGCTTATATCATTGCATATATCAACAGCATTATTTATGTAAAATAATTTGTTTATTTTATTACCTGTAAATATTATGAATTAAAAAAAAAAAAGTTTGGTACATCATCTTTCTCAATTCCCGGGTTTCTCCCATAATTCAATGTTTTTTCCAATCTAAAAGTAGTTTGCTTGAAAGGATGTAATTGTAAGTACACCTTACATGATTCTTCAGAAAGTCACATCATCGAATAATTTTCTTGAATTTGATGGAAAATTATCATTTTGATGGATCAAATAAAAAAACAAGTAGGTAATTTTGAAATATTTCACAAAAATGGAAAAAGAAAACATTTGTAGTGATGTGGGATCGATCCTTGCTCGAGCAGATCGAAATTCCACAGGTGTAACCATTAGACCAATCAATCTCTACACGGCGCCTTGAAATTAACAATTACTTTATATATAATTTCATTGTGTATGTGTGCGTGCATAGCTACGACAAAACAGCAAATTTTAAGATTGTTTGGGCCCGATGTAGAAACATACAACAGAAAATGACACAATTCTGCCTTTATAAAATAATTAACACATTAAAACTGTCGCATCATACAACGGAGCGAAATATTTTGTTTGTTTACTATTTTTAAATACAAAAACCAAATTATAGTAATTATAGTACCGCAGCGCCATCTATTGACAGGAAACTTAGAATCAGGCACTAGTGTTTAACCTTAAGGCTAGTTGTTCGATGTTTTTGGTAGACCCATGAACGAGTAGTCTACTCCGAGTAGACTTTAGAAAGTAACCATTTGACGGTACAAAGCGCCCTAAGACTAGGGTTACCAGGAGAACATGTTCTTCTTTTTCACAATTTGTCCTCCCGTCCTCCCTCATATATCAATTATCTCCTTTTTCAAATTTTGCACTTACCATACCGACACCACCTTAGATAGACCACACGGCACGGTTCATTCTATTTCTCTCGCGTAGAGTTGTGATATCGCTGTCACAATCATACTTGCGCTGCACGCATAACCCCCAAGTTACACTGATAAGATATACAAATATCAGATTGAATGAAGTTCTGATAAATGTCTATCAAATAAAACATGAAAAAATATATATCCTCGTTTTATTTAAGTATGTCCTCCTTTTTAGGGTTCCGTAGTCAACAACAAGGAACCCTTATAGTTTCGCCATGTCCGTCTGTCTGTCTGTCCGCGGCTTAGCTTAGAGACTATTAGTACTAGAAAGCTGTAATTTGGCATGAGTATACATATTTATCGCGCCGATAAAGTGGTACAGTAGAATTTGGATGATTTTTTTTATGGTACGTCCCCTACACGTAAAGTGGGATGATATTTTTTTCTCCTCTATCCCCTAGTGTGGGGTGTCGTTGGATAGGTAATTTAAAAATGTTGAGGGTGTGAGAAGACCATTTTTCGACCCAGAGTTCCGTTTGCGAAATATTAAGCTTAAAAGTGTTAATTTTTGTTAGAGTCAAGTGTCCCCCCCCTGCCAGCGAAACGGTTGTATTGGAGACGTGAAAAAAATCACGGCAGTAGTATACACAACGAAATTAAAAGAAAAACTATCACAGCTAAATAGGCTTTACAAGTTACAGTTTACAACTTTTAGTCTCCTCTAAAACCGGGCCGATTCGAATCAGCATAAAATGTACTTGGAGAAGAAGTCCGCATATTGTGCAGGGCAACTACGGAACCCTACACTGCGCGTGGCCCGACACGCACTTGGCCGGTATTATTTTCACTGATTTGTTCTCCATTTTCATTTTCCATCTGACAACCCTACCTGAGACACTATTTTAACCATAGGGCAGTGACATGTAGAGAAGAAGACATAATGTATGCCCCCCCCCCCCCCAGGCAGGTGTGAACGGCGTCCTCCAGCCGCACGGGCTGGGTCACCTGCTCGGGCTGGACGTGCACGATGTGGGCGGGTACCTGCCGCACTGCCCCCCGCGCCCCGCCGGACCCCTCGCCCGTCTGCGCACCGCCCGGCGACTCGGGGCCGGCATGCTGCTGACCATAGAGCCGGGCTGCTACTTTATACCGAGGGTGAGTCTTATGAAGAGGTATCACGCGCAAACCTCCTTACAAACGGGTCTATGGGATGTTTTTATAATATTTTAGGTTGAGTCCATTGACATTATCCAGATTCCAGAGGGCCTATTGTGTATCTTTAGTTGCCATCTGAACTGGGTGTCTATCATCAAAAACATAGATATACTATCGAATTCCGATTGTCTAAGGATATGTTCGCACTTGAAGTGACGTCACAGTTCGTAAGTAGTTCAGTTCAATACCCACTAATGGCAATTTTGAAATTTCCGTTTTTATCTATGTTTTTAATGATAGACACCTAATCCAGTTGGCAATTAAAGATACAGAATAGGGGGCTGGTCTATACCGCATTAGACCTACAAAATCGGGAAATTTGAATTTGCACGATTGTATTGTCCTCGCAAGTTTCATGGAGCGCACATATTATTCGCGACTGTCTCACTATCGGTTCCTTTAAGAATAAGCTTAAAGAACACTAACTTAACTCTCACAATCTGAATAGGTAAATATTATATATGTTTATGTAGTTTTTTACACACTATGTTTATAGATTTTATTTATAGTAAGTATTGATATAAATTTTCATTTTGTAATTAAACTTATATCATTCTTTGTATGTTCTTCTCTGTGTACACGTGTATGATTACTTCGTTGTTGTTACTTTTCCTATTGTGATGGTTTTGCTGACAGAAATTCTTTTTTCACTGTAATTTTGTTTTTTTATATTTCCGTGTGTGTACAATAAAAATTAAAAATTATAGCGAAATGCATGACATTTGGCCACGCCCACAACTACCCTAAAGAACAGACTCAGTTGTGGGTGTGGCCAAATGTCATGCTGTTTCATTTCGCTATAAGGTGTACGCTCATTGAAACTTGCGAGGACAATACAAACCTAGAGGCACATAATATCTTATAGTAAAGTTATCGGTAGTTTTTCAATCTACCACTATTACGTATAATATTTATTATATATAATATATAATAATATGAATGATTTTATAAAACAACTCAAGACTTTTTTAATAGACAAAGCGTACTATTCAGTTAATGAATTTTTGAATGACAAATCTATGACAGGTTAATATTTTTATTAGTTTGAATCAGGACATATTATTTTATTGTGTTGAATTTGAAAACAAGTTTGTGTAACTTAACATTATAATATTTTAAGTGTAATATAATGAATGGCATGCCTACTTATAATTATTTCTTAGGTGAGGTTAGTTAACCGTTGACATTTATATTAAATACTGACATTTTTTAAATATTTGTAATTTTAGCATTTGTGTGTTTATTTGTTTCAATTTTTATTTCGTATTTTGTATTTTGTTTGTTGTTTTATATTTGTATGTCAAATGACAGATTATAAAGGACTTTATATTATGTTTGAACACCATTTGTAAACTTATAATCACAAATAAATTAAATTTGAATTTGAATTTACGCACAGATAAAATAAGTGTTTGAAATGACGCAGACAGGAGATTGAATTATATTTCCTGGACTAAACCTCTGAGCTTTAAAATATGTATGGAGTTTTCTTTAGTTTATCTATAGTTTCAGTTTGTAAAAAAGGTAAATATATTTGTTTGGCAGCTCCTGGACCAAGCGCTGGCGGACCCGTCGCAGGCAAAGTTCTTCAACGTGGAAATGCTGGAGCGGTTCCGCGGTACCGGGGGAGTTAGGATAGAGGACGACGTACTCATCACGGAGAGCGGCGTTGAGAATCTGACCTTCGTACCTAGGACGTAAGTCACATACTTCTTTGTACGTATTTCGACATTATACACATATCTGTCACCCAGCGGGGTAGGCAGAGACTACAGACTTTCATCTGCTACGATTCCGACACACCTCTTTCGCCTCTTCCACATCTATCAATCTAGTCACACAAGCTCTTATTCCGGATACTTTTGAGTTCCTACTTCAGTATGTCGCCAATTTGGCCAGCATATGTATTTCTAGAGCTTTACCTTTCATTCGTCTCTCTGCATGTCCAAACCACCGAAGCATTCCTTTTTCTTTTCTAGTTACTACATCTTCTTTGAGACGGTAAAATATTTATTGCACACCAACAAACAAAATAAACCGACAATTTCAAAAGTAGAAACAGGTTTTTTTTTTTATTTATCTAAAAACGACTCACCTCAATACGTGTTATGATCGGGAAAGCCGACCAGTTTCAGCAGATTTAGACTGCCTTCATCTGGGCGAGTGAAGACGTTTACGCGACGACGTTACGCCTCACACTGAATTATCCTCAAGTCTCATTTAATGCTATAATAGAAACAGGTTACTATTGGCGGTTTTATCTCTAAAAAGCGATCTTTTCCAGACAACCTTTGTATGGAGGAACTCTTAGGGCGTTATAACATGCGAAAGCACTGACACTTTAGAAAAAAAATTTATTGCTTACTTGCTGGAATGATTGTTGAAAATCTGCTCAACTAAATGTCTAGAAATAGCAATGAACTATTTTTACATAGCAAAGTTTTCGAAAACAACGTCTTTTTACCGTTAGAATTTTAACTCGTACCAAAAGCGGCCGTTTTTAGCCATAGTTAAATTTTAACTCATCGAAGACGTTGTCTATGAAAACTATGCTATGTGAAAATTGTTCATTGCTAATTCTAAATGTTGAGCAAATTTTCAAATTTTAGTAAGTAAAAAAATTTTTTTTTTAAACGTCTTAATAAAAATGTGTAGGAAGTGTACAGAACAAAATTTTGACAGCAAATATACATATTATAAAATAATAATAGTAAATAAAATACCAGCTCAGGTGGTAGAGCTGATGCCGGGCTCGACTGTGGAGGTACCACCATCTTACTTGGAGACCCCCTCGAAATAATTCGGGGGAGAGTAAGAGGACAGCTCACAGGCAAAAAACCAGGAGGCCTACCATGCCTGGGACCGATGGATGGCGGTATATCCATCCCTAATAGCCGGGCCTTATATGGAACAGACTGGTGACGGGCAGCGGCGTCACTGGTGCGAGGGTTCCGGCACCGCGCTCACCAACCCGCCTGCCCAGCGTGTGTGACTATGGGCAATTCTTCCAGGATGACCGCCGGGAGTGGCAAAGTCCTGGAAAGGCTTATGTCCAGCAGTGGACGAACTAGGCTGATGGATGGAAATAAAATAATAATATATCATCATCACATAATAACACATTGTGAATAACACATAAAAATATATACATAAATAATATATATCGAGTTTTGTTGTTGTAATGTTTTGACAATGTTTGTTCTGTTTTTATAACTTTTCAAGTTATTTCCTGCATTTGTGACATGATGGAATCAGCCAAGATTTTTCTTGTTTTCAGTGTCAAAGAAATTGAAGAATTCATGGCAAACGGCGCAAACTTCAAGTCTTTCTAAGCAGACTTTTGGTGCCATATTATAAAGAAAATTTATTTTTTATTAGAATAAGAAATTTATACAGGTTTTTCAAAGTATTTAATAAATATATGCTAAATAAAAGACTGTAAGTATAAAATAATGTTAAATTATTATATTTTATGTTAATAAATTTAGTTATTATTATACTATCTAGCCTATCTAGTATAGAATAATTATATAATTTTGTAAAATTTATTTACATTTGTTGAATAAAAGAAGCCATTCATTTATAAATATTTCAACTTTATTATTTTCTTAGATTTTATTAAAGCTTGCGTTGTAATCTCTCGAAAAAAACCTAAAAGCTATTTAAAATTTTAAAAGTATCGTAAAAATTGTCGTATTACACATGGCAAAGGCATACGATCGAGTAATTTCAAAAATTGCTCAGTAGTTTTGACCCCAGTGTGTCTCAGAGTATTCCTAATATTTAATCTACACAAATGCTTCAAGGCTGGTACGAAGTAGGGCAAGTTATCTGCTACTAAGCCCTCTGAACGAATGTCCACCATTGACAAAAGTTCACTTTGTACCTGAAATTACAAATCAGAATTATAAATGTTTTAGCAGTTGGATTATCAAAGTAATTAGTGAAATATGGAGACATTTTGAGAACTCATTAAATATTTAGTTTCAAGAAGGGAAGTTTTCTGGTCTGGAGAGGGGATGATGACCACCACTGGAACACATTAGAGGCTACATACAAATCTCTAAACATATATAAATATAAAATGTAAAGTTTGTGTGCATTATGGAGGTACCTATGTTCATTGATAATAGATTTTTTTTTCGAGAAAAGTATTAAATGTATTTATATTAAATACATAAAAAATTATTGAAACATAGTTGTAGGCATGAAATATCAACAATAAAAGTAAACTTTATATTTTACGAAATATTTCGGCCTCTTCAATGAAGCAATCATCAGTAGAATGATTGATAATTAGGTAAGTAAAAAAATATGTATATATGACAGAAAAGTTGATGGCTATAGAATAGGTAATTATGTTAGGAACTATTTAAAGAAAAATGCAATTTTGGCCGGTCAGTCCCTTAGATCAGCGGTTCGTAAAAGGTGGTCCGCGGAACCCTGGGGTTCCGTATAGTGTTTACAGGGGTTCCCCGTAATAGGCGAAAATAAAACTGCTCAAACTAACATACACGCCGTTGCAGATAGCAGGCAGCCGACGCAACTGACGTGACTACTTGGTACATAATTCATTCGCCGACCTGACCATACCATCAATGCTAACTGTGTCGGAGCTTGAGAATATGATTAATATTATATTAAAATGAAGTGGGCATTGGGAAAAAGCTGATTCCGCAGCGAGAGTGCATAATCAAGCGCAAGTGAGCAAGACAGACATAGTTTATGAGCCTTATCACATTCAATGTTACCAACAATTGATTGAAATTTGGGTGATAATGTGGTGTTAACAAAATGGTATAAATTAAATGTTGGTTTCCATGGAATATTTCTTTAGTTTCTTCAAATTTGCTCTTGAATTTTCTCTACTCTGTCTTTACTTTCATTTTTGGGGTTCCGCTAAAACAAGGGTGTTAATTTGGGGTTCCACAGCCGAAATGAATTTGGAACCGCTGCCTTAGAGCATGTACCAAGTCAGTCCGTTGAGTCTGTCAGTGCTGTCTGCTGCGTCAGGGTCCGTAATGTGCGCCAAGTGACCAGATGTACGATGTCTCCCAGGTCCTGAGTTCTACGACAGGATCTGATGTGTCTGTGCTGGTTTATGCGGATGTGTAGCATAGATGATACATACATGAAAATTAGTTGAGTGTAACAGATATGAATTGTAAGGCCCAATTCATACGGATATCACCTTTAATAGGCGGTAATAACAACTACCATGACTGATGTTAGTTACTAACAGTCATGGAAAATTTAATTTAAAAAATAACATAAAATGATAATAGACTTTTCTTGTCTTTTCGATTAAAGAAATTATATATATATATATACGAAAACACAAAAAATATAATTATAGTGTGATGTTTTGTCTTTCCTTTCTTAGAAGAATTCGGTTCTAATAAAAATCAAAAGACAATTATCTTTTAGGTAGGATATATTTACAGTGCTCCCGGACTAGGCGAAAATACATATAAAACTTAATTCTAGGTGCAAATAATTATCACGGATGATTTACACACTCAGAATAAATTCCTACACAAAATGACGTAGGTAAAAGATCTGTGGCTCTCGGACTATAAATTTAAAAATTTGACTACACTAACTCGTCTTATTTAAGATTCAGCATAGACGCTCGAGATGACCACAATAACTTTACTTAACACCTAATTGCTATAACACACAATAAATAAGCCAATTAGGGCCATGGGTTTCATCCGGTCTCTGGTTTGCTTGAATTGACACTGCTGCTATTTCCCTCAAGAATCCCGAGTTCCAATTATTAGCAGGTCCGTAGACAAAGTTCTCCGATAGCACAGGATGCAAGTTAAAGGGAATAAAGTAACTTACAGGTTGGTGACGTCACGGGCACACACCGTTATTAACGGTCATGGCGTTGCGGGAGAAATCGATTCCCAGGCCATGTAATTTCCTCAGTAAAGTGGAATCCGTTCAAAGGGGCGTTACTTTAAGGCTGTAAGTTACAGATTACATATTTTAATGTTGCAATGTGATTTTATGTAAATCACTTTAGGATAATAACATATTTTCGAAAAACTTACCCCGTGACAATGTTTTATATTGCACTTATTATTTCAAATAACTGTAATCGTGCAAAACTTCACAATAACAACAAAATATCTTAGTTTCGCAATAAATCCTATAAATATTCTACAATTTGATCAACTCAGATCCAGTGACACCAAATGAATCCCTCGTTTCTGCTTACCCGCCGATTATTTTATTTTATTCGACTTGCTTCTACCATCCACTTTCATGCGTAAAAAGTTGAATACTCGAAAAGTATTACTACTACTGCCATCTATTGGCGAGTAGCAGAACTGAACACTGAACATTACATTACTCCCCCTCCTCAAAAGGAATCCAAACTGGATTCCGCGCAAATAGAAACATTTATATTAATCGTTTAAGATCTGTTGCATGCCACTTTCCCAAATCTTTTCCTCTGAGGCTTTTTAACATGTATACATCCGAGGATAGTTTATCAGATATCACGGCTTTTTCATATTTAGGAGAGAGCTTGGCCATAAAATTTTTGTCTGTATTGGACTGAAACTTTGTCCTTTTCCACACTAAATCCCCAACTTGGTAACGTACATTTCTGCGTCTTTGATTGTAGTTCTTAGAATTTATTTCATAAGCTTTTCTCATTCTTTCGTTAATGTCCTTATATACATCATCTCGCATCTTGAGTTTTTCTTCATAAATACTTCTGTCGAATAGCAATGGTTCTGTAGTAGAGAAGTTTATTTTATTGCCTAAACCATGGATAGACGTTTCCCGTCCCAAAAACAAATAGGACGGTGTTTTACCTGTTACCTCATGAACGGCAGTTCGAATTGCGTGACCGATGTGGGGTAAATACTTATCCCAATCTTTGTGGTTGTCTTGAACATATGAAGCGATTGTTGTTCCAATGACTTTATTGACTCTCTCTGTAGGATTAGCCTGAGGGTGATAGTATGGTGTATACCAAATTTTGGAATTGTATTCAATAATCAGGTCCCTAAATTGATTTGACGTAAATTGCTTTCCATTATCACAGATAATTACATTAGGTACTCCGTACATGAGAAATATCTGTTCTTCTACAATTTTTGTAATGTTTGATGCCTTTCCATTCCTGAGGGGAAACAGAAAAACGAACTTACTGAACCAACATGCAATGACTAGCAGCATAGTGTTTCCAGATTTGGATCTTGGAAAAGGCCCCATTAGATCCATAGATATTATTTGAAAAGGTTCAGTAACCTCTTTATGCTTACCCATCATACCTGTTGGTGGTTGTTGATTAGGGTGATAGTATGGTGTATACCAAATTTTGGAATTGTATTCAATAATCAGGTCCCTAAATTGATTTGACGTAAATTGCTTTCCATTATCACAGATAATTACATTAGGTACTCCGTACATGAGAAATATCTGTTCTTCTACAATTTTTGTAATGTTTGATGCCTTTCCATTCCTGAGGGGAAACAGAAAAACGAACTTACTGAACCAACATGCAATGACTAGCAGCATAGTGTTTCCAGATTTGGATCTTGGAAAAGGCCCCATTAGATCCATAGATATTATTTGAAAAGGTTCAGTAACCTCTTTATGCTTACCCATCATACCTGTTGGTGGTTGTTGATTATGTTTATGCTTGGCACATATTTCACATTTATGAACATAATCCTTCGTATCCCTAATAAGTGATGGCCAAAAATAACGCTGTCTCACTCTATTAATGCTCTTTTTCACTCCAAAATGTCCTGAGACTGGATCGTCATGACACTCTTTGAGAACGGTTTGTCTTAATCTTTCTGGAATTACCATTTTCCATGAATCTTTTTCTTCCGGAAATTGATTAAGTTTCAAGTATTTCCATAATATACCTTGATCAATTGTCCAATCATTTTCTGTTTTCCCGTTATTGATGGCATCTTCCATGCTGGTATACCAGTCATCTTTATCTTCTGGTTGTATTTCAATTACACATATTTCTTCATGGTCAATGGCTCGTGATAACGCATCTGGAACTATGTTGTCTTTACCCCTTTTATAGATCATTTCATAATCAAATTGCTGGAGTCGCATAGCCCAGCGTGCCAATCTTCCGTGAGGATCCTTCATTTTATCCAAGCATTCAAGAGCGCTATGATCTGTGAGTACAACGAAATGTGAACCTTCAATGTATGGCCGGAACTGTTCAACTGCATGCACTATACTGAGTAATTCTCTTTCTGACGTAGAATACTTTGACTCCCTCTCCGATAATTTCCGACTGGTGTATGCAACGGGCTTTTCTTTTCCGTCTATTTCTTGGACTAAAACACCACCAATTCCTCTGCTTGATGCGTCGCATTGTATTTTAAATCCTTTAGTGAAGTCAGGACAACTCAGCACCGGTGTAGTAGTAAGAGCTGTTTTTAAATTCATAAACGCTTTTTCTGCTTTATCATTCCATTGAATTTTTCGACCTTTTTTTCCACCTTTAGTAAGATCATGCAAAGGTGCAGCTACAATTGAAAAATTTTCAACAAAACGTCTATACCAGCTGGCCAATCCTATGAAGCGCTTAAGTTCTGTGAACGTAGATGGTCTTGGGTAATCAATAATTGCTTTTACTTTGTCCGGATCGGTGCGCAGTCCCTCTTTGTCTACGATATATCCAAGATATTTCAAGGATGAGCGGGCAAATTGACATTTCTCCATGTTGACAGTTAAACCAGCATTTTTCAACTGTGTCTTGACCCAAAGCAGGGAAGCTATGTGATCTTCAAATGTTTTACTGCAAATTACTATGTCATCTAAGTATGCGAATATCTTTCCTTCATATTCTGGTGGAAATAATCTGTCCATAAGCCTTTGCTGAGTTTGACTGGCATTGCTTAAACCAAATGGCATTACTTTAAAGTGGAAAAGACCCACCCCAGCCAGACCAAAAGCAGTCTTTTCTTTACTGGATAATTCTAAAGGCACTTGCCAAAATGCTGAATTAAGATCAATGGTTGATAGAAAATGGGCTTCTTTTAAGTTATCCAGTACTGCTGAGACTCTGGGTAATGGATAAGAATCTTTTTTCGTAACTTTATTGAGTTGCCTGCTATCCAAGCAAAGTCTATTATTCCCGTTAGGTTTTTTGACCAATAAAACTGGAGATTGCCATGAACTATATGAAGGTTCAATTACGTCATTTTTTAACATATCCTTAATTTCTGCTTCCAACTCCTTCATGATTGGTGGTGCAAATGGATATTGCCTTTGCTTTACTGGTAGATGGTCACTTGTATCAATCCTATGCTCTATAAGATCAGTTCTCCCTAATCCAACACCAATCGATGTTTTCATTTGTTCAATAACTCTTTCCAACTCCCGTGTTTGATTAACTGTTAATTCATGACGAGATATTACTGAATTTTTAATATTAACAGCTAACATTTCTACATCTTCCGGTTTTCTTACAGTAAATCCTTTTACACTATCATTGTTTACTGCTATTGATAAATCAAAAGCCTCGAAAAAATTCATGCCAAGAAGCAAATCATGGTTAACGTTGTCCATGATGTAAAATTTTACAACATTATACTTATCAATAAATTCAACTGGTAAGTGTATCACTGAAGTTATCTCATGAGAAGTACCATCTGCCGTTGTAAGTTTAAGCATGTGTATGTCCTGAATTACAAATCCCAACGTTACAAGTTTTAAGCACAATTTCTTTGAAATGACTGAAGAGGTGGCGCCAGAATCCAGCAGACCAGCAAAAGATTTATCTAAAATTTTTACCACTGCATAATAACGGTTATCATGAGACATTTGTTTCACACAACACATTTCTCCAGTTCTAAAATAGTGGGAAACTAAGTTCAACCAATCGTGCCATTCATCTTGGTCGCCGTTGTTAGATGCCTTCATTATTTCCTTGGAGGACATTCGGCATGTATAATGTCTTCCCTTTTTTCGTTTCCCGGATATTTACAAGAACATCTGTTTGATGTTTGACCAAACCTTCCGCATCGATAACAAAACAACCTCTGTTTTGGGATTGTACATTCTTTGAAAGTATGACCAATTGATCTGCAGTTCCAGCATTTAATGCCTGATAATTCTCGTCCATTATAATTCTGTCGTACCTTTGATCCAATAACTGCAATTTCTGAAGTCGTACTTCCTTGATAAGCTAAATCTGGTTCTAAAGTATTAATAGTGTTCACCGGTTCCTTAAATCTTTCACAGTTTTGTTTGGTCCGTTCTAATATCCTTAGTACTAAACTCAACTCTGAAACGCTTTGGAACGTATCCCTGCAAACAGCCCGTTGGTAATAGGGTTGAATATTTTTGAGTAGAATGGATAGTTTCTGAGACTCTGAAATCTTGGATGGCAGTCTCCTAAACATGTTCTGTATGACTGCTATATAAATGTCTATTTTTTCTTCCCTTCCCTGCGTTCTTCTGTTTATTTCCTCCAATAACTCCTCCTGGTAATACGGACTTTGAAAGGCTTGAAGAAGCAATTCTACTAGTTCCTGCCAGTTGTTTGTACAATCTCTGTTTGCACGGAACCAAATAAGAGCATCTCCTTCAAAAAAATCTACGGCATATGTCCATAAATCGTTATCGTTTGCATTGCGAGCACCCTTTATTTCATCTATACGTTCTAGGAAAGCGTTTACACTAAAAGTGCCTTTCCCGGTAAATTTTATTCCCCAATCCTTAATTGGAACTAATTTTCTCGGCTGTTCAAATTGATTGACAGTTGAAGTTCTCATAAAATTTGCTCGTCTATCAACTTCTGGCTCTTGTGATTTACGCCCTGAAAGATTTTTTGAATAGGAAGAGGTTTGTTCGATAAATTCTTTATCTACTGTATTACTCTCCAATGCAGCTATAACTTCTGAGGCATCCTCTCCTAAAGTTTGTTGGAGAATTTCCTTTTCTTTCTCTGATAACTGACCATTATCTTCATCATGCTCCGTGTCCTTTAATGACGTTAATGTCATTAAGTAATCGTCAATGTCCGTACAAATTTTTGCGTGCCTATTGACGTGTTCATTAATTATTGGAATCAAAAGCTTAGCACGATGTTTCAGGTGAAGCAAGCGAGAATGTATACGTTTGATACTATTTCGATCTGGTTTACCCGATATTTCTGATAAATTGAGTGAAATTATTTTTAATTTGTCTTCACAAGTAATTATCTGAGAGTTTATATCACTAATGCAATATTCCGGTGTCTCAAATTTTATTGATGATAGACCCTGTTTTTCCTTGACTATTATTTCCCTGAGAACTTTTCTCATTGTGTTAACATTTGCCAAGTCATAAACGCCGCGACATGCCAATTCAAACTCCAGTTCATCTCTTAATAAACAATTGACCTCCATTATTAACCCTGACAAAGAACGTCAATTACACAATATTTTAATAAAATTTATAGTGAAATTTTTGTCACCAACTTCTCAAAATCAAAAGGCTACACTTATAAAATAAACGAAGAAACAATTATCTAACAAACCAAAAGTTTAAATTAAGTTGAAAAAGGAAAAAAAAAAAACTAAAGCACAAAAATAAAGTTAAATTAAATAAAGATTTGTCTTTCAATTTTTATTGCCGTTGGGCGCCATTTGTGATGTTTTGTCTTTCCTTTCTTAGAAGAATTCGGTTCTAATAAAAATCAAAAGACAATTATCTTTTAGGTAGGATATATTTACAGTGCTCCCGGACTAGGCGAAAATACATATAAAACTTAATTCTAGGTGCAAATAATTATCACGGATGATTTACACACTCAGAATAAATTCCTACACAAAATGACGTAGGTAAAAGATCTGTGGCTCTCGGACTATAAATTTAAAAATTTGACTACACTAACTCGTCTTATTTAAGATTCAGCATAGACGCTCGAGATGACCACAATAACTTTACTTAACACCTAATTGCTATAACACACAATAAATAAGCCAATTAGGGCCATGGGTTTCATCCGGTCTCTGGTTTGCTTGAATTGACACTGCTGCTATTTCCCTCAAGAATCCCGAGTTCCAATTATTAGCAGGTCCGTAGACAAAGTTCTCCGATAGCACAGGATGCAAGTTAAAGGGAATAAAGTAACTTACAGGTTGGTGACGTCACGGGCACACACCGTTATTAACGGTCATGGCGTTGCGGGAGAAATCGATTCCCAGGCCATGTAATTTCCTCAGTAAAGTGGAATCCGTTCAAAGGGGCGTTACTTTAAGGCTGTAAGTTACAGATTACATATTTTAATGTTGCAATGTGATTTTATGTAAATCACTTTAGGATAATAACATATTTTCGAAAAACTTACCCCGTGACAATGTTTTATATTGCACTTATTATTTCAAATAACTGTAATCGTGCAAAACTTCACAATAACAACAAAATATCTTAGTTTCGCAATAAATCCTATAAATATTCTACAATTTGATCAACTCAGATCCAGTGACACCAAATGAATCCCTCGTTTCTGCTTACCCGCCGATTATTTTATTTTATTCGACTTGCTTCTACCATCCACTTTCATGCGTAAAAAGTTGAATACTCGAAAAGTATTACTACTACTGCCATCTATTGGCGAGTAGCAGAACTGAACACTGAACATTACAATAGGTAGTAAAATATATTTCGACCACTAATTGTGGTCAGCATCAGTTACACAATTATATATAAAAGTTAAAAATTAATAATTATAAATTATAGATACTTATGATACTGAATATTTTTTTTTTATTTTAGCTGTCATCATTATAAAAATAAAATATTCAGTATCATAAGTATCTATAATTTATAATTATTAATTTTTAACTTTTATATATAATTGTGTAACTGATGCTGAATTGCCGACCACAATTAGTGGTCGAAATATATTTTACTACCTATAATTATATTTTTTATGTTTTCGTATATACAAGGTGACTTTTTGATCATCGTCCAAATTCATACTGGAGGCTTGATAAGTGATCAGTATCTTGGATCAATAACAAATTTTGTGAAATTTGTAAAATGAAATTTCGGCTTCCCATAGAAATTCACTTCCAGTTCCGAGTGAATCACTATGGGGAGTCGAAATTTCATTTTACGAATTTTACAAAAATTGGCGTGTCATAACCTTGTGGCATAGGATACCACATTACTTTTTAACTCACATTTAATGGTATCCTGCCCAGTAAGTCTGCTCCCCTCACAAACTGCATGATCTGTCCTGGTTCACAAGCCAGACTGTACTGTAACATGAGGGGAGCCGTTGATGCTCCGGTCGCTATGGATGCTATGAACGAGTCTGGAAACTGGCAGCTGATGCTGTGGTAATCCACGTCGCAGCCTTGTTCAACAAGTATGTTAAACACCTGAATAGAATGTTATTTAAAATTTTACAGCATTATGAAGAAATCATGGCAAATAATTCTGGTGGACATAAACTACGACTCACTTCTTCAAAACATTGAGCATGTTCACAATAATGTATGTAAACCAACGGTGGACATTCGTCTATGTATAGAGCATCCACAGCCACTCCTCTAGACAAATACAAGTAAAACAACTTTCTAAATAATTCTTCAGATTTGTTCAAATAAATATATTCACAAACATGTAGGAATGGATTCAGTGGAGAATTCTTACTGTACTCAGGTCTAATATCACCAATCTTTTCTAAAGTTACATAGAATTGCTCCGTTACATTAAATAGATCAGTTCCCAAATCAGATTCTAATAAACATACAAACATATTTATGTTAAAATAGTGAGGTTTGCATGCCAGCATCACAATATCTTTGTTTATTACATCCTTTTCAGTCACATGTAACAAAATTTTAAATGCCTCAGCATTTCCATGAATTAAAGCTACTTTTAATGGTAGTTCGTCATCGACATTCTTTATGTGAGGATCAGCTTTGTGATCTAGAAGAAACTGTACAACATCTATAGAGCCGTTCTGTGTTGCTAGCAGCAATGGAGTTTCCCCATTGCCTGTGCATTGATTAATATCATAAACATATGGGTGCAAAGCTTTGACTGTTTTAAGACATCCTTTAAAGCAAGCTAAATGTAGCGGTGTGTAAAGTGCATCATTCCTGATATCAGCTTGGGCTCCGGCACACAATAGCTGCTCCACGGCTTCATATTTCATCTTAAACGCAGCATCGTGTAAGGGAGTGTCTCCATCAAAGTCCTGCATATCGACAATAGCTCCAAAGTCAAGTAACAACTGTACCACTTCTGTTCTCCCTTGTGCACTGACCACATGCAGTGGGGAAACCATTTCGGTACTCGCGTAGTTTGCTATATCTTCTACGCGTTCTAAGAGAGCCGTTATAGTCTGTATTGAGCATTGTTTCCGACAAGCTAGGTAGAGGGCAGTGTGGCCCTCGTAAGTCTCTGACAAGGGTCTACAGTCAGGGTTCTCTAGGATGAGAAGTAAGCTTTCTAAGCTGTCGTTCGCTGCAGCTTCGTGCAAACACGTCCATCCTCTATTATCCACGCAGTTTGGGTTACTTTTCTTGAGTAACCGCTTCACAGAAGCTACATCGTTGTTGCGAGCCGCGAGATTGAGGGAATTTGAAGATAGAGGGTTAAAAGCACTAAAGTCCATTATCAAATGGACGAAATGTATATCGATAGATACCTAACTATCCCTTTAAATCATTGATAAATATTATAACCCGCACATATACCAACCACCTTTTTTTTTTTAATTATGTTTGTCAAAAACAGCTGATTGATAGCCGTTCATGAAGGTTCCGTTTCAAAATGAGCGATTATTACTGGGAGTGATGCGAATTTTACCCTATGAATTTTTCAGAAATCGGCACTGAATGTTTCAAATTTCAAAGTTTAGTAGGTACCTGACAGTTGCATGAAAGTTTTGAAACCAACAACGTTGTTTGAAACGCTTGGGGAATGTGAATGTGAAAAAACGGTGCACAGGCAGCGCGTTAGAAATCACAAAGACAAGTTTTTTTCCTGCTTTTGCAAACTTTTAAAAACATGAAAAATTTATTTAACATTTCTGTAGGGCTTTAATGTCATATTTTTAGTATAAAGCACTTATTTTCCTTTCCTAGCAACTACGAAGGACATTTTCGGTTTCCCGCCAATGAGGTCAATGTTTCCCGCCCTTGAATTTCAATCGAGGTTAATTTGACTTTAGTTCCTTAATAAAAGTTGTTCCTATCGACGAGCATTATCACCAGTTTTCCTTTCCAAAACCACTTTAATTTCACGGTGTATGTATAGCTATTAGCTCAGTCGCCAGCGCTTTACGGAGTAAGGGGACCTTAAAAAAAACGAATTTAACGATACTCTGGGATGTTCTTTGTGAGTGTCCAGGTTGTGCGTAGAGGGAGTAAATTGTGCTAGGGGCAATTATTCACACAAAAAAACTTAACTTAATTGGCGGTAACTGTTGACTGGCTGGTGAAGGTTCACTCCTCAGTTTGCGGATGGACGCTCACGCTTTGTTGCTGTTGTGTGTCATATCGATGTTCGCCAATGTGTCAATCCACTTAATTTTTCGTGCCTCGCTTAGTAGAGACATGAGTTCCTCTCCGGTTTGGATCGTTTCCACCGAGAATGGATCTGCGGTGTAGAGTAGTTCATATCTTGCGAGGACCTTTACTGAGTCTAGTGTGACACCTGGGACTTATGATGTGCGACTGGGTTGCACTGACGTGGTACTGTCTATACGGCGTCTACGCATTTTTCGTAGTTTTGTGGAAGAGGCGGTATATTTGCCATTATTTCGTCGAATTTAGTCGTGTATTCAGGCCAGTCAGCTCTCATAAAATTGATGCGACGCTTGAATGGAAATGGAATGGGTTTCACGTCAGCTTGAATCTAACAAATTATAGGTCTGTGTTGTGATCGTGGTATGGGTCTACTAATAGACTTAACGCACTGAGAACTTAGCTGAACGCCGGCGAATATAAAGTCAGGATTGTATACGCGTTTCCATCTGCAGCTATTGAACGAAGCTGGCAATTCAGCGTTATGGATTAGTTCTACATTAAGTGCATCTGCTCGCTCTTCGATCACTCTCCCATTTTCGTCTGTTTCACTGTAGCCCCAATTAATGCTATGGCTATTAAAGTCGCCAACGATGATGTTGTTGGATTGGATCTAAAAATTTTCTAGCTTGGCAAACTGGAAAGGCTGTCATGAGGGTAAACGCTTATAAACTTTGCCAAGATTGACGGTGATTACTTCAGTGCAATGTTGTTGAGTGTTTGACACGGGGAAGTGGATAGTGGGATGGGATAGGAAGTGGGATGGGATGGGATAATGGACTGGCTAAATATATGCATAATTATCAAAATACCTACATTTATTAATACAACGACAAATCCCTAAAAATTTATTGATTCCTATCAAAAATAAAATAGTACATAGTACAAATTACATATTTTATCATAAATTCAAGTAAGGTCAACCGGGGTATTTTCCTCCACGGGGAAATTCCCTCATTTGCTAATAACTCCTATTATTAGTAGTCAAGTTAAAATTCTTACCATCAATTCACGTATTTTAGGACTAAGTTCCGCATAAATAAATAGAGATAAACCCAGCATCACTTGAAAACAAGTAATCCACCATTGTAAATTTTCGCCCTTTTGCCGTTTGGAATGGGTACGCGGAAGTAGGTATCGGTAAATTTATTTTCATATAAGGAATCCAACGACATTGAAATGAAACGAAATGATTGTAACAAAGTGCAGCAAGTAACATCTTTCTTGAAGTTTTTTTTTTTACTTTTTACAAACTGTATTTTCCGCCTACAAACAACTAAAAAAATCTATTCAAAGACCGAAGTAGCTGTCAAGAGGTATTAATGCCTAGCATAGACGAATACAGCCTAGAGACTCCTAATAACAGGCGGTACCGATTTCTGTCAACACATCTGATTGAACCAGCAGATATAATTCGCCACTCCAAAATTATATATTCCGGTAGGCCAAACCAAAATGGCTTCTATATTCATTCAGAGTCTTCGTCTTCGGGAAAGATAAGTTTGTGGCGCTATACGTAAGATTGGATGAGCCAAGAGGATTGCAGTATCCCGTTTCTCATGCCTCGGATTGTTGACAGAATTATGTGTACGCAAAATGTTGAACAATAGACGTCTTTCTGGGCTGTATTGCCTATGATGCCTAGTATCAAGCTTAAGTTCCGTCCTACGACGCTTATGTTTTTGAATTGTCTTGTCTACCCTGCTTTAATCAACTGCCGCGCACGCAAAGCAACAGTTTTTTTTAAATTTGCGGCCACATTAGGACGTTTCCAAAAATAGCGTTTTGGACAAACATTTTTTTTTCTATATGTGGTGCTGGTGGCTTCATTTCATAGTAAAAATGATCGCATAGACTAGCTAGCTATTGGATTTTCAATTACAAAAATTCAGTCAGTATTAGCAGCTCAAGACCCGTGCCGCGCCCCATTTTAATGAAAATATCGGGTGTATTAATTAATGGATTAATGTCTCACACTGATACAGACATCCAGACATATCGTCACGATATGGATCCACGAGGGGCTGTCAGAGGTGTTCCCGAGTGTGAACTGTTAAACGAAAGTCACAGTCCAGTCCACGTTCAGCAAATACTATGCACATAAATTCTGAAAAACTCATTGCTGCATGCCAGACCGGGAATCGAACCTGAATCTCAAGATTGAGAGGCCAGCAATCTACCTCGGAGCTACCGCGACTTACCTAAAGCTTTAAAAATACATGTCAATAAATAACGACATTATAAGATTTATTTAGAGCTGACTTTGCGATTTTTTTCTATCGAGGGAAGATAATAAGATCACGTTTTCAGATCTACAACTGTCTTTAGTATGTCCTCTATTTTGTACCATATATATATATATTTCTAGTATTTTAATTAATAAATTGTCAATAGTATATAAATAAATAAAATGTGCATTTACCTTCTTGGTACGGAGCCTTAAATCGTATTTAAGTCAACACCAGATATTAATTCGAAAGTAATATAATGTCTTACTCAAAATAGTTAAAAGAAAATTATAAAAGTAAGCACAAAATAATTATCAAATAAATCTACGAAAGTAAATCCAAGGTCGCCTGGAGCATAATAAAAAATTAACCCGTTTGGCTCAATATCTAATTTTCGACCTTGCCCTAAATACAAAGCTAAACTTAGCATTCAAATTTCTTGGATCAAAATTACATCTACTTTTGTGAGCCACAAAAAGTTTTGAATTTGATTGGGGACAATTTGATTGGGGACAATTTGATCGAGGACATGGCTTTGACTCGTGGTATAGATCGGGAGCGGGGTGAACGCGGAGAGCGAGGGGACTTGGATGCCTTCGTGAGAGGCAGACGCCGGGAGCAAAGTTCTTCGGTACTACGTATCGTACTGCGAGCAGCCCTTCGAGGATACAGCGATGTGGTCGGTGCATTTTCAAGGATGTATCTGGAAAGATTAATTTCACATTGAGAAGTGCTATGCAATTGACGCGTTATTGTCTTAAATTTTAACATTATTTAACTCTACAAAAGAAAGTCGTTTACTTTCATCAACCGAATTGAGATTTTGATCAGTCCATTTAACTACTTACCAACTTCAGTGGTACCCTGTCAAATTAATCGACTTTCAGTCTCCAAAACGTCACGATATACTTACCATGGCAATCTTTATCACAGTCGCAAAAAAGCTATATACAGTTTGATAATAAATCCCCTAGCTATATCAAAATAAACTACGAGTATTCTATGTTACAAATAAAAAATATATGTTTTGTTACTTTCGTCTTGTTTCATAATAAAAAATAAAGATAACGACCGTCGAAGTCGATCACGGGCGGGAGGGTAGATTACGAAGGCGGGAGAGTGGATTACGGTGGATTACGGAGGCGGGCGCCAAAAGCGTCGGGAATGTTTTTAATTGATGGCTGGGGGTAGGGGGGCTCTAGTACGGTCTATTGTCAGTCGCATGTCGCGTCGCGTAGGTTAGCTATTTGGAAACTATTTACTGTGTAATTAAGATCTTGTGGTAATTCTTTTGATAATGCCATAAAGGTGAAACCGGTCAGGAAGTAATAAATAAATTTGTGGGATAGTACAAGTGATTTTCTGTCTATAATGTATTCCAAGTGTCACCGGTACCAACAATCAACGGTATAAACATACACCTGAGACGTTTCAATAAATTAACAGATTCGGACGTGTGGTTTTCCGGTGGCGAACTAACACCACCTTCAAATGAAATGTCACTGTTTGACAGTTCGCTGCGTTGTACCAGAGCGCCCTCGCTCACCGGAAAAGTTACATGCGCAGATCTGGATCTTGTTCTAACAAAAAGATCGACGTACTTTTCAAGTTCATCCACCTGCTGCTTAGATGTGGAGGCTGATATAGTTTTGCTTTTTCCAAGCGTCCCAAGCTTCGCTCGAGTAGACTGCAATAATTGCTGCGCCGCAATTGGTTGCCTTAACGGCGGCTTCGTGCGAACTGGATTGTCCTGAAAATTGAGAAATGTTTGTACATTGGACTTTGTACCTATCTTATATTCTTCTCTGTAGGGGCTAATGTCGTACTGCAAATGTATAGCTTGATGTGGTCTCCACTGTACCATAGTTGTTGTAGCATCAACATGCAAATCACACGTAAAGGAATGTCTACGTTGTACCAATAGGCAGCATAAGTGCTCCGAAAATATATAGGTAATAGTAAAGCATTTAATGGGGACGTACATTTTTATTTTTTATTCGAATTATTTCTATGGACAGCTTTTGTGACCTAGCGGTAGGGGGCTTGCCTGCCAACACAAAGGTCGTGGGTTCAATCCCCGCGCGGTGCACAATAATTTGTATTCGGTCTGTGCTTCGGAAGGCACGTCAAGTTGTTGGTCCATTTGTGCCCAAATATAGCGATAGGGCTCACCACCCATTACGATAATCGTCGGTGAAAATCCGTGAAAAGCGGGTGTAAGAACTGAAGACTGCGACTTGCATTTCACAGTTCACACTCGGGAGCACCTCTGACACCGCCCCGGGGATTCATGTCGTGAAGATATGTCTGGATGTCTGTATCATAGTAGATCTTGTGGTTTAATTTTTGATCAAGATTGATAACACGATACATCAGGAAACACACGACTATATATGCATCTCCTTCTAACCCGTTGTAGATGGCAATAAGTAAAATAGGACAAATAAATGTATTTCGTTGCTATTTAGCATGTACTCTATGCTAGGTTATTCCTCCAAGGTATCAACACAGTTACAAAACAAACGAAATGCAAAGTCTATAAAATTGAGTCTATGCTATGCAAATGATTAGGTACGCAACGTGCGGACACAGCCCCAACACACAGTTACCGAAACGTTTTGGTTGTATTGTGTGCGAACTGTAACTAAACCTAAGTAGATACCAAACCCTACACAGTCACCATGTGTCAAATTAGTTCCGAAACTATGCTGCAAACGAAAATGGCTATTTGGGAGTTTTCAGCTTTACAGCGACTAGAAAGAAGATACAATTTTCATATTTATGGGCAGAGATTTGCTTACCTTAGCTTTCCTGAGCTTCACATTTGCAATGTCTTCAACGGTGATGGTAAGTGCCGGCCGCTGAGGGGCGCTGCTCCGTCGCGGGAGCGTGTTGGCTCGCACCAAGGTCTTGTTCGATGTAGGTGGCATCGCCGGAGGTGGTGGAGGTGGAGGGGGCGGCGGCGGCGGCGGCGGGGGCGGGGGTGGTGCACACATCAGGGCTGGCTTCAAGGCTTCTTGGGTTCTGAATGAGGTTATCGTAACGTGGTTTTTAGTGAACAGCGTCATTGTATGAGTGTATAGTCCATATAATATAGTTTGAGCCCTTTGACAGCTGTCAGCGCTATACATATTTGAACATGAGAAAAAGAGTTAGAAATACAAATTGTATAGCGCTGTCCTGCTGTCACAGGGCTCACGCTATATTATACGGACTATAGGCTAGTATTATACATATATATATATTCATTTATACCAGTTTCCCCATTTTTCTTACCTGTGTAAATTACCTGTAAATAACTACGTATGTGTAAACTATATACATTTCCTATAATATTGAAAATATTAACAAATCAGTAGTCAACACACACTCATTTAAAACACATCTTTTTCTTCCGCATTCCATCGGCGACCCCCCATACGAGAAATCATTGTGGGACAGAAGAGGGTGTGGAATAGCTACCCATCAACAAGACCATAGGATGGGAGGATCCTGTCCTGTTTAACAGACACGCATCGCTGCAGCGATGAACTGTGCAGCGGGTTGCAAAGAATTATTTAATCGTCCATTTCACAAAGCATCGAGCAGCGCAAATTTCCGATGCTCTGTTCAACGCACAGAACTCTAGGTTCTTATTTTATGCTGCAACGTTAGAGCTCAGTGACTAAAGTACAAAAATATTTGGACGGATACGGACGGACAGACAGCAAAGTGATATTAATAGTTTGCCGTTTGGCAAAAATACAAAATATTGCAACAATAATAATTGGAAAAGAATAAATGAATTTATGACAAATGGCTTACCTTAACTTATTCTCCAGTTCTTCAATTCTAAACATCATTTTTTTTATCTTTTCTTCATTTTCAAACGCCTGTCGAGTTTGTCTCTTTTCTACTTCTTCTAGAGTTCTCTTCATCTCTGCGACTTGTTCGGCTAAACGATTTTGTGTTTGGTCATGATCACCTTTACAGTGTTGGTCGAGGGCTTTTTGATTATACAGAGCTGAGATTGACTGCACCCCCTGTAGATATAGGACCGTTTGCTTATACGTCTTGATAATAATTTAAAACTTTTAATTCTTTACAATAAATAAACCACGTACTTGCATTAACGTAATTATTGACGCCGGTGCAAAGGACAGCGCCTATAAAAAATTGTACGTGATTTTGGTAAAAAAAAAAACAACTATTTTAAATAACAAAAAAAGCAAGCTCTTACCTTCTTCGTGAGCCAAGTCAAAAATGTTGATATTCCTGAAGAAGTCTTGCTTCTTCTGAAACTCCGGTCCCTCCGTGGAGTTCCACCTGAGAGAACAAACCATTCCACATCATTCAAAACACTAGCGTCCAAACCACACTCTATTTCAACTTCGAGTTTTACACTACTGTCCTTCGATGTACCCATTTATAGTTTGAATTATAAATAAACGGTCAGTAGGTAAACTGGTTACGATAGCGTATTATTCTTTCGATTAAATGTTAATAATATTTTAAACACATATATTTTTAGAAATTAAAGGTAAGACTAATAATAATCTCAATAAGTAGTTTATCTAACGGCTACGTTGCCATTAGAAATGTCCCAACACCCAAGTGTGATGATGTCATCGATCTATATTCAATGCTGACTCCAGGGTCCAACGGGTTAACAATAAAATAAAAAGTTATCAACTGGCGTAGTTTGTTGTAACGATTATGGGTCAATGTATATGTTTGTTTACTTTGTAAAATGTATGACGTAAATGATGGACGGGTTCCTTTCAAAAATCTGTATCATACCTCTGTCTGTGTGCATATATCAAACAGCTCAAGCGACCAGTATACTTTGAATGCCAAGACGGCAACGAGGCTTCGCAATAAAGCCGGTTTTTATCATAGTAGCTAAAATTTGGCGGCGACTGCGAAAAAGGACTTTTTATTATTTTAAGTGTTCTATGCAGTTCTCTACTTTCAATATTGCCACCCGTCACTTGTACTACTGTTTCCTAATTTGTTGATTAATTCTTTATTGCACAAAACACAGTTTAATGTACAACAGTGGACTTAATGCTAGAAGCATTTTCTCCCAGTCAACCCGACAGAAAGTACAAGAAAGTTACAGAGGCAGGTGGCTTTACATTTTATATTTTAAATAACAAATAAAACGTTAAAAAAAATACATTTACTCGTATGTACTGATATATAATTTTGTAATTAAATATACCTTTATAATTAGAGTTTGAAATCAGTTGTAAATTTGGATTGAATACTGCATCATATTTATTTATTCAGCCAATTCATACTGAAAACTCGGCAAGTGCTGTATCAAGGTTAAGTATCAAGGTTCGATGACTCTTTTTGTGAAATTAGTAACTATGGGAGGACAACATTTTATTTTGCGAAATTAGCAAAAAGTGTTATTGATCCTTATAGATTACCAAGCCTCCTTTATGAATTTGGCTGCATAAAATAATGTCACCTTACAAATATAGGGTGACGCTACCTAGTCTTGTAAGTAGTAATTGTGTATAAGGTTAAATAATATTAGTTGGTGAAACTCAAAACATAGGTATTACTAGTCTATATGAACAACTGTTTGTATGGGAGCTAAGCGAAATTCGCAACTTTTTTTCTCTTCCCCCCATACAAATTGCCCCGATCAGCTGACTGGTCCAGTATGGAAAGGTAAAAACAAATTTTAAGAATTTCGCTTAGCCTCCATACAAACAGTTGTTCATATAGACTAGCTAGTACTTTGAGTTTCGCCAACTAATATTATTTAACCTTATATAGTAGTATATAACATCGTGTGGAGTTCCACACAACACGAATTTAGCCTTCATTGATTATTAATCCATAGATAGTAAGATCAGATAGGTAAAAAAAAAAAAAAAAAACTATTTGCAAATTTTTTAATTTTTTTTTTTTTACCTATGTGTTATATTTTCATTACTTTATTGTAATATTTTTTTGTAATAATTATAATAATAATATTATTAAAACTCGCGTGAGCTGACATACTAAATTATTATTACGCCAACCGTTTCACCGATACAATTTCGGCATTATCAAGGCGAGTGTCGTTCTTAGGACGACGACGCGGCGTTCACCGTCGTTGTCAAACGGGCACTGTCCGGTGAATTGTATCGGTGAAACGGTTGGCATATAGTCAACAACAATCACACGTGAGTGTTCAAGCCGTATGTAATAATAATTTAATTATAATAATTGTAATAATTATAATAATTTAAAAGACTAAGGGTCAATTTTCAATATTTCTTTGATTAATAAATAATAAACAATGCGCAATGAAGTCAACTTGGCATCGCTGCAAGGACTGCAGAACAGACAAGGTTTCAATGGAGTCGAAGGCTTTTTCGTAGTCCACAAACGCTAGACATAAAGGCTGATTATACTCTTGAGTTTTCTGTATGATCTGCCTTAGCGTGTGGATGTGGTCCACGACGGTGCTGTAGCCTTAGCGTGTGGATGTGGTCCACGACGGTGCTGTAGCCTTAGCGTGTGGATGTGGTCCACGACGGTGCTGTAGCCTTAGCGTGTGGATGTGGTCCACGACGGTGCTGTAGCCTTAGCGTGTGGATGTGGTCCACGACGGTGCTGTAGCCTTAGCGTGTGGATGTGGTCCACGACGGTGCTGTAGCCTTAGCGTGTGGATGTGGTCCACGACGGTGCTGTAGCCTTAGCGTGTGGATGTGGTCCACGACGGTGCTGTAGCCTTAGCGTGTGGATGTGGTCCACGACGGTGCTGTAGCCTTAGCGTGTGGATGTGGTCCACGACGGTGCTGTAGCCTTAGCGTGTGGATGTGGTCCACGACGGTGCTGTAGCCTTAGCGTGTGGATGTGGTCCACGACGGTGCTGTAGCCTTAGCGTGTGGATGTGGTCCACGACGGTGCTGTAGCCTTAGCGTGTGGATGTGGTCCACGACGGTGCTGTAGCCTTAGCGTGTGGATGTGGTCCACGACGGTGCTGTAGCCTTAGCGTGTGGATGTGGTCCACGACGGTGCTGTAGCCTTTTCGAAACCCAGCCTGCTCTGCAGGTTGGAAGTCGTCGAATCGTTGGGCGAAACGATTTGTGATCTCTTGAGAAAAGCTTGTAGGCGCCCTCGTGCCCGCTGGACTGACGATATGAAGGACGTTGCGGGTGGCGGCTGGATGAGGATGACTGAGGACCGCCAAGAGTGGCATAATATGGGGGAGGCCTATGTCCAGCAGCGGATGAATACGGGCTGATGGATGGCGCATCAAGGCTAAATTCATGTTGTGCAGAACGCAACAATAGTATAGTATAGTACTTGTATGTAGTACGTATTACCTACTTACCTTCGGAATTGATGTCAGAATTTGTCGCTTTACTAAAGTTTATAGCCTTTCTGGATCGTTGCAATACATTTTTACACAAGCTGGAATCCAACTTCAGTCTTCGTTTTCTTACTTTGAAGGAGTGATTGCTATTAACAGATTTAAATGAAATCTCGGAAACAGAAGACAAACCGCTGGTCGGTTCAGAAGCTGAAGTATTTAAGTCAGTCTGAAAGCGAGACGGCCCCAGAGTCACATCTGCCATACTGGTCGTGCCAGACGCTGTACACTTCGTCTTCTTCTGAGGTTGAAGGTTCTCGTTTGAGTTCCGTCTAGATCGCTTGCTCCTGAATTGTTCGGCGTTGTCAGTCAAAGATTCTATTTGCCGAGGGAATGAAAAATTCACATTGAGGTCACTAAAATCTCCCTCGGGTTGGGGTGATAATGCCGTCTGCACTGAAGCTTCGTATACCATGGTGGACATTACCGATGGTGTGCAGTTGTTACCACCATTTTCTTTACTTGAATCACTAAGCGAAGTATAAAGGCTTGGTTCCCATGAAGTGTTGTTTATGTCTTCTTTTGAACACTTTCTTACCATTTCTGGAGATTTATTATTATTATTAGTAAACTCGGGATCACGTCTAATTTCCATGGCAGTGACAAGTTTTTCTTGATTTCTTTAATGGTAAAACCTTCTTTTAAGTCGTTTGAATTCAACCTGTTTTGTAGGTTGTACACCACAAAGGTTTAATTCGCGAGAACAACGGTTTATTTCACGTAATTTACCCGAGAGCAAGTACTTTCTACAATATTCCATCAACCTTCTGATTAGACGGCAAAAAATATAAGTAACTGCATAAAAAAACGATCGTTTTCTGTAGATCCATTATAATTTGGTACTACCCGCACTTTTTATTTTTTTGTGCTGAGTGCTCACCCATTCTTCAGTTGAAAATCGAACACAGTTGCAGCTGTTTGTGACAGCGACAAACGAATTTCATCTCCAAGCACAAGCGATTAAATCTATTTTCGTACGCGCCTGAAAAAGTACTCGTATTCAGCTGACATTTGCCGCAAAACTTAAAAATCGATAAAAGTAAACAAACCCTTGAAATGACCTGAAATTGATATTTTACCTTAATTTTATGGCAATAGTTGGTAGAAATGCTTAAATTACGCAATGTGTTGAAGAGGAGGACCTATTACGGTTTAGTTGTGGTAATTTTGGTGTTATTAATTTACTCCTCCAGCTTAAATGACGAGCGCACGTATGATATCATGTCGAAAGAGGATATTCTTGGGAACCTTTACCTGGGAACGGCTCAGAACTTCAGCAGTACTGCTCTGGTGAACTGTGAATATCGCGACACATATCTAGATGAGACAATCCTGTCTCCTAACTTGGTTGATGGAGACATGAACGAAGGTCACAAGATCAGGGACGGTGGCGTGTTCGCGCCGGCTGACTGCAAGCCGAGGTTTAGTGCTGCTATTATTGTTCCCTACCGGTAAGGTACCGTCTTTTTATCTTTTTAAATCTATAAAGTAACAAAGTCAAGTCTGTTCATTGAATATTTTTTGTGAAATGAAGTATGTTATTTAAAATGAGACCAAAACTACAAGTTTCTGAATTTTTGTCTTTCTTTCTGTCTGTTCTGTTTCAACTCGAGAACTAAGTACTCAACAGATTTGGATTCAGTTTTCTTTATTATCATCGTAGTGATCCTGTTCAACATATAGACTATAAGGGGTGTTAATAAAATAACCGCCAAGCCAGAAACTGTCTAATAGTTTTAATTGAACACTTCCATGCTAGCGAAGGGGCAGGCAAAAGCTAAACATAATATACTAAAAAGCAGTAGGTATGTATGATTGTAAATTTATAAAGGGAGCCAAAAGTCACTATTTTAGTGAAACATGCCAGAGATGAGCCTCTGACCAATAACAAGCCATATTAGATGAAATTGAAAACCCATTGTTTTCAATAACTGAAGCAATAAAAACAAAACATTTCAGTGACAGAGTGGAGCAGCTTCGTGGCTTCCTCATATACATACATCAGTTCTTACGGAAGCAGCAGATACACTACCGCATCTTTATAGTGGAGCAAGTAGACACGTATGAGCCTTACAACCGTGGGAAACTTCTGAACATCGGAGCTAAAGCAGCGATGAAAGCTGGTTACCCGTGCCTGATCCTCCATGACGTGGACCTGCTGCCTTTGAGACCAGCTAACTTGTACGTCTGCACAAAGTGCCCGAGGCATATGTCCTCCAATATTGTTACTTTTAGGTAAGTACAACAATTCTCTTAGGTAAAATTAAAAAGAACCTGAGATAAAAAATAAATTGTCAGAGAAACACTGGTGAACAGAGTGTGGACTGTGACTTGCATTTTCACAGTTCACACTCGGAAGGCCTCTGACATCCCCTTGGGGATTCATGTCATGACGATAATGCATTTTATAAAAAACAAAACAAATTAGCAACTTATCTTTCAGTTTTTAAGGAAAATTGAGATGTGATCTTAGCATAGATATATGATGTGGAAATAGTCTGCCCATAATTTTATCTGTACTTCGCCAAATTATATTGTTGGTGTTAGCAGTGGCGTATCTAGGGTGACGCAAGTAGGCCATGTGCCCTGGGCGCCATTCAAAGGGGGGCGCAAGAGTCGCAAATTATTAAAATCAAATGTATGACTTTTCGTAATGCTGCCTTGGATACAAAAACCCTTTTTAACGGATAACAGTTATACTAAGGAATATTAGATATTCGAACGCTAATATTTACTAGAAAAAACGTAAATAAAATAGATCTGAAGAGCTCCTTAAATTCGTTTTTATGTAGAGTAGAGAATATCTTTCCGAATTGCAATATTCGTTGCAGGTTGTGACCTAAAACTAATAATTTCGTATTTGAGGGCTACAATGGGTCAAAAAATGTTATGTGACCTAGCTTTGCTCAGTGTAGAGCAAGAAAGAACTGAAAAAACAGATTTCGAAAATTTTATAAATCTATATTTGCGTCGCAAAAGGCAAGAAAGTTTCAATTTCAAGTTTAAGATTGCTTAAAGTGCACGCACTTTTACGGACTAATTTTTGCTCTAAAACAGAACATAAAAATTAGTTTTAACTTTTTTATTTAGCGTATCTGTTTATTTTATATAGAAAATGCTGTGGGATAATAATTCTACTAAGTAAAACCCTTTAAAAGACGTGTAAAAAATGTTATGTATCAGAGCAAAAGGTAACAGATAATTCATGAAGAACTTGTATGCTTGCCCTAGGCGCCAATTCCGATAGGTACGCCCCTGGGTGTGAGCACAGATAATAAAAATTACTATTAAATCAGTGTATATTTGTAGATTAAATGTAAATAAAGCCATACCTACACTAAGCCCCTCTATTATATCAGTGTAGATAGGTAGATTAAATGTAAATAAAGCCATACCTACACTAAGCCCCTTTATTATATCAGTGTAGACAGGTAGATTAAATGTAAATAAAGCCATACCTACACTAAGCCCCTCTATTATATCAGTGTAGATAGGTAGATTAAATGTAAATAAAGCCATACCTACACTAAGCCCCTCTATTATATCAGTGTAGATAGGTTGATTAAATGTAAATAAAGCCATACCTACACTAAGCCCCTCTATTATATCAGTGTAGATAGGTAGATTAAATGTAAATAAAGCCATACCTACACTAAGCCCCTCTATTATATCAGTGTAGATAGGTAGATTAAATGTAAATAAAGCCATACCTACACTCAGCCCCTCTATTGTATCAGTGTAGATAGGTTGATTAAATGTAAATAAAGCCATACCTACACTAGGCCCCTCTATTATATCAGTGTAGATAGGTTGATTAAATGTAAATAAAGCCCAACCTACGATCCAACTTTATGCAAGCCCCCTATTCCAGGTTACCATATACGAGTACCTCTAGTAGTGCTATAGCAATAACTTCCAAGCAATTCAAGACAATAAACGGTATTAGCAATAAGAACTACGGTTGGAGCGAGGACCTGTGCGCCAGGCTGGACGTCATTGAACTGAAGGTCTGCGAGCTGGAGGAACAACTCAGTCAGTACCACATCTCGGAGTTTAGATCTGAATCTAAGTGGTAACCAACTTTCTATTATTTATTTTTCAATGCATGTGCTCATAAAGGCCCACTTTTTATGCATCAAAACCGAACAAAAAGTCGATTATTTTGCCCTAGGGCTTTATTATTATTATTTTTTTTTCCTTTTGAGCCAAAGTTCACAACGTAGTATGATACACGGGCGTAAAAGCAATAAATTACTCGGTTACGTTTAAAACACTCGCTACGCTCGTGTTTTAAATCGTCCTCGTGATTTATTCCTTTGCGCCCTTGTAGCATAAACTACTATTATTCATGAATTTGTGGTTTATCTGCATGATTGCTTATAATTATAACACGAGCACACATAATTCTTATTCTATGAACGTGAGAACGAGTCAACAGAATTTTTAATGTGGGCTTTCTTAGGAAATTTGTTATTTTACATTACGGTGTGATTGACAGGAGCTGAACAGTGACCATTTTAATATATATGTGTATTTACTGATAACTTAAAATTATTTTGATGCGGATTTAATTTTTATTCATAACTTTAATATTACATAATAAATAGTTATAATAATTTACTAGAAAGTTTTACCTAAAGGAAGATTTGATTTATCACGCTAATTTTAGTATAATAATAAGATAAAGCAGCTAAGGGCACAGTTCCAACTTCAGCCCGGGCAAAAGGCTAGTTGTTATACTGGATCTTAAATCACTCTCGCGAATAGAGAGGACTGTCCATTTATGGGACATTGGGTGTACTGCCATATGTCCGGAGCTGCAGGTTTGGGCGCTCCAAATTAAAATTATTATTATTATTGTTAGTATTTGTCATGCCTTATAATTATTGTAATTATTGTATTGTTGTCTAAATATGGACTAAACTGGTCTGAAATAAATATTTTTGACTTAATCATTTTTACCAGGGAGAAGACCAAAGATGAGCAAAGCTACACGAGCGACGAGATGACAGCAGACGGGCTCAGCAGTTTACATTTCACGGAGGTGGCTACAGTTCTTCATCCACTATTCACTCATATCATGGTCGATTTAGCGTGTCAATCTAAAACAGACTTTTAGTCCTAGGCAAAGAGTTTAGTATGCCATATCACGTAGGTTAAATATACTTTTAACACACCAACAAAGTACCTCTCCATTGGCCTAACATTTGTGTTGTGCAGATTAATGAAAATCATGACTATTACTGGGGGGTAATTTTCTCTTTTGGAATTTACTATTTTTCTGTAAAGGTCAAAGAGATACACGTATTATTTTGAATCAAGATGAGTTCGGTTAAGGTGGATGGTCCAAGGCAATCTTCATACAAACTTGTGGGAACCAATAACGACGACAGAAGTATTATTATTTAATTCTGTTACCTTTTTCCACACGTTCCATCAACTTTACATCCGCGAATAATCAGTTTTTTTTTTACAAACAAACTGTTTTAGAATCTAATTTTGTTATTTAAAACTTTTGTAATCCAATGTATGAAAGTTTTAAATTGCAAAATTAGACTGTTAAAACATTTTGTTTTTAAGAAAAACTCAATATTTGCGGGTGTAAAGTTGATGGAACGTGTGGAAAAAGGTAACAGAATTAAATAATAATACTTCTGTCGTCGTTATTGGTTCTCACAATTTTTTTATAAAAACTACCTTGGACCATCCACCTTAAACCTGTCTTGGTTATTACTTATTACCATAGAATAATTTTATTATTCTAAGCTTATTACGTAAGAAATTCTAAGAATGTTTTATTCAAGCCAAGTTGTTGCATATTGTGAACAATTTGTGAACACATTGCACCTTAAAATTCCAGGTTTTCATCTTAATTAGAAAATGTGAAAATTCAAAAGAGGATTTTGCTATAGCATAAGGTCCCTAATATAGATCTTATCATTACATGGGAAATACCCAGTTAATATAATGTAAGAAATCTGTGATTTTAATATGTATTTTCACAGTAATAGGAAGATATCGAAATTAGAATATTTTAATATATTTTCAGCTAGTTTTGCAAAGTCGCACCTAAAGAAATTAGATCTGCAAATTAGTCAATTATCAGTTGAGTATTTAATTGATAAAGACGGGTTTTTCAATAACTAGATAAACAACATTTGTTGAATAATTCAAACAAAATTATTATTGGCAAACCGGATAAGTCTGCCTTCGCCCGCGTCATTACAGAGAGGCGGGGAGTACGACAAAAGGTGACGCGCAGGGAGCGGGCGGCAGGGTTGTGGGAGAGAGAGAGAGTGAAACAGACTCACTCTCTCTCTATGCAACATAAGCCCCCCCGCCCCCGTAGTGTCGCGGGCGAAGACTGACTTATTAGACGGTTTGTAGTTTAAAATCTTTTTCTCCTCGTAGTGCTTATTTGAGGTTAGATAAAAGTGTAGAGGAGGAGAAATATTTACTTGTTACTTTATAGTCACTGCGGCCTAAAATCAACAGCAATATTTATATATTTTCTCGAGAACAATAAGCTTGGTAGTTAATTATAATAATAAATAGTTAATAATGACTCGAAATATTTGATAATATCAAATGTGTGTGATAGAATTTTCTACCTTAAAATCAAAATATATTTACAGCCACCCCTCGGCGTGTACATATCATGTTAAATTCAATATATGCATTGATATTTGATAAAGACTTAAACTTAGTATGTATCTTTTAATTGCTTAGTGCAACAAGAGAATAATTAATAGTATACGAACTATAATTCTATGATGCAATTGTTGAAATATAGTGCTCCATTATAATTGTATATTTATTACAACCCTGTTACAGTGGCGTGCACAGAACTTTTTTCCGGAAAAGCAATCAGAAGGTCAAGTACGACAATAAAAAAAATGTGAAAAAATTTTAATAACACTTTGAAAAAAAAAGTTTGTATGACGCCAGGGTAGGCACTGCCTTTCCTAGAGTGAACATTTTCATACAAACTTTTTTTTTTCAAAGTGTTATATAAATTTTATCATATTTTTTTTATTGTCGTACTTGACCTTCTGATTGCTTTTCCGGAAAAAAGTTCTGTGCACGCCACTGCCCTGTTAACTAAATCTAGCCGATAATATTTAAATCGATTCAACTGTTTACGAGATATTTAGAAGTAAAAGCATTGTTTTTTTACCTTAGATTTAACTTTTTCTTAGACAGAGAAATTAATACCTAGTGTATATATTGTACATGTATTGACTAGTTACTAAATAGAAACACCTACACTCTTTACATGGGCGTACGCAAGATTTGCTTAGGGGTGAGAGAAAAATAATTAAGGAAACTTGATTATTTATAGTAGTAGAAATATACAACATATTATGACTGTGTTATTATGACTATTTTTAAGACTGTGTTATTTTAGTGTATGATTTTGTAAACTTATTTGTGTACCATGTTTGGTTTATATTGCAAATAAATATGATTTTATTTGATTCGATTTATGACATACAACATATTATGTATGACATGCAACATATTATGTACGACATACAGCATATTATGTACGACATACAGCATATTATGTACGACATACAGCATATTATGTATGACATACAACATATTATGTATGACATACAACATATTATGTATGACATGCAACATATTATGTACGACACACAGCATATTATGTATGACATGCAACATATTATGTACGACACACAGCATATTATGTATGACATTCAACATATTATTATGTATGACATGCAACATGAACATAATGTAATTTTGTTAAGAAAATGCATTGTTTCGCGCTGTCACTTTGAATTTAACTAAATTAATATACATATTAAAGCCGATTCTGAAGGCTTTAATTTTAGTATTAGTGCTTTCAAAACTTGAAATGTTTCAAAGTAATTTAACTTCTAACCCCAAGAGTTAAGGACTATTTTGCAATGAAGAAAATTTCGTTTTAACAGCACTATAACTAAAATTAAAGCCTTCAGAATCGGCTATATTATATTGTTGTTACTTACATTTTTATAAACCTGGCCTGTGTAGAGGGTGGGGCAAGTGCTCCACCTTGCATACGCCCATGCTCTTTACTGTCTAAAGCTAACTATGCTATTTGACGCTCACGATTTAAAAATAAATAGTTTTGCGCAGTGATCAGATCACCATCAAATAAGCTTTATCAATAAATCAATTGGTTTGAAAATTTTCATATTTTTTGTATCATTCCTATCTTTTTCCTAATCAAAAACTAGATTTATGGGGGGGATACCCAAAATATTACACGTAAATATGAAACGCAAATTCTTCATTTGAGGTTTATATATATTTGGTATGAATTTAATGTCATAGGTAAAGTAGAATGGTCCCGAGTCACGTGGGATTTATATGTACATAGAATGTCCTTATTTAAACAAACAAAATTGTATGATGGACAGCACAACACTTACTATTTTAAATATTTACTATATTTACAAAGATTTATGGCAAACAAGTAAAATTAACATTCCAAAACAACAGCTTAGCTTATAAAAAGCATTATTTACTTGTGGCAGCTTTATGAAATAAAATTAATGAATGAGCATATTGAAACTATATGAGAACTTATAAAATGTCTTTTTTCATCTAAAACTGGTTGTTAAATAACTTGTTATTTATCTCACCAATTATTATTAATATTAGCACCACTCACCAAATTCATAACAAAAAAATTTCCAATTCATAAAAATTCACAGAACAACTTGAGAGTTCATACCACCGAGCATTGTAAAAAATCTAGTTATGTACAAGTTACTTTCTATAAATCAATCATATTATCATAACTACCCATGTTTAGTCCATGTATTCATTGTTCTATTTGCATAGATAAATTCAGTGAAAGAGAGCTTTTGTACCTAAAGTACAAACTTGGCATTAGTTTAAAGCATTTTGAACTTTGAAGAACCATGTCTAAGCTAATTGTAGCTTAGATATATATGAAAATATACAATCAGTCAACTGTAATACTATTGGCTCACAAACTAGCTTTACATATTAACCTATTATATTCCCACAATATTTAACTTTCCCACAAGACTTCAACATTCCCACAACCGGTAGGACTAAACACGGTATCAGTCACCTTAGGGCCTCAGCACTAGCATACTGACTAGACCTAGAACAAATGCGAACACTAGTTTCAGGTTAGACCCGATATGGAGCCACTCCGGCCACTGCGAGGGGTGCACTGTCTCCGGCTGTGTGGGCAGGAGGAGGGCCGCTATACAACATATACTTACAGCTACTGCTATTACATTTACTGGTTGTTGCTCTCTGGAACGGCAAAAAAAAATTTTTTGTTCAGATAAGAGGTAGACCTGTGAAATTACTTTACTAAAAGTGTGAAGAAAAATTGTGAAAATTACTCCATTGACAAGAGCATAGCTCTTAAATTTTGGAAGGATGGATGGATAAAACAGTGGACATATTATTTATTTTTATTTACCAAAAGACAATGCTCAATTGCAAGCATTATAACTATGTAAATATTACAAACTAAACAAGCACTATTGTTGTGAAGAAATAAGTAGAGCACAAGTTTATTGACATTAAGAAGCAATTAACTTTTTAGTCTATGTGGGATCAGTGACATTTGGGGCATGAACTCTATTAAAAGTCATGGTGAGGTTGCGAAATTAAAAAATTGGTAAATAAGAGTTACCCAAAGAAACGTCACTAATGTAGCCGATTCTGAAGGCTTTAATTTTAGTTTTAGTGCTGTCAAACATAAAATTATTCCAAAGTAATTTAGATTCTGTTCTTAACTCTTAAGGACTATTTTGCAATGAAGGAAATTTAGTTTTGACGGCACTAAAACTAAAATTAAAGCCTTTAGAATCGGCTTTGATATCATTATACCCAGCATAGACTTTAGATTAAATTTAGATTTTATGATTTGTTTTTTAGTCCCACAGAGCAACCCTTGATTTTGCAGATCTAAAAAATACTTCATAAAACGTAATCATAATATATAATATCAAATATTTGAAGTAGCCATGGCAACAAATAGTTGAATGCAAGTTGTATTTTTACAATGGAAAGTGTGACAGGACATTGAAAGAGTAAATGCGGGAAATAAAGTGATGGAACACACTTTTTTAAGAGTATCCCAAATGTGACTGTTAAGCAGTGGCGTGCACAGAACTTTTTTCCGGAAAAGCAATCAGAAGGTCAAGTACGACAATAAAAAAAATATGAAAAATTTTTAAAAACACTTTGAAAAAAAAAAGTTTGTATGACGCCAGGGTAGGCACTGCCTTTCCCAGAGTGAATATTTTCATACAAACTTTTTTTTTCAAAGTGTTATTTAAATTTTTTCATATTTTTTTTATTGTCGTACTTGACCTTCTGATTGCTTTTCCGGAAAAAAGTTCTGTGCACGCCACTGCTGTTAAGGCACGATTAGTGGTTTATAATGGAGTGTTGGCTCCTACACTTATGTATAGTAGTGAATTTTGCATATGGCTAAATAAACATCAAACTAGAGTCAATACAGCGGAAATGCATTCCGTACTGAGTATAAGTGGTTTAAGATTGAATGATAGAGTGAATAATATATTTAGTATGAATTAGGTCATCTATTGATGTAATTATGTATATTCGACTATTGATGTAATCAACCCACCTATGTTGACTGTGTGGGTGGTTGCAAGTGGTGGCTCGAGCTAGTTCCTCTGCTGGTTTGATGGCAGCTGCCTTCTGTAGTAGAGGATGGAAACTGTCACCCATACTGTCCTGAAGAATATTCGTTGGCTCTCCTTCAATTAGCTTTGTTGGTATATCCCGTTTGCCGAGAGCCTGGAAAGCACAAAAAATACTTGCTTTATAAGGTATTTCAACTGGTTTCATGACAAGAAAGTAAATTTTTGGGCTGTTTAGTTTGAATTCCTTAGTTTAAATAAATAATCCAGCAGTCATTTATTTATGATTAATATCAAAGAGACGTATGGCTTGAAAGTTAGCCTTTACCTGCTGGGTGTTTCTATCATACATTGTAATCCTGAATTTCTCAGTTGTGTTGCAATGTGATACAGAGGGTTGAGAGTACCGCACTACAATGTCTATACAGCTCTGTGGCGCTATCACCCCCTCAGGGTCTATCACCGTGAACTTATTGGGCGATGTACACAACACTGAAACAAACAGGACCTGTTGAAAACCCAAATAAATACCACATGACAACACAAGATGGTCATGAGATCTACCTTTGAAATTCACAGCAAAATCATATGGGTTGTATAAAGTCAGTAGCTGTTTATACGTGTGTCTTGCACCTAAGTAAAATTCTAAAGAAACTGGGAAAACAAACACGGGAAAGTTTTTCATTTTGTTCGTTTTGTACACACAAATGAGGAACGAAGAAAAGTGAAAACAACACGGAGATGACAACAAAAGATGTGACAGGTGCTCTGTGGATGACATGACAGCAGTACTTCACAGTTTTAGTGATGTCTAAAACCGGTTTTATTTGAACCAGTTTTTTTTATGGACAGGATTATTTACCTAGGTTGCGTTCCTAAACGCCCGGGTAAATGTAAAATTTAACTGTCAACCGGCACACAACCAACCGAGTGAAAACGTACAGTACAATAGAAAATTAGAAATGTAAAATTCAATTTGACAGTTTCAATTTTATTTTTACCCAGTTACTTAGGAACGCTACCCTAATGCAAAAGTTTTCTTATGGTGTGGTTATCAAAATAACAATTCACTCCGCTCAGCTATCGTTGGTAAGTCGGTTAGGTACGTAAGCAAACCGAATAAACACTTCGTGTCAAACCACCATAGTCCATACCATGGTGGTTCATAGTGGCCTGAAGTTAGCTACACTACCACGTGTGACTGCTATTTTTCACGTTTGTTGAGGGTAAATTGTGCTCTCATAACCACTTAGTTGAGTCCACAGACCACTTAACTTACTCGTAGACATCTTCCACTGCCGGGCTGCGTTCATAAACTATGGGACGCGACACGGGTTTTAATGCCATTTCTGTCGCATATTACGCTATTTTGCTGTAAGTGTGGAATCTGACGAAATTGTTATATTTATGAACGGCTATCAGGGGTGTTGCGGGATAATGCGGACAGATTACTAAGGTACCGTCGAACCTTATAGCATTGCTTTTGGAACACAACTTTGCCCAAAACCGAAAGAGGCTATGCGAATTTTATTTTTGTCACTGTCACTCCAAGCGAAAACACGCTCATTGCGAGAGAGGCGAATTCAGGGCGAAAGCGAAAAATTTTAGTTTTATAAAAAACTAAAATAGCTAACAAAATTTCAAATATCAAGTCTCTAGATATTGTTGAAACACACCTAATAAAATATGTTTGAGTTCTGTATATGGTTCCTATTCGTCAAACGAGGAGAAAAAGTGTGTTTGAAGACCTCATTTCAACAATTATTTCTGTCGAGGAAAATTTATCCAAACATGTTTTCCAATTTCAAAAGCCTAGATTATATAGTCAAAATGCATATACCAGAAATATATTGAAATTTTCCTTATATTTCATGAAATACACAGAAAAGAAACACCCGTATTTTTTTCGCATATCGCCTGAGTAAATTTATATATACATAGCAATATTTGACAGGTGGTAGAGCTGATGCCGGGCTCGACTGTGGAGGTATCACCATCTTACTTGGAGACCCCCTCGAAGTGATTCGGGGGAGGGTAAGAGGACAGTTCACAGGCAAAAAACCAGGAGGCCCACCATGCCTGGGACCGATAGATATATCCATCCCCAATAGCCGGGCCTTATATGGAACAGACTGGTGACGGGCAGCGGCGTCACTGGTGCGAGGGTTCCGGCACCGCGATCACCAACCCCCCTGCCCAGCGTGTACGAGTATGAGCAATTCTTCCAGGATGACTGCCGGGAGTGGTAAACTCCTGGAAAGGCTTATGTCCAGCTTGTGTCCAGCAGTGGATGAACTAGGCTGATGGATGGATGGAATATTTCAAAACGTTCAGGCAAATCTCAGACATATATGGCAACACAAATAAGCTGTGCTATGGGAATGGGCTCATTATTTTACTAGGCTCAACTGTCAATCATAATATCAATCATACTGTCAATCATATTTGTCATAATCTTACGTAAAAATATCGAGACAATCATAAAAGAAAAAATAAGATTTAGGTAAATAAAAGACGAGCAAAACACGATTAATACATTTTACTAACCCAATACAATTAGAATAAATATTCCAGTACTTCACATCCTTAGAGAATATAACTTCTATTCTCTAAGTTCACATCATAAAGAGAATCTTATAAATAAGAAACCTCATTCCTCTGAGATTACTTAGGCGGCCTTAAAAAATACAATAAATTAAATCAACTTAAAAAAATATATCTCAACATTTCCAATTTGGTGATAACTTAGTTTCCAAAAAAGTCAATAACTATCTATTGAGCTGCTGTTACTTACACAATAAAATTTACTACAAACTTAAATAACGATTTTGCTAACAATATTAAATATTAGGAACCGCCAATGAATCTTGTAATTAATTTAATTTCCAATCAGTTCACTCTCTCATTTTATTAAAGCTAGCCTAGACTCGTACACAATATTATCAGTTGTGGTAAATTTGAATATTTTTACAACAAATAACATTCGTTTTAAGACTGCAATACAATTAAAAGACTTGACCGATAACATTATCATACAATTTATGCGGCGATACGAGATGTTTCAATTTCTTAAAGCCCGTTTCAGACGACGATGAATTCAGTGTAGCAGATGAGTGAATTAATGGCTTCCAGACTCACAGTCACCCTAGTTAGCGTGATTATACGTACTGTGATTGATCCAGTGTCCGGTATTTATCATCGTCTAAAGGGCCTTTAGTCAAAAATGCTTGTAATGTGGTCATTTTTTTGACAAAACATGGTCTTTAAGCAAAGTCGACCTTTCCTCGCTACTTGAATAGGCGCCAGCAAAGTTGTATGGAATTTCATTGGTGGTGAATTTTAGCTACCGGCAATTTCCTTTGAAAATCCATTATTGTCGAGTTTTGTTTCAGAAAAAGTCAGGTGCAAATGACCACTTACAAGCATTTTTGGCTTGAATAGGCGCCAGCACAGCAATTTCCTTTGAAAATTGTCAAGTTTTGTTTCAAAAATAGTCAGGTGCAAATGACCATTACAAGCATTATTGAGTAAAGCACTATATATACAAGCCTTGGTCCACAATGACTGCGTTGCTGGTCACGCTATGATGGCCTCGAGCTCAGCTTAGCTACGCTCTCGGCCTTCATGCTTGGGCATCATTGCAGCCTCGTTCTCGGCCTTTATTCCAGTTTGTCCATCAAGGGCTGCAATGCTGATCGCGCTGTGTAGGCCTGGAGCTGCGCTACACTGCGCTTTCGGCCATTGTCAGGGCTGCCAGCAACGCAGGCATTACAGACCGGGGCAATAATGTACGATTAAATAGTTTGAGTTTGCAGTACAGTGTTAGCGTCCACTGATGACAGACACTCGTTCGGTTTGGAAATAAATTAGAACATTAGGCATTCAAATATTTACATGAGATATTGTACAGCGTCCCCAGCAGTTTACGTGAGGAAATGTTACGCAGTCGCTAATAACAAGTATTGAGACCCAAACTCATAGTAGACATAATGTTCTGGTTTCTTTCCGAAATTTGTTTTAAACCCAGCAAGTGTGGAGTGGACGTATCGCGGGATAGATTGTATCTAAAGTGTTATCAGTTACATCTTTTAACTATCAAGTAAACGTACAATAAATCTAAAATTGCAGTATAATTTACTAGAAATCCACATTTCTTTTATTCCATACAAATAAAGCGTTGGTTGATAATTAAATAACGGATTAAATAAAAGCTGTGGAGGATTTTACGACAGGTTGTAAAGCCGATTCTGAAGGTTTTAATTTTAGTTTTAGTGCTGTCAAAACTAAATTTTCTTCATTGCGAAATAGTTCTTAAGTATTAAGTACAGAAGCTACTTTGGCAAAATTTTAGTTTTGACAGCACTATATTTAAAATTTAAGCCTTCAGAATCGGCTTTATTATCAAAATTAGCAAGCTACAGTTAAAACAGACTGAGTATATTTGTAAAATGAAATTTGTTTATGCTCTTCTTTATGCTGAGATTATTAACATGTCAGTACGAATAGAACATTTTTTTCGGGTATTACCCTGTTTGGGGTAATGGGTAACGTTCGGCGTTAGTGTATAATCTGTCCGAATGTAAGGGTAAAACATTGTTATCGATTCGGCATAACACGTCTTAACTTATTTAATAGGACTAACCTTATTTTAAGCGTCCTGTCTTTTTCTTTCTCTATCGAAAAGACAAGGACAGAACGCTTAAACTTAGTTTAGTCCTGTCAAATAAGTTGAGATGTGCTTCACCGAATCGGTACCATTATCTCTGGGAAGTAATATGTGTATGAATGTATAAATAAGGATGAAGAATTATCTCCGGGTAATACCCTGATTGCGGTACCATTTGGTTGAATGTACCAGTAAGGAACTCTGGGTATTGCCCTTTTGGAAATTAGTGTGTCCCTTGTCTGACTGTATCATTCTCTACGGGTACCTTGTTAACGGTAACATGTGTGTGAATGTATTAGTAAGAATAAAAAATGATTTTCAGGTAATACCCTGTTGTAAGTTAATGTGTCACATGTCTGACAGTAATTATCTCCAGTAACCTGTTGTTGGTATCACGTGTGAATATGTCAGTAAGGGTAGAGCATGGCGACAGCGGGGTCCTCAGTCTCGAAAGTGATCAGCACGTCTTTGAACTTGTCGAGTAGTTGCGTCAACTGAGACCTTGTAACGTTCTCCATGAACATTATCTCCTCCAAATGCTGCTCCCCACGGAAGTAGCCTGGTGGACAGGAGACATCCAGGTATATCATCACAACATGAGTCACGAGGGGGTGTCAGAGGTGTTCCCAAGTGTGAATTGTGGAAGGCCACAGTCCATCCGCGTTTCACCGACGATTATTGCGTCTCAACGTGATGGGCGGCTTTTTAGGGCATGCAGGTTTCCTCACGATGTTTTCCTTCACCGTTCAGTAATTGGTGACGTAGTAAGTTTTAGGTACAACTACAATTCAATTCAAAATCCTTTATTGCACACAAGAATAAAACGTATTACAAGTATCAGTAATCTTCACAGTTTAAGCAAAAGGCGAGCTTATCTCTGAAAGAGATTTATATCAGAATCGATTAAACAAAAAGTGAGTATTTCACAAGTGAAAAACACAAAGACAAAAAAAGTTTAAAACCAATGATTAAAAAAAAATAACAACAATTAAATACCAGTCTACATAAATTAATTGTAATAGATATCAAATAAAATTAATAAATAGTTATAAAAAAATGTATATAGATAGACACTAAAAATTAATAAAAATAATAAATGTTATTTCAAAATAAAATGTAAGATAAATTAAGATAAATAAGATTAAGATTTGATAAGATTTGTTAGAATTTAAGTTAGTATATAATATCTTGTTTTATTTTTTATTCTTTACTGTATTTTTGTTTTGGCAATAAATTCCGTTCTTTCTTTCTTTCTTTCTATAAAAAGATAAAATAAGATAAATTAATAAAACTATGCACATAAATTCCGAAAAACTTATTGGTGCATGCCCGACCGGGGATCGAACCTGGATCTCAAGTTTGAGAGGCAGTGCAATTGAAATTTCATGGAATTTATGTGGATAGTATTATTCGGTGACGGACAGCGGCATTCGTGGATGGACGGACAGGCAGCGGCGTCACTGGTGCGAGGGTTTCGGCACCGCGCTTTACAACCCACCTGCATAGTGGACGGCTGGGGACCACCCAGGCTGATGGATGGATAGTATTAATTAACTTACCGCTTGCTGAACGGTAAGAGAAAAACACTGTATGGAAACCAATTTCCCCTAAAAAGCGTGAATTTGAGACGTCAAAATCGTCGGCGAAAAGAGATATATACTCGGACTACATGTTTATAATGTTGGATATTCAACAAACCTTTCTTGTACAACTGCGCTAGTAGAAGCAGATCTTCAGGCTGGTGCGTCGCCGGCAGTTTCGCCAACGTTTGTCTCTCTTCATCAGTGAACGCGTCGAGCGCTGTCTCCTCGGAGGGCGCGTCGGTGGGCGGGCGGCACGCGTCCACCACGTCGCAGCCGCCCACGCCCGAGCACACCGTGGGCGGTTGGAAGCTGGAATGAACGATTGAAAAGTCTGAGGGACTGACACCACGAAGTTAATGTATAAAATATATAGTCACGACATATATCCCCGCGGGAGTGTCAGAGGTATTCCGAGTGTGAACTGTGAAATGCAAGTCCACACTCGGTACACCTGCGTTTCACCTATCGCCGTACTTCAGGCACAAATATACACTTTTTAGTGCATGCAGGTTTCCTCACGATATTTTCATTCACCGTTCAGCAAGTGGTAAGTAAGAACAAATACTATGCACATCAATTCCGAAAAACTCATTGGTGCATGCCCGACCGGGGATCGAACCTGGATCTCAAAATTTAGAGGCCAACGTTCCACTCTGGAGCTACCGCAGCTTTTTTAAAGGTAAAATATACTTCAAATCAATACTTTATGGTTCACTTACTGTATTGAAAAAAAAAAACTTCTCTTCTTACTTTGATAGTTTCTCGGAAAATTGTTAGTTTTATATTAGATAAACAATATTATAGTCACTCTGAAGTACAATGACAAAATTATAATAACTTAAAATAGGGCTTAAACCAGTTATTTGGGCTTTATATAACATTATGTTGAATTGTAGAACTCCCACATTATTCTTTTCAAAATATAACTGTAAACTATGCATATAAAAGAGTTACATGACTGACTGGTTGCCAGACATGAGACAACGCACCGTTTGTAAAGATATAAACATACAATTTGGAACGCAATGTTCAGTAAGAGGTATAGAGGCACATAGAAAAGATTTTTTGAAATTCACAAATCGTATTGTAAACTTTTATATCGAAGACGCGTTCCCAAGCTGTTTATATCCCAAACCACGCGGAGGAAGTCGCGGGCATCTTCTAGTTACTTATAAAATTATTAAAAAAACACACAGACCAGTGAAAAAGCCATGTACCAGGCGCGATCGCAGCCTACAATTTGGGGCGGTGGTCATCTTGATTCAAGTACAGTTCCATTAACTTTTTAATCAACTTTAATTAAATCTTTTTACTTTTTGACTATTTTCAATTTAATTGCTTAGACTTTAGAATAATCTATTCAAAATTTCAACCGTCAAGTTTTAGGAGATTTAGGAATCAGCGTTGGCGCTTTGGGGGGGGGGGGTCATGACCTGTGACCTCCCCCTCGGACCACCACTGCCTGTATCGTAATATTTTACAAATCACGAAAAGTGACATAAGTAGTCAAATTGTATTTTCTTACCTCATTTCATTCTGCAGCTTAAGATTCAAGGAAATCCCATTCTTCTTCTCGTTCCCATTACTGAACGGCAGACCATTAAACTTGAGTCGAGGCGAAAGATCTTGATCGTCGAACCTGTCATCATCACTTGTGATATCCTTCAAAGACGTATTCTCATCTTTCAACGACAAATCCGATAGTCTAGTTTTCAACGGCTTAGGCTTCTCCATACAAATATTTTCCTTGTTTTCATCGTGACCGTTTGCAGTAGTATCTACGCCATTTAGACCATTACTCGTACCATTAATGTTACTGGAAATACCACTATCTACCGAATTGCCTTGAAGTTTCTTTTCCCTGACATCTTCCTTATTGTAATCACAGCCGTTAATACCGTTAGTTTTGATCAACCCGTCAACGACATCGACGCCGTCGTCAAAGGAATGGTTAGCGGAGTCTGCCTCGTCGAACTGCTTCATGATTTCCGATTCTATAACGATGGGTTTAGTGTGAGAGAAGTCTGTTTGATTAAGGTTATTCTGTGTTGGGTAGTCTTCGTCGTAATCTGTGAAAATGTTGGAATTATTCCTAGTTTCGACCGGCTCCGGCACGTTTAGTTTCATCTGGCTGAGGGACGTGAGCGAAACGCTGCACGACTGGTTGTAGATAAGGTCGTGCTTCTCGCAGAAGTACTCTTTGCCGTCTGCGAAATACAAATAATCAAACTTATAACCCGGTTCAAATGTTACCGTGACTGAAGATCTGGGGCAGCTGACCAGCCACCGGTTCTGGTGGATAAAAGGTGACTTTGATTAAAACAGCCAAATTCATACTGGACACTCAGGAAGTAAGTGATCAAAATCAAGGTTCAATGACCCTTTTTTGCCATTCGAAAAATATAATTTTTGCTCCAAGCCTAGCCTTGAGTCCTTCGGGAAAACAACATTAAATTCGCGGAAACGGTTATTAAACAAAGTCACTGATACAAATACATATTCTCACGCCTGTGTCCCAGAGGGGTAGGCAGAGACTAGATATTTCCATCTGCTACGATTCCGACACACCTCTTTTGCTTCTTCCACATCCATCAATCTACCCTGCGTTCCGAAATAGAATTATATCGCTAAAATCGATTACGAAAGTATGAAGTGAATGGCTTATGATCCATTGTAATCCTATTACGGACCGCAGGGCATGTCATACAAGCTCATTCCGGGTACTTTAGACTTTGCCCTTCTTCAGTATGTCGCCAATTTGGTCAGCATACGTCCGTCCGTCCTTCTACGACCTGGTCCAGTTTTACCTTCCACTTGCGAAACATAAATTACTTTCGTCACTCTACTTTCATTCATCCTTTCTGTATGTCTAAACCACTTAAGCATTCCTTTTTCTATTCTAGTCACTATATCTTCTTTCAGGCTGCACCGATCTCATATGTTGATAGTTTTCATTCTATCATTCAATGTTAAACCACACATACTCCGTAAGTTTATGTTTATCTTTCCATACCCAACATTCTTTACCCTACATACATAAGTGTAGGAGCCAACACTCCATTATGAAACGCCAATCGTGCCTTTGCAGTCACATTTCGGCGACCCATAAAGAAATGCTGATTTTATTACTTATCGAATATCTTAATCATTGCGCCCGAAAATCTGGCACATCATGTTACATACACCCCCCTCAACAGCATTTGAACCGCGATATACAACCAGGTTACAATAATAATATCACCGGTTTGTTATTGTACACCGTACTGAATGATTAAAAGCATGAGCGGAATGACAATGAGTATTGGAAAACGTGAAATGATAAGGTGACAGTAGCGAAAACATGTCGAATTTAGCGAGGATTCCGTAACAAACTACCTGTTTCCCAGATACCGCCATAATGAGGTCAGTGCCGAGGTATACAAGATGACTTTTTCATCATCGTCCAAATTCACACTGAAGGCTTGGTAAGTGATCAATATACATTTTTGTAAAAATTTTGAATTGAAATTTTACAATTTACTCACTACGGGAAGTCGAAATTACATTTTACTAGTTTTTAAAAAATTGTTATTGATCCATGATACTGATCACTTATCAAGCCTCTAGTATGAATTTGGACATAGATGAAAAATTCACCTAGTATAATGTGCATTTGTGACGTGCTACAAAAGTTTAAATCACTTGGTCAACTGAACACAATGAACAACTTTACGACAAAAACATTTTCTTTCAAATTAAAGACAGCATGTAAGGTACTTACATTTTGGGGACAATAATTTTAATCCTAGTTCATTTCACAAGTCACAGAACAAATAATTACCAATGCTATCTGTAGCACGTCCCAGATACATCTGGTATAATTAGGAAGTAGGGTCCATGGAAGGAGCCGATTAGTGCACCCTGGACAGTTAGACAAAGATCAAACTAACTGATAAATCACACTTTAACTGGTGTAAGGCTTTGATCGTGGCTTGTCACCACTCTCATGAAGAAACCATGTCGCCAAGCGACTCATCATGTTCTGGAATGACATCATGAGAAGCCGTAGAAGAATTATTGTAGGTAGCTACGTACTATTAGTCATTCGTCTGTCACCCACTTTCTTAGATGTTGCGGAAGTCCCTGGACAGACTGATTAACGGCTCGCCTGCATTCACTCTCGAAATATTTGGGCAAGCGCTCTTCATCCTGGGCCTCATCGACGCTTTCCTTAAGGCGTTATATGCAGCGAAAATGCTTCTACTTTAAAGTTTTCAGAAACCACCGTCTTTTTTATTGCTAGAATTTTAACTTATGCCAAAAGCGGCCGTTTTTAACAAAAGTTAAAATTTTAGCTCTTCGAAGACGTTGTCTATGAAAACCATGCTATTTAAAAACAGTTCATTGCTATTTTTTGACATTTAATTAAGCAGACTTTCAATAATTATTCTGGTATACATAATGATTTTTTTTCTCAAGTTTTAGCACTTTCGCGGCATAAAGCGCCATAAGGCTTGGGAGGGGCCAAGCGTAAGGCCACTGCGTGTAAAAAAGTCCACTACCTTGGTCAGTGCCCCAGTGCGCGGAGTTGAACTGCACGTATGTATGTAGTTGCAGCAACAGCCTGCGCCGCAGCAGCCACGCGACGACCCGGGGCAGTCGCGTGACGTCAGCGCCGCCGCCAGCCCCCCGCGCGTGGTACCACAGCGGGGCGGGCAGCGAGAACTCGCTCAGGATCTGTCGATACCGGAACTTGTTAAACGAAGCAACGGGGAAAGTTGATTTGTCTCCATGAGTCTCTCCCATTCGGGTATTGTTCGAAAATCAGTGCTGCAAAGCTAAATGTTTACAGAAACATGCTGATATAATACCTTTTTCTTGCCACCAAATAGATTTAGCGATTTTTTTTTGTGTAGTAATGTAAGGTTTATAATTATTTTCAATTTATTTTAGTATGTGCATCTTCTGTTATTGTTTAAATTACCATTTTGTGTAATATTTTAATAAGTAATGGTGGCCTGAAATAAATTCATTACTTATTTACTATTTGTATACATCGTCACAACATGGGATTTCAGAGATGTTTCCAAGTATAAACTGTGAAGTGCAAATCACAGTCCACAATCGTAAACCCTAGTCCTATAGCCGTACTTTTGGGTACCATTTGTAATAACAGCGCTTTCGCTGTGTCAGCCGTTTTACCTTTACAGTAAAGTTTTTTTTTAGAGGTTTGGTTTTTAAATTTGTTAGCTTTGTTTTGAACACATTGTTATGCCATTAATGCTTAAATATGATTTCGGGCATATGGGTGCCACGGTTGGTTCGAAAGAACCTCAATCTGGAAGTCCAATTTTCGACTACTTTATCGAGCAACTGGGGTCGTATATCGACAATAACGCGGCAGATGTTGGTTTCCAGGTGGTCCAAAGTCTGTGGACTTTATCAGCGTAGACTTGTGACTTCCCATATCCCCAATGAAAATAATGAATAGGCGTAAAATCACATGACCGTGGAGGCCAGTTGCTCGGATGGACGATTATGACGGCCGTAAAATGAACGTAGCGCACGTTAAGTTTGGCGAGCTGAACGATGATTTTCATAATAAATTTGCACAATTTGCAAGCGTTGTTCTGGCGTAAGTATATTCATTGTAAAATGGCAAAGCTTACTGACCACCAATCAACTGTCAACAGTCAAATGTAAGTCCCTAGAAAAAGTATTGACAATTTAAAAACCAAACCTCTAAACAAACTCCCTTTACAATAAGTGTTCTATAACAGTAGAATAGGACAGGATAGGGGTTCTTAAAAACATAAATGAGATTGTATGTTTTTCTCTACGAAATCCATCACTTTTAATAATATTTGAATTCACAAACATCAACAAATTCAAAAAACGTCCCGTATGGTTAGGAACTCCTTAAGTATTGTGCTGTGTTTAAAAATCGTCTATGAATGAACGAGACAACAGGGTGTCTAAGCAGCTCTTAAACTTAAATGACGTTTTTGTGTTCGGCTGTAAGTCTTTGGTGTGCAGGAAAGGAGCCATGTGAAAATGTCATACCTGCAACAAGCAGAGTCCCGGAAACTCGTTGGCGAATTCGTCGACGTGGGGCGAGTGCACGTGGATGTTGGCTCCAGGGGCCACCACGTACACGTTGCCCTCACACAGCGGGTATATCACGGTAGCCTTCGCCCAGTACACTAGGTGCCCTGTCAGTTGGAATACCTGGAACAGATAAAGGTATTTCAGGAGGCTGTGCAAGAAAAAACCCGATCAAGTGCGAGTATTCAGACAGACTTGAATAATTTGAACACAGAATACAAAATTATAATTACGTAAAATAATGTATAACAAAAACTGCAAAGTTAAGTTGGTCATGTATTATACCGCATATATTTGGAAATAAGTGATTTTCGGATTTATTTCTTTACTTCTGCCCCAAGACCTCCTTCACAGCAAATTTCAAGACTAGATCAGCAGGAAGTACCCTGTAGGCTTTGATGGTCAATCAGTCAGCGATAGGTACTTAAGAGGGCGTATCTTTTTATTGTGTCTAACTAGAAACATGTTTTCGTTTTTACAGCAGTATGATAATGAGAATAATTTATTTGCAATGAAGGTTGAAGGAACGTAACATAAATTACACTTATTACAAGTTGACTGTATTCCAAACAATAAACTAATTCAGTTTAACATTTTACAATACCTAAAATTATATTTTGAACAAACTTATGTTGAAATAATTAACGTACATGAACTAGATTAATGTAAATACACGCCTAATTCCGTCCATTCGATTAGTCTTGCTAACAAGAAGGGTAAAAAAATTGAAAAGATCATGTCTTTTTTTGTATGAGGTTATACACCTTAGTCCATCTAGTCCATCAGTCTAGTTCGTCCACTGCTGGACATAAGCCTTTCCAGGAATTTGCCACTCCCGGCGGTCATCCTGGAAGAATTGCCCATACTCATACACGCTGGTCAGGCGGGTTGGTGAGCGCGATGCCGGAACCCTCGCACCCGTGACTCGCTGCCCGTCACCAGCCTGTTCCATATAAGGCCCGGCTATCAGGGATGAATATACCGCCATCCATCGGTCTCAGGCACGATGGGCCTCCTGGTTTTTTACCTGTGAGCTGTCCTCTCACTCTCCCCCGAATTACTTCGAGGGGGTCTCCAAGTAAGATGGTGGTACCTCCACAGTCGAGCCCGGCATCAGCTCTACCACCTATTATACATTATATTATACACCTTAGTATTCGATATTAATTTAAACTTAATACTTTAAGTCGTATCTGAGTAAAAGAGCCTTCGCACACGAACAGACAGACGGACAACGAAATTTTTCTACGAGGTACGGAGTCGTAAAAAGGAGCGGTAACTCAGTCGGTAACACGCTAGACTCCCAATCTCGAGACTCTGGTTCGAAATACGTGACCGGAACTCGGTTTCTCTATAAATGTTCACAACTGTAAACGACGAAAAATTACTGGTGAGGATGACTTGTGAATCTGAAGGCTAAAGTTTGTTGTTTTTACCTGCGTCAGGGTGAGGTCGGCTTCTATAGCGATTGTTTGTAGACTTTTTAATGGGCTGTATAGCTTGATCAGTCGAAGTAGCGCCGGGCTGCCATCTAGAGGTATTGATTCCAGCAATTCATTGGGATTTACCTTGAATAAACACATTTATTTGATAAGACTACTGGAAGATAATTAATCGTTTACTTAACTTAGTCTTGACATCAATACAACGTATTTATTATAAAAGAAGCACAATAAGTTATACTGTTCGATGGCACATTCATTTGGTGTAATAATAAAATCGAAATTTACACTTTTGCCTTTACACATAGTGACGCTAAGCTGCAACTTTTATGGGCTAAATATGCCAAGATGCGAGCGGCACGTGTCAGCGGCGAGCGTTCTAAAACAAACGTACCAGATGGTTTCAGAACAGAGTACGCAAGGCGACGACGGTACGTTTCACTTAGCTGTATGCTTTAAAATATAGATCATAGTTCTTACAGATATTTTTAAGTTCGTTATCATTCTAAAGAAAACAAGTGCGAGTCGGACTCGCGCACGAAGGGTTCCGTACCATTATCTATAAAAACGGCAAAAAAACATGTCTGTTGTATGGGAGCCCCCTTCAATATTTATTTTATTCTGTTTTTTAGTATTTGTATTTAGTATTTTAGCATTTGTATAGCGGCAACAGAAATACATCAACTGTGAAATCTTCAACTGTCTAACTATCACAGTTCATGAGATACAGCCTGGCGACAGACGGACAGACAGATGGACAGCGGAGTCTTAGTAATAGGATCCCGTTGGTTACCCTTTGGGTACGAAACCCTAAAAACGCTATGAAAAAGAAATTGTCAAGTGCGAGTCGTACTCGCGCACAAAGGGTTCCGTGATTGGCTTACGTTTTGACGTTCGTTTACGGAATCCTAAAAACATAACAACAATATAGATGCCATAGCAACAACAAGACGACAAAAAACAAGAGAACCAACATTTTTAGTATTTGTTTATTGTTACCATAGAGTATGGGTACTACAATCTTACCAAATTTGAAATAAAAAAAAAAAAAGCAAAATGGAATATTTTGGAGGTTTGTTGTATGGGATTCAATTTCAAGTTCTTTTTATTATTTGCCGTGATAAAACAACTGAAGGTGTAGAAGGACAGACAGACGGCGGAGGCTTAGCAATAGGATCCCGTTCGGCACCCGGTGGGTACGGAACCCTAAAAAGGACTAAACACTTAAATCAATCATAATTATGCCGGACGCTTTGAAAGATTTATTTGAATTTTAAAATTAGAGGTTAGGGTTAGATCTTGCTGAGGGCTCGAGTCACAATGCTGTTGGCAATGTTGACAGTCGCCACTTGCTCGACGCCATCGCGTCCCCAGACCACTATTTGGCACCGTGATCAGGATGAAACGTTTGAAACAATTTATTATTTAAAACTTACCATTAACAATATTCCATGGTAAGGCCTGAGTCTCTGCAGACACTTGTCTATGCTCTCAGGTTCTATGATCAGCCCTCGGTTGTGGATCTGATGCGCCTTGTGAGGGAGACAGAACGAGAGCAAAATCCACTTGTTTATGCGTACTTGGGCTATTCCTGAAATAATATAACCGTATTTATTAGCTAGCGGTAGCACAGTCGCGAAGAAGATGAGTCTTCAGAACAGTGCATGGAGAATTATACTGAAAATAAGATTAGTGATACAATTCTATTATAACGGGGAACAGATAAAAAAACATTTCTTAACACATCATTGGATTTCAGCCAGACCAATTTTTTTTAGACATATTGTTAGTGTATTAAAGTATTAATGATTTAGACATTTTTCTTACTCCTAAAAATAGTCAACTTTGACGTTTTTTTATAGATAACTAGATATAATTGGCACTCGTGAGTTTTACTCTGACGTTTAAATTCCGAAGCCCTATTGATTGCTTAAATAAAACGCGGCGGGTGTCCGATTTCGAAGACTTTTTACACACTGTGAGTCGGTAGGACGCCGGACTCTTAGTCTTGAGACCCGGGTTTAAATCCTGCATGGTCGAATATGAACAGATGAGTTTTAGGAATATACGCATAGATTAGTATTTCTTAATTACAAGAGCCCCCTGACGTCCTTCTGGACGTTCTCGTAAAAAGGCTAAAATTGCCTCGATAGAAAAAAATCCAAAAGTTACCTCGAATTTTGACGGAGTTTCTATTTGTACCTAATACGGTGCATATTACATAGCAAAACATTTGGTAAATAATATCAAGTTTATATTAACTATAGCCCTTTGACGGGATTTCATACACAAAGCAATATTTCAAGAGTTATTAAATAATAACTCCGTTCTTCATGATCACAGGTTTCTCTCCTGCTGTAACAGCCACGATTTAGGGCGCGCTATTTTGAACAAAAAAAGAAACGTATAGTTTAATTATGATTGATTCAAAATGAGGTGCTCAATCTGTCCTTGTCTCTTAACTACTCTTCACTATAGGAAAACCGGATAAGTCAGTTTTCGCTCGCAACGTTAGAGGGAAGCGGGGAATGACGACAAAAGGAATCGCGCGGGGAGCGGCCGGCAGGCTTGTGGGAGAGAGAGAGTATATATCTCACTCTCTCTCAAAGCCAACGAAAATATTAGGTCTTTACATGTGAAATTGCCGTTATCTATAGAGACTTTGAAGGAAACTCAATTTTCAGTATTAACATTTTTGCATTTTTTTTAGCAAATTCAAATTATGTAATTTTTTTTGTGTATGAATGAGACAACATTAAGCTAACAGCAACATTCATTTTATTTTTGAAAAGTGTCAACTGTAAAAAAATATTACGGATGTTATCATGGAAACGGATGGCATTCACATACTGTTTTTGAATATTAAACTTTTATAATCAAACTGAAAATAAAAATAAAATTTAATACGTAGACATAAAACCTTGAAATCAACTTTCAAACAAAAAACAAATCATTGAAATAGCTATTGAATTACAGGAATTATGAACTCATTATTCATTTAATTTCATAGGTAAAGTAAAGACCTATTATAATAGTGCTACGTACAAAAGATCTACTCAAAGACACTTTAATAAAACGCTACTGTCGCCACGTGGCTAAAAAGAGCAATTCGCAAAGCGCTGCGTGGTTAACATTTTATTCACCTACTAGGTGCCTCTCTGCGCCTTCTCTTTCTATCACGTAACTCCTTTTTAACGAACTGATGTACTTGTAGCCTCGTCGTAGTGGAATAAGCCCATTAATGCAACATAAGCCCGCCCCTGCGCCCCTGTAGTGTCGCGGGCGAAGACTGATTTATCCGGCCGAACTAAATATAGTAACCTAGCATACATTGTACGTAATTATCTGTTATTATTCCAATAGTATCACGTTTTGTTTATCAATAATTTCAATAACATAGTGCACATTGGATAAGATCTAATAATCTCCAAGGCTGTTGATTGATGTAGTTAAATTAGAGAAATATGATTTGTGCCTGCAATAGCAACCAAAGCCATAATTATGGGTTAGTTTTCGGATTTTTGTCCAAAAAAACTGAAATCACTATAGTGAAACTTAGAACAAGCGTGAAATTCACATAACGCCCTCGTGAGCGTACAATATGTGCGTTATTAGCTAATGTTTCAAGTACAAGGTGGCGCATAAGTAATGAACGAGGCTTAAACTTTTTTTTATAAATAAAGATTTCGTTCTGGTTGTGGTACATGTATTTTTGATCTACTTCCATTCTGAAATAAGGTAATTACAACATCAAAAGCGGTTTTATAAGTACCTACGTTGTTTAACTGATGTTATAATATTACATTATAACACCGCAATTCTGCGCTGTGGTTGGCCAAACTTATTATAACACCGCTAGTGAACCAATCACAATCGATAACGGTTTGTCTTAATTTCTTAAGCCACGCCCTCTACTTGTTCTCACTTCTGATCGGTCTCATGACATATCATGAAGAGTGTTATTTTTCTAACTTTTCGTGAAATTGTTTTAGTGGTCGTAGATAAAGTATGGCATGCAACTGAATAATTAGACATTGGGACACTCGTGCAAACTATTACGAAATGAGTTTCGTAAACCACCACTCGTGTCTAAAATACTATTGACTTAATAGTATTAAGTGGCTGCTGCCATGATGTTCCAGCGCACCAGAACTGACGCACATGTGGGCGCGTTTTAGAGCATTTTGCATTACTTTTCTCACTACTTCTAGTGATAGATTCACCACTTCTTCTACAATGTTTTCTTTTAAGGCTGCCAAGGTCTGTGGCTGGTTCACGTAGACGCTTGATTTCAATAAACCCCATAGAAAAGTCTGTAGCTGTCAAGTTGGCGAACTCGCGGGCTTCTCTCCACAAATCGAAGGCGTACTTTAGGATGCATATCCGGTACTCTCTATCCTTTCCACACCCTGAAGGCACGGTCTTCCCTACCATTACAGTGCACCCCGGTCTACTGTGGGATATGCAATGGTTCCTATAGTTATAGTCCCATAAAAAATGGGCTTCAGGCTAGTGTAAATCCTAGGGTTAATCCGTTAATCGATTCTGGTCAAGCCCTGCAGGGATCAGTGCATTTCATTTATTCATTCAATGACGTTTACTTGCACTAATACATACATAGACTTACGCTTGCCTTGTAAACACACATATAACTTGATATAACTACACTGCACTAAAAGTGCATTGCTGTAAGTGTAACGTACTATAGCAAAAGTGTCGTGCGTGACGGTCGACGTCTTACACTTTTTTCGGCCTAGCTCTCATTCGCCAAGTGTCTGGAGTGTAACTCTAAGATAAGGAACTTCGTCCAAAAAACTCGTAACACTGCCACAAACCCGTACAGTTTTCTGGTACACCTTACAAAAAAATCGGCCAAGTGCGAGTTGGGCCTCATTATTTAATTTTATGTAATGATCTAATTCTGTCAGACATAAAAACTGCAAAATTAAGTTGGTAGAGTATTCGGGGACATAACCCTAAAACTAAACTATAATTCGGCGTTTTTTGTATTTGCTGTTTAAATACAGCATATGGTACATAATATACAGAAATTTCAAATTCCTAACTGCTTTGGCCTTTGAGATAGACCCTGTAACAAAAATGGTCTAAAAATGGCAACTTCGATAGCCCCCCATTTCTTTATCTTTTAAAATGAGAAAATATATATTTATACTCTACTTAATGGGTTCTAGACAACAATTTTTTTCGGCTCCATTTTTGTGTATGAAGCCTAGGGTGATCCAAAAAAAATTTTTTTTAATTTTGCTTTCTCCACAAGCTTCTTTCTATTCAATTAGACGTTAAACCCCCCTCTGCAAAATTTGAGCGAAATCTAACAATATTTAGGGGTAGCTATGATTTGACGATTTTTTGGGTCTAAAGAAAAATAAGGCATTTTTGTAGGAAGTAAGTTTTAATACAATATTAAAAATTAAACTATCCATGTAAGTAAAATTAAGATGAAATGACATGAAAATATTTATGGTTAATCACTGTCCTTCCCTTACTTATCACCCGAATTAATTTTCAGGATATTTGATTTTGAGGCTACTGGATATTTTTTTCTGTGAAGATCGACGACGCGGAGAAGATATTGTTTTTGTTCTTCGCTTTTTGTGATGCTGGAATTATATTTTTGAATTAAAGCAATACCTCGCTCTGCGCAGTCATTAACAACTTTCATTTGGCGGGCTGCTTTCTGCATTTCAACATAAATTTCGTCAGTATGCCATTGTAAAGGATCTTTTACTAAAAATGCTTCCGATTTTTCTTGACCACCACTGATAAGCAAGTCAAAAAGTGCTTTGGTTCGTTGCGTGAAAAAAATATGTTACGGAAATGGGTCTTGTAATTGAAAGGTTTTGCCCTCTGGTCTTTTCAGAGCCTTTTTTTGTTGGCGGTTTCTGAAGGTTTTGAACCATTATTCTTTTGCTGTTGGGAGTGATTCTTGGATCGAATAAAGAAAGATCAATCAAATGCTCGGAGAAGTACCAAAGATGGCAGCGAAATGCTTTCAGGGCGTTGGTGCTGATCGTCTGATTTGGATAGTTTTTGATCTGTGTTAGGAAGTTAGCATCGTTCAAAGGGGCTTTTTCAGCCAGCGGGGCTTCATTCCAATATCGTCCGTAAATAAGACTAACAAACAGTGATAATTCTGTAACAGATCGCTTTTCTGCTGCAGTCAGGTTAAATTGGTCTTGAAACAAATACATTTTCAAGCAGTAAATAGCCTTGGCCATCCAACGAGCTTGATGTAAGGCCCCGGGCGCACGAAACTTGGCTTCAGCAGTTGCTTCGGAACTTCCAAGGAAGATGCGACACAAATGCAGCAATTCGAGGTAATCATCTCTGGGCTGTTGATTTTTTATTGCTTCCTTGTAATAATTTGTCATTTCTTGACGGAGTGAAATAAGTTCCGTAGTTTTATACAAATTGTCACTACTAACTGTAATTTTCTGTTGATCTATTTCTGACCATTTCTTTTGGAAGCGTTTGAACAGACTGATATCCGGTCCACTGCTTGATCCGAACAACGCTTTGAAGACATCGGACAGAATAACTTCGAAAGCATGGTGTCGGCAAGCAATCCAAACCAGTTCCTTATATAGAGCTTTTTCAATCAGAGAACAAGCTCCTAAATTCATATCGGTGTTAGAAGAGGTCGTGTCAAAGCAGAGGCCACGCACCTGATCTCTTAGCTGCCACTCATCAACGATCTTTAAGCATGCGGTAGCTTGTTCCTTTCCTGTGCCTTTTTTGATTGCTGTAACTGCCAAGAGTTTTTCTACTCCACTTTCACTTACAATAACAGCTACACGATCTACTTTTTCTACGCCACCGACAATATCGGGAAGCAATTTACCATCCCAGTGTAAAATAAGAGGATTTGATGGAGAAAATGACGCCTTGTTGGATTCCGCTACAAACTCACGAGTTTCGTTTCTTTTGCGACGGATTGTGCTTCTTGATAAAGAAATGTTTTCCACCGATGCCTATGCCACCCGCGCACGCGCACACCGCATCTTGCTATATACACAGTTACAGGATAGACAGCGCGCGCGTTGTAAATAATTGGAGCCTTTTACTTGGCTTTTTGTAAAATAATACCCACAACGAAGATACAGGAGGGTTGAAAGTGCCGTGAGTTGCTTCGAGAAAAGGATGGTACGGCCGTTCCGCGTTTTTTTGCGAGACTCGGCGGGGGCACTGCCGTGCCCCCAGATTTTACTTGCAAATCATTGCAAATCACAGAAGGCTCAATTTTGGTATATAACCTTTTTGTTGATAACCGAACGAGAAAAGACTTGTGGAACAAGTATAAAATAGCAAAATTTTTTTTTCATACAAGCTTGGACCACCCTAATGAAGCCCCCCTAAAAAATTATTTAATTACATTTTAAATTCAAAACTCGGTTTTGGTTCAACATTTTACACAACATACAAATTTCAGGTTTCTATCTCATTCCGTCTAAGAGCTAGAGACCCGTGACATACGAACAGACAGACCGGCAGCGGACTGACATTAATAGGGCTCCCAATTTCCCTTTGGGTACGGAACCGTAAAAACTATCACACCTCTAAATTTAAAATTTAACATAGTAATTTATAGTCTTGTTTAGAGGTTCTACTAGCAAGGGCAAAAGTAGTGGGGGAATGTACAGAAGATGACTTCCTATAAATTAGTATTGGCACTGTTTGGAGGACAGAAGGGGGTTGCGACGGGAGGGCAGGCACCGCGCGGCTATGATTGGTTTGTTTGTTTACCGCGCTATTACTGCACGTCTCCGGACCCTTGGGTGCAGTCGTGCACACAAATATTTTTAGTAGTTCTTCCTATGCTAATTGACTCGGAGTTGTTTGTAAATTAGTAAAGGGGCACAAACATTCTTTTTTGTATTCTGCAATAACGGTCATTGAACCTTGGTCCTGACCACTTACCGAGTCTACAGTATCAATTTGGCTACACAAATAAAGGTCACCTTATATTTATAGGTGTAGTTTTAATATACCTTTTGGTAAGCATTTCTCTTTTTTTATTCGTGTACCTTATATATATGGCCTTTTTTCATTCGTGTACCTTTTACTCATATTAATCAATTGAGTCATACAACACTATCTCATATTTTACATATTCATTATACACAAAAACAACTTGCCAAGTCCATTTACACAATTAGATATCAGTAGGTAATGTAGGTATGTTTATTCATAAAATCCGGCTAAGCAAAAACGTCCGCGAGTGTACGAATGCGCTACTATCCCCCACTACTTTTGCCCGGACTTGGAAAACCGTGCCGAAACCTGTATCGACCAACAAATATGCCAACAAACCCACCAGTAGAGCTGATCTCCTCATACACAGCCTTCATGGACCTGGCCAGCGAGCTGCGCTGCAAGATGAGATGGAAGGCGGACTTGGGTCCATGCTCTGACTCCAGATGGTCCAGACTGAATGTGGTGGAGCTGACGGAGTACCGCGAGTTCTCCTCCTCATCATCATTCTCTCCAGAGTTGCTCTCGTTGTCCAGGGCGGAGACTTCGTCGTGGGCTGCCAGCTAGAATTTTACTAGGTTAGAGATCAATTTCTTTTATTTCTCTCTGCTTGAACACCATCGTACCGATGATGAAATTTTGTTAAGTCTTTTTTTCATAACATTGTTAACTGGTATGTTTATTGGTACTGCAACTAGGGTTGCCAACCGTACTTTAAAATAAAGTATCTTACGTTATTTTGGGTCCCTGTACTTTATACTTTTGAATACCAATAAAGTACGTGAAAATACTTTATTTCAATCTCTACAACACCAGCAAGCGAAAACACAGCCGTAAAGAAATCAGAGAGAAAATGTATGACTTGTGCGCTTGTGCGTTTGTGTTTGTGCAAAGAGCACAAAAAATACAGTTTCACAAAAGGCTTTGAAGATGTTAGTATGCAGCCTGACCTTCCTAGTTCCTACTGTCCGCCGCCTTGATATTTTTAAAAAAAATTCTTTGATCACCCTTGAATAAAGGATACTTTTTTTTAAAGGACCGTACTTTTTATTTACCTTCCCTGAAATCAGATGTACTTTATTTCTTCTAAAAAAAGTTGGCAACCCTAACTGCAACCGCACGCTTCTGTAGGCGCTTGCATAGAATAAAATGTAAATAAATAAACTGCTACCAAGAAAACTAACTGTGACCTGAATATTGGATCAACATCTTTACACTCAAGTCTGAATTCTACTGAATGGGGTAACTGATTGTAATAAGTTTAAAAGGATTATGGATTCCCCTCCAGTTTAGTTTTAGTAAAAGGCCAGTAAATTACATAGATGACCACCTTAGCAGAGAGAGGCGCGGGTAAAAGTGTGTGTTGTACAGTGGAGTACGCACGCTGAGTTAAACAGTTTGAACAAAATTCAAAATTCAAATTCAAAATTCAAAAAGTTTATTTTGCAAAGTAGGTATGTATAATACACGTTTCACAAGTCAAATTTTAATCTTATAAAAATATATGTAATAAAATAATAAATGTACATGAACTACTTAGATTAAATGTTTATTTAATTTATGTAGCAATGTATATACAATTAAAATTATAGGTAAAATATTATTATACAAGGTGAAATCCAATCAACCGCCCGAACCCATACCGGAGACCCGGCCAGGGACCAGGAACAAGGTTCAATGATCACCAACCGAGCCCCCAGCACGAATCCAGGCGGCCGACCAAATCCCATCCTATATACTACATAGTAATAGGTTACGTATATAAATACATGCCTACTATTGCCTACCTCCGCCCATTCGATTAGTCTTGCTAAGAAGAACGGGCAAGAAACTTGGCAAGATCATGTCTTTTTTTTAACATAAACTTAAACTATACATTGAATTACTTATATCTACTTTAACCAAGGGATAAGAAAATACAAGACAGCAGGAATTCAGGTTAATGAAAAAAGAAAAACATATATATCTTTGCCTACCTGTCTCATACAGTCTATTTCCTTTTACAGTCTGTAATTAATTAATGTTAACTCTTAAGAGGAATCAAAAGTTAGGAAATTATATTAATTAATTAAATTATTATCTACTATCATCAAAATCAGTATCACTATAACACCACGCTTCACCATCATCCAAATATTCATTTATTTTATAATATGCCTTTTTCAGTAGGCCCTGCTTAATATACTGTTTAAACTTATTCTCTGACAAAGTAAGGACCTCTTTTGGAAGTTATTGTAAAATCTTATACCATGTCCTACGAAAGAGGTACTCACTTTGGCGAGTCTGATTTTTGGAAAAGCCAGTTTATACTTATTTCTGGTTTCCTTACAATGTTGCTCACCAAGCCTCGGGAGAGACTCAACATTTTTTCTAACATATCTAAGGACCTGGTAAATATATTCACAAGGAACAGTTAGTATATTGATTACTTTGAACTTTTCTCTTAATGAATCCCGGTGCTTCATATTATAAATAGCCCGAATTGCTCTCTTCTGCAAAACAAAGACTGCGTCTGTATCCGCGGCTCTACCCCATAACAGCATGCCGTATGACATAATGCTGTGAAAGTAACTAAAATAGACTAGTCTAGCAGAACTTTGCCCTCCTTTCAAGACGAACGGCGAAAATGTACGCAAAAGATGTAATTTTGTCGCGCACGCTTCGAGTATTTTGGTATAGCATTATTGAGAGGGATGTATCTAAATACACAGTGTTTAGCTTGATGTGATCTCCGCTGTAAAAAGATTATGTACATACATACATACATAATTCAAATAGTTTATTTTGCAAAGTAGGTTATATATAATACACTTTTTACACCTCAAATTTAATGTAATAAAATAATCAATGTACATGGACTAGATTAAAGGTGTATTTAATTTATGTAGCAATATATATACGATTAAAATGACCCGGCCAGGGACCAGGAACAAGATTCCCCAAGAGCCCCCAGCACGAATCCAGGCGGCCGACCAAATCCCATCCTATATACTACATACTAATAGGTTACATATATAAATACATGCCTACCTCCGCCCATTCGATTAGTCTTATATATACATATATTATCACGCAATGAATCCCCGAGGGGGTGTCAGAGCTGTTCCGAGTGTGAACTTTGAAAATGCAAATCACAGTCCACACTCGGTACAACCGCGTTTCACTGACGATTATTACGTCCCAACGTGATGGGTGGTGAGCCCTATCGCCGCACTTCGGGCACAAATACACGCTTTTTAGGACATGCAGGTTTCCTCACGATGTTTTCCTTCACTGTTGAATTATGTAAACATTATGTGAGTTAAAGAAATGGCTTTGAAAAAGATTTGTAGTTTAACTCAGTTAAAAAATATAATTATAACTTATATACAGTAGAAATAGATATAGAGAAATGTAAATAATTATACAAATTGATATGGAGAAATGTAAATGATAATTAAATTGAAAAGGCAAGATTGATTAGCCATTGCATTGAACTTTACAACATAAAGATTTATTGCTCTCAGGAAAATTAAATAAACAAGAGATAAATATGAGAACAAATGACGCTGATTGACTACTATGTTCTGTCTGAATTGTGGATTTGGTGGTTCTTGAAATATGTTACGACAAACTATGATGGCGCAAGATACATTTGCTTAATAACTAGGTATCGGGGCCCAGCAATACACTGAGATATCATGCTAGTTTTTTATCTTCATTGAAAACCTATTTCTTAAATTTTTATTACATATGGCTTGAACATTCACGTGTGATTGTTGTTGACTATATGCCAACCGTTTCACCCATACAATTTCGGCATTATCAAGACGAGTGTCGTTCTTAGGACGACGATGCGGCGTTCACCGTCGTTGTCAAACGGGCACTTGCAGCCAGTCGGCATATAGTCAACAATAATCACATGTGAGTGTTCAAGCCGTATGTAGTAATAATTTAGTATGTCAGCTCACGCGAGTTTTAATAATATTATAACCACTTAAGGTGGTTTCTACAGTAGAAGGAAAGATATTTTATGCCTTAAAAATAATAATATAGTAATTTCTTACCATTATTTTCATTTCTTCAGTCAAATATGAACACCTTTTTTCCTCATGACGTAGTGCTTTGCCAAGTCTTCTACTCAGGTCATAGTAGCATTTCACTGTAATAATAAAACATAATGAATTAATTATTCACAGAGGGCATAAGTGGAAAGGTGTGGAAATTACTTCAAAACTATTGTTAATTCAGTATGTTATTATACTTTTAAATTATGCAAGTGCAAGTACTCATAAAATTATAGAATAGTCTTTGCCCACAGATTCATATCATTTCATAGTACCTATTTTAGATATAGGTAACAAATAAAATAAAATATAAAAAATTCAAGATAATAAATCATCATGACATGAATCCCCAAGGGGGTGTCAGAGGTGTTCCGTGTGTGAACTGTGAAGTGCAAGTCACATTCCACACTCTGTACACCCGCCTTAAACTGAGGATTATTATGATACAACTGATGTAGGCAATATAATAATAGCAAAAGGCTTACACATATCCCATGAAAAGAATTAAGAACATAAGAATTCTAAACTGCACCTGTTTTCCATTTTGATGATCATTTGACATTCAAATCAAAAAAATTCGCTTCTACTTTGTCAATTTGATTCTTACCAATAGAATGGCTAGCAGACGCCTGTAGTGCAAACACAATATTGATAAGGATCATCGCAGCAGTATCATCCTTATTAGTACGGTACGGCAGCAGCGTGGGGTGTCCCACAAAACGAACATCATTTACTTTGAGCTCAAACTTTCTGTTGCACAGTTCTGCTTTTACCGCAAACAGAGTAGATAACATCTCATCTGTGAACCCACAAAGCTGACCTGCAAGAACATATGAAAGGACTTGTTTACATAATTCATTACATTACCTAACAGGAATAATATTGAACAAGTTTTAAATATTTACTGTTTACTCCACTTTTGCACAAAACCAATATTAAGAATGTACCTAGTCTAGCCAAGTGTTCTGTGACTCACATCAAATTTGATATATTTCATCCCAGTAAAATTAATGAAAGGATTTTGTTCGTTAGCTAACAGTCACTATAAAAAATATTGTAGCTGCTTAAAGCAAATTATTACAACACCATCAATATGACCAAATCACGCCCAATGGATTTCTTAGAAGCATGTTTTAATTTCTATTGCGTTTTTAAATTAATTTGAAGATTTATTGCTTATATTTAAAAAAAAAAACATTTTCTATGTTATCACAAGCATCAAGATCAAACTTTTATCACATTTTCATCCATATCAATGGAATATCATAAACCCAAAACACATTTGTATTTTAAAAACCAAAATCTGCAACCTTGACTCACAAAAAAGTTAATTTTTTATGATATAAAATTACAATCAATTGTTTATTGTATTTTGAAACCAACTCTATCCTATAGATATAGATTGATGTTGTAAAGTTTCCTTGGAACCTTGCAATTCTTCTTAAAAGCAGTAACAGAACTTATGGCAGGACTAGGTATATATGATATCATACGATAACAGGATGACCGTAAACTTATCATGATTTGTGCAACTGGGTGTAAGCAAAGCCCATTGCTTTTCTTTCTTCAATATAATAAAAAATATTTATCGTCACAACATGAATCTCCAAGGGGGTGTCAGAGGTGTTACTGATTGTAAACTGTGAAATGCAAGTCACAATCCACACTTAGTACACCCACATTTCGCCAATGATTCTTCCATGTAACTCACGAGGATATGAAAATTTGTGTCCTCAGATTAAGCATCTATACAAGCAAATTACTTCTACACCGATGGTCCCCTTTTACCTGAGCAATGTAAAGTTGACTAACTTTATGTAATTCTGGGCCTTTTTAAAGCATTCTTTTAAGTTGACAATAAAAATAATGAAACCTATACTGACCTTTGCATATATTGGATGTCTGTGACTGTGTGTTCTGTAATAAATCCTCAGTGCTGTTAACTGCGTAGGGATTGTGGCGGCCACTCTTAGCCTGCTTCCCTTCGTCGATAGCTTCTGTCGTGTAAGGGTATCTAAATAGTAACCTGTCGCCCTTACTATCAGATTTAACGAAGAATATGTTCAGTGGATTAACTTCCATGGCCGATGAACTGCGTCAGTGTTTTATAAACACTATCGATGTTAGTGAATAATAAACAACGTGATTTGATCGGTTGTGCAACATTTGTGGTTCGTTGGACGCAAGCTGAACAGTTTCACATCAGTAGAGACTCATTCATTGTTTTCGTGGAATTTTAGTTACCATTTCCATTTTTAGATGAGTAGCACGAAATCACAAATTTCTTGGAAAAATATGGAAAAATATAAATAAGTGCTCGGTGACGGTGACGGTGCCGTCGTTTTTTTTTTTTATTAATATTTTAACGGCTCTGGATTCTTGTCCTTTTGAGCCCGTAGTTATTGTTTTCTTTTTTCTTCTATCACTTTCACATCAATTTTATCAAAGTTTATTTACAGTGTTAATAATAAATTTGTACAGGGGTGTAAAGTATTTTGGATCAGCCAAAAGATCTTGTAGGAGGCGCGTTGTTGTTGCCGAGGAACTTAAAAGTTCCTTGGTTGTAGCAGATTCACAAATATCTTCGAGTTCTGTCACAAGAATTAGTCTGTGAATGCCAAACTGTTGACAATTGAATACTATGTGGTTCAAATCAGCGTTTTCCTCATCGCAGTAAATGCATTTGGAGTCTTCAACCAGTTTAAGTCTGAATAGGTGAGTACGGGTTTGGCAATGACCGAATCGCATTCTGTTTAGAGTCGTGACATATTTTCTGGAATTCACTGCCTTGTTTCTGTGGTACCAAGGTTGGGCGGGCGGGTTTTTTTGGATCTCAGCGTACCATTTCCCTTTTTCTTTGCTTACTTCTTTCCAATAATTAACCCATAATGAGTTCAGGTTCTCTGTCAATTGAGTGTGGAAGTCAGTAAATGGTATCTTGAGGTCCATGGAGTGGTCTTCATCGCAAGGATTTTTAGCTGTTTTATCAGCGATTTCGTTTCCGGTGATACCCTTATGAGAAGGTACCCACATGAGACTTATACTCTTACCACTAATTTTTAATTTATATATTACATTTCTTATGCTATAGATCAAATAATTGAGGTTATATTGAAATGGGTTACTTTCTAATGCCAATAATACACTTAAAGAGTCAGAAAAGATCATGACATTGGAATGGTCAATATTTTCAGTATGTACAAGTGCTTGGTAGATCGCATAACTTTCAGCTGTAAATATACTGCAATTCTTATCAATCTTAAAACATTTAGTTAGCTTTTGTTGGGGGTCATAAAAAGCTGAAGTTACACTATCATCAGACTTTGAACCATCAGTATACAGTGAATATAATTGGTTTTCTGATAAGAATTCCAGTAAATCATTTTGGTTTTGGATAGTGTTCTTATGTACAGTGATATTATTAATTAGTATGTTAAAATGATCAGCCTTATAAATTGGCCAAATGTAATTTTTATACATATTTACAGTTATTGATTTGAGGTGAATTATAATTCTTAATAGTTCAGGCACATGACCAGATAATAGTTGTGTGCTATTTGTATATGAACCCAAGTTGTTTGTTAATATATTCTGTTGTGGAATTATTCTATCTAAAACACATCTATATTCTGAGGATAATAATTTAAGACAAAATCTCTCAGCTATCTGCAAGCGTCTTAAATGTAGAGGAGGAATGCAAGTCTCACACTGCATGGCGTTTATTGGTGTTGAACACATGGCACCTGTTATAATTCTTAAAGCTTTATTCTGTATTATTTCTAATTTGCGTAGCAGTGAGAGATTTGCATTCATATACGCCAGTGAACTATAATCAAAGTGACTACGTACTATACTCTTATACAGCATTGATAAAATTTTTGGATCGGAACCCCAATGTACCCCAGCCAATGACCGTAGTATATTCAGGCCTTTTGAAGCATTTTGTATAATGTGGTTTACATGGTCATGAAATGACAATTTTTTGTCCAGCCAAACACCTAAAAATTTCTTTTCATGTAGCCATGGCAAAGGCTTTCCATCATATTTTAAAGAATATTTGTCTTCATCATTATATTTCTTAGAAAATATCATTGCACCACTTTTGTCAGCATTGATATTAAGTTTAAGTTTATTAGAATAGTAGTTGTGAACCTGTACAAGCGCATTGTTCAGATTATTTACAGCTACATTTACATTTGTATTTACAGTATATATTAACAAGTCATCTGCAAATTGCAGAAATTTTATGTCTTTTCCGGTCAAATATTTATTAATTTGACAAGTGTATAAGTTATAAAGTAAGGGAGAGATAGTAGCACCCTGCATTGTACCTTTATATACAAATCTAGGGCCATGTATGATGTCATTGTATTTGAGATACATGCTTCTTTCATACAAAAAGTTAAATACCCATTTACAGACTTTACCCGGTATTTTCAGATCACTCAAAATCTCAGTGAGGACAGTTGGATTGACATTGTCAAAAGCACCTTGCACATCCAAAAAGGCACAAATTGTTGAAGAATGACTGAAAAAAGAATTCTTTATGTCTGAGACGAGTGATGTGAAGTTTTCTGTGGCACACCTCCCTTTGCGAAAACCAAATTGTTGCTCAGGTAATAAGTTATTTGATTCTATATACCAATCTAGTCGGACTTTCAACATGTATTCAAAAATCTTACCTACACATGATGATAATGATATAGGTCTGTAGGAATTGTAGTCATTGACAGGTTTATCTTGTTTTAGGATAGGAATAACACATTGAGTTTTCCAACTGGTTGGTATCGTTTGGGTGTCCCATAGTAAATTAAAGATCTGTAAAAGGGTTTTTTGTGCATCTGGGTGGAGATTTCTGATCAGTTTATATGAGATGTCGTCAAGGCCAGGAGTAGTATCTTTCCTAGATTTAATTGCTCCTAGAAATTCCTGCCAAGTGAATGATTCAGAAAGAAAACGGCTCCCTATGCTTCCGGGTTTATTAAAAAAATGTTCTAATAATATTTTATCCGTTTCTTTTTCAGGTGGGGACGTTGGTGCATATTTGTCCAAGAAGGCTGGTATCCAATCATCATTTTTGGAAGATTTAAATGCAGCAACCCGTTTAAATTTTCTAATATAATTCCATATAGTACTGACTGGTGTGTATCTATTAAACGATTCACATAGCTTTACCCATCCGCTTTTCTTTTTTTCCGAAAGAAGACGTTTTTTCATTGCATCAATTCGTTTATATGCTATATAATTTTCAAGACTTGAATCTGATTTAAATAGATTTAGAGCATCTTTACTTTTTTTAACAGCTTCTAAACAATCACTGTCCCACCAAGGAACAGGTTTTTTTCTATAAATATTTTTAGCTAGAGATGGTTTTGTTTTTGGGATACATATGTCTTTGATTTTAGAAAGGGATTCACAGAAAATTTCATAAGTATTTAGTGGATTTTCAAAGTTAATGGTGAAATTTTTAAATGTTTTTTCTGATTCAGATTTAAATAACGACCAATCAGCTTTATTATAGCAGTAGCGTTCAGATGGCGTCCCAGTCTCGTACTTTTGTATCGAAGTCTGTATGTCTATAATAGTGGGAAAATGATAACTTCCCATACAGTCATCGTGTACTTTCCATTGACACAATGGCGCAACAGATGGACTAATACAACTTATGTCTATAGCTGAAGGATTGTGATTATGCCTCCCCACTGTTGTTGGAGAGCCAGTGTTTAATATGCATAGATCTATTTCATCCAATAAGTTAAACACATCAGTACCTCTCGATTTTGTTGTCTGACAGCCAAACGCAACATGATGTGCATTTAGGTCACCCGACAATAATGTAGGTTTGGGTAGACTATTTATTATTTGTCTTAGTTTTCTGCATTTAAATCGACCATGTCCAGGAGGAGCATAAACACATAAAATGGATAGATTACCAACATCTGTAGACAAAGTTATTGCAACAGACTGTAAATATTCATAAAATGGTGTTTGGACAACAGAAAATTTCAAAGAGTTTTTTATCAAGATTGCTACACCATGAAGACCTTTACTACCATTTTGATTGATTAAATTATAACCTGAAATGTAAAAATTGCTGTTTTCTTTCAACCTTGTTTCATTGAGTAAACAAATGTCTATGTCATTTTCATACAAAAATTGTATGAGGAGTGGTTTTTTTCGTATAACACTTTCGATATTGAATTGTGCAACTCTAATATATAACTTATCCATTTTTTAAAGTATCTGATAAAATTTCTTTTATCACCGATAAAGTGATTGTCCTATTGCTATTTCCAATTGTGACCAGTGCTGCAACCAATCCCTGCAGAATTGTTTCATTTTCTAGAATTTTTGTAACGAAATCATCTTTTTGTTCATTTTCCTTAGTAGATATTTTTTCTTTTGCTATTGTATTTTCTTTTATTTTGATGTCATTTTTTTTGGGTACTATTTTCGACACTGTTTTTTGTATATTTTTCTGTGAATTATTTTCTAGTGGTGTGTGGACATTTTTTAGTGGTGGAAAGTCTTTTTTGTAATTTTTTAATAAATTCTCAGGTTTTGGGCTGGCCAAAGCATGCGCATAGTTATTTTTGTTTCGTTTTTCTTGGATTTTGGTAATTTTTATAGGGCAATCCCTCGAGACAGCTAAATGGGCTCCTCCACAATTAATACATTTTACAGTCGCTTCTTTTGAGCAACACGTGAAATGATGCTCTCCTGCACAAATGGAACATGTTTGTAATGATTTACAATATTTAGCGCCATGATTAAATTTAAAGCATTTGAAGCATTGCATCAGCGGTGCATTATATTCAAATACTTTAAATCGGAAAATGTCCAGGTATACTGAGTCTGGTAATACATTGCTTAGAAAGGTTACACTAACAGAGCCATATGGCACTATGGCTCCATTTACCTTCCTTGTAAAACGCCTTACTCCGACAATCTCATAGTCCGATGTCAATTTTTTAAAAAGTTCCTCGTTACTAATATTAGTCGGGACAAATCTCAATACGCCTATCACTTCTACCTGTGAGGCAGGTATATAAGCCCTCATGTAGTATTTGTTCAAAAAGTCATTGTTCACTAAAAAGTTGTTCGCATTGTTGCACTGCGAAAATGTTACACCAATTTTTTTCGCTGTAATTCTTCGCACTTCCTTGACTCCCTTGATATCATTTTTGAAGAGGCTAGTTGTCATCAAAGGATTCTTGTTTCCCAACTTTTCATCATCCTTGGTACTTTCAACAAAGACTGTATATTCCGTACTCACCTGGTTTTCCGGGAAAATTCTAGTATAACCGGGTTTTAAATATGGTTTATATATTAATGAGTCCTCGGTATTGTCTAGGAGATTAACTCTTTCATCAACGCTGTTGTCTTCTCGCCCCCTTTTTAGGCATGGGGGAGATAAGTCACGTATTTTTCCAGGGGCCTCAGCCCCCGGAGGGTCTTTCATTTTAACCACTTATTTATGCTATTTATAAGATTTTTACACTATTTACAAGAAGAAACAAGTTGTTTTTCATATCAAAATTACTATTTCAAAAAGCTCTTTGAAAATTCCCGCCTATTACTTCAAAAGCCCGCCAAAAAGTCCGGTGCCGTCGTACGGTATCAGTGTTGCCAGATGGATTCAGGTTCAAGTCGCCAATAATTTGGCGCCAAGTAGCCTAAAATCGCCCAATATTTTTTATTGACAAATAACCTAAAATCGCCCAATTATGAGTCACGTAGCCTAGGTAGCTATTTATATTATTTACTATCACATACAAGTCTAGTTTTTTTGGGTTGGGAATAAATTAAACAACGTAATATGTATAATTTTTTTTTTTTTTTGTCATTTGGTACCTACATACTATCACATAACCGTCAATTATTTTCAGAGATCCTTCATTTGTACTTATATTATTTATGTACGTATATATTATATAAAACATACATATGTACTTTTGTAATTCTAAATTACACACTATCACAGAACCATAAATTCTTTTCAGAGATAATTTATTTGTACTTATGAAGCATAAGAACAATTATACATTATGAAATGATTGGAAAAAATTGAAAAAATAATAAAACGATTGAGACATTTCAGAAGAAATGATTATATCATTATTCATCATCTACGAGTATTAATAAGATCATTTCTTCTAAAGTACCTCCATCATCATCATTTGCTGACGATGAGCTAAAGGTGGAGGGTCCAGCAGCTGACGTGGAAGCAAAATTTGGATACAAAACTTTAGAGTTGTGTTGTTTTATCATTTCATCTGTGGCCACAAAATTGTGGCAACAGATTTTCCTGACGCCCAAGAAGAGTCGGGTGCGAGTAATAGCCTGCAACATCGGTAATTGCATTTTGTTTCGCAGTTTACTTTTAATGCAGTTCATTACACTAAATACTCTCTCTACAGTGGCGTTGCTTATTGGCAGAGACAACGCGCGCAATGCAAATTCTGCAAGATCTATAAATTTGTGTTGTCCAACTGCATTAGTCATATCTAGCACGCACACCCAAAATTTCTCGGGCGTCAGATTATTATTTTCCACGCCAGTAATGTCTTTCACACTTAACATGCCTACCGCTCTCCACTGACTTTCAATATTATCTCGATTAACCTCTGGGGAACATAATGCCCAAGGCATGTCAGAAAGTTTTAGTCGAGTGCTTTGTGTGGAACAAGTGATTTCCGCCTTAAAACATTGTAAGCCCTGACTAATTTGCATGTTATCTGGAAATCTGTTCACAATTTCTTGGCACAAGTGGATAAGAACCAAAGAGCATCTTTTTCGCACTTCTTTCAATTTGCCTGATGGCACGTTTCCTTTTCTGGCAATTTCTTCAAACTTATGTCCAAAATCAATGCTTTCGAGATCTAGAATAGAATTTTCAAATTCAGCACTAGATTTTGAAATTGCGGAATTAACAGCCTCAATGTCTTTATCAAATTGATTAGTACCCTCCTGGAAAACGTTCAAAGACGTTGGCTTAAACACTCTTCTCGCTGTTGAAATCAAAAGTAGTCGCAGATCATTGTAAATTTTAGTGATATCAGCGCTTTCAGCTTGAAAGATGAGGTTTAGGTCCGTTATATCTTTCAGAAGTGGTGCTAAAAACACCAAATACAGCAAATGCGTCTCATCATTGTACATTGATGCCAGCTCCCTGGCTTGATAGCATTTTTCTCCCGAGGAACAGACGATGTTGAAATGTGTTTTTAAAGGAATCCACTGTTTTACATTAACTTCTACAGCAGCGTGAAACGATAACCAGCGAGTTGCCGCTAACTGTACGAGTTTCGGGGGCTTTTTGTTATTATTCAGCGTTTGATACACCTGCTGGTATGTTTTGATACGCAGTGGGCTGTGTGAAAACCAGTTACGGGTCTCTCTCAGCAAGTATTCCAATGAAGAAGGCAATTCTTCGCACGCTTTAGCTGCACAAAGGCTGAGTGAGTGACACACGCATTTTATTAGTTGCAACTGAGGAAATTCGTTTTTCAGGTGCGTGTACAGTGAATTTCTTTTTCCGCATAAGTTACTAGCACCATCTGTACCGATTGCAATGAGGTTGTTAATGTTTAAACCAATTTCAAGAATGAACTCTTTAAAGGCTAAACACAACTCAACAGCCGTGGCACGATACACAGATTGGAAACCCAAAAAATCAACTATAATGGATCTGTTTTTTTTATTGTAATATCGCACCATATATGCCATATATTTCTCAGTTGACACGTCTGTAGATTCGTCTAGGATAATTGAATATGATTGATCACCAATTTCCTTGATCAACTCCTGGCGTAGAACTGGCTCTAATATATTTTTTATTATACATGAGCATTTAGTCCTGTGTAGCTGAATATTTTCCAGTGCGCTGCCTTTACCCATGCTCTTCATTATTTCTCCAAGATGGTCTACACTCCTTATTGAGCCATGCCAAGCAATGTAAACGGCGATTCGTAAATCATTACTTTTTTCTATTGATGTTATTTCTCTTACATACCCTAAAAATTAATTAAGGTAAAGATACGGTAAATAACACGCGTAAAAAGTGTATTATTTATACCTACTTTGCAAAATAAACTATTTGAATTTCAATTTGAACACTGTTTAAAACATAATAATTATAAACGGGATAAATAACCCACCGAATGAAGAGAGCTTTGGTTGTACTTTTACATTCAATGCATTTTGTCTTTGGGTATGTGTTTTCGATTTTGCATGTTTTTCAAGGTCTGTTTTATGTGCACGCAAGGGTGTTCTGCATAATTTACAATATGCTTCCCCTTTACCGGCATCAACCAAGTCCTCTGACGCACGAGTTAGCCAATCTAAAAAAAACTAAAAATATTTAAATACACCCTGACACGAAACTAATTAATATGTTCACGCGCATAGATGTTGGTTACAGGGGGAATCAAACTGGACCTGTGGATCAAAAGTCTGGGGTAGATACGCTTAGCAAACAAGTCTGTCGAAAAGTTTACACAACGCTAAAAAAACGAATGATTTCAGGTGATTTTTTTTTCATTAAAAAAAAAACGCCGGAAGTCATACATCTCATACATTATTTGCACGAATTATACCAATACCTACTTATTTATAAAAGTATTTAGTTCTCTTTCAGTTATTCAATATAAAGCCTGGCCAGGAAAATATAAAACCTCGCCATTTTGCGGAAAACCTATAAAAATAATTTCTTCTACTGGCATGGCAACACCATCTTTGAAACGACATCATGCTGAAAAGACTAGCATCCAAGCCGTAAAATCTTTAAAAAAGGACATAATGTTGATTACTGTCAAAGTGTGTTGTTTTTTCGTATGTGTGCGTGTGTGCTGCCAAACTGTGGTCAAACTATGGTCACAGCAGCATATATCTATACTGTGCTATGGTGTTGTTTTTTATATGTGTGAATATCAAAATTACAAATATACAAATTTCTACCCACATTATTGTATTCACTATTTTTGTTATGTTTGTATATTGGTTGATACAATAAATACATATTCTATTATATTCTAATTCTGTTCCATACCTATCAGCTTAGTTTTAAGATTTTGAGCTCGAAATATAAAACGAGTTACGAATAAAAATAGGTACATAGGTACTTACTTTTAAAAATCGGCATTTTTTCCCACTCATCCCTATAATGTTTTACATATTTCCCGTGTTTTCCCATGTTAAATGAACTTCTTCCATTCACGCAACACAATATTATAATCCAATAAGCCTTTTTACTAAAGCAACCAAAACTTTCTTCACTAAACCTTAAAATAATCTTCTCTCTCGAAGCCTACTAAAATAAAATGCGATAAGCGAAAAAACGTAACAAATACAGAACTACTATCACTTCTCTGCCACCTACGGTAGCGGCCATAGAGAGATGGACGAGTCTTATTTAGCGGGAACGAGAGAGAAGGATGGCACTTGACAGCTGCGTTTAGAGATAAAGCACATTTAAAATTTCGGTTTAAAATAAAAATCAAGTGAGAGTTTACTCAACATTAGACATGTCATACAACATTCAACATAATAATACAAAAGTCAAACTTCTAACGTGAGTTTCAAGCGTTTTGTCTGTGGTAATGTCATTTGCTCACACTTTAGTTGAAAAAGCTTTTGTTTCTAGCCTAAAATCGCCTTTTTTTTTTCCTGAGGTAGCCTAAATGGCGACCGGTCGCCGATCGCAATTTTTGGTCGCCCCGACACCCTTCGAGATAGCCTAAATGGCGAAAAGTCGCCTAATCTGGCACCACTGTACGGTATGTGTGTGTGTGTCGTCGTAGCATGGATGGATTCATTTGACATATGCATCAATAATATTGATACTTTAGTGATGGAAAATCTTCCACATGAATTAACGGTAATGGGTGTGATTATCAAAACAAACAGATTTATCACGCTCAGTCACTATTGTTGGTAAGTAGGTTACGTAAGCAAATCGAATAAACCGATACGGATTTCGTGACCTACCATTTAAGTATCAAACCACCACCATAGTCCATACCATGGTGGTTCGTAGTGGCCTGAAATTAGCTGCACAATCACGTTTGACAGCCAAATTTTCCCCATGATTTTTGACGTTTGTTGAGGATCATGACCGAATTATGGGAGTTTTTGAGTTTTTGGTGGAAAACAGTATCGTTTGCGTTTACAAATACTGTTATTTTCACATTTTTTTCGAAAATATCGTCTATATCAATAGGGTTATTGCACTGGGAAAACTTCTGGCTAAAATCTACTTTACGGGACGCAGCGCAGGGGAGAAGGAAGGTTATTGGGGAAGCGGGGGGAGAGGCTACCCCTGGTACCCTCCCTCTTTGAAGAAAACCCATGGTTCCCGAGATATTCATGGTTGAAATTTAAGGTTAAGGCGCTTTATTCTGCGAAAGTGCTGCCACTTTAGAAAAAAAATCATTTTTCACTTATGTACCTACTAGAATAATAATTGAAAATCTGCTCAAGTAAAAGCGTAGATACAGCAATGAAATATTTTTAAATAGCATGGTTTTCATAGACAACGTCTTTGACAGCCAAATTTTAACTTTTGCTAAAAACGGCCGCTTTTGCACCTTGTAGCACCTTAAGGATATTGGTAAATTTATAATGTCCTAATATACTTTGTGGCAGCAATTTATTTATTTAGGAAAGGAAGATTTAAAGTCTTGTTTTCAATAACGAGAAACGAGAAGAAGAAGTTTATTAGTCAGATGTCACATGAATAGCAAGTTATTATTTATGAAATTATCTATGTTATCCGATGCATATACGACCTATATTACTCCCCCTTAAGCGAAGCGTACATTTGGCTTAATGATTCTTCCGGATCGAGTAGTTCGCATAGTACTACTTTCAGGTACAGGTAAAGTTGCAGTTGCAGTAGTAGCTTCAGAGGTTTCAGCTTCATCATTGTACATGTAGGCAGGCTTAAGTCTGTCCAGAGACACTACTGCTGTCCGCAGTGGTAATTTTAGCTTGAAGTGTTTGTCGTTACGTTCTAAAACTTCATATGGGCCATCGTAGGGAGGTATAAGGGGTGCCCGAACTGTGTCATTACGCACAAATACATGATTGCACGTATCTAAATCTTTGTAGATAAATGGCCGCTCATTGGTTTTGTGTGATTTCTGTACTGGTGCTACTGATGCCAATGTTTCCATAAGCTGGCGAACGTAGTCTGCATCTTCAATTTTCGACGGTGTAGGTACGAAAAAGTCTGATGGTATTCGCAGTGCTGCTCCATAAGTCATGAGTGCGGGACTTAGATTGTTATCACGAATTGCAGTGCGTAGTCCCAATAGTACAGTGGGCAGTTCTTCGCTCCATGTTACAGTGGCGCCTCTGGCCATCAGCGCTGCTTTAAAAGTGCGGTGCCATCGTTCTATCATGCCATTAGATTGCGGATGAAATGCCGTAGTGTGGATTCTCTTGATGCCGAAACGCTTCATCAATGAGTTGAACAATGCAGATTCAAATTGCCGTCCTTGATCTGTTGATATACGTAGTGGGCAGCCGAATCGAGCTATCCAATTCTCGTACAGGGCTTTGGCAACGACTTCAGCCGTGATTTCTTGCACTGGTACTGCTTCTGGCCATTTTGTACAGCGGTCGATAATAGTAACACAGTAGCGGTTATCTCTTGATAACTTTAGAGGTCCAACAATGTCGATATGTATGTGCTCGAAACGTTGTGATGAAGGAAACTCGCCGAGTGGAGTAACGACATGACGATGAACTTTAGAACGCTGACAGTTGACACAGGTCTTTGTCCATATGCCAATATCTTTATTCATGGATGGCCAGAAGTATTTTGAAGTAATCTGCTTTCTAGTAGCTCGTATTCCTGGATGGCATAGTTCGTGTTGCGCCTTGAATGCTGCTTTACGATATGCAAGAGGCAAATATGGTCTGGGTGTCTGAGCAGAGGTTTCGCAAATGATCGGTTGACTCATACCAGGCAGCATGACGTCAGCAAATCTCAAATTTGGTTGTAATCTTAGCTGCTTCAACTCCTTGTCTCGGCTAAGGTCAGCAGCTAGTTTAACGTAATCGATGCTTGAAGGACATTCTATGTCTTCTATGCGAGATAGTGCATCTGCCACTGAGTTTGCTTCTCCTTTTACGTAGTGGATGCTTGAGCAAAACTGGCTGATAAATTGTAGTTGCCGCTCACGTCGTGGTGTGTCGCTACTACTTGCTTGTTTGGTTAGTGCGGACGTGAGTGGTTTGTGATCTGTGTAAACAATCACATCGCAGCCTTCTATTAATCTTCTGAAATGTTTTACAGCCGTGTAGATCGCTAGGAGTTCGCGGTCATACACGCTGTAGCGTCGCTGCGTCTCACTCATTGATTTTGAGAAATATGCCATTGGTTTCCAGACTCCATTGACCTTCTGTTGTATTACAGCGCCAATGCTGTGGTCTGAAGCATCTGTCATGATTCCAAGAGGGCAGCCATGAACTGGATACGCAAGAGTGGTAGCTTCTAAAATGCTTTGGCGGCAGTTTTCAAAAGCTAGTTCATCTTCAGGCGACAGTTCGATTGGAGTCTTGTCGTTCCTTTTGCGATTATGTAAAAATTTGTTTAAATTGCTCTGCAGCTCAGCTTGGCGTGGTAGACAGTCTCGGTAGAAGTTCAAGATTCCAAGAAAACGACGTAGCTCAATAACAGTCTTTGGCTTAGGGTAGGTTGAAATGGCTTTTGTGCGTTCTTCTGTTGGTCTGATTCCAGCCTCAGATACTTCATAGCCCAGAAAGTTGATTTTTTCTTTCCCAAACTCGCACTTGTTTACGTTAAGTGAGACACCGTACTTGTCTAGGCGCTCAAGGACTTGCGTCAGGAGTGTTCTGTGCTGTTGTTCGTCTTCTGTGTACAGTAAAATATCGTCGATGAAGCAGAAACAACCTTCGATGCCTCGCAGTACTTCATGCATAAACCGTTGAAAGGTTTGACTGGCATTTCGTAGTCCGAAGGTCATGCAGTTGAATTCAAACAGCCCAAATGGTGTTGTGATCGCTGTCTTCTCAGCGTCCTCCTTATTTAAAGGAATCCAATAAAATGCCATCTTCAGATCCAGTTTAGAGAAAATTTTCTTGGTGTGTAGCTGGTACGTAAAGTCTTGGATACGTGGGATTGGGTATCTGTCAGGTAGAGTGACTGAATTCAGGCGTCTGTAGTCACCACATACGCGAAGACCACCTTCTTTCTTTTTTACAATATGTAAAGGGCTGGCCCATGGACTCTTAGATGGCTTGCATATGCCCATCTCTACCATGCGTTCGAATTCTTCTTTTGCTACTTGGTACTTATCTGGTGGCAGTGGGCGTGGTCTTGCGTACAATGGAGGGCCAGTCGTCTCGATATGGTGCATAACATCATGCTTGGCTGGTTCTTTTAATGACATAGGTCTTAGTACATTGGGAAATTGCTTCAAAATGTCGTGATAGATTTGATCGGAGCTGACGACAGATATAGACTCAGCATTAGTGCGAACTTCTATAGCATCCACGAAGAGATCGGTGGTTCTATCTATTAGCTTCTTTTTGTCCAAGTCAACTAGTAGCTTGAAGTTGCGTAGGAAGTCGGCTCCGAGAATGGAAGTCTTGACATCTGCCACAACGAATGTCCAAAGAAAGCTGCGTCTGAGTCCCAGGTTAAGTCGTAATGTCTTTTCTCCATACGTATTGATTGTAGAATTGTTTGCTGCATACAATTTATAGACGCTGCTTGATTTTGATTTTCTTGAGTTGGTGGCTGCCAGCACGGAAATGTCGGCACCAGTATCGACGAGGAAACGTTCTCTTGTGTTGCGATCGAAGATACATAGGCGGTTGCTAAAGCTGGGACCACCGACGTCCGCCACCGTCGGAGTCGAAGTTAGTTTTCCGAAGACGAGGTTTTCCTTCTACAGCATGGTGATTCGCATTGTCTCGCTTTGTCTCCAAACTTGTAGTGATATCTGCACTCCCATGTAGCGTCACCAGGTTTTGAGGTATTCCTGCGAGTAACGGACTTCGAGCGCGATCGAGAGCGAAAGTTACGGCGATGGCGTTGACGGCTCACTCGTAGTTCAGCCACTTCAAGCGATAACTTTTCCATTTGCTTGCTTAAGACGCGTAGTTGTGCAGAAACGGTAGCTTCATAAGTTGACGTTGACGTTGACGTTGACGTAGACATTGCGGCGATTGTGAAGGGTTCCGAATACTCAACCATTTTGTCCGCCATGGCAGCAAGTGTATCGAGTGATGATTCTGTATTCATTGACAAAACGACACGAAGTTGCGCGGGCAGATGATCGAGCCATTCTATCTTCAAACCTTCTTCGGTTATCATACCATTGCTTAGTTCTCGCATCTTACGCAAATATTGGGAAGGTTTCTGGTCACCAAGATCTAGTCCTCTTAAAAGTTTTTTGAAATTGTTGATATCAGACTTTTCATAGACGGCCAGTAGACGTTTCTTAATAGTTGCATACTTATCAGTGCTTGGTGGTCGATATAGAATGTCGGTGATGTGTTGTAAATCCGTAGGCTGTAGCTGTTGCAACACATATCTGTACTTCATATCGTCTGATGTTCTCAATGGATCAACTACTGCTTCAAATTGTACGAACCAAGCCCTTGGAATTTCACGCCAAAACGGTAGTAGTCTCGACTGTACGGATATAGCCGCAAGTTCATTTCGTTGGGAACTTATAGACGGAATTTCTTTAGGTAGGTTATTAGCAAGATCGTCTTCCATATTTCCTAGTCGGGGTCACCAATTGTGGCAGCAATTTATTTATTTAGGAAAGGAAGATTTAAAGTCTTGTTTTCAATAACGAGAAACGAGAAGAAGAAGTTTATTAGTCAGATGTCACATGAATAGCAAGTTATTATTTATGAAATTATCTATGTTATCCGATGCATATACGACCTATAACTTCATTTATGGGTAAGAGGGGGTAGGGGGAAGAGAGTAGACCCTCCCCATGTCGTTTCTTCTTGACGGAGAGTGGCAGTTATTTTTTCATTGGATTTACGGTCTAAAAACCGACTTCTGTACCGGTAGGTAAACTATTCAAAAACCGACTCTGCGCACCACGACTCCATGCAGAAATAAAATTAAATGAAATATATTTATTAATGTAATGTAGGTATATCAGATACACTTATTACAGGTCGGTTTTAATGTAATATAATTAAATAATCTATATATATATAGGTAATAGTTTTATATAATAAAAGATAAGATGGGGAAATACACATAGAAATAATAAAGGTTAGGTTTACTTAAATTTTATAAAAAAACACCTACCTACACTTGAAGAAATTAAAAAATATAGGAATTAAGGACTAAATAATAGTAAAAATATATGCAATGCATATAATAAATCTTGTGGCTACAGTGTATATGATAATCCAGAGGCATGGAGGGAGAAAAGGACAGCTTTTGGCGACCAGCCTCAGCCATTACGGCTCGCTTGGTTACCTGCACTTTGTTACGCAAGGGTGAAGGGGCTGCACTTCCCACAGCGCTGGAGCCGATGCAGCTAAGTGAATTTGTTTGTGTCAAAAAAGTGATCTCTGAAAGGTTTAAATGTCCAAAAATAGACTTCACCAATTCTGCGAACTGAACTTAAATTTGTGTGAAAAAGGTCATTGTCGTATGATTTTTAAAACTCGATAAAAAAGTAACTGCGCATCTCCCGCATGAAGAAGTGGCAAGGGGAGGTGAAAATTAAATTATATTCCCTGAAAATTTCCCCATGGGGAATTTCGTGTCCGTTTCATTTACGAGAAATACGATTAAAACAAATAAAATATGTACTTGTACAAAGTTATAAAATATGGGCATGGTTTGACTATTGACTATATTCTTTGAAAATTTGGCTGAGCTTACTTCGTAAAATGTACAATTTGACGCATTGCATTGAACGCACTTTGTGTTGACGATTTTGACGAAATTTGTCGAATATCGTAGAAAAATGCCTATTTTGCCTGAAAATAACGTTAAAATCAACCCAGAGAAAGTGCCATTAGAAACCGACCAAGGTATCCTTGAAAGCGAGGAGAAGAAATGGGGTATGCCACTTAAAGAAGTCTATAAACATGGACTTGCCTTTTACAAAGGTAAAATATTTTTTTTTTCCTTCAATTTGCCATGATTTCCATTATAAATTCATGGGCAAACTCGAGTGTTTAATCGATAATCTCTTTATTTGATCATAGCAGATTTGTTTGTTGCGTTATGTTAGGCTTTCGATACTGTTTACGGGATAAGTGAAACTATGGTGGAACTTCGATTTCCAGACAAAGATGGCAAAGCAGTCCATCTCAGCTATGAAGACAGACTAAAGCTGGTGGCATACACCCAGCAGGCTGTTCATGGTCCTCTAGACGGGACTTCTGCATCGCCACTCGGTGTCTTGGATGTGATAGGTCGAGACCGCAGGGCAGCTTGGCAAGCACTTGGCCAGATGTCTCAGATTCAAGCCATGGCTGGGTTTATACACACTTTGGACAGGTACCTATGTCTATCTCTTTAGGATTCCTTAATTTTCTTGTCAGATTCAAGTTTATTCTTGTTTTCTCAAAGACTTAATTCTAAGGTGACATCATAAATGTTAAAAAACAAAAACACTTAAAATTTGTTTATTGACTTATGTAGAGGTTATGACTCATCATCATCTGGATTCTGGAAGACCAGTGAGAACTGAACTCATTTCTCATCCAGGTGTCATGCAGTGTCATGCATCTTCCTGGGAGTCCTAATGCTGATGAGTCATCATCCAATTGAAAGCTTGGCCTGTGCCTTAAATACCTACACAGATTAAAATGAATAATCCCTAATCTAAGCTGCTAAATCCAAAGCTTTAGGTAGGAGTGATAAATATATGTTTTGTTCAGATTATAGTGTTTTGTTATAATTATATTTGTTATAATAGTGTTGATTCTGTGTTAGACAATTTAAATTATTTGACAGGACTTAACTTAATTTAAGCATTATGTCTTTTTCTTTCTGTAACGAAAAGACAAAGACAGGATGCTTAGAGTAAAGTCAGTACTATCAAATAAGTTAAGTTGTATGGCGCCAAATCAAAACCATTATCTGTCAAAATTTAGTTAAAATAAGGTTCCATTTCAAAACGAGCGATTATCACTCTTAGTGATGCGAATTTTACCCTACAGCATGAGCCTATTACCTATCAGTTACATGAAAGTAGTTTGAAACCGTTCGGGGAATGTGAATATTGTATTGACAAGTGCAATATTCGTCTGGCAGTTGAAAAGAAGGTGATATTCCTGCATTTGCATTGCACAAAATTAAAAACAAGCTTAATAATTTATTGAACATTTCTGTAATATCATATTTATAGTATAAAGCACTTATTTTCCTTTACTAGCAACTATAAAAATCATTTTCGGTTTCCGGCCCTTGAATTTCATTGGAGGTTAATTTGACTTTAACGTTTCACGGAAATCACTTGCAAGTGTTTCAAAACCAGAAATTTCTTTCTCTTTATAGTAATAGCTATGTCCCTTTCATAAAAACAAGTGAAATTTCGCACGACAATCACATGTTTTGAAACAGAACCTAAGTATCTAGTTAGTATAACTTTTCTAATCAACTCTAAAAACTTCATGTTTTTTACACCTAATTATTCCAGGCTATGTCCCTCTTTCAAGCCATTCATAGAGGCATTCCAGAAGGACTTAGAGGACAAGAGATGGCGGGAGTCAAAGAGAGACGAAGAGGAGAGAGCTCACAACGAGCTGCAGAAGAGGCTCATCGTAGAGAAACAGAAACAGGAGAGTAAGACTCAGACGGAGGAACAACAAGTGTGAGGATACAAATATATTTTCTGAACCTTCAAACCAATTTAACATAATGCTTGTGCAAAACATATGTAGTGTTACTATTAAAATTAAAAATTGAAAACTATCTGACTTTGTCAGAGAATAAGTTTAAACTGCTTAGGGTCTATTGAAGAAGGCATATTATAAAATAAATGAATATTTAGACAATAATGAAGCATGGGGTTATGAAAATGATCTTTGTCATTATAGTAGTTAGTATAACTTCCTAACTTGTGTTATGATTCCTCTAGAATTTACGTTAATTAGTTCATGTATGAAATTTCTGTAAAACGAGATTGGACAGGTAGACAAAGGTATTATATTTTTTTCCTTTATGACAAAAAATTCTTCTGTCTTGTATTTTTTATCTCTTTATTCAATTAAGGTACGCTTACTTTTTAACTTTATACATATTTATTTGTTCGTAACAAAAATTATGAAAAAAAAATACATGATCTTGCTAAGTTCCTTGCCCTTCTTCTTGGCAAAACTAATGAAATGGGCAGAGTTAGGCATATATTTGTTATGAGTATTGCATTATAAATACCTATATTTATTTTGTCACTAAAATTAGGATGGGTGTCCATTTAATAAATCAATAATAATTATTTCTTTATTTTTATTTATCTTATTTTTCATATTTTAATACAAGTTTGCATCATAAGCAAGGCATACAATTTAAAAAAGATCAAATTTGGACGCTTTGAATTTTTTCACAAAATGCCCCCTGTTGGTATTAAAATACCAATAGATTATTATTTTTTTTTCTGTTTTTGGATTGGCACTAAATATTAAACTTTTTAAACCGATGGGCATTTGGGTCTCAATACATTTTTTTACACCACAGACCTTTAAATGTTGATGAAAAAATTTCAATGGTCAAGTCTTATACTTTCAATTTTTTTCCTGGGAAAACCATTACCGTTTTTGAAAAACAGTGATATAAATTTAATAGGAAAAGTCATTAAAAAAAATACCAAGAATAAAAAAAGTGAAATTTGCTTCAGTTTTACAAATGCAATTTAAAAAAAGTTCAAAAATCTCGAAAACCATACGACATTCGTTAGACCTATGTTGAGTTATTCTGACAGAGCATGGTCGCAGCTATCTATGGTTTTCGTTTGAAGCACTACTTACTGGACTTTCTGTATATTTATTATATGGTTTGCATTATATTTACCTATATTTATTATTCCTAGATTTTTTATTCAATTGTATTATTTTAAGCTTAACTTGAATTTTTTTTTTGTGTTTTTCCTCATATTATTATTTATTAAATAAAACTATTAGATATATATTATTTAGTCATATTGTTTTTTTTACATAAAATTGAATGTGTAATACATGTATGATATTACAAAAGTCAATTCTTTGATTTGTACTGGCTACTTTTGTTATCAATTTTATGCACTTATCTCTGCAAGTGTCACTGTGAATCAATTCCAATTAATTTATCTACACTTTTATCATAGAACCACTCAACATCACCATTATCTAAAGCACCTCCATTCCAGGCAAAGAATAAAAGATGCTCTGAACGCACAAACCTACGACCAGTTCCTTCAATATGCACAGCAACAATACCCTGGAAACTTTGACCAACAAGCAATTCTGATCCGCCAACTACAAGACCAACATTACCAACAATACATTCAACAGTTAGCCGTGGACCAAAGGTTGGCCAACTCTAACATTCAAGGAGATGACCAAGTCTTTAGTGACGTAGAAAAGGACCTACTAAATGAGAAAGAGACAAAGAAGGATTGTAATTTGAATGATACTATAGTGGATGCGACTGAAAATATTAAGTGAGTACTTTTTAAACTGTTTTACATTGTTTAGGAGGCTATATACAGACTGCAATGAATACTGGTAATAAATGATGAATGTTTTTATAAAAGGGTACTTCACCAGCTTAAAATCTTTAGTTTCGATTGAATTTGAAACTTAACTTATGGAAATTATTTATTTAAGAACAGAACTACCATTGCGGTGTAGTAGAAACGCCGATGTGTAGAGCTCTTAAGAAGTTTTCGAACTGAGGACCTTTTGCTTACCGGGCATTTGCTCTACCAAACTGAGTTATCCAATTTTTAATTTCTTTGACGCGCGCAACTAAATCAGTTCTGGGCGGGGCCAAAGGTCATGCTGTTTCATTTCGCTATAAGGTGCACGCTCCATGAAACTTGTGAGGACAATACAATTGTGCCAATTCAGTTGCGGCCGCAAAATTGAAAACTTGTTTCAGGAGAAACCACATTTTGGCAAGACTGTGGACGTTTTCAAACATTGTTTTTGGTTTGGCTATTAATCTAGATAAAATTTTCGATGTTTGATTAATTGACTGATTAATACAAATATTTTATCTAAAACAATAAAATGCGACTACACTTTTGGTAAAAAACCCGTAAAATTTACGTATTTTAGGGGTTTGTTGTTAAGATTACTCAAATTTCACGATTTTTAGTTCGACTTAAACATAGACCTGGATAATGTTAATGGACTCAGCCTAAAATATTATAATAACATTCCATAGACACCTCATAATGTGTTGACAGCGTTTGTATGGAGGTTTGCATGTGATGACGCCTCTTAAGAATATACATTGCGTTTCAGATCAATGCAGACTTCAGAGAAAGCTGATACATCTGATCTCACGCTAGATGAGTCTAAAGAAGAGGAATCTGATGATGGTGAGTACGATAATACATACGAAATATGTACAAAACTTTAATAAATTCGTGTCATAATGAGCTAAGAATGATTTCAACTTGTTGCAGCTAGTATTGAGTTTCCAATCACAATATCAAAATGTTTAAGACACAGTAAAGGTATTGTTGACAGATTTTATTTGTTCTATTGTAGGTGTTTAGTTTTAAATTCAAGTCTGGAAAACTACGCTATTAGTTAATTTGATTACTTAGAACTCATTTTTAGGCAAAATACTTGTCAATTTCAAAATTTTAAGGCAATTTCTTTAGCGATAAACTGTCTCTCTTAGAGGCTTTAGCGATCGACTGTCTTAGTTAGATTAATATCATAGAAGAAATCGAAATAGTCGCCATCACCGAAAACGGTCGGAGCCGATCTTCATCAATATCATAATAGGTGTAATCAATCTGAGATTGATCCCAATACCGCCCAGTTACATACATGGGCACCACCGGCCGAAAAAATATCCGAGGGGTTCAGCCTTAAGGGGCATGCATTCGCCAACGACCTTGAGTCGACCTGTGTCGGTACAAATATCGACAATAACTGTATTGAAATAACGTTCATATCAGCGCGCATTACGTTGGACGATCGCTGCGTGTCCGGATAGCGCAACCTAGGAGAAAATAATACTTTTCACTAGAACACGATAGAGGGAAAGCAAATTTAAAACATATATTTTGTAGATCTAAAAATGGTGTATAATTTCGCGAAGAGTCAATAAAATCGCTTCAGGCATTCGGAAGTATTCGAAACTTATATAACTTTCGTTTTTTTGTCAAAAATAACAACAGAAAATAAAATATTAAACTCGAAATTTATTTTTGAGCTCATTTTGAGTGCCTATCATTATATTATTTTTAAAGTTTTGAGTAGACCTTCAAAGACAGGTCCAAATTGCAGTTGGAGTATATTCTATTCACCTCATGTTGATCAGTGCAATGTCACAGAATAAACAATTTTAACTACTGGCTGTCTGGCTCGAATCACATACACATAGATACAGTTATGTATGACTTAAAAACTAATTACAGCTATAATGTTGATCCCAGTATTCTCAAGGAGTAGCGCAAGTGCACCTCCTGGCACCCTGCAGCCGGCGGTGCCCATGGTCATATACCGCAGTTTGATGCCAAAATCTATCGCAGTGATTAGGGCAAACCCTTCCAGAAAGGGATATGCATGGCACTGGACTGCTGTCTGTAGATTGGCGATATAAGGCTGATCAGTCACTTTATCCAGGAAGTGTTCTACTGTATCCATTTTCTCGTCCAGGAGAGTTCTATTTTAAAGTAGTTCGATTCTGGATCAAAACCCTGAACCAAAGAGCATTTAAACTTCTTTGTCTCGACCTCCTTAGACTAGAAGACCAGATTTGTGCTCTGTGGTCAAGACTAGGGTTGTTGGTCGGTGAAAATTGTCACAGTGACAGTTAGCTGTTTGCAAAACCATGGCAAATCTCAAAAAACCATTGTATTTCTGAGAGTTGTGGCAAAACTCGACCGAAAAATGCTCGGCAAATGTAAGCACATGTGTTTTAGTATTTTTAGTTAGGCTTAGGGTTTTTAGCTTAATTATTACTTATGTGTTATTTTAGTTGTGTAAGTAAATTATTAGTTGTATTTGCCGTTTCGAAATAACTTTTTCTCCTTACTTACATCAATGTTTTTCTCCAAGCTGAGGATTTGGATTGTACACCTTTCTGCATAGAACCGATCCGATGTCGGGTGTTGGACCATATCTTGTTATTTTACGTAAGAGGCAGAACTTTGCCAAAATAAATTTTGATGCCATTCATTAGTGTTAGTATTAGTGTTAGTAACATTAATTAGTGTTAGTACTTACTTACTTACTTACATTACTTACTGATACTTTCAAGGTCATCGTGATTAATCAATCGTGTAGCAGGTAAATAAAAGACTATTAAAAAGTATATTATATAAAGTATATAAGTGTATCGGCGACATTAAAAGAAGAGTGAATGCGGGAAATAAACCGAACGGGCATGCATGGGCAGCCAAACTGACTGCAAAGGCAGGATTGGCGATTCATTATGGAGTGTTGGCTCCTACACTTATATATGTTCTAAGTATGTATGTGTGGTAGTGTATGGTAGGGTATGGAAAGATACATTTTATTTATTTATTTAATAGTATGGCTTATAAAAGTTTACAAGTCGTTCATAATATTATTGGGGATGTCTTTAGCCATTCAGCTGCGTCTTCTGTAAGGATGAACAGGTCAGAAATGTTTCCATTAAACTTTCGGGTTGGGCATTCTCGGATGATGTGGTCCACATTTTGCACCTCGGCACCGCAGTCGCAGGCTGGTGATGTTCTCCACCCACATCGGTGCATGTACTCTCCGGTACGACCATGGCCGCAAAGGAGCCTGTTAAGAAGGCACCAGGATCTACGGGGAAGAGCGAACCCTTCTGGTTTCTTTGTGGGATCAATGATGGTAGTGCCCACATTTGGAGATAAATATCAAACGTAGAGTGAATGCAGTGTAAATGCGTTCCTTACGGATGCGTGGCAATCACCACCCTGACTCTTATGGCCAGTCCGACCCTGGGAGGATTAATGAAAGTAGAAAGACTAAAGAAATTGATGTTGCACAAGTGGAAGGTACAACTCTACCAGGCCGCCCTAACCTTGTTGTAGTTGATCGCATGCTGACCAAATTGGTGACATACTGAAGAAGGGCAATGTCAAAAGTGCCCGGAATAGAAGAGCGTGTATGATTAGATTGATGGATGTAGAAAAGGCGAAATAGGTCTGTCAGGATCGTAGCAGATGGAAACCTTTGAGAGAGAGGCGAGAATACTGTACGTATGTATGCATTAAAAAAGTAAACAATAAAACGTTTTCTCTCAATCCCATTGAAAAATAGCATTTTCAAATTAATATAATATTACAAATTTAAATAAAAATAAAGTTATCATAAAATAATAATTGTCATAATTGTAGTGTCATCTCTGTCGCACGAAGGACTAACAGTCCGGTGCCAGGCTCTACAATTCCGAAGATAGCCGATGTGTATTATTTTCTGCCGGATACTGTAACGTTGTTTTTAAGACTATTTTAAGGTGTACGATAATGTTACAGATGGGTTCCCCCCTATCGAGGAGGCTCGAATGTGGACGCGGGGGGAAGTAGTACAGTTCAAGGAGTCCGCCGGGGCAGGAGGGGGCAAGCTGACGGTGGGGCACGGGGAAACTGTCACTGTCAGGTACCTATAGTTTCGTGTATAGCCTAGTCACTGATGAGAATAAGTTTTTTTTAAATTAGTTCCAGTCCGAAATGCTTAAAGCCAGACTGGAGCGCTGACAAAAAAATTTTTTTTTTGTTTGGCCTCTTATATCTTCAATATAAGAGGCCAAAAAAAAAAATCCTCAAATTCTTCACCTTTCTGGAGTAAGAGACGGAGATACCTCCAAAAAGATAAGAGTTTCATGAGTGAGACGGAGATACCATCAAAGAGAATAAAGATTAATTTATTTTAGCGTGCGGATTTCAATAGAGGTTATCACACCAGGCTGGTTTTAAACTTCTTGTTGCAGCCCAAAAAATAATGTCACTGCAGAAAATGTACCCATAGCATTTCTATAGAAATTCAAGACGGAGCGCTGTCAACATAAAAGTGAGGCCGGTTTTTAAAACATTTGTGCGCTTAGTGAGTGTTGCCGCGTAGTAAAAACTGAGACAGATTGCGCATGTGTGTTTCAAGACGTGTACCAACACGAAACTGTCTCACTTTTGACCTGCTTCAGCCGTTTTAAGGAGTGCGCTCTGTCTTGATTTTTTATTTGGCCTGAGTATTTAGGGTCCGCCTTCAAAAATGTCAAGCTTTATAACATCTTCAACAAATATAAACAGCGTGACAAAGCTTTTCTGGGGCGCGTTCATAAACTAGGGGTCGCGACCCGGGTTCTTATGCCATCTCTGTCGCACGTGTTGAAAATTGTATACGCTATCCTGTTGTCAGTGTTGAAACCTGACGAAAGTGTTAATTAATGATCGGGGGTCTGGCGCGTGTATTAAAGTTTCTTTTGCCCACGTTTCGCACACTATACAACCTACAAACATGAAATTTGGGTTCCTTATGTCACACAGGCACCCAAAAGAGAAGATTTTGTCCAATTCTAAATATAACGGTATCATACAGAGGGTTTTCATGTTAGAAAAATAAGGCGGTAATACATTTTTAATTTCCGCAGTTGTTTCTCTGGGCTAGCATTCAGTATGATCAGTATATTATGTGATTTAATATTAAGATACCTTTACATCTACATAGGTTATTTTCACGTTTAGTTTACAAGTCCAATGATCTAATATATTTATTCCCAGGGTGCCCACGCACGCGCGCGCTCGATGCCTGTGCTGGGAGTTTGCTACCGACCACTACGATATAGGTAACGTATTGCCTTTGTCTAATAACTAACTGTACGTTTTCTTTTGTAGGACTTGTGTGGCATACCGTACTATGCTATAAAATTTGTGGACCGAATTACTAAACAGTGCTATAATTTTGTTTCATTAAACGAAGTAATATGACAGTTCGGAAAAGGGATGGTGCTGTGCAAGTAAGCGAGATGAACTGTCGATCGTTTCTCCTTTACTCATACGACTCCATCCTGTTTCCGGGTTGTCACTTTACTCCGTTTAATTAAAGATTCGACTTTTTTATGTCATCTTCAGTTTTTTGCACTAAAGTGTGATTATTGTTGACTACATGCCAACTGTTTCACTGATACAATTTCGGCATTTTCAAGGCGAGTGTTGTTCTTCGTCACTAACACGGCTTTAATAATGATAATCTAAGATGTCAGCTCACGCTAGTTTTAATAATATATTTTTTTTTTTTTGGTATTTGTGTAATTGATAGCAATTAGTAAAATGCCCGGCTCTCATGCAAGGGCTTCGGGTTTGATCGCCGGTCTCGGGCATTATTATCTCTTTATCCTCCTATTATCTCGCCTACCAGAATTTATAGTCAGAATATCTATTATACATTAATCAGATGTGGTGTGCCTGGGAAACATATTTGGTGTGGAAATTAAAAGTTGTTAAAGAAGAAGAAAGAAAGAAAAAAATAACGAAATTTATTGCCAAGCAAACCAGTAAAATACAGCATAACGAAATTATACTAACGTAAATTCTAGAAAACGTTAGCATTTACACATAAAAATAACATCGGCTCAGCATTTGCCGTTGAAGATTTCATAAAAAAAAATCGGTACGGCGCTAATTTTCAGCGAGTTATCGCACTCGACCGCTAATCAAGAGATCTCGGGTTCGATTCCTAGATTCAGCTGTTTTTACCCCTTTTGTTTTATCTTAGTTTACATTGTAATTAATGATCTATGAATCTTCCGATTGTGTGGCGCCTAAAGTGTGTTTTGTAAGTGGTGCCATCTGTTGACAAGACCTCGTACTGTTTGCAGGCTTCGGTCTATACTTCGAGTGGAGTAAATCCTCGACGTCAGAGGTGACCATCCACGTATCCGACAGCGACGATGAGGAGGGGGAAGACGATGGGTACGGGGATGAAGGTTTGTGCATTAAAGTCGCCGTCAATAGAAATTGTGGACTATGTAAACAAACCGTTTTCTCAATTTTTCTCAAGGTTCTGTCACGTAGTCTCACTGAACATTATTTCAAATCATGAAGCATCAAGTCTTACCAGACAATCACTGTATTTCATCATGAAATATTCAATAATCACCAGTGAATTACGGAAAATCATAGAATCAATAGTCAATTCTGTACTGCGTCGAGATTGCTGTCATATTTTTTTCTCATCGAATCTGTATTGTCTTTGAAAATTGGTGATGTACGAATCTATTTGAATGTAAACCTATTTTATTCGTGATGCTATTTTATTCCGTAATTTTTTTTTGACAGCGTTACTTCATAATCTTTGACATAAACGTGTGTGTGATTCTATCGAGAGCTGTGTGATCTTCCAGCGTTGCTCTAAAATCTTTTGTGTTTTCGGTATTCTAACGACTTGGCTTCTCTTATTGGATCGGGCCAGAACAGTGGGCGAAATGTGTAGCTCATGTCCTAAAAGTAGAAGAAAAAATAAAAGAACTGGATGAGATAATAGATACGGCCAACGACGCTGTGACGGAACCATTTGTAATTAACGTGGGCGATTTGACTAGCCATTCATCAGAATATTTTAGTGATGAATCAAATAAAGATAATTAATTAAGCACCTAACATATTTTAATCACATACTTACCCATCTCTAGATAGTTCACCTATTCATAGACAAAGACAACATGGCGCTTTGTTTACATAGTCCACAATTTCTATTGACGGCTACTTTAGTTTTTTTATTTATTTTAAGAAAATATATTTATTTGTCAATAAAAAACTAATTACACAAAAACTTAACATTAAACAGACAAAAAGGACGCAGCTCAGCAAAATGCAGTGAGTGCGTACATATGCACAGCGCCGATTTTCAGCTGTCCCTGTTCTCACTAAATATGACATGTAGAGCGGGTAGTTTGGTTTTTTAATTAAAACTAAATATTGAAAATTTGACTTTAGGTACCAAAAGTATACATACTCATTGGTATTAATTTTCCAGAGTACATTCAGTCGGACCCCGAGCTCGGCGCGAACGAGCGAGAGAGTTCCGCGCTGAACGCGAACAAGCCTCCCGTGAGCGTCGTCGTGCCGATATACAGGCGCGACTGTCACACCGAGGTACGATATATTTACATATATACAGAGTACATCCACTCGGACCCCGAGCTTAGGGTTGCCAGATGGTCGGGATTCGTCGGGATCGTCCCGACATTTCATATGATGTTCAGAGTCCCGACAAAATACAAATTGTCCCGACAAATAACAACGGTCGGCGGGCAAAAAAGCACTTTATTGTATAATATTATTAAAACTCGCGTGAGCTGACATACTAAATTATTATTACATACGGCTTGAACACTCACGTGGAACAATTAAAAGTATCAAGTGCATCCACCATCCCACCCCCCTCGACGACGCAGCCAACGCTCGGCGCACGAGCAATGCGTGCAGCTCGCCGATCGGCGGCTGCCAGTGCCCGTTTGACAACGACGGTGAACGCCGCGTCGTCGTCCTAAGAACGACACTCGCCTTGATAATGCCGAAATTGTATCGGTGAAACGGTTGGCATTTTATTGTAATTACTTTTATTTTAATAATAAAAATAATATTTTGATTCGTAATATTTATGTGTCCCGACCATAATCCCAAAATCCCGACTTTTTGAAACTTTGCCCAGATATTTTGGTATTCCCATCTGGCAACCCTACCCGAGCTCGGTGGGAACGAGCTAGAGAGCTCCGCGCTGGCAGCTAAGTGCGAGTTGCATAAAACATAGAATAACTTTACTACAGTGTGGATCGAGGTAATAATAGAGTCATACCTTATACACTGCACACCAGCCTCAAAGTTTTAGATATCCATCGAGCTACCTAGACATTCCTGCAAAAAGCTATGATACTAAACATGCCGCAACGTCCGAAAGTTCCTTGGTAAGGACCATGAGCTCTAACGTCCCATTCCATCATCATCATCATCATCATCATACATATGTTGAAAAAAAAAAAACAAGGCAAAAGCGGAGATGCCAAGATTTCCTGGGTATTAAAACCATCAATCGTCAAAGGAAAAGACCAATAATTGAAAAAGGGGATTAAATATTATTTGCCAAATTTAATTATCGATGAGATGATTATTTTATAAGAAAAATAATATCGTCTTTATTAATTCATTATCTTTGTTACACCGATCTTTGCAACAGTTTAACTCCTATTAATATTAAGGCTAAATTAAAAAAATCTTTTTCTTGATTCAAATAATTCATCATAACTATCTATTCTACGTTTTTTTTTTAATTTTTTCGCTTACCTAGCTCCAGTAAAAGATAACAAATTACTATGTATATATTTATAATTTTAGCTGTTCATTGTAAGCAAAGTGCCAAATTATTATTTTGCTCTCGTAGCTAAGTGTAACGTGACTCACGATAGCACAAGTTTAAAACTTTGTGGTTTTTAGCTGCTATTATTATTTTCTGTTATAATTTTGTGTATTTGGTAAATAAATAAAAAAAAAAACAAATTAACATAGCCTTATTATGGGCCAAAGTAAATGTCTAATGATGTTTTTATTGAAGTGTTTGTTTTTATTTTTTATTGAATGTTTTTATTGAAGTAAATCTTCACTCAACGTTATAATTTTATTGATATACATAAAACAAAAAAAAAATTATAATAAGCATACAACTTTCTAAAATTAAAAATATTTAGGTCTTCACATTTAATAAACTTTCTTTAGGTAAATAAATCTGTATCGAAGTAACATGTTACTGATTTTGGATAATTTATATTTGATGCAAGAGGATTAAAATTTCTTGATTCAAGTTAAGTCCATTTAATTGATAAGAAATAAAATAAGTCTTGAAATAAAAATACTTTTCTTAAACTTGTCTTATTTTTGTCTATATTTTTGTTATAAAGATATTGCATTAGCCAAAGTACATATATTTTTGGAATAACTAAATATTTCGAGAAAGTGCTCGGTCTTGTTAGGAAACATAAAAAGTAGAAAAACTGAATACTTGAAAATCTTTATTTAAAAGAACTTCGCAATTTAATACCACTAAAAAGACTTCAAAGAGGTATAAAAGGGGGAAATCAGATTCAGCCTGAACTGAACGCCCTTCTAAAGAAGAAATATCCAAAAGAGGTCGCAAAACGCCTCTTAATACAAGCCAAAGTATTTATTTTGGACAGTGTTGCGCACAACACAAAGATGTGAAAACTAAAATACACTAGTACATATATTTAGGATAACTCAAGAAAAGGGTTGAATCAGTTTTTTTGTGACTTATTTCTTTTTTGTTCTTTGTTACCGTTTTGTGATTTTCTTTCGAAAAGCAATTCTTTTGCTATCTTTATGCAATTGAAACACAATGCTTTTGAAACAGACACACTAGTGAAACAAAATTTCAAAATTGCACCAGAATTACTCCTAGATTCAGAATGGAGTAATCAGGGCAAGATTCAGGGCAAAAGGAAAAAAAGAAAGTTTTATATTTTTATTAATAAAACTAAAATAGCTAGCAAAATTTCAAATATAAAATCTCTAGATATTGTTGTAGCACACCTAATAAAATATGTTTGAGTTCTGTATATGGTTCCTATTCGTCAAGCGATGAGAAAAAGTGTGTTTGAAGACCTTATTTCAACAATTATTTTTATCGAGGAAAATTAATCCAACCATGTTTTCCAATTTCAAAACCCTAGATTATATAGTCAAAATGCATATACCAGAAATTTATTAAAATTTTCTGTGTATTTCATGAAATTTTCTGTGTATTTCGCATATCGCCTTAAGCATAGATCGTCGTCTATGTCTATGTGGCAAACATTTTTCACACAATTTTTGCTTTTTCTTCTCCTCAATCTTGTATATTTAACTCTTTGTCAGTCGTAAATCTTGCTCTTCTGTCGGCATGTAATCCTATCATGTAACAGGTACATACAATCTCTGTCCTCAGGTGTATGCTGGCTCCCACACGTACCCCGGCGAAGGTGTATACTTACTGAAATTCGACAATACCTACAGTCTATGGAGATCCAAAACACTATTCTATAAGGTATATTACACACAGTGAGACAATTTAATATAAACTTAGCCATGACTGTTGAAGGAATTTTATTTTATTTATTATTTTATGTCTAGAAAGTTTCATGAGTGTCATGCATGAGTTATTCACTGCCGAAATGTTGCTTTGCCTCTGACACTGACAGTGTCCACCAGTGCAATAGATTGTTCGGTTTTTATTTTAGATGGTATTCCATGTCATTATAATTTTAGTAATTAATATTTTTATAGAATTTCTGTCTGTTTGAATTTAGTGAATTATGTCAAAAGAAAACTGTCTAAATATTTATGACTTTGATGCGGACAAAGCCGCGAGCAAAGGCTAGTTTTGGTATAAGAATGTTTTGTGTATTTTTTTACGTTTCAAGATAAAATAAGAAATTAATAAATGTATATTTAAAATAATTGTCAATGTAGGCAACATAAATCCACTCTATAGATATATTTGTGTTGGCACTGAATATCTAATATTTTATTTCCTCACGTTTTCTAATAGTTTATGAATGTCACAAAAATTGTACTAAATCTTACCTACGTGTGCCATTTTTCACCCTAAAATTGTTGTATTAAATTAATTATGTACTTAATTCGTATACCTATATATTTTGTTATTTGTAAAAAAAAAAAATTTAATTATTTATTTAGAGGTGGTAACATTTCTTGGTGATTTCATGATAGTATTATAAAAGCATTTATTTGTGGTTGTTCGTTTATCTAAGTTTCAAGTTATTTATTTACGCCTTTATTTGCAGTTGATTTTGAAAATAACGTTTTTCCGAATAGAGAGAACGACCAGAATAAAGTTGTATAGGATATGTACAGCGTGTTGATTTGGTCAGCAACTTCCGTCTCGGTATAGGTTATATTCATGATATACAACGTGTAACAGAAATGTGTAACCATATTTAGATGACAAAGATCCACTTATGGTTGGCTAGAATTGAAAAAAAAATTAAGAATTAAATTTTCATGTATTTTAACAATTTTCGTTTTTCGAATTTATGGTTAATTTTATTTTATTGTTATGACATTTCTATTGAATATTATTATTCAACTTTTATTTTTTAATTTTTTTGTGTTTTAGTACGTAAGATTTATTTCAATATTGTAACTTTGACGTGTATAAGTGTGCTTTAACTGCTCCTGTATACTTAATAAACGCTTTGACTTTGACTTTGATAATTGAAGAGCTTATTCAGTCAATGGTATAGACCAACTTTTACTATGGAGCCAACCCTGAAATCTCAAAAAAAAAATCTTCCCTTCCATACATTTCGGCCGAACGGCATTGCATTTTTCTATGAAACAGTAAAAAAAATTTTTCGAGTTTTGTTTTTTTTGTTTCGAGGTTTTGTTCCATAGTAAAAGTTGTTTTATACCATTGACTGAATAAGCTCTTCAAATATGGTTACACATTTCTGTTACACGTTGTATATACAAGGTGACTTTTTGATCATCGTCCAAATTCATACTGGAAGCTTGGTAAGTGATCAGCATCATAAATCGATAACAATAATTGTGAATTTCGTTTAATTAAATTTCAACTTTCCATAGTAATTCACTCGCAGTCCTGGGCGAATCACTATGGGGAGTCGAAATTTCATTTTATGAATTTTACAAAAATCGTTATTGGTTCATGATACTGATAACTTACCAAGGCTCAAGTATGAATTTGGACGATGTTCACAAATTCACCTTGTATATATTAATTTATTTAAGATATTTTGGGGGCAACATAAAAACGTCTAGTGTACGACAGGCATGGTGAAATTGACTTAGTTTCAGTGGGGGGAGGCAAGTGTCGTGTATCTATGTGACGCAAGTTGTGAACCAAATCAACAACCTGTATAGTAGTTATTATATGTTATAAATCGGTAAAGCAACGAACTCATAAAATATAACTATGATAACTCTAAATGAAACAGCTAAAAACATACATGCTCGTAATTAATACATAAACGGGTACTCATAGTCAGATTTCGTATGACTAGTACCTCTACAATCGCTTATAATCTAAATATAAACCATGAAGATTTTAGTAATAAATAAAACATACAAACTATTTATTTCAAAAACAGATTTTTCATGATATAGACAAGGTAGAGACTTGAGATTGGTTACAAAGAGGTTACAAAGGTATAACTGAAGTCTGCATTCAACTCAACTTGCCATTTGCAAATGTTGTGAATTTCTAAAAATGTCAACTATATTTTATATTTTGTTTTTAGCTTGAAGCTCCCAGTTGTTTTTTCAGAGTTGTAGTTATTTCTTATAATGTCGACAGAATCGACCGTTTACATATTATGTGATTGATCATCATTTGGTTTTTAATATCAAAAACTACGGCTTTTGAGCCCATTAGCATACTATGTACAATTATTTCAATTAGTAATTTTATTAAAATTATTGTTTATTGTAACTTAGAATTAACTTAATGTATGTATTTTATGATAGGAAAAAAATTAAATAAAAATAATATATGAAATGTTAAAAATGTTTATATTTACGTCATAGTATAGATATCATAATACTATTGTTCAGTGATTTACGTTAAGGATGGTCGTCATGACGCAACCAACTCAGTTGTGGGTGCGGCGAAATGTCATGCTGTTTCATTTTGCTATAAGGTTCACACTCCATGAAACTTGCAAGGAAAATAAAATCGTGCCGATTTCGTCGCCGGCGTATACCTAATTGAAAACTTGTTTCAGCAGAAACCATATTTTGGCAAGACTGTGTACGTTTTCCAACATACTCGTAATTTTTGGTTATTATTAATCTGAATAACATTTTCGGTGTTTGACCCGTATTCATTTATTGATTTTATCTAAAACTATAAAAGCACATTCGGCTACACTTTTGGTAAAAAAACCGTTAAATTTACGTATTTTAGGGGTTTGTTGCTAAGATGTTTAGCTCGATTCAAACATAGATCTAGATAATGTAATGGACTCAGCCTATTTCTTTTTAATTTTTTTTTAATGGCAAATACGGACTCCTTTTTAAAAAGGGTCAGTATTGCCAGCGTCAAGTGATATTAAAAGAAAATTATAATAAGAAGAAGGAAGGGACGAATTATTACCTCTTGAGAGAAATAGAATAATAATAAATATAAGATATCGATCGAAAAAATAGTGTAATAATGTTCCATATACATCCTACTATGTGGTGACAGAGCGTTTGTATGGAGGTTTGCGCGTAACGAGGCCTTATATCTCAGCGAATCAAAAATGTTTACTGCGTTAACCTCAATATCTTAGTCATTTTATAAATTATTACAACACTAAAACAGGAGATAGAAAACCTTATATTTACCGATACAGTGCTACAAGATTGAATGTCTGGCTACAAGCCTTTTTTGGCGCGTGGATTAGTTGTGTCCAAAATCGGAACTAACGCAGCCACCATACCCATTGCTTTACAGCTGCGCCCCCCTGTCACTGTCATCCACGCGCCAAATGATCTTTGTAGCACTGTACCATAGTCCGGGCTCTATGAGAAGTCCGAGCTAAACCTTGCAACACTGCAAGCCGTAGACAGAGGATTCGCATACAACCTCAGATAAGAGTATGCAATCAAGCTGCACCACGTTTAGAACCACGCATCGCCCGCAGCCAATGAAATGTGCAACGGGTTGCGGCGATGGATATATGATTATAAACGACCATTTTTTTACCTGTCAAAATGATAGAATATATATTATCTTATAACATGCAGAGCTACAAACTTATCTGTTCCGGGGGCCAAACTAAAATGGCTTCTATATTCACTGAATGACTGTCTTCCCCACCGTTTTATTATATATATGTATAGATTCTTACGAATATTAAAGTAGAAATTTAATAAAAAAGAAAATTTTCGATATATATTTCGATCCACTTGGGATCGTCGTCAGTCGAATATGGAATAATATCATAAATAAAATAGAGTTAACAATAAATTGACAAACTTAACTTATTTAATTTACCTACCTTTTTGCTCTCATCTGGTGAAGGTAGAGAAGGGTCTGTCTGTCGGTCAGTGTTGTCTGTTTTAGTCCGGCTCCGTAGTGGGCACCAAGTGACCAAATGTAAGACGATTCCCAAGTTCTCAGTTCAATGTCAGTCAAAGGGGGGTGAAAGGCTTTAATGATACGAACAGTGAAGCAGTTGTTAAATTAATGAGAATGAGAGCGAGCATGTGTGGGTATAGGTAAAGTGTTATGAGGTATTGAGTCTGTAGTGTGTCGATGATGGTTCATTCTGATATGGAGCGCATTTTTTGTCTCACCTACGTAGAATGCCGGACAGTGCCGGCATTCTAGCAGATAAATGCAGTTCTCTGTTTTGCATGAAGTGTTGGGTTGTGTGGTGTAGGTGTTTAATGTGTGATGTGTTTTGATTTTTGTGTCTGTTCTAATGATGGGACATGTTTTACATCGTAGTCGTCGGCATGGAGCGGTACCAGGTGATGTGATTGATGGATTGAGATGAGTAGGATATTTTGGTTTAGTTTTGGTGAGATATGATCTGAGGTTTGGGTTCTGTCTGTAGCAGATTTGTGGGTTTGTGGAGAGGAGATTTTTTGTTTTGTCGTTTTGTTGTAGGATGGGAATGAAATCATTAATGAGTTTTTTGAGTTTATAACTGCCATTGAAGAATGTAGTTACTAATTTGGGGTTGTCGGATGAGTTGGTTGATCTATTTTGAAGATTGTGATATCTTGGCCCATTGTATAAATGTTTCTGTAGGAATTGATGAGGGTAATTTCTGCTACGGAGGCCTTGGTTGATTTTGTGGTGGTATTGCTCGAGTGATTCCTGGTCACTACATATCCGACGACCACGAAGTGATAATGAGTATGGTATTGATTTTTTAATATGTGGTGGATTACAGATAATTATGTTTGTGGTTTGTAGACGAAAACGATGCTTCGTTGCTTGTCAAAGTTGTGCGAAATGGTCGTTTATAACTCTGCAACGCGTTACAGAGTTCATCACTGCAGTTGCATCGTGTTTATATCTTTGCGCCCTGCAAGCAGTGTTTGCGTTTCGTTAATACGTAGAGCGAGTAAAGTTACGCGTTAGTAAAATCGAAACGCATCGAAAATCTATTTTGTCTATGACCGTTTGACGTTTACTTGACATTGACAAGTTTTCATTTCGCTCACTTCAATCTTCATTCATTGCAGCGATTTCAGTTTTTAGTTTTCAGTGTTTTTGAACCACGACATTTAAATTAAAAACATGTTACAAAGACTAATAAATATCAGTTTGAAAGTGAAAACATGTAGTAAGAATAAAATTATGTTGTTTCAAATACCATTTCAAAATGATTCGTGTTACAGATGTGCGTACAGATTGTACTCCAGTCGTAAAGTTTTAGGTTTACAAAACTATTACGAAAGGAGTTCCTTCCCTAAAAACGCGATATTCTGTACAAGGACACGGTTTTACACAAGTCAGGTGGATGAAAAGAAAAACGAAGAAATCGACAATGTAAAAACTAATACTTCTTTGGCTACCTCAAAAAAGATAAACGTAAAATTAAAGACTTCAGAACTAAAGAGATTGTTTAGCTTAGCAGAACCTGAGAAATGGACTTTAGCGGGTAAGTAAACAAGTAAAGTACTCAAATATATAGTTTCAGATAATTGGAGAAATTAAATCCCCACACTCTACAAGTTTTAATTCATAAAATTGCAACTATACAATCTAAACACCTTTTAGCTATAGCATGTTTGCTACACAATGAAAATAATTAACAATATAAACAATATATATATCTTAAATATATTAATAAGTAGTCACCTATCAATCTTTTAAGAGGCTATGCAAATTTTATTTTTATCACTGTCACTCCATGCGAAAACATGACTGTGACAGGGCGGATTCAGTTAGTTTTACATTTTTATAAAAACTAAAATAGCTAGCAAAATTTCCAGAATCAAAACTCTAGATATTGTTGAAACCCATCTAATAAAATACATTTGAGTTCTGTACATGGTTACTATTCATCAACAGAGGAAAAAAAGTATGTTTGAAGACCTCATTTCAAAAATTATTTCTATCTAGGAAAATTTATCCAAACATGTTTTCCAATTACAAAACCCTAGATTATATAGTCAAAATGCATTTATTTATTATAATTTTCCATGTATTTCATGAAATACACAGAAAAGAAGTACCCATATTTACATATCACTTTAACCAAACTTCTAAAATATTAACCTCTTTTTACCAGGTGCCCTTGGTTTCCTGGTAATATCCTCTAGTGTGACAATGGCAGTGCCATTCTCTCTGGGCAAGGTCTTAGACATCATCTATGGGAGCTCAACAGATCTTGGAGCAGCGAGAGAGAAGCTAGATGCCTTGTGCCTGATGTTGTGCGGAGTGTTCCTGGTCGGAGGACTCTGCAACTTCGGAAGGGTTTACTTGATGTCAATATCTGGTAAAAATATTTACTAATGCCACCTAAACATTCTGAAGAAATTTCCCTAAGAAATATACGAAATATTATATTACACCAGTTGTGGTTGGACAGGTATTATTTGAAACTACAACGTTAGGCGCTCTGAAATTAGGGACATATTGTAAAGAAAATACATTGTCTTTGAAAAACTGTAATTTCAGAATAAAAGCCTTCATTTTTATTATTATATGAAACCACATACTCTGCTGACTATGCTGCTAAGAAACATTTGTGGGTCTAGTGAATAACGGTTTAACTCTACTCAGGTCTAATTCTAAATTCTTAACGGGGGCGATGAGTCCTGCACTGATTCTCGGTAATCGTGAATATTGTGCACTTCCCCCCGGTCAGTCAGCCCAGCCAGGACAGCTCCTTAAAGTAGAGCCGAACAGCTTCAGCGTTCTGATACATAAACTGGTCCAGTGAAGGGAAGTTGGAGCTCGTCGCAATCCCTGCTTTTTGTCTCATGTCTTCGGTTGCAGAGCAGTGGAGTAGCACATGTTCCACTGACTCGTCCTCTAGAAGACACCCTCTGCATAGAGGGCTATCGGTGCCACCTGTGGTGAAAAGGTGCTTGTTTAGGTTGCAGTGTCCAGTTATGATGCCTGCCATGTCACGTAGGTCGGACCGTTTTAGTTTTATTAAGTATCTTGTTACCTTACCATTCGACTGCGGTATCATTAGTTTTGACAGCCGGCAGTCATTTCGTTCTGCCCACTACTCAGGTCTATTTCACGGCAATTTTTAAAGCATATTTCAAGTCTCTAGCTTGAACTGATCAAAAGCTATGAGGCTGTAACATACATACAGATAGTTGGACATATAAGTATCACTTGTACCCTTTGAGTTCAGAACCCTAAGAACAATGAGGGTAAAATTGAAACGTACCACAAAAATGTAAATTCTTAAATATGTTTTTTTGTAACTACAGGTCAAAGAATGACTCAAAATCTCCGCAAGCAAGTGTATGCAGCAATAATGCGGCAAGAAGCAGCCTGGTTCGGGAAGACTTCCACTGGAGAACTAGTGAACCGACTGTCAGCTGACACACAGCTGGTCGGCAGGAACCTCAGCCACAATGTCAGTGATGGCCTCCGCTCCTTGTTCATGGTTGGAGCTGGAACGGGCATGATGGTAAGGCTGTTTATTGAGCGGGACCTATTGAAGAAGGCATATTATAATAGTAGTTTATGCTACAAGGGCGAAAAGGAATAAATTACGCTCGTGTTTTAAACGTAACCGAGTAATTTATTGCTCTTACGCCCGTGTATCATACTACGTTTTTCAATGCATAGTGTGAGGAAATAAAACAAATATAATCTTGTGAACTTTAAATTATGATTGGCTCAAAAGGACTGTATCCAGAGCCGTCAAACAGTGGGAAAAAAAGTATTACATTTATGGTACACAGGAAAGGCTGTAGGTTAGCCAACCATAGTAAATAAATTAAAAAAAATAATAATAAAGCCCTAGGGCAAAATAATCGATTTTCTGTTCTGGGCTTTTTACTTTTATTTATTTATTGAAAAATAAATTAGTATTTGGACAATAAAGAAGCATGGTTATCATAATGATAATGATCTTTGTCATAATAGTATTTAGTTTATTTTCCTAACTTATGTTATGATTCCTCTAGAATTACCGTAATTAGTTTATAGATAAAATTACTGTGAAAACAGATGGACTAAATGGTAGACAAAGCTATTATATATTTTTCCCTTCATGACATAATTTTCTCCTGTCTTGTATTTTTTATCTCTTTATTCAATTAAAGTATAGGCTTACTTTTTAACTTTGTACACTTTTGTTGTAACAAATAATATTATTATGAAAAAAAAAAGACATGATCTTGCTAAGTTTCTTGCCCTTCTTCTTAGCAAGACTCATCATATGGGTGGAGTTAGGGATACCGTTATATTTATGTTATGTATTGTATTTATTTGTAATATTATTTATTCCTATATTTTTAATTTTATTCAAGATATTATTTTATTAAATTTAAGTAAACCTTACCTGTTTTAGTTATTTCTTGAATTTCCCCATATTTATTACATAAAACTATAAGACATACGAGGGTGAATCCAAAAGTTCTAAGTCCGACCGTGAAAATGAAAGAAAAGTGGGTTCAAAATTATTTTTATTTTTCGACATAGTCTCCATCTAGATCAACACACTTCTTCCACCTGACCTGCAACTTATTTATACTCTCGAAAAAAAATGATTCCGGAAGGTCGTCAAAATAGTCATTAAATGCGACTATCACTTCTTCTCTAGTCGAATATTTAGATACCCCCAAGTGTTTTTTAAATTTGGAAAGAGATGATAGTCAGAGGGGGCTAAATCCGGCGAATAAGGTGGGTGGTGCAGCAACTCGTAACCACATTCATGGATCACAGCCATCGTTTCAACCAAAGTGTGAACTCGTGCATTGTCTTGATGAAACAAAACTCTCTTACGCAACATCCCCGGCCGTTTTTCTTTTATTTCTTCGCGAAGTTTTCGTAATAGGTTACAATAATAGCGTGAATTTATAGTTTCACCTTTAGGTAAATAATCCAATAAAATAACTCCCTTCGAATCCCAAAAAACAGATGCCATGACTTTGTTGGCTGACAAAACGCACTTGGCCTTTTTCGGCGTGGGTGAGCCAGATCTTTTCCGTTTGGATTGCTGTTTTGTTTCAGGAGTATGGTGATGAACCCAGCTTTCATCCATGGTAACAAAACGAGACATAAAATCCTCAGCATCTGCCTCAAAAAGTTCCAAACAGTCACGCGAAATTGTGAATCGAACTCGTTTTTGGTCAGCTGAAAGCAATCTTGGGACCCAGCGAGCAGAAACCTTACGGAACCCCAATTCTACAGTTATAATGTTTTGCACTCGGCCATAACTGATGCCTGTGATCTCAGGTATCCTACTAATGGTCAATCGTCGGTGTCCTAGGATGAGATCACAAATTTTGTCAGTGTTTTCTTTAGTGGTAGACGTTGAAGGCCGCTCCTTGGGTCATCTTCAATGGTCTCCCGACCGCGTTTAAATTCAGCTACCCACTTTTTGACAGTGGAATACGATGGAGCAGATTCCCCTAATGTTGTTTCCATATCTTCATGAATCTCTTTAGGTGAAAGACCTTTTTTATTGAGGTACTTAATCACAGCACGGTGTTAAATTTTCTCCATTGTGAAAAATCCTGTCAGACTGCGTTAAACAAAATATCACAAAAAAATAATAGCTTGCAGTATCGAACTTCAACTTCACACAATCAATCACGAAAAAACATACTAACAAATGACGGTAGATTTACAAAGATTTGATACCTCTTTGTAGGTCGGGCTTAGAACTTTTGGATTCACCCTCGTACATTATTTAATTATATTACATTAATAAAACCGTCCTGTAATAAGTGTTTCTGATATACCTACCATACTTCATACTTCAGGCACAAATATGGACCCATGTTTTAATGTGGCCTCCGAAACAAAAATGTGCCCCAACTACAGGATTTGACCCCGCGACCTCCGGATTAGCGGTTGATACGTTAGAGTCACTCGACTAGACCACAGAGACGATAAAAAAACGGAAAATTTTCGCAAATAAGTGTCAGTCAGTCTCAGATGACTACAATTTATTTATGGCTTGAAACAGCTGATTCAATTGAAAGTATAGATGCCGTAAATAAAAGCCAATTTTCCAGTTGATTATACTTACATCGGAGGGCGTGTAATTGTGTAAGACGTTTGAAGGGCCCAGCGGAAAATGTCCTAAAGTCAACTTTATTCATTTGCTGTCTTAACATAACTCTGAAGGACACAATGGCTAATAGCTCTTGCAATATTAAAACATTTTGTTTATCCTATCTGCGTTAATGAAGATCATTTATTAAACTCTTTCGAGTTTTTGTAACTACTTGATACAACAACTAGTAATGCACACATGAAATGTGGCCGTCCATATCCGCCATCGTCATCGATTTACGACACTCCCCCACAATCATGTTATCGTCATTATCCATAGACAATACAGCCTAGAAAGACGTCTATTGTTCGACATCTTGCGTACAAATAATTCTGTCAACAATCGAAACGGAATACTGCAACTATTGGCTCTTCCAATCTTACGTATAGCGCCACAAACTTATCTTTCCCGAACACGAAGACTCTAACGCAATGGCTATAGAAGCCACTTTGGTTTGGCCTACCGAAACATATAATTTTGGAGTGCCGAATTATATCTGCTGGTTCATTCAGATGTCGCCAGTTATGAGGAGTCTGTAGGCTGTATTCGTCTACGTCATTATCTAATGACACCACCCTATCACAGCCTTGATGTTATTTTCGTTATCTGTATTACAAAATCAATATTATTGTTTAAACAATAATAATCCATCTGTGCCAGTATGGTTGAAGTTAATATTTGACCCCACTAGGGTCATCAGTACTAATTTGAGCTCATCAGTGGTTTTATCTTTGGACCCATGTCATTTTAACTATATTAAAGTTAGTCAAGTTATTTTGTATTGGGAAATTATTAATCGGGCGAATAAAAATATAATTAGCGACTTCAAGTGTCCGGAATAAATACCAAAGCGTGCGACTAAAAATACTGAGGGGGCGAATTTAAAGTATGAAATCGAAAATAATTCACCAAAAGTTATAAAATAGGTGCGATGACGAGCGAAGCGATTAGATCAGATTTACCTGTAGAATAAAATAAGGAGCCAAATGGAGCGAGTCGACGTCCCTAGTTTTATTACTTAAAATTAAATTGTCATTGTTCACCTGAGAATTATTCAACTTAACTCAAATTTGTATTTTCATGTCGCCGTTTTCAAAACTTTTATTCGCCCAGTCTTTAGTGCACTTAGTAATTTTAGTGTGCTATATTTAGTATTTTTGAATTTATATTCGCTCCTTTAAATACTACCCTTTTGTTTTGTCTCATATCTTGAATACGTCACAATTTGAAAAAAGGAACTGTTTTGTGTTCCCTATCAAATAGATTCTTTCATCCAGCTCTTTACGTAGATTGCTTTTATGAATATCATGTGCGTATGGAAAACTTTTCATAAAATAAATAGAGTTTATAGCACACTGTGCGTAAAATGTCGGCATTTTCCGCACTTGTGCTGTAAAAAATTATACGAAACTCGTGCGAGAAACTTTTTCTCGACTCGTGTGATTGCACTCGTCAGAAAACGTTTCATCGCTCTCGTATCGTAATGTACTATTTCGACACAGACAAGAGCAAAGCTGGTACATTTAATAAATAAATAATGTAACCTGTTTTATAGCAAAAACCATTGCTTTGGATACTCTAATTATTATTAGAGTCCATTACGAACTAGAAGTCAATCAGAAATAAATATTTTGAAGAATTTCTCGGGTCAGAATTCAAACCTACGACGGTAGCGCGCTACCGACTGCGCCATCGAGGTTTTTATCTGGACCGTTGAATTTTTTCATCATCATGAATAGTAGCAAGTGGTATTAATTTTGTTTAGAAATTTTATATTGGTACCGATTCGGTGTAGCACATCTTAACTTATTTGACAGGACTAAACTTAATTTAAGTGTTCTGTCCTTGTCTTTTCGACAAAAGAAAGAAAAAGACAGGACGCTTAAAATAAGGTTAGTCTTGTCAAATAAGTTGTGTTACGCCGAATTGATACAAATTACTATCATCTGAAGTCGAAGTACCGAACTCTGTTTTTTCCCTATTTACGGATGACAACCCATAATAGTTATTTAAGATACACGTGCGGAAAGTAAGGTTTTCATTGGCACGCATTCGGATAAAAACCTTTTACGCTCAAGTATCTTGCAACATTTTTCAATGCATTTTGCGAGGAAATACAACAAAAAAATAAGTATAATAAAGAATAGTGTTTATCATCATTCAATTATTGCTAGAGCGCGCATACTTATAAATAATTGTTTTTTTTGGACAGCAAAACCTCCTTGCATCTTTGTAATTTTTTAAATTTTATGACTTGCACCATGCACCACAGAGTCAAAAACTTAAAAAAATTACTTTATTTCACGCGTGAAATAAAGGATTTCAGTACTGTTTTATTTTACGCGTGAAATAAAGAGTCGGTTTCCGCATAATTTTGTTACACAAAAAAGAAAACTTTACGAGCAACTGCATTGAAAAATCTATGATTGGTGAACTGTCAACACATCGAGCTGTGAACTCATGGACTGTTCCAGTTCTACATGTCTCCGTCCCTGGCGATGATCGGTCTGTGCGTCGTGCCGCCCGTGTCGGTGCTGGCCGTCATCTACGGTCGGTTCGTGCGCGCCATCACGCGGCAGCTGCAGGACAGACTGGCTGAAACTAGCGAGGTACTGTTATGTTTTGTTTTATAGTCTAATATATCTCTCACTCTCCTTGAACGTTTATTATATAAAATATGCCATTTAAAGTTGATAGTCCTGTAACAGGCCTTTGTCTCATTAGGACTATGTATAGTTAATAAATTCGTGCCTGTCGGTCAGATAACGGGTGCTTCCTAAACACGAATGCTTTTGTAAATTTTTTCCATAAATAAACAAATACAACTGTCAAACCGCCTTCTGTTTGAGCTGGGTGTAAACAATCCTTCTTTCTTTCTTAACCTAGGGATTTCGTAGTCAGAAGGCGGTCTGTTCAAGCGTTCCGCATTCCATAGAGAATAGTCTGAACGCGTTGACGCCTTAGTATCGGCGGTCCACTATAATTTAAACTCGGTAGTTACGCAGCTAGTGCAATTGTTCTGGCCATAGACGACGACGATGCTATTACAGCAAAAAATTGCATTAAACACCAGAAAATACGTAAATTATATCGATAAAATAGAGCGTATCTTCAAGATCAACACTATACTGTCAGTGCCTACCTCCAATACCGTGTCTCAAGACTGTACTGTCAGTGCCTACCACCAATACCGTGTCTCAGCACTGTAGTGTCATTGTCTACCTCCAATACCGTATCGCAACACTGTACTGTCAGTGCCTACCACCAATACCGTGTCTCAGCACTGTAGTGTCATTGTCTACCTCCAATACCGTATCGCAACACTGTACTGTCAGTGCCTACCACTAATACCGTGTCTCAACACTGTACTGTCAGTGTCTAACTCCAATACCGTGTCTCAACACTGTACTGTCAGTGTCTACCTCCAATACCGTATCTCAACACTGTACTGTCAGTGCCTACCTCCAATACCGTGTCTCGACATTGTATTGTCAGTGCCTACCTCCAATACCGTGTCTCAACACTGTACTATCAGTGTCTACCTCCAATACAGTCTCTCAACCCTGTACTGTCAGTGCCTACCTCCAATACCGTGTCTCAACACTGTACTGTCAGTGCATACCTCCAATACCGTGTCTCAACACTGTACTGTCAGTGCATACCTCCAATACCGTGTCTCAACACTGTACTATCAGTGTCTACCTCCAATACAGTCTCTCAACCCTGTACTGTCAGTGCCTACCTCCAATACCGTGTCTCAACACTGTACTGTCAGTGCATACCTCCAATACCGTGTCTCAACACTGTACTGTCAGTGCATACCTCCAATACCGTGTCTCAACACTGTACTATCAGTGTCTACCTCCAATACAGTCTCTCAACCCTGTACTGTCAGTGCCTACCTCCAATACCGTGTCTCAACCCTGTACTGTCAGTGCCTACCTCCAATACCGTGTCTCAACACTGTACTGTCAGTGCATACCTCCAATACCGTGTCTCAACACTGTACTATCAGTGTCTACCTCCAATACAGTCTCTCAACCCTGTACTGTCAGTGCCTACCTCCAATACCGTGTCTCAACACTGTACTGTGTAACGTTATTTATTTATGATTATAAATAAGTTAATTCCTATATATATTTTTAATAAAGAAATGTCGATTCATTTAAATAATATCGACTTTTACCCTGCACTATTACGCTGTTCACTCTTTCGTTCGTTCGTGGTCAGTCTACTGGCGCATACAAGCCCTGCGGTCCGTAATAGAATTACATAGATAAAAGCTATGAATGAATTAAAGTGTGAGCGATGACTGGTCCGTAATTTGTGAGCTAGCAAACGATGTGAAAGATAGCTTATGATTCGGACCGCTTTAAAAAAGATACATCTTAACCATAACCTCTTATTACAGAATACAATACGATTATTTGATTTTATTTCGTCAAAGTGCCGTGATTCGTGATGGAACAAAAAGAGTTTGTAGCACTGTTCTTTAACGTAGACTCAGATAGCGACGAAAAAATATATATACATATAAATTCTTCCTTTTCGACGAAAAGTTCCACACGACTTCTTATTTGTTTCTCTCATGGCCGAATAAAACATATACTATGGTTTGTCTGATCTGAACTGCTGAAATAATGGAGCGAAAACAATTTTTGACATTCCATTCCGTTCAACGCTCACATCGCCTCACCTCCGTCGCATGAGCCATGAAAGTCATACGAATGAATGAACGCATTTGCTTCACTCATGGATTATTAGCCATTCACCTCATTCATTCGTAATCGATTTTAGCGAAATAATTCTATTTCGGAACGCGGGGAAGATAAATGATGCGACTGTCTATCACCGCGGTCATTCAGGGACTGGCCACGAACGAACGAAAGAGTGAACAGCGTAATAGTGCAGGGTAAAAGTCGATATTATTTAAATGAATCGACATTTCTTTATTAAAAATATATATAGGAATTAACTTATTTATAATCATAAATAAATAACGTTACAACTGTCAGTGCATACCTCCAATACCGTGTCTCAAGACTGTACTGTCAGTGCCTACCTCCAATACCGTGTCTCAAGACTGTACTGTCAGTGCCTACCTCCAATACCGTGTCTCAACACCGTACTGTCAGTGTCTACCTCCAATACAGTCTCTCAACCCTGTACTGTCAGTGCCTACCTCCAATACCGTGGCTCAACACTGTACTGTCAGTGCATGCCTCCAATACCGTGTCTCAAGACTGTACTGTCAGTGCCTACCTCCAATACCGTGTCTCAACACTGTACTGTCAGTGTCTACCTCCAATACCGTGTCTCAACACTGTACTGTCAGTGTCTACCTCCAATACCGTGTCTCAACACTGTACTGTCAGTGTCTACCTCCAATACATTCTCTCAACCCTGTACTGTCAGTTCCTACGAGTACCTCCAATACCGTGGCTCAACACTGTACTGTCAGTGCATACCTCCAAGATAGTGTCTCAACACTGTTCTGTCAGTGCTTACCTCCAATACCGTGGCACAACCCCAGTCTCCTTAAATGCGCGGTATCACAAATTTTACAGTGCCAGAGTGTGATCGGTTTTTTGTCAGACTGATGATTGTAAGAGTGAGGGTTCTAGACTTTGTCCCTTCCTACATTTCAATTAAATTGTCAATAAGTGTTGAATTTTAATGTAATGTCGAACATTTCTTAACTGTTTACTTGTAAATATTTAAATTGTAATACTTTTAAAAACTTAATTATACAGACTCAATGTATTGGATCTTGTCTGTAATGCTGTATAAATAAATAAATTTCAAAACGAGTTGCAAGTACATTAAAATACAAAAGGTGCATAAAAACATAAATTAGCTTATCCCCAAGCTTGTAAATGTAAACGCATAATGAAAGAAAAGTGTGTTTATACTGAGGCAGGTAAATACCTATCGTATTTGCATCTTATTTACATATAGGTCATTAGATTAAAACAAAGTGGTGGATGAAATTAAATAAATGTTTAAATAATCATTGTGACACGTAGGTACAGGATTAGACAGGGATCCGGTAAAATTATTAAATGTTGTCTCGTTAAGAGTAGATTCGGTAAAATTATTAAATGTTGTCTCGTTAAGAGTAGATTCGGTAAAATTATTAAATGTTGTCCTGTTAAGATTAGATTCGGTAAAATTATTAAATGTTGTCTCGTTAAGAGTAGATTCGGTAAAATTATTAAATGTTGTCCCGTTAAGAGTAGATTCGGTAAAATTATTAAATGTTGTCTCGTTAAGAGTAGATTCGGTAAAATTATTAAATGTTGTCTCGTTAAGAGTAGATTCGGTAAAATTATTAAATGTTGTCCTGTTAAGATTAGATTCGGTAAAATTATTAAATGTTGTCTCGTTAAGAGTAGATTCGGTAAAATTATTAAATGTTGTCCCGTTAAGAGTAGATTCGGTAAAATTATTAAATGTTGTCTCGTTAAGAGTAGATTCGGTAAAATTATTAAATGTTGTCCCGTTAAGAGTAGATTCGGTAAAATTATTAAATGTTGTCTCGTTAAGAGTAGATTCGGTAAAATTATTAAATGTTGTCTCGTTAAGATTAGATTCGGTAAAATTATTAAATGTTGTCCCGTTAAGAGTAGATTCGGTAAAATTATTAAATGTTGTCTCGTTAAGATTAGATTCGGTAAAATTATTAAATGTTGTCCCGTTAAGATTAGATTCGGTAAAATTATTAAATGTTGTCCCGTTAAGAGTAGATTCGGTAAAATTATTAAATGTTGTCTCGTTAAGATTAGATTCGGTAAAATTATTAAATGTTGTCTCGTTAAGAGTAGATTCGGTAAAATTATTAAATGTTGTCTCGTTAAGATTAGATTCGGTAAAATTATTAAATGTTGTCCCGTTAAGAGTAGATTCGGTAAAATTATTAAATGTTGTCTCGTTAAGATTAGATTCGGTAAAATTATTAAATTTTGTCCCGTTAAGAGTAGATTCGGTAAAATTATTAAATGTTGTCTCGTTAAGATTAGATTCGGTAAAATTATTAAATGTTGTCCCGTTAAGAGTAGATTCGGTAAAATTATTAAATGTTGTCTCGTTAAGATTAGATTCGGTAAAATTATTAAATGTTGTCCCGTTAAGAGTAGATTCGGTAAAATTATTAAATGTTGTCTCGTTAAGATTAGATTCGGTAAAATTATTAAATGTTGTCCTATTAAGAGTAGATTCGGTAAAATTATTAAATGTTGTCTCGTTAAGATTAGATTCGGTAAAATTATTAAATGTTGTCCCGTTAAGAGTAGATTCGGTAAAATTATTAAATGTTGTCTCGTTAAGATTAGATTCGGTAAAATTATTAAATGTTGTCCTGTTAAGAGTAGATTCGGTAAAATTATTAAATGTTGTCTCGTTAAGAGTAGATTCGTTAAAATGATTAAATATTTTCCTGTTAAGAGTCGATTCGGTAAAATTATTAAATGTTTAAAATCAAAATAAAATTTAAAAATTATTATAGTCCGGCTTCTTCGTGCGCGACCTTCCTGCGGGGTACAGATGTTGGCGGAGACGAGGTACGGGGATGTTAGCGGGGGCTGGTGGTGTAGCGGGGAAGGGAAGTGCGTGCTGCTGCGCTTCACTCACCGACAGTCGCAGTCGCGCAGTCAAAGCTACCTCGCCCCCGCCAACGTCTGTACCCCGCAGGAAGGTCGCGCACGAAGAAGCCGAACTATAAATGTTGTCCTGTTGAGAGTCGATTCTTTGGATTTGTAACAAATTCTCAAAAAGTAATCATAACGCCCAAGATACAACTTTATTTGAGTTTACTAATTATATAAAAACAGTAAGTAGCTCGGTCATTTTTTTAACTTGAATATGCTAAATTTGTCTTCTTTTTGGAATAAACAGATTAGTTTAGGTATGTAATTTCAATAAAGCCTTTTTTCGTGCTTTTATACCTATTTTTTATACCTATTTTATATTATTTAAGTCCGGATTTATACCTATTGTCTAAGTATTTTTTAATTTACAGGAAGTGACGTAATCGTATTTGGTTGAATGGTCGAATCCTTGTCACACTTTAGGATGCGTTCAAGAAATATATTTTTCTCAAAATAATATTGTAATGCTTTAATTACATAGACATACCAGAAAGTACTTCATCCTGTAGAGCTATTTCAAGTCTCCAGGAAATCTGAATAACTGTCCAGGAAATTCTTATGAAAATCCATTACATACCATGTTTTTTTTAACTATCCGTGTCTATGCAAGACTAATCGAATGGGCGGAGGTAGGCATGTATTTATATATGTAACCTATTACTATGTAGTGTATAGGATGGGATTTGGTCGGCCGCCTGGATTCGTGCTGGGGGCTCGGTTGGTGATCATTGAACCTTGTTCCTGGTCCCTGGCCGGGTCTCCGGTATGGGTTCGGGCGGTTGATTGGATTTCACCTTGTATAATAATATTTTACCTATAATTTTAATCGTATATATATTGCTACATAAATTAAATAAACATTTAATCTAAGTAGTTCATGTACATTTATTATTTTATTACATATATTTATATAAGATTAAAATTTGACTTGTGAAACGTGTATTATATATACCTCCTTTGCAAAATAAACTTTTTGAATTTTGAATTATGTTTTAAATGACTAAAGAGTTTGGCGATCATAAGGTTTTTAGCGGCCAGTATAAAAAGAAAAAACATTACAATTTCGTGTTCAGAGTGTAGAAACGCTTGCTATATTTTATAATTGAAAATACATTATTTTTATTGATTCTATAGTTATATTTAAAACCATTGAACACTTAAAATTTAACCTCAATTTTATGAAGAAGGCTGGCCGTATACATTTGCCCAACGAAAAAAAAAAACAAAGAAAAAAGTAAAAGCGGGAAATTATGTTGTTGCATAATATTTTCATTTAAAGTTTTTTGTGTAAATAAATTACAAAATGAGTTCAGAAGAAATCTCTGATATAGATTGTACTCTTCCAGATTTAAAATCGGAAGCGGAATTAGCAAAAAACAACTTGCTTCCGCCAAAATATAAGGAAGGATATTTAAACAAATTACGAAAAGTTCATCAAGTGAAAAGCAGATAAACACACGAACAGTTGGTCGGAAAAATTTTTTTTTGGCTTATTTCAGTCACCTTCGCCAAACAAAGCAGCCTTTCACTTTATGGGCGATGTATTCCATGCTCCGATGTGTTGTGCTCAATAAGAATAAAATATACTCGAAAAAGTACAACAATTTAACGGCATGGCTAAAAAGGCAATCAGATGGCTATATAAGCAAGAAGTCTAAAATATTTCAAGCCAACAACAGTTTCTTAACGACGCTCCTGATGATAAATATCTAGTTATAAAAGTAAATAAATGATGTAATATTATTTTATGGCTCTACAGTTATAAATAAGCCTTTAATTCATTATTAAAATTGAATTTTTTGTTGTAGGTTGTTCTTATCACTCCCAGTAAACGGTGCATGTAGAAGTATGGAGCTTGCCAATCTAAGTACAAAAGACGTCGAACACCGCGATAGCATTATTTTAGTAAAATTGCGTGACACATAAAACAAACTCGATCGGTTGTTTGTTATTCAAGATGGCTTTGTTAACGTTATAAAAAAACTTATTTAATTTGAAAATATCTCGTTTTATTTTTGAGAAAAGCACTGTACATGCTTCGACCATAATTAGCTATCTTGGACTCGTATATAAAAGTCCTCGCTCTAAGGGCTCGGCCTTTTAACTTACTCGTCCAGGATATCTTTAATTACTGGTCTCAGATGTAATGTACTATTTCGTATTGAAATGTGTGATGATGACGTCACTCAAAGATATGCTTTTTTTTCATTTTATACTTTTTTTCATTTTATAAAGGGTATGCACGCTTGTTTTAATATCTATCTACTAGAAACGGTTAAGGAAAGCTATTTTTCGAAACGGTTCGTAATCGTAAATATTGACGAAAAAAGAAAGAGGTTAATTGGATTATTCATAGGCGAGGAGTTAGATTATTTTAGGAATTTACGTCAATTGAAAATTCAATTGTTTTGAAGCTACTATAATACTATTAAAAATAATGTATTTGCATAAATAGTATCTAAACTATTTGTGTAGGTACATTTTTCTCAGCTAAAAGTCGCATTTTGGGCGTTTAATTATTTCTTGAGATTTTGTTACAAATTCGAAGAATTGACGCTTAAGGAAGTAGTTTACTGTGTATACATTGAAAAATGTAATAATTTTCTTACTTCTTGTTGTAAACTAATTCTGTATCGCCAAACGATTACTAGTCATCGAATAGTACATTGTTCACCGAGGGAAGAAAGGGGAAGATTACTAACGAGGGTGTATACACACCGGTTGGGAATCGCACTTTCTCCCGAGTGATACATAGTGCTTTATACTACACCTGCGAGGAAATAGTATAATTTTACCTTTAATCAAGATACAATAAAAGAAACCGACTGACTCGCGTGCGATTGTCACTTTTTATGTCCTTCTTATTTTTTATTATGTACAGGAAAAGCAAGTGGCCAGTATCATTTTTCGAGTTTATGTACGAGTTCGCAAAATAATACTGGCCACTTGGCCACTTGCTCATTCTTTATGTTATTTAAAAAAAAAACAGCACGTTAACAATGGATTTGCATATACTTTTTCTGCCCGCTCAAGCACGTTAACAATGAATTTTCATACACTTTTTCCGCCCGCATATTTGTATGACAGTAATGACATCGTATTATCTGCATCGTTTTCAAAAAAGTAAGAAGGTACTTTCCGAGCAGGTGTAGTATAAAAGAACATTTATATTTTACTTATCAGTTTGTAAGAGAACAATGTTTTTCCTTGGAATGTAATATTTAAGTGCAGGGGTTGTCATCCTTATGATATAGGAGGGCCACAAATGTCACCAGGGGATCAGCGAGGGCCGCATCTCATCTTTGTATTTGAATAAATATCATATTTATTGTAGTTTTACACATTTTAGATACTGATTAGTAAAAAAACTAATGCGATTCTTGCGGTTGCATTTAACTTGCAAGTTTTTGTATTTCACTTGCATTTTATTATATTATATTAGATGTGGAAATGCGCAGTATTGCGTCTAATTGATAATGCTTGCATTTTTGATAGTACAGAATTGAAAATAAATATGTGCTACCATCTACCAAATGTAATAAGTAATTATCATGCAGCTGTTGCGGGCCGCTTGCGGCCCGCGGGCCATCGGTTGCCGACCCCTGGCTTAGTGATTGCTGTGACGAAACCCGTATATTGTCTACGCTAATATACGTAATAATGTATTCTTGGAATTGAAAAATAACAATTTTTTTATTAAATTTCAGTTAGCAGAAGAAAAGATTTCCAACATAAAGACTGTGAAGGCATTTAGTAAAGAGAGGAAGGAATGTGAGTCTTATGCAGCTAGGATAGAGAACGTTTTACAATTGGCTTACAAGGAGTCATTGGCTGTGGGCAGCTTTTACGGTTTGGTAAGTATTAGTAAAACTACCAAGACTTGGAAATAAATAAATAATCTCAGATTAATCATCACACATAAGAGGAAAATTCTCTTAAAGTTTTTTTTTAAATGTTACCTTGCCTTTTGCAATAATTACTTTCCTTTAATAGTAGTTTATGCTACTAGGGTGCAAAGGAATAAATTACGAGGACGATTTAAAACACGAGCGTAGCGAGTGTTTTAAACGTAACCGAGTAATTTATTGCTTTTATGCCCGTGTATCATACTACGTTTTTCAATGCATAGTGTGAGGAAGTGAAAACAAATATAATCTTGTGAACTTTAAATTATAATTGGCTCAAAAGGATTGTATCCAGAGCCGTTAAACAGTGAAAAAAAAAGTATAACATCTATGGTACACAGGAAAGGCTGCAGGTTAGCCAACCATTGCAAACAAATAAAAAAAAAATTATAATAATAAAGCCCTAGGGCAAAATAATCGACTTTCTGTTCGGTTTTGATGCATAAAAAGTAACCCTTTACGAGCACATGCATTGAAAAGAATTTTAAGACATTTTTTTTATAGACCTGATCAATTATTTATGATAAAAGAGTAGAACTCAGTGTGTCTGTACATTTAAGAATTAAAATAGAAATGGGGTGACTAAAAAAGAGTAATAGATCACAAATCAGCGATTTTTAGAATTCTTGTCTGTCTGTCTGTCTGTTGTTCGTGCACATCTCCGAAGCTACTGAACGGATTTTCATGTAGTTTTCACAGATGGACAGAGCTTAATTTGGATTAGAATTCGGTTTTGTTTTATTAAAATCGTGTGTCGTAAAAAATTATCGTAATTTAAAGATTTTTGGAATTTTCTTTTCAACTGTTAGAAGTTACATAGCTAATAATAATAATTCCTATAGTCTATAGACGTCACGAACGATTGTAAAACTTTGGTCAAAATTATTTAGCGTATAAAATTTTAGTACATAAAAAATCAACAGGTGGCGCTGTTAGAACGCGCATAAATAAATGTTTAATTATTTCGTTTATATAACGTCATCTATTTTAGTAAATAAAAAGTTTAAATGCGAAATAAGTATATTAAACACTATTAAAAACTGTAAAAGAAAAGAGCTATGTCTGTCTGTTTATTGATGATATTAGAAAAAAGCGGTGTAAGATATTGACACAAAAAAAGGCGGAATTTTTGTCGGTATTTCATGCATCACGCAAAAACTACTGAACGGGTTTTGATGCGATTACCATTGTACGAACCTCAGCAGTGAGACATTGATTACAAAGAAAGAAGGAAGGGAGATCATTGTTCGATAGCTTATCCTTCAACTTAAAAACTTCGATACATCTTATTGCGGGATTCCCAAGGGATTACACTGTGGCCGCATTATCTTAAATAAACAAGATTTATTTATTTATTTTTGTATAACGTTAAAAAGGTTCGTTAGCAGAATCGAACCTGGGACTCAAGATTGACCTGTTACATATTTTGTTTGTTTTCATTACACAGACGGGCCTAGCAGGCAACACAATAATAATTCTAGTCCTGTACTACGGCGGCGGGATGGTTGCCACGGAGCAATTGACTGTCGGCAACCTAACCTCCTTCCTTCTGTACGCTGCGTACGTCGGTATTAGCATCAGTGGGTTGAGTACCTTCTACACGGAGATGAACAAGGGCATTGGAGCGGCGACACGGCTCTGGCAGATTATCGATAGAGTGCCGAGCATACCGGTTGTGGGTACGTGGAATAACGGGGTTCTTTACTATCATCATCATCATCATCATCATCATCATCATTATTTATTCACGAACAATATACCTACTGAATGTTCTGAATATACAACGTTAAACTATGAAATGAAAATGATAAACAAAGATTATGTTTATTTTGCGAAATCCATCGCTATGAATACTCTAAATATTATTAGAGTGCATTACAAACTAGAAAATATCAATCAGAAACAAATCCACAGACAAGAATTTTAAGAAATTCCCCGGGCCAGGATTCGAACCTGCGACCTCTTGTTATCAAGACAAGCGCGCTCCTGGCCCGGGGAATTTCATCAAATTCTTGTCTTTGGATTTGTTTCTGATTGATATTTTCCAGTTTGTAATGCACTGTAATAGATAAACAAACATGTCAGAATGTCAAAATTATTGATCGAGGCCCCAAAGCTCTGGTTTTCTAAACCTTGGGTTTCCTAGAGAGTAGTGCCGTGGTATAGCAGCCGTTATCTTTTATCTCTCAATCTTTTGTGATAGGAAAGACAAGGATAGTTATATGGGTCAAAATCAGAGAGGTGGAGTTCTGAATAAGATTTTTATACTTAAATTATCTCCCAAACATGTATTATTATTAGACATTGGATTATATGCTCTAACAAAGTGCCAAAATATGCATGCAAATATGCACTAAAACGCCGAAAACTGAAAACTGTTGATATGCCCAAAATATGCATAATGCAAAATCAAAAAACCATTTTTATTTTAATATATTTCAATTAAAGACGGTACAAAAACAGCGAAATATACTTAAAATTACGCATAGTTATTGTGACAATATACAATTAAGTATTTTTCCAAATTTTCGAGCGCAAATTTGTGACGTTTGTCACCCAGTAGCAATTTGTACGCCGAAAATGACGTCTCTACATCAACTGACGTCATTGGACAAAACGTACGCACTGGTCTGTCAGTTTGCGCTCGCGCCCTACACGTCTTCGTCACCTAGGTCCCTATACCTCCCGCTACTAAACGAAATATGCACGATTGGGAAAAAAGGCTAAAATATGCATTAACGCCGTAATTAGAGAGTTATGTGTATTTGCATATGCAAATATGCAAATGCATATAATCCGATGTCTAATTATTATATACGTACGCAATTACCTGCACCCTTAGTATTTACTTTAAATCATACTCAAAATAATTTACGGGAACGCTTCCTTAAACGGTTTTATATGAATTTAGGCATTGGTATGTAGCTATATATATTACTTATTTAACCAACTCCTCGGATAGAGTATTCGTATTGTTATTTTATTATATTAAGGGGCTCCACAATGCTAAACATCAGTTTTGTATTGGATTCAGTTCCTTCAATGTACATGGTAAAAATTTGGAAAAAATATGGCGTGCTTTTTGACTCAAGACTATTATTAATTACACTTTATAAATAAAAATACTTTCAATCTTCTATTACTTATATTACTTTTAAAAAAGCATGAATTTCACGAAAAAAGTGATTCAGTTTCTGTGTTTCAAAACCGATTGAAACGAAACCAATACACGCAGATACTTACGAGTACAAACCAACTTTATTATATAAAGATATTATGGTTAATGCCATAATGTAGCCACGATTTCAAAATAACTCAAGTTTTGCGTGCGCTGCATCTGATTAGAGCAGGATAGAGAGCTAAAAAATAAACGCATTAGAGCAGGACTGAATTTTAGCATAGTGCAGCCCCTTAAATGGGTTCTAAATTTTGCCCTACAGTTAACAAGTCATTTCGGGAACTCAGCAATAGATTTATCAAATAGTTATTCCATATGCAATATACAAAAGTCTTTATTGTACAAAAAAGTCTACAAAGTAATAATGTTGACTCTGAACCCCAAACTAATACAATTGTTTTTTATAGCACACTGTGCGTAAAATGACCGCTTTACGCACGCTGCGCGTGAGTAAAGTCGGCATTTTCCGCACTTGTGCTATAAAAAATTATACGAAACTCGTGCGAGAAACTTTTTCTCGAATCGTGTGAAACTCACACTCGTCAGAAAACGTTTCATCGCTCTCGTATCGTAATATACTATTGGTGAACAGTATTTACGTTTCGAGGGAACTATACAATTTTACATGAGAAAGGTTAATTACAAACAAACGTGGCTAAATATTTAAACAAATAGATTATAAATAAAATAAATAATATAGTTACAAACTTATTTACAAATATTATAAAAGTATCATACATGAGATAAATATGATAACTTTGGATAAATACGATAAAACATAAATAATTCAATGAAGATATCTGATGTAAAGGGTATAAAAAATATAAAGATTAAGGGCCTGTTTCACCACTTCCAGATAAGTGATATCCAGAAGATAAGTTTAAAAATGGAACACATTTTGTATGCGTTATATGTCACATATAACTATCAGGCACTTATCTAGAAGTGGTGAAACAGGCCCTTACTGAAATGTTTTTTGGTTTACAAATTACAATTACAAATTACCTTGAAAGTAAAATGGAAGACAGATATACGAAGAACAAACAAGGTAGTTGGATAAAATTATTAAAAAATATCTAGTTCTATCGACATGCACTAGTGGGCGCTGTTCATCAGTCTTGTGAAGTTTTCCATAAGAAGGACAACGTTTAACTATTTTCTGCTTCGAATAACATTTTCCATATCATTTACGGGAACGCCATTTTCTATTTAGTTCTCGAAATGATTATTATTGACACAATGACTGTTATATCACGTCATATCTAAAAATACGTATATCGCTTTTTTGCGTGGTCCTTTCGGAATCTGCTAAAAGACATAAAGTGCTATATTTTTCAAAGCAAACATTTTTTCAAATTTGGAATGTTAAAATGCTCACCTCTTTGATCTTGACCCATATAGCGGTGCCGCTAGGAAATCACTCTTAGGAAATCGTAACTTAAAAGGCTTTGCCGTTATATATAACGATTATAGCGGTCGTTATCTCTCATTGTAAAAGATTGAGAGAACATAATATAATATTTATTTATTTTTATTTATTTATTTCCCAACTTACACCTACCATTACAGGAATGCAACCTAATGCGATAGGATGTGTTTGACTTATTTACAATATAATAACGGCCACTATATTACCGCAACTCTCTCTTAGGAAACCGGAGCTTAACAGCTGCTTATGTGCTGATACATAAGAAAAAAAAAACTTATCAATAGTGTTACTGAAAATCTGCTCAATTAATGCCTAGAATGAGCTATTTTTAAAGGGCTAAGTTTTCATAAACTTCGTTTTATATCTAAAATTTAAACTTTGCTATAAACGCGCGTTTTGAGCAAAAGCTCAAATTTAAGCCCTTCAAAGACTTTTTCTAGTGAAAACTTTGCTATTTAAAACATAATACAACAGATAAACCTTTGACTTTCAATCCTTGTATTCAAATGAAAATTAAAGTACAATTTTATCTTTCAGGAGGCCTTCGGCCCTCAGATAAACCGAAAGGAGAAATTGTTCTGGAAAACGTCAACTTTAGCTATCACGGAGCGCCCTTGATCAAAAGTGTAGACCTCCACCTTTTCCCGGGAAAATCGATAGCTTTAGTGGGAAGATCCGGGTGTGGGAAAAGTACAATAGCGTCCTTGATTTTAAGGCTCTTCGACCCGGAACAAGGGAGGATATTGTTAGATGGAATTGATATCAGGAAATTGGATCCAGTGTGGTTGAGGAGCCATATTGGGTTTGTTAGCCAGGTAATGATTCATATTTAAATATTCATAAAACTGCTTTTTCGCGAAACAGCGCGCTATTTCGTGAAAAATCGAATTATGGCGTAAACACAGTCCCATTACGCGATCGTAAAAAATATTTTCCACCCCGCTGTGCTCGGCTAAACCTTCCTCGCTTTGCTTTGCTCGTCGTCGTACCTATTTTCGTTTTTTTTTAAACACATTTTCCTTGTATCTTAGAAACTAATCTCCAACCAAACTTGTAAATTATAATTAATCATCCATCCATCAGCCCGTATTCGTCCACTGCTGGACATAGACCTCCCCAATATTACGCCACTCTTGGCGTTCCTCAGCCACCCGCAACGTCCTTCAAATCGTCAGTCTAGCGGGCACGAAGGCGGCCTACGCTGCGCGTTGCTGTACGTGGGCTCCATTCCAATGGCTTACGGCCCCAACGGTTATCACGTCGGCGACAAATATGGCCAGTCCATTGCCACTTCAACTTACTGATTCGGCAGGCTATGTCGGTCACCTTCGATCTCGGACGGATATCTTATAATTAATGTGTTATATTATTTATTTTAGAATATGAATGTAAATTCTAAACAAGATATATAAATTTTTCAGGAACCTGTATTGTTCAGTGGTTCAATAAAAGAAAACATCCTCTACGGTGCCTTAGATGATGCAGAAGACGCAAAAGTCAATGTAAGTGTAGTCATCGTAACGAATCTTGAACTTTGCACAGAATAGTAGTTTATGGTACAAGGGCGAAAATGAATAAATTACGAATACGATATAAAACTCGAGCGTAGCGAGTGTTTTAAACGTAACCGAGTAATTTATTGCTCTTACGCCCGTGTATCATACTACGTTTTTCAATGCATAATGTGAGGAAATAAAACAAATATAATCTTGTGAACTTTAAATTATGATTGGCTCAAAAGGACTGTATCCAAAACCGTTAAACAGTGGACAAAAAGTATAACATTTATGGTACACAGGAAAGGTTGCAGGTTAGCCAACTTCTCGTAAATAAATGAAAAAAAAGTAATAAAGCCCTAGGGCAAAATAATCGACTTTCTGTTCGGTTTTGATGCATAAAAAGTTTAAAGAGCCTTTACGAGCACTTGCATTGAAAAAAAATTGTCGGTGGAAGCGCTACTGATCGGGTTTCCCTTGCTTCCCCCACTCTCCGCCGCGTGCTCAACTTAATGAGCCATTCGCCTACATGAAGATTTTTATGAAAATCAATCCAGTTTAAAAAGCTAAAAACAGTAGAAAAATTATTTTTTCGATATCTCAAAAAATTACGAAGTTATCGGCTATCAAAATGAGCTTAACGGCATGTCTCGTGACGTCATCTAATGTCGCTAGCTGCGGTAATAATAAGAATTTTTCAAAAATTCGAAATGTTTTGTGCTTTGCTATAAAAGCCAAATTGTCACGAGTTCATAATTCCTGTAATTCAATAGGTATTTCCATTTATTTGTTTTTTGTTTGAAAGTTGATTTCAAGGTTTTACATCCAAGTATTAAATTTTGTTTTATTTTCAGTTTGAACACTAAAATTAAATCTTCAAAAACAGTTCGTCCTAAATGCCATCCATTTCCATGATAAGATTCGTAATAATTTTTTACAGTTAACACTTTTCAAAAATTTAATTAATGTTGCTGTTAGCTTAATGTTGTCTCATTCATATAAAAAAAAATACAAAATTTCGATTTGTCATTCCTAATAAAAAAGGAATAATTGTAGTACTGAAAATTGAGTTTCCTTCAAATTCTCCATACAAAACGCCAATTTTATATATGTGTATATTCCAGGGAGAGCCGGCGTGGCTGGCCGCGGCGAAGACCGCTCACCTACAAGAGCTGGTGCTGTCCACCCGCGAGGGGATCGGGCGGCAGGTGGGGGCCAGAGGGGGGCAACTCAGTGGGGGGCAGAAACAGAGAGTCGCCATCGCGAGAGCTATTGTTAAGGTAACTATAGTACAAGTCGCACCGGCAGACCGGTTGCAGCCGGTTTCCTGTCATTTCTTCGTTACTAGCTTCCGTGAATCGAAAACCAGATAGAGACAGTAAAGCCGATTCCTAGGCTTTAATTTTAGTTTTAGTGCTGTCAAAACTAAATTTTCTTCATTGCAAAATGGTCCTTAGATTTAAGAAACAGAAGTTAAATTACTTTGGAAAATTTTAAGTTTTGACAGCACTATAACTAAAATTAAAGCCTTCAGAATCGGCTTTATTACTCGTTTATACAGAACGACTTTTAATATGAAGCCAATCTTGAAATCGCGAAATAAATCAGTTGGAAAGGTACATTACATACCTACTTGACTAAAACGTATACTACATTAGACTTCTTTTTCGCGATTTCTATTTGAAGACTGTTTTGGAAAAACAACCCATGTCCAATTTTTTCGGATTTGTTTTTTTTTTTTTTTTTGCTCGTGTTCTATCCGTTGAATTACCCCAGAAAATGATACACGATTATAAAATTGTACCAGCGTTCCCTAATGTGGACACATTTATACCTGATGATATTGATACATTTCAATAATAATCTTCACCATACTTAAACCCATTGGTGAATGTTTTTAAACTTTAACGGTGTAACCACAAAACGGTGTTTAACTTTGGACAGTGTTTAAATCTGTTGCTGTCACTCTTTTACAATATGAAAGAAAAGGCGACAACAACAGATTTAAACACTGTCTAAAGTTAAACACCGTTTTGTAGTAACACGGTAATATTTTAATTTTATTAAAATTAAACTATTTCGTACATAATACTGTGTGGGTAGTTCTAAATAAAAATGTTGGGTATATAAATCACTCTTTTTCTTACAATTCTCTTAGTTGCTTCTAAGATAATAAGAAGTATCAAATACAGCAAATCAAATCAAATCAAAGCATTTATTTGTCCAACATAGGTAAGAAAAAGATGGTTTTACAAAAGTAGTGCGCTATGTTCCGCCGTAAAGGCATACAAATATTTTAAAAGACTTAAAATTACAGGGTACATGAAATTTTAACATAGACGATACACAAAAAATAGCATATTACAATAAAGGACACATTTCACAACAATAAACAATCAATTAAAGAGAGACATTCAAATAATAAATCATAATTAATGGTTAAACAAACTTACCTTTGTGACGTTTGACCATAATTATACGAGACGTTACATCCGAAGAGATTTATATTCACTAGGTAGTAGTACACTGTTCGATGTACTAGGCATCACACAATATTCAGAGCAAGAAGTTTAAGAATTCAAACACTCATTTGACTTCTCCCTCCTTGCAGCGCCCTCTATTGTCCCGCGCTCTGCTGTCATTATTTCAGAGTAAGTAGTCATTTTGTATTTCGCAAAAAAAATATTTGGGTAACTTTTTATAGAAAAGTATAGGGGATATGGGAGGGTTCCTAAATCTCTTCGGATGTAACGTCTCGTATAATTATGGTCAAACGTCACAAAGGTAAGTTTGTTTAACCATTAATTATACTTCGCCGTTACATCCGAAGAGATTTATATTCACTAGGTAGATGTTTAGCGCCTTTGCAAAATAGGAAAAAATGCTTTCAAACACAGATTATTAGAAGAACCACTTTGTATTCAAGATAAATAAACTATAGACCGTAAAAGTTATTAAATCTTTGCAATATAATTCCGATCTCTTAAATTATTATAGTTTTTCTTAGTTAATTAACAATCAAAAACGGCCTCCGCAAAAGCCTCTTGTTAGAAATAGATTTGTTATATTGTTAGAGATAACGGGACGACTATAGAACTTTGCGAAGACCAGTGAACTGTCAGTCCAGCCTGCGAATTTTTTTACTACATCTATAGACACCCCTCTACGACGAGCTGCCGAAGTAGAGGCATGACGTGTACTATGAGCGGAGAAGACTTCCACGTCAATACCACTCTCACGCATAGTATTTTTGATCCAACTACTAATTTTCGACGGAGTAGCATTATGTATAGGCTTGATAGTAATAAAAAAAAGACGGTTCGTATTAGAATCTGTCCTTAGACTTTTTGTGATCTCGTGGTATGACAAAAGTGCTTTTGCCGGACATACCTCTGGCCTATTACTAAAGTAAGGTAGAATAATCCGAGGTATTTGACGATCGGAATCTGAGGTTTTAATTAAATCATTAACAACAATTTCTATATTAATATGAGTAATTTTAATATTCGCTAATGTAATAAGGGACAACGTCTGGACTCGTTGTCCAGTGGACAATGCGATCAGAGTTGCGGTCTTTTTAGTAATTTGATCTAAAGGAAGATCCTCGTTTGGAAAAAAAATCGTGACGTGATCTAGAATCAAACTACGGTCCCAGATACTCTGGTATTTTGAAAGCATGGGCGTGATCGAAAAAACTCCCTTAATAAATCTAATAACATTATTATTTTCACTAAAGTCTTTATCATATATTAGAGCTAGTCCGAAGTAAATTAGTTATTCGCACGCTAATGTTAAAAATAAAGGATAACACGGCTGGCTCGGCCAGTAGGGAACAACAATTATACCTTTGGCTTCATCATTTACTACTTTACGTAGGCATTTCAATATTAGCGAGAAAAGTGGAAATGCGTACAAAATTCGTGTGGATCTCTCTTCCACGATATATAAGTATAACATTTAGTATTCAAACGCGAGGCAAATAAATCTATATCGGGTTGTCTGAATTTCTTTACAATTCTATCGAATGCAGTCTCTGCGAGACTTCATTCGGTGTCAATGTTAGAGCGTCTGGACTCTTTATCAGCTTCAACATTCTCTTTGGATTTAATATAGGAGGCAAAAATGTAGAGTCGACGTCTTTCACACCACTGCCATATATCGAAGTTAATATTATTTAAATAATCATGATGTACGCCGCCCATTCTATTAATATAAGAAATCGCTACCATGTCGTCTATACGTAATAATATTTCTTTGTTATTTAATTTACTGGCGAAGCATTGAAGTCCTATGAAGGCGGCTTTTAATTCTAAAAAGTTAATGTGGTATTTGGTTTCCGTAGTGTCCCAAAAACCATTTGTTTGCTCCCCATTACGCATTATTCCCCATCCAGTCAAACTCGCGTCTGAGAAAATCTCGAGGGAGTATTGCCCGTGACGTATTGGATTTTTGGCTTGCATAATATTCTGTCTCGACCATTCAAAATCAGAACCTAGACTCTTACCTAACACCATCTTTTGATCATAGTCATCATTACAATTCCTTAATGCTTAAGAACTTTTCTCGTTCAAAGATTTTTGTGTAAAGCCAACTGTAAGCCAAGCCTTGGCAAGCCGAAGTAAGAGTTCCTAAGAATTTTGCAAACTCTGATGAAAATTGTTTTCTTTTGAGAAATATTATATTATATAAATATTAACGAGCTGTAAATAATAATAATAATAATTATTTTTTTTTACCTTTACTTAGAGGTAAGCCTAAGCTCTTTTCGATTGAATCAAGTTCGAATCCCAGATACCAGCAGGACTGATTCGGTTTCATCTGGCTTTTTTCATTGCTAATAATGAAACCTAAGTATTTTAGTAATTTTGCTGTCTCAGCGACGCAATTAAGGCAGTCCTCATAATTATTACCCAGGCAGAGTATATCATCCAAATAAATTACTAAAAGCAGACCCTTAGCTCTAAGGTAAGATAGTCATATTATGACTGGCTTTAGTAACTTAGTAAAAATATAGGGGGTTGAGCAGAGTCCGAAGGGAAGGCACTGAAATTCGTAGGTCTGATCAAATTTGAACCGTAAGAACTTTCTAGACGATACATCTACAGAAAATTAAAAAGTAAGCGTCCTTCAAGTCTGATTTGGCAATAAAAAACGATGGAGATATAAGTTTGGAAGCTGTCCTTATATTCTCCATCTTGAAATGTTGGGGCTCAATAAACCGGTTCAAGTTTTTTAGGTTTAATATAAATCTAAAACTGCCATCTCTTTTTGGTGTAAGAAAAAATCTGGATAGATACTGACCCTGGGTATCAGGGCAAGGAACTATAGCACCAATCTGACATAACTTACTTATCTCTACATATAAATTTTTCTTTTCAATTTCAGAATATTCCGAATTAGTCGGTTCTGCAACTTGAAAGACAGGATAGTTAAAGGCAATTTTATAGCCACTTAAAATTTGAAGAATAACTGGATCATTTGTGATACACTTCCAGTTATTAACAAAATGTTTAAGTCTGCCTGCATGGCTAATTACCTCTAGTGAGTCTTGTTCGTCAATTTGGGGCAAATCTTCGATGAGGTGTGGGGTCGATCGAATGCTTGTCCCGGTCTCCGGAATATCTGGATGTTGCTGCGGTTTCTGCTGCCACCCTGCCTGCCTCCACGATGGGATTGACGGGGCGGCGCTCTCCAGATTCCCGACTGAGGTCTAAATATCTTTGAAGGACCTGCTTCTCGGTTCCTCGGCTTCTTTACTTGCAAACCAGATTTTTCCGCTATTTTGGAGGCCTTTATTTTGTCACCGAGACTTTCACCGAAGAGGGAGATATCCCTCTTTACCTTATGTACTATGTTAAGGATTTTTTTTTTATCTAGCAAAGGTGTTATCAACTTGCGTCTATTTAAAGTATTTTCGAAATGTAGATCTAGTAGCACCTGATTGATATCCGATATTTTTTTAAATATTTTTTTTATATGACTAATTCTCTCAATATCTCCACCAATGAGAAGCGATGTCAGGTTCGTTAGGCCGGCTATGCCTACACCTAACTGTTGCTGCGCTTTCTCCAGACGTTCGTCTCTATTCCTAGCAGATTCTGTCAGTACTGCTGAAATCTCTGGGTTTAGTTTCGAAGCCTTGACGAGTGTGAAATTTTTGGGTATCAGTACCTTGTCAGTTACCTCTTGCTTCAACTCCTTATCCAACCCTTCGGTCAATATACGTCCCCAACGTTCAGAGACTTCCTGCTGGATTTTTGGTCAGAGTTCTTCATGCTTCCCCTTAGGATCGCCCAGTGCCTTCAAAATATCGGTTGGTGGGGTGGGGGGGGGGGGGAGGTCGGCCGACGCTTCACCTGTCATATTGACTTCGGCATTTGCTATAGATTTCGACTGAAGTTCAGACTGTTCAAGAATCACCACAGTTGATCTCATACATCGATGATCATGGTTGTCTTCATAATCGGAGTATTGCATTACGTGACTTGAGTCTAGAGTCCTTGACCTAGTCTCCCAGTTTTTTGTAAGAATGATGTTACTGGTCATGATCACGCCATGACACGGGCTTGGAGCACCCTGATAGGGATTGTGATCACGTCACAATACAATATAATATATAGTTTCGTCAACTATGATCTCGCCATAGTACTCAGAAAAAAAAAATTAACACGGCTTTGACTGTGATCTCGTCACGGTACTATACCCGTGAAAGCTGTTTTAGTATCTAGGCAAGATGTACTTATGATGCACATAAGAAACTCAACATCTCGGTATCATTGGAATAAAAATCATAGTTTATTTATTTATTTAATATAGTTGCGACTATAATCTCGTTATAGTACTAGATATGCAACGTTTTGTAACCCTTTTTGTTGTATGCTTATGTCTGGTACAAATACAAGTAAAGGTGGGTAAATGGAAATCATTTTCCCACGGAAGGAACCAAAACATAAAAAACATGTTTCAATTTACCAAATTGCGCGATCTAAAGACCTTCCAGGGATATATCCACGTTTAATTTTTATCGTAGCTATATGTTCCAATGTTATTTGTATGCTATGAAATAGAAAAAACTAACCTTCATCGCTCCAACTGTTCTCCGAAGAATAGCTGCTTTTTCTCAATCGTTTTTCGAGACGTTTTATTTTCCACCGTATGTAATCTCGATTCTCGTTGTGTTTTCCTTTCCCCATGCTAATAAACACCACACAATCACAAATTATATGTAAAAACTACTTTTCCAATGATCAGAAGAAAAAAAAATACGATGTTGTGATGCCCGCACAAAGAAAGCGAATGACAGCAGAGCGCGGGACAATAGAGGGCGCTGCAAGGAGGGAGAAGTCAAATGAGTGTTTGAATTCTTAAACTTCTTGCTCTGAATATTGTGTGATGCCTAGTACATCGAACAGTGTACTACTACCTAGTGAATATAAATCTCTTCGGATGTAACGGCGAAGTATAATCAATAATAAAACAATCAAATAAAAATGTCAATTACGGATGAAATGATCTACCATAAAAACCGGTCCTGTTTCCGAGCTCACAAAAAACATTCAGAGCATTACTCCATTTCGCAATCTTCTAGGTATTCTGTAGTACTATAGTTTATGCATTGCACGTGCCTTGGCGAGGGCACGTCCTCTTTTATGTTATTGTTCTCTATTGCTCTCCAAAGTTAATCCAAATTGGTCCAAATAACATTTCCTAAACTATACTATGGCCAAAAGTTGCGCTGACCCTGTTTGCGAAAAGTTGGTCAACGGAGTTTTCTTCGATGTTCCTAAGCGAGAAGTAAACGACATTCTCGCTCGAAGTCCAGTCTAGAACCACTTTAGGAGCAACATGCCAATATCTCAGTAGGTGAAGGTAATCGTAGTATCAAAGTCCAACTAAAAGTTGTTTACAATTTCAACGTATTGCAATTCTACCGCTTATGGAATCTAAATTGTATAAAAAAAATATCTGATCCTTTATGCGAAATCCATCGCTAGAAAAGATCATTAAGGCCCTTAATATCGCCAAATGGGTACTTTCTAAAGCCTACTCCTCTTTTATGGCCAAACCAAAAATATTGAAAAAATGTATTATGGATTATCAACTCTAGGACAATATATGCAACATTTTTCTTTTTCGTACCACCAAAACTTCTATATGAAAAATTGTTTCAACTGAATGGTGTTTTTTGGCTTGAATTTCCTACTGCTCCTAAGCGGCTTAGGTGATTTAATTCATTTATGCTTTGATAAATAGATAAACTTGATAGCTATAAATATAACATAGAATTATTCAATCGAACAACGACGCCCATGTGAAAAGTATTATTTTCTCCTATTTTGCCCTTTCAAGGACGCAGCGAGCGTCGTAACAGCCACCACGCATTGTGCACTGATTTGAACGTTATTTCAATGTCGTTTCCGTCGATATTCATACAGACAAACATCGAGCTGCTAATTTGGCGACGGTAATCGCCTTAATGCGCGCGGGACTACGAAGCTTAACGCTCTCGTGACCTCAGTGCCAGAGTGTGATTTGCTTTTTGACAGATTAATGAATGTAATGCGAGAGTGCTTAAGGTTTTGTGAGAAAGAGGCTTCTTTGACTATGTCCCTACATTTAAACTATTAGATTAATTATTTTGTATTGCCTATTTCAATGTTATTTATTTTATTATATATTGTTATTTTAATGTTATGTGTAAACTGCATGTTTGTGAATGTTTTTATTTGTATTTGTTAAAACTTAATTGTACAGTGCAATGGATGTCTGTAATGATTTAATGATGTATAAATAAAAAATAAATAAATACATCAAATCGCACGTAAGACAAATATTTTGAAATAAATCGTTAAGCAAGGATTCAAATTTTGAAAGTTTGATGACTTTATTTAAATAAAAATAAAAATTTGGAGAAGCTACTTTGATTACCCTATTCTAAAAATATATTATATTTAGGGCTGTGTATTGTATTTTTTTTGTGTTTGTATCGCGCCTCAACTAAATCATCACTAATCCTTCGTTCCAGAACCCGAAAATCCTCATTTTAGACGAAGCTACCTCAGCACTGGACGCGTACTCCGAGTACCTCGTAGATCAGGTAATAAACCGAGTATATTTAATATTACCACTTGCTGAACGGTGAAGGAAAACATCCTGAAGAAACCTGCATGCCCTAAAAATCGTGTATTTGTGCCTGAAGAACGGCATAGGGCTCACCATCCATCACGTTGCGACGTAATCGTCGGTAAAACGCGGGTGTATCGAGTGTGGTCAGTAACTTGCAGTTCACTGTTTACACTCGGAACACCTCTGACACCCCCTCGGGGGATTTAAGTAGATAAAGATGTAATTTATATAGGCATAATACTTATTTATTTAACGTATTTATCATATATTATAGCTTTACATTTATGGCCTTATTTATTGGGTACTATATTTATATAGGAATTATTGTAAGTTTATTATTTCATATTTGAGTAAACTAATCTTTTTTTTTTCAATTATTTTTCCCCGTATTTTAGTTAAATTGTTTTTTTTTTTACATTAATACCGATTTGTAATAAGTGTATCAAATAAATATATTTAATTTCAAATATATTTCATTTCAGGCTTTGAAGGACATCAGCAAGGACCGAACGGTCCTGACCATCGCCCATAGACTCAGCACGATTCAGTCGGCCGACGAAGTGGCGGTGTTGGAGGGCGGCGTGATAGTCGAAAAGGGACCTTATGCAGAACTGATAGCCAAACCAGGCGGGTTCTTTAGGGAGCTCATAACGCACCAAACTTTCAACACTAAAAGGGAGCAGCGGGAGTCGCAAAAGACCTGATCTAGCATAGTATACTGACTGTAAATGTACCGGTCTAACTTCTACACCTATCGTTATCGTTTCAAAGGTGACGTGATCGGCTAGGAATGACATTACACGTCATTATTAGCCAGTCACGATGCCTTTGAAAGCTTTAGAAATAGATATTGAAGTTAGACATTAATACCTCTGGTTTTTTTTCAGCGTTACTGATAATGTTGATCAATTGTCCCAAAGAAACACCGCGCAAATCTATGAAATTGTTTTCCTCTCTACTCTAACTTTAAATAGGTATACGGTACTCTTATCTCACGAAGCGACGCATGCTTTACTTGTGGTAACCAAGTGTACAAACACGCCGTGAATGTGTGCGTGAGACGCGAGCGAAGTCTCAAGTGTATATGCTATAGTTAAAACCCGTTTTAACTAGTAAAAACTAGTTCTAACTGAAAACCTTTGTTACAATTAGTTTTGACTAGTTAAAACTAGAAGTTACTTATAGAGTAACAATGATTCAAGTTAAAACTGGTTTTAACTAGGAAAAACGAGTTCTAACTAAAGGAGTCGTTCAGCAAAAAGTGAAAAATAGGTACGACGTCGAGCGAAGTGAGCAGGAGCGTGCTAGGTGTACATGTAAGTACACACTGGGAGCCGAGTGAAGCGGAGCGGAGCGAGGCGATTCTCAATCCTTTTAATATAATTAATTGAATAGTCACAACTAGTCGTCACAAAGGCTTTCAGTTAAAACTAGTTTTTACTAGTTAAAACGGGTTTACCTGTAACATATATAAGATCTTCATTCAAGCAATGTGCTTAGTAGCGTCATTATGCAATATGGTGTAGGTGTACTACTTTTGCAATCAACTGGGAATAGTTATAAAACATCTTAATAAAAACACATGTTCTGTTTCATAACATCATTATATTTGTAACTCCAATCGGTTTCGCCTCACGGTATCATCAAGAAACAAACAGGAAACCATTAAATGTAAGGAATTAATACGTTACATTAAAGTTGGTAAAACCATTCAGGTCCCTTGGTTTCGATAGTTCGAATGCTGTTCGACTCTGGAATGAACTTCCGCAAACCCTCAAAGATCTTCCTTCTGTGTCCTCTTTTAGATACAACTTGAAAAAATTTTACCTCTCATCTCTCTGAATGACTTACTGACTAAGCTACTGTTTGTCTGTATATATGTATCTGTGTATTTATGTATGTATTTGTATGTAGTATATTTTTATGTTTATGTTATAGGTTTAAAATAACTTTTACATATTGTTATGCACTGATTAAGTTAAATTTTCAAGATAAAAATGTTTTTATGTTTTCCCAAGGTTGACTGGAAGAAATTTCTTTTAGGAATAAGTCCGCCCTTGCCTTCTATTTGTTCTTCGTGTGTATCTTGTCTTCTTATTTGTGTGCAATAAAGTGTTTATTCATTCATTCATTCATTCAATGCATAAACGGGTCCACTAAAGCCCCGCGTTCCGAAATAGAATTATTTCGCTAAAATCGATTACGAATGAATGAGGTGAATGGCTAATAATCCATGAGTGAAGCAAATGCGTTCATTCATTCGTATGACTTTCATGGCTCATGCGACGGAGGTGAGGCGATGTGAGCGTTGAACGGAATGGAATGTCAAAAATTGTTTTCGCTCCATTATTTCAGCAGTTCAGATCAGACAAACCATAGTATATGTTTTATTCGGCCATGAGAGAAACAAATAAAAAGTCGTGTGGAACTTTTCGTCGAAAAGGAAGAATTTATATGTATATATATTTTTTCGTCGCTATCTGAGTCTACGTTAAAGAACAGTGCTACAAACTCTTCTTATTCCATCACGAATCACGGCACTTTGACGAAATAAAATCAAATAATCGTATTGTATTCTGTGATAAGAGGTTATGGTTAAGATGTATCTTTTTTAATGCGGTCCGAATCATAAGCTATCTTTCACAACGTTTGCTAGCTCACAAGTTACGGACCAGTCATCGCTCACACTTTAATTCATTCATAGCTTTTATCTATGTAATTCTATTACGGACCGCAGGGTAGGAAACGCTGTACTACTGAAAACTAGTTGCAACCAGTTTTAAAACTAGTCTGTATCGCTGGAAAAACAGTCTCGTCTCGTTGCGGAAAAAACCTGCAACGATCCACTCCTACTTCCGATTTCCCACTTGGTTACCACAAGCAAAGCTTCGTGAGATAAAAATACTGTAGTAATTTTTGTATGTGCACGTCTTCTATTTTCTCATTTGCGCGGGTATTTGTGTCTTTGGGAAAGTTGTCCAGTGTGATCAGTAGAACAGTTGATTTCAAGATGGCAGTCCGTTACCACAGGTGTAGCGGGTGTAAATAGAGGGCTAACACTGAAACTACACGGTGTATACAGGCCATAGCGAACAAGTTTATAAAAGTAACATACCCATGCATGCCTTCAAAAAAACATGGAAGTCTGATTAGAGCTGATACATGACCCCAAGATAAAGTATGTTGAACACAATTTTGTATGACAACGGCTCCAATAGCGTTCATTGTGTCTTTGAGACAACAAGACAACAGCACGAACCAATCATGAGCTTTTTGCCCTTTTCGAATGACACTTTGTTGGAAATGAGTCTTCTGATTTTTTCATTCGCCGCTTTTAAGTTATTTAAAATATGTCACTTTATCTTAAGAACCCGGTGCAGGACGACGCCAGCTCCGATGCGAAGCGAGACGTATCGCGACAATAAAGCGCATTTTTGTCTGGCTGATCTAAACAAGCGCCTCACGCTTTGCCCCACGCCGTTCGAACTGTGCTGTGCGAGTCTCGCCCTTTGCGTTGGAAATAATAATTATTTCCGAATACCTTAATTGTGCATCGATTACTTGTTATTTTTATTCTGTTTTAATTATTTAGAATATTGATGATACTTCCAAGTGGTGTATGTGCTTACTTTGCTTGTTAAATGTTCATAAGTCACTTAACGAAGCCTTGTAAAAGTACTCGATTTTAGGGCGAAAACCCATTATTTTAAATATTTTTCTGGTTTTTAACGCGATGTTTGTGAAAAAATCAGGGACATACACCACTTCGTTTTGACCGTCTAAATAAAATCCTAAAATTTATTTCATTGAATTGTTCCATTTTCGCGAGTTATTATGGTTTTTAGATATTTATGAAGTACGATTCGGAGCGGGTTCTTAAGGTCTCTAACGCGCAGTGAAAGGTACATTTCAGTTATTTTCTTGCACAAGTTTACGCATACAATTTAATACAATAATAATAAATATTTTCTGAACAAATGTTTTGTGTCGGATTTCTTATAAATTGGTCAAGATGATCTGTAAAATTTTTCGGTGTTAGCTCTTTATTTATACATGGCATTTGAATAATGTAATATTTTTAAGGTGGTTTACGAAATCAGGACAAATAATGTTAGTAGATTTATTTATTTATGGGTTTACAGAGGTTTTTTTATTTGGATTTTGCCATTTAAGATCTTGATAAAGGACGTAGCGTACAGTTGCTGAAACGGATCTCAAGTTTTGACGTTCGCTGTGCAGGACAAAGTACTGCAGCCCACTTACCGTATTTCTATGACGCATATAGTGCGCGCCAATCTTTTAGTCGCCTCTGATTGAGTTACGAGTGCAAGCTTGCGCAGGTACAGTCAAGGAAACAATTATATCAACGGTTGATTAATAAATGTTTACTATAAGTGGGAAGGTGTACTTGTTGTACCTACCTATTTAATATATATTTATTATTTTAGTGCAATCTGTTTAAATAAAACAAATTAATATAAACACCATTTTCCTACATTGTCGCCTTAAAACGCTATAACGACCGCGAGGCATAACAACAACAACAAACTTTAACAAACTAAATCAACAAAACAACAAACAAAGGCAACACAAACAGATTCAACGATTAACTTAACGAATCATAGAAATTTTTCCACGAACGTACTTTTCATGCAACGCGCGCGTGTGTAGTGTACGGACGTAGCACTAACACTAACGCATAGTGTTGACAGTGACACCTGCTAAATGGCGAGCGGGGGGTGTGGTGCGGCACGCAGGCGGGTGTGCTCCGCGCCATCGCTCCTGTAACGTCCCGCTGATACCGTTAAACGACTATTGCGTCGACTCTTGCGTCTATCTTCAGAGGCGACTAAAAGATTGGCGCGCACTGTATGTCAGGTTGACCTGCAGAAAACGCAGGGTCCAGCGCAGGAAAAACGTATTCTTATTTTTTTATTAATTATCATATAGAGCACTCCCTGCGCGCCAAATGTTTGAGTGCTAGAATCAGCTGAAGTTACCGTGAATTTCTAATTAATTTGTCACGTAGGGAGTGCTTTATATGATAATTAATCAATAAGAAAGAATAGTACATTGTTCACCGAGGGAAGAAAGGGGAAGATTACCAACGAGGGTGTAGTTTGAGGCCTGAGGCGAAGCCAAGGGCCTCAATATACACGGGTTGGGAATCGCACTTTCTCCCGAGTGATACATAGTGCTTTATACTACACCTGCGAGGAAATAGTATAATTTTACTCTTAATCAAGATACAATAAAAGAAACCGACTGACTCGCGTGCGATTGTCACTTTTTATTTCCTTCTTATTATTTTATTATGTACAGGAAAAGCAAGTGGCCAGTATCATTTTTCGAGTTTTATGTACGAGTTCGCAAAATAATACTGGCCACTTGCTCATTCTTTATGTTATTTAAAAAAAAACAGCACGGTAACAATGGATTTGCATATACTTTTTCTGCCTGCTCAAGCACGTTAACAATGAATTTTCATACACTTTTTCCGCCCGCATATTTGTATAACAGTAATGACGTATTTTCTGCATCGTTTTCAACAAAGAAAGAAGGTACTTTCCGAGCAGGTGTAGTATAAAAGTTTTTCCTGTGCTGGACCCTGCATTTCCTTCAAGTCAACCTGACATACGTGTCATAGAAATACGGTAATTTTGCTGCTGTACGTTCAAACATAATGTACATAGTAATCTACGCTATTCTTCAGTAAAGGTCATAATTATGTGCGCTCAAAAGACGATATATCTACCACATAGAGTCGCTAGTGATTATATGTTTATAATAATTTAATATTTAGTGAACCAACAATGAAATTCGACAAAAGATAGTGCTCGTTCGGTCGGCTAAAACGACTGCCAAAATGACACGCTTAATTGCTTCCGGTCTTCCGGTTCCGGTTGTTTGCACATGTTCTAAAATTACCTTGAGGCCTATTTTCTGTAAGTTTTTAAATGCTAGTGCAATGTTTATTCGGCTGTTTTTTAAAATACGAAAACTGGCGAAGATGTCTATGTGCGTTATATCTTTAGCAGATCTGTGTATAGCGACAGCGCTACTTCAGTACCCGGCAGTAAATAATACACATCGGCTATCTTCGGCTTCGTAGAGCACCGTCTCTGTCATCGGACTGTTAGTGTTTCGTGCGACGACGTGCATTATTTACTGCCGGGACCTGTACGTAGGTTTGCCATGCCCCGCTTCCCCCTGCGACGTGCTCAACTTTGTTTGCCGCGTATTGTACGAAATGGAGCCTTGCACAGAGTCAACAAATATAGAGGGTTCAATTCAATTCCACATGTTCATTACAGATAGCTGTGACAAGAGATAGTTATATTTTATTAGTACATTTTTGTGATAATGACTGTATCTAGGCAGAATAAAATAAGGTAAGTGAAGAAAAAATATTAGTTGAAAATATTGTTTATTCTTCGTTTCATTGAATCATAGACTAAGTATTCTTAGTCTATGATCGAATACAACAAATGGTGCGTTATTTGTATAGAATTATTAATTTACTACATAGCAATTACAAAATGGCAATAAAAGAACGGTTTGAAGATGGAAAACTGGGTAAGCAGAAATTTAGCGATGGTTTATGTGATTCCATCCGTTCTTATTGTAATTAAGCAGATTAAATATAATAATTTATTGGAAATGTAATAAATTGTACAGTTAGAAACTTGGGTAATATAATTTCTTGGAAAATAAAAACGGTTTTTGTTATTTTATTTGGATTTTATTTGCATAATTATTCCAACAGTTTATTTTTTAATAGCAATTCTATGTTCAAGATGATCTAAGGGCGTATTTGATATTGGACTTACGATAATAATAGATAAAACAAGTTTGCCAATGGCAACCTTTATAATGGCAATATAGCTGCCACCAACATTTTTATGGAATTTTGTAAAAAAAAAACAATGAAAAAAATATCAGTTAATTTGCACTTTTGGTCCAAAATTATTAGGAAAAACCGGTCAAGTGCGAGTCAGACTCGCGTACCTAGGATTCCGGAATTCGACAGTTTTGGGAATTTTGTCATTTTATTTTCGTGAATTTCTTAACCGCTATATTTTTCTGGTAATCTTTACGTAAACACAGATTACCATGATTTTTTTTAAATTTTTCGGTCCATCAGTTTTGGAGAGGGGGCATAATTTTTTTTGTGGTTTTACGGGGGTTTCTCAAAATAGATTCAAGTAAATGTAGCCAAGCTATACATTTTTACAATCAGCTCTTTAATACCTACAATTTAATACTCATATTGTATTTTAATAAAATATCCTGTAATTGGCCAGTTATGTTATGACCTATAATTGACATTTTTTTTATACTTTTCGGTCCACTAGTGTCGGAGATAAAGGGGGGACATACATTTTTTTGTGGTTTTTCAGCCATTTCTCGAAATTAGTGCGAGTAAAGTAATTATTTTTACATTTGACAGGCATATTGTATTTTAGGATATTATTTTTCTCTTTTGCATAGAAAAAATTTTGAACAATTACAATTTTTTTTTACATCGTGTTATGTGGACCAGTTCTTGCTATTTTTGTGCCAAATTTCAAGTTTTTAACTTTAACGGCGAAAGTTATTAGGCTGTGACATACATATGGACGGACGGACGGCAAGGAAGTCTTACCATGAAGGTACCTTTTGTACCTTTTAGGTACTACGGAACCCTAAAAAGGGGGATAGTCAACAAAAAGAAACAAATAATAAAGAAATATAATGAAAACAAATTTAATATATAAAAATGGTTACATACATAAGCTCATTTTCTCTGCCTTACAAAGGGTAAAGTACATAATGTTTGCAGTAAATAAAGCAGAACGGATCGTACTTTGACCACGTAAGTCGGTGCGCGCCAACATTCTATTTCACAGCTCTGTATAGCACACTCCCGCGCCGATAACGCTCGCGAAATATGTCGCACTTAAAACTCGTGCGCGGGAACTTTGCGCGGCAAATTTTGAACAACTTTACGAAACAATGTAAAAGGCAGAAATATGTGAGAAATTTAGCGACGAGGGCTGCGCCTGCGGCTCATAACAAGATTCTGACTTCGCCGTGGGGCGAGATCGAGATAGGGAAGGAAACTTTGACGGAATATGTTTTTCGTGATATGGAGGAATGGAGTGACAAGCCGTGTGTGGTAAGTTTATGATTTATTTTAAATATGTATACTCACGGACACAAACTGCATCAGTGCTGAATGAATTTAAACTAAAATATATTATGTGAATGTATATAGATTATTGATTTGTGCAGCTTTTACTCGATTTAGTAATCGGTTTTCTCTTTGCGAACTTTCCGCCCCAAGACCCTTAGAGAAAAGGAAGCCCAGCGTTGCCGTTGGTAAAAACAGAGTTTCCTTAAAATTTTGGAACTATTGTGGTTGTGTGAATGGCAGCTTGTTTTTGTATAATGTGTAGGTTTAGTTTAGCATTTAGCATGTCATTGTATCATATATTATATTATAGCTTTATTTTACTAGAGATTTTTCACTTAAAAATAAAGAAAAAATATATTTATGTCGGTCGTCACGACATGAATCCCCGAGGGGATGTCAGAGGTGTTCCGAGTGTGAACTGCGAAATGCAAGTCACAATCCACATTCGGTACACGCGCGTTTCACCGACGATTATTACGTCCCAACGTGATGAGTGGTGAACCCTATCGCCGTACTTCGGGCACAAATACACGCTTTTTTGGGCATGCAGGTTTCGTTGGGATGTTTTCCTTCACCGTTCAGCAAGTGGTAAATATTAGTAGGTACTACAAATATGCACATAAATTTTGAAAAACTCAGTGCATTACTTCTCCAGTCAAATACACATATTATGTCTGTAGTTTGCATAATATACACAAAATATATTTTAGTTTGAAGTATAAAAAATATCAAGAAGTAATTCTTTTCTATTAATTATTATTTTTGTCATTGTCAATAAAAAAAATATATATTAAAATCTTTTGACGACAATTCCGTTCGGAAAATTTGCGCCTGAAGGAAAAATCTAGCTTGTTTACTCAGAAGAACAGCGCATTGTGGACCTTATAGTCCTCGCAATAAGTTTGACGGCAATTTTTATTGTTTTTCCTCAAGACCTATAAACAATTCAATGAAATCTGCAGTTGCATCTTTGGTTAGTTCACTAATGAATAGTACAAAGTTCGTTCAGAATCGTGCTATAGAGAGAGATACGTATTGATACACATATAAATAGTCCCTGCCAAGGTTGAGGAAACAAACACATCTTTGCCAAGGTACATAGTTAAATATATTTATTTTCTCGCAGTTTAAAGTAGAAGTGAAAAAAGAAAAAGACGAAATATATCGATCGTCACGACATCGTCCTTGAAGGGCTTTCAGAGGTATTTGGTACCGAGTGTGGAGTGTCACTAGAACAAGAACACTACTCTTTTCACCGACGAAGGGTGAACCTTTGTCACCGTATTTCGAGCAAAAATATATGCCCTTTTTAGGGCACGCACGTTTACCTCAGTCTTTTCCTTTATTGTTTAATGAGTGGTGAGTGAACACATCCATTTAGAAAAACTCATTGGTGTGTGTTCGATCGGCGGGAGTCGAACCTGCGTCTCTAGATTGGTGTGTGTTCGACCGGCGGGAGTCGAACCTGCGTCTCTAGATTGGTGTGTGTTCGACCGGCGGGAGTCGAACCTGCGTCTCTAGATTGGTGTGTGTTCGACCGGCGGGAGTCGAACCTGCGTCTCTAGATTGGTGTGTGTTCGACCGGCGGGAGTCGAACCTGCGTCTCTAGATTGGTGTGTGTTCGACCGGCGGGAGTCGAACCTGCGTCTCTAGATTGGTGTATGTTCGACCGGCGGGAGTCGAACCTGCGTCTCTAGATTGGTGTGTGTTCGACCGGCGGGAGTCGAACCTGCGTCTCTAGATTGGTGTGTGTTCGACCGGCGGGAGTCGAACCTGCGTCTCTAGATTGGTGTGTGTTCGACCGGCGGGAGTCGAACCTGCGTCTCTAGATTGGTGTGTGTTCGACCGGCGGGAGTCAAACCTGCGTCTCTAGATTGAGAGCCTGGATCAGTTTTCAATAAATTGATGATAAAGTTAAAAACGTGTCTTTTTTACACAAGTACAAAGTACAGCCCGATTACTTCTTATCATAATCACAGACACAATATGTATATATATGTATATGTGTATATATTGTGTTATCGTAACGATGTAAATAAGTATGCTAGGGCATTTATTATGTACAGTTGTATAAGGTTAAATAATATTAGTTGGCGAAACTCAAAACTTAGGTTCTATATGAACAACTGTTTGTATGGAAGCTAAGCGAAATTCTTAAAATTTGTTTTCACCTTTCCATACTGGACCAGTCAGCTGATCGGAGCAATTTGTATGGGAGGAAGAGAAAAAAAAGTTGCGAATTTCGCTTAGCTCCTATACAATCAGTTGTTCATATAGACTAGTACTATATGTTCTGAGTTTCACCAACTAATATTATTTAATATTTATATGCTTACTGGCAGTGTCGTATTTTAAGATTTAGCGCCCTGGGCCTGTAAGGTTTGCAGCCCTATAAAATAACGAGAAAAAAGCAAAAATATTTCAATTATAAAATAAAATAAAATCCAACAGTGTTGATGTGGGCTAAGAATGTAATGAATGAAGAAACTAAAAACGCCATACAAAGCAATAAACACCATTTATTCAAGATTTACATTTTTTCTGATGGCCAAATTGGTTACAAAATTCTTCAATGACACTGTCATAATTAACGGATTTTGTCAAGTCAGCTTCTATAGGTATTAAGAATAGCTAATTATTAATTGCTTGTGCCGCCCCTCGCAGCCTGCCGCCCCAGGCCCCCTAGCTTACTGATTTAATAAAACAGTATCGGACTCGTATCTGTCAAATAAATGCATTTTTAAAGTGAATACTTATTCGTTCGCATATCTTGATTGAGTAAAGAGGCGACATCTTAAATAATTTACTGTTGTATCTCTGACACAACCCGCCGCTTTTTTTGATAAGAACATTTGTAGCCGCTGGCTACAGGATGCAGGGCTGATGGAATTTGAGTGGGAGAGCAGACAGGATAAGAAAAAGATTGTGGGTAAACTGACCTTTGTTGGAATGTTGTTCTCGATGGGCCGACAGGAGATGCGGTGACGTGCTGAGCCTTCTTGTTGGCTAGTTGAGCTGGCGTCTGTGCAGGGATGTATTGAATGTCCTGGTTTGAGTGATGTACACAGCACTTGTATTAACACTACACTTTAGGTACGCGATATTGTTTGTGCTGACGCGAATGTCTATTGTTTAGAGCTGTCGGCTGCGCGGGCGCGCGCGCGTGCGCCTAGAGAGGCTCGTCGATCCGAACAGAGCGAGTGAACCGCGGGTTGGCAGCACGCGAGTCCATTGTGTCGCCAGGTGGCGCCAGCGCAGCGCCGCGATATTAGTCATGCACATATCATTCTGACGTCACGCTGGTATAGCGTGAACATCCTGGGGGGGCCGGGGCTGCGGCTCCTCCTGAGCTGAATCCAGCGGCAGCCTGGCTATCTTGAACACAGGTCGTCGCAGATTTCCATGAGCTGTGTCCAGATCCACAACTTGGATCACTCCATCCTTGCCAGGCATTGTGCGGAGAATTCTCCCCAGCTTCCATTGGAGCGGAGGCAGGTCATCCTCTTTGATGAGGACCAGTTCACCCACTTGAGGAGGGGAAGAAGGGGAGAGCCATTTGGAGCGGGTTTGCAGGGTATGGAGGTAGGATCTGGACCAGATAGTCCAAAAGCGCTGAGAGAGCGCTTGAATGAGTTGAAACCGTTTAAGAGCAGATATGGGTCTGTCGTCAAAAGACTGCTCAGGTAGAGCGGTGAGCGGACGACCAATAATGAAATGTCCGGCCGTGAGAGGTTCAAAGTCCGTAGGGTCGGATGAAATCGGGCAGAGGGGTCTTGAGTTGAGTATTATTTCGTGCAGAGCGCCGAACCAAGTTATGTGCTGATTCGCGAGCTTGTGAGTGATTGCATCATTGTTTGTGCCGCAGTCTGAGCGAATGAGAACTGGAGTACCGCGACGTGAGATAAAACCTAACAGGGCTCGTGCTGAGTGAAATTGAGTGTGATTGAGTGAATGTACGTCTGCTATTTCAAGTGATACGGTTGGCAACAAAATTGGTGTGTTAGTGGCGTTCACTACACGTTGTGCGGGGTTACAAGAATTCTCTGTTGGAGTTGAAGTCATTGAGTGAAAATGAAATGAGTGTGTATGTGATGAGTGTGTGTGTGATAAGTGTGCTGAGTGCGTTGAGTGCTGGTTTCATTGAGTGAAAATGAGCTGAATGTGTATGTGATGAGTGAATGTGTGAGTGAAAATGAGCTGAGTGTGTATGTGCTGATTGAATGTGTGAGTGAAAATGAGCTGAGTGTGTATGTGCTGATTGAATGTGTGATGAGTGTGACTATATGTGAAAATGAGTTATTAAAACTTGAGCGCTACCAACTCCAACGTGCGGATAGCTTGTAACTTGCGCGGGCCGAAAAAAAAAAAACAAAGACTATGTTCAAACGGAACACGGAAAATAAACACGACAGAGAAAAAAAATTTTTTTTTTTTTTAAACAACCTGTATATGAGCTGATAAACCAACGTGGAACACCCTATATGTGTACCATTAACAATAAGATCAGAGATGAGAAGAGAAAAAAAACAAATTGTTTACTATATTTGTGCTATATATATATACCCGGGTAAAAAAAGCAGACAATAACACAAATAAACGGTCCGGCAATATATTACTGCGACGTGAGATTACCGCAACACAAAAATATCGAAAAGGGCTGATGAACCTGTTCACTTTTATGTTATTTGCCTTGAAATCACGTGCCGACAATACGCGTTGGCTCTTGTTTACACGAATGTACCTTTACAACAACAACATCAGTCGTCGAAAATTCTATTTATAGAATAAAATATCTACCTACTGCTTTGAGAGCGAAAACAAACAAAGAATGTGTTTACCTGGCAGAAATCGGATCTAAATGAGCGGACAATCATATGATGCAGATCAAGCTTTGGTAACGTAATAATTCGTAAACGTAAACGTTCGTTACGTAATAACTTATGTATACGTGGGTTTTACGTATGTGCACGAAATAAAGCAAATACTCGCACCGAAAAAATATCTCGCAAAATCTCGTAAAATTTGGGTTTAATAAAGAAGTATAGTGGACTGTAGTAAATCGACGGGGGCTGGTTCAAAACAAAGTTATGGGCCGGCGGGGGATAGTCGGGGGGTGATATAAACCAAAAATTTTCCTGGATTGAAAATGGACTGTAATAAATAGACGGGGGCTGGTTCAAAACAAAACTGGTTCAAAAAAAATTTTCTTGGATTGAAAATGGACTGTAATAAATCGACGGGGGCTGGTTCAGTAACGGTTCGAGGGGCCAAAAATGTGAAAATGGACTGTAAGGACCAGAATTCGATCCGGCCGAAGGACCAAAAATGTAGCCGCTGGCTACAGGATGCAGGGCTGATGGAATTTGAGTGGGAGAGCAGACAGGATAAGAAAAAGATTGTGGGTAAACTGACCTTTGTTGGAATGTTGTTCTCGATGGGCCGACAGGAGATGCGGTGACGTGCTGAGCCTTCTTGTTGGCTAGTTGAGCTGGCGTCTGTGCAGGGATGTATTGAATGTCCTGGTTTGAGTGATGTACACAGCACTTGTATTAACACTACACTTTAGGTACGCGATATTGTTTGTGCTGACGCGAATGTCTATTGTTTAGAGCTGTCGGCTGCGCGGGCGCGCGCGCGTGCGCCTAGAGAGGCTCGTCGATCCGAACAGAGCGAGTGAACCGCGGGTTGGCAGCACGCGAGTCCATTGTGTCGCCAGGTGGCGCCAGCGCAGCGCCGCGATATTAGTCATGCACATATCATTCTGACGTCACGCTGGTATAGCGTGAACAACATTATTATTATGATTAATACTTGCGACTGTCGGCACTTGGTGAAACATCATAATCTTGATAAAAACACTTGTACTGTTTCACAATATCACATTTTTATTAATCCAACCGGTTTCGCCTTACGGCATTATCAAGGAACATTGTTAAATATAATAAATAAACAATAAAGAAATGTGTAGTGGCTGTTTACATTGCAGATGGTAAATACACATTTCTTTATTGTTTATTTATTATATTTAAAAGTGTTCCTTGATAATGCCGTAAGGCGAAACTGATTTTGTGAAACATTACACGTGTTTTTATCAAGATTAGCATTATTATTATTTGTCTAGTGTAACAAAAAATCTAAACCTTTGTTATCTCTTTTTTTAATCAAAACGCATCTCTTATCGTATATTTTTATAACAAGTTCTCTGTTATATCCCAGATTTTATATAAACATCCTAATGATATAAAAAGTTGAAGTTGCGGGCAGAAGCTAGTTTGTAAAGTGACAGCGGTTAAATTAAAAGTGCAGTTTGCGGTGCATCAGCAAACAATCTGATACTGCAGTCAATGAGCAATATTATCTATTTATATACCTACTGTCTACGTAGTAAAGTAATCAAAGTCGATTTACTAGACGGGGGCTTATTCTCGAAGCGAAGACGTCGAGTCTGGACGGTTTTGTTGAATAACTATTGGGTGAATTTTGAATTTAAGTGTTCTGTTTCGATTAATTAGAAAAAGGCGGGTTTTTCACAATCTGGCTGCGAAACCGCTCTTAATAGATTCTGTAAAGTGTGTCTGTACCTACGAGTTCTATATGCGTGGATGATTTTTTACAAATTTGTTTATATAGAAAAGGTAATGTTTATTTTTGCATAATCCATCGCTATGAGTACTCTAATTATTATTAGAGTGCATACAAACTAGAAAATATCAATCAGAAACAAACCCAAAGACAAGAATTTGAAAAAATTCCCCGGTCCAGGATTCGAACCTTATGTCATTTAATTTGCCATTTATGCTTATTACGACTCATTTGACATTTAAACCGACATTAAATAAACATTATATATTATTGTACTTAAAATGTAAATTCCCCATTTTTCGGGTAATTTTATCGCATGACATCACTGATACATTTTCGACTTACCTACTTAATTCTATTTTCTGTCAACATTATCATTGTTTACGTTGCTAAGAGCTAGTGCCTGGAGTCATGTAAAATATTTTAATTAAGATCTTCCCTTGAAAATGGAGTAAAATCCGAAACCGGTTGGGAGTAACACAAATAAAGTGAAACTACAAGTACAAGTGTTATAATTCAAGATGAAAAATTGTTGTACAAAATTTTTCGTAAAACTAGGTCAAAATCTAATACTTTCAAATATTGGTTTCTCAACCTTTCTTATGTTTTGTGGAACTACTCACAATAAAATCTCGTTATCAAATCGCGTACTATTCGAATACCAGAATAGGACTCTTCGAGATTAAAAACAGAAGATCGTGCCAAATAATTGATCATCCACACCCACAGGTTTCCAAATAACACACGTAAGTCACCGGACTTTGCCCCCTTATTTTGTTTGTTTGCATATTTTGTTTTATCTTGTTGTTTTAAATTTCTGGTTAAAAACATCCACAAGATAATAAACAAAACGGGACACGATCACGTAATTCCACCTTGGAATAAAGGTCACCATATTAGAGGAAGCGCGGGGAAGAATAAAACGGCGGTTATTTTTTTCGGCACGTCGCTGGATTCTCAACTTTGAGGCCCAAGTTCGAGCCCTGCCCGGTCGAGTATGACCCAAAGTTTTTCGGAATTTATGTGCATAAGGTAGCCGATTCTGAAGGCTTTAATTTTAGATTTAGTGCTGTCAAAACTAAATTTTCATCATTACAAAATACTGGGAAACAAGTCGAATCCTCTACGAAACGCACAACTTATATTAAGGCGCTACAGAAAAAAAAACGACACTTTTAGAACTTGCATATCTACTTCAGTAAATAATGTATTATTCTGATAAAATAGTATATTATTTTTGGAATCTTTTTCTAGGGATCTGTTAAAACAGAAACGCGATTGGAGAAATTCGGCTCGATAGAAATATTTATTGAAATTAGGTCTATTTCGACACCAATTCTCCTGGTTTGGCAATTCAGGGCTTACCATAGTCACGAGTTTGTAAAAACCAGAATGACGTATGGAATGCAATTATATTTTATTAGATTGGTTTCAACAATATCTAGGACCTGGTTAAACGAAATTTTGAAAGCAACTTTAGTACATTTTATATTAATAAAAAACCAACTTTTTGCCACTTTTCCACGAATCCGTCCCGCTCGCACTGAGGGTTTTTTCGCATATGGAGTAAAAGGGACGCTAAAACTTTTACATATCGCCTTAAGATGGTTCTTCTTATTTTTGAATTACAGATATTAAATAAATGTGATTTATGGCATTTCGCGAACATAGTTTAGTGTCAGTTAGGCTGTTCCGGCAAACACGCTTTTAAGTACATGTGCCCATACATTTACAACGTAATGCATAAAATAACAAAGTTTTGCCTGAAAAGCCCAACTGACTCTAAACTATGTTCGCGAAATGCCATAAATCACGTTTATTTAACATATGTATTTAAAAATAAGAAGAACCATATTTAGTTGTGCGTTTCGTAGAGGATACGAATCGTTCCCCATTAAGAACTGAAGCTAAATTACTTTGGAAAAATTAAAATCTTAACAGCACTAAAACTAAAATTAAAGCCTCCAGAATCGGCTTTATCATATACATTACCGACTTACCACTTGCTGATGGTGAAAGAATCGGCTTTATCATATACATTACCGACTTAGCACTTGCTGATGGTGAAATAATCGGCTTTATCATATACATTACCGACTTACCACTTGCTGATGGTGAAATAATCGGCTTTATCATATACATTACCGACTTACCACTTGCTGATGGTGAAATAATCGGCTTTATCATATACATTACCGACTTACCACTTGCTGATGGTGAAAGACAATACCTGCACTCTGAAAATTGTATTTGTGCCCCGAAATACGGCTGGAACATTTCAATCACAAGGGAAAAAAATCCACTAGAATATCAGAATTTTAAATTATTAAGATCAAGAGAGGCCAAAATGGAAAGAAAACGTTACAAATATTATATTTTGCTGAAGATAAAATTAAACATTTTCCTAAGTATTTCTGGATTAAAAGCAAAAAGTCATCTAATGAGTTACTTCTATTCTAAAGATGGGGCGGAAATCAGTGAAATTGATACTTGTCGTTGTTGGTTCTTGATGGAACATTTGAAACATCTTGTCAATAAAACACATTCTTGGTAACTGTTCCACTTTTATATGTATATTACACTAGCGACCGGTTTCGTTATAATAACATCGTCAGGCTATTGGATACGAATCATGAGATGGAAAATGTATTTCCCATTTTCATTTTCATCTCATGATTCGTATCCAATAGCCTGAAGATGTTATTATAACGAAACCGGTCGCTGGTGTAATATACATATAAAAGTGGAACAGTTACCAAGAATGTGTTTTATTGACAAGAAATCAGTGAAATGTCAAATAGCTATTTTCAATCAGTTTTTGAACCAGACAATGGGGCCAACCAATTTTTGAGCATATTGACGCTCCTGTCGACATGTCTTCTGTGGATCTCTCTGAAAAACATGTTAGTAATTGCCTCAATAAAGTCGATATTTTTAAAAGAGTAGGCCCTGATGGTGTACATCCATTATTTATTAAACAATGTGCAAACGAACTATCTTCTGTCTTATCTCTCTTATTTATTAAGTCAATAAATGAAGGTCATTTTCCTAATATATGGAAGCGTGCACTTATTACCCCAGTTTAACATGATGTTACCAAGTACCGCGGTATCTCCAAACTGTCAATGTTTGAGAAATTATTCAAAAAACTTATTTAATCGGAACACCTTCACAAATAAAAATATTACTCTAATGGCAAATGAGGGACGCAGGTCGCAGCGCAATCGATCAAAAAGTGTGTTACAAAACCACCGCTTTTTAGCTATGGCTATGGGAATGGTAACATAATTATCACTTTAATTTCATTGTACTTTCACGTTCACCCACTTTCATGTTCACTCTGTTTTCAGTTCGCCCTACGTTCACTCAAAATAAACTTGAGTTCTAAAAACTGTTATAGACATGTGGCGCCAGCGGCCGCTCATACGACTACATGATGATGCGCATGATGATCGAGCGCTGCGCCGGCGCACTGCTCGGCCACCTGCGGCTACAGCCGGGGGACAAGCTCGGACTCATCCTGCCGAACATCCCCGAGTTCGTCGTGCTGATACACGGCGCCATGAGGGCGGGGCTTGTCGTTACGTTCGCCAACCCGCTCTATACTGCAGGTATGTTGGACGTACGACTACATGATGATCGAGCGCTGCGCCGGCGCACTGCTCGACCACCTGCGGCTACAGTCAGAGGATAAGCTCGGGCTCATGCTGCTGAACATCCCCCAGTTCGTCGTGCTGATATATATATATATATATATATATATATATATATATACGAGTATCCTTACTAAATGTGACCACGATATGAGCCTATACCATACCAAATGTGACCACGATATGAGCCTATACCTTACTAAATGTGACCACGATATGAGCCTATACCATACCAAATGTGACCACGATATGAGCCTATACCATACCAAATGTGACCACGATATGAGCCTATACCATACCAAATGTGACCACGATATGAGCCTATACCATACCAAATGTGACCACGATATGAGCCTATACCATACCAAATGTGACCACGATATGAGCCTATACCTTACTAAATGTGACCACGATATGAGCCTATACCATACCAAATGTGACCACGATATGAGCCTATACCATACCAAATGTGACCACGATATGAGCCTATACCTTACTAAATGTGACCACGATATGAGCCTATACCATACCAAATGTGACCACGATATGAGCCTATACCATACCAAATGTGACCACGATATGAGCCTATACCTTACTAAATGTGACCACGATATGAGCCTATACCATACCAAATGTGACCACGATATGAGCCTATACCATACCAAATGTGACCACGATATGAGCCTATACCTTACTAAATGTGACCACGATATGAGCCTATACCATACCAAATGTGACCACGATATGAGCCTATACCATACCAAATGTGACCACGATATGAGCCTATACCTTACTAAATGTGACCACGATATGAGCCTATACCATACCAAATGTGACCACGATATGAGCCTATACCATACCAAATTTGACCACGATATGAGCCTATACCTTACTAAATGTGACCACGATATGAGCTAATACCTTAATAAATGTGATCACGATATGAGCCTATACCTTACTAAATCATCCATCCATCCATCAGCCTAGTTCGTCCACTGCTAGACATAAGCCTTTCCAGGACTTTGCCACTCCCGGCGGTCATCCTGGAAGAATTGCCCATACTCACACACGTTGGGCAGGCGGGTTGGTGAGCGCGGTGGCGGAACCCTCGCACCAGTGACGCCGCTGCCCGTCACCAGTCTGTTCCATATAAGGCCCGGCTATTAGGGTTGGATATACCGCCATTCATCGGTCCCACGCATGGTGGGCCTCCTGGTTTTTTGCCTGCAAGCTGTCCTCTTACTCTCCCCCGAATAACTTCGAGGGGGTCTCCAAGTAAGATGGTGGTACCTCCACAGTCGAGCCCGGCATCAGCTCTACCATTTGTGTACCTTACTAATTGTGACCACGATATGAGCCTATAAAGCCAATTCTGAAGGCTTTAATTTTAGTTTAGTGCTGTCAAAGCTTAAATTTTTCCAAAGAAATTTAGCTTCTAATCCTAACTCTTTAGGACTTTTTTGTATCGAAGAAAATTTAGTTTTGGCAGCACTAAAACTAAAATTAAAGCCTTCAGAATCGGCTTTTATACCTTACTAAATGTGACCACGATATGAGCCTACGTTATTAAATAACTTTTCAAAACTTATTATTTTTTGTAATAATAAACAGTTATTTAACAAGATTTTAAGTAGGTACGATTTTAAGTAGGTACCATTTTAAGTAGGTAACATGTTAAGTAGGTTCCATTTTAAGTAGGTACCCATTTAAGTAGGTACCATTTTAAGTAGGTACCATTTTCCTGTCTTTGGTTAGTTACGTATAAATTCACACAAGTTCCTGACATTAATGATAGATAACTTCTATCATTATTATAGTTCAAGTTCATTTTATTATAATCAAGTGTCTGGCACTAATTATTTTAATTATGATTTTCTAAAGACATACCTACCTAACATAACGCTGATATTGTTGTATAACATACAGGTTGTCATATATAGCAATGTATATTATAGTATTACTAGCGACCCGCCCCGGCTTCGCACGGGTTGTTCGCTGATACTAAATTAAATATACTACAGAAATTTATAGGTACGCGCAGCGCCGGCCCCGGCCGGCCGGTACCGCCGCAACCGCTATGTCTCTGAAAATATTCATTTAAATTACATGCTGTAAAGGGCCATATTGAACTATATTAAATGCACAATATATTAAAGGTACTTAATTGGATAAGGATTAATGCTGTATTGCTTAAAATCGCTTCGTAAGTAATTTCTCGTAAAAACTAAAGGATAAAAAATGGTTATTGTGGATTATCCCTAAGAGATAGACATATACCATCGCAAATTTTTTTGTAGACCGTTTTAAGTTGTACAATACTGTAATACATTATTTTGATCTATCTCGTAGGGTTCAGCCAGCGTTTGCAATGTAAGCGCAAAAAACATTAGAAACCTCTAAAATTATCAGTATTTTACAACTATATTATGCATGTATTATACATATAAACCTTCTTCTTAAATCACTCTATCTATTAAAAAAAAACGCATCAAAATCTGTTGCGTAGTTTTAAAGATCTAAGCATATATAGGGACAGACAGACAGCGGGAAGCGACTTTGTTTTATACTATGTAGTGATAGTGATAGTGATATTATTTTGCAAATATATACTTTGCGCAATTCGAGTCTGCGTACCGTCTGCTTATTTTAGGTATTTAGGTCAAACTAGAATCACACGACCAGGCAAAAAACTAGACCTAACATGATAACCTAGAATATACTTTACATACTAGGTGTAGTTAAGTGCTGGAGTTACCTACTATTTTTCATGAAGCCGATGCCGGGCTCGAATGTGGAGGTACCCCTACCTTACTCGCAAACATTTTCGGAGTTATTCGGGGGAGCTCTCAAAGAGGCACAACTAGGTGCCCCATCCATCCCCAATAGCCGGCCCTTATATGCCCTAGTGAAGGGCAGCAGCGTCATTGGTGCGAGGGTTTCGGCACCGCGCTCACCAACCCGCCTGCCCTGCATTGTCACTTTTTCCAGGAAAACTGCAAAGAGTGGCGAAATCTTGGAAAGGTCCATGTCCAGCAGTGGACGAACCAGGCTGACGGATGGATAGATGGTCTATCTATAGGCAATTTTGAGGAATTAGCTTTCTGCAATCTCTTGTCTTAGAGCAGATGCTTTGATTTCTTCTAAAAACAAACATTTTGTCAGAAAATTCAAAACAAAACCTTTTTACCGCATAAACCCGAAATATTAACCCGGAGTAATATATTTTTTTAATTCAAAACAGTACCGAAAACAAATTTGTATGTAACCGTAAAAGCCCAAAATAAAAATTTGATTGTACTTCAGGTTTGAACTAGGGCTGGTGTAAATAGTCAGGAAAGAAAAAATTAAAGTCATTACATACAAAACTGAACCAACTAAATTCAGTTCTAAAGGTAGATTAATAGAATAATACGTACCTACGAAGATTATATTACAATCCCTAGGTACTTAATATAAAATGCGTTAGGACAAGTTTTTTTTTTCGCTGATCACAACTTGGACTATGTTTATTTCATCTGTTTATATCATATTACTATTTCATGTATGTTAACCTGAATCAAAAGACCTCGGGATTCAAAATATCCGCCCGCTTTGGCTGTTCTGTCAGCATAGATCAAATACATACCTCATTTTACGTCACAGTACGGGATTTGAGCGATCGACAAACCCAATATAGTGTCGATTCGATGTAGCACGATTGAACTTATTTGACAGGACTAAACTTAATTTAAACGTTGTGTCCTTGTCTTTTCGATAAAGAAAGAAAGAGACAGGATGCTTAAAATAAGGTTAGTCCTGTCAAATTATTTATTTATTTATTTATTTTTGTTAGAAAAAAATATATATACATTACACATATGTGCGAATATAGACGGAGATAGTAAAGCCGATTTTGAAGACTTTAATTTTAGTTTTAGTTATGTCAAAACTAAATTTTCTTTATTGCAAAATAGCCCTTAAATGTAAGTAACATGAGTGAAATTACATTGGAATAATTTTAGTTTTGACAGCACTAAAACTAAAATTAAAGCCTTCAAAATCGGCTACATTGTGTAAGTAAGAGGTGGATACTTCCGGTCAACATTTCTATTCCCAAGGTCTTTTGATTCGGGTTGCACCTGTTAAAATACGTTGTAGCAGCTTCAGCTCACCTCAGACACCTCGGCTTTAGGTTTCCCTCAAAGAACCGTCTATCAAATCAAATCCCGTCAATGTCAATTAATATGATTAAAAATTATAAAATATGATTTATTTAACATCCCACGTAAAAATTATAGAGTGTATTTTCAAAATAGGTGATGATTGTGATTTGTGATTCAAATTACAGTTTTTATTTTCCAGAATTGACTCATCTTAGGTGTAGATACCATACAATGTGTAACAGAAAGGTGTAACCATATTTGAAGAGCTTATTCAGTCAATGGTATAGAACAACTTTTACTATGGAACAAACACTGTATCTCGAAAAAAAATAAATTAACTGTTTCATAGAAAAATGCAATGCGGCTCGGCTGAAATGTATGGAAGGGCAGATTTTTTTTTCGAGATTTCATGATTGACTCCATAGTAAAAGTTGTTCTATACCATTGACTGAATAAGTTCTTCAAATATGGTTACACCTTTCTGTTATACATTGTATATACGTACATACATAATACATACACTCGCCTGCCGAGCAGTGGTGTGCATACAACTTTTTTCCGGAAAAACAATGACAATAAATGAAATGAAAACCGGCGAAGTGCGAGTCGGACTCGCGCACGAAGGGTTCCGTACCATTATCTAAAAAAACGGCAAAAAAGACATGTCTGTTGTATGGGAGCCCGTTAAATATTTATTTTATTCTGTTTTTTAGTGTTTGTTGTTACAGCGGCAACAGAAATACATTATCTGGGAAAATTTCAACTGTCTAACTATCACTGTTCGTGAGACACAGCCTGGTGACAGATGGACAGACAGACGGACAGATAGACGGACAGTGGAGTCTTAGTAATAGGGTTCCGTTGGTTACCCTTTGGGTATGGAACCTTAAAAATATCACTGTGAAAAAAAAAAAAAAACAATATTTTTTTTTGTTGTCAAGTTTGTCCTTCTCGTTGCTTTTCCGGAAAAAAGTTCTATGCACGCCACTACTGCCTAGGGGTAGGTTCCATCTTCTATGTGTGTGTGTACTAATGAATAAAGAAAATTGATAAAGAAGACTTCATGTACTTATGAAAAATTCTTTTATGTTGGTTAGCAAAGCTTACAGCCCTTATTCTGAAAGGAATGTAGAACAAAGGGATATGAAACACGATCCGAAGTACATTGGACTATGGCCGACACAGGACAATACTGGTACTTACCATACAATACTCTGTCAAGGTAAAGCTGCAGAGGGCAACAGCAAAAAAGACAATTTCATAAATGATATGAGTAATACAATTTTTATATAGGAAATGATGGAAGAGCGACCTCAAAGTCAGTTGGCCGCGTGCCAGAGATCTAATAATGGCTCTAGTCGACAAGTCTCCATCTCTTACAAGTTCAAGGGTCGTGTAAGCACGGTAGTATGGCGGCCAAGTTCAGGAAAAAGTTCGACTTTCTTACTATTTATATATTTGCAAAATTTAAACCACATATTTTATTTACTTTTCTCCTCGAGCTTACAATATAACGTGAAAGAATATGTATTGGGACAACGTAGAATGACACTTAGACAACGTGGAATGTTGTTGGGACAACGTGGATGATACTAGGACAGCGGAAAGATACAATAAATTATCGATGACGTCTCAACCAACGTCTATTTATTCTTTTTAGAAATGGCGGATCAGATTTTTTATCGATCGTCGGCGTCGTTGGTGAAACATCATCATGGATGAATAAAACACTTTTACTGTTTCACAACCTATAATTTCACTATTTCGCAACTAGTCATGCCTTGTCGCCATTATCAACGGATGTCTTATATACATATATCGCACAAACACTGCGTATGGATGGAAGTAATATATCTAACAAAAATTATTTTATGTCGTGTTTTTATGAATCGTTTACGGAGCTAGAACTGATCGCAACTGTAAAGGCTTTTTGAAGTGATACTGATAACTTCTTTGGGCGCGTTGAGTGATATTTGGTACGGATTTTTTTTTATTGGTTTGAGTCACTGACATGCTATGAAGTATTGTTGCACTTGGCCAGCAGTGAAATATTTTTAGTTCTGTCGGCAGTGTTTGCAAATGCTTTTTAATCTAACCAACCTTTTGTCTTTTCCAGACGAGGTGTCCCGTCAGTTTAAGGACTGCGGTGTGAAAGCCATCGCTACCATAGAGATGTTCATGCCGGTCGCCACCGAGGTCGGTAAACAGCTGCGAGATTACAGGGGGACCATCTGGGTTGGGGGGGAGGACGACCAGGCTCAAGGTGAGGCTTTAGTAAAACTGTTGACATTTATTATTTATTTTATCTTTATTTATTTATTAACAAACATACACTATCATTACAGGCTAGGCCCACTGATTCAATAGCATAGTAAATAAATATACCTACAACATACTACAATAAAAAAAAAACTAAAGCAAAATGAATTTCGTTACCTCGACGGTATTTTTCTTTCTTTCTATTTTGTTTGTTTAAGACGATTAGTGTCGCCAAATTAGCAGCTCGATGTCTGTCGGTATGAATATCGACGGAAACGACATTGAAATAACGTTCAAATCAGTGCACAATGCGTGGTGGCTGTTACGATGCTCGCTGCATGAACGAGTCCTTCCTTCATAGGGCGAAATAGGAGAAAATAATACTTTTCACATGGACGTGATTGTTTGATTGAATAATCCTATGTTATATTTATAGCTATTAAGTTTATCTATTACTCAAAGCACAAATAAATAAAATCGACCATGCTGCTTAGGGGCAGTAGGGAATTCAAGCCCACAAGCCAAAAGAACACCATTCGGTTAAAATATTTTTTCATATAAAAGTTTAGGTGGTATGAAAAAGAAAAATGTTGCATATGTTTTCGAAAAAAAATGCAAAGTGAAGCCAGTTTTTACTTAGGATATACTATACTATCATAGTCTATGGTTTTTACAGTTCAAAACATTAGTGTGTAAAAATAACAATAATTACTATCAAATCCAAACTATTTTTTTTTCAAAAATGCATACTTGTTGGTTTTATTACATTTTATTAAATAAAACAGCATTACCTTCTTCATTCAGCGTACTACTCGGACACGCACTTTTTCAGATAGGTATGTTTATCTCTTTCGTGATGCGACGGACTAGTATCCCTCTATAATTTGTGCGACGGACCTACCATTTGGCAATGCAGTTATTTGCAAGTGGAACAGTTCTATTTTCGGTTAAACTAATTACTGTGTCCCAAATCTGTGTGTGACGAAATTTTTTTATTATCTTTGTGATATTCTCAAAAGTAAATAGGTAGGTGAATAATAAAACATACCCCGCAGGTTTCGCAGGTATACCGACATCCACTTTTGATGTAAAGTTATGGCGCTACGGAAAAAAAACGACACTTTAAGGACTTGCATATCTACTTCAGTAAATAATGTATTATTTTAAAAAAATAGTATATTATTTTTGGATTCTTTTTCTTGGGATCTGTTTAAACAGAAACGCGATTAGAGAAATTCGGCTCGATAGAAATATTTATTGAAATGAGGTCCTTTTCGACACCAATTCTCCTGGTTTGACAATTTAGAATGATATATAGACTGCAACTATATTTTATTAGGTGGGTTTTAACAGTATCTAGGACCTGGATAAACCAAATTTTGATAGCAACTTTAGTACATTTTATATTAATAAAAAACCGACTTTTTACTACTTTTCCACGAATCCGTCCCACTCGCATTGAGGATTTTTTCGCATATGGAGTAACAGGGACGCTAAAACTTTTACATATCGCCTTAAAGGAAGAAAAAACATTTTTAATGAAACTCGGTCCGTTATAAATTTTGATCCTTTTATAGAAATAATAGAACAACTAAAAATATTCTCCCTCTTATATCGCCAAACTAATGTGACGATTTTACTAACATAACTAATTTTTTTTAGCGTCATTATGTGTGAAATATGGCTCATTTTACTAAGTTTAATATATGAACACTTACTACTGAGATGTGCGGCACAACTGGTTTTTGCTAAGAATTTTTCGGAAAACACTTTTTCAAAATAAACTTTAAACAAAAAAAATTGTAACCGACTTCTGTAGTCTTTAACTAAAAAGTTAAAAATAATTATATATACTGACCGATGGTACCGAAATAACACTTTTGCCGACTTCTTTCTACTTTGAACATAATGTTCTCTAGAACCCTCATATTTTTTTAGACATGTTGCTATATCATATCATAATATATCATTTATGTTGCTATATCGCATCATATCATTTATTTATTGCCAAGTCACAAGTACAAAGGATGTTACATAAAGGAAAAGTACAAGTGGAAAGTATGGTAGGGAATAAACGCTAACTTGTAAATAAAATATGTTTCAGGAAGAAATCGGCACAAATGTTGTTTCAATACCATTATATAATTTAAATGAATACTTTTATTTCACATTTAGGGTTCCGTACCTAAAAGGTACAAAGGAACCTTTATGGTGAGTGAGACTCCGTTGTCCGTCAGTCCGTCTGTCCGTCCGTCCTTCCGTATGTCATAGCCTCATAACTGTAGTAGCACCGACTGTTAAGGATAAAGACATGAAATTTAGCACAAAAATAGCATTAATTTGCCCATATATCACAGTGTAACATAAATATGAAAAATTTAAAATTATTCAAAATATTTCCAAAACAAAAGTGAGAAAAAAAATTATCTAAAAAATACAATATGGGTATCAAATTGTAGATATTAAAAAAGGTGATTGTAAAAATATATACTTTTACTTTATTTACTGGCACAGGTTTCGAGAAATCTTTAAAAACCACAAAACGTGTTCCCCTACTTATCTCCAAAACTGGTAGACCGAAAAATATGAAAAAAATTTCGATTATACTCGTAGATCATAACTGGGCAATACAGGAAAACTATAGCGATTAAAAAAAAATTTAGTACAAATATAAAATACAAAAAAAGAAGTAAAATAAATTAAAAAAATATATTTTATAAAAATACAATATGGGAATCAAATTATAGGTTATTAATAAGTTGATTGTAATAATATATAGGTTGGCAATATTTAATTGCATCTATTTCGAGAAATCCTTGAAAACCATAAACAATTGTATGTCCCCCCCCTTATCCCCAAAACTGGTGGACCAAAAAATATTTAAAAATCATGGTAATATGTGTTTACGTAAATATTACAGGAAAAATAAAGCGGTAGAAAAATTCACGAAAAAAAATTATAAAATTAAATGTGTCATCCACGATACGGAACTCTAGGTACGCGAGTCTGACTCGCACTTGGCCGGTTTTTTTATGTTAGTCGTATTTGATCCTTTAGAGTAGTGTATAGGTACTCTCCGTATTGTTCGTAGTTTCACTAAAGTCCTACTTGCCCACCAGGTTTTTTAGAAACAAACCTTGTTTCCAGGGATCCACGGGCTAAAATCCCTCCTCATGGCGGACCACCAGGCTGACCTCCCAGACGTGAACTGCGACGAGGTTTGCCTGATCCCCTACTCGAGTGGAACCACGGGGATGCCTAAAGGAGTAATGTTGACTCACAAGAACTTGGTGTGCAATTTGAAGCAGACGCAAGCGCCGAAGATGATGAAGTATGAGGGAGAGAAAGGTAATAATAGTAGTTTATGCTACAAGGGCGCAAACGAAAAATTACGAGGACGATTTAAAACACGAGCGTAGCGAGTGTTTTAAACGTAACCGAGTAATTTATTGCTCTTACGCCCGTGAATCATACTACGATTTTCAATGCATAGTGTGAGGAAATAAAACAAATATAATTTTGTGAACTTTAAATTATAATTGGCTCAAAAGGACTGTATCCAGAGCCGTTAAACAGTGGGAAAAAAGTATGCCATTTATGGTACACAGGAAAGGCTGCAGGTTAGCCAACCATTGTAAATAAATAAAATAAAAAAATAATAATAAAGCCCTAGGGCAAAATAATCGACTTTCTGTTCGGTTTGATCCATAAAAAGTGGGCCTTTACGAGCACTTGCATTGAAAATAATATAAACTAGCTACTCCTTTAACTTTTGTTTATATAGCCAATTTCATACTAGAGACTTGGTAAGTGATCAGGAACGAGTATCAATGACTTTTTTTTTTGAAAATTGCAAAATAAAATTGGCGAATAATATAACTTGTGACCAAAATTTTACTTGCCGACTGGACCTAACGACTTATTTTGTATGTAAGTAACGGAAAATAACAAAGCTTCTAATTTTATATGTTTTTCTTGCGAAATCCATCGCTTTTTGAATACTCTAATTATTATTAGAGTGCATTAGCAACTAGAAATCAATCAGAAACAAATTTAAAAGCACAAATATTTTTTTAAAATTCCTCGGGCCAGGATTTGAACCTGCAACCTCCTTGCATGACAGGCGCGCTACCGACTGCACTACAGAGGTTCGTATCAGGAGCTCTACCGCGTAATTCTCATTTGTATCAACTTCAAGCAAATGCATGCGAAATTCAACCCGTGCAAAAGAGATGGCATGTTAGGCGGGCGTCGTCGCACGCACGTCAAATTTCAATCTCAAGTTGATGTTGATCTAAATGAGAATTACGCGGTAGACCCACTGGAACGACGAATTTTTCCACCATATCTGTACACCGAATTTTTGTAACTACTTGCTATACAAGCTTGTAATGCACATACTGAACGCTCACGAGGGCTTTATGTGATTTAACGCCTTGCTCATTCTGGACATTCTTGCGCTGTCATCGCTACAATACATGTTGCATCAGACAGTTCTCATTAACTAAGATTATATGTTTTTATTGCGAAATCACATAATTATCGGTATCTGTGTCCCCAGGGCACTGCGACACGTTGCTGACTGTACCTCCGTTCTTCCACATCTACGGGTTCAACGGCATCCTCAACTATAATCTAGCGATCGGGTACCATCTTGTCACTATGCCAAGGTACATTCTCTACGTAATATGTTATGTCCAGGGCACTGCGACACGGTGCTGACGGTACCTACTTGAAGTTTAAATAAAAATCATTTCTTTATTTTTGTATTTACCTATTTTGCTTTGACTAAAAATTATAACAAACTGAAACTGTGTGAATATGCTGACTCCTAGCTTACAGTTTACAATTTTTAGGAGTCAGATATTCCTTGTATTTTTTGCTTTGTATGTTGTATTTACATAGATATAAACACTTGATTAAATAGTTATAGGCGCTATATTTCGACCCCTCAGCCTCAGTGGGGTCGTTATCAGGCGAAAAAAAATAATTATACGACATATATACAGGGTTTGAAGATATGTCGTATATTATTTTTCTCGACGCCTGATGAAGGAGGGGTCGAAATATAGCGCCTATAACTATTTAATCAAGTGTAATCTATGTAAAATACAACATACAAAAAATGAACAAGTCGTTAAATGGTATTTATTATACACAAAATGTTTTATTGACATATAGTATTTTATGCATGATTCAAAAAAAAAAACTTTATTTACATTACAAAATGTAGGTTTTGAGGGGGTGGGACTCTCCTTTTAAGTTTTACAACCTGTTTTAAGGGAGACCCGCTCTTTCTACGGATCTTATTTAACAAATTAGGTTTTGCTTAATACATAATGATAAGTTTAAAAATCTTTTTATATCAGTAAGTGTAAGTAAATATTTATACAGAAAAAATGTGTGTTTATGAGGGTTTATGTTATGAAATAATATAACTACAAGAGAATGGGTGTCTTGTGTGTATGTGTATATGTATTGTGTATATGAGAGAAAGGGTATGTGTGTGTTATTTAAAGTGGTTCCCTAGCCCTAATAAACTAAAACAAGATTCAATATTTTAAGAGGACGATACTTTTCATGCCGACGGTAAAAACCACTTTTTTAGACGTAGTTTCTGGTATTATTATTCCTGTCGAGTTGACGCGTGTCGAGCTGTCGCTGACCCGCCCTACGACCGTAGGCTCGGGATATATTGTTTATCACTCTAGGGGAGGGGGTATATGCATGGTGATATGATAAGGTAAAAAAGATATTTAAGAAGTATGAGGTATAAAGAGATGATTTATTGTAGTCAATAAAAATACATACATATACTCACGCCTGTCTCCCACAGGGATAGGCGGGGACCGAAGATTTTCATCTAACACGATCCTTACAGACCTCTTTCGCCTCTTCCACATCCATGAATCTAGTCATACAAGCTCTTCTATTCCGGGGGCTTTTGACATTGCCCTTATTCAGTATGTCGCCAATTTGGTCAGCATACATCCTTCAACGCCGGCCAGCGAGCTGTACCTTCCACTTGCGCATATAATCTTTTGATTACTAAGCCTTTTCGATGGATAAAAACAATAAATATTGTATCTACAGGTTTACCCCAGAAGACTACATCAAATGTCTGGTCGAGTTTGAACCGACGACCTTGTTCGTGGTACCATCGCTGCTCGCGTTCCTGGCAACGCATCCGGCTGTGAAGAAGGAACACTTGCAGAGTGTCGAGACGATCATGGTGGGAGCCGCGCCGACCACTGACAGCATGCTGGAGAAGTTTCTGCTTAAATGCGAGAAGACTAAGGACGAGATTCGGTTGTTGCAAGGTTGGTATTGGCTGAGTATCCATTCAACCAAGGAAAATAGCTCACAGCTTAAAACTACGTAAGTATATGTCGCTGGCAAATTATCAAAGCCATGATATTATAATTTTACTAGCAACATAAATTGTACAGATTTTTGTCAATCAATCCAATATCACGGCCCAAAAGTCAAAAATAGGTGCGACAACGACACTGGCAATATATTGTTATGATATATATGAACGACGAGCGAAGTCAAGAAGAGCGTGTTAGGTTTCTTGTGATCATAAATTTGGGAGCCAAGCAAAGCTAAGCGGGGTGTCCTCTGTAGTTTTTAAACAGAAAGTTAATTTTGATTCTCTCCTCGTAACTCTACCTCCCAGTTTTTAGCCTAGAATAACTAGGCATTCTGTAGAATGCCTAAAAAGTTCAGGCAATGTACAAAATATCATTTATGCCATATTTTCCCTGGGACGCTTCGCGATCGCACCGATTTTGAACCTATTTTCTGGTATTGACTGAATCGTTTCTGAGCAAGAAGGAGAGCGAGAAGGAAGACCCAATAAGGTTATTTATCATAAAAAATACCTAATGCCCGTCAGAGGTATATGGCGATCGCAAAGTTTTTGGCTTGAAATCTTACCTTCCTAATTACAAAATTATTAGCCTTAGAAACATAAATCTAGTGTCATTTATAATTTAGCTTTTATACTGGGCTCACTGTTAAGTTTGTGTTGGGGCCGGGTGGGGTGGCAGGAGAGGGGCACTGCCCAGAATGACCGACACCAGCGCTCTCGCTTCTTTCTATTCAGTGTAACTCACGACTCACATGTGATAACGCGGTGGCTTTTTCGTATGTTGATAGATTTTATTTAGACATCGATTTAAATAAAAATAAGTGTAATTTGGACAATATTTACTTTAGGTAAAAAAAACCATGAAGTGTATAAAAATTATAAAAATTCAATATTATGTTGGCCTCAGCCCGTGCTAGAGCCAGCCGGAAATAATAATCATAGCTATCGTTGGAGGGGGGGGGGGGGGGGGCTATGGGCCACGCATAGATACCCCAATGTCCGGCACCGAGCGAGAGAAGTGAATTCGGGAGCGTCTCAAAGCTGCCAAGGCAAGCGCTGACATAGACGTTACACGTTAAACCAATAATGGCCGTATGCCTCGACGCAGCTCTACCGGTTTTTTCTAGGTATGCAATATCAGTATACCTGATCTTCTAATGGCATCATATACAATTCCTAGATATTGCATACCTAGGTACAGTACCTATACATATAATGGTTAACGATAGATCAAATTTTTATACATCACCTTTAAGAATACCTAAGCTAGGTATTGTATAAAAAAAATTTGAATTAAAATATACTTTGTCAGTAACAAATACACAAAAACCTCTTTCCAGTTTTCTACATTCAACAATCGAGGCCTGGTATTTTTGACAGTACCTACCAAGGAACCTAAGGATCCACAAATGGTTCACTCGTAATTTAATAGCTTTGTGGTCGAAATTCAACCATCGATCACCCCCGGTCATCATAAAATTCCCTGTGTCACTTACGTCTATCTCTGAATTTTATATCACTTTGGGACATTCTTCATTCATCTTTGGGACATTGCGCGAAACTGATTAAGCTAATAAAGCCGATTCTGGAGGCTTTAATTTTAGTTTTAATGCTGCCAAAACTAAATTTTCTTCATTGCAAAATAGTCCTTAATAGTTAGGCACAGAAGCTAAATTTCTTTGGAATAATAATAGTTTTGACAGTACTAAAACTAAAATTTAAGCCTTCAAAATCGGCTTTATTATGTAATAAACAACTAGCGGACACTCCGCACCGTTAGTCGCGTGGATCCTGTTTCTCTAGATCCCATGGGAACTTCCTAGAATCTCTTCTTAGCAGATGTCTACGTTGTACAAGAAACTTACACAGTTTCTTAATCCCCAAACTCATCAATCAGTAATGACATGCTTGTCTTCCCCAGGGTACGGCATGACAGAGAGCTCTCCGGTGACCCTAATGACCCCCTACGAGTACCCGTACAACAAAGTGGGGTCCGTAGGACAGCTGATACCGAGCACGCAGGCGAGGGTCGTGTCGCTCACCAGCGGAGACATGCTGGGACCTCACAAGTCAGGGGAACTACTGCTTAGAGGACCTCAGGTAAATATACCTGCGGGTCTACTGCGTAATTCTGATTTGTATCAACTTCAAGCAAATGCATGCGAAATTCAACGCGTGCAAAAGACATGGCATCTATCATGGCATCCGCCTAAGGGCGGGCGTTGTCGCACGCACGGCAAGTTGATGTTGATGAAAATCAGAATTACGCGGTAGACCCGCTGATCTATGCATGGATATATTGCCGTCTTTAATTCTCAACTACTAATCCGGAGACCGCGGGTTCATGACCCGTAGGGACACATTTGTGTTCGATCTGCGTGCTTTGAAGGCACATTCATTAATTAAAGATTATATCTATCTATCTACATTAACCTGGAGCAGACCTGACTTACCTATGGTGTAGGGTGTGCAACGCACATGGGCGCAGGGTCTTAGGGGACGCCGAGCGCCGCTAGCGACACCTGCAAAGAGCATGCGGTGCTCTCAAAGACCCTGCAACCGTGTGACGGCTGACGCTGGGCGCGGGTAGCGAAGCAAGGCGCGCCACGAGTGGCTCCTTTACTCTACACAATAACTTAAGTTTCAACGTGAAATTCCCAATCAATCTTACCTAAAATCAAATTTTAAAGGAAATGTTACTTTAAACTTTTATTTATACACTGAAAAATAGGTCATATACCTACTATATTCTAGAGTCTAAACTCTCGCCCTCCTCTAAGTAAGAAAAAATAAGATTTGGTTATTTTATTTTGTACTTTTCACCGAAAACCTTGCTAGTGATCACTTATAAAGTATCCAGTATGGAATTTAGCTATATCAATCAAAATCACCTTGTAATACATATGTCGTCGGCACATCGAATTGGACATAATACATAATCATGATCTGCTTAGGCATATAATATTTCTGTTAAAACTAGAGGGTCGCCTCGCTCCGCTCGTCATCGCACCTATTTTTGACTTTTGGTGAAAACATTTTCGATTTCATACTTTACAATCTGCCCAATTCTACGACCTGCCCACGGCATATACCTACACACACAGCCGTCCTCTGTACGCACACAGCACTACCCACGCCCGGACTTAGAGACCCAGGGGCCCTAGACACTTGACATTTGCCCCCCCCCCCCCCATCCCGAAGCCAATTTGGAAAATTAGCAAATAAAATGCACTAGTACAGAAACTATCATTTTTATCCGACTTTCATTACTATAAATAAACATCAGAAATAATGTATATTGCTATATACCTAATTCCCCTTCATAACATTGCTATATACATTATTCCTGTGTATTGCTATATGTTGTTATAAGTATAACTATAACCCTATAGTTACGTCAACGGTCATCATACGAGGCGTATAATATGCCTAGTAAAAAAATTTTTTTTTCTCTATAATTCTATTTCCGCCTGCCTTCAAGCAGGCAAGCTAGGTACCTACCATTAGTTGCCATCTGGACTGGGTGTCTATCATCAAAAACATAGATATACTGTCGAATTCCGATTGTCTAAGGATATGTTCGCACTTGAAGTGACAACACAGTTCGTAAATAGTTCAATACCCACTAAAGGTAAATTTGAAAGTTCAGTTTTTAGCTATGTTTTTGATGATAGGCACCTAGTACAGTTGGCAACTAAAGATACAGAATAGAGGTAGCTGGGTGGTTGGGGTGGGGCCCCTAGGCTGGCTGGGGCCCTAGGCCCGGGCCTTGTAGGCCTATAGGGGAAATCCGGGGCTAGCACTACACTATACCGCAGGGCCGCATTCATAAACTAGGGGCCGCGACACGGGTTAATGCCATCTCTTTCGCACGCGGTGAAAATTGAATACGCTATCCTGCTGTCAGTGTCGGATTCGGACGAAATTTTTAATTTATGAACGGCTATCAGGCGTGCGGTGAGGGAGGTGAGCGGATGGCCGGGGGAGCTGCTCCCGCTGTTCACCTCAGCCCCCTACTGCATTCAACTCGCGCGCTGACTGTAGATATAATTGAATGTAACGCAGGTTATGAAGGGGTACTGGAACAACGAGAAGGCCACGAAGGAGACGGTGGACGGCGACGGTTGGCTGCACACCGGAGACGTGGCTTACTACGACGACGAGCACTACTTCTACATCGTCGACCGGACCAAGGAACTCATCAAGGTTAAAGGGAATCAGGTAATTGGTATAACATTTGTGTTGATTCAGTGTATTACATTTTATATTAATAAAAAACCGGCTTTTTGATATTTTTCCACGAATCCGTCCCTCTCTCACTGAGGGTTTTTTCGCATATGGAGTAACAGGGACGCTAAAACTTTTACATATCGCCTTAAGTAGAGCATTTCTTGGTGAAGGTTTTAGGGAGTATAATCACCTTATGGCCAAAGGGAGCAGCGCAGTGAGATTTTTAGTGAAACATTTGATAGGTTTGACTTGGCATATGGTTGAATTTAATCCGCTTGAGTAATTATTGTGTCGATTTGGTGTAAATCGACTTAATTTAAGCGTTATGTCTTTTTCTTTCTGTATCGAAAAGACAAAGATAGAACGCTTAAAATAAGGTTAGTCCTGTCAAATAAGTTAAGTCGATTTACACCAAATCGACACAATAATTACTCAAGCGGATTAAATTCAACCATATGCCAAGTCGAACCTATCAAATGTTTCACTAAAAATCTCACTGCGCTGCTCCCTTTGGCCATAAGGTGATTATACTTCCCTAAAATCTTCACCAAGAAATGCTCTACTTAAGGTGATATGTAAAAGTTTTAGCGTCCCTGTTACTCCATATGCGAAAAAACCCTCAGTGAGAGAGGGACGGATTCGTGGAAAAATATCAAAAAGCCGGTTTTTTATTAATATAAAATGTAATAAAGTTGCTATCAAAATTTCGTTTAACCAGGTCCTAGATATAGTTAAAACCCATCTAATAAAATATAATTGCTGTCCATATGTCATTCTAAATTGTCAAACCAGGAGAATTGGTGTCGAAAAAGACCTCATTTCAATAAATATTTCTATCGAGCCGAATTTCTCCAATCGCGTTTCTGTTTTAACAGATCCCTAGAATAAGATTCCAAAAATATTGTACTATTTTATCAAAATAATACATTATTTACTGAAGTAGATATGCAAGTTCCCAAAGTGTCGTTTTTTTTCCGTAGCGCCTTAACAACCCTAATAAATAAACAAAACTGCATCTAATCCATTGAGTTGTTCCCAGGTTACAAGTGACCGCACAAACAGATAGATAGACATACGTTGCATTTTATATGTAACGAGAAGAAGATACTAGCGTCGCTCGCGTGGAGATAAAAATTATTATAGACAGTTTTCGACTTGGCGGTTATTTTATCAACGTTAACGTTTTCACTACGCTGATAATAAAGAAAATCACATCCAAATCTGTCGAGTGGTTAAAACGAAAATGATTTCGAAATTTCAAGTAAATAATAATATTAAAACTAAGCATTATTTACCAGAAGATGGATTCAGAGAACAAGAAATATATTAATAATTTGCAATATTCCGCTAAACACTCTTACCATGCTATTCAAAATGCGGACTCAAGCACCGCCCGCCCTCCCGCATAAAACATGCACAAGCAAAGCAAGCAGTACGAGCACAAAATAAAGCAATCTTAAATAACAAGCAAGAAAACTTATCGACACGTGTTTCGCCTCTAAACGAGGCATCCTCGGGATGTGTAGTCCGCCCGACCGCTCAACAGCAAATATATATTAGATAAGTTTTCTTGCTTGTTATTTAAGATTACTTTATTTTGTGCTCGTACTGCTTGCTTTGCTTGTGCATGTTTTATGCGGGAGGGCGGGCGGTGCTTGAGTCTGCATTTTGAATAGCATGGTAAGAGTGTTTAGCGGAATATTGCAAATTATTAATATATCCACAAATTTATGATGGACTTCCGCAGAGTAACGCCTTTTTCAATAAATTTTACTTATAAAGAAGTCAGAGAACAAGATTAGAAATAAGGTTACCATTATATTATTGCAGTAGGTATAGGAACGCAGAAAGAAACGTAAATCTGGATGTGAGGAGCTCTGAACCGGGATTCAAACTCGGGACCCCTCGCTTACCGGGCGATTGCTCTACCAACTGACAAGTAACCAACTACCAACTGACTGTAATGTAAATCAACGCGGGCGAAGCCGCGAGCAAAAGCTAGTAGCAGGTGATGCCTTTACCCTCATTTTTGCTGAGTCTGTCGTGATTACAGTGTGGCTACGGCCCTAGCGTGGCCCGACACGTACTTGGCCGTTTTTTTATATTGACAAAGTACTTACGCTTGGACATTACTACCACACCTGATGGAAAGCGTCGATAAAACCTAGGATGAAGAGCGCTTGCCCAGAAAGTACCTAAAGAAGTAGAGTTTGTTAGCAGGATTTTATTTATTAAATTTCATTTTTCCAGGTGTCCCCAACAGAGATTGAGAGCATCATAACAGAGCTGCCAGAAGTAGCAGACGTGGCTGTGGTGGGGGTTCCAGACCCGCTCGCCGGGGAGGTGCCTAAGGCCTTTGTGGTGTGCAAACCCAAACATCAGCTCACAGAGAAACAAATCTATGATCTTGTTGCCCAGAAACTGACCAAATACAAGCACTTAGAAGGTGGTGTTGTCTTCTTAGACCATATTCCCAGAAATGCAGCTGGCAAAATCCAGAGGAATGAATTAAAAGTATTAGGCTCCAAGAAGCAAAAGTGATTTAAATTAGGTTAGTGCTAATGCTATGAGATGTTTGTAAATAGTAGGTAATTTAAATATTGTTTTATTTGTAAAGTTTATTTTATTGTTGACATTGATTTGTTGCTCAGTGAGAATAGATGTAAATTTAGTTGATAAGTTTTAATTTGTCAAGTAAGATTTTAGAATAATAAGATTTGTTGGAAATTAATTGTATTTTATTTTCACATACAAATATACCTATTTAAGGCGCTTTCTGCTGTGAAAGTGCTGCCAAATTAGGAAAAAAAAAACATTATTTACCTACCATCATAATTATTTAAATTTCTGCTCTATTAAATTGGTAAAAGTTAAAATTCTAGCTATAAAAAGACGTTTCTGAAAAGTTTACCTTGTTAAAATACTCCATTGCTATTTTTTGGCATTCACAGATTTTCAATAATTATTCTAGTAAGTTTTTTTTTTTCTAGTGGTAGCACTTTTGCAGCATGTAACACCTTAATTATAATCTAAATCTTACAAACAAAAGTGCCTGTTAAATTGAGTTTTGCTCATATCTCGCATCACACAACTTGAATATCAAGAATGTCATTGACCTTCAGCTGTTGGATACCATCAAAGCCTTCAAAGTTTCAAAGCCATAAACATTCAAAAATATGATTGTATCACTGTTGTTTTCTATTTTAGAAAGTCACATATCTTAACTACAATTCAAGAGAACGTACCTCTCAAAATCCAACTAAAAATATTCTATAAGTCATAAATTGATTAATAAGACCTATGAAAAGATTTTAAAATTACTCTTTTTCAAGTGAAACTTCAGGTTCAGCTTTGGGCGACTCTGCCTTAGCCTTAGTTTCACTTTCCATTTCTTCTTTAGCTTCAATCATAGCTGGTTCTGGAGACTTGCTTGGAGTCTCAACAGCTGTTTGTGAAAGTTCAGACTTTACATCAGAGATGGAGTAATTATCAGACTGGATTGTTGCTTGTGGTTCTTTTGTTACAACTTCAATTTCTTCAACGACAGGTGTTTCCTCTGCAGCTTCTTTTTTAGGCTCTAATTCCTTTTCGAGTTTGACAGGTTCATCACAACTGCTGTCAGATTCGAGTTTGACAGGTTCATCACAACTGCTGTCAGATGGGTTTGATTCCTCTGCAATTGCAATATTATTGTCACTCTCAGGTTTAGGTGAATTGCTGTTTCCATCTGTTATTTCACTGGAAGATGAGCTCTCTTCACTTGATGTTGATTCTTCTGAAATAAGTTTTGGCTCATTTGTTTCTTCTTTGTTGGAGTCTGAGCTACTGTCATCAATAGTTTGGAGTGGTTGGATTTCTGTTAATGGTTCTTTAACTTCAGGTGTGACAATCTCTGCAGGTTTAGCCTCAATGGTCTCTTCCGGCTTCACAGCATCAATAGATTCTAGAGACGCTTGTTTAATCAGCTTTTGCTCAGTCATTTCAGCATCATCAACAGTTATTTCTGGGATGACTAATGGAGTAGCAGATGCAGGCTCAATATTAATTTCAGTGTCCATTTTAGGTGCTTCTGTAGACGCTGAGGTGCTTGGAATTTCAGCTTTATTAGTCTCTTCTTCAGAACATGGCTTCTTTACTTCTGTGATGGCATCATCAGTAAGTTTCGCTTCAATTGCTGGTTCATCTGTCACACTGAGTTCAGGAGGAGTGACAGACTCATATTGTGCTGTTGTTTTCTCTTCTGTTTCATCCATAGGTGTGTCTTGTTTGGCTTGCAGCCTCGTCTCAACATCATCTACAGATATATGGGCATCGGATGAGCCCGGTTGGGGTTCAGTGCTTTGTCTCTGTTCAGCATTTTCTTTCCATGTCATATCTTCCATTTCCACATCAACATTGTATTCAGAATTATTATCCGAACCATTCACTATAGGCTCTAAAGGATCGCCATTTTCAAGTTCAGGGTGGCGTTGCTGTCCTGGCTCCCTGGTGCTGACAACTAGAATATTCTTCTCTACAGCTCGCATAAACTTGTCTATTCGGTTATACTGCTTGCGGGGGTAAGTCAAAAGCTCACAAATTCGTTGCACAGTAAACGGGGCGGCTGTAAATGCGTCCAAACGCTCCAGTAACATGTTTTTCATGATATCGTAGTTGAATGGGTCTACGTTAGGGTACGGTGGTATGTCAAGCCCGGGTGTCGTCTCATAGAAGTCTGTGATCACGTTCAGCAGCTTCTCTTTGAATAAACTCTTTACGAGAGACCATTGGTACACAGGATCCCCGGTCCGAGCTACGTACGCCAAGTAGTCGTTAAGTTCTTGAGGAATAGACTTTGGTTTTCGCTTCGAGAATTCTTCAAGGAAATGCAGCACTTCTTCAGTGTTTTCCATTTTGTTCTCAGTGAAGTTGAACGAGTTGAAACGAGAGAAAATTTAACAAAAAGGCATACACAAGAAACAAGCAAGTAATTTTCTTTTTTATTTTGTGGCTTTTTTATTTTTTCCCACCAAGTAGAAAGACAAAGGGAACTTAGTTCATACAGCCTTGTCTGAGGTTTTTAATACGCTGTATAAAACTTACTTTATTATTTTTGAGGATCATCTTATGGGTCTGTTCTGTCACCGTCTAAGTTGTTTAACCCAAAATATAAGTCATCCCGATATGCTACCCGCACCACAATCGCGCCACGCCCACGCGACCACTAAGTCATTAGACACCGCGCGTCGTAAGGAGGGCAAACCTTTTTTGCCAACACATCAGTGCACTTTCCCATCTCTATTTTCTAATGGCTCAGCCAAACACTCGACGAGGAGCGAGGGAAATACCTAGTGAGGAAAGTTTATATAACCAAATATCGAGGTTTATAATAACCAACAAGTTTATAATCATAGAGTATACTGAATATGTTTATAATAACCAAAAATAATGTTTGAGAACGTCCACAGTCTTGCCAAAAGTGGTTTCTCCTGAAAAAAGTTTTCAATTTTGCGCCAGCGACGAAATTGATACGATTGTATTGTCCTCGCGAGTTTCATGGAGCGTGCATCTTATAGCGAAATAAAATAGCATGACATTTGGCCACGCGCAAAGCTGAGTTGTTCGCGTCATGACGACCCTACTTAAGTTCCTGGTTTTTATTTTGATAGCTTTTCAAGTGGTGCTTTCAGTACAAGCACTGATTCAAGTCCGTTCGTACTTTTTTTTTGTACGAAGATGTTTAAAATGCTCTTGAATCCAAACCGATAGGATATAAGATGCGTACCGTATTATGCGTGACGCACATGATGCGCGTCAAAGTTGGTTCAATTCGCACATCAACTGCAAAGTGATTTATTTATTACCAACATAATGATTGCAAACACCGCATCAAACTGCAAGAACTGCTTCTGCTCATGGGCTGATACAACTTCATGCTACTGATGAAATTCTATTTGACAAGTGTCATTAGTGTAAACATTTTTCGGAACATTTTAGCAAGTTTTAGTTTTTAAGTGACAACAATGTAGTTTAGAGGTCTTAAAATGGAGCCAGCTTTACAGATCGTGACTGCAGAAGTTATGTTATATGCCGTAATGAAAACTAGGTAAGTAGAAAAGGTTATTCCAAATTACACCTGAAACTCGCGTCAAAAAAATGCGTCGACGCACTTTGACGAAACGGAATGATCACATCGCGTCAACAAACTGACGCATTAATGCTTAAAACGGTACACGGCCAATTGGGTTGTCAAAATTGACATTTGTTTACTAAAAAATTCGCTGACTGATTCGCTGCTGAATTTGTTTCTATTCATAGTTAATTGTTAAAAAAATCACAAATAAACACTAAAATGAATACTCTATTAAGAAGAAACCTTATAACAGTGTACAATAACACACTGAAGCACTCCTGTCGATCGTTTGCTGCAGACGCCGCTATCAATGAGAAGATTGATAAACTAGTGAAAAGTAATAAAGTAGTTGTGTTTATGAAAGGTGTCCCCGATGCTCCTAGATGCGGCTTCAGCAACGCAGTAGTGCAGATCATGAGAATGCACGCGGTTCCTTATGATAGCCACGATGTGCTGGCGGATGAAGCTGTCAGACAAGGTGAATTGCTTATCAATGCTTGACACTAACCTTACCATCGCGACCGTTATCGTCATTCTTACCGGATTTATAGTTCCAGGGCTCCTAGGCACTAGAGCGCTGAGGAGCCCAAAGCCCTTAAAAAAACTTGATAACAATGGAAATATTTTGGTCTGATTAGAAATTTAGCAAAGAATGTGTCATATTTCTGTTGCGGTCCAATTATGGATTGGACGATAAATAGCCAACCTAAAAAAATTGGCGCCTTTTCATAATTTCCATCTTTGCCTTGTTAGCCTAGGTGGAAATTTGGGCCTCCTTACTGCTTAGTTTTAGATTATGGGCTGTTGATTTGGAATCCCATATTTTTTTGGCATAAAGGTCTCTTTATAGAGCTGTTGTGCGAAATTTCTCATTACAAAATTGGATAGTCTTCAAGATATGATTTTTTGAAATTTTTTCCTTTAGTTTATTTTGGCACTGTTTTTGGCCTATTTCGTTATCTAATGTTCTGTTTTAAGGAAATAGGTGTGTAAGCTTGCTCTGTACTTGTGTACACATACTTACACAAAGGTGTGTAATGTATAGATCGAAATCTGTTTTGAAAATCTACGTTAGGTACCTTATTACATTAGACATTACATAACAGAACATTAGATAATGAAATAGGCCAAAATTTCGGAAAACAGTGTCAACATTACGAAACAAGTTAGACCCGAGCAAAGCAAGCGGAGCAGAGCGAGGCATCACCTAGTCTGATACAAAAAGGTGTATAAGTAATGTATATAAAAGACTTCATTAATAGAACAAAAAAAGAATACCTATTTTTCTCAACTTAACCTCAAAAATTCATTTTTATCAGAAACTTAAGGGGAGGGGGAGGTCCCCCTTCCCACCCCTAACTTTTAAATCAATGGACCATATTCCAAATCCCTTCCTGTATAGAAAGTAAGAGTGGAAGGTGATTCAATGGCTACCGGGAAGAGACCTTATAAAGATAAATGTTGATTACAAATTGTTAAGAGTACAGTTAGCGAAAAAAATAATGACGAAAAGTATTTAAAATAATTGTAATTTATTTATAGCTTATTTCTAGGTTAAAAAGTTAATATTGTTTGCTTTACTAATTTTCTTCTCCTAGATTGTCCTTGACATAAGCCTCTTCCAGGAACCTCCATCTCTCTCTATCTTTTGCCTTTCTAGTTCATGTCTTTCCTGCTGTCTTTCTCTTATCTCGTCTTCCCATCTCCTTATTTGTTATTACAATTTATTAAATACTTTCAAGCCTATTGACATTGTGATTATTCTTGAAGAAAATATGTGAATATTTAACAAATTAAATGACATTTGTGTCGATTCAGAGTAGTACAATTTAACTTAATTTAAATGTTCTGTGCTTGTCTTTTTGATACAGAAGGAAAAAGACAAATTAAGATAAGTCTTTCTGTCTTTTTCCATCTGTATCAAAAAGACAAGCACAGAACGTTTAAATTAAGTTTAGTCAATTGTTTAGTTTAGTAAATTGTGCTAGGTACACCAAATAGATACCATTATGTGTATATTTTTTACTTTTTGTCTATTTTGCAAATCAACAAATTGCTTGAACGGTTAATTTGGTACTGTTAGTACACTCTGTTCTGTAGGAAGACCTGATTTTTTTTTTCTACAGGTATAAAAGACTACTCCAACTGGCCAACAATTCCACAAGTGTTCATCAATGGAGAGTTTGTCGGTGGCTGCGACATCATGCTCCAAATGCACCAATCTGGTGAACTTGTTGAGGAACTGAAAAAGGTTGGAATCAAGAGCGCTCTACTAACAGCAGAAGAGGCGAAAAAAGATGAAAAGTAAGCTGGCTGCCTGTATTTAATTTAGGAAAAGACAATTAATAATTCAGGAACAAGAGTTTAGTTTATGATTTTATGATCTTTAGGGCAAATGCTGATTATTTCTGTACAATGCTCAATTATTTGCAATATTATTATTATTTTAATTAGCTTTACATAGTTAATTTAATAATATATGCTGGTCTTGTTGGTTGTATTTTAATTTTAAATAAATAAAATGTTAGTGTTTCAATATAGATGTTTTATGTATCACTAACATAAGTGACCTACTTATAACAACATTAACAAAAGATAATGTTTTATAATATTAGATACTGGTAGTAGTAATGAATAAATAAATATCAGGATGAGGTCTGTTGAAATAACTTAACCTGTTGAATTTCTACATTTATAATGTCACGGAACTGTATAAATAAAATTTTGACAGCTCGAAATTCGCATTTGAAAGTTATTAATAAATGATACAAGCAAAAATGTTGGCACAGACGCTATAACCCTGGGGCTCTACCGCGTAATTCTCATTTGTATCAACTTCAAGCAAATGCATGCGAAATTCAGCGCGTGCAAAAGAGATGGCATGTTAGGCGGGCGTTGTCGCACGCATGTCAAATTTCAATCTCAGGTTGATGTTGATGAAAATGAGAATTACGCGGTAGACCCACTGATCAGGCTTTCGTTGAGCCAACTGCATACAAAGTTACAAGCCACGATCGTGGCATCGCTCAGCTAAATTATTAATAATATGGATAAGAACAATCAATAAAAGAGAGGATAGTTTTAGAGCTCTTTATTAACTTAGCTGTACATTCGAGTTAGTATATTTTGGGCACATAATTCATTCTTAGCCTAGATACCACTGTCTCCTCATACAATGTTGGATTACAATGCAGTCATTATTAAAAGACAAAAATATGGCAGATCATTTAATTAGAGTACGCATTTCAAAATACTCTCACAAACAATAAATCATATATAATTCTAATGATATTCAAAATGATAAATAAATAGATGCAGGCAAGCTATGGCAATCTATGAAATAAATAATTTGTGGCACTTTCCTGCAAAATTAATTTATAATATAAATTTTTAACAAATTTAAGAGAACTACATTCAAATACCATAATTACTAATGGCAGTAATAAAAAAATGAACTTGTATAAATAAGTGTTTACTTATAAATAAAAAAATATAACAAAAACATCCTCACATTGTGAACGAGTCTTATTTGGTGTCACACATTAGTCAAGCCTAACATTAGCACCATTTTCATCTTACAAACAACTTTTGTGACTTCCCTGAGAATTTCATATAAAAGTTAAAAATACCTAATACTAAATAGTATAAATAGAACGGTCTAAACATACAGATGATTCTCTGATTTGAGCCAAAAGGTTACAGTAACATTAGAGAGAAGTTTACGGTATGAAGTTAATGGCGTTTTTTGGTTTGAACATTGCACGTATTTATTTAACTGCATTAGTTAGACTATTACAAAAATCGTTTGCTTTACATTGACAATTCTTTAGGGCGATTTAATTTAATGTTGAGTCAATGTAATGAAAATAATTTTTGTATTTTCGTCGCCGATACGATCGAGTTTTTATCTTGGTTAGTACGGCGCGTGGTGTCCTTGCTTGGACTTCCTCAAATCCAGTAAGGCGCTGCCAATACCTTCCTCGCTGGTGATGATCTTGAGATGATGACGTCCGATGACATGACTTGCAGTCTTCGAGACCTGCGTCTGAATAAGCAATGTTTAGAAATAGAGAAATTTACAAAATTCAAATACCACCTATGTTTGCAGGATGTGGTGCAGTAAATAAGGTGTAAAATTAGAACAACATTTTTGGGTCTCCGTCCAAAATAGAATCATCTGGACAGTTGCCAGTTCGTCAATGAGCTTTGCCCTAGACACATTCGAAAGTTAACTATGTATTTTTACCAAAGAGTTAGCTAAATATACTGAAAATAGGTGATTGAGTAGAATTATCTGTTAAGAGGTTGCCAAAATGAAATTTGAGTAGGTGTCAATCTTAAATCTAAATTCGATTTTTTTTCGACCTTTAAAAATAGCTACATGTATATGTCAGCTCAAATTTCGATATTCTAAATGGCTCTATCATCACTTGGATTTTAGAAATAAATTAATAAATATTTGGAAGTAGAAAAAACCTGAACTTTTAGAGTGAAAGTACAGAAAAAATAAAAAAAGCCGGCCAAGTGCGAATCGGGTCTCGCTTTGTTAGGGTTCCGTACATATGACCAATTATTTCAAACTAGACATTTATTTAATTTTAGGTAATGCTCTAATTCTCTCAGACATAATCACATTAATGTTGCTCGTAGCCTATTACAAACTAATCATTTACCTACAAAATTCATGTAACAAAACTGCAAAATTAAGTTGACGGAGACATAACCCTAAAACTTCATTATAAATCGGCGTTTTTAGTACGTGTTGTTTAAATACAGCATATGTTACATAAAATACAGACATTTCAAATTCCTAACTGCGTTGGCCTTTGAGATAGACCCTGTAACAAAAATGGTCTAAAAATTGCAACTTTGATAGCATTTAAATTAAAAATTTTACACAACATATAAAAAATTCAGGTTTCTATCTTATTCCGTTTAAGAGCTAGACGGCCAGTTGCAGAAAAGGTTTTTAAGACCCGTGACATACGGACAGCGAGAGTGACATTAATAGGGCTCCAAATTGCCCTTTGCGTACGGAACCCTAAAAACGAGCGGACATAAAGCAAGGACATGTTTTTTAACTGATTGTCGAACTAATTGATTTACCCAAGTTACGTAGATGACATATTATTATCAGCCTCGCTTCAAAAGAACATACTTATAGGTCGGTCTCGCCATAGAGCGCGGTCGAGAAGGCCATGTAATCTAGAGCTCCGGAAGGTGCGCCAGGGCCGCGGTACGGGGGCATTCGTGCCACGCAGTACTCCGCCTGGTCGGGAGGCAGCTCGCGTCTCAGCTCATCTGCCGTGATGTAGGGCTGTGGAGAAACAACATTGTTAAACTATGAATTAAAAAACATTCAGATTTTTCCAGACAACGACTTTGCTCACCTGGTCCTTAGGCTGATTGAAAGCAAACAGTATAATTAAGGTTTGCTGAACCAACACGACAAATAGTTATATTCGGCGAATGAAAAAAACATTGAAGACGCATTTCTAACAAAGTGTAATTCGAAAATGGCACTAGAGGCTGAAAAGGGCAAAAGGCTCATGATTGGTTCGTTTGACTCAAAGACACAATGAACGCTATTGGAGCCGTCGCCATACAAAATTGTGTTCAACACACTTTATCGTGGGGTCATTTTTCAGACCTAATCAGACTTCTATGTTTTTTTCGTTTACTGATTATATTATACGATTTTAATTGAGCAATAGTGTCGAAACTTACCTTGTCACCAGCTAAGATCCTGAAGCTGTCAATGACCTGTTCAGCGGTGTCTGTGTCTGTAGATTCCCGTGTCATAAAGTCCAAGAATGCGTCGAATGATACGTAGCCTGAAAGAAACAAAAACAAAGCCAATTACTTCGATACCCAGACATCATTCGGGGAGTCTCTCGACAGGATGGTGGTAGATGAAGGTAGGATACGTTACCTGTGTTGTTGGGGTCAACCACGGCGAGAATGCGCTGGAAATCGAGCTCTCCTTGCCTGTCTTTGCCGATGCTGTAGCCGACAGACACTAAGCATGACTTGAGTTCCTCGGGGGCCAGACGTCCTGAAATTATAACATTGAATAACTGACTGATGTACTGATCACTATAATATTACTCCTTAAGACTGTTCATGGAAGGGAATTTGGTGAAGAAAGCCCGCAAAGGGAGTTGCTACGTTGATAAGAGAAGTAATTAATTAAGAATTAGTAATAATTAATAAGTAGTTAAGAATTAGAAAATCTAGTGATATTTTTTCATTTTCATTATAAACTTAATTCTACGTACCTAATTAATATATAATATTAAAATAATAATTGTCAGTTAATCTAACATAAATTAGTAATGCGATAAGATAATATTATGATATGATATTATTTAAGAATTAATTTGCTTTAATTTGCTATGCCCTTACAGGGTCATGTTTGATACCACTTATATACAATTTTATGGGTATCTCGTACAACAGATGAGTGTAAGACCAAATGTTTATTAAACAAATTTTATAATATAATAAAATAGCGAGGATTTATTTTTTTAATTTTTAGTTGGTTCGATTCCCGGGTGAGACAAGCGAATTTTAGAAGATCTTTGAATGCAGTTTTGTTTCTTTTAAAAAATAAAGGAATGTTTCCTTTCAGTAAAATGAGCTAACTAAAGGATTTAAGGTAGTTCCCCTCCAGGGCCCTTACATTTTTTCCACCCTGTATATTGTAACACCCTATATTGTACAACATGAATGCAATAAATATTTGAATTTTAATTAGAATTTAAGAGAAGATTTAAGGAGGAGATTCTTTTTGAATTTTACAGAGACTAGTAAACTAACCGGTGCGGTTTTTGTCGAAGTGGTTGAAAGAAGAGCGGAACTCTGTGAGCTGCTCCTGCGTGATGCCCTTGGAGTCGCGCGTCAAGATCTGGTTCTCGACCTCGTTGATGGTGCGGTTGATAGACGTGAGTAGCTGTTCCCAGCCTACGCGGAGCGTCTCCATTGTGTATTGCGAGTACCTGGGGGTAAGAAACGTTGTCAAGTACTTGCGTTGTCTAATTCATGTGCTTTAGATTTTTTTAATCCAATTTGAGGCTTTGAATTTATATTTCAAAAATTCATTGGAGGTTTATGGACGATGTTTTGGTCTCTTATTTGTTTCGTCTAGGGCACCTAGTGAAACCGTTTGACTTACACGCATGACACAATGTTCTTTCAAAATAAGTGCAAGGTTTTATATTTTACTATTTGTGCTCCAAGGACTGATAGTACTTTCGAAGAGGTACAGCAAAATGGGTTGTGTGCTTTAACTGACTTATCGTTAGAGGAGCGAAATGCGTTTAAAGTAAACTGAATAGTAACCTGTTCTCGAAGATCATGCCCTCCTGGACAGCCTGGTGGATGCGCTCGAGCTCCTCGATGTGCGGCTTGTACGCGTACACTCCCGCCTCGTACTCCTTCAATCGGTGGAGCTGCTCCTCTAGGGAACCCTGGTGGTGACGCACGAGGGTTACAATATGTTTGTAAAACAACTGTGAAACTATTTTATAAAACTGTCGGATGTTCCTAGTATAAAGTTGTTGTTAGTTATGGTCTTCCCTTCTCAAGTCTTACTATTTTTAGAAGTGAAATCATCATTAAACTAATAGAAACATTTGTTGACAGCTTCCCCAAAGAGTGAGAACCCAAAAAGAGCTCACATGTTCGTTTATTACACATCCCTTCTGAGGTCATCTTTGCGAGAATATTGGAAAAATGTCGCCTAAGGCGTTGGAGTGAGGTTTACCTGTAGTCCCATGCCAATGGCGGTGACGGCATCCATCTGCCGTTCGATCCAGGGCCCGACGGCGTTGGCCTTCTCTGCAAACTGTCGCCTGAGGGTCTCGTTGTTCTGTTGCTTGCGCAGCTCAGCAGCGAGCGTAGCGTCGCGCTGCGGGACCAGCTGTCGCACGTCCGACCACTTGCGGTTCAGCTCCTGTGGATAATCGTTGTTAGTGCTTTCGTCTTTGTGCAGAAATAGTACTAAGTACTACGAGAACGAGGGAAAATGTGTTGTTAAACTTACGTGAGCGGTGAGGGTAGTGTAGGGGTTCTCCAAACCACCAGGGATCTGGTGCTGCTTGACGATGGATTCCACCTGGTGTACCAAGTTCACTATCGCCTGGAACGTTACAAACATATTTTAGTGGAAATTAGACTTAGAATGTGTAAAAAAAAAATTAAAAAAAAAAGCATTTATTTGCCTAAAAGAAAGGAAAGGTACAAATTTTAGTTTTAATCTAAGGAATACATAAATAGAACAAGTACCACACATTTATTGAACATTGATGCCTTAGCTAAATGCGTAAAGCATTTGTTCAATAACCCAGACGCATGTTACATATATGTATTATTCTTAAATTAGTGTTCTGTACCTATGTATTACAACTTAAGTTACATTAGGGTAGATACAAATAAAACATAAGAAAAAAACAAAGAAAATAATGAAAATTACTCTTATTTCGTTATTGACAATACTTGGTCTAGTTAATTAATTAATTACTGAGCAAATAAATAAATAGATTGAGCAAACGTGACTTTATAGATGAAAGTTCCTTACCTGGTATTCCTTGTCAGCCTCTCCGAGAGTGGCCTTGAAGCGAGCGTGTGCGTCCATGAGACCGGAGATCTCTTCGATGGTGTGGACGATGAACATGTCCACCAAGTCCTCCCGGGTTCCGTCTAACCTGGAATTTTATCATCAGGTTACAACAGCGTTATATGCGATTTGACAAGGGACAAAACCCAATTCGGTTTCTTAGCAAAGCACTATATCGCATTTTTTTGGTATTATAAAAACGGAATCCTAAATCCAGAAGCGCTGCAGCGCTAGACTTACCAGTTGTTGAACGGTGCAGCGCGTTTCGCGAACTCGAGGTGGAGCAGGTCGATTTGCTCTAGCACGCGCTCAGCGTCGTCCAGCGCTTGGCGGCGGCGCTGAGTGAGCGCGCCGAGGCGGTCCCACTGCGAACAGATGCGCTGGCAGCGCGCGTTCACGTTCGCCACTTCGTGGTATTCCAGGGTGCTGAAGATTGATGGAAGATTTTATATTGATTAGTTCTGATGCTTTTTGGCTTGAATATTCCCGTAGTTCATGGTGTATGAGAATGATTTTAAACTTTTGCTTATCATCATCAGGGTGTAGGGCAGTCTACTACTGGACGTATGCCTCTCCCAAGGCACGTTACAAGAATTATAATAGGCGTTATAAGAACTGTTTGCCTTAATTGCCAAGCTGGGTTGATGGCTAATTGCAGTGCCAGACTTTTGCCTAGTTTTAATTTTGAAATAGTGATATTCGCAGTTTCGGGATTCTCCAGGCTAAGTTCATAACTGAACTGGGCATCAAGAGCTGAAGATAGGATAAGAAGTGTATCGAGGACTCACTTGAGTTCCTGGGCGATAGCTGCGATCTGCTCGACGCGGTCTTGGTGCGCGGCCAGGTCGGACTCAAAGGCCTCGTGCTTCTTCTTCAGCGCCTTGATGTCATTCAGCTTGCATTGACGGAAGTCCTGCGATTGCAGCATCTCTTCCTTGCCTGGAAATTTGCGAGTTATACATCAGCATTTCAGGTTCAGGTAATTGAGTAGTAAAAGTGTACAATTCATGGTTGGTCACTTGAACTTTTAACAACGACGATTTCAATTCTGGCTCAAACCTATAGCTGTTTTCTGTCACAAACCAGATGGACAATTATTTAATTATAAACTTGCAATACTTATACATATACGAGTACTAACTAAGTACGAAGATTGATTTTTATCCGAAGTACCGTTAAAACGGAAAAATTCTCAATGAAAAGTGATTTACTAAAGTAGGTACCCATTCAAGGATATATAATATCGATTATTTGAAAGGTTTCATTGACTTCTCCTGTCCAATTGCTAAGCAAGTGATCATAAACAAAGAAAACTAATATTTATAACAAAAATTTAACATTAGAAACTCGAGTTTTTAACTGAAACTTAAGTTGGGCTTGTAGGCCGTACGGAGCAAAAGCGAATTCCCAAAAAAAAAGACATTGGTATGTCTTTTATTACCATTTGAGTCTCCAGTGTGTAAATCTCACCTCGGGTCCAGTCCTCGTGGATGTCGGCTTTGTGCTTGAACTTCTGCGCCAAGTACTCGAGTCGCTCGAGCCTCATCATCTCACTCAGCAGCCACTCCTCGAACGCCTTCTCAGCGATCTCCAGCCCCTTCCATGATCCAGCGATGTCCTGAAATATGGCGGAGACAACATTTATAAGCGTAAGTCTTGTTCTTAGGAGGTTTTTGCTCGGTTTACTGCAGCCACCGAATTCGATTTCCGAACTATTTTGGATGTAAGTATCTATCATCTGCGTGTGCCCAAAATTTTCATTGTTTTCAACTTTTAAGCGGCCAAATACGGATTGAGCAATGCAATTTGAGTTCTGAAGTATGAACCTGTCTTTTTTTAATTGACGAAATTATTAATCGGATGAAAAAAATATAATTAGTGACTTCAAGTGTCTGGAGTAAATACCAAAGCGTGCGACTAAACAGTATTTTTAGTGGGCGAATTTAAAGTATGAAATCTAAAATATTTCACCAAAAGTCAAAAAATAGGTGCGACGACGAGAGAAGCGAGGAGCGTGTTACGTTTACATGTAAGATAAAATAAGGAGCCGAGCGAAGTGAGGCGACAACGTCCCTAGTTTTATTACTTAACATTAAATTATCACTAAAATAGAAAATTGTTCGCCTGAGAATTATTCAACTCAACTCAAATTTGTATTTTCAAATCGCCGTTTTCAAAATTTTTATGCGCCCATAGTCTTTCGCCCACTCAGTATTTTAGTACGCTATATTCAGTATTTTTGACACCTTGAATTTGAATTTATATTCGCTCGTTTAAACTACCCTTTTTATTGTTTAGATTGAACACTCGAAGGTTCTGATGTTCTTAATCTACCCTTTTAACGGCGTCGTTGCTTGGCTCGAGCCATACGTCTCGTGGGGTCAGAATTACATTTGTGTGTTTATAATACTTACAGATACCATCTTGCCTTCAGTGGGCATGTAAGCCGGGCGGTTGCTCAAACGCAACTTTGTCTGGAGGGTGTTGAAATTGGTCTCCAGCTTAGCCTTCTGCTCAACACGTGGTGGTTTGTGTTTGCGTCTGAAAATATTGTCATGTTATGATTTGCAACTGGTGTTAATAATTTTATTTTACAGTTTCCATAGTCGGTGTTAAGTTTATTAACCTGTAAGTACGGTAGTCTTCCAGCTTCTTCTGGCACCCGGCAAGCGAGTTGTCGGTCTGGCGGCTGTTCAGCCATGGCATGGTGCGGCGGATCCATTCCAGAAGCTAAAACATTGTCATTATTATCATCAATTTCAGCCATTTCGTCCAATATACAGTCATTATTTGTAAGAATACTTACATCGCTGGCTAGACGTTCGTACTCCTCCATGAGTCGTTCGTTCTCTTGGTTGACTTTGAGAACTTTGCAGATACGGTTCGCGGCCGTCTCAGCCTGAAATCGTTCATCACAGATTATCACCCGTCTCACCAAAAATGGTTAATTAGTAAAACATGAACACAAGCTGGCAGCACAAACCTTCTGGGCACCGCTGAAGCAATGATAATATGAAGACACGTAGGTCATGACAGCTCTCTCGTCCGGCAGAGCGGTGTTCTGGAGATCTGGCAAGCGTACGCACGCGACATTTTGTTAGTTTACATGCGATGGATTTAATATAAAGGTTTATTATTTGGAGAGCCATGTCTTGTTTCACAAAACAACAAATCGTTGGTCATGGGATGTGGTCATAATTTATCTTAAACACTCTTGAAAAGGGTTTGTAAACACAAGCGATGGATTAGGAATCAATATTATATATTGCGGAAACATCAACACATTACAACAAAAGCTAAAAATACGAGTATAAGATAGATAATAAATGATTGTTCTCGTATAAAATAATAGATTGTTTTATAGATGAGGGAATATGAACCCTAATTGCCTTCTTAATCATGATCGGGGATAAAGAAGTGCACAGGGTCAATAATAACATTATTAAAACTGCTTTCGCAAAACAAAATACAGAACCGGAATGCCATAGTTACCATAGTTTGTGTTTGTGAAAGCAATTCCAAAAAGCACATCATCATGCTATAAGTGACACTTCAAGACTGCGGTTAGGAGCTAGGCTGTTCTCATTCGTAGGGGGTTTTGCCATAGCTGTATGCTGTTTGTTTTGTTTTTCTGGTACCTGCTGCGCGCCTTGGAATGCGTGGTAGTAACACGACACATAGGTCATAATGGCGCGCTCGTCGGGCTTGGGCGTGTTAATCAAGTCTGTAATGCCCAACATAATATTAAAATCTTACTCCTTGTAAAAAAAACGTGTACTCTTGCACACCAGACGCAACAGATCGCGCATTTAATAAAAACATCGAAGAGCTAATGTGAAACACTAATGGTAGTATTTGCAACTTCCAGTTACGTGTGTTCGCCGACCGCGAGACTGCGGCTTTTATCATTGCAGGTAATTTTCTTAATCGACTGCATCATCAGGAAATAATTGACTTACCATCGGGGTCCAACATGCGGGGGATGTCCAGGTACTTCTCAGCGACATCGAATGCGGTGTTTAAGTTCTCCAGTGGGTTGTCCTTGGAGAGTTTGCTGTAGTCGATCAGGTCAGGCCTGTGACGGTGGATGAGGGCGCAGAACGCCAGACCGTCCTTGAAGGACAGGTGGAAGTTCTGGACATTGACGTTCTTGTACGGGGCAGTCTTGCGCTGGCACCAGAGCAGTAGACCTTCCTGTAGATCGAGGAGAATATTGATGTTAATTAAAATGTTAGGCGTCGTATAATTATTTTACATAAATCAGTATATTTAATTAATAATTTTATTATACTTTGCGATGCCACATTGCCACATTTGTGGGCCTTTTTTCTGTTTTTGTGGAGAAGTTAATCTCACCTTAGCGGTCATTTCCTCGACGGAGATGTCTTGGATGGCGAATCTCAAGATGATCGTCCAGATCATACCGAGGGTCATCTTTAGGTTGCCGTCAACGATTTCTTCGGCACCAATTGACACCAATTTCACTCCTGGAAATAAAATTACATGCAAATTGAGTCCTCTTTTTTTCAAGTCATTAACCTGAGTTGCGTATTTTCCTTATTAGTATTAATAGCATAACGTCATCTGTGATGTAGCATTACTTATTGACCGGTTACTCAAATATCTGAGAAAAAAGAAAACCTGCTGATCCTACATGAATCATAATTCCAATATCCAGGTTGGCCGGTCGCGGTCAAACAAATTACTACTCGATTCTACAAACCAACCGCAAAGTCGGTCATCGAGTTTGCACACAAATCACACTATTTTGGATGACATGTAAAAGCTTCAAACCGAGAGGCAGTAAAGGCAATTATGTTTACCAAAACGACTCTTTAAAACAAACTGACACGTATCGTCACACACAATTACTGTGAAAAATAACCAGGGCATTGAAAAAAAGAACGGTAAGTAATGAGAGCTTACCTTTGGAAGCGATGAAGTCAAGGGCCTTATTCACGTTGGCGATCTTGTGGAACCTCATCTTGCCGCGGTCGGGCTTGGGCAGGGTCTCCCCGGAGATGACCTCGAGCAGCAGCATCAGTTTGAGACCGTTGCGGAAGTCGTCGTCGATGTTCTCGATGCCGGTGCCGGCCTTCCTCAGGTGGCTGTTGCACCATGCTGTGAAGGTCTGTGGGAGAGGAAGAGAGGTTTGTTAGTGGATGGCTCTTGCGGTCCGATCTGATAAAAAAGTTCAATTGACATGGTCTGTCTACTGGTCTCCAAAGATTTTAAGTGAGTGAAAACATAACCTACAAAAATTAAAAAAGGATTTAGAAGAAAAATACGACGGATTTGATGGAAAACTTAAGTGATGATTATTGAGAGAGACTCTGGAGAGCTGTTTGCTGAACATTTGCCACAAGATGATTTGGGTAAATAGGACACGACTGTTGCGAGCTTTTCGCGTAAATCTAAAATGCGAGTAATCCATATAAAAGAGGAAGCTTTCATTATTTGAAATTCATTCTTGTTTTCTACATAAGGTCACATAAAACTGTACATGTAACTGTAGAAAACAAGACTAAAATTCAGGAAAAAACATTAATTTATGAATGGACTCAAAAATGCTCAAAAGCACATTCAAATTTAAACTTTTTAACCAACTTTTATTTTACAACATTACCCTCATCAAAATCCGATAGGTAGTCACTATAATAAGCTTAACTTATTTAGGTTTTTATTGATATTTCTTTTAAAATTTTATCTTAATTGGGAGGAAGGGGTTTTAAACAAATCTTATTATTGCTTACATACTGTTTTACGTAATAAATGAACAATCCCTTTACTGATCGGTCTTGCTTTATGAAGTCATCGAAGTATCAAAAGCGTTTACTCAATGTTAGCCACAATTCATAATCGTAGTTGATGTTTGGCTTTTACTAATTCTTCGTAAAGTTTGCAAACAAAAATACAAACATTTAATAATGTAGTTTTCGGTTGAAATCAAATTATAGTAAAATAAACGGTCTTTACATATTGAAATTAACATGAAATTTCATTGTTTTTTTTTAAATATTATCTGTCTTATCCAGGTTTGCCTATCCGAGCTCGCATTTACGACGTGGCTCCACACATGGTAAACTAGTATTTCTGACTCATCCTCGCTATACGATGTGACAGGAAATGGGAAGATAGTTAAATATTATCTACCTAGGTACTTACATACCCCATAGAAGGTAATAGCCTATGCCTATGCGAGATACTTCTCATGCAAATAATTTCATGCAAAGCGTATGATTGATTTCTGGTAAAGTTATATTGCATGAAATATGAAATGAAATGAAATATGAAGTATATTTATTGATGTAATATAGGTATAACTCAGATATACTTATTAATAAAGTACACATTTATGAACCATATGTACACGTAAACCGTAAAGTCGATAACATGAAATATACGATTCGTTACAACAGGAAATAAATAAGGAAATACGAACTTTAACAAGAAGTGCGCAAATAGAATTGGACTGATCGATACTGCTGCACATTGCACACAGGTGGAGAGACGAAGGGGGAAATTAGAGCCCACAATGATGGCAACTCTTGGTAACTTTCAATAGGGGCGGTTATTGGTTGTCCCATGGTTCTCCCTGTGGTCAGGGTGCAGACAGTCAGCGAGGGTCGGACCCCTGTTCAATTCGCGTTCGGCTATTAGCACAAGCCTGTTGATCACAATATTTAAGGACACCACCAAAACTTGCTTGTGGCTATTTTGAAAATTTACGTTGGAGTAGTATATCATTATAATCGAGGTAATATCAACGGGCAAAAGCGAAATAAAAAATGATAAAAGCGTGGAAATATTTATACATAAGTCATGACGCGCAGACATTTATTACCTGAAAGTTTCACTTCTGGTTATTTTATATATCTGTTCTGTTAGAAATGAAATTAAATATATATTTATGTAATGTAGGTATATCAGATACACTTATTACAGGTCGATTTTAATGTAATATAATTGAATAATCTATGGCTAATAGTTTAATATAATAAATAATAATGATGGGAAATACACAAAAAATAATAAAGGTTACATTTACTTAAATTTAATAAAGTATTACAATTGAATAAAATAAAATAAAATGTATAGGATATGTATAAAAATATTTGTATAACTCTGTCTGCTACCAATCAGAGGATAGCAATGTGACTATAAAGCCCCGATTGTCTTGATTAGAACCGCCATGGGGTTAGTAGTCCAAAATCTGACCTAATACTACATATGCGGTCATACATAACAAAGGCATTATTGGAATTTATAGTCAGAAAGAAATGTTTATTCGTAGAAATATTGTTTGCATTCAATTACCTCGATTTATGAAAACTCCATTATGATAATTATGATGATCTAATGAAATTAATAATAATGGGTTACACAATTTCATTCTTCTTTTTCATATTCTTTGATTTTCTGTAAATATCATCCACACTGTTTCAAAAACAAACGTTTACGTGCAAATATATTTATATCTACTGACATAACTCCTGACACTTGGACCAAATGAGCTAATTTTAGAATTATCAAAATCTATACAAAAGTAACATCATGTTATAGGTACTGTAGATAATCTTGTTGATCAACAAAAGAATGGTAATTATTGTGAAACACCTACCGATCACAAACAGTTGAAACACCTACCGATCACAAACAGGTTCTAGTAAAAACAGGCATGGAAAACATAGACAATGAGATAAACCTTGCGACTAATGAAATAAAAGCTAATTTAGCTGTTGCAACAACTTACGAATCAAATGCGCAATTCTTTGAATGCAGCAAAAAGGATTGGTTCCGCAGGAGAAGGCAAGGTCGTCACTGATAAATGTAAAACCAATTTTACTGTCACAATTCTGTTAAGTAGAGCGACATTAGTAGTAAACAATAAGGGTTATTTTACGTTGTACAACTGCATGGTTATCTTTGTAAAGTATACAATTCCCTCCATTCAATAAAATGCGTGATCGTGTCGCGCCATTGATGGTTGACAATAATAATTTAGTTCCTTTTATAATGGCAGCCGATGACTAAATTTTATTGATTTTGCTTGGGTATATAATAACTTCTGTTGTATAAAGAACTAATGCATAAAGCTTATTGTACCGGATATATTTCTTTACTAGAATATGTTTTGACCCTAACAGGCAATATTTTATTAATACCACCTAATTGATAATAGGATTAGGTATATTGTCTTTGGTCGATAAGTTTTTTCAAATCCATTACCAAGTAGCTTATATGCTTAGAAATTATTCTAAGCTTATATGTATAATCCATGACCGATTTGTTTTGTTTATAATGCTTTGCAGCGCATCCATACAACCTTTTTTTTTTTTTTAACAAAAAGGTCTCGCAGTTATTTTCTACCTGCCCTAAGGTGTTCAAACCAGGAAGATACACTTGGAATTTAAATTCCGGATAAGGAGTATTTTAGTGTCGAAAGAAGACCATGAAAACGCAGAAAATGCGGACATAAAAATGAGCATTCCGAATTCCCTTCATACATGAATCACAGTTGATGTATGCTGAAGTTTGTTCTTTGGCACACGAATTCACATTATAATATGACCTACAAGAGACCACTGAAGGAGTTACGAGAATATTAATTTTCACATATAACGGGAAACCATCAAGTGGAGGACTTGATGAGGAAACCCGTAATGATGGCAACATAAGTGCTCAGAAGCCTCCGAACCCATAAAAGAAAGTGAAGATTTATATAGACATCGTTAAATATTAATACCGTTTATATGTCGTAATAAATCTAATGATACTGACTTGATAAATCTTTGATGCGACTGAGAGAACTTTCAATTTATGTTTGATTTCGGTTTGTCTCGTTTAAAAAAGTTATGTGTAAAGTGTTGGCGTCGAGAAACATTAAATAAGAGAAGTGTCAGTGAAATATTCATACGTGGCCTCGTGTGGAGATGTCCCTGAGACGGTAAGGGTGACCTAGATTGTTTAAATATCCAGTCACCTTGCGGCTGGCTCCACGGCCAGTGCGAATCTAAAATAGGGATCACAGGTGTGGACAGCCGAGTGGGAGTTCCACGATTGAACTTGTGTTCAAGAGTACTCATGTCTTAAATAGTTCTTAAAGACGTGAAGAAAGATACCAAGGTTGCTGCAAAGATTGCTGTCGCTACATCATAAAGAGAAACAACGAACGCTATTGCGCATTTCTTGTTCTCTCTTCAGCGAAATTTCATAGGATTCAAAGATTTTGGATATAATGTTTTCATATTTCACAGCTTATGGCCGAGTTTATAGCTTGTTGTCGAACAATTGGCAATGGCAAAGGTCAAACGGGAAGTGATTGTGCTCATTGGGTACAGTTAGTACAATCATATTGTTGATGTGATAGGTGCTTGCTGTGTTTTTTCTGGTCGTCATGTAAGTTGTCATTATATAGAATATAAAGAAAAAAACCCAATTTGTTTAGCAGATATGCGAGCACAGAGGGGATTTCTTAAAATTTTCAAGATAATAACATTTTGTGTATTTTGTATATATTACAGGATGTTAAGATGTAGTTGTGGAATCCGAAAACTGGTGATAGTACTAGTACAACTTTTCGAGGAAATAATAAAAAAAATCAGTTGTTTCAAACATTTTGTTCGGGTAACTTTTCTATGGAACAGCTGATTTTTTTTCGCGATTCTGGGTTCGTCTCCATAGCAAAAGTTGTTCGTATGGATGAGTACTATCGCCGGTTTCTGGCTTCCGCAACATATTGGGTATAGATTTACCCAACGTCAATTTGTATTGAAAATGTTTCAAATTAAATCAACGTATTAATTCATTTAATTATTTTGTATGGCGGTACTTAGATACATAATATTTTTTGCAATTGTATTCTAATAATGTTATTTGTGTAAGTTTTTGACATCCATTGTATCCAACTCTATTGATATGTAATGAAAATGTCGAATAAAATGATTATGATTATGATATGGGACGGTTTGCGGGAAGGGGTTAATTTCAATTATGTAGGTACTACCTACTATAGGTAGGGATACATTTCTTTTAATCTCGAGGAATAAACTAACAAACATAATCTTTAGCTAGTAGCTAGTGTATAATAAAGTTAATTTCCAATCCAAGGCCAAATTTTATATTAATTATTCATATATTTAAACAGGTATTTGGAACACCTTGCATGGCGCCAATTGGAATTTCAAAACATACGAGAAAGCAAATAAAATGAGACGCCATCATTTTCTTTGGCGGTGAGCCGGGTTGTGAAAGAAGTAACCTTTATTTAATTCTACATACCATACCACATTATAATAATTATTTAAATTTGTATAAGTATCCATTATTTCCGGTTTAGATTTAGTGTTTTAACCCTTACACATAGATATGTTATATTATAATATACAGATCAGTGACCTTACAGGACTGAAAATAAAAGAACAATAGTAAAACAACAGAAAATGGGACATTATATCCCATCCGTTCAACAGTTGACCAAAAAATAAAGCAAAATATTGTTTCATACGTTTGTGGATACATTTTCTAACTAGTATAAAAAATACTGTCAGAATGGAAGACATTCAGGCGCTACGGAAAAAAAAATCGACACTTTAAGAACTTGTATATCTACTTCAGTAAATAATGTATTATTTTAATAAAATAGTACATTGTTTTTGGATTCTTTTTCTAGGGACCTGTTAAAACAGAAACGCAATTGGAGAAATTCGGCTCGATAGATATATTGATTGAAACGAGGTCCTTTTCGACACCAATTCTCCTGGTCTAACAATTTAGAATGACATATGGACTGCAATTATACTTTATTAGATGGGTTTTAACGGTATCTAGGACCTGGTTAAACGAAATTTTGATAGCATCTTTAGTACATTTTAAATTAATAAAAAATCGACTTTTTGCTACTTTTCCACGAATCCGTCCCTCTTGCACTGACGGTTTTTTTGTATATGGAGTAACAGCGACGCCAAAACTTTTTCATATCGCCTTCACGGTATTACTAGTTACATTATGTAACTATACAAGGTGAAATTTTGATAATCTTTTTCATTCAAACAGGGTGTTCTATCCATGTATATGAACAACTTTAAACTATGGGGCCAACCCTGAAATCGCAAAAAATAAATCAGCTGTTTCATACATTTCAGTTAAGTAGCTATTTGACTTTTCTATGGAACAGGGTTGGCCCCATAGTAAAAGTTGTTCATATTCATGGGTAGAACACCCTGTTTGAAGGAAAAAGATTATCAAAATTTCACTCAGTATACTCAGTAACTTGTAACTTGATACCAGCAACACGGAACTTTATTTATTCTTAGTGTAGTTGAAAGAAAACAAGATTATAAACGTTGCGTGACTTGTTTTGTCATTTCCTTCGCGCTTTTAGAGTATCACCGTGGTGTCACCTCTAAATAATTATTAACTATTAATAATTAATTATTATTAGTAAACCTGTCACATGACTTATGTTATGATTGTTATGATACTTTGTAGTTGTGATCTGCCCCCCTATTCTGTATCTTTGGTTGCCAACTGGACCGGGTGCCTATCATCAAAAACACAGATAAAAACTGAACTTTCAAAATTGCCTTTAGTGGGTATTGAACTATTTACGAACTGTGATGTCACTTCAAGTGCGAACATATCCTTAGACAATCGGAATTCGATAGTAAATGTATATTTTTGATGATAAACACCCAGCCCAGTTGGCAACTTGAGATACATAATAGGTTGATTTACTTTTCGTTGCCAGTTGATTTGCTTTGACAAATAATACGTATTATATTTATATTTGAGACTACATTGCAAGAACCTATTTTAATCTCTCATGATGCTGTTTCGTCCCTAAAAGATTTCGGGTGTTCTATTTTGAAGTAAAAAGCATCTTACATAATTAGTCTAGACATCTAGACTTTGCCTCTCTCTGCTCAAAGCAAAACCTCATAATTTCCGTTCGACTGGGGTATTATAAAATTTGCATACCTGTATTTCCTATCGAAAGTGAATTTACTAAACAATTTAAGTAGTTACTAAAGGTGACGTCATCATAAAAGAGAAAGTTGATTGGTTAACATTATTTACCAAATTGGTCAAAGTGAATATATAATTTAACCAGTTTGAAAAAAAAACAAGTATAAATCAAATACGACTGACAAGGATTTTCTTAAAAACATTTATACAGCTCACTTGCGTAATAGTTAAAAGGCTATTTAGTAAATTATGTTCATTTATTATTTTAATTATGTAGATTTATTTACTCATATGATGAACCCATAACCAGAGACGGTCGGGAAATTTGGAAAATTTTAATTAGATAATGCGATATTTAAAATAAACAAACTTTCAAATCGATTTAAAACCATAAATCTGTTATAGAAAACAATTATTTTCTATACAAAAGCAAGCACTTTTAACAATAACATTTTAATTACATTTTCAATGCAAGTGCTCGTAAAGGCCAATTTTTATGCATCAAAACCCTATTTTGCCTTAGGGCTTTATTATTATTATGTTTTTAATTTATGTACGAGAAATTGGCTAACCTGCAACCTTTCCTGTGTACCGTAAATGCTATACTTTTTTTTCCGCTGTTTAACGGCTCTGGATACAGTCCTTTTGAGCCAATCATAATTTAAAGTTTACAAGATTGTATTTGTTTTATTTCCTCACACTATGTATTGAAAAACGTAGTATGATCATGGATGAATTGTTCGTCTATGGTATGATACACGGGCGTGATACACGGGCGTAAGACCAATAAATTACTCGGTTACGTTTAAAACATACTCTCGTGTTTTAAATCGTCCTCGTAATTTATTCCTTTTCGCCCTTGTAGCATAAACTACTATTAAAACAATGCAGCAGCCACGCAAAATTTTGCAACATTCATCAGAAGAACAAATTGGTGCTTCATAAATATAAATAATGGAGCTCAAGGTGGTAGCAAGGTGGAGATGTGCCAACTATCGCTCGCTACCCCCAATTAGCAACTATTTAATTTGTTGAGTAATAACCGGGGAACGCATTGCGAAAGTGTGACTAAACGGGATTGGTATGAAGATTTTATATTAAAGATCGAGGATTTCTCCTTGTACAGGGGAATGGGAGTCTGAGGCTTTGCATATGCAAACGGTTCCTATAATGAAAATCAACCAATTTAAAGTTTCAATAAACTATAATAATTTCTTCTGCATATGTAAGCTGATGCAAATAGAAATAACATGACAGACTTCGGATGATTTTGTTGCCATAATTCATATATCTGTATTCTTCTAACGTTTATGAAGTAAGTTTTAACAAACCGCTTCAATTGATTCATTTATTTACTGTATATAAGATCTTTTGTAACCCTCTATTTTAGACTTCCTATTGATTTTCTGTCGAGTATCGATTACAGGATACCTATAACAAAGCAATTAAAAGTTTGAATCTTAAAATTTACATCAGGTCGTAGTTTTTATCATTCTGATCACATTGATTCACATGTCATTTTGATTTTCACTAGCTAGTATGTTTAACTTATAACTTAAGAAACAGTTAACGGGTTTTGAAGCGTTTCTCGTTGTTATCTAGAAGGTTTCTTAGTAGAGGTTTTTTTGGGCCTGTATATAATTATGTTTATTATATATTTACGCGTTATCTAGAAGTACTGGTGACTATTTGAGTGAAACAACCGAAATTCAGTGTGGCAAAGCTGCGAGTTTCCGTTCTATACGGCAAAGCCGCGGGCAACGGAGTTAAAAAGTATAGATTTAATTATTTTAAACGAAACGGTTGTACGCTCACAAATAATTATTGTTGACTATATGCCAACGGTCTCATGTATTATGTCAACAGTTTCACCGATACAATTCCGGCATTTTCAAGGCTTGTGTGAGGTGCCCGTTTGACAAAAACGGTAAACGCCGCGTCCTAAGAACTACACTTCAATTCAAAATGCCGAAATTGTATCGGTGAAACTGTTGACATAATACATTAATGTGCAAGCGTTTCCTTTCACGCGAGTTTTAATAGTAGATTTAATGTTCGGTAATGACAAAGAGTAATCAAATACATAAAAACAAAAAGACAAAAGAGCCCTGACATAACAATCACGAGATAGTTTGATCGATAGCAACGAGCTACCGATGGATGTGCTCGTGGGTGGAAAAATAACGGATTCCTATGATAATCATGAGTTATAAACATATCGCGGCCATCAATCATTTATAACTTTTATATCTTCACCATGTTTTTGAATACTAAATACATAACTGTTTTATGCATAAAAAGGTCATAAGAAAAGTTCCTATTTTTAGAAGCACGAAACAAAACATTCATGTAATTCACAGATTGACATATTTCACGCTGTTGACATGGACTATGCTGTTGATTTATAAACCTAACTTATACTGAACTATTGGCGTGAATTGCCATGGACCAATATCTTTTTCACATTAAACTTCGTAACAAAGAAAAAAACAAAGTTATCTATAATAACTGACAACATTATCATGTTTATTTGCTGCATAAATATTGGGAACAAAGTATCGCATTCAATCAAAAAGAATTAGCAATGGCTGATTGTAAACTAAATTTTTGGGAAACTTCCTTAATCCGACATTTTGAATGGATATTAATTGATAAAGTGTTAAGTATGCCTATAATTTTTTTAAATAATTGTTCGATTTAATGGTTGATGAATCCCGATCATAGTATCGTACATTGAGGTGAGCCGGTTTATTTAAATCATGAATTATCCTCAAGTTTCATTTGAACAAACAGACATACATAAAGACATGTACATAGAAATGGTCATAATAAGTAGCTATATAAATCTAATTTTTTAGACTTTGCTTATGATAACAAAGTCTCTACAACATATGATTTCACGATTACGTTGCTTCCTTATTTCTTTCATCTTATCTTCCATATTTGTTAAAATTAAACACTTGTACTTGTCCACAAAATTAATAATATATATCACTGCACCGAATATCATTGGTTGCACCCGATCGGTTTCGATTAGAAGCATTCTCAAGGGTTTTTGAGTAAAAATAAATAAGTTATGCACAATATCGTTTACATGTTTCATGCGTACAATAAAATCTTATCTTATCGTCCTTTTTCAGATTGAGATAATATTTTGTGAGTAAAACCCACTGATTCGATACCTACTCCCAACATTAATATTACTAAAGTACATCACCAAAAACCCGCGATAGGTGAAAGTGTTGGTTTGAACCCCACCTGACCGATCATGTCATCTTCGGGTTTGTTATTACTGATTTTATAATTTTATGCGCTATATATTTCTTAAGGTGATATATCGTCCGTGCAAAGGTCCCCGTTACTCCAGGCGGAAAACCAGCAGTGCGGGAGGGACGGAATCGGTGAAAAATTACAAAAAGTCGGTTTTAAATTAGTACAAAATCAACTAAAATAGCTATGAAAATTACCATAACCAGTAATTTAGGTGCTGTTAAAACCCATCTAAATACATATTTTTGAAGTCTGTATGCCATCCCAAATTGTCAGAATATCAAAAAAAGTGTAAATTTAGACCTTATTTCCATAATTATTTCTATCGAGTGAAATTCCTCCAATCGCGTTTCCGATAGTCCAAAATCTAGAAAAAGGTCCAAAAATTGTTATACTATATTTAACTTGGGACTTCTTTTGAACAGCAGATAGATCACTTTAAAAAGTGTCGATTTTGACGATATATCCCCTTAAGACATTAACACAAAATTATTTAACGAAACAAAATGCCAAATATAAATTACGGCCAGTTGCAGAAAGGTTTTTTTTTACGTTTAATGAAACTTTGTAATTAATGCCGTCACTTTCTTTGTCAAAAGCAATGTAAGGGATGGCATCAATTCTAAAGGTTCATTCATCTTGAAAAACTATTCTGTGTCGGAAATATATATACCTATTATATAGTTGACGAAACTCGTTTGTCGAGGCGAATGGTCTGGTCACGTAGAATTGCTTTTCTGCCTTTTCATTGCTCAAATGCTTCTTTCGAGAGACAAAACTTCTCTATTATTTTCGTCTATACTAGCTACTGTTTGCTATTGATTGAGTTGGATTGACGATAGTGTATGCTGCTATGCTGGTCAGTCATACATACGTACACGCACTATTGATCAAGTATTTCTCATCTCATCTATAACTCATATTAGTCTCAGGATGAATATCTGCACTGGGCCTGGTTACTTATCATTTTTGTTGACCGTACCTACAATCGAATTAATGTAAGCTGATTCCTCTTTGATTGCTCATTAAAAAACAATTAAAGATGGCGTAGTTTCAATATCCAAAGTCGAATTCCTACCAGCTGTTCTCCATCAGAATGCTGAGGCGGAAACCAGTACACCTGAGAGGTGCCACGTGGCTACTTGCCAAGTTTGTGGACTATTTTGATAAACAATAACTCCGTGATAATACTATTATGGAAACACTTGTTGCAGTCTGTTGTTTAGTTAGATAATCTGAACCTGATAAACATTACATGGATATAATTGTAATATACTCTCTAGTGACTGCACAATAAGTATATAAATATCCTACCATCTATAGTAATATGGTTAAAGAAGTGAAAGAGATGTGTGTCGGGGTCGTACTAGATGAAGATTTGTGTTCTTCGTCTACTCCTCTGTGATATGTTGCTAAACTTCAAATACATGATCATTTTACTATTCTGATGACACTGAACAAATTCCGTTTTACAACATTTAAATATTTGCTATATGAGGTAAAATTAGTTGTAATAAAAAAATCACACAACAAAAGCTCTATTTTACAAATCACGTCACGCGAGGTTAATAATCTGGTTTTCTTTGAACTAGATTAAGAAGAAATAAAAGTGTCTTGTTTTTCGTATCAAGTTGCAAGTAATGTGCAAAGTTGCATTATTTCACTAAAGATTACTTTGCATGTCTTCTAACCAGCCAGTATCGTTTTACACATAAATGCATATCAGCACTTGAATCCCCAAGGGGGTGTCAGAGGTATTCCCAAGTATGAACTGTGAAACGCAAGTCACAGTCCTTGTGCTTCGGGCACAAATGGACCAACAACTTAACCGAATACTAAATATAATGCATATAATGCAATAAATAATAATGCATTTGCATAAAATTTCATTTTACATGGGAATAAAGCTATTTGGGTTTAAAATTATTATAATAATGTGGTAACTGGAAGTACAATAACTTTAGCACGAGCTAGTCAAAATAAAGAAATACAGGTAATATTTTTGTATGTTATAGGCTTCGAAATCATACTCAAGATACATGATGAAAGAACTTGGGCTCATAGATTGCTCTCTGGGTTCATATTGAATCAGTTACATAATGAAAGCAATGATCATCATTGAATGAAAGGTTCAACGTGCGGATATTCATCCTATAACATGAGGTTTTCATATGACGCATTGTGACACCAAGAGCTGAGAGGTGCGGAATCGTTTGACGAAGAACTGTTAATTGTTTTGTTTTAAACACACTCACGGGTTCCGATGAAGGCGTAAAGTTATTTGATTAGCACTCTGTTCATCATCAACTGCAATACCTGGAAATAAAACAAATATATAAGTTTAGTCAACAAGTAGTTAAAAATATAGTTCTGCAAGAGATTATTTAAATTCATTATTAAGTGATATAGTTTGTAAAAAATGTTTTTATGAAAATAATGTAAATGTTGTTTCAGGAAATGTTTTTTTGCAAATGTTTGCTGTAAATTCTTCTAATAATTCTCTAGACTTGTGTTAAAATAACAAACACCGAATGACGACCACGTCTTAAAATATCACCGAAGATAAATATAAAACTGCCATGGAAACACATGAGCTAAATATTAAATATTTGATTACATACGATAATGCCGCAACGTAGGCGTTTATTATTACTGAGAATGTTATATTTTTGTCCAAAGAACATAATAAAGCAAGGATTCTCCGAGTTGCTTCGAAAGTGTTCAGAGTGGCTTTAATGGCGTCCTTTGAGATAATTTACGAGAAGGTAAACAAAAACACAATAGAGTATCTATGAGAACGTGGGCAGGTTAACAATTTAAAAGCTGTTCTATCGAAAAGCGGTCCTTATCTTTTTTGTACAAAAGTACGGCTCGGTTTAACGATGACGAAACGAAAAACAAGCTTGGCTATAACAGATTTTATAAATATCCCTGCAGTAAACCTAGTTACTTACTCACCATGGTTTCAGCTAAAAATAATAACGTAAGCAGTACTCTTGCGCATCTTAAGGAATTTATTGAGTAAATAATTATGTAAATTGTGTGATATCAACTGTGTGGTTTGCGTTCAATGATATTGATGTCGTCTGTTCTGTTCTGTATTCAAAATGTAGTGGCACATATATTTCATAAACTGACCTCTCTTCACTTTCTTAAATTTACGCACGTGCGTTTTTGAAACTTTACGTCAACCAGAACCGAAATGTTTACTAATCAGTGTCATATAAATAAGGTGTAACACCTATTCCAATTTGTGTGTCCAAATTGTTAAACTTTCACTCTGCGGGACGGTCTTTCTTCAGGCCAGTGCAGGTGAGAGGGTCTATAAAAACAGTTTAAATATTCCTGTACGATCAACATCTCCATTATTTTATACTTGCAATTGTCCATTATTATTATTGTCTATGTAATTCTTATTTGTATTTTTAAATTTTCTGTGTGCATGCTATTAATTACTTTAGGATAAAATAATATTAAGCATTAACTATTTGTGGATTAATAAAGAAATTTGTATTTGTATTTGTATATTTCGCATATAGTACTTGCTCTAGTTAATGTTAATACGATCAAAGCTTGTGTCAATGAAGCCCCAAGCCTGTAGATGTGCTAGTATGTAGTCCATGTCAGTCAGTCGCCTCCCAGCGCACGTCCCGCCACCAGTCCAAAATACCCAACCGGTCGACCCAGTTCCTTCAATAGATCCCTCTAACTAAAATAGCGCCTATGATTAGTTTAAACGTACTTCCTTCTAGTTTCATCGATAAGATAAGATCTTCTGTCTGCAAGAGTGCCGTATTTGCGGAACTACAGTTTGTTTTATTTTTACTGGCCCGTATCTTCTTTATTAGGAAAGCCTCTTGCAGTTTGCTTGTTTGGTACCCTCCTCTTCATCAACTTTTTGCATCGGATTTCGAGTAAATTCACAAATTACTCAAGTTACGTTTTTTGTCGTAATTAAATCCCACAATCCCCCATTGTGTTTTCGCTTTTACCGTGTGTCAGCCGTGTGAAGAGACTTGGAAAGCCCGTACCGCTCATATTTCATTAGAACTAGTTGCAGTTTCACTTTTGCCTCTCGATGTTTGGATCAGATGCTATTTATTACCTGACTCTTTAGTTAATGACAGGCAAAGGTGAGCCTCGTGAACGTTTCAAAGGATCTCTGACCTCTAGGAGATATGTCAGAATTATCAAGATGTTGCTGTTAATAAATCGGAGAAAACTATTAAGTCATTCAAGTAGATAATTAAACTCAGCTTCATCTCTAGTGACAGCGCTTTTGATGATCTATAGCACATTTTGACCTTAAATTAATTCTCATTATAGCTAAGACAATCAGATCGTAGCTCGGATCCATATTACCGATTAAATACGTTTATTTATTTGGAGCCGTGATGATTCACTAAAGTGTCATGAACTGCATTAGTTGTTATGAGTCCTATAAACCGTAGGTGCTAATGAGGGTTCAAGAGAAACCCTCTTTTAATTTGCGATGTGTTAGCAGATTCTCTCAGATTCTGCAAAAGGCGTGTTCCGTTGAACCGTGTTCCATTGTCTGACGAGATGTACGGGGGCATCAGCGTTCAGCACCGTTCCGCATCACATGAAACAATGACAATCCGTTCCTGACTTCAATGTATGTCTGTTTCCAAGCCACTTGTCTCAAAACCTTCTCAAACATCGATAGTGAACATTTACGAGTATTACCCGCATATTTTATCATTACTCTAGAATGTAGCTACAGTTGTTGCGTCAACATCTACAAGACATATCTCTAAAAGTTCGTGACATAAATAACGTTTTGCACAGTTGTTCAGCCTTGTGCTTGCTTGTAGACTCGAAACATGCTAATTACACAGAAAATCCATTGTATGCAACTTTTCATTGCCTTTCATCTTTAACTGATTTGCATACAAATAATACGAACGTTTTTGCTCTTGGTTGTTCCAAATCCTTTGGTTGTAGGTATTCGAGATTTTTCGTTTAAATTGTTATTTTCGTGATTGCAACCTCCTTTAATTTCATTCGTGTCATAAAAATTTAAATCTACCTATAATTTAATTTCTCGTTACATAATAATCATACTCATAAATTAGATACTTAATTTTAATCATTATGTTATTATGTTGTAACTTGTAACCTTTGATTAATTAAGTGAAGATGCGGTATAACCACAACGCGGTTGGATCTACAAATACAGGTCCAGCGGGCCTATCTTTGTTTAGTAGTATTCCAGGCGGCGTTTGTGTCACTTATTTGAAAACACCTTTACCTGTGCCTTTGCACAATATCCTGTCTTGCTCGCTCAAAAGTCTTGTTTCGTCAATCTATCTCTTTCGCTGATGGTAATTGCAAATACATAGTACGAAATACCTGTTCCATTTCTCGAATCAGTCGATTAAGGGCATTACGAATCTTCACTAAATTAATCAAAGGTTGTAACTCCGACATTAACAATAACAAAGCAGTATCATGTTTTCAGTGTAACTTTAACACCTTTATACAGAAAAAATATTTTGAATAGGTAAAGTGAGACAAAGAGAGTGGTCAGCTATTCACGTCGACAACAATGCGTACTTACGTATTATGAATGAGGGCTGCCTACGTGATGTCATTCAGTACAACTTTATAACAAAACGTGTCGGTTTTGTTAGCCTTAGACCTGATTTCTAATGCTGTCAAGAACTGGGGCTCTACCGCGTAATTCTCATTTGTATCAACTTCAAGCAAATGCATGCGAAATTCAACGCGTGCAAAAGAGATGGCATGTTAGGCGGGCGTCGTCGCACGCACGACAAATTTCAATCTCAAGTTGATGTTGATGAAAATGAGAATTACGCGGTAGACCCACTGGTCGCAAGTGGGTAGAGCAAGAGTCAAGGGTTTTGTGGAATATTTTAACCCTTTAAAGGAAGTTTCAATACATATGCCACTATTTTTTTTCAACACGCATTGTAAAAAAAGTACAATCATCAATGGAAAACATTTTATCAAAATAATCCCTAAAATGAAAGTTTGTTTGTTACTTAAAATCTCGAAAAATACTTGATGAATCGAAACGAAACTTTCACTGTTTTATAGGTAATGTCCTAGATTAATATAGAGGCTATATTTTGGGGAGCTGTGACTTAAGGAATATGAGAAGTAAAAAAATCGGGTGTCTAACAAAAAAGCAGCATGCTTGCCCTTTTGTGTACAGTCAAAACCACGTCAAGCTATAAATATACACGGAATATTATAGTACTGGTAGTACTACCCTTATAGTGAAGGATATAAGGTACAAAGTCCAATGCGTGTAGCTTGATGTGATCTTGACTGTACAAAAAGCGTGCGTGAAGACCCCTAGTTGACAGGGCCTAATCTATTGGAAATGATCTCTAGTATAACTCCTTTCAAGGAATAGGTCGAATTTCAGAGCACCTGTATATGAGGTACCAGTATAATATATATAAATTCCGTATGCTGACCAAATTGGCGACATACTCAAGAAGGGCAAAGTCAAAAGTATCCGGAACAGAAGAGCTTGTATGTCTAGCTAGATTGATGGATGTGGAAGAGGCGAAAGAGGTGTGTCAGAATCCGGAAATCAGTAGCCTCTGCCTTCCCCTCTGGGAGACAGGCGTGAGTAGGTATTAGGTATGTATATATGTATATTATCCATAAAACAATAGATATTCCTGTGAACAGTTTTTATCTGTGACAAACAGCCACTATTTAGAAGTGTTTGTTCATGTAAATAGTTTCATTGGCCATGAGAAGGCTAGTGCTATCCACCTACTGCTGCTAAATACCTTTGGACGTGGGCCACAAGTGGCAGCTGTTTATTATCCTGTAAATTTCTGTATTTAGAAACATTTCACACTCAAAATTGTTGCTTTTTAGCTTTGCAACTTGGTGAAGCTGGAAGAGTGGCAGTTGCATAGTCATTGGACCGTTACCGACTTCCGTAGAATTTGCGATAGTCCCTGGAGAGACTGGTAAACGTCAAGGCAGCTTTCACTTTCCTTCTTTCTGGGCGAGCGCAACTAATCCTAAGTCTCATCGACGCAATCTGGTACTGGCAGAATATCAGTGTCACATATTATTCTGAGCCAGCGCCCTTTCAGCCTCTGTGTCAAAGATTGTTGGATTCTAATGTATTTGTAAAATTTTAAGCTCTAAATGTGTACATTTTTTTCTAACCCCTCTTGCACGACCTGCCAGAGAGCACCATTTCTATAGATATGTACACATGAATCGTACAAAGTTTCATCCCAGCAGGTTAAGGATGATCGCCATGACGCGACCGACTCAGTTGTGGGCGTGGCCAAATGTCATGCTGTTTCATTTAGCTATAAGTACGCTCCATGAAACTTGCGAGGACAATACAATCGTGCCTTTTTCGTCGCCGGTGTAAAATTGAAAACTTGTTTCAGTAGAAACCACATTTTGGCATGACTGGACGTTTGAAAACATTATTTTTGGTTAATATTAATCTAGATAACATTTTCAATGTTGGACCCGTATTAATTTTTTGATTTTATCTAAAACAATAGAAGCACATTCGACCATACTTCTAGTAGAAAACCGTTAAATTTACATATTTTAGGGGTTTGTTGTTAAGATATTACTCAGTTTTTAGTTATATTTAAAGATAGAACGAGATAATGTTAATAGACTCAGCCTAAAATATTATAATAACATTCCATAGACACCGTACAACGTGGTGACTGCGTTTGTATGGAGGTTTGCGGGTAACGACTCTTGGGTCCCCTCCGTACCACAAGCGTAAGCCCCATAAAAAAGGAGATCATGCGGGACAGGAGTTCCGGGTGTACATTACTGGGTCTTAGTTATATACTAGTTAGTACTGATTCATACGAAAAAAATCAGCTGTTAAAAAAAAACAACTGATTTTTTTTTTTCGATTTCTCAATTTTTTTTTTTACGAAAACTAAGGTCTATCGCCAGTGTCCGGCTTCCGCAACTTCATCTTAACATCCGGTATATGCTAAATAACCAACCAGTAATGTGTAAATATTTTGTTCGATAGGAAGAATCTGGCAAGCGAGTTCTGGCACAACTTTACCTGACACGGGTAGATATGAAATTTTTTAATTTTTCCATACCCGTGTCAGGTAAAGTTGTGCCTGGAGTCACTTGTCCAACTATATGGTCCTCTTTTTAGGAGATATTAAAACTGTCCATAACAAATCTCATTCGACATTTGAATCTGTATAAGTTACGCTATGGGTTGAATGATTCCAAGATCCCAAAAATAAGTATTACTACGTATAGACTAACAGTTCCCATACATCACTTTGTAGCCACAAAAAAGGTGTAAAATTCTAACGAAATCTAGATGGCGTTGCTAATCCTCTAACGAACACGATGTTAAAAAAGACCGATTGGTGACGCTAGTGGCACAGCGATGTCACGTAACATAAAAATAATTCCCACTTCGATAATAGATGGCGCTGAAATATTCACTGTTAGTGTTGCCAACCTAGCACCATGTAGTTTTTCTAAGCAAAACTATTACAGCCACATGTTTACTTGGTAACTATAACAATTAAACAAATTATGCTTATTTGCAACACTTGGCGACACATAGTGCCGTAAGGGCGCGTAAAAATTTGCTACGCCTTGATGTATGGGAGTTGTCGGTCTACACGTAGTAATACTTAGTCCATGGTTATAGGTAATATAAGGTATACAAAAGAGATAATACAGATAAGTCGGCAGAGTTACGTTGGGTTAGCATGATGTAGATTATCATTGAGAATAAAAGATAAAGCCCAATACATAATCAAGGTTATCTTCCACCTTCGATTTTTGTATCAGTACTGACTACTTAGTAGACTAGACCCAAACGTATAATTTAGATACCGAAGCAAGGTTAGTAGAAGCTCGCTTGCAGTCATTTGGTAGGTGAATAGATGTACAACCTCTTTGATAAATATACTTCTAACCCCCGAAGCAAAGTCTGTGGCGTCGTAGCTCCCAAACGGATGATCCGATTTTGATTTTATTTTTTTTGTTTGAAAGGTTACTTGATCAAGAGTGTTCTTAACTACTAGCTTTTGCCCGCTGCTTCATCTGCGTCTGTATACTTTTTGTGTAGTCCTATCGAAATTATTACAACAGTGAAATAATTTTCAAAGTCCTCTATGTCCTTAGGAAACTGCCCGTCCTCTACATCCCTAGGAAACTGCCCGTGTCCAGGGAATAATCTATAGCCTGATTCAAGTGCCTGATTCATTGAATAATCTAATTTAGCTATATCCTTAGAATATTCCGAGGCTGCATGCATCAAGGGTCTGACTTTTGGTACACTTGGATTAATATTGTATGTTATTGGATTAAAACAAATGATTATGCACATTGAATAGCATAGCAAGAGTGTTTAGTGGAATATTGTATAAGTTGATGATGAATTTCTACACAGTAAGCTGCTGTTTCAATCAATTATAATATGTACCTATTTGTCTATCTAGAAATGCAAAGTTCAACTTGCAGTCAGGGATGAACTTATAAATCAGCTACCCTATTTCAAAACCCCGTAAACATAGCAGACGTTCATAGTCATGTATCTGACACGATAGGTCACTCTACCACACAATATTTAAAAGTAATTCTAAGAATTGAGGTATCAGTTATTCTCAGTAAAGGACAAAGTAATATATATCGGTTATTTATGTTACTTATATATGAATAGGTAGTTTCTACGAAGCTTAGTCCTTGAGGCTATTCCAAACGAGAACTCTCACTCCTCATTATAAAGCAGGTTTTATTTGTAGAATAATCTTTACATATTTAAACTGGGTCATCTAGACACCCACTCGCTTACGGACTTTTTCAATGAACACTTATTGAACTAACGTATCTAAATTGAGTCGGTATTTTTTTTCATGTTTGCTAGATAAAATAGATAGATTTCGAGCTAGGTCAGATTTAAAATCTACAGCATTATTGACTGTTATAAAGTTTTCTTTGGCGATACCAATTATATTAGGATACCGTTGGTCTATGACGATTATGTGTATATGTATGTATAATGCGTTTGGCTCATTTGTTTGGTGTGTTGTGGCATAGCGGAAGCATCCTACGCGGTCTGGTTTGGGATGCACTCGATGTCTTGACATTGTTGAGTACGTATCGAAATTCAACTGCTAACAGTCACGCGGTCAACCTTTGTGAATCATCGTCAATGAAAAACACACTACCATATTTGATTGGTTTTTGTTGTTTGTCATCCTGAAGGCGATACCAAAAAAAGAATGGGGTTTTTTCGAACCCCTTTACTCCACTATTATAACGTCATCTACGTATTTCATTTTTAGGTAAATATTTATTGAGTATTTGATTGAGATTCTCACTGAAGGAAAACGCGATAGGATGAAATTTGTTCGAAAGAATTTAATTCCGAAAAGACCTCTAAATGGTTTTATTTTTTTCTTTATAATGGATAACAACAGTAAAATAATAATCAAGTACAAATAGTACAATACACAACATCTAAAACCAAAGCCAGTTACAGATATCCACATGAGTGCAATAAACAAGGTAACTTTAATGACAATAGTGTCTACAGTCAAGGCCATTTTTATAGGATTACAATTAGCACCGCCATTCAATTGAAGCCCTTATTCTTCTATTGTGTTTGATTGGGGGAGATCTAAATGAATAATAATTTCAAAGACAGTCCCCTATTACTGCTAACCCATGACTGCAGCTGGATTTATCTAGTCAGATAATCGTGCGCAGCCGTCATGTGGGTGTGATAAGGATAGCGATACGGACGTCCTGCTCGAGCACAGTCAAAACAAACGTAGTCATACTGGATTTCTAGGTTACGTTGCTATTTCTACCTTTAGAATATGAAAGTGAAACAAATTCAAACATTAACCTAATTGTGGTTTAAAGTTTAAAGATAAAAGTATAGTTTGTTTAGGAGATAATGTAGGTATGTACATAAATCTTTTAGGGACATACCATGAATGTTTGGTGCTAGGTTTAAAAAGTCCTCATCTTTCTAGATAATATAATATTAACAGTAGAGGGGGAAGCCAGAGCAAACAGCAAGTATATTACGAAAGAATGATTCGTCCGTACCTTTGGAAATAGCATAAAATCTAATTATAATGGAGAGTGAGTGTAAGTATTTCGCGTAGGTGTGAAGACATGGACGAAAATAGTTCATGTTGGCATCGGCGTGTACTTTGTCTGGGTAATAGTACTTGAATTACTTTTACTAGATCTATCAGAAATTCGGCTTTACCTACTTTTTTTGAAAATAAAAATACAACTAAAGTGAATGCATTCTTAAAAACCAGATTGCCTGAAGTAGCAATCGAGAATCAAACAGGCCCAAAAAGAATAAAAAAATGTGATGTTAAATAGATAAAAAGAAAAGCCTACGTCAACAAACAAATTCCTTTACCTAACTAAGGACCAAGTAACATAACCAGATCACGTAAATAAGTAAATGCATCAGAATATTGTGTAACGGCAAGATCCAAACGAACTAGATTGACGAGACGACCGACACCGTCGTCGCGCACCTGGGTGCGGCGAGTGGGCGATCCTACCACTATCTACGATACTATGTTGAGAAAGACATGACACTAGCATGCAATGATACTGATAATATGTAACTTGAACAAGGAAATCTGTGTGAAAGACATAATCAAGTTACAGACGATAACGATGTTGGTGAAATAAAATTTATCTCTTTGAAGATGCAAAACACTTGTTAACCTATTTAAAATGTTGTTATTTTCGGTGGGATTCCTGTATAAACAAATGAAAAAATATGACGTAGTCCAAACTGGAAAATCAAGTTGAACAAGCTCTTTAATAATTATAATAATGAAGTACTTGTCAGGGTCTATAATTTCAATGCATCTATGTCTACTATAGAGCTGGGGAAACCGGTCCTCTTAAAGTGATATTATTGGCGTGGGTGAGCGTATACGAACCTCGCTTGCATAAGTGTCTTTTGTAGGTTCCAAAGGTGCCATCAAAATCAAAATAACATTAGACAACTACCTAGTAGTATGAATATGTCTGCATCCTGTGTAAAAAATCAACAGAAAGTTAAAACAAGCTTAGAAAATTTTCTTTCTTGAATTTCAAAGATATCTTTGATCTCAATTTAACTACTAAATTGTTTATGCTAACTACGATTGCAGTGACACTCTTTTAATAAAGCATTAATGTCTTAGGTAAAGTAAAAGCAGATAAACTAAAAGGCTCAATGAGTAATCTGCCTATAAAGCCTTCGAAATGTGTGCGTCAGACTTTCCTGATATAACATCACGTTAATTGTTTCGTGCTCGTTACCATTTGATAAAGAATTGATCGATTGTGTACGGGAAGTATGACCAAATATCAGTTAAGAGAATTAAGTCTACGTATACATAGCTCCTAATGATCTTTTATACAACTGTTATAGGACACGATGTAGGTTAAGTATTATAGGTGTTATTAATTTTAATGACTATGGTTTGTACATGTTAATGCTATTGCGTTAAATCTATGCTAAACATGACACTTTAAAACATTACAGCTACGCCCAAAGGCAATTTGTTAGCGCATAAAGTTATGGAAGTCATACGGGTAGTGGTTCTTAAATCGCAACCAAGTGAATCACTTAATTTTTTATAAACATTTCCTTGATCCATATTGGTGTTTCTTTGTTCCGATAACTTTATTTATAAATTATTATTCATTGTTGATGTCGTTTTAAGGCTCGACCAGGATAGCTTTGCTGATGATAATAACCGTTTATTATTGGAGATAGGAGTCAATTTCGTTCGTCCTGGCAGCAAAGGTTTGGATGTTAAAAGCCGTGAACTGGAAAGCTGGTTCTGAACAGAGTTCGGTTTTGGTCGTGATAACGCCAGCTTAGAAAGTTCAGTTTCTCCGACCATTAAGTTAATGTAAATTTATTCTACACAGAAGTATCGTGTCATAGTTCGATATTCAAGGCCGTTAATAGTAAAAAGCTTGAAACAAATTTAATGTATACGATACAATGTTTGGTGTGTTTTGCTTGGTTTTAAAACATAAGTACCAATGAAGGTTTCAATAAAACGTACCAGATACAAACGTGCGCTGAAAATTAAATAGCTCGCGTTTGTGTCTAAAAGCATTTTTTCACATGTTGACAATGGCATGCTTAAAAGAAAAGTAAAAGAAATGTTCTTGTTTACTTTGTTAACAAAAAGGCTAAGAGTTCTGAATAGGAGTGCCACTGGGGCTCGTCGTGTAAACAAATATTTGACACCACGGATGTGGTTGTTATTTCTAGCTGATACTGGATTGGGCCCTTCGTTGTTGGGTTTCTTTTGGATATTCCTTTCCCGTATATCTAGAACTTGCTGCTCTAAAGACGATAAATTTATTTTAGCATGACTTATATGGCAAAAGTAAACATTATATTTTCAAGCTACATTGTACAAACCATATTTGTGGTATGAAGGTTATGATTAGATTTGTTATTTTTGTATCACTATTACATGATGTCATTGATTTAGTCTAGATGTTTCTCAACAACATATTAAGCTTTTCTATTTCTTTAGTACTAAGTATTTCTAAATATATTTTCGTATATCAAAATGTAACCTGGTTTTGTCGTCAAAAATGTAATTTTGTTAGAAGAGTGACAGGGAGAAGATGCAAACAACTGAACCTTCACATCAGTTTTGATCTCGTGCCAGAGCCGGGCTAACTACGACAAGGAAAAAATAGCCATAGCCGTCAGTATTCATGTCACTAAGACACATCAACCTAGTGCTGAAGAAAAAATTGTACATTCCATTACATATTTTGATATCCAATTTAGTTTAGTGTCAACTGTTTTATTGCTGTCATTTAATTATCCTTTGAACTCAATTCTAATATTTCATTCTCATTCACTTTTAGACAGCACCACACGTTATGAGATTTAAAAGGATCAAATATATTCAGTTTAATACTGTCTTTAAAACGCCATTGCTTATCGGTAGGGTGTCAGTGACCTCCGTTTCACAGGAATTACGCAAAAGGTATGTCAAGGTGATAATTCTTCGGCTTAGTGACAAGGTGAATGCTATTTTGGAGCTGCGTTTATTTTCGGCCAATAGAAAGGCTTTTCCAATCTGTTATGTTGTAATTATCATTATTTGCGTAATTAATTCTGCGGTTAAATTTTCTAGTATCAATGATATCGAAGGCATCAAGCTGAAAAGGCGTATCTACAAAAATATAAAAGTATCGTCTAGTTATATATACATATTTTTCTTTAAATTTAAAAATGCCTTGTCACGTCGTAGACTTAGGCATAATAGTACCTGTAACCAGTGGAGCAACCGTTACTTTTTCAGTACATCTTAGAGCTAATAAATATGAAGATTCGCCCAAAAAAGTCAGAAATTTCGGAATTCAGAAAATCTCTAGATCTCTAGATCTATAGCCTTTTCAGTTTGATGCCCTCGATATGTTTCGAAAAATATAAATGAAAGAAAATAATTATCATCGCCGAACATCAAATTTAGTTAATGATCTCTTCTTTGGTCTTTTCTCTATACACTGGCGTCTTCATTTTACATGTTTCGCTATTGACAGTGAATACGGTTGATGTAAATTATGAATTTTACAACCTGTTCCGTGGTCAACGATACCACTTTCACGACTGATTTCTAATATTTTGCTGATCTTACTTTTGATAAAATGCTGTTCCAGTTTAGCGATATACTAGTTGAGCATGAAAAAATGCATTTCGTTACTTTATACAATTTTTACTCGGTTATTAAAATCAATATATCATATTATATTTTTGTAGAAAGTTTTCAATTCGTAATTTTTATTTCAATGGCTTTATGTAACAGTTGATTAATGTTAGTCACCGTTTCGTGCTGCAGACGAAAGGTTTGAATCCTGTTGGATTGTGCGACTGGTCTGACGACTTTCCGCGCAGCCGCATCAGGTCTCTACTCAAGTTGCTGGCCGCGACATTGACCTACCATACACGATCGGGCAATGCACTGAGGTGTCGCAGCCTCCTTTGTTTACATCCTACCTACTAGCAGCCTTTGTATCAGACAATAGCCTTATCCTTTTCGAGCATCTTCATTTCTATCTTCGGTGTGACCGGTCTTATAGTTTGTGACTGGAATTTTAATAACTTCTTGTTTGAATATGTTAGTATATTTTCTATGACCGTATATCTTCATAAGATTGATTTTTGTGTAATCATTTCATTTCATAATACAGTTACTTCAATACCTAATTATGTATTGGATTTTATTTAATTATTAAAAGTCAATGGTTGGTATTAAAGTTATCTATAGTCATCAGTAAAGACTTTTCCAAGCATTCTAGCTAGATTGTGGACTTTTATTTTAGTACATTATTTTTTAATAATTCCTTTGAGTTGAGTAGGCACATAGCACACATATAGAAATTAGATAACAGGGTTAGGCTAGGGTAAAGGTATATCATATGACGATGACGTCCGGTCATCTGGCTGGTGACCACTAAAATAAACAACCCTGCTCAAACGTGGTCGTGCCTCCACAAACGGCGGCTGCTTTCGCAACTTGTTAATGACATTCCACTTAGGCTGAGCTCAGATGGTTCGTCACAGCTCGTCACGGATCTGCAGCTCCCCGCAAATAGCGGGGATCATAAGATGCACAATACGTCGACAGAGCAGGAAAAGCAATTTCCTGAAATACGGGTTTCATGGTGACGTAAAGTCGAACGCCCGCGCTTTCAGCGGCGCCTGCGCTGGACCCATTTTAGGACATGACTAACGGAAATTCGACTCCTCTCTCTCTGGCTCGTTCCCTCCCGCGAGAGAGGACGTCTGTGCGTCTCGCTCGCGCGAAAAGCTCCAAGAAATCTTTTAATAGTGTCCACGGCCGCGATCTACTTTCATCTTAACGCGGGAAATGAGCGGGATTAATTCGAAATTTTGAAATTCGCGCGGTTTATTAGACCTGCTTTTATGAAAAGATATTGTTTTCGTACATATTGTTTTACTTAATTTTCTTCGTTTAGTCAAGGTCAGTTTGTTTATCGTCGTCTTATTTATTTTCAAATTGTCATCATTATCCAAATGATCATTACTTACAATCAAATGAGTTTCTTCATTAATAATAAGATTGACATATTTTACCTCACCGTTAAATGGTTGTTTGATACTCGGATAGCTAGCTCACTAAAAATAGATCATATTTTATTTGATATTATATTAGCTGCCATATTTATATTCAATTTCATAAATAAACATGATGATTTCTACCGCGCGATTTCATATCTGGGTCTGTCATATCGATTTCAGTTCTCAGATTAATTTCAAAACAGTAAATATACAAACATGACTCATGTATGTCGATAAGCCTTAACAGTGCAACCAATCCATTTGCACCAGCATTGATTATCGAGGATCTTTTCTGTTACTAATCAGAGTTTACCTGCCCCTAGACAACATAGGTGCATGAAACTGACCTTTTTCTGTTGCTTCTCCCAAGCCGGGTCCAGGAGCCCCTCGCGCTCCCATTCCTCCTCCTGTTCCATATATCCGTCGACGTACCCGTCGCCATAGTTACTGGGCATAACCCCGTTGTCCATCATCATGGTCACCGCACTGACCGTCGGATTGTGTTCGTTCGAGCCGATAACCGCGAACTTACAGTAGTTCGCTCCACGCACTAACAAGCAGCCGGCCGCGCGCCTGCTGCGTTGAGACTGGCGCGCGAGCGCTACCCGCGGCGGCGTGACGAACTTCCGAGACCGCGTTCCGATTTACGTAAGCAAATGTTATCGACAGTTCAATCCTGTCTCTGATAGTTATGGATTTGTTTTTGTATTTAAAAGATATTCGAGAGACAGGTAGCTTGGCAAAAAAGAGTCTGACGCGGTGACAGGTGCAACCAATTATTTTGATTGACGGCAACACCTACGTAACTGTCAAGGTAGTCTGTGCTTGTGTGTCATTCGTTCGGTGCGACTAAGAAATATTGATCCGCAAAAAGTTTGCTTTTAGTGTTATGTAATTTTATTGATTTATTAATATATTCATTTATATGAATTACCTAGTTTGGTTGTCACTGATTTTCAGTGAATCAATTTTGAACGGATTTAACACTTATTTGATTTTTACAAAAAGCCAACGTTTCAAAATGGAGTGGTGAACGGAGTGTGAAATCCGTTCAAAATTGTTTCATGTATAGTGCTCATGAAAACTTAAGAAAATATTATGAATTCTCCAAAGTCAATATTGCTATCGTTTGATTCAAAATCTTGAGTGAAACAAGATTAGGAAACGCCGACGTTGTTAACGAACATACATACATGCTGCATACGTGACTTTGAAAGTGTCTGCCTTGTGTGATAAAATAAAGTATCAAAATCATTAATTCTCACTATGGGGTGGTCATATGTAAGGTAGGCACGCCCTCATTTATTCCACACTCTATTTTGCCAAGCTGTAATTTATTATATACCGCATAAAATTATTCAATAACAATTTATTTCTTTTACCTTATCAAATGTTAACATTTTACTTCCGTTTTGCGTTAACTGAAACGTAAAATAAATAAAATTGAGCAAAGCGCGCCACTTACCCTGCGTTCCGAAATAGAATTATATCGCTAAAATCGATTACGAAAGTATGAAGTGAATGGCTTATGATCCATTGTAATACTATTTCGGACCGCAGGGTTACACTCACTGAATGAACGAAACGAATGAAGGTTATTTAAAGAATAGATAGAGAAGTACAAATTTACTGTGTTTTGAATTTGAGTAGGCGCAGTATGGAAGCAATTACGTACCATTTTGAAAGGTAAATACCTACTTAGCGCTTTTATTATTAAAATATCACGTTTTGAAAGTTTTAGGTGAATGCTCTCGTAACCTCTTGGCGAGAACATATTTTTGAAATTATAAAATAAAATATATGCTGTAGACTTTTAGTTTCCATTGCTAGGTGCAGTAATAAGTAATTTTAAGGTGCATATCAATTTTTAGGGTTCCGTAGTACCTAAAAGGTACAAAGGAACCTTTATGGTGAGACTCCGTTGTCCGTCCGTATGTCACAGCCTCATAACTTTAGCAATGAAATTTGGCACAAAAATAGCATTAATTTTCCCACAAATCACGGGGTAAAAAAATATGAAAAATTTTAAATTGTTCAAAAAAATATTTCCAAAACAAAAATGAGAAAAATAAAAATATTATCCTAAAATACAATATGGGTACCGAATTCTAGATATTAAAAAGTTAATTGTAAATATATATACTTTTACTATATTCGAGAAATCTTAAAAAAAACATAATAATATGTATGCCCCCTCCCCCCTTATCTCCGAAACTGGTAGACCATAACTGGCCAATTACAGGAAAACTATAGCGATTAAAAAAAAGTTGAGTACAAATGATAAATATAAAAAAGGAGGAAAATAAATAAAAAAATATTTTATAAAAATACAATTTGAGTATCAAAATGTAGGTATTACTAAAGTTAATTGTAAAAATATATAGTTTGGCTATATTTAATTGCATCTATTTGGAGAAATCCTTGAAAAACCATAAAAAAATCTATGTCATCCCCTTTATCGTCGAAAAATAGGGAAAAGAATCATGGTTGTATGTGTTTACATAAAGATTATAGGAAAAAGAAAGCGGTTGAGAAATTCACGAAAAAAAAGACAATTAAATTTACGAGTATCATCAACAATACGGAACCCTAGGTACGCGAGCTGACTCACACTTAACCGGTTATTTTTTCAGAGAATATACGCCATTTTAGGATATCGTTTTCATTATTTTGGTATATAAATTAACCATTAACATATTCTCATCGTTGTACAGAACGACACTCGCCTTGATAATTCCGAAATTGTATCGGTAAAACGGTTGGCATATAGTCAACAACAATCACACGTGAGTGTTCATGCCGTATGTAATAAAAATTTAATCTAAGCAAGTGATTTTTTGGGTCCAACCGTCCGTACAAAATTATATGCACACATATCTCTACATTATTTTGCTGCTATATGCCTTTAGAAACGTGCGCCGCCGGGGTCATGTTTACCTAAAGAAAAATTACATTTTGTTACCTGTGTACCTTGTTTTATTTTGTGCAAAATATGTTAGCGGATATAACAACCAGTGATGGGATAATCGGATCGATATATACCTAACTAGCGACCCGCCCCGGCTTCGCACGGGTGCAATGCTGATACTATATACACAACAGTATTTAAGGTACTTAAAAGCGTATTTAATTTACAACAGTATTTAATTGGATAAGGATTGATGCTGTATTGCTTAAAATCGCTTCGTAAATAAGCCATAATTTCTCGTAAAAAGTAAAGGAAAAAATGGTTATTGTGGGTTATCCCTAAGAGATAGACATATACCATTGTGGACTTTTTTGTAGACCTTTTTAAGGTGTACAATACTGTAGTACATTATTTTGATCTATCTCGTAGGGTTCAGCCAGCGTTTACAATGTAAGCGCAAAAAAATGTGTTTATTTACGACATCACATTAGAAACCTCTAAAATTATCAGTGTTTCTCTACTATATTGTGCATGAATTATACATATAAACCTTCCTCTTGAATCGTTCTATCTATTGAACAAAACCGCATCAAGATCCGTTGCGTAGTTTTAAAGATCTAAGCATACATAGGGACAGACAGACAGTGGGAAGCGACTTTGTATACTATGTAGTGTAGGTAGTAAAGTTTGTAGGTGTGTCGGATAGTCGGATTCTTAAAATATTATTTATTTTGATAGTGAAAATTACGGAAATTACGATGATGTATCTACCTAATACTTAATAGATGTTACCGTAAATTTATATTATTTAGAAATTGTTTACAATTCCTAGGAAATTTATAAAATGCCAAACTGATTTATCTATTTGTTTATTTTATTTTATGTTTGATCGGTCTTCTGTTTTGCCTTTTGCTCTGTTCGGACTAAAGCTTGGCATTTTATAAATTTCCTAGGAATTGTATTAAATTCCTATTTTTCACTTCATTTATTTATTTAGATTACCGGTAACATATCAATTAAGTATTACATTATCGTAACGTTTTAAATAGTTCCGTAAATCCGGGATTTTTACTATCAAAATAATATTATAAGAAGCCGTTTCCACACATACAAACTTTTTCTGTTTTTCCAACTTTAGGTATATATAGATCAAATTGTCATATCCCTGATAATTACTTACCTACCATACGTACCTGCATTTTAGTTTTGTTAAGTCCTTGCTACTTCTATTTTCAAGTGCATACTTTTGTATATTGTGGTTTATATTTACTTTGTTTTTTTTATTTTTTGCCGAGGTGATTAGGGACTGGCACCTGGAATACAGATCTTTCGGTTTTGCTCAGGTGCTAAGGAATTATTTCTGTATAGTTTTTCTTTAAAACATAAAAATGTATACTTACTTATGATTTGTGTTTGTTTGTGTACTGACATTAATAAAACACAAATATTACACAAAAATTTATTCACCACATATTTTTTTATTGAATAATCTTCTTGTCCATGCAAAATAACAGAGTCATATAATTTGATATTCTTCGAGAATTCACATATTAATAATATTACAAACATATAGTTAACACTCACAATCACAGGTATGGTAAACAAATTTAATAGAAACATTATTGAGACCTTCAGAGAGTTACTCTCAACTCGCCAGTTTTATTATTGGTGTTTCTACAAATTAAAACTATTATATAAGTATTAATTAGGTACAGTGACAGACAGACAGACAGTTAAGCGGGACATTCGTGCTATCACATTCATTTCACAAATTATATTTTCATGCTAACATTTTAAGGTGCTTGCGACTGGTCTCGTCCCGAACGTACAACATATGCTTGTCTTTTTTAATTTTGAATAAATATAAAAATATACAGGATGTAATCGTTAAGTGTGACCAGGCGATTATTCCGTAACTATTAAAGATATCAAAATAATTTAAACTGATATCGAAAGTACGTTATCTAATCAGTAAAATAACATCAATAACTTTTTGAAAATCAAACGAGAAGTATCCAAAATTTTGACATTAAACATTCCCATACATTTAGTATGAGATTAGTAGAAAGGTTTTAGTTTCCTTATTTTAAGTGGTCTAGTACTCATTTTACCTTAATCTCATGTTATGATTACGTATGATATGATAATAATAATTTTGAAGTAGATACACGTGTAGATTAATTATGTTACCACTTCAAATTAGTAATAAACCTTGTTTCAATATCGCATTAATTTGAACTGGCTGAAAAGCAACACACTACAAAAAAAAAGATACTCTTTGGTGTTCGTTCTAAATTCAAAACCTTTATAGCGGGTTGTCATTCCCGCCATGTCAAAATTTTGGATACTTCTCATTTGATTTTCAAAAAGTTATTGATGTCATTTTACTGATTAGGTAACATAATTTCGATATCAGTTTAAATTTTTTTGATATCTGTAATAGTTACGGAAAAATTACCTGGTCACACTTAACGATTACAATCTGTATATAAGGTTAAATAATATTAGTTGGTGAAACTCAAAACATAGGTAGTACTAGTCTATATGAACAACTGATTGTATAGGAGCTAAGCGAAATTCGCAACTTTTTTTTCTCTTCCTCCCATACAAATTGCCCCGATCAGCTGACTGGTCCAGTATGGAAAGGTGAAAACAAATTTCAAGAATTTCGCTTAGCTCCCATACAAACAGTTGTTCATTTAGACTAGTACTACCTATGTTTTGAGTTTCGCCAACTAATATTATTTAACCTTACATTATATTATAATATCGTCACGGCATGAATCCCCGACCCCGTGTCAGAGGTGTTCCGAGTGTAAAGTGTTAAGTGCAAGTCATAGTCCTCACTCGGTACACCCGCGTTTCACCCACGATTATTACGTCCCAACGTGATGAATGGTGAACCCTATCGCTGTTCTTCGGGCACAAATACACGCTTTTTAGGGCATGCAGGTTGACTTACGATGTTTTCCTTCACCGTTCAGCAAGTGGCAAGTAAGACAAATACTATTCACATAAATTCCGAAAAACTCATTAGTCCATGCTTGGTTGGGGATCGAACTTGGATCCAAACATTGAGAGGCCAGCGTTCTAGCCCTGAGCTACCGCTGCTAAACAGTGTGTCCCTCGTACAAGTGCACACCCGAAAAGGGGTGAAACTAGACCTTATATTATCAACAAAAAAATTTTTTTTTTTTGAAAGTCTTTTGTTTTATAAATTTACGTTTTAAAAATTATTTTGCCTACCCTAGAGACTATGTATAAAATATGTCATAACTTTTGATCTATCGCGAGTAATGCAATGAAATAAAACTGTTATAATCCTTAAGAATAGACGTTGCATACCAAATCAAAAACAAAACATAATCAACTACCATTACCATAAAATTAATATCCTAAAAGATTATCTCTTTGATTTTTCCGTTTTTTTTTCAGTAATAGTAATTTTTTTCAAAATAATGTTCCCGTTTCACTATACTTAAAACGTTCTATCATAAATACAATATTTTCTACGAGCGGTTAACCAAAGGCACTGCGCTCGCGGCACATACAAAGATACCCAGGTGGAGTATTTTTTCAAGATTGAAAAAAAAATTTTTCTTTGTTTTTGTTGATATATTTAGATCTAGTTTCACCCACTTTTGGATGTCCACTTGTACGAGGGACACACTGTATTATTGAATAAATAGTATTAAAATGAAATAAATTTGATTTATGGCATTACTTCAATGTCAATTAGGTTTTTCAGTTGTGTTATTATATACATTACGTTGTAAATGACAACAGTTACTTTAAAGCGTGTTTATAGTTATTTTGTAGGATCATTTACAACTTAAGGCATACAATAACACAACTGTGCTAATAGTAGTTTATGGTATAAGGGCGAAAAGGAATAAATTACGAGGACCGAGTAATTTATTGCTCTTACGCCCGTTTTTACATACTACGTTTTTCAATGCATAGTGTGAGGAAATAAAACAAAATAATCTCGTGAACTTTAAATTATGATTGGCTCAAAACGACTGTATCCAGAGCCGTTAAACAGTGGAAAAAAAAAGTATAACATTTATGGTACACAGGAAAGGTTGCAGGTTAGCCAACCATTGCAAATAAATAAAAAAAAATAATATTAAAGCCCTAGGGCAAAATAATATACGAGCACTTGCATTGAAAAAACATAATTGACATTGAACTACTGTCGCGTATTGCTATAAATTACATTTGTTTAGTACTTTTTATTCAAAAACAAGGAAGGCAATCATAATAACGAAATAGATAACACAGCTAAGACTCACTATGATTTATGTGAGAAAAACTCGACGTTTCGGTCAACTTAAGGGCCTTACTATTGCCAAATGGGTACTTTCTAAAGCCTACTCCTCGTTTATGGCCAAACCAAAAATAGTGAAAAAATGTATTATGAATAATCAACTCTAAGACAACATATGCAACATTTTTCTTTTTCATACCACCAAAACTTTTACATATTTTTTTTTTTTTACTGAATGGTGTTTTTTGTCCTCAAATTCCCTACTGCTCCTGAGTGGCTTGGCCGATTGAATTCATCTATGCTTTGATAAATAGATAAACTATATAGCTATAAACATAACATAAGATTATTCAATCGAGTAATCACGTCCAAGTGAAAAGTATAATTTTCTCCTATTTCACCCTATCAAGGACGCAGCGAGCGTCGTAACAGCCACTACGCATTGCGCGCTGATATGAACGTTATTTCAATGTCGTTTCCGTTGATATTTGTAGTGACAAATATCGAGCTGCTAATTTGGCGATGGTAATCGCCTTAAGTGTGACCTTCATCAGGCATCGCGAGGTGCTCCGGCGCGTGCGACACCCTCACGAGGACTCTCACATAAATAATAGTGAGTCTTAGCTGTGTTATCTATTTCGTTATGATGGACACTCACCCTAATTTTAGTGATATATTGGTGTCGATTCGGATAAACACAGTTTAACTAATTTGACAGGACTAACCTTATTTTAAGCGTTCTGTCTTTGTCTTTTCGATACGGAAAGAACAAGTCAGAAGGCTCAAATTAAGTTTAGTTCTGTCAAATAAGTTAGCCGAATCGACACAAAAAGCAATCATAAGTTGTGCGTTTTGGACCGGGACCCGTCACAACCGCCTTAACAGCAAAACATTTCCAATGATTGAGCAAAATTATTTTGAACTAAAAAACATTTCCCAACAATAGAAGTTACACTTTATATCCTTTACAAGTATAAAAATTTTACCGACAATTTAACTCCTTTTAGGTTATTTTTTTAGTTTTTGTCAGGTCTTTAGAACTTTTAAAACTTTAGGCTACATACAATTTATATATTAACATCTATCCTATACATCTTATATCCAGACCCGTTATTTTATAAATATACTAATACAAGGTTTACCAGCGACGTGCTACTAAACTTTACCTCAGGTTTACTGATTATCATACGGACTAAGTTAATCTGTTAAGTTCTCATTATAGTTAAAACACCATAAAAACTTACCAGTAAAGTAGATCTTAAGAGGGCTGTATCGCTAGGCCGCTCTAGCTTAAGTATTTATTTAACTATAATGATAGAATCTTTTTTTAAGTATTGAAAATTCATTATTTCCCGTATTTATAAGAAATTTCTTTTTTTTTATGGAAAATACTTATGTTTATTACGTGTCATTTTGAATTAAAATTATTTGTCGAGAAACTTTAATTCAATTCAATTCAATTTGTTTTCATTTTTATTTAAATTTCATAAAAAACCTAACCTAAGGTTAGTACAAAACAGCAAAGAGCGTCAATATATTTAAGCATTTAAAAATGTAAAAACTAACAGTAAACACAAAATGGATAGGAATTATGTCGGCTGCCAGATTAGAATTCTCCGTTTCATGAGATGCTTTTGATTATTTTCGCCAGAAGGCTGACAACAATCCCAGATAATAGTTTATATATCTTGTCTACAAAATATCATCGAGTTTAATTAGTTATTGTCCAAAATATGATTGAACTCCGCTTGTATGGAGCGCGCTCGCAGGGCAGACCTCTTTAAACTTGTCTTATATTATGGATAAGTGATTTAATTTTCATGTAATTTCAAAGTACAAAAATTGTTCTGAATTATCATTACAAAGTGATTTCGTAGCACGTCGTTGCTAAATAAATTAATATACAAAAAAAAGATCAAACCGTCAAAATATTTGATATGTTTTCTGACGGTAATTTTTCGAATACTTTAATATACCGGCACCGGTTGTAAATGAACTTTTCTATTTTAATGAAACCACGTACTCTACTGATGATACTGTTTTTCCTAAATAAACAGTGCCCCCACGAATAAATAAACAGTGTCCCGCGAATAAATAAACAATGCCCCGCGAATAAATAAACATCCCCCCGCGAATACATAAACATTCCCCCGCGAATAAATAAACATTCCCCCGCGAATAAATAAACATCCCACGCGAACAAAAAATACATTAGGTATTTAAAGTTAAGGTGGTTGGTCCAAGGCAATTTTAATTCGAACTTGTGGGTACCAATAACGACGACAAAAGATAATATCGTTTTGTTACTTTTTTCAACAAGTTAAAATTTTACACACGCGAATAATCAGTTTTTTAAAAAAACAAAATGTTTTGCAATCTAATTTTGCTATTTAAAACTTTCGTAATCTAATTTATGATTATTCGCGAGTATAAAATTAATTGAACGTGTAGAAAAACGTAACAGAAAGAAATTGTAGTACTTCTGCCGTCGTTATTGGTTCCCATAGATTTGTATGAAAATTGCCTTGGACCATCCACCTTAACATACCTTCTTGGCAATATATTCCCGAGAAGGGATTCTCCGAGAGTGAACTGTCACTGGCAATCTCTTTTCACCAACGTTTTTAACATCTCAACGTGTTAGGGGATTTTTCGGGCCCGTATTTCGGGCATAAATACACGCTTTTTAGGTCATGCTTGTTTCCTACCATTAAAACATGCATGTTTGTTTACCTCAGTGTTTTCCTTCACTGTTCAGCAAGGCAAGTGGCAACAAATACTACGCACATAAATCTGGAAAACCTCATTGGGGCATGCTCGACCGGCAGGCGAGATTCAAACCCGGGATTGTGCAACCGCTGCTGATTATTACCCAAATGCCGGCTGGACTTACCGTATTATTTTGTATATAAGTAACGGGGAAATAAGAAAGCTTCTAATTAATTAATTCGTCTTCTTTAGAAAACCAACGGAATATTATAAAGACAGGTGTAACAAGTTTTAACTTATTTGACAGGATTAAACTTAATTTAAGTGTTTTATCTTTTTTTTCTGTATCGAAAAGACAAAGACAGGACGCTCAATATAAGTTTAGTCATTGACATGTTAATTTGTGTTGTGCCGAATCGACTAGGTCTTTTGATATATATTAACTTCTGATTTACTAAAATTTTTACGTCAGGCCAGAGCTTCTTCGATTTCCAGTATTTGAAGTCGAAAAAATCACTTCATTGATGCCATGAACAATTTTCTTAGAAGCTAACAGTATGTTACAAATTCAAATTCGGATTTTATAAAACTATCACCATGCTGAATCATATAAACTGTTCCTTGTTTTTGTAATATGTGTTCGGCAAAACTGTATTTTTTAGACGCCCATACATGGTGGCTCACCTAATAATTCATAGTTATTTAGATGACAAAACTGCTATTTAAAAGAAGGCGTTTTAATTCACACCCATTTAAAATTAGAAAAGAGAGTTTCTTTTTCTAGGGGACAGTTATCAGTATGTGGTTTCATTAAATATTTACAACCGCGGTATGTACACCACATTTGTCATAAAATACATGTTTTGTTAAGCACACTTTAATTCAACATCAAACAAGATCATGCATATATGAAAACGTAAATGTGGTCTGATATGAGTTATTTCTTTTATCCACAATTATATTTCTGGAAACGGGTCTTAACGGCACATAGGAATTTAGCTTTACAGGCTTTTAATATTAGAGACAAAAATGTTATAACAGTTCAAATTGGTTCAGAACACTCACATTAACAAGTACATATATATATTTTTTGTATTTTTTAGACGACTATGTTCCTAAAGATTTAGTCCAAGATATAATATAAACAATCTAGCTAGACACAGTCTGTTTGTAAATCGTCTTAACAAATAATTATGTACTAGAGTCTAGTAAGTAGACATACTGCAAGATTTGGAGAAAAAATAAAGCATAAAACTGAATGCAGCTTTCTGTAGTTTTATACTGATGTGAACGAGAGAAGATTCTTGTGGTCATGAACATAATAAACTTCAAAATAACGATCGAGTGCTATATGGGAAAGTGGATTAAATCTTAAAATATAACTATAGAATATTTTGAAAGGTTTAAACGGAAAATTTGGTTCCACAGAGTATGTATTATTCATGTTAGATGAAAAAAGCAAGTTTTTCTCTTCAGCAAGTATATAATATAAGTAGTTTATTGCAACCGGCAACTCATTACATACTGGTAGGTATATAGCAACAACGACTACTATAAACGTGTCTGAAAAACGACACGTTTTCTTCAACGGAACATAATTTTTTGCTTTAATCTTCTTGAAGGGTATATTTTTGTACACTTTATGAATACCAGCTGTTGTCCTAATTGTTTAATTCTTCTTTACAATCATCACAGAAGTAGGCAATGATGAGAGAATTGTTAGTTTTAAATCTGTCGATAGATGCGTAGTCGCAGACTCGTAAGCAAGCGTGTCTGCGTGGGATCGCTATTCTTTGTGATAATCTTGTAGTTTTGTATGACTGTAACAACCAAGGATTTGATATATATTTTCTAATGTTTGTAAAACTGTTCTATATGAGAGAATTGGCATTCGAAGTATTTTTCCTGCAAAGAATGTACAAAAGTGATGGTTTACTCAGTATTTTTAGATTTTGAAGTATTTACAATATTTCGTTCAAAATAGAACTCGAGTAAGCTGGATTGGGATTCAGTCGATCTTATGATTATGTACGTTTATATCCAGACTTATTGTGTTATAAATTTATAATACTTAAATCAGGCGATTCAAATAGACGATAGACAAATTATATTTATAGATATATTGTATTTATCTGTTATTTATGTTTTAACTCTTTGTCTCACTGGTGGATCACAGAAGGGATATAAAATTTTGTACCTGCAATGACATTAACAAGTTGTACATTATTGCAAGTTTCGCCAAACACGTCGAAATAATGGCGGGCTACCTGTTACAAAAAATAGAGATGATTATTAATGAACACATCTACTTGTAAAAAATATATATATAGGTATCAATAAACAACAACAAGGATTACACGAGAAGTGTACAAATATTTCTCGCATGTCTACTCGAGTACATCTATAACAATAATGCTAAAGAAGGCGTCAACATACCACGATGTAAGAAGGACCTACCCAGTCACAGTTTATATTTATCTAATACACTGATAATCCTCACAGCTCAGTTCATATCCCGTAGTCGAAGCTTTCCCACTCCGAGAACCTCGAGTCCTGCTTCTGTAGCCGTTCCTGGCACGCCTCGATGTAGCTATCCTGGATCCGGTACATCCCCGAGTTGGCTTGGTACATCAGCGTCTCCAGGATCCGCTCGTTCTTTATCGCCTTCGATGGAAGCACCACCTTGATTAACTCCTGTGGCGATATCCTGTACAGCTTCAGATCTCGCGCTAGTCGCTCCATTATGTGCTTGAACTCGTTTTTCGCGTTGGTTTTGTCCACGGATTTCGCTTTTATCTTGTTCCGGGCCCAGCTGAGCATGGCCTCGAACTTCCTCACTTCGGGTACCTCTAAGTTCCTGCACATGATCATCTGAACCATCGACTCTGAGAGGTTGAGAAACTCTGGCGTTTGGAAGAGCGCGAAAGCTCGCTGCTCCACGAAGGCAAGGATCATGTTCACCAGCTCCGACGCCGATGTATATCTCCAGTAATAATTTTCCAAGGATATTAGCATGACGCATACCTGAAACAAAATTGGAAAATTGTATTAAAAAAAATATTTTGGCAGGAAAGGAAAAGAGATCCGGCCAAAAATCCTCGAGGAAAAGGGGTCAACAATTTCAAAAATACGTATCGTGTAATTAATCAATGGCCTCTTACACTAATAATACGACAAAACAGTAAAACCTATTTTTACTACGACTTTATTTTGATTTATCATTGACATTTTAGTGAAATGAAATGAAATATATTTACTTATATAATATAGGTATATCAAATACACTTATTACAGGTCGGTTTTAATGTAATATAATTAAATAATCTATGTCTAATAGTTTTATATAAATAATAATATGGGGAAATACACAAAAAATAATAACGGTTAGGTTTACTTAAATTTAATAAAATAATACACTTGAATAAAATAAAATATATAGAAATAAAGGAATAAATAATATATGAAATACATATGAAGGGTAAGCGGGAAGAAAGGTCATTGTCAGTTTTTTTCACAAATTGAGTTAATAGCGCCATTTTTTTAAATATCTGGAGAACAATGACTGAGCAAAAAAAAAAAACTAGAAAAAATTAAAACAGACCATAGAATATTCGCTTTTAAAAATATTCCGGACTGAAGAAGCTTAAAAACCGAACTTAAAAAAGGGTCATAATTAGAGCGAAAGCAAAAAAAATAAAAAAAATTGTCTATGAATATGCAGCTATGGCCTGATAGTAAAGTTTGCTTTTGAAGAAAAGAAAAACGGCGCATACAATAATTAACTGCGATAACAATAATAGCCCACTAAGAGTTCTTAAATAATAACGTCAGCGAGTTTTTTCTACTTATTTCAAAACTACCTTCTGTTGACTACGATCCCTCTTCCCGCTTACCCTTCATATAATAAATATATGCCTAACTTCACCCATTCGATTAGTCTTGCTAAGAAGAAAGGCAAGAAACTTAGCAAGATCATCTGTTTTTTTTCATAATTTTTACTACAAATAAATAAATGCGTATAAAGTAGGTATAGAAACAAAATAAAAGTTAAATAACATTAAAACCTATGCCTATAAAATAAAACTAACCTAAAACCCTTATAAAACCAACACTAAAAATAAACTAAACTAAATAAAAAAATCTTATCTAAATCGTCATTATGTCATGAAGGAAAAAATATAATTAAGGCGATACGTAAAAGTTTTAGCGTTCCTGTTACTCCATACGTGAAAAAACCCTCAGTGCGAGTGGGACGGATTCGTGGAAAAGAAGTAAAAAGTCAGTTTTTTATTAATATAAAATGTACTAAGCTATTTTGTTAAAAAGATTTTCAAGAAGACTTTTCAAATTAGTAGTAATTTCAAATTAGTTAGGATTTCAGAATTAATAAAACAATTAAGAGGTCTTTTCGGAATTAAATACTATCGAGAAAATTTCATCCAATCGCGTTTTTCTTCAGTGAGAATCTTTATCAAATACTCAATGAACATTTACCCAAAAATGAAATACGTAGATGACGTTATAATGGAGACTACTCCTAAGGAGTAAATGGATTCGAAAAAACCCCATATTTTTTTGGTTTCGCCCTAATACCTTCGTCTGTATACCGGGTGTACATAAGCAGATATATCTTAATCAAACCACATAGTCTACTGATCACACTGACCGTGTGTATCGATTTTATCTATTAAAAACTTAAAATGTGTATTCCTCATATTGTGTAGATTATATTTGACAATATTTAGTCGCCCGATTTTATATGGCATGGTTTTTATTACGCCGTAAACAAATTGATATTGATATGATTGATAGTGCGGGTAAAAATTAAACTTTGCTACGGCAGATTTCGAGTGATTTTACAAGGGATTTTCTACGGAAATTATTAATTTTTATGCTTTTGCAATTTTTGCCGCCCTGGACGGCGATTCTGGCACGTGCGGAAAAATTGCGAAAGCAGATTTCATGTGATATTAAAACAGGATTTCTAAGAAATTGCGAAAGCATAAAAGTCAATCATTTCCATAGAAAATCTCTTGTAAATAGTTGTAAAATCACTGGAAACCTGCCGTAGCAAATTTTTTCGCACTTGCCAGATTCGCCGTCCAGGGTTGCAATATGACACATGCGATAATTTGCGAAGACGGAAGGCGGGTGATTTTTAGAACTTAACAAGCTTTTAAATAAAAGCCTTTTGCCCGGATTCTTGTCATGTTTTACATGTCTATAAGAAGTTATAGTTAATAAAATTATTATCACAAGACATATAGTCGTATGAAATATAAAGCGTGTGAAAGATGTTGCCAGTTAATAATAATTTCTTTCGGAGTGTTGTTCAGTATGATCCGTAGATTATGTGGTTTCATCTAAAGATACCTGTTCATTTACAACAGGTATTTATCTTATTCATTTCAAAACACCAACAAACCTCTACATTATACCCACATCACACTTCCCTTGCTCATCCCTTACCACTTCTATCCTGAGGAACTGCTTGGCGTGATGGAAGCAGGCCTGCAGCAGCTCGGGGAGGTCGTAGTGCTCAGCCGCACAGATCAGCCCCGGGATGGAGGCGCACGTCAGCGGACAGCTGCCCGTGTGGAGGTAGTCAAGCAGGATCCTGAACGTCTCTGGGTCGAACTCGATTATCGAGAACTGGGGGAGGAAAATGGATCTTAGTAAGAAATGAAACAGTCGCTCGGTACAAAGTGCACAAGTTAACTTAACTTTGTGTTAATTAAACGTGAAAAAGATGTTGGTTTATGGCAATTCACACCAATGGTTCAGTATTAGTTAGGTTTATGAATCATCGGCTTAAAATTTAATGCACATTTACCCAAGGTTTTGTCGAAACAAACTTAAAACAGCATTTTAAGCTTGTTTGGACAAAATTGTGCATTTCATTTCATTACACAATTGCCATGAATTGGCACAGACCAATAGCTAAAGACTATTAACTTCTTAACAAGAAAAACAAAGTTAAGTTGTGCACTTTGTACCGAAAGACTGTTGTTTAATCTTAAGTAATTTAACAAAGATTAAACAAAAAAAACCTTTGAAAATGCCCTAAATTAAAATAGAGTGACTTGTTGACATCATGAATATATCACATGCTTAACGGGGCATGAAGGCTTTTGAGATTTTAATGAGGTTAATATGATTAACCATCATCAGGGGATCTAAAAAGGCCGACTAGGGTGAATCATAGAATGATTTGAAAGTAAATGCAAAAGAGACCGCATTAGAACAGAATCATAATGTGATTCATTCACGCAAAACGGCCTTTTTAGAAGACCAGGGCTCTCGGAAGAAGGTACAGGCGGGTGGCGGCGTTTTTTACGGTTCCCTATCAATTTCTGAGATACTACTCTCATCGAGCCTCCGCTGCACTTATAATAATACTATTATGATATCTGTTTGTCTGTCTGTCCATCAATCTGTCACAGCTTCAGCTGTTATAGTTTGCCAGTTAAACAAGTGAATTTTGCATTAGTAATATATTTTTCAATATTTATTATTTAGCCTAGCCCGTGGCGTGGCTTGCGCTTTATGGTTAAACGTCAGTTGTTTGGTACAAAGTGCACAACTTAACTCAAGTTAAGGCCCCAGACTCTCTTTGCAACATTTCGCTTTCATCTTACCTGAGGCTTTAGAAGTGGCGCTCCCCCCGCTGCATTAAGATGTTAGAGACCGCACCTGAATGTTGCTCTACTTCGTTAAATGAGTGTACGATTACTTAAAATTTGACATGTGAAGATTTTTAATTATTCAAGTAACGGTAATTTACAAAGTTTGGTTTGTTTATCGGAACAAACAAAATGAATTTGCAAAAGCAAAATAAACAAAAGTAAATCTACCTGGAATAAATGGCTTACTGGTAGCAGTAAGAGTGATTAGTATTTAGACACAATACATTTTACAGGTCATGCAATTATTTGGAGATTTTTACCGAAGGGGTGTCAAGAGGTGTTCCGAGTGTGAACTGTGAGATGCAAGTCATAAGTCCACCCATACGTGTACCTATAAGTACACCCGCGTTTCTCTGACAATTATTACGTCTCAACGTGATGAGCCCTATCGCTCTAAGGAAACCTGCATGCCCTAAAAAGCGTGTAGTTATGCCCGAAAATTTCTTTATTCATCAAGATTTTCATTTAACTAATGCTTGACAAAAAATACCTTTATAAAATTTGGAAATGTAGAAAATTAATAATCAAATCATAACAATGAAAATATTTAAAATTATGTATTCCTAATACTCACACACATATTACAATCAGTTCTTTAAGTAATATAATATCAAAAATAGAAACTCTTACGGTAATTAAGTGTCTGTCAGTTTGTGTGTCCATGAACAATGACCAAGGTGCAATAAAAAAGGTAAAAAATTTAGTTTTAGAAATGTGATGTTTTAATGATAAGAACCGCAGCTGCGTACGATCTTTTGTTTTGATGCATTACGTTGTTATCTCGACTGTCGGTTTTAGTGACTTCGATAGCTTTTTAAGATATTTTAAATAAAAGTAAGTAAAGTAATAAAAAGGATGTAGCTTCAGCTTTAGTTATTCCAAAAAGTGGCGACAGCGGTGCTGGTATAAAATTTGTGTCACGCCATCCCCGTGGGTTTTTTAGACCACAACTTCTAAAATATGGCTTTACGGGTTTTCGAATTAACACACATTAACATAACTTAATCTAAGCGAATTAGGGCATGCAATTATTCGCAGATTTTTACTATCCGGATAACGGATAATGTATTATCCGGATAACCGGATACTTATGGTAAAAATTAAGGGTAGTAATAAAAGCTCCGAAAACTAAATTAAAACCGCCCAAAAAAACGGCCTACCGCAAACATCTTGAAAAAAAACCGGCCAAGTGCGAGTCAGACTCGAGTCAGAACTTAGGGTTCCGTATTGTGGATGATAAATTTAGTTTTATCATTTTTTTTCGTGAATTTCTCAACCGCTTTATTTTTTCTGTAATTCTTACGTAAACGCATATTACCATGATTTATTTCATATTTTTCGGTCCACCAGTTTTGGAGATAAGAGGGGGGACATACATTTTTTATAGATTTTCAAGGATTTCTCGAAATAGATGCAATTAAATATAGCCAAACTATATATTATTACAATAAGCTTTTTAATACCTACAATGTGATACCCATATTGTATTTTTATAAATTTTTTTTTTTATTTATTACACTTTTTTATATTTTTAAATCACTATAGTTTTCCCGGTTATTGGTCAGTTATGATCTATAATGGACATTTTTTTTCATATTTTTCGGTCTACCAGTTTCGGACATACACATTATTGTATTTTTTTTAAGATTACACAAAACCAGTGCCAGTAAATATAGTAAAAGTATATGTTTTTACAATCACCTTTTTAGTGTCTACAGTTTGATACCCATATTGTATTTTTAGGATATTTTAAATTTTTCTCACTTTTTTGTTTTGAAAATATTTTAAACAATTTCAAATTTTTCATATTTTTTTTACAAGTAATATGTAGGCAAATTAATGCTATTTTTGGGCCAAATCTCATGTCTTTATCTTTACGGTACTAAAGTTATGATGCTGTGAAATACGGACGGACGTAGATTAGACTTTATTTTATCGAAACAGGGATTTCTTAAAATATTCAAAAAATATTTTATCCATAGTTGTTTACTTATTAAATGATAAGTGCAATATTCAAGTAGAGCAACTTTCATGATACAGTTCGCCTCTCCATAAGAATCTACGCGAGAGAAAGGGAGCAACCGTGCGAGCGGGAGGTAAAATGACGTCGAGCTACACAACACACGTCTGAACGCTGCGATGTCCCAGCGAAACTAAGGGAAATATCGACGCGTTTTGTGTTTTAAACTCTCGATAAGTTTCGATTTGATAAATGTTCTTAAAATAATTTTTTAAATACCGTTTTTTGTTATTTCACTTATTAATAGTTCTATTCTACGTGTTTTAAATTTGACTACGCTAAACGATAGTTTTCTGGTAGAAAAAAAATATTTTATCAGTGGTTGAATTCATAAAATAACAACTACTTAAAGCACTCGAAATAAGAAAACTAAAGTATTATCCAAAAAAGTAACCAGGTAAGATTATTGTTGAAGATATGGGAATAAATGTTACCTGAGTAAATTTCTTGTTTTTGTCATATTTTTTACGTGACGTATGCATGAATGAGACTCTCAACGCGTAGAACATAAATAAAGGTATGTTTAAAGCCTAAAAAACCTATTAAAAGTAGCATTAAAGTAAATGAAAAAATAAGTTTTGAAATCTTCAAATTCCACACTATAAATTAACGTAAAATGTATTTTATTTATTGCTTTCTTACTAACTAAAATAAAATCCTTCTTTTCTGATAATTCTGCAAGAATACTGATTTTTAGGGGACTGGAGCCTTAACAGTGAAAAAATATTGGTCTGTGGTAATTCACGCCAATAGTTGGGTATAAGTTAGGTTTATAAATCAATAGTTTGAAATAAAATGCACTACTCGTTATGATTTTGTCCAAACAAGCTTAAAATGCTGTTTTTAGTTTGTTTCGACAAAATCATGGCTAATTGTGCATTAAATTTCAAGCTGTTTATTCATAAACCTCACTTAAACTGAACTATTGGCGTGAATTGCCATAGATCAATATCTTTTTCGCTTTTAACTTATTAACAACAAAAACAAAGTTAGGTAGTTGTTTACCTTTACAGCACGGTTGGCGAGTAGGAAGCCGAGTGCGAGAGTTAAAAGGTAGCATTACGATACTAACCAAATGTAAACGATTGCAAAGATAGTACTTAAAATTTGACTGGATATGTAGGTGGTTAAAAGTCAAAAGCGATAAAAGAAGACTAGTTGAATAAATATCTACTACTAAGTAGCCTTAATGTTAACCAGCCTTTAATAGTAGTTTATGCTACAAGGGCGAGAAGGAATAAATTACGAGGACGATTGAACCAAACATTGAGAGGCCAGCGTTCTAGCCCTGAGCTACCGCTGCTATATATTGAATAAATAGTATTAAAATTAAATAAATTTGATTTATGGCATTACTTCAATGTCAATTAGGTTTTTCAGTTGTGTTATTATATACATTACGTTGTAAATGACAACAGTTACTTTAAAGCGTGTTTATAGTTATTTTGTAGGATCATTTACAACGTAATAGTAGTTTATGCTACAAGGGCGAAAAGGAATAAATCACGAGGACGATTTAAAACACGAGCGTAGCGAGTGTTTTAAACGTAACCGAGTAATTCATTGCTCTTACGCCCGTGTATCATACTACGTTTTTCAATGCATAGTGTGAGGAAATAAAACAAATATAATCTTGTGAACTTTAAATTATGATTGGCTCAAAAGGACTGTATCCAGAGCCGTTAAACAGTGGAAAAAAAAGTATAACATTTATGGTACACAGGAAAGGCTGCAGGTTAGCCAACTATTATAAATAAAAAAAATATAATAATAATAAAGCCCTAGGGCAAAATAATAGACTTTATGTTCGGTTTTGATGCGTAAAAAGTGGGCCTTTAGGAGCACTTGCATTGAAAAAGTTATTTTTGTAAACTACCTACCTCAGTCTGAGCTAGTTTCGCTCTGTCTACTTTTTGTGCGTCCGCGCAGACTGACAGCCGAGGCACTGCTAATGCAGCAGCATTCTTCTCTTTATCCTTGTCTTTCCCTTCTTTATCTGAAAATGAAACGATGGATTACAAAAGGAAGTTGGGGTATCTACTCACACTTCTATAAGTTTTTCTGTTCGCAAGGGTATTAGATTTTTTGATGCATTCTCCAGAAACTTTGACCTTGCTCTCCTCTAAACTATCATCTTCTGCTTTTGAAATCCTAGACCATGGCTGAAAAATGGGACTCGTTCCACGAAAAAAATTTTCATCATTCCATAATTACACGTTTTCACTTGTTTTTTAACAACGTTTAGAGCTTTTTTGATGCTTTATTAATTTTCTTCTTTGACCATATGTCACAATTTCTATATAAGTAAAGCAATGCCAAGTCAAACCCAGTTTCTATACCTATTGATCTGCGTTCTGCATGTACTTAGTCATTAACATAGTACATGAGCAACATTGTAAGGAAACCAGAAATAAGTATAAACTGGCTTTGCCAAAAATCAGACTCGCCAAAGTGAGTACCTCTTTCGTAGGACATGGTATAAGATTTTACAATAAACTTCCAAAAGAGGTCCTTACTTTGTCAGAGAATAAGTTTAAACTGTATATTAAGCAGGGCCTACTGAAAAAGGCATATTATAAAATAAATGAATATTTGGATGATGGTGAAGCATGGTGTTATAGTGATACTGATTTTGATGATAGTAGATAATAATTTAATTAATTAATATAATTTCCTAACTTTTGATTCCTCTTAAGAGTTAACATTAATTAATTACAGACTGTAAAAGGAAATAGACTATATGAGACAGGTAGGCAAAGATATATATGTTTTTCTTTTTTCATTAACCTGAATTCCTGCTGTCTTGTATTTTCTTATCCCTTGGTTAAAGTAGATATAAGTAATTTGATGTATAGTATAAGTTTATGTTAAAAAAAAAGACATGATCTTGCCAAGTTTCTTGCCCGTTCTTCTTAGCAAGACTAATCGAATGGACGGAGGTAGGCATGTATTTATGTAACCTATTACTATGTAGTATATAGGATGGGATTTGGTCGGCCGCCTGGATTCGTGCTGGGGGCTCGGTTGGTGATCATTGAACCTTGTTCCTGGTCTCTGGCCGGGTCTCCGGTATGGGTTCGGGCGGTTGATTGGATTTCACCTTGTATAATAATATTTTACCTATAATTTTAATCGTATATATATTGCTACATAAGTTAAATAAACATTTAATCTAAGTAGTTCATGTACATTTATTATTTTATTACATATATTTTTATAAGATTAAAATTTGACTTGCGAAACTTGTATTATATATACCTACTTTGCAAAATAAACTTTTTGAATTTTGAATTTTAAATCTTTCGATAAATAAATAAATAAAATAAACCTTTCATTGAATTATCACATTATTTGCTACGTAGCTTATTGTATAATGCCACATTTATAGTAAATGATTATATAACAGGGTAAGAATGAAAGCGAAGCTACATATAAAAAAGAGTAAGTAAAATTTCTCCCAAAAAAAAAAATATATATCAGCAAAAAAAAAAATATTTGGCGTGATGACAAGATACATGTTATGAATAAAATGTATATTTTTAGAACGCATCAGTCGAGTGTTCGGTCGACGATTTTGTTTTTTGTGTGTGGTAACACTTGGAGCTGTCAAATACCTCGGATAGGACTACTTTTGGGAAAAGATCGAGGTCGATTTTAAGATTTAATATATTAATGGTTTAATACGGGGAAAATTGATGTGGACATCATAAAAAACATTTGTGAGTCAAGGTCTGACAATATTTTGGCGTGAAGGCCACTTTTAGTGCAATTTCTGTGTGTGTGATATAACCTGCCTACATGCGGTTTCCAACAACTGCGGAGCTTTGTCAGGTTACTATTTCTTCTGGGTTTGGATGCATCCAGGTGTAGGTGGGTTGTGTTTAGATTCTTCGTGGAAGGTGAACAACGTGTCACAACACCGGCACACTTTGGACTCCGTGTACAAGAGAGGACTCGTACTGCGGACGTCATCAAGTACCATTTTCTGGTAGGAAATTTTGTATTTACTTTTTGTAGCATATCAGCGGATTGAATTTGCATGGACGTAGATCTGGGACAGCTTATGGGCCCCTGTTCTGGCTGCTGATATCGCTTTTTATCAATCAATACATGTGTGATACATGCCTGATGGAAAGCTTCCTTTGATTGAGACGTAGAAGAAAAGCGGTCGCCCAGAAAGTGTAAAAGTAAAAGTAAAGGGGAGATGTTGATCAGTCTGCCCAGGCTAAATCTACAAAAGTCGGTAACGGACAAACGGCTAATACAACTCAACTGCCTGTACCCCCCCTCACTATGGTAACTTACTAGAACAGTCTTGTGAACTGGCCCACTTCTTTTTATCATCAGCGTTGAGCTGCGAGTGCTGTTTCCTGATGGAGCGGCCCCAGCCAGCCGTGATCGTGCCGAGCCGTGAGAAGGCACGTTTTACCATCGGAGAACTTGGCACGCTTTTTGGTCTGTAAAGAACATTCATTTTAGAAGGCACGTTTTACCATCGGGGAACTTGGCACGCTTTTTGGTCTGTAAAGAACATTCATTTTAGAAGGCACGTTTTACCATCGGGGAACTTGGCACGCTTTTTGGTCTGTAAAAAACATTCATTTTAGAAGGCACGTTTTACCATCGGGGAACTTGGCACGCTTTTTGGTCTGTAAAGAACATTCATTTTAGAAGGCACGTTTTACCATCGGGTAACTTGGCACGCTTTTTGGTCTGTAAAGAACATTCATTTTAAATCAAATCAAAAGGTATTTATTGCCACAAGATGTACATAGAAATACAAAAAATACATGTTAAATTAGAAAACTTAACTAAATAATAATATTCCTCTGCACTTATGTGGCAAAAGGAACAGTCTCAGACATGTTGCGTGTTGTGTAACAACAACACAACGCTGGTTTTCAGACTGCCCCTTTTACTATGCTAAACTTAAAAATATATATATTTACTTTTTAATTAAATTAAAGTGGAGATCATCTTACAATTTTCTATAACATGTGGATTCATCTATATATGAGCGCTTTACACAATTAATTTAAAATTATCAATCAGAAAGACATCTTGTAATGTTTGTAACACAAAAAAAATTACAAAGTATTTTAGGTTTGTATAGTGTTAGATAAATCTTAAATAAAATATCATATTTATATACTTGTAATATGTATAATGTAACAAAATAGTAGTTTATGCTACAAGGGCGCAAAGGAATAAATTACGAGGACGATTTAAAACACGAGCGTAGCGTAGCGCCCGTGTATCATACTACGTTTTTCAATGCATAGTGTGAGGAAATAAAACAAATATAATTTTATGAACTTTAAATTTAAATTGGCTCAAAAGGACTGTATCCAGAGCCATTAAACAGTGGAAAAAAAGTATGACATTTATGGTACACAGGAAAGGCTGCAGGTTAGCCAACCATTGTAAATAAATTAAAAAAATAATAATAATAAAGCCCTAGGGCAAAATAATCGACTTTCTGTTCGGTTTTGATGCATAAAAAGTGGGCCTTTACGAGCACATGCATTGAAATAGTAGTTTATGCTACAAGGGCGCAAAGGAATAAATTACGAGGACGATTTAAAACACGAGCGTAGCGAGTGTTTTAAACGTAACCGAGTAATTTATTGCTCTTACGCCCGTGTATCATACTACGTTTTTCAATGCATAGTGTGAGGAAATAAAACAAATATAATTTTATGAACTTTAAATTAAAATTGGCTCAAAAGGACCGTATCCAGAGCCGTTAAACAGTGGAAAAAAAGTACGACATTTATGGTACACAGGAAAGGCTGCAGGTTAGCCAACCATTGTAAATAAATAAAAAAAAAAATAATAAAGCCCTAGGGCAAAATAATCGACTTTCTGTTCGGTTTTGATGCATAAAAAGTGGGCCTTTACGAGCACATGCATTGAAAAAATATTTATAGATATGCAGGATCTTGTTGTTGCTTCAGTAGTAACAAAGAATGCAATTAAGTTTTTAATGTATTTGGGGATTTTATTTCTCTTAGGGGCGGAGGTAAATCGTTCCATATTTAAGATGAAGTCTCTTGGTGTCAGAAGGCTGTAGGTGCTAGGTCTGTCCACGTGTTAGGTATTATGTCAATATGTGCAGCATACTCTTTTGAGTGTCAAAATTAGTGTAAGAAACAGTCAGTAGTAGTGTGAGGCCGCCATCTAGCCTCTGACATGGCTTGACGATCATTATACTGGGTGTTAATATAATGTTGCGGAAGCCGGAAACTGGTGACAGTACTCATCTATACGAACAACTTTTACTATGGAACTAACACGCAAACCGCGAAAAAAAAAACTGGTGTTCTATATAAAAATTACATACATACTCGACCAAAACGAATGGAACAAATTATATTTTTTTCACCATTTCTCAATTTTTTTTCTTGAAAAGTTGGTCTTATGGACGAGTAATATCGCCAGTTTCCGGCTTCCGCAACTTCACCTTAACAACCTGTATATGTTTTAATAAAAACAAGAACCGAATGTGCTTTCCGACGCCAATAACCGTCACCCAAAAAAGGACTGACTTAACAAAGCATAGGGGTTGTCCATAAACCACATGATTTGCTTGGGGGGCTTTGGGTAAAAGCGGGAGAAGTTGGTAGTGAGTTCCGTATTTTCCGTTAATATGATCATCACCAAGACTTAGTCGGTTTATTAACGCACCCGAGACTCAAATTCGCTTGCACACGGGAATGAACACTATTATTTTTCGATAAAACAGGTTCTTCTTAAGGGTCGGTGTTCCGAGATTCGGGGTTCGGGGTTATAGCTTTTTAAGACGGTAAAAATTCAAATGTATGAACAAAATAAATACCACTTGTTACCTTACAAGATGAAGTGCAGGTTCATTAAAAAAAATCACGGCAATAACGTATAGTAACTTCAGAAAAAAAACAGGAATTTCAAAAAAATCTCTTGAATAGCATTGCAGCGCTACGGGTGTAACCTGAACATGATCCTGTTTTTTTTTCTGAAGTTACTATACATTAGTGCCAAGATTTTTTTTAATGAACCTGTACTTCATCTTGTAAGGTAACAAGTGGTATTTATTTTGTTCAGAAATTAATATTTTATTATCTTAAAAAGCCATAACCCCGAACCCTGTTTTGCCCAATCTCGGAACTCCGACTCCAATAACTCACAAAACTTCAAATACAGTTTGTCTGTGGGATCCATAAATCTCTGATACAAATAAAATGAATAAATAAAAGTAAATAGTATGATTTACGGAGTCCAGGCAAAAGCCACAGTAGGCTTCGTAAAGGGAGGGGGAGGGGACTTATGACAAATCGAGAGCACGTGGTTTATGGACGCTTCATCTATTAGCAGTCATCTACTTATTTGTCTGATACAGATCAAAGCTTCCTGACCTAGGTGACTCAATGTCTGGCACTTGAAGGAAGTTGCTGCTCTTCTGTCTGGCTGGCGTCGGAGACAGCAGCGTGGGCGCTGGCCGTGACAATAGCTCGGCCACCGGGACCTGGGGCGACCCGAACCCGGTCTGGATGCCGTACAGCATCTCTTGGAATACCCTGCGAAAATGCATAATATTACTGTCTCTTCATTTTCTACGGGGCAGTGAATTCTTTTTCGCGTTGTTTCAAAAGTTTTCCCACAGAAGTGGTGCAGTGTAATTATTTAGTAGAGCATGTGGTTTAATTTTCTGAGAACGTCAGTAACACACCCGGTATTGACACTTGTATTAAAGTAATGCCCGTTTTCACTAACCTTAGGTGACGCCTAAATCGGATGCCTAAATATTTAGGAACTCTTATTTCTATTACCTTAAGAACTCTTGAATATTTAGGCATCCGATTTAGGCATCACTTAAGGTTAGTGAAAACGGGCATAACTCTTAGATGGTACATAAATAAGTAACTAAGAAGGAGAAATCATGGCAAAGCAGAAATCACTGCCATTAGAAAATTCAGTCCGTGACATTCAAACCACAGCAAACAGGCTCAATTTTAAAACATAATAACACAACCAAGTAGTCGCTTATAATTTGTTCTGTTTTTGCGTTTTCGATTTTATTAAATTTGACCGATTTTATTATTGTTTATTTTTCTTATTGTTGGCCTAAACATACAAACTTTAGGAATAACGTACATTCCCGCAATATCTACACTTGGCTTTTAGTCAAAAAACAGTTTCAGCTACTAACCTGCTTCTTACACCTAAAATGGCTCTAACACCAATGAACTTGGTCTTCTGTTTGGACTGTCCCACCAAGAAGACCACGTCGAAGAGCTGCGCGTTCTGGGATATGTTCAGCTCGTTGTTCAGGAAGACCCTCGTGAAGTCCTTGGCGAGCTGGTCGTAGCCTTCGAACTGGTCTCTGACGGAGTCCAGGAGCGGGGAGGAGGGCCTCATGTGGCCTATTGGACGCCATGAGCCTGGAGTCAAACGGCAGTCTTTAGGAGTTGCGGCTGGTTTGTTACAGAATCATGAGACTGTGGGTTTGGACAAGGAATGTCTAAGGAGGGTAAGGAATGGAATAAAATAAGGTTCTTATAATGAACTCATTAAAGATCCCTTTTGGTAATGCATCACTTTTCACTCTTGAACGACACGACACCGATACCGATAGACCAAACGGCTGAACCTAAGAATATGAAATTTGAACTGTAGGTTCCTTGAATGACGTGGATCTAAGATGAGATTTCAGGAAATTTCCACGTTATCAGGAGAAACGAGACCCACGCAATCTTCGCGAGCAACGCTGCAATATCGTATAAAATCTAATTTCGCTGTAATTTAAACATAGGGTAGAATCAATTTTGGATGAGTCAAGAATGTCATACAGATTGTCAAGTGATAATATAACCCCCTCCCATAACAAATCCTGCACCCGCCCCTGCGTCTAAGTGTGAAAAGTGCCATATGTGATTTTATTACTACGGCGCGTAGCGCGTCTACGAAAAGGGAAAATTGAAGCATAGTTCAGAAAATATAATTTGCACTGATGAATTGCACGGTTTATCTATTGTGCTAGAATTCCATAAAAAATGTAAATGGAGTAACATGTCTATACATTCTAATGAGTACTGGTGTTCATAACACCTGCCCCCCTATTCTGTATCTTTGGTTGCCAATTGGACTGGGTGCCTAACATCAAAAACATGGATAAAAACTAAACTTTCAAAATTGTCTTTAGTGGGCATTGAACTATTCACGAACTGTGTCGTTACTTCAAGCGCGAACATATCCTTAGACAATCAGAATTCGATAGTATATCTATGTTTTTGATGATAGACACCCAACTAAGTCACAAAATAGGCCCGCTGAACCCATTAGTGAATGTTTTCAAATGTACTATTTCGTCTATTTCGTTTACGTGAATGTTGGGTATATAAGTAACTCTTTTTCTCACAATTCTTCAAGATATTTCTAAAAGAATTAGAAGTATCTACTCTTTACAATTTATGGATAGTCTTGACCGTGAGTCGTGAGTTACCGGCACGTACCTCTTATTGTTCGATTGTTATCCAATTGTTATTCGATAATCCATATTGGTGCAAATTATATTTCCTGAACAATGCAAACGCATGCTACGGTGCCGTAGAAGCTGTGGTAAGTGATGATAGTGACGAGACCCGGGGATTCTTCGACGTTCTATAACGAAAGACTTAATTGTGTTGTAAGTTTGCTTGTCCTTTCTTCAGCCACATTGGTGGGGAAGGGCAGGCCGGTTCTCTACGGGTTATTAATAAGCTTTACCGTGAATACCGTGATTAACAATAAACTCGCCTCTTCTGTAAGGTTTAGGGATCTGGCCGGTTTCAGCGTGGTTCTGTAGATTAGCTACTATATCTTCTAACATCTGACTTCTGGTTCTTTCTTGCATCCTCGCGAACTTTGGCGCTGAGTAGGAAGCCCTTTCGCCGTTTACTATCTTCGTTAGTAGCCATTCTCTGAAATATAAAAATGGATAACATTACTTTTAATATTTCGATTGCTCGCACTTAGTAGCCGTAAAGATAAACAATGGGCCATGATGGCCAACGAAGACGTCATGTAGGGGACCAAGCTATATGAGTAAAGAAGATGGAGTCTATTGCATTTAGCTTTACTCATAATGCTTTGTCTCCTTCATGACAATTTCGTGGGCCATCATGGCCCATTGTGTGCTGGGGCTCTTAATGGTCAGTTATCTTTTAATGAAAACATTATACTAAATAATATATATAATACTAAATATTACTCCAAAAAAAAACCTACGGTGGAAAAAAGTTGTTCACTATAAATTTTGTATGGGTAAGTCCATTTCTTTTTTCATTTCCGCGGGTTTGTTTCTTTGTGCTCAGTAGATTATGTGGTTTCATTTAAAGGTACCTGTCCGTTTACACACGGTATGGGATATTATAAGGTATTATTACTTATAATCAAGCTTGCACAGTGTACTACTTCGTATATATAGAATATTATATTTAAAATTTAAATAAACTAACATAAGTGTATCTAATGTAATAAAATGTGGTTAAAAAGTTGTAAGCCCAAATCCACAAACTAATGTTCACTGCTCAGCTACCGTTAGTAGCAGCGTGATGAAATGTAGCTTAAAGTTATTTATTTAGTTATTAATTAAGAGCCTGGTGGAGGATGTATGTTCATATAAAAGGAATACCAAAATCATTTGTAAATTAAACATATTGTTAAGGTAGTGTACATTTATTCCAATTAGATTACATAATATTTAGGTATAAAGAATTAAAATTTATTTTTCTCATACCTATTTCATGTTCAATCCAGTGTTCTTATAAAATAAATAATTGGGCACCTAGATGTTCTGAAATCCAATCGGAATAAATACACACTACTTTAATAATATGTATAATTTATAAATGATTTTGGTATTCCGTTTCTATGAACTACGAATCATCCGCCGGCCTCTTAAGTTATTATTTTATTATATTATTTCCTAAAATCTCTAATTCATTTCCGAACAAAATATTCACTGCTGTGAAATCCTTTGAACAAAAAACTAAATGAGACCTCCAGTAATGAGTGCGAGGGTACACCTCTAGCTGCATATCGATAGTCGCTTAGTTAGTACATTTTCACAAATACTTTCCTGAAATTAGATTGTTCAGTAATAGGACACTAATTGATAGAGCGGACAAAAATGGCAAAGTTTGGAATTTCAATTCCATTTCCGAAATAACTTCGCTATTACATTGTTCCAATCCAATATAAAGTTCACAAAGGGCACAGAAATCCTTTATGAACGACACGTTCCTACAGGCATAACATTGTAGGTATCTATTTTCAATGTCGTTTTCAGCTTCCGAATTTTTGCCGCTCGAAGCTATTTCTGATTTTTCGTACTATTGTGAACCAGAAATGAACAGAGTTAGAGTTATGTACATATTGGAACAATAGTATTATGATATATATGATTTTTTAATTGAACTCAAAGACATACTCTAGCCACAAAATAACCACTTACAGAATGTTTACTCCGCATAACTAGCGAAAACAGGCGCACGCACAAATAGTCGCGTACGTACGACGATCTCGGATGAAGTCGGTCGAATGCAGTGTTGGGAAATCGTTGGTGCGAAATTATAGTGTTTCCAAGCAAAAAAATAATGTACTTTTGCAAGAATTATTGTAAAATATATTGTACTTTTGGGAGAATTATTGTATTTTTTCGGCTAGTTCTTTAATGGATTGACTTAGTTTTTGATACAGATTACCCCTCTGAAAAAATGCAAGTGCTACTTGCAAGAGGAAACAACTTGAAAATAAAAGAAAGAGCCACAATTTCTCAATTGTTTAATCAGGTATAGAACATTCATTTAAATAAACAGTAATGTGATTAATTGTACAGCAAAAAACTGCAGTTGAACATATATGTATTATTATCACTTTTTCGTTTCATAAACTTGTTTACAAACATTGCTTTTATCTAAGTTTACAAACATGATTTCCTCTATTGGAATGAAGAATATGTGTGGTTGGGAGTTACATACGGAATAGAAGCTCGCCCTCACTCTGGATCGCCCGCAGATCAAGCTACCACTTCAAAATGGATTTATATCACACTCGGCAAAAAATTACAAAGAAATAGACATAGACTATAGACGAACACAAATTCTCGCAGGCAAATTCTCCACTTTTGTTTTTAAAATTCATTCCAGTATAAGCAAAGGAAACGAAGCCCAATCAGCCTATTACTTGGTACAATGGTACTGTGTAGAGACACAGAATAAATAATAATAATAACAAATATATAGTTGAGTCAAAAAGGGTTTTGTCAAAGATTTAGTGATGGATTCGTTCATTTTGAAAATTTTAAAGTAGCTTGTCAATATATTGTACCTTTATTGTAAAAAAATTCAAATTATTGTACAAATGCATACAATAACGAGAAAGCTATGTTTTATGGTACAACTTGGTTTCGTATCACAAATTATTGTAAGAATACAATAATTATTGTACATTTCCCAACACTGGTCGAATGCCAATACGAAATTCTGCCGAGATCATCATACGTACGCGTCTATACATGTGTGCGTTTGTTTTCGCTCCGTCGTCAAATCGGCTTTCTGGTAGTATCTATTTTGTGCTCTAGCTGAGCAATGTTTTTATTTTATATATTTTAAGAAGTTTTTAGCTTCGCAATTAAAGTGAACGATGGGTTAGCGCATTTTTGCCCATGAAATGTTTGTTGCTAAGGATACAAAATAGTTAAATTTAAGGAGTCTACATACGAAACCCACCGATAGCCAAAGAATTTTTTTGGCATAAGAAAAAGAAAGCTGGGGTTTTGTCGGAACATGTCAGCGGGTTTTGGTGTGTAGACTCCTTTAGACATGCGGGAAAAAGCAAGATTATAAAATTCGGAAAATATTGACATCCATTTTATTTAAAATGTTTTTTTACTGTTTAACTTTAATTTTAACTTGTTTAACTTTAACTTTAAATAAATTATGATATTTGTGTACCATTAAAGCGCAACATAGTTTGAGCATCTTAGTATGTAAATATCCAATACGACCTGTGTTTAACAAATAATTTGATCTGAATTAAAATTCCTCACCATATCCAAGATATCTTATTCCGTTCACATAAGCGTTATAATCAAATGAACATTGTGGCAATCGTACCTAAACATGGGTCCTTTGTCAAAAACGCTTTGTTCCCAAAGATAGGGCTTGTAGGCGCCCACCTCGTCGCGAGTGACCACCGAGACCTCGTACCTCGTCGGCCGACGTTTGATCCTCGCCGATACTCGGACTGAAAGAGAAATTATTACATTTTAACTCACTTATCGTTTAGTTTTTATTTATTTTGAACTGCCGAACTATTTATCTAACTGCCCATTCCATCATTTTTACTGACCATTTATTAATTAGTCTGCTTACGTACTTTTAGTACTGGCATTGTAAGACGTAATAACCGCGCAATTGTTTTTTTATTACTCTCTATGTTTTACTGTCGCACAAATTTACCAACCGCCGATAAAAAAAATAACTGCCTATTATTTTTTTCAACTGATCATAATAACCTCTCGAATGTTTAAATAACAGTTCAAAAAATTTGTTCCCGTTTTCATATTTGTATTATTATTATTATTATAAATTTATACGTACACAAATAAGACACAGTAATGTAAATAAACTTAGTGAATCAAGATATACGATTATTTCGGGCTCCACTGGGGCCAGTATTAGTTGATATTATAATATAATATTATATTTATTTATATTACTGTGTCTTATTTTTGTACTAATAATTACAGTAATAATAAAAATATGAAAACAAAACTTTTCATTTTGCTACGACGTTGCAAGTGCTACGACCTCGTAGTTTTCCCGCTTTGTAGACCCACTACGTCGTAGTATAAATACATATTTGCAAATTTTGCATCATTGATATAAAAAAAGGAGGACGACATGTAGTTCTATCCTCGATTTTGTTTTTGTGTTTTATAAGCTAAGTTGATCAATGTTATATAAGGGGCTGCATAAATACCAAAGTCTTGCTATTGAATAATCAACTTTATTTTATTTTGGTAAAATAATGTTTAAGGTTACGCAGTTTACAAAGTAATTGTATGTTACATTGTATAGCATTTTCGTAACTACAGTTTAAGCCGTGGTATTGTTAAAAATTCGGGAGTTTTGAGTGGGAATCCGGGACATCGGGAGATATTTACTAAAGACGGGTGATCTACCGGAAAATCGGGAAAGTTGGCAACACTGGGTGTGCATCAGTGCGTCGTCGTGTGACTTGTGTCCTTGCTTATTGTGTGGTTTACGTCCACGTCACTAGCTGCGGCAGAATCGAATGACCACTAGGTGGGTTAGTGTCGTGATGTTGCGTCATGACGTTGCGTTGAACCGCTCACCGCAACGTTGTGCGTCAAGATCGCCTGACCTTACCTCTAGATCTTAACACACTCAGACCGCGAGAACGCGCGTTCTATTGTTTTAACCCCAAAACGCTGAAAACAGAACGCCCTGGTTGTCGGGGCCCTAAGAATAATATGCATACAAGGTAAATACCATAATATCTTTTGTTTAAGGCGATATGTGAAAAAAATACGGGTGTTTCTTTTCTGTGTATTTCATGAAATACACGAAAAAATTTAATAAATTTCTTTTATATGCATTTTGACTATATAATCTAGGGTTTTGAAATTGGAAAACATGTTTTGTTAAATTTTCCTCGCTAGAAATAATTGTTGAAATGAGGTCTTCAAACACACTTTTTCTTCTCGTTTGTCGAATAAGAACAATATACAGAACTCAAACATATTTTATTAGGTGTGTTTTAACAATATCTAGAGATTTTATATTTTTAATTTTGCTAGCTATTTTAGTTCTTTTAATAAAATATAAAACTAACTTATTCCCTTTTGCCCTGAATCCGCCCCTCTCGCACTGCGCGATTTTTCGCTTGGAGTGACAGTGACAAAAATAAAATTCGCATAGCCTCTTAAAGTAAAAATTTAAAACCTAGATGGATATTATACCGATATATCAGCAAAAATAATAGAAAACACTAGTCTACGAACTTTTAACAGTTTCGGATTTGAACGGGGCGATACGAATAAAGGGTCACGCCAGTAATCTCAAACAAAACACGTCCCATCAGGGTATCACGTAATAGCATCGCGTTGATAGCCCTGAAATGAAGCCGCTTAGTTCCGTAAAGTTCTGTAATACCGACCAAGTTTGATCTAAAACCCTGGCACAGAATCATAATATTCGTACTCCCGGGCGTATTATGAAACTATCGTACACCAGCACTCGTAGCACAGTGTTTAATCGCGCGCGACGCCACTTAGTTGAATCACAAGTGCGAGGAGCGTGACACGATGTTTTTGCGATTAAACAGTATGTCAATATATGATTCAACTAAGCCGCAACGTGTGCGTTTAAATCATAAATCATAAATCTTTATTGCTGAATATGAGTATTTACAATGGTGTTAAAAATAAAAGGCACATACATTTTAAACACTATGCTACTGGGCCTGAACAGAAGAAATAAAATGAAATAATAATATAGTTTTATGACTGACTTTATATTTCAAAAGTGACCGATGTGACAAGAGTGACAGATGTCAAAGTGGTTTGCGTCAAAAGGGACAAATGTCAAACGCGACAGATCCCAAAAGGGACGTGTGCCAAAAATTACACTCGTCAAAAGTGGCACAAGGCCAAAAATTAGAGCTATCAAAAGTGAAAGAACCCTCGGAAACTACGCATTTTCCGGGATAAAAAATACTCTGTTCTCCGCTCTTTTCTTCAGCTCTATTCAGCTCAAAATCGGTTTAGCAGTTTCAGCGTTTAGTAACAGATAAATAATCTCACTTTCGCAATTAAAATATTATATTTTTATAAATTTACTCAATATTAACTAAAAATTAATAAATAAAGCACTTCATAAAGCAAAAACAACTCCTTTTTAATTTAAAATCGTTTGAATTTTAACAAAATCTTAGGGTTCAGAACGCAGACGTCTTTCTTCAGCGCGAGCTCCAGCAAGAAAAAGGCGGCAGCGCTGGCGTTGCTGCCTTATATACTTGTAGCCGCCCCCACACTGACGTGGCTCGTGTTGCAGTCTATGATTTTTCTTCTAACAATATACATATTAGGAATATCCCAAAGTAACATCTAAATACATTATGTATAAAAGGTGAATTTTTATCATCGTCCAAATTTAGACTGGAGGCTTGGTAAGTGATTAGTATCATGGATCAATAACCACTTTTGTCAAATAATTCGCATAGTGATTTACTCCCAGACCCGAGTCAATCGCTATGGACTTATACGAAGTTGGACAACGACTAATAATAATTCACTTTATATTTTAATCTAATTAAAGCCGGATATTGTTTTCAGTTTTTAAGATCAACTTTGTATCATAGTTTGGTTGAATATTTCCCAAATAATGTATTTTTTGTATGTGACTTTATTCAAATAATCCCGTCGATTTATGTCCAAACACGTCCTTAAATTTCGTTCAAAACATTTCATAATTACGAACAATATTCTCTAAATCATAACTGTTGTATTGTAACATAAGGCAGTTTCATAACACCCGGTCCGAACTTCTGGCCATGAAACTTCTGCAAGGTTTAGAGTGGATATAAATTTCGATATCACTTGCACTGCTCGCCGGTAAACTAAACGGGTGCGGGATAAATGAAGCCGTGACCCGGAAGCATACAAGCAATGTCGGGTAGACTAAGTTTTAAAAGCGATCTCCGATTGGCTGAAAACGCGGTTGTTTTTCAAATGTTCTCTTAATTTCTTTCATCAGATGTCGAATCGTTGGTGCAGTGGCAGAGCACCAGGTTTTGGTAACCAGAGGGCCTATTATGTATCTTTAGTTGCCATCTGGACTTGGTGTCTATCATCAAAAACATAGATATAGTATCGAGTTCCGATTGTCTAAGGATGTGTTCGCACTTGAAGTGACGACACAGTTCGTAAATAGTTCAATACCGACAAAAGGCAATTTTGAAAGTTCCGTTTTTAGCTATGTTTTTGATGATAGGCCCCTAGTCCAGGTGGCAACTAAAGATACAGAATACAGGGGCAGGTGTTATGGTTCGAATCCACGTCAGAAGATTTTCTTTTTAGTTTTTTTTTCTTATCGCAGTTAGAAAATTTACTAAGGTCTTTCAATAAAAAGCCAAAAACTAGATGCAACGACGAGCGAAACGAAGTAGAGCGAGGCGACCTCTCTTATTTTAACAGAATTCATTATAAAGCGCAAAAATCCTTCTTGTTTTTAAGTCTCGTAGTGTATTTTGTCTGCAAACTCTCTTACGGGAGTTTTTCAACCAAGCAGAGGTCGCGTTCAAAACTCAGTCGGCAGACTTTGCTTATATGCGACCCGGAACCTACCCGATAATCGGTTTACAAGCCGTTTCATGTCGTCACTACCGCGCCCTAAAGTGATAGTGTATTGGAGAGATATTCATTTTTGAACCGGTTCATAATTAAAATCTGGCTATCGAGAGATTGTACTGGAAAAATAGGACAAAGTGTAAAAGAATCGGTAGCTTTGGTTCTATGGTATTCGTCAGAAAGTAGTAGTTTTAAACGTACGGGGCTATGATATTTCTCGATTAAATTTCTGCAACTGCATATGTTGCCAGGCTAGTTATTAAAAAAAAAAAATGTTGAATCTTCAAAGGATGAAAATAATCATTTACGATATGAGTTAAACAAACACTAATATACTTGAAATAAATGAGCTTTTCATTTATTTAAATATTTAGACATGTTTTTAGATATGTATGAAGTACGATTCGGAGCGGGTTCTTAAGAACAATAACAATGCTCAAAAAATTGTCAGAAAAAAATTTAGCTTCTGTAGAACCGTTTTAAAAATCCTCTGCATCTTTAGTCCGTTGACTAACTACCGCTACTAAAGGAATCCCAATTCACAGGGATATTTTTGTAGAACAGACCAGAGGTTCTAAAATTGGGGACCGCTGGTTCCTTCTGAAACTGTATGGTTTTTTGAAGAAAAATTTTAGGGTGTAAAAGCAAAGCGACAGTTTGTTAGTATGACTCATATAGTGTTTTGAAAAAATAGCGGCAACTTTAATTAATGTACTAGTACGACAAAATAAGACGATTTGTTAAACTAAAAATATACTAATCTCGTGGACACCCGCGCTGGTTGTTGACTTCTGATAGCGTCAGTAGCACAGAACACAATTACTCAATGTGATCAGTCGGTACTACTACGGGGTGTATGAATTGCGGTGACAAGAGATCGTAGATAGCTTGGAAAAAATAATATAACTTTTGATGGAAATTCAAGATAGGTTTTTACTTATATTTTTTTATCGTAATGGTATTTTCATACCCTAAAGAGATTCTTAGGTTTGCATTTACAGCCTTTATACACGAGTAGCTACAACTGTTTGTGATCGAGTACAAATATAAGAACAATGTTATTCCATAGCCCTTTGATAAAAAACAAGACTGCCCGTAGCCACAGTATAAGAAAGTAGACAGTTTTCTATCTTCATACAAACGGGTCGCAACGAACCCCTCCCAAAACTCGGGTCAACACAGTTTGCGACAGTCGCGGCCAAACCGCAGTTACGTACGCACGTTGCCGTTTTGACACTGTAAGCCACTCCCGCGCATTTTCATAAATTATGGCACGAAATTAAAGAATATTTTGTGCATTGTATGGCTGTTTAAATACAATTCTATAGGACCCAGAATTTACATTTTCAAATACGTAAACAGTCAGTTGGGAGCCCTAGCGCGAGTTTAGGCACCGAGCGGTCGTAGGTATTGATTTCAAGGACACCGCCAAGTTAAACTACTGTCTACTGCCGTAGCCATTACATAAGTAGTCAGCCGAGTTTTTAGTTTGTGGTGTTCTTTAGGTCATTGAAAAAAGCAATGACGCTGGGTGCTAATAAACTGGGTGTCGCACGCCAGAAATGATTAAGAATCTCTGGAAATGGCCGGAAATAATAATGCCGAGGTTTAATAAATCTGGGTCAGGTCAGGTTACTCCAGTATAAAACTTATGAAATAAGATGGGTTCAATATTTTAATTTGGAAATATTAAATCTTTGCTATTTGAGACAATGGCGAGAGACAGGTACAATCCCATCTGTCATTTGTGACCTTTCTGCTGGATACATCTGAAAAGCCGAGATGAAATTTCATTACTTTATCCTGTTTAAAGATATTTTTTTTTTCATCGTTCGTTTCAATGTCGTGAATTGGTAATGGATGGCTTGCTTTTCTTGGTTCCTTTTTTTCAAGTGGAGTGGAATACGTCTTCCTGTTATAATTTTTGTAATAATTTGATGTTTTCGTTATTTTGCATACATGTGAAACTATTGCAGCAATAATTATTTCATGAAAATGATAAAAACCCTTGAAAATGGTAATACAGTGAAACCGGTCAGCTGAATTAAGGCGACTATCCTTAAGAAAATGACAAATGTCGAATACGTGGCATCCTTAATCTAAGGTACCATCTCCAGTGTTTTTACATATTTATCATTCATTTCATATATAAACGCAATTTTATTTAAAAGTCTTTACGCCTAACTACAAAAACATGAAAAAAAAACACACTTTTTTCGTCAAATACGGGACAAAATCACATAAACAGATGTGTTTTATAAAAATGAAGAGAACCCTCTGAATGTTTTTCCTTAAATCTGTTATTTTTGTTTAAATAAATATAATTTTATGACTTATTATACTTATATACTTAATTAAATAACATTTATGATGATACAATTATGTGAGATATATTTTGGGCCATATCCTATAGGATTTTATTTCATTTTTATTTATTTATTTAATTTATATTTCTCCTTTTTATATGATTCATTGTTTATTTTTATATTATTGAATTGGCGTGTTGGAATACTTCCAAATTCCAATTTAAAATGCAATATTTTGAAAATAATTGGATTATTCGCACTACATAAGAGCTTTGAGTCTAACGAATCACGAGCACGGAAAGTTGCAGAAACAAAATATTTGCAAAAAAATACGAATTGTAGTGCTTTAGTGCATTTTTGGATTTTACCGCCAATTTTCACAGTGCTGGTCGTCTTAGATTGTTTAAACAGTGAACAAATACTACAATTACACGTGAAGCCATCATCCAGTTTCAATCATGGTTTGGTGGGGAGTGTCCTAATAAGGGGCTACAGCCCCTACTTGAGCGGGCAAGTTTTAGAGCGATGTCCATTGGATGTCCAGCTGGCGGGTAGATATTGGATATTGGATGTCCAGGTGGCGGGTAGATATTGGATATTTACAAACAGAACCGCCACATTAACGCGCCAAGATGATGCAACGCTGGCTGGAGATAATTTTACCAAATTAACATTATATCATTGCAGTATAGAAACGCAGAAAGAAAAGTTAATCTGGATATGAGGAGCTCCTCACATCTAGATTTAATTTTCTTTCTGCGTTTCTATAATGCAATAATATAATGTTAATTTATATCTCCTTGTGATGGATAAATCGCCAAGTGTTTAAACATAGAAATTTATTTCTGTCATAATTTTACCAAAGTTCGTTGCATGCGAAGATTGGCCTTCTGGAGGTTTGACCTGAATCCATTTTATTACCAATTTTAGAACATTTTCGAGGGCTCAGGGGCAAAATTGCCTCTGAAAGCTTATTAATGAATAGTGCGTGCGGCGGCGGCGATAGGAGAGTGGCCCGACTGTTTGTAAAAATGTGCAAAGGTGAACTGTGGACATTTTGAGTGGAATTTTATTACTGATATTTTACTGGTTTAATATCTCTATACATTTTTATAACCGAACAACTTGTTTATTATTCATACTTGCTTGTATCGCATTTTATGTGGGATATAATTTATGGCAGGTACAACTGTACGAGTAGATGCGGTAACAAATACAAAATTGACAAACAGTATGAAAGAGGCGACAGAAAACGGCCGGCGGTCATTGTGAATCACATTCATAATCACACGCAATAACAGAAACGAAGAAAATCAACAAGGAACAAAATCGCACTCACCTAAAATAAAAGTGTGTAGAAAATGGCTCTTAATACAAGCAGGTGAGAAGCTAGTATTGTCTGCTTCGAGGAAGACGACGCAGACGATATCGTTCCCTATGTGCCGTTTCCGCTGCAGCTTCTGAGGGTCATGACGTTCGTAGGGCAGGAGTGTGGACACGTGGAACATGATTTCGATGCCTCGCCAGTTCGTGTACACGGAGTATAGACCCGTGAGGTCGTGGACGGTGTCTAATCCGCCTTTGTACTTGTCGAAGCCTGCAATCATTAATAATGGTTTAATACCATTTTCACGTTTTTATTGACGCAAATTTAATTTAATGTTTTTTTTTTTTGGTTTATATTTTTAGGTAAGTAATTTTAATTTAGGATTGGTTACTGTATTTATTGTGACAAATGTAATAAGGTAATAAGTTAATAAACTTTTATTAATTAATAACAAATAAAATATGTTGAACAAGTAAAAAAATATATATATTTAATATTTAAATTGAAATATTCCAACAATCAGTGTCAGTATATTGGATGGAAAATAAAAGTGGTTGGTGGAGCGTAAATACCTTAAATAACGTAAATACCTTAAATAACGTTAATACCTTAAATAACGTAAATACCTTAAATAACGTAAATACCTTAAATAACGTAAATACCTTATTCATGATAGCAGATTTTACTCAAAGGAAACATTTATTTACTTTTTAAATAAGTAAAAAAACAGTTATATAAAATTTTTTGTGAGATACTATGTATATTTCGGGCCATTCGGGCCCGGCATCAGTCGAATGGTCCGAAATATATATCACACATTTTTTATTTAACTGTTTTTTTATGTAATTATAATCAAAAAGTCAATATTCAATATTTATTTAAACAAGTAATGCATGATCTTGCTAAGTTTTTTGACCTTCTTCAATCGAATGGGCGAAGTTAGGCATATGTTTATTATATTACTTATTCCTCATTTCCTACATTAGTGTATTATTTTATTCAATTCCAGTAAACCTAACCTTTCTATTTTTTTTGTGTATTTCCCCATATTATTATTTTTATTATGTAAAACTATTAGACATAGATTATGTTACATTAAAGCCGAATTATTAAGTGTATCTAATATATCTACATTACATAATTAAATATATTTCATTACGTATACATTAAAGCATTGTTTTAAAAAACACTTGAACTTATCCACATATTACAAGTACATAGTACAAGTGTTTTTTAAAACAATGTTTTATAAATTCCACCAAAGTGCCAACAATCACTAGCATCTACTATACATTAAAGATTTGTGTATAGTCGCCTGCCTCATACGGGAATAGAACCAGCAAAATTGCGAAAATAATGAGTATGTAGTTTTATGGCATCATCAATATATCTACCAATTTAATGAGGTTACTAATTTATCAGTTTATTTCTTAATAAATAAGGTATAGCAATATTTGTGCGAGCCCAAATCTGCATTGGACTCTTGACTGGTTTGTTATTTTTCAATAAATAAAGAACGAAACACTCATTGTGCGAGCTGGAATAACTTAAGATAGGCTATTCCGCTTAGCTTCCATAGAAAAAGCCCTAGCTGTTTGTGACCTCTTGATAAGTTTGATCTCAATGAGACTTTTCACACATATTTAGTTAGTATATTACGCGCTGGAAGCCTTAGAAATAAATAAACTGTCCGTCTGTCACCAGGCTGTATCTCATGAACCGTGATAGTTAGACAGTTGAAATTTTCACAGATGATGTATTCCTGTTGTTGCTATAACAACAAATACTAAAAACCAGAATAAAATAAATGTTTGAGGAGGCTCCCATACACCAGACATGTCTTTTTTGCCGTATTTATAGATAATGGTACGAAACCCTTCGTGCGCGAGTCCGTCTCGCACTTGTCCGGTTTTTAATTATGTGGGTATAGTCTATTTAAAAAAAGTTAAATCTTTCAGATGTTAAGTTGAATACAGGGTGTTAAGATGAAGTTGCGGAAGTCGAAAACTGGCTTAAGTACTCGTCCAAACGAACAACTTTTCATGGAAAAAAAATCAAGAAATCGAGAAAAAAAAAAACGATCGTTTCATACATTTTGGTCGGGTAGCTATGTAACTTTTCTATGAAACAGAAGATTTTTTTTTTCGCGTTTCGGGGGTTGACTCCATTGTAAGAGTTGTTCGTATAGACGAGTACGAGTAGTTTCCGACTTCCGCAACAGCCTGTATAGCCAGTTACTGAACACGTGAAAAAATGTATACAGATCAGCTTGGACATGACGTCACAAACACCTAAGGATTTTTGTATGTACCAATGAATTCAGTCACGCGTACAGGCCGCTCTTAACCGGTTCAGTTTTCATTATTAAAGCCTTGTTTTTATTGATTTTATTTGCTCATTTCTCAGGTGATAACTGAACTCAAAATATATAAGTATGCCTTGCCATTACATAATAAGCGTTTTGTTTAATTCATATTGTCAGTTCAAATCTCATTTCAAATACAAGTAAAATAATATGTTACAATAGAGGATATACTCTAAACATAAGTAGATCTAAATATGTAATTGAGTTAACTTCGCTCGATAGAAAAAAATCTAATAAATGTGTTTATAGCAAAGATGTTCAACTGAGAGAATTAAAACTTCTCCTAAACTTTTTTTACACATAATCAAATATATATATATATATATATATATATATATATTATAAATCATCTTTATTTATTTCTCAGAAATACCAGACAGAAAAACCTCGCAAATTCATATATTATGCGTGCCCGCAGTTCTAATGTAGACTTTTTGACAATATACTTGAGTACAAAATCACTTAATAGGATTGTTGTGTCGGATAGGCAGGGCCTTAAGTAACTATGTGAACAAAAGCGCACGCTATACAATAAGCTTTCCGGGAAAACCTGAAAGTACAGTCAAACTTTGGCTGTAAATCGGTACAGAGCTTTAAGTTTGTCGAACAAAACTTTTGCTTTTGGAAAAGAATAAGTCTAATAAGAATTCAAAGTATAAAGTATTTTAATAAATTAACGCTATCGACTTTTAGCGATTGTGATATTTATAGAAAGTTACGTTATGCTATTGTTAGCATTTGATTCACAGTAAAAATTTACACAGTCGGATTAATATTGAAAATAAATTGGCAATTAAGAGAAATTCAAAAAAAAATATTTATTTTCAATATTATATAAGAGGTCTTCAGTTCTATCAAAAGTGTTTGAGATTCTGAAGGGCACGATGGAACAATCACGTTTTTCTACTACCTTTATGAAAAAGTTCCATTTAATGGGCTATACCGTGAAAATTGACACTTTTTGAAGTTATTTATCTGCTCTGTTAATGAAGTTCCAAGTAAAATAAATTAGTATAACAATTTTGGGACCTTTTACTAGATTTTGGTCTATCAGAAACGCGATAGGAGGAATTTCATTCGATAGAAATAATTATTGAAATCAGGTCTAAATTTACACTTTTTTTGATATTCTGACAAATTAGAAAAATATTTATTTAGATGGGTTTTAACTACACCTAAATTACTGGTTATGGAATTTTTTGTAGCTATTTTAGTTAATTTTGCATTAATTTAAAACCGACTTTTTGACCATTTTCCCCGATTCCGTCCCTTTCGCACTGCGGGTCTTTCTGCCTGGAGTAACGGGGACCTTTGCTAGCACGGTATATCACCTTAATACTCGAAATTAGTTTTGAAAATCTGGGGGCACTGCAGTGCCCCCGCCAAGTCTCGACAAAAAAAAAACGCGGAACGGCCGTACCATCATCTTCTCGAAGCAACTCACGGCACTTTAAAATATCGTATTGAAATTTCATTTATTGCAAAATTAGGTTCTTTTTGACGTTTGTCTTCATTTCATGCTAAATTAGGTTCTTTTTTACGTCCTTAGTTTGTCTTTACAATCGAAATTCCCTGCGTTCCGATTCACGACATAATCGATTATACTCGTGCTTCGTCCTCGAGATTAGATATAAGTACACATGTAGTATCACACATCGTGTGGCCATTCCTGCACTATAGTTGAAAGAAAAAAACAATCAACCTACATTTTTTTTTTTCGTCTGTAGGTAGTTACTGTCCCGACCGCCGATCATCATCATTCACATTTTAGTGCTCGGCTGTTCCGCACGTTTTTTAAGTCCCGGGTATTTGAAACTGTAAAGATTGTGAAATGCCTGAAAGAAAGCATTCTGATCATAGTGGGTAAGAATATATTTCACGTAAACTGAAGAAGTTGGAGAGAAAAATGAAGAAAGGTCGTCGCAAACACCGAACAGAAAAATCCACTTTGCCTTCACCCGCAGGTTCACGGAATTAAGAATAAGCTGATACAACTATCAGGTGAACATTTTTCAAGTGTAAAAGTAGTGAACCTTTACAGTTTTATCAACAAAATAATTAAAACAACAGATACTCGGACAGTACTTTGGTCTGTACCATCTCTGTTATCAATCAATAGACAAGTCTATACAGGTTTGCGCGTTTTTTTCTTTGGAATTGCACTACCTGGAAATAGTATTGCGAACAGTACTTTGGGCTGTTTCTTTACTATCAGTGTGGGCACTAGCCTACCGACTAGTCTTTTTTCGCTGAAGAAAAATCGTTTATTTTTCGACTACTGGCAGCGAAAATTTACAATCACGAGAATCTTGTGATGGAGGATCAAGCGGACGAGATTATCATAATACAAGATGGAAATGGTTCTGCCGTCAATGTTGCTACCGCATCAGCGGCACAAAATAGTGACGTCACGCGACGACGGGGTGGTGGCGCATCACCTACACATGGAGATGCGAATATCGGTTCAAACGATGAAACCGTCGGGACACCTGTTCTTGATACTAAACTATTAGAAATAATAGGCGAGGATCCGTCTTTGACAAAGACGTATGGGCCCGTGGGCCCGATATACAAAACGATATTGCGGTACGTTTTTGATTATATATCTACGAATAGGATAACGAAAGAAATCCGAAAAGAGTTACTTAGTAAGTATCTAGTACCAGGCAACTGCTCTCTTATTGATGCTCCAAAGTTGAATCCGGAGATGGCGGCCGTTCTTACAGAACTAAACTCTAACAGTAACAGAAGCAAATAGCTAGTGCGATAGCCTGCTTAGGAGAAGTAATCACCCTAGTGCTTTCTATGGAAGAAAGAAATACCACCCTTTTGCAGTTACTGATGCATGTCGGTCGGCTTTTGTGTGACGGACAACACACGGATTCAATAACCAGACGCAGTTTTGTCTCTTCTTTGAAAGATCAAGTCCATAAGACTAGCATTGGCAATCTCCTTTTTGGGAAGGCCCTTGCTAATACCTTGAAAACTGCAAAGGTGATAAATAAATACGGAGCTGAATTAACCGCCACTTCGTAAAATTACGTTGCGAAGCCTCCACCATCAAGGATGAAGCCCTTTCAACCTGACAGGTCTTTAAACTGGAAACCGCCTCCCCGAGTCGCAGGCAGGGGACCTAGAGGCCACGCGAGCATAGTACTATGACGCGAGCATCTATGACGCAAGCTTGCACCGCCGCCCCACCCCCGCCGCCGCCGCCCCAGCGGCCGAACCAGTTCTCGAGGAGCCGGCCGCAGCACGTGGGCACATCGAGGCCCTCGCAGCCGACCTACCCTCGAGCCGTCGCTAAACATGGTAAAGTACGCCGGTAGATTGTTTTACTTCTATGATCAATGGTCAAAAATCACAGATGACCCAACTATCCCCTCATGGAAAAAATGTTATGAGATCCTTTTTTACACAGGCTGTGGTACGGTACCAGACGCCTTTAGAGCCATCTTATTCTAAAGCCGAAAAAACACTTTATAAATAAGCTATCAGTATCAGTAATTTAATTCGTGCCGTTTTCTAAATGCTAACCCTGCGAGGGCCATAACTGGTTATCAAGTATTTTTTTTTCTAACCCCAAAATATATGTAGTAGTTATAGATTTATTTTAAAGCTAAAAAATCTCAATAAATCTCAGAACAATAATTACATCAATGCAATAAATTCATTATAACTCAACACTTAACCTTAAGGTTATGTGTACAATGTTATGTGTACAATGTTATGTGTACAATGTTATGTGTACAATGTTATGTGTACAATGTTATGTGTACAATGTTATGTGTACAATGTTATGTGTACAATGTTATGTGTACAATGTTATGTGTACAATGTTATGTGTACAATGTTATGTGTACAATGTTATGTGTACAATGTTATGTGTACAATGTTATGTGTACAATGTTATGTGTACAATGTTATGTGTACAATGTTATGTGTACAATGTTATGTGTACAATGTTATGTGTACAATGTTATGTGTACAATGTTATGTGTACAATGTTATGTGTACAATGTTATGTGTACAATGTTATGTGTACAATGTTATGTGTACAATGTTAAAACTCATAACAAAAAACTGTTTCATGAGTACAATTGATTTTAAAGACGCATATTTTTTAATTAAAATATGTTGTAAATCAACAAAGTACTTAAGATTCATATGGGACCAAGAACTATATGAATTTAACGTTCTTGATGACCTGTCTTATAGAATCTAGTTATAAAGCATGCTTAAATAATGTAAATGATACAAAATACCTGTTCAATCAAGTGACGTTGTCTCTCGAAAAAATTTGTAAGGTACGTAAACAGATATTTCCGCAAGCTAAAAAGATGTAAAGTTTGCGAATTTGCAAAATTGTTGGGTCTGCTTACATCGGTTTGCCCAGCTATCGAATACAGCTGGCTTTACACAAAAGATTTTGAGAGATGTAAATTTTTTGAATTTAAGAAACGACGAAAGTTATGACAAGTTCATGAATCTTCCTAAATATCTTTCTAGTGATTTTAATTGGTGGTTAATAGACCATTCTATTCCTTGGAAATTTTTTGCGATGCCTCAACTAAGGGGGGATGGAGGGCCGCGTGCGATGGAGAGATTGCTAGTGGATTGTGGAGTGCGAAAGAGCGATTGAAACATATTAATGAATTAGAGATCTTGGCAGTTTTTTTTTTAAATATAACTGTCACAATTGTCAGATTATATTACTTATCGATAGTACAACCGCGATTGCATACGTTAATCGTATAGGCGGTGTACAGTTTCCCCACCTGACGCAGGCGTCGAGACTTATGCCAGTGGTGTGAAGCTCGACAGATAAATGTATATGCATCGTATATAAGTTCGGCTGATAATGCTGTTGCGGATGCTGAGTCGAGACTTATACATCCAGATATCGAGTGGGAATTCTCCGATAGAGCCTTCGCAGGATACCATCTAAATTTGGGTATCCCGAAATAGGTATCTTCGATAGTCGAATAAATAAAAAATGCGAGAAATATATAAAGATCCAGATGCTTTTTTTCTATTCGCTTTCAGTGTCATGGTCGCATTTTTTACTTTTATGGATTTCCACCATTTTCTCTCATTCTTAAAATGAAAAAAATTGCAAACGACAAAACTAAAGGTATTCTTGTTATCCCATATTGGCCGACGCAGCCGTGGTACCCATATTTAATCAACTTATAATTTCTGAACTCTACGTTCACCGATAGCTTACCTTGGTTGCCGGAGTATTGTCAGGAGCTCGAAAAGGAAAAGGGTTCTCGCAAGAGTCAACACAAGTAATGTTAGCCTCTCTTTAAGTCAATAACTCTTGACTTTGATAACTCAATAAAACAGTACGATGTTTGCTTGAAGAAGTGGTTCACATTTTGTAATGAACAAAATTTTAGTTTTTTATGAGGCGTCAATACCAAATAATATTGTCATTAAATTTTTGACTTATCTTTTTCAAGAAGGTGCTCAGTATAATAGCACTTTGAATAGTTGCAGATCTGCACTATCCCTCATTTTTTTAACAAGATATTGGAAGAGATAAAAACTTAAAACATTTTTTCAAGGGCATATTTCGGCTACGTGCAACAAAGCCCAAGTACAACGTAATGTGGTACACATCTCAGGTGTGACTTTTCTTAGCTGGATGGTACCCTAACGAGATTCTAGGCTTAGAAAAGCTTACTAAAAACTAGTCACATTTTTGGCACTGGTTACTGCTCATCGAGCACAAACAATTACACAAATAAACATTAAAAACATAACAATACATTCAGATAAAATCACTATTATGATTCCTGATTTAGAGAGTAGGATCTTTCTAACTATATCTAAATTTCCCTTTTTTTATTGAAGAGAATCTTAAAATATGCCTAGAAAAAAACGTTATTAGCATACTTAAAAATGACTGAAGGTGTACGTCATTCCGAAAATTTGTTTATCAGTTTCCGGAAACCTCACAATACGGTAACTGTACAAACCTTCAGTCGATGGATTAAGCGGACATTAGAGGAGAGTGATATTGACGTCTCGATCTTTACGGCGCCCAGCACAAGGCATGCGGCCAACTCAAAAGCTAACAAGCTAGGCGTAAATATTGAAACAATTCGTAAAATTGCGGGATGAAGCAGTAGCTCCACCGCATTTTTCCAAATTTTATAATAGGGATATTCATAGCAATATTTCAACAGACGCATTTGCCAGAAGTATTATTAATGATTCCTTCAATTAATAAATAATAAATCATTGTATTTGTCAGTATGACTTGTTTATTTTCAATTTTAAATTTTTACCGTATTGCAAATGCTTCTCACCAAATGTTTGTAATAAGGAATAAACATGAATGTAATCTAACATTTTTTAGTTAATTACACATATTAATTACATATATTTGTGTTATGGAATTAAGAACTTAAAGTAAATATTTTGTTTAAATAATAAATGAGACATGGCATGATGAGGGAGTCACCCTTAAAGTAGCTGCTTCTTTTTTCACGACTACAAATCTCTAAATATCTACATGTGTACTTATATCTAATCTCGAGGACGAAGCACGAGTATAATTAATGATTAAACGAACTTACCTGTACGTGAAGTTCTATCATAATTATACGAAGTGCTTCGTCCGAAGAGATTAGATCCCTCCCCCCCTAAATTTTCAATTAATCCCAAAAGACGTCGTGAAAATAACATGATATGGTAGCTCTTAACTAAATGATGATCGGCGGTCGGGACAGTAACTACCTACAGACGAAAAAAAAAAATGTAGGTTGATTGTTTTTTTCTTTCAACTATAGTGCAGGAATGGCCACACGATGTGTGATACTACATGTGTACTTATATCTAATCTCTTCGGACGAAGCACTTCGTATAATTATGATAGAACTTCACGTACAGGTAAGTTCGTTTAATCATTAATTATATCGCGTCTGACACTCTTTTTTTGCAAAATGATACTGGCCACAAATAAAAGCCGCCGGCCGAAGCCTGAAAAAAAAGAAAGGTAAAAACCGCGCCGCGCTTTGCAAAGTCATAAAATACATTAAATTTGAAATGAAAAATTAAATATTTAAATACATAAATCAGGTAGTAGAAAAAGGATCGTTAGCAACGAGTAAAAATGGGTTTTCTTACCCTCGGAATGTAAGCTTTCGACATTCGCCTTCGGCCACAGATCACCAAGCCTTCGGCTCACGTCGAAACTAGCTTCATTCCTCGGGTAAGAAAATCCGCTATTTTATACTCGTCACGAAATATACTATTTTGGTACCTATCATCATGCTGATATGGACATAGTCTTTATCGGGTCAAGGTATTAGAATTTCCAGAAAACGCAAATAAAATTCCCATACGTTCAGGATGAAATAAAGTTTGAATTGTTATTGGTACGCAAAACGAGCCAAGTTATGCTGCGGCCGACCAGCGGGTCTACCGCGTAATTCTCATTTTCATCAACATCAACTTGAGATTGAAATTTGACGTGCGTGCGACGACGCCCGCCTAACATGCCATCTCTTTTGTTGATACAAATGAGAATTACGCGGTAGAGCCCCAGGTGTTTTTGAAGTTATAGGTCGTCTGTCCTTACAAAGTGTGTGGGTTCTTATAAATGTTGAGATAGGATTACTTGTTGCGGCACCCGGACTATATGGTGGTCATGTTATGATTTTCTGCAGTATCCAGACCGAGGCGCACTATTTATTAATCCTAGCGGTACACATCGATTTTCCGTATAAAATCTGCAAATGGTGTTAAAACCATGAAATCGGTACAATTGGTATACTTAATGAGTATACCAATCTCATAGCTATGACATAGGACTACTACACAATAAATGCTGATCTGTAATAAAACACCTGAATTTTAAGAATAATTTTTCATTTATTCTGTTGTTTTTTTTTTTGTTTAATACATTGCGAGTCAAAGATTTTTAATTAGAAGTGTAGTACGTTTGATTTTTTTGGAAAATTTGAAGTATTTGTTTAGTACGTGTCGCCATTTCATTGTTTATGTGCGTGCTTGTGGATTGATTAGTTTTTTTGTGATTTAGCGAGGTAATTGATATTTTTCACCAGTTTTTGTTTATTTTACTGTGTTTATCTCACATATTTGTTCATTGCAAAGAGATTATTTTGTTTCCAAACTTAGTTTTGAAAACAAAAAGCATGTTATAAAATTAGGCCGTGCTCTTCCAAATATGACTATTAATTGCAAGAGGCGAGATGGGTTTTTTAAACATTTTCATACTTCTTACGATGGATATACGTGGATGACAGGCAGTTGCCAACTGAACAAAATGTTTTGCTTTTCATGTTTATTATTCTCTGATGCCAACACATTTTGTATGGTGAAAGTAGGACCTTATCTTCTGAAGATACATTAATAATTTTTGGAATTGTCGCTTGAATCACGCGGTGAGTGTTTTTTTTTGGATCGGCTTACCACCGTCATATACCCACCCCTCGCCACTGGAATCTAGTGTTACTTACCTACGTAGAATGAAGATCGAGAAACATTATTTAATAATTTTTTACTTTTTTTTTCTGATTTTAATTTTTTGAACATCGTGGAAATTGAATTAAGGCTGTTGTGGCCACCAACGACCTTGAGTCAACCTGTGGCAGTACAAATATGGACAGAAACTATATTGAAATAAAGTTCATATCAGCGCACACTGCATTACGATGTCACTGGGTCTCCGGATAGCGCAAAATAGGCACGAAAATATAAAAAAAATGTATAAAATAATTTGTACGAGTAGCTAAAGTTATAAAAAATAATCAATAGAACTCGTTTGTTGTAATACCTCTAATATCGTCAATTTGATCAAGTTTCATTTTGTTTTTTTGTAAACTTATTTAATTAAATCGGACCTTAGTGTTAAATTGGACCCTGTTTTGGTATTTATGTAGTTGGAGTTCTAGATAAAAACTCAAAATTCTAATCTATGAACATCACTCGAATGTGAGGCGTAACGTCATCGCGTAAACGTCTTCACTCGCCCAGATGAAGACAGTCTAAAACTGCTGAAACTGGTCGGCTTTCCCGATCATAACACGTATTGAGGTGAGCCGTTTTTATATATTTACTAAATCATGAATTATCCTCAAGTCTCATTTAACATTATATATATTTTTAAATTGTTTACTTAATTAATATCTGAGTTAAACTGGACCATAATTGTGGCTTTTACGGTCATCGGCGTTTACAACCGCCTCTATGAGCTTAAAAATTGCCACATATCACAATACCATTGCAACCAAAGTCGTAATATTTTTTTTCTTATTTGTCGCTTATTTCCCGTGTAGTCCAGAGAGTATAATTTGATAAATTTTTGACGATGTCCAAAATAATCAAGGTTTATCGTACGTATAAGAAAAAAAATATATAAAACTCGTGATCTAACTATATATGTGCTACGTAACTAAGACTAGATTCATATTATAGCTATGTCATATCACATAAAACAATAGTCTTATGACTACTTCATCCACACTATAAGTACTGGTTTGTAATACAATGAACACCTGAATTTCAGGTTTTTTTTCCAATTATTTTTATATTTTTTATTTTTGTCCAAAAATAAAAAAATATCTACGGTTCAAACTTATTAGTAAAACGTGCTTTTATCACCATTTGCAGCTTTTTTTTACTGCTAGTACAATATGTGATATGTCCATCTCAGTCTCCAACTTACCTTTCAGTCGACACTTGTCCCCCATCACCTGCAGGAACTCGTCAAAGAGTGGAGAGTTCTCGTTATTGTCCAAGATCTCCTCTTCAGTGTACTGGCCCTCCTTCACGTAGATCACTCCCACCTTCAGCTCCGACTTTATGAACACCTGGTGAGAGGGAATATAGTTCACTTTGTGTACAGACTTCAACTTTATGAACACCTGGTGAGAGGGAATATAGTTCACTTTGTGTACAGACTTCAACTTTATGAACACCTGGTAAGAGGGAATATAGTTCACTTTGTGTACAGACTTCAACTTTATGAACACCTGGTGAGAGGGAATATAGTTCACTTTGTGTACAGACTTCAACTTTATGAACACCTGGTGAGAGGGAATATAGTTCACTTTGTGTACAGACTTCAACTTTATGAACACCTGGTGAGAGGGAATATAGTTCACTTTGTGTACAGACTTCAACTTTATGAACACCTGGTGAGAGGGAATATAGTTCACTTTGTGTACAGACTTCAACTTTATGAACACCTGGTGAGAGGGAATATAGTTCACTTTGTGTACAGACTTCAACTTTATGAACACCTGGTGAGAGGGAATATAGTTCACTTTGTGTACAGACTTCAACTCCTGTGACAGCTTCATAAGAACTGCTATTTATATTTGTACAAAATAATATATAATTTTGATTACGAATTACATTTTGTATAAATCTTCACAAACATTTTTTTAAAAGGTAGATTTTTTTTAATATAGATTAATCATATTATTATTATCATCTAGGTTTAATGTATGTTATTGAAAATGTATAATTTTGCAAGTTTTAATGGGAATATGTAGGACCCATGGACGTAGTAGTTAATTACAAAATATTGAAGGCGAAGGTATGATTTTCATAGAAATCAGTCCTGCTCCAATGCTTTAATTTTACACTAGTACGTGGAGCGCTGAAAAACAAAATTCGCTCGCCGTTTTTCACAAACATTTGTCTACAGGTGTTTTGTGATTCTTTTTAAAAATGACAAGTAATGATGAGGAGCCATATATAGATTCAACGCCGCCGGAAATACTTACTGAGGCACAAAATGCAAACAAAATACAAGCTTAGGTCGCTGTGATGTCTATTCCATGTTAAAAAGCAATGTTAGGACCAAAATTACCTTGACATCATACGTATCCAAACCTAACTGCGTCTATAAAGAGAAGTTCAGACGGAATATTAGTCGGAAGTCCAAAGTATTGTCACCTAATAACGGTGAAAAGTTTTGAAAGAAGCTCTTTATAGCCTACCTGGCAACAAGGGTCAGTTTTACTACGTCTCTATACTATATTTTCATGATATTTTATTTAGGGTAGGTATATTTCCCTAAATTAACTGTACTAATAATGGTTCCCACATTAAGAGGATTAGCTTGAAATTTAAAACTTTGCACTATAATATTAATAATTTCAGTTTAAATTTACTTTAAAAATAATGGTGTCCATTATAAGCTTTTTATAGAAAACCAGCGCAGAAAAGAGCCGGTAGGTTGGTTGGTTATTTTTTTATGACAACACAGAAAACAATTTAGTGCGAATCATTAATTTAAATTTTGTGGAGGAAAATATTATTTTTGAAAGGCGTAATATGTATAAATAGTTGTTTTAGTTTTTTGTATTGTTTTACACTTTTTTTATTGTTGTTAATAAACAAAAGCATGGACAAAATAACTCAGCCTGAGGATTTTGTTTTGAACAAAAGTCCAATAAAATATTTTGAAGCAACGAGAGAGACTACACTGAACAAAGAGCTGTAAAATAAACAAACATTTTTAAAGCTCTTCTGCATACTGCATTTTTATTATCGTTGTTCTGCTACGAATTTTCCTAATTTTACCATTTATAGAATAAGTGAAAAGTTACCATTTATAGATTAAGTAAAGAAAAACAATGGTTTAGACACTAATATTGTAGAAGAGCCTTTGTGTTAAACTGAGGGCTTTGAGGACGTAATGTAAAATAATAATGTAATGTAAAACGTATTGTAAAACTAAAATAGATAAAAGCTAAAAAAAGAATTTTAAAAGTTAAATTGTGTTGAAAATTTAAAAAAGTCTTTGCTGAAATTGTTAACATTTTCACCTATTCCGTTGGTTTACATTTGACGAGAGAACTCTATGATTAACGAGTTTTTAGTGCTACGAAGTGAATAAATAAGAAATTACATTTGTTTCAAACAAAATTTTCAAAATATTTTGTTGGTATGAAGTCCATCAGTTTGTCCGTCCATCCTGTTTATGTAACAGTCTCATAACTAATTATTAATGCATTCTAATAATACTTATAGTATACAAAGCGATGGATTTCGCAATAAAAACATATACTCTTAATCTCATAACTTTTGGTCCGCCTTGAAATGTGGTAAAAAAGTAGCATTTTTTTGCCCAAATATTGACTGCAAGTTCAGAATTCAAGATGGCGGACATCTCTTTAATATTACGATATTATCTCTCCAGATTTTTTGAAACTAAAAACGGCCTATCTGGTCATTTTTGTCGTAAAACGGAATAATAATCATGTTAGACTATTTACACGGTAATTAAGCCGTTTTTAGTATATGAAATACTTGGTAAATGGTTAATTTTGCAAAAAATATTGGATGCACCTACATCAAAACTAGCGTTCAAATGTTATGATCGAAAAGTGAATTAGTCTATATTGCTTTATAAATTATAAGTAAGCAAAAATGCAATAACTTACGGAGCAACTGTCATATGTCTGTTTTAATGACAGGAAACACGGAAACCTACTAAAATTTAGGCAACTCACCTCTTTTTTATTTTTATTTTTTTATTTATTTATTTATTTATTTATTTAATCTTTAACAACTTACTTATATTTAACAACTTATTAACTTTACTTATTTCTACATAATTATAATCTAAGCTGTACTAAGGGAGTAGCCCTGTTCCCTAATCTAAGTAAACTTGAAACTTAGGGTAACAGTGTCAAAAATCCCATGCAAACAAAAAGGTGACAAATATATATATAGGAAATCAAATAAATTAAACTAAATAAAAACAAAACAAAAAGCCTATACTAAAAGTTAAAATAAATGAAAGCGTGTGTTTTAGGGTGTGTGTATCGTGAGTAAATGAGTGAGAGAGATCAGTATGTTAGGTGTGTGTAGAAGTTATGTAAGTCCTATTCATTCCATAGAGAGCAATAGCAAAAAGACTTAAAACCAATTAAGTTTCAACTTTCAACAGGTTCTCTGTTTGATCAAAATTCAAATGAAGTAGATGTTTATAAACCATTTGTGAGCATTTTTTTCGGGTTAAGTGTATAATCGTGAGGTCCTTGCTCAAATTATTATACATAAACGGAGCCAAAAAAGTGGCACGGTTTCGAGCGAAATTGGTTCGAGTCAAAGGGGTGTCAAAGATACGATCTTGTCTGCGTTTTGATTCTAACTTAATTTTAATTTTGTCATAGTCAGCGGTGTTGTGTAGGTGACATAAGATTGCTTTTATATATAATTGTCTAACAGTTAATACTGTATTCTCACGATAAAGTTCTTCCGTGGGATATCGCCTTGGTTTAAACTTCATCACCTTGAGTAGCGCGCGTTGTGCACGCTCAAGGGGAAGAAAGTGTGTTTGAGCTGCTGCACCCCAGACAGTTATACAATAGCACAGTATTGACTGGGCCAGAGTGTGGTATACCATCATCAAGGTTTTTTCATTGGCAATATGCCGGAGGCGCTTAAAAATGTGTATGAGCTTACGTGTTCGTGAGGAGAGTTTCTTAATGTGGTCGGACCATGAAAGATTTTGGTCAAGGATGACACCAAGATACTTTATTGAACTCTGACGTTCCAGAGCTATACAGGTACAATTATGCAACATGTGACAAGTATGCAATTTAATATCAAGATTATCAGAAGGCTGGGTCTTGGAGTTGATTGAAAAGGTTATGTACTTGGTTTTAGTTACATTGACTGTAAGTAAGTTATTTTGTAGCCATGTGCTAACATCAAGCAGACCCCGGTTTCCATATCTTTCCACCTCAGATCGCATATAACGCAGTGGCAACTACTACAAAGTGAAAAAAATCAGAGGGCGAAGGTTCAAATTCGAGACAGGTGAAACTTTTAGTTTTATTTTATTGCAATAAAAAAAAATACTATATAGTATAATATATGTACGAGTCAGTTGCTTGCAGGTAGATGAGTGTTACAGGTAGCATATTTAGTGTTTCACATATCCTGAATCCATACAATATTTTCTGTGACCTGACATTCTGTGCTGACGGTTCAACCAGCATCAAAATTTAATTAACAATATATCAGATAATGACGTAGAGTTGTAGGGAATCGAAAAGCGAAGTTAACCTCGGCCTTCTAACTTACATACCTGGAAAATAATGGCGTATTTTGCGTACTGCAATTCCACATAATTTTGTCTTCAAACAAATAATCCCACGCCAGGCGCACAAACTAAGGCAATTTTAGAAACTCAAAACTGCGCTATAACTCGCTTCTGTTGCTCCTTAGTTCGATGACATCAAACTTGTATTATGCATTACAAAGTTCATGACGCTTGATAGGAGCGGCTGAATGCAAGAATGCAATTGGAAGTTTCGTCTGGATTTCAGCACAACTGTTTGGGTCAACATCATAAACGAAAATACTCAAGTAATTTAGCGAAGGATTAGTGAAAATCCAAGTAATTTATTTCCTTTAGTGATATATCACGTGAGTTTCGGTATTTAACACCATATATTCTTTATTGCAATGTCATAAATTTCAAATTAAGCAGTTTATTAGTATTCGGTTCTAGGACACTCCCCTGAGGAGACCTTTTTCATTATCTTTTCCATCTCAGTGGACGGTGGACGAACTTCTTTGTATTTCAGCGCGAGTAACTACATTAATTACACTAATGTCCAGCAACTTGATCAAACAGTTTCCACTAAAGAGGATCAAATCCTCGAGAGAGTCAATAAATTTAAAGGTCAAAAAGGGTTATTTAATACATGGAAATACATTTAAGGCCACTTCACGAAGAGTTTTCAATTGCTAAATGTTTAGTCCCACGATGCGACTTAATGTTTTGTTGTTTCAGAGCAAAATGATAACAAGGCTATAACATCAAATAACAGAACTATCTCGTCAGATACACTACTCGTAACTTTAACAGGTAAAATCGCACAATTAACGGACAGATTTTTTAAATTATTTGTGTGATGGAGAGACACCGTGGTATTTTTTTATATAAAATTTCCTTTCTTCATCTCGAACTTACTACATCGTAGCCGGTCTACAAATCGGGAAAACTATGGAGTTATAACACTTGCTCAACGTAGCTAAAACTATAGAGTCGTAGCACTTGCTACACCATAGCTAAAACTATAGAGTCGTAGCACTTGCTACACCATAGCTAAAACTATAGAGTCGTAGCACTTGCTACAACGTAGTTAAAACTATAGAGTCGTAGCACTTGATACAACGTAGCTAAAACTATAGAGTCGTAGCACTTGCTACACCATAGCTAAAACTATAGAGTCGTAGCACTTGCTACAACGTAGCTAAAACTATAGAGTCGTAGCACTTGCTACAACGTAGCTAAAACTATAGAGTTGTAGCACTTGCTACAACGTAGCTAAAACTATAGAGTCGTAGCACTTGCTACAACGTAGCTAAAGCTATAGAGTCGTAGCACTTGCTACACCATAGCTAAAACTATAGAGTCGTAGCACTTGCTACACCGTAGCTAAAACTATAGAGTCGTAGCACTTGCTACACCATAGCTAAAACTATAGAGTCGTAGCACTTGCTACAACGTAGCTAAAACTATAGAGTCGTAGCACTTGCTACAACGTAGCTAAAACTATAGAGTCGTAGCACTTGCTACACCATAGCTAAAACTATAGAGTCGTAGTACTTGCTACAACGTAGCTAAAACTATAGAGTTGTAGCACTTGCTACACCATAGCTAAAACTATAGAGTCGTAGCACTTGCTACATCGTAGCTAAAACTATAGAGTCGTAGCACTTTCTACAACGTAGCTAAAACTATAGAGTCGTAGCACTTGCTACAACGTAGCTAAAACTATAGAGTCGTAGCACTTGCTACAACGTAACTAAAACTATAGAGTCGTAGCACTTGCTACAACGTAGCTAAAATATGGAGTCATGTATAATTCATTTAATAATTACATACATAATAAAATAAGATATATTTTAGATATTTATAAAATAATAAGCAGGAAGATTATATTTAGTAAATTGTTAAATGTTATTATTATTTACTATCAGGAAATAGCATAAAATTTCAACCATTAAATACATTAAATAAAGAAATACATATATTTAAATACGCAAAAAAAATAACAAAAAATGAAGAAACACAACTCATACTGAAAATTTGCTATAGATTTACTCGCAGGGTACATACATACAAATGTATTCCCATAAAAATGTGGTGACTTTAAAAACATTTAAAAAATATAAAGTAACTTTGTTTTTTCAGTAAAAGTACGGTAAAAGTACTTCTTCGTTCTCGAGTCTGACTAATTTAAGGCTGGTTAGGTAGTCTCTATAACGACAGACCGACGTGTAAGCCTGCTTAATCCGATGCCATTATGAGAAATAAAATCAATTTCAATTTTAATCCCGCTATCGCGAAGCAATATTTGAGGCCGATTCTATTCAATTCGTTATTCGAAAAATTTGCAACAACACGACAATCCACTCCTGAAAATGTCCGATAAAAATAGAGTCGGGTTTCATGCAGATTTCATGCTGAAGTTTGTTTTAGAATCGCCGTCAGCAATAGCTCCGGGCATATACCTTGCTCTTTTATTTTGGCACATGCACGACCACTTTAAGGATTTTCAGGGGTTCATTTATAAATCTTGTCTGTTCCAGGTTTATAAATATATCCATAATTTAATAGGGGTATCGGATGACGATTATTACGACCCAGCGTGATTAGTAGTGATTGCAATTGCCTTACTTCAGCTACAAATACGAACACACAGCTTACCGTGCCTTCTAAAGCAGGCAGACTAGAGATTGCATGCAACCCAGTATGTTTCTTAACCCGGCCGGGCCCGGTAGCATTCGTCGCCAACCCGGTCGGGTCCGCCGGGCGATGATGTGTTAGCGATGAAACCTTGTGAAAATTTGCTATACAGTGTGTCCCTCGTACAAGTGCACATCCGAAAGTGGGTGAAACTATATCTTAGTACATCGACAAAAACAAAGAAAATTTTATTTTGAATTTCTTTTTAATCTTGAAAAAATACTCCACCTGAGTATCTTTGTATGGGACGCGAGCGCAGTGCCTTTGGTTAACCGCTTGTAGAAAATATTGTACTTATGATAGAACGTTGTATTTTTTTTTGTTAGAAAGATAATAGAATAGGCAATGATAAATAAGCATAAAAGTATAGTAACATGGGGACATTATTTTGAAAAAAATTACTATTACTGAAAAAAAAGACAGAAAAATTAAAGAAATCATCTTTTACGATATTATTTTTATGGTAATGGTAGTTCAAGTTGATTATGTTTTGTTTAATGGTATGCAACGTCTATTCTTAAGGATTATAAAAGTTTTATTTCATTGCATTACTAGCGATAGGTCAAAAGTTATGAAATATTTTATACATAGTCTCCATGGTAGGCAAAAACAATTTTAAAACGAAAATAAAAAAAAAATAAAAAAAATTACATTTTTTTTCGGTAAAATAAGGTCTAGTTTCCCCCCTTTTCTATTTGATAACATAGTATTAGAATTCAGAATAAGAAACTAATAAGAAACTTCTTGACATATTTGTTTGAACTAATGCACAAAACCACAACAAATCTGCAATTTTTTATACCACAATTTGCAATTAGATTAAAAATACAACATTTGTTTACTTACGGCGGCGATGAAGTAAACAAATGTTGTATTTTTAATCTAATTTTCATACCTACCGGGTCCGGTGACCGTCCCCATATGGGAATTTAACCTGTGACATCTAGATCAGTAGTCGAATACTCGAACCACTAGGCCACAGGTATTAATGATGCAAAAGCTGCCCTTAACAGTTTAACTTTAACTTTTAACCTCCTTTAACTGTTTTTACATTTATTTAAATATTTTATTGTAATTTGTTTTATCACATTTTTTGTTATTTGTAAGTATTTCTTTTATAATGCATCACATTTTTAATATTTACCTTAATTAAAAAAATCAATCTACCCGCTCTACATGTAATATTTAGTGAGAACAGGGGCATCTGTAAATCAGCGCTGTGCCATTTATTTATCTATGGCTGTGCAGATGTACGCACTCACAGCATTTTGCTGAGCTGCGTCCTTTTCGTCTGTTTTTGTGTAATTGGTTGTTTATTGACAAATAAATATATTTTCTTTCTTTCTTTCTTCTTCCTTATATTGTGACCGGAAAAAATAAAACAACAGACTAGCCAAATACAAGCCTCAAAAATAAATTCCTATAAGTAAACAATTGTTTCATCAGCCGCAATGTCGTTTTCTGGTGATCTCCCCTCATGAGGCTGTGGTCGTGTTATTTTTATGTAAGTTGCAAAACAACAGTAGACAGACGTTACGTTGATGAGACAATGTTTATGAGCCCTCAAATGATCAGTAAAACAGACGTAAACCCGTATTCTTTGTGGCAACGGAACACTCAGTATTACTTTTGTTTGCGAAGAGAGATATGGATATAGTCAAGATAACCTAGTTCAATTTAGTTTGCAGCCTTTGATGGATACATTTTTCCATGGTATAATAAAACAAGGTATGTTCCTTGCTGATTTGTGGAGGTTTTGTGTTCTAACTGGGCGGCCCAAGCATGCGTCATGTCGCTATGGACGGTTCCCAAACTTTAAGTCGGGAATCATGGAAATTTTCATGTCCTTAGAAATAAATTACTAGGTATTAAAATCACTCTCGTGTAACAAGGATGACAACAAATGGAAAAAACGCCATTAGATTTTGTCAGTATTATGCGCTTATTTTTACCCAAACGTTTCACATAACTTCTGCAAATCTGACCACAAAGATAAGCAAAATATCAGAATCACCTTTGTTTATGTTTAATTTCAACAACAAAAAATACTTATCAATGTAATTATATAATTATTTTGTAAACGAAATAACTTGAAACTATTTTCCTTATCATGAAATAATGACATAAAATGGCAAGCACGTAAGATGACGTCACCTTGGGCCGGTGCGTTCCAAATATTTAATAATATCAGTATCGCCGTACAAGCTCTCGTACTTATTCATTCGCACTCATACAAAAATTTATAAGCTATCCTGTTGGCAGTGTTCAAATTGTAGTAATATTTTGGAATGGAAACCAAAGGAACATACCATGTTTTATTCGGCCATGCATTATTCAATAGAAGTTTGTTATGTGACTAGTGCCGGGGGGAGCTGTGATAAGAAAAACAACCACCTTTAGTGAAGGTTTATATTCGACTGACTGTCGTGTAACTATGTCTACCTACATAAAGTGATTTCTTATAATTATAACAAAGGGTTCACTTAGTTGCTGCGTAACTTGAGAACCACTGAATTTTGTCCGCTGTTACTGGAATAAACTACTTTGAAACTTCAAACAAATTTGTTAAGTATGTTAACCTTTCCATAATAGCATTTCTCGTCGAGGCAAAAAGCAGTCAGGACAAGAAATATTGACATTTCTGCACGTGTATCAAACGACATTTTTTAATACATCTGTCATCATAGTTAATAATTGTTTTTTCACGGTTGTCTATAAACTAACCTAACCTAGTATAAAAATACATCGTCAAGACATCAATCTACGACCGAAAGGGTGTCAGAGTTATTTATAAGTATAGACTGTAAAGTGCAAGTCACAATCCACACTCGTATACCCACATTTCACCGACGATTATAGGTCCCAGCGTCAATGGTGGTGCCAAATTTCGGGCACAAATCTGTACTCATAGCTGTGAATTTTATTTTGTCACTGTCACAAGCAAAAAAACGAGCAGTGCGAGAGGGACGGATTTAAGACGAAAGAGAAAAATCCAAGTTTTTAACTTTTATGAAAAAATAACTAAAATAGCAAACAAAATTTCCTAAATCAAAAGTCTGGATATTGTTAAAGCCCATCTAATAAAATATATTTCAGCTCTGTACACGATTCCTATTCCTCAAACGAAGTAAAAATGTGTGTTTGAAGACCTCATTTCAATGATTATTTCCATCGAACAAAACTTATATAATTATGAACATGCAGTCCTTGCAAAAGGAAATAATGAAAATTAAGTTCATTGAACTTGTTCATTCATTCATACATCGTCAAAACATTCCCCCCAACTTTCACTCAAGCCAACCAAAGTGGAAAAAGACATATATTAAAAGATTTTCTCCTTTTCTAGATAGGAATTGTTGATTTCTTATATTGGAAGTGGAAAAATAAAATATTTATGTCAGGACGCCAGTGTTGGCAATTGTTCTTATTTGGAGCTAACTTCTCCTCTTTATTTTAGTCTGCGACTTTTATGTCATTTCGTATTATCTTTTCATGGAGTTGGAAGACTTCTTTTTTTAGAACTTCGGAAGTTTTTGTTCCTGATAACCTTAGACAATTTGGAAGTTTATTTTTAACTAAGTAATGGAAAGTTTTCAGCTTTATTTTTCATTAGGTATGTTGACAATTACAATGTAAGTTGTAGTGTAATCTCAGTTATGGACCAGGGGCTCTACCGCGTAATTCTGATTTGTATCAACTTCAAGCAAATGCATGCGAAATTCAACGCGTGCAAAAGAGATGGCTTGTTAGGCGGGCGTCGTCGCACGCACGGCAAATTTCAATCTCAAGTTGATGTTGATGAAAATCAGAATTACGCGGTAGACCCGCAGTCCTAGTCAAGGTAAGAATCAGATCAATGACAAATAATAAATAATAATAAAAGATAAATAAAAAAAAAAACGTCAGCTACACCTAAATTTACAAAATTATGGTTATTAAGGTAGAACGTTTTGTATCAGGTACGAAACGGACAAATTAAGTTGGTTCTTCTTATTTTTGAATTAAAGATATTAAATAAATATGATTTACGGCATTTAGAAAAATACAAACATATTCTGTATCTATAATTGTATCTATAATTAAGAGCTAAGCTCTTGTCCGTGGAGTAACCGGCAATCTTCTCTATCTTCTGCTAATGATTTCACCTCTCTTCTGCAATTGACTAAAATAAATGCGTCTTCCAAAAATTTGGTTAGTCAAGTATTGTTTCCCATTAAATTGGAAATTAGTAGTTTTCGGATATATTCCTTCAGTTGTGCCAAATAACCTAATGTCATACTAAATAACCCAATATCCTACCAAATAACCTGATATCTATTTTACCACATGACCTAATATCGTAGCAAAAAACCTAATATCAACTTGCACTCTTTACAAAACAATATCCCAAGCAGATACTTACCTCACAGCACTCAACTTGCACTCCTTATATAACATAAATTGCATAAAAAAGAAATCTTAATTGTTGAAAAAAAAAGAAACCACTGTTTGGGAGCACAAGGCTCTACTCGGAAGGCATCGAAAATACCTGTTACAGCCCCATGTTGATATAAAAGGGTCGAACGCATTGTTGCGACGGGGCAAGCTGTTCCCTGAAACTGAAGCTTTCATGATGGCTGCACGCAATTACCAAATAGTATTTTGTGCAACTGTAACATAATATAAGACATTGGGACACGAGTGCTTGTTTACAAAACGAACGAATAACGAATTACCTAAAATTTAATAAATATCAAGTTTGAAATAATTGGCCATATGTATAGAACCCTAAAAGAGCTAGGCCCGACGCGCACTTGACCGGTTTTTGTTTTATAAAGGGACGGAAAGATGGACCTCAGAATGTCTGGTGAAACTAACTACCATAACTACCATACGAAATAAGGCGCAAACAGGAAGTTTCTATGGTAGTTGATTACTTAATTACTAACTACGTATTGATATGCAAACCAAATCAACAACTTACTTGCGATATTGAATTTACCGAATAGGCACCACAAATAGGTTTAAGAAAGTCATTGACTTCGTCTGACAACTTCGGATGACTTTCGCAAATTGGCTCGAGAGTCTTGACGGCAACTTCGTGTTGGATGGTGTCTATATCTATAGACTTTTCAAAGAGTTAAATAGTTTAGGGTTATATTCAATCAGGGATTCCTTGAAATCGTGGTATTTTTAGGGTTGCGTAGTAGCTAAAAGGTACAAAAGGAACCTTCATGGTGAGACTCCGTTGTCCATCCGTCCCTATGTCACAGCCTCATAGCGTTAGCACCGTTAAAGGTAAAGGCTTGAAATTTGACACAAAAATAGCATTAATTTGCCCACAAAAAGCGGTTTAAAAAAATTAAATAATTTGAAAGTTCTTTCCAATAAAAAAGAAAAAAAAATCCTAAAAAAAAACATGGATATCAAATTGTACATATTAAAAAGTTATTTGTAAAAATATATACTTTAACTATATTTACTGGCACTGATTTTGTGAAATCCTCGAAAAGCCACAAAAAATGTGTGTTCCCTCTCGAAAAATAAGAAAAACACCATGGTAATATGTGCTTACGTAGAGATTACAGGAAAAATATAGTGGTTAAGAAATTCACGAAAACAAAATGACAAAATAAAATTTTTCATCCACGAGACGGAACCCTAGGTACGTGAGTCTGACTCGCACTTGACCAGTTTTTTTTTCCTGCACCATAAATTCATACATAAGCAAGGAAAATTCAAAATGTGTTATAATATACTAGTAAATTAAAAACCAATAGAATGATGGATGTTGAAGAGGCAAACGGGGTGTGTCTGGATCGTAGCAGATGGAAATCTGTAGTCTCTGCCTACTTCTCTAGGAGACAGGCGTGGTTATATGTATGTCCAACTGAGTGTCCCATGGCAACTCTTGTTATGTTTTGTTATGAACTTCACCGGATAGGTCAACGCTCGTTTCAACAATATTTTTTTCACTTCAACGTTGGGTGGTGGGCTTTTTGTCGTACTCACGGCTGTAGGAGGAGTATTGTGGGGCTGATAGTCTTTTATAGTACAATAGTTATGCTACAAGGGTGAAAGGGAATAAATTACGAGGAGTTTTAAACGTAATTGAGTATTTTATTGCTCTTACGCCCGTGTATCATGCTACGTTTTTCAATGCTATTATTATTATTATTTTTTTTATTTATTTACAATGATTGGCTAACCTGCAGCTTTTCCTGTGAACCATAAATGTTACACTTTTTTTAAACGTAATTGAGTATTTTATTGCTCTTACGCCCGTGTATCATGCTACGTTTTTCAATGCTATTATTATTTATTATTATTATTTTATTTTTTTATTTTTTTACAATGATTGGCTAACCTGCAGCTTTTCCTGTGTACCATAAATGTTATACTTTTTTCCCACTGTTTAACGGCTCTGGATACAGTCCTTTTGAGCCAATCATAATTTAAAGTACACAAGATTATATTTGTTTTATTTCCTCACACTATGCATTGAAAAACGTAGAAATACAAATACAAATACAAATTATTTATTATCCTCATAAAAAAATGCAGCATCAATAATGAAGTATTAAATTTACCCTGAACTGAGAAAAAAACCCGCCTCTCAGGGTAAAGGTCCACATAAAATAAATATAATTGAAATTTTGATACATCGGCAATCATAAACCTAATCATAACATGACATTTTAAATTGAGAAATTTACATTTACATGCACAACATTATATATTAACAACTAAAACTAAAACTAAACATGCATTATTTAAATTTTTATGCATCTGATAACACAAAGTAGAATTAAAAATTAAGATTTAGAAATTTGAAATTTATATTGATAAGTAATTAACAGTAATTTCAATATTCACATCGTGACTATATGATAAGTGATAAATACTAATAAAAAATAAAAATCTTAAATAAAACCTTACATTTCATGTCTAGCCATTTTCTTATTTTATGACGATCAATAATGATTCAGTTTGTTCGTAGTCTTTTTCTATCAGGAAGCTGTTTATTACGTTTTTGAATTTTTTATTCGGATATTGGTACAACTTTATAGCCTTATTTATAGTATTTAATAGTCGAGGCTTTTGAAATAACCCAAGTCTTTGCCCAAAAGATGTGTTTTGAAAAGGTACTAAGGCCGTTGGGGGTCGCCTTGTTGAAAAGTCTTGATCAGTTGCTGGGGGACAGGTTTTTGTTATTGAAAGCACTGACGTCAAAATGTAAAGCTGTCTGACAGTTAGTACTTTAGATTCCCGATACAAGAGGTGTGTGCTATACGTAAAAGGTTTGTTGAGCATGACCTTGAGGACCATCCTTTGTGCCCTCTCCAAAGGAAGCATATTTGTCTTTGTAGCCCCGCCCCAGGCCGTGATGCAATATAATAGCCAATTCTGACACATTGCAAAATACACAGTCTTTTTCAATTTCTCACTAGTGAAACTTCGAATAGTTTTGAAAAAGTACATCAGTTTCCTAATCCGTCCACTGAGCAGTTTTATATTTGGCTCCCATGAGAGTTTCTCATCCACTATTACGCCCAAGTATTTGATTTGCGTAGCCCTTTCAAGTACAGGGCATGCGCACAGTACACAAGAAGTAACTGCACAGTCACAAACCCTTAGCTTCAAAAAATCAGGTGGAACTCTATGGTATGTTTTTTGGAAACAGATGTATTTTGTTTTATCACAATTAAGTGTAAGAATGTTTACACTGTTGATTGTTGGCACTTGGTGGAACTTGGAATACATAATGAACAGAAAATCACTTGTACTATCCCACAAATTTATTTAATACTTCCTGACCGGTTTCGCCTTTATGGCATTATCAAAGGAATTAATATAAGATCTTAATTACACAATAAATAGTTTACATCAGCCAGTGCGATCAATGACACTCCTATATTAATTCCTTTGATAATGCCATAAAGGCGAAACCGGTCAGGAAGTATTAAATAAATTTGTGGGATAGTACAAGTGATTTTCTGTTCATTATATAAGTGTAAGAAGGTTATGATCAAGCCAATTTTTTACTTTTTTTAAACTAGCATTGGCCTTGGACGCAGCTTCTTCCCAGGTATCGGCAGAGCAAGTTATAACCGTATCATCAGCGAAGCAAACAACGTCACCCTCAATGTCAAGTCTAGCTAGAGCATCTATATATATCAAGAATAGTACAGGACCCAGTACACTACCCTGAGGAACGCCGTATCTAATGTTTAGTTCGGAACTTATCTCTCTATTAACTTTAATTTGTTGGGTCCGATCCTCTAGGTAGCTTCTGAACCAATCATGCGTAAGGCCTCTGACACCAAAACCTTCCAGTTTCTTAAGTAACAGTGGAATGGACACGGTATCAAAGGCCTTTGCCAAGTCTAGAAAAACTCCAATGCAGTGTTTTCCGTCGTCTAGCTTACTTGAAAGATTGTTGACCACATTATCAACTGCATCAGTCACAGATTTCTTTGACTGGAACCCATACTGGTTATCTGCTATGAGTTGATGCTTTTCAAGGAAGTATGTTAATCGCTTCTTGATAATTTTTTCCAGTATTTTAGACATTGCCAGTAGTAAAGTTATTGGTCGATAATTTTGAATGTCTTCTTGGCATCCAGTTTTATGTATAGGAGAAATAATACCTTTTTTGAAGCATTTTGGGACTAATCCAGTTGACATGCTTAAATTTATGATGTGGACCAGCGGCTCGGCTATGAATTTAATAACTTTTTTCAAAAGTTCATTAGTTATGCCGTCCCATCCTGGTGCACTACTAGATTTTAATTGCCTTACTATTCTTTCTACCTCAATAGCATCCGTTGGTTCGAAAAACATTGTAACAAGGGGCTGATTTTTCTTAGTGGGACATTCTCTTATTAGATTATCTTCATGTAAATTTAATCTATTTATGGTTCCCTCAGCAAGCAAAACACCAACATCATTAAAATATTTGTTATAGACGACATGACCATCAACGTAGTATGATACACGGGCGTAAGAGCAATAAATTACTCGGTTACGTTTAAAAAACTCGCTACGCTCGTGTTTTAAATCGTCCTCGTAATTAATTTCTTTTCGCCCTCGTAGCATAAACTAGTATTAACACTTTGAGCATACATCATAGTATGTTTTGTATCCATTCAGCAAGTAGTAATTTATTTTGAAACAATTATTAGTGCATACTGTACCTGTGAAATCCCACAAAATCAAAGTTTTAATATTTCAACCAGCGCACACAATTTCATATATTGTACTCGTAACATTTACTGTTTTCAGTAAAGCTGACGTTGCAGTGAATTTAAGCCTATTCAAAATGCAGGGACGGACTGACAGCCCACGGAGTACACTTACAGGAGGGCTAAAGTAATGAGAATTGACAGCCCAGTGAATCGAACACCTCCCGTGAATGCAGGTAAGCCCCTTTCGGAGAGCGCGGAAGTGGAGGGGGCAATGTGGCACACAGTGGCGTGCATAGAACTTTTTCCGGAAAAACAATGACTTAGTCAAGTTTGACAATAATGAGGTAAGGATTCTTTAGAGACCTACACACCATAATCCTCAGCAACCTATAGATAAGGGAATTTTCCATGAAGTTTATAATATTTCTTCAAATTGAACTAGATGGCGCTGATCAGCATTGGAAATTAGAAATTGGCACCACTGATACTGAGTTTACTGAGCGTCGCAGCCAACAGTCAAACGAAATCCAACCAAGAAATGTAGCTTGGGTTGTGTGACAGATCTCATTAGTTAATATATTTTTATGCTTCTTTTTCCAACGTTGGGATTTTAAGCTCTACTAGGGTGTGTAAATCGATGAGCTGACCATATCTGTCACAGGACCCAAGCAAGTTACAAGCACATCCATACACAATACATGGTCCACGCATTTTCACAGATAAAGAAGAGAAGACTGAGAGATAATTTTTTTATTGTGTATTATTGTAAACCACTCATAAACATACAAAACAATGAACAAAATGTCAGTTTGATTGATGCGAAGCTGTATTTTTTAGTCCGACATAATGTCTTTGCAACCATAAATTAATGCATTAAAAAAAAACCCAAAGCTGATCAGCTGATCCTCGAATTTTGCTTCAAACCCTAGCTGGTGACTACCTACTCTACAAACAAAAAAACAAAATAAAAGGTCGCCGCTTCTTACAACCGCTGACCATCTGTTTATAAAAACAAAAGAAAAGATAGCCGTCATCTTGGTTGCAATATTCGCATTGAATTTTTAGGATTTTTTGACAAATGATTGTCTCCTTAAGCACAAAATAACCACTAACAGACGATTCACTCCATATAACTAACGAAAACAGGCGCACGCACACATAGACGCGTACTTACGACGATCTCGGACATAGTCGGGCGAATGCCAGTCACGAGATACCTGTGATTATTGTTTGGAGTGATGTATAAAAAATGAGTAAAGCATATCGAAATTGTTGCGCATATGGTTGTTTGAATACAACATTAAACGGAAGGGAATTTACTTTTTTTTAATTACCCATCATTGCAGAAAGGTAAGAATGAAAATTATTTCCTATCTATTGTGGTAACTAAATTAATTTGTGTTTGCTTTGCTGTTGTATAAATAACTTGCAACTCGAAATTTTCAAAGATTTATCGTAAACAAGCCTTTCGCTCGCGGCTCCGCCCGCGTTTTTATTCTCTGCACCGTTTTCGGCTTGGGTTTTACTTTATTAACAACCGTTATCACCTATGTGTTGAACAGGGTCACTAAAATGATAATAAAAAAAACCGCATCAAAATGCGTCGAGTGGTTTTCAAGTTAAGACGGGACACGCATACAGACAAGCAAACGTTCTAGAAATGATAGTTTTGGCTTCGGTAAAACACTAAAAACACATTTCAGTAAAAATTTTGAATTAATATTAGTTCACAGAGTACGAAAATTTTACTACTTTATTATTAGTACCCAAGGTCACCCGGAGTAGACCTTCTGTTAGTGGTTATTTTGTGCCCTAAGACTGCTTGCTTGCGCTTATCTTGTCTGCGCTCGCGCCGCCCCCCAAATCTGTGCCACCCAAGGCAATGGCCCCTCCGCCCCTCACGCTACGCCACTGCACTTTTCTCTCGTGTGACACATACAACTTTTCACCTCACTACCGAGAAAATACAAGATGTAAGAAACGATATTTTCGAAAGAATTAACTGACACATTTGAGGCCGCCATTGATCGAAAGAGGCGGACTAAGAAATATCCACTTAAATAATTAACGGTTGCATCTCCGATACGACTTTCTTCTTTTTAAGTATGTAACAAATGACGTCTGGCTCGAAAGAACAAGTATCTGTATAGTATCATGTGGCCGTAAGATAATATAAATAACGATTTTTTTTTGTTTTTATTGTGTCAGCAAAATTTACCTTTGCTCACTTAGCTGGGTCCGTTAGCTCATCCAGTTTAGTTTTTCGGAAGAAAGGATGCAAAGTAGGATGCAAAAAAGATGCAACTGTGCTAAAATAAATTTAACATGTACCGAATTGTACCACTGCCGTAGAGGCTGCAAAAAATGAAAATGATAATTAAATACTTAAAATTTTTTTAGAACCATAGAAAAGCATTTTTTACGTGTTTATAGTTTTTATGCATATATATACTTTTATAAATACACTATACATAGATATACTTTTATCAGGTTAGTTAATAAGTAGTAGTAAAATAAGAGCTCACCGACATTATTTTATTTTTTTTTATGGTTTTTTCCTTAAAAAATCCAATAAAACTTATATTTTTATTTATCTGCATAAAATAGGCTTTCGTAACGTATTTTTTGTTACTTAAAAAAACCTGAGGTTTTTTTTTTGGTAGCGCCTGAAAGTAAAAAGTATTTCATAAAATTTTAATGTATGTAAAAATTTTCAAGAAACTACTTAAAATATCTCAATTTTTTATACCAAAAATGAATTCTACGTCTTTAATTTACCTGAAAAAGACACCCATCTTGATGTAGTTGACAAACTCAGACAGTTACATTTTTTTAAATGACGCTTGGCGCAGTGCATCTTTGAACCCCCTTCTCCCCCCAAATTGGAGAGGCTCCCGAAGGCTACCGATCTTTATCGGTAGATATTAATCCAATAAACAATTGTGCCAAGTGGCATCCTTTCTTCCGGAAAACTAAACTGATGCCTTTTTTGGGGTCTAACAGTCTAAGCTAACTGGTTTTAAGCCACAATGGCTCGCTTTTTAAAAAAGCGAGGTGAAAATGTGAATACTTTATGAAGTCACAACTTTTATCGAACCTATGTTGACTCTAAAAAATAAAAAAATATATCGTCATGACATGAATCCCCGAGGGGTATCACAGGTGTTTACGAGTGTGGACTGTGACTTGCAATTCACAGTCAACACTCTTACACCCACCTTTCACCGATAATTATTACGTCCTTCTGTGATGCGTGGTGAGCCCTATCGCCGCACCATGGGCATAGATGGGACCCACATCTTAAAGTGCGATTCGAAGCACGCAGATCGAACACAAATGTGCCCCTACGGGAATTGAACCGGCGGTCTCCGGATTAGTATCCTCAAACGACTAGACCACAGAGGCGGTATCAATCAATATCAAATGTATCAATTAAAATTAAATTAAATTAAATTCTTTATTTACCAGACAAAAGTCCAAAATTACAATTAAATAAGTTAAGATTAGAGGAATAACATTCAATTAAATAATATAAGATTAGATTAGATTTAAACACGAACAAAAACACGACCAAAAAAAAAATACACGAACAACAATTATTTTTTACAAATTAAGAAGCAAAGCTTGTGTGGTACTTTCGCCATAGTTTATGGAGCGGGCTTGCTTGCCATTCTCTCACTGCACCAATAATGGCGTTCTTAGATGCACATATCAAAGCGCGCGTCCCCGCAGAACGCTGACGCAAGAGTGCGCTCCAACCCGGCGCGCCGCCCTCACAGAACATTCCGCTCGCACTGCAGTGGTACGGGAGTCGAAACAGCGCGCGCCACGCGTTGTTATATTGCACGCGCATCCGCCGCATCGCCTCCACCGTGTGCGAGCACCAAAGCTCCACGGTGTAGACGCTCGTACAGAATGTGAGGAACAGCTGCTTCTTCACTTCTTTGGTGCATCGTTGGAAGCGTCTCGCAAGCATATTGGCTCGCACTGTTATCGCTCGTCGTTGGCGTTCGATGTCCGCTTCGTCGGACAGTCTGGTATTAATGATGTGGCCAAGATAGCGTACTTCATCTACTTGCCTCAAAATGTTACCATTTAATCTAAGAGTTAGATTTGTGGTAGGTGTGTTAGGTGATTGAAACACAATGTACTCGGACTTCTCAGCGTTGTAAACCATGTTATGGTCTTGTGCGTATTTCTCACATACCTCGAGTAGCTTTCTCATTGCTTTTATGGATGGACTTAAGAGAACCATATCGTCGGCGTAGCAGATGTTATTAACCATGGTTCCATGAATCGAGCAACCGACGTTAGTTCGTGCTAGTTCTTTGTTTAAGTCATCCATGTAGACGTTAAACAATGCTGGAGAGATACTCCCACCTTGTCTTAAGCCGCAGTGCAAAGTTTGAGGTCTGGAGAGGGTGCTGTTCCAACGGACGACATTATTTTGGTTTTTATACCAGTTACTGAGAACCCGTACTAATGGAGCAGGTGTCCCTCGGTTTTCAAGCTTCTGCCAGAGTATCTGGTGGTCTACTCGATCGAAGGCTTTGCTGAGATCGAGAAAACAGGCATGAACTGATGTACGCCGATTCCTGTAATACATGGCTACTTGCTTTAATACATAAATTGCAGTAGTTGTGGAGTGGTTGCTCTTAAATCCCATCTGATTCGGCTCAGTATTGAGATATGCCTCAGTTTTGGTCTGTAGAATCTTCTCTAATATTCGGGCCAAGATAGAGGAGAGTGCTATGGGGCGATAGTTGTTAGTACTGGAAATGTCTTTCTTCGAACTCTTTAGGACAGGTGTAATGACATTCAGTGTAAGAGCTGGTGGTATATACGCTGTTTTTAATATACCACTATATAGCAAGGCCAACGCTCTCATAGTATGGGGGCCGCTGTTCTGTAGATGCTCGACAGATAGTCCATCTAGTCCGGGAGATTTCCCTCGCGTCATGCCCCTGACTATCTTACACACGAGATCCGCGGACACCTGTGTGCACTCGTCGCATTCGGTATCAATACCGGAGCGCGAGCGCTCTGTAGGCGCAGTCATATGCTGATGGTGTCGAAGTGGTGGTGGGGGTTGTGTAAATATGTTACTAAACTCATCAGCTATTTGTTTATCATCTGTTATGCCGTTAATATGGGATGAAGATGAATTCTTTGGCTTTATTATTTTATTAGTACGGCTCCAAAAGCTGGAGAACTTTTTATTTTTCATGTCACTGGCCAACTTGTCCATTAATATCTGGTCTTGTTTCTGTTGACAATTTGTCAAAGCACGTTTGAAAATGGAGCGCTGTTTTTTACGCAATTAAAATAACCTTACGTGTATCCATACTACGGCGTAGAGGGTCTACGAAGGTTGTAGCGCTACGTCATAGCAGAAAAAGATCAGTGAACGTGAGGAGTGTGCGTTAAATTTAAGCTATCTGACATATTAAGAGGCTATGCGAATATTATTTTTGTCACTGTCACTCCAAGCGTAAAATCGCGCAGTGCGGGAGGGCGGATTCAGGGCAAAAGGGAAAAAAGTTGGTTGTATATTTTTATTAAAAAAACTAAAATAGCTAGCAAAATTTCAAATATAAAATCTCTAGATATTGTTAAAACACACCTAATAAAATATGTTTGAGTTCTGTATATGGTTCCTATTCGTCAAACGAGGAGAAAAAGTGAGTTTGAAGACCTCATTTCAACAATTATTTCTATCGAGGAAAATTTATCTAAACATGTTTTCCAATTTCAAAACCCTGGATTATATATTCAAAATGCATATACCAGAGGTTTATTAAAATTTTCTGTGTATATCATGAAATACACAGAAAAGAAACACCCGTATTTTTTTCGCATATCGCCTTGACAAAAAATATATAGGGCCGTTACGATTTTTCTAAATAAGAACTGACAAAACAATCTATTTCCGTACTAATTTTGAAGGTTAAAGTTGGTAATTCTGTTGATATAAAACAAAATTTTGTCTTTTGGATACCTTTCTTTTTTAATAGTTCAGATCTATTTCTAAAATAAGCATTTAAAAAGCATTTAATTTAAGCATCTAAAATAATAATATTTGCACGTTTATAAACGTCCACTTGATTTTAATTTCTAAATTTCTTGAGTAAAGGAGACTATAATGCTATAAAGCCGATTCTGAAGACAAATTTTAATTTTAGTGCTGTCAAAACTTAAAATTTACCAAAGTATTGTAACTTCTGTTCCTAACACTCTTCTGCAATGAAGAAAATTTAGTTTTGACCGCAATAAAACTAAAATTAAAGTCATTATAGTTTTAATATTTAAACGAAAAGGTCTTATTAAGAAATCAGTGAATTATTATCTTTAAAAATAATAACATCGAATTAATTATTCGTACTTATGTACTAACGTATTTTACTGTTAAATGTTATTAAGATCCTTGCACTTTTTTGTGAATTCTTCGGAAATAATATTTCTATTTCACAACAGATTTCGCATTTTGGCTCGACCAAAGTCGATATGATGAATTATTAAAGACGAGTCCTTCGTTAGGCGCACAGCGGCTTTGCAATTATAACCCGTAGACTAACTTTCACAAAGTTGAAAATCGCGTGCGGCAAAACGCGCGCGAAACGATTCAGAACGAGTCTAATTTTAAGATTAAAATCGACTAAAATTACAATATTGCATTTAAGTCATTTTTGAACTTACAACGGTTAACAACCAAGATGTTCGTATTGATAGTAAAATATGACACATACAAATCAAATGGATCAAACAAAAAAACACTTAAAAAGAGACTATTGTCAAAAATAAAATCTATCGAGCGAAAGTTTTCAATTATACCCCAAGCCACAAATCGAGAGTATCGTTTGACGTTTACTGTGATACCAGATGACGACGAAAAATAAATAGAGATGTCCTAAAGGTATTAATTAAATTCATTAACTTAGTAAACGAATGAATTATTTTTGTTTCATAAAATAATTAATTAACTTAGCGAATGAATCGATTGACATATTATTGGTTTTTGTTGTTTCTACATTTAATAACAATATGATAAATAAAACAATCGAGCTTTTAAGTGTCTAAATTTATTAATCTGAAAAATCTGTGTCACTGTCAGTACTGGTTTCATCATTAACATTGATTATAAAACTATCCACAACGCCATCAATTAGGTGGTCGAGACGGCACATTTTGTCCTCTTCTTTAATAACATGAATCACGTAGTCACTCCATTTTTGGGGTGTTACTTTTTTTATCCCTTTTTCTAACAGGCCTTTTACTTCCGCCATTTTAAAAGTTTTGTTATTCATGGCAACGTGACCTTTTACCTGCGCCCATACCAGCTCAATGGTATTGAGTTCGCAATGGTACGGAGGCAGGCGTAAGATTGTGACTCCGTGCTCCGCTGCCATCTCGTCCACAACATACTTGTTTACACATTGGTCTTTGTTCTGCCGTATGATATCCATTAGAGTGGCTTTTGGAGGTAAAGGTAGGAGGTAAGTAGGTTGCGTTTATGCTGGTAATGTATGATGATGATGTCTACTGTAGTGTAGATGTCCGTCTATTTTGTATTATTTTAAAAATAGGTTTAAAATATGGAATTCCATGACAGCGAACCTTACTCATTAAGTAGGAGTGAAACAAATATAAACTTGACACTTCGTTTTCTGAAACCTACTAGCGCCTTCTTGTTCATTTTGATGAAACTCAACTGACAGCTGTCAAGGAAAACGGCTCATTGACGCTCTCTCAATGTTTGATTTTTTTCTAAAAACAAATATCAAACCCTTTCATTTGATATCCATATTGAGGAAGTAGTCAAAAAATGTTTAATCCGCCATTTTGTAGGGCCGGCCATCTTGGATTTACAATGACAACGAATGTTTTAAATTATATTGTCATCAGAACTAAAGGTGCGTACCAAAATTTCAACAGGAAGGGGGTCAAATTTCAATTACTAGATTTGACCCAAATAAATAAACACACAGGGCAAGCTAAATAAAATCTTTTAATAAAACCATTCCAAGGAGGACGTATGCTAAGCATGTTGATTAATCACAAATATTATATTAGTCAACATATTATATTTCTGGAATCACGTCGCTATTAGTAAAATTTGTCTCTTGACTTAATGAATTTAGTCATTCTTCTATACTATTGAACGACTTGAACGAATTAATTAATCGAACCCATCACTTCATGCAAACACTAGTGAAATAAATCTGGCCACATTATTCAGGGAAATGACAGTAGTGTCTGTCAAACGATACTCTCGATTTGTGGCTTGGGGTATAGGTTACGCTACATACAAAGACAAGAAAGAAAGAAAGTGAAAAAACAAACATATTAAAAATTTAAAATTAAAAATTTTATAATTTATATTTTTAATAAATTAAGTTTCATATTGATTGTGTCTGTGGTAGATTCAGTACAATCATTCAAAAACTGTTGAAAAAGTAAGGCCTCCTCTTAAAGATATTAACCGCTAGAATGTGGTACCGTTATTGCTATGCTGAATAAAATATTCCAGGACTTATATTTTTGACGAAGGTTTGACACATTTTCAGTGGCTGCACATTTTGTGGTTTCCTGCAAAGAGCGAGAATGATACCGTTGATAAAGCCTTCTGGCGAACTGTAAATAGAAAATAGAGATACTTACCCGGGAAAACGTACACGTATGAAAAGTTAAACAGTTAGAAATTTAGCAAAGTTCCAAAGATTCAAATGAACAAGTCTAACTGGCAAACAGCGACGCTTCATTCATAATGATCACATCTCAAACTCGCAACATTCCCACTTCCCGGTACTTCGCAACATTTCCAAACTCGTCTCGCACTTGTTAATATTTTAGATATCCTCATTTCGGAGTTCATCCGAGACAACTTTACAACGTGCCTCCAAGTGAAGTAGTTTTACATCTAACTTGTCATTAGTCCATTACCGTGATTAGGACCCCTCTCTCGGGTTGAGACGGGGGCGCCCCCCTGATTGGCACCCCCCTACTCCGCAACTGGCACGCGCGACTAGCGACGTCTTATTAATGTTGCACGATGCTCAGATACCTCACCGTTTATAGTCCAGTAATAGTAGTTTATGCTACAAGGGTGAAAAGGAATAAACTACGAGGACGATTTAAAACACGAGCGTAGCGAGTGTTTTAAAAGTAACTGAGTAATTTATTGCTTTTACACCCGTGTATCATACTACGTTTTTCAATGCATATTGTGAGGAAATAAAACAAATATAATCTTGTGACCTTTAAATTATGATTGGCTCAAAAGGACTGTATCTAGAGCCGTTAAACAGTGGAAAAAAAGTATAACATTTATGGTACACAGGAAAGGCTGCAGGTTACCCAACCAATGTAAAATAATAATAATAATAATAAAGCCCTAGGGCAAAATAATCGACTTTTTGTTCGGTTTTGATGCATAAAAAGTGGGCCTTTACGAGCACTTGCATTGAAAATGTAAGATTAGATATTCCTAACGCACAAACATTAAAAAAATAAATGGGCTTAGGACCCGAAGTACTTTTAAAAGCATTTCGAGTTTAATAGCAAATTTGGAATTTTTAAAAGGTACTTGGGTCGTAAGAAACAACAAAATGGAATGTCAAAAAATTGCTTTGGGCATTACGCCCTGCCCTTATATTCTGTATCTTTAGTTGCCAACTGAAGTAGGTGCATATCATCAAAACCATAGCTAAAAACGGAACTTTCAAAATTGCTGTTAGTGGGTATTGAACTATTTACGAACTGTGTCGTCACTTTAAGTGCGAACATATCCTTAGACAATCGGAATTCGATAGTATATCTATGTTTTTGATGATAGGCACCCAGTTCAAATGGAAACTATAGATACATAATAGCCCCTTTGGTCAGACGGAGGCCTTGTAGAACTCTAACTGTAGACACATTAGTAAAATAGTTTTGAAATAAAACTTTGTTATATTATTAAACATTCTTGTCGATTTTGTGGTTACAGCTTTCGACCATGAGAAATATGTAAAGTCGTTTGTTTACAATAGTAATTTAGGAAAAAGTAAGGTTAAGATAACAATGGACCGCTTATAATGAAGCTATAGAGTGACTCCGGTTTAAAAGAGATATATCGATTTTGACCGGGAATTATTATAATAAATAAAACGTTTTAAAATAAGCCGTTATGTATAGAACCACGAGTTGTAAAATTTTTGTTTGCACTTTAATTTTATTGCTCTTTTTGGGCTAATTTTGGCTATTGTTTACTTATAGATACACCTACCTTATTTATTTAAATTATTAATCAGGAAACAAGTCTTATATTTTAAAACAATGCCCTGCAAAACTGTATAAACAGTTTGACTGCAGGAATGAGTCTCGTGAGTAACAAAACAAAATAAATCATTTTCTATTATTTAAAATTAAAATATAAAAGAGAAAAAAGAAAAAAGAATACTTTGTTTATGGTACCTAGGTACGTTTGTGTGTATTCCATTATTTTACGAATTTGTAGCAAAGCATTTCGATATCTTAAGGCATTATCAATAGTTATTTAGACTACCTGTATATCTAATTTTCTATATTCTTGCATAAGACGGGAATGACGGTGTACGTAAAAACCCTTACATGTTTCTGATACACCTTATTATTGTAAAATATGTATTTCTTTTTAGTTATTAAATAAATAAATAAAATAAAATAAATAAATAATGACTCCATAGCGACTTAATATTTTTCAGAGATTCTTGCGCATATAAATTCTCAATTTTAAATCAATTTCCATAGTATCATTCTTCGCTTGACTTGACTATAACACGTAATGGGGAAATGAAAAAACAATCGCAACGCGAAAGGTTTCATTGGTAATTTAGTGACGACCCGCCTGAATGGCAAATGAGCTAAAGAAAGCTGGGACTTTCCGTTTGTTTGTTGTAATTTTCGCCGTACTCTTTGCTCAGTAGTTTAGGAGGTGTGGGGAGGCTTCCTCCGTTTCTCATTGTATGTTTTGTGGTGAAGGAATTAGTGGGACAAGGCTAACGTTTTTCAAAAGGAATTCTTACTGGTGAAGTAGGAAGTTTAAAAAACGTGAACTTTTAGTACAGATGATAACATGCACGTTATCTCAGACTAATTTACCGATAGAGATTTTGAATTTTTTCCACTTTTGTAATGGATATTGTAAGTCACAGCACTAAACATTGACCAAGTTTTTTTAGTAGTACCATTATACCAGGGCGTGTCAATAAACTCAGTGGCGTGCACAGAACTTTTTGCTGGAAAAGCAAACAATTGGTCAAGAACAACAATAAAAAAAATTAAATATCAGTTTGGAAAAAAAAAAGTTTGTATAGGAAATCACCCTAGGGTAGACATTGGCGTCATACAAAATTTTTTTTTCAAAGTGATATTTAAATTTTTTCATTTTTTTTTTATTGTTGTTCTTGACCAATTGTTTGCTTTTCCAGCAAAAAGTTCTGTGCACGCCACTGTTTAAAACTGCTTGTAACCACATACTCCACTGATCATACTGAACAAAATTCCGAAAGAAAAATACCCGCGCAAATAAAAACAATTGTTCTCCTCTCCTCTCCATACTAACTTCAAGAACCTACCAAAAATGTAAAATGGGCACAAAAGAATCACTAGTACTACGTACAGATTTAGATTATTTTTTGATATATCCTTATAAATAGTACACGTTTTAATAACGTTACTTAATTGAATGACTAACGGCCAGTTGTATTAATGCTTTTTAAATATAAATAACTATTAAAATTGATGCCATCCCTTACATTGTTTTTGACAAAGAAAGTGACAGCATTCATTTTATAGTTTCATTAAACTTACAAACACGTTCTATAACTGGCACGTAAAGTACGTAACATTGTTATATAATTATACAGGGTGGAAAAAATTTAAGGGCCCTGGAGGGGAACTACCTTAAATCCTTTAGTTAGATCATTTTACTGAAAGGAAACATTCCTTTATTTTTTAAAAGAAACAAAACTGCATTCAAAGATATTCTGAAATTCGCTTGTCTCACCCAGGAATTGAACCAACTAAAAATAAAAAAATAAAAACCCTCGCTATTTTATCATATGAATCGGTAGGATTATTGTTCAGAATAAAATTTGTCTAATAAACATTTGGTATTACACTCATCTGTTGTACGAGATACTCATGAAATTAAATATTTATTACAAGTTCTTTGTTAACAATACCTAGTACTGTTCACTTGTAACAAGTAAATGACACGTTATAATTTTCTTATCTCTCTTACATCCAAAGACATCGTATGAAGTACAAGCTTGCTAATGTTATTTATCTTAAGTACCTTGTTGAATACTTCAATAAGAAAATCGTTAAATGATAATAATAAATGTATGCAGAGCACAATTACTTCTTGCACTAGGCGTACTGACGAAAAGTTTAAAAAAGGAACTTATTTTTTTTGCAACGCGGAGCAACAAATTTGAAGTTCGAACCATAACTTTCAACATTTTTAAAATCGATAAAAGTATTTGTTCGAAATTCAAATTTTGTTTTGTTTTGCTTTCATTCCGTGCTGTCATTGTGTAATACTCGTAATGGCGTATAATTATTACTTTACAAGTGAACAGTACTAGGTTTTGTTAATAAAGAACTTGTAATGAATATTCAATTCCATGGGTATCTCGTACAACAGATGAGACTTTAGTTTAGTAGACAATTTTTATCCTGAACAATAATCCTACCGATTCGTATAATAAAATAGCGAGGGTTTATTTTTTAAATTTTTAGTTGGTTCAGTTCCCGGGTGAGACAAGCAAATTTTAAAAGATCTTTGAATGCAGTTTTGTTTCTTTTAAAAAATAAAGGAATGTTTTCTTTCAGTAAAATGAGCTAACTAAAGGATTTAAGGTAGTTCCCCTCCAGGGCCCTTTCATTTTTTCCAACCTGTATATAAAATAAAATAATAATTATTATTCAGGTACCCAAAAATTAATCGACAGTATAGAAGGCCTGTTGGATTAGCCATTTTTTGAGTTTGTTTTTCAATGTTTGTATAGATCCAGCTTGCTCGATATCTTGTGGAAGTTTATCGTAAATTTGGGGACCGAACACCGACTGGACGCTCACTTGTCGACAACTTCAGTAAAACGCTAGTAACCACAGAAACGCTAGTTTATCCTTGTTTCGGGTTCGTTCGCATCTCGTTTTGAATTTATGAAGATTTTCACGCAACCTGGAGTGTGTACAGTGAGGGCAGTGTACATGTGATTCAACGAAGTGTGGTCGAGCAGACTCGTCATACTTGACTGTAGCAATTCGTACAGCTCATTTCTGCATGACAAATACGCGGTACAGAAGATCGACGGTACAAAGAAACTTAAATAAATAGCTTCTCTCGCCTCGCGGCAATAAAGTGTAAATCGCTGCACTTTTCTTTCTACTGCGTAACACTATCACTTCTTCACCCATTGAACGGTTCATGACAAGGTGGGCCGCCGATGTTTTGAGCCTTGGCGAACTGAAACCTGGTATGGGCCAGTGAACTTTTATTTTCATTATGTTTCTTTGGGAAAGTTATACATCACTATCAATATCAACAGAATATGTGGTTACACTTCCATTTACATATAGCAGTGCTATTTATATCTAGTGTACCGTACTGATGATTTATATCTAGTGTCACCACCTACCCCGCTGCGTTGTAACAATCGTTGGTGAAAAGTAGGTGTACCAGATGTGGACTGTGACTTGTAATTCACAGTTAACTCTTGGAAACACCTCTGATACGCCCTATTATATTCTAAGGCGATATTTGTTTTCAATTTTTACCAAGTTTCATTATATTAATTGCCATGACGGCAATTCTGACGCATTAGAAAATTTTCGAGGGCGGTGGGCGGGTGATTTTTAGAAGCTCTTTGTACAGAGTAAAAATCTTTTTCCCGGATTCACAACCTGTTTTACAGGAGCTAAATTAGTAGAATTTTCATCAAACATTATTACGCGATTAACAAAGTCGTATGGAAAATTTTGCGAGAATATCCGAGATTTCAGTTTATACGCCTGTTTTCATAATTAAATATTTATAAGTTCTTATTGTTTGTGACAGACAATAAAACCAGCAATATTGTTGGATTCATTCATCCAAATATTGAACATGTATTATGAGAATAAAGTAAATGAAAACATAGATCTTTTTCAAGTTTTTCGTTTTTCTCGCACTATAAAAATTTTATTTCGTTTCTTTTATAAAAAAATATTATTTCATACTACACCGTGTGTTTATTTATGAAGCCAGGGCCCTTATTATCCAACTCCAACATCTATCGCTATCATTTTTAAATGTATCGTGATTGGCAAGAAATTACGTCATATATAATTTTTTGCCAATTTTGCGTTAAAAGCGATAGTGATGAATCTATGTTTTAACTTATTATTTTCTATTGTTGTCATTTGCAAATTAAAAATGTTGTTGTTTTATTTATAGAAATAATAAACACTTATAATTTTCTTTAATTTATATATACATATCTGAATTTTATTTATGCAAGTGTATTATTTTATTAAATTTAAGTAAGCTTAAATTTTATTTTATTCATTGCATTTCTCGTGTTTAGTCTCACATTAATATTGGCGTGTATCGTGTAAACCTCATACCTGGTCTAGCTTGAGCAACTCCTCCGGCGTGTCGGGCAGCTGCCCCAGCATGAGGGGGGGGTTTATGTTGACCTCCTTGCCGAGGGAGCGCACCACCTCCTCACGATTGTATCTGTCGGCGAACACACAGGACGCAGGGATCAGCCCGTGGACCGTGTAGCTGATCGCTCGCACCAGGATCCTGTGGACAGAGGGGAGGTTATTGGTGGTAAGAAAGTGGTAAGTGAAAGGTTTCATCAGGTGTAGTCTTAGTCTAACCGTCCAGGGTGCGCCACCATGTGCGGACACTAGCAGTGTCGACAAAGATATGAAATGAAAACACCGCATCAAAACGTATGTAAGTTACTGCGAATATTATTTGCAAAAATCAATATAAATTTGTACACACTTCCGAGCATACAAAATATAAACAGCGAAATGATTAAAAGCATTATAGTTGGTATAGCTGATGCCGGGCTCGACTGTGGATGTACTACTATCTTACTTGGAGACCCCCTCGAAGTAATTCGGGGGAGAGTAAGAGGACAGCTCACAGGCAAAAACCAGGAGGCCCACCATGCCTGGGACCGATGGATGGCGGTATATCCATCTCTAATAGCCGGGCCTTATACGGAACAGACTGGTAACGGGCAACGGCGTCAGTGGTGTGAGGGTTCCGGCACCACGCTCACCAACTCTTAACTTTTTTTACTCTATTGTAAATAAACAAATTTAATTGAATTGAATTTTTATTAAAAGGTGCATTTTACCAAATAAATTACGTTTAACAAAAGACATATCCAGAGATACATGTATGTATAGCCCATATAATATAACGCAGTTTGGCTTTAAAATTGTAAAAAACATGTATCAACCTTATGATTAACTAGCGACCCGCCCCGGCTTCGCACGGGTGCAATGCTGATGTATTATACATATAAACCTTCCTCTTGATTCACTCTATCTATTCAGAAAAACCGCATCAAAATCCGTTGCATAGTTTTAAAGATCTAAGCATACATAGGGACAGACAGACAGTGGGAAGCGACTTAGTTTTACGAGTAAATTATGTAGTGATGTTTCAAACCTTCACGGAGTAACAATATTCCTGCGTTCATAAAAACCATAGAGGAGATTTTTCCTCTATGATAAAAACCGACGAAGTATAAATAAATATTTCGGAGAAAAGTGACACTGCAAAAGACCTGACATGGAGCCGTCGCGGATATATTGACAGTATCTCGACGTGCAGCGTTCTACGTTCTACGTCGAAAAGTAGATAATACGACGCGACGTCGGACGTTGCTCCGATCCGAATGCTGCTTTCAATTTACACGTATAATCTATTTACGGTTTCTGGTGTAGTTCTGTTCCATATACACGCCTGTCTCTCAGAGGGGTAGGCAGTGATTACAGATTTCTATCTGCTGTGATCCCGACACACCTCTCACGACAATCTAGTCATACAAGCTTTTCTATTTTGGGTGCTTTTGATTTTGCCCTTCTACAGTCTGTCGCTAATTTCTATCTATTTTTACAAGTAAGTATGTATGTTTTATATTTTTTTTGTGTCTTGGCTACGGCTGCTATTTTAAGCCTTCAAGAGCGCCACTTTTTGCCAGTTCAATTCTGACATAGTTAGTTATTCAGAATTTCAGACGCCGTTTGTTCATCATGGAAGGTACAAATAAAAAAATGTAAAAAGAAACATAAGTATAATCTACCATTATATTTATTTTTGCGAAATCCATCGCTATGAATACTCTAAATATTATTAGAGTGCATTACAAACTAGAAAAGATCAATCAGAAACAAACCCAAAGACAAGAATTTGAAAAAATTCCCCGGGCTAGGATTCGAACTTGCGACCTCTTGTTACCAAGAAAAGCGCGCTACCAATTGCGCCACCAAGGTTCCTACCCAGACCGGTGAATTCTTCCATCATACTTGTCCACTGTTATTTTCTTTTTGCTTCTGCCTGATATACTAGCTTGTACTGCACATGTAGAACGCTCACGAAGGCGTCATGTGATTTCACGCCTTGTTCTTAAGAAACAAATGGCGCTGTCGTCGCTACAATATTGTTGCTTCAGACAGTTAAGAAATTCACAGTTCTCATTAAGGCGATATGTTAAGAAATTCACAGTTCTCATAAGGCGATATGTAAAAGTTTTAGCGTCCCTGTTACTCCATATGCGAAAAAACCCTTAGTGCGGGAGGGACGGATTAGTAGAAAAGTAGCAAAAAGTCGGTTTTTTATTAATATAAAATGTACTAAAGTTGCTATCAAAATTTCGTTTAACCAGGTCCTAGATACCGTTAAAACTCATCTAATAAAATATAATTGCAGTCTATATGTCATTCTAAATTGTCAAACTAGGAGAATTGGTGTCGAAAAAGACCTCGCTTCAATAAATTGGTGTCGAAAAAGACCTCGCTTCAATAAATATTTCTATCGAGCCGAGTTTCTCCAATTGCGTTTCTGTTTTAACAGATCCCTAGAAAAAGAATCCAAAAATAATATACTATTTAATCAAAATAATACATTATTTTCTGAAGCAGATATGCAAGTTCTTAAAGTGTCGATTTTTTTTCCGTAGCACCTTAACTAAGATTATGTTTATTTTGGCGAAATCCATCGCTATGAATATTGCACTCTAATAATATTTATAATCTACCATTTGTGGAACAAGCTTTTTTCTGCGGTAAGCATCATTTTGATAAAATATGATAATCATGGAACCCTCATGTAGGTAACTACTGAATCATGCTTGAGTATAAGTAGTATTTTGAGCCGGGTGGGGTATGTTAGAGGTGTAACGGGACTCTGTGGAGGTAGTTCAAACAGCTCGTTATTTTGAGCCGGGTGGGGTATGTTAGAGGTGTAACGGGACTCTGTGGAGGTAGTTCAAACAGCTCGTTATTTTGAGCCGGGTGGGGTATGTTAGAGGTGTAACGGGACTCTGTGGAGGTAGTTCAAACAGCTCGTTATTTTGAGCCGGGTGGGGTATGTTAGAGGTGTAACGGGACTCTGTGGAGGTAGTTCAAACAGCTCGTTATTTTGAGCCGGGTGGGGTATGTTAGAGGTGTAACGGGACTCTGTGGAGGTAGTTCAAACAGCTCGTTATTTTGAGCCGGGTGGGGTATGTTAGAGGTGTAACGGGACTCTGTGGAGGTAGTTCAAACAGCTCGTTATTTTGAGCCGGGTGGGGTATGTTAGAGGTGTAACGGGACTCTGTGGAGGTAGTTCAAACAGCTCGTTATTTTGAGCCGGGTGGGGTATGTTAGAGGTGTAACGGGACTCTGTGGAGGTAGTTCAAACAGCTCGTTATTTTGAGCCGGGTGGGGTATGTTAGAGGTGTAACGGGACTCTGTGGAGGTAGTTCAAACAGCTCGTTATTTTGAGCCGGGTGGGGTATGTTAGAGGTGTAACGGGACTCTGTGGAGGTAGTTCAAACAGCTCGTTATTTTGAGCCGGGTGGGGTATGTTAGAGGTGTAACGGGACTCTGTGGAGGTAGTTCAAACAGCTCGTTATTTTGAGCCGGGTGGGGTATGTTAGAGGTGTAACGGGACTCTGTGGAGGTAGTTCAAACAGCTCGTTATTTTGAGCCGGGTGGGGTATGTTAGAGGTGTAACGGGACTCTGTGGAGGTAGTTCAAACAGCTCGTTATTTTGAGCCGGGTGGGGTATGTTAGAGGTGTAACGGGACTCTGTGGAGGTAGTTCAAACAGCTCGTTATTTTGAGCCGGGTGGGGTATGTTAGAGGTGTAACGGGACTCTGTGGAGGTAGTTCAAACAGCTCGTTATTTTGAGCCGGGTGGGGTATGTTAGAGGTGTAACGGGACTCTGTGGAGGTAGTTCAAACAGCTCGTTATTTTGAGCCGGGTGGGGTATGTTAGAGGTGTAACGGGACTCTGTGGAGGTAGTTCAAACAGCTCGTTATTTTGAGCCGGGTGGGGTATGTTAGAGGTGTAACGGGACTCTGTGGAGGTAGTTCAAACAGCTCGTTATTTTGAGCCGGGTGGGGTATGTTAGAGGTGTAACGGGACTCTGTGGAGGTAGTTCAAACAGCTCGTTATTTTGAGCCGGGTGGGGTATGTTAGAGGTGTAACGGGACTCTGTGGAGGTAGTTCAAACAGCTCGTTATTTTGAGCCGGGTGGGGTATGTTAGAGGTGTAACGGGACTCTGTGGAGGTAGTTCAAACAGCTCGTTATTTTGAGCCGGGTGGGGTATGTTAAAGGTGTAACGGGACTCTGTGGAGGTAGTTCAAACAGCTCGTTATTTTGAGCCGGGTGGGGTATGTTAGAGGTGTAACGGGACTCTGTGGAGGTAGTTCAAACAGCTCGTTATTTTGAGCCGGGTGGGGTATGTTAGAGGTGTAACGGGACTCTGTGGAGGTAGTTCAAACAGCTCGTTATTTTGAGCCGGGTGGGGTATGTTAGAGGTGTAACGGGACTCTGTGGAGGTAGTTCAAACAGCTCGTTATTTTGAGCCGGGTGGGGTATGTTAGAGGTGTAACGGGACTCTGTGGAGGTAGTTCAAACAGCTCGTTATTTTGAGCCGGGTGGGGTATGTTAGAGGTGTAACGGGACTCTGTGGAGGTAGTTCAAACAGCTCGTTATTCTCAAATAATTTAAAATTAACTAAAACTATAAATGTTTAGCGGAAATGTTGCACCGTTGAGAAATTCCTGTATTTTCCTAAATATTTGTTTATTCAAGCTGAAGAGCTTTTAGCGCGATATTTGCTTGTAACCAGGATTTGAGTTCAGCGCATTTTCGTAACGAGAAAACTTTTAAAAGCAATGTTTTCGTACATGTATGTAATGTATGTCAGTTTGTATGTGTGAAATACTGTAACATCCCATTGGATTCTTGAATGTGACGTGATTTTTAGCAATATTTGAATTTTTTTTAGAGTGTTTTAAGGGGTTTAGTAACATCAAGATATATGATTTTATAGCAAAATCCATCGCTTTGGATACTGTAAACATAATTTCGAGTGCATTACAAACTAAACTTGCCGTGTAAGCAAGAGGTCGCAAGTTTAAATCCAGGCCCGAGGAATATTTTCAATACATTTATTTATTAACATTTATTTATTTATCTTGAAACCTGTTTTTAATTTATCTTTTCTAGTTTGTAATGCACTTTAAACTTCTAAATTATCTTAAGCAGTATTTTTGAATATGTTAAAAAAATGTGACATCACTTAAACTTTTTCCTATATTTTTTTAAATACTGTTAAACAAAAAACTGCTTGTGTATGTAAAATAAGCGGTCAAATAAATAGTTCATTCATCGCAAAAATCTAGCTTTTTTAGTAGTTTATGTTACAAGGGCGAAAAGGAATAAATTACGAGGATGATTTAAAACACGAGCGTAGCGAGTGTTTTAAACGTGACCGAGTAATTTATTGGTCTTACGTCCGTGTATCATACTACGTTTTTCAATGCATAGTGTGAGGAAATAAAACAAATATAATCTTGTGAACTTTAAATCATGATTGGCTCAAAAGGACTGTATCTGTTAAACAGTGGAAAAAAAGAATAAAATTGGTGGTACACAGTACACAGGAAAGGTTTCAGGTCAGCCAACCATTGTAACTAAAGAAAAAAAAATAAAAAAAATAAAGCCCTAGGGCAAAATAATCGACTTTATATTCGGTTTCGATGTATAAAAAGTGGGCCTTTACGAGCACTTGCATTGAAAAAACAATAATGTCCACTAAAGTATACACAAACAGATAATCAGCAAAAGAGCTGAATCAATCACGCGGTAACAAATGGGCCCATACTTTATATACGTAATGAAATTAGGGATCCGTACGTGCAGTAATAAATCCTTATATCGGTCTTTGCTCAGGCTCGCACCTCGCCACACATCGCGTCCGATGTTGATTCGGTGCTAATTGATGGTGGGGTTCCTTCCATCAAAAATCGTTCACTGTTTGCAGCATGACCTAAAAGCTCATTTGCGGATACAGGGGGGGGGGGGCATGGGACCATGGCCCCCCCAAAACACCGAGGAATTCGATACATTTGACTCGACTTCCATTCGATTCGTTTGCGCTTTTACACAGCATAGGTATTTATTCCTACACGCAGCTTTGCTTTATTACTCTAAGGCCCACTTGCAGCACGTTTATAATGTATAATGAATGAATGAATGAATACACACTTTATTGTACCCGGTCAAATAAAAAATTTAGTACAGAGTTTTGAACACACAATGTTGTACAAGGGCGGACTTATCACTCAAAGCGATTTCTTCCAGCCAACCTTTGGATGGTGAAGAAAGTATTATTTTACATAATGTGGAGGGGGATACCAAATTTACAAAATAAATTATATATTATATATATTATTATAATAATTATGTTAATAAAATATTTTTATAAAACACCGTTCAAGGGCCTTTTTTTATTTTTTATATATATGTTTTACTCCACATAAATATTGTATTTGAAGTAAGAAAACCGCTGACATCTATTGATATAAAAATATAAAAAAAGTATACTATAAATCATGAACCAGACTTTTTGAGGGAGAATTTAGTCAGCGGGCGCTAGGTACGTACAGAGTGCTCCGATTCTGAATATTTTGTTATATAAAAAAATTATAAAATAAAATAAAAAAATAAAATAATAATAATAATAAACTGTAAATTTGGATTTGTCAGTCAGTCAAGTCAGTCAGTTAGTCAGTCAGTCAGTCAGTCAGTCAGTTAGTCACTCAGTCAGTGTTGTTTGTTCAGTCCAGGTCCATAATGAGCTCCAAGTGACCATATGAATGATGTCTCCCATGTCCGTAATTCAATGTCGGTTAATGGAGGTGTGAATGATTTAATGATACGTAGGGTGAAACAGTCGTTGAAGGTCTGGTTGTGGAGTCGCGTGTGTGTAGGTATGGGAAGAATGTTGTTTGGTATGCGATCTGCTGTGTGTCGGTGTTGGTTCATTCGTTTGTGTATTGGGTTCTTGGTTTCACCTACGTAGAATGCCGGGCAATGACGGCATTTTAGTAGGTAAATGCAGTTGCTGGTTTTGCATGATGTATTAGGCTGTGTTTTGTATGTGTTTGATGTGTGGTGAGTGTTGATATGTGTAGCTGTGTTAATAATGGGACATGTTTTGCACCGAGGCTGTCGGCAAGGAGCTGTGCCAGGTGATGAGTTGATGAGGTTGATGGGTTGTGTTGTTTTTGTTTTACTAAATATGTGTCTGAGGTTTTGGTTTTGTCTGTAACAAATTTTTGGATTAGTAGATTTTGGGTTTCGTTGTGTTGTCTGAGAATTGGAAGGGATTCTTTAATAAGTGATCTGAGTTTGTGACTGCCGTGGAAGTAAGTGGTGATGAGACGCGTTTGGTTGGTTGTGTTTATCTTCTTGTTTTGTCTGTAAAAGTGTGGTCTGTGGTGTAAGTGTTTTTGGAGAAAGTGGTTTGGATAGTTTCGTTTGGAGAGAGCATTGTGGATTTTGTTATGGTAGTAATTAAGTGCATTTTGATTGTTGCAAATTCGGTGCCCGCGGAGTGAAAGTGATTTTATTATTATATGTATATTATATATAAATTATATAAGGTATGGATAGGTTTCCCAAAAGCACTCCAACACGCGAAAGCGTCTAAACACTCTTTTCACTTTTGTGATATACCTTGTTAGAGTGGCCCCCCAAAATCAAATCCTAGATCCGCCCTTACCTGCGTTGTCTCAGCTGAAGACATTGTTTTTGAAGTATAAAACACACACAGCTGTCACCTGTCCGAATATTTTGACATAACAATCGATAAACTAACCTACGAAACCCATCGTGAACACGCACAAAGAAAAGACTAGCCATCGTTAGTCTGGGAGCCTCTGAAATTTTGTAATATGTTACCTCTTGTGTGAAATAAAGATTTCGTATTTGTATTGTTGGCGGTGAAAAATCCGATTGGTTGTGTTCACAGGTTTGAATTTAAAAGGGCTACCCAATATAAACCTATATATAAAAAAGCGACGTACCACTCACAAGCACATAAAAAAATCTCGAAAACTATAAAGTCTACAAACTTAAAATTTTACAGCAAAGTTCCTTATACAACGTAGGCACCCGCGGGTCTACCGCGTAATTCTGATTTTCATCAACATTAACTTGAGATTGAAATTTGACGTGCGTTCAAAAGAGATGGCATGTTAGGCGGGCGTCGTCGCACGCACGTCAAATTTCAATCTCAAGTTGATGTTGATGTAAATCAGAATTACGCGGTAGACCCGCCGGTAATAACACAGTGTATTTTTCTGAGCTTATTTTTTTGCTCGCAACCTTTCGGGTTTTTGAGGTTCCTGTAAGCACTTTGTTACTTTATTCTCCATTGAGAAAGAATATTTTTTTTATTTGATATTTTAATCATTTTTTTTTGTCGTGGTAATGTCTTTTTTTATTTACTGAACTTTTACAGATCCGTAACAAAAATGAGAAACTTGTGACTTTGTGCCTCGTGTTTCATAAATATCATCCGTTTGTCTGTCCGTCACAGCCTCATTTAGGTGAAAGTAATAGAATAAGAATAAAAGAGTAAAAAAGATTTATTACCAAAAAAAAAAGCTTGAGAAACAACAAAATAACAACATACACAACAACACAAAAATAACAATATTAAAAGAGATAAAAATATTTACAAAAACTTATTTAAACTAACCTAAACTAATACAAGAGGTGGTAGCTTTTCCAAGGTAAAAGGAAGTACGCGATCAGCGTATGCTGTTGGAAAACGAGGTTCCGAACAGCGCTGTTTTTGCAGCGTACCCCTTTGACATGACATAAAGTATTGAAAAATGTTATGGTTAAACTTAAGTAGCTCAGTGCAAAGTGCATAATTTAACTTTGTTTTTATTGTTTAGAAATTTAATTATTGTCACAATCAAAAATCAAAAATGTTTATTGTGTTAACCAAATATTTACATAATTACAATTACAGCTGGAGCCTTCTTTTAAGTAAAAATACCTGTATCAGAAGACTCCGCTCCTTCAGTCCGCAGCTTTGGTTTTACACTATATTTACTATATTTTTATAGGTACTGTAAAATAAACAAATAAGAACACCCTGCTCGACAAGGTTTGTATTTACTTTAGCGTTAGATATATAATTTATAATAATATAATTTAATTTTTATTGTAGCTTCTTATTTGTTTAGTTTATTTAAGTAATTATTTTATAAATGCTACGATAAAACTCATAGGTGTAAAATAGTAGTTTATGCTACTAGGGTGAAAAGGAATAAATTACGAGGACGATTTAAAACACGAGCGTAGCGAGTGTTTTAAACGTAACCGAGTAATTTATTGCTTTTACGCCCGTGTATCATACTACGTTTTTCAATGCATAGTGTGAGGAAATGAAAACAAACATAATCTTGTGAACTTTAAATTATGATTGGCTCAAAAGGATTGTATCCAGAGCCGTTAAACAGTGGAAAAAAAAGTATAACATCTATGGCACACAGGAAAGGCTGCAGGTTAGCCAACCATTGCAAATGAATAAAAAAAAAAAAATAATAAAGCCCTAGGGCAAAATAATCGACTTTCTGTTCGGTTTTGATGCATAAAAAGTGGGCCTTTACGAGCACTTGCATTGAAAAGTAAAATACGTATACTTGACCAATTATTGTTGATTGTGCTCTGCTTTATAGTTACTTTTATACATATAAGTTTACTGATTAATTCAAATTTATTCAAGTAAGTAATCACAAACAAAGCTAAAACAATCTTTTAGTTAATTTTTTTTATTAATAAATTAAATTTGTTTATGCCCACAAAGTGGACACTGCCCTATGGCGGGGTAAAAACAGTCAAATTCATAAACTTTGATCAGTGGTCTAAACAAAAAAAAGAAAAAGTTTCCGTTTTAAAAAATCACTTTTTGCTTTTCGAACAATGAATACTACCAGCAGTATACGTTGCTAATTGTAAGTAACTTATAGAGCGCCTAAAACTACTTTTTGTTTATATTTATGTAAAATAAAATAAACAAAAATAAAGTTAGTTAAAATATAGCCATCAGCTATTTATAATTTACTCAAATTAATTATGGTGAAATACATAAATCAAAACAGACGTTTGTGCTTCAGTTGTCACTACCATGTACTTTAGTTGTCACTACCATGCACTTTAGTTGTCACTACCATGTACTTTACTTGTCACTACCATGTACTTTAGTTGTCACTATCATGTACTCGTAGCGATGTAGGTGCGTTATTTATAGTAATTTTTGTAAAGACATTATAAGATTTATTTATATAGCCTTTTTGACGGAAAATCGGGTAATAGTCGCATAACAGTGAACTTTGTCACCCGCGATGGGCGAAGGCATAGGATCGAGCCCCAAAATATAATTAAAAAAATTGTATTCTGATTGATTTCATAGTGATCTCTTATAATACTAATATAGATGGATTTTTCTCAAAACATTATGTAATTTTCTTGACTTTAAAGTACCGTCAAATTATACAAACACACCCTAAATTTGGTAAAAAAATTTGTACAAAGTTTCACTTTACTTGTGACAGCAAATAATGAAAATGCCGGCAGCTCAGATTACCTGGCATCCAGGACATTCTGAATACCCAGGCATCCCAAAAGCCCGAAGCGCTTTTGGAAATGGCACATTTTTCCGCCATTTCTTGATCCGTTGTGTGTGACGGGTGTTTATAACAGGGTAGCGTGAAGGTAAATAATAATAATAGTAATAATGATAAAATGTCTTTATTCCAGCCAGATTTAAACTTACATAATAGCAATTAAGAAAACAGGTTATATTACGACACACAATTATGAACAATACAAAAGAAAAGAAAATAATAATAATAAACTTTATACACCAAAGCATAGATAAATAACTTTATTTATCTATGACCAAAGCTTGCGTCATATTGCCGCCACTTCTTGTGCACGAGGCTCTGAGTCCACTCGGTGCAGCTTCAGTAGCTCGATCCTGGTTCAGAAACCGTCCATCGATAATTTCAAATTTGAATTTGAATGGCACTTTAAGTATTGAACATAGTTTTATCTACGTGTTATCGGCCAAACCCGATTTTAGGACAAATTAGTTTGGCCTAGTCGGTAGGTTAGGTAAAAAGGTAGCACGACCGCCATGAATAACCTTCGTGGTAATTTTTTGATGACAGGTTTAGCCTGGGCAAACTAGTTTGTCCTAAAATCGGGTTTGGTCGGTAACATTTATAAATTAATACTCTGAGTGACTGATCTATCAACGCCAAACAAAATGGCGAAATTAGGTTACTTGTTCCTCTTCATCCATCCATCCATCCATCAGCCCGTATTCGTCCACTGCTGGACATAGGCCTCCCCAATATTACGCCACTTTTGGCGGTCCTCAGTCATCCTCATCCAGCCGCCACCCGCAACTTCCTTCAGATCGTCAGTCCAGTGGGCACGAGGGCGGCCTACGCTGCGCTTTGCTGTACGTTGTCTCCATTCCAATGCCTTACGGCCCCAACAGTTATCATGTAAGCGACAGATATGGCCAGTCTACTGCCACTTCAACTTACTGATTCGGCAGGCTATGTCGGTCACCTTCGATCTCTGACGGATATCTTCGTTTCGGATTTTATCCATCAGAGATATCCCAAGCATAGCCCGCTCCATAGCTCGTTGAGCGACCTTAAATCGGCGGATCAAGCCTTTGGTTCTTTGTTCCTCTTGCTTCTACATAATTGAAGGTTGGTAGTCAGCTCTTTGTACTGGTTTCTATTCCTTGCATATCTGATTAGAGCTTCCGCAGTTGTGACGCCGCCGGTCCATTTCTTGATGTTGCACATCTATGACATTTCGTTCTTCCAACCCTTCTTCTTTTCCACCTTGCCTATCATTACTGTTTTTAGCAGCTGGTATCGTTCATGTCGCAAAACGTGAAATATATTATGATTTTACTGAGCAATAAAAACATAACATGAGCAAAGTACGACAAAGAAGGAATGAAATAAAAAGGTCGGTTATGCAGGCTTCATGCGTAAAATTAATTTAATATTCTTTGCCTGTGACCGAGTGGAATTTCCGCGATATAAGGAAAATTATCACAAAACACGTCGTCGGTTTCACTTGGTACGGTAAATTATATTAGATAGGTAGGTAAAGGGGAAAAAAAACTTTTTTGCTTTTCATTGTAAAGAGATAAAATAATATTGTTACGACATGTATCTTCGAAAGCGTGTCAGAGGTGTTGTTATGTTAATTTTGACACATCAACGAAACATTGATATTTATTTATTTATTAATGATAGGAAAACAAACAGCTATAAATCGAATCTAAACATAACATGGTAATGCAAATTAGCCTATAGTTTTCACAATTGAATTGTGAACTGCCTAGTAAATAATAAAACATTCAGTGTAATGTAATGTAATATATAATATACTTACTTGGTGTAAATAATATATATAATTGATAACATATACGTAAATATTTGTTTATTTGTGATTGCCTTCTTCAAGTCACTTCTTAAAAAATATATTTGCTGCGAGTATCTTAAATGTGTCTGAGCTTGTGTGAAACAGCTTGTGTGATATTATAAGGGCTTATTTTATTTTTTAAGAAGACCAACTTGCTACACTAATTATTTTGATGGCAGTTTTTACGATATTTACAACGTTTTCCATTCCGTAAACAAAATTATTTGTTTATAGCACGTAGTTTACGCTTTAAAGTCCTAAAAAGCCCGCGAAAATTAGTTAATATTCAAACCGGTCGGATGTAGTGGAAATCAATAGATATAATAAAAGAGAAGAGCCCGGTGTGTCTGTACATTGAAGAAAAGTAATAAAAATAGAAAACAGGTGACTAAAAAAGAGTAATAGAACAATCAGCGATTTTTTGAATTCTTTTCTGTCTGTCTGTGTGTTAGTTTGTCTGTCTGTTTGTTCGCCCACATTTCCGAAACTATAAACGGATTTTTATGTAATTTTCATTGGCGGACAGAACTTAATTTGGATTAGAATATACGCTTTGTTTAATTAAAATCGGACCTCAGAAAAAATTGTTATCGTCATTTAGAGATTTTTGGAATTTACTTCTCTACTGTTAGAAGTTACAAATGACTAAGCAAATAATAATTCCTGGCGATGAAGGTTTATAGACGCCACGAACAATTACAGGTATAAAATAAAAAAAAAACAAGAAAACTTTGGTTAGAATTTTGTAGCGTATAATTTTAATACATTCAAAATCAACAGGTGGCGCTGTTCATTATTAGAACGCAATAAATATTTAATTATTTCGTTTAAATAGCGTCATCTATTTTGGTAAATAAAAACTTTTAATGCGAATTTTGTTGCAGCAATTGTATTGCAGATGGCCATACCTTCTTTGATGAAACGGGTTAGGTAATAACTGAAATTTGTAAAGTTAAGTATTGTAAAGATAAAAAAACTGTAAAAGAAAGGAGTTGTCTCTGTCTGTCCATTGATTATATTTCAAAAAAATTGCGGTGTAAGATAATCGGAATCTTTGTCAGTATTTCATGCATCACGCAAAAACTACTGAACGGGTTTTGATGTGGTTGACACTGTACGATCCTCGGCAGTGAGACATAGATTATAAAGAAAGAAGGAATCACTGTTTAATAACTTATTATCCAACTTAAAAACTTGGATATACAAACGATTAGTTACACATCGAATTATTTAATACTTACCCCAACCGGTTTCGTATTCTAAAAGTTTGGAGACACTTTTTGCCGAAAAACGCGCCGTCCCATTTGTTTTAAGGTGATATGCGAAAAAAATACGGGTGTTTCTTTTCTGTGTATTTCATGAAATACACGGAAAATTATAATCAGTTTCTGGTATATGCATTTTGACTATATAATCTAGAGTTTTAAAATTGAAAAACATGTTTGGATAAATTTTCCTCGATAGAAATAATTGTTGAAATGAGGTCTTCAAACACACTTTTTCTCCTCGTTTGACGAATAGGAACCATAAAACATATTTTATTAGGTGTGTTTTAACAATATCAAGAGATTTGATATTTGAAATTTTGCTGGCTATTTTAATTTTTTTAATAAAAATACAAAACCAACTTTTTTCCTTTTTGCCCTGAATCCGCCCCTCTCGCACTGCGCGATTTTTCGCTTGGAGTGACAGTGACAAACATAAAATTCGCATAGCCTCTTAACAGTGTGGAGTAAAGTTGTTTGAGTTTGTAAAGCTTTTTGCCTGCGTGTTATTAGTTATTGTATCATCTTTAGAAAATCTTCCAATTTCCCAAAATAAAAGTAATGTATACAGTTGGCCCGGGCCATAAACTATTCAGTTGCCTAAGTTTCAACGCAATTCGTTGATTGGTTATTGAGCTATAAGCTGACAAATAAATTTGAGATTTCTACATTTAGTGGGTTAAAATGAGATAGGATCTAGTAAAGATAGTATAGTTAGGTGTGTTTAGTATTGAAATTCGATTTAATAGAAGACGACGGTACAAATAAACTTTATCAAGTATATCCTAAGCCCGGAATAATGTTCTTTCATTTGGAGTGAACGTTGATCCGTTCGGTCGATTTGTACCGGTCCCTAATCCAGAGTGACGTCAGACCTTTACATCCCCGAAGTGATATCGGCTATCAATTCTGAAACGTAATAAGAGAGTAGAATTAATCGGCACGATTAAACCTCTCCGATGTATATATATTTATTTATAAGCAATTTATATATAATATTCCGGGTGCAAATAGACTGATATCTTTAAATGAAACCACAATTTCTACCGATCATACTGAACCACTTTTTCCAAGAAACATATCCGCGTGAATCATCAGTGTAGGAACATAGACAATACAGCCCAGAAAGACGTCTATTGCTCAACATCTTGCGTACAAATAATTCTGTCAACAATCGAAACGGGATACTGCAATCCTATTGGCTCTTCCAATCTTACGTATAGCGCCACAAACTTATCTTTCCCGAAGACGAAGACTTTAACGGTATGAATATAGAAGCCATTTTGGTTTGGCCTACCGAAACATATAATTTTGGAGTGGCGAATTGTATCTGCTGGTTCAGACAGATGTATTGACAGAAATCGGTCGCCTGTTATGAGGAGTCTGTAGGCTGTATTCGTCTATGTTTAGGAAATATTCGAGTTATTAACAAAAACGCGTGAACCCTAACGCAACGAGATACCGAAATTTTTTGAGGCAGCGTCGTCTGCGAAACAGCTAATCACGCGTAGCGTTCTAAAATAGACCTTCCTCTTACGAGATAAAGTCTTTAAGTTACAAATGGATATCTTCACTGAATATTTGCGCAGGTATTTTTCTTTAGCGAGTTGTTCAGTATGATCAGTATACTATGTGGTTTTATTTAAAGGTCGTAAACTATTTACACCCAGTATGTTATAATAAACTTATGATGAAGGGCCCCGCCCAGAAAGTGTGGAGAGAGAATGTAGGCGAGGCGTTAATCAGTCCTGTAATCAATCGAAAAGTTTGTTGCTTAAAATCAGTGAGCAAAACCCAATTTTGCTCATTCAGTTAAGAAAAGTGTATCGCAGCCGGATTGTGAAATACCCGCCTTTTTCTAATTAATCGAAACAGTACACTTAAATTCAAAATCCACTCAATAGTTATTCAACAAAAACTTATTACCTATGTATTGTGTATACTGCATTCGCAAAGTTTCCATTGGTTTGACGAAAATGGTTGGCGTGGAGAAGAGTTTGTCCTCACATTAACATTTTTCAAATGCTGAGTTTGTCCCATTTTGGCACACAAATTTGTTTTGATATTTTGTAATTATTGTTTATATCATGTGTTTAAATATTGTGGCACTTATAATATTTCTATTTATATTTCAACAGTGGGTGGATGTGGGTGGATGAGACTGACGATCTGAAGGACGTTGCGGGTGGTGGCTAGATAAGGATGACTGAGGACCGCCAAGAGTGGCGTAATATTGGGGAGGCCTATGTCCAGCAGTGGACGAATACGGGCTGATGGATGGATATATGGGTGGATGTCGGGTGAATGATGATGATAATGACAAGAAATGGAAACTTTTTGAAGAAAGCTTTAGTCTGTTGATGCGTTTTAAAATCACATTTTAACTGAAATGTTTGCGAGGTGGTTGTGTTATAATAGCGTATTATTTACGTTGGAAAAATGTTATTTGTGCAACAAGAGAGCAAAGTTTTTTTTTGAGCATTTGCCTACTATTTAAGTATTCGTACATATAATATAGTAAGTACACACTTATTAAATTGTCTATTATTTATTTTGATGTACACCGCCTTTACGATTTAAATCCTTGGCTTCATTTCCACCCAAAGGTTGTCTGGAAGAAATCGCTTTTAGCGATAAGACTGCCAATTGTAATCTATCTTTATCTTGTTTTTCTACTTTAAGTTTTCTTTTATATGGTGCACAATAAAGAGTTTGTCTTGTCTTGTCTTGTCTCTTCTTCTCCACGCCAACCATTTTCGTTGGTCTCCCGCTTGCCTCATTGTTGTGAAAACCTACAAAGATATATAACGACCACTCAGAAAGCATTTCCGAGTTGGCCTGTGTCTCAGAACCTAATATCAAGTGCGCAACGGCTGCGGTGCAAAATCTACTCAACTCAGGCAAGGGTCGCGTGTGTTCAACCCTTGTTCAGACCCAAGAAACATAATTACACTACAGTAATTCATCTAAGTACATTAACTTGATGAGCCAGTATGTTGGTCTGTGTGTTTTAGGATCTAATAACTCACGTATAATATGTTTATGCCTTCGTGGAACTAATTTCTCTTGGTTCAAAGGGATTGATTGAAAATTTTACGATCAAGTTTGGAAGTTCGTGTTTTAATCTGATTTATGGATCGGGTCTCGATTTGATTTGATGATCGATGTTTGATGTTATTTTATTATAATTTTCGTATTTGTACTTAGTCTGTGATGCTAATAGTACATTACTGCAGAGACCAGTAAGTGAGCTCTCCTGGACGAGTAAAAGTCTGACCCCGCAGGTCAAGGACTTTCATATACGAGTCCAAGATGGCTACTTAATGGTTGAAGCATATATAGTGCTTTTCTCAAAAATAAAACGAGACATTTTCCGAGTTTATTGTTCCGGAGATAAGGCCAATCAAAGTTTTGCCGATAAACTGTCAGTTGCAAAAAACTGTCAAATTTGAATAAAGGACCGTATTCAGCGATCCTAAATGCCCCTTGATACCGAGTTTCATATGAATCCGACCACTTTTTAGTAACTGGCAAAAATTGACAAACCTGTCAAATTTAAAAAAAATTGTTTTGGTCATGTAGCCCCTGTCTAAAACCGGAGTCACAAGAAATGTCAAAATGTTTATCCCTAGCGTCAGGGACATCACTATGTCAAAGTCAAAGAATGTCGAGGTACATCCCTAACATCATAAAAAAATAAACATATGGTATGTAATGGATTGTCATACGAATTTACTGGACACTTATTGAGACGCTTACTGAAGACCAGAAATAATTACTCTCCAGGATGAAGTACCTTACTGGCTTGTCTGCAAGGGACAAAATGATAACATTACAATACATATTTTTGAGAACATAAATTTTAATACCCCAGCCAGCGTAGAAATTTAAAGTTGGTGAATTTGGATATATAATATTAGTCAGTTCATATAATAGACAATAGATAATGTGTAAAAGGTGTATAAATATATAAATATAAAATTAAATGAAACTTAAATTTGAATTTTACAAATTTTGTTAAAATAAGCATAGTAACGAAAATTTTACACAATTTTTAATTTAGACAGTTTTTTGTTCGGTTTAAATAAAAAAAAAAATTCACAAAAGACAATGGGCCTATACCCCATAGAAAAAGGAGTTCAAGTCTAATGTAGAAACGACACGCGATTGATATTCTCACAAACCTATGTCAATAACTTACACCACGATGCAATAAAAGCTATTTTCGCATGAACAGTTTCTGTGGATAAGTTTGCGGCCCACAAGACATGTCACACGACGACGCAATCAATTCCATTCTTTATGCCTGACATTCGATAAGAAAATAGAAGCCCTAGACCAAGATAGTAGGACATTTACCTAAGTGACAGTTTGCCTTTAGATAAAGATTCCTAGAAATCGATTCTTTCTAGGGCTTGCGATGAAACTCTAGGCAAATATGTTTGATCGAATAATAAAAAAAACCGGGCAAGTTTTTAGGGTTTTGTGGTAACTAAAAGATACAAAAAGAACCTTTATGGTGAAACTCCGTTGTCCGTCCGTCCCATAGACAATACAGCCCAGAAAGACGTCTATTTATTATTTATTATTTTCCTGTTTTAATATTTTAACTATACGCTGATTTTGTTGAATATGTTTAGGTTAAAGTAAATAGTAAGTTAATTAAGTATGTTTTTTCTCTATTTATGGTGGTGGCAGAGAAACAGCGTTCCTAATGCCTTTGGTATAGGAACATATGCTGAGTCACCGTCCTTTTTAACATACAACATTGCGTTTATGAACATTGTACTACTTTGTCCATAATGGTGTGTGAAATAAATGTCTTTTTATTTTATTTTATTATTTATTGTTCAACATTTTGCGTACAAATAATTCTGTCAACAATCCGAGGCATAAGAATCGGGATACTGCAATCCTATTGGCTCATCTAATCTTACGTATAGCGCCACAAACTTATCTTTCCCGAAGACGAAGACTCTAACGTAATGAATATAGAAGCCTTTTTGGTTTGGTCTAACGAAACATATAATTTTGGAGTGGCGAATTATATCTGCTGGTTCAGTCAGATGTGTTGACAGAAATCGGTCGCCTGTTATGAGGAGTCTCTAGGCTGTATTCGTCTATAGTCCGCCCGTATGTCACAGCCTCATAACTTTAGCACCGTTAAGACTTGAAATTTGGCACAAAAATAGCATTAATAATAAATTAATAGTTTGATTAATTAAGATAGCTATGTCAAGTGACATTTAGGAGGGAGGGAAGGGGGTCGATAAGTTTGTCAGCAAAGTGTCACATGAAATGTTTTTTGCTGAATATTATAAATAGTCAAGTAAGTACACATGAAAAATAGTTTTAATTTTTATACTTACAGTTTACATTACATAATGGGTAGGTAATAAATGAGGACGCTGTTCTTGAAAACATAGCTCATTCAGTTATAATTACGCTCAACATATTTAGTGCCACATACGTCACCACGCCAAACAATGAAATTCAGATTTTATCCGCATTTTTGCTAAACTGTATGTACTACCTACATTATATATCCGCTTATTGATCATTATGACACAAACTATCGATATATATCAAATTTGCCGGTCCTAACCGGTTGGCTACAGCTTCAGGCTTCGAGAGGCGCGCCAAGCGGTTCTTCTTGCGACGGCGCCGGTGGAGAGGACAAATGTATGAAGTTGTATAGAGCCGGCCATGGGTCGCCACTCGCGCGTCTTGTCCGGCTTCGAGTGACTTGCGCCCTCGCGACGGCGATGTGTGGGGAGGCGGGCGGTTGAAACAGTGATCGAGCGCACAGGACGAACCTAGTGTCGAGCGCTTTGAGCAAGTGAGTGCGCTATACATCCGATGCGGTGGAAGGCACCGACGGGTGTCGTGGCAGGGCAAAGCCTGTCATGAAAACCGCCTGGAAGTGCAGCAAGAAGCGCCAGAAGTCAGAAGCCCTGGCGTAACGCATCTTGTTGGCTTAGCCACCCAGAGCGCGTTATGTCAAGACGAAAATTAGCGCAAATTCTTCCGAACAAACCAAGCGTCATCGCTACTCCAATGGTTATTCCCTCTTTGCCATTGGAATTTAAACAGAAACATTTAAATATAATTTATACTACACCTGCTCGGAAAGTACCTTCTTACTTTTTTGAAAACGACGCAGAAAATACGTCATTACTGTCATACAAATATGTGGGCGGAAAAAGTGTATGAAAATCCATTGTTAACGTGCTGTTTTTTTTTTAATATTGCATGAGCAATTGGCCAGTATTATTTTGCAAACTCGGACTTAAACAGTTTTTGTCTTTTGGTATAATATGATTAAATTAGGTTACCTGCTAAGAAGTTTGTAACCAGGCTCTAGTATGTCAATTGTTACCTATTGATGTTATCAAAAGAAATCAAAACGTTAAAATCACGCGCAACTCGCATTTTTGTTTTATCTGAATTTTAAATTTGTAAAATTACTAGCTAGCTTCTGTCTAATGAAAGCTGAGAGTAACTTTACCTGACACGGGTATGGAAAGGAGGTACCTATATTTTATGTGGATACGTACAAGTGTTTTTAAAACATAATTTGTCTTTTATTTTCCTCCTAGGTGTAGTATAAAGCACTATGTATCACTCGGGAGAAAGTGCGATTCCCAACCCGTGTGTATTGAGGCCCGTGGCTTCGCCTCGGGCCTCTAACTACACCCTCGTTGGTAATCGTCCCCGTTCTTCCCTCGGTGAACAATGTACTATTGAAAAGTTTGTTTTAATATTTTTGGTTAATCCCAGGATGCAGTAATTATCCATATTCCAAAATTTCAAATTCCCAATACATATTAGGAGGTTGACTGAAATTATTTACTAAATGTATTCCAAGTACAGTAACGAGATTCATGCAAAACGTATGCTCACCAAATTGGTGACATATTGAAAAAGGGCAATCACAAAAGTACCCGTAATAGAAAAGCTTGTATGACTGGATGTGGAAGAGGCTAAAGAGGAGTGTCAGGATCGCAGCAGATGGAAATCTGTAGTCTCTACCTACCCCTCTCAGAGACAGGCGTTATGTACGTATTCCAAAAGTCACTTAAAAGCAATCTACGGAACCACATGCGGTACAGGTTCTGGAACGACGCCTCTCGATTCAGTACGCTAATTAAATTCTTAGGTGAGCGTGAAGGTAAACCTGCAGCCCAAAATACTGTTTTAATATAAACTACACCGACTTCAAATCCCGCTTTATGCAGATTATCAGTTGTATTGTATGTCGTATACAAAATGAAACCATCAATTGTATTAAACAACGTGTAACAGGAAAGTTTTGACATATTTAAGGAGCTCATTTATGGTATATAACAACTTTTAATATTGGAACCAACCCTAAATCTTGAGCGATTAAGAAGATGGCCTACCCTAGCAACTTTTTTATTACCCGTCCAGCACAATTAGTCCAATGGCAAAGACCTTATATGCTTTTGATAGAGGCGATTATATGTTGGCTCATTGGCCTTTTTTTCTTGGATGGGTAATACTAATGATCACGCAGCGAAAAAACAAATTGGTGTGTTTTAAGTTAATACTGAAATATTTTGTGGGGAAAAGAATATTGGAATTAAGTAAAATCCCTTCATATTTCTATTACCTGTTTTATGGAAAAAAAATCAAGTTGATCTCTTAACCGCGTTTTTGAAAGGAATGTTTGAAAACCAAAAAAAGAGGGTGGAAAACATTTTTTTTTGGACAAAAATATAAATCTGAATATATTTCTTATAAATAGAATCTCTAGATAATATATTAATAAATCAGATACCTATATTTTTTTCAATCCAAGGAGAGTCCGAATTTCTTCAAACGAATCCTCGAAAGTCTGGCGTTGTTCATGCTCTAGGCTCATGTACAGTCTTAAAGACAAAATAATAATAATAATATTAAACAAAATGCTGTCCAGAAAATTGGTGCCGTTTGTATTTGTGTATGGAAAGATAAATTCCTATTTTGAAGTCGGTTCAATACATGAGAAAGGTCGTCCAGTTAACACCCAGTTAATTATGGAAGTCATTTCACTAAAAGTCCATTACGAGTCAGAATTTAAGAGCACCTTTTCTGTTCGCTGAGAGATTACGTCTATATGTGTACATGTTTTTAGGGTAATTGAAGTACAGAAAACGTAGAAAAGATTCTTTTCCGTTTTTAACTCTATAAACAATGTTGTTAAGATGTGTCCAAAATTCTAGCTTTTGTAAAATTAAACAGACAATTGATTGAATTACAAGACAATTGAGCCCGCCTCCTACATGGAGACTTTTTAGAAAATCAATAAAAACTTAAAAACAGTAGTAAAATTATTTTTTCGATATCTCAAATAATTGTGAAGTTATTGGCAATAAAAGTGAACTTAACGCCATGTTTTGTGATGTCATCTGACATGATTTCATACTAAAAGTGATCAATATCTCTATCGCAAACTTCGATAATAATAGGAACTTTTCAAAAATTCAAAAACGTATGTATGCGTTGCTATAGCTAATAATTAGCTGATTATTAATCAGTTACTATAAAAATATACCGATATTTCACTACAGGAGACGTGTCCATTCCAACCAAGATATATAATATAATAATGGTACCGATTCAGTGAAGCACATCTTAACTTATTTGACAGGACTAAACTTAATTTAAGCGTTCTGTCCTTGTCTTTTCGATAGAAAAAGAAAAAGACAGGACGCTTAAAATAAGGTTAGTCCTGTCAAATAAGTTAAGACGTGATATGCCGAATTGATACCAATATTGACCAAGTGCCGACAATCACAACCATTCATATTTTAAAATTCTAGCTGTTCGAAAATAAGTGTTGTTATGTCGTTGTGTAGACGTTGAGATGGCTCGACCGGTAAATGATTGCAAACGCGAAGTGACTTCAGTGGACATCTGGACCTGCCTTGACTTTGTGTCGAGATCTGCCTTGTCTTTGTGTCGGGACCTAGCTTTCTTGTCTTTATGTCGGGACCTAGCTGCCTTGTCTTTGTGTCGGGACCTAGCTTTCTTGTCTGTATGGCGGGACCTAGCTGCCTTGTCTTTGTGTCGGGACCTGCCTTGTCTTTGGGATATACGTTACGAAGTATACAAAAAACAGAATAATGAGAAATAGTAGACAAATTTAAAGAAATTGCAGCATATTTGTATACATGCTATCCCTTAAAAATCTTCAATTTACATAGTTGTTTTGTAATTATGATTGTTAAGCGCTTGGTAGAATTTACTACACATTATGTGTAAAAAGCGTTTGTACTTATCTACATATAAAATAAAACTTTATTATACCCGACCGGTTTCGCTGTTTAGCATTTTCTAGGGCATTTTATCTTAATCATAACAATTATTACGTGATAATTTTATCCATGTCTAATGGCGTGCAATAGATGAAAACCCTTGCTCTATAAGGTAATTAGATATGGATACAATTACCAAGTAATAAATTGTTATAATTAAGATAAAAGGCCCAAGAAAATGCTGAACAGCGAAACCGTTAAGTTTTATTTTATATGTGGATAAGTACAAGCGTTTTTTTTAATATAAGCTTTAAGGCGATATGCGAAAAAAATACGGGTATTTCTATTCTGTGTATTTCATGAAATACACGGAAAATTATAATCAGTTTCTGGTATATGCATTTTGACTATACAATCTAGGGTTTTAAAATTGGAATTCATGTTTGGATAAATTTTCCTTGATAGAAATAATTGTTGAAATGAGGTCTTCAAACACACTTTTCTCCTAGTTTGACGAATAGGAACCATAAAACATATTTTATTATGTGTGTTTTAACAATATCTAGAGATTTGATGTTTGAATTTTTGCTAGCTATTTTAGTTTTTTTAATAAAAATATAAAACCGACCTTTTTCCCTTTTGCCCTGAATCCGTCCCTCTCGCACTGCGCGATTTTTCGCTTGGAGTGACAGTGAAAAAAATAAAATTCGCATAGCCTCTTAATTGAGTTAACTCTGTGGTAAAAAGAGCCTTTTAGATGAGAGCACCTTAATGCGTGGGTAGATGTAACAACAGACGTCCACTGAATAATCCATTTGATGGCGTCACGTGACTCTAATTAACGAACTTATGAGCCATTCGTTCACCAGTGTTTGTACGTTCACCTGCAGTTCAAGTTACCTATATTTGCACGAATTTAATCCTTGTGCCATTGTCATTGACACAAAATTTTGTGGAGGTTATCGTATGGGCAATTGAACCCTATATTGCACTGGAAATAGGTTTTGTAGATCTTATCTTAATCAGTTTTAAAATCCTAAAGAAAACTCCATACATATTTTAAAGCTTGAGGTACAGTGCTCCCAAAGTAATAATGCGCATACAAATCTTTAGCCGAGCGACCGGACGTATCACGTGACCTTATTGGTTGTATAGAAAGTGTAAGGAAATATGAACTTTGCCGAACAGTGGCGAAGATTTGTATGCGCAGTATTACTTTGGGAGCACTGTATGTATGTGTAATTTTGCATTGAAAACTACCCTTTATTTAAATACTTTTATAAAACTAGTCAAAATTTCACTATTTTTTATTTTTATTAAATGTACGGCGTGTAAATAAACAGGTATCATTAAATAAAGTCACAACTTCTACCCATTATAATCAATCAGTACTTCATTAATATAACATTTGGTGGTAGAGTTGATGCCGGGCTCGACTGTGGAGGTACCACCATCTTACTTGGAGACCCCCTCGAAGTAATTCGGGGGAGAGTAAGAGGACAGCTCACAGGCAAAAAACCAGGAGGCCCACCATGCCTGGGACCGATGGATGGCGGTATATCCATCTCTAATAGCCGGGCCTTATGTGGAACAGACTGGTGACGGGCAGCGGCGTCACTGGTGTGAGGGTTCCGGCACCGCGCTCACCAACCCGCCTGGCCAGCGCGTGTGAGTATGGGCAATTCTTCCAGGATGACCGCTGGGAGTAGCAAAGTCCTGGAAAGGCTTATCTCCAGCAGTGGACGAACTAGGCTGATGGATGGATGGATAACATTATAATCAGTACTTTACTAGTTTAAAGTAACATTTTAAAGTAATGAAGTGTACAAAATTTAAATTCTTGTCAATAAAATTTAAATTAATTTGTTCGTCTATGTTTTAGACGACATACATACACACGCCTGTTTCCCAGAGGAACGTTACTTACCAATTTCCATCTGCTACGATCCTGAGACCCCTCTTTTGCTTCTTCCTCATTCATTTTAAGAAAGTCGTTAAGGCGCTCTTATCCCAAAATCAGTAATTTCAAAGTCAAATAGAACTTTCAAATATCGTCTAAAACTTCCAAAAAAAATACGCAACATAGTTCGAACCTTTATCTAGGTTTTCCACGCATGTGTTACACAATCAGATAAACTTTGCTTGATAGAAATAATTCACGAACACAGCATGTAATAAGACCTTTCAAATCATGCCATTTCCATAATTCCCCTCTTTTATTAACGAAACATATCTGGTAATATTGCTCTTTAAATTTTCTAGGTTGACCACGTAAGTGGGTTTTAATAAACATATCCCTTATTTTTAAACAATTTAAAAACCGATGAAAACAACGAAAAAGTACAAAAGTGTGGTTATTTTCTTTACTCCTTACACGTAAAAAAAAGACAGAGAGTCACTCTTCTGGGATAAGAGCGCCGATATATTCAGTATGCGGTTCATGTCTATGTAATCATGCTGCGTTTAGAACAAAGCATTTTAATACAAACGCGAAGTATTTGAAGCATCCAATTAAAGCATGAATGCAATCAGAAATAAAGGAAGGATATCATATTTACCATGTACCGGCATTGTTCGGGGAAATATTTGCTTTCATTCGTTAGACAAAGAGATGAAATTATGAATTTAAAACACTGACAAAGAGTCTGTCCGAGCCCCAGTCGGTTAAGAAAGGCACAACGCTTCGCTTTGTTGCATAATCACATAATATGCTTCTCTGTCCATTCGTTTTGGTTACTGCATTATCTAAAGGTGTACCCAAAGGTATTTTAATACAACAGGTGCGAGTCGGACTCGCACACGTAGGGTTCCGTACCATTATCTATAAAAACGGCAAAAAAACATGTCTGTTGTATAGGAGCCCCCTTAAATATTTATTTTATTCTGTTTTTTAGTATTTGTTGTCATAGCGGCAACAGAAATACATCATCTGTGAAGATTTCAACAGTCTTACTATTACGGTTCATGAGATACAGCCTGGTGACAGACGGACAGACGGACAGATAGGCGGACAGCGGAATGTTTAATGTCAATATTTTGAATACTTCTCGTTTGATTTTCAAAAGTTATTGATGTCATTATAGGTAACGTACTTTCGAAATTAGTTTAAAATTTTTTGATATCTGTAATAGTTACGGAATAATCGCCTGGTCACACTTAACGATTACACCCTGTATATGTCGCCGTATTATGGCGTGAACTGCTTTTTCGCAAAAAAGCTGATAAAATCTCTCAAGGTTCACGAAAAAGAGACATGACAAATATATTTTAAAACAATTAAGAAAGTGTTGCTCAAAATGGTTGGTGAATCAAGGTCAGCTCTAGCCAAACAGTCTCGGATTGCCTCCACTGATGTGGTTGCTTAGGGGAATCATCCAAGTATATCCAGGAAAGGATGGGATAACCCGAGTAGCAGATATCAAGACCAAAGTGGACACGATACGACGAGCCTTCAATAACATTTGTCCTCTTCCATGATCCGCCAACCAGTGACGGCTCGGGAGCATGTTCAACATTTATCTGGCTGCAGACGACAGAGTGGGGTGCTGGGAGCAAGGACCCTACTTTGTAAAAAAAGCCATGCATGTGGCCATTTTAATTATATAATATAACAATTGGAAACCCAAGCACTAGGCTCAACAAGAGTCTTTCAACAAAAAGTAAAAAATAGGTGCGACGACGAGCGTAGCGAAGCGTATTGCAAGGTGTGAATTAGTTTTTCGTGTAAATAAATTTGCGGAGCCAAGCGAAGCGGAGCGGGGAGGCAACCCCCTGGTTTTAACAAAATTTACGATATACTTTCGTGTAAAAGATCATATCTCTAAGCTAGAGCGTTTTCATCACATTTTGTCTGCTTTTTCGTATGATCGCGTAATTGTCTTTAAAAATCTAAGTTTGAGTTTTTACGCCATAATTCAGTTTTTCACGAAAAAGCGCGATTTTTAGCAAAAAAAAAAAAAACAGTTTATACCGTCATATGAAGATACATATGAGATAAGATATAGTTAAGATGCATATTATGCCAAGAGAAAAAGTTTAAATAGTATATTTCGTACCAAGTAAAAAATTACGCTTTTTCATATCCGAGGAATGCTTTTGATTCTTTTAATTGTTCCAATTTTTCGTTTTATAATAACTTTGCCCCGCGAAGTGGCCAGCATCTACTTTTTTTCGTTTCTTGGCCTGCTGAATAATTCAATGTCAAGACAAACTTACGTCAAAAAAAACTTAACCAAGTACGAAATGAATTTTTATAAAATTATTCGTACTGACTAAAGAGTCATTTCACAACGAGGTCCAGAAAGTTCGATTTTTGAAACAAGTTTAGAGTATGTATTGGAAGTTTTTATTAAAGGTAGTAGAAAAAGATGTTATATAAACAGTCGTGACAAAAGTAAGCCAAGCTGACAACAGTTCAGCAAATATTCCAGCCCTGAATACATGAGTTATTCGAAACCTTACAGTTATTCGAGACGTGCTAGCGAGGCTACTCCTATTGGAATTTCATATTTGCCGACCTCCCGGTGTACAGCTGGCATTGACAGGTATAGCCAACGTATTTATTCTTTTTTCAAGGCTTGCAACGGAATCTGATCGATAGGTTTGCTCGGTCAGTTTTCTTTACTCGCTGAAAAACGAGGCGTAGACCAAAGCTTTTGAGTCTCACTGATTCCCATTAGAAGTTTAAGACTCTTTGTTAAGCTAGAAAAATTAGACTTTTTCGGAGGTAGAATAGAATAGAATAGAATAGAATATCTGTTTATTTATCTGCCACAATACAATTACATAATAAAAGCTTAAAAACGAGACATTTAACAAAATAAAGATAAGAAAAAACAATGTGACTAAACTAGAAGAAGTCATGTATCGCAGCAGACAAAAAGATCAAGGACTCAGCATATGCTGTAGTCTAACAAAGTTAGACCGACAGCGCTGATTTTCAGTCCGGGCCCGCGTAGATAACGCACGAACAAACAAAACAGAGCGAGTATCAATATTACATATTCATGCACAACTAAACAAAATATCCATATAACATACGTAGGTAGTAATATTTGTGATTAGTAAATACTAGATAAATAAATTGATAAATAAATAAATATTTAAATTTAGAATTTTATCACCTTGTGGGATAAACTTTAAAGATATCTGAAAATAAATAATATTAAATAGAACAAATTATAGCCAATCCAGTTTCCAGTTTTAGGCAGGCGAGGATTTTCGTAAGCCAAGGAGATACTTTTTCAATTTATATATAATTTGTATACTTAGACTTAAGGCCACGTAGTGGCGGTGGAATATTAGGTGGAGTATTAGGTGGTGGTAGGGATCCACCTAGCTGCATTAGAATGACATATGCCGACCAAATTGGCGACATACTGAAAAAGAGGCAAGACAAACTCACTCGGAATAAAAGAGCTTCTATGACTAAAGTCCATTTTTTAATTAAATTAAGTAAACTGAGAGTACGGAAAATGGACAAAGGTGTGTGATACGATATTGTTCATCGACGAGTAGCCTGCATCCACAGCGCCATCGTTTTTCTGCACTGTCATTTGCTTTGTTTAATTAAGAACTCCACTTTAGATGATTAAAGGTCGAAATAACGAAAGATGTGTGAGGATCGGAGCAGATTCAGGTCAGTAGTCTAGTAGGAGTAGAGACCAGGCATGAGTTCATTAAATTGGTATAGCAATCGCCCAGTAAGCGAGAGAGGGTTCAAATCCCGGTTCAGAGCTCCTCACATCCAGATTTACTTTTCTTTCTGCGTTTCTATACTGCAATGATATAATGTTAATTTATACCTTTTTGGACACCTGCCTTTGTAACTTTCTTGTACTTTCTGTCGGGTTGACTGGGAGAAAATGCTTCTAGCATTAAGTCCACCTGTTGTACATTAAACTGTTATTTTGTGCAATAAAGAATTTAGAAGAAGAAGAAGAGTTTTTGTATGTACGTATACGAGTACATATGTATAAATTCCTGCTGTTTAATGAAAAGGGTGAGTTCCTCAATGAACTGTTTGTCATCCCTTTGTCCGTTCATAGTAACATATGGTTAGCAGTTTGTTACTTATTTAACATTATAATTTATATGTCAGAGATTTTTTTGGAGGATTTTGCAAGTAGACGGAAAAAGACAAGGTTTTTGAGGAAGAACTAGTGCATACGTGTGTAGCACGCGCTAAGTGTTCGGTGAAACATTATAATAATTTGTGATTGTAAGTTGGAATACGAAAACTTTCTTTTATTCTCCTCGCCCGACCACTCACGCCGACTCGCCACTCGTGACGACGAGAACCCAACCAATCCTCGAAAACCCAAAATATATTATATATAATATTAGTAATATTATTATATATAACATATTTTATTTTTATACTATAAAGTGAAGATGGTTCATTCATAACTAAATATCATGACTGTCTGCTGGCCCCGCTCAATACCTACTTTTTATTTAGAATGTTACCGTTAATTGACTCAGGATTAACATATCTCGACATTTATCTACGAGGTGGTGTCAAAGGTGTTGCTAAATGTTGATTGTCACTAGAACAGCAACACTCTCTTTTCACCGACGATTACACGTAAATTACTGTATGCATCCTATAAAAACTTGCATAACATTTTCCTTCAGCATCAGCAGGTGGTTATACAAAAACACATAATTTGAAAAATGTTGAAAAAATGTAAATGAATTATCAACTCTAAAACAACATATGCAACATTTTTCTTTTTCGTACCACCAAAACTTCTATATGAAACAAAAATGCTTGGTCGATTTAATTCATTTATGCTTTGAGTTATAGGTAAACTTGATAGCTATAAATATAACATAGCATTATTTAATCAAACAATCACGTCCATGTAAAAAGTATTATTTTCTCCTATTTCGACCTATCAAGGACGCAGCGAGCGACGTAACAGCCACTATGCATTGCGCGCCGATATGAACGTCATTTCAATGTCGATTCCATCGATATTCGTACCGACAAACATCGAGCTGCTAATTTGGCGACACTAATCGCCTTAATGTGTTCTACCAACACCATTTTGAACACGGTCGTGGATAAGGTTAATAAGTAATAACCCATTCGCTAAACATTGGGTGCAGTTGTCATCTGTAAATAAATATTGTAAGAGGTTTAAAAGATAACATAAGATAAGATAAGTAAATGTAGTACTAACAATACCATTTAAGAAATTACACTACTTACAAAAACAAATGAAATGTCGGAAATATTACGTTTTATATTGTTTAAAAGAAGTACAAAATTTCTAATCAAAGTAGGTAATTGTGGACGATTATGACATCCTCCATGCACGCGCTTATATAACATAATATTTATTTACCTTACGGATAGAGTAACGGGTAATTATCTGAAGCTTCATTCGTGCGGAATAAAATTTAATTATGGCCGTAAAATATCAGTTTCAAGTTTTTAATGACTGCTTAATTGATTGATGAAATTAAGGTTGCAGTTTACATGGATGTTTATCTGAAATCTGAAATATGATATTAAAGTTTCAACTCGGTGAAGGTTGTATATTTGTGGTGTTTGGCGTCATCCAAACCTTTGGGCCATCCATCCAGAAGCACGAAGGTTATAGTATTCCGTCGCGCTTGGTCGATGTGTTTGGTGACCGAAGACAAGGTCGGATCTACTATTTATTTTGTTGGTTTCGTCGAGCCTAACTAAGGCGAGCCTTAAAATAAATCAGACTACATACCAGATTCTTCACAAACATTTATAATTAATAGTCTACAGATGTGCAGATAATTCAGATAAAAGAAACTATGTGTTATATTACTTATAAAAACCATTATGGTTTATTTATTTTTCAAAGGAGGAGGGGTTGGTTTGGAGGGGGCGTCAGCCCCTTAGTGCCTCCCCACCTCTATATCCTTAGTGCCTCCCCACCTCTATATCCTTAGTGCCTCCCCACCTCTATATCCTTAGTGCCTCCCCACCTCTATATCCTTAGTGCCTCCCCACCTCTATATCCTTAGTGCCTCCCCACCTCTATATCCACCACTGACCCGAAGCTTATTTTGTCCAACACTGTGTGAATTTTTTTATACTTCGTTGAGATATTTAATATTTTATTACTTGAGATATATTGAATTTAAATTTGTCACTTTAACTACTTTTAAATAAATCTAATATACCGATTACTGCACAGTTAGTAGATCAATCTCATAAGGCATAGGTCCCGGGTTTGAATATCAGTTCAGAGCTCCTCACATCTAGATTTACTTTTCTTTTGCGTTTCTATACCTGGGTCGATACTTCGTATTTGTTACAAAATATTAAGAAATAACTATTGCGGCCAAAATAAAACGTTTAGATAAGAGCATTGTATAACAATAGTTCACTATATGATTAGATGTATTTTATAGTAGTTTATGCCACAAGGGTGAAAACGAATAAATTACGAGGATGGTTTTAAATACGAGCGTAGCGAGTGTATCATACTACGTTTTTCAATGCATAGTGTGAGGAAATAAAACAAATATAATATTGTGAACTTTATATTATTATTGGCTCAAAAGGACTGTATGCAGAGCCGTTAAACAGTGGAAAAAAAGTATAACAATTATGGTACACAGGAAAGGCTGCAGGTAAGCCAACCATTGTAAATAAATTAAAATAAATAATAATAATAAAGCGCTAGGGCAAAACAATCGACTTTCTGTTCGGTTTTGATGCATAAAAAGTGGGCACGAGCACTTACTTGCATTGAAAAATTATTTTTTGGTAGCTGGGACTTTCCATAAGAGAGTTTTTTTTTCTCAAAAATGTTTGTGCTTTTAAATTTGTTTCTGATTAATTTCTAGCTGGTAATGCACTCTAATAATAATTAGAGTATTCAAAGCGATGGATTTCGCAATAAAAACATATAATTTTAGTTAATGAAAACTGTGAATTTCTTAACTGTCTGATGCAACAGGTATTGTAGCGACGACAGCGCCTTCTGTTCAGAATGAGCAAGGCGTGTAATCACATAAAGCCCTCGTGAGCGTTCAGTATGTGCATTACAAGCTGGTATAGCAAGTAGTTACAAAAATTCGGTGTACAGTTATGGTGGAAAAATTCGTCGTTCCAGATACGAACCGCTTAATCATAAAGTGGACTAAAGTTGAGATACACTGCTTTTATCTAAAATTATTTCTTAATATTTTGTAAATATAAATGTTAAGTAATTTTTTTTCTACAATATATTTCTACTTTTGTCTTTGGATAGTATGGGGACCGACAAGAGACCAAACTCGAGATTCTAATATAAACCGGAAGTGACACAGTTTATTTCCGCTGTTTCCAATACCTATCTGCTCAACTAGAAAGATAAAAACCCGAGTTTAGTGAGTTTATAAGATTATGTGTTATAACGACATTAAAAATAAGAAAAGATAAATTTGAAACATATTTCAAGTAAGACAAATATTTTGAAAATATTCAATATGATTTGAACCTGCGACCTCTTGCTTTCATGATAAGCGCACTACTGACTGCGCCACTGTGAGGTACTTATCCTAGACCCTTAAATTTTTCCACCATAGACGTACAACGGTTTTATTTTATGGCTACTTGATTATATGAGCCAGTAATGCATAAATATATATAATAAGCTACCTGATGTGTTTAAAGGAAAACCACGCAACAGTTTTAAGAAACATACATGTAAATATCTTGTAGACAACTGTTTCTATTCCATTAAGGACTATTTAGACTTTAAGGCATAATATCCTTAATAAGGTGAATATAAACTTAACAATAGTTATGGGCCTAGTCTTAATAGTGCATGTTAGTTTTATATGCCTAAAAATATGTATGTGTTTACACCTGAAAAGGTAAAACATGGAGATCTAGATTTAAGCAACAACAAACGCTAAATGTGCCCAAACCCATGTTTAACACAATATATTTCTTTTCATTTCATTTCAATTCGTTCAGTGTGTGCATTACTGGCTGGTATATCAAGTAATTACATTACTGGCTGGTATATCAAGTAATTACATTACTGGCTGGTATATCAAGTAATTACATTACTGGCTGGTATATCAAGTAATTACATTACTGGCTGGTATATCAAGTAATTACATTACTGGCTGGTATATCAAGTAATTACATTACTGGCTGGTATATCAAGTAATTACATTACTGGCTGGTATATCAAGTAATTACATTACTGGCTGGTATATCAAGTAATTACATTACTGGCTGGTATATCAAGTAATTACATTACTGGCTGGTATATCAAGTAATTACATTACTGGCTGGTATATCAAGTAATTACATTACTGGCTGGTATATCAAGTAATTACAAAAAAAGCTGTATAGGCATCGGTATGGTGGAACAATTGAACGGTCTAAGATGAGTCCCTCGGTGGCGCAGTCGGTATCGAGCTTGTCTTGAAAGCAAGAGGTCGCAGGTTCGAATCCTGACAAGAGGAATTGTTTTCAAAATATTTATCTTGTTATATAAATTTGTTTCTAATTCTCTTTTTAGGGTTCCAAAGGGCAAATAGGAGCCCTATTAATGTCACTCCGTTGTCCGTCTGTATGTCTGTCTGTCTGTCTGTCCGTATGTCACGGATCTCTAGCTCTTAGACGGAATGATATAGAAATCTGAAATTTTTATGTTGTGTAAAATGTTGTCTCAAAACCGAATTTTGACCTCATACGTGAAAATGGAGCAAATTCAAATTCAAATAAAAAATAAAAAAAAGGATGCTATCAAAGTTGTCATTTTTAGACCATTTTTGTTACGAAGTCTATCTTAAAGGTCAAAGCAGTTAGGAATTTGAAATTTCTGTATATTATTTACCATATGCTGTATCTAAAACCGCCGATTTATAATGTAGATTTAGGGTTGTCTCCGAATACTCAACCAACTTAATTTTGTAATTTTTATGCCTGACAGAATTAGAGCATTACTTAAAATTAAATAAATATCTAGTTTGAAATAATTGGTCATAAATATACGGAACCGACTCTTACTTGGCCGGTTTTTTATTTTTGGAGTTTGTAATAATATTCCAAATTTAAAAGTTAGAGTCAATAATCCTACCGACCAAGCCACCCTTATGCGCAAAATTAAACGGAAACTCAGTAGTTCCAGCAGGTCTCGTGTCGGATAATTACCGGAACAGTTTTGTTTACCTCCGTCCGACCAAGTCGGGTCGTGGATAGTCCGCTTCAAACTTTACCAGCTCTATCCAACTGCTAATACTGACTCGGTGGAGCTAATCTAAATACTTGTTGCCATGAATCTGCACTTATTTAAATGTTTACCTAGCTTAAACGTTTTCCCGTTAGGTAAATGTGTCTGGTTGCGACGGTTTGAAGGTATGTTAATGCTGTATATGTGACAAACTTCAAAATGTATACCCACATAATTTGCTGAATTCATTTTGTTCTGTGTCTTTGGAAATTGCCACAAAAATATAGTTTTGGGGCTTCGTAGCCTTATTGTCATAATTCAATATCTACGTTTGTTAAAGTTAGACAACAAGGCCAATTTTTGTCAATTTGGTCATGTCTGTCATGTCAATCATGTCAAAAACAATGAGGTTATAAGAGTAAAACAATATTTTTTAGGGTATCAGAAAAAGTGCATTTTCTCATTTTTTACGGTTCCGTACCCAAAGGGCAAAACGGAGCCCTATTAATGTCACTCCGCTGTCCGTCTGTTTGTCTGTTCGTATGTCACGGGCCTCTAGCTCTTAGACGGAATACGATAGAGACCTGAAATTTTGATATGTTACGTAAAATGTTGACCCAAAACCGAATAAAATAAAAAATAAAATTAAATAATTTTTCAGGGGGGACTCATACACGAAAATGGAGACAAAAATAATTTTTTATACCCCAAAATTTCGGGTGTCATTGTCTAGAGCTCATTAAGTAGAGTGTGAATGTATTTTTATTCTTTTTTAACATCGAAAATAAAGAAAAAGGAAGCTAGCAAAGTTGTCATTCTTAGACCATTTTTGTTACGGGGTCTATCTCAAAGACCATAGTAGTTAGAAATTTGTAATTTCTTTATATTATGTACCATATGTTGTATTTAAACAACAAATACTGAAAACACCGATTTATTTATGATGTAGTTATAGGGTTACGTCCCCGAATACTCAACCAACTTCATTTTGCAGTTTTTTTTCCATACAATTTGTAGATAGTGATAAGATTGTAATTCTGTTCAAATTTGTATATTAACCTATTTAAATGGTACGGATCCCTCAGCGCGCGAGTCCTACTCGCACTTGACCGGTTTTTTTATTTTGCTCGCGTGTTATTGAATATAATTTTGAGGTTACCTTTTGTGGTTACTCGAAATATTTTGCAAATTCACGGTCCATTGAGGAAGAATTTTTCAAGTTTTTAAAAAAGCATTGTCCTCCCTTTTGTTTCCTCCCACTTTAAGATAGAGTACCGAAAGTACGGAAAAATGTACAAAAACATTTGGAATAAAAAACATTTTGATAGTCCGATTTTAGAATGAACATTTTTCGAGAAAAAAAAACATACCAAATTGTTTTTGCTTTTTTATTACATACCTACAAAAAAGCGGCGGTAGCTCAGGGGTAAAACGCTGGCCTCTCAATCTTAAGATCCAGGTTCGATCCCCGGTCGGGCATGCACTAATGAGTTTTTCTTAATTAAGTATTTGTTCTTACTTACCACTTGCGGAATGGTGTAGGAAAACATTGGAAGGAAACCTGCATGCGAAAAAGCGTGTATTTGTGTCCGAAGAACAGCGATAGGGCTCACCTTCCATTACGTTGGTACATAAAAATCGTCGGTGAAACGCGGGTGTACACCCTCTCAGGGATTCATGTTGTGACTATATATTTATATTATATTACATACATTTTTAAATTTGGTAATCTATCTTTTAACATTATGTTTGTAATAATAAAATGTGAAAGTTATAAAAAAAAAACACCAACCTGAACTGGTCCCTGGAGTTGAGCGTCTCCTGCTTGATAGACAGTATAACTGGACCCAGGTCCTCGTCATTGGTGAAATAGTTCCAATGTTCAGTGCTATAGAAGTACTTTTCGTATGTCTCCTGTTCCACGGAGGTGAGCTCGAAGCCTCCACTCCTCTCCCATTGTTCTTCGATGGCAGTTTTCTTCTTCGGCGTGCTGCCGCCGTTTTCGCTGCTGTCTTCTGCTGCTTCGTCCAGCGACCCTGATCTTCTGTGGCGGTCTGATGACAAAAATTCAAAGACTTGTTAGGACTGGTACAATCATGGGACTACAAAGGATAAGTCTGAAGTTGGAACAAAATAAGTTTAGATAAGTCATCGAACAAAGTATATATACTGTAGGTAAGTATGTCAAATATGTCAGTTTTTTCCATTTTTTTAATCATAATGGTTTCATCCTTTGTCAATACCGCGCTAATGGAAAGTCATTGAGACCTAGGAATGAAGCACTCTTCTTACCCAAAATCTATGGAAAGTTGAGACCTAGGAATGAAGCACCGGTCTTCTCCAAAATCTATGGAAGCTTGAGACCTAGGAATGAAGCGCTCGTCTTCCCCAAAATCTATGGAAGGTTGAGACCTAGAAATAAATAACTCGTCTTCCACAACATCTATGGAAGCTTGAGACCTAGGAATGAAGCACTCGTCTTCCCCAAAATCTATGGAAGGTTGAGACCTAGAAATAAAGCACTCTTCTTCCCCAAAGCCTATGGAAGTCAGTAGACGGATGACTGACACTACGTAACTGCCTGTCCTCTCTCTTAGTACGGCTTCTCATGACGTCATTCTGGAACATAATGAGTCACTTGACGGCATTGTTGTATCATCAGAGAGGTGACAAGCCACAGCCGAAGCCTAGCTATCACTAGTTGAAGTGAAAGGATTTGTGAGTTAGTTGGATCTTGGTCTAACTTATCCAGGGTGCACCGGCGCCGGCCGCCAAGGATTTGTCATGTGCATAAAAATAAGTAGGACTAATTAATTTTATTGGACAGTATTTAATTGCTTAGTAACTATCTGCTGAAGTATGTATTTTCTAGACGGAGTGCCGTGGAGCCAAGCCATTTGAAAAAAATAATAAAAAAAAGTTAAATAAGTTTCAGTGATCTAAACATATTGTATTCGTTTTAGTCCATCTTCTTTACTATTTATAAAGTGGTGAAGAGTTGTGTCTATCCATTGAATATTTTTGTGAAATTTTAAATGAAATGGGTCATAATCATAATCATAAATCTTTATTTATATAAACATAGGTAAATGGTTGTTTTGACATAAAATATGGTTCCATATGCTTTGCCATATTCGGCACACAAAACATTCAACTAAACAAAACAAAATAAAAAATAAACAAAACATAAACATAGGAAGAAAAAAAACCATTATAAATTATATTAAATTGTCATATGTGAATTCTATTAATTAATATTATACAATTATTGTCTGGAATATCATTTCACATATAGAAAAACAAAATTGGAAAGTACATGTTAAAATCTTATAGCTAAAAAAAGAAATAATTAATTAATTACCGGCCTGACGTTTACAAATTTGTACCTGTTAAAAACTCCTTTACTGTATAATATGTTTTTTTTTACAAGAAAGTCTTTTAATTTGGTTTTAAATGATGCAATATTTTGAATTTCTGTCAAAGCGTTCGGAAGTTTATTATAGACGGTAGACGCCATACCGAGGGTACTTTCAGTGAAATTTGTCGTGTTACGCGGGAATGTTCTGATTTTATTAACGCGCCTTGTACTGTTAAAATTGGTAAATAGTTCAAGATTTGTCTTTACAAATATGGAGACTTCAAAAATATAAATACACGGGAGAGTTTGTGCTTCTTATGCTTCTTTATGCTTCATTCATTATTTGTTTACTGATGCCAAAACTAAAATTTTTACAATTTTTTTCATGTATGTTCCGTTTTAGCTCATGAACCAGTTAACGGTAAGGATGCGGTTTTCTTTTTATCATCATATTGACCCTGGTTAACATAAAGACTGAGTGTTGATAAAATAAATGCCAAGCCGAAAAGGGGACAAAGATTGAATAAACGCGGGTGGAGTCGAGGGCAAAAAGCTAGTATTTAATGACATTTCATTTTATTATTTTGTACATTAAAAACATTTGTGGCGACTCGTAGTGAGGAATATTTTGTAGGAATTAATCACTGTTTAGATTTACGCCAAAAGCTGGGGATGTATTTGACCTTATATCTGGTAATCTTCTGGTGAATCAGCGAACTAAAAGTTTATGGAAGCGTAAACTCGCTTAAAATTCGACGGCATCATGTATGTGCCCAGGCGGGCAGGGCTTATATTTATGTGTATTGCGTTGATCAGTCTTGCGCTAGTGCTAGTGAGCACAGCAAAATTATTAAAGAAGGAGGAACAAAATACCGGGTTGCACAGTGAAATGGTGCATAAGCAACAACTGCAAGAGTCATGGCATCAGTTTTTATGCGTAAGTCTTCAAAATTTTCATAAATTTAAAATCAAAAACTCGAAAAACGAAATAACCTTATAAACGATTGACACATTATTACGTATAGTGCTTTTTACATTTTCGTCTTTATTTTTAGTTCGTTGTGGTGAATACTCAGTTTTTTAAATCTAAAATTTGCATTGTGTTTGAATCTACAAAGCATCTAGCTATATATATATGCGAAATTATACAGGCTGCAATTTTAGTTGCGGTAAAACCGAAATCTAGCTATGGTTTTCGTTGACATCTTTACTATGGAGCCAACCCTGAAACCGCAAATAAAAAACAACCGTCCCATAGAAACTTGACCGCATTTATAACTGGATTTTGACTTTTCAGCTACTAAAAATCCATCCTGTATGAATAGATGAGTTGCTTTATAAATGGTTACCTATTTTAGTACATGTCCGATTAAATAGAATTCAGTTGCTTTGAGCTACGCTTCAACAATAAACTTAGCCCTGGATTTGCTCAAGCCGCATTGACACACGTCGGCTTGCATTCGGCTGATAGCGCCATTCTAAGTCCACATAAGCCTCCCTAACCTGGACAATATAGTATATTTCATTACGAGTGCGGAAAGCCTGTCATTGCAAAGAGTTTCGACAAATGTCTACCCGAGCCGAGGCGCAGCCGAAGGTGAGGGTTGACAGTCGGAACAAGTTGCAATGACGGTTCCGCACGTGTACTGAACAACTATTTTTAATACAGTTGCGAAAAAATGAAGCAATCTAATAAAATAATAAAAACACAATAAACTCAACTAACTAATACTCCACGCAATAAATTCTTCGTATGTAGATATGTAGCGACTTTTTGACTTTTCCGGTAAAATGTTCTCCGAAGCTTTTGTGCAATTATACTGAGTTCCGGTGGTGTTAATTTAAATAAAATATCGTCGAAATTACTCGTTTTGAGCAACAAACAACTAAACCCGCAAAGAATTTTTTTGGAAAATGGCGCCAACCGTAAAAGAATATAAGCAGAGATTTTTTTTTGTTTTCTTCGCCCATTCTTGGTAGGCAAAGGGAACTATCCCCATACAGCCAAGTCTTCAGTAGAATTTTTTTATTGATATGAAATGAAAATGAAATTTAATGAGATGAAATTAAATGAAACCTTACCTAACTCATTGAATTAAATGATTAAATCTGATATTGAAACAAATTAGTAGCTTCTTTTTAGAAATATTTGCATGAATCATAACTTCTATGATTTTTTTTTTGTAAAAACTTCGTGGTTGGTTTTTTCTTTTTAATAGACATTATTTTGACAGTTGGGAAAGAGAACGCACGAGTTCGGAAAAGGTAAAGAAAAAGCTCGAGTATGTAATAGCCCACATCCCGAACGCTATACGTCCCTGCAATACGCCACTTTTTGAGCAACTGTATTAAAAAGGTCTTTTGGTGTCATAAACAAATATACGCTTTATGTGAAGATGATAAGTGATCGGACCATTATAACAGCTACCAAAAACGGATGACGGGCAGCAGCGTCTTTGAAAAAGTTTATACTGCGACTACCAATCCGCCTTCCTAGTAGTTACTGAAGAAAACCCTTCGCCTCGACATGAATCGCTGAGATGACGTCAGAGGTGCTCCGAGTGTGAATTGTGAAATGCAAGTCACATTCGATACACCCGCGTTTCACCGACGATTGTTACGTCCTAACAACCCCATCGCCGTATTTCGGGCACAAATACACGCTTTGCAGGGCAGGCAGGTTTCATTACACGGTTTTCCTTTACGGTTCAGCAAGTGGTAAGTAACAACAAATACTATGCACATAAACTCCGAAAAACTCATTGGTGCATGCCTGACAGGGGATCGAACCTGGAGCTGTATTTTTGAATCACTCGCCGTGAATCATATATTCACGCACGAGAAAAAATCACGTGCGAAATTCAATTCGATTGGTCACGATTTTACGTATTTTTGAATCAGTAGAACTAGAAATCAATGTAAACGGTTTTCGTTTCATGCAGAAAAAATTTAAATAGGAAAGCAATATTTCGTTGATTTTAAAAACCGGTAATGAATGGAGGTGAAAGGAACGTAAGTTAAAAAGTTATAATGTCATGTCAGTCTCATCGATGCATCGACATCGACATTTTCTTCTTGACATTCTTGCATAGTTTCTACTAGTAGAAATCGGAAAACGAGTGGGTCAGACCATTCGTTGCAGAATTCACGGAGAGAATTTTCAAAAATACTGATTTCAAGTTTTCGTATGCGAATCATGCGGATTCATATGCGAGTTGAAATTGGAATGATTCAAAAATACAGCTCCTGGATCTAAAGATTGAGAGGCCAGTGTTCTACTCCTGAGCAACCGCCGGCGCCGCTTCAAAATAAAAAAGTTACTACTATAATTATCTTGTAATCGGTTCAAACAAACCAGAATAAGTCAGTTAGATAGAGACGAGAGACCGCAAGCCTATACTCAATTTAAGGGGGAGAAGCAACCGCACCACCCCAACTTAATTAAATTCAATTTACAAAATAGCCGTAATCTCGTTCACCCCAATAGGTTTACAAACGTCACGAAACGTGAACGAACGAGATTCTGAAATTTTGTGAATATTGTTTTGTTATAATTTCAACTGTGACACGAGGGATGCGGGATTTTGTAATTAAGCTTTTGCTTGGAAATGTGTGGATTGGAAATGTGTTTTGATTGTGTTTTCGCAATTGAATGAAAAAAAGTGCTTTGTTTGTGAAGTCCAAAAGAAATTAATTAATGAATTTGACACTTTTTCGTACACCTCAAAAACATTTTAAAACGTAAAAAGATATTTTTGAATAAATAATGCTGTACCAAGGCGGATATTTAACTTGAAGCGATTCCTTCCAGACAACCTTGGAAAGAGCTCTTATATTATTCATTATGAATTAACAAATAAGGGTAATATTCCGAATGCAAGTGAACAGGTATTGTATATACAGGATGTTAAGATGAAGTTGCGGAAGCCGGAAACTGGCGATAGTATCGTCCATACGAACAACTTAAGAGTATGACATAGCCAAAACAAAAACCAGTTCCGGGCGTGGCTTATTCTATTTTACGATAGCGCGCGGGGGGAAATTCGTCCCGGTCTCTAAGCTCGCGTCACCATAGCAAAAATACGAATAGAGTGGACGAGGCAGGGTCAAAAGTAATACGTATTTTATTTTATCTAATTTATTAGTGTATTTCGATCATCGTCACACGGCATTGATCCTACTTGCTATCACGTCGGGACGTAAATTTATTATGGTCGGCTAAAAGTGGTTTTTTGAGTGTTTGATTTATCAGTTGACCCTAGGAACATTTCAGAAACTCCTTTAGAGATACATAATAATATTGTGACGGTTAATTGTCACCATTACCCATTCGTTAAATATTTTTCGCCCGTTGAGCTGGTTTTACACTTGCGGGAAAATAAATTGGACCAAAAATTTCTTTACAAAATTTTTTTAATGAAGTTGTTATTACAAAAAGTGGAAACTAACAAATATTCTCAGAAGGAATGCACCAAGTCACTATCTATCTCACTGTAGCCTATATCAATTATGCCTCTCTCATTCAACCACGTTTAACTGCGTAACTATCTCATTCCAACTCATTTTAAATAGCGTCACTATTTATCTCACTCTAACGCGTGTTAAATTGCATTTCTAATGAACGTCAAATATTTTTACTGCCCGCCACTCTTTCATTATAAATTCTAATTATTTAAAAAAATACGCAGCTCCTTTGGTAGTAAAATAGCAATAACTTTTTTTTCAAAAGTAATACGTAGAAATTGCCAGATCATTTGAAAAACAATATTTGATGAGCCGTTATTTAAGACAATTTGCAAAACTAATATAGGACATTTTTTTTCAGGATGTGGTATCGAACTAACTTAATTACAAAAAATTGCTCAAAAATTGGGTTTTTATTTTTCTTCCTGATGTAACAGCATTTCAAGGTTTATTTTTGACTTTATCAATAGCATGACTACTCAGAGTTGCGCAACAAAAATTTTATTCTTAGAATTTAGAACTGGTTAGCTTTGACTCTCAAAAATCAATTCGAATTTATAAAAGTACCATCAACTCGAAGACTATCTACTTTTTGCTGAGGTCATAATTTGATATTCTGGTCAGTCATGAGCTGGCCTACCAGCCTTCCAAGGGAAAGCGTTGACTTTTGGGACACCTGTTTACCCTTGGGATAAATCGCCAAGTGTTTAAAATATAGAAATTTATTTGTATCATAGTTTGAAATGTTCAGGTCCCTTTACGCAAAATGAAAAAACAAAACTCTTTTAGGATTAATTTGTTGTCCCTATGTTTGACTGTTTGTCCGTTTGTCTAGGCAATTTTTCTGGGTAAAATCAATAAAAGCTAATATTTACAGCCCTGTAAAATATACATGTTATAACGTTTTTATGGCCTTTTGTTTAACTTTTTCATACAAATTTTCTCCTTATGAAAATATAGAGATCAACACTTCACATAATATTTTGCATTTGAAAGAAAGCACAGAAAGGAACTGTAGAACAAATAATGTAAAAAATATAAAACCATATCTTTCTATTCTAAACGGATTAATAATTTACTGTTTGTTCAATGTGGCGATAGCTTTGTTTATTATTTTTTTTTCTTTGTTATAAAGATAACAAATATTTTCATACAATGTTTTCCTTAAGGGCTATTTCTCCGAATTTGTAACAAAATATTAAGAAATAATTATAACGGTAAAGTACAACTTTTAGCTAAGACAATTTATAGTTAAAAGTTTGCTATATGCATAAACATATTTTAATGATATTATGGTATCTTCAAAATAATTGGGTTTTCCATAAGCGTGATATCAGATTATTTAAGAAATTTACGGCTGGTATCACGACGACGGATAAGCCAATTATTTTATTACTATTGTAATATAATTAAAAATATGTTAATGCATACAGCAGACTTTTAACTATAAGTTTTCTTAACTAAAAGTTGTATTTTTACTTATTAAAATTGTATTTCTCATCAAGAAGTGCAAGATGACAAGATATTCAAAATAAGTTAATTGAATTTGTGAAATGGTTTCAGGTCAAAACAGTTTTCCATGAAACGGTAATTGCTTATACTTAGCAAAGTGTGTAAACTTAGTCATCTTAACATGAACGACGCCTGTATTTCTCTCTTTTTTATTTCCAGTATAGATAAAAATATACAAACTTGTTAAACTTTGCGTATTTACGAGGCAATATTGACGATATCCTGACAGCTATTATGATGGTGTTTTATCAAATTTTGCTTTTTGGGCTGTATAGAGACGTAGTTAGATGTCACTAGAATATACTCATGAAAAAAGATATGAAGAAAATAAGCTGTAGACTTCACATTCGGTGTATACCTATTGTATGAATTTTAAGAAAAATACAGGGGTAAAGGGACCTCTTAAGGAAAACCTTGTAATAACTATTTGTTATCTTAGTAAAAAATAATTCAAGGAAAAAAATAAACAAAGCTATCGCCACATTGAACAGTAGATAATTAATCCCTTTAGAATAGAACAACATGGTTTTCATATTTTTTACATTATTTGTTTAACAATTCCTTTCTGTGTTGACTTTTAAATGCAAAATATTATCTCAAGTGTTCATCCCTACATTTTCATAGTGAGAAAATTTGTATGAAAAAGGTAAAAACCTAAAACGTAATATAAATAAAAACGTGAAAAGTATGTTTTTACAAATTCAATTCAAATTCAAAAAGTATGTTTTTACAGCTCTATAGAGGGCCGTTTATATTGGTATTTATTAATTTTACCCAGAAAAAATTGTCTAGACAAACGGACAGACAGACAAACATAGGGATAACAAATTAATCCTAAAAGAGTTTCATTGTTTTCATTTTGCGTAACAGAACCTGAACATGTACCGACAGGATTATATACGATCTAATAATTTTGCCATGCACTGTAAATATTTCAAAATAAATTTCTATATTCTAATGCTTGGCGATTTATCCCAAGTAAGTGTACCTATATAATTTGCAAAAACCTTCACTTATTGGACCTGAAATGGTGAGCCAATACTAGAGGGTAATTTCACGAAAAGGTAACCTTTGTTACAGATCTCAGTAAGTATAAGTAAATTAATTTGGGTTTCAATAACGATCACAAAATTATTCTTTTAGAGTAACATATATTATTTTCCCGCATAAAAGTATGAATTCATTCCAAATTCATTCAGTTTTGTTGAGTACGAGTATACGCATATTTTGTTGAGTTTTTAACGGCAGGAATATGATGCTCCTCGAAATATTACTTTATAAAATTAATTTCAATGTGTTTTGAAGTAGTTTTGGGAGATATTTATAGCTTGCAAAAAAGGGCACAGGTTCCGCGTCTTACGGGCGCCAACGCTAGGCGTAGACTGACAATATCTTGCTGCCGCTGACTGCATCAGTGGATTTACGTATTTTTGGAAAAAAGGGGTGCTTTTTTTGACCCGAATAACGTGGTATTTGGAAAATGAATAGATATCATTCACACTAATTTTATAAAAAAAAAACCAACAAAATCGCGAAAGCGATACCTGAAACAAAATCGATAAGAAGTGTGCAATAGAGGGTTACAAAAAAATTCATTGACAGTACAAATATGAATCGATTAACGTGGTTTGTGGAAAATGAATACCTTAAAGTTCAACCAAAAACATGTATTTTTTTTATGGCTATACGTTACCTAATTATTGCAACAAAATCATCCGAAAGCTGACATTTTATTTCTGTTTGTATTTTCGTTCCCCTTAGGCGAATGGATACGCCATCTGCAATCTGGACGTGTCTTTGAAGGCCTACTCCTCCCACACGGTTGGTCCAAAAACTTTCAGAAAAATATATGATAGGCATTATAGAGTCAAAAATAAATTTTAAGTTTCATAAACTGTTTTTCTATTGTTAGTTTTGACAAAAAAAAATCGAAAGTCATCAAAAGTTTCACATGATTAACACAAGAATTCTCTTACTCCTTCCAAACGCCTAAAGCGATTTTAATTTCACCAAATTATAAGAAATTTTTAGATCTAAAAAATTTAGGTTTATAATTTTTTTTTCGTTAATGGCGTCCATGTGAAAAGTATTATTTTCTCCTATTTTGCGCTAGCCGGAGACGCAGTGGTTGTCGTAACAGACACTTTTCAAGGCACGCCGAAATGAACATAATTTCAATGTCGTTTCCGTTGATATTTGTACCGACACACATCGTGGTTTGACAATTTGGAATGCCATATGGTCTGCAATTATATTTTATTATATTTTGTTTTAACAGTATCTAGGACCTTGTAAAACAAAATTTGGATAGCCGACTTTTTGCTACTTTTCCACGAATCCGTCCCTCTCGCACTGAGGATTTTTTCGCATATGGGGTAACAGGGACGCTAAAACTTTTACATATCGCCTTAACAACCTGTATATACAAGGTGGAAAAAATTTAAGGGCCCCGGAGAAGAATTACCCTTAATCCTTTAGTTAGCTCATTTTTACTGAAACGAGACATTCTTTTATTCTTTTAAAGAAACAAAACTGCATTCAAAGATATTCTGAAATTCGCTTGTCTCACCCGGGAATGGAACCAACTAAAACGTAAAAAAATAAACCCTCACTATTTTATTATACGATTTGGTAGGATTATTGTTCAGGATAAAATTTGTCTAATAGACATTTGTTCTTACACTCATCTGTTGTACGAGATAACCATAAAATTAAATATTTATTACAAGTTCTTTATTAACAATACATAGTACTGTTCACTTGTAACAAGTAAATGACACGTTATAATTTTGTCATCTCTCTTACATCCAAAGAAATCGTATGAAGTACAAGCTTGCTAATGTTGAAGACTTCAATAAGAAAATCGTTAAATGGTAATAATAAATTTATGCACAGCACAATTCCTTCTTGCACTAGGCGTACTGACGAAAATATTCGTATAATAATATAGCGAGGGTTTATTTTTTTAATTTTTAGTTGGTTTAGTCCCCGGATGAGACAAGCAAATTTTAGAAGATCTTTGGATGCAGTTTTGTTTCTTTTAAAAACTAAAGGAATGTTTCCTTTCAGTAAAATGAGCTAACTAAAGGATTTAAGGTAGTTCCCCTCCAAGGCCCTTGATTTTTTCCACCCTGTATATTGTGATATTATTAGCCATAAGGACTAATTTATAGGGATATACGAGGGGAGGCTGAAAAGTAATCTACCTAACTATGAAAGAAATGACGTAACTGGATAGTTTATTTTTATTTTTCTACATAGTCCCCTGCTAATAAAATGCACTTATTAAATTTTTCAAATATTGAATTTAAGCCATTAAAAAAAAAAAAAAACGGTTTGTCGTCAAAATAGTCAGAAACCGCTGCCTTCATTTCGTCATCGGTCATAAACCTTCGTCCCCTGAGGTCTTTCTTGAGAAGTCTAAACAGAAAATAGTCACAGGGGGCTAGATCTGGACTATAAGGGGGGTGATCAATGGTTTCGAAGGCATTGTCTTTAATTGCTAGCTTTGTTGTGCGTGCGGTATGCACTGGTGCGTTATCGTGCAAAATCAGAATTCCTTTGCTTAGTTTACCTCGCCGTTTTTCTTTTATTGTCTCTCTTAGTTGGTATAATAAGTTTGAGTAATAATCAGCATTCATTGTAGTTTTCTTCGGTCAAAATGAGCAAAATCCCTTCTGTGTCCCAAAAGATTGTAGCCATAAGTTTACCGGCCGATGGACAGACCTTGAATTTCCGAGGCGGCTTCTCATCGTTAAATTTCCACTGTAACGACTTTTGCTTACTTTCCGGGTCCCATTGTCGAATCCAAGTCTCATCACATGTTACAATTCTAGAAATTATTTCTTCCTCTTTCCCTCGACTCATGTCCAAAAACTCTTCACAACATTTGACACGCCTCTCCATGTCAAATGCAGTCAACATTCTAGGGACCCAACGTGCACTAACCTTGGACATGTTCAAATGCTCATGAATTATTTCATTGACTCGCTCTTTACTGACGCCCACATCTCTAGCTATCTCCCACTGCTTCACTCGTCGGTCCTCTAATATAATTTTTTTCACCCTGGCTACATTTTCATCGGTGACGGCCGAAACTGGTCTTCCGCTACGAGGATCATCTTCGAGGCTCTCACGACCTAATTTAAACTGCCTTGACCAAAACTTTATAACAAATTCGGAAGAACACGAACTACCAAAGACACGTAAAATACGCTGTCTGATCTCCGAAGGCGTATTCCCTTCTTTATTCAAAAACTTAATCACCGCACGCTGCTCGATTTTATCCATTTTCACTTTTTCTACCGACATGTTCGAAACAATTGTAGGAGACAAATAAACGTGATGCAATAAACAAATGAATGTAATACATTTTGAAAATAGAATAACAAACTAATATAAATCCATACCAGCCAGCATTATTTTTGTATATATTTCTGACCAAGGAGATTACATGTCAGCCGCCCTACGTATGAATTATGATACCTGTAGTTACGTTATTGGAATTATTATACCTGCAGTTACATAATTGGAATTATTATACCTGTAGTTGCATAATTGGAATTATTATACCTGTAGTTACATAATTGGAATTATTATACCTGTAGTTACATAATTGGAATTATTATACCTGTAGTTACATAATTGGAATTATTATTATACCTGTAGTTATGTAATTGGAATTTTTAGAAAATGCAAATGGTGAAAGTACCAAAAAAGAAAACTAATATTAATATTGCTAAAAATCTAAATAACAAGGTTCTTTACCCAAAAATTTTTTTTTAAAACTTTTGATATTGTATAGTAATTATACTTGTATATTATATTGGTTTTTGTATGTAGATCGGAACCCGCACAGGTTCCAAAAGACCCCAGGAGAGAAATATTGTTGGGAAAAATATTCCCTTCACCTTTGAAAGGGTTGAGTAATAGACTGGTCCCTTCGAGTATATATTCGTATAAGACGAAGTTGCTTTTTTAATATATTTGTAGTTTGAACGAGGAAAGTAAGCAAATTATCTCAAGCTTGTTAATGAAGTGGATGCTGAAACCACCTTTTGAGTGATAAGCGATAAGCGATCAGCTCTTAGCGCTTAAGATTGTCTTCGTAGGGTATTTATTAGATTCGTAGATATTTTTAAGAAAGCTTATCATAATCTAATTTCTCGAGTACATACAGGCTTCCATTGTTTATAAAAAGTAGTATATACAACAAAAAATATTGTTTTATTATCATTAACTCCTTGGATATATTTTAGCTTTATTTTGCTTGGATCACCAAGGTTAGCGCTGGTGAGTGTAATAAATCTTGGCTGATGGGGCTAATACCTTTGCAACTCACATCAAAGGAAATAAAAAACTTTCCACTCGTTAACTTACTAGTAGAAGAATGTGGATAAAGTTATGCAATGGGCTGTAATCATTATTAAAATTTGTGTTCGCATAAAGTAATTCATTTACAGATCTAAGCCAATACATTATTATTATTATAAAAACTTTGTATGTTAAGACACGCACAGATGATAAAGGGAATAGACGGATTTTGAATGAATGAATGAATGAATTTTAATACTATTACACTCAGGATAATAACTATTACACCCGGGAACAAAATTAGAGGATCGCAAAAAAATTGTAAATTTAGGTACTAGAATTTTTCATGGTTCCTTTTTTTGTAAATGTCATATTTTTTACAAAAAAATTTGAAAGTTTTAGACCCATAAATTCGAGTAGTAATGGGTATGGTATTGGTTCAATATTTTCTGAAGTTTTATTTCTCCCATGGGATAATCTAAAGATTTAGTCGAGCCAAATAAAATTTTAATTTGTTAACGTATTCTTGTCCTAAGTTTTCACTATAAACTTAACTTTCACTGTGCTGTTTAGAACTAATTCTGGTGCATCTTTGTTTAATAAGTATTTCTTTTTACCTGATGCACTAATTAGACCCAAATCTTGCCTAAAGATGGAAAAGGTTTCGAAAAGAAATCACAAAACGGTAACACCCAATATAAAAAACCTTAGTCACTAAAATTTTTAATCAAACCTTTTCTTGTGTTAAACATGTCCATGAGTGTAGATAAATAAGAAGAAAAACAAAAAAAAAAATATATATATATTTCTCAATTATAGCGACGATTACAATTTAAATTTCCTACCCTCCGCAAATTATTTATGAGAAGACAAGAGATTTCAAAATAAATTAGGAATTCGGTAAGTACTTCGTGTCCACATTATTAATGTAAATCAAATGAGCGGCATAGGGAAGACTTTTTGCGAAAAGGTTTTAAATATAATTAGTGTTCTGTATCTTTTTGTCCGTATGTCCATATTTTATTATTTCTGAACTGTTAAACGCAGTATGTAGTTTTAAGTTTCAGCTATAGTATTTAAAAATTACAGGTACCTAGGACTTGACGAGAGAGGATGAAGGCGTTTGAAATGTTGTGCTGGAGGAGGATGGACGGAATTAGCTGGAAGGAGAAGAAAACTAATGAGGAAGTGCTGAGAATTGTAGTGGAAGAAAGACGTTTGTTAAAAAACCATAGAAAACTGAAGAGGGAAGATGATAGGACACTTGATTCGATATGACAGTTATAAAAAATATCATGGAAGGAAAGGTTGAAGGAAAAGAGGAAGAGGAAAATACACCTATTATACTCAAGTGAAGGAGAAAGTTAATCTTATTTCATTTAAAGAGATCAAATCATTAACAGAAGAATGACGGTTAGTCCTCCGACAAGAGCGTAGCTCTTCAGTGATAGATAGTTAAGTAGGACTAGACTCAATATATCTGTTTATTTTAAGGTATCAAATATGTAGCAAAAAGTACTCAATGGAAGCTGATAGGTAACTTTTCGTAACGGAAAGTTTTGGATTATGTAGTCGTAGCAGCATTTGGTATCACGAAGCTCTCGCGTAGTGTGTGCTACACACCGCTTTATTAAGTGTTGTACTAATAGTTTCAGGAAGATTGGAATTCGGAGTTACAAGGGCCAGAAAAAGAAGTTTAGAAGGATAGAACAGCCGTAATTCAGCCAAAAAAGTACGCGGGCCGAACACAAATACGGGACTTGAACCTGCGACCTTAGTGATCGAGTATTCAAACCGCTAGACCACGGATGTGAACTAAAATAATGTTATGTTTATTTTGCGAAATCCATCGCTATAAATACTCTAAATATTATTAAGGTGCATTACAAACTAGAAAAGATCAATCAGAAACAAATCCAAAGACAATAATTTGAAAAAATTCCCCGGGCCAGGATTTGAACCTGCGACCTCTTGTTATCAAGACAAGCGCGCTACCAATTGCGCTACTGAGGTTCCTCCCCAGCGACGACAGCACCATCTGTTTCGCGTGAAATCACATAACGCCCTCGTGAGCGTTCTATATCTGCAGTACAAGCTGGTATATCAAGCAGACGCAAAAATAACAGTGGACAAGTATGATGGAAAAATTCACCGGTCTGGGTAGGTACCTCGGTGGCGCAGTTGGTAGCGCGCTTGTCTTGATAACAAGAGGTCGCAGGTTCGAATCCTGGCCCGGGGAATTTTTTCTTGTCTTTGGATTTGTTTCTGATTGATCTTTTTGTAATGCCCTCTAATAATATTCAAAATAATGTTGTCTAAATTGGTCTCTGGTAATAAGAACGCAAACAAAAATATGGGACTTATAATCAGCTACATAACTGTCGTAAATGTTGTTGTTATTTAGACTTAATTTATTATCTACGACGACTTTCATTTAATTAATAAAACGAAGCAAAATAAACGCTAAGCAAGCATCTCACAAAGCCCTTACAAAGACAATTTATTAAATATGTTTACATAGGTTACGTTTATACCTTTTGAAGTCTGAAAACTCATTTTAGAGACCCGAGACGCCGCCGTAAACACGGTAAATAAAATAAAAATTCCGCTTTTCCGTCGCAAGGTTTAGAAGACACAGACTACGTTATGCATCAATGATGCTTGACTCGAGAGAGGGCCACAGATAAGGCAATTTTCTAAGTCTCTTCTTACAACCCGATTATCCTCCTTTGAATAGGGTCACAGATTATGCGATATAGCGAGAAATTGTATTTATAAGTTCTATTTGAGCGTTCTTTAGTTTCCGTTATAGCTATTACGTAGATTATCATTATGTTCTGTAATTTTAAAAGTCTGCGTTAAAAGAGGCATTTGTAGATGGACCGATTGCTTGTCCCAAAAGGGTCGCATACAGTGAATTGCAGTATATAAAACCATAGACAACCTCGCATACAGTGAATTACAGTATATGAAATCAAAGACAACCTCGCATACCTACAAGTGTGTGCAATGGTATAATCCGGACGGTTTTCAAATTCAAAGGGACGCTATTTGGTAACATTCAGTGCATTCAGATGACATACGATGAAAGAGAATATTGGAAGAGCGATAAATGTTGTATCAAAAGGTATTCCAATCAACACATAAGGATATTACATGTCAAACGTTTCGTTTTGATTAAATTAAGATACATAGTAACGTTGTTAATATGGACACAAAGTAATGAAAACAAAGCAGTCAAATAAATCATTAAATGTTAGTAAATTTAATCGTTTCGTCCCACGACACCTCTCGACTTTTTTGTGATTTGATGTATCAATTGATTTATTTCAAGTGCCTCCGGCAAAAGTCTAGAGCATACATTTTCTCTCTTTCGTTTGATATTTAGAATCATGCAATCCAGTGCTTACGGTGCTTATGTGTTGTTTCAGTTAATGTTTACTGCCTCAGTCGTATATCATTGCGATAAGGTTCAATTTACAACAAAGGGTCAATAATGTAGACTCGGCGCTGCCAGGGGACTAATCCATTAGACTTCACGTTTAAGAAAATATTCTGGTTCCGTTAACCTGAATAAAGTTCATTTAAACAGAAAACACTGTACTATATGTGACGTCTATATTTATTGTTCAGTTTACTTGTACAATCTAATGTATACAATAATTCAAGTTAACATAACATAATTCTGTTTTTGTTAACCAGGTATTTTTTACAAAACTATCTGGTAGTATTGTAAAAAATATTTTTCTCCGTGATTGATTCCTCATTTTGACAAAGATTCGAAAATCAAAATGTGTTGGAGATTTTTGTATTCTCTGGGGTTAAAACTTTAGGGTGTATGAAGGCAGTCTTCCCTAGTGACGTAAACTAAGATACAACCACTGATTACTGCAAATAAATTTGGCACACGTATAGACTGGTAGAACATGACCCAACTGAGAAATCTTTTTACTGGTGGTGTAGGCTTCAGCCGTGGCTTGTCACCACCCTTATGCCGAAACCACACAGCCAAGCGACTTTTCGTGTTTCAGCAGGACTAGTAGATTGGTTATTATACTTTTTAGATACCTCCTCAAAACCTGTCCACCATGTGCAAAGTCAAACTATACTGGACTAGAGCGCACAACGGAATTGAAGGTAACGAACAAGCAGACTCTCTGGCTAAACTAGCATCCAATATGGGAATAACGACACAGGGTACTAATCTGTGTCGACCATCGGCAGAAGTAATCAGGGGTGAACTGCGAAAATACACTCTGAGTGTACACAACAAAACATGGACAGAACGAAACGACTGCCGGCTGTCAAAACTAATGATACCGCAGTCGAATGGTAAGGTAACAAGATACTTATTAAAACTAAAACGGTCTGACCTACGTGACATAGTAGATATCATAACTGGACACTGCAACCTAAACAAGCACCTTTTCACCACAGGTGGCACCGATAGCCCTCTATGCAGAGGGTGCCTTCTAGAGGACGAGTCAGTGGAACATGTGCTACTCCACTGCTCCGCAACCGAAGACATGAGATGAAAAGCAGGGATTGCGACGAGCTCCAACTTCCCTTCACTGGACCAGTTTATGTGTCAGAACGCTGAAGCTGTTCGGCTCTACTTTAAGGAGCTGTCCTGGCTGGGCTGACTGACCGGGGGGAAGTGCACAATATTCACGATTACCGAGAATCAGTGCAGGACTCATCGCCCCCGCTACGAATTTAGAATTTAAAATTAGATACCTCCTGGGTGGGCACTTTTTACTCTACGTCTGATCGATGATTCTCGTCAGGAGTGATTGATAATGGGCAAACGCTTGGTCCATTGTGAAAAAGTGTAAAAATAAAATTCGCGTCGCTCATGTTCTCGGCCGCCTGTTCATGATGAAAATTGAATATTCTATGCAGATAGTCGCATCGCGCGAGGAGGGTCTCGTTTCAGAACGAACTGCCACGAGAATTACATTTCTTACCTGAGTTCTGCTAGACGTCGAGAACAAAGCGGAGTGATCGCACCAGGACCTTTAGATACATGGGCTTGGCAACTATCGCCTGTATTGCGAGATATCAAAATTTACATCTTGGTGTGGTACAAGTGACGAAAATGTAGTGGTTGCTGCTGAATTCTTAGGGTTTCAACATAATTGAAAGAACTTGTAGTGTCATTCTATAACTTTGCTGAAATAAACGTGATTTTTGTTGCAAGATTATGGGAAATGTTTTGATATCAAAATTCATGCTAAATGATATGAGAGATTAAACTAAGCGTGTTTCAATAGAAATAATGCTAAGCTTTTTATAAAGTTGTTCAAATGATTATAATTATTAAAACCTATAAACAGATTCTTGTTGTTTTTTATTTTTTTGTGAATTTAGCTAGATTTTTACGCAATTATGCGCAAAAAAGTTGCCTCTCTTATGCAGAGAGTGTGCGGCAGCCGCAATACTATTCTGAAGGTAGTGGGAGGTAGGTGCGGGTGTCCTATCAGCCATCACTGGACGACACTTCACGTTAAATAAGGCCATGTTTAATCAGCAAAAATTGTATTATCCTGGTTTTCTATGAGTTTTAATTGTAATTTTAATTTTATTGACATGTAATATTTGATGATTGTGATGTTTGTGATATTTTCGTATTTTTTATTTGTGTAATTCTGATTTGTATTTAATTTTATTGATTTTGTGTTTTTTATGGAACCCAGTTCTGAATTAAATGATTTGTATTTATTATTATTAGGTTATTTTGTTTTCGTGTTTTTTTTTTTCACTTATTTATTATTTATTTAACTATTACACTAAATGTACATTTACAAAAAAAAAATCAAACACAAAAAAATTATACTGTACAAAGGCGGTACTTATTGCTAATAGCAATATCTACCAGGCAACCTTTGAGTGAAAGAGAAAGTGGGATAAAAGGGGAGCATGTAAATGTAAAATAGAATAAACTACACCGAGTTAATTAGCTTAGATTAAATTATGTTAAGGTGTGTTAATTCGACAACCATTTCGAGATTTAGGTATAATAAGCCGTATTTTAGAACTTGTGGTCTAAAAAACCTCATGATGATGAATATTTTTACGAAAACTTCCATTTGCCTTCGTGTGAAGTCACTTGAGAAATGACTGTTTAGAAATGTGTCCTTTGCTATCAAGATAAATTAAAGATGAGTAGACAGACAGAAATATATCACTTTTTTACAAATAATCAAACAGCCCAATCAGTATAAGGTCTAAAATTCTCAAAAAATCATAAAAAATAATGGTTAATTTATATACCAAAATAATGAAAACTATGTCCTGAAATGACGTAAATTCTCAGAAAAAATCTTTCAGATATTAAGCTATGGGAATTATGATAATTAAACGAATACATAAATTTACACAAAAAATTATAGTATGATAAAAATGGACATTGAATAAATATTACTTTAAAGCCTTTTGTTAGCTTTTTATTATTTTAAACAGATTATAAATATAAATAAAAAAGTATTTATTTATATTTATTTATAATTTGACTGACGACGACTACAAGTTGGTCAAAATATATCTCGAAGATAAAATTATACTTTTTTATTTATATTTATAATCTGTATAAAAAAATAGACATTCATACACTGTTAAGTATAAAGACGGTTCGACTTACATGAATCTATTTCGCGATACGCGACATGTTTTGAATTCCTTCCGAATTCGTTGTCAAGCGAACGTGGGTCTGTCTCAGTGCAGGGACTTCGTCTGCTAACGACATACCCTCGCTCGCTTGACAACGAATTCGGAAGGTATTCGAAACATGTCGCGTATCGCGAAATAGATTCAAGCTGTGTGTGTTTTTAATTTCTGTGATTCTGTGTTGTTAATTCATTCATTTTATTAAATTTAGAATTTAGCCATATTATCAATCTATTTATAATATTAATGTTAATTTGTATGAAATATAGATTAATTTATCTAAAATAAATGAATATTATTATTTTTATTTTTATCTTTATTTTCTCTTTGTTTATCATGAGCACGATTATTATTTTGACGATTTTGCAGTATTTTACTAAAACAACCAGTTCCCTTTCAACTTCTTCGTTGATTTTCCCTAATCTGGTAACTGATATATATCTACTATACCCCTTCTTTGATCTGCGAGATGTTGCTCTGTGTTGTGTGATAACTCTGGGTATTGTTGTATGAATTTAGTATATAGTTGTGGTCGATAAGCACTCTTATTTCTTTCTAGGTCTGTAATCCTGTAATATATTTTCGTGATGTTTTCGTTAATTTTGTTAGACCACCACCGCATCCTTGTGTTGTTTGTGTATTAACTGTATGGTTGTGTGATGCCTGAGATGAGCCTACTTGTCTTGGTTGAGTATTTGTGCGAGTACTATTGGATTGTATACTTTCTTCTACTCCTTTCCTAATGTCATGAAGCCGATTCTTGGGTTTAATTTTTTTTGTGATGTTGCTCTTCTTTGGTCTTCGACATTTTGTTTTGAGACTTGGATTTCTGGGAATTTCAATGTAAATTTTTCGTGAAACTGATCGATGTATGATTAACGCGACTATTTTTATTTTTGCTCAAAACGGGACATCAGAATCAGTGGCACAATGAAAAAAATAGGTACTTTAAACACCTGAAAAGTTTTATTTATCAAAATAAAATTACAATTAATTAGTAACGAATTAAAAAGTAGAGTACATTATTATTTTTATATTATTGTAATGAATGTTTGTTTTAATATAGCTGGTGACGATTTTAAACAAGGTAATAAATGCTTGGCACGTTTTGATTTGAGAACCGATACCTGTAACTGAGTTTTTTGAGATGTCTATGGTTTATTTATTAAGAAAACTCATTTGCAAGCACAAAATACCTATCATCAATTAAAATGCTAAAGTTTGTATGATTAGGATTGTTGGTGTGGAAGTGTTCGAATAATTCCACTCAAAGATTTTCGGCTGAAATATTTAGATTATTCCAATCTTCCACTTTTTGCGAGGTGGTGTTGTTAGAAATTAGGTAGTGAAAATGTATCAAATATTCGTGTCTTTATGACAATCAATGTTATTTATTAAACTCAGTATTTTGAAAACGGGATGATTCTGCGTCCCGAGGCATTCCTTGGGGACACCGGGATGGAGTACCGAAAAAAGAGACTGTGCCGTTCAAAACGGGACGTGTGGTCACGTTAGGTATGATTTTGTGTGTGCTTCACAAAGTTTGGATATTTCAAGATATGCACTCCAGATGAAAGTATTCATTTCCATTGACCATCTTCGTCTCGTGTGCTTTGAGTAAACATTGGATGCGGGATTATCAGCAGATTCCTCTCGCACAACATCTGTTGCCACTATATTGGGTGATTGATTTGATGATAGAGGTGTTAGTGACGATTGTGATGCATGAGAGGGTGAAGATGAAAAATAATGGTGTCATAAGTCTGGTGTAGCGAATAAACGTATGGATGATGTAGGTGACAATGGGGTATGATCGTCGGTTGTGACATTTTCGGGAACATTTATTATTATAAATACTTATATTTTCACAAATATAATAAATCACGGATAATTTTGCAAGAAATCTACGTAAATAAATAACATAGTTATACATAACATACTTATTTCATTACATCTATATATATATATAATCTTAAAATAATTAGGAGTATACATAGACGCAATGAAATAAGTATCAAATAGTTTCTTATACAATGTTTGCTTTGGCATTCCGCTCCTTACTTTTATTCAAATTGATATATTCCATTGTTTCATCCAAGTCTGTCAATTGTACAGACGCCTGCAGTTCAAGCTCCTTATTTGTAAACACTTTAACAGCTATGACATGGTAATAAGAACAGCCAATAGGTAGCTTTTCATGCTGACGTCCGTACGTCGGACACAAAGAATAGGTCCCGTCACTATACAAGATATCTGGCTGTGAAACCGGTCCTTTAGACATGCCAAACAAATTACGTATTTGTTTACTTTTTGTCATTGCATAGATCTGCGTCTTCATATTATTGCCCAATACATATGTAAGTAAGTACCTACATCTACTCTAGATATGCATACTAAGATTCTTACAAGCCTCATTCGCCTTCGACATCCATCAATCTAGACATTTGTATTAGCCCAATTGCCTCAATTTATTTTAATTCTTGAATAAACTCTCAGACATCGTAGATTAGCTTTCAGTGGTTTCTGATTTTTTAAGGAACCTCGAAAAATTCAATAAAACCAACGCCGAATCCAATGGGCAATAACAGAGATTGCTACTAAGATTTCAGCAGCTACATTATAACAGGCTTTATGGCCATAACGTTGTTGTTAGAAGATAATAACGGCGCATCAAATAACGATCGTAACGGGTAAAGGTTTATTTCCCCGCGGTTCTGCGTCTGCTCGGTTAATGACGTATTTCGGTCAGTAAAGTTTTACGGGTGAGCAATCTAGTGGCATTTTACAGACCTTCATATTTAAATAAAACATTGCTGTGATTTTTTTGGAAGGAAACGTTCACTGTTGCCAACATTGTGTTGCATCCCAAGTAGCACAGAATGCAGTATAATTGCTCACACATGGTCTTATTACCTCCACCGATGCGTAACATAGCCACATTAAATTGTTTTAAGGCGATATGTAAAAGTTTTAGCGTCCCTTTTACTCCATATGCGAAAAAATCCTCAGTGCGAGAGGGACGGATTCGAGGAAAAGTAGCAAAAAGTCGGTTTTTTATTAATATAAAATATACTAAAGTTGCTATCAAAATTTCGTTTAACCAAGTCTTAGATACTGTTACAATCCATCTCATAAAATATAATTGCAGTCCATATGTCATTCCAAATTGTCAAACCTCATTTCAATAAATATTTCTATCGAGCCGAATTTCTCCAATCGCGTTTCTGTTCTAACAAATCCCTAGAAAAAGAATCCAAAAATAATATACTATTTTATCAAAATAATACATTATTTATGTGATTTATACTTGCGATTGTCGGCACTTGATGAAACATAGAAAGCATCTTGATTTTGAATATAAACACTTGTACAAGTTGTTTCATAACACAATTATATTTGTTGCACACTTCCCGTTGCACACTTCCCAACCGGTTTCGGAAATTAATCCATCTTCAGGGGATACAGAATATTTATTATTTTAATATACGAGCCATAAAACGACAAACGTATGTCAATTGAAACAACTTGTACAAGTGTTTATATTCAAAATCAAGATACATTATTTACTGAAGTAGATATGCACGTTCTAAAAGTGTCGATTTTTTTCCGTAGCGCCTTAAGTTGAGATATAAGAAATACCTTACCGACTCGCAGAGAAAAAATTAGGTAACTCAAATATACTATCCTGTTGTTTGTAATATTTTCTTTTTGTTTCTAATTTTCTGTAAACATGTGCAATATTCAGATTTTTGTAATTAACCTGTCAGCTTATATAAGGTAAAGATATTAGGTGCTACTTATGTTGCATCCTAAATAACGTTACCCTGCGAGATGTCCACGGAAGACCAGTGTCGTGGTACAGAATGGTGCCATGACACATGCTGAGTGGAGGCCTTTTGGGTGTCACTTCTGGTTTGTTAATTATTGATTATATTGTATTTTAGTTGTGTCACACCAATAAAGCTTTTTCTATTCTATTCTATTTAGAACTGTGCGTGTATATAAACTCTTTTAACAGTTTATTCGTGATCATACAGCTTCATATTGCCTTCCTGTACGATTTGAAAGAACTGAGACTGAACAAGAGCTGTACTATATTAGAAAAACACCACCGTAATTACGCTAGAAGCGTTTATTTGGTGTATTTTCTACGGCTCTGTTCAGCTTTCAGCAGTTTCTAATACTTTCAAACGGTTGAAACTTTTGTATTTAATTTTTATAGCTATGTTTAGGTCCAAGTCATGGGTATTGAGCGAGATAGGACACACAATTTTTTTATTTAGGAAAATACTACAAAATACATATATTATCGGAAAACTGAGCTAGTATGGGAGATTGAGTGAATACGGTGCTCTTAAGGATATACAGAATGTTAAGATGATGTTGTGGAAGCCGAAAACTGGCGATATAGTACTCGTCCATAGAAACAACTTTTCGAGAAAAAATCGAGGAATCGAGAAATAAAGTCTGTTGTTTTAAACATTTGGTCGAGTAGATGTGTAACTTTTCTGTGCAACAGCTGTTTTTTTTTCGCAATTTGAGCGTTGCTTCCATAGTAACTACATAGTTGTACAAAGTGAACAAGTGGTAATGGTTGATAGTCGGGTTTAATCTTAGAGTGATAAAAAGAAAGATAAAAAAACAACACCAAACAAAGCGAGGTTCTCGTTAAATACTCCAAAATAACGTGCTTAAAGTGCTCCAGTAACACAATCTAGTATCCTTCTTTCAACAAACTCAACGTTTCCGAAGTGTTAAACTAACACCGCCAGCACCGCGCGACGCGACTTGCAGGCGCCGGGAATCTTATCACTATCGCCAACACCCACTGCGAGAAGCGTGACAAAATGCAGATACAGCGCTAGATTGTTGAAGTGAAAACGATTGACCTTGGAGCGATTTTTTGTGGGGCAAAATCTTATGTGTTCGCGTCACTGATGCTAATGTTAACATTTCATAGTTTTAGGTTTTCGTTACTGTCAGCAATCATTAGGACTGCCTGTTTTTTTTTTTTTTTTTATAACTCTTTAATTATTTGAAATCTTTCCTAAATACATGGCTGCGCAAATGAAAAATAATTCACAGTAAATTTTGAGAATAAGCTCCATTTACATCCGAATATTCATAAATATGTACTAAACATAAATAACACAAAGGAAAAAATTAAAACAAAAATCTCAAAATAACAAAACATCAAAATTTTCAAATTAAGAAATCACTAAATTATTCGCTAACATTTTGAGCTAGTTAAATTTACATTTCATTTGTATTTATTATTTCGCTAGGTCTAGCGCTGAATGCGCTAAGTGAGTACCACTGGATCTTGTCGACTCATTGATGAGGACTGAGAAATTGAAAACGTGTCGAGAATAGCACCCGCCGAGGATTGTGTGAGAGTTTGCGTTACGATAATGGTTTCATCACAAATTAATCTACATTTAAAAAGGCCAAATTCTATATCTATATGGGTGTCCTTAAGTTAATTTTTACCATTTATAATCTGAGAATAAAGCCGATTCTGAAGGCTTTAATTTTAGTTTTAGTGCTGTCAAAACTAAATTTTCTTCGATACAAAATAGTCCTTGAAAGTTAGGATTAGAAGCTAAATTAAAAGCTTCTTTGGAAAATTTCAAGATTTGACATCACTAAAACTAAAATTAAAGCCTTCAGAATTGGCTTTATTACCACCACGTTTAGTGATTCACAGTTCAGTTATACCAATATTTTTATTTCAAAGTAGAGCAAAGGTACTGACTGTGGATGACCATCTTACTTGGAGACCCCCTCGAAGTAATTCGGGGAAGAGTAAGAGGACAGCTCACAGGCAAAAAACCAGGAGGCCCTCCATACCTGGGACCGATGGATGGCGGTATATCCATCCCTAATAGCCGGGCCTTATATGGAACATACTGTGACTTGTGCGAGGGTTCCGGCACCGAGACTCCCCCTGTCAAAGTACTTTTATTGTCAAGTACTAAATACAAAAATACCTTGATCTGCAAATTGTAAACGAGATGTGAACATAGTATCCACTTCAAAAGAGCGAGAAATCACTGGCCGCACAAAGGGCGCATCGCAGCGCAGGCGGTAAAAATCTGACAAATTACAATAACAATATATTAATCACCATGTTCTAACTGTTAAATATGAGCACTATAGTAGATTGTGCACTAAGGGAATAAAGCAGTGTCTTACGTCACGGGCGGCATATTGAACCCTGAGCGTAACGAGGGACTCTAGAGTTAACTGCTGAGCGTAGCGAGGGAGTTATATAGAGTCCTGAGTAAAGCGAGGGGTTCAAGCTGCCCAAGACAAAGACAGGCTTTATTCCAGAGGAGCATACTCTACTTTTCACACCTTCTGCGAGACAATAAAAAGCTCGACATTTTTTATCAACATTAAAAATTAAATAAAATTCACTGACAATCACAGCACCAAACACCGTCTTTTGTTTCACATTCTTTCTAAACGCTTTTTTTTCTTTTTGTTGAATTCTGCTTATGGTGGCCAGTTCGATTTTCGAACAAACCTCTTTACAATCCCATATGGGCATTTGTTTTCCACGAGTTTCCACACGAATTTGACGTTTCAAATTTAAATTACTTTAATCCCTAGGGATTTTCATATAACTTTATATCCCTTGAGATAATGCGTTACTTTACGTTGAGGTTGCATGATATGTAATTGGACATTGTCGAGCAGGTGGTGTGAAAATAAGTTTTCTAGTCTAGCCCGGAAATGGACAAATAAACGGCAGCTGTTAACAACTCAATTTTTAATCTCAGAAAAAAGACAACAGTTCGGTTACTGACCCGCGGAGGCGGCCGCGGTCGTACAATATTTTCACTTACCCTCTAATGCATACATAACACCCTTCTTCTTAATTACTACATAATTAAAATTAATACTAAATACAATGTAAGCATTTTAATCTATAAAATACATTTTATTTTAGATATAAAATATTTGATCGTTTGTAAACACACTATCGTTAAGGTGATAGTCCAAGGCAAATTTCTTAAAAATATTTGGGAACCAACAATGACGAAAGAAGTATTATAATTTCGTTCTGTAACATTCTTCTATACGTTTAATTAATTTTAAACTCGCGAATAATCAGTTTCATTCTAACTTAAAATGCTATTTAAAACTTTCATATATTAGATTACGAAACTTTTAAATGGCAAAATTAGATTGTAACACGTTTTGTTTATAAAAAAAGCTAATTCGCGGATGTAAAATTAATGGAACTTACAGAAAAAAGTAACTAAACGAAATTATAGTCCTTCTGTCGCAATTACATATATTTTGCCCAGAATTTTTTGACGGCTAGTTTGGGCAAAAAATTGAGCTAAAGATACGCAATCCACGATTGTTCCACCCTTAAATGTGATTATTATAATACTCCATTATCCCCGCTTGGCATTCATCGCAGAATTTATAAGCTTATACTGGAAAGAAGCACTGAGTGCTGCAGCAATGCTACGAATGCTTTCATGTCTGTATTTCAGACATTATTGTAACGAAAACGGGTTCATAAAAGCTTTGGTCGTCTCACTAATTTCAAGATCTTTCGACATTTAAAATATATTTATTTATTTATTTAGGGAAAAACAACAGAAGTAAACTGCAGATATAACTAAAAGGAACTAACAACATTTTTTTTTACAAATAGTTAAATCTACTCCCTTCAACATTTTCCTCAGAGAGATAAAAAGAAGAAAAATAAAATTTGGTGACGCTACAGAAAAGACCTAAATCTAAATCTAAACCTAACTACAATACAATTTTGATTATAATTAATTAAACACACAATGTTACAGAATAATGATATACTACATACATAAATAAGTCGGGAAATAACGAAATGAATATATACATACCAATACATACATATATACCATATACATACATAATATTATTTAATTAGATTATGGTTGATTGAAATAAGATTATTTATTTATTGTTAAGAGTCGTCAAGAATTTGTCTTATTTGTCGTTTAAAAGTAAACCTTTTTGAATTAAATAGGTCAGCTGAGAGGAGTGATTTATTGTATGACTCGCAGATTCGTCTGAGAGGTGCTCGACGACCGGTGTTTTTTCGCGTAATAATAGGTAATTATAGTAATAGGTAATTATATAGGTAAAGTTGTGGTACATAATGTTCAGGTTTCTTACTCATTCAGGGAGGCAAAGGTGTGGGGAAAAGGCTAGTTATTGATACATTAAAGTACTACAAGGATCTGATGCAGTGGCGTAGCTACCTTGGGTGGCACCCGGTGCGGAAGTTGGAGGTATCAGCCCATCGAAAGTAAAAATCAATAAATTTTATATGATAAAGGACATGGATCATTTATTATTTATAATATTGAAGAAATAACAAAACACAATAATAACTAAGACATAAAAGGAATTGTTATACAATTAAAATTTCTTCTTTCTAGCTTTGACAGCTGCAAACTCAGCAATAGCTTCATCGAAATTTATATTTTGTATTGCCTCGTGCTCGTTGGCTAATATACCAAACCAAAATTGCTAAGCCGTGATTGGGTCATTGTTGCCCGATGTCTTGCGATTTACAACATAAAATGATATTAAAATATGAAAGTAGATAAAATCTCCTGACTTATATTATAATAATATTAGTTTATAAGGAAATATATTATGTATGTTATAATCAGATAAAAACTCCGTTAAAAGTATTATGACGTATTAGCCCAGGTTGACTTTATGGTGCCAGTCCATACGTACTCACGCAAAAATAACTGATATGACATTAGCCATTTTTGCAGAACCCTATAGGTTTTGTCCATAGAAGTACTAGGAAGTTAATTTAACTATAAAATTATCTTACCTGTAAAATATTCGATATGAATCAATCAATCTTTTTAATCTTCACAAAACAGCGTTTAGTTTCTAAAATATAGTTTCTAAAATATAATCTGACGGCGCGTGGATGACAGTGACAGGAGGGTGCAGCTGTGAAACAGGGAGTATGCCGAGTATGGTAGTTAGTAACAATTTTAGACACAACCAATCCAAGCGCCATCAGATCCATGTAGCACTGTATCTATTTAGAATCCTGTCAATATCAGTTTACAATTTACTAATTGTCGTATTGTTAGTCTGTTTCTGTAATAACCACTATTGGTAATCAAACGCCCCGTAGTGACTATCGGCTAGCTGTCATTTGCAATAAGTCTAGCACAAAGGCTAAAGGCGGTAGATAGAACTCTAGGCTTGCTTACCTTGATTGAGAGAGATTGGTCTAGGGTGGCTATCACTGAAGCATAAACGAGTATCTTGTCGATAATTTATTGAATTATGCGCTACTTTGCAATATTCCGTTATTAACGGGGATATTAATGATTTTGCAGTATTTTCGAGCGATTCAGGGCGAAAAAAAAATATCTAGTAATATTTCCAAAAAAATAAATAAAGATATTGTCTATCTAATAAAATATGTATGTTTGAGTTCAAACTATAAGAACGAGTGTGTTTGAAGATCTCATTTCAATAATTATTTCTATCGAGTGAAAGTTTTTCTAACGCAATTTTGTACTTAAGGAATCTAAAAAAAGGTTTTTGAAATGTTATTAATACTCATTTACACAAAACTACTTAGTAGCTTCTTATTCAAAATAGTAAAACGACTACGAAAAGTGGTAATTCATCGCGGCGCGTGTAAGCCTAAAATATTAAAATCTAAAAAGTTTGGAGGCTCATATGAACACACCAGCACAAACGAAGTTTAAACTCAATTTTAATGTAGAATCTACTTACACTATAGTCTATACAGACTACAGTCTGTCTTCTTCAGTTGCAGTCAATATAATCCTCTTAGAAACTCTTAACAACCAAGTTTCCGCCGCATAGCAGCCATTAGAGCACAATAACATGAAATATGTATGTATGTACAGTAAATACCGTGAAATACAGCTTACATTTTGCTGTTGCTCGCTTTGCTCGTGGTTCAATCCTAGAATCCTTCACTTCCTCAGGTTTCAATACAAGTACAGCAGCAAGTTTGCAGCCTTGTATAACAAATAGTATATTTTGCAATTAGTGAATAAAGGACGGATTTAAAGCGAGGGCCAGAGAGGGTTCAAGTGTAGAAACCTGAGCAACGCGAGTGATTCATTGCCCCTCGATATAAATCGGTCCTTTATTCAAGAGTTGAATACTATACTTTATACCATGACTACGAGAAAAAGAAAAATTTGAGTGAAAATAGACATTTTATTCTAATGCTAAACTCCTTGTCGAAAATGTCGACCAATCAAATCTCGAGGAGTTATTTGCACAAAGAGTTTGTATCGAGTATATTTTGCGCAAGGAGGTTGTACAGCATTGAGATGGAGGTCGAATATATTGGTGTATTCTAAATTCAAACACCAAAATAGTGATTAAAAGCGCTTTTCATTCACTGTTTTCAGTGAATAGAATAAGCTTTTTAGAGAGGGAATGGTACAATAACTATTTATTATACCTTATTATAGTCTTTGGGTGTTTTTTATGCTATATTAAAATTAAATGTAGTTAGGCATACAATAATCACAATTGTAGTGTTGTAAAACTAGATGAAGTCAAACTAGTGGCACACAGTCATGACTGTATGCACAATAACAACTCAACAGTTTGTTACTGTCCTGAAATCAAACAGGAGCATCAGCAAATGTACCTAGGACTAATAATAGATGACAGATTCAATTGGAGCTGTCACATAGACCGTGTATGCACTAAGTTGCGCGCAGTCATGGCTAAAATATACTTAATAAAAAATAAAGTACCTTTTACCATTCTATTGGATATTTACAAGTCTTTGGCTGAATCCATAATTTCGTACGGGCTAAGCAGTTACGGACGGACATTTCGTACATACCTAGATAAAATATATTCACTTCAACTCCGCATCCTTAAGCTTATAGTTCCGCTAAAAATAAAAGAAAAATTTCGTGACAATCCAATGGGTCTTTTTAAATTTTGTCGGTCACTGCCTATTCATCTGAAGGTGGAACTAGCAATCTTAAAAGAGCAATTCTTCCGACAAGACATTCAAATTCCTATTCAACATAAGATATTAACTCGGAATATAACTAAAAGGAAACTAAAAATTCCTAGAACAAAAAATGTATACGGCAAAAGAACCTCGGGCTGTATTTTACCTCAATTAATTAACAGTTTACCAAATAACCTCAGAGATTCAATTAACGAAAGTAATGTAAAAGAAAAATTAAAACGACATTTCTTAGAGCTTATTTAAGCAGCACTATGTATCTATTATGCACTGCATTTATCTATTAACATACCTATATAATTTCTACTACTATATACCTATTATTGTTTATTTACTTATAATTTCTATTATTGCATTCCTATTATTGTTTATTAAATATGTAAAAGTAATTGTATCAAACATAGTAGGCTAATAATGTATCATCCTGTATAGCAGTTAGCAGTGTAAATCCTTATCTCATATCTAATAAGGCAAACTTATTGTAATAAGCTGGTGTTAACCTCAACTAGTCCTTAAAATAGTAGCATTAAGAATGAATGTAATTGATATCTACGAACGTGCCTTATTTTGTTATTCTGCATTCCAAACAGTTTGCGACTGTGTTACTTAGTGGCGTGTAGTTCTACCCTCGATTTTGTTTCTGTGTTTTATAAGCTAAGTTGATCAATGTTATTTAAGTATCTAGGAGACAGTCAGTTGAAATAATGTTATTAGACGAATGTTGAAACTGAGTGTACATAAAAACCTCAAAAGGTTTCCGATACACTGTTATGTATAATGTATATATATTTTTTAATAAAAATAAATAAATAAATAAAATATAATAATAATAATAAAAAAAAAAAAAAAAAAAAAAAAAAAAAATGTTGTGTTTATTTGCGTGCGTATGTAATAATAGTAATAGGTGAAATTGCCGAAATTGTCTTACAGATTCATGAGTTCATAATTTCTGTAATTCAATAGCTATTTCCATTGTTTTTTAGCGTTCACCACCCATCACGCTGGGAAGTTATAATTATCGCTGAAACGCGGGTGTACCGAGTGTGGACTGTGACTTGCATTTCACAATTCACACTCGAAATACCTCTGACAGCCCTTCGGCGATTCACGTCGTGAGGATATACATATATATTTAACATTTGTTTAAAATAAATCAGTCATTCTTGATAAGTTCATTCTAGTGTGAAATTAAAACCACATCACGTTATTCACTTTGAAGAGTGACACTGGGACCGTAATTTTCTATTTGTTTTATATATTGAACGGCTCTGTGGCGGTGAGATTGTTCAATAATTATGTAAATGAGACGAAATGTGCTAACAAATATGTTGAACGATAAAAACGTACCCTGCAGACCGAACTACGTCCAAACCATGCAGCGTAGCCTTGTAATGTGCTACGACATAGTAGTCTACATAGCGTAGCCTTGTAATGTGCTACGCCATAGTAGTCTACACAGCGTAGCCTTGTAATGTGCTACGCCATAGTAGTCTACATAGCGTAGCCTTGTAATGTGCTACGCCATAGTAGTCTACACAGCGTAGCCTTGTAATGTGCTACGCCATTGTAGCCTACATAGCGTAGCCTTGTAATGTGCTACGCCATAGTAGTCTACACAGCGTAGCCTTGTAATGTGCTTCGCCATAGTAGTCTACACAGCGTAGCCTTGTAATGTGCTACGTCATAGTAGTCTACACAGCGTAGCCTTGTAATGTGCTACGCCATAGTAGTCTACATAGCGTAGCCTTGTAATGTGCTACGCCATAGTAGTCTACACAGCGTAGCCTTGTAATGTGCTACGCCATTGTAGTCTACATAGCGTAGCCTTGTAATGTGCTACGCCATAGTAGTCTACACAGCGTAGCCTTGTAATGTGCTTCGCCATAGTAGTCTACACAGCGTAGCCTTGTAATGTGCTACGCCATTGTAGTCTACATAGCGTAGCCTTGTAATGTGCTACGCCATTGTATTCTACACAGCGTAGCCTTGTAATGTGCTATGCCATAGTAGTCTACACAGCGTAGCCTTGTAATGTGCTACGCCATTGTATTCTACACAGCGTAGCCTTGTAATGTGCTACGCTACAGTATTCTACACAGCGTAGCCTTGTAATGTGCTACGCCATAATAGTCTACACAGCGTAGCCTTGTAATGTGCTACGCCATAGTAGTCTACATAGCGTAGCCTTGTAATGTGCTACGCCATTGTATTCTACACAGCGTAGCCTTGTAATGTGCTACGCCATTGTATTCTACACAGCGTAGCCTTGTAATGTGCTACGCCATTGTATTCTACACAGCGTAGCCTTGTAATGTGCTACGCCATAGTAGTCTACATAGCGTAGCCTTGTAATGTGCTACGCCATAGTAGTCTACACAGCGTAGCCTTGTAATGTGCTACGCCATTGTATTCTACACAGCGTAGCCTTGTAATGTGCTACGCCATAGTAGTCTACATAGCGTAGCCTTGTAATGTGCTACGCCATTGTATTCTACACAGCGTAGCCTTGTAATGTGCTACGCCATTGTATTCTACACAGCGTAGCCTTGTAATGTGCTACGCCATAGTAGTCTACATAGCGTAGCCTTGTAATGTGCTACGCCATAGTAGTCTACATAGCGTAGCCTTGTAATGTGCTACGCCATTGTATTCTACACAGCGTAGCCTTGTAATGTGCTACGCCATTGTATTCTACACAGCGTAGCCTTGTAATGTGCTACGCCATTGTATTCTACACAGCGTAGCCTTGTAATGTGCTACGCCATAGTAGTCTACATAGCGTAGCCTTGTAATGTGCTACGCCATAGTAGTCTACATAGCGTAGCCTTGTAATGTGCTACGCCATTGTATTCTACACAGCGTAGCCTTGTAATGTGCTACGCCATTGTATTCTACACAGCGTAGCCTTGTAATGTGCTACGCCATAGTAGTCCATTTATTTATTTATTTAGGTTTTTCAACGGACACACACTTAACATTTACAATTACAAGATATAACAAAGCAAGCCACAGTGAGCATCCAATTACAGAAAAACACAACATTCACAACACATAACAAGTAAGACTTACGCACTACAAGCTGGCATAACTTAAAATAAGTAACATAAATTACAAATAAAATAAAAGAAGTAGAAGATAATTTATAAACCATAACTATGAGACCAAGCTTAAACTTATTAATTTGAATTTGTATTTTCTAAATGGACAGGAAAACAATATGCAAGTTCTATTTATAATGGAGTATTTACCAATATTGGTTCGTGCTGAACGAAGATAAAATGGACGGTAGTTAATAACCCGGAAACCCTGACGAGGAATAAAAATACTAAATTTGGAAAGTAGGTAGTTGAAGACACAGTACTTTGTTGTTAAAAAATTTAAACAAGAATATCTGATCCGCGTTACGACGTCTATCTTACAGCGGTAAGAGATTAGAATATCGTAATCGGTCCGAGTAATGCAACACACAGCAACGTCTGCCTTGATATCTGCTTAAATAATTAAGAAAACGTTTTTGTACTCTTTCAAGCCTATCAATTTGACAATTGTAGTGAGGGCTCCAGATTGTAGAGCAATACTCTAAAGAACTACGCACCAATGCACAGTAAGCAATTTTAATAGCGTTTATATTTCTAAATTCTCAGCAATTGCGCCAAATAAATCCCAACATAGCAATACCTTTTTTACGATATTATTTATATGTGGATTGAACGTTAAGTGATTATCAAGTATTGTATAGTCTAGGCAGCGTAGCCTTGTAATGTGCTACGTTATAATAGTCTACACAGCGTAGCCTTATAATCTGCTACGCCACAGTGGCATGGATTGAACTTTAGTCTACAAAGCGTAGCCTTGTAATGTGCTACGCCATAGTAGTCTACGCAGCATAGCCTTGTAATATGCTACGCCATAGTAGCCTACGCAGTGTAGCCTTGTAATTTGCTACGCCATAGTAGTCTACGCAGCATAGCCTTGTAATGTGCTACGCCATACTCGTAGTAGCCTACGCAGCGTGGCCTTGTAATGTGCTACGCCATAGTAGCCTACGCAGCGTAGCCTTGTAATGTGCTACGCCATAGTAGTCTACGCAGCATAGGCTTGTAATGTGCTACGCCATAGTAGCCTACGCAGCGTAGCCTTGTAATGTGCTACGCCATAGTAGCTTACGCAACATAGTCTTGTAATGTGCTACGTCATGGTAGTCTACAGACAGTCGTACAGACATTTTCTTTTTTTTAATATTTTTAATTTACATTTATACTACACAATCTTTACAGGCTAACCTAATGCGATTAGCAACAAATTATATTTAAAGCAGTTTTTGCGAACTCCGTCAAAGAACAACTAAAAATATCGGTATCCGTAAGGTTGCCGATTCTGTTGAAAAGATGGAGTGCCTTTACAACAGGTGACTCTTTAAGAACATTAGTGCGCGCATGCTGCACGCAAACAACTCATGATTTCTCGCGCGAAGACAGGTTTTCCGGCACAAACGGCTCCGAGGAAGCTAGCAACCGCGGATTGAACAATATACCTCGCAAAACTTTAAAAAGATAAATTAGTAGCGCCAGGTCTCTTCTCATGATTTTGCTAATTTTCTTGCTCTTCATCAAATGGGCGAAGTTTTGCATATATATATATTATATGTATTGCATTATATTTGCCTATATGTATATTATTATTTATTTCTATAATTTTAATTTGATTGAAATGTATTATTTTATGAAATTTAAGTAAGCCTAACTTTAATTTTTTTTGAGTATTTTCTCGTATTTTTATTTATTATCAGCGATATTATATATTAGCTATTTATTTATGTTGTTTTTTTTTTACATTATATTTAACATGTAACACGTGTATATAAACCTACATTACAAAAATAAATAATTTATTTTATTTGATGTGCTACACATTATCTACACAGCGTAGCCTCACTTAGTATTGCAATATTCTACATAGCCTCACATATTATTGCAATATTCTACACAGCGTAGCCTCACATGCTATCAGATAAACCAATAAGTTTCCGATGGTAGCTATATAGCACAACTGTTTTGGATGTAAAAATGATATGAAATAAAAAAAAATAAAAAAAAAACTTACTATTGTAATATTCTACACAGCGTAGCCTCACATAGTCTTTTAATATTCTACACAGCGTAGCCTCACATAGTATTGTAATATTCTACACAGCGTAGCCTCACATATTATTGCAATAGTACCTATACACGGCGTAGCCGCACACAGTGTTGCAATATTCTACACGGTATTTATGGAGACGATGCAGAGTGACCTCGGTATTAGATACCTAATTTTTGAAAACGGTGCTTCCAATATGTAGGACTTCTGAGTCCAGCAACCTCTTTTGTGTCGAGACTCTAGACAGCGGCATTTCCTTTGACGCGGTGGCAGGTTCTGGTCGGGAGAATGACTTGCTTTGTATCATCTCACTAAACGTAGTATACACAGCGTAGCCTCACATATTATTGCAATGTTCTACACAGCGTAGCCTCACATCTTATTGCAGTATTCTACACAGCGTAGCTTTACATACTATTGCAATATTCTACACAGCATAGCCTCGCACAGTATTGCAATATGCTGTAGAGATCTGCCAAAGGGCGCGGTAACGTAAACAAATATCTCCTTGACCAGTCTGTTTAGTAATATCATACTTATATAATTTAGAAGTTATATAATTACATATTAATACAATTATTCGTCACAAAAAAAAACATCAAGTATAAGTGCTAATTATCTTGTGACATCGAATGTAAAAACTTTATCTGAGTATATGACCTTTCCAAAGCATTAAGTGATTCAGACCAAACGTGTGCTAGTAAGATCCTTTTGTTCTATTTTAACAATACTCCGCAATTGATTCAAGTGGAAGAATATATGACACAGAACGAGTGCCACTGTCCATACTTATCTCCGTCAGTTTACGACTGTACCTCCGTTTATAGTCCATCTCTTTATGCTTTCATTCTACTCATAAAAGAGACATATAATATGAAGTACAGTCGCGTATATAAAATGAAGTATTCTCTGTTATTCAGACTTCGATCCCGTTTCCAGTTTCTTGTTACATTCGAGAGCTACTAAATCGAGTGTCATAACGTAGGTATTGTCAGGTTGATTGTTGTATTTATATAATATTGTGTATTATTTATTATATTGATATAATATCTTAATGTGCTTGACGTTTCCATCGTTCTGTAACAAATTGTGATCATCTTTGTACGAATGAGTTTTTATGATGTAATTAAATGCCATACAACGTTGCGTCTATTGCGATGTGTAGCTTTGTACCACTTTCTGTACATTGATAAAGAAATGTTGTGCTTTTTATAAAATTATAGTTTCTAGCTTTTTATTTCTTTTAAATTTTTTTCTTTATATTTTTTTATTGCTGAGGGTACGGCTTTGCCTCCGCCAAGTCGAGCAAAATGTGGAACGGCCGTACCATCCTTTTTTCGATTTATTTGTTATTATTGATGACAACCTCATACCGAGGGCCGAAATATGTGAAAATAAATGTTCTTTTGTTTTTTATATAATAATAGTTTATGCTACAAGAGCGAAAAGGAATAAATTACGAGGATGGTTTAAAACACGAACGTAGCGAGTGTTTTAAACGTAACCGAGTAATTTATTGCTCTTACGCCCGTGTATCATACTACGTTGTTCAATGCATCTAGTGAGGAAATAAAACAAATATAATCGTGTGAACTTTAAATTATGATTGGCTCAAAAGGACTGTATCCAGAGCCGTTAAACAGTGGAAAAAAGTATAACATTTATGGTACACAGGAAAGGCTGCAGGTTAGCCAACCATTGTAAATAAGAAAAAACTAAATAATAAAGCCCTAGGGCAAAATAATCGACTTTATATTCGGTTTTGATGCATAAAAAGTGGGCTTTTACGAGCACATGCATTGAAAAATAATATATTTCCACACACTGACCTAACAAACCAGCCTAAATATAGTTATTAATAATATAGTCTACATGACGGTAGCGATCTGGTTAATATTTTTTATCTAGTTTAGTTTATTTTTATTTAAGGTTTTTAGGTATTTGCGGTTTTGTTTAAGACAAGTTTTATTTTATAGGTAGGTTTTCAATGTTATTTAAGTGTTCTTTTGTTTCAATAAATATTAAGTTACTAAGGATATCTATTTTGATTAATTAGCGGGCAACAATAATCAATAAGGTCCTTTAAGTAAGAGTTTGGCAGCAAAACGCCCACCTCCTGCCATTGAAAGACAATTCGGTAACTATTTCTGCTCCATCAAAACTCCGACTCCTTGAATTGTGTCACAGTGTCTAGTACATATGTCAATAGAAACTGAAGAAGTGGCATGAAGCGAATAGTTATCTATATAATAGTGAGGGGTCTCTGCGTATAAAAAATATGCACACCTCATTTTGACTTCTGATATACGTTTAAGGAGTCCCAAATTATGATATTATAGATGTTGCCAGGATGTGTAGTGGTGCAATACATTTTCGACCCCTCCTTTCCACCTTCGACCAAAATAAAATGAATGGACGGGCCTTGTCTTTACAATTTGCTCACTCATAACGAGTCTAAGCAATTGGATATATACTATACTTCAATACCTAATTGTTAGTCTTTATTTTGCTTTTTGCACTTTGGAAATGCACAAGAAGGCATTTTTTCGTCAGTTATTTGGATGGCATGTAATAATAAGCGTACGTGTCACTCTTCTAACAGACAGAGACAGAGATGAAGTGAGAGCCGGCGCTCACTTTACAGACTTCAAAAATCTGTACGCTGTGGCCCGTCCATTTATTTTATTTTGGTCGAAGCTTTCCACAATGTTCAAAGCTCTTCAATAAACCACTAGTTTTAGTAACGATGTTTTACTAAAACTCTAAACTACATGCTTTACTGATTATACTGAACCAAAATGGCGGTTGGTTTCTATCAAAAAATTAAATATTTCCTTATTACTCGATTACTGGTGGCAAAGAAAGTACATTGCTGCAGAGTCTAGGAAGGCTACTTAGTGGTCGAAGCATGTATAGTACTTTTCTCAAAAATAAGACGAAACATTTTCCGGATTTATTGTTCCAGAAATATGGCTAATCAAAGCAAAAAACTGCCAAAAAACCTGTCAGTTGCCAAAAAGTGCGAAATTTGAATATGGGACCGTAATCAGCGATCCTAAATGCCCCTTGATACCGAGTTTCATGTGAATCGGATCACTTTTTAGTACCTGTCAAAAAACCGTCAAAACCTATCAAATATCAAATTTTTCGTTTTGATCATGTAGCTCCTATCAAACCATTCATTACAATCTAAACCCAGAGTCTTTAGCACCAGCTGTTCAGGAGATATGGTCGATCAAAATTTTGCCAAACAAATTTTTTTTTTCGTTTTTTTTTTTCAATTTGGGTAGATCTCGTGAAGCCCTTTACATAGAATACCACGAACAAGGATCTAGCTGCATCCGTTTAGGAGATATGGGCCGTTAAAGTTTTGAAATTTCCGGCGGATAGATCTTGCCGATACCTTTTCTTAGAGACCCGTCGTCGTCGTGTTCACGTGACACGTAAGAGGAGAGTTGTTACAGTTAGTTGCGTAGTATTAATCATTTGTACGTTACCGACTTTCGTAGATTTTGCAGAAGTCTCTGGATATATTGATTCATTAACTCAACCACTTTTTGGGCGATCGCCTAGAGCTCATCGATGCTTTCCGTCAGGTATGGTAGAAGCCAAGCGTAACGCCAATATTTATTAAAAAAAAGTATTTGTGACGTCATTATTGTCATTTCTCGTGATATAGACATGTGGCACCGCGCTCGGCGAAATGACGACTAAATAGGAAGGTCGTACGTGGTGTTACAATTTCCTGTAGTTCGCCACCACACAGTACCGCCCGTACCGGAATAGTAAAATAGGGATCCCTGTCAAAACCAGGGTCTGCAAATCAGGCACTGACCTGTGTCATTCTGGTCTCGTTCTGGGCCGCTGTCGTGCTCAGACTCTGATTCATCCCAGATGGTGTCGGTAGCAATCTTCTGTCGGGAGCACTCGATCCAGTAGCCAGGCGTGGGCAGCAGACTGTGAGGGTACTCCTCGCAGAACTCGTCTGGAATAAAACGGGAAGGTTAGTTCTGGAAGACATGTTGCCTGTAGTTCAAGATAGTTATTGATAACTGTTACGGTGATGTAATTAGAATTAATATTGGGGTAAAATCTCAATATTTAGACACGGTTTCAATTCCTGCGAGACGATAATACACCAGCGATTTAGTCAGAAATTAACTTTAATTTAACTTGCTGAACGGTGAAGACAATTGTGAGATAAACCTGCATACCACAAAAGTGGGTATTTGTGTCGGAGCAACGGCGATAAGGCTCACACCCTATCACTTTGGGACGCAAAAATTTTCGCAGAAAAGAGGGTGTACGATGTTACAGTGACAGTTCAAACTCGGAAACACTTCGGACACCCCTCCGGGGATATATTCCGTGAATATATGTGTAAGGTTGGTTGACGATTGGGCGACCGTATGCAATAAATTAAACAACACTTATAGTAAACAAACAGTGACTGTTCACGCTACAACGTGACGAATCCGCGCGCATGCGCGGACAGCTAGTCTCCCCCCGCGCGCCGGCTCGAGGTGCGCGCGCGAGCGCCGCTCGCTCACTCTGTTCGGCTCGCGCCGCCAACCGAGGCGCACGTCTGCGCGCGCGCGCAGCCGGCTGTTTCGCCGCAACCGTCGACCGAATAATACGTGTGTGCACACATCCGCGACGCCACAACCAATCTCGCGTATCTACCGTATCTTGTGATTATCTCAGTGCTGTGTATTACTCCAAGACATTCTGCACATCCCTGTCCAAGATCAGCCCTGTCATCATCAGCCAAACAAGGAGTACACCACGCGGCACATTGTCAGCGCATTTGTCGGCTCGCCCATCAACATTCCAACCAGGTCAGTGCACCCACATTGTTTTCCACAATTCTCCCGTGTCAAATCCCATCAGCCCTGCATTCCTGTAGCCAGCGGTTACATTTTGGCCCTTCGAACCGTTACTGAACCAGCCCCCGTCGATAAATTGGGTCGGGTCGGGTCGAGGGGTTTTAATAAAGAAATATAGTGGACTGTAATAAACAATTGGGCTGAATGGATGGGCCGGTTCTATACCGATAAATGGAATGTTCTAGGCGGCGGTCTCGAATACCTATTGCGGGTAGGTAATTAGAACCGCCGCCTAGAACATTCCATTTATCGGTATAGAACCGGCCCATCCATTCAGCCCAATTGTTTATTACAGTCCACTATATTTCTTTATTAAAACCCCTCGACCCGACCCGACCCAATTTACCTATTTCTACCCAATTTTTGCCCGCGGAGAGGTGTACATCTGCCCATTGTCAAAGATAGTTTTCGTAGGTATCTTGCGAGATATTTTTTGGTGCGAGTATAAATTTGCTTTATTTCGTGCACTTATATACGTCACGTAAGTTACGTGTGTTGAGTACATAAGTACACACGTTATTACGGTTACGTATTATTACGTTGATTAAAGCTTGATTAGCATCATTGGATTGTCCGCTCATTTAGATCCGATTTCGGCTAGGTAAATACATTCTTTGTTTGTTTACGCTCTCAAAGCAGTAGGGAGGTATTTTATTCTATAAATAGAATTTTTGACGACGAACCAACGCGTATTGTCGGCACATGATTTCAAGGCAAATAACATAAAAGTGAAAAGTGCATACATAGCTGTTTGTATTTTTACAAGTGTTGTTTAAATTAGTGAACAAGTTCAGTCCTTTCCGATATTTTGTGTTACGGTTATCTTGTGTTACGGTAATATATTGCCGGACCGTTTATTTGTGTTATTGTCTGCTTTTTTTACCCGGGTATATATATATAGCACAAATATAGTAAACAATTTGTTTTTTCAACTCATCTCTGCTCTTGTTGTTTGTGGTACACATATAGGGTGTTCCAAGTTGGTGTATCAGCTCATATACAGGTTGTTTAAAAAAAAAAAATATTTTTTTATTTTTTTTCTCTCTATCGTGTTTATTTTCCGTGTTCCGTTTGAACATAGCCTTTGTTATTTCGGCCCGCGCAAGTTACAAGCTATCCGCACGTTGGAGTTGGTAGCGCTCAAGTTTTAATAACTCATTTTCACATATAGTCACACTCATCACACATTCAATCAGCACCTACACACTCAGCTCATTTTCACTCACACATTCAATCAGCACATACACACTCAGCTCATTTTCACTCACACATTCACTCATCACATACACATTCAGCTCATTTTCACTCAATGAAACCAGCACTCAGCGCACTCAGCACACTCATCACACACACACTCATTTCATTTTCACTCAATGACTTCAACTCCAACAGAGAATTCTTGTAACTCAGCACAACGTGTAGTGAACGTCACTAACACACCAATTTTGTTGCCAACCGTCTCACTTAAAATAGCAGACGTACATGGTCAATTTCACTCAGCACGAGCCCTGTTAGGTTTTATCTCACGTCGCGGTACTCCAGTTCTCATTCGCTCAGACTGCGGCACAAACTATGATGCAATCACTCACAAGCTCGCGAATCAGCACATAACTTGGTTCGGCGCTCTGCACGAAATAATACTCAACTCAAGACCCCTCTGCCCGATTTCATCCGACCCTACGGACTTTGAACCTCTCACGGCCGGACATTTCATTATTGGTCGTCCGCTCACCGCTCTACCTGAGCAGTCTTTTGACGACAGATCCATATCTGCTCTTAAACGGTTTCAACTCATTCAAGCGCTCTCTCAGCGCTTTTGGACTCTCTGGTCCAGATCCTACCTCCATACCCTGCAAACCCGCTCCAAATAGCTCTCCCTTTCTTCCCCTCCTCAAGTGGGTGAACTGGTCCTCATCAAAGAGGATGACCTGCCTCCGCTCCAATGGAAGTTGGGGAGAATTTTCCGCACAATGCCTGGCAAGGATGGAGTGATCCAAGTTGTGGATCTGGACACAGCCCATGGAAATCTGCGACGACCTGTGTTCAAGATAGCCAGGCTGCCGTTGGATTCAGCTCAAGAGGAGTCGCAGCCCCGGCCCCCCCAGGATGTTCACGCTACAACGTGACGAATCCGCGTGCATGCGCGGACAGCTAGTCTCCCCCCGCGCGCCGGCTCGAGGTGCGCGCGCGAGCGCCGCTCGCTCGCTCTGTTCGGCTCGCGCCGCCAACCGAGGCGCACGTCTGCGCGCGCGCGCAGCCGGCTGTTTCGCCGCAACCGTCGACCGAATAATACGTGTGTGCACACATCCGCGACGCCACAACCAATCTCGCGTATCTACCGTATCTTGTGATCATCTCAGTGCTGTGTATTACTCCAAGACATTCTGCACATCCCTGTCCAAGATCAGCCCTGTCATCATCAGCCCGACAAGGAGTACACCACGCGGCACATTGTCAGCGCATTCGTCGGCTCGCCCATCAACATTCCAACCAGGTCAGTGCACCCACATTGTTTTCCACAATTCTCCCGTGTCAAATCCCATCAGCCCTGCATTCCTGTAGCCAGCGGTTACAGTGACATAATATACAGGGTGGAAAAAATTCAAGGACCCTGGAGGGGAGCAATAAGGTATTGTTAATAAAGAACTTGTGATAAATATTCAATTTCATGGGTATCTCGTACAACAGATGAGTTAAGGACTTTAGTTTAGTACTTAGACAAATTTTATCCTGAACAATAATCCTACCGATTCGTATGATAAAATAGCGAGGGTTTATTTTTTTAATTTTTAGTTGGTTCAGTTCCCGGGTGAGACAAGCAAATTTTAGAAGATCTTTGAATGCAGTTTTGTTTCTTTTAAAAAATAAAGGAAAGTTTCCTTTCAGTAAAATGAGCTAACTAAAGGATTTAAGGTAGTTCCCCTCCAGGGCCCTTTCATTTTTTCCACCCTGTATAATTGTAGGTGGTTGACATAAATAAGCCTTGGTGCCTAGAGGCTTTTCAAATGCTAACCACCCTCTTCCAGCCAACACCTGCAACTTATTCTCTCCGTCTAGCTCTAAAAAATGCTATTTTTCGTCATCTACTAGGTAACACCGGTTGATAAGGCCCACTTTTTTACAAATTGAAATAAAACCTTAATTTTACCAAAAAAGGGTTTACAATAAAAACTAAAATTATTTGAAAGTCCAAATGAATGTAGTTTTTAAAGCTATAACGACAATAAGTTAGCATTTTAAACATTTTTAAAAACCTCTATTTTGGGTTTTCCTAAACATGGTGTGCATAATAAGGCCCGTGCCGTTTTTAAGTCGTTTGGCGCAAAAGTAAGCATCAAAGATTTCAAAGATGTATAAATATGAACATTCTAATTTAAATTGATAACAGCAAGCAGAAACTAAAAACATCAATATTTTTTCTGAAAAATACACTTTTCCACTGTGTAAGAATATAGCCCAGCTTTTGAATTTTTAGGTGTTCAGTGTATAAATGTTTTTATTCATGCTAGAAGTAATTAATTATTGTCAAGGTTTTTTGATTTAAAATTTCAATACATTGGGCCTTATTATCCACATATGTAGTTTAGAAGGCCCCTATTGTGGGTTACAAGGCCCTGTAAAATTCAGTACTGAAATCAAGTTGAGTATTTTCATTACTTTATTATTTAATATTAAGTAAGGTAAAAGTTTAAAAAGACAAATTTTCATAATAAAAAATAAGTATTATTTTATTAAGAACTTACATTATCTAGGACTTATTTATAACTCATTTTATAAAACACTAGGGGGCCTTATGAGACTGCAGTAGGATTGGAAGGCCGAAGCAACAACTTTGTTGGGCCTTTCTAAACGACTTGGGCCTTGCAAAACAAATTGATTATTTTCGAAATAAATATAAATAAAATTGCACATGTCTATGTAAATATCATAAGAATAATTATGAAATAAACACACTAAACAAAAATTTAGTATGAACAAGCAAAACAAAAATGTGTGAGCAAAACTTAGTAAAATGAGTGGTCGTGACCAAGGTCAGCGAACAACCGGGCGTCAGCGATGCCCGCTGCTGCGTTCCTGTGTTCCTATTGGTCTTTTTCATATATACTATGAAGCTGGAGCGAATCAAATGTATTTTAATTGGTTTTCTGCGCTTGGGCCTTGCAAAACTGTGGGCCTTGTCACCCGGTGTTACCTTAGTTTGATATAACACAGAGCCTTCGAGTAATGTAATTCTTAGTATTTAACCAACATTTACCTATTGTGTTGTACAGTTATTGTACTTCATAGGCTTTTTTTCTCATGTATTCCATTTCCATCTGTGCAATTTTTTAATGACTGGCCAATGTTATTTAAGTAGCTTACTACTCTGTAATACAGACTGTTAAGATGATAACGTTTTTCCTTAAAACGTGGTATTTTACCCATTGAAGAAGTTTTACTATGGGGCCAACCATAAAATCGTACAAAAATAAATTAGCTGTTTCATACATTTTGGTCGAGTAGGTATTTAACTGTTCTATGGAATAGCTGATTTTTTTTTCGCGATTTCATGGTTGGCCCCATAGTAAAATTTGTTCATATTCATGAGTAGAACAACCTGTTTAAAGGAAGAAGGCTATCAAATTAACACCCAGTATAGTCGCTAGTTTTCCTAAATAACAAATAAATAAGTAAATAAAATCTTAATCTTTTTGAGAAATAGTTAACAAAACGTACAAAGTAAATAAATCTTCATGAGCCTCGCGACCTCATTAATTGTGCCTTACGAAGTTCAACCTAGTTAGAGCGAGAGCGACAATCAGGGGTTGACACCGCCTTAAGTCACTGCACGTCCTTGCACGCATACTTAGTGTGACAAATAAAAAATACTGGCAATGTAAGTGAATTTTAAAACACATTCAGTGACATTTTATAAATCTCCAAAAGCTGAAACTTTTTAAGGCTAAGAAAATACATTACCTATGACTTTGAATTTTCCAGCACAGAATTCAAGATAAAGGTTTTAGTTCATCTTTTGCGCGAGCTTTTTAACATTTAAGCGTTTCCTCAAGGTAATGAAATGTTTTAATGTATATGACAATTTCATGTTAAAAGAGATAAGAGTGCTTTTTAATGTCCGTGCAAATGAGGGAGGTTTGAATTTTCTTACCGTGGCGCTCTTTGTACACCGACGACATCGCGAAACGCGAAAGCGTAGCGAACTGATAACGAAACGAAAAAATTGGAATAGAGCGAGATGCAACATACGCGATGCACAAGGTAGCGCGTTGAGATTGGTCAGTAGGGTAATCTATTTTTCAAAAATCCTTGAATGTAGTTTTTATTTTTTCAAAAATCGATGACGAGAGTCCTTTGAGCAAATTTCTCTATACCCCATGGTTTAGATTTTCTCCATACTGACCCATCGCAACGCGCTGCTTGTATATTGAAAACAGCGGCTCTACCGCGTAATTCTTATTTGTATCAACTTCAAGCAAATGCATGCGAAAATAAACGCGTGCAAAAGAGATGGCATGTTAGGCGGGCGTCGTCGCACGCACGTCAAATTTCAATCTCAAGTTGATGTTGATGAAAATCAGAATTACGCGGTAGACCCGCTGTTTAGATTTTCTCCATACTAAACAAAAATAAAACAAAATTGTAGTTAAAAAATACTTTAAAAATAATCAATGGAACTCATTTGTTGGTTATTATCGTCAATTTGATTCAGTTAAAATTTTTTTTTGCATAATAATATAATAAATTAACGAAATCGGACCTTAGTATTAGATTGGACCCTGTTTTGGTATTTATTTTGTTTAAGAACTAGAATAAAATTCTAAATTCTAATCAATGTACATCATTTAAAATATTCTGAAGCATATTATATAGCTTTTTCAAATTTATACGTATAAATATATATATTTTATATATTTTTACGAAAAAACTGCAACTTCCATTTGCCTTCGTGTGACGTCACTGACGCACAGACAGACGGACAACGGAGTCTTACTAATAGGGTCCCGTTCGTTACCCTTTGGGCACGGAACCCTAAAAAGACTAAGATAAGATTTGCCAAACCGACAGAATTTGGTCTTTATATAATTTGCAACATAATGTCTGTTGGTTTGGTATAAATAATTATAATAATAATAATTTTAATTGCATAAAGAGAACTTAAGATTAATACATTCAAAAGGATCTTACGGCTAGTGAAAATGATTTTTTACCTAAACTAAACTACAAAAGTAGCCTGTATTTTAGACATAGCGTAAAAAAGAGTATAAAAAGACTAAAATAACAATTTGATGCATAAAAATTTACTTGCGAGTTTACATGGGACGCGGTTTTATCGATCGTATGACTTTTTATTATATAACTCTTGTTTACTTCTTGACAAAATGACGTCATTGAGAATGACAAGTAAGGAAGAAACTCCACTCAGTCGAACACATGTGCGATGTTTTGCGATCGCTTGGCTCGATGTCAGTATTTCAACACACATCAAATGAACTTTGTAATGATTTGTGGCCAGCGCTCGCGGATACCATCCACATTCAGGGTTCTAACAGAACTAGTTACGGTTAGGATTGGACGTAAATATTTTGTGATTAAATTCCTTGATTTCCTCGTATGATCATTATAATTTTGATCTCTATGTCACTGATTGTCATTAGGTGGTCATCTGTTCCGAAGAGAACTGGCCCTTAAAGGCGAGTCGCCAACTTTCGATTTAATTTATTGTTTTGGTGGTCAACTCGTCCACACATACAAAGTACAGTCAGTCAAAGAAAGGATACAAATACAAATTTTTTATTGTACAAAAAAAGTTTACAAAATAATAAGGTTAACTATTAAATAAAGCCAAACACAATCTTGTTACCTGAAACGAATATACATTGTTGAAAAAATTACGAGTTCTCACAAGATTGGTTTATTCTACCTGTCTCTTCGTTTCCATATAGCACTTTCTTTTTCTTTTCTCAAATGTGTTTTTCTTTAAATACATTCAAGTTTATAACGTCTCTTAAAAAAAGTAGTGATGGCACTTTTTACGTTTAAATGCATACCAAGTTTCGTAATTATTTATTACTAAAGTGTCAATAAAACAATGTAATACTTCATTGTTGATGTGGATGAAAAGTGATGTACTACTTGTTTCGGTCAAATGTTTTCCGTTAAAGATTTGGTTTTATATAATAAAATTAAAAAGCCAGATGCTTGACACGTTGTGATAGTGTTGATTACTTTTAGGTATAATTTATATAACACACACAAAACGTGTTTTTATTTGTCTAGTTCTAGAAAAGGCTTTAATTTTAGTTTTAGTACTGTCAAAATTAATTTTCTTTAAATGAAAATTAATCCGTAAGTGTTAGAAACAGAAGCTGCTACTCTGGAAAAGTTTCAGTTTTGACAGCACTAAAACTAAAATTAAAGCCTTCAGAATAGGTAATAATAGGTGCCATATGCTTGACACATTGTGATATTGGTTATGTTGATCAATATTTTGTTATGTTGATTTTTGTGATATAACTATTTGATTGTTCAAAATTTGTTTTATTTCAAAGCCATGTCGTTATTTGTCTTGAAAATTTAGAGTTTATTAGATTTTTAAAAGACTTTATGCGTTGACTGTACATAACTACCTCAAAATCTCATTGTCGGGTGAGTTGAACACCAAAACCATAAATTAAATCGAAAGGTGGCGACTCTCCTTTAGGGTCAGTTTTCTTCAGACCTCTACTCTAAAAAGGCCGCTCTGGATGAATCATATTATGATTCCGCCTCTTTTGCACGCGTGAAAAAACTGTGACTCCATCCTACTTTCAAATTATTTTATCATTCACCCAAGTCTCCCTTTTTAGAGCCCCTGATGACCACCGAGCCATTAATTAACTTAATGTCTCATGTGTGCCGCCATATGAGTCACAATTATTTGAAATACATATATTTTATTTATTTATTCATTTTATTAAGTATTAAATTCATTAATATTAGAGTATTGAAGGTAGATTATATTATATTATTATTATTTAATTATTAAAAATAATAACATATTTTGAAATATTAAATGATTATTTCATATTATAGAGTAATAAAGAGAAATGGTATTTGATTACATTAGCCACGATATACTACCAGAATGTGGACACGGACAGCTTTGTTCTAACTTTTAAATACAAGGGATAGAGATCATTTCAGTATAGTACGAGTGTTAAGAGTAGTATCTGTAAAAATTAACACTAGATGGCGTAACATATACAATACATCACGATATAGAAGTTTTTTTGTAATTTACATACTTCATTTCAAAGACAATACACGTTATACTTGTTTTGGAAAAGTTATTTTATTTAACCTCTTTTGAGGGTTTTGGGATTGTTCATGGTCCTAGTCGAGTCGGATGGATGGCTGACGGATATTGATACACGGTGGACCTCTTTTGGAGAGATACGGCGAAACAGGCCACGGACTACGGTTGGTCTGCTGGAAGGTGACGCTGACGTTGACAGCAGAGAGCTGTCAAGGAAGGAGCCGCCAGATGCAGCGGTGGTAAGCGGAAGGAGTGAAGAGAACTTTCCTCCACCCAATGGGAAGTGAGTGACGTGTGTTCGTGACGTGAGTACACTTTGTGGTTAATTGTGTTAGCAGTCTTTGGATCAAGAGTTGTCAAGCAATATTGAACTTTATTTGTTTGAACTTGTAAACTTAGAATAATTTTAACTGTTTTAGGGACTTAGAATAGTTACAAAAAAACTGTAAGACGGGGAACCTACGCCCAATTTTTGTAAAAGTGTCAAACACTTAGAAAATTTTTGCAATTTTAGACTCTGAATAATTTTGAAAAAAGAAAATATTTTTTTTGGCCATGGATTCTTTTCAAGTAGTGCAAGAAGATTTAGTTAATACGATAGCTAAAGTCAAAACAAATTTTAAGAAGACACCAAAAGAAAGGCTCACTGTTTCATATATCGAAACTAGAATTGAAAATTTAAAAGAACTTTGGCAAACATTTGTTACCAATCATCGTGCAACTATTGAATGCACGGATGTGGAGAAATTTAGAACTTCTAAATATTATAAAAACGATGTTTATGACAATGCTCAAGAGTTGTTTATCGAATGTCAGGCTTTGTTTAAAGACAAATTGACGCAAATTAAGAATGATTCTGTATCAGTCTTGCCCAAGGTGGAGAAAATGGTGGAACAATCAATTAAATTACCAAACATATCCATTCCATCATTTTCTGGGAAATATACAGAATGGCCGTCTTTTAGGGATCTCTTTAGATCTTTGATACACAATAACAACTCTTTAGATGAGGTGCAAAAGTTGCATTACCTAAAAAGTTATTTAGTAGGGGAAGCTGAACAACTTTTGCGCCACATTCCAATTACATCGAGCAATTATAATATTTGCTGGTCACAATTAGAGCATCGCTACAATAATAAAAAATATCTCGCAAATTGTATACTTAAGAAATTAATGAGCCAAAGAAACTTGCAATTTGAATCTGCTAGTGCTATAAAAGAACTATTAGATACAACCAACGAATGTTTAAATGCTTTAAAGAATTTAGAGATAGACATTAGCAGCTGGGATATCATTATAATTTATATAATAAGCCTGAAATTAGATAATGAGACCAGAAAACAATGGGAATCAAAGATTTGTGATTCATCTGAAGAATTGCCAAAATTCATCCAATTCTCAGCATTTTTAGAGCAAAGGTTTAGATCCCTAGAATTTTTAGATAACAAAAATTACAAACCAAAAACATATAACGCCCCTTCAAGTAGTTCAAGTTTCAGTCCCAAATCACATCACGTCACCACGGAAAGTACATTGATAGTATGTCCTTTCTGTAACGAAAATCACAAACTTTACAATTGTAAGAAGTTTGCTAAGGAAGATAATGACACACGTCGCGGTTTTGTCCAATCCAACAGTTTATGCTTTAACTGTCTAGGAATGAATCACACCGTTTATAATTGCCGTCAGTCAACTAGATGTCGCGTTTGCAAAAAGAAACATCATTCTCTTTTGCATTCAAAAAATCAAAGTGTTCCAAAACCTATGGATGGTGGGAATCAATCCGATCATTCACAAGAGAAAAACGTTGTTGCAGCTGTTGCAACAACGTCCAACCAAAACGAGCTATCACCCAATATCGTCTCTTGTTTTACGAATAGTCATAGTCAAGTTTTGTTGGCTACAGCCTTGGTTAAGGTTAATACAGTAAGAGGCGTAGATATTACGTTCAGGTCTTTGATTGATCAAGGATCACAGGCTTCATTTGTTACGGAGTCTGCTGTCCAATTGCTTGGAGTAAAAAAAATTCAAAACAAGAGTCTTCTTTCAGGGATAGGGAGTGATCAGAATTCGTCTTTGACGTCGAATTCTGTGGTATCGTTAAAACTTCAATCACTTCGTGACCCTAATTTTGTCGTGGAAATCAAGGCTCATGTTTTAAAAAGAATCACTTCACTTCTTCCAGAAAAGAAGGTTGAATTTCAGTGGTGGCCAGAGCTACAAAATGTGTATTTAGCAGACCCCACTTTTGATAAACCAAACAAAATCGATTTGCTTCTCGGAGCGGAGGTATTCGGTAAAATTCTAGATGAGGGTTTGATGAGGGGCCCTCCTGGTTGTCCAATTGCCCAAAACACAAAGTTGGGGTGGATTTTATCTGGTGAAATTGGTGTTGAAAGTTTGGCTGATGCCAATGTTGCCAAAGCAAATGCTGTTGTCAGTATGCACACCCAAGTTAATGAGAACGAGCTCTTGAAAAAGTTTTGGGAGTTAGAATCTGAACATTCTCATATGGGTACACAGAAAATGCTTACTGACGAAGAACAACGATGCGAAGAAATTTTTAATGAAACCACGCGGCGTGATGAAACTGGACGGTACATCGTCAAGTTACCATTTCGGGACGATGAACCAAAATGCATTCATGGAGAATCTTTAAAAATTGCAACCAAGCGTTTCATAATGTCTGAAAAAAGACTTCTGAGAAATCCAGATTTGATGCAGGAATACAATGCTGGCATAAAAGAGTATTTGGATCTTGGACACGCAGAGTTCGTACCGTAAGATGAGCAGGACAAAAAGGATTCTGTCTATTTACCCCAAGTCATAGTAGTACGCAACGATAAAACTACAACCAAAGTCAGAATTTGTTTTGATGCATCCTGTAAAGGTTCTATCGGTGTTTCGTTAAACGATGAGTTGATGATAGGTCCAAAAGTGCAATTAGATTTGAGGCACATCATTATGAGGTGGCGCCTTCATCCGATATGTCTAGTCGCTGATATTGTAAAGATGTATCGACAGGTCAAGGTCTCTAAGACAGATGCAGATTTTCAGCGTTTTTTGTGGCGGGAGAAACCGAAGTCCGAATTACAGCAATTGAGACTTTTGCGTATTACTTTCGGAACAGCCTCTGCGCCTTATATGGCAGTAAAAGCGTTGCAACAAACTGCTTATGATGAAGGTAAAAATTGTCCTTTCGTTGCCGACAAAATCTTAAAAGATTTTTATATGGACGATTTATTGACAGGGTGTCAAACGGTTCTAGAAGGCGAAGAAATATATGATAAGATGAAGGTTATGCTTGAGAAAGGAGGTTTTGAACTTCAAAAATGGTCGACTAATAATGATGAGTTGCTGGAAAAGATTAACAAGGACAGAAAAGAGACTACTGAAAGTTATGATCTAAAAATAGATGAAGCAATAAAGATTTTAGGATTAACTTGGAACAGAAATATTGATGAGTTTGTATATTCGGTCGAACTTCCCCCATTGAGCACCCCTGTCACTAAAAGAAAAGCTATTTCGGATATATCAAGGTTATTCGACCCCATAGGTTGGTTAGCACCAACTGTTATTATAGCAAAAATATTCATCCAGAAAATATGGATTTCTGGAATAGGTTGGGATGAACAACTGCCATCTCCATTGTTGCAAGAGTGGATTCAATTTAGAGAAAGTCTTTCCCAACTCAAAGGATTTAGTATTCCTAGATGGATGAACTCCAAACAAACGGATGTTTGTTTTGAATTGCAAGGGTTTTCAGATGCATCAAACGAAGCGTACGCTGCTGTAGTGTATCTTCGCACGATAGATGACAAAGGAGAAGTTCATGTTTCTCTAGTTACTTCTAAAACAAAAGTTGCTCCAATTAAGCAAGTGTCGACTCCAAAGTTAGAACTATGTGGAGCGGTTTTGCTTTCTAAATTGCTATTAGAGGTTTCAGAGAATTTAGGCGTTTCAAAAGCAAATATTCACGCATGGACTGATTCTTCTGTGGTGCTTGCTTGGCTAAGCAGTCACCCCAGTAGGTGGAAAACGTTTATCGCAAATCGAGTTTCTGAAATAGTTACTATTTTAGATGTGCATCATTGGTCGCATGTAAAATCAAAAGATAACCCGGCAGATTGCGCATCTAGAGGACTAAAACCTCAAGATTTGGTGGAACATCAGTTGTGGATAGAAGGTCCCATATGGCTTCGAGAAAAACATATAATGTATGCCAAACCAGAAATCGAAGAAACTCATGAAGAAGAGAAAGTTAAGAAGAAATGTTTTTTGACATTAGAAAACTCAAAAGAGGAAATTTGGAGAAAGTTCTCATCACTAAGAAAACTTATGAGAGTTTTAGCTTTATGTAAAAGATTCTCAAGTTTATGTCAAAAGAAAACACTGTTTCCTGTCTGGCTGACAGCTACAGAGCTCAACAACGTTATCAACATGTACATCAAGCAATGTCAAAGCCAATATTTTAGTGATGAACTGGACAGTTTAACAAAGACGGGCACGGTGAACAAGAAAAGCAAAATCGCGAATCTCAATCCGTTTATTGATGAAACTGGTATCATGAGGGTGGGCGGTAGATTAAAACACGCCGAAATTAGCAACAATATGAAACACCCGATTCTTATACCCCGAAAATGTCATTTGACGGATCTCTTATTGGACAATGCTCACCAAATTACGTTGCATGGAGGACCTCAATTAATGTTGAACTATTTGCGTTCAAAGTACTGGATTGTTGATGCAAAACGTTTAGCAAATGGTTTTGTTCGCAAATGTGTTAAATGTGTCCGCCATGCCGGTCGTTCAAATAATCAATTAATGGGTCAATTACCTGCAGCAAGGACGACACCCTGTCGTCCATTTTATCAAAGTGGTGTGGACTATGCAGGGCCCATACAAATTCGGACCTCGAAAGGAAGAGGGCATCATTCCAGCAAGGGCTACATTTGCTTATTTGTCTGCATGGCTACGCGAGCTATTCACCTTGAAGCCGTTAGTGATTTAACTGCTCAAGGTTTCCTAAGTTCTTTTAAACGCTTTGTAGCCAGACGAGGACACTGCGCGGATATCTGGAGTGACAATGGAACGAATTTTATAGGTGCCGCACGAGAATTAAAGAAAATGTTTTTTCAAGAAAAGTCCAGTATGGCCATTGAGATTGCGGACAAGCTCGCTACAAATGGCACAAATTGGCACTTTATCCCTCCCCATTCTCCAAATTTTGGCGGTTTATGGGAGGCAGGGATCAAATCAACCAAATATCACCTCAAGCGTGTTATTGGCAATTCGATTCTGACTTTTGAGGAAATTACTACACTGTTGGCTCAAATTGAGGCTTGTCTCAATTCGAGACCAATATCTCAAATAAGTACTAACTCAGAGGACTCCTTCCCTTTAACTCCGGGACATTTTTTAATAGGCGAGCCTCTAGTAACTCCCCCTGACTTCAACTATGAGACATCGAACATCGGAAGTCTCAAAAGGTGGCAACTTACTCAGCGAATGCTACAAGATTTCTGGCGCAGATGGTCGCAAGAGTATTTGACACAATTTTTACATCGTTATAAGTGGGCTCATCAGACTCCTGAACCGAAAGTCGGTGACATCGTATTGGTCAAGGAAGATGATCTTCCACCAGCTCGATGGTTGTACGGAATTATCACTGAAAAGCATCCTGGATTAGACAAAATTACGCGTGTAGTTAGTCTACGATGCAAAGGAAACGTAATAAAAAGACCAATTTCAAAATTATGCATTTTACCTCTCACAGAATAACGATTAAAGGTTACTCGTTATTTTACTGGTCTCTATTTTGTCTAATTTTATGGTTTGTCTGTTAGCATCGAGTTTTGTTAAATTTTATTGAATAAGTATTGTTAATTTTATAGCGGTCAAGTTGTTAATCCGCAATTTACTATGCAAATGTTTAGTATATTATATAAAACATAATAAAGAGATAGCGTGTTAGTTAAGGTAACCCATGTTAAGTTTTTTTCTTGTACCTAAATGTGTAGGTACATTTATCGTTGTGTATATTTCCAAGGTTTTGTTTATTTTCTCTGTTATGACCATTCTGGTCATGGTGGGCGGAATGTTAAGAGTAGTATCTGTAAAAATTAACACTAGATGGCGTAACATATACAATACATCACGATATAGAAGTTTTTTTGTAATTTACATACTTCATTTCAAAGACAATACACGTTATACTTGTTTTGGAAAAGTTATTTTATTTAACCTCTTTTGAGGGTTTTGGGATTGTTCAACGAGTATTTTAATATACTAAGATTTAAGTATAGACCTATATTAGTTAATTATGCTCAAAAATTGGTTGAAATAATACCTATATATACCTATATATATATTTGTTGCAATTGTCAATATACCTTAATATAATTATAAATATATAATATAATTTTGTTAAAGGGATTTCATAAACCAATTCAAATATTTTGAATAAAGAAATACCTGCTTAAAAACTTTTGTTTGTAGTTGTCAAAATTAAACATAAAATATCGAGATATTTCGAGTAAACAATAAGCTTTTTACTTTCGGAAAGGAAAAGTCAATATTGCCACAAACCCTTTCAAAACTTTTCCCTTTCCAAGGAGATTAAAGTCGGTTTCCACTCTGTCGGCAGGTTTGTTAGTATAATGAGACAGGAGGTCGCACGCAGGATGCCTTGAAGGGGGGCAACATCCGGTCGGAAGTAACAACACTTCCGCCCCGCGAGTCCGCAGGGTTTGTACGAGTATCATGCATGACATAGTGTTAGCTGATTTTTTTAGTTTTTGGTAACCATGTAAGTTATAATGCAGCAAAAATAAAACAATATCATAATTAAAAACCCTTGTCAGAATTGCGTCAGCAAAAGAAACCTTGTTCAGTAATATTTTAGATTGATTTTCATACATTATTTAAATACGGGCACTTTTTTCCTGTTTACTTCTTTCACGTTTTGCATCGATGAAGCATGATACTCTGTTACGTAAGCTACGGTATTATAGAGTAATAAACAAAACGCCTCGAGCAGTGGAAATAAACGGTTTCAAATCCTCGCCTCGGGCTCTCTTATTACAATAGGAGTAGGTACCACAAGGTTAAATTTTGGGGCCATTTTTGTTTATTGTGTACGTAAATGACCTGCTTCACCTTGAAGAAAAATTGTCTGAAATTGTTTTGTTTCCTGGTGAAGAAACTTCATTTATTTTTAAAGTTGCCGGGCAACAGATACATTTAGATGAAACAAACAGAGCTCTTTCTGATGTGTAAGATTGGTTCATTTGATGCATTGATGCATAAATTGATGCATAAAATTTACCCTACAAAAAGTTAAACAGGTCCATACAAATTTAATATTAAATGACACTAGGTAAGATCTTGTAAAAGAAATCGTTTTTTTTGGGATAACTATAATAGTTTTTATTCCTATTATTTATCAATAATTGACTATCGTTTATAATAGGGCCCACATGTAACCAAATTAACTGGTAAAATAAGCTCGGCGGCTTATGCAGTCAAAAAAAAAATAGATGTTTAACAGACATATAAATTGCTAGAACAGTCTAGTTCAGCTGCTTCCATAGCTTAATGTCATATGGCATTTTGCTTTGGGGTCGTGCAACGGATATTTTTCAAGGAAATTTATATTCTTCCGGTTATTTCCGAAAACATTAGTGAGGTTTTTGTGTGTGTTCATAAAAATATAGATTGTTTTAAAAAGCGCAGTGACTGTCATAAATATAATATTATAAATAAACACAAGATAACTTGTGACGTATTGGAGAAAGTTAATAAATTTTTCATGGGTAATGCCATTCTACCTATATTTTATAATAATATACAATACGAAATTTTAGATCTTTCTATTTGTAAACTTAAGGTTTATGTAAATAAGATTTTATTCTCGAAGACTGTAAGAACACTGCAAATGATTACTTAAATGATAAGAAAGCATATCGTATTTCTTATGATATTACACAATATGAAATTGTATAATGTCCTCTCTGAGTTTCTTGCCGTTCTTCCTAGTGTGGTAGCTGAACCGAATTCTAATGTAGTAAAAGTAAATCCAAATCACCCAGATCCTGGCATCAAGTCATAAAATATTTAAATTTTATCATTTCAGTTTTTTTCTTAAGAATTTCGGCATAGTTACATGGTAATCGAATCAGGCTTATGTATTCGCATGTATAAATTGTAATTTTTGTCCCTCTGAATATTTTGCAGAGTTTTTCTTTTTCTTTTTCACGGTTGTATAACAGGCTCACTCACGTTAGTATCAACCAACAGAGGACGCGCAAACCTTACTTTTTTAAGCATTTTTTGATACACTCTATAGTACGTAGTAGGGTCCTACTTATTACTTTTAGACGTGATTTTTTTATCAGAATTTTTTTAGTTTTGCTTACGGTAGAAAATGCTCCAGGTTGCGCGCTGCCAACCCTGTCAATTTTGATGTAGTTTTATTTCTAGACATCTCCGAATTGGTCAAAAGGTCTTTGAAATTTGTGACTAAATTATATTTTCAAGTTTTTAATGCAAAATAATGTTTAGAGTACCTATCCAAAGCCATGGATTTCGCTATAAAACATTGTCTTGTTAATCTTAGTAACGCTTTTTTTTTGTTACAATTTATATATACCGTGATCAGAACATGAATCCCCAAAGGGGTGTCAGAGGTGTTCCAAGTGTGAACTGTGAAATACAATGAACACTCACTACACCCGGGTATCACAGACGATTATTCAGCAAGTGGTAAGTATTAGGAAATACAAATAATACTTTGCACATAAATTCTGAAAAACTCATTGGTGCATGTCCAGCTGGGATTTGAACATGGAACTCAAGATTGACAGGCTAGCGTTCTACCACTGAGCTACGGCCGTTTTGGGATTGTTACAATTTGTCGAAATTAAACAAGTCCACACGTGTTCTTCTACTAAAACGAGGTGAATTGCCATAAAATACATTGTTTCCGTAATTGGCAATGAAAACACCTTGAATCGACGTAACAGTGTCATTAAACCTAACGCTAAACGATCGTGACTAAGGGTTGCCTGGTGTTCGACTTTTTACCGAACTATTTGGTTTTTCACCCCCGTGCTCGATATGATAAAAATACCGAAGTATGGGAGGTTCGGTGTTATTTGAAGTCCATTTATCACTTATTTATTTATTGATTAATGAAGGCAAATCGACATAAAATAATATCACACAACGAACGAATTTTATTTGCTGAACTTTTACATCTCGTAAATATGTATGCAATAATAAATATAAATATTTATGTACACTGTTCATTGAGTAATTTGTTCAAAAATTTAAATTAAATTAAAATACGTACACTTGTAGTGCGACAAGGCTATTTTAGCGCGTAGATTGGCGCATAGACGCCATAAACAGAAAAAAAAATTTTGAACTTAAATTTTTTAGATCTAAAAATTTCCTATAATTTGGTGAAATAATAATTAAAATCGCTGTAGGCGTTTGGAAGGAGTAAACTTTCGATGACTTTTGTTTTTTTTTCTCAAAACTTACAATAGACAAACAGTTCCTTGTAGCACTATTAGTTGTGAAATTGTGACAGTAAAACCAAAACCGATCCCTTCAAGAAGAAAAAGTTGTAAACGCTCCTCCAGACAATGTTAGGTAATTTTGTCATTTTGACCTGGTAACCCTAATCGGGACGCGAGATTGTTCCGCTTTTTTATTTAGAAACTTTTTTAATATTCCCAGTTTTATCGAGAAATCTGATGCTTCTAAAGTCATTTTGACCGTGCAAGCTCTGAAAGACTTATAGCAACTCTATTCAAAGGGGCATACGAGCTTTTTTCGCTCATGATGTTATAAGTAGGTATTGAGGACATTTTCCGGGAAGGTGCATAAAATATTCAGCTGCTTTTTCGCCTGCGACAAGATGTGACATAGAAATAGACAAACCAGAATTGAATATTACAGTCATACATTTGATTTAATAATCAATAAGTAATAAATAAGTTTATGGTAATATGTACTGTAGTAGTATAAAGGTTTCTAGCCAAACAACTTGGAAAGTTGTGAAAGTTAGTGACTTGATTAGTTTATATGTATTTAGAATTTATTGTGACTGTATATTTGATACCCTTTCGGTATAAATGTCAAAACGAAAACTTTTATGATAGACTTTTGCCCGCATCTCCGCCTGACATAACCGAAAACGAAAACGAAAATAGAATAAAACTTCGTAAAGTGACCCTTCAGTTATTTAGGTCACACTGAATGTTTCTGGATTCTGATAAATCAGACAAGATACTAGATTTATGATACATTTATTCAAAATACATGCCCTCACAATTTATACGTTTTTGCGTTCACTGGAAACATTGTAAAAAGCAATTAGACCAGTCTTCCTTAGGCACCTCTTCAATGGCCTCGTAGAACGCATTCACCGCCAATTCAGGGCTCGTAAAACGTGTGCCTCTAAGTTTGTCTTTAATTTTAGGAAACAAAAAGAAATCGCAAGGTGCGAGGTCGAGGCTGTATGGTGAATGCGTCATCGGTTCTACATTTGAAGCCTTCAAATACGCTTTCGTTACTTTAGCGGAATGTGAGGACGCGTTATTGTGGTGAAGGACGACATTGCTTCGAGGACGCTTTTTGTGATCTTTTTCTAAGACCTTGGGCAAGCAAGTGTTGACGTACCAATCTGCGGTCACTGTTTTTTGATCTTGAAACTGTTGTGTAATATCCTGATTTGCCGAAAAAAGTAGCATCTATTGTCTTACTAATGCTTCGACTTTTATTAACTTTCGTCGGCAAGTCTGCAAAAGGAAAGACCCATTCTGTCGACTAGCTTTTTCTTTCTGGTTTAAAGCAGTACGCCCAGGATTCATCACCTGTCACGATATTAAAGACAGCAAATGACTGTCCTGCATGAAACTTTTTTATAATTTTACGGCACCACTCGACACGCAGTCGTTTCTGGTCTTCCGTTAAGTCATGCTGTATCTATCGAGTGCAAAGCTTCCGAACCTTTAGATGCACATACAAAATGTTTTGTACTTGTCTCATTCAAATGCCTAATACAGTACAAATTCGCTTACAAGTAATAAAAAAAATGGACAAGTGGGTTGCAGTTTTGCTGACAAAAGCTATTTGCTTTGCTGTCATTATTGACAGCAAAACTACAACCCACCTATTTTTATTTGGAAATTTCATTCCGAACTGTTGTGACTAAAATAGTATGTTTGCGGAATAGGAGGTAGCTATCAAATAGTACGTATTTAGTCCGGATCACAATCTATTCAGCTTCAAAAGCTTCACTGCAATCCGTTGATTGGTTTGTGGAGTTTTAGGCTAACAAACAAACAAACCAACTTACTGATTATTGGTAAGAAGAATAGGGTGGTATAATTGGCTCACAACGACGCACGAGTTAAATTTCTCGCCTTTGAGTTGTGAAAATTCATTATTAAAAACCTTTGAACTGCCAGCTTGTTTTATTCACATGTCCACCAGTACATTGTCCTTATACCTGTCTCTGATGTATGTGGAGGTAAAGGAGCGACCTCCCCTAACAGATCTCATTAATGTTTCATTTAAACCTCTCTGCCTGGACCTCAAAAGATTATCCGTAAACATATCTCACGCTATATGTTGTGAATTAACAGTATTAAACTGAAATAAAAATTGAGCTTTCTCGTCTGACAAAGTATGAATATTTGATATATTTACATTTTGTATATTGAAAACTGCCACAATTTTATTGAAAAAGGAATACCTATTTGCATATTATTACATGGATACACTGAGTGGTTAGAGCAATCACCCGGTAAGCGAGAGGTCCCGGGTTTGATTCCCGGTTCAGAGCTCCTCACATCCAGATTTACTTTTCTTTCTGCGTTTCTATACTGCAATGATATAATGTTAATTTATATCTCCTTGCGATGGATAAATCGCCAAGTGTTCAAACATAGAAATTTATTTTTGTCATAGTTTCGATTATTAAATTTATTTTGATGTTACGTCGTATGAGTCTATGTTAATTTGATAGATATGAATCTAACGTATAATTTAGATTTGAATCGATTAAAATCCTTGGAGTATTGGCAGTCGCAGTATTGCGACACTTTGACAGTTACAAAGACCGGAAGATTTTAGAAAAAGAAAATACAAGCAAACATCAGTATCGTCATAGTTTCTTTTTGCACCAACTTCCCCTCACTACACTGACACATATATAAAATAAATATACAACGTGTAACAGAAAGGTGTAACCATATTTGAAGAGCTTATTAGGTCAACGGTATAGAACAATTTTTACTATGGAGTCAACACCTAAATCTCAAAAAAAAAATCTGCCCTTCCATACATTTCAGCCGAGCGGCATTGCATTTTCCTATGAAGCAAGTAATTTTTTTTTTCGATATACAGGGTAAGTTCCATAGTAAAAGTTGTTCTAAACCATTGACTAAATAAGCTCTTCAAATATGGTTACACATATCTGTTACACGTTGTATATACAGGGTGGAAAAAATTCAAGGCCCTGGAGGGGAACTACCTTAAATCCTTTAGTTAGCTCATTTTACTGAAAGAAAACATTCCTTTATTTTTAAAAGAAACAAAACTGCATTCAAAGATCTTTTCAAATTCGCTTGTCTCACCCGAGAATCTAACCAACTAAAAATTGAAAAAATAAACCCTCGTTATTTTATTATACGAATCAATAGGATTATTGTTCAGGATAAAATTTGTCTAATAAACATTTGGTCTTATACTCATCTGTTGTACGAGATACCCATGAAATCTAATATTTATTACAAGTTCTTTATTAACATTACATAGTACTGTTCACTTGTACCAACTAAATCGTTATAATTTTCTTATCTCTCTAACATCCAAAGACATCGTATGAAGTCTGGTTTATTCGTCCAAGTATGAAGTACAAGCTTGCTAATGTAAAAAATGAAATTTACAAAACGTATTATAATACTGTACAAGAACTAAGGGTTGCGGAAGAAAATGTTATTAGGAGCATACACCACAACACTTTGCAGAAGGCTACACGAAATTAATTTCAACGTAGACTAAATTTGTGTAAACGGAACGAGGGGGATCATTTCGAGCAACTTATCAGTTAAATTATCAAGAATCTATTCTCTTTTTGATATCCGTCTTCGTTAAAGGATTTTTTCATTTCAGTAAAATGAGCTAACTAAAGGATTTAAGGTAGTTCCCCTCCAGGGCCCTTGAATTTTTTCCACCCTGTACATATTTTACTATACTATATAGGTACAACGTGTTAAGATATTGCGGAAACCGGAAACGGGCGATAGTACTCGCCCATACGAACAACATTTCACAAAAAAAAAATTGAGAAATTAAGAGAAAAAAGATTTATCGTTTCATACATTTTGGTTGCGTAGCTAAGTAATTTTTCTATGGAACAGCAGATGTTTTTTCACGTTTCGAGTTTTAATTCCATAGTATGAGTTATTGGTATGGACGAATACTGTTGCCAGTTTCCGGCTTCCGCAACTTCATCTTAACACCCAGTATATGTAAATTGAGCTTGGAAAAAAGTAAAATTTGTTCGTAAGAAACCGAAAATCCCAAACAAAAGAAAAAAACAACATATATTTTAATGTCGTAAATTGACAAAAACTCAAATGATATAACATCAAAATAAATGTATTAATATGCAAATAGGTATTCCTTTTTCAAAAAAATTTAAAGTATTCCCTAATCTGCGTGGCAGTTTTTAATATACAAAATGTAAATATTTAACATCTTAAATTATTATTACATACGGCTTGAACACTCACGTGTGATTGTTGTTGACTATATGCCAACCGTTTCACCGATACAATTTCGGCATTATCAAGGCGAGTGTCGTTCTTAGGACGACGACACATTTGAGTGCTCAAGCCGTATGTAATAATAATTTAGTATGTCAGCTCACGCGAGTTTTAATTTAACATCTTGTTTTAAATTGTTTTATATAAAAGTAATTGTTATTTCATTTATTATCTACTTATTGACAAAAATTTATTAAACATGTATTTTAAGGCTAGTTTTAAGTACATTATTTTTTTTCAATCACGTATGCTTTATGTGTGCACATATGATCACGCATTTTTTATCAATATCAATAATTCACAATATCCTTAGTACCTATAAGTTTGGCTGGTAAAAATATCTTTCAGAGATAAGCACATAAGATACACATAATTCGTAACCATATAGCACATTAAATTTAAGACAGCTTGTTAACTGTTATGTTTGCATAAAGAACTTGTAAAAATCTTCTTTCTTCTCTGTTCATCTTCTTCGCTGTAATCTTGGCCCTCGGTTCACTGTAAGGTAGAACACCAAACGTAACCAAAATGCTTGGCGTTCATACTTAGAGTGAGCTGAAGGTGCCATGTAGATTCTTCTCTTCTCTTCTCTTGGTAAGCAAACTCCGCCTGGCGGGTTTTTGCTTTCTCCTCAAACTTCTCCCAACACAGAAAAGTAGCATTAAAATATTAAACCATAAAAAAATGGACACGTATCCTGTAGTGAAATATTAATATATTTTTATAGTAACTGATTAATTTAACGGGACACCTGACGCTAGAACATCAACAACACCAGGTTTTCAAGGGTTCATTTTAAGAAACTAGGTCTCTCCTCATATTGACGAAAATATATTTGATTTATCGATCTTTTATATAAGGATTCCATCTATAAACAATGTTTTAAGATTTATACTTTTGTCAAAAAAAAATGTTTTCCACCCTCTTTTTTTGTGGTTTTCAATCGTTCGTTTTAAAGACGTGGTGAAGAGATCAACTTGATTTTTCTTTATAAAATCGGCAATAGAAATATGAAGGGATGTTCGTTACCTAAAACCAATATTTTTTTCCCTACAAAATATTTCAGTATTAGCTAAAACACACCAATTTGTTGTTCCGCTGCGTGATCACTAGTATTACGCGTCCAAGAACAAGAGGGCAAAGAGCCAACAAATAATCCCCTCTATGAAAATCAAATAAGGTCTTTGCCATTAGATTTATTGTGCTGAACGGGTAATAAAAAAAGTTGCTAGGGTATGTCATCCTCTTAACTATTTGAAATAACTTGCAAAGCACAAAACTTTGAATTTTTGAGAAATTACTATTATTACCGAAGTTAGCGATAGCGATATTTATCCTTTTTAGTATGAAATCGTGTCAGATGACATCACGGGACCTACCGTTAAGTTCACTTTGTCATTATCCTCAAAGAGATCTACATATCCTTGGTTGAATCAGTATTAAGATACTGCATTCCAATATGGGGTGGAGCCGCTAAAACAAGATTTCTTGGAGTTGAACATGCACAACGGGGACTGATCAAGGTTATGTATTTCAAAAAGAGGAGGTACTCAACTAAAAGATTGTATGAACTGTGCGGACTTCTTTCAGTTAGAAAGTTATACATTTTACAAATTATTTAAAAAAAGCATAAATCTATGACATACGACCCATCTGTAATTAACAAGAGAAGAAGGTACCACGTAGCAATCGCCCCCATAGGCAAAACAAAATTTTCGAATATGCAGGACCTACGACGTTCTTCTTCTTTGTACAATACGAGTATCATAAATAAAAAACTCGACCTATTCAGTAAACAATATTATGTGTGTAAAAAGGAAACCAAGAAATGGTTGAATTCAATTGATTACGACACAACAGAAAATCTACTAATCAATTAAACGATTATATCAACACTCAAACACACACCCTCTCCCTCACCCTCACACCATCCCTCACCTACACACACTTACTCACTTCCTTACTCTCACAAATGTTTTTGCTGCAGCACTAAACTTTGAATTTGTATAATTTGTATTTCATTTATATTATGTTTTGTTTTTTTATATTATTCTTTGATTGTATAATGTTAGTTTTTTTAGTACTCTTATTCTTATATTACATAGTTAATCCTAGAGTACACATATAGATATACGTGGAAGAGTGGGGTCTTCTGGCACAGGCTGCTCTCAGCTTAAAAGAAGACTCCGGTCACCACCTTTCTAATTTTTAAGAGCTTTTACAACGAATAAACCATTTTCATTTTCATTTCATTTCATTTCATTATTTTAAATATCGAAAAAAATATTTTACTACTTTTTTAGCTTTTTAAACGCAATTGAAAAGTGTTTTGGAAAAACAACCAATGTCACTTTTCTGACATTTTACATGAAGTTAATATCAAAATCAATCAGCCCACATCTACCAACCGTTGGGCATAGGTAAATAAAACCTTATAAAATTAGTTACATGGAAAAATCTTAATTTATGTTTTTTTATTAAACATGGATATATGAAAATACTTAATTATGTATATAAAAAGTTAAAAAAATGTTGTTTATTTATTTGCTATTTTTATAGAAAAGTTACTGACGTTGGTGGTTTTTTTCGGAAGCACTCTGTTTTTGTAGTTACATTTTGAATGTACTTTGGTTGTTTTTGCTGTTTCTAATATTACCAGATTATTGTATGCACAATAGAGAATCCATAGAGCAAAAAAAACAAATTCGAAAAAATTGGACATTGGTTATTTTTCCAAAACAGTCTTCAATTGATTTTGATAAAAATCTTTCTGTAGGATACGAGCTCATTGTACCAATTAAATAAAAACATGGACGAAATACTAATAACTTGAAAAAAAAAATTATTGTCACTTTATGATGAATTTAATTTTAAATACCTATTAGTCTAATCTCCCTATTTTCTCCGATGCTTATAATAAAATTGCAATATTCGGTGGATTCGATTGGTAATTCTTGGTGGATATCATCTTCAAATATTATATCACCAATATCATGGGTATGTGTCTTTATTATTAAGAGAAAAATCTGTTGTAATAAAAAAAGCATTTAAATATACAGAAAAAATGCATACGAGTAATCTGTTGCGCTAGAATTTGCAAACAACTTTTTCAGAAAAAAAAATACATTATGCCCCTACCTTATTAAATGTAGATACGTTAAATTTGCTTGTTTGTTGCCCAATATAGATTATTTTGTAAAAAATGCACACGAAAAACAAACGAGAAAAAAAGATAATGCTACTTATATCTCCTCAATAAATCTTTTTGAATACAACGGGTTCATTATTGCTATTAAAATGTGTATTAACTACCAGAAGATTTCAAGAACAGTATGTCTTAAAAATTATGAAACTCAGCTTTAAATTTTAGCCTGTCTTGAACTGTTCTAAGCTATATAGTAACCGCATAAGTTCTTTTTAAAGGCTATAACTGCATCCACAATATCCTATAGCTACACGAAGAACAAGAGTTGCAAGAGGGAAATGAATACTACTTATGCCTTAATATTCGTTCGTCCTAAAACCCATTTACCACTTAAGCCTATAATAGAGAGTCAAAAAGTGAATTTTGTCACTGATAGCCGTTAACTAGGAACTGTTACGTGTTTCGTAACTGTAAAGATAATGTTATTGTAGCCCATTTAAAAAGCAATATAGTCTGGACTGTATAAGAGTTCAGATAAGCACTACTATGGTATTAGAAGCGCTATAATAGAAGTATAAAGATACCTTGTGAAGCCTTCATTTACAAAAATACCGTCTTTATTTGCTACAAAGTCTATAAAACCTTCAATCTGCACCGTTAAAGCACGTAATCAATCCGCCATTTTCATTTGTCTTCATTCACTCTTGTGCATAAAATTAGAAAAGACCCTAATTTTTAAACATAAATAAAGGATCGACGGATCAATGGAAAATAATAAAATAAGTGGTAACTATCGCAGGAAAGTCAGAATAGCTTAGAAAGAAATTAAAGTCCATTAGAAGCTTTAAACTTCATTAGAGAAAAAAGTAAAAATCACCGCTTAAAACCGCCTAAGGAAAGTATTATGGTTGAAACTATGAGTTTAAGTTGCACCTGTCTATGATATTTATAGATTATCTGTGAAACAATTTTCAAAGAAAATTGTTTTTCTATGTGAACAGAACTAACATTTTCAAGGATTGGGACATCAACTAAATCCTCTATACCAATACTAGCTTCTGCCCGCGGCATCGCCCGCGTGGCCTACAGGAAACAAATTACATTTTTTTTTAGAAACAAACATTAAAGTGCTCTCACTCTCTCTGAGAGTCAAGGTGTAGTGCTCGGCCAAAAAACTCCCATGCTCGTTTTTCGACCTCGTGGAACTTGGCTCGGCCTTTGGCCTCACCAGAGTGCTAAATACGGGGACTTACTGATCAAAGTTTTTCCGAAAAAGTGTCAAAATCCCTATCAGTTGTTAAAAATGTCCAATTTGAATACGGCTGCGTAATCGGCAACCCCAAATGCCCCTTGATACCGAGTTTCATGCAAATAGGAATACTTTTTTGGACCTGTCAAAAAGCTGTCAAAACCTGTCAAATGATTTTTTTTTTCGGTCATGTAGCCCCAGTTTGACCAATCACTATAGTTGAAACCCGAACTCCTTACAATTAGCCGTTCGGGAGATATGGCTGATCAAAATTTTGACAAATTTTTTTTTTCGACTTTTTTACCGGCATCTAGATCTCGCCGAGTCCTTTTCTTAGAGTACCATGAACATGTTTGGGAGATGCCGTTTGGAAGACTGTAAAATTTTGATACTTTCGGCAAAGTGTTGACTTTTCCTAGACACCCATCAACATCTCAAGCCGTTTGGGAGATACAGGCCGTCAAAGATTTGACATTAAAAAAAAAACTTTTTTTGGCACCCATGGTCCAACCCCTAGGGATGTGCCACCTTCCGTTCCAAAGATATTTTGCTGGGATAAAGATAGATACCTATAGATAGATAGATAGATAGACAGATAGATTGTGGATATATAGATAGATATATACCTCAAAAAGAAAAATGGAACCCTAAAGGATCACTTGTGAGGCTGTCTGTCTGTCCGTCTTTTATAGCCGATTTGCTCTGGCACACATACTTTCAAGAATTTTCATGTCCACTATATTAAATTTCAAAATCGATGCCATTTTTGTAATTAACGTCCCAAAAAAAACCATAAAAACGACACCCATATTGATATTTAAACATTTCAACCCCATCGCACCCCAACAGTGGATAATGGTATTTTACGTCCACTACATTGGATTTAGAAATCGTTGTTGTTTTCGTAATCAGCAACCCGATAAACCATACAAACGATACCCATGTTGTTTTTCAGACTTTGTCACCCCATTTCCCCCTTTCAGGGGTTGAATTCTGAAAAAACCTGATACATGTGTTTTTTCATTTATAGATAAGAGTACTCCTGTGAAGTCTAGAATAAAATAGTCTAACAAATCTTGTTTCCCGATACAAACTTTGGACACCCGTTTCACCCCCTAAGGGGGTGAATTTTGAAAAATCCTTTCTTAGCGGATGTTTACACTATATAAGGTATCTATATGCAAAATTTCAAGTCTTTAGGACCAGCGTTTTAGGCTGTGCATTGATATATCAGTCAGTCAGTCAGTCAGGACTTTGAATTTTATATATACAGATAATGCACCAAATAATTTTATTTAATAAAAAGTAAAAATAAATACACTTCAATAAACATAATTGTAGTTTTTATTATTTCAAGAGCGCATCAAAATTACTCCAATAGGTTATATTTACATTGTCAGGAAACTTATATGCGTATTTAGTATATAACAGAATAACAAAAACATTAATTAATTTGCTATCAATAATATTAAAATGATGGCCACCACAATTCACAACTAAACAGTTTTGCCTTTATCGACACAATGACCAGGAAACTGCATTGCTTTCAAATTGACTTGATTCTTTAATTTCATTCAGCCAATCGTTCACATACCTAAGTAGCGCTTTGAGGGTGCTTGTGAAGAGTTAATATTCCATTGCAACTCTTACAGCACCCTTAAGCCGTTACTTTAAAGCTCATATGGGCTTCATGACTGTATACAATTGTGCTTATTTGGCTTTAATACTGCTGCATAAGGGCTGCCCTTAGGTATTGGCTATAAGGCTTTTGTGCAGTCATTTTGTATTCACTGGGAATGAACCTAAGCATCTGGATACTTAGCAGGGTGTGTCGAAATTGCACTTTTTTTAAATTTCATATTGTAATAATGGAATTACTTTGAAGGATCTATTAAAATTAAAAGGTAAAATAAAAAAAAAATATTGGACTACATCTTCTGCTCGCTCATTTGATACAAAGTCTTATAAAATGTAAAGAAGAAAAAAACACGTCAGGTTTTGGCGTTGGTAGTGAAGTTTATTAATGATTTATTATTACCGCCGGATTTACGCGGTAGGCCCTGTTCTCCGAATATCCTGGCCTGAAAGTGAATCTGAATAAACCGTGAAATTCTGGCGAACGCAGTAAACTCTATTTGTCTCAAACACAAAGTAATAAAATTCAACTTCATTCTATTTCCCAACGGATAATAATGATTCTTCGTTACAGGAAGAGGAACTGGATCTCAAAATAGTTGCAGATTTATTTTTATTGGAAGCGTCGGGTGTACAGAAAAGAGTAATTGCAAAAAGCTAGTGCACGGAGTTCAACTAATGGAGCTTCCCTTTTATTATCAGGTTTCTTTGACGGGTAAATATAGCGACTCATTACAATTACAATTTGTAACAAAACTTCTTGGATTCTTTTTTGTACGTAATACAATTTACAGGATAGAGCTTTGAGATGAGTCACTATGAGGAAAATGTAACATAAAGAATCTCAATTTTGGAGAAAATAAAAACTGCATTCAAAGATTTTGTTACATTCCTTATGCGAGAAACATGTTGATTTTGCGAAAGAAAAATACATTCTGTATAATTTCATCATTTGATAGTATTGTAAGGATTAAGTCTTGCAAAAAAATGTTCTGTCAAATCAATGGAAATGCCTTATTTTTGTATTTTATTGGAATTCATACCACTTTTTAGGATAGTTATATTAAATACAACCATTTGCTAAGATTATAATATACCTCTTTTGGCTCTTCCACATCCATTGATTTAGTAATTCAGCAGACTAAGCCAAGCTCCAAGTTGGAGTTAGTTAACGAACCTAAGTTTTTAGATCTGGGGGCACGGCAGTGCCCCCGCCGAGTCTCGCGGAACGGCCGTACCATCCTTTTCTCGAAGCAACTCACGGCACTTTCAACCCACCTGTATCTTCGTTGTGGGTAAAGCTAGAAGTCTGAAATTTCAATAACCAAGAGTACTTACTGATCCTACTTCTGACCCCAAATTACAACTTTGTACCTATATTTGATTACGAAATATCTCAAGTCAAAGTTCCCTTATTTTGTCACTGACTGACTGACACATCATCAAAAGTCTAAAGGTGTTCTAGCAGGCCTACAAACTTGAAATTTTGCATGCAGTTAGTGTTAAGTGTACATTGCAACAAAAAAATATAAAAATGTTATTTGCGGTTGGTAATTTAATATTTCCATACAAAGTCTATACAAAATGTATGTTTCCAGCTGCATCTATAAATTTGTATGACACTAGATGACGTTGGTGGTATGCTGCTTTGCATTAAAGACATCTACCACGAAAAATTCTACCTCGTGACGCTAGATGGTAAAAAGTGTAAAAAAATGTATACCTTTATTTCCGTAAATAGAGCAAGTAGTAAAAATAAAAATAAAACCGTTAAAGTGCGAAAAAAAAAGACGGTAAAGTGCGAATCGGACTCGCGCATAAAGGGTTCCGTACCCCTACACAATACGGGTGCGGAACCCTAAAAGTAAATAACAACAATATAGATGCCATAGCAACATTAAGGCGACAAAAAACAAAGCGATAAAACGGTAGCGCCTGACAAACAATTCGATACCTTTTTAGTACGGAACCCTAATTTTCATTATTTTACTTTAAAGTAGTTACTACAGACTGCCCAAAGTTTAAACTTGTACTTGTATGTATTACCGATCTCAAGATTTTGTTATAATAATCTGTTCCTTGGGTAAGGAACCCTAAAAAGGGTGGTTTATAATGTTCGACACATTCACAATTAGTCTATTTAAGAAGAGAATATCAACATTTCGGAATTAAGTCACTAAAAAAACGGTAAAGTGCGAATCCGACTCGCACATAAAGGGTTCCGTACCCCCACACAATACGGGTACGGAACCCTAAAAGTAAATTGCAACAACATAGATGCCATAGCACCATCAAGGCGACAAAAAACAAAGCGATAAAACGGGATAAAACTGTAGCGCCTGACAAAAAATTCGTTACCTTTTTAGGAAGGAACCCTCATTTTTATTATTTTACTTTAAAGTAGTCTGCGTAAATTTTCAACTTGTAGGTACTTGTATGTATAACCGTTCTAACGATAGAGCCTTTGTTATAATAATCTGTGCTTTGGGTAAGGAACCCTAAAAGGCTAAAACACATTTAGTCTATTTAAGAAAAAAAATATCAACATTTCGTAAATAAGTCGCTATTAAACCGGATAAGTGCAAGTCGGACTCGCTCACGAAGGGTTCCGTACTACCATCACACAATATGGGTACGAAACCCCAAACCATTATGGTAAATACCAACAATAAAGATGACATAGCAACATAAAGGCGACAAAAAACAAGGCGCTAAAATGGTAGCGCCTGACAAACAAATCAGCACCTTTTGAATAAGGAACTCTAACATTTTTCTGCCCAAAATTGTTGTATTATAAAAATAGAACTGAAACAAATAACGTCGAATAATTGGACCCCCTTGGATTTCCATTTCATATTATTATTTGCCGTGATAGAGGACAAAGTAACATATATTATGTGAAAATATTTACGCGCTATATTCACCTATAACGGCTGAAGCTGTAGACCCCTGTGATAGATGGATAGACAGCGGAGGCTTAGTAATAGGGTCACGGAATCTTAGGATACGGAACCCTAAAAATCAAGGTAAAAGGTTATTTATCCAGTAAAGCTTACAGGAAAAATAAAGCTGCTAATGTTGTATTATTTGTATATGCATCCTCTATGCTGTAGGTATAATGAAATGTCTTTGTACTCGTTAGTCATTGAATAAAGACCAGGTTTAGACATAATAATGTACTCTGTGGTTTAGACTGACAAGCCTGCCTTTCACTTCATGGTCAAAAGAAATATTAACCTACCTGTTGCATCTAATTGTGGATAATAATAATAATAATAACTTACCGTAAAAATGAATATTGCAATGTAGCCTGAAATATTGTCCACACCTAGTTGTCCATATACCTGGAGATGGTTTATGTTGGTTCCATTCTTTGTCATTCTCTATGTATGAGAACATTAAGTCGTCGTATGACATTAGGTTTGCGGTAGTCGAGTATGTGGAAGCGCATTGGGATGAAATGCAACTTTATACGTGTGACGAGCGTGGAGACACATTAACGCTGACCTGTACTCGACAGCAATGATGAAAACTACCACCTACGGTTCCGTATCCGAACTTATGGTAGCCACTTCTTTGTATCCATTTACTTTCGAGGTTTACAAAAATGACCGTTTGAGAGGATCATTTAGTGGCGATCCTGGGACGCCAGTGAAACGTTTACAATTCTCTGGTAGTTTCTTAGGTGGTCATTATGATGTGCTCCTTCCCGATACTAGTTTCTCTGGATTATGTCCAAATGATCAGTAAAAGGGAGTGGGCTTTAAGAAAATCCGTAGCTGACGTGCAAGAAATATTACCCGAGAAGAAAAAAAGGAGGACTACCTACAAAAAGAAATGAGATCCCATCAAAAACATAAAATGTACAAAAATGTCGAGTCTCGCAATGCAATCTTTCCACCGTAAAAAGTTGTGAGATCTTATGTAAAGCCAAGTCTGTTATTTTAGTTTGTATGGAAGCACCTTTTCATTATAGTTAGTATGGGAGCACCTATTTAACAAATGTATCATTAATTGTTTCCTAATTAGTTACCTACTAACATTAAGTGACTGTATTAATATTAGTCATCTTTATTTCTCTAATAAAATATAGTGACTTGGCAATCGCAGAGCACAAATAAAGCGCTGATTTTATATGTTGCTGTGCGATTGCGAAGTCACTATATTTTATTATAGAAATAAAGATGACTAATATTAATACAGTCACTTAATGTTGGTAAGTAACTAATTAGGAAACAATTAATGATACATTTGTTCAATAGGTGCTCCCATACTAACTAAAATGAAAAGGTGCTTCCATACAAACTAAAATAACAGACTTGGCTTTACATAAGATCTCACAACTTTTTACGGTGGAAAGATTGCATTGCGAGACTCGACATTTTTGTACATTTTATGTTTTTGATGGGATTAGTCTATTTTAGTTACTTTCACAGCATTATGTCATACAGTGTGCTGTTGTGGGGAAGAGCCGTGGATATAGACGCAGTCTTTGTTTTGCAAAAGAGAGCAATTCGGGCAATTTATAATATGATGTTAAGAGAAAAATTCAATGAAATTCATATTTTAACTGTTTCTTGTGCATTTATTTACCAAGTTCTTAGATATGACGAAAAAAATATTGAGTCTTTCCCGAGGATTGGTGAGCAACACTGTAAGGCTACTTCCAAAACTTCTTCTCTTCAGGTGGGCCGTCCCGCTCTGCTGCCATATAAATGCTTTAGGTGTTTGTGACATCCTGATGGTTTTGATCTCAATGAAACTTTGCACACATCTTTATATATGTTTAAAAGAGCTGAATTTGTGAAATAGCTTCAGGTAAAAACTGTTTTCCATGAAACGGTAACTGTTTGTTTATAGAAAATTTTATAAACAAATATATAATTTTTTATATGAACGGCGTCTGTATTTTTCTATTTTTTTATTTCGAGTATAGATAAAAATTATACAACTTGCTAAACTTTGCGTAGAAACGAGGCGATATTCACAATATCCTGACAGATTATAATGATGTTTCATAAAATTTTGCTTTTTGGGCTGTAAAGAGACATAGTTAGATGTGGCTAGATAATACTTATAAAAAAAATGAAGAAAATAAGCTGTTGAGTTCACGTTCAGTTTTTACCCTTCGTATGAATCTTAAGAAAAATCCAGGCGTAACGGGGCCTCTTAAGGAACGTAACCCTAATGTTTAACTAACAGTCCTTTAAACCTTTGATGTACGGTTTGAGTTCAAAACCGCTACGTAAGTAAGTACACAGAGATGTAACTTACATAAACAAACAAGTACACATAATTACGTCTATGAACAGACAGACGGACGATCTCTACATAGTCTACACCTCTCCCTGTTTGTACAGTCCGAGCAAAGTTTATAAAAGCAAACTGTTTACATTTACACTGTGGAAACATCTGTAGTGTAAAGAACTCATTAAAATTTGCTACAAAATAAGTGAATAAACATATGGTACACTACTCACTATGTCTTTAAATACGAAACGTTGGATTTGTATGATGTCATTTATATTGAACAGATTTTTTGTTAAAAATTTAGGTGCTAAAGCTTATACCGGGCTCGACTGTGGAGATACCACCATCTTACTCGTAAACATCTCCGAACTTATTCGGGGAAGAGTAAAAGGACAGCTTTTAAAGATGTTTAATCAGGTGGCCTACTACCGAGGACGATTGATGGCGGTATATTTATGTATCTATCCCCAATTGCCAGGCCTTATATGAAATAGACTGGTGACGGGCAGTGGCGTCACTGGTGCGAGGGTTTCGGCACCGCGCTCACCAACCTTCCTGCGCACTGTGTGAGTTTGGGCTGTTCTTCTAGGAGGACAGCCAAGAGTGGCGAAATCTCGCAAAGGCCTATGTCCAGCAGTGGATGAACCAGTGGGTCTACCGCGTAATTCTCATTTTCATCAATATCAACTTGAGATTGAAATTTGTCGTGCGTGCGACGACGCCCGCCTAACATGCCATCTCTTTTGCACGCGTTGAATTTCGCATGCATTTGCTTGAAGTTGATACAAATGAGAATTACGCGGTAGAGCCCCTGGCTGATGGATAAAGATTTTTGTTAGATATAATTGTTCGTATGTACAATGCAAAATTGCTAATTCACATTGTTTTTTTGGTTTGAAAAATGGGCACTTTATTTGATGATCTGAAGTCTACAGATATTTAGGTAGGTCGTTCAGTAAACGATGACTTCAACCATTTATTAAAATTAATATATGAATTTATTGTTAGCAATGCATGCTTTTTTGTGAATCTTTATTGATAACCCGATGACCCTTGTATATTGATTCTCGATAACAATTTATTTACAAAAGATACGGATATAATACGGATATTTTTATTTACAGCACATTATGTTGAATTGACTACTTTCTATAGCTCCCGTGTTTTTCATAACCGCACAAAGCTCAAAACACAAAACTTAAAACAGTACAAAAGATTTTTTTTCTTATTCTAAATTTTTTTTTAAATTATATCTATGGTCTGCTCAGAAGTGACAGTTGAAAGTTTGAATAATATTTTAATATTTTAATTCAAATAAAAAAGGGACGGTGATTTAAAACTTTTCTCAAGACAACAATGGCTGCCGTCCCTGAAGATGGAGCACGGAGGAGGAGGGATGGAGGGAAACATTGCGTTTTTGTCACCTTCCCATGTCTACAGCTTAAGGGGCAGATAGCCACCATCGACCTTGAGTCAACCTGTGTCGGTATAAATATCGATAGAAACTATAATGAAATAACATTCATATCAGCGCGCATTGCATCACGACGTCGCTGGGTGTCCGGATAGCGCAAAATAGGAGAAAATATTTTTAGGAATTGTCAAGTGTCCTTTTAACATTCATTTACGATAGGTTATTTGTTTTTTGGTAAAAATTTACTTTGGGTTTATTGTTCTATTTGTCTGAGGTAATAATACTAAACAATTTTCCTAAGAAACATACCCTCTAAAATGCTTAATTTCTGAGATATCTAATACCTAAAGGCAACTTATACCTGCGTGCAGATACACGCGTACAGTTGTATCAGCTGATCCAGTGCATCCGAAAACTTTATATATATTTTTTATAAATTTTAAACAAACCGTTTTAGAGGAATAGCTTTATCTATTGAGCCTTTTTCGGATGACGCTGGAAAGAGGCGCCTTAAGACGCGGTGCAAGCACGCATATCGACGATGAGAATGAAAACCATTTTTAACGGATACTGATTAGAATCGAATTTTGTGTGGCAAAAGCTACTTCCTACTTTTATGGAAAAGTTAGTCTTAAGGCTGAATTCTTAGGACTTGTAACAAAATAAAGAATATGCTATAACGCCAAAATTGCAATTTGTAGCTTTAAACAACGTATTCTATAGTTAATTACCTATTTATGCTATTTTGAAAGATATTACAGTAGCTTAAAAATAATGGTTTCTCCATAGTCGTGAAATCAGCTGATAATTGCTAAAAACATTTAACTTGACGCCTATGAAAAACCCAATTATTGTGAAGCTACTATAATGTTAAAACATTTTTTTTGCATACAACACAATTTTGAGTGTCAGTAGCTAAGGGGTAGAACGCTGGCCTTTCAATCTTGAGATCCAGTTTCGATCACCGGTCGGGCATGCACCAATGAGTTTTTTGGAATTTATGTGCATAGTATTTGTTCTTACTTACCACTTGCTAAATGGTTAAGGAAAACATTGTAAGGAAACCTGAATGCCCTATATAGAGCGTGTATTTGTGCCCGAATTACGGCGATAGAGCTCACCACTTATCACGTTGTGACGTAATAATCGTCGGTGAAACGCGGGTGTACCGACTGTGGACCGTAACTTGCATTTTGCAGTTCCCACTTTGAACAATTCTGACACCCCCTCGGGGATTCATGTCGTGACGATGTCTATTTTTGAGATCTTCAATTTCTTGAGATTTTGCTACAAATCCGAAGAAATTTACTCTTTAATAACAAAATTTGTCTCAGTTTTGCAATTAATATAATATTTTCATTTAATAGAATGGTAAAGCTAAGGTTTTTAAGAAACCTACGCAAGTTATTGCTCAAAATTTTGAGATATCAGTAAAAAAGCTTTAATTAGCGTTCTCAGCTATATATAGTTATTTTTGAGGCTATAAGTCAGTTCAGTAACCTTAAACTTGATATTAGATTCTTATTTTAGACTAATCGTCCCACGCCTAAATATTAGACTTGCGTAGACAGCGCCGCATCTATCTCACAACGGCGTTGAGGGACAACTTTATGTTTCGCTCTGTCACCACTATGAACGCCTAGATGGCGCTAGCAATGCTAGTGTATTAGTCTGAAGTACAAAATTCGCACCTCATTTTATGGTACCTACTTACACTAGAAAGTCTAAAGTCCATTCGTCTCGGTCCGGGGCAATAGAGAGTGAATAGCATTGAGTAGAAAGCTGGTAGGTAGTAAACTTGGAAGCCGTTTCGCAAATCCCTCCTAATTGCCTACTAGCAATTAATGTCGGAGAAACGAAGGTGTTTCAGTTTGCAAAGCTTTCAAAGGTTTGACTTTACCAGTTATATTACGCGCTAATATTTTCATCTCTACATCGACACATTCAGTGATTGCTTGGGTCTCAATATAATTAAGAGCTTTAAAACCACTAAATATAATCGGCAGGTACACAATGCTCCGTCAAAGGAAATGTAATCCTGTTGAATACGCAAAATTGGGGACTTTAAGGCGTATGACCACGCTAAATAAGCAACTCGATGTGTGACGGTACAAATATCAACGGAAACGACATTGAAATAATGTTCATTTCAGCGTGCCTTGAAAAGTGGCTGTTACGACAACCACTGCGTCTCCGGCTAGCGCAAAATAGGAAAAAATGATACTTTTCACATGGACGTCATGAACGGAAAAAAAATTTGAACCTGAATTTTTTAGATCTAAAAATTTCCTATAATTTGGTGAAATAATAATTAAAAACTTTCGATGACTTTCGATTTTTTTTATCAAAACTTACAATAGAAAAACAGTTTATGAAACTTAAAATTTATTTTTGACTCTATAATGCCTATCATATATTTTTATAAAAGTTTTTGGACCACCCGTGTGGGAGAAGTAGGCCTTCAAAGACAGGTCCAAATTGCAGTTGGCGTATTCATTCACCTTAAGGCGATATGTAAAAGTTTTAGCGTCCCTGCTACTCCATATGCGAAAGAACCCTCAGTGCGAGGGGGACGGATTCGTGGAAAAATAGCAAAAAGTCGGGTTTTTGTTGATATAAAATGTACTAAGCTATTTTGTCAAAAAGATTTTCAAGGATACTTTATAAATACATAATATCAACATTTCACAATGAAATTAGTTAGGATTTCAGAATTACAGGAAAAAATAAAACAACTTCGAGGTCTTTTCGGAATTAAATTCTATCGAGAAAATTTCATCCAATCACGTTTTCCTTAAGTAAGAATCTTAATCAAATACTCAATAAACATTTACCCAAAAATGAAATACGTAGATGACGTTACGGTGGAGTAAATGGATTCGAAAAAAACCCTTTTTTTGGTATCGCCTTAATCGACTCGAGGCAATCGAAGATTTTTATTTATATACTCCAGTTATAGCTTAAGCTGAGATATGCTGTGGACACATAGAATGAAAAATAGACACCAAACTCCGCAAAAAGAGATTTTCATTTAGTCAAACCAGAAAAAATGCCGACACACCATGTTGCAAATACAATAACATCGGTAGTATACACTCATCCATCCATCCATCACCCTAGTTCGTCCACTGCTGGACATAAGCCTTTCCAGGACTTTGCCATTCCCGGCGGTCATCCTGGAAGAATTGGCCATACTCACACACGCGGGGCAGGCGGGTTGGTGAGCACGGTGCCGGAACCCTCGCACCAGTGACGCCGCTGCCCATCACCAGTCTGTTCCATATTAGGCCCGGCTATTAGGGATGGATATACCGCCATCCATCGGTCCCAGGCAAGGTGGGCCTCCTGGTTTTTTGCCTGTGAGCTGTCCTCTTACTCTCCCCCGAATTACTTCGAGGGGGTCTCCAAGTAAGATGGTGGTACCTCCACAGTCGAGCCCGGCATCAGCTCTACCACCTTTAAGTGGTAGTGTAAAGTGTACACTACTAATATATAAGTATGATTCACGATATGAATGAAGAGATTCCCGAGTGTGGAGTTTGGAATGCAAGTCACAGTCCACCCTTGTACGTCCACGTCTCATCAACGATTGTTTTGTCCCAGAGCGTGGTGGGGGGTGGTCTGATTGGACCTACAGCTTAAGGCGATTACCATCGCCAAATTAGCACCTCGATATTTGTCACTACAAATATCAACGGAAACGACATTGAAATAACGTTCATATCAGCGCGCAATGCATAGTGGCTGTTACGACGCTCGCTGCGTCCTTGAGAGGGCGAAATAGGAGAAAATTATACTTTTCACTTGGACGTGATTACTCGATTGAATAATTTATGTTATGTTTACAGCTATAAAGTTTATCTATTAATCAAAGCATAAATTAATTCAATCGGCCAAGCCACTCAGGAGCAGTAGGGAATTTGAGGTCAAAAAACACCAATCAGTAAAAAAAAAATCATGTAGAAGGTTTGGTGGTATGAAAAAGAAAAATGTTGCATATGTTGCATATGCATATGTAAGAGTTGATTATTCATAATACATTTTTTCATTATTTTTGGTTTGGCCATAAACGAGGAGTAGGCTGTAGAAAGTACCCATTTGGCAATAGTAAGGCCCTTAAGGAGAGGTAGGTAGTAAAAAAGGAGTTTTTGAAATAGTTTTATTCCCAAGTTACAATAGATAGGGTTCTAAGAAAATAAATGTTAAATAGAAGGAATATTTTTCAAGATAATTGAAGAGCCCAAAACCAAATAAAGAAAATATCGCTACATCGAAAAAAATGCAATGTTAGTGCTGTATTTTCAGTTTAAACCAGTAAAACGTCCAAATAAATAAAGGAAAAATAACAATAATAACTGTTTTAAACCTCGGTGGCGCAATTGGTAGCGCGCTTGTCTTGATAACAAGAGGCCGCAGGTTCGAATCCTGGCCCGGGGAATTTTTTCAAACTCTTGTCTTTGGATTTGTTTCTGATTGATATTTTCTAGTTTGTAATGCACTCTAATATTATTTAGAGTATTCATAGCGATGGATTTCGCAAAATAAACATAATCTTTGTTTTAAACATATTTATAAACATGGCAGACCGTTCTCTTTTTAAAACGCTCTCTTGTGAATTTGTATTAAGACCCGTTTAGCAGCCAAATTATGAAAAACCCGTGTTTTTCTAATTAATCGAAACAGAACACTTAAATTCAAAAATCACTCAGTAGTTTTTCAACAAAACCTTATTACCTATGTTTTGTGTATGCAGCCATCGCAAAGATTCCATAGGCTTCTGGAAATGATAATTAAAATATCTTTTCAATTCAAAGTTTTTAAAATTTTTAGAAACGATGACAGTTTAGACAAAACATAGGTAATTATGTTTTGTTGAGGAACTTAAGTATCTTTTTAATATAAGTTTTCTGTTTCGAATAATTAGAAAAAGGTTTCACAATCCGGCTGCTTAACCGCTCTTGATCTGTTCTTGATTCACCGCATTTATCGGACACGCACTTTTTCAGATATGTTTATCTCTGTCGTTGTGCGATTGACCTACTGTGCCTTAACTTGCCTTTCGAAGACTGATATATATACCGAACACAAATGGGATTTGAACCCGTGACCTCCGCATTAGTAGGTATACGAACCACTAGACCACAGAGTCATGTTACAAATAATGAACTTCATTAAACATGCAACAACCAATATCCAACTTAATTCCAACTAGAGCGCGCCTTATTCAGATGTTCAGATCAGATCACAGTGAAGACTGGTTTTGCAGCCGGATTGTGAAAAACCCGCCTTTTTCTGATTAATCAAAACAGAACACTTAAATTCAAAATTCACTCAATAGTTATTCAACAAAACCTTATTACCTATGTATTGTGTATGCTGCCATCGTAAAGTTTCCATAGGTTTCTATAAATAAGAATTTAAATTATTTTTAATCTCGAATTAAAAAAAAAACTTGTTTACAGAAACCAATGGAAACTTTGCGATGGCAACATACACAATACATAGATACTAAGGTTTTGTTGAATAACTATTGAGTGCAAGGCGGGTTTTTCACAATCCGGCTGCGAAACTGCTCTTAAAATGTTTTTTTTTTTATCTGCACCCGCCATGTTCGAACGTGATAATCGTTGGTAAAACGTGGATGTGCGAGTGTGGACTGTGTCTTACATTTCACAAAACCTTATTGTATAACTTCAATATCTATCCCTATCGCTCTAAAAGGTACGCGTGATTTGAAAGCGAGGCCCCAGGTTTTAATTAAGCTGGATGTGTTTGTTGTTGGTTTTGTGTGCTTTTTCGGATTTTCAATAACGAGTTCTGTTTAATTTAAGGCGAATACCACTGTCAAATTGGCGGAAAAATCCGAGAAAGTTCCGGCAAATTTTTTTTCTACTTCTTTCCGTGAGTTCGATTCGCTAGACCAGGGGTCGGCAACCTTATGACATAGGAGGGCCACAAATGTTACCAGAGGATCAGCGAGGGCCGCATATAATAAATAACGTATTAGTCAATTTCGTGTCATATTTATTGTACTTTAAAATATAATTTATTATTAAAATGTAATGCGATTTTTGCGGCTGGATTTGACTTGCATTTTAGACGTTGAAATGCGCAGTATTAGGTCAAAATGTGCATCCATTAACTGAGAATAATGCTTGCTTTTTCGTTAGTTCAAAATAGAAAATGTCTGCTCACACCAATATGTACAACCAAACACAGTTATCATGCAGCGATTGGAAACCTTGAGGGCCGCACCGAAGTGGTTCACGGGCCGCATGCGGCCCGCGGGCCGCCGGTTGCCGACCCCTGCACTAGACTGAAAGCTCCTTAGTAATCCCAATATTCCAATTATTTAGAAATTAGTATTCAAATACTTGAAAATAAAATTGGAATTTGGAATTGTTCCAATATTCTAATTTAAATTGAAATAAAAGCACTAAGATGGTTGTCTAAATTTTTATAAATCACATCTGCAAAAGTATATGTTAATTTAATACGAGGTATTTAAATTATTTATCTCATATTTTTGGAAACATTTATGACAAACTTATTTTTTATAAACTTTTTTGTTACCATAAACATGTAGTCACGACATGAATCTCTAAGGGGGTAACAGAGATGTTCTTAAGTGTGAACTGTGAAATTCAAGTTCCACACTTGAAACACCCGATTTTCACCGACGATTGTAACGTCCCGAACGTGTTGGGTGACGAGCCCTATCGCCACAGTACTTTGGGTACAAATAGACTACCAACTTAACGTCCTTTTCGAAGGAAGCAGACCACGTTTTGCAATTTCTGTAGTTCATATAAAATCATATTGTTATAGACGTAAAGCTTACTAAATATAGATTTAAAATGATAAATATAAAAACTTTTGACAGGATCAAGGTATTGTATATGCAAATTTCCCAAATCGACAGGATGCGACTCTTCGACATTCTAAAACGTCGAATTTCACATTTTTAACACGTATAGTCGCCTTAACGAATACGAGTCCAGCGTTATAGTTATTTGAGCTGGCAAGCACATTTTAATAACATTGTGGGTTTTATTTACTTGCTATATATGTATGTGTTGCACAATTTTAATATATATTTTGGTACGTTTCTATTTGATTAAAATCCTTTTAAAGTAAAAAACAGTGAAACAAATCGGTGAAGTGCATAAGCTTTGTGTAAGTATTTTGATAGGGCCCACCATATAATGTACTCTTTGGGGCCCATGTAAAAATCGTTGTTGTAGCGAGGGTGTACGAATGTTGATTATCGGAATAATAGTCCCGGAAATCTCCATGACGTAATCTTATTCCATCACATCTCTAAAAATCTAAATACTGATATTAAAATGGTAATGAAGGGTTTTGTTTGGGAAAACATCAAGTCGATTTGGTCTGTCTGTTTATCTGTATGCTTGCATAATTGTGTTTAAATATCATATAATAATGTATTTTTGTAATCAGTAGGTAGTAGTTTTCAATTTGTTAATATTTAATTAGCTTCCTTAGGTTTAGGTTTAATTTAGTATATTTAGTGTTTAGTTAGGTAATTTTAGTTTGTAGTTTTATTTTAATTTATTGTAACTATGTAATTTTCCTATTTGTAGTGTGATGATTTACCCCTTTTTGTTTATAATTACTTGGCAAATGTTGTGTATACCTATAAGTGGCGCATGTATCAGAATATTTATAAAAATGTAAGCTCTTTTAAGTGTAACAATACTTGTGCTGTTGGTGTACCTTTTTTAAATAAATAAATAAATAAATAATAACTACTGAACGTAATTGAAATGTACCCCTTATTGTAATTCCCCCATTGTACCAGTAGATGTCACTACGCTGACATTGAGTCACGTATAAGGTGGTCAGCACAGATGAAGACGGGGACAAAAGCTAGCAATATACAAATCTAAAAGTTGGTTCTTCTATTTATTAGCTTATAACTGCAGATCGGGATAAAATTTTCATAGCGGGACAGGTCGTGCTCGTGATCCTAGTAACATGGTTTCAACACGGGCGGCACCGATATCTTACTGCGGTGCCTCCTAGCTAGAGGTTGAGAGAGTAGAACATGAGCTACTCCACTGCTTTGCAACCGAAGACATGAGACGAAAAGCAGGAATCGCGACGAGCTCTACCTTCCCTTCTCTAGACCAATTTTGTGTTAGCATGCTGAAGCTGTTCAGGCTGACTGTACGGGGAAAGTGGACAATACTGACGATCATGGAGAGTCAGTGCATAACTCATTTGAACCAACGCATTTTATTTTCTTTTTCACAGTGTTGTCGGAGAGGGGATCTTTTTGCGTGTTGCGGTTTTCATGTTTACATATATTTTTAGTGAGTGTGGGGACGGTGTGGATGTCTTCGGCGGTGTGTGCCGGCGGATCCTTATCGGAATAAAAAGATTTTTAAGTTTTTGTCATCAGAAAAATGTTAACGTGGTATTCTTACTTCTGAAAATAAATGTAATTATTTCATTTCAGTTCTGAAATTAAATAAAAAACGTACGACGTAAAACGCACGTAATGTGCTTAAGCGAATAGCAGTTTGACAATTGAAACCGTACGTTTTAAGCTGTCAAATAGATACGATTTTCTTACACAATTGCATCCCTGGTTACTTATGTTTCCGTGAAATCAGCCAGTTCTTTAGGATCTATACAGAAACTAAATCCACGCGGGGGAAAAGCTAGTAATTAAAATTATTTAACCTCACTTTTAAGGCTTTTGCGCGGTTTCGAAATTGCTATCTTATATATTCTACATACCTAATTACTGCATTTTTCAAATAATGAACTACTGCGACGTTAATATCTTCTTTCCATTTCAAGATAACTACGTTGTTATTTAAGAAAAATGGAACGTTAAGAAGCTTAAAATACAAGATTTCTAACTACTTAATTGTATTTCTTATACATGGTGATTATCCGAAATTTTAAACGAATAGGAAGAATAAGTGGGGCGATAGATAAAGTTATTTCAGTTTTTATTAAATTGTATGCATTATCATTTTGTATGGCTTCAAGATCTGATCCTCGGTATTTATTTGGAAACTCTTCCATCTCATCTGAAGGATGAAGTTGAAGACAAAAAACTCTCTTGGAGACGGCGAGCTGCAATCAATTCTACCCTCTCTCTTCTTATTGTTCCCTTGACGATACAATCTTAATCACGAGTATATTGAGGATAAATTGATGCTGGTAAATTGCGATAATGAACTATAATTACTATAAACTATATATACACATATGTACATCGTCACGACATGAATCCTTGAGGGGTTGTCAGAGTATTACCGAGTGTGGAGGCTGAAATAGTCAACAATCTTATTATATCTTTTTTCACCGACGGTTATCATTTATTTATTTATCAAAAATGTTGCACAGCATTACAGACTAATCCAATTCACTGTACAATTAAAAAGGTAATAATAATTAATAATAATAATCTACATAAAATATTTACAGAAACATAAAATCAACAAAAGTAATCAAGATAAATATACATATATTTTGGTTTAAGGCTTAGAATCTAAGGACATCTTCATTGAGGCTTCACTCTCACAGAATTTCAAGCATTTCCGCAACACATCCGTCATTCTGTCAGAGAAAAGATCACACAGTGGTTCTGATACCAAAAGTGCGTTGAGTTTCATGGATGCGCGACTGCGCGCACTAGTAGGGACACCCTCCGCGCCATGGAGCTTCAAGAGGACGTTGCCAAGAGCCTGCGTGAGAGGGCACGGAGATAATTATTTGGCACAGAAATTCCAAAAAACTCGTTGGTTACTTGATTAGCAGTATTTGAACCCGGGTCTGCATATTCCTAGTCTGGCTTCGTATATACTGAAATAAATATGGAATTTCAAATATATTATATGAAATGAAACATATTTATTTATGTAATATGGATAAATTATATACACTAATTACAGGTAAGGTTTAATGTAATATAATAAAAAAAGCAAATATAAATAAATAGTAAGGGGAAATACAATAAAAAAAAATGTTGGCTTTAATAATTTAAATTTTATGATATTATATACTTACCAAAGTAAAATATAGGAATAAATAATAAATATGATGCAATAAATACAACAGACTTGATATAAAAATAAATAAAAACAACAAATACGTCAAACAAATAAATATTATGCCTACCTCCGCCCATTCGATTAGTCTTGCTAAGAAGAAGGGCAAAGAACTTAGCAAAATCATGTCTTTCCTTTTTTAAATACATTTTTTCTTTCAAAAGGTACTTATGGGTAAAAAAGGGTAAAGTACTTATACTTAAATTATGTAAAGTGATAAGGTAAACAAGACAGGAGCAATTTATGTCATGAAAAAAAACATATATCTTTGTCTACCTGTCTCATATTACCTTAGATGACTGTATACAGTCATCTCATCAGTTTATCTATTGATTAACGATAACCCTGTACAGGAATCGAAAAGCGCGCCTTTGTTGCTTAATACCAGTGAGCAAAAGTAAATTTTGCTCACGCAGTGAAGAAAAGTGTTTTAAATTAAAAACGCTACGAACTGTTCAGAAACTTTATATCCTTTGCTCTAGAGAAAGAGGGATAGCAAACATCACCATGGCATCTCTTTAACTCTATATGGATTCCATACACTTCGGGAGGCTATACACAGCTCCACAGCTTGTCGGATACCGTAGATAAGGTAAAATTCTCGAAATCCTGTATTTCCTCCCAATGTGTATGGAATCCGTACCATAGACTATGGACTCCAAATAAACAACTGGCCTCTATAAATAGCCAGGCTGACTATTGATGACCAAATAATGATGAACTTTGATTATCGACATTTTGGCGCCGATCGCTGCAGTGAGTCACGTGAGCGTACTCGGAACTAATGATAAAGATGAGAAAATGACGTTATCTACTATAACAAGTGTAAATTTTAGTTCCCGGTACGTTCGCTTTGAATCGGCACAAAAAATAACTTCATTTTGTATGACAAAACATGTCCATGTATTGTATTTCTAGACGTCAGTGGTATAAACAAATGAACTTCTACCGGAAACGGATAGATAGATAGAGTAAAACGCCCGAGTGATTGATTTTCCAATTTTTCACGGATTTTGGGATTCAATTAACACTCCTTACATTTTATTTTATGTGCAATATTTTTATATAGTGTATTTTAAAGAAAGAGAAACCATTGAATTCTTATAAGTTCGTTCGAAAAGATGGTGTCTTTACATCTGTGTTTTCTCGCTAGTGAGATGAAAAGTTCTATGTGTCACACGAGAGCAAATTGATTTTGTTTCTCGTGCCTTTGAATCCCTTACCACGCTCAGGATTCTAACTTAAAATAAAATCCTTCGCTTGCTCAGGATTCAAACTCAGCACTCGCAACAAAAAAAAATCTTTGCTCTCTTGTTGCACAAATAACTAAAGTACTATTACAATCAATGAGCAAGTTCTAGGTTACAACGAATTATTATTACTCCAAGCTTCATTATCGTCCAGATAATTATTGATTTTATAACAAACTTTATCCCTGCTTAACATATAGTTTAAACATATTTTCTGCCAAACTAGGATCTCCTTGGAAGTTTATGATGTAGCTACTCAACTCAGTAGCCATAAAATATTATAAATCAAAACAATTATACAGTACAAAATACATATAATTCACATAATTTCAGTTTCAGAGAGTTAAACAACATGAAATTGCACTCAAATTATAATGAACAGCGCGTGAATTCACGTCATTAGTACTGAATTTAATTGACTCTGGTTTCGGAAGTTGTGGCTGAACGCTAAATGCGTATAATTAGAGTGTTATTGTAACACATCCTGTATAAACAAAATATACAGTAAAACAAACCTGAGCGAATGGTAGCTGCTACTGCTTAAATATGTACTATGTATACCTCGACCTTTACAAAGTTATATACACATACCAGATACCAGGTAGTAGAGCTGATGCCGGGCTCGACTGTGAAGGTACCAACATCTTACTTGGAGACCCCCTCGAAGTAATTCGGGGGAGAGTAAGAGGACAGCTCACAGGCAAAAAACCAGGAGGCCCACCATGCCTGGGACCGATGGATGGCGGTATATACATCCCTAATAGCCGGGCCTTATATGGAACATACTGGTACGGGCAGCGGCGTCACTGTTGCGAAGGTTCCGGCACCGCGCTCACCAACCCGCCTGCCCAGCGTGTGTAAGTATGGGCAATTCTTCCAGGATGACCGCTGGCAGTGGCAAAGTCGTGGAAAGGCTTATGTTCAGCAGTGGACGAACTAGGCTGATGGATGATACACATACCGGTGTAACGTATTTATAGTATTTAGATCAAGGTATTATCACGGTGTAAATTTTAAACTGTGGTATTATACAGGGTGTTAAGAAGAAGTCGCGGAAGCCGGAAACTGGCGACAGTACTCGTCCATACAAACAACTTTTACTATGTAACCAATATGTTTCATAGAAAAGTCACAACCATCACCTACTCGACCAAAATGAATTTTTACTTTATGATTTTTCGATTTTTGTTCACAAAAAGTTACTCGTATGGACGAGTACTATCGCCAATTTTCGGCTTCCACAACATCATCTAAACACCCAATACATTTTTGCAACCTACACATCTATATACCTTTAGTTGTTATTTATAGCATGGACGAAATACTTCGTCCATGTTTCTAGATACCTTTGTATACTTCTACCATAGTAAAAACAGAATATTAGAATAACTCCTGCGCCGCGCAAGACTTAAATGCCTACTGTTGCAGGGTTGTCACTGTGTTTTGGTTTTACAGCCAAGTTTCATTTAATTGTACAGCTATAATATTTACAAAATTAATACATACGAATACGTACCTATGCTTAATACTTGTAAATCGTTTTTTAAGTTTCCTCTCAAAGAATCAATGTTCGTTGCCCATTTCTAATGACCCGGTGACAGTATGATCCTTAAAAAAAATCCCAACTTTACATTACAACAAATTCTAAATAACTAAATACGAGTAAATTAACACTGATCATATGGCGTCAGCTCAGATTTAATGTATAGAACTCAAACTCAAACAAGCGCGACTGCGGAGCGCAGCCGCCTTGTAGGACCGCTTGTAGGTGTATTATAGACTACGTACAGTGTGACCACAAACACAATTTGAAACTGTCACCCGGACGAAGGCTTCGGCCCGTTCCATTACCGTGCGGTCCGACGTATCGGATCCTTCTCTATTTGGAGGTACGAGTGAATGATGGAGGTTTACCTGTTCTAAGTGAAAAACCAAGTCTAAAGATTTTGAAAATCGATCCAGAAGGTCTGACAAGGGTTTCGTAAAAACCACCGAGTGAGAGTGAGACTGTATCGTTGAAGTAAAAAAGTTTTATAGCGAGAAAAAAGGTGCATTTTGCTTTTCAGTTAGTTGTATACGATACGGTATTTGGGTATACGACGACAGTGGAACTAAATTGATCTATGTGATGTTGAGATATTTTATCAAACCCGTTTTAATTTATCAGTTACAACTGGGAAAAAATACAATTTATAAGATTCACCAATGACAATGCAGCTTTTGCAGAAAGCAAGACACAGTTACAAGCACCAAAAGAAAATATGGATTTTGTATTGGAACAATATGAACTCAAAATAAACACCGCTTAAACAATTTATTTTAACTTCTTTAAAAAGACATCAGTAAATAGTCCAATTATGTTAAAATATACACCAGTAAAAGAAGTCAATAATTTTAGATATTTAGGAAGTATTATCATCAAAGACTCCAGATGTAGCCCAGACGTCGTTTCCAGGATCGAAATGGTCAAAAGAGACTTTAACAATAAGAAAAATCCTCTCACAACGAAGACGTCAAGAAAAGTCCAGAAACGCTTTACAAAAGTCTATATAAAACTTGGACATTAACTCAAAGTGACAGAAAGGTTGGATGCGTTTGAAATGTGGTGCTGGAGAAGGATGGAGAGAATTAGTAAAACGGAGAAAAAAACTAATGAAGAAGTACTGAGAATTGCAGAGGAAGAAAGATGTTTGTTAAAAACCTTGGAAAATAGAAGAGGGAAGATGATAGGACACTTGACTTGACATGATAAATTTTTGAAAAATATCATAGAAGGAAAGGTCGAGGAGAATAAAGAAAGAAGAAGACCTGGACGCACCAACTTTATTCAAGCGAAGGAAAAAGTTGATATAATTTCATATCAAGAGGTCAGATCATTAAGAGATCATGGCGAGAGCATAGCTCTAAAGTTATAGATAGGCAATCCAAAAGATATAATTTAAACTTTTGTATATGCACAGACTAGTTAAGCAAGAAAGTTTAAGGTTAAAATGCAAAAATATGACGTTTAGACCAGTTTAGGTTTATTGTTTAATTCGAAAACGTCATAAATTCAATGTAAATTTGATGAAAGTTTATACTTGCGATTGTCGGCACTTGGTGAAACTTAAAACACATCTTGAGTTAAAAACACTTGTACAGTAGTTTCACTTTATTTATGTTTTCTCCTAACCGGTTTCGGATTTTACACCATTTTTAAGGGAAGATGTTAATTAAAAACACATTATATTGACAACAGCTCCTAGCTCTGAGCAACGAAAATGGTGTAAAATACGAAACCGGTTGGGAGCAAACATAAATAAAGTGAAACTACTGTACAAGTGATTTTAACTCAAGATGTAAATTTGATAAATTCTAGTTTGTGAAACTGATGCATAAAGGGGTTGTAAAACAGAAAGTTAGCGTTTCAAACCCGTAGGTGACGATATAATTGTATGAAACGAGTGTTTTAATAACTACAATATGTGTAGTTTTATACACCACTTTATCTCACCTCATGCAATATATACAGGTAATATATGCAAACTCCCTGATGACGGCTATATTTGTAACCTTTTAGCCATTCCGATGTTGATGAAATTTTAATCTGCAATTTCTAATTGGGACTGGTGACCTACATTTTGTTGTAGAATAGAACAAGGAAGTCAATTTTGTTTCGGGTTCGGTCAGATTAAGGAAACATTATTAATTAATGATTATTTAGTCATAATATGGATAAGCCTTTTTTCAGGAATTTAAATCATGAAGTTCATTAAGGTGGACGCGACGGATCGCGTTACCAAATGCAAAAGTTATGATTGTTATTATTATTTTTGAATAAAAAGTACACTCCCAGACATCTAAATCGAGCCACCCATCCTTTCCAGTATGTATTGTCTATAGTTAAAAAAAATGTTTTTATGTAGTTTTAAAGCTGGCACATTCAACACCAATTTGACGTGTAAAACGGTTCCAAATTTAAATTCTTAAACTCAAAAAACAAATGAAGATCTGCGTGTGTTCATTATCTAAGAAAACATAAAAATAGAGATACTTTAAATTGGAGCTTTGATTGGAATTTTTTTTATTCTACGAATTTGAATAAGTTTCTACGATTTTTTTTATTAAAATTTAAACCGTTTCTGGATTTAAATTATGGATACTTCGCCTGAAGTAGCGGCGCAAGCTGTGGCACTTCGTCGGTCCAGTTTAAGCTAGAGAAACGTGACTAGACGACTCCACATAAGCCGGTCCGCTGCTCAAAGTTTGTACTATAGGCACCTAGAGACTGGGAGATATGTTCACCGTTCACGTGGACCACGATCTCGAGGATCGGTTTATGTTTTCGACCAGTCTGAGAAATCGTTACCTAACTTCAGTTCCGATTCAGGAACAGCTTCGAGACTTCCATGGAGTAGCTGTTAGTGCACGTACTGTTAGGAGAAGGCTTGAAGAACGTGAACTAAGACCGCACAAGCCAGCCAACGGACCGAAACTAGAGCGTGCTCACCAAATCTCATGCCTTCATTTTGCGTGTCAACATTTACCCTGGACGCAAAGGCAATGGAGAAAGGTGCTTTTTAGAGAAGAAACAAAGATCATGCTTCAGTAATGATGGAAGGAAAAAAGTCTTTCGAAGACAGGAAGAGAGTTTTGTGCAGTGTTGCATAGAAGAGAGAGTGAATTATGGTGGTGGGTCGTGGACCATCTGGGGAGGCATTTCTGCTGAAGGCAAAACTGCAATTGAGTTTGTGTCAGGACCTCGGATGCCATCACTAAATGCTGATCATTATATACGGCAATGTTTGGAGGCTCATGTAATGCCATATGCCGAGTTTGTGGGCAAAATTCATTTTTATGACAATGCCAGAGCACACATAGCAGGAATTGTCACAAATTACCTCCAACATGTTGGTATCACGGTCATGCAATGGCTATCAAAAAGCTCCGATATGAACCCCATTAAACATTTATGGGACGAGTTAAAAAGATGCTTTTGGGCTCGTCATCCAGCACCACAAACATTACAGGAGCTGAAAACAGCTCTCGAGGAAGATTGTTAGATTATTCCTCAATATGTAATTAATCAGTTCAATGCCAAATTGCATGAATGCGCCCATAAATGCTTTGGGAGGCAATAAATGTTACTGAATAAAAATCATTTTTTACTATACCATTTTTTCTTTAAAACTCCAATAAATGTTTTGCTCTATAATCAGACGAAGCCATATGACACATACAAATAATAAAAATAAATAAATACATATAACATAGTAGATGCTAGTGATTGTTGGCACTTGGTGGAGTTTATAAAACATTGTTTTAAAAAAACACTTGTACTTATCCACATATTACGTACAACTTTATTATGCCCGACCGGTTTCGCTGTAAAGCATTTTCTAGGGCTTTTAGTTAGGATGTGTAAAAAGCCCTAGAAAATGCTTTACAGCGAAACCGGTCGGGCATAATAAAGTTGTACGTAATATGTGGATAAGTACAAGTGTTTTTTTAAAACAAATACATATAACACATAAGTTCCTTGTATTCAAATTCAGAACAGCAGCACATGAGACTAATGTTGAATTGCCAGCTTCAAAATTGCATAAAAACTTTTTGGCCGTTAAAATTTTTTTTTAGTTATGGGCTGAAAATGTGGGTTGGCACGATTTAGGTGTCCAGGAGTGTATGAAATAACTGTGATTTATGGCACTATGCGACTATGGTTTAATTTCAATTTGGTTTTTGTGGCAAAGTTATATTATTCTATGCTCGCCTAATTCCATAAATCACATTTGTTTGATACTTTTGATTTAAAAATCAGATTAACATATTTTGCGTTTGCGAACCTCTATCGTTTTGTAATCAAATCGTTGTGTATCAATTGTTGTTGTGTTGTGTAATTGTTATCAATCCCCAAGTATCAAACCTCGAAAACTCAAAAAAAACCTGACGATTTTTCAATTTTTATTTGACATTAGTTTCTTGAGACAACGGTTTGGTATATTCCATAGAATATAACTGTAAAACACCATCCTCAGTTATTATTACATACGGCTTGAACACTCACGTGTGATTGTTGTTGACTATATGCCAACCGTTTCACCGATACAATTTCGGCATTATCAAGGCGAGTGTCGTTCTTAGGACGACGACGCGGCGTTCACCGTCGTTGTCAAACGGGCACTGGCAGCCGCCGATCGGCGAGCCGCACGCATTGCTCGTGCGCTGAGCGTTGGCTGCGTCGTCGATAGGGGTGGGATGGTGGATGCACTTGATTTCTTTGATTGTTCCAACTGTTTGTTATTAGGGGCGGTTATTAAACAAAACGAACTCACAACATCGTCACTGTCACTCGGCACTGTCCTAAAGTTGCTCGATCCATCGAGAACCGGTTTCCAAGACGGAGCCAGCTGCCAACCATGATCCCTGTTGAAGTTGGGATTACGACTTATCTCGATGGCTTCGTGTATTTTGCGAGGAATGGTATATTTCTCCTTCACTAATACTGTAGCCTTGTCGAAACGGATGAAGTGGGTCGTATCCGAACTTAGTGCATGTTCTGCTACTGCTGACCCGTTAATGTCCAGTTTCTTCATGGATCGAATATGTTCAGTCAGTCTTGTGGACACGTTGCGCTTGGTTTCTCCTATGTAGCTTTTTCCACAATCGCACGGGACTTTATAAACTCCAGGTGTGTTGAGAGGGTCTCGGTCCTTTGGGGATCTCAGCCAGTTCCGTAGTTTGGTGGGGGCTCGGAAGATAGTCTTCACACTGTACTTCCGGCGAAGCAGGTGTCCAATCCTATCTGTTACGCCTCTCACAAAGGGCAAGTAGATCGGAGCCCTCTCAACAACGGATGGACGATGGTGGGTTGATGGAGTCGCAAGCCGGTTACTGTGTCTCCAATTATACCCATTGGCCTCCAGTACGTGTCTTACGTGGGTCAATTCAGCATCCACATACTGTGGGTCACATAACCGCAACGCTCGATTTATTAAGGTACGAGGCACTGACGCAAGGTGAGAAGGGTGGTGATGAGAATCTGCTTTCAAGTAATGATCCGTGTGTGTGGGCTTCCTGTAAACGGTATGCGCCAAACGACCGTTGGGTCCACGAATGATTAAGACGTCCAGAAATGTTTTCGCGGTAGTCAATAAAAACAAGTTAGCTGGATTGACAGAACATTTGAATAACATCCATCCAAAAATTTCCTTTACGGTTGAGTGTGAGAGGGATGGCAGGTTAGCATTTCTGGACGTCTTAATCATTCGTGGACCCAACGGTCGTTTGGCGCATACCGTTTACAGGAAGCCCACACACACGGATCATTACTTGAAAGCAGATTCTCATCACCACCCTTCTCACCTTGCGTCAGTGCCTCGTACCTTAATAAATCGAGCGTTGCGGTTATGTGACCCACAGTATGTGGATGCTGAATTGACCCACGTAAGACACGTACTGGAGGCCAATGGGTATAATTGGAGACACAGTAACCGGCTTGCGACTCCATCAACCCACCATCGTCCATCCGTTGTTGAGAGGGCTCCGATCTACTTGCCCTTTGTGAGAGGCGTAACAGATAGGATTGGACACCTGCTTCGCCGGAAGTACAGTGTGAAGACTATCTTCCGAGCCCCCACCAAACTACGGAACTGGCTGAGATCCCCAAAGGACCGAGACCCTCTCAACACACCTGGAGTTTATAAAGTCCCGTGCGATTGTGGAAAAAGCTACATAGGAGAAACCAAGCGCAACGTGTCCACAAGACTGACTGAACATATTCGATCCATGAAGAAACTGGACATTAACGGGTCAGCAGTAGCAGAACATGCACTAAGTTCGGATACGACCCACTTCATCCGTTTCGACAAGGCTACAGTATTAGTGAAGGAGAAATATACCATTCCTCGCAAAATACACGAAGCCATCGAGATAAGTCGTAATCCCAACTTCAACAGGGATCATGGTTGGCAGCTGGCTCCGTCTTGGAAACCGGTTCTCGATGGATCGAGCAACTTTAGGACAGTGCCCAGTGACAGTGACGATGTTGTGAGTTCGTTTTGTTTAATAACCGCCCCTAATAACAAACAGTTGGAACAATCAAAGAAATCAAGTGCATCCACCATCCCACCCCTATCGACGACGCAGCCAACGCTCAGCGCACGAGCAATGCGTGCGGCTCGCCGATCGGCGGCTGCCAGTGCCCGTTTGACAACGACGGTGAACGCCGCGTCGTCGTCCTAAGAACGACACTCGCCTTGATAATGCCGAAATTGTATCGGTGAAACGGTTGGCATATAGTCAACAACAATCACACGTGAGTGTTCAAGCCGTATGTAATAATAATTTAGTATGTCAGCTCACGCGAGTTTTAATAATATTACACCATCCTCAGTTTTAAAACAGAACTGTTTTATCGACTTTTCTTCGAATTTCATATTAAAAATTTAAACTCGAAGGCAAGAGGGCTGAAAATAAACATGGTTGAACGTTCAAGCAAGTTATTTTATCAAAAGAATAGTCGGTAACGCGAGGAGGGTGTCAGCTATATCTATTAGACACATCGGAGATGGACAGGAAATTACGTTCTTTGCGAATTGTGTTCGCGGAATACGAGCCAATTTTTTATGAGAAATCTTTATAACTCGGTGTGACGGGGATGATTTTGAAGGCTTCCTTGTCCTAAACAGATGTGGTTTTCTGATAAATTTAAAAGTAATGAATGGAATTTTAATAGGGAATGGCTCACCTCAATAAATACTATGATCGGGATAGCTATCTGTGTGAGGCGCAATGTCGTCGCGGACGCGTCTTCACTCGCCCAGAAGAAGGCAGTCTGAATCTGCTGAAACTGGTCGGCTATCCCGACCATAGTTTTTTATTTTATTATATTATTCTCACTAAGTGAGAAAAAAAGTTTTCTTAGTTCATACCTTCAGGCAAAGCTATGTATTTGTTTTTTCTAGATCCTGAGGCACAAACAGCCAAGTCTGATTTTCTTTACCTATCTATATTATAATTATCTGTATTATATATTTTATTTCAAGTATATTTCTTCCTAAAATAACTCAGATGTTCATATCAACTTTTGATACTTTTATTTATTCATTTATTTATTTTATTTGGCGTACACAACAGTGGGTCTACCGCGTAATTCTCATTTTCATCAACATCAACTTGAGATTGAAATTTGTCGTGCGTGCGACGACGCCCGCCTAACATGCCATCTCTTTTGCACGCGTTGAATTTCGCATGCATTTGCTTGAAGTTGATACAAATGAGAATTACGCGGTAGACCCACTGCACTGCTAATTTTTAAATGTGCCTATTATTTAACTAGAATGCAATACGGATTACCGCTCACAAGCCTTGTCTCATAAGATTGCGTGTACCGTAGAATCCATCACTGAAACTACGTTATCCCATTACTTTGACGACATTGTATTGACATAGTCCTTCGAGTTTCGAGAATGGCATCAGTTCAATCCAATCTGAATTCAGTCCACCACTATACTCGAAGCTTATTGAGCGCTAGACGTTGAGAGCTAGCAATACTAGTGAATCCTTGGAGTTGGTGGTCAAAGGGTGGTTTTGTTTGCCCGCTAGTTAGTAACGCTGCAAAGGTTTAGGGAGACAAATTTGCACGTAGATCAAAATAGTGTATTACCCGAGTCAATAAACTTTGGGTAAAAAAATGGCCGCCCTCTCTTGTGGTACTGTCAGCATAGAACAAACGAACACTTGACATACGTCACAGTATGGGATTTGAGTCAATTCAAATTCAAAATTATTTATTTAACAAATACGAACAAAGATTCTTACAGTAAAAACTTAATTACTAAGAAAAAAACCTAAATATAAAGTATTTTACATATTTTACAAATGGATTATTCTTGCGGCCCCAGACTAAGCAAGCTTGACTCGTGGGTACCGACAGTAGTGTTTTCCAAGATTTATGATTTTCGCAAAAAGTTAGGCAGTATTTGTATGAGTCAGTCAGTCAGTTTAGAATTAAAAAGAGGTTATTTACAATTATGCTAACTACATTATTACTAAAAATAAAAGCAAAACAAAAAGAAAACTATTTCGGATTCATCACACACTAATTAAATGTTGTTTTTCTTTATTATTATAAATATATACATAAATAAATATAAATATTGATTATGTGTATCGACAATATACACTATTTGTGTTTTTAATGCTATTTGTATTTACGTATACATGTGCGAATATAGACGAAGATAGTGTGCCACTGAGAGGTGGGTAGAACGGTCGCCATTTTTATTCCCAAGGTCTATTGAAACAACTAATATGTGCCAAGAAGCTTTATATTATAACAAACTTCCTACATCAATATCGCAGCCGGTTTGTGAAAAACTCGCCTTTTTCTAATTAATCGAAACAGAACACTTAAATTTAAAATTCTCTCAATAGTTATTCATCAAAATCTTATTACCTGTGTATTGTGTGTGCTGTCATCGCAAAGTTTCCATTGGTTTCTGTCACAGAACTATTAAGTTTCTGTAAATTAGAATTTGAAACATTTGGAAATTCTGCGCGCATTGCAAAGTGGATTTTACGACGATCACTGCGTCTCCGATAGCGATTGTTCGATTAACAAATCCCATGTTTTGTTGAAAGGTATTAAGTTTACCTATTAATCAAAGTATAAATGAATTAAATCGACCAAACTGGTTCGATCCAAGCCAAAAACACCACTTGGTTGACTTTTTTCATACAAAAGCCTAGGTGATTTACGAAAAAAAAATACCCTTGTTGTCTTAGAGTTGATAAAATTCACATACATATTTTTTAATACTTTTGGTACTGCCATAAACGAGGCTTTAAAATGTACCCATTTGGCGATACTAAGCTCCTTACATGCTTTTTGAACGCGCGTTTTCGGGTACGCCACAAAGCGATCAACTGCTATGTTTTATTTAAAAAAATCTCCATTTTCCCTTGCTTATGATAAATAATGTGAGTTTTGTATGGGTAAATCAATTTTTGTTTCTTTGGGAAAGTTCAAGTAGATTATGTGCCTTTGTTCGATGCTACAGATATTCTATCTAACCAAGTCCGTTTGACTATGGTTGTATTAGTGCGAACACATGCACTTTTTTCTAGTGTGCGTAATCTTGGAAGCGCTACAAAACGTGCAACACACACAAAACGTGCAGCACACACAAAACGTGCAACACACACAAAACGTGCAACACACAAAACGTGCAACACACAACACGTACAACACACAAAACGTGCAACACACAAAACATGCAACACACAAAACGTGCAATACACAAAACATGCAACACACAAAACGTGCAATACACAAAACGTGCAACACACACAAAACGCGCTATCTATTCAAATCACGTCACTAGGCATTGAACTCCGTGACATAGAATATCTAAACCTGTGTACATCCGATATTTCGGTATTTATATAATCAATTTTATTTAAGTTGATTTCGAAGGATTTTGCATAAATTTTAATATAGTCAGTAATAAATTCAAAACCTTAAATTCATGCTTAAGAAGTAGGAACCGAATTCTTGGAAGCTTGAAAGATAATCTTAATTTACAATGAAAGTAAAGTTTGAGGCTAACACTCCATTTTGTGAGTTCGGGAACACTTTAAAGTGGTGAATGGCTGGGCCGATTCATCTTTCACAATTATACGGAAAATCTTATTAAAATCTCAGCTAGTTTATCAGAAGAGGCGATATTGAAACTCCTCTGCCCAGACTTTATAAAAATCTATAACTAAATTTATAATTGCGATTGTCGGCACTTGGTGAAACTTGAAACACATCTTGAATTAAAAGTACAAGTGCCTTTAACTCAAAAAAAAAAGAAAAATAACTGTAAGGTGAAATTTATATATGTAAACAAATTCATACTGAAAACTCGGTAAGTGATCAGTGTTAAGGTTTGATGACAAAAATTTAATTTGTGTTCCCTTCAAACGCAAGCCCAGCCTCGGGTAATTACAATGAGATGTCAACATTGTATTTTGCGAAATTAACAAGAATTGTTATCGATCCGTGATACTAATCACATACTGAATCTCCAGTATGAATTTGGCTGCATAATATATAGTAACCACGCGAGCAACACAATACTTTATAAAGTATATAAAAGAATATCCTGACAATTATTTATATCGTTTTACGACTCAATACGTACGTGTTCTTTCGAGCCAAGTTTTTTTTTTCACATTCAAAAGTTTGTGTCAGATACAATTGTAAATTATTAAAGTGGATACTTCTTCTTCTCCTTTTTCAATCAAGGGCAAAATCGTAAAGCGAGTAAAACATACAAATTCGTTCAGAAATATCGTTTCTTAAATCTTGTATTTTCTCGCTAGTGAGGTGATAAGTTGTACATGTGTCACACGAAAGCAAAGTGATTTGTTTCTTGTGCCTTTTAATCCCTCGCTATGCTCAGGATTCTAACTTAGAAGAATCCTTCTCTTGCTTGGGATTTAAATTCAGCACTCGCAACAAAAACTGACTTTGCTCTCTTGTTGAAAAAATAACTATTTTCGTTTCCAAAATAATATTAATAATAAAAAAGCGTAGGGATGAGACGACCCCATCACCCTCTGGTACGTCCAGGGCAATCAGTCACCACAGGGTGGCTTGTGGCGAGCTGATGGTGAGTGGTGACACCATGGAAGTAGGGTCCAAGGGAAACACACGCACACACACCCTCACATACACAGCGACACACCTCTTCGTCTCTGCGTTTGCCCCGGCCCGAGTGAAAATGCAAGAGCGGAACCTATGCTCCAGGTGTAAAATGTCATAACGTCGGGGGCTCTTGACTGTATAAGGACTTGTGCCCCGCAGACCCACCTCTCGACAACCTTAGCTGCTTACATACTGTTGCCCCCTGGGTATCTTGCTGGGTAGTCAACAAGCAGCAGGTCACCGTCTGCCATACTTAAATTTATAAGAGATTTTTGAGGCCGTTAGCCCTGGTATCCAGTCCATTTAGCATCCTATTCTGATAGCCCACTACAAGTCGCTTCCTTCCTGGCAATTGTTTGGCAACTATGAGGGACACATTTAGGGAGAGGCCTCCATGGGTGCAGCCATCTCATATTTAGATTAAATGGTACTAATTAGTTGAGCGTGAGTGCGGCTCGCCGCGGGCACGATCTACGAGATGCACCGGATCAGCTGATACAACTGAACTAGTAGCGCATGTATCTGCGCCTGTGTCTGCACAGTTACTTTTTTCGCGCGGGAATAAGTTGCCTTTAGGTATTAGATATCACAAAAACTAAGAATTTTAGAGGGTATTTTTCTTTGGGAAAGTTGTTCAGTATCATTATCCCAGACAAATAAGAAAATAAACCCAAAGTCGATTTTTACCAAAAGACAAATAACCTATCGCAAATGAATGTTAAAAGGACACTTGACAATTCTTAAAAAGTTTCGGGTGAAAGTGTAGGAACTGCCTGAATTCATACTAGAGACTATTTTAGTGATCAGGAACAATGTTCAATGACATGTCAGGTGAAATGAAAAAAAAAAGTTGTTTGCTCTTATACTGCATATACTGTGATTTGTATTTGAACTAGTCCAGTCCGAATAGGAACAAAAATTTCAATTTAATGATTTCCAAAAAAATGTTCATAAAACCTTGTTCCTGATCACTAACCGAGTATCCAGTATGAATTCAGGCGGTTTATTAAATTTCACCTTGTATAGGCAGCTAGGTGGTAGAGCTGATGCCGAGCTCGACTGTGGAGGTACCACCATCTTACTTGGAGACCCCCTCGAATTATTTCAGTGAGAGTAAGAGGACAGCTCACAGGCAAAAAACCAGGAGGCCCACCATGCCTGGGACCGATGGATGGCGGTATATCCACCCCTAATAGCCGGGCCTTATATGGAACAGACTGGTGACGGGCAGCGGCGTCACTGGTGCGAGGGTTCCGGCACCGCGCTCACCAACCCGCCTGCCCAGCGTGTATGAGTATGGGCAATTCTTCCAGGATGACCGCCAGGAGTGGTAACGTCCTGGAAAGGCTTATGTCCAGCAGTGGACGAACTAGGCTGATGGATGGATGATAGGCAGCGGGACGCACGGATTTGTAACCCTATTTGTGTCTAGGAGTAAGTCCTTATTTGCTCAGACAAAATAATCTGTAGTCTCCTCAAGCCTCGCGCAAAACAAGAGCTTGCAATTACGGGTTAAGAGTATGGCATACCATAGCAACTTTTTTTATTACTCGTCCAGCACAATAAGTCCAACGGCAAAGACTTATTAGCTTTTGATAGAAGCGGTTATAATGTTAGCTCATTGGCCTCTTTTTCTTGGACGGTTAATCGTAAATCACGCAACAAAACATAAAATCGGAGGGTTTTTAGCTAATACTGAAATATTTTGTAAGCAAAAAAATATCTTGATTTTGAACACAAAGTACTTGTAAGTACTAAGACCCAATTTCTTCCAAAGAACCATCGAAAGTCTGACGTTGTTCATTTTCTAGGCTTAGGACCAGCCTTAAGGCGCAGAGTGTTTGTAGGTTATTTCAGTCACCAGCCTTCGTTCCAAGGTAAATGTGTGGGCGTACACCGCGGGTAGGTGTAGGGTTAAATCGCACACACAATAAAGGGATTAATTCAGCAAATGACAGATTGACACCTCCTTTACGCAGTACAGGGTGATAATAAATTAATGAGCCCAATTTTGAAGGTAGGTATAGTGCAAAGTTAATCTAAATAGCAGGGGAGTTGACCCAAAAATTGTAAAAAACTAGACGAATTAAAAAAAAATATATATTTTTGGATGACTTAGTTTTTCCTTTGCCATATATAGTATTATATATATAAAGTTACAAAAAAGTGCCTAAATTTGTAAATAAAAACATTATTTTATGACATTTGATTATGTAAAAAAAATAAAGTTAAAAAGTCCTTGCCGTTAAAAATTAAGTTCACTTTCTGGGACTAACCATACATATACAATCTCGAGTTGAGAACTTCCATTTTTAAGGGGGCTTGAAGCTGCAAAAAGTAATAAATACTGAATAAACTTGCGGCGGGAGATAAAAGATGGGCGTGGTTGAAGACTTGAGGTGCGCGCGCGACGGCGCAGCCCAGGGACTGCGGCTTGAAGCTGCGCAGCTGCTGCATGAAGTAATAATTACCTGAACAAGCCTGCGGCGGAAGAGGGAAGATGAGCGTGGTAGAAGACTTGCGGCGCGCGACGGCGCAGCCCAGGGACTGCGGCTTGAAGCTGCGCAGCTGCTGCATGAAGTCGCTACACTCCATGAGCGCGACGTCCGCGAAGTGCAGGTCGCACAGGATCTGGTTCTTGAAGCGGCGGGCGCGTTTCTGAATAAAAAAATTACACTTGAGGTAATTGTGATACCTACTGCGCGTCTAAATAGGCTGACGTATACCACAAATTAGGAATAAAGATTCGCCTTTCAAAAAAATGTAAAACATAAAATTTGTAAACACTGTTGATAAAACCAGACTCGTGACCTGGGTGTTCAAATGGATAGCCAGCACACATTTGTTCCACATATAGACGCTGTCTTAAAGAAAGCTTACAAACAGCTAGGTTTCATCTTACGTGTTGGCAAATCCTTTAAAAGAGCACTAACCTATAAACTCTTATACAACAGTTACGTTAGGAGTCATCTTGAATTTGCCAGCACAGTTTGGCACCCATTTTTCAAAAATCACATTGAAAGGATAGAAACTGTACAACGAAAATTCATGAAATCTCTAGAATATAGAATAGCTCAGTTTTACATAGACTATCCAACTTCTTTACAGCGTAATAAAATGATGAAGTTGTGCGACCGACGTAAATATTTAGATATAACTTTTTTATACAAACTTCTTAATAATTCTATCGATGCTCCGGAATTACTACGACAGATTCTCTTTCGTGTACCTCGTAGGCGCGAACGCAGCTGTCGTAATAAACATCTTTTTTCGATTGCAGTGGGTAAAAGTAGCTATATCTCTAACAGTTTTATTAGGCGAAGTTGTAAGACTTACAACGATGGGATCGCTGAAATAGATTTGTTTTGTAACAGTTTGAATTTTGTTAAAAATAATGTAAGAAAACACATTTAAAGTTTATTTATTTAAAGTTTAAGTTTAGTTATTTTAAGTTGTTGAAGTGATCATATTGTATTTAGATAAGTAAATAATTTAAGGGAACTATAGGTCGTTTAGTAAACAATACTACGTGTTATTTAAGTTTTATGTATGACTGTTTGTTCCTTAATAAAATAAAAATAAAAAATAAAATAAAATAAAAAAAGAATGAAAAAAAAGAGTTTTAAATTAAGAAATGTTCTGATAAATCATAATGGTCATTTTAATTATACCCCTTAGGATAGTTTTTTTAGTAGAGTGTGCGATTTCAGTTTGTGTTAGACATTATCTACACCCGATATTTATTTATTTTACAGCAGAACCTTAACCTACTTACCGTACCACCGTATCACAAGTTAAGTGAAGCGACAGAATACACAAAAACTAACAAATATGAAATATAAAATATAAAATAGCTACAAACTTAAAAACAATTTACAAATGCCGAAAGAGTAACATTAAAAATATCTAAGTCATGATTATGAGTGACTATCGCATTAGAAAAGTGCAGGCATATGAACAACTTTTACTATGGTACCTACACACAAGGCGCGAAAAAGAAATCTGCTATTCCATAGAATAGTTACATACTCGTACTTACGTACTGGACCAAAATGTATGACACACTGAATTTCTCAATTTTTTTTACGAAAAGTATTTCGTGTGGTGAGTACTATCGTCAGTTTCTGGCTTCCACAACATCATTTTAAAACTCTGTATATGTTTATTTGAAAACTAGAAATAAAATCATAAGATAAATAATAATTGCCATTGTAATCCACAAGGTGGCGCGGAGATAGCGAGCCGGTAATGGGATTCCGGAATCAGGAAAGGATGACCCGGTCCTGAATCTATTTAGACTACTTTACATAAATGCTTGCTTTGCTCGTTTGGATTAGATTTTGTTATTTTTTCTCTTTATTGTGAATTTAAACGTACATTTGAGGTCTGTGACATTTCTTTGTAACGACCTTGAATTTGATAAATTTTTGTTGACTTGGCACTTTTCAAAGTTTTATGTTTACAAGTCCTGTACCTCTAATAATGTTTCTCACTCTGTTGCCGTGACTATGGCAGATGGAAGTTAAGGCCCTTACTATTGCCAAATGGGTACTTTCTAAAGCCTACTCTTCGTTTATGGCCAAACCAAAAATAATGAAAAAATGTATTATGAATAATCAACTCTTAGACAACATATGCAACAGTTTTCTTTTTCACACCACCAAAACTTCTACATGAATATTTTTTTTTACTGAATGGTGTTTTTTGACCTCAAATTCCCTACTGCTCCGGAGTGGTTTGGTCGATTGAATTCATCTATGCTTTGATAAATAGATAAACTTCCAAGTGAAAAGTATAATTTTCCCCTATTTCGCTCTATCAAGGACGCAGCGAGCGTCGTAACAGCCACTATGCATTGCGCGCTGATATGAACGTTATTTCAATGTCGTTTCCGTTGATATTTGTAGTGACAAATATCGAGCTGCTAATTTGGCGATGGTAATCGCCTTAAACCAAAAATTCAGGAAAATATAAAAACTAAACACGGTAAATCCCGCTATCTTAATAAATAAAATTTCATGCTGTATAAACCACCAGACGCTACATTATTGGGGCACTTTCTGAAGACTAAACAAAAGACTAAAAAGATTAAACTTTGATGCTCCACGGGTGCTCTACATTTGGCTGCCTTATTTAATTATAATATAATTTGCCGTTTGTCTGTCTGGCAGTATGTAAATTAGGCCTTTCCTCCAACGAAGGCGTTTAGCCAGTCAAAACTTGAAAATTAAACAAAATAAGGAAAGTTAAGACAGGCTCAAGGAGTATAATGCTAACTAACGGTTTTTTAATTCAAATAACATTTAGCTCTTGAACGTTCTGTTTTATTTATAAAAACGCAAATGACTTGAGATGTTTCCATTCAGTATTATTCAGGCTTCCATCTGGCTGTGCAAAATATAAAGATCGAATTTTTGAGCTGTCAACGGGGTACATAAAATTTAACTAAAATTCTAATTGTAATTTGAATTTTAGTTTAATTTAAATTTTCATTTTTATGGGTTTAGCATTGCCTGAATAAAGACATTTTATTTTATTTATAAAAATGAACTACTTGCATACGTCCAATCACTTCGTGTCTTTCGGTTTAAGGCGAATGGATATGCCAACTGCAATTTGGACCTGTCTTTGAAGGCCTACTCCTCCCACACGGGTGGTCCAAAAACTTTCATAAAAATACATAATAGACATTATAGATTAAAAAATAAATTTTAAGTTTCATAAATTGTTTTTCTGTTGTAAGTTTTGAAAAAAAAAATCCGAAGTCATCGAAAGTTTCACATTATTAACACAAGAATTCATTGTAAGATTTGTTAGTTGGTTATTGGTGGTCAAATAATAGGAAATTTGCAAAAATTGTGATATTATAATTAAGGAACAGAAACCAACTATGATCAAAAATAGCACAGCCATACTTGAAATCAAAGTATATAGACAAATATGGCCGTGATGAACTTCAGATTTTTTAATAGGTTTCGCGTATTAAATGTTCAAACATCACAGTCACCGTAATAATCGATAACAGGGACATGTTTGGTGCCTGTTTTAGTTATAGTACATTACTGCCGTGGTTTGTAATGACTGCACTGCGTTGCTGGCAGCAGTTATGATGGCCGAAAGCGCAGCGTAGTACAGCTCCAGGTCTACACAGCGCGGTCAGCATTGCAGCCCTTGATGGACAAGCTGGAATAAAGACCGAGACCGAAAGTCGAGGCTTGAAGGCTTAAGCGTGAAGGCCAAGAGCGTAGCTAAGCTGAGCTCGAGGCCATCATAGCGTGGCCAGCAACGCAGTCATTGTAGACCAAAGCTTCTGTAGTGCTTTACTCTAAAATGCTTGTATGTAGTCGTTATTTTGACAACCTTCAAGTTTGTATTTTTCCAATGATTTCGGTGGCAATACATTTTTAGCTACATGTTTCAAGAGCGGTGGCTTTGGAATGTATATGCATAGTATTTCTATACTAATCAACTGCTGAATGCAAACCGTTGGAATAATATTTGTAAAAAGCCCCATTCTTTTTTAGCTATGCCATACTAGATGGCGCTACGTGCATGTTATATTGCGATACCATTTTATCTTTCTCAAAAATTTTTGTGCAACTGAGTATATTCTGCTACTAGTTAAGTGTGAGAAGACCTCAATATTGGAACAAAACTCGACAATAATGGATTTCCAAATGAAATTGCTGGTGGTTAAAACTCACCAGCAATGAAATTCCATTCAACTTTCCTGGCGTCTATTCAAGTAGCCGGAAAGGTCGACTTTGCTCAAAGAAGGTTGTCAAAATAATGACCACATTACAAGCATTTTTGAGTAAAGTAAATTACCAAATTAGGTAATGAGAATAATAACAACCGTTCTTAATAAGTAATCCTTTCCTTTGACACCGAATTTTTATTTTTTTCTATGTACATAAATAATATGAAATAAAATAGAATCTTCACAAAATAGTAGTTTGTGCTACAAGGGCGAAAAAGAATAAATTACGAGGACGATTTAAAACACGAAGGTAGCGAGTAGGGTAGGGTAGAGTAAGGTATGGCGTGGAAAGGAATTCAACTTAGTTTTGCTTGCGCAATGTAAGTTACGGGTGCCCAATGACTCACTGAGGGCGCGGCAGAGCCGACTGTTTAAGATAGGGCGCAGTAAGACCAACCTCCACCAGAAGGCTTCTCTGACACGAGCGCTGGAGCTGCTTAATAGGATCCATGACCATATTGACATATTTTACTGTTCCCTGAGTGAGTTCACACGAACAGCGTTATATGTTATTTGTTACAACAAAGACAAAGACAAAGAAATTTATTTGTTAAAACATGAGTAAAATATAAAAGATGGTAAACGAAGAGCTTAGATCTATCACGTTTTAGCCTAAAAGGCATACAAATATTAAAGAGGTGACAATGTGCCTCTGGTAAATGTCAGTCGGACTCCTACAATTTGAATATTTAAATTCTAAATTATGTAATAAATTCTAATTCTAATAATAAATTCTAATTCCACATTACATGATATGTCATATTAAGTTATAAAAATGTCAAGTATAATAAATGCAAATTAAGTCATGTTTAGTCATGTATAACTAATACATTATACAAGTTATAAGTTACTCTCAGCTTGTACTTTCAGTTAGATTATCGAGAAGATATTCTTCTATGGTATAGTAACATTTATTAAGCAATATCGTTTTAAACTTATTTTTAAATTCATTTCCATCTAACTCTCGGATATTCTTAGGAATTTTGTTGTGTATTAGAGGACCCATACAGTATACACTTTTATGCATGAGCGCCGTGTGTGCCCTACGAATATAAACTCTCCTCTCATCCCTTTGTTTTCGCCTACTTCCCTCTGATGTGTACTTGAATAAATCAGGATTTGCTTTAACAAACAATGCAGTTTCTAATATATATAATGAAGGAAAAGTAAGGATTTTGTAGTTTTTAAAGAATGGTTTACAGCTTTCTGTTGACTTCATTCCAAACATAGCTCTAATACACCTTTTTTGGGCTTTAAATACAAGTTCTCTATTGGTGGAATTGCCAAAGAAAATTACTCCATATCTCAATATAGAAGCTACAATCCCATGATACGCTGTTAGTAAAGCATCTATGTTAATTATATGGGAGAGCCTGTGGAGAGCATATGCATGAGAACTAATTTTTTTGCATAATTGTTCAATTTGTGCTTTCCAATTTAGATTTTTATCAATTATTAGACCTAAGAATTTAGTTTTGTCAACATTGTTAATTTTTTCATTTTTAAAATTGATATCCATGTTGCGATTCACAGGTATTCGTTGAGTGAACTGTATAAGTTTTGTTTTCTGTAAATTGATTTTCAAGTTGTTACACTGTATCCATTCAATAATTGCATGTAAGGTATCGTTGATATCATTTTCATATAGTGCTTTATCTCTACATTGTATTGTTACCGTGCTGTCATCTGCAAATGACTTATTACTTATGATTGTGTATAATATTAATGCTTTTGCCTGTTGTTGTTGCTGTCGTGTTATAAAATTGTATCTGCTTTGTTTCTAATGTCTTGTTTGTAATATAGTTATTTGTAATTATAGATAATGTTCACTATCGCATTAGCCTAGCTATAAGGATAGTGTTCTATTGTTGATAATAAATAAATAAATAAAATGTATTGCTTTTACGCCCGTGTACGTTTACGTTTTTCAATGTATAATGTGAGGAAATGAAAACAAATATAATCTTGTGAACTTTAAATTATGATTGGCTCAAAAGGATTGTATCCAGAGCCGTTAAACAGTGGAAAAAAGTACAACATCTATGGTACACAGGAAAGGCTGCAGGTTAGCCAACCATTGCAAATAAATAAAAAAATAATAATAATAAAGCCCTAGGGCAAAATAATCGACTTTCTGTTCGGTTTTGATGCATAAAAAGTGGGCCTTTACGAGCACTTGCATTGAAAAATAAATTTTCTTAAGACTGGAACCTTAATACTATTTTAATTTACTACCAGAATGTACAGACAAAGAATATAAGCTTTCAAAATGGTTGCTGAAGAAGAATGGAAAAACTCATCTGGAATGAGAGATAAGAAAATCTTGACGTCATAAAAAGAAAACGTGCAAATAGTCCGTATGCTTGTTGAAAGTAGTATTTTTTTAAAAATCTAAAATCTAGATGCAGATAACTACAAAGGTTTGAAATGGTTTCTTAATAACTTATTCCTGTAGCTACAATGGTAAAAGTACTAATGAAATCTGATTGTTAAAGTTGTAAAGTCTCATATTTTCAGATAGATTTACTGCAACTAATAAAATGTATGGCATGTAAAATGTAAAGTACTCCCAAAGTAATAATGCGCATACAAAGCGACCGGACGTACCACGTGACCTTATTGATTGTTTAGAAAGTGTAAGGAAATACGAACTTTGCTGCCGAATAGTGGCGAAGATTTGTATGCGCATCATACCTTTGGGAGCACTGTACGCGTGTAGGAATAGACTATAACACTACCTGTACAGTGCTCCCAAAGTGATAATGCGCATACAAATCTTCGCCACTGTTCGGCAAAGTTCGTATTTCCTTACACTTTCTATACAATTAATACGGTCACGTGGTACGTCCGGTCGCTCAGCTATATAGATTTGTATGAGCATTATTACTTTGGGAGCACTGTATGTATGTGCAGCCTGAGAAAACTGCCACCTTTGTATTCTCACCTCTATCAAAAACAAGTGATTTAAATTTCACCGATCGTTCTACGTGACTGTACCCTTTTGATTCACAAGTTAGAAAGTTACGTCGCTTTTAAACGAGTTTTTTATTCAAAGTGACTTAAATTTACTCGACTCTATTTCTAATGTTGACTGTACAGAAGCATCTTTTAGTTTTCAAAGTCTATGCTTATTTTCTTGAAGGTAGTATTTTATATAAGTTCTTTCACTTTAAATTTAAAGTAATTTAGGAGGTGATTCAGTATCGTTAATACATCACATTCCATTGCAAAGCACTTTTTTTTGCGCGAACTTTTTTTCACTTCTCAGTACAAAGTGGTCCGATCAGCTGACTCAGTTTGTATGGACAAGTGAAGAAAAAATTCGCGCAAAAAAAGTACTTTGCAGTGGAATGTGAGTATTAACGATACTGAATCACCTCCTAAATTACTTTCAATTTCAATTGAAAGACCTTATCTAACATCTTTACTATAGTGACTCCACTTGTTGTTGTTATAGACTTGTATTTACAGCTTTTTGCCCACGCTCAAGGAAAGCTGCTCTCGGCCTTTTTTCCCGCCAATTGATTTACTAAATTAGTCGACAAAGATCAATAATAAATGCTTCAAAATAGTTTATAAGAAACCTAGTAAATAATTAAAAATATCAAAAGCAAAATGATATTAAAGAGTTTAAAACAATTTTTTTTATTGAAATCTTATTTTTAATCAATTTGAAGCGCTGTAGCACAAAAGCGCAGTGACGTACGACCTTAAGTGACTAAACCAAATCAATTCGTTTTAACTTTAATCCCTATTGATATGAAACATCTTACTTGGAGACCCCCTCGAAGTAATTCGGGGGAGAGTAAGAGGACAGCTCACAGGCAAAAACCAGGAGGCCCACCATGCCTGGGACCGATGGATGGGGTATATCCATCCCTAATAGCCGGGCCTTATATGGAACAGACTGGTGACGGGCAGCTGCGTCACTGGTGCGAGGGTTCCGGCACCGCGCTCACCAACCCGCCTGCCTAGTCCTGGAAATCTATTAAATTCGTCCAGCAATGGACGAACTAGGCTGATGGATGGAAATGAAATATGAGCTAATGATGTACCGAAATTGATTGATTGGCAGATATTGCTGTCTCAGAAATGATAATCCCAAAAAATCTCAAGCCATTATTTTGGGTAGCAGATATATGACTAGCCTTCTCAATCAAACGGTAATTCCACAAGTAGTTTATAACGATATCCCTATTGCCTACACTAAATCTGCAAAAAATTTGGGTGTCATATTTGATTGTAATCTGACGTGGGCTGCGCATATTAATGAGGTCAGCAGGAAAGTCTTTGCCACATTTCATTCCCTTAAGCGTTGCCAGAAATTTCTCCCCTTTGAAACTAAAGTTACTCTCGCACACGCTGATGTCTGTTTTTTAGATGCCAGTCAGGAGCTGCTTGGTAAACTTGAACGTTTACAAAATCTGGGAATCAGATTTATCTATGGACTAAGAAAATATGATCATGTATCTCAGTACCGTGAACAATTAAAATGGCTTCCCATTAAACAGCTTCAGTATGTTCATATCCTCTGTTGCCTTTTCAACATTTTAAAGAGTCCCACTTCTCCTCCATACCTCCGCGATCGTTATGAGTATATTTTCCTTAGAGACAAGCAAGTCAGGTCTCATACAGTCTCACTTTTAAAAACACCTTCTCATAATACCGGGGCGTATGGAAACTCTTTCACTGTTAAGTCCATCAAACTGTGGAACTCCCTTCCTCACGCTATCAGGGATAGCCCCTCCATTGGTGTATTCAAAAGGAAAATAAATAAAAGAGCACTATCTTCGACAACCTATCGTGTAGGTGTATGTATATATATATCATTTATTGTGTATTTATTTACTGAATATGTATTGTTATATTTATTTATACTATGTAGGCATGTAAATTTTATGTAGTTTGTAGTTTGTTATTTTTAACTAATTAGGTATCTACTATTAATTTAATCTTGTTTCTGTATAAGTAATATCGTGCAAAATATGAATATCTTATTTATTTCAAATATCCTTATCACCCTTGGTTTGCTGGAAGAAATCTCATTATTGAGATAAGCACGCCATTGTACATAACTTTTATTATATAATTTAGAATTAAGTTTTCTGTGTGCAATAAGAATAAACATACTCACCAGCTACTTTTATCGAATTAAATTTGTTGGTTTTACTTTAAGCATTTAGTTGAGGTAAAAAGACCGTGGTTTTACCGCGATCAATTTAACTAGACCCCGTTAATTAAAAAATTTGTAAGTGTGATTTGAAGCGAAATTCCAAGATCGAGAGAAACCGCACCTTACCGACTGAGCTACCGTGGATACGCAAAAAATATACAAAGTGACTTTTGTCTGTGTAGGCAAATTTATACTGTAGATTCGGTAAGTAGCCAAGGTTCAATGAAAAGGCACGGTAACGAAAAAAAAAATTGTGCCACTATACTAATTTAAGAACTCTGAGTCAATTATAGGAAGCCTAATTTTTTTTTGCGTTTTTCTACAAAATTGTCATTGATGTTTGGTCGTGACCACTTACTGAGTCTCCAGTATGAATCTAGCTATATAAAAGTCACCTTATACAATATGTAACAGAAAGGTGCGGTCATATTTGAATTTGAAGAGCTTTTTCAGTTAAAGGTATATAACAACTTTTACTATGGAGCCACCCTGCAATCTCGAAATAGGTATTGCATTTTTCTATGAAACACTTGATTTTTTATTCGTGATTTCAGGGTTGGCTCCATAGTAAAAGTTGCGCTATACCATTAACTGAATAAGCACACCTTTCTGATACAATACCTTTAACATAAACAACGAAGATTTACCTAACAAAGAAGAAATTACTTTTCTCTTCCATCAATTAGGGTAAATCCAGGGGAATAGAGCGGAAGAAATACGAAATTTGTAAATAAGTTGCCAACTTCTATCAGAACATTTATTATACTCTATTTGCTTCAACAGAGCTTTGCGAAGTCAATTTTCCGCATACATACTCGAACAAACATTGTAACGTCTCCCGATTTTACAATAATATGACAAGGTCAAAACAACAATTATTTAAGATATAATATTCATATAACAAACTTCGTGTTATTATTAAGCTTGACTTGTAGTCTTTTTATAAAAAGTAAGAAAATTTAAACCGTATATACATAATAAGCATACAAAATAAAATAAAAACCGGCCAGGTGCGTGTCGGATTCACGCACGAAGGGTTCCGTACCATTATCTATAAAAACGGCAAAAAAAAACATTTCTTTTGTATGGGAGCCTTTTTAAATATTTATTTTATTCTGTTTTTTAGTATTTCTTGTTATAGCGGCAACAGAAATACATCATCTGTGAAAATTTCAACTGTCTAACTATCACGATTCATGAGATACAGCCTGGTGACAGACGGACAGGCAGACGGACAGATGGACAGACATACGGACAGACAGATGGACAGCGGAGTCTTAGTAATAGGATCCCGTTGGTTACCCTTTGGGTACGGAACCCTAAAAAACATAAACATCAACCTTGACATGCTGACGTCACCAACATCTAAGGCTTTTGTATGCAGCGCTGGGTTCACTCTCTTCAGCAGAATACATAAATAATTGGCCAAGGTTGTGTATTTGTAGCATGTACATGCATTTAGGGTGACGATGGTCACGTCCTCGTTTTGCTACGTCGTAGCAAGTGCTACGATCCCGCTCTCTACGTCGTAGTCTGATATTATTATAATAAAAATAGATACGGCTTTCCGAAACTTTGAAACTCGCAGCTTGAAAATAAACAAAACGATTATCTGGAAAAACTTTTTCAAAAATAACATGTAGACGGGTAATTAAAAAATATTTAGGTATATTTATGTGGACTGAATATTTTTTTTCTCATTTATTCTGATTTTTTGGTAGTTTTATCTTCTGCATCATAAGTATAAATACTTTATTATACATATATGTTCCAAGTAATTTAAGAAGAATGGGTAAAACTAGGTTTAACTGGGTGAAGTTAGAATAACCCAAGCTGCTTGGGTAAAGTTGAAAAATTCGGGGTATACCTGGTTAAACCTAGGTCTATCCAATGCTGGTTGGTTAATGTTAAATTAATATGAAAATAAAAATGTTATGACTCAAGTGAAAAAAAGCATGTTAGTTTGCTTGATAAATAAATCATGGAACCAAGCGAAGCGGAGCATAGCAAGGCGACGCCTCAACAGCTAAGCTGCTTTCCGCTTTCGCGCGCTGTCGGGGCTCTGAATACAATGCTATCAGCAAAACGTTTCTAGGATTACCCGTGACATATACATACACTAAACATAACATAAATTCGTGTATTTTTATGTAACAGGTATAATTTTTTTCTGATTGTCACCACTTGGTCAAACTTGGATAACAACATGATGAATAACACAACACCTTGTAGGTACTCGTTTCACAGTAAATTTACTTATTTTACCCCAATATTGGACATTTTATTAAAGAAACGTAAGCTAAAAATTTTATTTAATTGTTTGTTTTATACGTACTTCGTTAAATTGTGACTTATAAAATTGACTTGTTTTAAGTATATAAGATATATTTTACTAAGAAATTATTAATTTATTTTTGTTCATCAATTCAGCCGCAATTTACTGAAATGTTGCTCATATGGTGCGGTTAAGGCGATATGTAAAACTTTTAGCGTCCCTGTTACTCCATATGCGAAAAAAATCCTCAGTGCGAGAGGGACGAATTCGTGGAAAAGTAGCAAAAAGTCGGTTTTTTATTAATATTAAATTTACTAAAGTTGCTATCAAAACTTCGTTTAACCAGGTCCTAGATACCATTAAAACCCATCTAATAAAACATAGTTTCAGTCTATATCTCATTCTAAATTGTCAAACCAGGAGAATTTGTGTCGAAAAGGACCTCATTTCAATAAATATTTGTATCGAGCCGAATTTCTTCAATCGCGTTTCTGTTTTAACAGATCCTTAGAAAAAGAATCCAAAAATAATATACAATTTTATAAAAATAATACACTATTTACTGAAGTAGATATGTAAGTCCTTAAAGTGTCGATTTTATTTCCGTAGCGCCTTAACAGTCCGTTACACGCGCATCTAATAGTTACACCATACCACGCGTGGGGCACAAGAGTGCCCCAATTTATAATTAAATTATTTTAAACTACAACAATTGAAAAAAAAAACAAGGTTATTATAAATAAGTGCTAAGGATTAACATGAATGTCTACAAATATTTAACTTCTAATAATTATTATAACAATTAAAGAAAAAAATAAGTCACGATGAATTTTCTCAAAAAGCAACATTCAATCTAAATGATCGGTCACGGTACTGAAAAGCATGTCCTTGCATTAGTATAATCTTCCTAGAAAACTTTTTTATGCAAAGATGCTGTTGAAACTTGACTAGTGCAAGCAATGATACACAAGCTGCAGGTACTCAGGAAGAGAAGACTGTCGCTATAAAAGTGTTCAAATAATTACAAAATATTCATTACTGGAGCAGGCGAAGTTGTTTACGATTTAATACAAATAATTCTAAAATTGGTTGGTCGCGACGCATGCGGTGCTGAAATAGCACGCGTTCACATTAAACACCGGCCAAGTGCGAGTCGGACTCGCGCACGAAGGGTTCCGTACCATTATCTATAATAATCCATATCGCGACAAACTTCTAGTCCGCTCGGAAGTTGCTCTTCCCAAGAACGGCCCATACACTTTGTTCCTGCTGATGCAAATCGCCCCGTGCTTAGAGGGGACTAAAAGTTTGGCGCGATCTGTACTCGTTAACTTGTAAAGCCTACTTAGTTGTGATAGTTTTCCTTTTAATTTCGTTATGTATACTACTGCCGTGATTTTTTTCACGTCTCCAAATACAACCGTTTCGCCGGTACGGGGGGACACTTGACTCTAACAAAAATTAACACTTTTAAGTTTAATATTTCACAAACGGAACTCTGGATCGAAAAATGGTCTTCTCACACCCCTTATACTTTTAAATTACCTATCCAACGACACCTCACACCAGTGGCGTGCACAGAACTTTTTGCTGGAAAAGCAAACAATTGGTCAAGAACAATAATAAAATAAATATGAAAAAATTTAAATATCACTATTAAAAAAAAAAATTGTATGACGCCAGGTTAGACAATGTCTACCTTAGAGTGAAAATTTCCTATACAAACTTTTTTTTTTCAAAGTGACATTTAAATTTTTTTTTATTTTTTTTATTATTGTTCTTGACCAATTGTTTTCTTTTCCAGCAAAAAGTTCTGTGCACGCCACTGCCTCACACAAGGGTATAGATGAGACAAAAAAAAATCATCCCCACTGTACGTGCAGGGGAGGTACCCAAAAAAGAAATTTTCATTAAAAATTTTACTGTACCACTTTATTGCCGTAATAAATATGTATACCCATGTCAAATTACATCTTTCTAATACTAATATCCTCTAAGCTAAGCCGCGGACAGACAGACAGACAGACGGACATGGCGAAACTATAAGGGTTCCTTGTTGTTGACTACGGAACCCTAATAAAAACTAACAAAAATATAGCTGCTGGTGCAAAGACAAAAAAAAGTATACATTATAGCCGTCAAAGAAGACCGACAGCAGACCGTAGAATTAAAAAAGAAACCAAAGAGACAAATTTTTTTTTCATGTTTACTCGAGGAACATATTAAAGTGCTGCAGAAAAATATAATATTTTCCAGTCGTAAACAAACCTATGAAGATAAGCAAATAAACTCTTGCAGATATAAAGGGAATGAAGACTGGAAGGGTCGCGGCGGCCATGTTTTTAATTTAATGTAAACTTTTTAATGATAGAGACGGTTCCTTTCAAACAGTATTTTTCAAAATGATTGGGTTCTGTACCTCATCATAAAAACGGAACCTTCATGTTTTTGTCCGTCTGTCTGTATGTCCGTCCGCTTATTTACTGTCAAGGTCCTGTTTTTAGGTACGGCTTCAGGTATCAAGTTGAAATTAATATCGAAGCTATAGATAATACTATCGTCTCGACATGAATCCCAAAACGGGTGTCAGAGGTGTTCCGAGTGTAAACTGTAAATTGAATGTCACAGTCCATACTCAGTAAACCCGCGTTTCACCGACGATTATTATGTCCAAACGTGATACGTGGTGAGCCCCATGAAAAACTCATTGCTACATGCCCGAAAGGGGATCGAACCTGGATCTCAAGTTTGAGAGGCCAGCGCACTGAGCTACCGCCGCTTATATAATACAACTGTAAAAATTTAAAAATTATTACAATACAATCAACAAAAAGTAAATTAATTCACATAAATAATTATGATTAGTTGAAATCAACATTACAATTTAATTACAAAATTAAAATTAAATTAAGTAATGTTGATTTCAACTAATCATAATTATTTATGTGAATTAATTTACTTTTTGTTGATTGTATTGTAATAATTTTTAAGTAATTCATGGATGTATAATTAATTAATTCATATGCCTGAAGGCAAAACATAGAAGATCCAATGTATACCTATTATTACTTATGTTCATGCGTGCTGGCAAGGTTATTGTCAGGGGGGTGTATCTACCTAGACATTATATAATATAATATTAATTTGCTTCCTTAAATAATAACTGTAAAAATTCTAATTTATAACTTAACACAATAAAAAGTGACACCCTTTTAAAGCGCATTTTATACTTAAAATTCCTATCAATCTCTATAGGGTAATTTCATTTGGCATAAGTATGAAAGGAATAGGTATGAAAATAATGAATTTTAGATTCTATGTGGAATGATACTTGACCAACTTAATTTTGCAGTTCCTTTCAAAACAGCATGTACGTAATGATGAGGTTAAATTTTTGACACAACGGGTAGGGAACTCTCAAGGGACGATTCCTACCCGCACTTGTCCGGTTTTATTTAATTAGAAGTCCAAGATTCTCAGCGTGCACTTTACTGGAAAAACAAACCATTCGTTGTGGAGCGTGTTGGGTTCAGTCGGTCTATTTCTTCTTTGTTTGAACTGATGCACAAATGATTTTCTCTGTACAGCTGATTGGTTATTTTAGGGGTCCCGAAGACAAAATACAAACTTGTTTAGTTTAATTCTGGGTTCTATTAGTAGACTAATTCATGTCTCATCAAATACTTAGAACGAAGAAGTTATATAATAAATAATTAATTGCCTCAATATATGACGATTTATAACGTTTATAATGAAAAACACATAGCCATTTTCTTCAGTGCTCGTTAAGTAAGCGAAGTGATAGGACACATGAATAAAGTTCATTTTTTTATAGCCTCCCTTTCTAACACAGTTTTTTGTTCTACCGCCTCGCTGCGTTGATAGCTCACAAAATCAAACTATATGTTTTGCAAAGCCAGCCTTAGTTTAAATCAATAAGAACATTTTTCTGTTTATACCAAGGCTTTCCTTTTTACAAAAAACATTGATTTTAAAATCACTTTCATTAGTAACTTAAAGCCTTTGCAATCTTCTGAAATTGAACGTTTTTGCATTACTGTTGTCACACTAACAGCTAGTGTAGCATTTTGCATACATAATATTTTATTCTATTACAATAATGTTTAATTATTTTTCTGTTTTAATATTTTAACTATACGCTGATTTTACTGAATATGTTTAGGTTAAAGTAAATAGTAAGTTAATTAAGTATGTTTTTTTTCTTTTAATGGTTGTGGCAGAATAACAGCGTTCCTAATGTCTTTGGTATTGGAACATATGCTGAGTCACCGTCCTTTTTAACAGTGCCATACAACTTTACGTTTAAGAACATTGTACTACTTTGTCCATAATGGTGTGTTAAATAAATGTCTTTTTATTTTAATTTTATTTCCAGGCAAACACTGGCGGGTGTCACTTGGCACAGTGCAAAAAGAAAAGGGGCGCAGAAAAACGGAAATAATAGCTCTTTACATATGAAATTTCCGAAATTTTCTTACAGATTCATGAGTTCATAATTCCTGTAATTCAATAGCTATTTCAATTATTTGTTTTTTGTTTGCACGTTGATTTCAAGGTTTTACATCTACGTATTAAATTTTGTTTATATTTTCAGTTTGATCATAAAATTTTATCTTCAAAAGGCGTTCGTAAAGACGTAATAAATAGACACTGTCTTGAAAAAACAAATGAGAGGTTTCTATGTCAAACAGAGCGTTATTGAATACTGTCAACTTTCTGTTTGACAGTGAAACTACACATTTCTTTTTTTCAAGAATGTCTCTCATTGAGACATGTCGTGAATCGCGCTATAATTTGTCTGTTAACTGTTATCCGTCATATTTTAATTATGAACTAAATTAACAGTAGTTATTTATACATCTAAAGTTGCAAAAGCACCTACGTTCACAATGTCGTGAGCAAAGGGTGATCTTACCCGAGGAGTTGTTACTTCATGGTAGAGGTTGGTGGAGGTTGTTGAACACGTAGGCTCCTCATATCAACCTCACTTACTTGTATTATACCCTTTTTTTGGTCTAGCACATAATTATCAGCCATCAACAGCGTGGTTATTTGGGGCAAACCTCTAACACTTATAATGGCCCTCAGTGTTGTGACGCTTTAAGAAGGATTTATGCCCTGATTGTCCGGCTGTGTGCTGTTTTAAACTAATAACAATGATGATGATGATGATGATGATGATGATGATGATGGTGATGATGTTAATAATGGTGATCCTGATAAAAAGACAAGGGATCCTTACCTGGTTGGGCCCAGTGAGGTTCAGGCCACAGGAGTTGCATCGGAGACATTCCTCGTGGTAGTGATTGTTGTCGTAGAGCGGCGACGGCTCTGAAACGTCAACATCACATTCTGATTAATGTCAGTGAAATGTACTCCAGCAGGGGGGCGCTATTGTACTCCAGCAGGGGGGGCGCTATTATACTCCAGCAGGGGGCACTATTGTACTCCAGCAGGGGGGCGCTATTTTACTCCCGCAGGGGGGCGCTATTATACTCCAGCAGGGGGCACTATTGTACTCTAGCAGGGGGGCGCTATTGTACTCTAGTAGGGGGGCGCTATTGTACTCCAGCAGGGGGGCGCTATTGTACTCCAGCAGGGGGGGCGCTATTATACTCCAGCAGGGGGCACTATTGTACTCTAGCAGGGGGGCACTATTGTACTCTAGCAGGGGGGCGCTATTGTACTCTAGCAGGGGGGCGCTATTGTACTCCAGCAGGGGGGGCGCTATTATACTCCAGCAGGGGGCACTATTGTACTCCAGCAGGGGGGCGCTATTTTACTCCCGCAGGGGGGCGCTATTATACTCCAGCAGGGGGCACTATTGTACTCTAGCAGGGGGGCACTATTGTACTCTAGCAGGGGGGCGCTATTGTACTCTAGCAGGGGGGCGCTATTGTACTCCAGCAGGGGGGGCGCTATTATACTCCAGCAGGGGGCACTATTGTACTCCAGCAGGGGGGCGCTATTTTACTCCCGCAGGGGGGCGCTATTATACTCCAGCAGGGGGCACTATTGTACTCTAGCAGGGGGGCGCTATTGTACTCTAGCAGGGGGGCGCTATTGTACTCCAGCAGGGGGGCGCTATTGTACTCTAGCAGGGGGGCGCTATTGTACTCTAGCAGGGCGCTATTGTACTCTAGCAGGGGGGCGCTATTGTACTCTAGCAGGGGGGCGCTATTGTACTCTAGCAGGGGGGCGCTATTGTACTCCAGCAGGGGGGCGCTATTGTACTCTAGCAGGGGGGCGCTATTGTACTCCAGCAGGGGGGCGCTATTGTACTCTAGCAGGGGGGTGCTATTGTACTCTAGCAGGGCGCTATTGTACTCTAGCAGGGGGGCGCTATTGTACTCTAGCAGGGGGGCGCTATTGTACTCCAGCAGGGGGGCGCTATTGTACTCTAGCAGGGGGGCGCTATTGTACTCTAGCAGGGGGGCGCTATTGTACTCTAGCAGGGGGCGCTATTGTACTCTAGCAGGGGGGCGCTATTGTACTCTAGCAGGGCGCTATTGTACTCTAGCAGGGGGGCGCTATTGTACTCTAGCAGGGGGGCGCTATTGTACTCTAGCAGGGGGGCGCTATTGTACTCTAGCAGGGCGCTATTCCTGGCCACAAGAGAAGCCTGCATTGCAAACCATTTGAGAGACTGGTGGCATATAAAGTGTGCTCTACTGTGCTTTGTGATCTAGCCACGTGGCAGTGTGTCCAGGGCCGGCAGTGTGTCGAAAGAAAAAGCTGGGCGCAACAGCCATGTGTTAATTATACTACACGAACCATTTCTAGTTACTTTTGAACCACCCATAACTATTCATATTGAGGCTATGAAGTTATAACTTTGCGTCAACGTTAAGGTCCTAAAACCCTAAGTTTCATAAATAAAACATTAACAGTGACTTGAGATATTAACGTCCGAAAATCAATATTTTTATCACTGACTGATTCACTCACTCATATAAAACCTTAACCAATTCCTGCACTCGTAGCACAGTGCTTAATCGCGTTCGACGTGTCTTAGTTGAATGACAAGTGCGAGGAACGTGACACGATGTTTTTGCGGGTATGTCACGCTCCTCGTATTTGTAATTCAACTAAGTCGCATCGCGCGCGATTAACCACGGCAATTGCGTTACGGGGCCAGGTGACTTATAAACTTGAAATATGGAAAAAAGGTAGGTCATTTGGAAATTTGTTTTTGAGCACCGATCTCTTAAAAGAAGAAGTCAAAATACACGTTTATTTCTATTTATATTTAGCTTGGACTTGCAATAGGCATTGATTGGTTTTTTGATAGTATTTCTAAGCTACACAGACATGAGAGAAAATGGACAAAGCAATAGTTAGGGTATTTTCTAACTTCCAGTGACCTTTGATTGATAGTGATGTTATGTAGAGGCGCGGCGGGTAGAATTTCTGTCCGAAATTGTTTCAGCTTTGAAGCAGGAATGTTTGTGTTGAGCGTACTAGAGGTACTCCAAACAAACGCTGGAAAATGGAGCCTACTTGTAGTTCAGTGTCAGACGTAATAATAATAAAAAATTCTTTATTGCACTTATAAACATAGTACACAAGGCGAACTTAATGCTAATTAGCATTATCTTCCAGTTTAGAACCTTTGGTGATGTGGATAAATTAGGGTAGTGCCGGAAAAGATGATAAAATGATAATTAAATAGGTACAAGCTTATAAATAACTAAATATTAAATAGTAAAAAGTTTACACAATATTAAAAACCATTACTTACTAAGCAGTATCAATAGTATATAGAGGTATATATTATAAATATATAAAATATAAAATAGATATATATTTCTATACAATAAATACACATATACATACATATTAATATATAGATACACATTTAAGACAAGACTCTAAACTCGTGCAAAAGAAGAAACAAAAAAACCCGATTAAATAGTTTGCCTTTTAAGAAAGTGCTGATGAACTCTATTTTTAAAAACTGCTAGTGATAGAGATTCTCGTATCCTGACCTACGTACGTTTCTGCCTGGAGGAGCCCAAACTTGTTGTGATATGAAAATATTTCTGTTAGTTTTTTTAAGAACAAGTGGAACGATATTTTTACAATCAGCTCATAAAGCCCTTCCATTTGATACCCAACAGACCATAACATAAAAAAAGACCATACAAAAAGATTATGACGTTAAAAAAACCAAACATGGATCTCTAAGAGGCAATATCACCATTGATATTATTATTCTAAAACTTATAAATATAATATATTTATAGTCTTAGGCGATAGTTTAGATAAGGTTATGGGCGATCCGCGAGTGGCACGTTAAAACTTGTCTAATTTGCTAACTTAAACTCAGTATCGCGTCGGCATCAGGGCACGACGGACGTCGCACGGGACGGCGCACGGCAACATATAGGTCTTGTCTCTTTTTCGCTCACGATAATTATGACTTCCACGGGTCAATGTGACATTACAATACTACGTTATTGACTGAAGTCATTTATGTTGTGTGCCGTTTTAAAGGTTCGATTCTTGTGTATGTAAGCTATCTACACTTTCTTCTAATATCGTTGACGAAGCCACGAAGCCATCTTAACACCCTGTAAATCCACTCAGAAAATTATGATTAAATATCAAAATTCAATATGGAATTTAAGGTTGTATACTGGGGAAAACATTATTTTGTTGTTCAAAAAGTTCTGATGGATTGATTACATTTTTTTGTAGATATGGGTTACGTAGTGGTTGCCAAAATTCGTAAGGTCACGTTTTTTTTAAATTGATTTGGTAATAATGTATTTATAAGACAGATTTTAAACATTTAGCTGCAACTAATTTCCTTGACAATCATAATAATTTCAGAACCTGGAGGGCTTACATTTTATTTGCTAGTTCTTGTGTTGCTAAAGTATTGAAGCAGAATAAATATCCACACAACCTCTTTAGAACAGAAACAGCCACGCTTTGGATATCAGAATTAAATATCCGAACATCGGAATCACATATCCGGACATCGGAATTACATGTTCAAACATCGGAATTTTTACATGTCCGACCATCGGAATTACATGTTAAAATATCGGCCCGATAACATGAAATAACAAGCAACAAGCTTAACACAACAAGCTTTGCCGTTCATAATTTAATAGAAATATCGATTATAGTAAAACTATTGGTAGTTTTTAGCTTTTTAGGGCGTTTTAATACAACACAAAACATAAAGGTATACAATATTATAAATCAACGATTTCAATAAAGTCTTTAATTTAGTATAGTTAAGTTTATTTTTTTTGGTCTTAAGTTTATTTAAGCTTTTAGTATTATATAGAGTTTTATTGGTTGTATAATTGAATAATAAACTTAAATAACATATAAATAATGATACATTTTTTTATTCTTTAATGTACACAGAAAAGCAGTTAAAACATATAATTAAAAGATATGTACACAGGCGAGCTTATCTCTAAAAAGAGATTTCTTCCAGCAAACCTAAGCGGGAAAGGGAAATTTTATTAAAATAAGTAATCATACATACGTGCACTACAAAAGATATATCCTAAATAATATATTTATATATATATATAAACAAAATATACATACATAATTATAATATACTTACTTACACTTACTTAATTATAATATACTTACTTATACATATAAAGTATACATAAACTTACCTATTTACTATGACAGTGAGAGGTAGTGCTCTTTTAGCTTTTTCTTGAAAAGGCTCTTGGTGGGACAGTTACGAATACTGTGCGGTAATGAGTTCCACAGTCCAATTGCTGTAACATTATATGATTTGCTGTAAGCCCCAGTGTTATGTACAGGAGTTTTTAACAAGAACATGTTAGAAGGACGTTGGGGCTTGTCTTGAGAATACAGGTATTGAAAGCGATCACGTAAATAAGAAGGGGACAGTGGGCTCTTAATAATATTATAAAGGCGAGAGAGGATATTATAATTGCGACGAAGGCGAATAGGGAGCCATTTTAACTCAGAGCGAAAGTGGGACACGTGATCGAATTTGCGCAAACCATAGATGAAGCGGATACCCAAGTTTTGAAGTCGTTCGAGTTTGTTTAAGAGTTCCTCGGTGATATCAACAAAACAGACATCAGCATAGTCAATAAGAGGAAGAAGAAGGGATTGAGCGAGAGTGATTTTAGTTTTAAAGGGTAGAAAATTCTGGAGTTGCTTTAGGGAGTGGAATGCACCGTGTACTCTACGGCTAATCTCATTGATATGAGCAGCCCAAGAGAAGTTGCTATCAAATATAACCCCTAAATTTTTTGCTTTTTCAGTAAATATTAAAGGGATACCATTATAGCACACAGGAGGTACCGACATATTATTAAGCACGTTAAGCATATATCTACTGCCAATAAACATGATTTGTGACTTATTTGGGTTGACAAGCAGACCATATGATTTTGCCCAATTAAATATATTAGAGAGGTCATGGTTTAACTCTAGTAAGGCTGTTTCTACCTGATTTACTGGAAAATGACTATATATTTGCAAATCGTCTGCATAGAGATGGTAGGAAGAAGATAACGTTTCAGTGATGGAGTTGATAAAAATTGAAAACAGGAGAGGTGAAAGGACGCCACCTTGCGGTACACCAGCAGTAAGCTCGCACCATTCTGATGTAACATCATCGGAACGAATACACTGCTGACGACTGCGCAAATACGAATCAAACCATTCCGTTACTAGAGGAGATACGTTAAGAGAGCGCAGGACTCCCAGGAGTATATCAAAGTCGACACAGTTAAAAGCGCTACTGAAGTCTAACAGGGTTAGCACAGTTACTTGTTTATTATCAGTAGCAAACCTGATGTCGTCAGTAACCTTGAGAAGTGCAGTGACAGTACTATGTCCAGGACGGAAACCGGATTGAAAACGATTAAATAGGTTATTTTGGGCCAAGTACAAGGACAGTTGTTTGGAAACAATGGCTTCTAGGACTTTGGACAGGATATGTAGGATTGAGATGGGTCTAAATTCAGAAAAGGAACAGGGGTTAGAAGTTTTGGGTAAAGGAATGACATGGGCCATTTTCCACGCTGTAGGAAAGGAACTGGTTACAAGGGAGTGATTAAGAATATGAGAAACGGTAGGAACAAGTTCTTCAAGGATAGAAAGAAGCATCTGTGAACAAATCTGGTCATCACCTACTGCTTTTGAAGAAATGGACAGAATAGCTTTCTTAACGTCACTCATAGTAACAGTTTTAAATGAGAATGGAACGCAATTGGGCATAGGTTTGTTGGCTAAGTTGTGAAGGGTTGTGTTTTTAATGTGGTCTTCTAAGGAGACAGGAGTAGATGAGAAGTGCTTATTAAGTGCATTAAAATCAATATGAAGATTAGCAGAAGAATTAGGAGATTTGCCAATCCCAAGCGTTTTCAAAAATTTCCAAACTTGAGCTGGGCTAAAGTTATCAATTGAATCATGAATGTGGCGTCTCTTTGCATCCCTACACATCTTAGTACAGCGATTGCGCAATTTTTTAAAGAAGACAAAGTTTTCCTCCGTCGGATCATTCTTGTACTTGCGTTTGGCTTTATCACGTTTGGCCATGAGATTACGAATTTGTTTGCTTAGCCAAGGTGCAGGTAGGTGTCTAACTTTAACTTTTTTGATAGGTGCATGTTTATCAAACAGGTTTTGTAAGATTTGGTTGAAATTAGCAACTTTCTCGTCAATTGTGAGACTGTCTGTGACAGGCGTCCAGTCCACTGCTGAGGCATCTGCCTTCAGCTCCTCCAGATTCATACCCTTAAAACTACGAAGAAGATTTTTTTATAAAACTAACTTAAAATTAAATCTGTATATATAAAATTCAAAGTCCTGACTGACTGACTGACTGACTGACTGACTGACTGACTGACTGATATATCAACGCACAGCCTAAACCGCTGGTCCTAGAGACTTAAAATTTTGCATATAGATACCTTATATAGTGTAGGCATTCACTAAGAAAGGATTTTTCAAAATTCACCCCCTAAAGGGGTGAAACGGGGGTCCAAAGTTTGTATCGGGAAACAAGATTAGTTAGACTATTTTATTCGAGACTTCACAAGAGTACTCCTATCTATAAATGAGTAAACATATGTTTCAGGTTTTTTCAGAATTCCACCCCTAAAAGGGGGAAATGGGGTGACAAATTCTGAAAATCAACATGGGTATCGTTTGTATGGTTTATCGGGTCGCTGATTACGAAAACAACAACGATTTTAAAATCCAACGTAGTGGACGTAAAAAAGGCATTTCCTGAATTCAACCCCTAAAAAGGGGAAATGGGGTGACAAAGTCTGAAAACCAACATGGGTATCGTTTGTATGGTTTATCGGGTCGCTGATTACGAAAACAACAACGATTTCTAAATCCAACGTAGTGGACGTGAAATACCATCATCCCCTGTTGGGGTGCGATGGGGTTGATATGTTGAAATGTGTAAATATCAATATGGGTGTCGTTTTTATGGTTTTTTGGGACGTTAATTATGAAAATGGCATCGATTTTGAAATTTAATATAGTGGACATGAAAATTCTTGAAAGTATGTGTGCCAGAGCAAATCGGCTGTAACAGACGAACAGACAGACAGCCACACAAGTGATCCTATTAGGATTCCATTTTTTCCTTTTGAGGTATCTATCTATCTATATATCCACAATCTATCTATCTATCTATCTGTCCATCTATCTATCTATCTATCTATATCTTTCAATATCCCAGCAAAATATTTTTGGAATGGAAGGTTGAAAGGGTTGGACCACGGGGTACCAAAAAAAATTCTTTTTTTATGTGAAAACTTTGACGGCCTGTTTCTCCCAAACGGCTAGACTTAGACCCATGTTGATGGGTGTCTAGGAAAAGGTTTCGACGAGATCTACCCGCCGAAAGTGTCAAAACTTTACAGGCCCGTATCTCCCAAACAGCTAATGCTATAGACCCATGTTCATGGTACTCTAAGAAAAGGGCTCGGCAAGATCTAGATGACGTTAAAAAAAAGTCGAAAAAAAAAATTGCCAAACATTTGATCGGCCATATCTCCCGAACGGCTAATCGTAGGGAGTTCGGGTTTCAACTATTGTGATCGGTCAAGCTGGGGCTACATGACCAAAAAAAATTAAACAGTTTTGACAGTTTTTTGACAGGTCCAAAAAAAGTATTCCGATTTGCATAAAACTCAAGGGGCATTCGGGGTCGCCAATTACGCTGCTGTATTCAAATTTGAAATCTTTTGACAACTGATAGGGATTTTGACACTCTTTCGGAAAAACTTTGATCGGTGAGTCCCCGTGTTTGGCATTCTGGTGAGGCCGAAAAACGAGCATGTGAGGACGGAGAACGCGCCCGCGAGGCCGAAGGCCGAGCAGGGCGCGTTCGTAGTCTGAGCATGCAAGTTTTTCGGCCGAGCACTACACCTTGACTCCCAGAGGGAGTGAGAGCACTTATAATGTTTGTTTCTGAAAAAATGTAATTTGTTTCCTGTAAGCCACGCGGGCGAAGCCGCGGGCAGAAGCTAGTAAAATATAAAAAGAAAAACAAATACCAACCTGTCTGTCTCATAGCGGGCTCTAGATCAAATTAAATATGTGAGCCAGATCACCGCCATCATCGGGAAGAGTACCCAATAGGCTGGCGGCGTTGCCTCGCTGTATTGCGAGGCTTATTCGCTGACCAAAATAGGTCCCAGCCCTTGGGTCTCCGGAAGCGTTGACCAACCTCGACGATATTTCCTTATATAGGCGCTTTGCGTCTGGTCCCCACGGCCCCAGGGTCTCTACGGCAAAAGGCATAAAAGTGTAGCCTTACGTATATACGCCGTTTGAGCCCTCAACCATCAACGCCGCCGTGCCAGCAAGGACAGCGTTCCCCTGGAGATGGGACGGCGCTACGGTGTCGACGCATGTTGCGTCCCACACCAGCGACTGCCCATTTTTCCAGGGGATTAGTGTCAGTCCGTCGGGTCTCTTAACATCGCTGCGTACTAAGCCTTTGGGCTCTAATACGGCGGGTACGTTGGCGCTCATGAGAGCCCGACGGATGACATCGTTTAAGGCAGCGTGGCGCGGCAGACGACCGGCGCTACATTTACATGACAGGCCGTGGTGACACTAAATAAAACCCTATTTTATTTAGTTTCAAATTTGAGTTACTTTTTTGTTATTTAAGTTTCATTTATAAAAATAATATTTAAAAACATCAAAAAACCAAAATTGATTTTATTTCGAATAAAAATTGCTGCGTGTGTAAATGGTTTCTGTTAACGTTAAAGTTTGCTTGAAAAAAATTTGGCACCCTGTGATCTAAAAACGGCAATAGCTTTAGGTATATAATTTTTTTTCTGAAGCCAAGCCCCCTTTAACCTGATTGGCGTTCAAGACAGCATTACCGGTCGACACACACAAGTTTCATGAACGTGAGTTCTTCTTCTCATATTTCGTGAAATTGTAAGTTGAAAATATTATAACTAAAGACGATATTTTTGATGGACAAGACAAACACTCTTTATTGTACAACAAAATAAATAAATCAGGTAAAAGAAAAAACTTATAAAAGATAAAAGTAACAATAGGCGGCCTTATCACTTTTAGCGATTTCTTCCAGACAACCTTTGAGTGGAAATTGAATGCTGGAAAAAATAATGCTCATGTGGTGCACAAAATAAATAATAATTGTATAATAAATAATTTTACGATGGAAATAATGATTGTTTTTAAAATGTAAAACATGTAGGACCTGCTTTACATTGATTAGTTGTTTTGCAAAGTTTCACGATATAATTTAAAGTTTATAACTTTTTTACTAATTTTATCTTATCCAATATGTATGTTATTAAGTTTTATTCAATTTCTTATTTTTATTATTCATGCTATTATTTTTAATTATATTTTTGTCTTGTAGTCCAACTACCTGCAGTTGTGTCTAAATCTGCGAAATCAGGGACAGGCAGAAAAACAGCGCTGTGAAGATGATTCTCACTTCCATCAAGAAGCTGAGCCTAAATCCTTTTTGTCAAAGTGTTTATAATTCTAATCTAATCGATTATAAAATTCTGTAAAAATTGTTGTGAGACAAATAAATAGTATTCTATTCTATTATGTTCTATTCTATACAAAATACAAGCGGTGTATTGTATGTTTTTATTGAAGTTCCCCTGGACCTCTACTACTACAATACTCGCACTCCTGCGCACACACACCAACAAAACAAGTTTAATACGTCCGTACAGTATACACCGACACCGCCCATTCTCGTCTTTAAGTTTGGGGAAACCCCCGCCAGTAAAGGAATTTTAAACGCACCGATTAATAGAAAAGGGTGGGTTCAAAAAAGTAATAACGACGACACGTTCGACATAAAGAAAAAAAAAATTAATATGCTAAAAAACAGTGTTTTATACAACGTGTAACAGAAAGGTGTAACCATATTTGAAGAGCTTGTTCAGTCAATGGTATAGAACAACTTTTACTATGGAACAAACACTGTATCTCGAAAAAGAAAATCGACTGTTTCATAGAAAAATGCAATGCCGCTCGGCCGAAATGTATGGAAGGGCAGATTTTTTTTTTTGAGATTTCAATTTTGGCTCCATAATAAAAGTTGTTCTATACCATTGACTGAATAAGCTCTTCAAATTTGGTTACACCTTTCTGTTACACGTTGTATATGAGTGTTTTGAACACGTTTAAAACAATCTGTTTTAAGGCGTCCTTGAAAGATCGAAATAGGAGAAAATGATACTTTTCACATGGACGTGATTATTAAATTGAATAATCCTATGTTATGTTTATAGCTATCAAATTTATCTATTTATAAAAGCATAAATGAATTCAATCGGCCAAGCCACTTAGGAGCAGTAGGAAATTCAAGCCAAAAAACACCATTTAGTTAATACATTTTTTCATTTAGAATTTTTGGTGGTATGAAATAGAAAAATGTTGCATATGTTGTCTAAGAGCTGATTATTCATAATACATTGTTTCATTATTTTTGGTTTGGTCGTAAACGACGAGTAGGCTTTAGAAAGTACTCATTTGGCAATAGTAAGGCCCATAAACAGTGTTTTATGCCAACAATGCGTACACGTGCACTCACTACTACAACAAAGCCCGATGTCGCATCGTGAGATATAAGTACTGTACCATAATATTTATTGCAGAGTTATTGTTACAGTATTGTCGATATAACAGAAGATCATGCAAACCAATGTGAGGTAATATATACTCTTAAGTATAGCTTACAGAGCCGGTCAAAAACATAAAGGAGCTTTAAACAAAGGCGACAAATTCAGTGGCGTGTGGCCAAAAAGCTTAAAACTTCAACTGAACTGTGCCAACACTTGGTCACTTTGAAATTTTAAACTTTCAAAAAGAACTACCTTACAATAAGTCAGGATCCAACTCTGTGGTGGAGTTGCCAACTGAATAATTTATCGTAAACTAAACTTCAAACAGCTTTAAGGTGGGCCATTCTGCTCAGCTGCCATATACGTATAAATGCTTTAGGTGTTTGTGGCTTTGATCTCAAAGAAACTTTGCACGCATCTTTATACAGGATGATTGGAAATTGCTCTTATTCCTCTCGGGGGAAGAAACTGTGATTCATTTGGAGTGATTTGACCCCTATCACTTAGGGGTCGCAAATCTGCCGTCTTCGAGAATTTTTCAATTTTTAAATTAAAATTTTTAATTCTTTGTTATCGTGATCGTTTTTTGAGCGATTTTTAGCTTTAAAAAGATCGACCAATCAGTTAACTGATGTTCACACCAAATTTCAGGCCAAAAAACAACAAAACTTGTTGTGTAGCGTTTCTTATTTGCCAAATTTCGCAATTTTATAAATAAAACAAAAAATATCGATTTTCTCGAAAATGGCGGATTTGCGACCCCTAAATGATAGGGGTCAAATCACTCTAAATTAATCATAGTTTCCTCCCCCGAGAGGAATAAGAGCAATTTCCAATCACCCTGTATATGTTTCTCTTCCCCCACACCGCACTCCAACCCATCTCCAATGAAAAGGTGCTAAATGGCGAGATATTTAAAAAGCGCCAAATTTGTGAAACAGTTTCAGGTGAAAACTGTTTTCCATGAAACGGTAACCGTTTATTTATAGAAAAGTGTGTGTCTTCTTTACATTAACGACGTCTGTATTTATCTCTTTTTTCCGGTATAGATAAAAATTATACAACTTGCTAAACTTAGGGTAAAAACGAGGCAAATTCACGATAACCTGACAGCTATTATGATGTGTTACATAAAATTTTGCTTTTTGGGCTGTATAGAGACGTAGTTAGATGTCACTAGATAATACTTATGAAAAAAAATATGAAGAAAATAAGCTGTTGACTTCACAATCAGTTTTTACCTTTTGTATGAATCTTAAGTAAAATCCAGGCGTAAAGGGGCCTCTTAAGGTGATATACCGTGCTAGCAAAGGTCCCCGTTACTCTTGGCAGAAAGACCCGCAGTGCGAAAGGGACGGAATCGGGGAAAATTGTCAAAAAGTCGGTTTTAAATTAATGCAAAATTAACTAAAATAGCTACAAAAAATTCCATAACCAATAATTTAGGTGTAGTTAAAACCCATCTAAATAAATATTTTTCAAGTCTGTATGCTGTCTTAATTTGTCAGAATATCAAAAAAAGTGTAAATTTAGACCTGATTTCAATAATTATTTCTATCGAATGAAATTCCTCCTATCGCGTTTCTGATAGACCAAAATCTAGTAAAAGGTCCCAAAATTGTTATACTAATTTATTTTACTTGTAACTTCATTAAAAGAGCAGATAAATAACTTCAAAAAGTGTCAATTTTCACGATATAGCCCCTTAAGCGGATAGTTGCAGTAAAATCATAATTTATACTTTTTTGTTTGAAGAATCTAGTAACACTACATATTAAAACAGAAATAGTACTTCTGCCAAGAATATAATGCACACTTTTCTTGAAACATAATCTTCAGAAGTCATTTTCATAATGAGAAATAAAAAACTAAAGATGGCTCAGAAAAATTTTCATCTCGAGATTTAATATTGTTAGAGCAAATACCATATTATTTGTGGATTAAAATCTGTTTAATGTTTATTAAACTCTGAAATTAACACATATTTCATACAACTTTTGGTTTTTTTTTCAAGTGAAATCTTCTTTACGCGCGTTGAACGATTTTTCGTAGGGGAAAATCTTATGGGTTCTCGTCACCGTTACCGTCACCGACATGCTATGTTGACAGTAAATTTTTCACTCCTGTAGGCATTCCCCAAAATCGTCATTTTGACTTTTTTTCCAGAATCCGTCTCTCTTGCACAGCGAGTGTTTCGTAGTGACAGTGATTATGGAGTAATAGTGTTTAAAATGCAAGCGAGACCTATCCTCTTAAAGTGTTGTGCTACGCTGGGTTGGAAACAAAGGTTGCTAATATTGGACTTGAAAATAATTTGGCCAAGTACAAGCCCGAGTCGCACAAAAAGGGTTCTGTGCCCCAAAAAAAATAAAGGTACGAAACTCTTAAGACATTATGATAAATATCAACAATATAGTCAACATAGCATCAAGGCAACAAAAATCAAGCCACTAAAATGGTAGCACCTGGAAAATAGGGCTGAAACAAATATCGTTAAAAAATGCCTCTTTTCCAAGGTTTCTTGTACGGGGGGCTTCCGGGGAAAAGAAGTGGTGGGGAAGGGAGTGGTGCTGAATGGTTTCCCTTTCCTCCCTCTCTCCACCCCCCGCACCCACACCCCCAAATTCAGAAGTCTGGATACTGCTACACAGCCCTTTCCCTCCTTCTAACTAAAATTTCTGAACCCACCAGGTACGGCCAGCCACTTCAACGATTTTGCCAAAAAGATGCCTAAGGTAAATTATTATCCTGAATTTCATAAACGATTAAATGACCTACTTGACCTTTGAGGTCATCCACTCTGAGTAGAGGTATTTTATGATTTCCGAAAAATATAGGGTTAAGTAATCCCATTTGATACACATAATCATCTTAATATTTGTAACCTTTCAGTTTTATCGTAATCCGACGAGTGAGAAGGATTTCTACAATTAGGGAAGGGATTAGCTAGTACTTCTGGCCTATTCCCTGTTCAATATGATGTACTTAGTTGGGTACACTTATAAAAAATACTACACCAGTATCGTAAAATAGAGGATAAATAGTAGATTATTATACGAGTGCATAAAACGAGCCATATTACCCGAGATATTTATTATTTATAGTTCGAGGTAAAATGGCTCAAAATTTATTGAAAAAGGCGTTACTTTGCGGAAGTCCATCATGAATTTGTGGATATATTAACTGAGTTATATACGAGGGGAGGCTGAAAAGTAATCTACCTAACTATGAAAGAAAAGACGTAACTGGATAGTTTATTTTTATTTTTCTATATAGTCCCCTGCTAATAAAATGCACTTATTACATTTTTCAAATGTTGAATTTAAGCCATTAAAAAAAAATATTTTCGGTTTGTCGTCAAAATAGTCAGAAACCGCTGCCTTCATTTCGTCATCGGTCATAAACCTTCGTCCCCTGAGGTCTTTCTTGAGAAGTCTAAACAGAAAATAGTCACAGGGGGCTAGATCTGGACTATAAGGGGGGTGGTCAATGGTTTCGAAGCCATTGTCTTTAATTGCTAGCTTTGTTGTGCGTGCGGTATGCACTGGTGCGTTATCGTGCAAAATCAGAATTCCTTTGCTTAGTTTACCTCGCCGTTTTTCTTTTATTATCTCTCTTAGTTGATATAATAAGTTTGAGTAATAATCAGCATTCATTGTAGTTTTCTTCGGGAAATAATCTATGAGCAAAATCCCTTCTGTGTCCCAAAAGATTGTAGCCATAAGTTTACCGGCCGATGGGCAGACCTTGAATTTCCGAGGCGGCTTCTCATCCTTAAATTTCCACTATAACGACTCTTGCTTACTTTCCGGGTCCCATTGTCGAATCCAAGTCTCATCACATGTTACAATTCTAGAAATTATTTCTTCCTCTTTCCCTCGACTCATGTCCAAAAACTCTTCGCAACATTTGACACGCCTCTCCATGTCAAATGCAGTCAACATTCTAGGGACCCAACGTGCACTAACCTTGGACATGTTCAAATGCTCATGAATTATTTCATTGACTCGCTCTTTACTGACGCCCACATCTCTAGCTATCTCCCACTGCTTCACTCGTCGGTCCTCTAAAATAATTTTTTTCACCCTGGCTACATTTTCATCGGTGACGGCCGAAACTGGTCTTCCGCTACGAGGATCATCTTCGAGGCTCTCACGACCTAATTTAAACTGCCTTGACCAAAACTTTATAACAAATTCGGAAGAACACGAACTGCCAAACACACGTAACATACGCTGTCTGATCTCCGAAGGCGTATTCCCTTCTTTAGTCAAAAACTTAATCACCGCACGCTGCTCGATTTTATCCATTTTCACTTTCTCTACCGACATGTTCGAAACAATTGTAGGAGACAAATAAACGTGATGCAATAAACAAATGAATGTAATACATTTTGAAAATAGAATAACAAACGAATATAAATCCATATCAGCCAGCATTATTTTTGTATATATTTCTGACCAAGGAGATTACATGTCAGCCGCCCTACGTATCAACTGAACTGAGTTCCGGACGGCAGCTCGTCATTTGCTGTCGAGCGGTCGGGCGGACTACACATCCCGAGGATGCCTCGTTTAGAGGCGAAACACGTGTCGATAAGTTTTCTTGCATGCGGGAGGGCGGTCGGTGCTTGAGTCTGCATTTTGAATAGCATGGTAAGAGTGTTTAGCGGAATATTGCAAATTATTAATATATCCACAGAGTCGTAATATGGCTCGTTTCTATCAGAGTTCAACACCACTTTTCACTTTGATTGCGAGGAAATGAAACAGTATTATTTCATCACTGGATGACATATTTAACTTTCAGTAATACTTAATGCAAATTTAAATAATCAAACAACTAAATATGTACTGCTGACTGAGAAAAAACAACAGCTCTTTCTATACCACCACTATTTAAAAAAAAAATCTTCCGCCAAGTGGGAAGGCAAAAGGAATTTACCCCATACAGCCATGTCTAAATAACCAATATCAACAATCAATCAGGCATGCATGTCTTTTTATTAATTTTATATTATCTCTCTTTAAAGTCAATGTATATATCCTTGAGCATCATCTGAAGCTTCTGTCCTGTCAGTTCGCGCTAATATCATAGAAGCTTAGCGCGAGCATTATTGAGTTTCAAAAAGTTTGTCTATGAAGTTGTACTGCATATCTGGCTGTATGGCCTATTGCTATAGTCTTAGAATAAGTAAAAACTTTTATGCACTAGAGCATAAAACGAAGTTTTAGTCCGCTTGTAGCAAGGATAAAGCGGTACCTTTTAGAGCATGAGAAGAGAAAATGAAATTTATATTAGCGGTACGAGTATTACATAAAATGGGTTTAAAATTGAAAATGAATCGCCGTCATAAATAATAAAATCTCAAGCCTACCTGCTTCTACGAAGCCCTTCCTAATTGAAGTTTTCAGTATCAATAAGCTCGAACCGGCGTCGATTCGGGAGAGACTAAGTGCTTTGTTTGGTTTCCATCAGTCAGTCTGAATTCCAACACTAACTCAGCTCAAGGATGTCTCTAATGCTTTTTACTTGTTATTTTTAACTCAACTATTCTGAATAAATTTCTGTCATAATCAATCCATCTAATAAAACAGTAGAAGTCGGTGTGTCTGTACGTTGAAGACAAATAATAAAAATAGATAAGTAGGGCGTGACAAAAGAAGAGTAATAGAACGCAAATCAGCTATTTTTTTAATTCTTTTTTGTCTGTCTCTTTGTTTGTTCGCGCAAATTTCAGAAACTGTTGAATGGATTTTCATGTAATGTTTACAGGTGGATAGAACTTAATTTTTCATTTTATTTTCTTTATGAAAACAAATCCACAGCAAATAAAGTAAACATTAATTAAATATAACATCAGCTAATAGTGCCAATAATGGATTTTACTATGTTAAAAAACAGATTTACATAATTTTACACTAGGAACTAACATGATAAACAATTTGTAAAAAACAATACTAAGAAAAAGACGCAAGACTCTGTTGAACTTACTAGATATTACACTAGATATTGGTGTCGATGCAATTGAAGCAGAATAACAGAATAAAAGTTTTGTTTCATTAAAATCGGATGTCGGAAAAAAAGTAATCGTCATTTCAAGATTTTTGGAATTTAATTTTCTACTGTTAGAATATAGAAGTCACATAGCAAATAATAATTCCTAGCCTACAGACGTCACAAACGATGATTTAACACGTTGATGGACAGTATTATCCCATTGGTTTACCCTGCTGTGACACTATTAATTTTTCATACATTGCCCCTATAGACGTACTGTCACAACACATATCAAAATGCCTATGTTATATGACAGTATTGTATATGACATTACAAACTATTGTACTTTAAGAACTTTTGTTGTGACAGTAGGTCCATTCAATTCACTTCTGCGGTGACAGTACTTATGATGTCCCTTATACCAGTAAGGAAAAACGATCGCCATGAGACGTACTGTATTTATGCGAACAAAAAATCGATCGTCGACCGGCGTACTGACGTATTCCGGAATTCGCCATGACGTCTGTAGGCGGTACTGTCCATCAACGTGTTAATAGAGAAAATTACAAGAAAACTTTGGTTTTAGATTATGTAGAGTATAAAATTTTAGTACATATAAAAATTAACATTATCTTCTGCATGGAGCACGCGGATGAAGTCGTGGGCAACAGCTTGTTCTGTCATATTTCTGAATGAGTTATAGTTATAACAATAGTCATTATTATAATAATTCGATATTAGAATAAGTCGTTATTAGAATAAGTCGTTATTAGAATAAGTCGTTATTAGAATAAGTCGTTATTAGAATAAGTCGTTATTAGAATAAGTCGTTATTAGAATAAGTCGTTATTAGAATAAGTCGTTATTAGAATAAGTCGTTATTAGAATAAGTCGTTATTAGAATAAGTCGTTATTAGAATAAGTCGTTATTAGAATAAGTCGTTATTAGAATAAGTCGTTATTAGAATAAGTCGTTATTAGAATAAGTCGCGTCAGCGCAGTGTCCCGCCACGCTAGTAGACAGGAACATTTTTATTCCTTTGTTGATTATACTTTGCATTGTAATAAACAATGTAATGGAAAATTATTCTATAACATTTTTCTCAACGTTCATCTGTAAACTCTATTTTATCACAGTTCAAATTCATCCTTCCTTAATAGAGGTATAAAGCAAACCGAGCTTTTCTCTGCAAAAGGCAGCTTTAACAAAATGCAACCTTATTTGTAACGACGAAGTGTTTTAAGATTTACAGGAAAGAAAATAAGGGCATTAGGCTTGATCAAAAATTAATTTCGTCGCCATCAGTGTTGCCAACACCTTCCAAAATTTTCACCTAAATATTGTTCTACTTTATATATCTGAGACCCCGTGAATTTTCAAATACCAAAATAATTGGGTCTTAAAAAATGACACAAAGGTTACTGAGAATTACAACATCAAAACTGAATTACCGATTTACTGAACGAATGAACGATATTCGTTTTGAATATGAAGGTGTCCGAAAAAATCCCGCCATTATATAAGATATATAATTTTTACACTTCGATCCCCAATTTCTCAAGTTGGCAACACTAGTCAGCCCTAGGTCGCCCTAAAGATAAAGATTTCAGAAGTTTATCCTTGTTTTTTTTTAAGAGTATTGATATTTTCCTGTTGAACGAGCTGAGGGGTATATTTGCGAAATTTGTTGTGGCATATTAGTATTTTTATGACAAATGGGTTTATTATTGGAATTTTCTCTTTTGTGAGAGATGATTGAAGTATGTTGTCGAAATAGGAAAAAATAAATTATTGTTTCATTAGATAAAAGCAGCTGGTTGTGTCAGAGATACAATCGTAAATTATTTAAGTGGATACTTCTCAAGTCGTCTCTTTACTCAATCAAATACATAACGTCTTAAGTCGCCCCTTTGCTCAATCAAGGAGGAAGGAAACAATCGCGACTAATAGATAATAATCATAGACTTAGGATTCCTAATGATAATATGTCAGTGATGATTCAGAAAATTAAGCCACATGCTCTACTGATTATACTGAATCACGTCCAGAGTAAAATACTTGAAATAACGCAAAAGTAATACTTCCCCATAGAAAATTTTAATACCTATTGTTAATTTTCTATGCGGAATATATTTTTTGTTAGCAAAGTTCATATTTAACATCATTTTGTATCATATTTATTAATAGATCTATCGCCACGAAATATTTTTATTCTCAGATAAATAAAACGTGTTCGCAGGTATGAATTATCAAATTAATGATATCAAATTAATGATGATGCGCGGGGCAGCTTTCCACTCTGCTGCGAGCGGTTGGAGGGTCGGCGGAACTTTCCCCGATAACATATTATGGTACAATTTTCTTTGTGTTTGTGGGCTTGTCTTTTGTGTGGTGGTGGTTCCCTTTTATATTTCTTTATATTTGTTATTTTATACTTTCTCTTAGCTAGGCGACGCTCGCGGAAGATTTATTTATGGGCCATAGGCCTCTTTAAATCTGAAGCTCACAAATTGAAATTGCGTTCTTGCTACATTAAAAAATCTTATGTTACGATACAAAATACAAACATACATAATTATTTAATTTGTTCTAGTTAAACTATGTAATATGTTTTATGTTATTATTACATTATGTTGTATTCGTCTATGGTTACGTAGCAACATCCATAATTACTTACTTTATGTCAGAATGCAAACATGTAAATCTTTAAATAAATAAATAAAAAAAAAAAAAAAAAAAATATCAATATGTATCTAAAATAAGAGATGGATTACCAATAAAATCGTATTTCATCAGATGAATAAGAACTTCGTTCTTAGAATAATTGTTTTATTCCTTAAATAATAGTTTCGTCCGCAGAATGGTAGATCTGTCGCCAAATAAATCGAATTATCGGTCCCAGATAGCGACTTCTTTTTATTAGTTATTTTGTCGGCAGTACAGTTTCAAAACCGAACCAGACCATCCTGACTCCACCCAGTCTTGTGGCTACTACCCCTAGAGTGTATATAAAAAGCCAGAGGCGCGGAGGTAGGGCAGCCCCCGCCCGCAGTAACTAAGTTCAGGCACCCGTGCGAGCCGTAGCGGCTGAGGCTAGTCGCCTTGGCGACCAGCAAGCTGAAGCTGCGGAGGTGAGCATGGGTGACTGCACTTTGTTACGCAAGGGCGGAGCACTTACCGTAGCGCCGAAGCAGTTGCAGAAGTAACAGGTCATTAATCGATTTTAGTCTGAAAAGTGAGGTTATGGTTTTACAAAAAAAAAAAACGTCTACGTCCTACGTCCCCCCCTTCTTGCCACCCTCCCCCCATCCCTTGACGATGGTTCCGGATGTCTATTTTTGACATGACAATTTTAATGACATATTTCAATTAGTTTGACTATACAGTGATCAGGACAAACCTTTTATAATAAACACAGAAACATTTATTTGGCACTTGATCATATATCCCGATGATTTTAGGTGATTTTTTGTGGAATTAATTTTATTTTGTTTGATGACTACATTTTGGCGACAGATCTACTATTTTGCGGATAAACCCTATTATTTTGAAAACACAAAATCTATTAGATTGGCGATGGCTTAAATGATACCCATTTTCTATGGGGATGTGAATTGTATTTTCGCTTTGTTTCAAAAGTTTTTCTTTGGAAGTACTTCAATATAATTAGAAGACCGTGTGCTTAAATTTTCTGAGCAAGTCATTGCATTACACGGTGTACAATTCTCGATTTTTTGTTCACTTGTAACAATATAGGTTATGATTTATATAAAAACGGCTCACTTCAATACGTGTTATGATAAGGAAAGCCGACCAGTTTCAGCAGATTTAGACTGCCTTCATCTGGGCGAGTGAAGACGTTTACATGAATTATCCTCAAGTCTCATTTAATTCTATAATTATAGGTTATGCTTTTTATAGAAACAGTACAAAAATGGATACACTTTTAGACAAAATAATAATATGGTTTTCCATGCTGGTTTTCTCAGTTCTTACTAAAATTTATTTCATTTTACATACAATTTATTAAAAACGCACTATTTTCGCACTTGCCGGCCGCAGCGGCTGACGTAACAGCCATGCCGCAACATGTGAGCTGATAAGAACTTTATTTTAATATGATTTTGTTTGAAATTTCAACCATCACGAATCGAGTTGCTAATTTTTCCGACTGAGCACCTCAAAAAGCCCATTATTGCTTATGAATTAAATTTTTGATCAAAGTTTAAAATTTTATGTATTTATATTTGTATTTATTGTAAAACATATGTATGTATGTAGCTGTTTTGATATTTGTGCTAACAAACAGAATTAACTGAATAACGACATTATTAATACCGATAATACTAGACAAATGACGGTGAAAACACGTTTTTCTGCTCATTTAATAATTATTTGGTTATTTTTATTCGATACGAACGAACATTTGCTACGAAGTATGCAAATATTAAATCCACATGAACGCATTTCTAATAAAAAGCAGGTTTATTTAATGGAAAATTCCACCACAACGGCCAAGGCACTTGCAATTAACATTATACCAGGCGCTATAAGGTTAAATAAAGATAAAATGTTTTATGACCGCCATCGTGGCAATTTACAGGCCAATTCTACGACATTCAACAACAGCCTGCGTTACACTACGCTACTTTTTCGAGGTTTCTTGTGTGGGGACTCCCATTGAATTTTTATTTTCACAACTTGTCGTGAAAGAGGCCATTAGACATGTTGTGTGACAAAGATTTCAAAAGTTTAGATGAGCCCTGGCACCTAAAATCTATAGCATTGTTTTTAAATGTGAAATGTCACACCTTTGGCTTTATTCGTATTTCTTGAAATGTTAGTGCACTTTAAAAATGCACACGACAGCATATTGATACCCTTTTCTCGTAAAAATTAATTAAGGCGTGCAACTATCACTGTGTTCAGATGAGCACTGATTCCAAACGTGTGAGAGTCACCCATTTAAATGTGGAAACATTTTGGTGCTGTCATACTACGGTAAAGGCTTATCTTTACTTTGAAATCTTTATTGTGTGAAACTTTTAACTGACTACCTATAACGGCTGAAGCTATAGACCCCTGTGACAGACGGATGGACGGACAGATGGACAGACGGGCAGTATAGGCTTAGTAATAGGGATCCGTTTAGGGTTAGCACCCTTAGGATACGGAAACCTAAAAACTATGGAGTCGTCGCGCTTGCTAAGCTGTAAGTAAATCTGGCTGCGAAGTGCGAACGTACTGACCTTCCAGACCGTCATGATACAAAACTTGAGGAAGAATATTCTACAAAAGTAAATACAAAGTCGGAAGTTATTAAAAAACTACATTTATAATTATAGATTTAATTCTTCCGGGATATATGGTATATACTTGTATGGTGTCCTATTTATATTATTTTAATAATGTCTTTTTTTTCAGTAAGGGTTAACAAATGTAGTATAACGGTATTCATTTAAATATAGAATATAATTTATTTCAGCGATACCGACTAAAATTTATCTTGGTAGGTAATTATTTTAATACAGAAGTAGTATGAATAAACAATGAAACTAATTCAACTTCCGAAATAAAATACTATAAAACCTAAAGAAATAAACCTAATATAACTTAAATAAAAAGGAATAAATTATAAAGCGAAAGGTGATAAAAAACGAGCCAAAATCGGTGGTGTCTTTTGGAAAAGTACCAAGTATACCAAGTACACTGGGTACTTTTCCTCAAGATGCCAGCGATTTTGGCTCCTTATTTTCACCTTTCAGTTTATAATTTATCACTTTTTATTTTAGTTTATACTATGTTTATTTAAGACTTGAGGATAACTCATGATTTATATAAAAACGGCTCACCTCAATACGTGCTATGATCAGGAAAGCCGACCAGTTTCAGCAGATTTAGACTGCCTTTATCTGGGCGAGTGAAGAAGTTTACGCGACGACGTTACGTCTCACACTCACACTGACTTTCACATCTTTGAAACTGGTCGGCTTTCCCGATCATAACACGTATTGAGGTGAGCCGTTTATGTATAAATTATGATTATTTATTTAAGTTTGATGGTATTTTAATTAATAAAATTGAATTAATTTTATTATTTATTAAAAAATCTAAATTTTTATAAAGAAATCTAGTTAAAGTCGTAGGTAATACATTTTTTTATTAATGTTTACTTTGTCTTTTTGAGTATTTTTACCGATTTAAATCTGTTCTGAGAATGTAGACTCCTGTGAAAACTTTTACAATAAATAACTTTTTTCTGCTACCTTTATGAAAAAGTTCCATTTAATACTCGAAATTAGTTTTGAAAATCGAACTTTCCGGGCCCCGTTGTGGAATGACTATCAGGTCCTTTAAAAAGGCCGTTTTGCATGAATCACATTATGATTCTGTTCTAATGCCGTCTCTTTTGCACGTGTGAAAAAACTCTGACTCCATCCTACTTTCAATTCATTTTATGATTCACCCAAGTCGGCCTTTTTAGATCCCCAGGTCAGTTTGAAATATCGTATTGAAATTTCATTTATTGCAAAATTAGGTTCTTTCTGACGTTTTTCTTCATTTCATGCTAAATTAGGTTTTTTTTGACGTCCTTAGTTTGTCTTTACAACCGAAATTCTCTGCGTTCCGATTCACGACATAATCGATTATATCGCGTCTGACACTCTTTTTTCGCAAACTGATACTGGCCACAAATAGAAGCCGGCGGCGGCCGAAGCCTGAAAAAAAAGGTAAAAACCACGCCGCGCTTTGCAAAGTCATAATATACATTAAATTTGAAAGGAAAAATTAAATATTTAAATACATAAATCAGGTAGAAGAGAAAGTATCGTTCGCAACGAGTATAAATGGGTTTTCTTACCCTCGGAATGAAAGCTTTATTCCTCGGGTAAGAAAATCCGCCATTTTATAGTCGTCACGAAATATACAATTTAAAACCTCATAATCATCTTTGTTTTAAATTCTTCTAAAGCAAAACATCGAAAGAAAAGAACTGTTTGAATAATAGGTACGGTTACTTAATTGATACAAATTACTTTTGTGTTGGGGGTTTATGTAGTGAGTTTCACAAGCTATGAGTAACTCGTTTACATATTGATTTGTTTCGACCAAAGTACCATTTATTGTTACCATTTTGTTATTATTAAATTTATCATACACCTATGTATGGTGAGTATTGGTCTGTCTTTTAAGGAGCAAGTAGTCGCCAACGATATTGAGTCAACTTGTGTCGGTACAAATATCGACAATAACTATATTGAAATAACGTTCATATCAGTGCGCACTGCATTACGACGTTGCAAGGTCTCTAGATATTTTATCTAGATTTTTCTTAAGATTCATACAAAAGTTAAAAACTGATTGTGAAGTCAACAGTCAATTATTTTATTCATATATTTTTCATAAGTATTATCTAGCGACATCTAACTACATTTCTATACAGCCTAAAAAGCAAAATTTTATGAACCACCATCATAATTAGCTGTCAGGATATCGTGAATATTGCTCCGTATTTACGCAAAATTTTGCAAGTTGTATAATTTTTATCTATACTGGTAATAAAAAAGAGAGAAATACAGACATCCTTTATGTAAATAAGACTGTTTGTACACTTTTCCATAAATAAACATTTACCATTTTATGGAAAACAGTTTTTACCTGAAACCATTTCACAAATTTGGCGCTTTTTGAATATCTCGCCATCTTGTATCTCTTGATGAGAAATGGGTCGGAGTGCGTTGTGGGGGGAAGAGAAACATAAAAATATAGATGTGTGTAAAGTTTCGTTGAGATCAAAGCCTTCAGGACATTACAAACACCTATGTTATTTCTATGGCAGCTGATTGGGATGGCCATCCTTGGAAATAAGTCCTGCTCTAACGCTTTTGTTTTTAACTGTCTATCTCGCTTTTTTGCAAAATTTTGTTTGATATAGTATTATAAAGTTTACAGTAATTGTTTTTATTGATCTTATTCTTCATTTTATAGAGAAGCAAGTGGTGCTATAAGACCAACCTGTAAACGAAATTTCAAGTTTCTAAGTTTACTGTAAGTACCCTATAGGTTTTGATTCCCTTGCGAGTGGCAAAAATTTGTATAAAATTGATTATGTAAAGTTCAATAAAAAATTTTTGGCGTCGGGTTAGAAGCCTGATTTTTAAAGCACTCTGAAGTCGTAGACTGTAAGAGGTATCACAGTTTCAACTTGATATCTTATACGGGTGCCGAGCAAGAGGGTCTTGAGAGACTGACAGACAAATAGACAGACAGACAGACAGACGGACAACAAAGTAATCCTATAAGGGTTCCGTTTTTTTATTTTGGGGTACAGAACCCTAAAAATATTGAATCTTACCAAAAAATCGATTTTCTTAAGACCGTAGCCTTTAAAACTGATTCTTATGCGAACAAAGTAAAAAATTATGAAAATAATAAACCAAACTGTAAATACTTGACATTCTTCTGTACATAATCTCAAAAGGTCTCTTTTATAAATATTTTCTGGGGATAGTGTCATATTTTACGAACCTTCACAAAATTTAAACGCGTTTCTAATAATAATATGATATAATCTCGGCTTAGTTTTCCCGCGGATGTCACCGGAAAATTGTTAAATCTGGTAGTCTATAAAAAGTTTATATTTTTGTTAGTTTGACCTAATAAAATCCTATTGTATTTTTGCAGTCTTTTTAGGTTTATTATAAATTTCCTATGTTGACAATGTTCCGGTGGCAGATATACGAGATGATAACAAAGACGTAGAATAAATATACGTATATTTAACGTATATTATCAATGGGTGACAATAATTTATGTAAAGTGAAAAGTGAAAAATATTTTTTCGCCACAAAAAAGAAACACACACGCACAGAAAAAAAAAAGGTGGTAAAAAGGGCCAAACTCAGCAAATGCTGCTTGTTGCAAGCAACTGACAGAGCTGGTTTTCAGTTTGTCCCATATCTTAAAAATAACACAAACATTACATATTCCTTCCTTGCAGGTAAGTTTAAAATTTAACTACAATGTTTCTATAAAATGAGACGTTATTTGAAATGATTAATTTCAATTTTACAAATTGATGCAATAAATTATTAATATTCACGAATTAGAACAAATTACATCATACATTACAATAAGAGATGAAAAAAAAAAATAAAAGTAATAAAAAAAAAATACAGACATATTATTAGTTTTTTACTATTCAGGACATAATTGTAGCCAAATTCATACTGATGACTCGGTAAATGCTCAGTATTAAGGTTCGGTGACTCTTTTTATGAAATTGGTACATTATTTTTTCCGTGTTCCCTACAAACGATTGAATTTATTTTGCGAAATTAATGTCACCTTATATTAATCAGAGCATATAGATTTAGTATAGAAAAAGTAGTCATAGAGCGACAAAAGCATAAACAGTTTGATTCTCTCAAAAATGCCAATAAAATTGGCGACAGAGAGTAAAACTCAAAAGACTCTGAATAGACATGTTGTAGACTCCACAAGTTAAAATTATTTTGAAGAGAAAGGGGTGTGTCAGAAATGTCGCATTTCAAGCCTCTCTTTACACCGCCCTTTCTTAAGGCGATTACCATCGCCAAATTAGCAGCTCGATATTTGTCACTACAAATATCAACGGAAACGACATTTAAATAACGTTCATATCAGCGCGCAATGCATAGTGGCTGTTACGACGCTCGCTGCGTCCTTGATAGAGTGAAATAGGGGAAAATTATACTTTTCACTTGGACGTGATTACTCGATTGAATAATCTTATGTTATGTTTATAGCTATAAAGTTTATCTATTTAGCATAGATGAATTCAATCGGCCAAGAAACTCAGGAGCAGTAGGGAATTTGAGGTCAAAAAACACCATTCAGTAAAAAAAAAATTCTTGTAGAAGTTTTGGTGGTATGAAAAAGAAAACTGTTGCATATGTTGTCTAAGAGTTGATTATTCATAATACATTTTTTCATTATTTTTGGTTTGGCTATAAACGAGGCTTTAGAAAGTACCCATTTGGCAATAGTAAGGGCCTTAATATAAAATGATGAGTGTGGACTCATCAATGTTAAAAGCTATGTAATTTAATCACAAAAATTTCGATGCCTTGTTCTTGTTAATAATTTGAGTTTTTCTTTGAGGTAACGACTTTGATGTTCTCATTATTGTAGGTTTTAATATAATCTTCTTAGCGAGGAAGGAAATAAATTAATGAAGTAGGCAGATACTCAAATTGGAAGTTATCTAAGAGTAGGGCTACCATATTTTTCCAGGACACCGACCGGCCACTTCGGAACAGGAAATTTTTTCTACGTGAAATAAGCCAAAAATTTATAGAAAATTTATTTAAATAGGATATAATAAAGTTAGAACTTTAAATATAAATAAATATCTAAAGGAGTTAGACAATGATGTGAAGTGTCACCGTGGCTATACAATCTATTTATGGACAGTTGTTTAAATGTTTTGAAAGAGCGTGAATGTGGACTGAAGTTAGGGGAGTTACTTATCAAATGCCTCTAATACGCTGATGATAAAGTTCTCCTTGCTTCATCGACGGAGGGAAATGGCAAGAGGTGGTAACAATTTATTGATAATGTCTTTGAAAAGAAAGAAATGAAAATAAATGTAGGAAAAACAAAGGTTAAAAGTGAGAGGGATGAAGCGGTGACTGAATGCAAGGTTAATATTGGAGATAAGGAAGTAGAGTAGGTTAACGAATTTCTCTATCTCGATTGTCTATTTATGCGCGATGGAAATTGTGACGGTGAAATTGACAGTAGAGTGAATGCAAGAAATAAAGTGATCGGAGCTCTACACTCCTTTATGGGTAGCCAAAATATGATTGCAAAGGTACGATTGGCGGTTCATAATGGAGTGTTGGGTCCTCCTACACGTATGTATGGTAGTAATTAATGTTGCGTATGGCAAGATAAAGATCAAAGTAAATGTGGAAATGCGTTCCTTACGGAGTATGTGTGGTTTAACATTGGGAATCCTGCAATAAGAAGTGTCCCAGTTTTAAGATGGGTAATAAGTTATCAAACAGTGGTCACTCTTTCTTCTTTCTTTGTTATCCATGTCTCACTGCTGAGGAGCGTACAGTGGTAACCGCATCAAAACCCGTTTAGTAGTTTTTGGTTAAAAGTGTATACGCTGCATAATTCTAACAAAAGTTTTCCTTTTTTTTTCATTTTAAACATTCGTCCGTGACGTCTATAGGCCTTCATGGCCAGGAATTATTATTTGCTATGTAACTTCTAACAGTAGAAAAGTAAATTGCAAAAATCTTTAAATGACGGTACCTTTTTCCCGACATCCCATTTTAATGAAAAAAAAAGCCTATATTTTAATCCAAATTAATCTCTGTCTATTTGTGAAAACTACATTGAAAATCCGTTCAGTAGTTTCGGAGATGTTTGTGAACAAACAGACAGAAAGAAAATAAAAATCGCTGATTTGTCTTCTATTACTCTTTTTTAGTCACCCTGTTTCTATTTTTATTACATTTCTTCAATGAACAGACATACCGGGTTCTACTCTTTTATTATTGTATTTATATTTAAAGTTATAAGATCTATATCCTATGTAAATATAAAATTTATGATATAATAATTAATAATCAGTAAGTGTGTGATACAAATATTCTTTTTGATACGTTGCGGGTGGCGGTTGGATGGGAAGGATGGAGGATGGCCAAGAGTAGCGAAATCTTCAACATTGGACGAACACAGGCTGATGAATAAATGGACGAATTATTTATCAGACCATTGGGCCAATAATAATTGTCGATTGCCTTTCACGAATTTATTAACTTCTTTAAAACTCATTTAAATTCAAGAGCAGCTTCCCCTAATTCGACTTCCAAGCGAGTCCATTCATCCGTCCACTATGAAAAGTTTCATGAAAATACGCACTCAACAGTACGTTTACGTGGTTCGCCTTGCTTTGTTAGTAGGACTGTAAATAATTATTTGTCGGGACATTTTGTTGTTCATCGGGACACCATTGTTAATAACTGTGACATGTCCCGTCGTACTTATCTTAGGGACACTTAAGCGTCTATAATACCTCAAATTGCTTCGCTTGATCCTCTGTTATAACAACAATACTGCACCAATCACTCATAAGTATATGGCAAATTTGAGGGCTAATGCTATGCCCAGACTGTGGCGAAAACTTGATTCCATAAAAAAATTCCTAAGAAAAAAATTGCAATGTTACCTCTTAACCGTATATGTATTGTATATATTATAAAGAATTTGGACAATTTATTTACCTCTGTAAATAATATCAAAAGGCTTTGATATCAACATGATCTAAAGTATGTATTTACGGGTACATCAAAAATGTTTGTCCTTTGAAAATATTCCTTTGTTCTCCGACAATATTAGAAGACGTTACCAATAACGAGTTATTCTCGCAATTTTATTACCTTTTGCTCCCAAACACATACAATTTTATCCAAAACGACTCATGACTCAACGTATCAGTAAACTGCAAATTATATACATCAATATTATATACACGTCTGTCTCTCAGAGGGGTAGGCAGAGATTACAAGTTTACATTTGCTACGATTCTGAAACACCTCTTTCGAATTTATTATATGTAAAATCATACAAGCTTCTTTTATTCCGAGTATTTTTGACATTGCCCTTAAGTATGTCCCCAATTTGGTCAGCATACGTTCTTCTATACGGCCTGGTCATGCTATACCTTCCATTTCCATCCATCCATCAGCCTAGTTCGTCAACTGCTGGACATAAGCCTTTCCAGGACTTTGCCACTCCCGGCGGTCATCCTGGAAGAATTGCATACTCACACACGCTGGGCAGGTGGGTTGGTGAGCGCGGTGCCGGAACCTTAGCACGAGTGACGCCATTGCCCGTCACCAGTCTGTTCCATATAAGGCCCAGCTATTAGGGATGGATATACCGCCATCCATCGGTCCCAGGCAAGGTGAGCGTCCTGTTTTTTTGCCTGTGAGCTGTCCTCTTACTCTCCCCCGAATTACTTCGAGGGGGTCTCCAAGTACCTCCACAGTCGAGCCCGGCATCAGCTCTACCACCTATGGTCTTCCATTTGCACAGCATAAATTTCTTTCGTCACTCCACCTTCGACATGTGCAAACAACAGAAACTTTCCTTTTTATGTTCTAAGCGAAACATTTTCTTTAAGGCTGCACTGATTTCGTATGTAGATATTTTTCACTCTATCATGCAGACATAATCTCTTTAACATTCATCATATCATATCATAACTGAAAATTACAGCAAATAACCTATAATTGTCGTTAAGCATTTCAAACAAATCAAAGATATACACAAACTAAATACTCGAAACAAAAACAAATTATACATAGCCTACCAATGTCTTGTATTAAAATGCTTAACTGTAGCCCATACCACATGGCAATAAAAATTTATAATAAAATACCCGCCAATTTAAAATCGGAAGAAAAAGGACACATTTTGTCAAACAATATAAAAAATTATCTAATAAAAAAATGTTACTACTCGGTTGAGGATTTCTTAATAGAATAATTAATGACCCCTTTTAATTGTGTTTTTATTTTTTATTTTACTCAAATGTTGAATGTAGTAGTTGTAATTTATAGTAGTTTATGTTGCATGTAATGTAGTAAATATTTAATTAATCTAAGATAATTTGTTAGCTTTAAGTTGTGTTCCAAATTTGCAACGCCTATAAAATAGGCATCTAAGTCATAAGACGAACAAACATTTTGTAAGATCTGTATACACTTAGATTGCAATAAACGTTTGAGTTTGAGTTTGAGTCACTAACACAATACATAGCAGTCTAGATCATAGTTCGGGTCTATCTTACAGATTAAACTACATATCGTATTTTTTTTGGTCGCATCATGTGACTAACACAACCAGATTATTATACTTACTTACTGATATGGAAAACAATAACAACAATAAAAATGGGGTGAACAAGACTTTCTGAAAATTCATAACAATGACTAACAGTATCTAATTTACTCAATGGTAATAGTATATTGGCCCAATAATAGTAGATTGACTCACCATCACGTCCCGCCAACGTACTCGTATTTGTAAACATTCATTAGATTGGTGTTCTCGGTTATATTACAGGCCACTCTCACTTATTTAATTTAGTGTTTTAAAATGTTTTAGATTTAATAAAGACAGGCTAGAAGTAGATTTTATAGTCAGCTGGAGATAACACAACGGTAAGAGTTATCACCCCCGAAAAATTGAGTTTTGAGTTCATCAGTCCACAATCACCACTGTTTATTCGAGCACACAAAAATATTCTATCAAAATCTCACAAGAGAACAATTTCGTAAAAAAAATATTATCTGTACACTACATCAAAATATTACCACCGTACGAAAAATATGACACTTGTTCATCTGAAAACTAAATTCCACGTCAAAATAAAGATTCGTTGTTTCGTTGTTGAATTGTATTGTTTAGACCGTGAGTTTAGGTTTTTTTGGTATTGTTTGTAAGGTTATTGGTTGGGAGCGCGCGTTACGTTCGTCCTAGTAAACATGGCAGCGTTTTTAGGCAACAGATGACAGGGCGGACGGCACGGGCCTGCGCCGCGCCACGCGTGCTGCCTCCCATCTCAGACTTCGACACGTTGGCCGCTCGGCGACGCCAGCTGTCAAAAGCGGTCATTCCGCCGACCCCGAGCTCACCTGGCAGGAGCGGCGCTACTGTGTCACTCCACAACCACGGCTGAATAGCCCTCAGTCGATAAAGCAGCACTCAAACGGGAAAACAGGACCATTCGGGGAAAACGAGACGGAAAACCTGCGTGGAAATCGATTGGCTGACGAAAAGGGGCGGGGTATCAGCACGTGGCTGGCAATAGAGCTGTCATTTTAAATGTGAATAGTGGCTCCTGACATAAAGTGTATTGTTGTAAATGCATTTGTCTCGGCTGAAAGTTAGCGAGCTTCCAACTCGATGGCTTTGATTCGACTTTTGAATGGGAGAGTTCACTCCGTCCTTAGGCCGATGTCGACTAGGTTTTAGTTACAGAACTACAAACTTGGTAGTGTTTTCGTTTAATATTATTTTGGTCCGTGCCTCTCTAACTTTAAAATAATATTTAAGTAAGAACAGTTCCAAGAAAACAGAGATATAAAATTAAATTAGCCTCACCTGTTTGCGTGCTGGAGTCGAAAAATGTGCTTGTGGTCTCAACAGTCATCGTGCCAATGGTTCCGTCGAGTATCTGCGTGCTGGAATCCCGACGGCCTCGTGCTCGCATGCACGCGTCGTCACTCTGCGAGCTCTGCCGTCGAAAGTTCCGACACCGGATCATTTCCTCCGTCGTGGACTGTCGGCGGAACCCGCGGGCTATCAGTATCTCTTCAGTGGTCGATTGTCGACGTATTATCGTTCTTTCTGGTGGTCTTGCACACGGACTTGGATCACGACTCGAACACGAACTTGACTCGGGACTCCGAGTTCGGCCGACTCTCGCGCAAGATGCTTGACGTCGCAGTCGCCCCCGGCGTCTTGCTGCTGACGGACTCAATTCTCCTCCACCAGCTCGGTCTGGACTCAACTGTGAACGATCTCTTTTAGGTCTCGCCGAATCTGGACTTAATGAATCTCTCCGGGCTCTACCCTCGTCATCAGGTCCTAGAGAAGGGCCAGAATCCCTACGCTTTGTTCCTGGTGGGCCAGTAGGATCATCAAAAGCAGTCGCTTGCCTCTGTAGCCTTCCTAACCTACGTTCTGGACTTGCAGCTGCTCTTGAGTCTCTTCTTGTTCTACCACATTGCGTCGTAGAATCTCTTCGAGCTCCTAAGCTAGGTGGTGTTCTACCACTTGGAGACACCTGAGTAGCTTGAGCAGGTGGAACCGTTTGACCACTTTGGTTCGTCTGCGCTCCAGCACAAGATGACTTTGGTGGAGTTGGGGATGTCGGAGATGGTGTTACCGCTGAAGTTATAATAGTAGGCATAGTAACTGTTGAGGATTGGCATTCGCCATCAGATCTGCTCGGTTCGTGAATGTGTACTACTGTCACGTGCGTATGAGTCGAGGGCCCAGGGTCTGATGAGGCATCAACGAACGAAGGAGGTGCAGGTGTGGGGGGTGATGCGCGTCGTTTTTTGTGAGTGGCAACTATCCGTGGTGGCGCGGCCACCGATTCGCGTCTATGTCGGTGTCCATCTACGGAGTCTCGACGTTCTTTGTTGTCGTCTCCGGAGCCACGTCTTTTTATACGGCGTTCTCGAGTCGGCACGATAGTGGTGGAGTCTTTTCGATCCCATGTTGGAAATTCAGCGCGGAAATCTTGAGGTACAGCTTTGGAATCACGGCGTTTGGAGGCCATAGACTTGATTCCTGAGTCAGCGGAAGAGTCTCGGCGGCGGCGTGGTGGCGCCTCGTGGCGAGTCCAGGGTAACGAGCGAGCTAGGTCGGCAAGGGTCTCTCTGCGGGACAAGGGTGCCCTCTGTCTTCGGGGAGCGTTGTTGCCTCCCCCCCCACCCCATTCGCGGAGGATATCTGTCAGCTGAGCTAGCGATGAGCGGCGACGGCGAGGACCACCTATTAACAAAATACAATAGATCATAAAAGTGCAATCTATAATTCAAATCAAATGTATAAACAGGGGTATTACCTCTGGGTTGGTCTGCTGGGTCCGGTTCTGGGGGTGACAGGCAGGAAACTTGCGCCGCGGAGTCCCTTCGACTGCCAAGCCGCTGCCGAAGGGTTGACTCCTCCAACGTAGACCTCGTCAGCTCGTCCCAGCCGTTTCCGCCCGCCCACACAAGCCCCACTTGGTGCGAGAGTATCGGCAAGTTGCAGACGAAACATATTGCCGTCATGGTCCTGTAGAAAATAAAGTAAATTAGAACACTGCGATTTTAACTGTTTCACTTGAGGTCAACTGAGTGGTCGATCCCTATAACTATTGATGTGGTACCAAATATTGGTCAGAAGAAATAGGTTTTGCAATTTAGCATAAAATACTCTGCTAACAGAGCTGCCCACATCAGTTAGGCGTGGTGGATGCTCATATCTTTTGTTTCGCCGTTCGGTTCGACTCACGCTTTATTGTTATGGAAATGCGCCTCAGGATACATCGCTCGTGTTTGTGCTCGTCGTTGCTCGAATATGAACAAAATAATACTAAATTGAACAATACTGAACAAGCGTGGAGCGTATCTCACCCTCGTGCTCGCTTCAGGGCACAGATAAGTGAACTACTGATGCGATACAAATAATAACGGCGCCCTTGGAAATGACATTGTCTAATTTCGTATTGACAAGGAACCTTGCTTATAATGGGTGGATTTATAACTTGAATACTTCTCTTTTGTGTATGTTTTTGTTTGTAGCATAACTCTAAAACTGCTGGTCGATTAAACTGCAATTTGGGAAGTACGTAAAGTTATGGATTCAGACGTCCAAAGTGTTGGCAGGCACACTGCATTATATAATAGTATATTATTAGATCAGGGCAGACCAAATTTTGCGATTCGAAAATAGTTTGTGGATTTGGTCTGGTCAACCTCACTTTAGAACTGTAGTTAGCAAATACAAAGTTTTCAATGCTATTTCGATTCAAAGGTAGATTCTGATGGATATTCCCAATTATTTTGTTACCGTTGTTTTGGTTTGAGCAGTTATCAAGGGCATTATTGTAACAGCGGTGTATCCTTTGTCGCATCCATATATTACAACCATCATTTGATAACCTGATATGAAACTTTGGTATGATTAATATTGAAACGGTTTGCTGAAGTGCCATGAACGAAGCGATGCGATATTAAATATTAATGTTCCAGTAATTGTGGGTTTTACTTCGTATTCGTCTACTTACTGAACAGTGAAGGAAAATGTTGTAGGTAAACTTATAAGCCCTATAATACATTTAGTACAGTGATAGGTTTAGCATTGCATTGCCGGTGAAAAGTGAGTGTACTATGTACTCGTATATTTCAGAAAATATAGTTTGCAATGATTAATGGGATGGATTATCTATTGTGTTATGTATGATTAATTAAATAAGAACACCTGTTTTCCTAAAAATGTAAATAGAGTAAAAGGTATTGTACATCCTAATGAGTACCTACTGGTGTTCATCACATCTGAGTCTATTAGTGAAAAAAAAACTCTAAATTTAATATCCTTTGTAGGTAAATGTAAATAAAATGTTGGGTATGTAAGTAACTCTTTTTCTTACATTTCTCTTAGTTGCTTCTAAGAGAATTAGAAGTATCGTGATTGTGAGTCGAGAGTTACCGAGCACGTGCCTCTATTGTTCAATTGTTACCCAAAGTTAATCCGAAAATCCGAATTAGTGCAAATTATATTTTCTAAAAATTACGTACTCCAATTACTCCAATTACGTACTTATAAAGGGAATATAAAATGGTGACTAGTCCCAAATGGAAATTCTATAAAAATATAAAATAACGCTCCTGCTTATAAAATCGCTTGGTTCATATCTTGTTCCAAGCAGAACATATTTGGTGAAGCCAACTGATACACAAAGTTTATCAACCGGTACTCCGGTAGAACGCTTTTGAACGCGAAACTCGTCTTTTGAGAACTACCCGCATGGATACACTTCATGGTATGTACATCCTGTTTCTCTAGCACGCGCCAAAGTTACAGTATAATTTTATCATTCTAGCTCTTTTGCACGTTAGTCAGGGTAGTACGAGCTTGTCATTTGAAGAAGAAAAAACAATTAATACCTTATAGTACTTTTCATTGCTTTTTAATGAATTTACCACGTAGTTTAATATACTTTTCAATTCGCTCGAACCAGTTATTAAAACATTTATTCCACTCCAAAGTGGGTGTATTTAAATGGCTAATTTGAAAGTGTCTACTGCTTCTTCACTAGACTGGAATCTTTGACCACTAATAGTTTTCTTAATTTTAGGAAATGTAAAGAAATCGTTAGGATTTAGCTTGCTTGCTTCAAATACTCAATCGTTTGAATAGCGCTGTGTAAGCTTGCGTTGTCAAGGTGTAAGATGACGCGTCTCTTTGGAAAAGATTTCCGAATATTCTACGATTTTCCAGTGCAATCGTTGCAACATGACCGATTTTCGTCACGAACGTAGCCAACATCGTTTTTGAAGTACTTCGAGAGCGAACAACTTTAGTTGGCTTTGGCTCGTCTTGATAGACAGAGCTTGTGGTTTCTTGTTTGGAATCAGGATTTTAGGCATAGATCTAAGATTTATCACCACTGATGATTTTGTAGACTTGATTTGACTCTATCTGACTCTATCTTACACCATCTGACGTGGACCGCCTTATGGTTGTCGAAAAACAAACGCGGGATTCAGTGGGAAACTGGCTTTCTCACACCTACTGCCTGATGCAAGATCTTCTGAATGATTGTCCCTGAAATGCCTTATAGCTTCTTTATCTCCCGATATGTCATATGACGATCTTCGAGAATCAGTTGTCTCACAGCAATGATGTTATCTTCAGTGAAGGCTGATTTTGGACGTCCTTCACGAGATTTGTCACTAAGACTGGTATGTCCACGCTGGAATTCTAAATACCAGCGTCCAACAGTCCGCAGACATACTGCTTCATCATGAAACACTGATCTTATCTCTTCGAAACGCTGAAGCCATGTTAGGTTTCTTTGTAAAGAAAATTTATTATATTTTATTATCCTTAGATATTTTCCTTAGTAAGATTTATTTTCGTACGTGACCTGATAGATTCAAAATAACTCCGTGACTAAACAATTGCATTAATCCGAGTTCTTTCATTTGTTTAAATTCCAATAAATTTGAATATTGAAACGGTTTTAAATTCAAAATTGGCGCAAATATGTAAACGACAGAACTTAAAAGGTATGCCTTGTAAGATGACGACGCAGGCAAGATAGAAAGATGCTGATACAATGGCGCGTATTCTGGGGGTGCTGATATGTTATAGATACGAGTGTACTGTGATGTATTGATAGGTTGGTTCACCATACGTTTGATGAAGTGTTGATACAATACAGGAAGCTGTTGTTCATTTACACTAATGGCATTATCGGGAGGCTTGAGTACAAGATGTAACTTAATGTTAAGAACCAATTTTCAAATACCTAACACTTTAAATCCTTACATCGTATGAAAAAAGAAAATGACAGCATAAATTTTATGCCAACCTTTAGCTAATCTAATGAAGTTAAGTTACTCTATGCTTTTGTTGTCTAACTTAGGTGATACATCATTTACATCTAATCTTGTGCTAATAACAGTGCTATATTGTCTAAAAATTTTGCCAATCTATAATGTGTAAAATTAATTAACTACCTGAAATTTTTCAATTGCCAATGCTACATAATCTCGGAACAGTGATTGATGTGAAAAACTTAAATAAGTTTTTTTCAATTTTTATGACGTATGTGCAATTTTACCAACTGTTAAATAAAAAGCCAGGTGATACGTTTCGACTAAAAGTGTTAAAAGTAACATAGGAAGCTGAGCGTTTAAAGTAAAAATAGGTACATATTTTATAAATATCATTAGTTTGATGAAATGTAGAAAGAGACAGAAGAAGAGGACAGCTCTATAAATTTCTCGCTGCTTAGAGATATTGAAAAATAAAACAAAATTCAGAAATTATGTTTAGTTTATACACAGAAGAGTACAAGATTTTAATATTAAATACTTACCAGATTCTGGAGCAAATATGTTGAAAATCAACAGAATTTTCAGTATTTATATTGTTTTTCTACATATTTACGTACCAAATCAGTCATCTTTCGTGTAAGATTTGTACTTAATCTTTAATGAAGAATATCGGAATACATGCAATTAAAGCAAATAATCATGCACTGAATTCTTATACTTGGACCATGTGTGGAACGCAATACTATATTGCTTGGGGCGCATGCATGGACGTGGAACGTGTAACACAGGTTAGCACTCCAGTCTGGTTATAAACTTCTTGCGTGGAACACATGCTACCATGCGTGGAACACATGCTACCATGCATGGAACGCATGCTACCACTATGCAGTATTGGGGACCTGTAGTGACGAAGTCGAGGTGATGGGGATTGAGGCATGTTGCAAGCCAGGGCATTAGGGCAGGACGTTAAATCAAGGGATGTCCGGCACACAATATCACATCAAACAGTTTTATCTGAAACAAGGTTTAGTCAAGTATTAGTATGTCGGCCACAGGTTGGATTGGACTCGATTATCGTATGAAAGTTGACAAAACCAAAAAGAAATGAGAAGTTAATTTTGATAAACACCATTCAAGATTCGTTTACTGTTATAATGATATCATATTATTATGTTCTTTTCGATTTTGTCTAATAAAGATACATTGGTAACCAGTTTTGTTATGTTTAGATATATCGACAAATATATCTAATAAAATATCTTCGTACAGTTAATTGTTACAAAAAAGGTTAGATTAAAAGTACATTTAATCGATAATCGGGTTTTTTATCTATTTAATACATTAAAATGCCAATTGGTTTGGTTAAAAATTGTAATAATGAATTAAAATAATTTTGTATATCTTGTGGCCGACTTTAAGATATCTGTGGATAGATGGAAAGATGGTAAAATTAAATTGATTACAAGTAATGAATTTTAATTTTAAAACATAAATAATTGATGACATATACATGACACGAGATGAAGATGATAAAATGTTAAAGAAAACATTCAATTGTTTTTGGTTTTGTAAGTGTGAACTGTTGAGTATTTTTTATTATTATAAAACAAAGACACAAATGTTTTTTTTTTGTTTGCGAGTTACATTGAAACTTCAAGGTAAAGCTTCTTAAAGAAAAACTACAGTAGCGACGCTACGGTTTTTCCGCATAAAAGCTCGAGAGCTTTGGAAGTTTTAAACTCTTCGGATAGATGGCACCACTGTGTAACTTGATGGTTTGGTAGAATAAAATTTAGGACCAGAGCTTGTTGAGCGACAGGTTGAGTTTCATAATACATTATATTAGCAAGAGATGGCACTGTACGTTTATAAAAAATTGCGTAGTCCCCGGTTTCTGAAAGGCCAATCAATGTTAACAGTAGATTAAGAAATAATTATCTGCGGATTAAGCCAGAAAAAGTGGGAATTTTACATTGAAATCAAAAATTAACTAAGTTAATTATTGATTCATCAATATTCAGAGTTCATGTATGCTTTATTTTCACCGTTGTTTGCGGTTAAAGTTTTTTTAATCTACTGTTAACTTTGATTGGCCTTTCAGAAACCGGGGGTATCTCTTGCTTCAATGGTAATTTTTAGAGACTTAAAGCACAGTGCTTACAGTACTACCATATTTTCTGTTCAGGTGAAAAAGAGTGGATTTAAAGTCAAATATTTTTTACAATTATTGTTACGCTAATTACACTGAAAGAGTAAAAAAATACTCAACCTCATGCTCATGATGTTTTTCACACATTTTATTTAACTTCTCTTTTTACCTACTTTTTTTTTAGAAAATTCTAGAAGCTCTTTCACCTGAACAAATATAATGGTGGCATATTATGGTGTTCGATTGCATCAAACTAAATGATTATGTTACCACTTCAAATTAGTGATAAACCTTGTTTCGATATCGCATTAATACTAAATGTATTGGAATGTTTAATGTCATAATTTTGGATACTTCTCGTTCGATTTTCAAAACGTTATTGATATCATTTTACTGATTAGGTAACGTACTTTCGATATCAGTTAAAAATTTTTTGACATCTGTAATAGTTACGGAATAATCGCCTGGTCACACTTAACGATTACAGCCTGCATAGCACAGATTATTTAATATAAACATTATTTAATTATCGCCATAGCCTTGGTACTCATACTTTCCGGTATATATGTCAGGTAGCTTTTAATTATTCTGTAGAATATGATGCTTTTTAGGGTTCCGTACCCAAAGGGCAAAACGGAGCCCTATTAATGTCACTCTGCTGTCCGTCTGTTCGTCCTTCCGTATGGCACAAGTCTCTAGCTCGTAGACGGAATGAGTTACGGGCCTGAAATTTAGATGTTTTGCGTAGAATGTTGACCAAAAACCATATATTCAATTAAATTATTTTTCAGGGGGGCCTACATACATGAAAAAGAAGCAAAAAAAAAATGTTTTTATCATTGTCGTAAAGTACTACAAAAGTATTTTTTATTATTTTTCATCTTTAATAATAAAGAAAGGGGGTGCCGTCGATGTTGTCAGTTTTAGACCATTTTTTTTACGGGGTCTATTACAAAAACCAAACTAGTTAGAAGTTTGGAATGTCTGTATATTATGTACCATACTTTTAGACAAAAAATACTGAAATTTTATTAAATTTTGATTACGGAAGGAGTAAGAAGTGACTAAATCAATTTTGCAGTTTTGTTTATAAGGAATGTATGAAGCAAAACTGCAAAATTAAGTTTGTAACCTTTATGAAATATTTTTTCAGGTTTAATAACTTATTAGAATGCTAAACGGAACCCTCATTAGAATGATACGTAAACCAGCGATATATATTACCGGAGATAGGCCCATCCCATACATTAGGCGAGCAATAGCATGTCAACATTAAAACGTGCGCTTTGGCACATCACGTTTTATTTGCTTACTGACCGTCGAAAGGAGTGCGCGACTTGTTGGTATCAATCCGTTTTAAAATGCCGTCGTGCGTATTTAGAAAGTGCAAAAATACAAGCACAAACACGTGCAAGGAAAAAGGTGTCACATTTCATATGTAAGTACAACAAAATTACTTAGACACGATCTGGCGAGTGAGAGTGAGGGCCTATCTGCGGTAATGTATATCGCTGACGTAAACCCTATTTTAGGACAAATCAGTTTGGTCTACGAAACCAAAGTGGTTCTGAGGTGTCATAAAAGTAACCATGAAGGTTATGTATGACCGTTATTTGGCGTGAATTGCCAATCCTGACCTTCTAATCAAACCTAGCGGCTCTCTTCCGCGCTGAAGGATTTCCGAAAAACTAGTTTGGCTTGGCTTTGGCTAATCTAGTTTGTCCTAAGGTCGGGTTTGCCCAATAACATTGTATATAATATTTTTAATATTTTCTCTTTTAAAAGTTATTTTCCTACACAGGAATTATTACCCGATATTTTTTGCAACAGATTTAGAAATCTCGACAAGACTAATAATCTTTATTGTACACCAAAATAAATTAATCAGGTAAAAGAACAAACTTATGAAAGAAGGTAACAATTGGCGGCTTTATCACTTATAGCGATTTCTTCTAGACAACCTTTGTGTGGAAATTAATTTTTGGAAAAAATAACGCGAAGGTTAAATCCTACCTAACCAGGAACACAAACAAACTCCAAAAATAGGTCCACAATTAGGAAGATCAAAAGGTAGTAAGAACATTAAATTGCGGAGTTTAGCGCTAAATATTATTTGAAGTAGAATTGATGTGTTTCCCCTCATGCCATTTTCAGGGTATTTACTGCCACTTGAATCGTCAAGTTGGGAATCCGAGCAATTAATACGGTAAGGAGCTTATGTCTGTACATCAGTCGGTCGGTACAAAATGCACAATATTACTTTGTATTACTTATTTAGAAGTTAAAAATGAAAAAGATTGGTCTATTGACTTTTGATACGAAACCCGAAATAAACTGGATTTTAATTTTAGCCGGTATTTGCATTCCCTATCTAGTATCTTTTACTGAAACACTGAAACCTACAACATTTCCAAAGAAGCAAAGTCGCAAAAAAAAAGTAAACTCAAATGAGCTACTGTAAATTTTGTACGGGCAAATATTTATTTTGTTAAAATTTACTAATTTATTATTAGTAATGCAATTTTTTTTTGTATTTCCGCATTTCCGTGTATTATTATTTTTAGGGTTCCGTATTACCTGTAACTTCAACCCGGTGTAAAACTAAAAAAAATATTTTTTTTAAATAATTTTAATACAAAAGAGGGAAAAAATAATTATCCTAAAAATACAACATGAATATCAAATTGTAGATATTAAAGAGCTGATTGTAAAAACTTTAACTATGTTTACTGGCACTGATTTCGATAAATCCTTGAAAAACCACAAAAAAATTACCTATATATACCCCCCCTTATCTGCGAAATTGATGGACCAAAAAAATTAAAAGGATGTCAATTACAGCTCGTAACTGGTCAATTCCAGGAAAATTTAGCGATTAAAAAAAAGTTGAATACAAATGAGAAATATAAAAGTAATTAAAATAAATAAAAAAATATTTCATAAAAATATAATATTGAAGGTATTAAAGGTATTAAAAAGCTGATTGTAAGAATAAATAAAATCCGTGAAAAACCACAAAAAATTTATGTCCCCTCCTTATCTCCAAAACTGGTAGACCGAAAAATATTTAAACAGTCATAGTAATAATTGTGCTTACGTGAAGATTATTGAAATAAAGATTATTATTATTACAGGAAAAATATGGCGGTTGGGAAATTCACGAAAACAAAAATGACAAAATTAAATTTTCTGTTCCAAAAAGCTGTCGAATTACGGAACCCTAGGTACGCACTTGAGCGGTTTATAGGTACTATATAGTAATGACGACGACCACAAGTTGGTCGAAATATATTTGGAAACAAAGTAAGTAATACTTTTTTATTTATACATATTATAAACTATGTGAAAGATTAAAAAGCTGAAGAAGGCTCTTAAATATTTTTCATTTTATTATTTCTCACATGCGATATTATAAAAACTAAAAGTAATTATTTATATCTCATAGCGATGGATAAATCGCCAAGTGTTCAAAAAAAAAACAGAAATTTATTTCTGTCATAGTTTCGATAAGAGTAATGTGTATTCTTCACTACCCGATGCTGTAACAGGTGACGGTAGGGCTTAATGGTCTTTGACTAGCTTTGAATACACTAGCGTCCTCTAGCGCCAAGTGGCTCACTGTAAGGTGGGTATCTATAAATATCATTGCAGTATGGGAAAGCACATCAATAAATTCACGAGTTGTATTGAGACCTGGATAGCTCTGTGGTTAGAGCAATCGCCTGGTAAGCGAGAGTACCCGGCTTCGAATCCCGGTTCAGAGCTCCTCACATTCAGATTTACTTTTCTTTCTGCAATGATATAATGTTTATTTAAAAGTAATATTTGATGTTAATATAAGTATGGTTTTAGAAATCTAAATATTAGTACGCATTAAAATTGTAAAATCAATCACAAATTTAGTTCACAATTATGTTCCTAAATTATAATGCATGTGAAAGACAATAATTAATACAAAAATAATCCTAAAGAAATAATTATAAAAAGAAAATTGCCTCTAGATCACAGCCCTGCGGGAGAGTGCCCAAAATACTTGCCACATTACCTCTCTGTATGGCAAGACTTATACGCTGGCCTAGATAAGAGCCAGCTCACCGGTCGCCGCTAGTATGGTTGCCATGTACGTAGCGTTTATGGAAACCCTTCCAGTATTCAGAACCCCAGTACATCTGAGCTGCGGGAGCCTTTAAGCAATTGAACGCTCAGTTTGATGGATTAAATGCTACCCTGCTTTTAGTTCTGTAATGCGTGAGGCTTTACAAACGCAATACTAGCGTTATGGATATAAATTCCTACCGTTACTCAGATTAGTGTACCCTGCCTTTAGTTCTGTAATGCGGAAGACTTTACAAACAGAAAAGCAGAAAAGGACAAACGGAAAAGCAGAAATCCCTCCCGCGTATCAGATCAAGTAATTTTATGCTTTCTAGAGATCTGAGTAGAGGAAGCTTTTTAGTTATCAAGTCTTGATTACTATACCGGAAACAATACCCGAATCCAGATCGTTCGCAACTTTGAATACTGGAATGGTTTAAGGTAACTTTCTGTGAATTAATGCTAGTAAACCCTCCAGCAGCTCAGAATTACTGGGGTTCTGAATACTGGAAGGGTTTAAGGTAACTTTCTGTGAATTAATGCTAGTAATCCCTCCCGCAGCTCAGAATTACTGGGGTTCTGAATACTGGAAGGGTTTAAGGTAACTTTCTGTGAATTAATGCTAGTAAACCCTCCCGCAGCTCAGAATTACTGGAGTTCTGAATACTGGAAGGGTTTCCATATACGCATGTACGTATAAAGTCACATTGATATATGTTTTTCTGCAAATAAATTACGATTTTAGTATTGCAAGGATAAATACATGAGAATTTCAGATCAATCCCCCGTTTACCCGTGAGATTGTTTTAGCTACACATGAATAGGTTCCGGAGAGATATATGCGTATTCCCGTAGCGAAGCAGATTTGCTTCAATTTGTTTATTCATCTGTAAATGTTACAAGATTTCAGATTTGCTATCTATCAATGTAAGAAGCAAACAACATTGCTTTGGATGTGTAAATGTATATATGGTTAAATCAGCCTCTTAATTGGAAGGCTAGGTTGTTAATTAAATGACTGCATCCAATTAAATGGCTTAACAGGTGGTAAAGCTGATGCCGGGCTCGACTGTGGAGGTACCACCATCTTACTTGGAGATCCCCTCGAAGTAATTCGGGGGAGAGTCAAAGGACAGCTCACATGCAAAAAACCAGGAGGCCCACCACGCCTGGGACCGATGGATGGCGGTATATCCATCCCTAATAGCCGGGCCTTATATGGAACAGACTGGTGACGAGTAGCGGCGTCACTGGTGCGAGGGTTCACGCACCGCGCTCACCAACCCGCCTGCCCAGCGTGTGTGAGTATGGGCAATTATTCCAGGATGACCGCCGGGAGTGGCAAAGTCCTGGAAAGGCTTATGTCCAGCAGTGGACGAACTAGGCTGACGGATGAATTAAACGGGTAAAGGATCCTCAGCCCAATAGTTAAACGCAAAGTTTAATTAGAGGGCTGAACGGCGCTTAGCCTCTGGGTAAATGGTGTTATGACATATTGTTAGCGGGGCCAAGAGACCAGCATAAAGTGGGTGGAATTTAATAATGTTTTTATAAAGAAAAGTGGAGTTGTTATACTCGTAACTGAGTAGAAAGCAGGTGTTAAAATCAAATACATTAAAATATACTTTTCTTAAATAAAAAATTCGAAAATTGGGTAATTAAAACGATGAAAGTTCAAATAATTATTAATTATTCTAATTATCTTTCACTACAAATCGTAACTAAACCTAAATATACACGATTTGCGGTGACTTTTGGTTTATCCGTTACCGCAAAGGGCGAGTTTTCAAGCAGCCAACACGTTAAACTTTGAGGTATCTTAACTTATATAAACAGCAGCCTAGCCATTCAATTGGAAGCCTCTACTTAACTAAGGTGGCAGAGCTGATACCGGGCTTGACTGTTAAGGAAGATCTTACTCGCAAACACCCCCGAAGTTATTCGGAGAGAGTAAGAGGACAGCTCTTTAACAGGCACAAAACAGACTGGTGACGGGCAGCGGCGTCACTGGTGCGAGGGTTTCTCTTCAGTGACGCCGCTGCTCGTCACCAGTCTGTTTTATACACCGCGATCACCAACCCGCCTGCCCAGTGTGAGTGAGTATGGGCAATTCTTCCAGGAGGACCACCAAGAGCGGCAATCTTGGAAACGCTTATGTCCAGCAGTGGACAAACCAGGATGATAGATGGATGTAATTAAGAGCGGTTTAGAAGCCGGATTGTGAAAAACCCGCCTTTTTCTAATTAATAGAAACAGAACACTTATATTCAAAATTGACTCAATAGTTCTTCAACAAAACCTTATTACCTATGTTTAGTGTAAATGTTGAATTTTAAAATTTAAAACTTTAAAATTCTAAATTACAGAAACCAATGGAAACTGCGATTACAGCATACACAATACATAGTTATTTGGTACAGAGGTTTTGTTAATAGTAGATTATTAACCAAGGGCCGTATGACATCAATTGCATACGAGGTTTTTGGCGCCTGAGCGAAGCGAAGGCGCTAATTAACCCGAGTATGCAATTGATGCTTACGCCCGAGATAAATACTCTGCTTTACATATCGATTGTGAGGTAAGTAAACAACAAGACAGCAGGTTTCAATGAACATTTATTAAGAAGAAAAAAATGTGTATTTAATTAAAATTAATCGTAAAATTATTACAATTTTTAAGAGATATGGTCACGTTCTTTTTAGGAATATTTATAGTTTGAGTATGAGTTTGTGATGATAAGACTTGAGTTTGAGTGACTTGGGGTTCTTGCATCGTAAATGGCGGCAGTTGACTGGTACTATTTTCTTCATTAAAAATGGCTCAGATGATGTGCTTTGACGTGGTGATTTCAAGTTTATATTTTCTGTTATTTTAGAAGTAATTTTGCTTTTGTTTGCCACCGAATCTTCGATATAACCTTCGGCCACTTTGCTGGACTTCCAGCCGCCGTGCCTTTTTAACAGAGTGAGGTTGGCTCCCGAATCAGCCAATAGAGTCGCTGATGTTCTGCGAAAGCAATGCCCGGTGAATAACTCTACGTTACTCAGTTTTAAATATGTGGCTATTTGCTTTGGCATGCCTGTAAATTTGTTTTTTCCTATTACTTGTCTGTGGCATTTTCCTTTACTGTAATTAAGAAAAAAACGATTTGTATCCACGTTTTCAGGCCGAAGAGCTTGATATTTTTCAACATAATTTGCAAATTCTTCATGCACAATAAATGACCGGTCAATTTTAGTTTTCGTGTTAGGCAGTTTTATGAGTAGTAATTTGTTATGTTTTTCTACATTTTCTATTGTCAAGTTTGTCAATTCCACGGTTCTGCAGGCTCCCAATATCCCAAAAATTAGAACAACCTGTAAAAAAGACATAAGTTGTATTAAAGGCACCAAATTCGCATATTGGTAACTTATTTTGGTATAAATTTTGGTAACTTATTAAAAAGGGCAAGTAAATACGTAGGTACCTTTATTGCTAAATAAATTTCATCCGGAGCGTCATTTAAGAATTTCTGTACTTCTTCTGCAGTAAATACCTTCGATTTCTTGCTTTTAAAGCCGTCAGACTGCCTTTTCAAGAAAGCAGTAAGTTTAGAAAAATCTTTCAAATTCACGTCATGTTTTGTCATCATTGTAGATTTTAGCATGGAATAAAAGCACCATAAACTGGAAGGTTGTAGCCTCTTCGATAATTCATCAAAATATGATATAAAAACACTTTCAGAAAGAGATTTCACTTTTTTTTCTGACCGCCATTTCATAAATTCGTCGTATGCCTTTACATATCTTTCTTTCGAGTTCGGCGGTAATATATTTTCGACAACTGTTTTTGCCCTTTCTTTAATAAAATCGGGCGTTAGATCTATGTCTTCGTCACTAGACATGTTTAAAACTTTTGAAAAAGAACTCAAACAAGAAAATTAATTACTTTCGCGATGCTTTCGCGCCTACTAGTAGACTGCCTTTTTTTTTTTCACGCACGCAAGCGCGTCAAATCTTGCTGGCCAGTTTGATTTTTAAATCGATTCCATCTAACATACGATTTGGAAACAAATAGTTCCATATTTAAAATAAAATCTTTATAAAATCAATTGTCTAGATTCCGATTCGAGTAATTAATCGATACCGAGAAAAAAAATATTAACTTTTTAAAAATATTCTTCGTGCAGTATGAGTATGACAGTTCTTTTTTCAAATTCCAAAACCTATGCTGTAATGATAGTCATACACCCCGGCATTCAGGGGTGTAAGGGTGTACTTACAGAGCAAGAGATATGTAAATATCTATAGACCTAATTTTGAATTTAAGTGTTCTGTTCTATTAAGAGTGGTTTTGCAGCCGGTTTAGAAATGCAAAAATTACGAATTAAAAAAATTTGGAATTCTTGCTTATAACCAAAGGAAGCTTTGCGATGGCAGCATACACATTATATAGTGTAGCATTCGCTACAGGTATTCAACCTTTTTCATCTATTTTAGTCTTACTTTGTCGTTGATTTCTTTACTGAATTTTCAAATTTTAAAATTTAGAAAATCTTGTCATATTTTTTTGTTATTTTTCTGATATCGAAGAGTATTATCGTTGAAACAATAAAAATTTGCAATAGAAAATTAATATATAAAATTTGAAATCCCATTGGATTCACGAAACAGAGCACATTTGCCCTAGAGCTAGTGGAAGCCTTTTTTTTTTCTTCTTTTGCTGGTAAGTTTTGTGTACTTTTGGTTTCATTCTCTGAAAATCCCTTTTGTCCCGTTTCCAATACGTTAATTTCCTTGCCCGGATTTCGTAGGCATGTATTGACGCTGTTGTTTTATTTCTTTACAGCGACCCTTCAGGTTTTTTAAGGGTTTTTCCATTTCTTCCATTTTCCGCGCACCACCTTTTCATCCTGTTTGGTTGCGCATCAGAAGTAAGGCTGAAGGGACGGATCCCGTATGCTGGTAAAGTCCGTTTCCCATGTTATTTCTGAAGTTGGCGCATGACAGTCACGGTTTGACTGACTACTCCGTGGGAAGATTTCCATCATCTACGTCACGAAGACACCCCTATCAGGTTTTTATATCTGTAGCCTGGCATTTAATAGACCCTGAATCAATCATTTTCTTCCTTAATGTAAAGCTAGATAACGATTGCTTTAATACTTCCGCGAAATACTGGGATCCTATAAACTGGTTTTAACATTTAATTTCGAATCCATAATATGGTAAACCAATAGTGTCGTTAAAGCTCCTAGAACAAAATCCTAAAACAAGATAGAGAATAGGTATTTTTTTGTGTTAATTTTCGAAGTTCCGACGTACCTAATACTCTTGTGATATACTTGTGTTTTTATACCTTTTTTTTACTTCAGTATTGTTATTTTTAGTATATCCGAAAAAATTATATAGTGTCTTTATCCTGATTTATCCTTTTTTTTTTGGCTGTCACTAGGCTTGCCTGGTGGCAGTCCAAATTTAGGCCAGATTAATCTACTTAATCAATAAAATTACACTCGTGATTCTATAGTAGCTTACTAATTTTTAAAAGTAATGCTATAAAATGAGCTTTACATATTTGGACAGCCACCAGGCAAGCCTGGTGACAGCCTAAAAAAAAAGGATAAATCAGGATAAAGATAAAGATGTTGGAAATCTTCCCACGGAGTAGTCAGTCAAACCGTGACTGTCATGCGCGAACTTCAGAAATAACATGGGAAACGGACTTTACCAGCATACGGGATCCGTCCCTTCAGCCTTACTTCTGATGCGCAACCAAACAGGATGAAAAGGTGGTGCGCGGAAAATGGAAGAAATGGAAAAACCCTTAAAAAACCTGAAGGGTCGCTGTAAAGAAATAAAACAACAGCGTCAATTACATGCCTACGAAATCCGGGCAAGGAAATTAACGCATTGGAAACGGGACAAAAGGGATTTTCAGAGAATGAAACCAAAAGTACACAAAACTTACCAGCAAAAGAAGAAAAAAAAGGCTTCCACTAGCTCTAGGGCAAATGTGCTCTGTTTCGTGAATCCAATGGGATTTCAAATTTTATATATTAATTTTCTATTGCAAATTTTTATTGTTTCAACGATGATACTCTTCGATATCAGAAAAATTACAAAAAAATATGACAAGATTTTCTAAATTTTCAAATTTGAAAATTCAGTAAAGAAATCAACGACAAAGTAAGACTAAAATAGATGAAAAAGGTTGAATACCTGTAGCGAATGCTACAATAGGTAATAAGGAGTTGTTGAATAACTATTGAGTAAATTTAATTTAAGTTTTCTGTTCCGATTAATTAAAAAAAGGCGAGTTTTTCACAATCCGGCTGCGAAACCGCTCTTAATTAGAAAAACCCAAAAACCAAACTATGTAGGTAGTTATGAATTTGGAATTTCCGTATATCAATTTAATGAAGTTTAATTAAGGAAGGAGTAGTCAGTGACCAACTTAACTTTGCAGTTTTTTTCATACATTTTGTAAGTAAATTTGTAACAAAACTGAAAAACTGGCCAAGGGCGAGTCAATTTTATTCTGTTTTTAGTATTTGTTGTTATAGCGGTACATCATCTGTGAAAATTTCAACTGTCTAACTATCACGGTTCATGAGATACAGCCTGGTGACAGACGGACAGACGGACAAACAGACGGACAGCGGAGTCTTAGTAATAGGGTCCCGATGGTTACCCTTTGGGTACGGAACCCTAAAAATTCAATTTGTAACATATAACTTGGCAATGGATAAATCGCCAAGTGTTCAAACATAGAAATTTATTTCTGTCATATTTTCTTTAATTTGTAACTTTCGTTACATTTTCATACATCAGTTTATATCAATAGTTCTGTGGTTTATACTAACTACGAAACCTTCGGGGCGCAAGACTCATTCGAACTTCACCAACTTTTTACTCAAATGATAGCCAGTTTTTCAGTTGCTATTTTGCAGGTCTCAGGTAAAGGTGCTCTATGTGATATTAATTCTGAAAGAAAATTCTTGGTACAATTTGTTAGCTTTATGTAATATGTATGTCTTTTATATGTATATGTAATATGTATGTATGCCTTTGGCTTTGATCAAAATAAAATCCAGCTCCCATCATTGAAGCTTTACATTGAATTATCTTTTTCGGAAAATATCCAACTATGGTGAACATCAACTATAAACACGGCTACTCACGATTATGTTAGTCAGACATCACCTGACTAGGTTCACTGTAATAGTACAGCTTCTTACAGGATTACGCGGCGGTGTCCCATTTGGGACTGCAGATTCGGGAATCAATTGAGATCCCACGGCACTCGAATATCAACAGAGATAGTGGGTGGCTCCCATACAAAGCCGTTGCTTAGCAACAACGGAAAGTGTAAATATCATTGAAAATATACTGGGTGTTAAGAAAGTTACAGAAGTCGGAAACTGGCAATAGTACTCGTCTATACGAACAATTTTTCCTATGGAATCAAACCTCAAATCACGAAAAAAAATCAGCTGTTCAATAAAAAAGTTACATAGCTACCCGACCAAAATGCATGAAACAACGGTTTTTTTTCTCAATATCCCAATTTTTTTTTCACGGAAAGTTGTTCGTTTGTACGAGTAATGTCGGCAGTTTTCGTCTTCCGCAACATCATCCTAACACCCTGTATAGTGCGTTCAGTGTGTGTGATGTTAGGAGACAAAAATACATCTTCTGCTCCTGCACTATCCGTGGACGACCAACAACTCTGCTCGTCGTCCTCACCACCGACCGCACCGCTGCTGCAGTGAGCCGTCCGCGCTACGATCCGGTGTACCAAACGGAACACCACAGCGTAATCCTGTTTGCTTCTGAAGAAACTATGATGGTCTCCAAGCCGACATGGCTACGGCGACTGCTATTGGTGAGGGTGTGATGGGCTTCGCTGGTGTGCCCGAATGTGGCTGACGTAACCAATCTTGGCTTTAAATGAAGAAACTGTACTATAACAGTGAAACTACACGGAGAAAAAATATTTTAACAATACTACCAGATAGTTTTGTAAAAAATACCTGGTTTACAAAAACAGAATTATGTTATGTTAACTTGAATTATATTATTGTATACATTAGATTGTTCAAGTAAACTGAACAATAAATATAGACGTCACATATAGTACAGTGTTTTCTGTTTAAATGAACTTTATTCAGGTTAACGGAACCAGAATATTTTCTCGGTGTAGTCAGGTGATATCTGACTAACATAATCGTAGACTAACATAATGTTATGTTATGTATGGGTGCTCTGTGGTTATGATGGTAAATATCAAATTGCGATTCGTGCAACTCAGCGCTATTATTGCAACTGATATTTATATCGCTTGTTAGCAACAAGTGTCGCGAATATCGCGAGCTAAATTTGCGTAAAATCATTTTTCATTATCAATTTGATAATTTTTACCTCATTGCACTTAACACGGCACCGGCAGGAAGAAGGTGGCAACACCGTTGCGTTGATTGACAGTCAGCCATAATTTGGAGTTGAAGGAAAAATCAATGATTTTGTGTTTCAATGGTAAAAGGATCATTGGTGAGTCAGAACATGTTCACTCTGCTTAGTGAAAAGTACATATCCAGGAACAGATAGATTAAGATCGAAAGGTTGTATCTAGCAGTAAAAATGAGTATGATATCGCTGCGGCGATTGTATCAGTGTTATCAAGACAATGAATTTTTTATCAGACCAGCTGCGGGGATTGGGGTGACTGTAAGGGGAGGTTGGAGGTCACAGGGGTTTTGGAAGCCCGATTCAGATTAATATAATCAGAAGATTTTAGAAATACCAGTTTAGACCAGACAGTCAGATACGTGTGCACTATAAAATGCAGGTACGTATATTATATAAATAAATTAAATTCGCAAGCCAAGATAGGCTTTGCGACAACAAGCTCGTCTCAGATTTTAGATTACAGGGGTCTCCAAACTACAGCCCGTGGGCCAAGATCGGCCCGCGAGCACCACCAATCCGGCCCGCGGTTGCTCGCGGGACATGCCCGGTTTCTATCCCAATATAGTTTTTTTTTTAATTTAAAAACGTATAATATTAACGTTATGCAATTTATAATAGGATCAGAATTCAGAAACCGTTATCATACGTATTTATCTAAAAGCAGTGTTATTATGTAAGCAGTGGCACTGACTGAAAATCAGCGCTGAGGGATTACACCTTCAGCACATCGCTGAGTCAGTTGCCTTTTTCAGCAACAGCCTACCGTATAGTTCTAACGTAATTTTAATTAAAATATATGTAAGTAGAAATGTTGTATGTATTGTATTGTAAGTGGGGCTGTTGCCGAAATAAATGTGTTTCTTTCTTTCTTTCTTTATAAAAATGTTATTTACAATTTCAAGGTCTGCGTACAGCACGCACTGCGGCTAACTTCGTCGCAATGGTTAATGTTGTCCGAAGTACCAACTGAAATTGCAAACGGAGCGGAGAACTCTCCTGCGCCCTGCACAATAGATATCTCACTGACTGGCTAGTCCCAATACGAAAATTTGCGCGTCAAAACTACAGTGTTTTGGAATCATGAGCTATTTATAGTCTTGGCCCTCGGGACTTAGTGGAGAAATCAGTGTGGTCCTGAGGCAAAAAAGTTTGGAGACCCCTGCCTTAGAACATCATAAACTATGCGCGGTAATGTCTGCAACGTGAGCTTACATTCACCTTAATTGCCTTGGAAACGTGAATGGTATTGTGAATAAAAAAGGTTTATTGCCAAAGAAACTTAAAACCAAACATATTACACAGGTTAAAACTGTAGGAGAAAATAAGTTTTAAGCATTTATGGCAAATGGTAGTGTGCTCAGCAAAGCTGCCGATCTCATATAAATTGAACAGCGCTGATTTTCACCATGCCCCAGACTGTGGTCAGGCGGGCAACACATCCCGAGGATGCCTCGTTTAGAGGCAAAACACGTGTCGATAAGTTTTCTTGCTTGTTATTTTTAAGATTGCTTTATTTTGTGCTCGTACTGCTTGCTTTGCTTGTGCATGTTTTATGCGGGAGGGCGGGCGGTGCTTGAGTCTGCATTTTGAATAGCATGGTAAGAGTGTTTAGCGGAATATTGCAAATTATTAATATATACACAAACTCATGTATAACATAAACCACTACTATCACTGACATTGTAAGACAAGTTGCAATACCTCTATATACTAAAGGAATAGAAAACAATACATAATGATATGTACAAAAACGATCTGAGAAGTTTGTGACCTGGTATGAATAACTAATGTGCTTTAACAAGTTGTTTAGTACTCTAGTTTTTGTCCCACAGTTCGCCAGACACAACAATCAGACGAAAGTTTTGTCCAAAGTTGTGAACCTTGGTCCGAAATTTAAAGACCAACTTTGATCTATCGAAGAAAGTACCATGTCGATTCTTCAGATCGATGTCGATGTAACGAAATATCAAGGAATAAGTATTAGGTCACTTTAGTTATGTAGCCAAATTCATACTGGAGACTCGGTAAGTGGTCAGGATCAAAAAGTTTCAATGACCCATTTTGCAAAATACGAAAAATCTTATTTGTACACCTATACCTGTTTAGGGACAGCTCCGAGTCAATTAATATAGGGAGCCAAAATTTTATAATGCGTTTTTTACAGAAAGGGCTTGGTTGTTAACCAAATTCCCCTTGTATAACGCCATAAAATAACTCTCAGTTGAAAACAATGTAATAAAAAAAATATTGATTAAAATGGTTTTATTTCAAGACAATATTGAAGCTTCAAAATAATTGAATTTTCCAATGTCGTGAAAACACATTTTTAGGAACTAATAGCTAAAGTCATGACTAGGAAAGCCAGCCTAACGGAAAGAAAAAAAAAATACTTTTTCTGAAATTTGGCAGTTAGGTTCTTTACGCCACACATCATGATAATTGTAAGTTTCGAATTATAATTCGACTGACGACCACCACAAGTTGGTCGATTACATCTCGAAAAAAATTAATACTTTTTTATTTATATTTATAATCGGTTTAAAAAATATATAAAGGTAGGATGCAAAGTGTTGAAGTCTATGTCCACGTGCCGAAAGAGCCTTCGCACTGTATGAAGAATTCACAACAGTTAGTTTTTCTAACTCTACCCATGACCGTACTCAAGCAAGCGTCCTCCATTTCACACTACAAATTTTTATGGTAATACTTTTACTGTTAAAGCTGTCAAATTGTGAAATAACTTGCCTATCGCTATTAAGCGAGCTCCCTCGTTGCTTGTCTTCAAAAGGATCTTTTTCTTTCTTCGTAAATGTTTGTTAAATCCTTACTTCTGCTACTAATATTTATTTACTTTTGATTTAGGTATTATATTATTTATTTTTGTTATTTATTCATTTATTTATTAGTGTATATATTTATCGTATTCTAAGTATTTTGTATGTACAATGTTATACTTGTGTATTTATTTTAGGTATTTGCTATCCATTTAATTATTATTATATATTATGTGCAACACCTTCGCGTTACTTTTCCAACAATTAATTTCCACCCAAAGGTTGTCTGGAAGAAATAGATATAAGTGATAATGCCACCATTTGTTACCTTCTTTCATAAGTTTGTTCTTTTACCTAAATCATTTATTTTGGTGTACGATAAAGAGTATTTGTCTTGTCTTGTCTTATTTTCCTACTGCGTTTTGCGGCTGTTTTAATTTCTTTCCGAAATTATTTTCGAGCAAATGATTGACTACTATAATGATCAATAGGGGCACTATAGGGGCAATGATTACCTGGGGCACATTTGTGTTCTGCTTGCGTGCTTGGGGCTGTTGGTCTAAGTATGCCGATAGGGCTTACCACCCATCACGCTGGCACGTAACAGGCTGTAAATGCATACCCAAGAATTCCTTTAGGATATGAAACACAGAACATATTAATAAGGAATAGAAATGCCATGAAAGCCGTAACTGCAACGCATACTAACGTTATTCCTAAAAGCAGCGATAGCTGCGCTCGTATAAAATATGTGCCATATCATCCCCGTGATATGAAAGTATACACGATACGATCTGAAGGACGTTGCGGGTGGCGGCTGGATGAGGACGACTGAGGACCGCCAAGAGTGGCGTAATATTGGGGAGGCCTATGTCCAGCAGTGGACGAATACGGGCTGATGAATGGGTGGATGGACTGGTACATTAAATAAAGTTGCCGCAATTTTTTAAAAAGACTGTATTTGTCATTCCCACATACCCTTATCATCGGTGAAACGTGGGTGTGCTCAAACTTAGTAACACCCCTGACCTTCTCGGGGATTCATATCGTCACTATATGTATAATAATACCTTCCAAGTTTATAAATCTGAAACCTAAGCTCTCGTCAATCCAGGTATATTCTACGATATTCCAACCGGTATTCTAGTTGCGGTCTATCTCCGGCCGCTGCTCGTGACTATCGCTCTATGTCCGGGAAGTACCATCGAAGAGAGTTCCGCTGTTCTAATTTTACTTCAACCTCGTCCCAAGAAGGTAGTCTTCCCAAGGTTTATTCGTCGTCCCACTGATACCAATGGAATCACTGCAGTGAGGTATGTTCCCGTTAAACGACGTCATATTTATGACTCCATCAAATATGGTGATCCAGACAAAATTTCTAGACAAAAAATTTGTTCTTAATTACCACTTGCTGAAAGGTGAAGAAAAAATCGTAAGGAAACCTGCATGCCCTAAAAAGTGTGTATTTGTGCCCGAAGTACGGCGATAGAGCTCACCGCTTATTACGTTTGGGCGTAATAATCGTCGGTGAATCGCGGTTGCACCGAGTATGAACTGTGACTCGCGTTTCACGGTTCACACTCGGTACACTTCTGACAACCCCTCGGAGATCCCTGTTATAACGATGTATATATAATTTTCTAGACATTGGGTGATTAAATTGTATTTTTTTCCATTTTGTGAAGATCAGATAAAGTTATATTGTATTGTACTGTATTGTTAAGGTTAAACGTCAGTAGCTTAGCGCAAAGTGCATAACTTAACATTGTTTTTCCAGTTTATAAAGCAAGATTTTGAAATTGTACACACAATTAGTCATGATCTTCTCAAAACCAACTTAAAACTAATGATCATGACTAATTGTGCATTAAATTTCAAACTCATGGTTTATAAACCTCACTAATACTGAACTATTGGTATTAACTGCCACATACAAAAATGTTTTAAAATTTTTAAATTCTAAACAAAAACTACAAAGTAAAGTTATGCACTTGTGCTAAGCGACTGACCTTAAGAGAGGATCGAAAATATTTTTTTTGAGACCAGATACTTAGGTTCACGGCTGAAGTGATTTACATATTATTTTCTCATAGTACATGGATCATAGTCAATCACGTTCATTTTACTTTTTAAATCGTGTTGTAGGTACGTACACGTAACTAAATGAGTAGTAATTTCCAGAAAATTCTGTGTGGTTTTCAAAGTGCTTTTTAGTTCTCAAGCTCAGAAGTGAAACTTAAAGTAAGAACTCAACCTCATTTTTAATCAAATTATCCCTTTTTAAACATGATAGGTAAAAAGACAATTTTCCTCTATAGTACACGGCACTCAACAAACTAAATTCACTCGGATTTCGTTACTGGGACGAGATTACCTCTGTTTGCTTTAGACCGGGTATGCAACTTTTTAGATAGAGTTAAATCGGAACAACTTTGGCAGATTTAACGGTTCGCGTCAACTTCAGTGAACACTCATAGGTATATAATGTTCGCGGCATCTCAGCCGGTGTGATACCCGATTTGCAATTAGAAAGACCGATTTAAACTTCTGCTAACACAGGCTAATGAGTTTTTCAAATATGTGCAAAGCCATTTGTTTTAGTCTCTCCTCACTTCCAACTTATTATAACTAACCATACCTATAACAAATAGGGTATAATTTAATATAGTATTACAGGCCTTGATTGATTGATTGATTGACTCCTATCTAATGAGGCGTCAGCTGCGATGGTGTGGCCATGTTTCCCGAATGTCTGATGCCAGGGTGGCTAAGCGCATCTTCTACTCCGAACTGCAGGAAGGGAAACGGAAACAGGGCGGCCAATTTAAATGCGGCGGCCAGTATAAATAATACGATATAATTTTTGTACGATTATCAACTTTACGCTGGTGGAGGTAGTAAGGCATTGACCACGCAAGGCGCGTTCCAAATTCTGCGGTTCAAACAATAGAACGCAAGTTCTCACGTTCTGTGTGTGTGTGTAAAGATCCAAGCCGTCATAGATTACTGTCACCGCTTTTTAGGCTGTGTGTGTGGGATACGTTGAAGACATTATCATAAAAACTCGTATCTAGCTTCAGGTACCAAAATCATAAACTGACACCTATTTCAAGTGGTATATCTACTTCTATACTAATGTCTTTTGATATCTCTCACATTTGACAATATCTGTTACTTTTGACGCCTTCCATTTTTGACATGTGTTATTTTAATATTTATTTACTTATTATATTTGCCAATCTATTTATAGTTTTCTTAAATAACATCAAATAACAAAGTAGTAATACAAACGTTTTAACTATTTAAAATAATACATATATATTTAAATGTGTTTTCAAGTATAATACTAGCTTGAAAAATTAGAGGTAATTCTGACAATGGCCTCCCTCATCGTTATGTTGAAAACATGTGTCCTTGAAAACATCTAGGTAGGCCTTTTCTAGTCCTTTCCATTTCCTTGTATCTTGAGCAGTTGTCTTCCGGCTACGCTTTTAAAATATGAAGTCAAACATAAACACGATACACACGCGGACAAAGCTGCGGGCAAAAGTAAGTACAAAGTTTGAAGTCTGAATTCAATTTAAAACAAAACAATGGGGTGGTTTCCCTTTACAAGGCAATTAGGTGAATGTAAGCTCACGTTGCAAACAGTACCGCGCATAGTTTATGACGTCACAAGGTAATCCGAGACGAGCTCGTTGCTAACAAGCGATATACAGTCGCAATAGCACTGAGTTGCACGAATCGCAATTTGATATTTTACCATCATCGGCTGGAACGTTTTGTGTTGGATATTTCACGGGAAAGATATTTTGATGACCGGTTTTGGTGGAACGAAATTGATGAAAACATAAATACCTACTCGTACGTTTTAAAAGCAAGTGTGTTTTGTTATCCACTATGGGCTAACACTTGGCCAATACCATGCCTGGTGGAATGGAAGGCTTCGATGAGACCCAGTGGCGTGCACAGAGTTTTTACACAGGGTAGACATAAAAACCGGTCAAGTGCGAGTCAGACTCGCGTACCTTAGGTTCCGTATCGTGGATGAAAAATGTAATTTTGTTTTCGTGAATTTCTAAACTGCTATATTATTCCTGTAATCTTTACGTAAGCACATACGAGTATTACCATGATTTTTTTTTTATTTTTCGATCAACCAATTTTAGAGATAAGTTGAGGGACATCAATTTTTTTTTGTAGTTTTTCGAGGATTTCCCAAAATAGAGGCAAGTAAATATAGCTAAGCTGTATATGTATTTTTATGCGCATTTGTAACCGGCATCGTTCCAAACAGTTTGGTTATTTGAACATAACAAGCAGGAGAAACAAAACAGTCGATTAGTATGTTTACAACCTGTCAGCCAGTTAAATGTTTCATATTGTTTTGGATTGAATTTTCTAGTTGCTTTACCTTTTATTTGAATCCGGTACGAAGCGGCTTTTCTCGATTACTTACTTCATTTTTTTTCAGCAACACACAGTTTTGAAAACGTACCATTTCTTAATTTTTGCACACACACATTCCCAGCACAACTTTCACAGTAGTTACAGTAGCCATTTTTTGCAATTTTTAGACCCAATTTTATTTTATTTATACTGCTTGTCATCAATTTGCGTAACGAACGAACGAAAAACAATAATGGATGGCGCCGGCTCAGCTGCTAAGGCGGCTTCGTAAGACTTCGGTAATTTTCGGTGAATGTCGTAAAACTAAAAAGCCGTCGGCTTTTTGCAGATTTTTCGCATACATCTCGCACGCAAACAAGCAAAAGCTTTTGCATTTGTGTGCCATGTACTTACAGTAACGCACACAACAAAGATACTGTTGAAATAATGACCCACACATATAAGCCGGTACTGGCCGGTAGCCACGATTCCGCGATGGCTGGTCCGAAATTGAATTACAACGAATTATAAGCCATTCACTTCATAGTCTTTCGTAATCGATTTTAGCGATGTAATTCTATTTCGGAATGCTCGAGCATAGATACTTTATCTATGGCTCGAGTGAGCGAGCGAATCGCAGCTGTGAACTGAGACTCGCAGTTCCACGGAACACTTTTACCAGGAGAAGAATGAAAACTCAGTACAAAAAGAAAGCGACAATATTTCTTTACTGCTAGCGCCATCTAGGGAATGCCCATTATAAACCTTCATAGTTATCCACATATACAGGGTGGAAAAAATTTAAGGGCCCTGGAGGGGAACTACCTTAAATCCTTTAGTTAGGTCATTTCACTGAAAGGAAACATTCCTTTATTTTTTAAAAGAAACAAAACTGCATTCAAAGATATTCTGAAATTCGCTTGTCTCACCCGGGAATCAAACCAACTAAAAATAAAAAAAACTAAACCCTCACTATTTTATCATACGAATCGGTAGAATTATTGTTCAGAATAAAATTTGTATAATAAACATTTGGTCTTACACTCATCTGTTGTACGAGATACTCATGAAATTAAATATTTATTACAAGTTCTTTGATAACAATACCTAGTACTGTTCACTTGTAACAAGTAAATGACACGTTATAATTTTCTTATCTCTCTTACATACAAAGACATCGTATGAAGTACAAGCTTGCTAATGTTATTTATCTTAAGTATCTTGTTGAAGACTTCAATAAGAAAATCGTTAAATGGTAATAAGAAATGTATGCAGAGCACAATTACTTTTTGCACTAGGCGTACTGACGAAAATTTAAAAAAGGAACGTATTTTTTTGCAACGCGGAGCAACAAATTTGAAGTTTGAACCATAAATTTCGTTCGAAATTCAAATTTTGTTTTGTTATGCTTTCATTTCGTGCTGTCATTGTGTAATAATGGCGTATAATTATTACTTTACAAGTGAACAGTACTAGGTATTGTTAATAAAGAACTTGTAATAAATATTCAATTTCATGGGTATCTCGTACAACATATGAGTGTAAGGCTAAATGTTTATTAGACAAATTTAATCCTGAACAATAATCCTACCGATTCGTATAATAAAATAGCGAGGGTTTATTTTTTTAATTTTTAGGTGGTTCAGTTCCCGGGTGAGACAAGCAAATTTTAGAAGATCTTTGAATGCAGTTTTGTTTCTTTTAAAAAATAAAGGAATGTTTTCTTTCAGTAAAATGAGCTAACTAAAGGATTTAAGGTAGTTCCCCTCCAGGGCCCTTTCATTTTTTCCACCCTGTATATATAGGTATACATATACGTGTATTTATGACCGAAATTCAAATATTGCTTGTTTGAACAGGGATCATTACTTAATCTATTATATTTTATGATCGTTCGGAACTTTTACTAAAGGTACAATTTCATATCTTTAACAAAGATTATTTTTAAAAGCGATCATAAAATATAATAAGCCGAGTTTCTTAGAAACTTACAATGAAAAGCTTTAATTTACACTCCATGTTTATTATTAAGTAAAATTTTACAGTTTTTAAAAATTACAGCTTTCAAATTGTTACAAGTTATTCTGACAAATATCGTCGTAAACTGGAGACATTAATCATGGATTTAACAGATTTTTGGTGTAGCACCCTTAAGCCAACGCAGGCTGATACAATTTTAAATAGAATCACATCAAACATATTATTTAGAGTGCATTACAAGCCAGTGAAGCCAGTAAGATCAATTTGAAACAAATTCCAAGGAAAAAATGTATTTTCCAAAAATTTCTGCAACCGTATTCGTATTATTTGTACCTGGACAAGGAAATCAGTACAATTTCAAGCCGGGATCAGTGGCCAGTGTATGCCCGTACTTTGAACACTTTCTTTTTCCTCCTTCATCTTGATTATTTGGTGTGAAAACATTAAAGAACTCAATTGCAAAATAAAAAACTGTTTGAAAAAAATATCGTCTTTTCTTCGTATGACATTTCTTTTTTTTTGTTTTTAACAGCGCTGGAAACCACTCCTTCGGAGCCAAAAGACACAAAAATAGTTCACATTATATGTTATAATAATATATATTATATTTTAATTGACATAAAATACTATTATTAAAATGACTATAATAAATAAAAATAATCGAAACTAAAATATTTTTATCAGGTTAGTTGAGTGTTACCATAAAATTGTGAAATGTATAAAAGTGGGAACATTCTGGCCTGCCCTCGCCACCTAATTGGTTGATAGCTTTGTCACCCCTAGTTCATAGACAGTTGGCTAGGGCTGCGCAGTTCCCGCTAATGACAATAGATGGCGGTCGGTGTGGCTACACTTTTTTTTTTACGATATGCGTAAAAATGCGTAAATGATGTGTATTTGTCAGGGTAGACAGTGTCTTTTTGTCTGTATGGACTGCACGCCACTGATGAGACCTAGGATAAAGGTGCTCGCCCTGAAAGAAGGAGAGTGAAAGCAGGCGAGGTGTCTGTCCAAAAGGGCTTCAGGAAAATCTATGGAAGTTGGTATGGGCCGAATGTATTATACTACGCAACTGCTTTTAACCACTCTCTATTCTTATGACGTTATACTGGAGTACGACGAGTTGCATGGTAGCATGGTTTCGTCATGATGTTTGTTTGAGACAGCCTAACATCAGATGAATCATCATACAACGATTCCACCCAAATTAAGGGGCTCCACAAAGCTAAACACCAGTTTTGCATTGGATTCAGTTCTATCAATGTAGATGGTAAAAATTCGAAAAAAAATTGGAGTGTTTTATTGAATCAATACAATTATTAATTACACTTCATAAATAAGCATACTTTTAATCTTATTTTAATTATGTTACTTTAAAATAAGCATGAATTTCACAAAAAAAGCGATTCAGTTTCCATATCTCAAAACCGATTGAAACGAAACCAACCCATGCAGATACCAACTAGAAAATAACATATTTATCCAGAAATTATAATGAATGTCCTACTGTAGCCGTGATTTTAAAATAACTATAGGTGCCTATAGTTTTGCGTGCGAGGAATCTGATTAGAGCAGGATAGACAGTTAAAAAACAAGCGTTAGAGAAGGACTGAATGCTTAAGCATTTTGCAGCCCCTATAGTGATAAGGCCTCTGATTGTTACCTTCTTCACTTGTAATGTTTATGTATTTTTTAATAAGGTAAACAAAAAGAGTACCTATTTGTTTGTTTGTTGAAGTGAGCGGATCTATCAGTTAGTTGTGTCCTGCCCCTGTATTCTGTATCTTTTGTTGCCAACTGGACTAGGTGCCTATCATCAAAAACATAGCTAAAAACTGAACTTTCAAAATTGCCTTTAGTCGGTATTGAACTATTTACGAACTGTGTCGTCTCTTCAAGTGCGAACATATCCTTAGACAATCAGAATTCGATAGTCTATCTATGTTTTTGATGATAGACACCAAGTCTAGATGGCAACTAAAGATACATAATAGGCCCTCTGCCCCCCTATTCCGTATCTTTAGTTGCCAACTGTACTAGGTGCCTATCATCAAAAACATAGATAAAAACTGAAATTTCAAAATTGCCTTTAGTGGATATTGAACTATTAACTATCTGTGTCGTCACTTGAAGTGTGAACATATCCTTAGGAAATCGGAATTCGATAGTATATCTATGTTTTTGATCATAGGCACCCCGTACAGAAGGCAACTAGAGATACATAATAGGCCCTCTAGTCTAACTGTCTAGTGTACGCCCCGGGCGTATGTGGAGTAATTAGTGGTTGTGGGTGACTAATTCCTTGCAACCTATAATTTGCATTGAATTCAATTCATAGAAGTTAGTACCCAATGGTTTATATTTATTAGAAGCGTAGAGATGAGTTTTGAGCATTACAACACCTGTTTACTTATAATAGTTAACAATAAATGTGTGTGTGCTCACGAATCGAGCTCGTCTTAGTTAAAGGACCGCCAAATAATCGTATGAATTAGATAAGTTTATGTATAATAATTTGAGCAAGGACCTCACGATTATACACTTAACCCGAAAAAAATGCTCACAAATGGTTTATAAACATCTACTTCATTTGAATTTTGATCAAACAGAGAACCTGTTGAAAGTTGAAACTTTTGCTATTGCTCTCTATGGAATGAATAGGACTAACATAACTTTTACACACACCTTAATATACTGATCTCTCTCACTCATTTACTCACAATACACACACCCTAAACCACACGCTTTCATTTATTTTAACTTTCAGTAATAGGCTTTTTGTTTTGTTTTTATTTAGTTTAATTTATTTGATTTCCTATATATATATATATTTTTGTCACCTTTTTATTTGCATGGGATTTTTGACACTGTTACCCTAAGTTTCAAGTTTACTTAGATAAGGGAACAGGGCTACTCCCTGGGTACAGCTTAGATTATATGTAGAAATAAGTTAAGTAAATAAGTTGTTAAAGAATAAAGTTATTTTATCTCTTATCTCAAATACGAAATTTTACGGTAGTGGTGAAAACTATTGCCATATTTCAGGCACAAATATAACCCACACCTTAAGGTGCCTTATGAAGCTTGCAGTCCAAACGGAAACGTGTTCTTTCATCTCCAAAATAAGCGTTTTATTTAAGTCGTATTGTCAGTTCATTATCTCATTTTAAATACAAGTAAAATACATGTTAGGATATAGGATATATTCTAAGCATTTGTGTATCTGAAAACGTAATTTAGTTTAATTAGCTCGATAGAAAAAAATCGCAAAGAAAGCTCCTCAAACTGCGAATAAACGTGTTTATGCAAAGATGTACAAACGAGAGAATTTGAACTTCTCCTGAATTCTTTATACATGACCAAAGACATTGGCAGACCATTTTCATTTATTTTTCAATACTTTTTCAGGAATTCCAGAAAAACCTCGCAAATTCACGGATTATGCCCGCAGCGCACGAAGCAACCGTTCTAACTAATGTAGACTTTCTGACAATAATATACTTGTGACAACTCAAGCATACCTGAGTAATTACTTAATAGGATTGTTGTGTCCCATGGGCAGGCCTTAAAGGTCGATTCTCCGTATTTGTTACAAAATATTAAGAAATAATTATAACGGCTACAATACAACATTTAGATAAGAGCAATGTATAACAATAGTTCACTACATGATATGATTGAAAGTATTTTAAATTGTATTTTGGCAGCTTCAGAATACTTAATTGGATTTTCCATAAGAGTGATTTTAGAATTTTATTTTTAGAATTTAACTAAAAGCATATCCAAAACAGTTTTAAAATTGTTCAAAACCACAAAAAAGACACAAAATTTCAAGAATTTAAATAAGTTTGACGAAATAAAAGTAAAGGTGTGAAAAATAGATGAAAGCTTTTGGGATTAATATATTTTAAAATAACAGACCTGCAAAAATATCTGAAATAAAATTATGCTAAAAGCTCGAGATTTTTCCGTTTACAAAAACTTTTTGTTTTGCGTGTATTTTGGTTTTCAATGCTACGCCGTTCGTTATAAAGCCTTTATTTTGAGCTTGCAATAGAGATGATGTCAAATATGCAACAAAAGAAATTAAGAAAGTATTTTTTTTTGCGAGTGTCGGGTATGAATCCAGTGCAAGCGAAGAATTATTCTAAGTTAGAATCCTGGGCGTGGTGAGTGATTCAAAGCCCAAGAACCAAAAGTTCCCCCCCCCCTTATCTCCAAAACTGATGGACCGACAAATATGAAAAAAGTCATGGTATTATGTGTTTACCTAAAGATTACAAGAAAAACAAAGCGTTTTAGAAATTCAGGAACAAAATTGGCAAAATTAAATTTATCATCCACAATACGGAACCCTAGGTGCGCGAATCTGACTCGCACTTGGCCGGTTTCTCTATTTATTATAAATATTTCAGATTTTAGGTTCACTTGGTTAGGTTTTTATTTTAGGTCATCTTTAGTGAAGTTTTTGAATGTTATTTAAGTTTCATGTTTATAAATACTATGACCGTCTCAAGGAATATATTTATCGTTTATATTTTTAGAACAAACTGCTACAAGTAAAGCTTACGTAGGTGTTGTGATAAATAAAGCTCTCCATTTTATTTAATTTTGTTGCAGAACTACTCGTTCTATAAATAGGCTGGCTAAGTTTGTACTAATTAGATAATTCCTTGCTTTCTGAGAGTACAGTGGAGATCACATCAACCTATTTACATTGGACTTTGATATCCTGCACAATAAGGGCTAATTTAGTACTGCAAGTGTACAGCTTGATGTGATCTACACTGTACTCACGTAAAGAATGAATGAATGAAAACAGAATGAATGAATGACTATAAAATTGTTATACAGGTCTATTCAAGTATGATATTTCTTCAGCACGGGAGAAGCCGTAAGAGAATACTATATAGTAAATAACGAAAAAAAAAACATACAATCATAAATGATAAAACTTGTAAAAGCAAGATTACGACAATCAAACTTTAAATTATTTTAGTATAAAAGAAAAGAAAAAGAAAGAAAAATAACCACAACTGTTTGCAGTGTTAGAGTTACCGAATATTGGCTGTAATTGAATGGTCGTCATGACGCGACCAACTCAGTTGTGGGCGTGGCCAAATGTCATGCTGTTTCATTTCGCTATAAGGTGCACGCTCCATGCAATTTGTGAAGACAAAACAATCATGCCGATTTTGACGCCGGCGCAAAATTTAAAACATGTTTCAGGAGAAACAACATTTTGGCAAGATTGTGGACGTTTTCAAAAACAATTTTTGGTTATTTTTAATCTGGATAACATTTTGAATGTTTCACCAGTATTCGTTTTTTGATTTTATGTAAAATAATAAAAGCACATTCGGCCACACTTCTGGTAAAAAACCGTAAAATTTTCGTATTTTAGGGGTTTGTTAAACATAGATCTAGATAATAACAATGAACTCAACCTAAAATATTATAATAACATTCGATAGACACACCACAATGTGGTGACAGAGTTTGTATGGAGGTTTGCTTGCGCGTAACGACGCCTCTTAAGGCGATTACCGTCGCCAAATTAGCAGCTCGATGTTTGTCTGTATGAATATCGACGGAAACGACATTGAAATAACGTTCAAATCAGTGCACAATGCGTGGTGGCTGTTACGACGCTCGCTGCGTCCTTGAAAGGGCAAAATAGGAGAAAATAATACTTTTCACATGGGCGTCATTGTTCGATTGAATAATTCTATGTTATATTTATAGCTATCAAGTTTATCTATTTATCAAAGCATAAATTAATTAAATCACCTAAACCGCTTAGGAGCAGTAGGAAATTCAAGCCAAAAAACACGATTCAGTTGAAACAATTTTTCATATAGAAGTTTTGGTGGTACGAAAAAGAAAAATGTTGCATATGTTGTCCTAGAGTTGATAATCCATAATACATTTTTTCAATATTTTTGGTTTGGCCATAAAAGGGGAGTAGGCTTTAGAAAGTACCCATTTGGCGATATTAAGGGCCTTAAAAACAAAATTTGACTGTAAGGAAGTGTACATTAAAAATGTTCTTTGTTCTCACCGTCGAAATGCGTCGTTGCTAGCGTATTTAAACCATATCATTTTTTTGTGTCAAGTGGCACCTCTGAACCAATTAGCGCTCGCTACGTAATCAGCTCTGTTTGGTTTTTTGGCTTAATTTAGAAAACAGAAATAATGAGATACGGGGAAACATGAGTGCCAATTTGAAATTGAAATTGTAATAAGGTTGTAAATAGAAACGTAGCTTTGTATGAAACCACTACTCTACCGACCACAAACAAATAAAAAAAAAATAAGCTAACAAATAAATATTGTAACAAAAATACATACCCGCTGTAAATGTAGTAAAGAAAATCTCAAATTTCTATTTTTTATTATATAGCTTTTTGTGTTGCAGCATAATATGAAAACTACTTTGGCAGTCTGTTTTCCTTGCGACCCAATTACCGTAATCTATGCAGCGCGTACAGTGATACAAGCTTTGATTAAATGCTTTAGTCAAAGGCTACAAGGACCTGATGGCGCGTGGATGACAGTGACAGGGGCGCAGCTGTGAAACAAGGAGTATGGTAGTGACGTTAGTTCCGATTTTGGACACAACCAATCCACGCGCCATAAGATCCATGTAGCACTGTATGCAGTATATAACTTTAAAGACTCGCGTTTCATCAAAATAAACGGCAGGGTTATTACGTATCTTGAAAACAATAAGCAATCGACAAAAATTGCGCAGTTGCTGTGTCAAAAGTCACTTTCTTAATAAGAAAAGTGACTTTTGACACATTAATTGCACAATTTTTGTCGATTGCTTACTGTTTGCAAGATACGTAACAAGCCATCGGGGCTATGGCGCGCGGCGATAGATTTTTTGAACCTATTCTAGATCCTCTAGACGCCAAGTGGCTCACTATAAATATCATTGCAGTATGGGAAAGCACATTGGTAAATTCACGAGTTGTGCTGAGAACTAGATAGTTTATTTGGTAGAGCAATCGTCCGGTAACCGAGAGGTCCCAGGTTCGAATCCCGGTTCAGAGCTCCTCACATCCAGATTTTACTTTTCTTTCTGCGTTTCTATACTGCAATGATATAATGTTAATTTATATTTCCTTGCGATGGATAAATCGCCAAGTATCCAAACATAGAAATTAATTTCTATCATAGTTTATATACAGGGTGGAAAAAATGTAAAGGCCCTGGAGGGGAACTACCCTAAATCCTTTAGTTAGCTCATTTTACTGAAAGGAAACATTCCTTTATTTCTTAAAAGAAACAAAACTGCATTCAAAGATCTTCTAAAATTTGCTTATCTCACCCGGGAACTGAACCAACTAAAAATTAAAAATATAAACCCTCGCTATTTTATCATACGAATCGATAGGATTTTTGTTCAGGATAAAATTTGTCTAATAAACATTTAGTCTTGCACTCATCTGTTGTACGAGATACCTATGAAATTGAATATTTATTAAACGTTCTTTATTAACAATACCTAGTACTGTTCACTTGTAAAGTAATAATGATACGCCATTATTACAAAATGACAGCACGGAATAAAAGCAAAACAAAACAAAATTTGAAATTCGAACGAATACATTTATCGATTTTAAAAATGTTGAAAGTTATCGTTAGAACTTCAAATTTGTTGCTACGCCTAGTGCAAGAAGGAATTGTGCTGTGCATAGATTTATTATTATCATTTAACGATTTTCTTATTGAAGTCTTTAACAAGGTACTTAAGATAAATAACATTAGCAAGCTTGTACTTCATACGATGTTTTTGGATGTAAGAGAGATAAAAAAATTATAACGTTTCATTTACTTGTTACAAGGGAACAGTACTAGGTATTGTTAATAAAGAACTTGTAATAAATATTTAATTTCATGGGTATCTCGTACAACAGATGAGTGTAAGACCAAATGTTTATTAGACAAATTTTATCCTGAACAATAATCCTACCGATTCGTATAATAAAAAAGCGAGGGTTTTTTTTTTCATTATTTGGTTTGATTCCCGGGTGAGATTAGTGTATTTCAGAATATCTTTGAATGCAGTTTTGTTTCTTTTAAAAAATAAAGGAATGTTTCCTTTCAGTAAAATGAGCTAACTAAAGGATTTAAGGTAGTTCCCCTCCAGGGTCCTTAAATTTTTTCCAACCTGTATACATAATATGATATATAAATATATGTACATACAATTTTTTTTTGTGTATACCTTCACCCTAAAATTAAGTAAAATAGATTATTTTTTTGAAACCACAAATAAATAGTATTTGCATAGTTCTTGCACCAAAATACAAGGACAATATTGCTAGGAAATATCATGCATATGCAATTTTTTTTCCGTCTATCGCATCTTTGTGAAAAGTATTAATTTCTTCTATTTTGCCCTATCCGGAGTCCCAGCGACATCGTAATTAATGCAGTGCGCGCTGATATAAACGTTATTTTAATATAGTTTCTGTCGATATTTGTACTGACACAGGTCGACTCAAGGTCGATGGTGACTACCTGCCCCTTAATAATCTTTATTGATGTGGGCGATCATACCAAATTTTAAAATATCTATGCTTACGCAGTCATCACAGAAATGGCTACGAAATGCTACGCGGCTTTTTGTTAGAAGTTCTACGAAGCGCTGGCAGTGCTGCGAAACTATTCTGCTACAGATTGCTAGAAGACTTTGCGCTACAAAATAAAGCTATAGATTATAAAGTATAGAATCATATAATGTAGTATTATATTATGATATATTTTTGACCCGTAGCGCAAAAAGTTGTAAGACATAAAACGATGACATTAGCCTGTTTTGGTCCTAAAATAACATTTTTACGGAAGTATTAGAAGATACCGAATCACTCAGAAGATGTCTTATTCGACCTACATCGACGGAGTTCCTCTGGAATTGAATTTGATCCGTGACTTGCACGTCTTATTCTCACAGTAAAATGTGTTTCGGTATTATTCAATTTGGTTTTTGGAACATGGACAAGCGATATTGACACTGATCTGTGTTTAAAAATGATATAATAACCGCTTTTAGTCTATTGCTTTGTATCAATGAAAATAGTATTGGAAGAGCAAGCTGAAATCTATTCCGAGGGCAGCTTGAAAAATTTTACGCGTCAGAATAAAACGATATGTCAATTAGCCATACAATCTTTATCGTTTGACGTAAATCACTGCGTTTCGTGGTACGGGGTCCAGTACAAAATGTACAGTACACCACCCATGATTATTACGTCCCTTTGTGATGGTTGGTGAGCCCTATCTCTGGGTCATTAAAATACATCGAATATGGACAGGTGCTTTTCAAAACATGATCACTAATATCTCCTTACATGATTTGAACTCACCACCTTAGAAATGGTCAAGAAATTCGAACTAACGGACCACAGAGGCGGTCAGGTTTCTTGGTGAACCCATAGTTTCTTGGTCAACTCATAGTTTGTTAGTCAACCCATAGTTTCTTAGTCAATCCATAGTTTCTTGGTCAACCCATAGTTTCTTGGTCAACCCTTAGTTTCTTGGTCAACCCATAGTTTCTTAGTCAACCCATAGTTTTTTGGTCAACCCATACTTTCTTGGACAACCCATAGCTTCTTGGTCAACCCATAGCTTCTTGGTAAACCAATAGTTTCCTGGTCAACCCATAGTTTCTTAGTCAACCCATAGTTTCTTGGTCAACCCTTAGTTTCTTGGTCAACCCATAGTTTCTTAGTCAACCCATAGTTTTTTGGTCAACCCATACTTTCTTGGACAACCCATAGCTTCTTGGTCAACCCATAGCTTCTTGGTAAACCAATAGTTTCCTGGTCAACCCATAGTTTCTTAGTCAACCCATAGTTTCTTGGTCAACCCATAGTTTCTTAGCCAACCCATAGTTTTTTGGTCAACCCATACTTTCTTGGACAACCCATAGCTTCTTGGTCAACCCATAGTTTACTGGTCAACCCTTAATTTCTTGGTCAACCCATAGTTTCTTGGTCAAACCATAGTTTCTTGGTCAACCCATAGTTTCTTGATCAACCCATAATTTATATTAAAATAATGTAAATCTGCACTAAAATATCCGAGTGTTCCATTTAAGTTAATAAGGAAAATTCTGTCAAATTCAATCCATTCTCTTCGTTAAAAATATTAGATCAATTAGAATAGAATCACGTTTTGCTGTTAGAACAACCTACCTCTGTCTCAGTAGAAGAATTCCACCTTGCGACTGTAACCCGTTCTAACAAGGTTGCTTTTAGAGTGAACTTGGAATTCGATCGTGGGTAGTTTGTGTACTGAAGCTAATACTGATCGATTCTTGTACAAACGAGGATCTGCGATTTGTCATTGTCATTTCTGGGCTTTTTCCTCTTTGTGGTACAGTCGCGTACAATTTAAGTTACCTTTTCAGGGTTCCGTACCCGAAGGGTGTTAAACAGGACCCTATAGACTAAGCCTGCGCTGTCTGTCCGTCCATCCGTCCGTCTCTATGTTTGTCTGTCTCTCCGTCTATCACGGGGATCTACAGCTTCAGCCGTTATAGGTAGCTAAAGCCATGAGTTGAAATTTTCACAGAATATGTTTTACTATGGCCTTTACCGCGGGAAATAAAGAAAAACTCGAAAAAGTAGCATTTTAACGTCATCACGCCCCCCCTCCCCCCTTACATGAGGACCGAAAAATATGAAAAATATTAAAGTGATTAGTTAAGATTAATGGAATAATATAGCAGTTTAGTTATTAGGGTTCTGTACTCAGCCGTACCATTGTAGCAGCTTGTTTTTGTCGCATAAGTGTTACTATTGCATATATATTTTGTTGTTATTTACTATCATATTTTAGGTTTATTGAAATTGAAATTGAAATTATTTATTTGTCTTTCAAACATAATTATATCACACAGAAATTTGTTTTAAAAAGAATGCGACAAAAAGGAACGAGCTCAGCTATATGCTGTGATAGAAAAATAAATTGGTCTTCACAGCGCTGATTTTCAGCTTGTCCCCGATCTCGCAGAATGTGCACATATGCGGGTAGAAAATTGGGAAAAAAGATTTGACATTCTTCCATAAATATAGCATGCATTACATTTAAAAATAAAAATAATAAAATAAGCAAGCTGTACGACAGGTTTAAGTATTGTGTGGTGGTACGGAATCCTTTGTTCGCGAGTTCCACTCGCACTTGCTCAAATTTTCATTTGATTTTATCCACTACTAGCTTCTGCCCGCGGCTTCGCCCGCGTGGCTTACAGGAAACAAATTACATTTTTTCAGAAACAAACATTATTAGTGCTCTCACTCCCTCTGGGAGTCAAGGTGTAGTGCTCGGCCGAAAAACTTGCATGCTCAGACTACGAACGCGCCCTGCTCGGCCTTCGGCCTCGCGGGCGCGTTCTCCGTCCTCACATGCTCGTTTTTCGGCCTCACCAGAATGCCAAACACGGGGACTCACCGATCAAAGTTTTTCCGAAAGAGTGTCAAAATCCCTATCAGTTGTCAAAAGATTTCAAATTTGAATACAGCAGCGTAATTGGCGACCCCGAATGCCCCTTGAGTTTTATGCAAATCGGAATACTTTTTTTGGACCTGTCAAAAAACTGTCAAAACTGTTTAATTTTTTTTGGTCATGTAGCCCCAGCTTGACCGATCACAATAGTTGAAACCCGAACTCCCTACGATTAGCCGTTCGGGAGATATGGCCGATCAAATGTTTGGCAATTTTTTTTTTCGACTTTTTTTTTAACGTCATCTAGATCTTGCCGAGCCCTTTTCTTAGAGTACCATGAACATGGGTCTATAGCATTAGCTGTTTGGGAGATACGGGCCTGTAAAGTTTTGACACTTTCGGCGGGTAGATCTCGTCGAAACCTTTTCCTAGACACCCATCAACATGGGTCTAAGTCTAGCCGTTTGGGAGAAACAGGCCGTCAAAGTTTTCACATAAAAAAAGAATTTTTTTTGGTACCCCGTGGTCCAACCCTTTCAACCTTCCATTCCAAAAATATTTTGCTGGGATATTGAAAGATATAGATAGATAGATAGATAGATAGATAGATAGATGGACAGATAGATAGATAGATAGATTGTGGATATATAGATAGATAGATACCTCAAAAGGAAAAAATGGAATCCTAATAGGATCACTTGTGTGGCTGTCTGTCTGTTCGTCTGTTACAGCCGATTTGCTCTGGCACACATACTTTCAAGAATTTTCATGTCCACTATATTAAATTTCAAAATCGATGCCATTTTCATAATTAACGTCCCAAAAAACCATAAAAACGACACCCATATTGATATTTACACATTTCAACATATCAACCCCATCGCACCCCAACAGGGGATGATGGTATTTCACGTCCACTACGTTGGATTTAGAAATCGTTGTTGTTTTCGTAATCAGCGACCCGATAAACCATACAAACGATACCCATGTTGGTTTTCAGACTTTGTCACCCCATTTCCCCTTTTTAGGGGTTGAATTCAGGAAATGCCTTTTTTACGTCCACTACGTTGGATTTTAAAATCGTTGTTGTTTTCGTAATCAGCGACCCGATAAACCATACAAACGATACCCATGTTGATTTTCAGAATTTGTCACCCCATTTCCCCCTTTTAGGGGTGGAATTCTGAAAAAACCTGAAACATATGTTTACTCATTTATAGATAGGAGTACTCTTGTGAAGTCTCGAATAAAATAGTCTAACTAATCTTGTTTCCCGATACAAACTTTGGACCCCCGTTTCACCCCTTTAGGGGGTGAATTTTGAAAAATCCTTTCTTAGTGGATGCCTACACTATATAAGGTATCTATATGCAAAATTTCAAGTCTCTAGGACCAGCGGTTTAGGCTGTGCGTTGATATATCAGTCAGTCAGTCAGTCAGTCAGTCAGTCAGTCAGTCAGGACTTTGAATTTTATATATACAGATGGCATGTGGGCAGGAAATCATTCACTTATACACTTTTATTTATTTTAAAGGGTGAAAACAAAAGTTAATATCTGTTGGCGTTTCTTTCTTAGATAAGCCTTGTACCAGACGCGTTTGAGCGATAGGTAAGTTTTATATTATTTGTAAACTTTCTTCGACTCAATCATATCCAAGTTTCATGTTTATATTTGTATTCAACTTATCAGTTAGAAACTTTTGTTAGAAGCTTCGAGTGTTAGCTTGTTAAAACTTGAATTGGAATGAAATATGTTTGAGATATATTTTTTGTCATTTACCAAAAAAGTTATTTAGGGTTCTACTTTGAAAAACTCAACATAAACCCTTGAGGTAGTGAATAAATATTGGGCGTTCGACAAAGCATAAACGTTGCCCTATAATAAGGTCAAAATAAAATTAAGGGGGTATATCGTCAATATCGACACTTTTTGAAGTTATTTATCTGCTGTTCGAAAGTACGAGTCCCAAGTTAAATAAATTAGTATAAACATTTTTGGACCTTTTTCTATATTTGAGACTATCAGAAACGCGATCGGAGAAATTTTATTCGATAGAAATAATTATTGAAATGGGGTCTAAATTTACACTTTTTTTGATATTCTGACAAATTGGGGTAGTATACACCCTTCAAAAATATTTATTGAGATGGGTTTTAACAATACCTAAATTACTGGAAATGGAAATTGTCATAGTTATTTTTGTTAATTTTTTATTACTTTAAAATCGACATTTTGTCAATTTCCCCCGATTCCATCCCTCTCGCACTGTGGATTTTTCCGCCTGGAGTAATGGGGACCTTTCCACGGACGATATATCACATTAAGTTTTTTCTTTGTTTGACGCCTACGTGTGCGTGCGCATCACATAAACACGCAAAAGACGACGAAAACTGGATTGAGCAGCTGCCGCAACACCTGACGCGTCGCTCACACATTAGTAGTAGGTGTAGACTGAAAATCGACATTGTGGTCTTATGTATATACGGTCATAACATTATTGTCGAGTCGTAGCCTATTTTGCTACCGTGGCACATACACATTAACACATTTACAACCAACTTTGTTATGTTACATAACAGGTTTACAAATGAAACGCATGTTTCTTATTTTTCTTCTTTTTCTATTTGTTTTCTGTACGTGTTAATTCGTACGCGTGTTAGTTATATAAGTTGAATTTGTATTCTCAAGTTTTGTGTTTTCAAGTGTTATGGTGCTTAATAAATGTTTTATCTATCTATCTATTTAATTATCACCATTAAAAACTTGAATCCTGCAACCATCGTTTCTCAACACACACCACCACCAAGTCTCCACAACTAGAAGACTTCTAGTTCTAAAAACTTTGCAGAAATCGTTGTATTTGGTTGTTTTTTTATATTTTGTATCGGAATCGCATATAAGCTTAAATTTTCTCTGAAATTGGGTAGTTTTTTTCTTAAAGAAAACTTTAAGTTATTCTTTACAAATCACATGACCATCAAGCTCGGTGTAAGACGACTTAGCTTATTTGACAGGACCAACCTTATTTTAGGTGTCTGTCTTTGTCTTTTTGATACAGAAAGAAAAAGACAGAACACCGAATCGACACTAATACGGGCTCAGCACCAAACACTCGCAAAGCAAAGACCAAGAAAATAATTTCAGTCAGAAAAGAGGCTCAAAGTTTCGCCTGCTGAAAACTTTCTAAACCAGGTTAGGCCAAAGAGATGCAAAGTAATTTTGATCACAATCGCAGATTAACTTTTGGCCACGCCGAAACTACACCAAACCAGAAAAAAGTAATTTTGGTCGAAAATGCGTCTTGGCAAAAATTCTCTCGACCAGAACAATATATCAACGACAAATAATATTTAGTTCTACACAAAAATGGATTCAGCTACGCCATAACCGCGCCTGATGAAAAGCGTAAACGAGAACTAGGATGAAAGCGTTCGCCCAGAAAGCAGGAGAGCGAAAGAAGGTGAGGCGATAATCAGTCCGTCCAGAGACTTCCGCAAAATTCACGGAAGTCAAAAACGGACGGATGAGTGATACAATGCATCTGCCTGTTACCACTTAACAATCTCCCGGTACGCTTCTCATGACGTCACGCCGGAGAACGACGAGTCGCTTGGCAGCACGGTTTCGTCATGAGGGTGGTGACAAGCCATGGCTGAAGCCTGCCACCAGTAAAGAGGTACATACGTTGTTTCAGCAGACAAGCCCAAGATCCGATGACCTTATGACCTTCAATACTACAAAGGCATAAATACATTGGTGGCACACCTTTTGTTGGCTTTTTCTCTTGTTTTTTGTACCTTTTATTGTATTTTTATCTCTTTATTTAATGAAATTATAGGCTTACTTTTTAATTGTAACTAATAATATGAAAAAAAGACATAATCTTGCTAAATTTCTTGCCCTTCTTCTTAGCAAGACTAATCGAATGGGCGGTGTAAGGTATACATTTATTATATGTATTGCATAAATTCATAGTATTATTTTGTCCTTATTCCTATATTTTTATTTTACGTAAGTGTATTTTTTTAAATAAAATTTAAGTTAACCCAACCTTTATTATTTCCTTGCATATTTTCCCACATTATTATTTACAACATAAAACTATTACCTATACACATAGATTATTTAATTACTTATATTACATAAAAACTGCCCTTTAATAAGTGTATCTGTTATATCTACATTACATAAATAAATACATTTCATTTCATATTTCACAAAATCCCTTATCTTTTACGACATTCAGAAGACAACATTTTTTAAGGCGCTCTTATCCCAAAATCAGTAATTTCAAAGTCAAATAGAACTTTCAAATATCATCTAAACTTCCAAAAAAATATACTTAATATAGTTTGAACCTTTATCTAGGTCTTCCACGCAAGTGTTACACGATCAGATAAACTTTGCTCGATAGAAATAATTCACGAACACAGCATCTAATAAGACCTTTCAAATCATGCCATTTCCATAATTCCACTCTTTTATTAACGAAACATATCTGGTAATATTGCTCTTTAAATTTTCTTTAAATTTAAATTGTCTAGGTCGACCACGTAAGTGGGTTTTAATAAACATATCCCTTATATTTAAACAATTTAAAAACCGATAAAAACAACGAAAAAAGTACAAAAGTGTGGTTATTTTCTTTACTCCTTACACGTAAGGAAAAAGACAGAGAGTCACTCTTCTGGGATAAGAGCGCCTTAAGTAACGTTGCCACACGCCATAAGTGCTTATTGTACAGTTTGGACTCTGAAGAGACAGGTACAGCTAACTGGGTGCTGTGATTGTTACAATACTTCGTTCCAAATACAAGCTTAGAAATATTTTCGTTTTTAAAAGGTAATATAGTCGAAAAAGCCTCATATTATGAACCAAAATAAAAAAGCTGTACGATTTTATCTGCTCCGAGCAAAGGAGTAAAGCCTTTTTACATACATACAGATACTCACACCTGTCTCCCAAAGGTATAATTAGTAACCACAGATTTCCATCTGCTACGATCCTGACACACCTCTTTCGCCTCTTTCACATCCAACAATCTAGTCATACAAGCTTTTCTTTTTCACACACTATGAGGTAAAACTGCATGGGCTAAAAGCAAGTATTTGTGCCCAAAGTACGGACAAGGCGCACCTCTTATCATGTTGGGATCTCAAAATCGTGGGTGAAAAGTGGGTGTAACAGTGGCGTGCACAGAACTTTTTGCAGGAAAAGCAAACAATTGGTCAAGAATAATAATAAAAAAAATATAAAAACTATAAATATCACCTTGAAAAAAAAAAAATGTATGACACCGGGGTAGACAATGTCTACCCTAGGGTGAAAATTTCCTTTACAAACTTTTTTTTCAAAGTGATATTTAAATTTTTTCTTATTATTTTTTTGTTATTCTTGACCAATTGCTTGCTTTTCCAGCAAAAAGTTCTGTGCACGCCAATGGGTGTAACGGGTATTGACTATTCTAGTTACAATCCACAATCGCAAACACTTGTAACATCCCCTTGAAGATTCACGTTCTGAAGATGTACATTTGTTTATTCAATTACTCCATGACATTGTTTCAAGATAAAATAAAAGCTGTAGATATTTTTTTTACTCACGCCTCGGTTTAATTTATGCAAATGAATACAACCCTAATGACTATTGTATTAAAGCTCAAGTATTTAAGTCGTTTTATTTCTTTTATGCAACTGTATGTCATTTGTGTGACGCTTAAATATGTATTCTAATGTAATTGCGGTTACATTTTTATTTTCTGGTTAAGAGGCTATGCGAATTTTATTTTTGTCACTGTCACTCCAAGCGAAAAATCGAGGGGCGGATTCAGGGCGAAAGCGAAAAATGTTAGTTTTATATTTTTTATAAAAAAACTAAAATATCTAGCAAAATTTCAAATATCAAATATCACTTCTTTAATTATTGTTGAAACACACCTAATAAAATATGTTTGAGTTCTGTATATGGTTCCTATTCGTCAAACGAGGAGAAAAAGTGTGTTTGAAGACCTCATTTCAACAATTATTTCTATCGAGGAAAATTTATCCAAACATGTTTTCCAATTTCAAATCCTTAGATTATATAATCAAGATGGATATACCAGAAACTGATTATAATTTTCAGTGTATTTCATGAAATACATAGAAAAGAAACACCCGTATTTTTTTCGCATATCGCCTTAATTTGATTCAGTAAGAATTGAAAAGAATATGCATAGAAATTAAATTAGAATTAATTAATGAATGAACAGTTTACTGTACACAAAAGACATGAAAACATGTTTTGTACAAAGGAGTAATTTTGTACACTTGAAGAGATTTCTTCCAGCCAACCTTTGGGTGGTGAAGAAATTATTATCACAAGAAAATTAAAAGGGAGATAATAATGATATGAAGGTTCAGTAAATTCAGTAAAAATCAATCAAGAGTAAATGTACATAAATCTTAAAATTCGTTTTATATACAAACATATGAGCAACCAAATTAAACTTACATTTTTATTGAATACCTACCATAGACTTACATAATTAAATAAACAAGAATATATTTAATAAATACTTTTCAATTGAACAAAATATCAATTTGATTGAGATCGGTTGTGTTTTTGGAGCAGTTCGTCAGTCTGTAGAATATTTGGGGGCTTCATTTCGTTTACAAAACATTATTTTAGGTTAAAGTGTGATCAATATACGTGTAAAATGTTTCGACTTATTTGACAGGACTAAACTTAATTTAACTGTTCTGTCTTTTTCTTTCTGTATCGAAAAGACAAAGACAGGACGCCTAAAATAAGGTTAGTCCTGTCAAATAAGTTAAGTCGTGTTACACCGATTCGACACTACTATGTACCATATATGTGCAACAATAATGTTTTTTTATTCTGCGGGTATTTTTGACAAAAACAAGAATATGTTAATACAGCCGATTCTCAACGTTTTAATTATAATAGTTAAAATAGTTAGTTTTCTTACAGATTTATGAGTTCATAATTCCTGTAACTTAACAGCTGTTTCAATTATTTGTTTTTTGTTTGAAAGTTGATTTCAAGGTTTTACATCCACGCATAAATTTTTTTTTTATTTTCAGTTTGATAGTGAAAATTCAATCTTCCAAAACAGTTCGTCCTACATGCCATCCATTTCCATGGTAGGATTCGTAATAATTTTTCACAGCTGTTAATGTTGCTGTTAGCTTAATTTTGTTTTATTCATACACATGAAAAATTACTTTGACACCACTCTGTTTCCTTTAAAGTATATCTTGGTTTTGCAAGCTCTGTTTTCATTAAAATATATCTTGGTTTTGCAAGCTCTGTTTCCATTAAAGTATATCTTGGTTTTGCAAGCTCTGTTTCCATTAAAGTATATCTTGGTTTTGCAAGCTTTGTTTCCATTAAAGTATATCTTGGTTTTGCAAGCTCTGTTTCCATTAAAGTATATCTTGGTTTTGCTAGCTCTGTTTCCATTAAAGGGGATTCTCGCATTTTGTCGCTATTAATATTAAATTGGAAAAGCCGAATTGCCGAACTATTTTGTAATTATTTTACAACATTTTAATTACTTATTTAAATTGTGACAAAAAGTTCAAGAAGGAAAGGGGTATCTTCTTTTATCCTTGCAATGTACGTCGTTAGACCTCTCTTCGTCTACAAAAGTTCGACATTAGAACTCCCTTCGTTTACACAAGATTGCGTCCTCACATTGACAAGAAGAACGTGTCTTTGTTCAAATGCTTAGAATTTAGCTCCGCACCAGACTCAACTGAAGTTACTTATTCGTTGAGCACACATTAAGTTGAAGTAAATAGTTGTTTGCGGTATCAAACTGTTCCACTTTCAAGTTTGAAAATAAATTTATTAAGGTTGAACTGAAATGACTAATTTACATTTTAACTGGCAAGATTTAAGTTGGACTTCCGAGCAGTGCTGCCTGCGGCCGGTAAGCAAGCAGAAATGTCTTCCTTGCTCGATCATGGCGCTATAGATATAGGCGATAGTATCGATTGACAATCGACTGTCGAGTAACACTGACGAAACTCATGGACTTGGTATCGACTCGACATCGATTCGATAAATAAAAATGTAACTCTTATTTCATTGCAACAAGGGTTATCGTTTAGAATTTATCGATTCTATCTGTCAAATTTATGCAATCGACGCGTACGTGCTCGCATAGCTGGTTCACCTTTCAACAGTTTTTGGTTCTAGCGGCATTTTGGATAACATTTGGCCAATTGAGCTTTTTTTTACAAATTCGGACCTGTTGAACACAAATTTTGATGTTGGCACCATCGATGTGATTATTAATTGTTCTGAGGTAGCACGCACAATTTTTTTTTTGTAATATTTACTCTTTGGCTTAATTACAGTTTAAACAAGCTAACATGATTACTATTGCGTTTTTCGACAAAAATAACCCTAGATTCATGAATATGCATAACCCAACAATCAATATAAAAATCATCCACCATCTTGAATTCTTAATTTGCGGTCAAGATTTGGGCCTGCCAACATTGAAATTCGTGTTAAGCAGGTCCAAATAAGTGCAAATAGCTTATTTAGCTAAATTTTACCGTCTCTAGCATTTATAAAATTACCATTAGGGAGAAAAGTGAACCAGTCTATATGTCATCCATGATGACTGCGACTCCAAGTGTGAAACTGGCACAAATCACAGGCTACAATCCTCACCGCTCAGGAGCCTGGCTTAAGAGCGGTTTTGCAGTCGGATTGTGAGAAACCCGCCTTTTTCTAATTAATCGAAACAGAACACTAAAATTCAAAATACACTCAATAGTTATTCAACAAAACCTTATTACCTATGTATGTATTGTGTATGCTGCCATCGCAAAGTTTCCATTGGTTTCTGTAAATTAGAATTTCATTTTTTTTATATAAAACAACTTTATAGAAACCAATGAAAACTTTGCGATGGCAACAAACACAATAATATATAGGTAAAACAAACATTATAGGTAATAAGGTTTTGTTGAATAACTATTGAGTGAATGTTGAATTTGTTCTGTTTCGATTAATTAGTTAAAGGCGGGTTTTTCACAAACCGATTGCGAAACCGCTCTTAAGGCGATATGTAAAAGTTTAAGCGTCCCTGTTTCTCCATATGCGAAAAAACTCTCAGTGCAAGATCCCTCTTCGGACGGATTCGTGGAAAAGTAGCAAAAAGTCGGTTTTTTATTAATATAAAATGTACTAAAGTTGCTATCAAAATTTCGGTTAACCAGCGGGCCTATTACGTATCTCTAGTTGCCAACTAGACTGGGTGCCTATCATCAAAAACATAGATATACTATCGAATTTCGATTGTCTAAGGATATGTTCGCATTTGAAGTGACGTCACAGTTCGTAAATAATTAATACCCTCTCAAGGCAATTTTGAAAGTTCAGTTTTTATCTATGTTTTTGACGATAGGCACCCTGTCCAGTTGGCAACCTAAGATACAGAATAGGGAGGCAGGTCCTAGATACCGTTAGAACCCATCTAATAAAATATTATTGCAGTCCATATGTCATTCTAAATTGTCAAACCAGGAAAATGGGTGTCGAAAAAGACCTTATTTCAATAAATATTTCTATCGAGCCGAATTTCTCCAATCGCGTTTCTGTTTTAACACATCCCTAAATAAAGATTCCAAAAATAATATACAATTTTTTCAAAAGTATACATTATTTACCGAAGTAGATATGCAAGTTCTTAAAGTGACGATTTTTTTTCCATAGTGCCTTAAAACAAATGTCTTTTTTTGTTATGTACAGTGTAGTGAAGGAAGTTGTCATGTATTCATACAAATAAGGACATTAATCGATGATACTACATGTATGTATGAACACCAAAAAAACACGAAAAAAAAAAGGAAATTTTGCTTACATTTTGCTTATAATACATCACCAGAGTCCTGCTCCTGACCTCCGATTGGATTGTCGGTAGCATCTGTAACAAAAGAGTACGGTATAAGAATAAGCCATTGTTGTTTTCTTCGTGAATTGGGTTCCGTCAAAGAAGTAAGCATAATAGCGAAGTTTTATTCTTTGTGTGCCGCCGGGCAGCGTATAGTTTACTCGAGCCACAAGACGTGTATGGTGTAAGATTGAAATACACTAACCTATTCAACTCGTTTATTAATAATTTATCATTACATGTCAAAAATAAAATATATTATTACATTGTTACATTATAAATTGCATTTCGTAAAAATCTATTTTACAACAAATCGCGTGTTTTTACTTGATATGAATAAATATAATTTTAGCCTTTTATTTGTAGTTTTAAGCATTAGATAATAATAAAAAAAAAAACTTTATATTTTTCGTTATATTTCGACCTCATCAGTGAAGCCGTCATCCGTCGAGTCACTTGGAGTGACAGTGACAAAAGCAAAATTCACATAGCCTCTTAAGTGGAACAATAGTATTAAGATATCTATGTTCTTAAGGGCGCACCGAGCGTTTGCCTTTGTCTCTGTCTTTTTCTTTACGTGTAAAGAGTAAAGATAATAACCAAACTTTTGCACTTATTCAATGTTTTTCGATGTTATATTCATTATATTGTTCTTAAATAAAAACTATCGTGGATAAACGCTCTAGTCATCTATGTACTTTATTTTAGTTAATAAATCATAATATCAATTTACTTATTCATATAAAAAAGTAGGGAAGTAGAGGAAAAAATTACTCGAAAAGAGGTAACTTTGTGAATTTATTCTATCGAGCCAACTTTATCAAATTGTGTTTCCATCGTGTATACAGTCTAGTATATATACCTAAAAGTACCAATATATTTCCCTAGATTTTAATTCAATTGTTTACTACTTTAAACAAGGGTTATAAAAATGTGCTTGACTGTGTAAAAAGCTCGGTGTGCTCTTATGTCATGGTATACTTTCGTAACTTTATCTGATAGATATTCCTATACGGAATAGTATGCCTTTCCTACAATAAATGCTTTGACCTTGCTCACAAATGTTTGAAAAGCGTGCACTATTTGTGTGTAGTAGGGCGGGCAGCTTGTTAAGGCGATTACTATCGCCAAATTAGCAGCTCGATGTTTGTCGGTACGAATATCGACGGAAACGACATTAAAATAACTTTCACATCAGTGCGCAACGCAAAGTGGCTGTTACGTCACTCGCTACGTCCTTGATAGGGCGGAATAGGAGATGATAATACTTTTCACATGGATGTGATTGTTATGTACATTTATTATTTTTCAATGCAAGTGCTTGTAAAGGCCCACTTTTTATGCATCAAAACCGAACAGAAAGTCGATGATTTTGCCCTAGGGCTTAATTTTTTTTTATTTGCTTTCAATTTCCACTGAATAACGGCTCTGGATACAGTTCTTTTGAGCCGATCATAATTTAAAGTTCACAAGATAATATTTGTTTTATTTCCTCACATTGTGCATTGAAAAACGTAGTATGATACACGGGCGTTAGAGCAATAAATTACTCGTGTTTTAAATTTTAAATTAATTTAAATTTTTTCGCCCTTAAAGCATAAGCTACTAGTAAATATACATAGTGTGTAATTAACTACACAAACATAAATCAGGAGGTAATTTTCAAAAGTGGTCAAATCACATTTCAGTAATTTTAGAATACAGCCATTTTTGTAACCTCAGTTGTAATTATTTCAGTGGAGTTTTTAAAAAGAAGCAATTTCTAAAAGTTTTTTCCCTGTAAACTAATAAATATAAAACTTATTTTAACCGCAGATTTATTACTAATTTCTGTAAGTACATTTTAGTAAAAAAAAACGCAATTGTTAGTTTTTGGGTTTGACCATTTTTGAAGATGACCTCCTGAAATATATATAATATTTACCTATTCAGATTGTGAGAGGTAATGTTTTTTAAGCTTTTTCTTTACGAAATATAAATAGCTAAACAATTGTTTATGGTCATCTACCATCTACAAGGTAAACTTGACTGAATTGTTTTGTTTTAGAATTCAGGAACCTGTATTACGTAATTTTATTTTGAAGAAAATTTCAAGGTTTTATGTGGAACAAGTACAAGTGATTATGTCAAACAAATTTAATATACTTTAACCATTATCCACTCGCCTGTTTCCATTTGAAGGTTCTTAAAACGTGACCTTTCCTGGAGTATCCACTTAGAAAATTTTGGGAGCTGTCAAAATTCATTTCGGCACTTTGAACATAATTCAAAGCTATATGCAGTTTCTATTGCCAGAATTCAGTAACAGTAAAGACAAGACAGGACAAATACTCTTCATTGTGCATCATTAAAAAAAAACGGTCAAGTGCGAGTCAGACTCGCGTACCTAGGGTTCCGTAATTCGACAGTTTTGAGAAGAATCAGAAGAAAAGTTATTAAAACCTTGCCCGTCTACCAGTTTCGGAGATAAGGGGGGGGGGGGGGGGACATACATATTTTTGGGGTTTTTTAAAGGTTTCTCGACACCAGTGCCAATAAATACAGTATATATTTTTACAATCAACTTTTTCATATTTACAATTTGATACCCATATTGTGTTTTTAGGATAATATTTTTTATTTTTTAACTTTTGTTTTAGGAATATTTTGAACAATTTAAAATTTTTCACATTTTGTTTTACACTGTGATATGTGAGCAAATTAATGCTATTTTTGTGCCAAATTTCATGTATGTACCTTTCACGGTGCTAAAGTTATGAGGCTGTGACATACGGACGGACGGACGGACAGCGAAATCTCACCATAAGGTTCTTTTATGTGCCTTTTAGGTACTACGGAACCCTAAAAATTACGAAGATACATCCGAGTTTCATGTTTTTCGAGTGGCAAAGCGCCTTCCTCAAATCTTCCTTCAGAACAAAGATCCCGTCTATTCGTCTTAGAATATTTTCATAATTTCATCCAGAGGTCGAGTTTTTTGGAGGTCGTCACAGCCACGGCTGAGAACGCGCTATTATAAACTAAAAAGAAACTTCATAGAGTTCAGTTCTAATTGATGCAACATTAGGTGCTCAATCTGACTTTATATGCACCCTTAACAGTAGGGTTTCAAAGTAAGTAAGGAAACGTGTTTTGTTTTTAAACCGCAGGTTCTTTGGGAAGTTTGTTAAGGGAATCATTGAGTTAGCGGCCGCGGCCGCGATAGGTACAGATCGTTCACAGTTATTTTACCTCTAGGCTGATCGAAAATGTTTCTTAAGTATTGGACATAGAACAGCTGTCAGAGGTAAAATACCTGTGAACAGTCTGTATTTGAAAAAAACTATCGTCTTATTCCTGCTGCGCGGCGCACTTGCAAGCGAGTCGCCCCGCGCGCTTCCCGCAACCTTATTCTGTGAGGCGTCCGTATTCTGGTAATGTAAAGAGGTGCGATTGTGTAAGGTTGGTCATAGATGATAAATCTATACCATTGTCAAGGATCGTGTAGGGCAAATTCGAACTGTGTAAAACTGTCCATAAAATGAAGACCGAAAAGTAACCGAAGGTTTAGAAATGACCGATGGTTTAAAAAATGCGAAATGAAATTGCGTTTTATTGTGTACTACCTACGTAAAATGAAATTTGATAACTTATTTACTTTAAAATTATGTCAAACACAAAAATAATAGATCTTTTTGATTACATTTTTTAAATCCACCACAAAAATTAATTTTTATAATTTAAAACATAGAATTCAATCGAAACTTATCTCCATGCAACTCGTATAACCAAACGCAACAATTGAAGGAAAACCGAGTTTCAGCTGCTCGACCCCAGGTGGTGGCATAAGTTTACTACTACTCAACAGTATATGTAGTTGAAGAGCTTGACACGGGATTACTTTTTTTACTAGATGTGATGTCTGAAAGAGACAGCGCTATATCTTATCGTATTATTTGTCTTCGTCCGAGTTTTGTAGTTATAATAACGCGTCATAGTTTCGAATCAATTCAAGTGTCAAGTCAACTGCAACTGCAAAATATTTTTGAATCGGTCGGTGTTTTATTTTATAGTATGTTTCTTTATTATATTAGTATGACGAAATAGCAACCAAACCAAAATACAAAAACCGGCCAAGTGCGAGTCGGACTCGCGCACGAAGGGTTCCGTACCATTATATATAAAAACAGCGAAAAAACATGTCTGTTGTATGGGAGCCCCCTTAAATATTTATTTTATTCTGTTTTTCAGTATTTGTTGTTATAGCGGCAACAGAAATACATCATCTGTGAAAATTTCAACTGTCTTACTATCACGGTTCATGAGATACAGCCTGTTGACAGACGGACAGACAGACGGACAGCGGAGTCTAAGTAATAGGGTCCCGTTGGTTACCCTTTGGGTACGGAACCCTAAAAAGTAAGAAAAAATATTTTAATCTGTGGCCGAACTGCCCTAAACCTTTTCATAATATCTTTCCTACAAAAATATAACCCCAAACTGTGTTCATATAAAAAACAATTCTTATTTCTGTGCCAAAGCCAAGGGTTTTGACTAAAAAGCTCCACAATTTTAATTTATTGAACACCATTTATTGATTTTAATGGTAGAATAAAAATTGTTTTACCTAATTTTATTCCAAAATAATCAAAAACACTTACAGTTAAACGATTGTCATAGACAACAAGTCGCCGCAATCATTTGACATTAGCGATGAACTAACAAAATCTTAGACAATTCGAATTATCTGTCAATCTTAACAAATCATTCACTCATTGTCTAAAATAACAATACAAATCGTAAAGCATCTATGAATACCATAGACAATTCAAATTGGCCGTTTGACAAGTGAAATGATTAGTTTTAAGCTATCAAATGAATACGATTTCATTGGTTGATTGGTTGTTTAGTAAGACTAATTGAACGGGCAAAGTTAGGCAGATATTTAAATTTATTTGTAGCGTATTTGGATATTTATTTGTAGCTCTTCTGGAAGGATGGGTTTTTTGTGCGAAATTTTTCTGATCTGTGCAGAGGTGTATATATTGTATGTAGAGCATGTGTGTAGAGTGTAAGGCGTTCATGTAGTTAACCATAATCATGTTGCTTCTGATTATTGGTGGTATTGCACTGAGGGCAATTTTTGGTATCAGCCCTTTCGGTGCTGCACCAATTTCCAAACATTTTCCTAAAAATTGTAAATGGGTATAATATTGGGAAAGTTTGGCTGTTATATTTTTTATTTTATTTACGATTTCCTTCATTTACGTTAAAATGTAAGTAAGAAGGTTCTAATTTGATTAACTGGCACGTTGCGAGTATTTATGTTCATCAAAATTATACTGACTTTGACAGAAGGCTGTAACAGATGATCAAGATTTTGGTATTTGTCAAAAATGCACAAAGGAGCATATAACAATAATTAAAGATGTTTTTGAAACGTGGATACGCTATATTGAGACGGCAGTAAGAAGAACACAGTGTAACCTATATAGCACAAGATTAGAGTCCATCAAACGAGCAGCAATAATTGTGTGGGTTCTGTTCCATATGCCTGCTTCAAGCAGTCCTCATCGAGTTACGTATTGATATTGGAGACCGTCAATAGCCCTCTGAAGAATGGAGAGAAATCCTTTGAGTCTCTGGCTGCCTTCGAATGTCTTGCGCACACAATGCACTGTATGAAATCAACTGCAGCTCTTGGGACAAATGCACGTGTGGTTGCGTCTCTGCAGTTTTTCAATTATGCACCTCGACGTGATTCTTCAATCTTTGTTGCATAAAATCTTTTTATTGTTGTTGCACTCGAAAAGAGTTATTCGTTCATAAGTTTATAATATAATCACATGTGCGAGTAATACTTTAATAAATATATAATATTGCCTCTATTGGCCTTTTATTTGTTTTTTATTTTGATTTATTTTATTTTTGACGTAAAGATTATATTTTATGCTCTGTACCTATTTGAGACCGAGGAGTCGTCGACCTTTATTTTGGTAAACTCGCTTGGCTTTACCAGAACCGTAGTACTTTATTATTCTTTTATTACCCATTATTTACCATTTATTATTGTCTTCTACAATGTTAGTTTATTTAATAAATGATACAGCAAACTAACCTAACCTATACATTACACTTACACTTATTGCACAAAAACAAAACAAAAGGGAATATTTACATTACTATACACCACACACCACTAGTTCACAATATTGATACAAAATCGGAATCGTCAAATGCACTACACTACCACAAAAACACCTGATATTAGCCAAAATTTTCTTTCCACTTTCTATGTGTTTTTCATAGCCCGAAATAAAGACATTTTATTTTTTTATTTTTGCGTGACGGGAGCGTGTCGTTTGACTCTAAGTGCCTGATTAAATTTAAAAGCAATAATCAAAATCGTTAGATCTTGTTTTGGTATTTTTTTTTTCAGGCGCTATTAAATATTTTCAAGCTTTTTCCTTCTAAAACAAATTGAATAAAAAAAGAATCTCATAGGAATCTTTACTTCTTTGAACCATACCTGAATATGTGATGTCTTCTGCATTTTAGCCCGTATTTGGTGAGAAACTGATGATAAACAGTTTCTTATTTTTATGACTTTGTAGTAACGCGTGAAGCTTATTATAGCTTTAAATGATAAATTATGTAAAAACGAATTCCAAGGGGTCTTAGAATAAGAATCAACGTATGTTTATGCAGAGCTGCAATTTTCTAAAGCGACAGGATGCAGCGTCTTCGAAATTCTAAAATGTCGAATTTCACATTTTGTCCGGGATAATCGCCTTAAGTAGGATCAAAAGATTATGTTTTTTATGTTAAACACAGCTATCCATTTTATATAAAACCTATCCATTTTACACTTGGTATGTGGTCTTTGTGGTAGTGCTCGATGTTGAAACCGGCTGTTCGGCACAGCTATACCCTTAACACAAAAACACTAGCCCATAATGATGATTGTAAAATAATATTAGGTTTTTACATATAAAATTTCCGTTTTGCATGGAGAATTTGAAGGAAACTTAATTTTCAATAGTAACATTTTTGCAGTTTTTTTAGGAATAACAAATCCAAATTTTATATTTTCTTTTGTGTTGAATGAGACAACATTAAGCTAACAGCAACATAAATTTAATTTTTGAAAAGTTTCACCTGTAAAAAATTATTACGAATCTTGTCATGGAAATGGATGGCATTTAGGACGAACTGCTTTTGAAGATTTAATTTTAGTTATCAAATTGAAAATAAAAACAAAATTTAATACGTAAATGTAAAAATTTGAAATCAGCTTTCAAACAAAAACATGGAAATAATGGACATAGCTACTGAATTACAGGAATTATGAACTCACGAATCTGTAAGAAAATTTCGCCAATTTCATAGGTAATCACACAATATTCTCCGCTATAAGTTCTTACTACAGGAAACTATTTAGAAATAAATTAACATTATATCATTGCAGTATAGAAATGCAGAAATAAAAGTAAATCTGTATGTGAGAGGCTCTGAACCGGGATTCGAACCCGGAACCTCTCGCTTACCAGCCGATTGCTCTACCAACTGAGCTATTCCTCACATCCAGATTTACCTCTCTTTCTGCGCTTCCATATGCGATGATATAATGTTAATTTACATCTCTTTGCGATGGTTAAATCGCCCAGTGTTCAAACATAGAAATTTATTTCTATCATAGTTTCTTTAGAAATAAGCTCGTCCATTCGTCCATCCATCAGCCCGTATTCGTCCACTGCTAGACATAGGCCTCCCCGATATTACGCCACTCTTGGCGGTCCTCAGTCATCCTCATCCAGCCGCCACCCGCAACGTCCTTCAGTTCGTCAGTCCAGCGGGCACGAAGGTGGCTTACGCTGCGCTTTGCTGTACGTGTTCTCCATTCCAATGCCTTACAGCCCCAACGGTTATCACGTCGGCGACCAATATGACCAGCCCACTGCCACTTCAATTTACTGATTCAGCAGGCTATGTCGGTCGGATTTTATCCATCAGAGATATCCCAAGCATAGCCCGCTCCATAGCTCGTTGAGCGATCTTACGCTTACGGAAAAAAATCGACACTTTAAGGACTTGTATATCTACTTCAGTAAATAATGTATTATTTTAATAAAATAATATATTATTTTTGGATTCTTTTTCTAGGGATCTTTTAAAACAGAAACGCGATTGGAGAAATTCGGCTCGATAGAAATATTTATTGAAATGAGGTATTTTTCGACACCAATTCTCCTGGTTTGACAATTTAGAATGACATATAGACTGCAACTTTATTTTATTAGTTGGGTTTTAACAGTATCTAGGACCTGGTACAACGAAATTTTGATAGCAACTTTAGTACATTTTATATTAATAAAAAACCGACTTTTTGCTACTTTTCCACGAATCCGTCCCTCTCGCACTGAGGATTTTTTCGCATATGGAGTAACAGGGATGCTAAAACATTTACATGTCGCCTTAAATCGGCGGATCAAGCCTTTGGTAACAGACCACGTTTTAGCGCGTACGTTATGATATTATACATCGTAATAATATCATAAATATACGTAACCGAATTCCACAAAGTGGGGTTGGGCACTTTGTATATATAAAAAGGGATCAGGCGTCCTCGCCTACGGTGGAAATACTTTTTAATATAATTTTAGGGTGTCTCCTTACAGAATCCGAGTACTAATTGTAAAGCCGCCTCGGGCAAAATCACAAGAGACCTTTTTAAGATTACGCCTACAAAGACTGCTGCGTATTCGGAAACCACGAAGACAAAGTTTGTGAAGCGTATTGTGATGCACTGGTACCGTTTACGTACGATTTTCACGTCAACAACGCAAGCGCAGGTAAATAATTGTAACAAATAAAAAAAAAATGCACTTAAGGTACATATTAGACAGTGTTTTATACAAATTGCATTTTTTATGGGTGCGATCCCTTAACACGTTCCGATGCGGTAACGACGTATTCCGTTTTTCTTGCCTCTTGCGGGTGGACAGTACGGTGATGCCCGTAAATTTTTAATCTTTTCTAAATGCCAGTACGGTTACCTCCGTGAAAAAGTCTCATACAAAACACTTCCACTACAGCCCGCTGCGCCGCGATCTTTATTAACCAGTGCTCACATGCATACTGGCAGTACGGCAATAACCGGTATGTTTGTATGGGTTTTCGTTCGGCGTGTTGCGGCTATAACCGCACTGTCAAATCGCAAATATGTTTTTGTGTTGTAATGTGGCAGTACGGCTATTACAGTGATATAAATTTGTATGGAGATTTTTACTGCTTTTCTACGTAGTCGAGCAAATAATGTACCGTGCCGGAACGTGTTAATAAAAGATTAACAAATTAACGAATCCTTGAAAGCCTGGCATTGACCCGTAGGAATTGTGAGTGGTCCGATCGATCCGACCTCCCAAGACAAGATCGTGGCAAATGCAAAGTATGAGTAGTAATTATATAATATTATATACATTATACAGATGCCGTTGGAAAGCTAGAAAGACAAGATACAATATTAAATTAAAAATAATAATAATAATAGAAAATAAGTTGTGGATAGTATTTCTTACGCCTAAACTAAAACAAAAAAAAAATTTCAGTATTAGCTAAAAACGCACCAATTTGTTGTTTCGCTGCGTGATCACTAGTATTACGCGTCCAAGAAAAAGAGGCCAAAGAGCCAACATGAAAAGCAAATAAAGTCTTTGCCATTAGTTTCATTGTGCTGGACGGGTAATAAAAAAAATAGCTAGGGTATGCCATCCTCTTAACGGTTATTAATAGATAAACTGACTGTAAAAGGTGACAGACTATATGCAACTAGCAGACGTAGGAATAGTTTTTCTCATGACATAAGTTTCTTCGTTCTTGTATTTTTAATATCACTAATTACCTTTGTAACAAAAATAATAAGGAAAAGGAAAAATTAAATTTAATAAGACATCATCTTGCTAAGTTTTTTGTCCTTCTTCTTACCAAGAATGATTATTATGTGTTTATTTATAGTTAACTTACAAATAAACTTTGTTGCATTTATTTGTTTCAATGTTTGGTATGTATAAAGTATGCTCTTTTATCTTTTGACGAAAAAGTCCTACTATAGTGTAGATGCCTATTTAGATGACAAAGATCCACTTATGGTTGGCTAGAATTGAACAAAAATTGTAAGAATTAATTTTTTATCTATTTTAACAATTTTTGTTTTTCGAATTTATGATTAATTTTATTTTATTGTTATGACATTTCTATTGAATGTTATTTTTCAATTTTTATTTTTTAATTTTTTTGTGTTTTAGTACGTAAGATTTATTTCAATATTGTAACTTTGACGTGTATAAGTGTGCTTTAACTGCTCCTGTATACTTAATAAACGCTTTGACTTTGACTTTGACTTTGACTTTACTAGCGGATGCCCCGCGGCGTTGCTCGCCTGGATTCAGTTTCTCCTGATTCCGTGAGAATTTCCTAAAATCTCTTCTTAGTGGATGTCTACGTCATACAAGGAACCTACAGTCAAATCTCATGTTCCTGGGTCCAACCATTTAGTCTAAGCGTTGATAGATGTCAGTCTTTGCATGTCAATCATTTATATCAGTCATTTAGTCAGTCAGTCAGGGTATTCTTTTACAGTTATACTATGATGATGATGATGTTGGTCTCCAAGCCGACACGGCTACGGCGACTGCTATTGGTGAGGGTGTGATGGGCTTCGCTGGTGTGCACGAATGTGGCTGACGTAACCAATCTTGGCTTTAAATGTTCGTCCGCATATACCACATTTGAGTATTCCATTCTCGTAGTTGTAGTCAATAGCCACAGGTGGTCGGGCCTTGAGTTGGTCACGCTTGGAGTCGAGATCTGCTCGTCTTTGTGCTTCAAAGCTAAAAACATTTGTTTGCACAAGATGTCTCCACTCTGGTCTTTGAGCTGCGTGTACCTCCCAGGTCTCATGGGGTATATCGCAACTCTTCATATGTCTCTTCAACACGTCCTTGAAACGAAGAAACTGGCCTCCCTGTTTGCGCTTGCCTTCTTGGAGCTCCGAGTAGAAGACACGCTTCGCCAGCCTCTCATTAGACATGCGCGAGACATGGCCACACCAGCGCAGTTGCCGTCGCATGATATAAGATTCAATGCCGCCAACTTTAGCACGGCGCAGCACTTCTGTGTTCCGAATGCGATCAGACCATTTTATATTTAAAATTTGATACTATATATAGATAAGCAACTGATTATTATTAAATTTAAGTAACTTTAATTTTTTTGTTGTATTTTCCTGTATTATACAGGATGTTAAATTAAGTTGCGGAAGCCAAAAACTGGCATTAGTACTCGTCCACACGAACAACTTCCCGTGAAAAGAAATTGAGAAATCGAGAACAATTATCTGTTGTTTCAAACATTTTGGTCGTGTAGCTATGTAACTTCTCTATGGAACAGCTGATTTTTTTTTTTTCGTGATTCGAGGGTTCGCTCCATAGTATAAGTTGTTCGTACGGACGAGTACTATCACCAGTTGCCGGCTTTCGCAACTTCATTTTAACTCCCAGTACATTTAGATCCATACGGTCTTACCACAAAACTGTGTTTAACTTTAGACAGTGTTTAAATCTGTTGCTGTCACTCCTTTACAATATGAAAAAAAAGGTGACAACGACAGATTTAAACACTGTCTAAAGTTAAACACTGTTTTGTAGTAACACAGATAGTGTTTTTTAAATTAAAATCAATGTGTTATTAAGCGTACTTATTTTGCATTAATACTCGTATATTTTTTTCATTTCCTAAGCACAAGAGCAAAACCATTTGGACATATAAATCCATAAATTTTTGCCGTGTTTTCGTATAATTAAAGTTAGTATGGAGTTCTAGATGGTTAGGAAATACGCGTCACTGCGTACCTACCTTTCATCTTCGTATTATTTGGAATATTTCTCTCTACAGTTTGAGATTAAAATTTTAATACATGTTTGAAATTTGGATAAATAAATATATATCGTCACGACATAAATTCTCGAGGGGGTGTCCGAGGTGTTCCCAAATGTGGACTCTGAAATGCATGTCAGAGTTCAATTCAACCAAAATCAATCTGGATTAATAGTACATTACGATACGAGAGCGATGAAACGTTTTCTGACGAGTGTGAGTTTGCGGCACGAGCCGAAGGCGAGTGCTGCAATCACACGAGTCGTGAAAAAGTTTCTCGCACGAGTTTCGTATAATTTTTTATAGCACAAGTGCGGAAAATGCCGACTTTACGCACGCACAGCGTGCGTAAAGTGGTCATTTTACGCACGGTGTGCTATAAAAGATGTTAAGTTAAAGATGTAAAGTATGAGAAGCGGGAATGTCTAGAATGCACTTTAAATAAGTATCAAATACAATATTTGACAGTGTGACAGACAAGTTTGAATGAAGTGCCGACATTCGCAACTATAAATTATTTCAATTGTTTGCAAACACATGCGAAAATTGAGTAAAGAATGCAAAATTATTCCTCACAGATATCGTATATCCCTACACGCTGTCATAATTAACTTTATTTTATTTTATATTTTCTATTAATTATAACTCATTGTCTTCTCATTGCTACGCTCTTCTCAGTGTAGTAACCGCTATTCTTCTCTATCTTCTGCTAATGATTTGTCCTCTTGATATGACATAACAAACATTAAGGTTCTCCTTCACTTGTGTAAAGTAAGGTGCGTACTTTTTAAGAAACTGTCATTTCGAATCAAGTGTCTTATTATCTTTCTTCTTGGCCGCGTAGCATGCCCTTATCGCACGCCACTGGCACATCTCGCGTAGGTGGCGCCACTTAACATTTGTGTGGAAGGAATCGATTGAGATCATGTTCATTCGTACCGCGCGCGACGCGATGCGATGCCATAACGCGGCTCTGAGTGTGATCCGTTTTGCGCATCAAGGTGTTAACGCAATTTGATAGTTTTATGCTGCATCAACGCAGCATACCATCAACGCAACCCACAACCGCGCCACCCCCAACCAAGCCAACCATGGCGCGCGTCCGCGCTGCGCAAAACCATAGTTTAATACTGCCCGTTTAAAGGCCGTAATTAGATTGTATTTTTTTCATACACGGAATGAACTTTTACTCTGAATTTGAAGATAATAACGATATGTTCCAAGGTAACAACCCAAATTCCGTTTTTTTTTTCAAATGCTCTTGAAGTTTTAAGAAAATAAAACAATGGCTGCGATTTGCGTCAAATTTGTTCCGATTTCTTTTTATTCATGAAATGCGTTCATGCAGCACAAAACTATCAAATTGCGTTAACACCTTGATGCGCAAAACGGATCCAGTGCGATAAGGGCAAAGTCCTCAAAATAAGCTTAGTCCTGTCAAATAAGTTAAGTCATGTTGCACTGAATCGAGCTTCAGAAATAAACCTAGGAGTTGGGGGGGGGGGGGGGGACGAACGAACATGTCTAGCAAGTTTTGAGTTTTAAGGTTAAATCGTTAAGATATCGCTGATCCAAAAGTAATCTATTATTGCACGGCATTTAGCGCTCCTCGTAAATCTCGGGCGCCGTGGAATTATAGACTACTTTAGTTACATATATCATAATGTACTATTTTATAACTTAGAGTTATTATTTTATAACTTAAGTCTTATCAAATAAGTTAAAACGTGATCGACACAGCTCTTTCGAATAGTACTTTCTAGTGGTAATTCACACGATACATTAATTAAAACTCAAAATATTAAGAAATAGCTAACTATTATAACGGGCAAAATACAACTTTTAGCTAAGAGCAATGTGTACTAATAGTTTAAATTGCTCTTAGCTAAAAATAATATTTTGTCCGTTACAGTTAGTTTTTTCCATAGTTCTGTGGTTTTTCCCTTATAAATTCGGAGAATCGATCCTTAAAGCCCTGCCATTCCAATATGAGCATTTTGTTTAATTAATATTGTCAGTTCAATATCTCATTCAAATACAAGTTAAATATATGTTACAATAGAGGATATACTCTAAACACAAGTTGATCTAAAAACGTAATTGAGTAAACTTCACTCGATAGAAAAAATCACAAAGTAAGCTCGTCAAATTGCGAATAAATGTGTTTATAGCAAAGGTGTTCAACGGAGATAATTAAAACTTTTCCTGAATTTTCTTTACAGATAACTTAAGACACTTATATACCCATTTTTATTTACAAATTCACTGATGATGCGTGCTCGCAGCGCACGAAGCGAGCGTTCTAATGTAGACTTTCTGACAATATCATTGAGTTCAAAATTAATTAATATGATTATTGTGTTGGATGCGTAGGGCCTTAAGGCGATTACCATCGCCAAATTAGCAGCTCGATATTTGTCAGAATGAATATCAACAGAAGCGACATTGAAATAACGTTCATATCAGCGCGCAATGCATAGTGGCTGTTACGACGCTCGCTGCGTCCTTGATAGGGCGAAATAGGAGAAAATTATACTTTTCACGTGGACGTCATTGTTCGATTGAATAATTTTATGTTATGTTTATAGCTATCAAATTTATCTATTGATCAAAGCATAAATGAGTTCAATCGGCCAAGCCACTTAGGAGCAGTAGGAAATTCAAGCCAAAAAACACCATTTAGTTAATACATTTTTTCATGTAGAAGTTTTGGTGGTATGAAAAAGAAAAATGTTGCATATGTTGTCTAAGAGCTGATTATTCATAATAAATTTTTTCATAATTTTTGGTTTGGCCGTAAACGAGGGGTAGGCTTTAGAAAGTACCCATTTGGCAATAGTAAGGCCCTTAAGGTACAGAGTTAGATTTTTAACGGTGCGGGATGTTGGTATAACGGGATGTCGAATATAGGTCATAGCTGCTCAATCGCAGGAAAACTAAAGCGACTTTTTAAAAATCACAAATGATATTCATAAAAACAAAAGAAAAATAAAAAAAAAAAAATTATAAAAATATCAAATTGTAGTATTAGTGAGCTGATTGAAAAACATATAGTTTTGCTATATTTACTCATCAGTTTCAAGAAATCAAATTGTGGACCAAATGTGTTTCAAATGGTGGACCGAAAAATAAAAAAATAAATCTTGGTAATATGTGCTTACGTAAAGATTATAGGAAAACTATAGCAGTTGAGAAATCACGAAAACAAAATTAAAATCAATTAATTCTTTCATCCACGATACGGCTAGGTACGGAGTCTTACCGCACTTTACCGTTTTTTTTTTATAGAACTCTATAGTGTCCTATTTTAGTATTTTTCGTTGTGCGTTGTGTGTTCTGTTTTGATTAATTAAAAAAAGACGGGTGTCCTAAAAAGTCCCAGTTGTTCTTTTGATGCGCAAACTAGATGGCGCTACTTGTATGTTACAACGCGATATCGTTTTGTCTTTGTCAAAATCCTAGCCAACTAACAAACAGTAACAAGTATGGAAATGTCATGCTTGTAATTTTTGCAGGGATTTCTCCATTTCGAGAATCCCAGATCTAATAAGAGATGAAGTACTCAAAGAACCCTATTGAGTGAATTTTGAATTTATGTATGTTGCCATCGCAAAGTTTTCATTGGTTTCTGCAAATTTGAATTTCAAAAACTTTGAATTTCAAAAATTTCAAGGTTGAAAAATTGGTTGAATTCTAATTTGCAGAAACCAATAGAAACTTTGCGATGGCATCATACACAATACATAGGTAATAAGGTTCTGTTTAATAACTATTGAGTGAATTTTGAATTTAAGTGATCTGTTTCGATTAATAAGAAAAAGGCGGGTGCCCTAAAAAGTCCTAGTTGTTCTTTTGATGCGCAAACTAGATGGCGCTACTTGTATGTTACATCGCGATATCGTTTCGTCTTTGTCAAAATCCTAGCCAACTAACAAACAGTAACAAGCACAGAAATCATTAGGGTAATTAATTTTTACAGGGATTTCTCCATTTCGAGAATCCCAGATCTAATAAGAGATGAAATACTCAAAGAACCTGGTTGTCAGATAGACACCTTATTACCGGTGTGCACGATAAACGAAGTCACACATGACCATGCTATGCTTGGGTTTTTAATGGATTTTAACAAACATCTATCACAATTTACAATTCTCAGCACTTATTGGTCTTCCTCTCAGTCCAATCCTCCTCCAGAGCCATATATCAAACGCCTCCAATGTCTCTCTTTAGGATAATGTCCACGTTTCACTACGGTACAATGCAATGATCCGGATGTAGACTTTTATCAGGTAATTCCGGACTTTTATTGAGATCTTCGTTATCAAACCAAAAAATCTTCTTGTTAAAGACTCTTTTGGCCATTGCGATCCTGGAAACCACATCTGGTTTACCTGATCTGATTATTTATTTATTTATTTAGTTTATTCAGGAAATCAACAGCAATACAATTTGAATATATAACAATATACAACAGAGCAAATAATATATATCCACAAAATATACTTCCTAAATATCTGAAATTATTGATATGTTGGTATATTGAGTATGACGATTTCATGAAAAATCATGAAATGTCGGAAAAAAAATCAAAGGCGCAACCAAAACTCAAAGACGTATAAATATAAAGGACTCAAATTAACGAAATTACGCCCGAGCCGATTCTCAAATACGCATTCGTGCGATACAATTTAATTTACGAGAATACACGCCTGACTCTCTTCAGAAGATAAACCAAATACAACTTGACCACACAATTGTAAATTCGTCGCTATGTATACGAGTGTAAGGTGCAAAGTTGGGTGATCTACTTAAAATTGTGGAAAGACAAATTGATGAAATTAATAACTTTAATAAGTTATCTGGTCTTTAACGATTTCCATATTTAAATAATGGCCAGACAGTTTTGATAATAATTTAAAAGCTGATTTGAATAAAAATGATAAGAATGGTTTATTAGTCTTCCAAAAACAAAACATTACCTATACGACAATGACAAGACAAGGCAAATACTCTTCAAACACGGGGCGATTCGCATCAGCAGGAACAAAATGTATGGGCCGTTCTTGGGGAGAGCAACTTCCGAGCGTACTAGAAGTTTGGCACTACCTGTATAAGTCGATAAACTTATAAAATGTACTTGGAGAAGAAGTCCGCATATTGTGCAGGGCAACTACGGAACCCTACACTGCGCGTGGCCCGACACGCACTTGGCCGTTTTTTTATAGATTAGAACTGAGGTTAACATATAGAAAGGCAATTTTTGCCGGGATTCAGCTATTTTATGGGAGTTAAGTCATTAACCGTTGGTAGCTGCCACCGTTTAGAGTCACGTGATCATCTTACTGAAACGCGGGCTGAGTGTGGCGCCTGGCGCTGGTATCCTATTAATTCTTTCAACGACGATCGTGTTGGGTTCTTACTACTTCTTTTATCATAAAAAAATTGGGTAATTCCCTAGGGATGGCACAAATGTGAATAGCATGCTGTTGAAGTTTGTATTTATATATTGTAAATTTTTGTTAAGGAAGTCATGTAAGTATTACCACTAAGCAACTTAACTTATAGGTACTCACAGAAAATTGGCCAGTTTCCAACACACACCTACAAATTTCACGCGGGCAAAGTTTGTATACTATATATTGGTAATTAAATACTCAAGCTGTTGGAGGTAACGTGAACACCAAGCTCTGTTTGTAGCGTTGTTTATTATCATGTTATGCCAATTTCATCTACTACAACAATATTGATCTTTATTATCCAAAGTGGCTTATTTCAAAGATCTGTTCCCCAGGAAAATATACTTGCTACCACTATTTATCAAAAATACATCAGAAAATATATTTTTTTATGAAAAAATACAATCATGGAAAAATGAAAAAATCAAATTCGTGCAAATTAGATTGATCAGAAAAGTGTTGCCAAACTTAACCATTTGTTTTAAATTTAATTTCAGTCACAAAAGATATTCGGCATTAGGTTTGGCCTAAATGTAAAATTTCAGACCAGAATAATAGGCTAAAAAAAATTCAATAAATTTGATCTGAAACATCGGTCTCACCGAAGCCAAAAATGTTTGCGGCTTCGCCACGTAAGCAAGAAATATGGTGAGAGACAAGAAAATACTTTTACTACGTAATAAATAAAGCGCATTCTCGGAACAAATCCTTTTAGAAAAAGGTAATATTAAATTTAAATCTAAAGCGCGGGTCGTTCCCTGGCATCGCTATAGATAGACACTCTAGGATTATATCAAGGACCGGAATATGTTGATGCCTGGAAACGCGGCTTGGCGAAGTCACTTGGCCAAAAGATAATATCATATACCAATTAAATAGTTTTCGTAAGAAACAATTGGCTTTGCTTTAGCCGTTTTTTGGTTAGAAATATAAAAAAAAATTATAGAAATCATAAATGATAAATTATTTTTTATTATTTTTATTTTGAAACCGTTATTCAATTTCATTAAGCTTATTTCCATCCATCAGCCCGTATTCGTCCACTGCTGGACATAGGCCTCCCCGATATCCGTGGGCCTCCCCAATACTCGTATTATGCCACTTTTGGCAGTCCTCAGTCATCCTCATCCAGCCGCCACCCGCAACGTCCTTCAGATCGTCAGTCCAGCGGGCACGAGGGCGGGTTACGCTGCGCTTTGCTGTACGTGGTCTCCATTCCAATGCCTTACGCCCCCAACGGTTATCACGTCGGCGACAAATATGGCCACTCCTCTGCCATTTCAACTGATTCGGCAGGCTATGTCGGTCACCTTCGATCTCTGACGGATATCTTCGTTTAGGATTTTATCCATCAGAGATATTCCAAGCATAGCCGGCTCCATAGCTCGTTGAGCGACCTTAAATCGGCGGATCAAACCTTTGGTAAGAGCCACGTCTCAGCGCCGTACGTCATCACTAGAATTTATTAATCTTATTAAAACAAAATAGTGGTGGTAAACTTATAAGTAAACAAGTTAACAAGTTAAGGCGTTATTATAGCGTTTCAAAAAAGATTTGACTGTTTAAAAGAAATAAACCAAATCAAAGGATCAGGTCAAATATATATCATTTAATTATTAATTTTGAAAATATTTACAGAATTGGTACACGCAAAAACTAATTAAACACGGGTGAAGCCGCGGGCAATTGCTAGTAATAACTTTATATTATTATAGGAGGTCACAACAAATCTGGTAACGATATCCTGAACGGCTTAATCTGGGTTCACAGGATAAAGGGCCTCTAATGCCAAATATTATGTCGGTCTGGTTGCTGGAAGTGGTTCTGTAATATATATACACGGTGTAAATGCAAAACCAAGAATCCCTTTAGGGTATGAAAGTAAACACGATACTGATACGATTACGATAAAAAAAGTATACCTTAAATTTTTTTTTAATTATATTGTTTTCCAAAGATCCAGCTACTCACTCTTATGCAGTTTATTCACCCCGTAGTGCGGTAACGACCAATCACATTGAGTAATTATGTTCTGTGCTACTGACGCTATCAGAGGTCAACGACCAGCGAGAGTGTCCACCGGATTAGAGTATTTCAAGTTTAACAAATCGTGTTATTATGTGGTACTGCTACATAAAAAAAAAATTGCCGCTATTTTTTTTAAACACTGTATAATTCATACTAACATACCCTAGAAGGATTCTTGCCTTTGCTTTTACACCCTGTATAAGTGTGTAATACAGGCTAGATTTTTATTCAGTGGAAGGGCAAAAACTATAGTTCTCCTTTTACTATAAAGCCAACAAGAAGACTCTTTTTCGTATGTCCTCCTATATCCGGGTAGTGGTTAATAATAATAACAATTCTTTAATGCACATTAAACTTGTACATAAGACGAACTTAATGCTAGTTAGCGTTATCTTCCAGTTAACTTTGTTGATGTGGATAAATTTGGGTATTGCCGAAAAATTATGCGAAATTATCTAAATATTAAAACAGGATATAATCTACACAATAAAATATACCATTACTTACCGAACTATAAATTAATAAAATATAATATGTTTTATATAATATATATATACTTAAATATATACAATATAATACTCATATACGAATACATATTTATATATGATACGTGGTTGTACAAGCAGTCATTCATCCGTTATCGACTTCTGTAGATTTTTTCGGAAGGCCCTGGAAGAACTGAATAACCGCCTCTCCTACTGTCACTTCTCCATATCTCTCCCTCTTCTTATCGATCCTTTACATCAGGCGTGGTTTTGGTCAAGCGTGAGCCGTAAACATAGACAATATTTTGTGCTTCTTTCAGGATATCGTGGTATGGGGGAAATCAAAATTATAGGGGATAGAGATGGGTCAGTATGGGGGAAATTTAATTTATAGGGGATAGGGATGGCTCAGTATGGGGGAAATCTTAATTGAAGGGGATAGAGATGGGTCAGTATGGGGGAAATCTAAATTATAGGTAATAGAGATGGGTCAGTTAGTATGGGGGAAATCTTAATTATAGGGGATATAGATGAGTCAGTATTGGGAAAATTACTGACCCATCTCCAATAATAAATTAAAGGGGATAGAGAAATTTGTTCAAAAGACGATTTTGGAGAAAATAAAAACAGCATTAAAAGATTTTTGAAAAATGACCTACCTTAGTCGGGAATTGAACTTGCTCATTTTACAAAAAACCGACCAAGTGTGAGTCCGACTCTCGCACGAAGGGTTCCGTACCATTATCTATAAAAACGGCAAAAAATCATGTCTGTTGTATGGGAGCCCCCTTAACTATTTATTTTATTCTGTTTTTTAGTATTTTTTGTTATAGCGGCAACATATATACATTATCTGTGAAAATTTCAACTGTCTAACTATCACGTTACATGAGATACAGCCTGGTGACAGACGGACAGACGGAGGGACAGCGGAGTCTTAGTAATAGGGTGCCGGCCCTTACCCTTTGGGTACGGAACCCTAAAAAATATATTATGGCATCTATAAGCCCTTATAGCCTTATTATGGCATAATTTGATAGTGTTGCTAGGTAAGGACCAAGTCTTGTAGACAAATATTACATATCAAATTAAAGCCGAAATGTCTTATTTTTAGTATTTTCTTTTAAAATATACTAGTTAGGGTTTCGTAAACGAAAGATGCCAAGTGGAATCCTATAACTAAGCCTCCGCTGTCTGTCTGTCACCGTTATAGGTAGCAAGTTGAAATTTTCACACAAATCATGTGCGTTTATCACGGAAAAATAAATAAAAATACTGAACCCAAGGGGGTTCACGATATTCAACTCTATGTATCTAAAGGTTCTAATTAAGTTGGTCAATTCATGTTTTTCCCTACACGTGTGCTATAAAACTAACCTGTAAACGAAATTTCAAGTTTCTAAGTCAACTGGAAGTGCCCTGATAGGTTTTGATGGTGAGCTAATTTGTATGAAATTGATTATGTAAAATGAAATTACTATTTTTCACGTTGAGTAAGAAGCCTGATTTTTTACAGCACCATGGGGCCGTAGAATTCTGTAGGAAGTATCAGTTTCAACTTGATATCTCACACGGGGCCCGAGCAAAAGGGTCTTGACAGACGGACAGACGGACAGACGGACAGACGGACATAAAAGCGAACCTATAAGGTTTCCATTTTTTTTATTTTGTGGTACGACACCCTAAAACTTCGAAAACGTAACATTTTTTACGTTATCATGTCACCCTCTTATCTTCGAAAAAATCTGAAAAAAGTAATAATAATAAATAGGTGGATTTCTCTTTCCCCTGTAGTTTAGATTTGCCCCATACTGACCCATCTCAATGCGCTACCCTATATATCTAGTGTTCGGGTATTTTAGCGACAAAAATCCAGCCAATGGATGGTTAAAAAAATACCTAGTCGTTTTTTACTTTGTTATACAGGTTAGCCCGTTTACAGAAGTCCAAATTTTTTTTGAATAGTTTTCGTTGTTATAAATGGAAAGTCGTCTTAAAAAATTGTTTAGTTCAGCAAAAGTGTAAAAGTTTTTTTTTTAAGTTTCTTTAATCGAGTCGTACTTGTTACTACATTAATGTCAAGCTACGTTAGTACATTTCTTTCGTGCGAAATTTCATTTCAGTCAATGCAATAGTTTTCACATTAGAGTGGTTTATGTGTAGGGACTTTCCATATAGAACAAAAAAAAAACATATACTTTATACTAAACTATATACTTTGACTAGACGAATTTATTTTTATATTGCTATTCATAATTCAATCTACCTAAAAATAGTTTTAGTAAGTCTGTAATTGGGCCATCCTGTATAAACGTCGATAGAAAAACAATCGATATTGAAACAACACTAGACCCGTCCCCACGTCCACAGCTTAACGAAAAGATGGTTGTATTTCCTCCTAATGAGACGTTAACTGGCCCGAGACACACTATCGGGCACTAAGCCGCCCGGGACTAGGGTTACCAGATTGAAAATAGAAAAGTCCTGAAAAAAAGTCCTCAGATTTTGTCGCAAAAGTACTATCAGCGCAAAGCAAGACTGTTTTTTTAAATTTTTATCTATTTATTCAATAATAAAAATAGTACTCAAAATATTTTGCATTTAAATGGATCACAAAAACCCCTGAGATTTTATCCAAAACCCATAAGACACTTTAAACTAACAATTTAATAGGTTATTAAGTTTTAACATAAGAAATATTTATTGGAAAATAATTCTTCTCTTTACTGTCTTAACCTCTATGTCATTTAATACAGTTGGTAGCTCATTTAACATCTTAGGCGAATTCCCAAGTTCGCATTTCATGAATGTTATTATATCGAGCTAGGACATACATAGGCAAGTAAGATAATGAACGTAGATGCTGATATCGTGTCGCTTTTTTTACTTTAATGATGTTGTCATTTTCTTCACAAACGACGGCGAGCCTGATTTTATTGAATACATCAATAACTTAACAATGTTTAAATAATCCCGTATCATTATCTTTATACTGTTTCCTTATATGTTTAGATACAATATTTTAAGCATGCTTCGTTGTAGTTTGTAAATGTTTTCTACATAAGTATAATATGATCGATCATAACTACTGAGACAATCTTAATATAGCAAATGGTAATACATATTTAGGAATGCTTTTCGTTCGCAGTTAAATTGGCTTCCCAGTCGTCTTCGTGGAAATGCTCACATACTTTCTCTTCTTCACGGTGTCCTGAATAACCCCTCTTCTCCTCGCTATTTGCGGGATTATTGATTACGGTAGAGACATGCGTTTGTGTAATAGTAGAACTTTGACACTTCCAGTAGCAAAAACTGGCTTCTACTATGACTCATTTACCGATCATGTCGCAAGACTTTCCCCCGGTTTCTGAAAGGCCAATCAATGTTAACAGTAGATTAAAAAATAATAATCTGCGGATTAAGCCAGAAAAAGTGGGAATTTTACATTGAAATCAAAAATTAACTAAGTTAATTATTGATTCATCACTATTCAGACTTCTTATATGCTTTATTTTCACCGTTATTTGCGGTTAAAGTTTTTTTAATCTACTGTTAACTTTGATTGGCCTTTCAGAAACCGGGGGTTTATCAATCAAAAAGTTAAAAAATACTGACTCATTTAAGATCAGGGTAAAGCACTTTTTCCATACGGAATACCCCTCAAAATAAAACCTCATAGAGATTAATGAGAGTATTGCTTATTTGTGCAATTTACTTAATAAAAGTTGATTGTAAATCTTAAATCCAAAGACGGTGAATATTTTGATGTTAATTACCTTGATTTGTGACATTATCCAAAGAAGATTATATTTCGTTTATACGTATATACGTACTGTAGCATTCGCTACAAGTATTCAACCTTTTTATATATTTTTAGTCTTTCTTTATCGTTGGCTGCTTTTCTGAATTTTCGAATTCGAATATTTAGAATGATCTTGTCAGATTTTTTTGTTATTTTTCTCATATCAAAGAAGATCGTGACAGAGGAAGGATAAATCTTTTACAAAATAACAAATTTGGTATTTGAAAAATAGAAACAGAGCGCATTTGCTCTGAGCATTGTGTAAGCCAGTTTTTCTGCATTTCCTGGTAAGTTTTGTGTAATTTTGGTTTCATTCTCTGAAAATCCTTTTTGTCCCGTTTCCAACACGTTAATTTCCTTTCCCTCATTTCATAAGCATATCTTGACGCTGTTGTTTTATTTCTTTACAGCGACCCTTCGGGATTTTCTAAGGGTTCTGGTTCTCCCCAGTTTGATTATTCATTTCTACTTGAATTCCATCCGCCATCTCGTACGGTTGTACCTATTGAGGCCTGATGTAAGGACCACGTCCCTGGTGAGCTAAAGCTTCCGATATTAAAATAGAAATCGCCAAGCTTCATCGACTGCTCCCGGGAACACCGGAAACACCCAAAGTCACGAAGAGACCCTTACCAGGTTTTTAGTATCTGTAGCCTAATATTCAGCATCAATTATTTTTATTCCTTAGTGTAAAGCTAGATAACGATTGCTCGTAACACCTTAATATTACTTTTTCTTTCGGATTAAGAGTTATCAAAACTTCCGTGCAACCTTAGTTTCTGGGATCCTATAAACTAGTGTCGACAACCAAATTTTAAAATCCATTATTTTATGAACAAATGCGTCGTTCAAGCTAAAAGGAAATCAAAATCCTAAATAAGTGGAATTAAGCATAATTTCCTTTTTGATCTAATAAGTTCCTTTGTACCGATACTCTTTAGATATTATTGTGTTTTGTACTATATTTTTCTTACTTCGGTTTTGTTATTTTTTTGTGTATTTAAAGATAAATTATACGGTTTATTTATCCAGATTTACCTCTTTTTTTGGCTGTCACCAGGCTTGCCTGGTGGCAGTCCAAATTTAGGTCGAAATTACGTTCGTGAATATGTAGTGGCTAAAAACAAAAAATTATTTTTAAAAAATAACGCTACAGTACGTATGTTGATTGTAACTTTCTTACAAAATAAAAATGACAAATATACTGTATTTTATTGAAAAATTGAAAAATGCCGAATTTTCCAAAATCCGGCCACAATACTGCAGGGACCTTGAAAATACTGAAGATTCATAGATTCATTTATTTTAGTACATAAGCAAAACAATTCGCACTTATACAGGTCAAAATTTACAAATATGTGTACACTATTAATAAAATAATAAAATAATTATTAAACAACATTATTTCTTGCATGAATACATAATTATGTACTCAAGTCAATACATAAAAAGTAGAATTAGCTGTTTATAAGCTAGACATTATAAAAGACGACACATTCTGTAAAAAGCATAATAAATATGTCATAAGGTAAAATAATAAATATGTCATACCTTACAATAAAATGAACATATCAGAAATGATTAATTCTCAGGACAAATCCTCAGTTATGGAAACCCTAACCGAGACACACTATTGAGCACCAAGTTCAAACTTACGATCTTCTCCGGAGATTTACCGACAACTTTGTTACAACGGAGCTCGGTCGAAACTTATGTGAGATGTTTGTCAAAGGGGATCCGAATGTTGGTATTGATTGGGTGAACGGAGAGGAGTAATTTTACACAGTTGTATTGTTGTTTTGCTTTGTAAAGTTAAGGATAGAAGTGCTTTAGAATTCTTGCTCTTCTCAGCAAGACTAATCGAAGCAGTGGATTTAGCTGATAGCGAAAACAAACCGTAAGACATTTTTTCCGAAAATGAGTTAAATAAATACATATCGTTACGACATAAATCCCCGAGAGGGTGTCAGAGGTGTTTCCAAATACGGACTGTGAAATGCAAGTCACAGACCACACTAGTACAGTACACCCACGTTGTACCAATGATTATTACGCCCCAGCGTGACGAGTCCTTTCGCCGTATTCCGGGCACAAATGAACCCACAAGGGCCAGGTAGTCGCCAACGACCTTGAGTCAACCTGTGTCGGGACAAATATCGACAGAAACTATACAAGGTGATTTTTTGAACATCGTCCAAATTCTTACTGGAGGCTTGGTAAGTGATCAGTATCATGGATCAATAACAATTATTGTGAAATGGGAAGTCGAAATTTCTTTTTACGAATTTCACAATAATTGTTATTGATCCATGACACTGATCACTTACCAATCCTCCAGTATGAATTTGGACGATGTTCAAAAAGTCACATTGTATATGCGCGCCCACTGCATTACGACGTCGCATGGCCTCCAAAATATAATAGGGGAAAATAATAGAGCAAAATAGGGGAAAATAATACTTTTCACATTAAAAAAATTCCAAAGATCATCTTTCTAAGGAGTATTTTCCCTGTATTTTAGTGCAAGAACCATACAAATACCATTACAAAGAAATAAGCAATTTTACTTAATTTTAGTCTAAACAGCTTGACTTTGACCAATATTTTCATACTTTTCTTTTAATGCAACAATAAATTTGAGTTTTTTTTTCTTATAATTTAAGTAACATTATATATTAAATATCGTTCTCGGTAAGAATAATTTTCTTATGACGCTGGTACAGGCGCTATCAGACCGTATTGAAAACAGAAAATAGTACCTATACCTAGGTATTTAAAATGTAAATTAAACCTAAAACTGCTGAACGTTTTACACATTTCCAAATTGCCAGCCATTAGAAAAACATTCTTTAGGCCTAGAGAAAACGCAATTAGTTGGTATTAATTAGTGTAAAGCTTCAGCTGTAGGCCGATTTGTTAGTCTCATAGTAGCGCCAACTATTTGTTGAGTAATTAACACATTATTCAAATTACATTGAATTTGGTAGAGATAACAATAAAAGCATAACTGTATGTGTAGTTATTAGGTGCTCGATTTTAACTAAGTTACTTGGGGATAAGAAACACGTGATAAGAGAAATATATATAATGTTATAGTCAAAGCCCGAAGTGAGTCACATCTGAAGGGTAAGCGGGAAGAGGGATCATAGTCAACAGAAGGTAAATTTGAAATAAGTAGAAAAAACTTGCTTAGGTTATTATTTTAGAACTCTGCTTAGTGGGCTTATTGTAATCACAGTTAATTATTGTAATAACAATTTTTTTTTCTGAAAATCAAACTTTACTATCAGCCCATAGCCCCCCCATATTCACAGTTAAAAGACAATTTTTTTTTTACTTTTTGTACTAGTTATGATCTTTTTTTAAAATTAGGTTTTTAAGCTTCTTGAGTCCGGTTTATTTTTAAAAGCGATATTCTGCGGACTGTGTTATTTTTTTCAAGTTTTTGTTTTCGCTCAATCATTGCTATCGAGACATTTTAGGAGATGGCACTATTTACTCAATTTTGAAAAAAACTGACAATGATCTTTCTTCCCGCGTACCCTTCATCTAGGTTTAACCAGTCAATTTTATACATAACTTCGGGGGTTGCTTCGCTCCGCTCCGCTTCACTTGGCTCCTATAATAATATGTCTTAGCTCGTCATCGCGACTATTTTTTAGCTTTTTTTGGACTTTAACCAACTTCGAGCTCTTACTATGACATTTAAACGAGTATTATTAGGAGTACGGGACTCATCGTGTTTGGTTTATATATTTTCTCGAATTTTTGGCAGAGTTACATCTCCCATGGTCGCGGGATGCCTGGTGCAGCGATGACAACTGCAGGCTAGGAAGCGTAGCGATCTACCCTCCGTCTCTTTCGTTTATTGTTACTTCCGGCGACAACTGGATTTTCTTCATCTACCGACCTACACGCTACATTGACAGTGTCCGTTCGGAAATCGTGCGATGTTTTACGAGCCTTGCTCTTGCACAACTTAAAAGTTGCAGGCTAAAAAGTAATATATATATGGAAAGAATTTCGAAAATCATATATCATTTTTAACGATGACGACGGCGATTAAAGGGAGCTAGTCCCCACCACCCAGGGAATCCTACTGTAGGGACTAGAGAACGCCAATCTTTGTTTTTGTCCTGTTAATAAATAAATTTGAATTGAATTTGAATTGATTTTTTAATTATATCGCCAAATAATTTTAATAAATAAAAAGTAATAAATAGTATCACTAACACTCGAACATACGAGCCCTCTTTTTCATAAGTCTCGCAATTTGTCTTCTATTCGTAGTCCTCTATTGTCTTAAATTTCCACCCTTTTCTGCGTTGTCAGAAACGTGGGCGAAATCAGTCATTTGAAAAGTTTTTGCAAGAAAGTAAGGAAAAATTAAAAATGTACACTTTAAACACCATCATAAAATTGGTCGGACAGAGAAAACTACCAGGGTATTTCATAATAGGTTGATCAAAGTTTTGACAATACAAAATACCTTGGTTGCATACTAGTACTAGATGACGTAGAAACCATCCCCGAATGCAACTCTTTATGCTCTAAAAATTAACTAATTTAATTGGACTATGACTAGGAATAATATTGCTAGTGACAAGTGTCTAATACTTTTGCTGCTTAATAAAAAAAAAAAACATTTAAAAGTCTAGATACCAAGTTCTTACCAAAATGTCGTGAAAAATCATTGAGGAATACCAACATAAAATTGTTCGTATAGGAAAAACGGCTAAGCCGATTTAAGGAAAACTAGGGGACCGCTGGACGATCTGAAGGATGTTGCGGGTGGCAGCTGGATGAGGATGACTGAGGACTGCCATGCCAAGAGTGGCGTAATATTGGGGAGGCCTATGTCCAGCAGTGGAAGAATACGAGTTGATGGATAGGAAATTTCATCACAAGTTGGTCAAGGCCACAATAATACATTGGTTGCATGCTAATACTCGATGGTATAAATACTACCCCCGAATGCGCCCCCAAAATCGGTCGGACAGACTAAACGGCCAGGCCAACTCGCGGCAACAAATTTTTTTCTAGCTACACTTATCAAGTGTTATCGTATGAACAAAGTTTGATGCTGGTACTACATGAGATATTTTGACATGAGAAAAGCCCCACTTTTTTCATGATTGTACACAACCTGCCAAGTATCGCCAAGGTCTGCCGGCTTTTTTAGTAGTAACTTTTTGTCCTTCTTCTCACATTAAGTGCGTCGTGCTGGTACTCGATGATATATAGTTACCTACAATAAACCTTCGGTCTATGAGTAAATGGTGTTTTGAAACTCGGTTTCGAATCCTGCCGTTAGAGCATGCACCAATGATTTTTATTTATGTATTATTTGTACTTAATATATAAACTATTTGTACATAATCACTTATATCACTTGCTAACGGCACATGCCCTAAAAATATGTATTTGTGTCGCATAGTACGGCGATAGGGCTTACCCCATCGAAATTTATTTCGATGGCTTAGCCCATATTACTCTTAGGACGTAGAAATCGTCGGTAAAAAGAGGTTGTACGAGTGTTGACTGTTTTTGTGATAGTCCACATTAAGGTGCACTATTTCTGCCCTTTCGGGGATAAAAGTCAAAAGCAAGTTTCAAATTAAAACTAGAACATATAGAATCAGCAACATTAACGTCTAACATTGTACGGTATTTGTACTTGTTAAGAGGCTATGCGAATTTTATTTTTGTCACTGTCACTCCAAGCAAAAAATCGCGCAGTGCGAGAGGGGCGGATTCAAGGCAAAAGAGAAAAAAGTTGGTATTATATTTTTATAAAAAAAACTAAAATAGCTAGCAAAATTTCAAATAACAAATCTCTAGATATTGTTGAAACACACCTAATAAAATATGTTTGAGTTCTTTATATGGTTCCTATTCGTCAAACGAGGAGAAAAAGTGTGTTTGAAGACCTCATTTCAACAATTATTTCTATCGAGGAAAATTTATCCAAACATGTTTTCCAATTTCAAAACCCTACATTATACAGTCAAAATGCATATACCAGAAATTTAATAAAATTATCCGTGTATTTCATGACATGCACAGAAAAGAAACACCCGTATTTTTTTCGCATATAATAGCCTTAATTCAAGAACCACGTGTTGCAACAAGCGCAACCACAGCACTACATAGTTAATTTATTGCTCCCGGTCCACATTTACTGCTCCCAGTCCACATTTCAGTCTCAGTGACGTGCGGTTTGGTCACTCGCGCGAGATCTACTGACCACTAAGTAATTCTGACTTGTGCTATTTACTTTTGAGTGAAGCTGCACCCGTAGCACAGTGTTTAATCGCGCGCGACGCAACTTAGTTGAATCACAAGTGCGAGGAGGTGACATACTGTATAAACGCAAAAACATCGTGTCACGCTCCTCGCACTTGTCATTCAACGAAGTCACATCGCGCCCGATTAAACACTGTGGTACGGGCGCTGAACTAGGTATAAATAAGTACGTAGGCAACTGGGTATGACCTAAAAATCGGCAGTGTCTCAATCCGAGTCGAGTTGCTTTGAATCCATATGAAATCCAGAGCTTTGCTTTGAAAGCTCTAAGTTCAGTTTAAGATCTTCAATCAATCAATCAATCAATCAATCAAATGCATTTACTGTTGAAACACATGTTCAATAACAATTCAATCTATTACGTCTATCCCCCTTTTTTACTTTTCTAGTGACAATTTCTTCACTACCCAAAGGTTGGCTGGAAGAAATCGCTTTAAGTGATAAGTGTTTTCAGTACTCTGTTTTATTTTATACGTCTTTTGTGTACAGTAAAGTGTCAATTCGTTCATTCATTCATTCAAGTTCAATCTATAGAGCGCGATCGAGTCTTGTGAATTTAGACAGCTTATAATGCGTTTTAAGATTGAAAATAATTTAAAATTAAATTAAATTAAAATCATACAGATTTACATCTGTTTCGATCCAGACACACCTCTTTCGCCCCTTCCACATCCATCAATTTAGTCATACAAGCTCTTCTATTCCGGGTAATTTTGACGTTCCGTTCTCCAGTATGTCGCCAATTTGGTCAGGATACGTGCTTCTAGGGCGGCTTGGTCGAGCTGTACCTTCCATTTGCGCACCAGAAATTTCTTTCGTCACTCTACTTTCATTCATCCTCTCTACATGTCCATGTCCAAACCACCGAAGCATTCCTTCTTCTATTTTCAGGCCGCAACGATCCCGTATGTCAATATTTCCACTCTTTCATTCAATGTTAAATCACACATACTCCGTAAGGAACGCGGTTTACTGCATTCACTCTACTTTTATGTTTATTTTGCCACACCCAACATTTACTACCAAACATAAGTGTAGGAGCCAACACTCCATTATGAACCGCCAATCTTGCCTTTGCAGTCCATTTTGGCTGCCCATAAAGCTCCATTAATTTTATTTCCCGCATTCCCTTTTCTTTCAATGTTATCGTCTCATTTTCTATCGCGCGCAAATGGACAACCGAGAAAGACAAACTCGTAAATGGACACCCCAGATAGACAAACTTGTAAATGGACAACCCAGATAGACACACTCGTAAATGGACAACCCAGATAGACAAACTCGTAAATGGACACCCCAGATAGACAAACTTGTAAATGGACAACCCAGATAGACAAACTCGAAAATGGACAACCCAGATAGACAAACTCGAAAATGGACAACCCAGATAGACAAACTCGTAAATGGACACCCCAGATAGACAAACTTGTAAATGGACAACCCAGATAGACAAACTCGTAAATGGACAACCCAGATAGACAAACTCGTAAATGGACACCCCAGATAGACAAACTTGTAAATGGACAACCCAGATAGACAAACTCGTAAATGGACAACCCAGATAGACAAACTCGTAAATGGACACCCCAGATAGACAAACTTGTAAATGGACAACCCAGATAGACAAACTCGAAAATGGACAACCCAGATAGACAAACTCGTAAATGGACAGCCCAGATAGACAAATTCGTAAATGGACAACCCAGATAGACAAACTCGTAAATGGACAACCCAGATAGACAAACTCGTAAATAGACAACCCAGATAGACAAACTCGTAAATAGACTACCCAGATAGACAAACTCGTAAATGGACAACCCAGATAGACAAATTCGTAAATGGACAACCAGATAGACAAACTCGTAAACCGGTTCTACTTCCTCGTCTCTAATCATAACTTTGCATTCAGTTATATGCCTTGCCTTCATTCCTCTTAAGCACCATAACTGATTTGATTGATTGATTGACAAATTGATTTTTAATTTCAAAACATGCTCTTACAGAGCAAATCTCGAATATTATATGTGTTCACGCACAGCATGACGTGTGATTCGCGCGCGCAAGCGCGAACGACCACCCCCTCCCCGCCGCGCGCCGGTCGAGGCGCGCGCGGGCGCTGGTCTCATTCTGTTTCGTCCGAACTCTCTAGAGAACGACACATGTGAACATTCGCGCCGCCACAAACAATATCGCGTACCTACTCTATAGGTTGTGAAAGTGTAGTGTTACAACAAGACATCCAGCTCATCACTGCTCATCACCGCCAACTCAATCAGCCCAACGAGAGGAGACGAAACACGGCGGATTTGCCAGCCCATCGAAACATACCAACCAGGTCAGTGCACCCACATTGTTTCCCACAATCTTTTCTTCTCCCGTGTCATATCCTCAAATCTCATCATCTCTGCATTTCTGTAGCCAGCGGCTACATTTTTGATCCTTCGAGACCGTTTTCGAACCATTTTTGGCCCTTCGAACCGTTACTGAACCAGCCCCCGTCGATTACAGTCCATTTTCAATTCAAGAAAATTTTTGGTTTATATCACCCCCCGCCTATCCCCCGCCGGCCCGTAACTTTGTTTGAACCAGCCCCCGTCGATTTACTACAGTCCATTTTCACCCGGTTACATATTTTGCCCCCTTTCCCGGCAAAAAATATTTTGTGGTCTCGAATACCTAGTGCGGGTAGGTAATTAGAACCGCCGCCTAGAAAATTCCATTTATCGGTATAGAACCGCCCCCCCCCCCCCGCCCCTTTACAGAATAAACTCAGTTTGTTATTATTATTCAGCTCAGATAATATAAGTATATTCATTCAGCCCAATTGTTTATTACAGTCCACTATACTTCTTTATTAAACCCAAATTTTACGAGATTTTGCGAGATATTTTTTTTTTTCGGTGAGAGTATAAATTTGCTTTATTTCGTCCACTTATATACGTCACATATATACGTAAGTTACGTGTGTTGAGTACATAAGTACACACGTTATACGGTTACGTATTATTACGTTACCAAAGCTTGATCTGCATCATTGGATTGTCCGCTCATTTAGATACGATTTCTGCCAGATAAACGCATTCTTTGTTGTTTATGAGTTCGAGGCATTAGATAGGTATTTTATTCTATAAATAGAATAGCATTTGATTCGTGTAAGCGGGAAGTAACATAATAACATAGGAGTGAACAAGGTCATCAGCCCTTTTTGATATCTTGTGTTACAGTAATATATTGCCGGACCGTTTATTTGTGTTATTGTCTGCTTTTTTTTACCCGGGTATATATATATATAGCACAAATATAGTAAACAATTTGTTTTTTCAACTCATCTCTGCTCTTGTTGTTTGTGGTACACATATAGGGTGTTCCAAGTTGGTGTATCGGCTCATATACAGGTTGTTTTTTTAAAAAAAAATATTTTTTCTTCTCTTTCGTGTTTATTTAAGAGTTCCGTATTCCGTTTGAACATAGTCATTGTTACTTCATCCGCGCAAGTGTCTCAGCTCTGTTCATCTGTCTCATTAATTATTTTGGTTGTACGTCCGCTCTTATAGTTCAGCTCAAAATCGTTGCGTATTTTGTCTTAGTAATCAACCACCTACTTTAACAAAATTAAGATGCCTTCGAAATCACAAGCCGCGATGTTTCGTGAGGCCGTAAAGGCGATAGTTCTGTTAAAGGAGATCGGTGCGGCGGTAGAGGCAGGCGACAAAAAAAACTTATTCTGTGGCGGATTTCACCGCTCGTTACGCAAACATACAAAGCGTTAAAACTAAGTTAGAGAACGTATATTACGAGATCCTTGACGATGAGGATTTGTCCGACGAAACTGAGGCAGCCTACACAAAAAATTTTCAGTCGGCACTTACCAACTATGATGCTATCCTAGTGGCATTCGAAAACTTAAAAGAAAAATCAGCTCTTCCGGACAAGACGCAACCCCTCAGCCCAGGTACACCCGTTGGTGTTCTACCAAAAATACCCATACCCGAGTTTCATTCGAACGTTGAAGAATGGCCCTCATTTATTGCCGTTTTTAGTGAGATGGCTACAGTCTCGGATGCTGTCAAACTGCATTACTTGTTAGGCGCCCTAAAGGGTGAGGCACACGATATGGTGAAACACCTCTACCCTACCAACGAGAATTATCCCATAGCCATGGAAATTCTCACCAAGCGTTACGACAATCGTCGTGTACTCATTGACCGGTTTGTGGACATTATAATGAACCTTCCGCACATCCACATGCGATCGGATATCCGCACATCATTCTTAATTCCGCTTATCTCAGCGCAAAGCGCTCTCCGCAATCTGGATCTGCCCATGAAGGATTCTGACTATGTTTTCGTGTCAATGGTGGTGCGAAAACTACAAGGCGAGCTCCGCACTCTTTTCGAGCGGAAGTACGGATCTCGTGCAACTCTGCCCACGCTCAAGAACCTCATTGAGTTTCTGGAAGAGCACGCACGCTGCAAGGAGAATGAGTCATCGTTCCTTGCGTCACAGGAGGCTCCTTCTTCATCACGGCTCGGCCCGTCAGAAAGGCTCGCTCAGCTCAATAAGCTGCTTCAACCCACTCGAGGTACTCCACGTCAGCCCTACCAGGCTCATCAAGAGTTCCGCCCCATAGCTCCTCGGCAGGACAATCGCTCCCCCCGTCCTATTCGTCAACCATTTATGGCATTTGAGACAGCGCCAGTTTACTCGGCCCGATCATCCCCATCACCCACTCGCCGACAGGATTATTCGGCTCAACCTTCTTCCCCTACTGGTGGTATGCCATGCCCATACTGCAGGAATAGGGGACACAAACTCATCGCATGCCCAGGATTTAATAACCAACCGGTTCAAGGTCGGTGGGACTTTGTGAACGCACGCAACCGGTGCCGACGCTGTTTGGGTCCTCATTATGAGAACGAGTGCAGGTCTACACGTGCATGCAAGGAGTGTGGGCGGTCTGACCACCACACTTCACTGCATCGCCATGGGGCCATGTCTCCGACACGCTCATCTGCTCATTTGCTGCCTCCGTCTCTACGTGAGCAGCCCAGACAGCGCTCAGCGCATGAGCCTCAATACCATTCGGCACATGCTACACAGGCATACACGTCCCATCCCAACTCGCCCACTCAATCGCGATCGCCAAGTAGGTCTCGGGTAGGTAGGCAACAATGACTACCTACAATAACAGAGCACTATGAAGGCGAGGACGACCAGCACTCAGCACACTCAGCACACTCATCACACACACACTCATCACACACACACTCATCACATACACACTCAGCTCATTGTCACTCAATGACTTCAACTCCAACAGAAAATTACTGTAACTCCGCACAACGTGTAGTGAACGTCACTAACACGCCAATTTTGTTGCCAACCGTCTCACTTAAAATAGCAGACGTAAATGGTCAATTTCACTCAGCACGAGCCTTGTTAGACTGTGGAAGTATGCTGACTCTTTGTTCTCAGCGCATGGCCACAATGTTAAATTTACCATTAAAACATACATCTCTAAAAATCGCAGGAGTTGGAAATCAGCACACACAAGACTCAAAGGCATCAATCACAATTGTATGCCGACCTACTCACCGTGACACACCTATGATCACGGCCACAGCCCATATATTGAAGAACGTAACTGGGTACCTACCGTTGGAAAAGGTTCCAGATCTCGCTCAGTTAACAGGTCACCCACCAATTCCTCTTGCTGATCGAGAATATCACACACCAGCTCCGGTTGATCTAATACTAGGATCTGACGTTCTTGGTCAAGTGTTAGACGGAACCAAGGTTTCGCTCGGCCCTGGCAAGCCTATAGCCTTCGGCACGATATTTGATTTTACATTGATTGGACCTTTCGAAAGTTTACATACTTCACCCACGAATCAGGTCAACTCAGTTCACATTGTCGGCTCTCACACGGACTCAGAGCATTCCACTCATGACATTCACAAAAGTCTTGAGAGGTTTTGGGAATCCGAGGAACCCCAAACCTACAAGCATACCAGCCCATTAGAGGATCAGTGTGAGGACATTTTCCGCACCACAACTACTCGTGAACCATCAGGTCAATATGTGGTTACACTGCCCTTTCTGCACAACGCGCCGACATTAGGTTCCACTCACGCTATTGCACTGCGCAGGTTTCTCAACTTAGAGAAGAAGTTGCAAGCGAACCCGCCCTTCCGCTCGAAATATGTAGAATTCATGTCAGATTACATAAAATTGGGACATATGTCGCTGTGTCACCCCAATACCTTTGCTCATAAATCCCATTTCTATATCCCACATCATGGCATATTCAAGCCAGGGTCAGAAAAGTTACACTGCGTGTTTGACGGAAGTTGTAAGAGTTCAAACGGCGTCAATCTAAATGATTGTCTTCATACAGGTCCAGCTCTTCAGCAAGATATTGTTGACATTATCATGTCCTTCAGGATCCACTCACAAGTTTTCAGCACAGACATCCGAATGATGTTCCGAAATATACTCATTCACCCAGAGCAAAGACGTTTTCAACTCATTCTCTGGCGGTCTTCACCCGACCAGCCCTTGCTCACGTATGCCCTTAATACCGTCACATATGGATTAAGGTCCAGCCCATACCATGCCATCCGCACTTTACTCCAATTGGCTGATGACGAAGGTCATCGCTACCCCCACGCTGCTCAGGTCCTCCGCAAATCAATATTTGTGGACGACATTCTCTCAGGTGCAGATTCTGTAGAATCTGCTCAGTCGCTCCAAAGCGAACTGATCGAGTTACTCGCCCTAGGTGGCTTTCAGCTCAGTAAATGGACCTCCAACTCGCCCCAGCTCCTTGAACGGTTCCCAGATGACCAGTGCGACATGCCCAAGGACTTTGACTTCAGTCCCGACTCTAATTCCATTAAGGTTCTGGGAATACAGTGGATTCCTCAAACTGATGAGTTCACTTATCGCATTTCTCTGCCCACTCATGCTCAAGTCACAAAGCGCTCCATTCTCAGTACAGTAGCGTCTCTCTATGACCCCAATGGCTGGGTTACTCCAGTCATCTTCCGCGCAAAGATTCTTCTCCAGAAGCTTTGGCTTCTGAAAATAGGATGGGATGAGCCTATCTCTGAAGAAGTCCACACAGAGTGGCAACACATCTCAGAGGATCTTCCTCAGCTCTCAAACCTCCGTTTACCTCGACACATTTGTAAGTACAAGCCCACGTCTACTTACTCACTTCACGGGTTCGCGGACGCATCAGAGGCTGGCTTTGGTGCCGCTATCTACCTTCATGAGCGCAATATCACTGGACATGTCAATGTACACCTAATCATTGGCAAGTCCAAGGTCGCACCCATAAAGACTCGTCTCTCAATCCCGAAATTGGAGTTGTCAGCCGCGACTCTTTTATCTCAGCTCATGACTCGAGTGTCAGCCCAATTGTCAGCTCATATAGCCATTCAAACACACACATGCTGGTCAGATAGCACAATAGTGTTGGCATGGCTCAATACGCCACCTCACCGATTACAGACTTTCGAGGCCAATCGAGTGGCTAAGATCACAGCTATTTCAACTAGCCATACGTGGAGGCATGTGCCCACGAATCTCAACCCTGCTGACTGTGCAAGCAGAGGCATGTCTGCCCAGTCTCTCTCACTTCATGACCTTTGGTGGTCACCCAGTTGGCTCAAAGAACCTACCTGCACTTGGCCCAAGATGCCACCCGCTCTAGGCCATCATGCTCTCCCAGGCCTTAAGCCCAAAAAGGTACCAGCACACATAGCAGTCCCAGATATCGATCTGGACTTGCTCACTCGCTACAGCTCACTTGACAAGCTCGTCGGAGTGACGGCTTGTATTAAAAGGTTCATATTCAATTGTCGGCACAGCCCAGATGCACGGCGCTCTGGTCCGTTGACAGCTAGTGAACGCAGGGACGCTCTGTTGCACTGGGTCCGCTCTGTTCAGCACAATGAGTTTGCTGAAGACATTAATCGTATCCAGACTGATAAAGTTTGTCCCGTTCGGCTCCAGCGTCTCTCGCCCTTCATAAAGGACGGCCTCTTGAGAGTCGGTGGTCGTCTCTCTCACGCGTCAATTAGGTATGACGCTCAACACCCACTCATTCTACCCAGCTCCAGTCCGCTCGTAGATCTCATTATAGATCACTATCACACAATACACTGCCACCCTGGAGCTGACACATTACACGCCATATTACGCCAGCAGTACTGGATTCTGTCCGCTCGTCGTATTATTAGACACCGCGTGTTTAAATGTATTAGATGTTTCCGGTGCCGCGCTCAGCCTAAGGCTCCGCTCATGGCTGATCTCCCAGCAGACAGAGTTACTCCTCAGCCAGTTTTTAGTCACGTCACGACGGACTTTGCTGGACACTTCTTCGTTAAATCCAGCACATTGCGGAACGCGAAACTCATAAAAGCGTACTTTTGTATTTTCGTTTGCCTCGCAACAAAGGCGGTTCATTTGGAACCAGTCTCTGCACTCTCCACGGAAGCGTTCTTTGCGGCATTGCAACGTTTTATCTCACGTTGCGGTACTCCGGTTCTCATTCGTTCAGACTGCGGCACAAACTATGTAGGTGCTAGGAATCAACTCATTGAAGTTCAGAACTTCCTCAGGTCAAACAATGATGCAATCACTCACAAGCTCGCGAATCAGCACATAACTTGGTTACTGAACCCGCCTAAAGGGCCTTGGTTCGGCGCTCTGCACGAAATAAACGTAAAATCCACCAAGCAACTACTTTATCGCGTGATAGGTGAACAGCACCTCACTTTTGAGGAATTCTCTACCCTTTTGGCTCGAATTGAGGCTGTACTCAACTCAAGACCCCTCTGCCCAATTTCATCCGACCCTACGTACTTTGAACCTCTCACGGCCGGACATTTCATTATTGGTCGTCCGCTCACCGCTCTACCTGAGCAGTCTTTTGACGACAGACCCATATCTGCTCTTAAACGGTTTCAACTCATTCAAGCGCTCTCTCAGCGCTTTTGGACTCTCTGGTCCAGATCCTACCTCCATACCCTGCAAACCCGCTCCAAATGGCTCTCCCCTTCTTCCCCTCCTCAAGTGGGTGAACTGGTCCTCATCAAAGAGGATGACCTGCCTCCGCTCCAATGGAAGTTGGGGAGAATTCTCCGCACGATACCTGGCAAGGATGGAGTGATCCGAGTTGTGGATCTGGACACAGCTCATGGAAATCTGCGACGACCTGTGTTCAAGATAGCCAGGCTGCCGTTGGATTCAACTCAAGAGGAGTCGCAGCCCCGGCCCCCCCAGGATGTTCACGCGCAGCATGACGTGTGATTCGCGCGCGCAAGCGCGAACGACCACCCCCTCCCCGCCGCGCGCCGGTCGAGGCGCGCGCGGGCGCTGGTCTCATTCTGTTTCGTCCGAACTCTCTAGAGAACGACACATGTGAACATTCGCGCCGCCACAAACAATATCGCGTACCTACTCTTTAGGTTGTAAAAGTGTAGTGTTACAACAAGACATCCAGCTCATCACTGCTCATCACCGCCAACTCAATCAGCCCAACGAGAGGAGACGAAACACGGCGGATTTGCCAGCCCATCGAAACATACCAACCAGGTCAGTGCACCCACATTGTTTCCCACAATCTTTTCTTCTCCCGTGTCATATCCTCAAATCTCATCATCTCTGCATTTCTGTAGCCAGCGGCTACAATATGTGTTTGTTATTATTCTTGTATATTTCCCACTAGTTTAAAGCAAATAAAATTATTAAATAAACCTTTCAAAAAGCTTCGAACCGAAACAAATATTGCGGAAAATCGGCCACCAAGGATTCAAATTTTCTTGCTGTTATAGTAACAAAAATATGTGGGTCTATTTAACCAAACTGAATGAGACTAAAAACGTAGATTTTTTCGTGAAAGCAAGTATTTTGAAGATCATCCAAATTGGGAATACCTAACACATCCCAATTATCCTAAAAATGTACTAAACCAGGATAACAAACAAAAAACAAAACACGGAATTACAATTCAGGATTTCCGGAACAAAACCTTATAAATTACCTTTTTATGTTACTTTACAAAAATACATAATTTCCTTGGTTATTTCTTGATTAATTATAATGTTCAGATGGATTCGAGCCAGGATTACGGTACTCAAGGCCCATGGGCGTAGCCAGGTTTTAGTTTCGGGGGGGGGGGCAAGAAAATAAAACGACAAAAAATGCATGAAATACATTTAATATTGAAAAAATTGTTTACAAACGCAAAACGCTTCTAGCAGTTGCTAGCAGCAGTGGCACTCGAACCGGAAAAGATCAAAGTAGCGTTAGGGTTGTAATATTTTAAACTTGTTGGGGGTAGGGGGTTTGAACCCCTAATCCCCTCTGGCTACGCCTATCAATCAATCAATCAAAAATATTTATTTCAGACCAGTTTAGTCCATATTTAGACAATACAATAATTACAATAATTATAAGGCATTACAAATACTAACAATAATAATAATAATAATAATTTTAATTTTAATTTGGAGCGCCCAAACCTGCAGCTCCGGACATATGGCAGTACACCCAATGTCCCATAAATGGACAGTCCTCTCTATTCGCGAGAGTGTTTAGGATGCTGTTGAGACTGCAATTGACCCTTTCTCTTAGTGAGGCTATGCGTTTACGAACGAGAGCATGAAAACCATCAGTTCCAGCCTCCGCAAACATGCCTGACGCGCTACAAAATCTGGGCAGTCTCAACATCACCCTAAACGCGTTATTATATTGCACACGCAGAGCATTGAAGGTCCTCTGCGTATATTTGATCCACAGGTTGCCCGTGTAAAGTGACTGACAGTATGCTTTAAACAGCGTTATTTTAACTGGTTTCGTACATCTTGCAAACCTGCGGGCCAGCATGTTGCAACGAACCGCCAACGCCCTGCGCTCTCTTTCTATATCAACGTCATCGTTGAGGTTCTCGGTAACCCAGTGACCCAGGTATTTAAACTGCGTTACCCTTTGAAGAGGACAATGATCAAGTGTGATGGACGGTAAGCAGGTGTGTGTTTTCTTTCCTGCCTTGAAAACAAGCAGCTCGCTTTTTTTAGCATTATACCTGAGCCCATGGGCCTTCGCATAGGATTCACATATACCTATAAGCTTTTTCAATGCTACAATAGATGGCGCCAACAGGACCATATCGTCGGCATAACTTATATTGTTGATAATCTGTCCATCAATTGAGCATCCCACATTGGCTTTACATAGCTGTGCTATCAAGTCGTCGACGTACAGATTGAACAGCTTAGGCGAAGATAATCCACCTTGTCTGACCCCACAATTCAATTTGTACGGCTCCGACATTGCGTCTCTCCACCTGACATTGTTAATCTGGTTTCCGTACCAGTACCCAAGAAGATTGATGGTAGTGAGAGGTACATTAGAGTCTTTTAACTTACTCCATAACAGTGGATAGGAAACAAGATCAAAGGCTTTACTAAGATCTAGAAAGCACGCATAAAATGGTGTCTTTCTGTCTGTATAATAGCGGACAGTTTGCTTTAGACACATAATAGCACTTTCCGTCGATAAGTTAGGTCTAAAACCGAACTGGCCATCTTGAAAATGGAGATGCTGCGCTAAGTGTCTATCGAGCAAACTATCTAGTACCTTAGCTATTATAGTGGCCAGAGATATTGGTCTATAGTTGTTAATATCCGCATTATCGCCCGTTTTGGTTTTAACAATAGGCACAATAGTAGTCCTCATCAACTCCGTGGGCAGGTAGGAGTGACCAAGACAAAGATTAAAAAACATGGACAGAACACGAGGGAGGTGCACGCCCGCATGTTGCAGATGCTCGATGCTGAGGCTATCGTGTCCAGGAGACTTACCCCTCGTCATGTTCTTTATTACGCTAGCAACTTCTTTAGCACTAAATCTAACTTGCGGTTCTTGGCCAGACTCCTCAGCATCGAACATCGGCTGCGGCTCGTTTAAGGGGGACTCTACCCGAAAATGATGTTTAAATAGGTTGGCTATTCTACTCGGTTCTGTCTCACCTTCAACACTCACAGGAAGAGCGGACCTGGGGTTCAGTTTGTTAGTCTGCTTCCAAAATCTACTGAAGTCCTTTACTTTATGACATGTAGCAATAATATCCATTTGAATTTGCTCCTGGTTTTGCTGACACCATTTTAATTTTGCTTTAAACGTTTTTCGAGTATTGCACATATAATCATAAATGCTTCCCGCTCCAGGCCTACCGTGAAGCACCCACATCCGAAAACCAAGCCGAGCCTCACAATGAGCAATTTTAACATGTTTGTTCCAGCCCGTGATATAAGGTCTTTTGTTACATTTTCCGGTATTGGAACATGCCACTGACGCCTCAGTTAATACACAGATAATATCAGCATACATTTTATCCAATATTTTACTATGGTCACTAATGTTACAAACCTTATCACAACAATGAGCGAACTCAGATGGAAAATCAATGTTTTTCAACTTTTCGTTGCAATGATTTTTATACATTTCCATTTGAGTGGGCTCTCTTACTTTCCATAGGACTTTGTTAACCTTATCGTAATATACTAATGTTTTTGGTGTCACAATCTTTATATTACACTCGATTTGTAAAGGTAAGTGGTCGGACCAGTATACGTCGTACAACACTTTCGATCCTACGACAGTTTTCCAAGCCGCACTCGTAACAATGCAGTGATCGAGCCACCGCCTGCAGTTATCATGAGCTTCACTTACGTAAGTATAGGTGTCACTAGGTAACAAGTCCATATCGGCAAATTTCCAGTATTGATCCCGACAGACATTTTTCAATTCCGAATCAAAACGTTCACCAGGATGGGCATTAAAATCACCGAGCACAAAAACTGAGTCCACGTTACAACTTTCTATGACCGCACTAATCTCACCGAGACATTCATTAAACTCGGTCAGGTTTTTCAGTTCTTCACTGCTCTCACTAACCTCCCTATCATTAGGCATGTAGATAGAAAAAATCAACAATGAGCGGTCAGCTATTTGCATTTTAATTGCCGCTAGACGCACACTGTTACACGGAATTACCACAACAGACGTAAACAAACTTTTTTTCCAAAGTAAGGCTACCCCGCCGTAGGGTCTTCCACGCAGGATACCGGTTGAGGTATTAACAGCAGAAGTTCCCGTAAACTCAAAATCCTTGTCAACAGTGCCTAGCACAGGTATATCATGTGGCAAGAGCCAGGTCTCTTGGAGTGCGATGACGTCACCTACTTGACAAAGATTTCGTATATTCTCCATTGATCGTTTTAGACCTCTACAGTTAAAACTGATAAGCTTACATGTGCGAGATAGTAATAATGTATTAGTTGTATTATACATTGTGATTGTGTAATTTTGAGCTACTTAATTTATCATTATCTTCCTTCTTCTCAAAGAAACGCCTAAATGATATTCCATTTGGCCAAAAATCGTCATTTAAGAATATTTTCAGCTTATTCAATGGGACATACACTTTATAAGCATCGTAAGTTTTTCTTATACGCATGTTAACTTTATATAATGTGACGTTCACCTGGGTTTTGCTTTTAATATAATCCGAAATGTCTTCGCCGGTCGTCCTCTTATCAACATTATAAATGAAAAGCGGAATCTTTACGTCGGCCGCTTTAAATTTGCTCTCAGGCTGCACCGACGCTTTTCCCGTCTTACCGATAAAACGATTTTGTAATCGCCTATTTTGAACAGTAATCCATTCTGCGTTCGGTAGTTCTTTTCTCCATTCACCAGGCTGTTGTACTACATCCGAAATCCTTTTATCTTCGTTGTTGTTTCGCGCTGTACAGGTTTCCGCCAGGTATAAATCATTAGCAAGCTCCTGCGTGTGAGTCACAGCGCTAACGACCGATACTCGATCCACCGAAACCGCAGTGTCAATCTCCGCGCGCCTCTGCACTAAACTAGTCCTCGCCGTCGAAACTGCGGTGGTGAGAGGGGCCTCAGTGACCTTGCCTAGAGTGTCCGTTTCCGTGGGTTTGTTAAAAGACGACAATTCACTGTCTTCGGATACACTCGTGCCTGCGACCGGCTGACCGAACTGCTCTCCGTTCGTATGTCCACGGGACGGTTCGCTGTCCCTTTCGCTATTGCTACCCAAACCAATGCGAGAGGGAGATGGCAAATTCAAAATTCTGTATTGGTAAGCGGACGCTATTGTTTCCTCTGCAGGTAGGTGACACATACCGGTCGGTCCACTGTCCATTCCATGCTCCAATGCAAAAGCGCCCCTATTTTTGTTTACATTAGGGTTAAAATCACAGTTATCAATGGAGGTCAATTTTAAATTTTCGATTTCCAGTCTAACTCCCTGTATATCTTCATATGTGGCATAATTTTGCTTAATTGTTTTAATTTCATTTTGCAATAGAAGTATGTCTTTGAGAAGTCTCGTTACATCTACATGATCAAACGTTATCGGGGGTAGTTTTGATAACTCTTTAGCCACGAAAATCGGAATAATCTCAGGATCACTGACCTTTAACGCTATTATAATCTCCTCAATGTCCTTCTGCGGCTTGCCGTCCCTTTTCCTTGTATTTTTTAATTTCGTACACAAAGGAAGCGCTTCAAAAAGCAACGCCTTAGCTTTAAATATATCCTCCTCGGTGAACGCCGTTGCACAAATACGCATCAAACTCTCTTCATCCATAATTTGAATTTTATTTTGCAAAAATGCCAACAATTCACAAATCACTACATTGCAATTTTTACATTTCACAGCTTTCGACGTCATTGTCAATAAAATACGCGCAGGGGTCGTAGACCCCAACCGATCGGTTCCACGGCTAACGTAACACTGTTCACGGCCTATGCTCACGGCCTCACGGCGTAATGCTGGCTCTACACATCATCAAATGCGTACGCCGACGCATCTGGGAAGTCCGCCGATGCATCAGCAGATGGATCACCGTGAGGCGTCCACACATCTGACTGCGTCTGCAGGTCGATCAGTCTGTGGTAAACCTCGACAGACGCAACACGCATGCACGAAATGGACGTGGAGACCGTAGCTGCCGCAGCTATATATTTATTTGGCACTTTTAATTACTATTTGTGTGTGCGTCGAAATACAGTGATTAAAAAGAAATGGCAAAGGGACGTACCGGAAGCTTTCTTTTTTTTTTTAATTCGTCCGAAATGTTGTTAAAAGATTGTCTTTCTTCTTTTTAATTCGTGAACCGGCACACCCATCGCGTTAGCAATATGATTCCACGCATCATTAACCTGAAAAAAAGTTCAAAATGTTGTGTTAATAAAAAATCGAAAAATATAGATTTTATAGCTTTAAAAAAATATATTTTTAAGAAATATGTACTAACAAATATATTCATTTTAAAAATAAGGCACCATAAATCATCGCTATAACATTAAATAATATTAATTAATAACGGTATAGGTACTTACAACATTTTTATTCTTATGGTACTTATTTTTGGGGTTCCATAAGCAGTTTTCTGCTTGATACAGCTCTATGAATTCAAAAGTTTTAGTCGTATCCATTGCCGCCATAATAACACGGAGCCAGTACGATAAAACGTGTTCACTACCTCGCGGCTCATTCGCAACCGATGCGTCGGCAGATGTGTGGACACACACCGCGTGCGCGCGCCGAATCCCTTTGATCCGTGCCACAAAAACCGACAAACGACGGATCGGTGACAGATGCATCTGCAGATGTCAAATACCTACCACGCACGACCAAATCACCTCCTCTACACATCGGCGGATGCATAGGATGCGTCTGCTGATGTGTAGAGCCGGCAAGGCGTCACTGTTTTGGCACCGCGCTCACAAACCAGCCTGCCCAGCGTGTGTGAGTATGGGCATTTCTTCTAGGAGGACCGCCAAGAGTGGCGAAATTTTAAATGCCCCACATCCAGCAGTGGACGAATCAGGCTGATGGATAGATATACAAACAGACAAGGGTGCAGGTCAAATAAATTTAGAAAAATTAAAAGTGAAACAATAATGTCTCTAAAATGGTTCGTGTAATACGAGTAATACAGCACGGAAAAGGGCAGTACTAACACGGCTGAAATCTATATAATAATTTACGATTTCAGGTTTGACTTGTTGTGAACTGATCCTAGCAACATCAAGTCAACAGTAATACTTAAGAGGCTATGCGAATTTTATTTTTGTCACTGTCACTCCAAGCGAAAACTCGCGAAGTGCGAGAGGGGCGGATTCAGGGCAAAAGGGAAAAAAGTTGGTTTTATATTTTTATTAAAAAATATAAAATAGCTGGCAAAATTTCAAATATTAAATCTCTAGATATTGTTGAAACACATAAATATGTTTGAGTTCTGTATATGGTTCCTATTCGTCAAACGAGGAGAAAAAGTGTGTTCGAAGACCTCATTTCAACAATTATTTCTGTCGAGGAAAATTTATCCAAACATGTTTTCTAATTTTAAAACCTTAGATTATATAGTCAAAATGCAATGCATACCAGAAACCGATTATAATTTTCCGTGTATTTCATGAAATACACAGAAAAGAAACACCCGTACTTTTTTTCGCATATCGCCTTAAAATAATAATGTTTGTCATAGTACAGTGGTGACCACATCAAGCTATACACTTGCAGTACGAAATTAGCCCCTACAGAGAAGAATATAAGATAAGTACAAAGTCCAATGTGTCTTGCTTGATGCGGTCTTCACTGTACATATAAGATGGTCACAAATTGAATATCCAGTATGAGTCGCAAGTACCCCGCAGTACATATACTACATATAGTTATATATTTCACGGGACTTCCTAATTTATACTCCGGAAATTAATACCCTATACAAGTATACAGTGTATAGTATACGCCTACCTTTACACACCTTTATACGAATATATTACACCATTGTTTCATAATTAATTACCTAAAGTGTCTGAGCAAAGCTTTATTATTTCAAAAGGCTTTGTATTCAATTTATTATGACCACTTTATAACAAAGAATTTATTGTAAACCTCGGAAATTTGATTAACGAATTTCATTTTTCAATTTGTTGCATTTCGTAACAAAGTTCGGATTTTCCGCCTAGTTTGTGTGAAGCGAGTTTTTTTATGACAAAGTTTTAAACTCTCATTTTTCTTACGTCAAGGATTTGTGTTAGACAGCTTATTATTTGGAAAACATTAACTGTGTTACTACAAAACGGTGTTTAACTTTAGACAGTGTTTAAATCTGTTGTTGTCGCCGTTTCTTTCATATCGTAAAAAAGTGACAGCAACAGATTTAAACACTGTCTAAAGTTAAACACCGTTTTGTAGTAACACCGCAAGACGGCATTTCAAAGCGGTTTTAAGTCGCGCGACTAAAACGTGATTGGCCAGTCGGCTCTTTTTAATGTTGACATGTTTTTGCTCGCCTAATGTATGGGAAGGGTCCATCTCTATAATTTTAATCGCTGGTAGAACATAGAATATCTTGTAGAGCTATTTTTAGACGAAAAGTACCTCTATTTCTGGTACCACTTTCCACCCTCCGCTTACGCTTGTTATGAGTATGTGTGTGTGTGTGTTTCCCCCTTTTGCGCCCGCTCTACATGCGGAAGAGTGACTCGAGGTAGAATTATACTTAAATCAAATAAATTGTCTACGGAATTTGAGCGCAAAAATTCAAGTGTGTATTTATTAAAAATTTCTGACGAATGGCTGTAATACAACAAAGTCCGTACTTTAAATGTTATTGTTTCAGTCACACAAACCAAGAATAATATCAAAATTACTTATAAACAAAATCTCAAGCACAATGGCTACTTCAAGCTTCTTAATACTTTAATAAATCAAATCCTTTGCGACCCCTGTGAAGGTAAAATGAAGGTAGTCCGCAAAAAGGATTGTCTCATTAAATTTAAAAGACTTTTCGCGTTTCTCCCACAATTGTGGTTCTCCATTTTTGTATGAATGGACATAATTATGGGAACCAATTAAAAGTGCAAAAGAAATGCCTGACATTAATTTATTTGTCACTATAGTCGGCATATTCAAAGCGACCGCATTTTCCTCGTAAAATAACATTGTTTTGCGGATGTTTATAATAAAAACCTTTTCTGAAAGAAGTTTTTGAATAAATAAACACTTTCGCATGTCTAGTGGCACAACATTGTCCCTGTGACGTCCAGTTTCAGGCTCGTTATGCCAAAATTTGATGAAATGAAATGAAATATATTTATTTATGTAATGTAGGTTTAATATACACTTATTACAGGTCGGTTTTAATGTAATATAAGTAATTAAATAATCTATGTGTATAGGTAATAGTTTTATGTAATAAATAATAATATGGGGAAATACACGTATTAAAATACCACCTTTTCTCCATTATCAATTATTTATTCATTGAACGCAAGCAACACCGATTACAACGACAGCAATTGACACCTCTGATGAAATATCCTACCTGTCCTCCCTCTTAGATTTTACACTGTATCCCCTCTCTTTTTCTGTGGGGTTGCCATTTTATTTTGCTCGAATCGCCGCTATGACGGCGCTGACGTCGCCGTAATAAATCGCCTTGGCCAACACACGGGGAAATAATAAAGGTTGGGTTTACTTAAATTAAATAAAAAAATACACAAGAATGAAATAAAAATATAGGAATAAGAAATAAATACTATTATAAATGTATGCAATACATATAATAAATATGCCTAACTCCGTCCATTCGATTAGTCTTCCTAAGAAGAAGGGCCAGAAACTTAGCAAGATCATGTCTTTTTTTCATTATATAAGATATAACAACAAAGATAAAAAGTAAGCCTATACTTTAATTGAATTCAGAGAATAAAAAAATGCTCTGCCCAAAGCAGAGCTCGGCCTGCGGTCTTGCTGATAGTTGCTTGGCCTTCGGCCTTGCTAAATGACTAACAGATACAAAATAAAGTAGAATCCGTACAAATTTTAGTATTTATTAAACCGTATAACTTATTTCCTTACTGTTAAAGAAAACATTTTGATCTGGCAGGTATGATTTAATTTTTTTTTATTTATGTTTTAAATTTTTTTTGTCCGCCATTTCTTTAAGCGTTGTGCCCAGAACTGCTTTTTCGTTTACTGAACAAAATCTACGAGTAATTGCACCAAGCAACTTTTCCCAGGTTATCTAGTTTTTATGCTATATCCGTGTCATGAAGTTATAGAGATAACGACATAAACGGTTAGTTTAAACAAACGGCTAGTCTCAATAAATACTATGGTTGGGATAGCCGACCAGTTTCAGCAGATTCATACTGACTTCTTCTGGGCGAGTGAAGACGCTTACGTTACGACGTTGCATTGCATCTCACACTGAATAAGTTAACCGAGGATAAGTAGCTTGTTGCAAGTGGAACTAAGATATTGACAGTTAGGTACTTTTACTACAATCTGAAATGTACACGGACACTAATAATGATCTAGATTTCGATCTCCGTCAAGCCCCGTCGCCGAGCAGCGACGACTTTGAATTTTAATTATTTTTTATTTTCTAATTACTTTATAAGTTCATTATTGTTTGTATATATTATAAGCATTTGCGATTTATAGTTATGTACTTTACTAATTGTTATTGAATTGTTTTTTGAATTTGTAATTGTACTACATACCTGACTGTATGTATCGAGTATGTATCTATTTTCAATAAACATTTGTTTCCATTTATTTTCAGAGCATTTATTTCCACAAGCTTATAAAAAGGAACGTTTTGCACCTGGTATATTTATGGCTAGAGGAGAGAAGAAATGAATAGTCATGATTTTGTAACGATTACGGAATACCCTGGTAAATGAAAAGAAATACCTCCGTCAGGCGGTGAGGTAAATAGGCAAGGATGGATGACAGCAGTAAGTGGAACAGGTCAGAAGACTCATTTGTGAACAGCACGTGGTGATTACTTGGTCTATTAGTTTCGGAGCCACTTGTCTAAGTTTCACTTAAGGCGAATGGATACGCCAACTGCAATTTGGACCTGTCTTTGAAGGCCTACTCCTCCCACACGGGTGGTCCAAATACTTTCATAAAAATATATGATAGGCATTATAGATTCAAAAATAAATTTCAAGTTTCATAAACTGTTTTTCTGTTGTAAGTTTTGACAAAAAAAACCGAAAGTCATCGAAATTTTCACATGATTAACATAAGAATTCTCTTACTCCTTCCAAACGCCTGAAGCGATTTTAGTTATTATTTCACCAAATTATAGGAAATTTTTAGATCTAAAAAATTTAAGTTCAAATTTTTTTTTCCGTTCATGGCGTCCATGTGAAAAGTATTATTTTCTCATATTTTGCGCTAGCCGGAGACGCAGTGGTTGGCGTAACAGCCACTTTTCAAGGCACGCTGAATTGAACATTATTTCAATGTCGTTTCCGTTGATATTTGCACCGACACACATCGAGTTGCTTATTTAGCGTGGTCATACGCCTTAAGGGGACGACTACTGCTGTTGACCTTGAAAAGCCGTGGTATAGTCCGGTTTAATTCTGATGTTACATGAGTAAAAAGAAAAGAAACATAAACGACACAATATCTGGAATGGCTTTAATTAGTACTATTAATTTTTGTCAAGAACTTTCACTAAACAATGTATGACTTTATCTTTCACGTGCCAATATTACTAACGGCAATATACTAATATTTAGTATATTGTTATGTTATGACGTATTGACGTATTGATCAAATCAGTGTGTTGCAGTCACGGCTTTAAAACCAAATAGACCAAATTTAAAACTTGTATTTAGGTATGCTACTTTCTCTTTAGAGAAATTTCAACTGGCTAACTATTACAGCTGAAGCCAGCGACACACGGACACACAAACAGACAGACAGTCCGGGGTCCCGTTTCTCACCCTTTGGTTACGGAATCCTAAAAATAGGTCAAGAGGTAATTCCAAGGAAATAGTCGAGATGTCTCAGAATAAATAGAGTTAAATATTATGTAAAACGAGGTTATCCGGTCGAGAAGGCCTTTCCGAGATACTTGGAATTGGGCTCCGTGGAGTTTGTCGGCTACAACCATAAATCATAGAGGATGGATGGCAACAATAACTTCTCTGTCCATTTCTGTGTCGCACCTGCTTCTGTCCTGTCTCCTCAATTTGTAGACATATTGGAAGTTATTTTGCATCGCTTTTGTTTACTTTTTGGTATTTTTACTTTCAGGCAATTGTAGGAGTAAAAAAAATCCCACCAAAAACATAAATTTGAAGAAGGGGCCGAGTTCGGTACAGAGAGAGTTGGGGATTGTCAGCTTCGCTAAAAAAAAAATTGAGATCAAATTGGGTGCCAAGTTTCATGGAGGTTTCTTAAGTTATATAACTGCGGCAATATACAACGTTTTTTACTTGTTTTAAAAGAAAGTTTGTTAGGGTTTTTTCTATTGAATATGTGGAACTCGGCAAGTTTTCACAGCTATAGTTTTAACAGTTATATCATACATGCCAATAATTGACTACAAAAACTTGTCAAGTTCTACATATTCAATACAAGGACCCTAATAAACTTTCTTTTAAAACAAGGAGAAAACATTGTATATTGCCGCAGTTATAATTTAAGGAACCGCCATGGAACTTGGCACCCAATTTGATCTCAATTCTTTTTTTAGCAAAGCCGACAATCCTGCGCTACCTTTGTACCGAAATCGGCCCCTTTTTCACATTTATATATTTGGTGGGTTATTATTGATTTTTGTAAAGTTGTATTTAAATACTTAGCCTAAAAAGCGTGTATTTGTGCCCGAAAAACAGCGATAGGGCTCACCACCCATCACGTTGGGACGTGATACTCGTCGGTGAAACGCAGGTGTACCAAGTATGAACTGTTACTTACATTTCACAGTTCATACTCGGAACGCCTCTGATACCCCCTCGGGGATTTATGTCGTGACGTTTTTTTTTTATTTACCATTTCTTATTATTAATAATAAGGTAACCTACGTCAGACATTTCTGAAAAGTTTCAGCCCAATCAGTTTAGTAGTAGGTATGTATACCTTTATCTAATTATATAAATAATGTTTTTCTGTTGACTGTTTCTTTTGTTTTTATTTAAATATAGCAGCCTGTTTCAGGGTATAAAGATTCTACTTGCAGAGCTATTGTTTTTATTTGAATATAGCAGTCTGTTAAACGGTTTAAAGATTCTACTTGCAGAGCTGTTGTTTTTATTTGAATATAGCAGTCTGTTAAACGGTTTAAAGATTCTACTTGCATAGCTGTTGTTTTTATTTAAATATAGCAGTCTGTTAAACGGTTTAAAGATTCTACTTGCAGAGCTATTGTTTTTATTGATCTCTCTAACTCAGTGGCGTGCATAGAACTTTTGCCTGGAAAAGCAAACAACTGTTCAAGAACAACAATAAAAAAAATATGAAAAAATTTAAATATCACTTTGAAAAAAAAAATTGTATGACGCCAGGGTAGACAATGTCTACCCTAGAGTGAAAATTCCCTATACAAACTTTTTTTTTCAAAGTGATATTTAAATTTTTCCATATTTTTTTTATTGTTATTCTTGACCAATTGCTTGCTTGTCCAGCAAAAAGTTCTGTGCACGCCACTGCTCTAACTAACCAATAGAATGAGTTTGCGTGATTTTTGCACTTGTTTGCAGATGACTTCTACAGTATTATTTAACTGTAGTATTTAATTGTGCCAGTTATTTAATACATACTACATAGCGAAAGGAACTTCGTTTCTCACGACACCTCTCGTTATTTTTTTCTTTATATGGTTTTAAAATTTATTTGATTATCATATTATGGTTGGGACGATAATTTGCTCAAAGAAATAAATAAAAGTAACTCTCTGTAAATATAACCAACAATTTTACGAAATATACTATTCTAAAAACTTCTTGCTATCAGGTATCCATTAAAATGCATAAGCAACAGATATATTTATAGCTTTTAAAGCTAAAGCACGTATTTAATATCTGTAAACGTCGGTCCCAGTAAGTGTGTGACTCAGCTGAAACGGCAAATATTCAGCTGAGACAGCAAATCACGTCCATTTGTAGAGAAGCTGACTTCATCACTCAAGCCATGGATGCGAGCTGTCTTTATACCGACACACGGACTGGCGTGTTCGCTGTGCTGAGGCTTTATGTGAAGTTCGCGTCAAACTTATATGCGATCGAGTGAAGTAACCTCTAGCGAAACGTATAGAAAAAGATTGGTAACAGATATCGATGAAAGATTCAAACGCGCATTTAATATTAAATACAACGGGGCGGACGATAGGTTGCCTACTAGCAATTCTTATTAAGGCCCTTAATACCGCCAAATGGGTACTTTCTAAAGCCTATTCCTCTTTTATGGCCAAACCAAAAATATTGAAAAAATGTATTATGGATTATCAACTCTAGGACAACATATGCAACATTTTTCTTTTTCGTACCACCAAAACTTCTATATGAAAAATTGTTTCAACTGAATGGTGTTTTTTTGGCTTGAATTTCCTACTGCTCCTAAGCGGCTTAGGTGATTTAATTCATTTGTGCTTTGATAAATAGATAAACTTGATAGCTATTAATATAACAAAAAATTATTCAATGGAACAATGACGCCCATGTGAAAAGTATTATTTTCTCCTATTTTGCCTTTCAAGGACGCAGCGAGCGTCGTAACAGCCACCACGCGTTGTGCACTGATTTGAACGTTATTTCAATGTCGTTTCCGTCGATATTCATACAGACAAACATCGAGCTGCTAATTTGGCGACGGTAATCGCCTTAAACTGCAGATGACTGTACGTACCGTCTACAACACTCCATGTAAAAGTGATAATTGTACTAAAAGTCAATGCAATGTGTGGCCGTGATAATAAGTAAAGTAAAAGTTGTTCGTATAATTAAGTGGTGTCAATACTTGTTGTCTATCTATAGGCAATATTAAATAATCTTAAAGTTGTTAATTCTTGTCGTTGTTAATTCTTGTCGTTGTTACTTTTGGATACTTAGTTCCATTGTAAGTTTATAACCATACATTTTGTGTGCAAAATTTATTAAAAATATATAAAATTCGGGGCAATACAGAAGAAACAATTAAACTTAACTGTCACCTGCGCAGTATCTCCCCACGTACCTTTCCTTCCTCGTCAAGGTTTTAAGAATACCTTTTGTATCTGAATTTGCCAGATCTGTATTTAATTCAAATTGGCACATGTAAGAGCTAGATGATGAAGCAAAGTTTGCTACAATTAATAAAAATTTACTGCTGGGCAAGCCTGCCAGCAATCCATCCATCCCCATTAGCCTGTGTTCGTCTACTGCAAAACATAGGCCTCTCACAAGGGCGGATCTTGGATTTGGTTTTAGGGGGGGCCATTTTGACAAGATTTATAAAAAAGTACAAAAATATATATTTTAAACACCTTAAGCTTTGAAGCGCTTTTGGTAAACCTATCCATATCTTATTCAGCTATGTTGTGTAAAAGTGCATCCAAATTAAATCGAAAAGTCGAGTAAAATGACTCCCCTCCTCCCTGTGTCCACTTATAGCCTCTGCAATATTTCACCACTCTTGGAGGTCCTGCGTCATCCTCATGCAGCCGCCAGCAACAAATGCGCGTCATGCAGCAGAAAGGCTAAAACACAAAAAAGAGGTATGCCAACTTATCGCCCCTTATGTCCCAAGAAACCACATAAAAACGAATTTCACTAAAAGCCGTGCTCTGAGAAATCTTTTTATGAAACCGTAATAGTACTGAGCAATTTTAGTGACTTCATGTCTTCGTAGCTAAGTGCAGAAGATCAAAAGAATGATTTGATTGAGTTGTTGAATGGGATCCTTCGAATTTGTAAAGTGAGAGATGGTGACTGGCGGGTTCTTCAAAACGAGTCTCAGAATTACTGGTCCTTAAAAGCTTTTTTAAATCCTCAACGTAAAAGTTTTTCTTAATTGGTTTGAGTTTTCATTTGCACATTTAGTGCTTTACTAATAAAACGAATTGATAAATGGGTTTGTTTCACGGTACCGCGACAAAATAATCGCAAAAAATACCCTCGAGAAATTACAAAAAGAAATGTCTCTGAAAAAGACAGTGGTAACATCTAAAAGATAAAGTGTATGTGTTTAGAGGTAAAGATGTCCTGCGAGAGATAGAAATACCGCCAGGAGATGTAGTCGAAGAGGTGTCAGAGGTGTTACCCAGTGTTGATTGTGCCTCAGTCAACAACCGTACACACTCGTTTTATTGACGATTTATTCATTACAGATAGGGTGTAGGGTTTCGCCCTACTTTGAGCAGATTAACACGTTCCGGCGCGGTAACGGCGTATGCCGTTTTTTTACCTCTTGCGGGTTGACAGTACGGCGATGACCGTAAATTTTTAAATCCTTTCTAAATGCCAGTACGGTTACCTTCGTGAAATTTCTTCGAAAGTCTCATACAAAACACTTCCACTGGCATTATACAGGAACACATCAACGGTGTACTGTCAATCTACAGCCCGCTGCGCCGCGTTTTTTATTGACCAGTTCACATATGCATACTGGTACTCACACACTGATAGTACGGCATTACCCGGTATGTTTGTATAGGTTTTTGTTCGGCGTGTTGCGGCTAGAACCGCACTGTCAAATCGCAAATATCTTTTTGTATTGAAATATGGCAGTACGGCTATTACAGTGATATACATTTTTATGGAGATTTTTACTGCTTTTCTACGTAGTTGAGCAAATAAGGTACCGCGCCGGAACGTGTTAAACGCTTTTTCTTCACCATGCATAGCAAAACTATGCACATAAATTACGAAAAACTCATCAGTGCATTGTCCAGGTAGGATTTGAACCTGGGTCTCAAGATTGAGATCTACAGCAGCTTGCTTCTACTACTTACAGTTTCCAATATTTGCGTAACTCTACTCCACTCGACCGAGGGTTCCGTAACTCTACTCCACTCGACCGAGGGTTCCGCAACTTTGGTAATCCCTTGTTCACTGAAAGTCAATAATAGATCAGGAAGTTATAGCGGAATCAAACAACTAATTTGGCGGATCGAAGTCGAGTGTAGGATGTGGAATTATCTCGGTTTAGTTTCTGAAAATAAACCGGAAAGCTGAAATTAGCGGCCATTGCGGTGCAGACAGTTAGAAAACTAGGTTTTATCCAATGATATTTGAGAAAAAGGTGAAGATAAGTTATAAGCAATCCACGAGTGGCACGTTAAAACTGAGCTAATTGACTAAGGGCGGATTTCACCACTGTCACTTAACTCGTTTAGTTCAAGTTGAACTCAGTTTAAACACTTAACTTAGTTTAAAGCATTTCACTTACATGAACTGAACGCAGTTTAAGCCAAACGGAGTTTCAAATCTGAACGCCCGATTTTTACCGATTTTAACTACCTGAGCGACCCAAATCAGCGGCTTGAGCCATAAAACACCTATCAACCCATTGTGATTGCGACTTGAACCGAGTTTAGGTAAATGTTTTTGAAATGTAGTGGTGAAATCTGTTTGACTCAACTGAAATTAAGTTGACCATTTAAACTCGGTCCTAGCTAAACTAAGTTTTATTAAACTCGGTTTTCAAAGCGATCGGTGAAATTGGCCCTAAAATGAACTCAGTGTTGCTTCGATCGGCGTCAACGCACGACGTACGTCGCGTCGTACTGGATGACGTACAGCATAGAGTATTGTCTCTTATTCGCTATCGAAAATTATGAATTCCACAATATGTCAATGTGACATTGCAATACTACGCTGAGGTTATTTATGTTGTGTGCCGTTTGTGAAGTTTGAATCATACATGTTATATACCTATCTACACCTTTTAATACAATATCATTGCTTTTGTCCATCTTCAAGTTTTGAAAATACTAGATGAAGGCGCTTCGCCCAGCAAAAGGCTGTGCTAAGACGTTTCTTGCTCTCTTTTAATTCGATAGGGATAGAAATTAAAATAAATATAAAATACAGCACTTATTTTTTAATATGTCACCGTGACGTTATACAGAACAATTCTTTTTTTACCTAATGTTATGATTGCTTTCAAAAGAACGACTGAAGTTAGAAATAATTTACTGATTTCATTCATGTATACCTCAAATTAACATTATTTATTTTCGAGTAATTTAATAACTAAAATATTACACAAAAAAAAACAAACCCTTAGAATATCGCGTCCATTTGAAAAGTATTCTTTTCTTATATTTTGCGCTATCTGGAAACGCAGCGATCGTCGTTATGCAATGCGCGCTGATATGAACGTTATTTCAATATCGTAATAAATTTTATTAAATTAAAATTTTTAAATAATAATGTTTAAATAACAGTTTTTTTACGGGACCCTAAAAACTTTTTCGGTAATCTCAACATTGTCATGACAAGCCCGCCGCAAAGGTAGGAATGGGGTAACAATGAAGCTGGAATTTCTCGAAAAACAGAGCGAATAACAAACAAAAGTTTTTTATCTGAACATGGCTTCTTTGAAGATAGCGGGAAAAAACAACCACAATGCGGGCCTATTGGAACCCGCTGAAAGAAAGATTTAGGCTCAGCATAAGAAGACACCTCTTTGACACGACCTGTTTTAACAGGGAGTGTGAATTGAGTGAGCATACCCGTTTTCTTATTATGGAGTCGGCTAACATGCAGGATTTATCTGTACTATTTTAAATAATGCTGCCCATTACAAAACTTATACAAACTAAACATATATACAACGTGTAACAGAAAGGGGTAACCATATTTGAAGAGCTTATTCAGTCAACGGTTTAGAACAACTTTTACTATGAAGCAAATTCTGTATATCAACAAAATAAACTTACTCGCTTCATAGGAAAATGCTCACCACTCGGCCGAAATGTATGGAAGGGCAGATTTTTTTTTGAGATTTCAGGTTTGAATCCATACTAAAAGTTGTTCTTTACCATTGACTGAATAAGCTCTTCAAATATGGTTACACCTTTCTGTTACACGTTGTATTTCGAATGCAACGTTTTGAAATTTCATTAATTATTCGTACAGTTAAAATGTGGTAAAAAGCATTAGAAAGATTTGTATGTAGAGGGTTTAAATTTTCCAAAAATATTTTAATTACACCTCTATAAAACCATAATGTACTTTTATTAAATTAATACGAGTTGACATCATAAGTGTTGTAACTAAGAATAAGACTCACTTGTTTAACTGTTTAAGGAGGCACAAGTCAAACTTTCAATGAGATTATGATTATGACTCAACATCATCACCTTTGTCTCCTTGCACAGGTAACTCAACATCATCACCTACGTTTCCTTGCACAGTTAACTCAACTTCATCACCTTCGTCTCCTTGCACAGTTAACTCAACGTCATCACCTTCGTCTCCTTGCAAAGTTAACTGAACCTCATCACTTACGCCTCCTTGCTCAGTTAACTCAACATCATCACCTAAGTCTCCTTGCACAGGTTACTCAACATCATCACCTACGTCTCCTTGCACAGTTAACTCAACATCATCACCTACGTCTCCTTGCACAGTTAACTCAACATCATCACCTACGTCTCCTTGCACAGTTAACTCACCATCATCACCTACGTCTCCCTGCACAGTTCACTTAACATCATCACCTACATCTCCTTGCACAGTTACTTCAACATCATCACCTAAGTCTCCTTGCACAGGTAACTCAACATCATCACCTACGTCTCCTTGAATAGTCAACTCAACATTATCACCTACGTCTCCTTGCACAGTTAACTCAACATCATCACCTACGTCTCCTTGAATAGTCAACTCAACATCATCACCTACGTCTCCTTGCACAGTTACTTCAACATAATCACCTAAGTCTCCTTGCACAGGTAACTCAACATCATCACCTACGTCTCCTTGAATAGTCAACTCAACATCATCACCTACATCTCCTTGCACAGTTACTTCAACATCATCACCTAAGTCTCCTTGCACAGGTAACTCAACATCATCACCTACGTCTCCTTGAATAGTCAACTCAACATCATCACCTACGTCTCCTTGCACAGTTAACTCAACATCATCACCTACGTCTCCTTGCACAGTTACTTCAACATCATCACCTAAGTCTCCTTGCACAGGTAACTCAACATCATCACATACGTCTCCTTGAATAGTCAACTCAACATCATCACCTACGTCTCCTTGAATAGTCAACTCAACATCATCACCTACATCTCCTTGCACAGTTACTTCAACATCATCACCTACGTCTCCTTGCACAGTTAACTCAACATCATCACCTACGTCTCCTTGAACAGTTAACCACGTGAGTCACATCCATCGTCACAACATTTAAAAAATGTACCTTGTAGCATTGCAAATTTTGTAGGGTTGTTTATCACAAAAAGTTACGCGGCGAAGTTTGGCTTGATGGTAAATTGCGTTTTACCCTCTTTTATAGACATGGAGATAATCGCGCGACTGCTGCGATGCCCGAGAGTTTCTCGTTCATTTGTCGGCTGGGTTTGTAGCAGTAAACCCGTGTTGGTTGTTTCCTTATTTGTTGGCGTTCAACGGCGAATGAAAATGGCGGAGGTGCCAACAGGAGTAGTGTTTTTGATATATTAGGTGGGTTTTTTGTGTTTAAATTTGGTTAATTATTCATTTGTGTGGAATAGTTTTATAATTTTATTTTTGTATTTCAGGAAGATTATTTTCGGACAATTTAGAAAAGGAATTTTTTCGTCGGGTTGGTGGGAGTTCTGAAATCGTCAGAGCATGGTATGTATTGCTTTCTTTGTATTTTGAGTCACCGGAATTTTGTTCTCATTGTTCCGTGTGGTAAAGGTTTTAATATTGTTTTTTCTCTTCTAATTCCAGGGTGTTTTTGTTTTCAAGATCTTCGTGTTTACAAGATCTTCTTGTTTCCGAGTTTACCAGTTTTCGTGATTTACCAGCTGGCAGAGGTATGATCGCCGCGTGGTGTACGCAGTAAGCAGTTCTTTTTGTCTGCGTGGACGTGGATCGTTGACCTTGAAGGGGGCAGCGGACGGCGTGTCATTTCCGTGGAGTTTAATGGAAAAATTCAAGTAGATGTTGGAATTTTTACTTTTATCCACACACAGTTAAGATACCTAGGACGGTATGTTTTCAGGACACTTAGTTATGTGTCCTATTAGTAACCAAGGTTAAATTCTTCTTCCTGTTTCACCGAATAACCCAAACTGTAAAATTTAATGTTCCGTAATATTTTTTTTTACCTGGTAGAACTGAATGGTGTACCAGACGATTTGGTTTAAAGTGTATGTACGACAAATATTTATTGTTTGTAGGATCTACGGCTCCCCTGAGCTAGATTTTATTTAGAAAATTATTTCCCTTGTTTGTTTACAAGTTTTGTTACTTTTAAAGTTTTTTTGTTTAATGTAATTTTCACAAGATTCCATGTAATCTAGTTACCTGTGGATAAGGCGGTAACAATTCCATCTAGTTATCACTTAAATGTTTATTTATGTCTTGGCAATACTAATTATTCCAATGTAATATTACTACCAGATGTTAAGGCGGTACCTAACACAACTATTTAAAGGTACTTAAGGTTTAGTAATGTCTTGGCAAGATATTTGTCAAATGAAGGTCTTGGCCAAAAACTTGTAACTAAGATAATTTTTCCGTGAACACCTTTCCTCTTAACTTGTGGAATTTAACTTTTTTTGTTTTGATAAAATTAAATAAACTTAATTGTAAAGTACCTCGAAGTTTTCTTCAGAACCTTTTAACAACTATTAGGTTACAATTAGGTTACTGTTTAGTTTTATTTTATTCAGTGGTACGACCGGTGGAAAGACCGGGTACCCTCCGGTCGTGCTACCTGACAACCTATAGGACGAATAAGTTGGATAAATACTTCTGAATATTTTTACTTAAAGGACAACAAAAAAATCCTTCCAATAGAGATAGATTTATGTAAAGGCTGTCCAATGATAAAAGAAGCCAATCTCTAGAGATGATTTAGCATAATAAAGAACGGTTTTTCCGAAGGGCTTGGAATACAAATATTTGGTATAATCGAAGAATACAAAAAAGTGGCCTGACAAGTATATAAACATACCTGCAATAAAATGTCAATATAATTGCTTAATTGTCTTGTAAAAGTTGAAAAAGTTATTAAAGTGACATATCGTCTCATTATTATCATGAAATTTTTGCGATCCTATTTCATCTTTTCCAGTACCCACTTCCCAAATTGCTCAGTTGGATATTTTGATTTGTGTTATGAACAAACAGCATTAGTTAAAATATAATTTTGGTATGATTAAGTAATAGAATTTTATGCAACTGTGACATAATGTGAGACATTGGGACACAGGCTTGCCAATTAACATAATTCCATAATTTCCATTTGGGAATAATGCTCAGGACGTAAATTGATACGCATTTACGTCATTTTTTGCTACGGCATTGTACGTGCTACGGCGTAGTAAGTGCTACGACTACAAAGTTTTTTTGCTTTATATTTGGTCGAAGATATCCGTCAGTGGAAGCAAAAATAATCAAACATTATCGTCTCGTTACAAACCTCAAGGTGGTGTCAGAGGTATTCTAAAGTGTAAACTGTGAAATGCAAGTCACTTGATACTCGCTTTTCACCGGCGTTTATACGACACAAACCTGATGGACGATGTGCTACATAGCTGTACTTCGGGCACAAATGGACCAAAATCTTTATGTGCCCTGTAAGGATAGAGCCCACCCTCCAAACCCTCGGGTTAGCAGGCGAAAATGAATCTATTTATAGGCTTTCCCGATCAAAAATACTTTTCGAGGTGAGTCGTTTTGCAGTAATTGATTTTATATAAAAATAATGAAATATGAAATATAGTATAATTTTTCACGTTATTTTAAGTTGTACGAGTACATATTACTTCATATTTACTCGGTGATTAGAAGGTAATCTCTATAAAAATAAGATGACATTTAGTTTAAAATGGCTCTCTAATTTTTTTGTTTGCTACACTACCCCTTTTATTACAGTTTAATTTAGTTAATATCTTTTTCACCTAAAGATTGCCTGAGAGATATTGCTTTTAGCAATACGTGCCGCCTTTGTACAAAATGTCCGTTCGTTATGTAAAAATGTGTTAAATATGTGTGTCAATATGAAAAAAGTGTAATAAAATAAAATAGAAATGTTAGCACCTTGAACGCATTCTTCTATAAAATGGATAATCAAACAGTTTTGGTGATCCGATAGGGATAGTAACGCTGTTTTTTTGGGAATCTAAAAGATTTTGTTGAAATAGTGAAGAAATCCGCGACGTCTAATGAGGTATTGCATAACTTAACCCTGAGATTTTGTATTTTATCCTTTGTAAGTCTAGGACGACAGCCTCTCAATCTTGAGACCCAGGTTTAAATCCTGCTGGTCGAGCACGCACCAATGACTTCTTGCGGAATTTACGAAGTAGTGTTTGTATACTTGAATAAAAAATTATGAGAAAACCGCTTGCACTGGTACGGAAACGTGATGAGACAAGATGATGGCCATGACTTAAAGATTGATGAATATAGACGGAAGAAGATGCCGTGGACGACCACCAATAACCTGCTTCCAGACAGTCAAAAATGATATGAGATGTGCAAACACGAACGAAGAGACAACCCACAACCGTATGGTGTGGCGCAGGACTACTAGGATGGCAGACCCCTCATTAGTTGGCACAACAGCCAGGAGAAAGAAGACGAAGAAGTGTTTGTATACTTGCTGACGGAGAAGGAAAACAGTACAAAATATAGTTCAGCAAATAAAACTTAGGCTAATTAATGGGACAGCTTACTTACTTGGAGACCCCGTCGAAGTAATTCGGGGGAGAGTAAGAGGACAGCTCACAGGCAAAAAACCAGGAGGCTTACCATACCTGGGACCGATGGAGGGCGCTATATACATCCCTAATAGCCGGTTTTTATATGGAACAGACTTGTGACGGGCAGCGGCGTCACTGGTGCGAGGGTTCCAGCACCGCGCTCATCAACTCGCCTGCCCAGCGTGTCTGAGTATGGGCAATTCTTCCAGGGTGACCACCGGGAGTGGCAAAGTCCTGGAAAGGCTTATGTCCAGCAGTGGACGAACTAGGCTGATGGATGAATGAGAGGGCTTAACAATTGTGTTATAATAGAGTCAATAAATCAGAACACCTTTTACAAAAAAAATGTAAATGGGGTAAAAGGTTTTGATACATTTTAATGAGTACTGGTGTTCATCAGACTTGACATTACCAAATGTATTCAAAATTTAATATTATTTTTCTATCTCGTACATAACCCTGTTTGGGTAGTTGTAAATATAAATGTTGGGTAAAAATGAGGGCCTTTTTCTTACAACCCTCTTAGTAACTTCTAAATAATTAAAAGTCTTAGCAGTTGTTGTTCATAGTTTATAGTTAGCAGTGAGCGTGAGTCGTGATTTATCGGCGCGTGCCTCTATTGTTCAATTGTTATCCAAAGTTAATCCCAATTGGCTCAAATTAAATTTCTTAAACTATAAACCTGCATGCCTTAAAAAACGTGTATTTGTGACCGAAGTACGGTGACAAGGCTCAACCCCTATCATATTGAGACCTAAAAATCGTCGTTGAAAAGAAGACGTACGTGTGTTGGCTGTTCTAGTGATAGTCTACACTCGGCAACCTCGGCTGTCCTCTGTCACTCCTCGGTGTTACATGTGTCTTGACGATTTGTTTTTTTTTTATAAAATAGTAGCATTGCAAGTACTTAAATAAGAAAATATTTTTAAATAGTAAAATAATAATGTTGGGAAGTTATTTGCAATGGGTTTAGTTATTTTTACTTTTTGTTACGAAAATGTTCCGGTGTTTCATGATGCAGACAGTCGAGAACTGCTCGCTATTCTGTGAATTATTAATTTCCCTAAAATAACTTTAGGCTTTACAATTTACACTTCATTCGTTTTAACAAATCCTTTAATAAATTAATAAGTTAGTTATTATTCTCATCGTTCTAGATATTTTTATGCAATATATACTGCTCAAAACAGTTAGGGGAGTAAGATTTTAAAGTGGGATAAACTTTTTGCTTAGGTTTTTAATTATAACTGGCCACTAAATATTAATGTGACATTCTTCAGAAAAATAAAAAACAAAAGAACATCAGCGTTATTGTTTCAAGTCTTCTGAGTGGACTATGTCATATGTAGGAACTGACCTAAGAGTCGCCCCTTCTGTTATCTACAGAGTATGAAAGCTATACCTGGAGACGAGAGAATACTCAACAAGGCGTATATTATTGAGTTCTATCATAGACTAAGTATTACTACGTACAGACTAGCAGTTCCCATACATCAGTTTGTAGATACTAAAAAAGTTGTAAAATTCTAACGAAATCTAGATGGCGTTGCTAAATCCTCTAACGAATACGATGCTAAAAAAGACCGATTGGTGACGCTAGTGGCACAGCGACGCAAGTAACATAAAAATAATTCCCAATACGATAATAGATGGCCCTGAAATAATCGCAATTAGTGTTGCCAATTTAGCGCCATCTAGTTTTTCTAAGCCAAGCTATTACAGCCATATGTTTACTTGGTAACCATGACAGTTTACTTGCAGCCAATTAAACAAAATATGCTTATTTGCAACACTTGGCGACACCTAGTGTCGTAAGGTCGTGTAAAAAATTTGCTACGCCTTGTTGTATGGGAGTTGTTGGTCTATACGTAGCAATACTTAGTCTATGGTTCTATGTAGTTATTTATGTAACGGTGCACGACTTTATATCTACTTTTGTATTTATAACTTTTTTCATATCCTCAGAGGTATACTAGAAGAAATATGTTTGCCTTTGTACATGTCTTTTGCTATTACAAGTTAATTTATGTGTTTCGTGTACAATAAGGAATAAGAATAAGAATTTTGTATTTTATAGCACTTACAAAAATATATGCAAGCGCCATACTATCGCAAAAAATAGGTATTGTAAAAACAAAAATTAGGCGTTTTTTTAGTATTTTCGGTAACAGCACATTTTAAAATTCCTCTGGGATATATTCATTTCCTATTCCAAAACAAACAACAATTCAACATTATTGGAACCTACATACCTATATACGACCAGCAAACGACAAACGATGCTGTCGAGCGGTCAGGCGGACAACACATCCCGAAGATGCCTCGTTTAAAGGCAGAACACGTGTCGATACGTTTTCTTGCTTGTTATTTAAGATTGCTTTATTTTGTGCTCGTACTGCTTGCTTTGCTTGTGCATGTTTTATGCGGGAGGGCGGGCGGTGCTTGAGTCTGCATTTGAATAGCTTGGTAGGAGTGTTTAGTGGAATATTGCAAATTATTAATATATCCACAAATTCAAAACCACCTTTCCGTTACCTGAAATATGGTCAAAACTCTATTTCCGTACTTCATATTTTTATTGCAATAGTAGTACGCTTGTGCACTAATCCGACACAAAATCGGATGTTGGACGCAGTCATTCATCAAAAAAATAGTGACAATTGCCGTTATGAAGGAAAGCATCTGCTCTCTTCCAATGCTGGATCGAATCAGTGCAAACTGATCGCGTTCCAATGTTCCAATACTCCTTCTCTAGGGACAAAAATTTAATAAACCGTTCAGAAACATTTGACAGTAACTCTTTGTGGCAGTGTGAATTCATCTAACGAAGATAAATTCCATCCATCGATGAGGTATGGAACTCCTTATAATTACATAACTTACAAATCCTACAACATGTCAATATTTTTAGGTCAAGGCAGCCTTCAACACTTTGTGTAATATACAGCAAGCCTGTAGCCAGGATCCGCGATCGAAGGGTAGGGTGGCTAATCCCCCATGTTCCTCTCCTACGGCATTATATATACAGCAAGCGACAAGGTGGACTCATCTGGCGAGGATATTCATATCCCACCAAAAAACATTTCATATAAAGTAGGTTGCCAAGACTCATAAGCTCATAACGCTTTCACTGTTAAAAAGTTATCAGATCTCATGTTGAGCAAAGCCCCTTACTCTACAAGTCCTTAATCTACAAGGCCTAAATCTAAAAGCCTACGAACACTACATCTTGTTCAAAAAGTATGGCTTGGACGTTTCGCGGCCGTCGTACAGACACTCCCATTATGGTTAAAAATCAAGTCATTGGTTTTTAATGTTGTGTCATGTGGTAGTTCCATGTTTTTTGTGGGATTTCGCTCTGGGATTTTGTTTGTTTTTGTAAGGAAATACTTTATACAAATATGCACTCCCCTTTATGAAGGGTTGGAAGGTTAAAGTTACAGATGTTTTAATTTTTTCTTTGTTTGTGTGCAAATCCTAGTCTACGTACCAAATTTTATCCTTTTTCCAGCAGGACTGTTGGAAGTTTGGAATAGAAATCATTATATAATATAGAACCGGACCCCTTCTTTTTGAGGGGTTGGAGGGTGAAAATTACAGATTATCAGAGATCTTAATTATTTGTTGCTTGTATGCTAATCCTACCCTGCATACCAAATGGCAGATTTCTTGGACTTCAGGAAGTAACTTAGAGGTTTGATGATCATGAATCAGTGAGTCAGTGAGACAGTCAGTCAGTTACCAAATCGACGTATTTTAAACATCAATAAAATCTAAAGCACAAAAGCTGGGCAAATGAAACAAAGCGTATTTCATTAGTCTACTAACTACATCCTATCCTGAAAATTTAAGCTCTCTATAGGTAGTATTATCAAGGCCGAAGCTTTTGAAAAGCCGAAGGGTTTGAAAATACGACGAAACGCTCCGAGAAAAGGTACGTATGCCCTGCTTCCTTCGGTTCGTCTTGACGGGGGCATTACCGTGCCTCCAGATACTTTTACCGGTTGATAAAGTGACGTTAGTTAAAATTAAAGCACATGCTTTACCGAGAACGCTGACGGATATATTAATATTCATTTAAATAATATTGAAACAATGGAACATAAAAATTGTATAGTTTCAAAGTAATTTCATAATATGCAAATGTTATTTCTCCTTACTTATTCATATAGTAAGGAGAAATATATAGTATATACTTATATATATTTTAAAGCTTTTCTGCACGCTAAAGTTTTCATTAAATGTTAATATAATTTTTAGATTGTTTATAGAACGATTTGATTTCACCTAAGTTATTGTTGCTTTCTTGTACTTTCTATTGGATTAGCTGGGAAAAAATGCTTTTAGCGTAATTAAGCCCACCTGTTGTACATTTTAACTTTTTTGCAATAAAGTGTCGTTAACGTCAACGTAATTTTATTATAAAACACTTCCTTAGGCATCGCAAGATTTCCGTAGTTTTTTCGAGGCCGAATTACATTTAAGGATCTGTTCTCCGTATTTGTTACAATAGTAGTTTATGCTACAAGGGCGAAAAGGAATTAATTACGAGGACGACATAAAACACGAGCGTAGCCAGCGTAGCGAGTGTTTTAAACGTAACCGAGTAATTTATTGCTCTTACGCCCGTGTATCATACTACGTTTTTCAATGCATGGTGTAATGAAATAAAACAAATATAATCAAAGAAAACTATTTCATTATTAAAGTTGAAAGTTACATTGTTACAATTTTGCCAGTAAATGATTGGCTCAAAAGGACTATATCCAGAGCCGTTAAACAGTGGAAAAAAAGTATAACATTTATGTCACACAGGAAAGGTTGCAGGTTAGCCAACTTCTCGTAAATAAATAGAAAAAATAATAATAAAGCCCTAGGGCAAAATAATCAACTTTCTGTTCGGTTTTGATGCATAAAAAGTGGGCCTTTACGAGCACTTATATTGAAAAATATTAAAAAATAATTATAACGGCCAATATACAACTTTTAGTTAAGAGCAATGTATAACAATAGTTTACTACTTATATGATTTAAGGTATTTTAAAGATATTATGGTGGCTTCAATATAATTGGATGTTCCATAAAAGTGAAATTGGAATAACTAAATTAAAAAGGCTTCACTTGATACTACTTTTAAACCATTATGGTACCACGGTAAATGTTATTTATTTGTTCCTCTGTGCAGTGACCTGTCTGTAGGCCTCGGCCCGATTTCACGCCAAAGCAAGTTTTAAACAACGCAGCGTGTGCCTGTATAAAGATAAACGCACCACCACATAAAACATCAAAGGAGTGACTTTGGAACGCGGGCGGTGGCGTCCTCTATATAGGACAATGTAGAAGCGCTAGGTGCTATAGAGAGAACCTATTGTATATTGTTTTCATTCATTTTTGCTTTACACTTTGTGTTGAGAGGTTTCTGGGCCGTGCTTTGTTTCGTGAGGAACGAATTGTGTTTTTGGGAATGTTACTATGTAGGTCTTAGTATTATTATGTATAAGGTTCATATTTCTGTTTTCCGGAATATGCTATATCCGTATTAAGGCAATATGTAAATGTTTTAGCGTCTCTGTTTCTCCATGTGCGAAAAACCCTCAGTGCGAGAGGGACGGATTCGATGAAAAGTAGCAAAAATTAGTTTTTTTTAAAATATAATATGTAATCAAATTGCTATCAAAATTTTGTTTAACCTTTAACTTTTTGACTTTTTTTTCCGTAGCGCCTTAATAGACCTTGGTATTAGAAATGGCTACCCACTTTGGCTGTACTGTCAGCATAAAACAATCACACAAGCGAAACATTACATTATGTTCTTTTCAAAGTTGTAGAAGAAATAATGTAACTGTGATTAGTAGAAGAAATAATGTAACTGTGATTAGTAGAAGAAATAATGTAACTGTGATTAGTAGAAGAAATAATGTAACTGTGATTAGTAGAAGAAATAATGTAACTGTGATTAGTAGAAGAAATAATGTAACTGTGATTAGTAGAAGAAATAATGTAACTGTGATTAGTAGAAGAAATAATGTAACTGTGATTAGTAGAAGAAATAATGTAACTGTGATTAGTAGAAGAAATAATGTAACTGTGATTAGTAGAAGAAATAATGTAACTGTGATTAGTAGAAGAAATAATGTAACTGTGATTAGTAGAAGAAATAATGTAACTGTGATTAGTAGAAGAAATAATGTAACTGTGATTAGTAGAAGAAATAATGTAACTGTGATTAGTAGAAGAAATAATGTAACTGTGATTATTAGAACAAATCACACATCCCGATCAAAAATACTTGTTGAGGTGAGCAGTTTTGCAATAATCAAGACTAAATATATAAGAGAAAAATACAGACGTCTTTCATTACAAAACTAAAATAAAAATAAATGTCTATGTTTGAACACTTGGCGATTTATACATCGCAAGGAGATATAAATTAACATTATATCATTGCAGTATAGAAACGCAGAAATAAAAGTAAATCTGGATCCCGGTTCAGAGCTCCTCACATCCAGATTTACTTTTCTTTCTACTGTTTATACACTTTTCTATAAATAAACAGTTACCGTTTCATGGAAAACAGTTACCTGAAACCATGTCAGAAATTCGGCGCTTTTTTAATATCTCGCCATCTTGCACCTCTTGATGAGAGATGGGTCTAAAAGCGCTTGGGGGGGAAAAGGAAACATATATAAAGATGTGTGCAAAGTTTCATTGAGATCAATGCCAGGAGGTCACAAATACCTAAAGCATTTATATGGAAGCTGAGCGGAATGGCCTATCTTAATTGTGGGAACATATTTGTGCCTGAAGCAAGGCAAAATGGCTGACTGACCAACCATAATGCTTAACTGTAATAATCAATCCACAAGTATACATATCACTTATCTAACGCCTCAATAAAAAGCACTGAGCTATGAAATAGTTGATCGAATACAACTTATCGATTTATTCAAAACGCGGACAGACTCGCCCCACTAAAACGCTCACTCAACAAGCGTCACCATGATCACATATCAGCTGGACCTAGGTTCACTGAAAAGATTATAATAATTATTGCTGTATCGTACTGCATGTAAGCTCTTGGAGCCCATATCCCTGTTGAAATTTTCTCTGCCTAACCGCTTCCGCCATTTTATTTTATTTTATAATATTTTTTATATAGTCTCCGACAGATCGCAGAATTGGGTGTATCATGATCTGCCCAGGCATATAATATTTCTGCAAAAACTAGAAAGAACGCCTCTGTCCGCTCCGCTTCGCTCGGCTCCTAAAATTTATTTACATGTAAACCTAACACGCTCCTCCTCGCTCCGCTCGACGTCGCACCTATTTGTGACTTTTGGTGGATAATTTACGATTTCATACTTTACGATATGCCCAATTCTACGATCTGCCAACGACATATAAGAGCTTTAACCTAAATATTGAACATTTTTTAAAAACATTTGAGGTATCATTGAAACACTTAACATGAACTCACACTATAGGACTAGAAACATTATACGTAATATTATTTCATTGCAAAAGAGTCAAACTCTTGGACGTGGTTCTCTTACCAGTCCCAATCACTGTTGGCAACAGCAGCAACAAAAGAAATTTTTGTTTTTAATTTTAATTTATTTATTATTTACATTTGTACTACACAATCCTTACAGGCTAACCTAATGCAATTGGTAAGAAATTATATTGAAAGCAGTTTTTGCAAACTCCGTCAAAGGACAACTAAACAAATCGGTATCCGTAAGGTTGTCGATTCTGTTGAAAAGATGGAGTGCCTTTACAACAGGTGACTCTTTAAGAACATTAGTGCGCGCATGCTGCACGCAAAACAACTCATGATTTCTCGCGCGAAGACAGGTTTTTCGGCACAAACGGCTCCGAGGAAGCTAGCAACCGCGGATTGAATAATATACCTCGCAAAACTTTAAAAAGATAAATTAGTAGCGCCAGGTCTCTCCTCACTTCCAACTTATTATATCCAACCATACCTATAACAAATAGGGTTGGAAACATAAGTGGATAGTATGGATAAACACCATAATTTTTTAAATACAGCCAGCGAACAAACTTGTTTTGAATCTTTTCCACCATGTGACTATATTAATTAGTCTCATGGGGATTCTAGATAATTGCACTACTGCGTACTAAGGCATTATAAAGAGCTTTTACGGCTAGCATGCTACTGAAACTTCTAGCCTGCCTCAGTATAAAGCCCAACTTCTTAAAAGCTTTTTTACAGATAGCCATAATGTGATCTCGAAACGTTAGCTCGTTATTCATCAACACTCCCAGGTCCTTGACGCTATCGACGCGCGCTAGCGCAGCCCCCTCCATCTCGTAATGGTGCTGACGTGGCTCTCGCGCGCGACTATATCATAATGACTATATATAAAATGCTTTTGTTCCCTATTTAAAATTTGTACTGCGTTTGATGTAATATCACTTTCACAACAACAAGTCTGATCACTCGACTCATATCATGGCCATCTCGTTCTACAATAAACTCCCGGTAGATATTAAAATCCCCGAAATAAATAGTTGACAAACTTAAAGAATGTAACATTTTGATAAAGTATTATATTTAAAAGAAATAAGTGTGACCTGTGGAAATTGTACATAATATTTTGGCTTCATTTAACCTGTTATTAAAAATTACCGATAAAGAATATTTATGTGGTTTGTTGCACTCGAAATTTATTATTTTATTCTCGGATATCTATGATTTTATAACATACCGGCGGACAGCCTGTAGCATTGCTCACGTGGATACTGATTCTCGCGGTCCCTTGAAACTTCCTAAACCCTTAACTTTCAAACAAGAAACCAAGAGTCCAAATTTCATGTTCGTAGGTCCAGCCTACGTTTGGTCTATAGACGTTGAAATATTGACAATGTGGTAGGTGGTAGAGCTGATGCCGGGCGCGACTGTGGAGGTATCACCATCTTACTTGGAGACCCCCTCGAAGTAATTCGGGAGAGAGTAATAGGACAGCTCACAGGCAAAAAACCAGGAGGCCCACCATGCCTGGGACCGATGGATGTCGGTATATCCATCCCTAATAGCCGGGCCTTATATGGAACAGACTGGTGATGGGCAGCGCCGTCACTGGTGCGAGGGTTCCGGCACCGCGCTCACCAACCGGCCTGCCCAGCGTGTGTGAGTATGGTCAATTTTTCCAGGATGACCACCGGAAGTGGCAAAGTCCTGGAAATGCTTATGTCCAGCAGTGGACGAACTAGGCTGATGGATAGATAGAGGATATTGACAATAAGTCACACAGGGTATTCTGTTAATTTACTTATAATTTTTACGTAAGTTTCTTACCAAGAGTAATCGCGCTTACATTATGAGTTATGGCAATGCAGAAACTGTTACAAATTATAGAATAATACATACGAATAGAGCCTTATGAATAACTGACCCGTAGTCAGCCAACCCTCGTCACAGGAACTTCCTTTGGGACCGTCCGCTACAATTTCCAGACTCTAAGGTTGCTTACGAAAACAATTGGATAGTTGTAAGTGTCCGTCAAAAGAAATTGTTGTGGTGTAAGTAAAATTACTACATTTTTAAAAGGAATAAAACGCCTGAAATCTTAACTATACTTAAAGGCATAAAAAGGCAAAGAGATCTTTGGTCATTAAAGTTACTATATAAAAAAGATCTTAGACCAACTGCCGGATGAAACTTTTTATCCGACCCATCATAAAATACTCAATCGCTACGCATATTATTAAACTCGTAAGAAAAATTGCAGAATTACATATAGTAGGACACCTGACAAATTATATAAATTATTTTTCAATGCAAGTGCTCGTAAAGGCCCACTTTTTATGCATCAAAACCGAACAGAAAGTCGATTATTTTGCCCTAGGGCTTTATTATTTATTATTGTACATAATATTTTGGCTTTATTTAACCTGTTATTGAAAATTACCGATAAAGAATATTTATGTGGTTTGTTGCACTCGAAATTTATTATTTTATTCTCGGATATCTATGATTTTATTACATACCATACATTTTTTTTATTTTTTTATTTACAATGGTTGGCTAACTTGCAGCCTTTCCTGTGTACCATAAATGTTATATATTTTTTCCACTGTTTAACGGCTCAGTCCTTTGTCCTTTTGAGCCAATTATAATTTAAAGTTCACAAGATTATATTTGTTTTATTTCCTCACACTATGCATTGAAAAACGTAGTATGATACACGGGCGTAAGCGCAATAAATTACTCGGTTACGTTTAAATCGTCTTCGTAATTTATTCCTTTTCACCCTTGTAGCATAAACTACTATTATCAATAAAATAAAAATAAATTTAGGGATCAAATGAAGCGTATTTTTCCGTAATAAACTTAGTCAACATCAAATAAACCCTATTTTTAGAAATAGGAATATAAAATCTATTTACGCGCGAATGAAAGTGTGACATTGAAATTGAAAGAAGAGTGAATGATAGAGTTATCGTAATGCAATAGTAATCGTGTTGGACTATTTAAAAGGTAATTAAGCCGTTCACGTCTACAGCTGGTAGAGCTGATGCCGGGCTCGACTGTGGAGGTACCACCATCTTACTTGGAGACCCCCTCGAAGTAATTCGGGGGAGAGTAAGAGGACAGCCCACAGGCAAAAAACCAGGAGGCCCACCATGCCTGGGATCGATGGATGACAGTATATCCATCCCTAATAGCCGGGCCTTATATGGAACAGACTATAGTGACGCGCATCGGCGTCACTGGTGCGAGGGTTCTGGTACCGCGCTCACAAACCCGCCTGCCCAGCGTGTGTGAGTATGGGCAATTCTTCCAGGATGACCGCCGGTAGTGGCAAAGTCCTGGAAAGGCTTATGTCCAGCAGTGGACGAACTAGGCTGACGGATGGAATACGTATTATCATTTCACGTCATTTTATCGCAGTTTCTTACAGTTTTCACTACAACCTGGATGGATGGATAAGCCGTTTTATTTTAGTGATTACGTAAACCACTCTGTAAAATGATAATTTATCAAAAAAAAAATTGAACGTGTCAACATCAAAATTCATGTTTAGTAGGTCTGATTTAGTATAAAAAATTGAACGTGTCAACATCAAAATTCATGTTTAGTAGGTCTGATTTAGTATAAAAAATTGAACGTGTCAACATCAAAATTCATGTTTAGTAGGTCTGATTTAGTATAAAATATTGAACGTGTCAACATCAAAATTCATGTTTAGTAGGTCTGATTTAGTATAAAAAATTGAACGTGTCAACATCAAAATTCATGTTTAGTAGGTCTGATTTAGTATAAAATATTGAACGTGTCAACATCAAAATTCATGTTTAGTAGGTCTGATTTAGTATAAAAAAGGTCAAGGGTCGTTTCTTCGGATTTGTAACAAAATATAAGTAATTATGACGGTCAAAATACAACCTTTAACTAAGACAATTTTCAACAATAGTTTCCTTTTTGCATAAACGTATTTTAATTATATTACAATATCTATAAAACAATTGGCTTTTCCATACTCGTGATACCAGCCGTAAATTCATAAAACAACCTAATATTACGCTTACGGAAAATCCAATTATTTTGGAGTTACCATAATATCATTAAAAATATGTTTATGCACATAGCAAACTATTGTTCAAAGTTATCTTAGGTAAAAGTTGTCTTAGCTAAAATTTGTATTTTCGCCGTTATAATTAGTTATTTCTTAATATTTATGACAAATCCGGAGAATTGACCCTTAATTGGCAAAATCTTACAATATTTCAAAAAGTTTGCCAAAAAGTCAAAATGGGACACCTCACTAAACTAACTGAAATCCTCTTTTTACCTCAAAATATGTTGAAAACAACAATTGGTAATTGAAATCTTTGTTCATTGGAGGGTGGTATTCTTTGAACCGTACGACCATTTAACGGAAGGGCTTGTCATCAGTTTCAGTTGACAGGGGTGTTTCGAGGGCCGTTTTTATTCGCCCCCCAGCCTTTTAGCTGTCGTCTGCTATCAGTAAGTATTGATACCTACTCCTAAAATTATATTTGATGAATAGAAAAACTATCGTAGCTATTGGTACATGATATTATTTATGAACAAACTAGCGAAAATATATTTCTGCTAGAATAGAAGCACAATATTAATCGTTAAAAAATAAGCTGCTCCTTGAGATATTCGTATACAAACAGAGTTATAGCAGTGAACAAGGAATTATAGACGCCGGGTGTAAAAACGCCTATACTTCTTAGTTGATCTACTATTTTGAAGAGACAGATTTTATAAAAAAAAAATTATACTTGCGATTGTGGGCACTTGGTGAAACTTCAAACACATCTTGAATTAAAAACACTTGTACTTACTTATAGTTTCACTTTATTTATGTTAACTGCCAACCGGTTTTGGATTTTACAAACATAAATTTACGTTGCTCAGAGCTAGTACCTGGAGTCAGTGAAATATTTTAATTAACATCTTACCTTGAAAATGGAGTAAAATCCGAAACCGGTTGGGCGTTAACATAAATAAAGTGAAACTATAAGTAAAAGTGTTTTTAATTCAAGACAGATTTAATAATGTGGTACGTTGTATATTTAAGAGCAAAGCTAACTGTAAGTGTAACTGTCTTCATATTCATTTTATAAATTGCTTATTCCTTCAGTTCCTGCAATGACATGACTACAGCCTTTTTTTTTAGTTGGGCCACATAACTCCTGCTGGGTCTTCCTCCACCTTTCTTTTCTTCTATTCTTCCCTCTACGTAGTAATACTTTATATTCTCTGCCTCTACTGTGTTTGTTATAAAATAGATGTGTCTGAGTATGTGTTCGACAATGTTTCCTCTCCTTGTCTTTGTTCTTTCTATAACCCTTCGCCTCTCTCCTTCATTATTTGGCACGTGACAAAATAAAAATAGAACATTAAGCAAGATCATCAGCAATTTTAAGGGTAATGATTTTCATTCTAATGTTTGTTAAGATAATGAATGAGCTCGAAAGCTTTTACAATCTCGCAGAAAGCCTCAGATTTACGATTGTCATAAAATGCCGTAAATTACTTGTTAATGTGTTGCCCTACATGTGTACAACGAAACAATGTCTCCTTATCGCGATATGAATATAATGCTACTTGTTGATGCGAAACTAACACTTGTATAGAAAGTCGTTTATAAGTTATATGTCCTAGAGCTAAGTGAAGCATCATTCATGTGTTCGCATTCTCCAACGGAATTGTATGTTATGGACCAAGTAATTAATGCGGGCATTATGAATATTGTTTAGCTCTATCGGGCTGAGTGATTAATTGCTATCTAAACTTCATTATTCATCACATTGCACGGTCATTATTATATTGCTACGTGACAATTGGGCAATTTGATAATGAAGCTATATTTAGCGGAAGGGAAAACAATTAGATGCTAATTATGCCAAATAATGAGCCTGATTGCTTAAACTTTAGTTTATTTTATGTTTTATAATAATATGTCAAAACTTCTATAATACAAAGATATGTTGTGAAATTTTAGTTTTAAATTTTATATGTTTTGTGTTACCTATATTTTTAATATGACTTTCCTTAAGATTTAAATGCAACAACAAGTGGAATCTTAATGTAGAAGTCCTTGCTAATTATTCCAAATAATGAGTCTGATTATTTAAATTGTTTAACATTTAGTTTATTTTATGTTAAATGACAATACAAATAAAAAAATAGTAATTTAATATGTTTGTATTACTTTGGCCAAAAGGTGACGGAGAATATGTATAATGCCCGGTCAATTTGATTATTTGAATAATAATTATCAAATTACACTCTCATATTGGGCACTTTTCATAATGACCGGGCATTATGCATAATTCCCAATTTATCACTTGGTCCATAACATATACATTATACATTATAAAGTTGTAATTTTTATTAAAACAAAATAATACTTAAATAACAGTCAAATACTTAAAAATGTACCTACAAAATAAGACTTACCTAAAACAAAACACTAACCTAAAACCCTTATAAAACCATTATAAAGTTGAATTAAAAATTAAGTTAAAAATTTCATTTTTTTAAAGATTTTTGTATGGAAACCCCCACGGCTGCAGCTTTTTAATTATTTTACTTGCCGATATCGATGACGTAGTTACACATATTATGTGAAAATTTCAACTGGCTATAACGGCTGAAGCTGTAGATACCTGTGACAGACGAATAAAAGGACGGACAGACAGCGGAGGCTTAGTAATAGGGTCCCTTTTAGCACCCTTCAGGTGCTGTACCCTAAAAACTGAAACACAAGTAATTTGCAGTTGATAAAATGCAAGCCAATGCTTGGAAAAGTAAATGAAATAGTTTCGAAATATTTCACCCGTGCACGTATAATAAAGCCAACTTGTTGTAGTTAAAACAAACACTCGGGTATGTTGGGTATGTAACAGTATGTTGGGTATGTTAGAGTATGTTGGGTAAATTAGGGTATGTTGTGGGCACATTCTTCTTGTATAATAAACCCTGAACAATAATAATTGCTGTGAGTAAAAACCGTAGCCAGGAATCCAATCGATATTGAATATCAGTGGCGAATTCAGAATTTATTTTTGGGCGTTCAGCGTAGGATTTATTGAGCTATTTCAGGAGATCAGATTAAAAACATGATTCTGCGCAAACAAAACAAACAAAAGTACCTAGATAAAAATTTACAAAAAATAAAATACCAAATAGAACTACAAACCAATAGAATAATATAAATTGCGGAAAGAAAACAAAATGAAAATTTTCAAATTAGTAGAGGGGGAAACTAGCGTTATTGCGATTACTTTGTATTTTTGTAGATCCGTAATTTTTTTTATGTTTTGGGGGAGGGAAGGGAAGCTGTAACCCATCAGTACCCCCTGAGTCCGCCACTATTAAAATACAATTTTCATCGGTCGGTACCAAATAAACAAGTTGCGTTGCCCGACGCTGCAGGAATGTCAGAAATTTGAAACATTTTTGCTCGTGAAAGTATATTGTTTGGCAAGTAGTGCTGAAAAAATAGTAAGTTTATATCGGGTGTGAACAGACTGCTACCTTTAAATGAAACAACATATACTACCGATCATACTGAACCACTTTTCCCAAGAAATATACCCGCGCAAACCATTGGTTTAAAAAATATTTGACTTTCATATAAAACATTTTTTGAGGCAGCGTCATTCGTGAAACAGCTGTTCACGCATAGCATTCAAAAATAGACCTTCCTCCTGAGAGTTAAAGTCTTTAAGTTATCTTCTTCTCTGGTGTTTTGCACGTGTATTTTTCTTCAGAGAGTTGTTCAGTATGATCAGATTATGTGGTTTTATGTAAAGCTCGCAGTCTTTTCTTAACCTGTATATAAATATAATAATAAGAGGTAATAATAATAAATATATCGTTCCGGCTTGGGGGGGAAGGTCACAAAGTCAAAACTAGTATGTACAAGTTACAATAACGGTTTGTTGGAGAAACAAAAAAGTGTCCCTTTGGAATAGCCGTCGTAACTTAACTTAACACTAGAGTGGACGCGTGGGCTACAGGTGTAGACCAGGGTATATTATTGGTGCTTCTTTCTCAAACGCATCACACTACTGCGCTATTCTTCCGTGTATTCCTCTACTATGGACCCCCGCGTCGCTCAGTAGCGTGTCGCTACCCTCAGCACACGGACTTCAGAACAGAACGACTAATAAAGTGGATGGGCTGCGTATGTAGCCCGCGCGACCGTTCAAGGAATGTGATAAATCCCTATTATTTATGCAAAAATTGTACTAATATTTTAAGAGTACTTCATTTTCGTGTAATTTTTGCATGTTACGTACCGTTTCATAACAAATATACTTAGTATTAATATCTTTTTAAAAAATCATGGCGGCGTCTGCGTCTCATGTTGATTATTCCAAGTATTCTATTGTTTCGTTAAAAGTACCTAAAAAATTCATGTTTTTTATTTATTCACTATTAAACGATAAAAATAAAGATGATGATTCATTAAATTAAAAACTTTTTCATTCTACCTAAAGATGACCCACAATATTTGCATTCAAAATGGGCTACACATGTACCCCGCACGACCGTTTCAGGAGTCAATTTGGGCGCGCCTACTCTAGTGTTAATCATAATTGATAAAAAATTATAAAAGTAGTAAGAATAAACACGGTTACAAACGATTGTCAGATATCGCCGGACTAGTTTCACCGTTACAGTACAGTTTCTTCAGAGGCAAACAGGATTACGCGGCGGTGTGCCAAACGGGACAAGCACATGCCGTTTCTACAACTTATGAGTACTGGCAGTCGCAGGTTCAAATCCTGGTCTGAGGATATTTTTCAAAATATGTGCGTTAGGTACTTGAAGTTTGTTTCTAATTGACTGAGCCGAGAAGCTTTAAGTTTTTGACTACGGAAAGACGTTAACGTGGTATTATTACTTGCGAAAATAAATTTATTTTCATTATTTTACTTTATATAACTAGCGACCCGCCCCTGCTTTGCACGGGCATGTATTATACATATAAACCTTCTCTTGAATCACTCTATCTAGTAAAAAAAAACCGCATCAAAATCCGTTGCGTAGTTTTAAAGATCTAAGCATACATAGGGACAGACAGACAGCGGGAAGCGACGTTGTTTTATACTATGTAGTGATATGGGGAAATGTAGCATAGTTTCTCAAAAATATTTTGTCATGTTATCATTTCATATTGCAAAGACAAGCCAGGAAGTATTTCATCCCGGAGAGCTATTTCAAGTCTCCAGTAAATCTCAATAAGTATCCAGTAAATTCGTATAAAAATCTATAACATACAATATGTAAATTTTTAAAACTATCCGTGTCTATCTCTTTAGGAGACTAAGGAGTTTGGCGATCATAAGGTTAAAAAGAAAAATGAAATTAATTGTAATTTCGTGTTCAGAATGTAAAGAGGTTTGCTATGTTTTATAATTGCAATAATAAAAACGAAAATAGTTTTATTTTTTATTTTATGTATTTGAAACGTTTAACACTTTATTATTTGCTATGTCAGTGTCAGTGAAAAGCGAGCCTTGTCCGACGATCAAACTGAACGCAGCCTATTGACAGTTTTACGTCACTAACGTCCAAAATCGAGAAAAAAAGAAATTTATTTTTTGTGAAAAAGAAACGTGGTTTGCATTGTGAACCGAATTACTTGATTAAACGAATTTTCCGCCTACAAGTGCTCGACTCGAAACAAATCTTTTTTTGTATTTAACATTTTAAGGTAAACATTTTACAGCCAAGACCTTTTGCAATCAGGACGTCTTGTCTACCTCGTCGTTTTGCAATTTAGACTATATGAACCCAATCCGTTTCAATAGGGCTCTCTCGTACCCCTTTATGAAATTTTGCCCCAATATGAGCAACATGACTTTCAGTAAAATAAGTTCATTTAATTTTGATTAACTTTTTATCGTGCAAAAATTGGCAAAAGGCGGAATTTAAGTACATATGAAGAACGATTAGATTATTTTAAGTTACTTACGCTCAATCAATGAAGAAAGGTTTCTGATCTTGTCATGTTGCATAAAATTGTAAACTCAACCGCTGATACAGACCTGCTGTCACACTTATCCTTTAAGTGTAACAGAAGATCTGTTAGACATCCTAAGCCATTTCACATACCTAATACAAATAACAATGTTTCTCATAATAACCCACTGTATCGAATGTGTCGTGAGTACAACAACATTGCAGAGGATTGTGATATTTTCTTTGACAGTACTGGCTGCTTTAAATATAAATTATTTTTGTTATCAGACTAAGCTTGTATGTTTTGTAAATGTTAAAATTTATATAATTATATGTATTTAGTTATATTATATATTTATGTATATCTTCCTAGTCTTTTTTATAGTAATTTTATTCATGCTCTTTGTGTTCTAAATTGTCAATTGTTATATCTGTTATTTCCAATGTTGTGTACGGTTATTATCTAATTATGAACATTACTTGTTATTTGATTGTCAAAGTGTTATGTGAATGTTTTGTTTGTAATTTGTTACTGTACCATTTAAATAAAATAAAATAAATACCTACAGTAAATTATCTCGTTAAATTTTTGAGAAAAGCTCTTTTAGATGCTTCGAATTTAATTAGCCCTCCTGGACTCTTATATAAAAGTCCTCGCCCTGTGGGCTCGGTCTTTTCACTTACTTGTTCAGGAGAGCTGTTACTTGATCTCAGCAGTAATGTACTATATATTAAAAGAGCATTATTACAGCTACTGAAAAGTAAACAAATAAATCAAGAGTAATAAAGCTTTCATCACCAAAAATTACTGCAATAAGTGTCTCATTCTCAAACAATATCAGTCTTTATGCTCCTTGTAATAAGAGTCAATTATATTTTATTTTAGTTAATTAAATAGGACCCTTTGTTTTCTTCGTACCTTTCTTTGTTTTTTATCCTCCTCAGTCTCTCGGTATTCGAGATTAAAATCACTTTCGCAATTTTCTAAAACACTGTTCTCTTTGTTTGTCTATGTTGCAGTTAATTAACATCATGTAGCTAGTTTTTTGTGTTTCATTTAAAAAAAAAAAAAAGGTTATGAATCTAGAGAGTTATTAATGTTTGTTACACAGAGATTGATATTTTTATTTCTAAAAACTGTATTTTTTTTGTTTGTCTGCGTTTTCTCAGAAGTCTTCTGAAAGCTATAAGCGTAAACACCACAGATATCAGAGATACGGTAAGAGGGCGTGACGCTTGTGAACGCTTGAGGCCAAAAATAAGCCTCATGTGAGATCCAATTTCAATAGAATAGTTGAGCTGTCCGTGGATTCACCGCCCTTTTTTTGCAAGTGGACTATCTAATGTGCGTAGGGTTGCCAACCAACTATACTGTTAAAAACAGTAATATGCTTTATTTCGCTATTTACTGTTTTTATCATCACTGGTATCCAGAGCCATAAATGAAACCTGCTTGAAAAAAAAACATAAAAGATAAAAAATATAAACAAGAATGGGAATACCGCCAATATGAGTGGTTATCGTGATATTTATCCTCAAAGTGAATATAATGCCAAATTTTGTTTAATCTTGGTTTTAAATGTTTTAAGTCTTACAAAGCTTTCAATCATGATGCGACATTGATAAGATGGTCGAAAAGCACTAAAAAATATGTGTTCAAAATACTGTTTATTTTTCCAAAATACTGTTTATTTTTCCAAAATACTGTTTATTTTCTTTCTCTGACCTTGTTGTACTTTATTGATTGTATAAAAAGTTGGCAAATCTAAGTGTGCTTGAGAAATATGAGCAAATGTGTTCAGCTAGTAATGAAATATTGTGTAGGCAAAAAAATATAATTTAAGTAGATTGACTTCATATTTCTATTACCTTTTTATGAAACAAAATCAAGTCGATCCCTTAACCACGTAAAAAAATAGGTTTTGAAATATATTTTTTTTTAGACAAAAGTATATAGACTGTAATCGTTAAGTGTGACATGGTGATTATTCCGTAACTATTACAGATATCAAAAAAAAAAATTAAACTCTTATCGAAACTACGTTACCTAATCAGTAAAACGGCATCAATAACTTTTTGAAAATAAAACGAAAAGTATTATATTTTACCGACTAGGTAACGTACTTTCGATATCAGTTTAAAATATTTTGATATCTGTAATAGTTATGGAATAATCGCCTAGTCACACTTAACGATTACACCCTGTATATCTTAAGATATTTCTTATATGGCTTTATAAAAGACTAACAAAACAAATGTATTCGGTGACAGCAGGAGGACCTCAAGGGGACCTATTCAAATAAAATCACAAATCAAAAGCAACTAATTTTAATTCCAAAAAGAAGAGACTTTTTATTATTCTACGGCATAGACAATGGAACAATTCCAGCCAGTGCTTCACATAGAAAGATTAAAAAGTAATTGTTGAAACATGATTGAAGAAGATCGAAATTCGAAATATTCTGCGCGAGGTATTCAACGATACTCCAGCAAATAATGTTGTTCGGAAGTTCCAAACTCGTTGGTATTTTTCCGCCGCCCTTTATAATATTCGAGTCTGAGATAATCTTGTTTTTGGGAAAAGGGTGTTGGGTTGCGTTCTAAGTAGCTAGATACCTATTCAGAGATAATTCCTTTTGTGATCGAAAATACTATATTGTGTGTGAGAACAAAAATTCTTGTATTGACACCATTTATATAAGAAAACATACTAAGCCTGCTTCAGTTAAGCTTTAAGCCAAAAAAGCTCCCTACGAACATTTTTTTGAATTGAAAACTTCTTTCAGTGATTTTTGGTACGGGAAAATCTTACTGGTTTGCGTCACCGACATGCTTGTTGCGCTTGGCCAGCAGTGACAGCCTATGTTTTTTTATATATTTTTGTATCTTATTTATTGGACATTAGGATAAACTAGCGCCTTAAGCGTAAGGAAGGTTGAGTGAGGCTGGATAAAATTAGAAGTAGCAGGCATGCCGTGTGCATGCTGCTACGCGCTACGAGATAAATGTTCAGTGGGTATTGAGCACTCATGCCTTTCACTTCGCCTCTCATATCTACTAAAAAGGAATAGCAATGGCGGTGAGGTCAATCCAAAACAGAAAGAGACACGTTATGAGTAAGGTGACAAAAAGAGGACAGGAACAAGAGGATAGGGTAGAAAAAAAGGAAAGGCCACAGAAGTGTAGAAGGCTATAGAGAAGAGTATACAAGGAGATAAAAAGATAACAAGAGAGTGAGAGGAGACTGCGTAGGGAAAATTGTTTCTAAAAATATCTAGTAGAGGAGTAATCCGATATTAAAAAACGTGAAAAAAAGTTCACGTAAACAAAAAATAAAAAGGGAAAAAGCGGGCAAAAATAATATTTTTTTATAATAACAATAATGTTGTTTGAGAGCATTGTTTATTTAAAGGAATAATATGTTTTTAATTTATCGCTACGCCAGAAAAAGTACATCTTAAATTTCTCCTAGAGCTCCTACGCAGAGAAAAGTTTTGATTGAAAAAAAAGAGGGTCCAAGTTGCCTGACGGCAGAGTTATCTGAAAAACATTTAACGAAGCAACTTCTCTCAATAAATATCTAATATTTTGGGCAATCTCTCCGCGACCGTTTATGACTTTAACAGACTATTATCAATCACGGAGAAGTCTCATTTTAAATGATTGGTAACATTAATATTATGGATCCCCAAGAAATAAAATCCATTTTCAATTAATATAATGTTTACTTATTTAATTACTTCGGATGCTGGTAAAAAATGTTCGAGTTTATTTTTGAAGAAAACACGTAGTTTGTGTTTAAAGACCTAAAGAGCTCTTGATATTAATTGAATTAATGTTCAAAACGGGTTGGGCGTAAATTATCAACAAAGTGATATATAAAAAACAGTTTAAAAGAGTGTTTTATTCAAGATGTCTTCCAAGAACAATCGCAAATGTGAATTATTTGTTACCTGCGTAACCAATCTGGTCCGTGCGACCAATCTATAAATCAAGGTGAAACTTTGGTAGCAAAGCAACCAATCTTACCACTTAGGTTTCGTTTGATTCCATCAAATTAGTAATTTTTCCAGGGTAACACAAAAAAAGCAGGAATTAAATTTTTTTGACATTGACCCCTGCCAAAGCCTAAAGTAAGTTTTGCTCATCATGCTCATCAATTTTATTTAAGAACTTAGCCCTTGTCAGTGTAACATGTTCAATCATTCCCGTCCAGAAGCAAAACCTTCAGCTTTTGGTAACTTTTGTCTCCTGCCTCCTTAAGATGGTAACTGAATTCGATTCTTTGTCTGCCTCTTCCATTTTTCCCTTTATGTTCCCCTCGACTACAACTTTTACTAAGGGATCATACGAGGGGCATGCCAAAAGAAATTAGATACTCAAAAATTATAAAATTTATTCTTTATTACAAGTATCGATCTTTTCGAAGTATTCACCCTGAGCACGTATACACTTTTTCATACGTCTGAACTAATTGGAAAATACCAATGACCACTCTTCTTTAGACACCTCAGAAACCTCGAAAATATAGGCAGCCAGTGCATCTTCTTTGCTTTCAAACTTCTTCCCCTTTATTTTTTCTTTGATTTTTGGAAACAGGTAAAATCACAAGGTGCTAGGTCAGGGGAATATGGTGAGTGAGGGAGGGTTGACGCATTTTTTGAGCCGAAAAAGTCAAGTGTTTTGGCAGACGTGTGCAACGCCGCATTGTCGTGGTGCCTGAGAAGGCGTCGGATTCCTGACTTCGGTCGCTTGTCACACCAAGCTGATATTACTGTTGGAGCACAAACTGTCACATACCATTCGGAGTTCATCGTTCTTTAATTCTCTAGCACTACAGTAGCAATATGATCCGTTTTGCTGAAAAACGAGGCGACCATTTGTTTCTGTGTGCTTCGTGCACGGCGACATTTCGTTGGAGTTGGCTCATCTTCAAAGCACCATACAGTCGAATGTCACTTTGTTTCGGGATCATAGTTATAAAGCCATGTTTCATCACCAGTCAGTATATCATACACATTTTTTTTCTGGCCACCGTCGAATTTATCTATCATGAATAGGCACCAATCCAACCGACGGTCTTTGTGCTCATCGGTAAGTTTGTGCGATACCCATCTCAAACAACATTTACGGAGAGAAAGGTGGTCGTGAATTATGGTTTGCATTGCTGCTGATCTAATTCCCTGTTCTTGCTCCAGCTCTACATACATAATTCGTTGGTTTTCGCGAATAAGTTTTTCGACTGCACGAACGTTTTCTTCCGTGACCGCGGTTGGCAGCCGGCCTGTCTTCGCTTCATCTTTGAGACATCCCCGTCTTCTTTTAAATTCAGCAAACCAATTAAATACTGTTGTTCGTGAGCAACCAGACTCACCAAAAGTAGTAGCCAAAAGTTCAAAACATTCTTGAGGCTTAAAACTTTTTTATAGCCATAATAAATCATAGCGCGACAATCACTTCGACTGAGCTCCATTGCTGCAAGCGAATTCCCGCCAGATTCTCGGAAAAATGATGCTCATCCAAATAAAAAAAAAAGAAATGATGTGCGTTCTATATTCAGATATATCAACAAACAACCAGCCTATAAGATGATGTATAACTTGCCAGTGTCAATCAAAGGAGTAAGGAGTATCTAACTTCTTTTGGCATGCCCTCGTACCAAAGTAGGTGTCCGAACATCTTCCTCCTCCTGTTTTCACTGACATTCATGATGATTATGATGGAAATAAATTTCTCTGTTTGAACACTTGGCGATTTATCCATCGCAAGGAGATATAAATTAACATTATATCATTGAAGTATAGAAACGCAGAAAGAAAAGTAAATCTGGATGTGAGGAGCTCTGAACCGGGCGCCTAGGCGCCAAGTGGCTCACTGTACAGTGGGCATCTATAAATATCATTGCAGTATGGGCATATCGGTAAATTCACGAGTTGTGTTGAGACCTGGATAGCTCAGTTGGTAGAGCAATCGCCCGATAAGCGAGAGGTCCCGGGTTCATATCCCGGTTCAGAGCTCCTCACATTCAGATTTACTTTTCTTTCTGCGTTTCTATACTGCAATGATATAATGTTAATTCATGATGATTATATTCTGTTTAACTCCGCATGAGATCTGTTCATCATTAGTTATTTACTTTTAATTTCATACTCAAGGTGATATATGTTTCAATTATTAATTTTCAGTTTTAAGGGGATTCAGAAACTAAACTGCGTTTAGAGACGTTTTTAAATCGCTTTAATCTTTTTCTATAATAAAGAAAAATATATAAAATATGTCCGGTAATAGTGAAATTTAACATACAATAAGTAAATAATTAAATTTCAAAAGACCTAAAAGAAATGCTAAGCTTTTTAAGTTCAAAAGAGACAAGATTAAAACTTATACTTATACACATACGAGGAATATAAATATCTAACATAAAGTTTATCAAATGTAAAAGGTATTATTTTCTCTGTTTTGCGCTATCCGGCTACGCAACGATCGTCGTAACAGGCACTTTGCAATGCATGCCGATAATTTCTGTATCAAGCTGCTAATTTAGCTTACTGAACCTCCTTAACATGTTTTAATTTAAGCTTTGCGGTACCACAATAAGCGTATATATATTCGTTAGCTTTTACTCGTAAACGTGAGGAACACTCGGAGCTTTAGAGCTAACAAAAGCTCCCTTGAAAGGAATATTTAAAAAGCATTTGCGCGAAGATTGTGGAATAATCTTCTTATAAAATTCTGTTTAATATTGTTCATAATGCTTCTCTGAGGGAGGGTGTCTCCGAACATACATTGTTCTGAAATTTTTTTCGTAATCTCAAATACGTCACGGCATACGTCACGATATACAGAAGGTTTTGTCGCGCCGCCGTTAGTACATGGGCCAGCCAACATGTCGGTATAATTTGTGGATGGTAATATTCTTTTTCAACGCAGTTGGAGAAGTTTGTTAGGATGTAGAACAACTATGGCGGTCATTTCAAAATGAAATTACGACAACACCATTTTTAAACCTTTTTTTTCTGAATGCTTTGGTGCGGGAAATCAAATGATCACCTCAGGGATTCAAGTCGACGTACTTTTATATTTATTACTACCTTTTTGCCCGCGGCTCCACCCACGTTAAAGAGATTTTCATGGAAATAAGGTGAACAAAGGAACATGGTTTTTCGAGCATAACGACTTTATTATCAGATCCGGGTCACCATATTTTACAAAATTACCCATCAAGGACGAACAAATAATTCCCAACTCGAGAAGTCTGCTGTTGTTCTTTGAGGAGATGCTGTAGTCACCTTCTAATTCCATCATCGGACCTGGTCACCATGTTTTACCAAAGTAATAATCAAGATCAATCAAATAAGCCTAAACTCAAAGGTTTGCTGTTTTCCATTGAGGAGATCCCGTATCCACCTGCCAGTCCAATCATCAGACCCTGGTCACAATTTTTTACCAAAGTACTAATAAAGACCAATCAAATAAGCCCAAACTCGAAGGCTCTGCTGTTGTCCGTTGAGAAGATCCCGTATCCGCCTCCCAGTCTCATCATCAGACCTTGGTCACCATGTTTTACCAAAGTACCAATTAAGACCAATCAAAGAAGCCGAAACTCGAAGGGTCTACTGTTTTCCGTTAAAGAGATCTTGTATTCACCTTCCAGTCCCATCTTCAGACCTTGTGGTCACCATGTTTTACCAAAGTACCAATCGAGACCAATCAAATAAGCTCAAACTAGAAAACTCTGTCTATATTTAATTTATTTAGTCCATATATACGTTTTTTTTTTACTGTATATTCGATTATACATATGTACCTATATATCGAATAAAAAAAAAACAAAAAAAAAATCTGGTCCGTGATTTGAACCCGCAACACTCAGATTACTACGCTATACACTAAGGCAAACCTAGGTCATGGTTCACTAAAATTCTCACTGCGCTGCTCCCTTTGGTCGTAGCGTTATGATACATACCCTAAAACCTTCCCCGAGAAATATTCTACCTTACAATGAAAACTGTAAAGTTATAAGTAACAGTACAGACAGACAAATAGACAGACAGACAGACGGTGCATTTTATGTGTACAGAGAGAAGAGATTTTTTTAATTTTACGCATGTAAATAATTCATGACCGCCACACGACAAAGTTTAGTCCTTCAGGATGTAACCGTAACTTTATAGTAACTGCATTATGTTTGCCGATAGCCAATTTAGTTGCTGCCTCGTTTCTACCTTGACCTGCAGCGTTTCAGGTTGGAGAATATACACACTATCCTGTGATGGATACTTCTTTTTATTGCAAATTGAACTCTTTTGCGGTTGATTTACGTTTATAAAGGTAAAAACTAGCCTAAATCACTAAAGTTTTTTTCTTGCTCTATATTGGTTACGGTCCAGGTACTTTTCGTACACAGATTATAATTATAAATTCCCTCAAACCATTGTGAAGGTATCACAAGTCTTTCAGCAAAAGTCCCAAGTTTTTCAAGTGATATTCAGAATTAAATTAATACACATTCAGAGTAAAATTATTATTACACAACCGCTGGTACGGATCATGGTTTTCATTCAGGGGGGGATTTTAGAAAATCGGCTTGCGTATGACGATTAAAAACATTTTAAATATACGCCCAATAAAATACGCCCCCTGTACAAGTGTACACGTTAACAATAATAATAAAATTCTTTATTGCACATAAAACTTGTACATAAAGCGAACTTAATGATAGTAGCATTATTTTCCAGTTAACCTTTGGTGATATGCATAAATTTGGGTAGTGCCAAAAATATGTGAAGATGATTTTATCTAAATATTAAAACAGAATATAATGTACACAATAAAATATACCATTACTTACCAAACAATAAATTGGTAAAGTATAATATCATACGTTATCTAGGGGGCACCGATGATGGCACTTCGTTCGTGGCTCAGGAAGAGGGCACTTGCACCCATTGCCCTACCCTTGTATCCATGCCTGTGCACAACTTTTGTTAGTAATAAATGATGGGACAACAACAGAACCTTTCTTAGACATATCTGCAGGTTGTAGTGAAAACTGTTAGAAACTGCGGTATGTGGTTTTAACATGTAAAATGACGTGAAATGATAATATGTATTACATACATGTATATGTTGTCGTCTTTAATTATAATTCATACAATTTGGGCTACTTTAAAAGCTGCCACTACGGTGACATACATATACATTATTTTATATACTTGTATTGATACCAGTTCAGAAATACATAAGTTTGTACTTCTAAGGATTTAAATTGATTTCCAGATTACAACTGGAATGTGGTTGCGGGTTGGATAGATTTTAAGTACAGTGCTACAAGGATCTGATGGAGCCTGGAAGGCGGTGACAAGGTGGCGCAAGTGAAACAAGGAGTATGGTAGCGGTGTTAGTTCCGATTTTGGACACAACCAATCCACGTGCATAAGATACTTTTAGTACTATATGTGCTATGTGTGTGCATGCACTTGTGTCAAAAAATGTATTACTATTTGCGGATACAGCTATGCTGTGTAAAGGTGCACTTTAATCGAATCAAAGAATTGTAAACAAGATCCCCTTTTGATCCTGTTAGTGAATACCGTCCACGCCTTTTGTCCCACTAGGTGGTTTCTTGTACGAGGTGCCGACGATGGAATGCGGAAAGAAAACTAGTCTTCGAGTTGATTATGTGTTGATTACAACTTTTATTAATGTTTTGAATATTATAGGAAACATATTTAACATCAAAAACTGTCCTACACTCGGTTAATTTTAAAAACAGAGTGAAACAGTACAACCTTTTAACTCCATGAGTATCTATAGATAGCACAATATTTATTTTAACAATTTTTATGTATTTTTATCTTATTTATTGTAAATATTATGTATATAAGTAAATATGTTTATTGTTTAAATAGTTACTTCATTATTATTTATGTATTTATATTGTTGCTATTTATAATCATAGGGTGTAAGTATATTAACATATTTTTCAATGCATGTGCTCGCAAAGGCCCACTTTTTATGCATCAAAACCGAACAGAAAGTCGATTATTTTGCCCTAGGGCTTTATTATTATTTTTTAATTAATTTACAATGGTTGGCTAACCTGCAGCCTTTCCTGTGTACCATAGACGTTATACTTTTTTTTACACCGTTTAACGGCTATGGATACAGTCCTTTTGAGCCAATTATAATTTAAAGTTCACAAGATTATATTTGTTTTCATTTCCTCACACTATGCATTGAAAAATGTAGTATGATACACGGGCGTAAAAGCAATAAATTACTCGGTTACGTTTAAAACACTCGCTACGCTCGTGTTTTAAATCGTCCTCGTAATTTATTCCTTTTCGCCCTAGTAGCATAAACTACTATAGTGTACACGTATGTATGTCTACTTTTAATTATGACTTCTCTTTTTCAACCCGGGTTTGCTGGAAGAAATCTCTTTATTATAAAGCTCGCCTATGTACATGATATATTTAAGAATTTTGTAAAAATAATATGTTTCTTTTGTGTACAATAAAGAATATTAGTTTACATATTTATCACGTAATCTCTAATTAGCATGCACACGGAAGTTAATCTATAAAGTACTAGCTTTTGCCCGCAGCTTCGCCCACTTTAAAAAAGTTTTTATGGAATAAAAGTAGCCTATGTCCTATTCCAGGTCTGGAACTAAATTTGTGCAAAGTTTCAGCACAATCGGTGTGGTAGTTACGGTGTGAAGGAGTAACAAACATCCATCCATACATCCATCCATCCAAACTTTCGCATTTATAATATTAGTGGGATAGTGGGATGGGATAAGCAATTTTATAAGACTACGAAAATGTGCGGTTTTGCCCGTACAAATTGAGTCTAATGTATGGAAGTCTTGGGTGTTTTGGAGGGAGGTCATGGCCCCCATGGCCCTCCCCCTGTATCCGTAAATGATAAGAGAAAAGTAATTAGGCCCTGCGCAAACAACCTGAGGACGAGTGATAGATGAGGGGGGGAATACTTGGTCAAGTACATGGAATTGATGAAATATTCCTCACCTCATCAATCACTTGTCATTGGGTCTTAGTAACAAAGATTACTACTCGTAACAGAAAGGTGTAACCATATTCTGAAGAAATTGTCCAGTCAATGGTACAGAACAACTTTTACTATGGAACCAACTATTATATAGGTATATATTATATAGAAAGATATCCGGCAGAGATCGAAGGTGACCGACATAGCCTGCTGAATCAGTAAGTTGAAGTGGCAGTTGACTGGCTATATCTGTCGCCGACGTGATAACCGTTGGGGCCGTAAGGCTTTGGAATGGAAACCACGAACAGCAAAGCGCAGTGTAGGCCGCCCTCGTGCCCGCTTGACTGACGATCTGAAGGACGTTGCGGGTGGCGGCTGGATGAGGATGACTGAGAACCGCCAAGAGTGGCGTAATATTGGGGAGGCCTATGTCCAGCAGTGGACGAATACGGGCTGATGGATGGATGAACCATTATATAATTTGTGGGACCAACCCTTAAATCTCGAATAAAATAATTAACTGCGGTTTCATAAAAAAATGCAATGCCGCTCGGGCGTAATGTATAGAAGAGCGGATATTTTTTTTTTTCGCGATAGCACGTTTGGTTTCATAGTAAAAGTTTGACAGAATAAGCTCTTCAAATAATGGTTACACCCTCACAATAAGGAATGCCTTATTCTGAGGTTACACCTTTCTGTTACACGTTGCATAAGTCAATGGACCATACTATCAAAATAATTTATTTAGATTTATATGGGCCTTATCCTAACACTAGAGTGGACGCGTGGGCTACAGGTGTAGACCAGGGTATATTATTGGTGCTTCTTTCTCAAACGCGTCACACTACTGCGCTATTCTTCCGTGTATTCCTCTACTATGGACCCCCGCGTCGCTCAGTAGCGTGTCGTTACCCTCAGCACACGGACTTCAGAACAGAACGACTAATAAAGTGAATGGGCTGCGTATGTAGCCCGCGCGACCGTTCAAGGAATGTGATAAATCCCTATTATTTATGCAAAAATTGTACTAATATTTTAAGAGTACTTCATTTTCGTGTAATTTTTGCATGTTACATACCGTTTCATAACAAATATACTTAGTATTAATATCTTTTTAGGAAATCATAGCGGCGTCAGCGTCTCATGTTGATTATTCCAAGTATTCTATTGTTTCGTTAAAAAGTACCTAAAAAATTCATGTTATTTTATTTTTTCATTATTAAACGATAAAAATAAAGATGATTATTCATTAAATTAAAAACTTTTTCATTCAACCTAAAGATGACCCACAATATTTGCATTCAAAATGGGCTACACATGTACCCCGCGCGACCGTTTCAGGAGTCAATTTGGGCGCGCCTACTCTAGTGCTAACAAGCCAACGGGCATCGAAAATTTACAAAAAAAATGTTTACTTAGTACCTTTTGATGTCACTACCAGCCGCACTGCGCTGTTTATGCAAACAATATTTGTTTAGCCATACCCTTATATGTTAGTACCATACAACATACTAGTCAATTGAAATACCAATAGTAAATATCAATGTTTCAATTTAATTTTAGTTACAAATATTTACAGTTAATGTTTTACGATGGTAAAAGCTTTGATGTCGGTATTTTCTACGCGTACATTTGCTGTTTATTTGGACTTCATTAAGTCTATAGGTACAGGAGTCGATGCAAAAAAAATTGAAAATTCGCAATGCATTTACGTAATGCTATAACACTGTTATAATGAAATTTAAACATAAGGCACGATATAGCTAGTTTTCCAATTTGGGAAACAACGAAGCTACTCCATATAAAAATCCCGATAGTTCGTTTGGGAGAATAGCTTGTTACTTTAAATCTGACGTACGAATGAAAAAAAACTATTGTAAATTTTCATAAAGTTATATGTACTTAGATATACATAGTCTCTGCCACCTAGGGGTAGGCAGAGACTACAGATTTCCATCTGTTACGATCCTGATACACCTTTACTGCTTCTTTCCTATCCATAAATCTAGTCATAGCAGCATTTCTATTCCTCGTACTTTTAACATTACCCTTCTTCAATATGTCACCAGTTTGGCCAGCATACGTCCTTCTAAGGCGACTTGGTCGAGCTGTACCTTCCACTTGCGCACCATAAACTTCTTTCGTCACTATTTTTATTCATTCTCTTTACATGTTCAAACCACCGAAGCGTTCCTTTTTATATTACTTACTTTTATTGATTGATATCGAAAGCCTTCGTTTGGAAAACTCTTAATATTACTAGGGAGCATACACATAAGAAAATCAATGTATTACTAGTTGGTGTATCAAGTATTTACAAAATTCGAAAGAATCTAGTAAATGTCAGTGGATACTACAACAAAAGAAAACAGAAATATGAACATTTAAATTTTACTAACTTACTAAATTTACTAACTTGAATTTTTTTAGATGTAAATTGTTACTTGCTCTTTTAGCACTCATAATTATAATATTCTTTAATGTTCTGGGTCGAGCCTAGTTTCCACTTCACAAGGCAACTTAATGTGGGAATTAGTGTCGTCTTGTATATTGTAACATGTTTTTGAAATAAAGAAAAAAATTTCTTATTATGTAAACACGAACAAACGGCCTTATCGCTCAAAGCAACATCTTCCAGGCGACCTTTGGGTGGAAGAAACTGTTTAAAAGGATTGCTAAAAAGGCGGTGCACAAATTTTATTACAGTAGATATCCTATTTAAATATTGATAAATGTACATCCATCCATAATAAATAATAATGATAACATAAAAATTCACTGGAAAACTGAATAAGTAGCTGACCCGCAATATAGGTTCAAGCCACGGCTGTTTTTTTATGACAATTTGTTACTAGTTGATATTTAATATGGATACACAAATTAATACATACGAATATTTTATTAGAATAGACCGCGATTTGTGTTCTCTACAAACAGTGTAATAGAACAGGCTACATACAAAAATATGTATTTTTTAATTAGCGACATAAACTATGCTCTTGTGTCTCCCACACTATCTATTAAGGCATGAAATTGACCTTTAACATAAACTTGTTCCACGAACGATATAACGAAAACAATTAATCTTGATACTTAACTAGACTTATTATTTATCTTGTCTCCTCCCACATGCACGCAACTGCCCATTTGGGGGTCAAAACTCAATATAGCCTGATGTGCCAAAAATTATTTAACATGAGTCTAAATATATCATGTGAAACTGTTTATTTCATCGTAACAATCTATTCTATGATTGTTTGGTGTACGGGACAAGTCTAGGGTTGCCATCTGTAGAATCTATATACAATGAGCTTAAAAACCACGGATTTTTGAGCGTGAAACCCTTACATATCTCTCTATTTTTTTCACCTCACAAATAAAATAAAATATATAAAAATGTATAATGAAATTCATTTTTAAAGCAAAATACCTTGGAGTTTGGTAACAATATAAATTAAAAATAAACAAAGTTTTATTCTCTAACCACTACAGAAATAATAACAAATCTTTTAACTAAGAAGTAAACCAAATATGCTTTCTTTTTGTTTGGTTAAATTTAAAAAAATTTACCAAACATGAAATTATATGCTTTTCTCACGACAGTACGGGAAAATTATGCTACATCCCGCCCGGACGCTTCCCAGACGCCCTCCAAACTGGGACAAATCCGGGACAATCAGGATGGATGGCAACCCTTGACAAGTCCTGCGAAGCGATCGTCAGAATGCTGCATGATATTTCAGCACTAAAGAGTACAGGACAGCTAATTTCCTCTCTGTCTCATTGGAACTGTTTTCTAGTAAATATTAAAATTTTGTACTTCAATGCCAGCTTTTAATATAAATTTTAGATTACTTTTGTATAGTAACACGGGTTAAGGGGATATATCGTCAATATCGACACTTTTTAAAGTTATTTATCCGCTGTTCAAACCAAGTCCTAAGTAAAATAAATTAGTATAAAAATTTTGGGACTTTCTTCTAGATTTTGGTCTATCAGAAACGCGATTGGAGGAATTTCACTCGATAGAAATAATTATAGAAATAAGGTCTAAATTTACACTTTTTTTGATATTCTGACAAATTGGGGCAGTATACACACTTCAAAAATATTTATTGAGATGGGTTTTAATAATACCTAAATTACTGGAAATGGAAATTTTCATAGATATTTTAGTTAATTCTTTATTAATTTAAAACTGACATTTTGTCAATTTTCCCCGATTCCATCCCTCTCGCACTGCGGATCTTTCCGCCTGGAGTAACGGGGACCTTTGCACGGACGATATATCACCTTAAATATATGTAGCAGATTGAGTGCAATGAAAATGCGTTCTTTACGGAGTACGAGTTGTGTGGCTTCATATTGAATGATAGACTGAAAAATATCGACCTACAGGATTGTTGCGCTCTGAAAGAAGACGTAGTGACTAGAATAGAGCGGAGGCTTAGTAATATCGACCTACAGGATTGTTGCGCTCTCAAAGAAGACGTAGTGACTAGAATAGAGCGGAGGCTTAGTAATATCGACCTACAGGATTGTTGCGCTCTGAAAGAAGACGTAGTGACTAGAATAGAGCGGAGGCTTAGTAATATCGACCTACAGGATTGTTGCGCTCTCAAAGAAGACGTAGTGACTAGAATAGAGCGGAGGCTTAGTAATATCGACCTACAGGATTGTTGCGCTCTGAAAGAAGACGTAGTGACTAGAATAGAGCGGAGGCTTAGTAATATCGACCTACAGGATTGTTGCGCTCTCAAAGAAGACGTAGTGACTAGAATAGAGCGGAGGCTTAGTAATATCGACCTACAGGATTGTTGCGCTCTGAAAGAAGACGTAGTGACTAGAATAGAGCGGAGGCTTAGTAATATCGACCTACAGGATTGTTGCGCTCTCAAAGAAGACGTAGTGACTAGAATAGAGCGAAGGCTTAGTAATATCGACCTACAGGATTGTTGCGCTCTGAAAGAAGACGTAGTGACTAGAATAGAGCGGAGGCTTAGTAATATCGACCTACAGGATTGTTGCGCTCTGAAAGAAGACGTAGTGACTAGAATAGAGCGGAGGCTTAGTAATATCGACCTACAGGATTTTTCCGCTCTGAAAGAAGACGTAGTGACTAGAATAGAGCGGAGGCTTAGTAATATCGACCTACAGGATTGTTCCGCTCTGAAAGAAGACGTAGTGACTAGAATAGAGCGGAGGCTTAGTAATATCGACCTACAGGATTGTTGCGCTCTGAAAGAAGACATAGTGACTAGAATAGAGCGGAGGCTTAGTAATATCGACCAACAGGATTGTTGCGCTCTGAAAGAAGATGTAGTGACTAGAATAGAGCGGAGGCTTAGTAATATCGACCTACAGGATTTTTCCGCTCTGAAAGAAGACGTAGTGACTAGAATAGAGCGGAGGCTTAGTAATATCGACCTACAGGATTGTTGCGCTCTGAAAGAAGACGTAGTGACTAGAATAGAGCGGAGGCTTAGTAATATCGACCAACAGGATTGTTGCGCTCTGAAAGAAGACATAGTGACTAGAATAGAGCGGAGGCTTAGTAATATCGACCTACAGGATTGTTGCGCTCTGAAAGAAGACATAGTGACTAGAATAGTGCGGAGGCTTAGTAATATCGACCAACAGGATTGTTGCGCTCTGAAAGAAGATGTAGTGACTAGAATAGAGCGGAGGCTTAGTAATATCGACCTACAGGATTGTTGCGCTCTGAAAGAAGACGTAGTGACTAGAATAGAGCGGAGGCTTAGTAATATCGACCTACAGGATTGTTGCGCTCTGAAAGAAGACGTAGTGACTAGAATAGAGCGGAGGCTTAGTAATATCGACCTACAGGATTGTTGCGCTCTGAAAGAAGAAGTAGTGACTAGAATAGAGCGGAGGCTTAGTAATATCGACCTACAGGATTGTTGCGCTCTGAAAGAAGACGTAGTGACTAGAATAGAGCGGAGGCTTAGTAATATCGACCTACAGGATTGTTGCGCTCTGAAAGAAGAAGTAGTGACTAGAATAGAGCGGAGGCTTAGTAATATCGACCAACAAGATTGTTGCGCTCTGAAAGAAGAAGTAGTGACTAGAATAGAGCGGAGGCTTAGTAATATCGACCTACAGGATTGTTGCGCTCTGAAAGAAGACGTAGTGACTAGAATAGAGCAGAGGCTTAGTAATCTGTTTGGCACCCTTCTGGTACGGAACCCTAAAAATGGATGGAAACCTATAAGCATTTCTGAAAGTTTTGTCTCTCCCGCCCGAAAACAAATCCTAGCTACAGACCTGAAACTTTGTTTGTAGATACTAGATAACACCTAGCTTATTTGTGTTAATGTCATATTTCTTAGTGAGCTTTATAGAAGTTTTACTTTGTACAAGCTTTTGGAAGCCCAGAGGAATTTAATTATCTACCCATCTATCGTTAAGGACCCTCCAACTCTCAAGTAGAACCTTACTCAATAATATTATTTTGTAATGAAATTTCTTGTTGCTTTCAACATTTATCAATTGACAGTTTATGTTCAGTTCATTTTCGGAGGAGATAATAAATTTAATTTATCAGTACAATAATAGTCGAATGTAAAACATTTATAAAAATACCTGTCAATTGCGAATAGCTCTCGTGCTCTGGGGGTCCCGTACATACCGTATTAAGAGATTATGCGAAAATAATTTTTGTCACTGTCACTCCAAGCGATTTTTCGCTTGGAGTGACAGTGACAAAAATAATTTTAAATTAAGTCTAGTTTGTCTATCCGTTCGTCCGTCTATCTGTCACAGGGGTCTTTATAGGAAATTTTCACAGAATACGTGTTATTGTCTATCACGACAAATAATCAAATAAAAAAAATTGAAACACAAGGAGCCAGTGGCGTGCACAGAACTTTTTGCTGGAAAAGCAAGCAATTGGTCAAGAATAACAATAAAAAAAAATATGAAAAAATTTTAATATCACTTTGAAAAAAAAGTTTGTATTGGAAATTTTCACTCTATTGTCTACCCTGGCGTCATACATTTTTTTTTCTCAAAGTGATATTTAAATTTTTTCATATTGAAACTATAACAGAAATAAATTTCTATGTTTGAACACTTGGCTATTTATCCATCGCAAGGAGATATAAATTAACATTATATCATTGCAGTATAGAAACGCAGAAATAAAAGTAAATCTGGATGTGAGGAGCTCTGAACCGGGAATCGAACCCGGGAGGTCCCGGGTTCGATTCCCGGCACAGTAGCATGTGCAATCGCACTTTCAAGGTCAAAATAGACTATGTCAGCCATTGGAGGGGTCACCAGAGGAGCTCTGAGCCTTGATCAGTCAGTATGACCGAAAACGGTCAGGAGCGGTGCATCATCATCACTTGATGTGTGGCAACGTCATCTAAAAGACTTTTGACGTGATACTTCTTTTAGTTCGGGGGTCACTTGCTAAAACCGCATGCAACGAAAACATGTCGCCTTGAAGAGGGCTGTAGCTGTGTGACCACGTGCCATGCGCAATTCATTTGTACATCGTTGAGTAGAGCAAAGTAGCCATGGCATCGTCCTAATATGACGCGACTACGCGATCATCGCGTGAGTAACGCCAGGGTCACAGCTTCAGGCTTCTGGCGGCGCTTCTTGCTGCGCTTCCAGGCGGTTTTTGCGATGGGCTTTGCCCTGCCATGACACCCGTTGGCGCCTTCCACCGCATCGGATGTATAGCGCGCTCACTCGCTCAAAGCGCTCGACACTAGGTTCGTCCTGTGCGCTCGATAACTGTTTCAACCGCCCGCCTCCCCTTTGTCACTAAATCTAGCGAATTTTTGAGGTTCTTAGCGGTTTATTTTTAAGACTAAGACCCTAAAAAATGTTACAGCAACTCTACGCTACTTTTTCAAACTTGTTCATTTCTTCATAACGATCAATAATTATCTTGAATACATACATAGTAAAAAAAACATTGAAGACTGTGTCCAATGAATGTGTATTGGCAATACATACACAACATAACGCTAAGTTGACTTTAGGGCTGGTTTCAGTTTGAGCGCCTGCTGACGCCCGGCGATCATGAAATCTCCATAACGACGCGACGCGATTATCGCGCGAATTCAATTAGGAAACCCATTAGAGATCAGTATGTTTGATCGCGCGTTCGTACGGACTTTTTTTTTTTTTGGTTATTTATCTAATTATCATGTTTTGTACATATTTTTGTCTTATAAAAAAGAAAATCACGTAAACCCTTAGTGGGTTTAAATGTGATTTCTGAGCCACTTCTTAGGTACAGTACATAACAAAAAAAAAATACAAGTAAATAATAAAAAACATTTAACTGAGATAATTAATTGTTCAAGACAATAGATGTCTCTTCATGATTTTTCTTACTTTTTTAGGTTTGACATCTATGTCTTGCAACACTTTACCTGGTATACTATTTAAGATTTCAGGTAGCATGTAGTTCCAAGTGCGCTTTCCATAAATATTGTTGCATTTGGGCAGAACATAAGAAGGAGGTAGATAAGAAAGGTTACGAAAATGTTGCGGCCGCTTTTTCTTTTGAAGACAGTTGACATTACTATATTCTTCACACAGAACAGCTAGTTTAATCTTATTGAATACATCAATTACTCTGCAATATTTAAATAATCCTTTCTCATCTTCTCTGAAACGGTTTCTTATGTTGATAGGTACAATGTTTTTTAAGATACTTCGTTGAAGTTTATAATTTTTTTCAATATAGGTTTTATAAGTACGGCCGTAACTACTTAGTCCATAACTAATAATAGAATCCGCCATAGACATATACAGTAATCTCACTGTAGAGAAGGGTAATTTATATTTCAATATTACTAATTTAGCTAGAATAGCTCGTAGTTTTTTACTTATACGTTCTATATGCGGTCCCCATGTAAAATTTTTGTCAATGATTAGTCCTAAGTATGTATGTTTGTCGACTGATTCAAGTGACTCACATTTACAATCAGATTTATTGTTATTCATATGATCGTGGGCAACGATGCGTGGTATAAAGGTATTTTTCACTACATGCATTCACGTGGATGTCGTAAATTCAGGGATTATAAAAAAAGGTATGTTAATCAAGGCCGTCTTTTGGAAAGTAACCAAACCGGTGTTGCACGAAAATCGCTCAAAAAAAACGCTTTACGCTTTCATTTTTCAACTGTACAAAATACAAGTACCTATGCTTAGGAATTATTTCGATTATTTAATTTTGAGCTGTAACATTTTTTTGTAAAAAAAGTGTAATGTGCCCGACAAAAATGTTTTGAGAATAAATGAGAGAGAAATTTTCGGTCCTTCGGGGCCCTCTGAGGATGGGGGCTCTGAGCACAGGCCCCGTGTGCCCTTATGGTAAAGACGATATTCCCAACAACCTATGTCCCTACATAATTCAAGGGTCAAGGTCATTGGACATTGGCCCCGTCTGCAGAGATGACGTAGGCACTTTTTAGGCTTTGGCAGTGGCTTGTCGCCATCCTCATGACGAAACCAAGTGACTCGCCGTGTTTCGTCATGACGTCATAAGAATCCTTACCGAGGAGTGGTTACAAGCAGTTGCGTATTGCATAGTATCAGTCATTATATCAGTCAGTTACCAACTTCCGTAGATTTTTGCGGAAGTCCCTCCTACTGTCACTCTCCCAGTTCCTGGGCGAGCGCCCTTTATCCTTGGTCTTATCGACGCTTTCCTTTAGGCAATGGCCGGCTGTGAGCCAATTGTACGTAAAAAAAAATATAAAAAATTGAGACAGGCAATTGGCCTTTTCTATATTTGTCGCCATATACTATTATTTGTAGATAATAGTATATGGCGATTTATGGAAACTTAACAACGTTATTTTGGTCACACCAGCTTCTGATTTCAAAATACCTTTCATTCATGTTACCGAGAACTCAACGTGGAAATACCTTTGCAATATCAAAGAATTGTTGGTATTTATCGTACATAAATAAAATAAGTACGTAAATTCCGATCTACGAGTAAATATGCTTGTCATTTCAATCCTGAATTTCATATTGAAATAAACGAAATATATCCAAGTGCACAATATTCACGATTGCGGAGAATCAGTGCAGGACTCATCGCCCCCGCTACGAATTTAGAATTTAGAATGGATAACATTGGTACAATTTGCCGTTTCAAAACTAAACTCGATGGCAATGATTTCAAAAACTGGGCAGTTTAAGTGGTTTTGAAAACGAAAACCGGCGATAACACATATTAGGATGAAAAAATTGTTCAAACAAAGTACCTGTAAGGTACCAGTTTTTGTTACAACTAATTGAATTTCATTGTTTTTTCATTATATTATGATAAAACACAAAGTAAAAAACACATATTATTTTATTGTTTAAGTTGGTCATGTTGCTATTAAATTTTTTATAATTAATTTGGTCGTGTTGCTATGAGTCTCGTATGTTTAAGTCGGTCATGTTGCTATTGCATTCTTTATGCGTTTAGTTGCAATATTTTATTTTTTATTGATTGGTAGTGTTTTTATACCGATTTTGGAACTAACTGGGCAAGTTTGAACTTTTAAACTCCTTCAAAATCCTGTAAGCTAACTTGGTTTATAAAGGTATTTTAAAAACTAATTTGTAAACATTTGCAGGAGCAAATTTTTGAAAATTATTGGCCTAACTTTTTTTTTCAAGCCCATTATAAAGAGATTATTTAAAAAACCATAATTGAGAGATTTATTAACATATTACTAAGTTTGAAGTCTTAAATATAACCAAAATCAAAGGTGATTTTTTCGGAATCAATCAAACCAAAATCCACTCCCTATAAAAGTAAGGCCAACATTTCCTTTGCAACCGCCATGCAGCCTTTGGGCTCTGTGTGTGCTATTCTCTCCATCGTTTGAGGGATTAATGAGAGTTTCGACAGAGTTTAAGAGGATGTTACATATTTATGTAAAAGCTAGATTGTATGGTCACCTGTTTTACATAACCACTAGTTGTTTAACAAAACAGCTCCGTTATGTAAAACAGCTAAACAACGTTCAGCTGGATTATCATTACGTTACTTGATAGAAAACATTTAAACATTAATAATTAAATTATATATGGCACTGAATCTGATATGAATCCATTTTATAGGCATTCTTATAGGCTTACCAGCATTCTTAGGTAAAACAAAAATATTTTCTTCTAAAAATAATTAAAATAATTATTTAACTTAAAACAAAACAAAACAATCGTATAAACTTTTATATAAAAACATTTTTTTAATTAACAACCAAGTTTTTATGGATTTAAAGTGAAAGTCTTTCAACAAAAAATACATAAATAACAACGAGCGAAGAGGAACACGTTAGATTGTCGGTAATCATAAGCTTGGGAGCCGAGCGAAGCGAAGCGAGATCAACACTGTTGTTTTTAAAAAATTTGCAATCTAAGTTTCAATTCTACGCTGTTTTACAAAACCGCCGCGCCACATTGAATTACGCAAAACGTTTATACATGTTGCGGGTTATTTTGTAAAGCAGCTGAATGTTGTTAACGGAGCTATTTTGTAAAACAACTGAGTTTCCCATCCATCTGCGACATTTATGTAAAGACTATAAAGTAGAGGTCCAAAATACCCAAACACCACTTTATTTAGATCACTACGGATAGCTTGTGAACGGTAATAGAGACCAATATAGACTGGTTTATTATTTTGGTCTGTTGGTTCAAACGCCGCGCCGCATTAATCCTCTCAAAAGCGATAGACACCGTAATATTTCAGGAAACATGTTTTGCTTCTAAAAGGCTTATGGGTATTTCATAGCAGACTAGGTACCTACTTTAGGAACTGCATGAGATTTTCCTTTCATTTAAAAACGCTGTTATGGTATATACATAAAGAAACAAAATAAAAGAAAATAAGAGAACACATGTTAAAATTTGTTGGTAAACGGCGTAGTTCAGGGGTCTTCAACCTTTTTTAGCTGGAAGGCCAATAAGCTATTCCAGGTCTGTCAAAGGGTCGCACATTGCCGCACGTAAACATACCACCTCAACAACAATTTAAAACCAAACAAGTGAATTAAAAATGTCTTTATTTCTTCAAAAATAATAAGATACAGATTAATGTGAGGATTGACATTGTTTACTTTTCACCAGATTGTCGATATTTGCTTCTATGTTTGTGCTCGCAATCCGCAGACTACCTTCCAGATGTCCATCCGTAATCCTTGAAAATAGCTGCTCGCATACATTTGATTTTCGAAGTGTTGTCCATGGATTCATAAAGAATAGATAAAAAATTTCTTAGCCTGTGAATGCCGCAAAAAATATCCCGGCGAGCCGCATGCGGCCCGAGGGCCGGAGGTTGAAGACCCTTGGCATAGTTGAACCGTGACGTTTTTCAAAAATCAAGTTTGGTTGCTGGATACATGTAAACAAGCGTGTGATGTATTGCCCTTAAATTCTTTGATAAATCGGTAATGTGTTAAAGTAATGAAACTAGAAAAACAAAGCTACAAAATCAACAAATTTTTGAACAGTATCAATAAATAATAACTAAAATAAGTAAAAAAAAGTATAAATGAATTGTTGAACTTATTTAATATTATGATGTAAAAATTCGATATTGCTCGAAATATCGGTACCTCTAATACCCGTTGTAGTAGGTAAATATCGGTACCTCTAATACCCCTTGTAGTAGTTAATATCGGTACCTCTAATACCCGTTGTAGTAGGTAAATATCGGTACCTCTAATACCCGTTGTAGTAGGTAAATATCGGTACCTCTGATACCCGTTGTAGTAGGTAAATATCGGTACCTCTAATACCCGTTGTAGTAGGTAAATATCGGTACCTCTAATACCCATTGCAGTAGGTAAATATCGGTACCTCTAATACCCGTTGTAGTAGGTAAATATCGGTACCTCTAATACCCGTTGTAGTAGGTAAATATCGGTACCTCTAATACCCGTTGTAGTAGGTAAATATCGGTACCTCTAATACCCGTTGTAGTAGGTAATAAATATCGGTACCTCTAATACCCGTTGTAGTAGGTAATAAATCTCATCAATTAATTTTAAGTATCAACTCAGTTTATACCCAAGTACAAAATTAGGTAACTAATTACTTTTTATAAGAGCCCTTGAGTAATACGAAAAATTTCTTGAGATATTCCGGATTTACCTGTTTATGTTTCATATAAGATTTACACGGAGGCCAAAAATAAATTTTTTGAATTTTTGTTTTTGTCTCTCTGTAATTTATACAAATAAACAAAAACAATAAACATCAGTCGCTCAGTACAAAGAGCATAACTTAACTTTGTTTTTTTGTCATTGATCGCACTGGCTGATGTAAACTATTTGTTGTGTAATTAAGATCTTATATTAATACCTTTGATAATGCCATAAAGACAAAACCGGTCACGAAGTATTAAATAAATTTGTGGGATAGTACAAGTGATTTTCTGTTCATTATGTATTGCAAGTTCCACCAGTGCCAACAAACAACAGTGTGAACATTTGATTTTTTTTTTTTAGAAGTTGAAAGTGAAAAAGATATTGGTCTAATGGCAATTCACGCCAATAGTTTAGTATAAGTTAGATTTATGAATCAACAGCTTAGATTTTATCGAAACAAACTTAATAGTAGTTTATGCTACAAGGGCGCAAAGGAATAAATTACGAGGACGATTTAAAACACGAGCGTAGCGAGTGTTTTAAACGTAACCGAGTAATTTATTGCTTTTACGCCCGTGTATCATACTACGTTTTTCAATGCATAGTGTGAGGAAATGAAAACAAATATAATCTCGTGAACTTTAAATTATGGTTGGCTCAAAAGGATTGTATCCAGAGCCGTTAAACAGTGGAAAAAAAAGTATAACATCTATGGTACACAGGAAAGGCTGCAGGTTAGCCAACTATTGCAAACAAATTAAAAAAGAAAATAATAATAAAGCCCTAGGGCAAAATAATCGATTTTCTGTTAGGTTTTGATGCATAAAAAGTGGGCCTTTACAAGCACATGCATTGAAAAACAGCATTTTAAGCTTATTTGGCAAAATCTTGACTAATTGTACATTTTATTTTCAACAGTTAATTTATGAACCTAACTTATACTTATCTTTTGGCCTGAATTGCCACAGACCAATATCTTTTTCGTTTTTAACTTCTTAACAAGAAAAGCAAAGTTAAATGGTGCACTTTGTAAAGTGCGACTGACGTTAAAATTAATTAATAACCTTTATTACCATCGTAGTGACCCTGATCAATATATAGGCTATAAGGGGTGTAGATAAAATAACCACCAAGCCGAAAACGAGGCAAAGATTTAATAAAATATTGTTGTAGTAAGACGCAATTTAATAGAAAAACATAATTCATGCTAATGGAATAGCATAAGGCATGGGATCTTGTTGAAAATAATTTGTAGAATACATATTTAGCTTCTTCTGTGTGGCCTTACCCTAGCAATTTTTTTTATTACCCGTCCAGCACAATAAGTCAATTGGCAAAGACTTCATTTGCTTTTGATAGAGGCGACTACTATGTTGGCTCATTTGCCTCTTTTTCTTGGACGCGTAATACTATCACGCAGAAAAACAACGAATTGGAATGTTTTTAGCTAATACTAAAATATTTTGTAGGCAAAAAAATATTGAATTTAACTAGATTGACTTCATATTTCATATTTTATATTTAAAAACAAAAAAAAAATAGGTTGGAAATATATTATTTTAGAGAAGTTTTTAACACGTTGACTTAATAAAATACCAACAAAACTTTGGTATTTTTCTTTCAATATAATGAGACACCTAATTTCTTCCAAAGAACCCTCGAAAGTCTGGCGTTGTTCATGTTATAGAGTCAGGTCGATGCTTAGAAGGAAATCCGCAAACTGAATTGCCTTTATCTCTTTTTAATGAGCAAGATCAACAAAAAAATACGTGCGCTAAAAGTATTATACTCGGAAACACAAATATTTATAAAATCATTTAATTTCTGACTATATTTGAAACAAATATTAAGATTTATAATTCTTTTGGCAGGGAAATTTTAAAAGTCTACTTTTTACTTTTATCAAGGGTAATATTAGCATTCTGTTGATACATTTTTATTATGATCTCTTTCTCAGGGTTCCGTACCCAAAAGGTGCCAAAAATTCCCAAATCCCTAAGTCCCTATAACGAGTCTGTACTGTCCGTCCCTCCATCCGCCTGTCACAGCCCATTGAAAGTACAGAAAATACCTCTACCACAAAAAATAATTAAAGAATCAAGAAAGTTAAATATTATGTTTATTTTTGCGAAATCCATCGCTATGAATACTCTAAATATTATTAGAGTGCGATACAAACTAGAAAATATAAATCAGAAACAAATCCAAAGACAAGAATTTGAAAAAATTCCCCGGGCCAGGATCCATCCATAGTAATCAAAGCGATGGATTCCGCAAAAATAAACATAATCTTAGTTAATGAGAACTGTGAATTTCTTAACTGTCTGAAGCAACAATATTGTAGCGACGACAGCGCCATCTGTTTCTTAAGAACAAGGCGTGAAATCACATAACGCCCTCGTGAGCGTTCTGTATGTGCAGTACAATCTAGTATATCAAGCAGATGCAAAAATTACAGTGGACAAGTATGATGGAAGAATTCGCCGGTCTAGGTAGGAACCTCGGTGGCGCAATCGGTAGCGCGCTTCTTGATAACAAGAGATCGCAGGTTCGAATCCTGGCCCGGGGAATCTTTTCAAATTCTTGTCTTTAGATTTGTTTCTGATTGATATTTTCTAGTTTGTATTGCACTCTAATAATATTTAAAGTTAAATATGTTAAGTATATGTTTTATAGTAACTGATTAATTAGTTATATCAAAGCACCAAACATTTTAAATTTAGGAAAAATTACTATTATTACCAAATTTAGCGATAGTGATATTTATCAATTTTACTACGAAATCGATAGCTGGATGGTCCAAGGCAGTTTTTGTAAAAAGCTTGTGGGAACCAATAACGACGACAAAAGTAGTATAGTTTCGTTCTATTACTTTTTTCTACGCGTTCAACTAATTTTATACTCGCAAATATCTGTTTTTTTTTTTATTAAATGTTTTAACAGTCCATTTATGTAATTTAAAACTTCCATACATTGGATTACGAAAGATTTACAATGCAAAATTTGATTGTTGAACAGGTTTTTTGTAAAAAAAACTGATTATTCGCGGGTGTAAAGTTGATGGAACGTGTGGGAAAAGGTAACAGAATGAAATAATAATATTTCTGTCGTCGTTATTGGTTCCCACAAGTTTGTATGAAGATTGCCTTGAACCATCCACCTTAAGGTCACTTTGATTGCCAATAACATCGTCATTTTTGACAAATCGAAAAATAGTTTGCCTACTGTTTTTAGCTTTTTATATAATAACATAAAAATCTTCATGTAGGAGACTAGCTCATTGAAATCTAAAGGGGTCCTCAAACAAGAAACCTCGAAAATTGAGCATTTTTTTTTAAACGTTATTTGTTTCAACTCTATCTTAAAAATGGTAATTTGAATAAGTTTCAAATTTGATCAGATTGTATTCGAAAGAAAAACAACAAATAATAATAAAAAAAGTTTCTTGCTCAGAGGACTAACATTTTTGAGGCTTTTGTTTTGTCGCCTTGATGGTGCTGTAACATATACAACGTGTAACAGAAAGGTGTAACCATATTTGAAGAGCTTATTCAATCAATGGTATAGAACAACTTTTACTATGGAGCCAACCCTGAAATCTCAAAAAAATAATCTGCTCTTCCATACATTTCGGCCGAGCGACATTGCATTTTTCTATGAAACAGTAAACATTTTTTTTCGACACACAGGGTTTGTTCCATAGTAAAAGTTGTTCTATACCATTGACGGAATAAGCTCTTCAAATATGGTTACACCTTTCTGTTACACCTTGTATAATGTTGTTATTTACCATGATGGTTTTTGGGTTCTGTACCCATATTGTGTAGTGGTACGAAACACTTTGTGCGCCAGTCCGACTTACACTTGGCCAAATTATATTAAAATTAGTTTTAAGGTTTATAATAATATAATTACTGTTATTAACCTTAATATTTTCACCAAAAATATGACAAGGAATTACAACTAAAAACGGCACGGTAGCAAAATCAGGTCAATACGTAAAACTGGACGAGCGTAGGTCAAAAACGAGATTGAACTTCTCCCAGAGCTCGTGTCACCAAAGACGTCCCGTGACGAAGTCTTTATGTGCGTTGGAATATGAATCAAAATTACCTTGAAATTACTTTCACAAGACTTCTATCGTGACACGTACTCTAGTTATAAATAAAACAGGACGGGGCCTTCATTAGGTAGGTTGAAAGGCTTATTGGTACTCAGGTTACTTTTTTACTTTATTGTAGGTAGTTAGCAAACAGGTGTAGGTTGGACTGGATGGCTGTATTCAAATACCGTAATACTCTGCTCTTACCTGAGTTTCGGATGCTTCCATGCGTGGTTTCCATATTTATGAATGAAAACGTTCTGACGTCTAAATTGGACGTAGTGAGTGAATGCCCTAAACAAACGGGTTTGATATAACCGTGCGGTCCGAAATAGAATTACATCGATAAAAGCTATGAATGAATTAAAGTGTGAGCGATGACTGGTCCGTAATTTGTGAGTTAGCAAACGATGTGAAAGATAGCTAATGATTCGGACCGCATTAAAAAAGATACATCTTAACCATAACCTCTTACTACAGAATACAATACGATTATTTTATTTTATTTCGTCAAAGTGCCGAGATTCGTGATGGAACAAGAAGAGTTTGTAGCACTGTTGACTCAGATAGCGATGAAAAGAAATATATATATATATATAAATTCTTCCTTTTCGACGAAGAGCTCTACACGACTTTTCATTTGTTTCTCTCATGGTCGAATAAAACATATACCATGGTTTGCCTGATCTGAACTGCTGAAATAATGGAGCGACAACAATTTTTGACATTCCATTCCGTTCAACGCTCACATCGCCTCACCTCCGTCGCATGAGCCACGAAAGTCATACGAATGAATGAACGCATTTGCTTCACTCATGGATTATTAGCCATTCACCTCATTCAATCGTAATCGATTTTAGCGAAATAATTCTATTTCGGAACGCAAGGTATATGTGACAGACAAAATTCTTGATTACAATATTTTACAACGTTTTGCATCACGTGATTCTGATTCTGATTGCATCAGGTGCGGTAGGGACAAGCGTTGGAAAATGTTGCACAATACCTAGTATTTTGTGCAACTGTCACAACTGAAACGAAGCGAAGCTGTTTCATAATAGGCTGCACGAGTGTCACAATGGCAAATTATGCTACAATTAAACACAATACTTTATCTACGATCATATTTTAACCAAAAATTTAATGAAAAATGTTAAAAAGGGACTGTATGTTTTTAAATTTGGTCCTTAAGTAGACACCTGACGCTAGAACATCAACAACACCAAGTTTTCACGGGTTTATTGGAAGAAACTAGGTGTCTCCTCATATTGAAGAAAATATATTTCATTTATCGATCTTTTATCTAGGGATTCCACCTATAAACAATGTATTAAGATTTATACTTTTGTCAAAAAAATATGTTTTCCACCCTCTTTTTTTTTTGGTTTTCAAACGTTCGTTTCAAAAACGCGGTTAAAAGATCAACTTGTTTTTTTTAATAAAATAGGGAATATAAATATGAAGGGATTTTACCTAAATCCAATTTTTTTTTCCTACAAAATATTTCAGTATTAGCTAAAAACACACCAATTTGTTGTTTCGCTGCGTGATAACTAGTATTACGCGTCCAAGAACAAGAGGCCAAAGAGCCTCTATGAAAAGCAAATAAGGTCTTTGCCATTAGACTTATTGTGCTGGACGGGTTATAAAAAAAGTTGCTAGGGTATGCCATCCTCTTAATTATAGGCCGGAATATCAGCTGTTAATTTACGGATTAACCTTTATTAAAGGTGTTCTGCGGAACCATTGGAGGCTTCATAGCTGAGATACTCTTTGCCTAGCCCAAAGCAAAAGAAGAAAATAAGTATAGTTGCTGCATATACAAGTTGTGTGAAGCTAAATAGCTGTGTTGAGCTAAATAGCGCACAAACGCAGTATTTCAATATTATTGTTAGTTCGGTTTGACACTGACACTGTTTTGGTTTCACACTAACATGGTTTGACAGCAACACTATAGTAGTTAGCTATGGGAGTAGATACTTATATATTTTTTGTAATGATAATACGAAAGAAAAGACAAAAGAACAGGAAAGTCTAATTATAAATGAAAAGTGACATAAAAGTCCACACTTAGGTGAAACAAGCATTTTGGAAGTTCAGGAGTTCGGCACTGTCCCTATTACACCCATTTCCCCCTTTACAAACCCACGTACAAGATTTATGAATGCATTTTGTGAGCAAATAATTTTCTCCTCCCGTCAAAGCTCCTCTGAAGCCATTACCATAAGCCTTAAGCTTTTACTATTTAATAGCATCTGTGGAGTATGCAAGCTGGACTAACTACTTCCAGACGTTAACAATATTAAAAAGTAAATAGAAGCTTTATTGTTAAGGCTGCTGTATAACCGCCCTGGGTTCATCAATGAGTTATAATTATGAAGTATTTAAAATGATAATAAATATTTTTACTTAATAAAAGCTCTTTTTACTGTTTTATTATACTATGTATATACAGATTTTTAAAGTTTTCTTTTTTATTTAAATTCTACCATAATATTCATAAAAATCTTTATATATATATAATAAAACAGTAAAAGAAGTATTTAAAATTAATGAATAAAGTTTTTTTTAAAGAAAAAATAATTAAAATTTAAATAGTGCTCAGCGTGAATACGGTCTATTAAGTTTTTATGTAAGCTTTGGAATTACTATTTTGTTATTCTATAATACTCTAATTTTCAGAAACAACAACCAAAATAGATAATTCCTTTTTATCCCGTTAACTCGATCAATTCCTTGGGGGTGAAAATAACCAAGACGGCAGCGATCTGGCAAACATTTTCTACATAGTTAATTTTACTTTAGGAGACATTTTTGTGTTATAAGTAAATTTTTAAGGTTTAATTTTAGTTGTATTTCATGTTATTTAAGTTTTTATGTTACCAAAACCAGTTATATAATTAACATAGTACACTAGTAGGGTTCAAATTTGTAAGAGAAACCCATCGTGTTAATAAAGCAGAGGTGAAGGACGGTTATTGTCGACCAACAAACAAACAGAATGCTATTTCGTGCAGTAAATGGATTTCTCTGTATGCTGTGACCTATTTTTTGTACTACACTGCTTTTGTACTACATTAGGCCAAAACTTTTGGACTACTTAGGTCCAACGCAGAAAATGCCAGAAAAATTGCTGTGAGCAGGAAAATAACCAAAAATCACGAAAGCTGTGTAACAAAATCAGAGCTTAACTTTGTTTACATCATAAATATTTAATGCAAAATATACTTTGAATTTGTTTCTTTATCATCTTTGGATAATAAAAACTCTTCGAAGCAAATTATGTTGCAAATTGTCGATAGATGTTCGATAATTTAATAAATTAATTTGGTGATATTTGACAAAATATAGGTAATATGTTTTTATAGCGACAACCATCGCTTAGGATAGTCTAAATTAGATTAGAGTCATTACAAACTACAGGTCGCAGGTTGGAATCGTGGCCCGAGGAATCGTTTTTCAAATATTTGTTTACTTGAAATTTGTTTCTAGTTAACTTTTTCTAGTTTCTAATAATATTTAGAATATTTGAAATTTAGAATTGTGAAAATTATTTGAGATTACTATGAAGAAATAATGTAATGAACAATTTCTTTATCTATTGTTTGATTTATTTCCATATGTTTAAAAAAAAGAGTGGTTGTTTTTTTTTTTAAATCTATGCGATAATATGAAATTAATCAGAGATTTAAGAGCGAGCTATATAAAACTTTTGTTAAAAACTTTTAAGTATGTATGTACTAAAAATTTTGATTTTTCGTAGCTTGTAATATATATATATATATAATATATATATATAATATATATATATATTTTAAATTTATTCTTGTAATCTTTTACTATTGTTAATGTTAGATATCAGAGCTGTTGTGTTTTTTTAAGTTTTGCATGTTGTATTTTTCTTTGTCGTGCATTAATTTATTTGTTTTTGATACTGTTAAGTGGAAACTGTTTTGGTTTAAGTATTAGCTATTATATTTTAGTAAGTATGTAAAAATTATAACTGTTTGTTTCCCAATAAAGAAAATGAAATGAAATCTCCAATTTTCTAAGAACAACCATCTCCTTTACGCGTAAAATGTATTTGAGCCACGATTTTGTGGCCATCTACTGTTTTACTATTGTTTTAGCGATTATTTAGATCTGGCATAGATTTAATAGCTTTGTGAATATAATAAGCATTATATAAGAATAGTATTTTGTTGCAACTGTAACATAATTAGACATTAAATATTAAAGATAACTTATTTGTTTGGGACTCGTGTCCCATGTCTAATTATGTTCAGTTGCACACAATACTTTATGTACGACCATCAAAAATATCGTCTTTATTTATAATATTTTCAACTAACAATTTCACAAAAAATAAGAAGCAGAACATTCGTCCATGAACCTCGGGCAGGGGGGTCTCACTTGACCACGTGACCCGCGATAAATACCTACCGCGACGCAACCCGTCGTCGGCACTAGAGTCAGTCGAGTGTTACCCATACTCACGCTCTGTGATACACGTTCTCACTTGAACCTACGTGTCTCGATTTTTCATGTTCTGTTCTGGCTATGGATAGTCAAAGAAAGCTTACATACATACTTGATACTACTTTTATTAGGTCCTCAAAATATAAATATATAAATAATTTACTCTCAGTCAAGATGCATGTCAGGTCTATTTATCAATATACAATACAGTTGTCGTATATAATGTATGAGTAATAAGCCAAAATATTACATCATTCATTTATAAATAATTTTACAAACTAAAATATATGGTGACATTAATTTATGCAGCCAAATTCATACTGAAGACACGATAAGATGTCGGTATCAAGGTTCGATGACCTTTTTTGGGAAATTCGAAAATTATTTCCTTATTTTAATACCCTGTTCCCTACAAACGCAAGCCTAGCGCCGAGTCAATTACCGTAGGTCAACATATTATTTTGTGAAATTTACAAAACTTGTTATCGATCCGTGATACTGATCATTTACCAAGCATCCAGTAAGAATTTGGTTGCATAAACACCTTATAAAATACCTCTTTCACGCGTGCAACGTTTTAAACAACCCTACCGAGTGAACAGTGACTTATGACCTTGAGACCGTCACAGTAAAAGAAGCTCTAGCGCCTAGAAATTCCATACATTCTCGCTTGCACGCACGTGTGGTACCTGACTGTAGGCAATTATAAAAAGTTGCCGATGGGTGGGTGCGAGCTAGTTTGTACTTTATTGCTGCTTAGCGAGAGTAGCTATTTATTTCAATGTTTTGGCAAGGTGATTCTTCTGTACGTAGTATTTTATTCTGTGCCTCGGGTTTTGTCGTTTTGGTAATGCGGCTTGAAGGCCAATCAGGATCAAGGGGGTGTGGCTTAAAAAATAATATCGGGGCTTATTTCCCGTCTCTGTTGTTAATTAGGTCTCTAGCGGTTTTATAATAAACTGGACCAATCGCAGTGATGGTTAAGTTTCAAGAAACGTGTATCATAAAACAGATGTACAAGTTTGTTGCTCAGTGGTATCGTTGTCACAAATATTTTCCGAGTCTAAAAATAATAAAATAATAAATGTTGAAAAGGTAACATAGGATATGGACATACTGGCGCTGTTTAGCAGGAAGCCAGAAAATATTGTCTGTGGGACATGATTTTTATGGAAATGTTCACTTTTTTTTTAAACTTAGCCTGTTGTAATGTAATATTATAACATCGGATAAACAATCTAAGTGCTTACAAAACTTCTTTGATGTTACAATTGCCTTATTGCAGTATAGGAGTAATAATAATAATAATAATAATAATAAAAGCCTTTATTTACCACAAAAATAATAAAATTACATGCACTGACATTGAAATAATAACAAATTCTTAATAAATAGCTCCAGTAAATTAACATTATCAAACAAAAATAACATTGTTGTACATTCAAAAATTCATGCAAAATTCATTATGTTAGTTAAATATAAATTAAGTATAAAATTCAAAAATACATATGTCATCTGCTATATGGCCTAGTTGTTTTTAATAGTACAATGTTTACGTCACAAGCTACAAATCAGTGATATAGAATATTGATCAAAATGTCAAATTCATTGTAAGTCCTTTACAGGACATGGTGAGCCTCTCACTTCTTCAGTGAGTATAGGAGTAGCTATGTATAAATGTTTGTTGTTTTTGCTACCTTCACCTTGGATTTCAATGATAATAATGATAATTATGGAATACTCAATGTTGGATTTTTTCTTGGTAACGCGAGGCAGTATGGAGGAAACCTAAACTATAGGATATAGAGAAAATTTGTTCAAAAGACTCTCGTCATCGATTTTAGAAAAAATAAAAAGAATAAATTTATTATTTTTGAAAAATTACTTACCTCGCAAATTGAGCATGTTAGATTCCCGTCCCGGCTAAAGTAAGTCATTAATCAAAAATCTTTGAATGCAGTTTTTATTTTCTCCAAAATCGATGACAAGAGTCCTTTCAGCAAATTTCTATAACTATATTATCGTTTAGATTTTCCCCATCTCAACACGCTAATCTGTATAACACTTTTAGCTTTATATGAATAAAACCGGCCAAGTGCCATCAAGGCCATCTATAAAAACGGCAAAAAAATCACGTTTGTTGTATCGGAGCCCCCTTAAATATTTATTTTATTCTATTTTTTAGTATTTGTTGTTATAGCAGCAACAGAAATACATCATCTGTAAAAATTTCAACTGTCTAACTATGACGGTTCATGAGATACAGCCTGGTGACAGACGGACAGCGGAGTCTTAGTAATAGGGTCCCGTTGGTTACCCTTTGGGTACGGAACCCTAAAAACCATCAACGGTATTTTGATTCAGAACAATAGTCAACAAAAGAAATTTATTTATTAACCTAGAAGAGTGGTGGTAGAGTTGATGCCGAGCTCGACTGTGGAGGTACCACCATCTTACTTACAAAACCCCCCGAAGTTATTCGGGAGAGAGTAAGAGGACAGTTCTCAGGCACAACCAGGTGGACCACCATACCTGGGACTGATTGATGGCGGTATATCCATCCCCAATGCCAGCCTTTTTATAAAACAGACAGCGGCGTCACTGGTACGAAGGTTTCGAAATTGCGCTCACCAACCCGCCTGCCCAGCGTGTGTGAGTATGGGCAATTCTTACAAGAGGACTGCCAACAGTGGCAAAATCCTGGAAAGGCCTATGTCCAACAGTAGACGAAGACAGACTGATAGATGAATGGATTTATTAACATTTAAAATATAGAACTACAAATTTAAATAAAAAAATTGAAAATTTATACCTACATTAACAGAAAAAGGTAATCGACGCAGTGCAAGGCCCATTGAACCTAAAACCCATATGAGTGAAAGATGGGATGAGGAAGACTTGGTGAATACACGCATGCACTATTGATTAAGTTTTCTCCATAATCATCTCATCTTCATCATCAGTGGGTCATAGGATAGAAGTGTTTGTGGTTACTTATACCTTTAGGTGACCGTACTTTCGAGTAATTAAATAAAGTTCTCGTAGAGATGAAACGTTCTGAACTTTATTCATTAAATGATGACAAAGGTCAAACACGTTTTAACTAAACTACAAAGGTAAACCTATTTTCTTGTTATACACGTGTTACTGACCAGTACGAAAGCTAAATTGTGAAATGAATTTTTTAATAGATTATAATAATTTTATTTAAATTTTTTCTGCGTCTTGGTGCCAAAATAAACGAAGCACATCGCTGCCGTTGTGGAGTTAGTGTCGACCAGCTTGTTCATCATGGCCTTTCATGCCAGCGCAGTGTTGAGCGTCTGCCACGTCACGCCAGCCTTAATGACATCATCCGCCGGGCTCTTGCCAGAGTTAACGTGCCAGCTACCCTCGAACCTCCAGGTCTGGTGCGCGACAACGGCAAGAGACCCGATGGCATAACTCTTTTAGCTTGGAAGAACGGGCGGCCATTGGTGTGGGATACATTGGCCCCATCCCGCGTCTATGCGACCGCCACTAGGGCTAGCGCGGCAGCTGCTGCAGCAGAGGTCTCCAAGAGGTGCACATATACAGCCTTAGGAGATGGCTACATATTTGTGCCTTTTGAGGTAGAAATCATGGGCCATGGGGACCAGAAGCGCGACGACTTTTCCAAGAAATTTCCTCGCGCCTGGTCGACGCTTCTGGTGATCGGTGGGCTGGGGTCTACCTCGGACAGCGGATTAGCCTCGCAATCCAACGGGGTAACGCCGCCAGCCTGCTGGGGACCCTCTCCTGCGGCAGCGATTGAAACAACATTTTTTATTTAATTTAGTCTATTTTTAATTTTATATTCTTTGTAGTTAGTGTCTATTGTAAGTATTATTTATAATTTAGTTTTATTTATGTTATGTAAGTTTCTTGTTAATAAATCACTATGATCATATTAAAAAATATATATATATATTGCTACATAGAGCACTTATTTTATTTTATTTTTTGTTTAATTAAAACATTAAGTATATAAAAATTATTTTCGAAATATATTTCGAAAATAATTTTTATATACTTAATGTTTTAATTAAACAAAAAATAAAAAAAAAATGAATACATACATAATTATAAACACTTACGCCTGTCTCCCGGAGGACTAGGCAAGGACTATAAATTTCTATAAGCTACGATCCTGACACAGCTCTTTCACCTCTTCCAAATTCATAAATTTATTCATACAAGTTTTCTCTTAACTAAACCATTCTCCAGTATCTCGCCAATTAATAAAAAATGGAAATGGAATGGAAGAAACACAGCAGGTAACTTATTGACACCTACCTCTTGTTTATTTATTTTCCTGGACTTGGAAGCGTCATCACTCGCAAGGCTTCATATAAACGCTGTCACTAAATTGTAGTGTGTGTATGGAATGTTATTGTAATCTTTTGAGTTCATTAACATTATTTAGATCTTTGTTCAAGGCGAACTAAAAATCGTGAATTTTGAGTAATATCTCAACAACAAATTAACGGCTTTTTACCAAAAGTGTAGCCGAAAGTGCTTTAATTGTTTTAGATAAAATCAAACAATAGATACAAGATTAACATCGATAATATTATCTGGATTAAGAATAACCAAAATTAGTGTTTGAAAACGTATACAGTCTTTGAAAAATCATGTTTCTCCTGAAACAAATTTCAATTTTGCGTCCGCGATGAAATCGATTGTACCAGGTCATGCAATATGTTTTGCGAAAAAAAGTTTTTATGTATGAGACACTGGCTAGTCATAATTTAGTTTGAAAATACAATTATTTGAAAGTAAAAATACGAACGTTCCAACTTCAAAATTGTGCTACACATTTTTCAAGAGCTAAATTGAACTATCGTGTCTCATTTAAAAATAGATCTGCTGCGGGAAAACTTTTGCGCGATGATTTTTTTATTATTTTAAATGTCGCCTTAAGCCGGACAAATCGTATAATAGACTTTTATGGATAAAAGCCCTTCTAAGGCAACCACTGGAAAACGAATTTAAGCACCGTCGACTAACTTTGAGGGATGAAGAACAAAGTGGTTGCCCTTTGACGGCTGTTACAGAAGTAAACGTGCTAGCACTGAAAATTTTAATTCAAGAAAATAGGCGAATAACGAATTACTAGCAAATACTAGCCAGAAGTTTTTACTGCTGTGTGCAACAAGCGACCGAACACGGGGCTCCGCGGGCTACTGCTTCACCATTACAACGCGCCAGCGTACTCAGCTCTCAAAACGAGGGACTTCCTGGACAGCACATCGATTAAACTTTTGGGTCACATCCTTTCAGCGCTGATTCAGCACCATATGACTTCTTTTTATTCCGTAAATTAAAAAATCAACATAGGGATACAGTTTTCATCGCAGGGAGATCACTAACAGCGTTCGAAAAGGCCCACGAAAGTTTTTATAGGTGCTGGTGGGGAGTTCGTTGAAAAGATTTAATAATAAAACTATACACCGTAAAACATTTTTTTTACTTTCGCAAAATTTTCTGACTATCCTACGTATTATCCTCGTAAATTTTATGGAGCGTGTACCTTATAGCGAAATGAAACAGCGTGTCATTTGGCCGCGCCCACAACTGATTTAGTTGCGCGCGTCAAAGAAATAAAAAAATGGATAACTCAGTTTGGTAGAGCAAATGCCCGGTAAGCAAAAGGTCCTCAGTTCGAAAACTTCTTAAGAGCTCTACACATCGGCGTTTCTACTATACCGCAATGTTATAAATGTTCCATCCATCAGCCCGTATTCGTTTACTGCTGGACATAGGCCTCCCCCATATTACGGCACTCTTGGCAGTCCTCAGTCATCCTCATCCAGCCGCCACCCGCAACGTCCTTCAGATCGTCAGTCCAGCGGGCACGAGGGCGCCCTACGCTACGCTTTACTGTACGTGGTCTCCAATCCAATACCTTACGGCCCCAACGGTCATCACGTCGGCTACAAATATGGCCAGTCCACTGCCACTTCAACTTACTGATTCGGCAGGCTATGTCGGTCACCTTCGATCTCTGACGGATATCTTCGTTTCGGATTTTATCCATCAGAGTTATAAATGTTAATATATTTTTAATATTATAATATAAAGTTTTATTGCCAAAAACAAAGGAAACAAACGTTTCATCTTTTTAAAACATTTATTTTCCGTATGAAGGGTGAATACGAGTAGCAAAATCGAGCAAAAATAACTCTCATGTTAGACCGACATAGTTTATTTTGTCATCTTATAAGGCTTTAACATGTTCACATAAGGGCTATTTTAGCTTAAATCAGCGGTATGAAGGCCACAGTTCGCACAATGCAACAGGTTCCTCCGCTCGGTATATTTACTTAGACTGTACAGATACGGTAAATACTTTTTGAACGAGAGCCCGAGAGCAGGGCGGCTATTCTGGAACGTGCAATAAAATTGCGAAGGCAGATTTCGGGTGATATGAAAATGGTTTTTCTGTGAATGTGTATCGATTTTATTGATTGAAAACCTGTCGTACGTATTCCTTAAATTTAGTGATCACCATCGGACTTTTTAAAGTCATTAAAATTTACATCGCATGGTATTTATCACGCTCTAAACAAAACGTCGCTCTAGTGTTTAATCGTTCAAATGAAAAAAAAAAAAAATGTTTTCCTTAACACGACTACATTCAAAAGTAATTTTCGGTTTGCTTTAAATTTATTGTTTGAACAAATAAACACTAGGGCAACGAAAAGTCGAATGATTGATATTTTGAGTGAAAAATAGTGCCAGAATTGCCGGCCTGGTCCTCTAAAAAGGCCGCTTTGGATGAATCATGTTATGATTCTGTTCTAATGCTGTCTCTTTTGCACGCGCGAAAAAACTCTGACTCTATCCTACTTTCAAATCATTTTATAATTCACCCAAGTCGGCCTTTTTAGATCCCCTGGTGTCAAAAGTAGTGCCACAATCGCCGTCCCGGTGTCCTGGTGAGCTTAGTAAAGCTCATGTTATAATATGTTATAGTTTAAAGGGTGTAGATGAGCCAGCACCCCGTCCTACGATCAGGTAGTGGAACACCTGGCGGCGGCAGCACATTTTGAAGTTTGTTAAATTATGACATGCACTAAAAGTATTCCGTAATAACAGCGTAATAGTTGAAAATTGGCCCTAAACTAGTTGATAAATAGTACAGAAAACGTGAAAAAGTGGTCTAGGCTGACCCTTCATACCACAACATGTTAGTACATGAGTCTTTACTAAGCTCTTGTAGCTTTTTTGACACCAGCTCTCGGGCTAGTATGTTTGATGTACGCGGTCCTTGTTGAGAATGAATAAGAATAAGAATAAGTTTATTTACCAAAAAGAAAATTACATTAGATCTTTAACTTAATTAAAGTTCAGTACATTAAAAGTGGTCCCCAAAACTAGGTCGAGCCTGAATCGCGGGGGCCTAATAGAACTACATTTGTAATCGTATTGACTATAGATCAGTTTAACAGATTGTTATGATTACAGTGATTTTAATTATTTAATGTGTATGTAGAAAATATGATAAGTGTAAGGGTGAGGGAGAGGGTGTGAAAGGGTGTGTACGAGGGTATTTGTATGTATGTTTTGAACAAAGATTTGGTGACATAATGATTTATAAAGTGATATATAGTATAATATATAAATATGATACAATAGATAAAAAATATATATTTATATTTTAACGTTTTATATTATTATGTTTCTTGTTAGTTATAATTTGTTTATGTATAGCACAGCTTAACAGTTGATAGGGTTATATTGTCATACTATGTAGGCTTTTTAAGAATATCTTCTGTAGCATCGTAGGACAGTATTTTAAGCCATGTTTGGATGGTAGTGTTTGCTTCTCTTAAAGAAGAATTTTTAATATCGCAGAGTTTTACTACCCTGTTGTAGATAAAAGGGAACAGATATTTTGAAAAATGTTGTGCAAAGGTGGTTTTTACTAAAATAGAAGGGGTATGGAATACTCTTTTTTTCAGCAATGATGGATAATCTGGAGACGATATAATTTTGCGGTGAGTTGCCAACGAAGCTTTTAACAGGAAGATCTGTCGTACGGTCAAAAAGCCTGCTTCTTTGTACAGTAGGATACCGAAAAGGTCTCTTGTGCATGACTTTAAGAAGCGACCGTTGTGCTCTTTCTAACTCTCACATCACTGTCTTCCCAACTCCTCCCCAGGCGGTGATACAGTAGCTTAAAATTGATTCGCAAAGAGCAGTGTATACTAGAGTAAGCACTCTTTTATCCGCCGAGTTACGAAGAAGTTTCATGACGTATATTAGCTTCCGTACTTTTTTTGCAGTAGTTGCCACATGCGTTTTGAAGGAAAGGGTCTGGTCAACAGTAACACCGAGATACTTAACAGAGTCAGCACGGTCTAGTGTCTCGCATGAGCATGTCAAAGGATTATTACACGCAGAGTGGATTTTAATGCGAGTACGTTCTTTGGGCTGGGACGCACGTGTCTTGTAAAAGCATAGGTACTTTGTTTTTTTAGCGTTAAGAGAAAGGAGGTTAGTGTCAAGCCATTTACCAACAATGGACATACCATGCTCCGTACCCTCAAGCACTGTCTTCCATGAATTACCATAGAAAAGTGCAACAGTATCATCGGCATAGCAGAGTAGGTCCGCGTTAGGGATTTCAAGATTGTGAATGTCGTTTAAATACAAAATAAAGAGGGTTGGACCAAGAACACTACCCTGTGGAACACCGAAATCTACGGGTAGATTATGGCTAATATGTTCTGCAATACGGACACATTGTTGTCTTCCTGTCAAATGGCTCTTAAACCATTGGAAGGGGAGGCCTCTGATACCAACTAATTCAAGTTTTTTTAAGAGAATCGGTACAGAAATAGTATCAAAGGCCTTGGCCAGGTCCAAGAAGACTCCAACGCAGCTGATACCATTGTCAAGGTAACCACAAACCAACTTAGTAAGCGTGGTAACTGCTTCCTCTGTCGATTTTCCCTGCCTAAACCCAAACTGTTTGCTTGAAAGTAGTCCAAATTTCTCTAAGTAATTTACCAGACGTTTATTGACAATTTTTTCCAAGATTTTACTTAGTATGTTTAATAGGGATATGGGTCTATAGTGCTCTGGGTTGCTTTTTGATCCACTTTTGTGTATCGGAACGTCAACAGCCCTCTTCCATGACTCGGGGAAAACTCCAGAAGAAAGACTAGTGTTAAGTATATGTGTTAGAGGCTTCAAAATCACGTGGCAGATCTCCTTTATAAGCCGCGGTTTATATCCATACAAGCCTGGTGCACTATCACTTTTCAATCGACTTATTATTGACTTTACTTCAAGTTCATCTGTGGGCTGCATGAAAAATGATTGTGGAGCCGGCTGTAAGTCAACATCATCAGCTAGAGATTTCTCAGTTTTATTTTGTTTGGCTAGAAGTCTACTTGCAAGATTCCCGCCCAGGCCAGAAAAGTGGCTGTTGCAAAAGTTTACCGAGTCCATCGGTTGCGGTTTAGTAGTCAATAGTTCAGAAGAAGAAGATTTACTATTAGGACACTCACAAATGTTCTTAATAGCCTTCCAAAGACCTTTTGGATTTTTATTATTTTCTTCCAGAAGTTTACTCTCATACGCAATCTTAAGTTTACGAACAATTTCCGTAAAATAGTTTCTATAGCGAGAGTATACGAGTTTACGCACTGGGTCTTCGGGATGTTTTCTTAAATCTGTGTGTTTGAACTTTTGAAATGCTTGCTCTGATGGCTGAGTGCGGTATTCACTTGAACGCATACGCACTGAAGGGCCTGGATACATGATACTGATCTTCATATGCTACGATCCTGACAAACCTCAGACTCTTCACCTCACACGTCAGATACTGATCTCTTACCAAGCTTCCAGTATGAATTTGGACGATGATCAAAAAATTCACCTTGTTTAAATATAATACTTAATAAGTAAACATCTATTATAAGAAAATTTATTGAAATATATTTCGGGCTCAAGATAAGACCAAGAAGTCATCAAATTATATTTATTATAAATTGATGGACGTGGAAGAGTCTGAGGTGTGTCAGGATCGTAGCATATGAAGATCAGTGTCATGTATCCAGGCCCATCAGTGCGTATGCGTTATTTATTAAAAATATGTTAATGCATATAGCAAACTATTGGTTTACATTGCTCTTAGCTAAACGTTGTATTTTGGCCTTTATAATTATTTCTTGATATTTTGTTACAAATGCAAAGAATTGACCCTTAGTAGTTTTCAGTACCCAAGTAACACAAATTATGGGTAGAAGACATAAACCTATTTAATCTATAGACAGTCTAGTCATGGTATGCTCTCTATAAATGGTTTTCGTAAAGAGAAAATATTTTAATAGGTTTTTCAATGCATGTGCTCGTAAAGGCCCACTTTTTATGCATCAAAACCGAACAGAAAGTCGATTATTTTGCCCTAGGGCTTTATTTTTTTATTTTTTTATTTATTTACAATGGTTGGCTAACCTGCAGCCTTTCCTGTGTACCATAAATGTCATACTTTTTTTCCACAGTTTAACGGCTCTGGATACCTAGTCCTTTTGAGCCAATTACAATTTAAAGTTCACAAAATTATATTTGTTTTATTTCCTCACACTATGCATTGAAAAACGTAGTATGATACACGGGCGTAAGAGCAATAAATTACTCGGTTACGTTTTATATATATCGTCCTCGTAATTTATTCCTTTGCGCCCTTGTAGCATAAACTACTATTATTACCTCACTTCAAAGTTTTTAAACCTCCATAAAATCTTGATAATCTAAACACAAGAAAGTACAAATTTTAAAAGCTCATTTAGGTCTGTTGGTTATTTTAAGTCCAATTTTTTATAAATATTTAATATAGTCTTTAATACTCTATAAAAGAGGATTAATAAGTCTATCCTTGGAAAAATACTTCAATAAATATTTTGTAGTGTTCTTATCAGTTAACATTTATAGTGCGGTTTAGTTGAATTTTACTTTAAGGATGTTGTAATAATTTTTTTTACTCTGATCGGAAATTTTTATTTTATTCAATGCCTATGTTGTTGTCCAGGAATATTTCTTATGTTTTTAAAACTACAAATATAATATGAAATGTAGAATGTCTTGAAACGATTTATTTTATAAGCTTTCTTGTTTATTTCAGTTTTTTTAACATAAGCTTGAAATAAGCTGAAGATGTTTAATGCCTCATATATTCATATTTCAACATTTAAATAGAGCGAGCGCATTTGTTTTAAGACAGGATTTTCATTATTTTTCACGATGTATTTAAAATCGCACATCTGTTTGCACTATAGTAGCTAATATATCAATTGTATGCCATCGAACTTAAAACAATATTCATTTAAATAAGCTTTTCTTATAATTGTAACGTTTTAGTAACTTTGGTTTTAAAACTGCATTATCGAATACAGCTATCTTATTAGGTGGTTTTATCATAGTCTAAAAACTACATATCTATAAGGTTAAATACTGCTCTGGAAATTATCCTGTAGCTTTTTTGAACGCCTTCTTAAGAGGGTTATAAAAGTGTACTCTTAATACTACCTATAGAAGTTTTCTAAAGACAATCTTGTGATTTACTATTAAAGTTGTGCCAATTTATACTAAAGTGTATCTACAAACATTCTTAAAGTACTGAAGGAGTTGACTCATAATAGACAATCGAATTTAAATTGTATTAGAATTCGTTTAGGCATTTTTTAGATAAAAATGTGCTGGTTGGGTAGTCACATTTTTCCGTGAAAATTTAATAAAAAGCTTTTAAAGTAAAGCAGACGAGACGCAACAGGTTCTGTATCCACAGTTTATTTATGTCGATGGTAAACACGAAGTTCTTTCCCGTATCTTTCTCGTAATTGGCTGTTGCTATCTTCCCTGCACGTCTTTGTAAGACGATATTTGTAAACTTCTGAGAATGTTCTCAAGTTTCATGTTGCCTTGGAAATATATTTTGTTGCTATTATATTGTATTGTCAACCAATGTTCCGCAGGCGCACTTCCCAATCTTATTACTGTTGCAATAAGAGCGAAAAGAATGTCTACTCAATTTTGTGCTCTTATATTTTGTCTTATATCTTCTGAACCCATATTTTCAACAAACGGTAAACGAAAATACGAGAGGTAAACCTGGAGGGTTCCCAGTCTGTCAAATTAGCCTTCCCTAACTTTCCTATCGTAAAAACCTGTTTTACCTGTCCAAATCCATACATTTTTAGTTCGAGTTTTGGAAATCTCGTTTCGACTGTTTCTACGGAATAGCCCCCCTCATCATCATCATCATCAAGTGGCATCTCCATTCCGGAGGTAGGCGACTATTTGTCTATATGTCTCCCTATCATCTGTCCTGCAAATTAGTTCCTGTGTACTTTCTACTGCGAGCCAGTCTCTTGTATTTCTAGACCTTGATGTTTGCCTTCTACAGCGACCTCTTTTTCTTTAAATTTTTCCTTCAACAATCAGTTTTATTAATAGCCCCCTGCATGTCTTTAAAAGCGTCCATTTAAGCCTGAAGTACTGTGATAGTGCTTACCTCCTGTAACCTACGTTAGGATGTTAAAATCGTCGGTGAAAAGAGGGTGTTGACGGTTCTAGTGACAATCCACAAGTCCTACTTGGCGATTTATATCATGGTGATAATTATGTTGTCATGACATGAGTTATCATTATCAAACAACTTGTTGTAGGTATAATTCATAGTTTAATATTTAATCATGGGGCGATTTTCTCAGAGTGAGATTCGTATGGTGGATTCCAAAGTATTATTATTTAATTATTATTTCAATTTAATCTTAATTAATTTTGAATCAAGTTTAGGTTTAATGGAATCAAGGTTTCAAATCCTATAGTTAGCAAAAAGCAGCGCAAGCCATTACACAAAATGCTCTCTGAATCAATATCTGTCAGATATTTGAATCTATGGCATCCATTGCTATAAATCTTCTTTAACCCCATAAAGTATGCTTTGCCATAGAATTCCATTTAACACGTTACTGGCCCAACGTACATATATCATGTTATGGTGATTTTATGGTACCAATGTTCATATATTCAACTTTGACCCATTTTCATAAACAAATGAGGTCACAATACAGGGTGATTGGTAATCAGACCAATTCCTGAAAAGGGGTTATACTACAGTTAAATTGCAACGATTTTGACCCCATGAACTGGTGGTCTAAAATCAGTGGTTCTCACGTTATTAAAGTAATTAGTTTTTTTTGGAAATTTTCCGATTTTTGACCAAAAACTGCTAATTGTAAGAAAACTTCGCAACTCTGGGAACTTAACTGATATTTTTCTAATGACTGTCAAGTAACTGACTGTTGTAAAAATAAATGCATGCATGCCCAAAATTCAAAGCTTTTAGTCGAAAGTCGGAAAAATTCCAAAAAAAATACCACTGATTATAGACCACCAATTCATGGAGTCAAAATCGTTACAAATCAGCTGTTCTATAACCCTTTTCCAGGAATTGATCTAATTACTAATCAGCCTGTGTACAAATGAGTACTTAGTGATGTTGCATTAATAAAAAAATCGATATTTTGTAACGTTATTAATCATAAAATGATCAAAAAATTACAATATTGAAGAAAAAAAAAACTTCTATTTTAATTTAAATGTCTACTTTTGTCACTGAGGTATATTTGTCATACGTAGAAAATATTTGTATCTTTCTCTTCTTACCTCCATTATAAATTATATTCATTTGATGTATCGTAGAATCCAGGACCAAGACAAACCATGGTACTGAACAATGTTAAAATTTTGTACTTGTAACTGAAAATAAATAAATAGAATTAGAAAACGCCAGATTTAAAAACATTGTTCATTAAATTAACCTTTTTCTCTCAAAAAAACCGATGATTATTACGTCCCAACGTGATGAGTGGTGATCCCTATCGCCGTTCTTTGGGCACAACTACCTTTTTAAGGCATGCAGGTTTCCTTACGATGTTTTCTTTCACCGTTTAACTTGTAAGTAAGTACATAAATTTCCAAAAACTCATTGGTGCATGCCCGACTGGGGATCAAACCTGGATCTCAAGGTTGAGAGGCCAGCGTTTTTCCTTTGAGCTACTGCCGCTACCACATTATCTTCAATCCGTCACTAAAATGCATCGAAGATTTGCTTGATTTTTTAAATTTTTTGTCCTTTTGTGGATAAATTCGCCTCAGTCCCAGTTAAATGTTCCAAAGACACAGCTGTCCTTTGTCCCACAGTCCACAGGTGAAATCAGAATCCTCCATTCCAAAGATCCATTTAGAAGGAAACGGGATTAATTCTATTGAAAGGGTTTTGTCGCTTTTAACTCTAAGTTGTTTACTCTTGGGATTTGCATTTGAATGATGGGCGGTGATCCGTCAACTTTACATGGGTTTTACGGTTTTTTTAAGGGTTTTCTGACTAACCTGATTTGTTAATTGAGGCGATACGCAAAAGTTTTAGCGCCCCTGTTACTCCATATGCGAAAAAACCTTCAGTGCGAGTGGGTATTCGTGGAAAAGTAGCAAAAAGTCAGTTTTTTATTAATATAAAATATACTAAGCTATTTTGTTAAAAAGATTTTAAAGGAGACTTAACAAATACCTAATATCCACATTTTGAATGCAATTAGTTAGGATTTCAGAATTACAGGAAAAAATAAAACAATTGGGAGGTCTTTTCGGAATTAAATTCTATCGAGAAAATTTCATCCAATCGCGTTTTCCTCTAGTGAGAATCTTAATCAAATACTCAATAAACATTTACCCAAAAATGAAATACGTAGATGACGTTATAGTGGAGTAAATGGATTCGAAAAAACCTAATTTTTTTTTGGTATTGCCTTAATATTTATATAACTGATACTCACGATATAGATTCGTCAGATTTCGCATGACTAGTTTCACTGTAATTGTAGATACAGTTTTTCAGAGGCAAACATGATTATCTTGAATTAAAACACTTGTACTTGTAGTTTCACTTTATTTGTGTTAACGCCCAACCGGTTTCGGATTTTACTCCATTTTCAAGGGAAGATCTTAATTAAAATATTTTACATGACTCCAGGCACTGAGTTTCAACTTTCACCAAGTGCCGACAATCGCAAGTATAAATTTCTCAAACATGATTACGTGACGGTTCTCCGTTTGGCACTGTTTTAGTAATAAAACCTGATTTTGTGTACCACAGAAATATATATATATATATAGTTTATACACAAATCAAATTATAATTAAAATTAAATTATACAGTCAGTTTTGGCAGTGTTATAAAGTAACATAAGAAAATATAAATCCTATAATTTTCACGCCAAAAGATACATTGACAGAATTTGAAAACCACGTAAGTAAAAATACTAACACATGCTGTTTTTATTTTCGGAAAAATGTATGCCGATACTTTTTGTTGTTTATTTGGTGTAACACGACTTAACTTATTTGACAGGACTAACCTTATTTCAAGCATCCTGTCTTTATCTTTTCTTTACAGAAAGAAAAGGACAGAACGCTTGATTTAAGTTTAGTCCTGTCAAATAAGTTGAATCTTCTTAAAAGTACAGCAAATCGATACTGTCTCTGGAAATTATCCCTTTATTTGTATAATTCTAAGAAGGTACCATGTTTAGAGAAAATTAATTCAGTATCATACGATAAACGGTATCCATAGTGGCTACAACCAATTTGTTACTTGACAAAGAAAAATAAATTGTTTTTTGTTCTAACGATCCTTTATAATCTGCATCTACCTTCTATTTTAGAAGACACAGTTAAGCTACATCCTGAGGGTTGTCTTTTACTACGAAACACTATAGAAATTATTTTTTCACCTCACTAGCTCGCAAAGCGCGCCTTTGTTGCTTAAAAACAGTGAGAAAAATCGATTTTTGCTCACTGGTTTTAAATAGTGAAGAAAAGTGTTACAAATTAAGAACACTGCGAATTGTTCAAATACTCTATCCTTTGCTCAAGAGAAAGAGAGACAGCAAACATCAGCATAGCGGCTATCTCTTTCACTCTATATGGATTCCATACACTTTGGGAGGCTATACACAGCCCCACAGATTGTCAGATACCATAGACAAGGTAAACTTCTCGAAATCCTGTGTATGGCCTCCCAATGTGTATGAAATCCGGAAACGGATAGATAGCGTAATACTACCGCGTAATGGTTATGTTTTGCGTTTTCGTTCAAATTATCAAAGATTTTCCAATTTTTCCGGGCTTTTGGGATTCAATTAACACTCCTTACATTTTATTTTATGTGCAACATTTTTACATTGTGTATTTTTATAGAAAAAAAAAACATTAAATTCTAATAAGTTCGTTCGAAAAGATGGTGTCTTTACATCTGTGTTTTCTCGCTAGTGAGGTGAAAAGTTGTATGTGTCACACGAGAGCAAATTTATTTTGTTTCTTGTGTCTTTGAATCCCTCACTACGCTCAGGATTTTAACTTAGAATCAATTATATAATCTTTCACTTGCTCGGGTTAAAAATAGGCAACCGCAACAAAAAAAAATTTTGCTCTCTTGTTGCAGAAATAACTATTAAATACTTACCAATTCATTAACGTATTTTTCAACAATTATTGTGACCTGCAACAAAAGATAATATATATAGCTTAATTAACAATTTATTTTTATTTAAAAGCGGTAGCGTCAGGGCGCCGGTATCTCAATCTAGGGACCCGGGTTCAAATTATTTCTTGAATGATTTTTTCGGAGTTTATGTGCATATTGAAGCAGATTCTGAAGGTCTGCTGTCGAAACTAAATTTTCTCTATCGCAAAATAGTATTTAAATGTCAGGAGCAGAAGCTAAATTACTTTGGAAAGATTTTACTTTTGACAGCACTGAAACTTGAATTAAGTTAGAATCTGTATCAATAAGTGTTTACTTGAAGAAACTTGATGAACGCCAAGGACCCATTACGTAAATAGTACTTTGTGTCCAAAGTACGGAGAGAAGGCTCACTCCTTAGTAATATCACATCGTGACTTTACGAACACTTGGCGATAGGGCGGCTTCACACGTCTTTTTCCTGACCGGGTTTTCTGAACAGGAATTAAGATTCGGGATTCCATGAGCCTAACGCAGACGTCCGTTTTTTTTTTATTATTAGGTATTTAAACAGCCAGTACGTACATATACAACAACGTCGAGAACACTACTCGGCAAGATGAATAACGAAGAATTGCATTTTTGCTGTCATTAGAGGAAAAAAAGAGGAAACATCTTTTAATGAAAGTTTTATAAGTATCTGTTGTGATAATAATTATCATAAATTAAATAACCCACCGGCATGGGTATTTTTCTACGGAGATTATTACATTTTCTGACTTATATATTTTAATCCTGATAGACATACAGTAGGCACGGCGCTCATTGAAAATGTATGGAAGCGCTACGTTCGGATTGACGTCATTCCCGGTTTTCCGAACCGGCATGCTGAACACAGCGGCTGCGACGAAAAAAAACGGACGTGTGCGGCAGTCAAAACATTTTTGTATAAAAGATATGCATTCGGGTGCTCGAATCTGAATTCTTGATCAAGAAACCCGGTCAGGAAACCCGACGTGTGCATCCGCCCATGTTAACTGTTTCAGAAACAGCCCACGCACAGAAACACCCTTGTCACCTCATCGGGAAATAATATTTTGCAAAAGGTTTCTTTTTGTTATTTTATATGGCGTGCCGTTCACCAATTTTATACCATTACTAGCTTTTACTCGCGGCTTTGCTTGTGTGGAAATGTCTTTCAATTATCGTCAGTTTTCTTCTTGGTGGTTATTTTATCAACACCCCTTAGAATCAATACTATATGTTTGCCAGGGCCACTACGATGGCAGTATAAAAAAACCGCATCCAAATCCATAGAGTGGTTCTCGAGTTAAAACGGAACATAAAATTTCGTAATAATATTCAATGTACAGGAATTTTTACTAATTTATTATATTAGTGTCAATTTATCTGATACATTTTTCTAATCGAAGGAGAATCAAAGAACATGCATTTCTTTTACGAACTAAGTATTTATAAACCTAAAAAAACATTTCGCTAAATTAATTTAAGATATATTAAAGTGGATGATCAAAAAGTGGGTGAAGCCGCTCAGTAGGTAATACAGAGAAATTACAAGTGATTCCAGGAAATCCAGGTCAATTTAATATTCGAAATATTTTAAATTTATCCTTAGATATCCATTTTAGTTTAACTTAAAATACAGACTTTTTTATCAACTTTTATTAGACAAAAAGATTTATCTATTTTGTTCATCTTTAATTACTCGAAGGTCAACTTACATTTAAAAAATAGAGTCTAACGGTTAAACAAAAAATAAAGGATAATAATAAAACCAAAGAAAAACAAATTAAATCCCAGCAAACTGCTGCACACTGTTATACTATCTGAGCAGGAGCAAAATTAGGTATCGAAAAATATACTAATTTAACTGTAACATCTACTGACAAAATAATGAAATAATGAACTTCCGAATAAATTACTGAAATTCCGAAAGAATTACTGACTTACACATTACTTAAAAACAAAACTATGTAGCAAAAGCCAACAATAGGTACGACGAAAAGCGAAGCGAGGAGGAGCGTGTTAGGTTTACATGTAAGACAAAATAAGGAGCCAAGCAAAGCGGAGCGGAGCGAGGTGAGATCTCTAGTTTTAACAGAATTTATGACTTACATAAAAAAAAAATTTGGAGATATGCGATAAAAAAAGCTGACAGTAGTTTTCGGAATTTTTAGTATTTCATCATGTAGTTTTCGGTAGTTTTCGTATATTTATTAGCAGAAGTTTTCGGTAGATAAGTATTTAAAGCAGTTACATTCATAAATTGAACATCCTCATTTTTAATTTAGTTTTCGGAGCTTTTATTACTACCCAAAAATAAATGAAGCTGTAAAGTCCAAATGGGTCGATCAAAGTCCGGTCGCAACAAAAATATATTCATAAATATTATTCAAGGAGCAATCACAATTCGTAAAGTAAATAATTAAACTTTATGCGCTGTCAAAGAAAAGTAAGCAATTTCCTCAACGTCAAGCGTCTACCCGAGATCAAAGTAAACACGGTCTCTTTTAGCTTATAACTTCAACTAAAGATGATCGTTGTCCTTCAAAAATAAAGTAGTCAATAACTCTGCTCTTTGATATGGTGGAGCTACATATTCTAAAGAGACAATACTTGCAGAGGTCAATAAATGTTCACTTTGTGCCCCACTTACTTTTTGATCCTCGTGACCACTTCAAATAAGTGTTCAAATAACATTATAAACAAGTTGATCGCTTTATTCGTTACAAGCAACTGGTGTGTGACAGATAAAAGGGCCTCATAGAAAGCGTCTATGAGAACTGGGATGACGTGCGCTCGCAAAGAAAGTAGGATAGTGAAAACGCAAAACCTACAGAAGTTGGTAACAGGCGAATTCATAATTACTTTATTTTCCATGATTTAACTCCGAATAACGGATCAAAAGCATATAAAAATTACACAAATATTGTAACTGGGGGGCTATTCCGGAGTAACAATTGAAGCGAGATTTCTAAAACAGGTTTTTACGATCGAGAAGGCTAATTCGACAGACTGGGAATTACCCTTCACTCCGTACATTTTAGCTTGAGTTTTAGAAATCTCGCTTCGACTGTTTCTCCGGAATAGTTCCCCAGCCCCCCTATTCTGTATCTTTAGTTGCCAACTGCACGAGGTGCCTATCATCAAAAACATAGCTAAAAACTGAAATTTCAAAATTGCCTTTAGTGGGTATTGAACTATTAACAATCTGTGTCGTCACTTCAAGTGCCAAAATATCCTTAGGACATCGGAATTCGATAGTATATCTATGTTTTTGATGATAGACACCCAGTCCAGAAGGCAACTAGAGATACACAATAGGCCCGCAGGAGGTAATTCCTCGTTTAGCCTACTCGACCGTAAAAACATGTTTTATCTGTTGAAATCCATACATTTTTAGCTCGAGTCGACAAATAAAACTTCATATGATTTAAAAAGCATTTGTGGGGACAAAGAACCTTCGACTTTCAGTTCCCCTCCCCCCCTCCCCGCCCCTTGAGGACCCTTCAAAACGTTGAACAAGCTGAAAACTACAAGTAAATTCCTCTGAAGTAATAATAAAATAAATCTGATACAGGGTTAAACGTCAGTCGCTTAGCAAAAAGTGGATAACTTAACTTTGTTTTTCTTGTTTAGAAGTTAAATATTGAAAACCATTTTGGTATGTGGCAGTTGACGCCAATAGTTCAGTTTTAGGGAGGTTTATAAACATGAGTTTGAAATTTAGTGCACAATTAGTCATGATCTAATCAAAACACAAAAAAAAAAAAAAAAAAAAAAAAACCTACTGACGTTTAACCTTAAGGTGGTTGCGACGCATATCGTTCCTAAACGTACTACTTATGATTACTTTTATTATTTTAATAGTAGCATATGCTACAAGGGCGAAAAGGAATAAATTACGAGGACGATTTAAAACACGAGCGTAGCGAGTGTTTTAAACGTTACCGAGTAATTTATTGCTCTTACGCCCGTGTATCGTACTACGTTTTTTAATGCATAATGTGAGGAAATAAAACAAATACATTCTTGTGAACTTTAAATTTATGATTGGCTCAATAGGACTGTATCCAGATCCCTAGAGCAAAATAATCGACTTTCTGTTCGGTTTTGATGCATAAAAAGTGGGCCTTTACGAGCACTTGCATTGAAAAATTATTTTTGAAATATACGATATGAATAAATATAAATTTAGCTATATAAGATTTTTATTTATAGTAAGATAATAGTAGCATTGATAGTAATAAAAAAATACACTTTGTATTTTCGAAATATTTTGACCTCATCAGTGAGGCCGTCATCGAGCCGTCGTCAGTCGAGTGAATGACAGTTAAAAAATAAAAAACATAAAAAGTTGATAAATTTGGAATAGGTTATGTTAAAAAGGTGAGATGAAAAGCAGTTTGGAGGGGAGTATTAGCTGATTGGTTCAGTCGGTCGAGTCTGTCAGTGATGTCTGTTGGGTCCGGGTCCATAGTGTGCGCCAAGTGACCAGATGTATGATGTCTCCCAGGTCCTGAGTTCTATTGAAATATAGGTGACAGTAAAATCATGTCGATAAAGCTTTTCTAGCAAAGTTGTATTATTTTACGCACTAGTTCGTAATTGATCTTGCACAACATCATTAAAGCGCATTTATACTATAACGTAACGCATAAAATAAAAGAACACAAAGCCTAATTGACATTAAGGGCCTTACTATTGCCAAATGGGTACTTTCTAAAGCCTACTCCTCGTTTATGGCCGAACCAAAAATAATGGAAAAATGTATTATGAATAATCAACTCTTAGACGACATATGCAACATTTTTCGCTTTCATACCACCAAAACTTCTACATGATTTTTTTTTTTTACTGAATGGTGTTTTTTGACCTCAAATTCCCTACTGCTCCTGAGTGGCTTGGCCGATTGAATTTATCTATGCTTTGATAAATAGATAAACTTTATAGCTATAAACATAACATAAGATTACTCAATAGAGTAATCACGTCCAAGTGAAAAGTATAATTTTCTCCTATTTCGCCCTATCAAGGACGCAGCGAGCGTCGTAACAGCCACTACGCATTGCGCACTGATATGAACGTTATTTCAATGTCGTTTCCATTGATATTTGTAGTGACAAATATCGAGCTGCTAATTTGGCGATGGTAATTGCCTTAAACTATTATCGCGTAGTGCCGTAAATCACATTTATTTAATACTTTTTTTTTTAATTATTAAAGCAATCATAAGTTGTGCTGTTGGGAACGAAACACGTAGCAACCACTTTAAAATAGCAATTCAATCTCATCTTTCTCATTTTATTCCTCTTTTAAAACCCTTTCAAGTAGCTATAGAAAAGAAAGATGTTTTGTAACATCCTATATTAATTTCCATCACTTTTACGAACCTCATGAACCAAAACGACGTTCACGAAATTAAATTCTGAATAAATAATGTTGCGATGTAGAGAGCTTAGCGAAATATTTTACTGAAAAAATATCTTTTGAGATCAAATAAAATAACTCTCTTAGTAAAAAATTGCATTTTTTACAACTTGCTTGCTTATTAGTTGCCATCCTAGCAAAACTTTCGTTTACATAAACTTTTATGTCTTTTGAAGCAGACTTGTTTTATGGATGTTAGTGACATTTGACAACGAGGTACGGAAAAATTTAATTTTGCTTGTTACGTTGTATATTAACATGGTGAAGTGAATCCACCCGTATCTAATTTAACCAGTGGCGTGCATACAACTTTTTCCGGAAAAGTAATCAGAAGGTCAAGTTTAACAATAAAAAAAAATATGAAAAAAATTAAATAACACTTTGAAAAAAGAAAGCTTATATGACGCCAGGGTAGGTAGGCACTGCCTACCCTAGAAAGAACATTTTCAAAAAAGTTTTTTTTTTCAAAAGTGTTATTTATATTTTTCATATTTTTTTTTATTGTCAAACTTGACCTTCTGATTGCTTATCTGGAATTAGGTTCTATGCACGCCACTTAATTTAACTATACATTTATACCCTAAATATTGATGACAGCAAATTTGACTGAAAGAAAACTTTTTAAAAAATAGGTAAAACTGAATTCAAGGATTTTATACAATTCATACAGCCATGTTCTAAAACCCTTCTCTAATTTAAACATTGCGTCGCATACATTTTCAGCCCTTGTTCTGGAAACTTGTAACAGACTAACGAATAGAACTAAGTGATATAAATATCTTCTGTTCCGTTTTAAAAATAAAAATACCCCACAATACCTGTCCTGTAATGCTTCATAAAAGACATCAGCTCAGGTGGAAGCCGTTATGATTGCCGATAAATCAGCCCACCCACCACTTAAATATGACCTCTTGCCTTTTCAGAGACTTCAAAGAAAAGGATCAACAAGTGAAAGTGAAAGAAGACCTAGAGGTCCCAGTTAATTAGACAGTAAGCACGACTGAGGGATCAGTTCATAATTAAACCTTGTTATAATTAAAGGGCCTGAAATTCTTGACAATAATTTCAGCAACACAGCGTTAGTTGAGGTCTAAGGTTGCTTAAGTTAATTAAGATTTAGCCAGAGACGGATTAGACAAAAAGAAAAGTAGTCTATTTTCAAAGTTCGTTCGAATACTTTAATTTGGTTTGAACCTAAGTTTGCAGGTTGTGGCACCTACACGTCGGTGCTTTTACGTCGGTAGGATTAAACGTACAATCGATAATATGCTGACTAGAAATCAGTTCAAGTCGACCAAATTTTTTCGGATTTTTGTAAGTTTTTGTAAATTCGTATTTGCCAAAACAACCCAGGAACGAAGGTTTAACCCTTAACTCCTCAGTAAAAGCCACTAGCCCAAATCTTGCAGGGTCAACCCTGTAGTACTTCCCAGTTTTGTCCTTGCATTGCATTATATAAACCTATGTACACTGGCCTGCAAAACTAAGTACTACACTTTTTAAATTTGATTTTTTTCTAAACTATAGAAGTTAGAGATTTAAAATAAAAAACGTTTTATAGCAAATTTTATCAGCTTTCTTTGAAACTATAGAGAACTATAAGGACAACTTCACTATGTGATTATTTTGAATCTCTAACGTCTATAGTTTAGAAAAAAATCAAATTTAAAAAGTGTAGTACTTAGTTTTGCAGGCCAGTGTATTCGGAGGTTCCCAAGTCACAGTCTATGCCGTGAGCCGTCGCAAAAGTTAGGTCGCGATTCTTTCAATTATAAGTATTTCTACAATGCTAAACTTCAGTTTTGCATTGGAATCAGTCCCATCAATGTGGATGGTAAAAATATTTTGGCTCAAGACAATTTTATTTTTATTATAAACTAGCTTTTGCCCGCGGCTTCGTCCGCGTTGATTAAGTTTTTGTAAACTCATATCGAATCCTATCCCATCCCATCCCATCCCACTAATGCCACTATCCCGTCCCATTCCATCCTCACTATCCCAACCCACTAATATTCAATGACGTGAGGAGTAACACCACATTCATTTTCTATAGGGACTTGACACCCCATTGCCTTTCAATGGGATCTGATTTATGGGATAAAAAGTAGCCTATGTCCTATTCCAGGTCTAGAACTACATTTGTGCAAAGTTTCAGTCCAATCGGTTTAGTAGTTACGGCCTGAAGGAGTAACAAACATCCATCCAAACTTTCGCATTTATAATATTAGTGGGATAAACATACTTCCAAACTTCTTTGAATTGTATCTTTTTTAAAAAAGCAAAAATTTTACGAAAAATACGATTCAACTTCCATGAATCAAAAGCAACATGTGCAGATACTTACTAGAAAAAATACATATTTATTATATAAAGATTTTATTATATTTGTAATTGCAAAATAACTAAAGTTTTGCGTGCGCGGCTTTTTTATAGGACAGGTAGACATTTAAATAACGCTTTAAAGTAGGACTTAGATTTAGCAAAAAATCTACTGCTACAAATTTCAAAAGCACAACAAGTTCCTCTGTGAATATTCAAACAAAATAATTCCATCAACGAAGTTTCATGTGTGCGATTTTCGCACGTAATTTTAGCTAGTAATGATAAACATAATATTAATTGTATGAACATGGAGTTGTCTATTTTTATACCGGTCGACCAGTCCTTATTACTTATTTGCTTGTGTGTGTTTTTTAAATATTAATGTATTCATACGCCTATCGGTGGAATATAGCGCTCAAAAATTTGTACCAACCCAACATTACCTATGTTCATGAATAAAGATATGATTCTATGATTCTTTATATATTATTCAATAGAAAAAGCTCATTATTTAGAGTGACTAGAAGACAAATCAAACAAGAATGTCAATAAAACGATGTCCAACGGGTTTCACACCAATTTGAAGTGGTATAAACCGTTGGAATCCCCGCTGATATGCTCTTAGAGGGATTTCACGTCCTCGTTGAGTTCCCAACGAGAACCGTTTCGCGACAAATGGATAAGCCGGTCATGTAACACGTAATACGATGTATACTTTTTATATATATTTATATTATGTGATATCATATAGGTATATGACCATATTAATAAAATTAAATATACCAAAATATTTGCCTCGTCATGACATGAATCCCCGATAGGGTGTCAGAGGTATTTTCTGAGAAATGCAAGTCATAGTCCACCCACGTTTCACCGACTATTATTACATTCCAGCGTGATGGGTGTGAGCCCTCTATCGCTGTACTTCGAGCCACCAAGCACGCAGACCGGACACAAATGTGTCCCCACGGGATTTGAACCTGTGATCTCTGTATAAATTAGTAGTAAAATACTCCAACCAGTAGACTACAGAAGCGGCACGATTATTTGTAAGTAAATAATAAAATTGCAATTATTTTAGGGGCTTCCTGTTTCTCGATATAGTGTGGTCATAAGCGACATACATAAACGGTCATTAAAGGCCTTACTATTGCCAAATGGGTACTTTCTAAAGCCTACTCCTCGTTTATAGCCAAACCAAAAATAATGAAAAAATATATTATGAATAATCAACTCAATCAACATTTTTCTTTTTCATACCACTAAAACTTCCACATATTTTTTTTTTTACTGAATGGTGTTTTTTGACCTCAAATTCCCTACTGCTCCTGAGTGGCTTGGCCGAATGAATTCATCTATGCTTTGATAAATAGATAAACTTTATAGCTACAAACATAACAAAAGATTATTCAATCGAGTAATCACGTCCAAGTGAAAAGTATAATTTTCTCCTATTTCGCCCTTTCAAGGACGCAGCGAGCGTCGTAACAGTCACTACGCATTGCGCGCTGATATAAACGTTATTTCAATGTCGTTTCCGTTTATATTCGTAGTGACAAATGTCGAGCTGCTAATTTGGCGATGGTAATCGCCTTAAGAGTCGGAGTTCTGAGATTGGGCAAAACAGGGTTCGGGGTTATGGCTTTTTAAGATAGTAAACTATTAATTTCTGAACAAAATAAATACCACTTGTTACCTTACAAGATGAAGTACAGGTTCATTAAAAAAAATCTTGGCACTAATGTATAGTAACTTCAGAAAAAAAAAACAGGATGTCAAGTTCAGGTTTGCGTAGCGCTGCAATGCTATTCAAGAGAATTTCTTGAAATTCCTGTTTTTTTTTCTGAAGTTACTATACATTATTGCCGTGATTTTTTTTAATGAACCTGCACTTCATCTTGTAAGGTAACAAGTGGTATTTATTTTGTTCAGAAATTTGAATTTTTACCGTCTTAAAAAGCCATAACCCCGAACCCCGAATCTCGGAACACCGACCCTTAAGACACACGAGCAATCTGCCAAGACGAACTAAATGAAGCAGGGCACTACGTACCTTTCTTAGAAGCGTTTCATAATTTTTGCGAACAAAATATTCGTCGTATTTCATAGTCTGAATACTAGAGAGCCCAAATTATACTTTGGATTTTATTAATACCTAAAATACATCGATTTTGTCACTTGACTGACTCACTGACTCATGTCATGATCATCAAAACCCCCAGAGTACTTGCTGAAGTCCTAGAAATTTGGTATGCAGGCTAGGATTAGCACACAAACAAAAAAAAATCGAAATCTGTAATTTTCACACCCCAACTCTTCATAAAAGAGGATCTGGTTCTCTATTATATTACAATGTATATTCCAAAAATCCTAGAATGCTGAAATTTCTTATGCAGGCTAGGATTTGCAGGATTTTAAGAGGTCTTTATATAAACCTTACAAAAATATAAACCTTACAAAAATAAATGAAATTCCACTTAAAAAGAAATCAAAGTATTAGTAGGATGCCAAAAGTCATAAAGCTTTCACTGTTAAAAAGTCATAAAGCTTTCACTGTTAAAAAGTCATAAAGCTTTCACTGTTAAAAAGTCATAAAGCTTTCACTGTTAAAAAGTTACGAGATATCATAGAGCCGAGCCCGTTACTCTTCAAGTTTTAACTATACAAGCCATACAACTTGGCCGTTTCATGGAATTACTGCATGACACAACATTAAGACTAGTCACTCAATTTTTTAATTTTTTAGCATAAGTCCATGAGAGTGACTATACGACGGCTGCCAAACGACCAAGCCAACATTTTTTAGCAAGATGTAGGGCTTATAGACCTTGTAGAGTTAGGGGCTTGGCTCTATGAGATCTCATACTTTTTTAACAGTAAGCTTTAAGAGTCTTGGCTACCTACTTAAGGGGCTGCACTATGCTAAAATTCGGTCCCGCTTTAACTCTCTATCCAGCTCTAATCAATGCCGCGCACGCAAAACTTCAGTTATTTTGAAATCGTGGCTCCATTAGGACATACAGAAATAAAGTAGTAAAGCTTTTTTGTAGCTATTAATGAGATCTTTTATTGTGTGAAAGATTAATTTCAAACGCATATTCCATATCTGAGCAAATTGAATGTACAGACTGAAATTAGGTACCTACAGATATATATTTATTTGAGTAAAGATATAAAATTTCGATAATCTATAACGGCTTAATTCGTCAGAAAAACATGATTACATATATATTTGCCAGAATTTTCTAGTAGCCAGTTTGGCCTACAAATCGAGCTAAATGTAAGCAAATCCACGCTTATTCAAGCCTTAACATGAAATGTTTTTGGTGGGATATTATTAACTCTTAATCTTTGGGCAGCCCCAATCGGGATACGTGCTCAGTTGTTATTTATTTGTATTGCACCGTAGTTGGTTAAACTAGAACTCGTGAGCAGTTTAAGTGACAATAGCATAAAATACGCCTTGTTCTTATAATTAAATTTTAAAACAACTCGACGGGGAGTAACTAACCAGGTTAACAAAGGTCAAATATTTACGAATTCAGTAACTAAACGAAATTTTGGCTTCAAATGAAAAACTTTAGCTGCGTTTACTTTGTCGTATAAATCGATAAACGAAATTGAAGTTCGTAAAGTAAATTTTCACAATGTTTACAAGGTCCATTGACTAACGGTTTTTATCGAGTTTATTCTACCAAGTTTATTAAGTTTTGTGAAGTTCTGTCAATAGTTGGAAAACCTTTTGATTTCAATGTTAATATCCCTTTGCTTATTCATCCATACTCTCACGCGCAACGCCGTTACTTCTAAACCTAACCTTTGTTCACAACACAAACCAAACCAGAAAAAAAAATACCGTTTCCCTTTCAAAGAGTCTTCAATAGCTCCGTCTAAGCCCATGATGTAACAGTAACAATGGCCGACTTCCAACAAAAAAAAAAGAGTTTTTCCTATACCAAAGAAAACGCAAGGTAATATGAAATCGATATAAGCTCTTCTTTACGAAGAAGGTAATATTTTCCTTTCCTGATTAAAAATCGAGTGTGGTTTTATAACAAAGATTTCTTTTTATTCGAAACTTCCTCATTTATTGTTTAAGAGTACAAAGACTTTGTTTTTTTTTTTTCATGTTGTGCCTCATTTTCATAGTTGTTTATTAAGCGCTTTAAAATGATTTAATAGTGCATTTTGGTGCTAAAAATAGTCGATATTTCAAGTCAGGACTTATTTTTATGCCGAGACGCAGTTGAGATAAAAAAAAGGAATGATATTTACGAACGTGTATCAAACGATATTTGCGAAAAATGATATGAAACATTCAAACAAAATTGCAAGTTGACACAAATAGCACATAAACCCTTTTTTTGATAACGATTGCGGCAGTCTGTCTGACGCCAGTCTGACATTGTTACCAATGTAAAAAAACAAAACAAGCGTATATTTTGAATAATAAGTACCAAGATATATTCACAAGAATATAAATTATGACGTTTATAATTATTCTAAATTTATAAAACATCTTTTACAATTTGACATATTTAAAATATAAAAGTTTGAAAATAGTTATCGTAAATAAGAATAATAATAAACAGTTTTATAATTTATTTGGTTACCTCCAGGAATACCAACATAACGATAAGTAAAACCTTTCTACAGAGTGCTTACTGAAACGATGTCAATGGCAATTCCTAGATGGCTCTAGTTGTTTATTAATTAAAAAGTAGTTTCAAATACGTAACTTTTCGCGCGCTATACAGGCACAGAATCTAGGATGTTTTTTGCAAGTGTATGAAAAATATTTTTTTTAGGTATGTCTTGGCGAGGTACGGATATGTTCGAGCTCAAAATTAAGGTCGTAGAAACATCAGTTGTTTATGAAAATTAAATGTTAGGGAGAAAAAACCGGAACTGATCTATAGTGTTACTAATAATATATAATAGGTCATTCTTAACTATGGAATTCCAAAAATTTCCTAACAGATTCATGAGTTCATAATTCCTGTACTATTTCCATTATTTGTTTTTTGTTTATAAGTTGCTTTCCAGGTTATATATCTACGTATTAAATGTAGTTTTTTTCATTTTTTTTTGATTAGAAAAATTAAATCTCCAAACTTCGACCAAAATAAAATAAATGGACGGGCCATAGCGTACAGATTTTTGAAGTCTGTAAAGTGAGCGCCGGCTCTCACTTCATCTCTGTCTCTGTCTGTTAGAAGAGTGACACGTACGCTTATTATTACATGCCATCCAAATAACTGACGAAAAAATACCTTCTTGTGCATTTACAAAGTGCAAAAAGCAAAATAAACATAAAAATAAAAATTAGGTATTGAAGTATATATCCAATTGCTTAGACTCGTTATGACTGAGGAAACTGTAAAGAGAAGGCCCGTCTATTCATTTTATTTTGGTCGAAGTCTCCAAAGACAGTTCGCCTTAAATGCCATCCATTTTCATGATAAGACTCGTAATATTTTTACAGCTGACACTTTTAAAAAATAAAATCAAAGTCGCTGTGTTGTCTTATTCATACACAATTCTATTCATAAAATTTGTATTTGTCATTCCAAAAAAGAAAAATGCAAAAATGTTTGCACTGAAAATTGAGTTTTCTTCAAATTCAATAGTTAATGACCTAATGTAGAAGTCATTTCTGTAAATTGCATTCTCAATGCAAAATTTTAAATGAATTGGGTTATTAGTAATTGTACTAAGGCAAAAACTAAAATTTTTTCAATTTTTGTCTGTTGACACTCGAGGATCACTCAACAGGGATGCAGTTTTCTTTATTATCATCAAAGTGACCCTGGTCAACAAACATGCTAAAAGTCTAGTAAAAATAAACGCGTGCGAAAGGCTAGTAGCGAACAAAGTTGAAGGCGGTATGGTAGGAGGTTCGCTGGAGTTCTCCATCCGCAGCTTAACTGGCAACTTATGGCAGCTCGTAGTGCATAAGTCTTACTGATGTGTATTGTGTATACTTATTGTGTATGGTAATGAATGTTGTGTTAGAGGTTTTCTTTTTATAGTATTAAAAAAAACATAGTTTCCAAGAACTCTTTAGATGGCGTTGAACTGACTACGTTACTAGGTGCCAAAGCCAAAACGGTTGGAAAAAAAAAAACATTGCGTCACGTCACGTCACACACGCTCGTTGGTTGACTAACAGATTCGTTTGCTTAGGCTTCCGAATATAACCTAGTCACTGGACAACATTGTTTCAGTCTGATTTAAGGGTTGAGATGGTATTTTATATGTTTTCAACAATAAGCCAAATATCCTTTCTACATGAACTCTTTTGCTGGCTACTTTCCAGTTTGATAAAGTGTTTGCGGACCAATTTGATTCCCTTTCTTGAAAAACGACGGCATATGAACCTTAACTCCACATGGCATGAAAATATCTTGAATATTTAGGCTTTTATCTACCATTACTTCAAAGTTGTAATCAAATTTGCCTAGTATAGAACTTCTTTCTATGATTTGCCCGTCAGTGGCCGATCCACCATAACATGGGGACACATAATTTATAAAAAAATATATTATTTTCTTGTTTATGGATTCTGTTCTGATAAAAAATGGTTCTAAAGCATCAACCTTTTAGACCTTATTTTCTCATGGAATACATAACACGTTTACAATCTATCACGTGACACTGGCAGAATAGTCTACATCGGCTGCATTTGCCAAAATAAAAAAAATAATTTATTGAATATTGTGATGTGATGTGACAATGACATTAATTACTTTTTTATCTACGTTTCGTTTTACGATCTCAAAATTACATCAAAGTGAAATAATCAAAAAATGATGAGACTTGAATTTGAATTTTGTTCCGTTCCTTGCAGTAACTTACCAAGTTCAGCGCCATCTATCCAGCGACTAGGAAAGAGTTAAAAAAAAGAAAAAAGAAAATTCTTCATTGGATGCTCAATGTGCCTTGCTTTGTTATATTTCATTTAGTAAACGTTAAGTGTGTGTCTGTTTAAAAAACTTGAATAAACAAACTCGATAATCATTTTTATCTGGGTGTTTATATGATGTGGAAGCCGGAAACTGGTGATAATACTCGTCCATACGAACATCTTTTACTATGGAACCAACCCCCAAATCACGAAAAACAAATCAGCTGTTTCATAGAAAAGTTACATACCCACATTACCTACTCGGTCAAAATGTATGAAACAACATGATTTTTTTTCCACGAAAGTTGTTCGTTTGCTCTAGTACTATCTCCAGTTTATAACTTTCGCAACATCATGTCGTGAGCAGATCGAAGAATTGGGCATATAATGATTTGCCCAAGCATATCATATTTCTATAAACATTTTATAAAAATGTATATTAAATATATTACTAGGTATGCCCGCGTTAAAAATATAATAATAATTATAAAAAACCGGCCAAGTGCGAGTCAGACTCGGGCACGAAGGGTTCCGTACCATTATCTATAAAGATGGCAAAAAAAACATGTCTATTGTATGGGAGCCCCCTTAAATATTTATTTTATTCTGTTTTTTAGTATTTGTTGTTACAGCGGCAACAGAAATATATCACCTGTGAAAATTTCAACTGTCTAACTATTACAGTTCATGATATACAGCCTGGTGACAGACGGACAGCAGTCTTAGTAATAGGGTCCCGTTGGTTACCTTTTGGGTACGGAACCCTAAAAATAAAACACTTGAACCATAGGGGGGCGATGTTTGTGAGTGACGTTGAATGTTGGGGATAATCTCTGGAATTATTATAATTAACATACAATTAATTCTCTGGAAAAATAATTTGATGTTCAATTTGCGTTTAAAGTTGCGTTGTATGTTACGTTTTTGCAAACCCAAAACAGTATGAAAGGCCGTTTAGACATGCCATACAGATCTGACGTTTCTGAAACGCGGAACGTTTTGATTTCAAAATCATATTGTTTATACCGTTCATCATTGTCACAGTCCAAGGAATCGAATTGCATAATTTTTTTCGCGACTTTGGCGTTCACATAGAATAGAATAGCTTTTTATTTGGCATTTCCACATTTTTGCTTAAAACTAACAACTAGAGACTAAACCAAATAGTTCTCCACTCAGCATGTGTCATGAGCATGGCTAGCGCCATGACGCTGATTTTCAGTGGATGCCTATGAGTGATACGCGCACACAGAGGTGTGAATCTCATTCAATTCTTTACTGAAATTCCTTCCTTAACAACTAAATACTTAAATTCAAGCCCTGAGCTTGCGCAGGATCTTCTAATAGATCACGTTAAAGTAGATATAAGTCATATATTGTATAGTATAAGTTTTATGTTGAAAAAAAAGACATGATCTTGCTAAGTTTCTTGCCCTTCTTCTTAGCAAGACCAATCGAATGGGCGGAGGTAGGCATGTATTTATATATGTAACCTATTAGTATGTAGTATACTATGTAGGATGGGATTTGGTCGGCCGCCTGGATTCGTGCTGGGGGCTCGGTTGGTGATCATTGAACCTTGTTCCTGGTCCCTGGCCGGGTCTCCGGTATGGGTTCGGGCGGTTGATTGGATTTTACCTTGTATAATATATATTTTACCTATCATTTTAATCGTAAATATATTGTTACATAAATTAAATAAACCTTTAATTTAGTTCATGTACATTTATTATTTTATTACATATATTTTCTTTATTAGATTAAATTTGACGTGTAAAAAGTGTATATATCTATACCTGCTTTGCAAAATAAACTATTTGAATTTGAATTGAATTTGAATATCCCGTGAATTTTGTCCTTTTCGATTTTATATAATATTATGTAAAAATGTCATTTACATGTAAACCTAATACGCTCCTCCTCGATCCGCTTCGCTCTGCTCGTCGTTTCACATATTTTTGACTTTTGGTGAAGGATTTTCTTCGTACATTACGATCTGCCCAATTCTACGATCTGCTCACGATACAACACAACACAACATTAAGGCGATTACCATCGCCAAATTAGCAGCTCGATATTTGTCACTACAAATATCAACGGAAACGACATTGAAATAACGTTCATATCAGCGCGCAATGCATAGTGGCTGTTACGACGCTCGCTGCGTCCTTGATAGAGCGAAATAGGGGAAAATTATACTTTTCACTTGAACGTGATTACTCCATTGAATAATCTTATGTTATGTTAATAGCTATAAAGTTTATCTATTTATCAAAGCATAGATGAATTCAATCGGCCAAGCCACTCAGGAGCAATAGGGAATTTGAGGTCAAAAAACACCATTCGGTAAAAAAAAAAAAACATGTAGAAGTTTTGGTGGTATGAAAAAGAAAACTGTTGCATATGTTGTCTAAGAGTTGATTATTCATAAAACATTTTTTCATTATTTTTGGTTTGGCCATAAACGAGGAGTAGGCTTTAGAAAGTACCCATTTGGCAATAGAAAGACCCTTAAATCCGAAACCTCTAACAGGAAGAGCAAGGTAAACAAATACACGACCAAGTTTATCAAAATCCTTGGAGAAAATAAGCGATCCAAGCCGTTCGAAGACGCCAATATCCCGGCAAACCACAAAAAGTCTGTGGCAATGCATATTCGTTTCAAATTTCAAGTTGGTAAGAGCTTTATCAGTTGCCTACTTATCATGGGCAGTTTAAAAGATTTTATGATTCCCGCTATAGGTGTTATGTGGGATGAGATGTGATCACAGTTTGTCACGTTCTCGGGATATTGCACCGTATGCTTATTGCCAGTTGGTTTATTTGTAAGGTGATTTGTATTGATTTCGGCGATGTTCCTTTTTGCCAGTTTTTATTTGCTAAGTACCTTCATACTTTGATGGCTGTCAACGATGACAGGTCGGTCTTTAGACGGCTGACATCATAGCAAACCCACCAACTTACTACTATATATAATACCAAATATCTTATGATATGCTGCAATATCAGTGGGCAACTAGGCAACCCTCATTGGTTGATCTCAAAGAAAGCTAGACCTTATAATGCACGCCCCTGCTCTTATTACAAATCTTAGTACAAACGCTCTGATTCAAATTCACGCACACAGGTAAGTGCTCTACGCACCATTTCAGCGAGGTTCAGTTGAATCTCCGTATAGTATAAATCTCGGCACGGTAGCGAGTAGAACACGCGTCTGCGTCTGTGAGTTCCATTGTGAGCGTTTGTTCTAAGATTCACTACTCTACATATACAGAATGCTTGGTAATTCGACCTACTCCTTGAAAGAGGTAATACTAGAAATCATTTCCAACGAATTAAGTCCTATCAACTAGGTGTCGAAAATGAATGGTCTCTGAGTTACGAAGGTTTTCGTATTATTTTTCAAACTTTCAGACTAATAACCAAAGATAAATAATTTAAAAATAACTTTTCCTCTCTCAGCACGTATTTATTATAGATGAGTGATCATTTATAAAAAAAACGTGCCCTGAATTCCCATAATCTCAGAATTAAAAGGTCTTAAGTGGAAAGAAAGCCTTTTTTATTTTGTAATTTTTGAAATATCGACGTGTTCTACTTGAAAAAAAAATTACCATAGTTGATAGGTATTATTTGTTGGAAATGATCCCTAGTATAACCCAAAGGGGAATAGGTCGAATTACCAAACACCCTCTACACATACATATTTACTCTGCTTTGGTTCTCAATAAACAAACGTCCATCCAGCACGTCGTACAAAATGTAGGGGTTCCGTCAAAGAACAAATAAATGTGTCTCAGATAAAAATGCACGCAGTTTAGTCCACATGAATTATTATTCTGATCAACCACTTCCCTTATTTCTCCTGGAATTTTAGTATAATTATCCAATTCCAGAATATAATATAATTATATAAATCTACTAATACTAATCTTTCAGTAGTTCGTCTATACTGTATAACGTCTGCTCAAGTACCCAACGTTTCAACCTATTTTCAATATGTTGTTACACGATGATATTCGCGTTTTTTTAAGAGATTTCTTACTTTCTTTCAATTCATGCAGTAACATGCAATTTTTGAGTTAAATATTCATGAAAAAGTGGAAAAACTTTAAAGAAATTATTTTAGATTTCATGAATATCTGTTTTGCAAACCTTTAATGTCCTTTAATGACAGGAAATATTTTTCATAACTAGTCCTAATGTAACCGCAAATTTGAAATAATTGTAGTTTTGCGTGCGCAGCAGTTTAATGCTGGCTCTACACATCATCAGATGCGTACGCCGACGCATCTGCGAAGTCCGCCAATGCATCAGCAGATGGATCACCGCAAGGCGTCCACACATCTGACTGCGTCTGCAGGTCGATCAGTCTGTGGTAAACCTCGACAGACGCAACACGCATGCACGAAATGGACGTGGAGACCGTAGCTGCCGCAGCTATATATTTATTTGGCACTTTTAATTACTATTTGTGTGTGCGTCGAAATACAGTGATTAAAAAGAAATGGCAAAGGAGAAGGTGGTGGATGCTAGCGATACACAGAAACAGAACTAAGTAAGTGGATTACAGAAGTAAATGTCAGGGAAAAAACGTGAAAAAGGGAACCATGAAATAAACATTTTGAAGCGGTCAGGATTTGAACCCGGGACTTCCACTGGGCTGTTGTGGTGGTCCACTTCTGAGAGACTTTGCTATTCTTAAGAACGAAGTCATAAATTTAATACCCGCACAACAGGGGGTTGGTTTTGTCAATCATATATTTTTTTTCTCGCATCCGCTTAAGTAATTCGACACGTTCTGTAAAGATAGTCAATGCTTTCTTAGAATGGGGTAATAGACGTCTGCAGCAAATAGAGTTATGCAATACAGATGTGAAGCAAAGGAAAAAAAAACCTAGGAAACGAATTCGAGTAGAGACGTAAACGACATTCATTGTTATTCATGCAAAATGCAACCTTATAGACCACATCTTAAAAAGGTATAATTTATGCTCAACGGATACTGTACTTGTGAAAACGTGTGTTTCAGAAAGGCTAATTGCCAACAAACAAGGACTTTAGGAAGAGATGCAGGCAAAGGTCAGGTCGAGGTGATGGAGCTATTTATTTCGTAGGGGCTAGGTTTTGGGATATGAAAACCTAGGCCTTTCGTTAACTGCAGTGGACAACGGCTCGTGGTTTGGCGGGAATGGTCAACGCGCGAGACAACTTCGCGGTCGTTCACCGTCCAATCAGAGATCAAGAGAACGTGACGTCACAGGCACGAAGATGTGTTTGAGTGTTGCATTTGGTTCTGTGCCAAACTAAATTGGACATTATTTGTGCAGTGATAAAAGTGGAAATAGAGTAATTAGATTATAAGTTTTTTGTTTTTGTCAAAATTTAGTTTTAAAATTGGGAGAACGAGAGTTTGATGAGGCATTCGAATTTTGTACGCGGAAGAAATTGGTCAGATGGACGCAGAGAAAGAGATCATAAATTTTTACTGTGAAACGTGAAGTTCGATTAAATAAATAAAGTTTCTAAATTGTAGCTGTAAAGGCTATCTGTTCGAGGGATCAATGACAAGCTAAGTTTCTTTTATAATATCGATCGAAGGTCAATATTGTGGTGGGATAATTTTATCTATTAAAATTAATATTGAAGTTAAATGGCGTCATAGCATCATTTAAGAGAGATTGGACCATTTTTTCGAGCAAAGGAAGGGTAAAATTTTATAAAATAAAATTCCACAATATTGTAATTTTGTCGGTAATTGTTTTGTATATTTGTATTGTCTGTTGGAGTACGCAAGGATATTTAACATTTAGACAGTTGACAGAGTGTCCAAGTTAATATCTAAAAATAAAACAATTAATAGCAAAAATTGCGTACTCTCACAAATTGTGTGTGTTCTTTTTTGTTTTTTCCTTCTTTTAAATTTCTTTATGTGTTATTCTTTGTATTGAGATAGTTTTCCGGATTGGTTGGAATTTAACATTTTATACGTATGTGTGTGTGTGTTGTATAATTTAGGTAATTTGATGGCCAAAAGAGGTTGTTGCATTTCACAAGACGTTCTCCTCTTTTATAGATTTGTTTGGGCCTAGGAACGCCGTGAAGCCGTTTTATCGCATCTTTAGTGATCGTTAAGACCGGTTTAAATAGTCAAAGAGTTTCGACTAACGTAGATTCAAATTTAAGGCGAGGAATTAGGTTTAATACGGTCACTGTGTCGTTCCGAGCGTTATACGCGGAGAGACAGAATTCAGACCGAAATTGACGAAGGTAGCTTGTTGTTTGATTTTATTGTACAAATCTAACAAAACCTTCATTTCATTTCATTTTTACTAATTATATCTAGTTAAATTTGCTACTATTATATTAAAGATATTGGTAGTAATTATCATATTTCTGTTCAGTGGAAACCTTTTCCATAGTGTTTGATTAGTATTGATTGGTTGATTTGCATACGAAAATTTAGGAAAAGGTTCCAAACATGTTTTATTAAATTATCAGATTAGTAGTTTCAAGTTGTGTAGTCAAACCGATTACAAAATAAAGCGCCAAACATCCCAATTCTGCGCCTTAAAACATATTATTTTTCAAGGAATAAATATTTCATTTATCCTGATTTTGTGCATTTATTATTTTTCCTTTACCCATGTAGGAATAAAGAATTTAGTATACTTTATTTTTCGTAATCAAGTAACTCTACATCTAGAGATTTTCCTAGCTGAGATTCAAATAAAAGTAGACAGAATACTTAGACAGGTCCTACTCTAATACCTAACTGGACAAACTTTGCATACTGAATCACAACTTGATTAATTATCACTTTATACTCATTTAATGAAACATAAACGTAGCCATTTTGGTTCGTATTGCTTGCCACTTTAAATATTTAATATCATAAACCGAGTTGTTTATGCACTCGTTGAACAGTGGGTGACGAGTTTTGTTGGCAAATTGAGTCACCGAAAAACGGGACTCAATAGTATAGTATATCCTTTAATTCAAGCCAGCGTGCTGTTCCTAACATAACATTGTACCTTAATTAAAACCTTATTGATTAGCTGATCAGAGCGGCCGCTCATATTTATCAAACTGATTACTGAATGCATTCATAAAGGGGGGTAAAAGTTATTCATACACACAAAAGTCTGTGTATTCGACAACGAAAGGATCAGCTAATACAATTCAATCAAAGCAAATTGATTTCGACGATATAAAAGGTTAAATACACAAAAAGGTACTTTTTTATGTTGGGTTAACACATAGCACTCTCTATGGGGTTATTCCAGGTAATTCATTTAGCTACTCTGTGCTCTCGAAATCTGGAGATATTTACAGGTAACCTATGTTATTTTGTAACCTAGATATCCTGAGAAGATTCCAGGTAGTTTTATTGATGTCTCTGTGCTCAGAGGGATACGGAGTCAAATCTGTCTGGATTGGATAAAGGGGATGCTGATATTTGATAAATCACAAATTATAAATATAGGACATTCGCACAGGTATATGGATATATATATATAGATATATACATATACACATATTATTGTCCCATCATTAATTTAGATTTTAACACGATAAATAGAACATAATCTCGTTGGTTCTCAGATGATCGTAGTTGTTCAATTACTATTATTGTACTAGACTTTCACATCATATATACCTACCGACGACAACAATCAGGGGGGGAAAAGCAGGGGGATACCATCACACGTGGAGCCGCGGACCAGATCTTAGAAACTTGTGTTGTGCTTTAGCAAACACAGCTGAGAGAAAGGACCTAATTTTATGATAAAATATATTCAATAATTACTTTAATAAATAAATTCACAACGTAGGGGTGTAAACACTCGAATAGAGCGGTTTGCATTAACATTGAAAGTAATTATTTACGACGTTTGGTAAATTATATGATAGTCATTCAGTTGAATGAACTACGTTCATAAAGCACGGAAGATCCGGAAAACTATGTCATTATTTGTTGTGTTTCTTTTGTGTGATTTATAGGGATAAAAACTCAAGTGAGTTTATGGCGTTACATTCCTTTGCTTCACATTTGTTGCGATTTAAGTAAAATATAGAGCGGAAAAGTTAGTACGGTTTATCTTAAACATAGTTACGCGAAAAATTAAAGAATGGCAGACCAGGTTAGGACGCGACGCGGACGCGTTGCCAAGCGAGTTGTAGAGAGGGAAGCTATCGTTTTAAATAAAAACGTTACAAAAAAACCCAAGAAAAATAATAAAACGATGACTAATACAGAGGACGATGTTACGAATGCCGGGTTTCAGTTATTGGCGGGAAAGTTCGATGATTTGTTCAAGCGTATGGAAGTGTTGGAATCACGATCGGCGAGCGTACAAGGTAGCAGTTTAGATTTATTGCCAGCACAGGTACGAGATAATACGGCTATTAGCACGATGGAGCCAAGTCCTGTTACGAGTACGTATGGTGTAGGAAATTTTGGACGGAACATGGGCAACGTATTTGTTATGCAGCCGACGATAGAAAAACCCATTTTCAGCGGTCGGGGAGAGGTTAACCCGATGCGATTCATTACGAGATTAAAAAAATATATTAATTCTTTAAATGCACATGATAGGGCATTAGATATCGCGACTGAATGTCTTACGGGGACCGCGCGTAAAGTGCTGGAATTAAACAGTAAAAATTGGAATTCGTTAGGCGATTTTGAAGCCGATTTTCGGAGCACGTATTGGGCAGGTCAACATCAGGAAGTGGCCAAATATAGGTTGATGAACGCATCATTTAATAAGGGCGGGACCTTATCTATGATCGAGCATTTTGCGGAACAAGTAGACACAGTAAATTCGTTAACGATACCGTTGAGCGAGCACGATCTTGTAAATTGTATCATGCGGCATTTCCCGGACGATATTCAAAAATTATGGTTCACCAGGAGTGGTGACGTCACAATTATGGCGGCTTCCAATTTTCTCAGGAATTTAGAACAAAACATTGTACGTAGAGATAGGAGCGATGTGTTAGTGTTATCGAATCGTGGCAATAATGTACACAGAGGACATCAGAATCAACAGAATAGGCGAGGTGTGGATTTTAATCGAGGCGGTATGCCATTGGCCGCGTGTATTGAGAGTAGACCGTTTTACGACAATCAAGGTTCAATCAGGGGTCGCGGAGGACGAGGTAGGGCCCGAGGTAGGGGCATATTCCGAGGCAACTATCGTGGAAGCGATTTTCCAGCAATTAAGTGGGATAAAGAGTCGTCTTATACATCGGTTAGACCTAGTTTTAATTTGGATAAAGGCCCACCCACGGATTCGAGTACCACCGTAAATGAAACTATTACGGGAAACGATTCGCAGTCAAACAAGTAGGTCCTAATTGTGAGACTGTAAGTATAGTGTTAGGACAAGATAGAATAGACAATTTAAACAGCAAAAAGAACGCGAAAAATAACGAGCAGTCGTTACAGAATTATAATTGTAGTACTGGCAGGGAAATGAGTGAGTATTCAACTGTTATAAATAAAAAGAGCGAGATAGCTTACAGGATTATGGTTAAAATGGGATGGAGTGCAGGTCAAGGGTTAGGGAGGCAAGGAAACGGATGCAGGAACCCAGTAGGTTGTGTGGCCATCAAAAATAACGAAGATACAACAGGTGACATAGGTAGATTGCTAGGGGATAGGAACGACGTCGTCGAGATATGCACAGAGAGAGGGAGGCCTTGTGTGTCGTGTGACAGACGTAGAGTGGGAGTGTTCACTATTTTTAGTAGCTTGAATGATGACGTGGATGAGGAGGAACCAGTTCATTCATTACCAAAATTACCGGAAATTACAATAAAGTTGTACGGACGACTAATAAATACTTTGATTGACTGTGGTTCTCAAATTTCGGGTATTTCCTCCGAATTATATGAGTTTATTAAATCTCAGGTGGGATCGTTGGCTGAGATTGCCATACCTACTGTTCAAATACGTGGAGCGTTTGGCTCTAGAAGTGAAAAGGTGCGGAGTATGGTTTTAATAAACGTACAACTGGGTAGCACACAAATAGAGACACCTGTATTAGTTTTACGGCAGCTTCCTAGGTCAATGATCCTGGGTTTTGATTGGTTAGAGAGAGTTAAAGGAGTAATCAAATGTGGGACGGAAAAAACATTATTAATAGAGCACCTAGGGGTCACTACAGAAATTAAAATAGGTTCTCAGATTGAAAGTGAAAGGTTAGGTGGCATTTTAAATGCAATCGAAATCGAAAAAATTCTTAGACAAACTGGAACCGAAGCGTCAACAATAGGGTCCATAAAACCCATAGAAAGGGTAAGTCACTCGGGATCGTGCGGAACCACGAGTAAAGCAATAAATTCTTTAGAAAGTGAAAGTTTGCCCAAAATTGGAGATAAAGTGACAGAGTTAACGGTTGAGGGTTATGTAGATTGTATGGGGATAGAACCGGAACAAAAAGTTTTATTGCTGCGCGTATTACAGAAAAATAAAGAGGTATTTTCTGAGAAGTTAGGGTTAACTGACAAGTATACGCATGTTATTAAATTAACGGACGAGACACCATTTTTAAAACGTAGTTATCCCGTGCCATTTGCGCATCGAGAGCAGGTAGAAGCTAGGATCGAAGAATTAGTAAAATTAAAAGTAATAAAACGACAGGCTACGCCTTTTTGTAGTCCGCTGACTTACACAAAGAAAAAGGATGGCACGTTAAGAATCTTATTGGATGCGCGAGAATTGAACAAAAAGATGGTGGGTGATTCGGAGACCCCGCCTCTTACTTCAGAGATTTTACAGTCATTTAATGGGGTAAAATGGATTACACTGATAGATTTGAATAACGCTTATTTTCAAATTCCCTTAAGTAAAGCGTCCACAAAATACACAGGATTTACATTTATGGGCAAAGTATACACATATAATGTCTTACCGCAGGGGCTGAAGACTTCAGTGGCAAGCTTCACGCGTGCTATGGACATAATACTAGAAGGGCTTAGAGCCTTTTGTAATAATTACATCGACGATTTAGTAATTTCGACAAATGGAAGTTTAAACTTGCATTTACAACACCTAGATAAAGTATTAGGACGATTACGCGAAGCAAACCTGACTTGCAACTTAGCGAAATGCAAATTTTTGCAGGTAGAAGTCAGATTGTTAGGTCACATCGTTAGTACGGAAGGAGTAAGAATGGACCCCGACAAGACGAAGGCTATACAAGATTTTCCGGTGCCTAAAACGGTTAAACAAGTGCGAGCTTTCTTAGGACTCATGAATTATTTTCGTAAATTCATACGGAAATACGGAGAGGAAACAAAACCATTATGTGACATGTTACGTAAGGACATTAAGTGGAGCTGGGCACAGGTACAAAATGATTGTTTCGAACGAGTTAAAGGGTTGTTCTTAGAGACCGTTATGCTTACCCACCCAGATACAAACAAGACTTACTATTTACAAACAGACAGTAGTGCTATAGGTATTTCTGGTTACGCTTATCAATTATCAGAGACAGGAGAAGAACAGGTTATTGGGTTCTGTAGTAAGGGTTTGACGGAAGCCGAGATGAGGTGGACAGTTACAGAGCAAGAACTGTGGGCTATAATATATAGTTTGACAAAATTTGAGACTTATTTACGAGGGGCAAAATTAATAATTCGTACAGATCATAAGAGCCTAACGTTTCTAGGATCAACGGTTGGATTACTAAGTGCTCGGATGGTTAGGTGGGTGCATTATCTAGGTCGGTTCGATTATACCATAGAGCATGTAAAGGGTAAGGAAAACATCGTAGCAGACGTATTATCGCGACATATACAGGGGGTCACAGATCTTTCAACGTCTAAAAGTCAAGGGCCACAAATGAACCTTTTCAAGACGACTAGTTTACGCTCAATACGAGGAAAACTGAAAGAGCTAAGCAAACACCAAAGCGAAGATGGAAATTTAGGAAAAATAATCAAAGTCTTACGTGATTCTAACAGCACGAGCGGAAATGTAGGCGGCCGGAAAAACTTCTTATTAGAAGATGGGGTCTTATACTATATAAATCCTCGAACCGAAAAGCGGAATTTAGTGATTCCTGAAATCATGCAAAGCGAATTAATACGAGATATACACGAAGAAATTGGTCATTTCGGTAGATACAAAGTACTCGCGTTATTGAAGGAACGGTATTATTTTATGAAAATGTCAAATAAAGTTGGTAAGGTGTTGAGAGAATGCGACGTTTGTCAGACTTCAAAGTGTGAGTTAGCTAAACATTCCGGGGAAAGTAAACCTGTGATAGCTACTGACGTGGGGCAGAAAGTCTTTGCGGACTTGTACGGACCTTTAGTTCCCGGAAAATTTGGGAGTAAATACATTTTCGTAATACAGGACTCATTCAGCAAATTTATAAAATTATATCCATTACGGAGAGCGACCGGGGGAAGCGTGATAGCGTGCGTTAAAAAATATCATGCCATAATAAAGATCGAACATATTATAACGGATAATGGGGCACAATTTATCTCTAGGACTTGGGAAAATGGTTTATCGCAATTAGAAATACGATTGTCTCACACATCGGTACGACACCCGCGGCCCAATTCAACTGAACGCGTAAATAAAGAATTAGGCCGTATGTTTAGGACGTATTGCAATAAATCACATAGATCATGGGTAGCGTTACTCCCAGAGATTGAGGACTGCTACAATAAAGTCATCCATACCACAACAGGTTATTCGCCAATGGAAATTGTTCGGGGGCACAGCACCAAACTCGCGACTGATAGTGCTTTAGCAAGCTATGGGTCATTCGGATCAAACGTTTTGGAAATAAATGAAATTAGAGACAAAGCTCGTGAAAATTTGCTCAAATCAGCTGAGTATAGGGTGACCATCTATAACAAAAATCATCGGCTGGTACAATTTCAAATAGGAGACTATGTCAAACTTAGAACTTTCGCTAAATCGGATGCAGAAAAAAAACTGACAAAGAAGTTCGCTCGGTTATACGAAGGGCCTTATAAAATTGGCGCAATACCTTATAAAAACGTGTATACACTTATTTTCCCAGATTCCAATGAGATAAGAGGGAATTATAATGCTATACATCTGTTTAAATATTATATTAATGTTGGACAAGTCAGCAATTAAGATAACATTGTCTGCTAGAACAGGTGGGGTTCCGACTGGCGCTAAAATAGTTCGGTTTAAAAGGCTTTAACTGCCGAGTTGCGGTCGGTTTATGGCACCGTTTAGTAAACAAAGGAATAATAACAGTTCAAAAGAAATAGAGAGTTGATAATAAATAATAGGTATCCTTTAAGAAAAGATAAGAAGTGGTTAGTAGATTTCGTAGCGGTTTAATACAATTATAGTGAAGAAAGTTTAATTTTCGAGAAAATAAAAAGCCTTTTCACTCTAGGTGGGGCGTGTGGTGGTCCACTTCTGAGAGACTTTGCTATTCTTAAGAACGAAGTCATAAATTTAATACCCGCACAACAGGGGGTTGGTTTTGTCAATCATATATTTTTTTTCTCGCATCCGCTTAAGTAATTCGACACGTTCTGTAAAGATAGTCAATGCTTTCTTAGAATGGGGTAATAGACGTCTGCAGCAAATAGAGTTATGCAATACAGATGTGAAGCAAAGGAAAAAAAAACCTAGGAAACGAATTCGAGTAGAGACGTAAACGACATTCATTGTTATTCATGCAAAATGCAACCTTATAGACCACATCTTAAAAAGGTATAATTTATGCTCAACGGATACTGTACTTGTGAAAACGTGTGTTTCAGAAAGGCTAATTGCCAACAAACAAGGACTTTAGGAAGAGATGCAGGCAAAGGTCAGGTCGAGGTGATGGAGCTATTTATTTCGTAGGGGCTAGGTTTTGGGATATGAAAACCTAGGCCTTTCGTTAACTGCAGTGGACAACGGCTCGTGGTTTGGCGGGAATGGTCAACGCGCGAGACAACTTCGCGGTCGTTCACCGTCCAATCAGAGATCAAGAGAACGTGACGTCACAGGCACGAAGATGTGTTTGAGTGTTGCATTTGGTTCTGTGCCAAACTAAATTGGACATTATTTGTGCAGTGATAAAAGTGGAAATAGAGTAATTAGATTATAAGTTTTTTGTTTTTGTCAAAATTTAGTTTTAAAATTGGGAGAACGAGAGTTTGATGAGGCATTCGAATTTTGTACGCGGAAGAAATTGGTCAGATGGACGCAGAGAAAGAGATCATAAATTTTTACTGTGAAACGTGAAGTTCGATTAAATAAATAAAGTTTCTAAATTGTAGCTGTAAAGGCTATCTGTTCGAGGGATCAATGACAAGCTAAGTTTCTTTTATAATATCGATCGAAGGTCAATATTGTGGTGGGATAATTTTATCTATTAAAATTAATATTGAAGTTAAATGGCGTCATAGCATCATTTAAGAGAGATTGGACCATTTTTTCGAGCAAAGGAAGGGTAAAATTTTATAAAATAAAATTCCACAATATTGTAATTTTGTCGGTAATTGTTTTGTATATTTGTATTGTCTGTTGGAGTACGCAAGGATATTTAACATTTAGACAGTTGACAGAGTGTCCAAGTTAATATCTAAAAATAAAACAATTAATAGCAAAAATTGCGTACTCTCACAAATTGTGTGTGTTCTTTTTTGTTTTTTCCTTCTTTTAAATTTCTTTATGTGTTATTCTTTGTATTGAGATAGTTTTCCGGATTGGTTGGAATTTAACATTTTATACGTATGTGTGTGTGTGTTGTATAATTTAGGTAATTTGATGGCCAAAAGAGGTTGTTGCATTTCACAAGACGTTCTCCTCTTTTATAGATTTGTTTGGGCCTAGGAACGCCGTGAAGCCGTTTTATCGCATCTTTAGTGATCGTTAAGACCGGTTTAAATAGTCAAAGAGTTTCGACTAACGTAGATTCAAATTTAAGGCGAGGAATTAGGTTTAATACGGTCACTGTGTCGTTCCGAGCGTTATACGCGGAGAGACAGAATTCAGACCGAAATTGACGAAGGTAGCTTGTTGTTTGATTTTATTGTACAAATCTAACAAAACCTTCATTTCATTTCATTTTTACTAATTATATCTAGTTAAATTTGCTACTATTATATTAAAGATATTGGTAGTAATTATCATATTTCTGTTCAGTGGAAACCTTTTCCATAGTGTTTGATTAGTATTGATTGGTTGATTTGCATACGAAAATTTAGGAAAAGGTTCCAAACATGTTTTATTAAATTATCAGATTAGTAGTTTCAAGTTGTGTAGTCAAACCGATTACAAAATAAAGCGCCAAACATCCCAATTCTGCGCCTTAAAACATATTATTTTTCAAGGAATAAATATTTCATTTATCCTGATTTTGTGCATTTATTATTTTTCCTTTACCCATGTAGGAATAAAGAATTTAGTATACTTTATTTTTCGTAATCAAGTAACTCTACATCTAGAGATTTTCCTAGCTGAGATTCAAATAAAAGTAGACAGAATACTTAGACAGGTCCTACTCTAATACCTAACTGGACAAACTTTGCATACTGAATCACAACTTGATTAATTATCACTTTATACTCATTTAATGAAACATAAACGTAGCCATTTTGGTTCGTATTGCTTGCCACTTTAAATATTTAATATCATAAACCGAGTTGTTTATGCACTCGTTGAACAGTGGGTGACGAGTTTTGTTGGCAAATTGAGTCACCGAAAAACGGGACTCAATAGTATAGTATATCCTTTAATTCAAGCCAGCGTGCTGTTCCTAACATAACATTGTACCTTAATTAAAACCTTATTGATTAGCTGATCAGAGCGGCCGCTCATATTTATCAAACTGATTACTGAATGCATTCATAAAGGGGGGTAAAAGTTATTCATACACACAAAAGTCTGTGTATTCGACAACGAAAGGATCAGCTAATACAATTCAATCAAAGCAAATTGATTTCGACGATATAAAAGGTTAAATACACAAAAAGGTACTTTTTTATGTTGGGTTAACACATAGCACTCTCTATGGGGTTATTCCAGGTAATTCATTTAGCTACTCTGTGCTCTCGAAATCTGGAGATATTTACAGGTAACCTATGTTATTTTGTAACCTAGATATCCTGAGAAGATTCCAGGTAGTTTTATTGATGTCTCTGTGCTCAGAGGGATACGGAGTCAAATCTGTCTGGATTGGATAAAGGGGATGCTGATATTTGATAAATCACAAATTATAAATATAGGACATTCGCACAGGTATATGGATATATATATATAGATATATACATATACACATATTATTGTCCCATCATTAATTTAGATTTTAACACGATAAATAGAACATAATCTCGTTGTTTCTCAGATGATCGTAGTTGTTCAATTACTATTATTGTACTAGACTTTCACATCATATATACCTACCGACGACAACAATCAGGGGGGGAAAAGCAGGGGGATACCATCACACTGTGGAAGTCCAAAGCTCTATGAATTTAAAAGTTTCCGTCGTGTCTATTGCCGCCATAATAACACGGAGCCAGTACGATAAAACGTGTTCACTATCTCGCGGCTCATTCGCAACTGATGCGTCGGCAGATGTGTGGACACACACCGCGCGCGCGTGCCGAATCCCTTTGATCCGTGCCACAAAAACCGACAAACGACGGATCGGTGACAGATGCATCTGCAGATGTCAAATACCTACTACGGACGACCAAAATCACCCCCTCTACACATCGGCGGATGCATAGGCAGATCGCATCTGCCGATGCGTCTGCTGATGTGTAGAGCCAGCATTATAGAGCAGCACCAATCAAAAACAAAAGCGTTGGTGCAGGACGGAAGTTTATGTAGCTAGATACTGGGCCTCAAAGAAGTTCTGACTCACTCAATACCCAAAATTTAGGGGAAAATACCCCAAGGTGGGAGGGAGCACTGGGACCTCGGCTCAAAACGGTAATGTGTGCTCTATCGGAGAAAGTATTGTCAGTGGTCGGTAAACAAAACTAGTCCCTGTGAGTGGTAGACAAACAACTAACTGACAAAGACTATTTTGTCCCATTTCAAAAGTAATTTGGCTCTATTAGTGACTCCGATTCTCCTCTTCAACTGTCCTGAGCGTACCATCTCGGATATTCCATAAAACATTCAAGAGGTTTCTTAGTAATTACAATTTGGAAATTTATGAGCCAACTTAAAGAGTCAATATCTAAAATTTAAGGTGTTTCAAGGGACGTAAATTTTTTACAAGATTTTTGATAAAACCAAAGGCTGGTAAGTTTAATAAGACTGTTTCAGAAAATAGGACGTGCAAAAAATTGCGAAGGTAGGTAGATGTTGGGGATTTGTATTTTTTGATTCTTGTGATTTATGGTTGTATCTTTGACACAACCCTTTGATTTTATTTATTTGGCTGTCAGAAAATCCCTCACTTTCACCATATGTATTAATTGAAACACATATGTACAAATAAGTAAGTATTAAACTGTTTTTAAAATGCATTAATTATAACAAATACTTACGTAGTGCTCGCCAGGAATATCTGAAAAATAAAACAATAATAGTTATCATTATCTCCAAACTAATAAATAGATATCAGTTTAGATCGTGGCTTGGATCCGTCGTACAGTTGAAGGTGGGTCATACCGTTCAGCTACCATATAAATGCTTTAAGTGTTTGTAACGGCCTGGTGGCTTTGATCTCAATGAAACTTTCCACACATCTTTATATATGTTTCCCTTCTCCCCGCACTGCACCCCAACCCATCTTTCAACAAGAGGTGCAAGATGGAGAGATATTCAAAAAGCGTCGAATTTGTGAAATGATTTCAGGTAAAAACTGTTTTCCATGAAACGGTAACTGTTTATTTAAAGAAAAGTGTATATACTTAGTCTTGTTTACATAATCAACGTCTGTATTTCTCTCTCATTTTATTTCCAGTGTAGATGAAAATTGTAAAATTTTCTAAGCTTTGCGTAAAAATGAAGCAATATTCACGATATCCTGGCAGCTATTATGATGGTCTTTCATCAAATTATGCTTTTTGGGCTGTATATAGAAGTAGTGAGATATCGCTTTATAATAATTATGAAAAAAAAATACGAAGGAAATAAGCTGTTGACTTCACAATCAGTTTGTACCTTTTGTACGAATCTTTGTAAAAATCCAGGTGTACAGGGGCCTCTTAAAGGGTGTTTATAGCTGTTTTGTAGGATGGTTTACAACGCAATACATAAAATAACACAATGTTGCTAGAAATGTCTAATACCTAGTTTACACAGTTAGAGTAGAGAGAGAGAGAGTTAAAAAGTATATTTACATTACTAGCCAAATGTATAAAATTTCAAGATAAGTACTAAAAATTGTAGCTAGATATGTAGCAGGTTGAAATTCAAAAGCATTAAAAAAAAGACTTCTAGAATAAATAGTTACGCAAATGTGTCGATTCAGTGTAACACGTTTCAACTTATTTGACACGACTAAACTTAATTTAAGCGTTCTGTCATTTTCTTTCTGTATCGAAAAGACAAAGACAGGACGCTTGAAATAAGGTTAGTCCTGTCAAATAAGTAAAGTCGTGTTACATCGAATTGACACAATTGTTACTCTACTGCTAATTAGCCTTAATGTAAACCTGCGTTGATTGTCATTAAATTATGTAAACCTGGCTTGATTGTTATTAAATTATGTAAACCTGGCTTGATTGTTATTAAACTATGGTCGCGTATTTAAGATGGTATATCGTCCGTGCAAAGGTCCCCGTTACTCCAGGCGGAAAGACCCGCAGTGCGAGAAGGACGGAATGGGCAAAATTGACAAAAAGTCGGTTTTAAATGAATACAAAATTAACTAAAATAGTAATGAAATTTTCCATAACCAGTAATTTAGGTATTGTTAAAACCCACCTTAATGAATATTTTTCAAGTCTGTATGATATCCCAATTTGTCAGAATATCAAAAGAAATGTAAATTTAGACCTCATTTCAATCATTATTTCTATTAAGTGAAACTCCTCGAATCGCGTTTCTGATAGGCCAAAATCTAGAAGAAGGTCCCAAAATTGTTACACTAATTTATTTATGTTCAGATGTCTTTTGAACAGCAGATAAATAACTTCAAAAAGTGTCTATTTTGACGATATACCCCCCTTTTTATTCAGTAATTAGAAAAACTCGAGACTCGTCGCATCCACCTTAACAAAAAAAAACAAGGGTTTTTTTTCAATACCGTGCTTTGTCTATTTTCAAATAAACGGAGTCTCCCTTTGAAAAGCTGCTTCAAAGTGTTTCAAAAATAATTAATTTTGTTTACGTAGTTGTATAAAGTAACTAGAAATTATTAGAAAGAGTTCTTTTGAGAGTAAAATATTTAATCTTTTCAAGCATAAAATAAATATGAGTTATTTAAAATACAAAATAAAACAATTATTTTATTATATTTGTGAAACACCAACGTAACAGTGAAAACACGCAGTCGTTACCAAGTTCATGCTAGTACCCCTGGAACGACGAATTTTTCCACCATACCTGTACACCGAATTTTTCGTAACTACTTGATATTTTCAAAAATATTTGTGCTTTTAAATTTATTTCTGATTGAGTTCAAATTTGTAATGCATTCTAATAATAATAGGAATATTGATTTTAATTGACTCAGTTACAGTGTAAGTTCCCAAATTTTTTAAAGTTGTACATATTAATGCACAAAGTGTCGCTGGCCATTTCCCTGACATGCTGGCAACGTTTGATGTGGAAGATATTCACGCCATCCTCATTTCAGAGTAATTATTGAAATCAAATATTCCTTCCACTTTTTGCTCGTTGCCAGGTTTCAAATTGATTCGAAATGATCGCGTTGGTCGTGATTGCGTTGGTGTGGCAATCTATCTTCGCTCTCATATCTCATATTCTGTTGTAAGCGTGTCGTCTCAATACCCTCCGAATGATGCTGGAGAAAATTTTCATTGAGGTTGAGCTTTTTCATTACCCACCATGACTGTTAATTATTTCTCTTTATTTGAATGTCTCCTACAAAACTTCGTCTCTATGTATAGTCATATCATAGTTATGGTATACCATAGTATTTCAATACTCGCCTTTTAAAGAATGACCATCGTTCTTCTTCCTTACGGTCTATCACTAATGCTAATAACTTGCATATTCTACCATCAGATGCCACGCACCATTCTCTAAACTGTCGACCTTCTCTCCTGGATATTATGATCGTTTCTTCATTGTCACATGTTTTCAAGCACGGCCAATATAATGGTCATACTTTCTCTTACTACGATTTGATATATATTATATATATTATATTGCCAAGACCTTGGTCGTAGGGCTGGGGAAACACATACACTAACATACACCCTCTTCCTACACACACACTCTCATTCTCATCCACACTCTTCACACAGACCCACCCTCTCATATGCCCTTGATTTTTTGTATTTTTTGTTTTTATTATAAGTAAGCTGCATGCTCTGTTGTTTTTTTTTTTTTTTTTTGTATTCTCGTTTATTTTATATTACTTCTAATTTTTAATGTAATACTCTGTAAGGGAAGAGCTTGGCGCCTATAGCACCGGTACATACACCCTTGTAGGCGTCAAGGTAATCCTATTCTGTTATTGTGTAATTTTTAGATGAATAAAATCATATTCTATTCTATTCTATTCTATTCTATTCTAACTGATGATGAAAAAAAAGTACTTGAAAAATCAAAATTCAGTCGCCGAGCGACAAATTTTAGCGACAAATTCAAAACTTTTTTATTAGGTTCATATTTGGATAACGAAAATAATTACAAATAATTAATTACAAAATTGTATAATTAAAAAATTGTTGTAATTTTTAATATACTAACAAAAGAACCATGAAAAATTCGAGTAGGTAGTTTCGCCATTTATTTTGCGTCTCTAAACTTGGAGACTCCAAGTTGGATCGAGTCGTCATCAGTCGATATTCGACCATAACCCTCCACATACTAGTTCATATCAAAAGAAATGTTATTAAGATTTATTTGAGAGCCCAATCCAAAAAAATAATTAAACAACAAGTTCTCTCAAAAAAACATTCGGGAATGTCCCCCTTAAGAGGATGGCATACCCTAGCTACTTTTTTTACTACCCATCCACCACAATAAGTCTAATGGCAAAGACCTTATTTGCTTTTCATAGAGGGGTTATATGTTGGCTCTTTGGCCTCTTGTTCTTGGGCGCGTAATACTAGTGATCACGCAGCGAAACAACAAATTGTTGTGATTTTAACTAATACTGAAATATTTTGTAGAGAAAAAAATATTGGATTTAGGTAACATCCCTTCATATTTCTATTGCCTATTTTATATAAAAAAAATCAAGTTGATCTCTTAACCGCGTTTTTGAAACGAACGTTTGAAAACCAAAAAAAAGAGGGTGGAAAACATTAAATTTTTTGACAAATGTATAAATCTTAAAACATTGCTTGTAGGTGGAATCCCTAGATAAAAGATCGATAAATCAAATATATTTTCTTCAATGTGAGTAGAGACCTAGTTTCTTCCAACGAACCCTTGAAAACCTGGTGTTGTTGATGTTCTATCGTCAGGTGTCCCGTTAATATATAAATTCAGTAGCGGTTTATTTGTTGCGTTATAACTAATCAAGAGACTGACAAACAGATATTGAAGGAGTTCCATAATTATTTCTCCCTCACACGTAGTATGTAACGCTCCAAATGCCCTCACGAACCAAATTAAGAGCTCGCTTTGATCAGAAAACATCATTACTCACTGCGTACAATCACGAAAATTGGCGAACAACATTTTTTGCCGTTATAAATGAAACCCAAGATTTACTAATGAAGATGTTGTGTTTGATGAGGAGGCGAAACGTAAAGAATTAACCCGTCTGCTTAAAATGGAAAAGTACAACAATGGAAATATATTGTTATGTTGCACGAATTCGTCCTCTTACAAGAAGACATGTTAATAATAATTGGAAGTTATTTAAAAAAATAATAAAAATTAAGGTTACGTATTCAGAGGGCGCAAAATTGTTTGTCAAGTGCATTGTTTACCGCTTTGTTCTATGGCATTTATATTATTGTTATTTACAAAATATTACTGGCCCAAATTATTTAAACGCATACCCTCTCATTTTATTAAATAGATCCTAAAACAATTGTAAAATAAGTTAGAAGATATTTGGCTTTCTTTAATCCGTGCCGACTTGCATGGAAACATGTGAAAAAGTATGTATATATATATATACATACTTCTTATATATATATATATATATATAAAATTTATTGTGTCTTTATTTACTGAATATGTATTGTTATGTTTATTTATACTATGTAGGCATGTAAATTTTATGTAGTTTGTTATTATTTTTAACTAATTAGGTATCTACTATTAATTTAATCTTGTTTCTGTATAAGTAATATCGTGCACAATATGAATATCTTATTTATTTCAATTATCCTTATCACCCTTGGTTTGCTGGAAGAAATCTCATTTTTGAGATAAGCACGCCGTTTTACATAACTTTTATTATATAATTTAGAATTAAGTTTTCTGTGTGCAATAAGAATAAACAGAAGAAGTTTGAATTATCTATGGAAAAATTACAAATTTGCGTTTTTTATTTACTTTAATTTCAAACCCCGAAGTGCACATAATTTAATTTGTGTTCTGACTGCGTGCTTCGGAAGGCACTATTTATGCCATTCGGGGTCCATTTGTATCCGAATTACGGCGATAGGGCTCACCACCTATCACGCTTAGACATAATAATCGAAGGTGAAACTGTTGTGACTTGCTTTTCATAGCCCGTACTCTGGAACACATCTGACACATGAATCAGACTATGTTTACGTAAGGAACCATCAGGAAAGTTGCTACCAAAAAGTTTATATCCAGACTGGAGTGCTCACTCCTATTGAGAACCGCACGCTAAAATAAATGTCAGTGTATCTATCTCTATTTCTCATGAAACTTTTCTTTGTGGTGTGTAGGTTTCGCTGTCTCTGTTACTCTTAAAAGGAGGCGTTGTTACGCGCAAACCTCCAATCAAATGCTGTCAACACATTGTGGGGTGTCTATGGAATGTTATTATAATATTTTTGGCTGAGTCCATTAATATTATCTAGATCATTGTCAAAGTCGAACTAAAAACCGTGAAATTTGAGTAATATATTAACAACAAACCCCTTAAATACGTAAATTTAACGGTTTTTTTACGAAAAGTGTAGGCGAATGTGCTTTTATTACTTAAGATAAAATCAAAAAATTGATACCGGTCGAATATTGCAAATTTTGTATATAGGAAGATTAATAATAACCAAAATAATGTTTGAAAACGTCCACAGTCTTGCCAAAAGCGGTTTCTCCTGAAATAAGTTTTCAATTTTGCGCCCGCCAACGACGACGAAATCGGCACGATTGTATTGTCCTCGCAAGTTTCATGGAGCGTGCACCTTATAGCGAAATGAAACAGCATGACATTTGGCCACGCCTACAACTGAGGTGGTTGCGTCATGACGACCATCCCTAAAAGGTATATTTTTTGACGTGGCCTTGTTATAGAAAGTAATTTCTTGGTTGTTACTAACAAATATGGTTATTCTTATTTTTCATTTGTAATCGAAGTAATCACAAGCTTTCGTAACCTGCAACAACTATACCGACTACATCGGTGACCGGATCGAGCCCTCGGGAGGGACGTGATAGGAATAAGGCTGAAGATCGTTTGATAAAATGTTGTATTTATTGTTATGAACAAGAAAATTTCATATTTCTCGATAACGATCTCTTTGAGATAAAAGAGAATATTGTGTAGCAGATTTTCGTATTTTTAGAAATAACACGATTGTTGATGCAGTTATTGTCAAATCGCCCTATAAATTCTACCACTTGAAAATTAAAAGCTACTTATATTTATGAATTTGAATTTGAAGTTTATATTTTGAATAAGTCATTCATTGCAATAGTATTTTGTGCAACTGTAACATACGAGTAATTTGAGACATTGGGACACGAGTGCTTGTTTACGAAACGAAAGAAGTCTACGACCATCAAATATATCGTCTTTATTTATAATACTTTCAACTAACGTGTATTTCACGGAAAATAATAAGAACATTCGTTCATGAACTTCGGGTGC